>OV815994.1:20758432-23258432 GCA_929113495.1 Andrena minutula
ATATGCGCCGGGGGCGATTCAGCCGTCCAGCGGGAATAAAATTCAGCCGTCTAACAGAGGCGATTTCAGTTGAACTCTCCAACGATATATATAATCAGAGTCGAAGTCAACCGTTTCGTCAACCGTTCCCGGTAAATCTCCGCGCATTTGGGAAAGCCGAGGTGAATTGGGCAGACCGGAAAGAGCTCTTGGGATATTTATTAGCAAGCCGCAGAGCCCCGACGACGCTTTAAGAGCCGACTGGATAGGTGCGACCGAAATGAGCTCGATTGGTCGTGCCGGTTCGCGACATCCAATAATCGATGTAATGCCTAGCCGCCGCGAGGAAACCGAAATCCTCCGCCAAGCCCATTACACTCACGAAAACATTGATAACGTAATTACGACGCTCTTAGCCATTACCCCCGATTGTCCTTTCTCCATTAGCACATCTATGAACCGCAGGCCTGCTACATTGGACGAGACGAATCGCGTGTAGCGCGACTCACAAGGGGACTGCACAGTTTATGCCATTGGTTCTGGAATGAGACTGGATTCACATTGTAGTACACACCTACCCACACAGCACCATAACATTGCAGCAACGTCTCTGCAGTATTGCGGTGCAAGATTGCAATGTTGCACCATAACACTGCAGAGACGTTGCAGGTTCAGTCCTATGTCCGCCTTCGCAATATTACAGGTGTGTATTTTTGCAATGTTGTGGCAGCATTGCAAACATATAATCCTGCAACGTTCCGACAATGATTCTGCAACAAGACGGCAATAAAAACGGCCAACGAGAAATTCTAGCATATCCAGTTAAATGAAACATGCTGTAGAATCTACTCGACGTCATATTTCAAATTTCGTCAAAGTCATAGTTGCTTCAGAATATTGCTGTACTTTTTCTACAATATTTCCACTACAGTATTGCACGGCAATATGTAGGCAATTTTGCTGGGTCGTTGCCACTGAAACATTGCACATCGATTTGCGCGCAATATTGCCGAAATATTGTAGGTAGTGTTCCTTCTTGAGAATTCTTTCTCGAGAATTTCTCGCGAAATTTTATAATTTCTTATTTCTCATTTCTCGAGAAATTACAGTGTTTCTCGAGAATCTTCAGTGTAAGAAAATTATTATAAATCCTATTAGTTTTCAGAAATGAATTTTTAGTTGGTTCAAATTGTGTGTTAATCGTGAACATATAAACATCTACAAAAGTTTATAAACTTTTCTCTTCGTATCGCCGATGCTCTATATACCTACAATTAAACCAACATCCACTCAAAATAAAAGAAATTTTTCTACAGCCGCAGATTTTGTCACAAAAAAAATAAGTAGATTGGCTGACGCGACATTAGACGCATTGTGCTTTTGAAAAAACTATTTTAAAACAAAAAAGTAAAGTTTCGTCTTGCTCACATTTTACATTAAATAAATAAATTTATCAATTATATTTAATATCCGGTTTTTTCATTTACACAAGTTTTGTTTAAGTTGGACACGAATAAAAATTTAGATAAATATTATCAACATTATTCCAAAAATATAAATTTTACAATATTTTTTAATTTCTTGAGAATTCTCGAGAAATTTTAATCTGATTTCTCATTTCTCGAGATGCGAAAAATATCAAGAAATCAGGAACACTAATTGTAGGATCGTTGCCAGTAGAACATTGCACGTCGATGTGCGCGCAATATTGCCGAAATATTGTAGGATCGTTGCCAGTGGAACATTGCACATCGATTTGCGCGCAATATTGCCGAAATATTGTAGGAACGTTGCCACTGAAATATTGCACATCGATTTGCGCGCAATATTGCCGAAATATTGTAGGATCGTTGCCAGTGGAACATTGCACGTCGACTTGCGCGCAATATTGCCGAAATATTGTAGGAACGTTGCCACTGGAACATTGCACTTCGATGTGCGCGCAATATTGCAGAAATATTGTAGAATCGTTGCCAATGAAACATTGCACGGCAACGTTCTTGCAATATTGCTGCAATATTGTAAGATCATTGCCACTCCAATAATGCACGGCAATATTGCAGGAACGTTCCTACAATATTGCAATGCAGCCTGCAACAACGCAATATTGCAGCAACGTTCCTGCAATACAGTTGCAACGAAGTGTGCTGTATGGGTAGTGTTACAAAACCGTAAGGGGTTTTATCAAAATGGACTTTCGTTTTCAAGAAATTTGAGTTCAAAGTTTTGCGCGTTACTAATATTTCATCATTATTTTGTTCCAATAATGATGTTAATAATATATATTATTACACTAATACTGCACGCAAAGTACAAATATAATACAAGTGCAGATATAATATAAATATAATTGCTTGGCAACAATGTTTACGCAACTGAAATACTAGAATCGCGCAAAACTTTGATCTCAAATTTCTCGAAAACGAAGGCCCATTTTGATAAAACCCTTTACAGTTTTGTAACACTAGGTGTGTACTACAATATGAATCCAGTCTCATTCCAGAATCGATTGCATAACCTGTGCAGTCACCTTGTCAGTCCACCTTTTCCTTTTCTCTCACCGCCTCTCTACTTCTCCTTGCTTATAGCTCGTTCACTGCCGGACGTTTATCCGCTAATCCACCGGTATCTCGTAAACACCAGCTCTCGCAGCCTAGTTTCCGTACTTTATAACATTAACCCTATTTTTTCCCCGGGCAGAATCTCCTTGTTAACCGCGGTAGTTACCCTCTTCCCTCCGAACTCGAAGACGCACCGCGCGTTAGTGGATTTCTTTGTAAATCCCAGAACCCCGTGAGCGTTTTTGTAGCCCAAGGAAGATTGGGAATTGAATGGCGTGTTAATCGAGATTGCTTCTGCAAGGATTTAAGTGCCGTTGGTGTGTTGCGATCATGTAGCCGGGGATTACGCTCCCCCGTTACGGAACGGTCGTTCGTTAATTGCGACCTAACGGGATGCGAATTGCATGAAAAAAGGGGGAGAACATTGTGTTCTCGAGGCACACTTTGCCGCGCATTGTCCGGAGTTATTCGAGCCTTTGTGCGGCTAGAGAACCGACACTCGCCAGCGGCTGTCTTCCAAGCAATTGTCTCTGTAACGACTAGTGGCCTATCGAGGTGCAAGGGCCTTGACTGCGTGCCTTTACGTTTCGCGGGAACCACATTGTCAGCCGTCTCTATCCCCCGTTTAGCCCTCGACGTGGCAAAATATCCTCCCTTCGCCGTGGCGTTGCGTCCGTCAAAGGCGCCTAGCCGCTTGTTTTCTCCCGGCGAAAATTAAATCATCGATCGCACGCAGCCGAGACGCGTTAACCCCACCCGCGGCGATTAGTTATCGATATTTCCCTGGGATTAGGGGACGCT
Organism: Andrena minutula; assembly: GCA_929113495.1. Lineage (NCBI taxonomy): Eukaryota > Metazoa > Arthropoda > Insecta > Hymenoptera > Andrenidae > Andrena > Andrena minutula. The sequence goes on from OV815994.1 coordinate 20,761,774, forward strand.
CGAGCACGCAGCGGGCCCTCGCGACGAGTCGCCAGTGGATGGCGAGGCTGGAGAGTCGAAAAACTTGCGTCGAGGACGGCGCTCTTTAAATTAGGAAAGTTTGCCCATTATACGATCGGTAGGACGGTCGAAATTAAACGGGAGCTTAAAGAAATGTAAGCTGGAGGAGCGAGCTGAGCCGGCTATCTGGTTTTTACGGTGTAGATTTTCCAGGGGTTGCTCCATCCCCTCCGGTGTCTCTGATAGATTCCACGTGGAAAAGAAACGACCGCGAGGTGGAAATATCCCGCGCGGGGAAATATCGTTGGGGATGGCACGTGCGTCTTGCAGCGTAATCGACGTGGAACCGTGGAGGAGATAATAAAATTGTTCTCCGGCGATGCGTCGTTGCTCGTATGTACAGTTCGTACGCGTGGACCAGCGGCGGGGCGCGAGGGGGAGGAAAGAAAGGCTGCAGTCGAAGGACGAGGATTTGATTCGTCGCGCGAAATCAGGATTAGGAAAAGCGAGAAGAGGAGAAGAGCAGCGCGACGAGGTTAAAGGAGGTGGAGGTGTAGGTGGAAGCTGGATCGGCGGAGGGGTAGGATTTGGGGTAGTACTGGTGGGCACGGGAGGGTGGAACAGATATGGGCCAGGTAACCAGGTCACCGTGACTGAGGGCATTGCTTTTGCAACCGCCAACCACCGTGCTACCCTCAGCGCCACCCCGTTCGAGCTGCTCTAACCTTCCCTTCCTTTCCCTTCGCCGCCCCGCCACCCCCCGTTTCCCTTTCTCCTCTCGAATCCCCACCCTTCCCCCCAGCCGTCCCTCGAAGCCCGACTTCTCCTCCATCGTCACTCCGCCACTCGATACGACACACGAGTCACGACGAACAACAGTTCCATCTCTCTGAACCTCCAATAGGCATACTACACTTTGTTCTCCGGCGCGGCGTTTCTCTCAGCGCGCCTCTCCTTTCAGCCGGCCTCTCCTCTTCTTTTCATCCCCCTGCCGTGTCTTTTCCGCTGGTCTTTTCGTTCCCCAAAGAGTAGTACTTTCTTTAATTCTACCGAGTGATTCCCGAGATGCCGAACGGGCGGCACTGTTATTCAGAGGCTTTCAATGGACCCTGATAGAATTTAAATAGGAATTAGATCATCGCCGGAACTGCCTAACGAGGCGAGGGTTGTTAGTTTAAACAGTCCGCCGCATAGATTGGCTCGCGGAAACGTTAGACCCAAAATTCGAAGAGATCTGAAGCGACGGCGCGGAATAGAAGCTTGCCTTTGGAACACACCCACCCGCTGCTTCTAGGCGGCATGAATACGCGCGAGGGTGGTTCGAGAGTCCGCGGAGGAGCGAGGGAAAGAAAGGAAATGAAAGAGGAGCCGAGAACGTGCTCAGCCCCGCGATCTCTCGAGGAAAGAGCTCGTAAGGGTAAAAGGTGGCTGTATTAATAAGAACTACCTACTCGTTTCTACGCGACTCTGTATCCCTACACACACCCCCTTTCGACCCCGCGATCCACCCACGTGCGTTGTCTTCCACCCCCTCGCATTCCCCTGCGATTTCATTTGAAAACGAAGCGTGCTTCGGTCGCGATACGACTGCTCTTTCGCAGTCCTCGTTCAAACGCTCCCGCCCCTTGTTGACCAGCGTTTTGGCAACGCGGAATATCGAATTGCGCCCAGCCACCGCAACCAACCCCCATCGACGCCTGATCTCTGTACCAGCGAACGCGATCGTTGAAACGCCTCGCTCGTCGCCTTCTCCACGAGCTTTCCACTTTCCGTTCGGTTAATTATACTCGTGCTTGCTCCACGCGCGGGCCTCGTTAATTAATTCCATCCAGAGGGCCGAGACAAGCTCCAGGCAGCTCGGTATAAACGACCGAGGCCTGCGCTTTCTCATCGTTATACATTCTCAAACGGTCTCGCTTAAGCCTTAAGCAGATAAGCCAGGTGGACGGTAAAAAGGGGGGACGATTTGCTCGCGCTGTGATTCGAAAATCTGAGAATCTAAAAATCTCCTCGGCTATCTCCACCCAGTGAATTCTCCCTCGCCGGGAGGGGGGGAGAGACACTACTGTCGGAGGTAATTAATCCGGCGCGCGCGCGCCAAGTATGGCACTCGTGGCCTGGAAAGCACGTTTATGGCCTGAGCACGACGTAAACGAGGAGCACCGGAACCGAGGCCCCAGGTTTCCGGCTCCGTGAGCACGGTTTGAAAATCCCACCGGGAAATTGGCACGTGCGCCCCACTAATTCCTCGCCACCCCGTCACCTCTGTATTTCCATTCCGTTCCAAAGAATTCTCTATCCATCACGCATTTTACACTATCGTTACGACGCTATTCGCCGTTTTTCTTTCCTTGCATTCGATTCGCCGCGGGACAGTCTGGTTATATATAGCTGTCTTTGCGTCGCGTCGGCGAATCTCGCAATTAGCGGAAGGGTGGCCCGTTAAACTGTCGAATTACGTACTACAAACAGCGGTTGCTCGAAATGCAGGCCGCTCGTCGCGCTACAAAAGAATCGTTCGCGTAAAGAGCATTAGTAATTCCGAGACCCCTCGCCTTTGATCTCGACGACCCGACCCGGACAAAGGATTACTCCGACGTAGTCTGAAAGAGGGATAAATTAATGTCACGAATCCGGAGTGAACAATGACAGGCCGAATTACGAGTGGTAGTATGCGCGCGGTTCTGCACACCGAGGCGCGGGGCGACGCAAGAGTCCACGTATATATATATATATATATATATAGGTGTACATACGTAGCCTGTACGTATCGAGGGGAAGAAATTAGAGCGAGAAGAAGGGAATTCGGAACCGATATGCATTACTCCGACTGAAAAGAAATTAACGATGGCCCATCGCTCGGATGAAACGTCGAAGGCTCCTCGCGGCAGACGAACACCGCCATTTCCACCAAACATATCCGACCTCCGCGCTTCCGTTTTTCCGGTCTTTTGTGCCGGGATAACAGTCGCCGATAGAGAACAAGGGAGGATCATCTGTCATCGCGACGGAACGTAGAAACGCGCCCCATAATTTTCTCGATCGCTTCTTGCCGCGTGGATGTGTCGAAGGACGATTCGAATCGGACCTCCAGCGACTTGGAATGGGGCTAAAGATTGAGGGGGGAGGCTGTCGATTTTCGAAGGGCAGGGAAGCGGCGGGACTAACGACGACCGAAATTACACGAAGAAATGGTAAAATGACGTATTGTTTGAGACCTCCGTTTCGTTCTAGCGATGTAAGTAAAAGGGACGGTGGGGGTGGGACGGGGGTTGTCGAAGGCGATGGAGGAGAGTGGCGCGGAAGAAGGATCGCGAGCGAGCACGGGGTAGGGGGTGGCGGAGAAACGCTGGGGCCGAGGTAACCCCCGGAGGGGAGGGTGCCGCATCTGCCTAGCTCGAACGCAGATACTCTGTGGAGGCTGGAGGGAATTGGGTCAGCCAACTTGGAGTGTACTTCAGGTGTAGCTACCTATCTACCAATCCACCAACCTACTACCCTTTCGCGTCCTTCTCCAACAATCTATCCACTTTCTTTCTTCGTTAACCGAACTCCGCAACCGCCACCAGTTTCTTTCGTCCCTTTCGCGCGAATCTCATGGAGTTTCCAGGGGAGTTCGGCTAGACCGCCTCGATCAACAGGCTGGAATCGCAACGTTATCGGAGGCGATGGACGGTGGCAAGGTAGTAACTACTCACTAACGACCGTTCGCAATCGCCCCAGCTTCTAACGACCCTGAAAACACCTGGGGTCGAGAAGAAGAACGTGATCACTTTCGCTTGCCGGTGGTCCAAGATGCGGCTCACGTGTCCCTCCACCCTCTGCAACCCCTCGCGTCTTATTTCCCGTTTTCACGGCGCGCGATTTGTCTTCGCGACGCTCCGAGCATAATCGAGGAGCTTGGAGAACAGCGTGCCAAGTTTCCAATGAATCGTTTCATCCCGTTTCCATATCCGATGCGATCGAATTCCCCGTCCAAGATATCTATAGACGATGTAGGTATATGGGTGACCAGAGAGCATGTCGAACAAACGCGGAGGCGATTGCGAGGGGATGGATGAGAAAGAGGGAACAATGAGGCGCAACTGGACCGTGCAGAGCATAACATTTCTATCTCGGCTCCGTTTCCTCGACCCGTGCCCACTTACTACCGGCAGGGATTCTCGTAAGTCGAAAGCCAGGCTTTCGAAAACTGCGCCACTGAAAATGCTCCGCGGTGTCTGTTTCTAGAAACGCTTGACGTCGGTGTTAAGGCTGAATTAAGGTCCGCGCACACATATCCGTACCGACCAGCGGCCTTAGCCGTGATGAATGCACCGGTTCTCGTTAGATCACCGAAGTTAAACATCACGGGGCGGGTACTGGGGAAGGATGGGTGACCGACCACCTTTCTCCCGGTACGCCGTTGCTGCTGGGACTGGAGGGAAAGAGAGGATCAGGAAAAAGTGTGGAATAAGGTGCTTGAGGCGCCATCCCACTAAAGAATAAATATTGACTATAGTTCGTTGGGCTATATGAGAAGATTTTTCTCGAACTGCCACTCTGGAATAGGACGCACAATAGTAAAGAGTGTTGTGCCTGTTCCAGGGAAACAAGAAATCCAAATCCATATCAGTACCGTATCAGTACCGTATCAGTTCCGTATCAGTTCCGTATCAGTTCCGTTCCGACGTGCCAGTGGTAAGAAGAAGAGACCCTCTACGCCCTTCTTCTTCTTACCACTGGCACGCCGGAACGGAACTGATCCGTACCGTATCAGTACCGTATCAGTACCGTATCAGTACCGTATCAGTTCCGTTCCGGCGTGCCAGTGGTAAGAAGAAGAGACCCTCTACGCCCCTCTTCTTCTTACCACTGGCACGCCGGAACGGAACTGATACGGAACTGATACGGTACGGATATGTGTGCGCGGGCCTTTAGACGGCACTAGGATCGTCGAGCCAGCTCGGCGAGCCATGGCTCGCCGAGGATCGCCTACCCTCGCGAATCCGCGATCATGAGCGTTCTCACGGCGCGTGGATCGGCGGCCCGGCTCAGCTCGCCAAGGATCGCCCAGGATCGCGGACAGGCGATCTCCATGAGTGTACTCACGGCGCGTGGGCTCGGCAAGTCTCGTGCCAGGCTCGCCGATCCTAGTGCCGTCTAATTCCTCCTACAGGAGGCGGCGAATGTTGACAGAAGAGGGTTCGTTTTCCAACTAGAGGCAGTTAGAGACTCGCGAGGGATAGTTGGCGAACGGCTGATGCAATCGGCGAAAGCTGTTCTCGGGTTGGTTGGTTTCTCAGGTGCACTCGAGATTTGGGACGAGAGCGGTTGACGAATGCGGTCGTCCTGAGCTGCGACGTCGAATCGAGGCACGGCGGTTGCAGCCTGGCCCGTGCACCGTTCACTTTCCTCGGATTGTTCGTATATTGCTTAACCATGTAGATCGATTGGCCGAATAGTTGGACGGAGACAAAGCTGTCGATGTGGTCCTGAAATTCTTGGCGAACACCGCGAGAAGATAGACTCGACGGGCTTACGGGTCGAGCAGTTTCTCGAAAGCTGTTATTAAATTTCTCGATCCGAACGTTCCTCCGCCGAAAAGAGCATCGGATGCAGGGCTCGCGTCCGCGAGCCTCCCGTAATGGAATTGCTAGCCGGGACCACTGCGAGAAACGTAATACGCGCGACCGTGTCATTTTCCGGCGACCTGTTCCTCGTGTTCCTTTCGCCTCTGTACACGGAAAATTTAATAAAGCGCGTCGAACGAGCCGGAGGCAAAAAGAACGAACACACAGAGAAAGGGGCCGCCGAAGATAACCTGCCTCGGTGGATAAAAGGTTCTTCCTGCAACCAGGGTGTAATTATAACGCGCTTTTAGAGGGCGCGCTGCAAGGGTAACATTTAAAGGAATATATAGGTCAGCCACTGACCCGCCTTATTGCCTTATTGCCTGCGCCCCATTGCCAGACAAGATCGCCCTGAATAGACGTCCGAAAACGCGGTAAAGGCGAGACGACTGGCAACGAGTCCCTAGCGTCTTATGCCTTCCGTATCGCTTATCCCTTATCACCTTGAGACGAGACGAGCAGTAAATCGAGGAACGTAGATAATTCTAACTAACCCGGGAATCTGTTCTGATTGCAGGAGGCGTATAGAAAATGGGTGTGCAGCTCCCTGGTGCCTTACTTTGCTCATGGGGGACCGCAGGACTTGGACACATCGGAGACCAGCTGGGCCGGAAGCAGGCTTAGGCCCTGTCGGTCGTTCTGTCAATCCGTGGAGCAACGTTGTCCTTATTTACTTCCGGGCGATCGTGCGCCCGCCTATCCCACACAATACGCCGGCGAGCCCACCTTTCTTTGCAGAGGTAACTGATCCCTCTGCAGTCCACAGTGTTACGGCGGTTGCGTCTATCAGCCGCGTGTCACCGAACAAGGGTAGAAACGTTTTTGGCACCCTTTTAACCGTAATTACCGGTCACGGTCACCGATTCCCGTGGAAAAGCGGCAAACACGCCGGAGCCCCACCAATCTTGCCTGTTTTCCATTCAAAGCGAACGCGACACGCCCCTGCATACCTTCTCGACGCAACACGGGGGATAGAAGGATCCGTTTAAATTACAACGCAAGGGAGGAAGTGGTTGGATAACGAAATGATTTCAGATCCAAAAATCCCCGAGACCGGAGAGCAGGCCACGAGGGCGTTGCAGAGCAGCGAGGTGGGCGAGTGTTGCTTCCACGCGTGCTCCGAGGAGAGGCCGGGATCGGGCATCTGCGCGAATTGCACGGATCGCGAGCCACGGAAACGCGGCAGAAGCTACGATCCACCGACGGCGCCCCACTGCGAGATTAATCCTATTCAGCCGGCTTCCACAGGTACGTCCCCTTCCCGCTCCCTCCGCCCTATTCTATCCCATCGCGAAACTCTAACGATCCGATTAGCCTCGCAAAAACGCTAATCAAGAATGTCTGGGCTCGAGGAGAGAAGACGGCCGCGATCTCTCAACGCCAGTTCCTTAGAAATCATCCGAACCGACCAACCCCCTGCGTCCGTTAATGCGATACGGGATAGGAATCGATACGCGGATGTACGTTTCCCATCGCCGCGATGTTTTCTCAAGCTTTCCCACTCGAAATACCAACCGCACGCCGAGCCCGCTTCGGGTAATTAGAAACACAGCGGTCCAAGTATTCCCCTTGGGCTCCAGGCATCTCCCAGAGTCATAAAGCCGCAGCGAGCCTCCATTCATTCGAGGTGTCACGTAAATTTCACTCTCTTAGCAGACAGCCGGGGAAGACGGCCAGACGCGTCCGGATCGATGGGAATGATTCGTTTTACGAGACCTCTTCGATTCCCCCATGCCGCGCGCGCTTTTAACTGCAACGTTTGCTAAGTACCTACCTAGTAGATTTCCTCTCTCCTCCCCGATTTCCAGCGGTCTCGTTATGATTCTACGCGATACTAAGTGATCCCTGAAGCGGTCGATTTCAAGTGTCGCTGGTTGATGCGGCTGATCGTTATGTATTCCGTTTGAGCCCGCGGCTTGAAACCTACTCGAGGCGATTTCCAGGTGTTCCATAAACGAACAGTTTGATTCGCATCGGTTCTAAGCAGATCAGCTCGGAGCGGTACAGTGTTCCGCGTTTATGAGCGTTCGGGACAAAACTTGTAACTTCTGAAGTAATCAGTTTTCGTCGTAAGTAAGCTAATACTTTTTTAAAGAGAATATAAAAATGCATCGATTGGTGTATAAACAAATATAGAGTTACGTTAGAAAAATTAAGGCGATCTTGATTTTTCAGTGAATAAAAAGTTTTTTATTAATATTTACTTTTGCAATTTGCTGTCAACTGTGTACTGACTAACTTTTGTTCGAAACATTTTTTTATCAAATTATTTTTATCGCGTGTATCGCGTTTGACTGTTGTTTTAAAACTGAAGACAGCATCCAGAATGGAAAATTCATGGTAGATATCGTATAAACAATTGGAAAAAGCATATCGGATGTGTAGATTCACATAAGTGTCCTATGCATGAGGAGACCTAGAAACTACGCTAAGGGCCGGAGCGTCTTAATAATGATTTTGGCTATTTTTTCTGTTTCGTGCAAATTCGTGCAGTTGAAATTGACGTTAATATAAAGTTTAATGATCACTAAATCAATATACAAGAACATCGCGGAGGTATTTCTTGGTGCTTTTTTTTTTAAAGTCCCATCGAAGTTGATAAACATTTAACATAAAGAAATAGTACAAATTGTTAGTATTGTAAAAAATTAACTCGGCAGTTTTGAAGGTAGGGTAACTCGGGGTAATATGCCACAGTTAAGTTTGAAACGTGATATCTCGCAAGTATAAGTAGATACGTGTATATATGTAGATATGTGTATTGACTAATAAGTAGAGATATGTAACTTTTATAGTTCAATGAGAAACGTTGAAATACAAAAATCCTCGAAAGTGGCATATTACCCTGGTGATGGGTGAATATGCCACAAGGTCTGAGGTAATATGCCACAAGCAATGAAGTGCGAACTAATCACTCAAATTTTGGAGAACCAACAATATTTTAAATTATTTAAGCTATTAATAAATATAAACAAATATTTTAACTCAATGAAACGTAAAATTTATTTGTAAAAATATCTATTTCTTACAAACTAAACAGTCTCCAATCTCTACGTCTCCTTTACCCCACACAGCACCATAACATTGCAGTAACGTCTCTGCAATATTGCGGTGCAAGATTGCAATGTTGCACCATAACATTGCAAAGACGTTGCAGGTTCAGTCCTATGTCCGCCTTCGCAATATTGCAGGTGTGTATTTTTGCAATGTTGCGGCAGCATTGCAAACACGTAGTCCTGCAACGTTCCGGCAATGATTCTGCAACGAAACGGCAATAAAAACGGCCAACGAGAAATTCTAGCATATCCAGTTAAATGAAACATTCTGTAGAATCTACTCGACGTCATATTTCAAATTTCGTCAAAGTCATAGTTGCTTCAGAATATTGCTGTACTGTTTCTACAATATTTCCACTACAGTATTGCACGGCAATATGTGGGCAATTTTGCTGGGTCGTTGCCACTGAAACATTGCACATCGATTTGCGCGCAATATTGCCGAAATATTGTAGGATCGTTGCCAGTGGAACATTGCACGGCAACGTTCTTGCAATATTGCTGCAACATTGTAAGATCATTGCCACTCCAATATTGCACGGCAATATTGCAGAAACGTTCCTACAGTATTGCAATGCAACCTGCAACAACGCAATATTGCAGCAACGTTCCTGCAATACTTTTAAACTTTCTTCTGACCAAGCCGCACGGTTTGAAGTTCGTACATACTTCTTAAGCATGGTTCTGATACAAAAAACAACTCGATGGCATTAAATAGAAAGAGTTAAACATGTGGCATTATACTCCAAACGGCGATAAAACGAAGGATGGAAAATCTCTCCAAAAAGTACATAGTTTTAACGGATGTTTGAGAGGTTATTAAATTCGTTTGTTAGGATACTGTATCATAATCTATTGATTTTATGTAGAACCGTTCACACAAATGTAAAATCTGCATTCTAGTTGGAGTGTGAAATTACATCAAGCCGATACTTTTACAACTTACCAGAATTTACTGAAAATAAAAGAAATCAAAAGCCAAAATCTAGCTTTATTTAAAATATAATCTGTTCATTATTTAAAAAACTATTGAGAAGTGGCATATTATCTACGGTGGCATATTACTCCAAGTTACCCTATGACAGTATTAAACACAACTTATAAACATCAAATGAAAAGCATAAACATTTTGCCAATGGCACGTGTTTGATAAAATGTAACGAAATTTGTAATGAATTTCTAGTATAATAATAATAATAATAATGCGTCTTTATTACACCAACAAATTAAGTAGTACAGATTTAGTTAATTTTTTTTCCTCCATTTTTCTTTTTGTGGCGCAAAGGGCGGAATTCAGCAAAATGCTGTTTAAAAATCCTACCCCATAATAATAGTATCACTTGTAACAACAAATTAGTAAATTCAGCAGAAATAATAGGTAACATTGAAACCTTCCTTTCTTAACATTTCAAGATACAAGAATTTTTTACTCAAACACTTCGGATTCTTGACTTTTGTCCATTACGCGGAACACTGTGCGGCGCGGTCCCTGTTTTCGTTTCTATCTCTTCTCCTTTCTTTTCGTCCTCCGGAAAGAACGTCCGACGTAGGTGCGGTCTGATTCTGCTGATGAGTATGACAGAAAGATTGCGTTGGTTGTTTGAAGCAGGTGAACAGTATGGAGTGTCGGGGTCGACGGACAGTAGCCTGGAGGAAGGGGAAGAGGACGAGTCGTCGCCGACTTCCATGTCCGGGTCCGCATCTGCGACGAGCGTGGTGCAGCAACAACAACAGCAGCAGCAGCAGCAGCAGCGAGCGTCTTTGTGCGGAAGCGGGGCTGTCGGGGTGTCGAGCGTGTCTTCCTCGGATCGGTCGTCCTGTTCGACGGTCGCGCAACTCGTTTGGCTGTGCTCGATACTGGCGAGCCTGTTCGGCGGCGGTGACGGCAACGTTCGCGCGACCCGCGTGCTACGGATGTGGAAGTTGTTGGTTGGGCTGTTCGCGGTGCTCTCGACGACGGCCGAAGGAACGGGACGGGCCGGCGGGGACCTTGTCGGTTGGCTGCACCGCTGCTCCGGCGGTCACGGTGCGAACTGGATGCTGGAAAAGTGGGTGATGGCCGAGCGCCGGTGCCGACGAGGGTGGTGGTGCTGGTGGAGGTGGAGGTGGCGGAGGCTATCGGCGAGCGGTCGTGTTCGATGGAGACTCCGACCTTGGCGAGCGCGTGGAAAAATAATCCCCGGCCGCCGACTCGGCGAGGCGGCCCGCCTGCTCGCGGCAGTTCGCGATAACGAGACCCTGTTCTGCCCGACTAACAAGTTCCGCGACTGGTTCCGCGGCTGTTGGTCCCCGCGAGTCTGCCGTTGGACGCGAAACTTTGGCCCGTTCGCGGTGAAGTGTCGGTGGCGATGGTGGTGGTGGTGGTTGTACCGATGGTGGAGATCGAGGGGAGCGGAGACAACGCGTCGCGGCAGATCGAGCGCGGCCTTGATCCTTGAGAGCGGTCCCAACGGCAAACGGGATCGTCCTCGGGCGCTCCGACGCCGAGGCGGAAGGATAAGGAGACGGGACGAGATAGACAAAAGGGATCTGGGCGCTTTCGAGGAAGATTTCTGGCACTCGCCGGCGAGGCGGCGATACTTGAGGTTGTCCTCAAGGAAGGATCCGCCATAGGAAGCTTTCGAGGTGAACGCGCAAAAGCGTGACACGCAGGTTTTTTCTATTGGTAAGCCAGAGCTCCGGCGACAAGGACTTTGGCTACACCTCCCACGATTCTGGATCCTCGTGAAAAGGGGTGAGGGGGCGGGGAGAAAGAGAGAGAGAGAGAGAGAGGGCGGGCGCGTCGCGGTCGTAACCGTAGCCGTAGAAGGAATTGGGAAAAGGGAATTGAGAGCGAACGGAAAGAGGAGGCAGAGCTTTGAAAGTGCTCGGGGAGAAGAGGAGAGTCGGTAACGAACGAGAACGTGGTAGACGTGAATGAGCGAGCTATGGGCACTGAAAGTGCCGCACGGGAAAGCACGGAATCTCGACATCGAAAACGGTAGAAACGATCCAGAGAAGTCGATAACACGACACGAAACGAAGGAACCGCAACGTCTATTGCAAATAATAATGATTACAATAATACAATAATAATGAATAAATTAAAATAATAATGATGGTAACAGGATGATGATGATGATGATGATGACGAAGAGGATGATGAGCATAATGATGAAGGGGATGGTGACGGAGAGATTGATGATGGCGATGCTGAAGTATATTGAATAAATAATAGTTACCGAATAATAATGATAACGAATAATGAAATAAATAATAACGATTAAGTAATGAAGTAATGATGAAGAAAACGATAAAGTAATGTAAACGTAAACGATAGAATGATTACGATACAACTATTATTATTATACGTTTGACGCGACACACACACACGCACACGTACACAGAAGACACACACATACACACAAGCTACACAGAGATATTAATTAATACCAAAGGAAAATTAATAGCAGTACGAACGAACGAATGAGAGAGACGTAAGCGACGCGAACACGAGGGAATGTACGAGAGGGGGAGGGAGGTGAAGCGAGATGCAAGAATAAAGTGGTTGAGAGACAAAAAACGATACACACGTTCACGTATAAGTCCTTAATTATTAACGAGACAACATTAAAGGAAAAAAAAACACAAGACGTAGGTACATAGTCTTTCGGTCGTGTGAGGGGAAACGAGGAGGAAGGGGCGGAGGAGGGAAGTGGATTACACGGGAAGATGGTTGCGCAGTGAATTGACACGAGCACAGGTTGCAGAGATGGCACGCGAATAAATAACCACGACGTTATCGAGGTATAATATGTGTTCGTTTAGACATTACAATAAATAAATGACTATTGTATTAACATAGACATGTAACGATATCAACTAAAGAGGAAGCAGTGTGAAAGAGAGCGTGGAGGAGCGAATGAAACGTAGAGAGTGTGAGAGATGTGACGTCGAATGGGGGAACGTTGAGTGTAGAGAAAGGAAAATCGTAGGAAGCCGACGAATTCTTTTGTTATAGGAAAATATTACCAACAAATACTGCGCGGATGGCGATGTGAGAAAATAAATTCTTTCTCCCGCTAGTCTTCTCCCCGCGATTCGCGTGGCTTCGGATTTCGCGACGCCGAGATTTCCTGGGGGAAGGAGAGAATAAAAGAATAGAAAAAAAACTAGAACGTTCCGCGATTTATTTGTTGCTCGCGCGTGTAGGTAGGCACGACATCGAAGGAACATTAATTTCCCCTTCGGATCGCGCTGTTCTCATCTCTTTGTCTCAACCCTGTTTCTCCACACGCGCTTCGCAATTCCTAAGAATCCTAGACAGTCGATCGTTTCAAAAAAGGGGGATGCGGGCTGAGAATTATTACACAGCTGACTCGGGAGTATCCGAAAATTGTGGGCCGAGACGAAAAGTGTACCGACGAAAAGCGAAGCCACGAGGATACTGCGGAGAGCGAGGAGGTGAAAACGCGAAAGGGAGAAGTAGAGAGACCTCTTCATCGTCGTCGTCGTCGTCGTAATTGCAGCGAATCATGCAGGGGAAGGAAGCAGGGCGTGTCCTACACACGTATACACGCACACACACAGCGAGTTACATGTAACACGTGCGCGGGCACAGACACACACGTAGACGTACAGGAGGATGAGTGAGGGCGCACGCGGTGGGGGCGGGAAGAAAGTGTTGGGGGCACCGCGTGTTGCATTAATTGCGTTGTTAAACGTTGTCCAATACATAATTGTTACTACTTTACATTTATAAGACGAGCAGGGGCGACAAAGAGAACGGGGGAGGAAGAAGGGGGAGGGTGCGCGTGTATGCGTGTGCTTGAGAAAGAGTGAAAGGGGAACGAGGGGGGGGGGGAAGGATTAGAATTAATCCAGAGAAGCGGGAAAGCATGGCCAGCCAGTGGTTCGAGGATGGAAACCATATAAATATTATAAATATATAAATACATAAACAAATATCGTAAAGGAAACTGGCATGCAGAAGGGGGATGAGGGGGGTGGGGTGGAAACGAGGAGGGCACGGACTCGAGAAGCACGTTTGCGCGATTATATGTAAATATATGTATTTATATATGTATACGCGCACACACGTAAGCGTACATATACCTACTTGTGTATGTATGTAAAGTAGAGGGACATGAAGTAGTGGTGCGATGTGTGCGTGTGTCGAGAGACTGGCAATGGGACGTCCTCGATGTCGTCCATTCCACTTGCCCGATTTTTGCAGTCGAATCGAGACGAATGATCGTTGCGTGCGTCGGAAACAACGAGAGAAAGGGAGAGAAAGAGAGAGAGAGAGGGTGTGTGCATGGATAGAGTAGAATCGTTAATCGGAAGGAAATTACGATGAACGACGCTTGAGAAATAAACGATTGGCGTGGTCTGTAACGATCAAACGAGTCTCCGCTTTGTTTCCAGGGGTAAGGGAACGTCGATGCGCCGACTTGAAAAACGCTGTCACGCGAGGGGAATAAAGCTGCGGTGTCGGGAAAGGAAACAAAGGGGAAGATCGTTTCTGCCGGGTGGTTGGAAAGCGTGCGCGGACTTGCACTCGCGCTTGCACCCGTGCCCGCATTCGTGATCGCGCGTACCGTGCGTACACTACTGCTCGATGCGCTGGGCTCGCGTTTCCTTCTTTTCTCTCTGCACTCTCTACAGCTTCGAGCGGTAGTACACGTACGACTAGTTTAGAGGGAAAAAATCGGGGCGGTCGAAGAAAACGCAATCGATTTCTCACGGTTTCCGTTGCAGCGTCGCGTTTCATTTATTTCGGCGGGAGAGGCGAGAGACGCCAAGAGGATCTCGTCAAAGATTCATTCCCCGGGAGCCGCTAGAGCGGCGACTAGATCGTTGAGAAATTTACGACCGATTCTTCGGCAGATCCGTCCCTCCCGCCGTTTCTCTTCTCCTTCTATCTGCTCGTGGTATTCTCGTTTTCTTCGTCGGCCAGTCAGCTCGACTTCCGGTCGGTTTCTTCTCTCGTCGCCGTGAGGAACGGTCCACCGTCGTTGCATCTTCGAGGGAGGGTTAATGTTGTAATTCAACGGCGTCGGTCGACTCTCGAACCTTCGTCGCACTCGTGGATCGCTTCGCTTGTTCGTTCGTTCGCCTAGGAAATGATAAGCAATGTTCTTGGACCATTAACCAGAAAAAAAACGCAGATCTGACGGAGTATGTAGTGAGAATATAATTAGCAGAAGTAAGTGCTCCGAGTTAAATAGGCGAGGCGGCTGCGAAACGTCCCTCCGACTCTCTCGCTCGCAGCAGAGTCTTCGGGGGCATCCGCGAGACACGTCGCAGCCGGTCAGGACTCCCGCTACGACTTGGCGATCCTGGCGGCGGTGAAATTTCTTCGGGGCAAACGATCGCGGACCGAGAAAGCGAGTAGGGTAAATATACCAGTAAATGGACACTACCAGTGAATGGACATTTTTTACTAAAACGAGTAAAATAAGTTACTAAAATAAGCAACTAATTAATTATAGACTTCTTCTAGTTTCTCGCTTCATATCCAAAGAATTTTCGCAACACGTGGATAATTTTATAAAAGCGTCCATTCACTAGCCTTAAGTGTTCATTTACTGGCGCGTCTAGCCTAATATTTCACCGAACACTCGGTACGTTGCCCGCGGTCGAGCACAGTTCAGAATTAATAGCTCCTTCCGGTGACTCGATCGTCGTCTCTTTGTCGATACCCTCGCTCCTTCGAGCTTCCTCTTGCCCATCCCTGTTTACTCGTCACCCTCCCTTTTTTTTCTCAGCGTTTCGCCGGCTCGATATGTAACTAATCGATAGCGCGCGTTTGCTGGCTGTCGTCCTTTCCCTCGGAATTCTCAATCGCGAATCAATAACGCTCGTCACGCCCATCCGCGATATCGCGACGGGAAACGCGCCGGGAAGACAGTCCGGAGGATATTCTCTTCTCCCCCTTTCTCTCTTTCGCCGGGTAGCGTCTCGAAAACTGGCCGGGCCCTTTGAAGGGAGATTCATTTCCCGCGTGGAAACGTCGCGCGAGCACTTCTCGCGGATATTATTTTCAAGTACGAAAGCAAACAGTAAGGTCGGCGGAACGGGTTAAGCGCGATAATATCGTTGCCAGAGTTAAAAGGCCGCCGCTCCGAGGCAGCCCCCGTTCCTTTGATCTCCGGCTTTTTACGATTGTTGCTGGAAATTAATTTCCCTCCCCGCTCCGCATCCCGTGCCGTCCTTTCTCCTGTTCTTTTCCGTTCTCTCCTCGCATCGCCGCGGGGCCGACGATTCGGCGGTACACGGCGACCCCAGAAATCTGTGCCCGCGATTCGAGCACGCTGCTCGTAAAACAGAATTAAGGTATCCCACGCAACCTTCGTAACTAACCCATTTTGCCTCCCACTTGCCCCTCCCCCGCCACCCTGTCCGCCTCTCTTTCTCTCTCTAGTCGCTTCAGGCATCGCAGCTTCGCCCTCTGAATGTTAATCACTTGCTTCTTGTTGGAGAGGAGCTTTTTTTAGCGCAGGTAAACGACGCGCGACGGCTGGTCGCCCACCTGTCTCGGACTCGCCAGCCCGCCGATAAAAAGCAAGGGTTGAGGGCGAGTGGAGCACGCATGGTTTTCGCGAGGGGCAAGGAGCGTTGGGTCCTAGCAGACGTCCAGTCGCCTCCGCCAAGTCTGCGCGGTTTTGTCTAGCTGCCAATACATCTCGCGGCTCGCCTCCACCCTCTTTCCCCGTTCTTACGCTTCTGGCGGGTAGTCGCGTCCACGAGGGTGGTGGTGACGCGTGTGTCTTTTAGGTTCGCGGTGCGTTCGATGCGGGGGAGGTGGTCGTGGAAGAGGAAGCGGTCGAGATACCGGCCTGGAGGAGTCGGAAGGAAACGGAGGAAAGGAAAAGGAGACGGACGGGGTAGCAGGCTGTCGGCTGAGGGGGAAGATTCGAGTAGCGAGCTTGAACCGTTGCTTGGGTTCGGCGAAGGCAGCCGTGCGCTTAGGGGCTGAAACTGGTGAGAGTGAGAGAGAGGGAGAGAGAGTGAGTGAGAATCCTGCCAGAGAGGAGAACAGAGAGAGCGAGCGAGCGCGGGAGAGAGAGAGAGAAAGAGCGAGTGAGAGAGAACGAGAAGACCAGCTACGTATTGATCTCACAAGTCTCCCAACGTATATACAGCGTCCGCATAAAACAGGCCAACGTCGTCGACGTCGATGTCGACGTAGACGCCGCCGTCGACATTGTTACCACCGATGGTCAATCGATCCATTCTTTCACAAACTCTCAGCTCGACTCTATCCTTGCTGCACCTGAAGCGGCTTCGAAAGGCCTATCGGGACGCTCAAGGTTGCGAAACCTTCGAATTTCCCGGCGTACGATCCAACCACGCAATCCGAAGCGACCGATTACGCAAAGATGAGGAACAAGGGTGGGAACGCTCGAGCCCTACCATCCCCGAGAATTTCGCTGTACAACGAGAACCTGTCGAACATATTCTCTTCCATAGTTTCTATGTAGATAGAACTTCCTCCCTGCTCTCCAGCGTATTTAAAGGTTTTAACAGTTGCGTCCTACACTCTCTCTTCTCTCTCCTCTCTTTATCCTACCCACCTCTCTATCTCTCTATCTCTGTATCTTTGTCTCTGCCTTGTTGTTTACGGTATACAGAACTCGTCAGCTCACCCTCATCCCCTTGCATTAATAAGATGTTGCTCTTGAACGTTCGCCAATTTTTACGCGAAGCGTTAGGGTCGCAGCCGTAGAATTCGCGGAATGGAATCTGATTTTACGCGGGGACTCGATTAAACGGAAAATTCGCGGCGGCATTCTGGCAGGTTCTTTGGATGCAGAGCCGAGAATAAGGGTGGAGGAAGAAAGAGGGGGGAGGAGGGTGAAGGCAGGCCCAACCGAGGTAAAATTCAATTTCACGGGCGGTGCCTCTCTCGCAATTTTCGTTTCTGCGCGAGCCTCGGCGACGCCGAAACGTCGGCGAGGACCGCGGAATCTCGCGCTTAATAGAAAGGTTTCGTGCGCGAAGGGGAGACATTGATTTCTCAATGAATGCTTCCGTTTAAGGGAGCGGAGTCGTCCGCCGGAAGTGAAGTTTCTTTCAACCCCCGTCCTAAGGTGTAGTCGGCGGAAACGATCCAGACGACCCCTCGGGACGCATACGTACGGTACGCGAGTTGGAGAGCCTTGTTTCGACTATCGAACGCGCCACCTCCGTTCGTCCGATAGCCTTTCCCGCTTTCTTCCCATTTCTTCCGGCCGCGTAGGCGAGCGCGTACCTACTTGCTCGCGTCGCCTGCTATCGTCCCGACTACGGCGCCCTGGCGTTCCTCCAGAATATTTCTACCGACCGGGGGAAAGGTTCGTTGGAAACCAACCGGAAGTTAGTGGCGGTATTCTGCGCGAAGCAAACAAGATACACGACAGAGACCAGATACCAGTTACCAGTGTGTACATAGGTGTGGGTGCATGAATGCGTGGACAAGGGAAGAGAAAGAGAGCGAGAGAGAGAGAAAGAGAGTTGAAAGAGCCACTGCCTTAGCGACAGCAGGATCCGCGCTAGAAACAAGGCCTTAGAAAGTAACAAACCAGAAACATAATTAGAATTAAGTAAGTCTGTTGTTGTTAAAGAAAAAAAAATGAAAGAAAAAAGAATAACGGTACTTAGTGGAGAATTCAGCTGGGCGGAAGATGTTGACGTATTGTAAAACTAATTAGCCGTTGTATTTAAGCGCGTAACGTAAATAATATACTTAACCCCTCGTGCCCACAATTAAGTAGGCGTCTTAACGCGTAGAGTTTTACGTAGGATTACTTAAACGTCGCTTATCGCAAACGAAGAGAAGTGTAGGGAACCACGGGGGAAAACAGAGGCACGGGAAAGCGAGAGGGGGATCCAACGGCGAAGAAGGGAAAGAGAGAGAGAGAGAGAGAGAGCGGCGAGAGAGTCGCGCTTCTGCCGCGAGCGCCGGTGTTCGCGAAATTTTTCAACTTTTCTCCTTGACTTTGTTTTCTGCTCTTGCCTTACGAGAAATAAAAACACGGGACGAAGAGATGAAGAGACGCGGGTCGGACGAAAGGGACAGGTTGCGCCGATCCTTCGCGATCACAATCGAAGGGGAAGAAACGTTGAAGGGATCGAAGGGAGGCAGGACGCGTCTGATCGAGGGAATTATTGGGATATATCTTCGTTGGCGCGCCACAGACACACACACACACACTTAAAACTACGACTTTGAATCCGATGTTAGCGTAGCGTACGTACCGTAAGCTGTCGACATTTATACTATGAACTATGAGTAAATTGTAGCGATCATTGTGAACATAGTTAATAGTATAGATTAGTTAACCGCACTAATTGTACCGACAAATGGAGTACATATAATTATATAAAAATAATCGTCGAGGTCTCGTTCAGCGACGTGTACGTTTAACGGCTAATTAAGCTGAGCTAGCCGAACGAAGAAATTAGTCGAGGAAGCAGTATAGAGAGCGAGAGAGAGAGAGATAGAAAGAGTGTGTGTGAGAGAGAAAGAGAGAGGCGAAGCGAAATTTTCTCGACCACTCGTACTCTCGGATGCGTTGTTACGTAAAACCAGCGTGCGAACATTAAAGACTTCCGCGTGACGAAGGAATGATGCAGAGCATTTTCAGACACAATTCGCGCAAGACATTGAGTTTCTTTCGGAGAAGGCGGACTTTGTGATCGAACCAGCGCACCGACGTGCACGCGTTTCGTCGAACACACGCGTTTCTCCGAAATTCGCGGCGGACCCAGGGAAACCGTTGTCCTCGCCAAAATTCCCCGCGATTCCGCCGAAAGTCGCGGGAGCAAGCTGACGCCCTATATTCCCCCTCTTTACTTGTCTTTTTCTCCTCCCGCTTCCTTCCGTCCTGCCGCAAACTTCCGTAAACTTTAGAATTTATAGCGCGCCGCCGACGCCGACACCGTCGCCGTCCCGCGCCCCAGCCAACTTTTCGCTCGTCTTTAATCGCTGTACCACCGAAACTCCGCGGAATCCCGCGGAGGGGCCGCGGAGGGTGAATGAAACGGGGATCTTCTCTCTCCGTGGTAGCTCCCCGATTCGGGATCAGCCTAGGCATCGTCTCGCGAATTCAAGGTACAGTTTCATCGCGAAGGAAAGTTGGCCGGGGCGAGCGGCGGATACGCGGTAACGCGCAGTGGAAACCTAGGCCGCGATGTGTAATTGGCAGGTATGACAGCGCGCTGCTCCTCTGCCGAGGGCGGCGTGCACTTACGTATCGAACTTACAAACGCAGCTGGCTCGGAGTTGTTAATTAATTAGGTTATCGATTCGATCGCGTTACCTCAGACCGATTCCGGCCTCGCCCGTTCCTAGGAGCTGCGCCCGTCCAGCCTCCTTTATGCACGTGACATCACGCATGGGACACGCGTGCATACGCGCGACGACACGTGCCGGTACATACGCAAGCTTCCTCTCGTTTCTCGCTTCGGTCGATCCGATCCGCTCGGATTCGCGAGACTTGGACGGCGCAGCTCTCCTCCGCGGCTCTTTCTCAGCGGATCGCCTGAATTCGTGGAGGAGAACGGGGGGGGGAGAGTGAGGCGCGATGAAAGAGGGCAGAGGTTTGTCGTAGCTCGAATTGGATCGGATTCACCGGAAAATTAAAGCTTCCATCGGGAACCGCGAGTCGGACGAAGCTCGCGAGCAACCAACACCAAAACCCTCCCCTCATCCTCCCAACCGATATCGTTTTTATCTATAATCATCGAGTCCCTCTTGGCGTTGCCCCGAATCCAACCCCGAGCCCCTTCCTTCTTTTCTTCTCCTCGAGGAGTTTCCCCGTCTCCCCATCTCTTCGCGCATCCCTCTGCCTCGTTGAACCTCCTACCCCTCGTTAGTCCACTTAATCAAACTTCTTTCGAATCTCGCATACCAAACGCAATACGCGGCTAGACTTATAAGCGGGCGATTATAGCGAACGAAATAAGCTGTGGACCTTCGCTTCGCGGATTAGAACGGAGGAGCGAGAGGGGTGGAAAGAAAAGGGCGTTGATTCTTTCCGTTAAAGGTAGTCGTTTTATTTCCGAAAGCTACGATATATTATAGTTTTAGAGGTTCAAAGCTAGCTCGCGCAATTGTCAATTTGATCGCGATGTGGATCGCAGGTATCCCGTGGCGGCACCCTAATCGCCTTCGACCTTTGTGATCGCTTTTCTCTTTGAACGCTCGTTTCCGAGGAAGCCAGGAATCCGAGCGGCTCGCGAATTTATGAACGACATTCACGGTAATCCGGACGTTTTGCGGCAGCCCTGGCATTCACGGTATTCGCGGTGCAAACCAGCAGCCCAAACCGGAGCCATCCACTTTTCGGTGGACAAGCGCGGTCGCATCGTGTCTCCACAAATATACAATTATACAAAATATAGGGTGTCTTAACGTATGCACGCGGCGTGGCCTGAGACGAGGTGACCTTTGCTTTCGAGGTGATCGATTCCGATCGTCCTTCCGCACCCCGAGGCACTCTGAGAATTCGACTCCCTCGAAAACGAAAGCTCGAAAACAAACCTTCACTTCGACTTCTCCGCTTCCTTCGGTTAGCCGTCGCTCGCCTTTCCGTATCGCCGCGGAGAATTGGCTGGAGAAACTGCTTTGAGTCGCGCGATTCCCAACGACAAATTCGCGAAAGATTCGGCTCTCCACTAGACTCGATTTTAATGGAATTCTCGCTGACGATCGTTCGATGCCGCTACGGATTTCGGAGATTCGTTGCCGCGACCACCGAAGCACTCGCGGGCTTTTCATCCTTGTGTCGCAAGGACGACGCACCACGAGACATTTAAGCGTTTATAATACAGACACACCAGACGCGAAGAAAATAATGAATTAATAAATCCATAATATATAAGAGCGAGCGAGCGCGTGAACGAGGGAGAGAGAAAGAGAGAGAGAGTGATAATGAAAGATGAAATATGAAGAGCGAAAGAGAAACGAGTGTGAATTACGCGTGAGTGTTTGTGTGCGTGAGTAAGCGAGAACGAGAGAAAACGGTAGCTTGCAAAAGAGAAACATTAGAGTTCCGTCTTTGAGTGTTGGAGAACGTTCATTTGTAATTGTTTAAATCTAACGAGAAATGTACTGTAAAACTATAAGTACTATAGGCACTAAAAATATATCATTTGTTGACATGAAAAAATAAAAGAAAACCCAAGTGACGTAATGTTTTATGCAGCCTGCATACGCTCGATCGTAACCACGATTGCACCAGCGGAGCCTTTCGCGGGGTAAGTAGACAGAGTGATCCTTCTCCGCAGACACAGGTGGACGTGGGTGAACGTGGGCGCGCCAGTGTTTTCGCAGGCCACATTAAAAATAATCGCCGGCCGTTCTTTACATGAAAAATTTATTTCCGACGCACGTGTTTTATGTACAGCGATAAGAATATAAAGTGCGCGTCACCGCTACTCTCTTTTATCTGAAAATAGACGTATTTCCCCGTCACGGGGCACACAGTTCGGCAAACATTTGAATTCTTCTTCGTAACAGTTCTGTCTCCATTGAAAAAATACTTTCTCGCACGTGGGTATCGTAACGATCGATCGATCGGACGATCTGCACGCGTGCGTATTGAAAAGAGGCTTCGAAGTAAGGCGATTGCGACCGGTTACCGATGTCATCGCGGTCGGTTCTCGAGTAAGGCAGATGATCCCGACGATTCGAAACGATCTCGGCGCGAATAAATAGTCCTAGAGTACACGCGAAATAATTGAGAATCGGTTTGTTCGGATCATCGCGTTATCGTGGCCACGATGTGGTTGCAGCTGCGGCTATTGGTGTTGCTGTTGTCGCGGGTGCT
The DNA here is from genome assembly GCA_929113495.1 of Andrena minutula. Taxonomy (NCBI): domain Eukaryota; kingdom Metazoa; phylum Arthropoda; class Insecta; order Hymenoptera; family Andrenidae; genus Andrena; species Andrena minutula. The sequence goes on from OV815994.1 coordinate 20,784,238, forward strand.
GTTGCGTTGTTTTGTTAAGAGCTTCCATCTTGGGCTGACCCACCGGCGGAGGCGAGGGTTGTTTCTTCTGTTCCTCCTCGGCTTCCTTTACCGGCGGCGGTGGCAACGCGTTCAGTAAACCTTGCGCAACAGTTACGGGTTGAACGTTGATTGAAAGCTGATTAAACAGTAGACGGGAAGAAAGCGAGGGGAGAGCGACGTTACTTACCAACTGTCTCTCCTTTAAGGGAGGCTCCTGAAACAGTAAAAGGGAACGGTAGTGGCAGCGGTCTTTACGCGAGGAGCGTTTTATTTCTTCCGAACGAAAGTGTACGGAGATAAGTATCGTTGATCGATCGAGGCTAGTGTTCCTGATTTCTCGATATTTTTCGCATCTCGAGAAATGAGAAATCAGATTATATTTCTCAAGAATTCTCGAGAATTCTCGAGAATTAAAAGATACTGTAAAATTTATAGTTTTGGAATAATGTTGATAATATTTATCTAAATTTTTAATGTGTCCAATTTAGATAAAACTTGTGTAAATGAAAAAAAAACAGATATTAAATATAATTGATAAATTTATTTATTTAATATAAAATGTGAGCAAAACGAAACTTTACTTTTCTGTTTTAAAATAGTTTTTTCAAAAACACAATGCGTCTAATGTCGCGTCAGCCAATTTACTTTTTTTTTTGTGACAAAATCTGCGGGTGTAGAAGAATTTCTTTCATTTTGAGTGGACGTTGGTTTAATTGTATATAGAGCATCGGCGATACGAAGAGAAAAGTTATTAACAATCGCGCAATTATTCGCATATATTGCTAACACTTATCACTGATTGTAGATGTGTTTATATGTTGACTATTAACACAGAATTTGAACCAACTGAAAATTCATTTCTGAAAACTAATGGGATTTATAATAATTTTCTTACACTGAAGATTCTCGAGAAACACTGTGATTTCAAAGAAATTATAAAATTTCTCGAGAAATTCTCGAGAAGGAACACTAATCCAGGCAAAGTTTTCCGCGGTCGCTTACCGTTTCCACGATACTTGTTCAACTGCTGATAGACCTGCTTCATTCTCTCGATGTTGATCCTGGAGCTCTTGCCGTGATTCACCATCGGCAACGAATAGTCTTTGCCGATGATGCACTTGGCAGCTCGTTGCACGCTGAGCGGCGCGTTCCACGGCTCGTGGATGTACCTCGTGGGGAAATTTTTCAAAACCGGCAAGTAACGCCTGGCGGCAAAATAGGATACAGAGAAAAAACGGAGATCGTCTGCTTTTATCAACTATCGGTTGGGAATGATCGCGACTCCCCACACAGCACCATGACATTGCAGCAATGCCTCTGCAATGTTGCACCATAACATTCCAGAGACGTTGCAGGCTCACTCCTATGTCCGCCTTAACAATATTGCAGGAGAGTATTTTTGCAAAGTTGCTGCAGCATTACAAATATGTAGTCCTGCAACGTTCCGGCAATGATTCTGCAACGAAACGGCAAAATTGTGGCAATGGTCCTGCAACTCTTCGACAATATTGCGGTGCGAGATTGCAGGTTCACTCTTATGTCCGCCTTAACAATATTGCAGGAGAGTATTTTTGCAAAGTTGCTGCAGCATTACAAATATGTAGTCCTGCAACGTTCCGGCAATGATTCTGCAACGAAACGGCAAAATTGTGGCAATGGTCCTGCAACTCTTCGACAATATTGCGGTGCGAGATTGCAGGTTCACTCTTATGTCCGTCTTAGCAATATTGCAGGAGTGTATTTCTGCAACGTTTCGGAGATTTTATAGCAATAGTCCCGCCGCAACGTCTCCAGCAGTGAGGGACGCGACGACATGAATGTGTGTAGTCAGAATCGTAGTAGTATAACGCCCATGAGTATTTTTCACACTATGCGCACAATATTGCAGGAATATTGTAGGATCGTTGCCACTGGAACATTGCACGTCGATGTGCGCGCAATATTGCCGAAATATTGCAGGATCGTTGCTACTGGAACATTGCAGTGGCAACGTGTGCACAATATTACAGAATATTATTAGGGCGCTGCCACTGTAACATTGCACGTCAATGTGTGCGCAATGTTGCAGAAATATTGTAGGATCGTTGCCACTAGAACGTTGCAGTGGCAACGTGTACGCAATATTGTAAGAACGTTGCCACTCCAAGATTACACAGCAATATTGTAGCATCTTTTCTGCAATATTGCAATGCAACCTGCAATAACGCAATATTGCAGCAACTTTCCTGCAATACTCCCGCAACGAAGTGTGCTGTATGGGTCGCAGCAGCAAGCTTTCATAGAGCGTTTTCAGCTTCCCTTATAATCTTAGCCGAATAATGTTACCTGATGTAGTCGCCATTCGGGTCGGCCTTCCTGCCGAATCTCACCGGGCAGTAGCAGTGGAAGAATTGCTGAAAAAAGGAGCTGCACGATAACCACATCCACATCCCTGCGTTCACCGACCAGTCGGCGTCCAATAGCAGTTCGTCGAACACCTTGACAACAATCAACCGCGTTTCCTTTTACAATATCAGGGTGGTGCAAGAACCGTGACTCGCGTTAGCGGCCGATTTCGGGAAGCGAAGAAGAGGAAGAAGAAGAAGAAGAAAGGAGAAAGAAGGAACGATCGGTTTGCTCGCGAACATCGCGCTCGCTCATTAAGCCCTTTTAACATCAATCGAAATGCCAAGGCACGACGTGACATTTTACCTTCATTCCCTCCTCCCAGGAGATCCAAAGGTCGCCTCTGGTTAAGAAACAAGCGACAGCGTGTCTAGCCAAGTGATGGATCCAACCTTCTTCCCGCAGCTGAGTCATGATCGCATCGATCCACGGGAATCCCGTTTGGCCCTGTTCAACAAACACCTTTCGTCTCCATCCTATCGTTCCCCATCATCCACTCGAGATCTTTGATCTCTCGTGTCTCGTTACATACTCGTTACCGCCACCCGTGAACGCCGTTCCTTCGCGAGCGGCGCGGCCCAAGTACTTTAAATTCACTCACGTTTGCCCACTTGGCGAGCGCCTCGACGTTCTTATCCCAGGGGATCTGCACGCAGATTGGGTTGCCCTGCATCCGATCGAAATTCGAGTTCTTCGTGGCCGCGCAGTAGAAGAACTCGCGCCACAGAAGCTGCCCGTGCAGCGAAAGCGGCGGCACGGCTTTCTTGATCTGCGATGGGGATTATGATTCACGTGCTGGTGGAAATCGATTAACGCCTGGGTCAATATTCGCGGCGTTATACCTTTTTGTAGAGATCGGTGAGCTGGTAGTAAAACAGCCTGGTGCTCAAGCATCCGAATCGAAGGTAGGGCGAGAGACCAGTTTGGCTGGGTAACAAGGACTGCGGGGTCATTTTCGGCCTGCCGAAGCTAGCCACCCACGCCTTCCTCTCGAGGTGCCGCTCCAGACGTGCCAACGCTTCGCTCTCACCTCCGACCCAGACTGGTGGTAGAAGCCCCTCCGTGTCGAAGCCTGTGTGAATAATCCAGGGGTATCGTTTACTCCTTTCTCTCGGTCAATCGGACACTTGGAAAAGCAACAGCGGAGATTGTATATCGCGCGGGGTTACCAAGTTCCTCGAGCGTCGGGACGCCGTAATGGTCGTCGTGGTCTTCCTTCAAAGGGGTGTAAGCCGAGCCGACGCAGACGGAAGTGACCGTAGGCACCGGTGGTTCCGGGGAGTCCAAGCTGGCAACGACATTCTGAAACTGGTGGTACGTCAGCGGTGGCTTCCCGCCGTTCTTCTCGATGATCCTGAAACCGAGGAGCGATCAAGATCCAGCTGCTTCGCGCTTTGAAACGCGAGACGGTACGGAGAACAGTCGAAGGTGGTATCAGCTAGCGAATCGCAAAGATCGAGAGGAAGCAAAGCCCGGAGCTAAATTGGACGTTGATTGGACAAAGGTGCTTGGACTCACTCGTCCAACTTGTAGAGAGTATGGGAGACCCTTTGGACCACCGAGATACCAAGCTCCTTACAAAGTGCCGAGATGTTATGGTCCCGGACGCGGCCGAACGGCTCTGGATCCTCTTCGAACGTGAGGTTGGTCGTGCCCCATTCTTTGAACAATTTCGGTAGAGCGTCCGCAGGCTGTCCCCGTATCACGAACAGTCTGGAATTCAATTTCCTCAGGGAACAGTCGAGGTCCTCCAAGCACTGCAGCAGGAACCTGCCAAAAACGCCCATCGGCTTTCTTTCAAACAGTCCCCTACCCATACAAGACACTTCGTTGCATCTGTATTGCAGGAACGTTGCTGCAATATTGCGTTGTTGCAGGTTGCATTGCAATATTGTAGGGACGTTCCTGCAATATTGCCGTGTATTATTGGAGTGGTAAGGACCCTACAATATTGCAGCAATATTATTATTATTATTATTATTATAATTAACGGGAAACCCCTTAGTATCCAGATAAGTACATAGAGAACATAAAATACATGAAATACATGAAATAGGCCTAAACCTTCTAAAATTAAATGATTATTAATTATCAATCGCGTTATATTTTAACTGACTAAATAGCCTCGCCTGAAAAGAGCTGAGCGGACCTACAAAAGGGTCCACTTCATCGAAATGCAGGTTAGCGTATTGCATAGCCCTATTAACAGGGTCAACTGTATAATACAAGTAGAGCGGCAGCCTATGGACGAAGAGAGGCTTCTTCCGCAACTGCCTCTCAGGAGCATTATAAGTGACTAACTCAACCAGACCCGAGCAATTAAGCAGACCATTAATGATTTTAAATAAAAAAACCATATCGGCAATCAGTCTGCGATCAGCGAGTGTATTGATATTAACAGCTTGCAGAACGGGGCCGTAGTCATGGTTGGTCCTATCCATAGGGCTACCAAGGATGCGAGCGACAAATCGAAGAAATTTATGCTGAACCCCCTGCAAGAACGTTGCCGTGCAATGTTCCATTGGCAACGATCCTACAATATTTCGGCAATATTGCGCGCAAATCGATGTGCAATGTTTCAGTGGCAATGACCCAGCAAAATTGGCTACATATTGCCGTGCAATACTGTAGTAGAAATATTGTAGAAAAAGTACAGCAATATTCTGAAGCAATTATGACTTTGACGAAATTTTAAATATGACGTCGAGTAGATTCTACAGCATGTTTTATTTAACTGGATATGCTAGAATTTCTCGTTGGCCGTTGAAGATATGAAAAAAGTGTTATTGTGAGAGTTGTTTGTACATGAATTTAAATTATAGAAGAGATTTGAAAATGAATTTAATTTGTTTAGATAGCGTAGATACTATATATTTTAAATTGTGAAGTTATTATTATTATTAAAGGTTTTTATTGCACAAACACGTATATACAATCAAGCAAGAGAAAAGAGAGATGAAAGGCTTTCCAACCTAACCTAAAATGACACCGGGTTAAAGTTAGAGTCCGCACCTACAGTGTTAAAAATCCCTAATAGGTTTGTCAAATGAGCCTTCGTTTTTTAATAATTTGAGTTTAAAGTTTTGCACGGTAGCAGTATAAGTTCGAATACGTAAGCAATCTTATCAATTAGCGGTTGTAGCTGCGGCGGTAAAGTGTTCGTCTACGATGCTACAGGTCCTCGGTTCGAATCCCCCTGAGGTAAAATTATTTTCTATGAGAAAAAGACACACGGGCGTTATACTACTACGATTCTGCACACATACATCTCGTCACGTCCCTCACTGCCCGAAACGTTGCGGTGGGGACCATTGCTGTAAAATTTCCAAAACGTTGCGGGAATATACTCCTGCAATATTGCTAAGGCGGACATAGGAATGAACCTGCAACATCCCTGCAATGATACGGTTGCAACATTGCAATCTCGCACCGCAATATTTCCGAAGAGTTGCAGGATCATTGCCACAATTTTGCCGTTTCCTTGCAGAATCATTGCCAGAACGTTGCAGGACTACATGTTTGCAATGCTGCCGCAACACTGCAAAAATACACACCTGCAATATTGCGAAGGCGGGCATAGGACTGAACCTGCAACGTCTCTGCAATGTTATGGTGCAACATTGCAATCTTGCACCGCAATATTGCAGAGACGTTGCTGCAATGTTATGGTGCTGTATGGGTATCTCCGGGATGCGGGTAATTTGGATAGGGTGGTCGAACGGGAAACGCTGTCTCGTCTTCCGCTGACTTCTGGCTCGTGGAAAGGGGGATTTCCCGCAATGCTTAATCAATAGCCGAGTTACTCACCTCCACTTGTTAATGCCGACGTTGGTGCTCCCAGCGAACCAAGGGTCCAAGACGAACACGCACCGGAACGTGGTGGCCCCGGCAAGACCCTCCCTCAACGACGGATTGTCGTGCAAGCGAAGACCTTTGCGAAACCAATGAACCGTGTGCTTCCCGCCATTCCCCCGAATCACCGCTTCCGGGTTCATTTCGCTGTTCCGGCTACCCGTCATGGTCACCTCAGCTTCCGCTTCCGGTTCCTTAGATCCTCAGCTACCCCCACACTCTTTCGATATAATCGTGTCCGTCCTGTTTAATTAGGGGAACGCATTTTTGTCTTTCCCTCTCCCCTCTTCCCCCTCTCTCTCTCTCTCTCTCTCTCTCTATCTCCCGAGGGAGAGACAATTCTTTCGAGAAACACGCTCCTCGGTGGATTCTGGTGGACAAGGTTCTACCGAACGAACGGTCGCTTTTTAGGTCATCAAGGTCAGACCGAGCTACATCGATCTCCTCTTCTCTTGATTGAACCCCTCCGCTGTTCACATAAAAATGAAAACTCAAGCTCCGCGCGCATCCAAGAATCGAGGAGACCCGCGGAGAATGTAGAACTTATTAGGAGAGAATGCTTTACCTACTGCTGGAAAAGGACTGCGAAGAAAGGAAGGTCTGGTGGGGATAGATGGGATCGATAGATTATTCTTAAATTCAGCATTCCAAGGAGATAATCGATAGGATTGCACGCGAGGAAAGCTGCATTTGGTATGCGCGGAGCTGGAGTAGGTACCGATGGAATAATGATCGGGCGATATCGATCGTACGGGAATTGTATTTGTAACTGAACTTGAAACTGTAACAATAAACTCTTGGCACCGATGAATCGCACGAGCCAGTGTAATATCTATATACCTACGTAATTCTACTCACTTCCCGGCCTGTAAACTATTTGGAAAGGTCGTTGAGGCTTCGCGCGAATATATCGCGAAACGCAACGCAAGCGATGCGATAGGAAAGGAACAATACGCGGTGCCGGACGCGACTTTTATTTTCGTCCAACTTCGTTAGCTGCAGATTAATTCCTGGTCGATTCACGTAACTACCATTCACTCCCTATTATGCCCGAATATAGACGCGTGTTATATAATTAGATGATTACAATGCCTGCGTTTCTCAAAACGCGAAATTCCCCTCTAACATAAATTACGTAACGTTTATTTCCTTATATGTACTTTGGACCGGGTCGTCGATTACCAGCGAAAAGAAACACCGTTCGAATTTGCCGCCTGCGTGCGATCGTGCAGCGTCGGTCAGCTGCGCCGCGGAAATCGTAACTTGGCGAAGTTCTTGCCACCGCGTGAAGAAGAGAAAGGGGCACCGAATGCGACTGTTCTGTCGAAGCACGCAGCTTTTAACGCATCGCCACGCGGTTTCCTTGTCTCCTCCGATTCCTCAGGCTCTCCTCTTTTCCCTTGACTCTCGGTCGCAAGTGCTACAGCGGCATGTTATGTTCGTTTGTTACTCGCCGCGAGTTTGCCTCCTCTTGTTTACTTAACCTAGTATGCACGCTTCACTGGCTCGGACAGGTCGAGCGGCTCGAACATGATTCATTGCGACGATAATGGTTAGGCTCGTTATTATTCAGAGAATATGCATTTCGAACGAGCGGCTTCACGGAAATTGAACAGAAAAACAACTGTCGAACAATACGTCGTACGTACAAGAGGCATCCCTGAGACTGGAGCGACACAACCACCAGAAGGAAGCTATAGAGTTGCAATGGAAAATAGGTTTTCGAAGCGGGTAAGTTTATTGGCTAAGCTGGTGTTAACCATTTCGGTCATCTCGATACAACTAATCAAAGACCATGGTAAAGGTATTCTCAGTCGTTGCTTATTCTTAAGATCGTTTTAAGCATGCGGCGTCCTCTACTAGTCTACGAGGTTAGTAGAGGACGCCGCATGCTTAAGACGATCTTAAGAATAAGCAACGAGTGGGAATACCGCTCCGCGTGAAAGCTCGTTCAATTCCGCGATGTTTGCAGAGGTAATCGTTTCTAATCACCCTGATAGGCACTGCTGTCAAACTAGGCTGGGGCTTAGTGGCGGCACGCGACGTTTGAAGTGTTGCAGAAAGTTTTAGGGAAAGCGAGCAAAAGCGACGCTTAATCTTCACTTTTCTTCCGATAGATCCGAACGAATCATTGCAATTCGGTGTGTTCTCGATCGTTGAACATGCACGAATCGAAGAGGCAAGTTTCGCGAAAGAACGCTACTTTCACCTGAGTCGCGTTGCCTACTATTATTCCACGCGACGTAATCTACACGTATTAATGGATACTCGAAAGATAACCCTTTTCGCAAGAACTTACTCACGTGGCGGGTTTCTCGCGGCGAGGCCCCGTGCGCCCTGCACCACCACTATCCCTCTGTTTTTGCTCGTAGCATTAGGTAGGCAGCATGAATAATAGAGTTACAGATCGCCGAGAGCGACGAAGATAAACTGCGCGCGTCGTCTCGATTGAAACAATTACTACTGACACACTGTACCTACGTAATTCCGTGCGATCCCATCGACCAAGATCGGGAAGGACGTGCACTTTGAAGCTCGCTCTGATCGCCGAGATTGTTATAGATTTGTGGGGAAAAACGGAGGCCCGGGTTTCGCGATGATCGTGCTCGATACATCGGAAGTTGGCCAGCCGAGCTGATCGGCCCTGCGGCCGAGCCAATGTCACGCGTATGTGTCAGCGAATACTTACAATCACGTGGAAGCGCGGGCATTCTATCTTAATGCGATAGCGCTCTGTTCCTCAGTTGCTCGATGCACCGAACAGGCTTATCGTGACTCGAGAAAGCAATTACGCGCGCGCGGACGCGGATGCGCCACGACGCGACGGACACAGATGCACGTCCATGCATATACGTGTGCGCATGCACCACACAATACCCACAGTGGCACACACTCTATTCGTTGCTCGGCGAACTCGCTTCGGCAGACACTTGGTGCTCGTCGCGGCTCACAGTGAACACGGCACAGGTCGCATTGTCGTATGCAGAATCCGGCAGAGTACGCGTCTTCTCATTCCGGGCGCGACGGTCCGATTTTTCCCGAGAGGAAAATCACTGCTGGAATTCGCGACGGAAAACGCGGCGCGCAGAAGGAACGGTTGCTCGCATATGCGAACGTAGAAGTTAAAACCAAGCATAGGGAAGGAGAGACAGCGTGTAAGAGCAAGGGGGAGGCCGAGCCACGCCGAGTGCAACGTGACCACGGCACCCGCGTACCTTCCAATTGGCCAACTCGATCACGTGGTTCTTTGGTCACGTTGCACCCGCCGTGCTCCTGTCCCCGTGTCCCGTGTCCTCTGGCCTACACTCCTATACGCCTGTCTTACCCTTGCACCTTTTCTCCCTTACTCTATTTCCGTGCCGTTCTTCTTCCCGTCCCTTTAATAAAATTTATACACACGTGAAAGCAGTCGGGCTTTATACCGGATATGCATCGGAAAATAGAGTCAACGGAAACGTTACTTCTCCGTCCGGTTGGAATTTGCTCCTCCGTGGAAAGTACAGTTCATACTTCAAGTAGTGAAGTAGAAACATCTATGATACCTTCGCGTCGTCGCGTAGAATCGTATTGTGAGATCCGCCGATACCAAAGATGGCAAAGGTTGGAGCCGTGGCAAAACTGGCAGATGGAGAAAGTACCATACATTGTCTCCATTAATTAACCGTTTTGCAAGACTACGTATATCTATACTTGCGACCAGGTACTCGACGGTGTCGCAATTATAACTTGTCGACTGTTGCGAACAGAGACCAGAGTTCGACGGTGCGTTCCACCTGCATTGTAACGACAGAATCGGGAATTCAAAAGACCCTCGGGTAAAATAGAAAAGCCTGTGCAGATCGTTATGTAAGATCCTTACATCAGGATATTTACCTCCGTGGTACCCTTGACCGAATTGTCGCGCGCATAAGTATGCATTACCATTTTTTAGCGATGCGCCATGGAGCGGTGATGTAACGTAATGTATGTACTACGTACATAGCTGACTGACGCTGACGCATCGATCGCGAGCCCGAATTCACGATCGAACGTTTACTCTTTTACCTTTGGGTCAGATTTTGTTTCTAGGATGTTTATTTTTATTTGAGTAAGCTTCGTAGGGCGCAGAAGCATTGTTTTCACCGATACACAGTGTTTCTCGTAATGCACAAAAGTTAAGAATCTAAAGTGATGGATACATAAATTCTTGTATCTTAAAATGTTGAGAAAGGAACGTAGGTTTTTATGTTACCCATAATTTTTGCTGAATTTACCAATTTGTTGTCAAAAATAATGCTTGAAATTTATTCCAATTCTCTGTGCGTTTCTTTAAACACGTGCTAGGGTAAAGGACCCAATTACTGACATCTAACCAATTACTGTCACCTTAAGCTATTTTACATAAAATAACGAATAAATAAACTATAGTATATAATCTATAGTATAGATTATAGGTTGAATTACATCATTCTTTTTGTGTATAACTTTACAACGATTATTTATTTGTTATTTTAAGTAAAATAGCTTAAGGTGACAGTAATTGGTTAGGTGTCAGTAATTGGGTCCTTTACCCTATTTGCCGAATGTTTATCTGATTAACTTTATTTTTATAAGTTATGTTTAGTATTATATGACCTTCCCAGCTGCCGAAAAACTTTTTTGCAATATCAATAATTTGTCCCATTTTTTATGTCAAATGTTTATCTTTGATTTCAGTTTTAAAAATGTTCCAAAAAGTACCTCCGTGAATTTTTGTATATTAATTGAGGGAACATTATACTTGATACAAACCCATACATATGTTCCAAATCCGATTCTGATTTAATATGACAAACAAATTTTTCCATTTTATTATTATTTACATTGTTATTTAATTTTTTTATTAATGTTTTCATTTTTGTTATTTTTTTCGTTCTACGGACAGTAATTCCTCGTTATAGTCCCGACGAACGGGGCTGGCGGCGGGACAACAACGCGATGCGGACACTATTCCCTTAGAGTAGTATATGCTCTAAGACTATTCCGTGCGGCCGATGCCGCGAGTGAGAAAACCCAAGAGCCGAGCGAGCGGGAACGAAACAGTTGACACGAAGTTGCCGTCGTCTCCTTCGTTCTCTCACTCTCGACCGAAGGATTCCAAGAAGTGGTGGGGATAGTAAGCGGGACTATTACGCATGGTAACACCGGGACTATAACGAAGAATTACTGTACTACCTAATGAAAATTACAAACCAAATAAAAGAACAATTTTAAATGTGTACGAAGTTATATTTGTCTCCCAAATCCATACATGTAAAACGACCGCAACGGTTTTCAGGCATTTCTGCAAAACTGATGAAAACAAATTTCCAACAAAAGCGAGTCAGTATTCAGTTGACAACAAATTGCAAAAGTAAAAATTAATAAAAAAGTTTTTATTCAATAAAAAAAATCAAAATCACCTCACTTTTTTTAATGGGACTGCATATTTTGTATACACCTATCGATGCATCTTTATATTCTCTTTAAAAAAGTATTACGGTACTTAGGTCGAAAACTGATTAGTTCAGAAGCTATGAGTTTTGTCCCGAACGCCCATGTACGCGAAACACTGTGCGATAGGAGAATAAAATGGTAAAGGTTTCGTAGAATAATTACACTTGTTTATTAATTTTTACATGTAAAACGTACCATGGAGCAGAGTGTCGCATCGACACCCCCGCGTAGATTCACCCCGATTACTCTCGATACACTCTCGATAACGAGAACCGTGCAACGTATATAAAAATGACTTTTTCTTTTACATTCGTGTCGTGCGTCTTTAATAGACTTCTATTCGCTCTTCCGTTCTCGAACTTAAATCTATTATGTCTTGTCTCGCCCATCGACGATGCATATTTAAATCAACGCTATCTTATAGTCCGTCTATAAGTAAATTTTCTTTTCTCTATACATTCATACAACTTATACTCTTTCTTGTTTTCCCATTTCTCTTTCACTTGATAGACCGTTTACGCTGCATTCTCATCGGTGCGCGCTTTTTTTTTCTTTTATCAGTACGGTTGCTCGTCCAAGTCGCATTCGGAACGATCTCGATATCTGTCACTGTACTTTCTTCGCGGAATATATTTTAAATATTACAAACGTACGTTCCTTTTAAACGTACATATCCAACTAATATGCGGATATCTAATTATAATTACTATTCAAGTCATATAAAAAAAGTGAAAGACTATGACTATTGACGGAGCAAGTAGTAAGTCTAACGAGCCGTAAAATCTGATGCTATTACCGACTGTTTTAGGCGATTCAGACACCCACATACGCTCGCGGATTCCCTTCCACTCTGATAGCAGAGAAAGCGAGACTGCACTCCCGGGGCGCAACGCGAAACGCACAACCATCGGATTTTCGTCGTTTCGTCAGAGATTCACCCTGCGACTCCGTCAACGCTACTCATACGTTCACAACTAAAAACGTATAATCTATGTATTTAAATAAGAATTAGTAGACTCCACATCGAGCTTGCAAATCGAACGAGAATTTAGTTTGCGCCTGTGACGTTTCATTTCTTTCCGTCTTGTCGTGTTGCCAACGGTTAGAGTGTTAGACCAAGATGAACCGCTGCCGCCGCATTATTCTAATGTAAAGCATTAAACTATAGTTTGAATAATGTAGGACAAAGAAATCTCCAATCGAAGAATTTCAGGTGTTCCCTACGAGAGCGCACGAGTGAGAGATGCAGTTTCGTAAAATATTCTAAAACCGTCTGACCGACTAACAGTAAAGTTCGAAGGCGGGTTGTATCAGTTTCCGTCGCGACCCGCACGCAAATCCCAAATCGAATAATACCCTGGTGCTGAGTCCGTACGAAATGCAACGGGTGTATCGTATATAGAAAACTAAAACGAAACGAAGAGTAGAACAAAGAAACATGATTAGCACGTGGTCCGCGACATTCGCAGGAAATCTCTAAAAACTAAACACCGACTGGAGATTGTGTGTCCAGGAGGCTTTTCTTTTATGCGTTCTAACCGTTCGCTAAGTCCTGCGGGAATATTTCCAGATCCGTTACTTCTCGCCTTTTACGGGGACTTAAAGATTAGATACGAAGAAGACTGAAAACGTCATAGGTCCGTAATGCGAGGTTGCTCCATAAAAAAATACACTTGCCTATGACGTTCGATTGAAAATTGAAACGGTTACGAGTCTCTAAGATTAAATAGAAAATTAGCGATTGCACGATATATTACCGATAATTCTGAATGTATGCTTACGTTTGCGACCTTTCTCTTTCTCTCTCTTTCATTCATTCGTTACATTCGTTCGGTAGTAACACGCTAATCACGGCAACTACGTCTCTCCGTTTGTCCGTAAAAGAAAGGAGTACAGTATTCCAAAGGGCATTAGCATGTAACGATCGAACCACTCTTCGCAAGATTCGCCTCGTCGCGTCGTCGTATCCTCTTAACTTTATCGGGACACACGATAGTAAAATACTGCTGTATTTTTTGTTCGTGTTTAAACGTAGTAACTTTTTAAAGCTATAATTTTAATCTCAAGAATTATCGTATCCTTTTTTTTTGTGTAACAGTCGATGCTGTTTGGTTTCGTAAGAACAGAAAATGCTGAAGCAATAAGTGTCGGCAGGCAGGAAAGCTCGTCCTCTGAAATAGCTTGTGCTGCCTAGAATGTCTGTTGTTTCGCGATCATTCAACTACTGCGTGCATTGATTACCTACGTCGGGAATCTGGCTGGAACCGAGAGAAATATTGCGAAACTTGCTTATGTACACACGTATTACGCTCGTTACATAAGATTTCTCTATAACGTATCGATAGCTCTTATTCCTTTTCACGGCCGCATTAATATATCCAGGTACGCGTTTGATGCCACACAAATAATTCGTTTAAGATACGTAAAGTATTGTACAAGGAGCAGTTGAAGCCTTTTTCTTTTCTACACTTTATAGGAACATCCATTTGGAGGGTTCGCACTTGAGATGCAACGGCGACGGAGTGTGTAGGTGTGGTAAGCTTATTTTACACGCTTCGGAGGCCTGCCGCGTTTCTTGGCCTCGGTGTTCACGTTATGATTCAGAATCGATGATTTGGCAGTATGTGAATCCATTGCTTTTTGTACACCCCTCCCTACGTCGATTTTGTACAGATCTAACTCGATGGTCTCGCTTTCAAACGCCTTCTTCGACCGCCTGGTCCGACCAGCTATTCTTTCCATCTCGTCGAACTTGGCCTGCAATCTCCGCGCCAGCTCGAAATCTTCTTTCTCCTGTATCACCAACCTCTCCATTCGCTCCTGTTCCTTAATGATCTCTTCGTCCGAGTGGCCACTCTTCTCGATGCTCGCCCCCAACTCCGTGGTGTTATTGTTCTCCGATATACACCCTTGCATCTCGCTGCAGGACTCGGACGAATTGTAATTGTTCCCGTCCACGTTCTCGTACATCGCGTCTTGATCGCTATTTATGGAAGAACTGTTTCCGTGTCTGAGCTTCCGTGTGGCTTGCCTTGAACCGGAACCGACCGCCTTGCAACTCGACCCTACGGAGACGTCGCTTTTCTCCGAACTCTCCGTGCTCAACTGTTTCGCTCGACACACTCGTCGCTGTTGCGACTTGGATAACGAGGTTCTGGTAAGCTTAGTTCTACTCCTCTTCTCCACCATCGCGGGAACGTCGCTCGTGATCTTGTATTCCAGATCCTCCTTTCGGCATAATCTTTTTCGCGTGCTTCTTTTCACGATCATCTCCGAGTCCGGATTCAAAGAGGATATTCTACTGGAACTTTTCTTATCCGCGTTTGTCTTCCTCTTCTTTATCCTTTCCGCAATGTTCTCCATCGTCACGTCGTCCTTTCTTTCCATCGCCAAGTCCTCGTCGCAGGGTGAGCTGATTTTTATCGACGCGGAGGATGAAGTTGAGTCTCTCGTCTCAGTTTCATCCACGTGCCCGTACTTCGCAGCTGTCGCAGTCCTAACGTCCTTCTTAATCCACAAGTTTCTTTGTCGTTTAGATTTACACACCATACCATTCCTCACGTGCGCTTTCCAAGATTTCTGTATCTTCTCGGCGCCCGCGTGCTCGTCCAACGATAATTTCTTACTAACCTTCGTGCCATTTATTATTCTGTTCGCGTGTCTCGCGTAGTTCTTGTTGGATTCGAACGATACATCGGGAACGAACTCCAGCTTGCGTATACCGTCGTGGTTTTGAGATTTCGTCATCTTGCTGGGGGCAATTTGATGCTGATTGTAGGACGTTGATGGTTTTTGTTCAACACCTTCTACACCGTCCCTGTATAGTTCCTTCCCCCTATAATTCTGTTTCGTTTTACCTGCAACAAGTAAGAACACGGTTTAACATCGCTTTCTAACAAACTCGAACCGCCTTCGAGCTTGGATATAACGAATATTCTTCATAAATCTCTTTATCATCGTAGAATTCTCCTACCTCGGAACGCACTCCACGAGCAGCCGACAATTCGCTTTAAATGTGCCTGAGACGGAGGTTTAGGTACGACGTTGGATATCCTTTTAAGAATAGGAACAACTCTAATTAATTTTGGATCTATTTGCCTTCCATCTGTAATACAACGTTGTTATCGTTATTTATCGGTCAGAATTATAAAGAATTTAAGACGCGAGACAGGAGAATAATGCGATATGACCTGTAGATATTTTTAATGGCGTTCTTGGCATAGCTTTGATAGGCTTAAAATGATGAATCTCTTGATTGATACTATCGTGACTCCCGGCGCTCTCGGCGCTTCCCATTCTTTCGTCGTCGTCTCCCAGGGTCATGCACACTTCCACTCCTAAGCTTTTCTTTTTACTGTTCACAACGTCATTCGGCACATGCAGTTCCTCTTTACTTTGAGTGCCGTATATCTTCGAAGAAGACGTCCCAGGCTCTACGGTGCAGTTCGAACTGTGCGGCTCCATGATTTTCGTGGTTGTTTGGTGCTTCAAAGTCCTTGCGATAACGTTATATACAGGCACTGGTTTCTGACAACAGAATTTCGCCACAGACTCGTTACATTCACTAGACGGCTCGTTACTTTTCATACTAGAGGCGTATCTCTCGGCGCGAATTTTAGATATCAACGCCATGTTCGATCTTCTTAATCTCGGACCGTCCTGATGCTCCAGAAGGGCGTCCCTTTCGCATTCCGAGTTATGAGATTCTGCTCTATACAGATTCGCTTCTGTTACGGCGGCGACATTAAATTTTGACGTTTGAAAAGAGGTATTAGATGTACTAGGAAAATCGTTATAATACGTAGACACTTCTTTGTGCTTCTCCACGAGTTGCTTCTTCACTAAAGATTTGGCGAGTAATTGATCTTGGGCCAACTGAGCCAATTGCTGTTGTTGCTCCTCTTCCTGAATCTTGCGAATCAGAGCCTCGCTGGCCATTTGTTCAGCCTTCCTTTGAGATCGCATTTCCTCCTCTGCCATTTGAAGTTGCACTTCATATTCCCGGCGAATCTCTCCAGCCGCACTGAGTATTTTATTAGCAGTAGTGAGGTCTACGTGGGAAAATATGGACAATTTAATTGTTTATTTCTGGATTCCATAGCAAGATTGTAAGTAGAAACTAAGAATGCATAAAAGATAATACAGAATAAGAGGCATGTAAAAGAACATAGCAATATGAGAAATGTGTAATATGTTGATGATGCACGCCCGCGTGTGTATATCGCGTGTTTAGGTGTGTGTGTGTGTGTGTGTGCTTTTCACGGAGGTTATGTTACGTTTGTTTATCCTGTCTCGTAGAAAACTCACCAGCATCCAATTCGATGTCTTTGTCGTCGCCGTTGTACTTGCTCTCAACTTCTTTCGGGAATTTCGTTCGGATTATTTCCCAGAGGCCGTTATTAACTAAAGTTTCGGTCTTGGTTGCTGTACGTAGCCAAGAACCGACCCGTACTCTGCAGAGAGGACAGCTCAAGCTATTATGTTCGAAAGTACCTTTCAAGCATCTTAAACACAGGTTGTGTGTACACGGCAATGTAACAGGCTCAATCAAGATACTACGGCACACCGGACATATTAAATCTCGAAGATTTAGGTTCACCGTTGCTTGTGACAAAGAAATATCAAACAATTTTGACGTTCGCTTCAAATACGTCGCCATCTTGCCATCATTGTTCGGAGAAACACGACAACCACTACCACCATCGGAGAACCGTGGTCCGTGGTCCGTGGTCTGCGGTCCGTGGTCCGTGGTCCGTGGTCCGCGGTCCGTGGTCCGTGGTCCGTGGCCCGTGGTCCGTGGCCCGTGGTTCTCTTTACCTAACTTGAGACCATAGACTTATGCTTGAGACCAGTTGAGTTGAGACATTCGCAAATCAACTTGATGGTCCAACCAACCGGAATCCGGTTCAAAATAATTCTGCAGAGTCAAGCGTAGTTCTAATCAAACGAGTTGCCAGTTGACAAATTTCTTCCACTTTTACATATATAACACTTTTCGTTATTTCTAACTCACCCTAACTTCCTAATCATAACTGCACTTATGTATACTGTGCTAGATCTGTCTCACAATCGATACACAATCAGTTACAGTGGGCGAATTCCACCTACGCAAAATTGCCAGTGGTTTTCGTTTCCAAATTTATGAAAATCTTCAGGAATGTGGAAAAAAAATCTGGCTTCTTAATATTCTTAATAATCGCTAAATCAGATGAAGTTTCTTCGAAATAATAACGGAGAAAAGTGGCATTGTAAACATTAGACAATGAATTGTTTCTATTACTTTTCATTAAATTGTATCAGCTCAAATTTCTGCAACGCTGGCTCCACCGGAAGTGGCATCGTATTGGTGGAAAGTGAGAGAAATTCTAGGGAATCGTACGATGCCACCAATTTCATGCACTCACTGCGGTAAATCGGAACGCACCCTCTGCAAAATGAGATGAAACTAAGAATACGCAAATTATTCCTGAAAAATTGATAATTCATTAATTTTCCGTGATAGTTACGATTGGTTACAACCCACACAGCACAACGTCTGGCAACGCCTTAAAGGAGATTATGTGCAGGAATGCATTAATTTGTTCAGTGAGGCTCTAGGCTTCTTCTAGAAGCCCTAGAAATCATTATAGAACCAAGTTGGATAACACAATTGTTTACTTATTGGTTAAAAGCGTTTTAAAATATTTGACCAGTTTATGAATTCTGTATATATAGTTTCGAATACATCACAAGAGGGCGTCTGAACGGAATTCCTATTTATGAATTATCAGATTAGCGAGAACTTGCGAGAACGAAATCCATTTAGGCGCCCTCTCTCGGTATATTAAAAGGTATCCTAAAATTCATAAACTGATGAAATATTTGAGGTGGTTTTTTAACCAATGCATATACATATTTGTTACGTATACATCTAATATGATGTTTTTATCCATGCTACACATACAACTATTTATTAAAACCTGATAGAAGCTACAATGCTATATAATAGGCTGTTTCAATTCACGCATACGGCGCATAAAATTGGTGGATCGTACGATTCCCTAGAATTTCTCTCACTTGCCACCAATACGATGCCACTTCCGGTGCAGTGAGCGTACAGCAATCGCAGAAAATCAGGCCGGTATTAATAGTCACTACTTATTCTTAAGCAAATGCTTAAGCATTCATCATCCTTTACTAGTTACTAGGTTAATAGAGGATACCGCATGCTTAAACATTTGCGTAAGAATAAGTAGCGACTATGAATACCGGCCTCAGAGGAGAAGCAGTCACAACACCGCTCGCTGCACCGGAAGTGGTATCGTATTGGTGGCAAGTGAGAGAGATTCTAGGGAATCGTACGATGCCACCAATACGATGCCACCAATTTCATGCGTAGTATGCGTGAATTGAAACAGCTATAATAATTTCAAATGCTCCTAGATTAGCGTCAACGTGTGCCAGGTGTGCCAATAAAAGAGTTGGAAAGAGTTATTATGGCAATTACCGGCAGTTAATACACTTTACTCAACGATATTGAAATTCTCATATTTTCTTCTGAAAAATACAATTAGTCTTGAGTATATTGAATCGTTAAATATGCTTATATCTCACTGTTGAACACACGTGTTTTACAAGATGTACATACGTTCGTAATTTCTCATAACGAATAGATATATTGATTTGCTTCATTTCACTATAATATTTGTAACGTATATGTTGGCGAAACTTGAAAATAGTAGCTACAACGTAATTGTAATTCGCACGGTGATGTCCTGGGATTTGTGGCTTTCGTGTGAAAAGTGACTCATTTATAGCAACAAGGGTGTTGCAATATCTGCTACAGTTACACGTATATAAGCGGAGAATTCTTTGCATTCTATCAATCGACGTTCTACGGTGCATAGAAATTGAGTTGTTTTTTCCAACATCTGCATACCTAAAAGGAGATTGCCTTTATCTTTCGCGAACGATTAACGCCATAACAAGATGACGAAAAAAGGTACTTCATTAGTGTAACGGATTCGGGCAGATATTCATTTCTGCTAAATTTGTTAAACGTATTGCAGTAAGTACTAATATTAAGCAAATAAATTTGTTTTGGCATGCAGGAAATCGAAAGAAGGGGAAAGGAGCCCAACAAGATGCTGCGGCATCTAGTTCACAACAGCAAGAACAACAATCATCTAGTTCACAACAGCAGGAACAACAACCATCTAGTTCACAGCAGCAGCAGCAACCATCTGGTGCACAGCAACAACGACCACCTGCTCCACAGCAACAACGACCACCTGCTCCACAACAGCGACCACTGGGGCCGCAGCAGCAGCAACAAGGACCATCTGTACCATGGCAAACGCAACAACAAGCACCTGGTCCACAACAGCAACCACAAGGACCATGGCAGCGACCACCTGGTCCACAGCAGCAGCAACAGCGACCACCTGGTCCACAACAGCAACCACCCGGTCCACAGCAGCAACAAGGACCATGGCAGCGACCACCCGGTCCACAGCAGCAGCAACAGCGACCACCTGGTCCACAACAGCAACAACAGCAACCACCCGGTCCACAGCAGCAACAAGGACCATGGCAGCGACCACCCGGTCCACAGCAGCAGCAACAGCAACCACAAGGACCATGGCAGCGACCACCTGGTCCACAGCAACAACAGCAGCGACCACCTGGTCCACAGCAACAACAGCAGCGACCACCTGGTCCACAGCAACAACAACAGCGACCACCTGGTCCACAGCAACAACAACAGCGACCACCTGGTCCACAGCAGCAGCAACAGCAACCACAAGGACCATGGCAGCGACCACCTGGTCCACAGCAACAACAGCAGCGACCACCTGGTCCACAGCAACAACAGCAGCAACCACCTGGTCCACAGCAACAACAACAGCGACCACCTGGTCCACAGCAACAGCAGCAGCGACCACCTGGTCCACAGCAGCAACAGCTAGCTCCTGCTCCCTCTCAGCAGAAACAACAGATTGCGAAAGCTCCAGGAGCATTAGAGGTAATATATATTTGGGAAATCAATATTTATCAAGTATCAACACTAAAATTCCATTTATATTACTTTCTTTTCATCTTTTCAATATAGGAGGTCGCAGTAACTGTAAAAGGTACAAGTAGTAAGATTAGTTTGTCAACTGCTATGCAACAGTTGTACATAGAACAAATACCAAGAAGAAGTAGCAGAACGGGTGGAAAAGCAGGAAGGCCAATCACTGTGGAAACCAACATGTTTAGGATCAATTTTGCTAAAATGTTTCAAACGGACGTTGTACATTATGACGTGGTGATTGATCCAGACAGACCAAAGTTCTTAATGAGGCCAGTTTTTGAGGAATATAGGAAGATGTTTTTTCCAAATAGGTATCCAGCATTCGATGGAAAAAAGAATGCATACAGTGGACAAGATCTTCCTTTTGGTGATCGTAGTGTAAGTGATCGATTCATAGTTTATCATTGCATCCACTGTTATTCGTAGCCTGTGTGAAAATTTCTGTTTTATTTTTAAAGCAAATAAGCAATTAAAAGCAGCTTATTAAAGCAAAATTATTGCGTGTAATAGTGTAATTGTACAATTTACATTTAATGTATTCTTTTGCACAGCAAGAGGCTGATGTGAAAGTGTTTGATGTCGAACGTCAACAAGAAAGAACTTTCAAGATGTACATGAAAAAAGCTGCAGTTCTAGATTTATCATGGCTAATGAAAACACAGGTTGATACAATCGAGTTTGATAGGGAACAGAAAGGCATCCAAGCTTTGGATGTTATTCTACGTCATGGTTCCACGCATCGTTTTATTCCAGTAAGTTATTTTACAATGTTAATTATATTTTCGGAATAAACTAACTTCAAAGATCCTGTTAAACGAAAAGTTTGAGGCTTAAAAAATATGAGTACTATTACGAAATATAATACCTGATAAATTGATATTTCGATTCATTGATTCATTTATTATGTTGCATGTATGCATTACTAATTATAAGTTGTAATTTTACTAACTCTAATCTGTACACAGGTTGGCAGATCACTCTTCCAGCAGCCAGAACCAGGCAGAGTTGTGTCACTGTCAAATGGTTTAGACTTGTGGGTTGGTGTATTTCAATCTGCTGTAGTTGGCTGGAGGACTTATTTGAACGTAGATGGTAATACGTAATCACAATTATGTTTAACATCTTTCGAAACTTCACATATTTTTTCACTAATTACACACCCGATACATACGTATATAAAACTTGTTTTATAAATATACAATTGTGAATTAATTTGTTTTGTAATTAGTTGCGCACAAAGGATTTCCAACGCCACAATCAGTTATGAATTTAATGAGAGAGCTTTGCCAGAATCCGAGAAGTAATACGGAATCACGTCTAACTCCAGACGATGTGAAATATAATTCTGCTAAAATTATGAAGTTCTTAAAAGGACTGAAAGTCCAGTATGAAATACCTGGGCAACCTAATACTAAAAGGACGTATCGTGTAAATGAGTTAGTCGATTGTCCAAGAAAGAATAAATTTTCTTTAGACAATGGCACGTTATCCACGGTGGAAGATTATTTCTCGCAAACCAAGAAGTACAGGCTGCAATTTCCTGACCTACCGTGCCTTTGGGTGGGCTCCCGAACTAATCAGAAGAAGATACACTTACCCGTAGAGGTATGTATAGTATATAAAGAAAATTGACAGTTTACGTTAATAATGCAAACGAGATTGATCGACCTTTATTCATCTTTCACAGTTGTGCACAATAGTAGCTGGGCAAGTGACGCAGAGGAAAATGGACGAAGTTCAAACTTCCAAGATGATCCGAGAGGCTGCGACCGATACTAACAAACGTAAACAGAAAATTATGAATGGCGTAAGAATCTTATTCGCTTGGACATTATAAATGTTATACGTACGAATGTACTTATCTCTGATACGTGACAATGTTTGTGAAATGCTTATAGTTCGCAAGTATGAAATTAAACGAGCAGCCGACTCTGATGAAAGAATTTCGTCTATCTGTGCAAGGCGAATTTGAGAAAGTGCCCGCCAGAGTCCTTCAGGCTCCTACATTACAATACGATCAAAAGCGAGTGAACGTGTTCAAGGGAGTATGGCGGGCAGATAAATTTTTAAACCCATGCGATTTACCAGAGAATACCTGGACTATTTTGTGTTTAGACAAATACGTGCAGGATCGAAATTTATACGAGTTACAGGATAAATTGCAACACGGTGGTTAGTATGTTACGTTATCACAAAAAGAATTCTGTTCGATGTGACTACTTAAGTCTTGTCATTAATTAAGTCGTATAATAAATTTATCTTTGTTATTCTTCAGGTGTCTCTGTTAAAATGTCAATTGGCAAAGCGATAACGCCATTCGTCACCTTAAACATACAAAACAGGAATTTAAACGAAGTCTTACAGTACTTTAACGAAAAAAAGAAGCAAAACTTGAGATTGGTGGTGGTAATAATTCCACCTTTAGACACCGCGTACAGTAAGGAATACAATTACATATAACTTGTTTAAAATTGGGACAGATGGTTCTGTATAGTTGCTTTATATTTTCAGGTCTGGTAAAACAGATTTCGGAATTGAAAGTAACCGGTGGCGTGGTAACGCAATGCTTAAAGTCTCAAACTTTAAGAAAATTAAGCGATGCAACAATTACAAACATTTTATTGAAGATTAATTCGAAACTTAACGGTATTAATCATACATTTGCCCAACGGTAATTTCTTCTTTTTCTACCAAATACTTAATAAATTCTTCTTTAGAAGAAACTGGAACTGTTATCTATGCAAATAAGATGTAATTTGTTTTAGGCCGCTTTGCTTAAACGCACCGTGCATGTTAGTTGGCGCGGACGTCACTCATCCATCACCCGACGCTGTAGATATACCTTCGATCGCTGCTGTAACAATCACTCTCAATTATAATATAACAAGATTTCTCATTTATTAGATATATTTATTAATCAACATTCTCATAATACAGGTTGCTGCCAGCCACGATCCTAATGCTTTTAAATATAACATCGAACTGAGACTTCAGTCGCCAAGAGAAGAAATGATCCAAGATCTTGAGAATATTATGCGCAAACAGTTGATATACTTCTACAAGAAAACAGCACAGAAGCCTTGCAAAATTATTTTTTATCGGTAAATATTATTTAATAAGTAGGATTTTAACCAGGGATCGAAAAAGATCCGAAACTCTTATTTAAAAAAAAATCCGTTAGAACTTATATGTTTTGTTTAAGAAAACATCTGTTCCTGTGGAATTTTTATTAAAAGAAATGTTACTCTTAGAAACTTCTTTAGGCAATGTTCTCATGGATCAGTTATTTTAGAACATTTATTACAAAACGTTCCATAAGACAAAGAAAAGTACTAAATTATTAGGTACCACTTACTTTTATTCAACAATATCTTAATATATAAAGCAGAAAGCTTCTATATGTTTGTGTGTTTGTCTATCGCCTAAAAACTTTCGAACGATAAACTCTGGGATCATGAAATCTGCCTCGGCTCATTATATCTTACTAATCCAGATGAATGTGACCATTTTCACAAAACAAAAAATTAATTATTTTTTTATTAAATTAGAATCTAAATTTCGGGTGAAGCCGAGTAGTAAAGCTAGTAATATTATATTATTCGTGTTTATTTCATGAGAAGTATGAAAATCATAACATAAGTAATTAATAGTTTCGTAAGAAGTATTGAACAGAAAAGAGAATTGCTTAAGAATAATTCCTAAATTACCATTTTTTTTTGTAACTTACATGAACCGAAATACATCAAAATTCTATGATATTTACGTAGAAATTATCTACGTAGATAAATATTAAAAATAATCAACTCATTCAGAATATCAGTTTAACTGTAATACTTATTTAATATTGTTGCAGTACTATTCATCGAATAGTATTCAGTGTTTGTTACAACGATTGAGAACTTTTTAAATATTGACGAACAAAATGCCTGTTCCTGTTATAGGGAAATTTTTATTTTTATGTTTTATAAGTTCCATTCCAACTAGAACTTTCATTTCCAAGAACTTTAAGTGTATCAATTCTCATGGGAACTTATAACGTGAGAAAATTTTTAAAAAAAGTTCCACAGTTCATATATCAAATAGAACCTATTGAAAAGTTCCAGAACTCTTTCGAACCCTGATTCTAACAGCGTGCACTTTGATAAACATTTTTATTTTGCAGAGATGGCGTGAGCGAAGGGCAACTTCCACAAGTGATGCATTACGAATTATCTGCTATAAAAAAAGCACTGGCAAAGTTGGAAAACTCTACCGAGCATAAAATTCCAATTACGTTCCTCGTGGTTCAGAAGAGACATCATATACGTCTTTTCCCCACCGATCCAAAGAATTCCGACGACAGGAACTTCAACGTTCAAGCGGGTACCATTGTCGACACGGAAATCACTCATCCAACTCACGTAGATTTCTATCTCGTATCACACGCTAGTATTCAAGTACGTCGACGCTCAAGTATTCCAGTATTCAAGTGCATATAACTTGAATGAATTCATTAATATATGCAACGAATTCTCGCAGGGTACAGCAAGGCCTACAAAGTACAGGTGCATATGTAACGAAAATCAGCTGTCGGAAGATGAGATTGAACAGCTAACGTATTACCTTTGTCACATGTTCGCACGTTGTACGAGATCCGTTAGCTACCCTGCGCCCACTTATTACGCTCATTTAGCTGCGTTTAGGGCTCGCGCATGGATACACAAGTAAGTTTACTATGACTCTGCGTACATATTTCATTTAATTTAATTTCACTTACATGTTTCACTACATATCTATGATTTTATATATGTGCAGTGTTCCTTTAAATATAAGCAACCTACAAGAGGAGCAACTAAGGAAAATGACCATGCAAATGGAGAATTCACCAATGTTTTTTGTATAAAGACATACGCATCTCTTTATCGCCTTACAAGAAATAACTTTATATTATGCTTTGAGTAATAATTGCTATAACAAACATGTTGATATCATTATAGAGTTTCATAATGTATTATTTCACTGAATAACTGTATATCATTCAGTAACAACAATAAAGTCTTTCCCTCTATCGTGTTAGGAAATGATTTGTATCGAAGAATTTCATGCAATAACACAGTTCCCATGTTTATCTAGGTGGATATAATATTCGGTCTAATGAATGTTTGGAAAAAATCTTGAAACATCTGTTTAGGAATTCCTGCCTTGCCGCCTGAATCCATTACGATGTGCAATTCAGTGATTCAAATTTATTTACGATTCCAGTCGAGATCTTTTTCGTTGTAATACTAAAGTCAAACTTTGATGCTCTAGGGTTACCATTTAATATCGGCATTACTTATTAGCGAAAAACATAGCCGGCTAGATATAAAATCTATTACAATATTATTAAATAAAACGTGTGGATAAGTATTACATATATATATTTACATAATATGCATAGGATGCAAAAGTGCACGGATTGTCGTCGGTAAAATCGATTCCCTTTAAACGCACAGTGCTACTAATATGGCGCAGTCAGCTTGAGTGCCGGTATACGATACTCCTCGATTAATTCGATAGCATTTCCTAGATCGAGCTCTAAAGAATTCATTGTAATTAATTTGGTAAAATATAGGCCGAATACCGAGGCTTACATTTGTGCGTTCGAGCGTTTACATACAACATTTCGCGGCGCGAACGTAAATAAATTTCATCGATTGGTGGACGGTTTGTTTTTCGTGCTTTCTGTTCGTTTGTGCACTGTGCAGT
Source organism: Andrena minutula (assembly GCA_929113495.1). Lineage (NCBI taxonomy): Eukaryota > Metazoa > Arthropoda > Insecta > Hymenoptera > Andrenidae > Andrena > Andrena minutula. The sequence goes on from OV815994.1 coordinate 20,810,732, forward strand.
TCTCCCGTGACAGGTTAATTTCCAGTAATGGAGTTCGCTTTCATCGACGTTCTTTATCTGTGGATAATTCACAAGTTTTGAAGGGAACGAAGAGCATCGAGTGACTGCAACAGAAGCCTGAAAACGTATCTCGGCGGCAGTAGGTGGTAAGTATGTTAAACTTGGTCGCTATTCTTTCTTTTCGTCCAAACGCTACGTGCATTCCTTCTTTGTTTGATATACACGCAAACCTCGCGCGTTTTCCATCTATCCCTGAATATCGTTGCACTCGGAATAATTACAATACTCGGTCTACCAAAAGGTTAGATATGCGTAGTTCAATGAGGATAGTGACATTTTCGTAAACGCGTAGGATCATGGTTTTCCATAATTTTACATTCATTGGAGTTTGAAAACTAGCGGCGTATAAGTAACAGATCTTATATGTATCGCGGTCAGCGTTAACCTAAACGCAGCAATGTAAGCCGGTATTATACTACAATGTAAAGATGTATAGAGATAGGCGATGGACATGGGAATGTACGTCTGATGCGCACGAGTATCTAATGGTCGTGTAAGTGCATTGCTACAAGGGGTCATTGCACGCGTATGCTCTATTCTTGTTGATACGGCAGATCGCGGATAGAAACGCATCGCGTTATGCAGATCGCTCGAGTAACGTGTTACCATGGCCAGAATATTTCCACCTGAAGTGTCTCTGGAATGGGTTATAACAATTTCAAACTACTCGATTTATGTTTTTAAATACCAAATGACCCATTTTTGAATTTTCCTCCCCGTTTGTTATACTATTACAAGAATCCCGTAGAATAATTGCTTAGAAAGTCTGTGTGTAATGTGAAATTCCGAGGAGAGTTGCAGTTCCATTCATGGAACTCGTCGGCTCAATGAGACTTTTAAAACTTTCAAGATTACATATTCCTGTCTAATAACTATGCAACTATGACATCTTATATATATGCAGTTCCTTGTGTTTGTTCACCTCGGTGATTCCTCCTCTCTTGTCCTTTCACTTTTAAATCCTTTCCTCTTTCCTGGGTGCTTCCCATTTTCTTTTTTCCCTCCTTCGAAGGTCCAAACCTCCTTGCCTTTCTCTCTCTATATATATATTTCTCTCTCTCCCCCTTCTGCCTCTCCTTCCGTCTCTGTTTCCCCAAACGATTGCTTCACATGACCAGAACGGTCTATTGATTCTTGGAGGCAGTGCATGCGCCCTCGTCCTCGCGATATCTGCTGCCAAGGGGGTATTATAGGTACGCGGACACGGTGGGAGCATCGTCGAGTAGCGTTGGCCAGCAACGAAGACGCGGAGGGGCCGTCGTGGTTACATAGTGACGAAAGGGGTGAACGAAGGGAGAATCTAGAGTTTCTAGACAGTATCGCGGTCGTGGGAATTCAATATCGCTCCGTGTGTCAGCTAGTGCACGAAATAATACGATAGTTATGAGCATCGTAGTTTCCTCGAGGTACACGGTACATACCTACGTATACTATTCGTTACTCCCTGTAGATTAGTTGACGTGTTCCCGTTTTACAACTGCGTCGTAGTTTGTGGTGCTACACCAGGCCAGTATATTTCGTGATCTTTCGAGAATTCAGAGGTGTAGCGAACGGGAGCGTCTGTATCATTCGTCCTTTGGTTGTTTACACTTAGTACGCGATTTACTGTACCTGCGTCTCGCTTGTTATTGGTTTTTGTGGTGCCCTTACGTCGCGAGGTGATCGCTATGCAGCACGACGCCGTTTCTGTATGTGCTATTTATTTAGTGCGATAAATATTCCCGTGCTAACTGTCACAAACTAAACGCAGTGCATCCGAGTTTATTCGAGACGCGACGCGATGCATCGGTCGATCTCTGCTTCATCCGTTCTGATTCGGATTTGACCTAAAGTAAACAATATCGTTGGCCGTATCGCCTTGTGCGTCGTCTCGTGTCATAATCAATCGCCTCAACCTACCGATGAATCTTCCCCGAGGACATAGTTATTCGCTCCTCAACTCGTGAATCGAATTGAACGCTTCTTCCACTGTATTCCGTGGAAAATATCGATCGTTTACGTGACGACGTGCAGTCCTCGCCATAGGTGCACATAGCGAAGTAGGAAATTAGGCGAGACGCGAGAAAGACTGCACATTGGCGAGCAGAAGTGCATGCAAGTAGATACGATTTTGCTCGAGACGGTTGTTTAACATAGGAAATTGAAATTTTATCACACCGGGTTTGGTATTTTTTGGTGGCGTCGTCAAGAATGTTTGTTTTCGCGATGGCGCACGGCAAACCGGGGAAACTACGGTACCTAGGTATTAACGGGAAGGTTCGCTCTGATTTCAGAAGGCAGCTGGAGTGAAATCTCGAGGAGGCACGTGGACCATGCCAGGCCGAGGAGCGAAGTGGTGACCTAAAACCCATCCGCGGCGCTGACCCTCGATGCTTACGCTACGGCTGGTGTCGACTCATTTCTTGAAGCAGCCATAGGCAGTGCCCTTCGCCTTCTAGAAAGGGCTCGATGCGATGTGCCGTGATAGGGACATGAACCCAAAACTAATCGAGTCAAACGATCTGTTTCTAACATCGCATTCGTTGCCGACGTCGGCTTAAAATTTCTTACGTTCTTAGGGAGTTCCGCGCGTGCACGTCGACGAAGGACTCTTCTTCGCCGGCCTGTTCTTTCTTTCGAGAATTTCGTACTCACCCGTTCCTCCGTTCCCCGCAATCTCCCCCCGCGTTTGCCCCACGCATCGTTCCTTGCCCTCCGTTTAAACATCGAGCAGCCCTCGGTAAAACTGTCCCGACGTGAAACGAAAACGACAGGGAGGGGGTACCAGCGAGACCCATTGTCAGCGAGAGAATCCTAGCGCGTTACCGAACTCCTGATCTTCTTCGGGAAAGTGATGTTCGGTGATGTATGAAGGGAAAAAACAGCAAAGACTGTCTAGGAAACATCATTGGACAAGACACGCAAGACATCCTACTGAATTGAGCACGGCACGACCGCCACGACGACGACGAAGACAACGACTACGGGAAGGAGTCGGAGGAGGACGAGGGGGGCAAGGTCGAGGACGACGACGTGAAGAACAACGGTAACGGCAACGACAACGACAACGACGAGCAGAGGGAGAAAACCGGCAGAAGACGTAATCGGAGCTAGCTTCCAGACTGAACTCCATTTATTTCAACCTGTGGAGGGTCGCGAGGGAGTGCATTGTGAGTCAGCCTACTCTTTCTAACGATTGCTTTGGCCGAAACTCGGTAAACGTTTACGACGGACAATGGATCGTTGAACGTCTACACGCTTGCAACCCGCGTACTTTCTTTACGCCGACCAGAGGGACCCGTGGTTGTTCTCCCGGTCGCATGGAAAAAAGTCTATCGATCGAGACCCGCTGTTGAAAGAAAATATTAAATTGCCGATACCAAACCATTGTTCGGCGGACGGCGTTGACTGATCGTGGAACGGTAACGCCGCGCCGGTGGCATACCCCGCTAGAATGTTAGATTTACAATTCTGAGACGCGATCGAGCGAGTAAATCTGAAAGTAACGCGGCGATCGTGGTTGCCGATCGAAAATCCAAACGTTCCAAACGCGTCGCTCTCGATATAGGTAAGACGATAGCCTGTTTAATGGGAATAGAGAAAACCATTGGTGTTTGTCGATTTGATCAGTGCGGCGGTGGGTCGCGGTGTAGGCAAAGTGGGATGAGACGCCCTCAGCAAGACCATCATCATCACCATCACTACAACAACCACCACCTCCACCACAGCCACCATCATCATCACCACCATCACCACCATCATGGATCTTCCGCGAGCCCCACGCGCTCTCGCCAGATTCACGACAAGGTAATCATCGCCTTGTAAAATCTATTTTCTTTGTTAATGGGTCATGCTCAGTCAGGAGACTGAAAAAGGGTGATCTTCAGAAATTTTTTACTCGAAAGCTATAACACATTTCTCAAAAAATCTTTTTTCCTTTTAAGGATTGCATCTAGTCTAGTACTGTGTATCGTAATTTTTTTATTTAAAAATATTTATTAATAACAAAGTTATTGTCCATTACTCGAAGGACCTCTCAAAAAAAGGCTTCTGCGGTGACCACTGCTGTTCGAAAGTCGATCATCTAAATTAAAAAATTCAAAAGAATTTACTTATTATACTGTATTATCTTGTCTTTGAACGAAGGATTTTTCGAAATATCGATTTAGGAAAAAATGGCTGATGTTTAAAGTAAAAGTTTCAATTTTTATCATAAATCGTGCTTGATTTTCGTCAATTAAAAAAAAAACTAAGCATCGGACAAAAAAATCCTTCGTTCAAAGACTAGTTTATTGTTCCTATGGTAAGCTTGTAAAATTTGAAGTAAATCGGTTGAATGTTTTTTTAAATATTTTGGACACCGATTTTGAAAACGCTGTTTCAAGAAAAACGCGTTTGAAGTTTCAAGTCCAGTTTATTCTTATATAAAATGTTAATTTTTCAACTTACAAGGTGTCATCGATACCAGGCCTGTATTATAAACCTTCAGCACTAGTTAAAGCCTCTAAAAATACAAAAATTGAAAAATCGATTTTTCGAAGGTTCGTGACTGAGCATGACCCCTTAAACGTTCTAAACGGCTGTTAAGGTAAAGGACCCAATTACTGGCAGCCGACCCAATTACTGTCACCTTAAGCTACTCTACTTAAACGTTTATTTATTCGTTATTTTAAGTAAAATACCTTAAGGTGACAGTAATTGAATTGGCTGCCAGTAATTATTATTATTATTATTATTATTATTATTATTGTTTAAAGGGAAACTCTTTAGTGTACAGAGCTAACAATTAATACAATTAGTACATAGTGTGATTAAAAATAGTTAAAAATAAGAAAAAATAAAATATAAATATAAATATATAGAAACAATAACGAACGTAGAATAATATAAAATTAATTGGGTCCTTTACCCTACACGAAGTGTGTACGATCGGTCGCGCGACGGGTTAGTTAAGTTAGCTATGTGAATTTCCAAGGACGAGTCCCGCTTGGCGAAGGTGAAACGCGTGCTGGCGATATCGCTGCTGGGGCGTAACGTAGGATCGTCCAAGATCTTTGGGGCTCGGCTAGACTCCGTGGAGTCTTATCTCGATACCGGCGTACCTTTCGTGGTGCATCGACTCTGTACCTACATCGAGGCTCATGGATTTCAAAGCGCCGCCGTGTTCCGGCTGTCCGGCGGAAACCCGAGGCTGGCCGAGAGGTTGAGGGCCTCGTTCGAGAGAAGAGGAGATGCCGATTTGGAAGCTGCCGGCTGCCCTCCCACCGCGGCCACACTTCTTCGGCAATACCTGAAAGAATTGCCGCAACCTGTTGTACCATCCACTATCGTCGCCAGGCTGCTGGCTGTTCATAGTCGTGAGCATCCGTTGCATAACAATCATTTTCAGTTCGTTATCCATATCATCGGCATTGTGCTCATAGAGCACCGTGGACCTTTTCGTTCGCAGAGCATTTCGGCAACGAGCACGAGTGCTGGATCAATTTGACCAGAGAGGCCCTCTCGGCCCTGCCACCCTCTCACTACCGCCTGTTCGGCTACTTGGCCATCTATTTGAGCAAGTACGAAGCCAGGCACGGCCGTAGCGCCGGCGTTTGCGGCGTATTCGCGCCCGTGATTCTACCTCACGTCCCACCTGCCACCATACTACTTCGGGACATTCTGGCCGAGGCGTCCGTACTCTTCCCTGACTGGTGAGTCGTACCGATAAGATATCGTAATCTTCGCAAACTTCCATCCCACCGTCGGAAGTCTATGACGTTATTGGCTCGCCAGGGCCCGGCGCGCTGACGTTGCGTAAAATCTATTAAATCGCTGGAAGGAAAGCTTGTTTGAGGCGGATCGCACAGCGGTAGCTAACATTGTCGACCAACGTGCAAGTCGGATCCGATTACTGCTCGTAGATATGCATCAGCCGCGTTAGCTGTTACATAAGAAACGGCTTATGCGCGGTTCTAACTGCAGGGGAGACCGGGGCAAGTTGATACGTCTTTCAGTTTTCAATTTTTTTTTCTATTCTTGTTTGAATTAATTACTTAATCACAAATATGCTAAAATATACTTTGGTCCTTCCTCTTTAATATATTGTAAGTTAAAAGTTGAGAAAATATATATAAAATGAATGAAAAAATGTTATTTGGACAAAGGTAAAATTGTATCAACATGCCCCGCAGTGGGGCATGTTGATACATCTGTAAAATATCCGTTTAATCTTCACTCTGTGGACAGGGGTACAAACAGACCCCAGGCTAATAAAAGCGTAAATAAAAAGTTAACGAATGGAAACTTTCCCTAGTATCTGTTAGGAATGCTATGTCTGATATTTTTCACACAGAATGTGACAACAATTTCGTTGAAATCGCTGAATTTGAATGCAGTAGTAGACTTCATAGGCACCTGAGCGCTTAACCGTGTACAGGGGTCCATATGCACCCCAATAGTCATTAATCTGTAATAATGGTTTGATGCAGCTTCAATTCGGTCTTTGCTTACGTTTCAAAGAAGTAAGATAGATTTTTTTATTGAATTAGTGGTTAGTGTTGAGTAAATTATGTAGGATCACGGAAAAAGGGGAAAGTCTCGGACGGGACTCGAAACCCGCGATCTCCAGATTCGTTGCGCGCTGCCCAGCTGCCTTAGGCCACCTCGGCTACCACCGACTCCCCTTAATTTTTGTATTTTAAATTAAATGGTTTCATTTTTTGTACAGTTCTTCTTAAAAATTAATAAAACTTCACAAATACCTACGCAGCTACAGTTTTTTCTGTACATTTTGGACTGAAAACGCGTGGGGTCTAATTATACCCCAGTTCACGTTAGTTAACGTTAAACTGTTAGTACACAGAGTGAAGGTTAACGAATAAAAGATGGATGTCTGAAATATCCCACTTTAACATGAGGTGCTTGCTTCTTTTTATTAATGTATCTTAATAAAGCCATTTTATCTATTTGGTATATTCTCGCGCTTTGGCGTAACGACATTCACTCCTTTTCTACACCGACACACGCTTTTTGAAAAATATTTTGCGGTATTACATAATAATCTCGTAGCATTTTCCTAGAAATAAGAGGAAAAATGGAATTAAAAGTACTCGGGGAAAATGAATACAGTGTATCAACATAGCCCAGAGAAAACGTATCAATTTACCCCGCAGGAAGGTATTATGTACAAACATCTCTATTAAAAAAGTGTAGAGCATATAAAGTATTTACCTTACATTGGAAGCACTCACAAGGGAAGATCCTGAGGCCGAAAATTCAAAACATTCTGAAACTTTGTGAATATGTAGGGGATTTCCTCCCAATTACAACGCAATTTTTGTTTCCTGCCTAAATTCACTCTAAGGGGGTGTAATTGACCCCTGAAAATCCGGTTATTTTCCGATTCTGTGTTATAACTTGTGAAGTGTAAAATAATTTTTTTACCAAATGATCGATCTAATTAAAAGAAGTAACTTTTATCTGGAAATTTTTTTCTATTTTTTATAGGTCGCGAGTTATAACATAAAATAGGAAAATACCTGAATTTTCAGGGGTAATTTCACCCCCGTCGAGTGAATTTGGGCAGGAAACAAAAATTGCGTTGTAATCAGGGGAAAATTCCCTAAATATTCCCAAGGTTTCAGAATTTTCTGAATTTTCGGATTCGGGATAGGGCTGGGACTATTTTTTCGAATTATTTGGTATTCGAATATTCGAATACTTCAGTTGTTCAATTATTTGACGAATATAATTCGAATATCCAAGTATTCGAATACTCAAATCCATCCATGTATTCGAATAGTGATGTATTCGAATAGTATGGTGTGAATTATAAATCAAGTTGTTGAGGTTCATTTGTCAGGGTGAAGTCTTGTAAGCTAATTTTGTCCCACTTCACACCATACTATTCGAATAGTATTCGAATATTGCTGTATTCGAATAGTATTCCAATAATAACAATCGAATACTCAAATATTCGAATATTAAATTATTCGAATAGTCCCAGCCCTAATTCGGAATCTTTCCTTGTCAGTATGATGCTCAATTAATTTGAGTGATAGAATTCTCTATCTCGTCTCAAGACGGGTTCGAAAGTGAACACAACTATTGACTTTTTCTCTCTAGAAACGAAAACAATTAAAAATGGATTGCTACCGTCAAGGTACACAGACGTACGCTAGAATCTAGATCGTAGTAAAGAATTGAACAAGCTTCACATATCACGCACACAAAGAGCTACATACAGTGACTGACAGCCATAATCGTACACTCTTTAAAATCTCATAACTTTTTTAGAATTGGTCCAAACGACTTCAGTTTTTGTTTAAAAGCTAGAAGGATTAGTTTGCCAACTGATGTGTTTCATCGTTTAAAAAAAAATGCAATTGGTCGGAATAGCGAAAAAAATAGTAAAGGTAGTTTTTCAAATTTTTTTGTGAACCTGTAATGAAAATTAAAAAAAAAACGTTTGTCGAGAATCGCTGATTTCGGGAATTTCCGCGATTCGCGACCTTACTCTGCGATCTTTAAACGTTTGTAGCTCAGAGCAACGTTAACCAATTTTTATGAAATTTTCAGCATGTATACAACTTACTTCAATCTACAAACGGATATTTTGAATTTTCATTACAAGTTCACAAAAAATTCTAAAAAACGACCTTTACTATTTTTTTGGCTATTCCGACCAATTACATTTTTTTTAAAAACGACGAAACACTTCAGTTGGCAAACTAATCCTTGTAGCTTTAAAAAAAAAACTCAAGTCGTTTGGACCAATTCTAAAAAAGTTATACGATTTATAAGAGTGTACGATTATGGCTGCGAGTCACTGTATATACAGTGTCGAGATAATTCGTCTGTATCAACTTGCCCCGGTCTCCCCTAAATACGATACATATCGTCGCAAAGCAAGGGAAAGTAAATTTGATAATCGACAGCAAAATAAACCGTGGAATCGCTTTTCCATCCGCAGGAAAGTCAAGGTTCTGGCTGAATACTTTTCTGCTCAACATGCCTTTCCATAGATGACGTTTACATAAAAGCACAGCAGTATACATATTAAATCTCGTCCTCCTCGAGCAAGCACACATATTTTTAAAAAATAAACACTTTTAATTTATGCAACGCGTAGAACGTGCAATATCCCCAGCTTAAAGGTACAACACAATTACGACGCAATTATGAAAGCAACTATTATCCCCCGGTTAACCGTAGATGAGGCTACATCGATCGGCGAGCCTCCCACGCACGTGTTAGCACGTGCTGAAGGTGTTTGCTCCGAATTCGGTCGCCCGCTGGCTCCCGTGCACCGTTCGATTCAATCTATACACAATCGGGGTACAATTTTACCGCGGCAAAACTTTCGAAACACGCAAAACCGACTTCGACCGATCGATATGCAATTTCCGATTGCCCGGTGATTTTGCCGCGCGGTTTCATTTTAATTGGTGACCGCGAGGTGAAATTTTAGCTCGCGGAAACTTTCACCGGCTTCTATCCGCGTGCATCGAATTCTCGTCTAATCGTCGAAGGTAGTTAGCGGAATTTACCTGTCTGTTAGGATCATTCGCTAGCCTTCCACCATCGACGTCTACACCTGATCATATCGCTCGTCATCCTGTTAAGAATCATGCGCCAGTCAGACCTTGGCCTTGTTTAAATAATTCAAAGTTGATGGACGTTCTTGAACAGCTGTCGATATGCACAAATGCGCTTCATTTCGTTCCGTACTTACATATTTCGCGATCGACGCGACGTCCAAGGTATACGGAACGCGGCACTCGCATATCAATATCGCGAGTGCGTGTACGTAACGTGCTTCTCATAATGGAAAAAGGGCAAGCCGACCGATCGATAGAATTATTCAGCTCGTCTCGGTTTGTTTCTGTGCCACAGTGGCCGGCGGTATTGATCGAGGAATGTTTGCCAGGTTGTCTAAACGCTAATCGATGAATTCGACTTGGCGAGTCGGCAACGATTTTTAAGAAACGAGTCGCCTATAGCAGATGGCGAACGTAAAGGCAGATTCGATCGGTTTGCTCGCGTATCGATAGGTACCGTAAACTGGGGGAACATTGGCAGTACGTGGTAACATTGGTATCTACTTAACATCTATTAAAAAGGAAAGGGAAAAAATTGTATGCATTTTCACACTTGTAGTACAATCACAAACGATGCAATGTTATAATAGGATACCTAAACCAAATTTAAAAATGTTAATTAAAAAAAGTAAAAAAATTAAAAAAATATAAAATAGAGTGCATTGAAAATAAAGAGAAGCAAATTTAAGTGATAATGTAAGTTCAGATGTCGTAAAACTTTAACTTTTTAGTGCTTTTTATATACAGTGGGTGTAGAAAGTATTCGTACACCCTTTAAAATTGCATAACTTTTTTCAAATTAATCCAAACAACTTGAGTTTTTTTTTGAGAAGCTAGAGGGATTAGTTTGCTAAATGATGTGATTCGTCGTTTTGAAAAAACTGAACATGGAATAGCAAAAAAAGTAGTAAAGCGGTTTTTTAAACTTTGTTTTGTGAGCCTGTAATGAAAATTCAAAAAACCCGTTTGTAGATTTCAGTAAATTATATACGTGTCTAAAGTTTCATAAAAATCGGTTAATGTTGCTCTGAGTTATGAACGCTTAAAGATCGCAGAATAAGGTCGAAAAGGTTTTTTGAATTTTCATTACAGGCTCACAAAAAAAGTTTAAAAAACGACTTACTACTTTTTTTGCTATTTCGACCACGTTCATTTTTTTTCAAAACGTCGAATCACATCATTTTGCAAACTAATCCCTCTAGCTTCTCAAAAAAACTCCAGTTGTTTGGATTAATTTGAAAATAGGTATGTGATTTTAAAAGGTGTACGAATATTTTCCACTGTATGATATTTAACATGTATTAAAGAAGGTTATGGACAAAAATTTTATGCATTTTTATAGTTGTAGTGCATTCACAAAAGATGCATTGTTATGATAGGATACTTAAAGCAAATCTAAAAATATTAACTTTTATATTATATAGCAAAATGTACCAAAAACATGCCAATGTTCCCCCATTTTACGGTAACGCGATATTTGTGGCCTACCTAACGAAGAATTTCAATCGGAAATTTCTCATCGGAGCGACGTCATCGTATGGTCTACGACATATATACGTGCATACTTAAGATAGAAATTACGACGCACAATGCGACGTATCGCCTCCGATTTCTGGCAATTTGATCGACGACACCGCTGTCACGCGATACGTCCAAAGATAAAGTTAACGATTAAAACCGGATACCGGCCGCCCTGCTATCGATTGCATTCATCCACGCGGCAAAACTAGAATTATATAGTAACATACCGTCGGCGATCGAGATGCTTTCTCCACTTGTGCATACATACATCGATATCTTAATGGTACAGCCTGGTTAAGGAAAGCTGGCATTTCTCCACCATTGCCGGGATAAATAAATATTAACAAGGGGCTATTCTCGTCATGGGTCACGACGACATCGACGGTATTTTTATAACGCGTCGTCACGTTCAACTCGGAGGCGTAAACGTCCCTTCCTTTTTTTTATATCGTGTTTTAAACAAAAGGTGTATATCGGTGCACGAGGCGACCTTGACATAGGCAGAGTTCTGGGTTAATATAGTAACGCACGTCGCGCTGCACCAGCGTGTAACCATGCTCGGACGGCTCTGGCTAAAATCGTGTTAACTTCTCTGGCAAACTGCGCGGTTCCGCGGTTACCCAAAGTTTTCTGACTCGCAGCTACGCGATCGTGATATTCGACCGATGCAGAATTAGTGACTCGCGAAAGATCACGATCCCGCCGACGCGTGAGTCACGCGCGTATTTTCGCACACCTTGAGTGTTCCCAAGAGATTCATAATAGCTGTTCCTGTTCACCCTGAACACGACGATCACCCTCGAGATCGGAGAAAGTTAAAAGAAATCTCTCTCCTCTGTGTAGGAGCAGCGTAGGAAAATTCCAGAGCCCTTAACCTTCGAGCTACTTTCCCGTCGCGACCGGCGCGACTCACCATTCGCCGGCGAATTAATTTGAATGTTTACAACACGACTTGCCGAGTTGCTCGACGAGTTTTAATACCCGGCTTCCACGCGAAATTTATCGATCCTGCGAATGAAATGATACGATACGATATCTGCTCGGAGGTGTGCCTTTACGCGCAGTCAATTGCAAACGTTTGCAGCTGTTGCCACGCTTTGATCTCAATTTGGCCGCGATATCGCGCGCTAACGCATTCGAAAGCAGTCACGAGTTGCCGTGTCTAGCAGCACATCTCCTATGCGTTCTGTATATGTAGTCGTCCAAGGCACTGATCCAGCAATGACGTAATCTTCCCTAATAGACCCCCGTGGTTCCCGTCGAGCTCGTAAAAAGTATATACATACATACATGCGTTCAGCACGGGATACCCGGAATCGTTGCAGTGTGTTTTCTGTGTCCGTATTCGAGGGAAGAGCCGTTCGGCGATATGTACTTACGTACAAGCCGGTTTCAGCGGAACCGCGCGTGCCTCTGCCAACGAAAATAGTCCGAGGACCAACCGCGTTCCCGTCTCAGGAATACAGCCGGGGAACTTGCCGCTCGGCGTACAAATCGAATCTTCGATACGATTAACGTGTCTTCCTCCACGTACTATACGACCTTTGGCTTCGCTACGACCTCAATCATTGCTGCGCGGTTCGACGAGCTTCGTCAGAGATTAGCTCTGCACCTTGTCTCCCGGAGAACGGCCATCAAGTATTTCTTAAAGCTTAGGATTTATCGAATCGAGACTTTAGAAAATGCAGTTTCCGCTCGACGTGCATCCCATCGCCAGAGAGTTTACAGTGTAGCTCCGCGCTAAATGAATGTACATCACCGACCAAAAATACCGTCGTTGACGTCAAGACGCCAAATGTGCTGATCACAAGGTGCCTAAGTGTCGAGTAATGCGAACCATCCGCCGTGGGTCGATATTTCATGCAAACAGATGGTCGTTCAGAGATATTAAGTAACCACCGGTCTTACTGGTCTGGTTGAACGATCTAATTGGTATTAACCGAAACATTCTGGAGATCCTCGAGGCCCAGCAGTGTTATCTAATAATTACCAGGAACCAGTATTACAATTCTTTTCATTTCTCGAAACGCACAGCTTATGCATAGAGATAGTTGCTGCACTTAACCGTGAGACGGCCGGCGGAAAGAACAAGTTCTGAACCGGTTCTGCGATTTTGTTTCCCTGGATGTACTATAGGAAATTATGCGCGTGGTTCACGGGCACCGTCGGTCCTTGGAAAGAAGATACTTTTTTAAGAGAGAAAACATAAATGCCGGGGAGTAATAAGCGATATTTTTCTCAATAGAGAATCACGAAGCGTGAATCTTTTGCTTTCCGAAGAGTCGGAATAAGACTCGAATACGAGGATAGGTCGTCGGTAGTAATTATCCGAAATTACGGCTTCCTTGCAACGGAGAGGCGCCGGAATAAAGGAAGGGTTTCCATTCGATAGATCGGGGTTGTCACGTGCGTCCACGGGATACATAGCGACAGTAGTAGTGGCGTTAGCCGGCAGTCGACGCGCACCAATCAGCGTGTCAGATGCAGCGTCGGGTTGTTGGTGGGGATCGTTCGGGTGCTGCCGCAGTCTGATTTCCGACGTGGTCGCGGCGGTCGAGCGTCACAGCACGTAGGCATTCAAAAGCGGTTCGTCGGTTAATAATAATCTTGGAAACCAGACGGGGTTTATAACTGACACGCTCGCGAACGCGAGACTCTGCGAAATCGTTGTCCACCTTGGCCCTGGCGCACGTTTCCGACTGAATTTATAACACGGCTGTTATGCGGCACATGTAATATCATCGCCTGTTCGTGTGAACAACGCGTGGCCGTTCTAAAACCGTGTTCATTGTGTATATCGGCCGACCGAGTACAATCTCTTGCCTAGTCCTACGAGTAGGCGACCATAAATGTTCCATCGAATCACCGAGAGACTCGTCTTCGCGCCGGTGGTCCGCCATTGGAAAAGAAAGTTGGTGTTCGTGATTACATGAACGGCTGCTACGGGGCAAGGGATTCGCGTACCGTAAGTAGCTTTTCCACATATTTTTCATGCAGCAGCCACAGCTACTTGAGCGAACGGTATATGCATACCTTCTCGGAGGATTCTCACTCACTGTTTCGCCGGTGAAACATTCAGTGAATGTGGATCAGTTTGTAAGACGTAGTTTGTCTTCGTTCTGGGGCACGCGTGTTCTTTGACACCCTGTGTGTTCTGTGGAACCTTCTGCTTCTTTCGAGGCTAGCCCTCTTAAATGATGCAACCGGCTTCTATTTAACAAAAGAGACCCGAAACTTCATTGCACGAACCGAGGTCGTGTAACATCCTTCGTGGCAGGATCTACACGTAGATTCGTAGATGCGCAAGGGCTTCGTCTTTATCGACCAGCGTTCAACGGAAGCGCAGCGATCTTGAATCTTAAAACTTTCATACTTCGTACATTTACGAAGAAACTTTACCGACAAACTCAGTCCGCGAAGGTGAAAAGTTTGCCGGCTACTGTCGCTCTTCGATTGAATTATGTATTCTAATCGAACGGTTGTCAACTTGTTACTTTCCTGGCATTTATTGACTCCGCCGTCAATAGATAGAACGGCTTTATTGCTCGAAGCAGCCTAGCTCGTGACAAGTCCCTCCTTTCAATCCGTTTCGTTACGAAGTAGAGAACGAGTGTGTTAATTTATCCGAAGCGTGGAAAGTTATTTTCCGACGAGACGAGGGGGGAAAGAGTTGACCGGAAAAGCACAATAAACCGCGCAGCGACGTGACCTACCTCACTGCTCGAGTTCTCCAAGCCGTTTCCCCCCAATGCCAATCCATCGATCCAGTGTGTCTACCCTTTTCCTCCCGTGGAAAACGCGATCCGTCCGAGTGATTCTAAAACTTTCCAATGGTGCTCGGGCTAAAAGTAGAATACAAGACGGAAATATAAAATCACAATCGGAGGAAGATGCATTTCGCGTTCGCGAATGATCGCGAGGATGATCGACGCGGGGATGTCGATAAAACCGACCGCTTATCTCCCTGCATAATGAAAAGGTGATAGAGACGTAACTCCGCGACATTTTGCCACCGACGTCGAGCTCGATCAGTCTTATAATTAACGCTGCTCGCATCTATTTACTGGTGCAATCGTGTCGATTTACACGCATAAATTTACAGGCGATGTAGGGTTAATCACGCCCGGTTTCACTGGCGTGGCGCATTGCGTTGAAATCCGATTTCCGTCATAGGATCCCTCGACATTTCCCTCTCGTTTTTCGACACGTTTCCACCTCTCGCTGTCTTCTTTCGCCCGCGCTGTTTCGTAACCAATTACCGCAACGCAAATTGGATTAAAGAGGCCGACCGATATTGGCGTCAACGTTGTTCGCTTCGGTAATTTTTCTATGGATTCCGATCGAACCGGTCCTCAGTGGCGCGGCAATGGAATTTTCCGACTGCTTAGTAAGCGAAAGGTTAAAATGGAACTGTTAACGTGTGGCGAAAGAAGGTCCCGCTCAATCGAGGAACCAAGGATAAAAGGGAATTTTACCCGATCCGTTGTATCCTTCGAGTGTTTGAAACAGTGTATAGATTTCTGTACCGATTCTAGTGTTAATTACGGAGAAATGAATGTACGTACGCCAATGACTCGGTTTTGATAGGATCAGCGTTGTGTAGAAATAAATACTATTGCGAGGACCGGTGACTCACCGCGAAAGCATTTACGCTCTGCAGTTCGTTCACTACCACATAGAAGCTGGTTTCGTGACACAACGTGGTGCCGTGGAGCGCCGGGGGTAATCCTTTTATCCGCGTTCATAAGCGCCGTAGATACCCTGAAAGTCTCTCGGTTAATGATTACCTCGCGCGAAATGAATAGTTCGAGCATCGCTCTAGAGTCTAGACGAAGCTGGTGAGAATGGAGAGCGGAGAATCCCGGAACTGTACGCTCGTTCGTTTGTGTTCGCAGCATCCGTGATAACGCGGTGAACGGCGTGATCCCTGCGAGTGACTGTAAGATCTGCAAGGACGCAAAGGACGAACCAAAGGATTGTGAAGGCAGCAGCGCGTCTCTGCTTTGCGCGCTGAAACCGCGTAAGCGCAAAGAACGTCGCGAGTCCTGCTGCCAGGAACGAAAGCTGATAAGGTGCGTGTAGTGTTCCTTCTCGAGAATTCTTTCTCGAGAAATTTGATAATTTCTTATTTCTCATTTCTCGAGAAATTACAGTGTTTCTCGAGAATCTTCAGTGTAAGAAAATTCATTTTCAGAAATGAATTTTCAGTTGGTTCAAATTGTGTGTTAATCGTGAACATATAAACACATCTACAATCAGTGATAAATGTCAGCAATATATGCGAATAATTGCGCGATTGTTTATAAACTTTTCTCTTCGTATCGCCGATGCTCTATATACAATTAAACCAACATCCACTCAAAATGAAAGAAAGTTTCCTACAGCCGCAGATTTTGTCACAAAGAAAAAAGAAGTAGATTGGCTGACGCGACATTAAACGCATTGTGCTTTTGAAAAAACTATTTTAAAACAAAAAAGTAAAGTTTCGTTTTGCTCACATTTTATATTAAATAAATTTTATCAATTATATTTAATATCTGTTTTTTTTTCATTTACACAAGGTTTGTCTAAGTTGGACACGAATAAAAATTTAGATAAATATTATCAACATTATTCCAAAAATATAAATTTTACAATATTTTTTAATTTCTTGAGAATTCTCGAGAAATATAATCTGATTACTCATTTCTCGAGATGCGAAAAGTATCGAGAAATCAGGAACACTAGGTGTGTGCTCCGACTCAGGCAGAGACGATTATTCATTAGGGTAAAGGACCCAGTTACTGACACCTAACCAATTACTGTCACCTTAAGCTACTTTTCTTAAAATAACGAATAAATAAACGTTGTAAAGTGATTCACAAAAAGAATGATGTATTTCAACCTATAATCTATACTATAGATTATATTCTATAGTTTGTTTATTCGTTATTTTAACTAAAATAGCTTACGGTGACAGTAATTGGTCAGGTGTCAGTAACTGGGTCCTTTACCCTATATCACGTCTCTCGATTCTCCAATTCCTTACGAAATCGATCGAACGGTTCCAGAAGCAGCAGTGAAGAGCGCGTTCTTGAGAGCTCTTCCGAGACCGCGGATACGATTAGACGCGTGAGCAGTCACGAGGATTTCAATAGCGAGGAACATCTGCATATCTTGTCCCAGCTCGGCCACGAGATGGGCCACGGTGTGGTGAGTTTAATTCTGTAACGTGTTTACTCGAAACTAGCGGAAGAGTTTGAAAGTTGATCGGCGCTATTTATTCGCAGAGGTGCGGAGGTCTTCCTCTGCACGAGAGAACAAACGTTTCACCCATATCGAGGAAAGTGCCGCCAGTTCCATCGCTCTGCGAAACCACCCTGGAGACTGAGAAGTTCGAATGCGACGCCGAAATATTGAGGAGCAGTGAACGTTTCAGTAGGAGCATCACACCGAGGGGCAGGAGGCAAGCACGGAGGAGAAGAGTTCACAAAGTTGTGGACACGGAGAGCTCCAGCAAGGTAAAACTCGAAACTTTTCGGATTTATTCCTCTCAGCTTTGAAACTCCTGAATAAATCACATGAAATTCTTTTATTAGGAAAACGAAGAAGCTGAAAATATTTACGCGTCGTCCAGCCCGCATAGTCGAAATGGGTCTCCCGCTCAGAGCTTTTTGGAAATGTTAAGCAGCGGCCCGAGCCGATCTCCCTCGCCAGCTCGCCCGCCAACCGTTGATCACGAAGATTTAAACAACCCTAGTTTGACGAACTGGACTTTTCAGCGGCAAGAGAACGTAAGTAACCGTAGTTGAGTTTTATTGTTTTGGCGAGGAAAGATCCCGAACTTGAAAATTTAAAAGATTCTGAAATTTTGTGAATTTGTACAGGATTTTCTCTTGATTAAAACGCAATTTTAGTTTTAACAATTTTAGTCGAGTAGCTTAGTAAAACAATGGTTAATTACTCGCTACTCGCCTAAATTGCTGGATGTGTCTGTTCCAGCCTTTAGTTTGAATTTAGGCAGCAAACAAAAATTGCGGTAGAATCATGGAGATAATTCCCTATATACATATTCACAGAGTTTCAGAATTGTTTGAATTTTCGGGTTTCGGGATGTTCCCTTGCGAGCCAGATGATAAGTATGCACATCACGTCGATTATCCGTTTTTCTAGGGAGAAGCTGGGGACGCTCGAGTAGAAGCTATGCTCTCGCCAAGAAATTCTTTGTTATTGCCCAGACGATTCTACTCCGAAAACGAAGTGCAGCCCAGTACGCCAAATATCGCGGAGCTTGGATTGAAGAATCTAACGAAGCATATAAATGGATTGAAGAAAAAGATAAAGAAATACGAGGACGAGTTCGAAGAGAATTTTGGTTATCGGCCCAGCCATTCGGATAAAATGAGCAACAGAGATATAAAAAGACTATGCACGGAGTTGAATAAATTGCGGAAGGAACATAAGCTGTTAAAGGAAGATCCAGTTGGCGTGCTACTAGCCACTGCGAATAACAAAACACGGACGTCGAGCAATAGCCCTACCAATAACAATAATAGTCAAGAGAAGTCTAGAGCTACGTCGATGGAAGAAATGGTAAGAGAGATAGAGAAGAAGCTTAGCGAGAAGCGGGTAAAATATAACAGACCCGACAATATGGAAGAACTCACTTACGAGCAACTGATCGATGAAAAAACTGCTGTTCAGAAAGCCTTGCTTCATATTGAAAATTCCTTCGGTAGACCTGTCTCTAAAGAAGATAGGGCTGTTGTCCGACCTTTATACGATAGATACAGAACCTTGAAAAGACTACTTATCAGAGCAGGAGTGGTAGGTCTTGTAACATCTATGATGTAACAGTTGATGAAGAAGTATAACGAATTATTGTTTTATCTCGAACGATCTATCTGCTTGCAGTGTACAAATAAAGATAGTGTTTCCGAATTGGCCACCATCTTGGAGCACGAAGCAATGGACTTCACGTCGTCCACTGTGCCTAGCAATCCATCTGACACGGAGAGAAGAGCCAGCGAGCCGGATATGTCGCACAGAGGTATTTTGGATTGCATCGAGCCGCCGGTAGACCAGTTGCAAACCGACAGCGATAGCCAGCACAGTAGTAGCGAAGGGAGTCGCAGCAATAATGAAATCCTTCACGCGCTTCCACAGTGAGTCTCTTTTATTATATTCATTGATAACTTCTCGCGCGGACATACTGACAAATTAATTTATTCCGTTTCAGAGAAGAATTATTGGTCCAGCAGAAATTAACCAGGGAAGAGAAGAAACGTCTTCGCCGCGCTCTGAAAGAATTAGAAGCACAGTTTGAAGCTCGTGCTGGTCGCCGAATGCAAAGGGAAGATCGCGGGCCGCAAGTCATTACCGTTTACGAGTCGTATAAGCAGTCCAAAGCAAAACTTCGATTGATCGACGCTCTTATAGCTAAAAAGGCTTGACGCAGTATCTAATTGGCCCTTTCACATCTGCTTAAAGGGCAACGATAGAAACCCAGGGCATCATGACACGCGTGAAACGTGCACAGTAGTCGCTATACAATCAATCACATTACATTCACGCAGTAATTAAAAACGTCTGTGCAATAGGAATGCGAAGCAAAAGTATCTGAAAATAGCAGCATTGAAATAAGAAGATATGTGTAATAATTTCAAGATATCAGGAAACCGAGAAAGCAGGATATTTTCTGTAGTAATTGCCGATCAATATCGTTCCTCGAAGAGTAAGCATCTCTGCAAAGTCGAATTTGAACCGTTTCGTACAGGTGTAAATGCAAGTACATTCATTTGTGACTTTTCAAATTCCTTTGTTTTTACCGTTCAATGTTACTAAATACAATCGCCGATTCTCTTGATCGAAGGATTTCGAGGAACGATATTGTTTGTTGTAATCGAAGATATCACTTTGATGAATCTCCCGTCTTGGAGGCTCTCCTTGGAATACACGTAATCTCATAAAGTGGTATTACACGATAGTAAATGATACGAATCCCATCAGACTAGCTCTTTGAACTCTAAGCACTAATAGTTAGAAACTAATGGCGATTATATGGCAATTTTACTACAGCAGAAGGATCCTTGTTTCACAATATCTATTAAGTCATTGGAGAATGTCTCGATATTGTACGAGAGGCAACTTAGCTTTATGAAATATTTCATTAGAAGAAAGAACACACGCAAGCGATATGCTAATGACTCGTGCCATCGGAAATTTTATACGTACTTTTACTAATGCCATCTAACATTTCTATCATTTTAAAATAGACGTTTGAAAAATGTACTTCTTCCTGTTTTATAACAGTTGCATACTTGCATTGTATCGTATCATGGACACATGATTTATTCTATACTTTTCTACGTTCACGCATTTATGTACGTTTATCCTAATGCTGAACAAGTACGAAATAACAGAGGAGCAGAAAAACGTTGCTACGGCGCGTGTGCATTGTGCATACATTTCTTACAATGATTCGAGAGATTGAGAGGCACATTCAAGAGACATCCACACGCATGGAGAAAAATGACAATGCCAGTCACGGACTTGTATTATGAAACAGCTTTCATAATTGTGGCAAATATAACGAGTATCTCGGATATTTCTTTTTCCATTTTATTCTCTTTTCTTGTTCTTATAATAAAAGCGAGGAGTTGCTGCTTCTTTTCACGTAACGATTGCGACACTGGAACTTATATTTCTTCGATATCGATACGTGAGACGCGCGACGTTAATGGAGGAGAAAGGTGTTTGGATTGTATATCTAAAATTAACATGTTTGTTTTATCTTCGGAGATAAAATTACAATCAGACGCAATACCGGGAGTAAAGAACGTATCTGTGGGGTTATTTGTAATGTAAGTACCTTGTAAGAGATATCACATGTTATAATTGTAGAGTACTATAAACTGTTACAGTCTTATAGCGTATTAAACATTCACTAAAAGCTCGTTGATTTTTGCGTTTTATATCTGTTTGCGCAAGTGAAATTTTAAGGCGATCAGCCGGACGCAACAGGACGTTCGAATTTCTGTGAGCGACAGCCTTAAAATTCAACTTGACGAAATCTCAAACGAGGGTGCTAATAACTTGAGTTTAAAGCGTGTCAAATGCATGAACGAATGAAATGCTTTGCGAATTCGATTAACGTGGAAGTGCGCTGATGGGGTACGCTTTCCTTTATTTTTTTTTAAGATTTCGAAGAAATTACGAAGCTGCTAAGTTCGAACATGAATATCAAAGCGACCCCGTCTGTTTTCCTTCTTTGCGCTAATCCATTTCGCACACTCGCACGGAAAACTGATTTCTTCGGACACTTTCGGATAATTGAGATTTGTCGTAAATTTTATCCTGCTGAGAGGGGGCAAGCGGAGCAAAAGATAAAGTGAACGATTCTTCTTTAGACCAAAGCATTTTTTAGTCTGTGATATATAATATGAGAGATATACTACTTTTGTTAATATGGGGGAGATAGTGTGTGTGAGAAGGATTTAATTTTCTTTCGTTTATCGTGATGAAAACGATTTCTTAACTTAAGGTGAACGTTTCTTGGCAGCCTCCTTTGTAGAAACTGATCGAGATCGATGATCTGTTTAAGTGATCACAAAGCAAATGGTATTTAAATAAGTAACGCTGCACTATTTCGTGGAAAAAACGAGTTGAAATGACATTAACCGAACGCGGAGAACTCGACAGCATAGTTTTCTATTGATTTTATATACAGGCACTTAATTTTAAAGAAACTGCGAACTTTCAGTAAATTAATAGAGTTTGGCAAATGTTACTTACACCTTAATTACACACGAAACTAATAAAGTTGCTTTTCAAAGGGGCAGCATTGTAATATGCAATTCTTCTCCGCGATTTCTAGTGCTTATAACAACTCGTATTCTTGAAGAACTGTCGCAAAAGAAAACTTGTTTTATGCTTAGCGTCACAGAAGTACTTTATTTCACAGTAGATTTTGCGTGTTCGAACAGTGACCTTTACGGTAGTAGAGGAAAAGGAGTATTAGAAGTACGATAACATTTTATATTAACGTTATCTAAGATACATTTTGTAGATCGTAGAAGCGACGTGTCTTTGCGCGTATAACAATAAAAATGCCTGATTCTGTGTATATAGTTGCTTGAGAGATAAGTACTTCAAGACAAAATCAAATTGGAACTCTACATTCATTGAAAACGATTTAAAGCTAGGGGCGAGTGAACGTGATTCCCGAGATGGATCGATTACGATTTTTCACGACGCGACGTATCTAGAAAGTAACGTTGACGCTGAAAGACAAAAATCGAGGCGTTACGGTAAGTTTTTGTTCGTACACACGTACATGTATTAGAAATAGGTATGTTCACATTGACAGTAAAAAAGAAAAAGGGATACAAGGAGCGAATGACATCTAGAAGAATATTAATTATCTTTGGCGATTATAAACGTGTGATTATGTATATACATGGTATGTATAGATAAAAGCAGTTGCATACACAAATACATAAAACCATACACGCATACGAATCAATATTATACAAGAAGTAGCGCGCAGAATCAAATAAAAGAAAAGTATGATCTGCTAAATGTAATAGACTCATTGTAATCTAAGTCCCAGTAATCCCTTTTTAAACTTAAATACTATAATGTACAATGTTACACGACAAACCCTTTGCTACAAAAACTGAATTATTTGTTTAAGAGAGAATACTATAAATTTTTTATTCACCTTGTACTGTGTATTTTACATGTTAAGTTTCTATTAAATTTTAGATCTGCATTTGCGACGATTACAATGAACAACACCTCCATTGCGGAAGACAGGCGCCGCGACCTAAATCAGTGTCTGTCTTAGGTTCGTTTTGTCCTCGTACATGCGGCAAGGATTTAAATAGTTACCATGTAATAAATAAATCGACTCACATCCGATGCACTCTTGTCACGATGTCAGTTGCTTCTGAAACGTTTGGATTTGCCGCAAAAGTCCAGCTAGCCGAATAGAAGTAGGCTGTTTAGTTGGGATAATGGTACTTCCTACTCTATTATTAAATCTTTGTTGGAGATTCGATCCATAAGGTTTGGATAACGTAAATGGCATGGACGAGTAAGTTTTGTTTGCTCCCAATGGAACTTCAGTCGATATGCAGACAAAACTATTCCTTTCCTGCAGCACCCTCATTTGTTGTTTTAATGACATTACCTGAGGGAAGAATCAGGATTGAAAATAAAAGTAGCATTGTAGATACTGTGGCGTAGTCAAATTTGAAGATACAATATTGTTTCACCTCTTTATACAAATTGACAACAGCATTTATCTCGTCTTCTTTCGTGTTTAAGTCCTTCTCCAAATTCTGTATCTCTTCTTCTAAATCTTTAGTGTTAGACTTCTCTGCTTTTGCTTGTAATTTTTCATATTTCCTACAACCGATCGGAAATAATCAAATTGCTAGGATTTGTGGTATTTTAGTATTTTAGAGTAACAACTCTCACGTGTTCATTTCTTCAAATTGATCATGAAGATTAACGAGCACTTCTCGTATCCCGTTTGGGCTTTGAGATTGGTTGACCGATTGGGTGTTATGAACCTCCATATTATGTACATTATCCTGTAAAAACGTTCTGTTAAAATTCTCAACAATTCTGTCAGCTTACATTGAATTTTACTTGTTCGGATTTCGCTCGCATCTCCGGCACTTCCATTTGTGTCTTCACATTTTGCTGGGACGAAAATAATTTCAATAGCGTAGCATTGCCCGCGGCGGCCGATATTTGTGCTGTATTACACTTGTTCAAACGATTCTCTGATCTGATATCCTGCAATTAATAGGTTCTTATATTTCACACAGAAATACCTACGCGATAAACGTTTGCAACCTTCTCCCTCTTCAAAGCCAACCTTTTTCTCGTGGAAATTTTCGTTTTTATCCTCGTTATCTTTAATCGTTTCCTGTAGATTCTGGTATTGCTTTAAACTCGGCGTTAAATTGAAATTAAAATGACTTAATCCTTTCTTCTCGTACTGTAGAGAGCCGCTTCCGTTTTCGCATAAATACTCGGGATCATTGATGAATGAAAATTCCTTTTGTACAGATGTAGTCATCATTTGGGAGCTCATGTGAGACAGTTTACTACATTGACCGCTTATTTGCTTCATGAGAATTGTTACAGGTTTTATGCCTCTGCTAACTTTACGAATGAGAAGTGGAGTAACTCCATTTACTGTGGGTTGCCTTGTTTTCATTATACTTAAAACCTTTTGAACAATAAAACACTGTAATAATGAATATTTCACATTTTTGCATCAACCAACGTACTTGCTGAATATTTAAACCTAAATTGTGACTCGGAGTTATAGAGGTACCCACTACGAAGGGTATGTTTCTAAAATTGAATCTACTGAAGTACGAACGGTTTACTCTTTTTAATTTCGAAGCCAAAGTCGGCATCTCGTAATTACGAGTAGTCATTGGGTTGCAGTACGATGCCTGTCTAACTGAATGTTCACATTCCGGTGAATTGCATTTCTCCAATGCGTACGTTGAGTTCGCGGCAACTTCTGAATTGCAATTTTCGTCACAGGCATTCGTACCTTGTTCTCTAAAACAATAATACGTATCATACCTATAATCATTATCCTCGCGGTCACTCTTATTACAACTTACTCTACTTTCGCTTTAAATTGATATTGTCCCTGAGAGTTATCCGCTCCATTATCTTCGCTGACGTTAACATTATGCTGGTAACTACTATTCTCGCACTTTGCCTTTGCTGGCACGTTGTGCTGTCTATTCACAGTTGAAGATAATCTGTTAACAGAGTTCATAGGGCGATCAATTTTCGAGTGTTTGCTAGGAACAACAGGAGTGCTGCCACTTTTCGCTGCCTTATTATGATAAATTTCAACTACTTCGTTGGAAGTCTGAATAGGCTTTAATATATGACGATTAGCGTTATCTGAAACGTGCATAAATATCAGTATTCAATTCTGAAAAGAATAGTTCTACATCGTACTTTTCTGCTTTCGCTTCTTCGTATCCTTTCTTCCTAAGAAATTCGTATCTCTCGTTGCCACTGTACTTTTCGAAGTGGAACAGTGTAGTTTTCTCCTTCGTTTCTTCAATTTCAACGAGACAATTTCATCTAACTTGCACAGAGAACTTTTCTTGTTCGACAGTGTGGAAGACGTTACTTTTTCTTTCTTTTTCACAATTTTGTTTCTTCCTAAAGGTGTGGGTTTTGCGTCGCAGGAATTGTTCAGTTTAATCTCATCTCTTGCAGAAGAAACCTCCTGAAGCAAAATTTCATTGTGACCGGCGTCGTGTTCTTTACACTGTTGATGAAATTTCAGCGATTAATTAGAGAAAACATCTGGCTTTAAAGTACACGTAAATAAGATACGCGTTACCTTGACTTTATGAAGCGGTGATAATGACCTGGATACAGTACGTGTGCTTTGCGGAACGCTATAAGTTCTAGGTGTAAGCGCAGTTACTTCGGATGTTGTTTCTTTCTGCGTACTTGAATTTCTTTCCTTTTCTCCTTTGGGCTGCACATTAATTTTTGGTAAAATGTTTTTCAAGACCGGGCTTGGGTCACGCGAGTTAGATTTTTCAGCATCGTCTAAAAGAAACGCTATTTTCAAACAAGTTTCGACTAAACAAAGGCCATTGCTAAGTATCCTCCAGCACCATTATAATCTATAAATGCAACTTGGTTGTCAGAAAAGTGTTCTAAAAGGTTCTCGTAATCCATCTGCTTGGGAATTGCAGGTTCGCCATTATCTGAAACCGTGATTTGACAATCGTGACAGTTAAGGCTATCGAAAGATTTCTTGGCTTCTGGGATTCCTGGTTGTATGTCGTGCCGCCACAACATTTTCATGTACTCCATGTGGGATTGCAAGGAGTCGCATCTTGTGCTCGTGTAGCAAAGCCATTCCTCCAACTTTTTTTTATCTAAACGAATGAGAACAGGCATATTAACATTGAATTCTCACTGAATTTGTTGGATGTTCTTATACCATTTATTGAAGATACAATGTATGTGCAAAATGTGTTCTAAGAGTTGCATTTTGTCCAGTAGACTGTATAACAAATCAAGATATTACAAATGTGTAATTACCAGTAAAGCATTTCTTTGCGTTACTGACATCCATGTTCTGTTTTTTAGTTAAATAAACGTCATAGTTTAACTATCAAATAAACCGGCGTAAGTAAGTTTAATAGAAAACTCGGCAATATTACAACAAGTAAAAAGAAATTTCTAACAATACAAAGGTATAAAGGGATGTATAAAAATTCGCAGAAACAGAATTCGCAGGTTACACTTCTATAGCTAATCGATTACATTTTTGTGCGTAAATCTTTTGTTTTCGATCCGTTCTTCTTTCGTCAAAAGAAAGTCGTTCGTGTCGAATCTTGATCTTTGTCAAAACTTTAAACACTTTGTTATTAACTGTTTCTTAAATACGTTATATTGCTTTCCGAATCGTTATTAATAGTTGTGTTAATTGATAAGTTATTCGGTTTCTGCTACTGATTCAAGAATTATATCTTTAGTAATTTACAGTACAATTCTGAGAATCGCATAGTGATATAATACAACTAAATTGTTTCCAAATTGAAGCAGGAATTCTGTCGAGGTAATAGAAATACAGTAGCTTGGCGGGCAGTAGTTTGAAAGTGAGCGAGATGTGCATGCGCGTGCCCAATCACCAGCTTGGATCATGCCCGCGGAATTTTTAAATTTTCATTTTCAATCCATCGTGCATCAAATTTCACGCCTGCAAACGAATGTTTGCGTAACATTCGCAACAGTGTACGCTATGTTGTGTTCAATAATATTCATCTTATTGGGTCGATTCAATATAATCGAACCCAGTACTTTGTACTAACAAGGAGAGGTTCTCAGGTGTTCGCCTCTGATTGCTTTGAATTTTGGATGTTTTACGGCCGATTTCTTCACCTTCAGTAATCTTTCAGTTAAAGTTATGTTCCACATAACTGCCAAATGATAGGATCCTATTGGTTTAGAACATTTAAATGCTCTAAGCCACTTGGTCGTTTACTAACCGGAAGATTACTGAAGGTGAAGAAATCGGCCGTTAGAGGACCAACAAATAAGATATACGTGTTTTTTTATAGCGGCCCGTTTTTATATTTAGGGGGTGAAACCAACCCCCAAAGTTATAAGATTTTCAAGTGTTCATCTCCGATTGCTTTGGTTTTTGGATATGTTTTAGAGGACCGAAAAATGAGAAATATTTTATTTTGGCGTGTTTTACTATTTAGGGGGTGAAACCACCCCTCAAAGTTATAAGATTTTTAGCTGTCCGTCTCTGATTGTTTTGGCCAAGAACCAAAGCAATCGAAGAATGGCACCACCTATTCTCATAAAAATTGAGGGGTGGTTTCACCCCCTGAGCATGTAAGCAAGCCAAAATAAAAGGACCCCTGTTTCTTATTTTTCAGTCGTCTAAAACTTATCGAAAAACCAAAGCAATCGGAGACGAAAACCTGACAATCATATAACTTTGAGGGGTGGTTTCACCCCCTAAACATTCAAGCAGGCCAAAATAAAAAGACACGTATTTCTTATTTTTCGGTCCTCTAAAACATATCCAAAACCCAAAGCAATCGGAGACGAAAACCTGACAATCATATAACTTGGGGGTTGGTTTCACCCCTTAAATATGAAAACTAGCCGCTATAAAAAAAACACGTATCTTATCTTATTTTTCGGTCCTCTAAAACATATCTAAAATTCAAAGCAATCGGAGACGGACACCTGGGAACCACTCCTTGTAACCCATACAGCACACTTCGTTGCAGCTGTATTGCAGGAAGGTTGCTGCAATATTACCGTGCATTATTGGAGTGGCAATGATCTTACAATATTGCAGCAATATTGCGCGCACATCGACGTGCACTGCTCCACTGGCAACGATCCTACAATATTTCTGCAATATTGCGCGCACATCGAAGTGCAATGTTTCAGTGGCAACGACCCAGCAAAATTGCCTACATATCGCCGTGCAATACTGTAGTGGAAATATTGTAGAAAACGTACAGCAATATTCTGAAGCAATTATGACTTTGACGAAATTTGAAATATGACGTCGAGTAGATTCTACAGCATGTTTCATTTAACTGGATATGCTAGAATTTCTCGTTGGCCGTTTTTATTGCCGTGTCGTTGCAGGGCTACATGTTTGCAATGCTGCCGCAACATTGCAAAAATACACACCTGCAATATTGCGAAGGCGGACATAGGACTGAACCTGCAACATTGCAATCTTGCACCGCAATATTGCAGAGACGTTGCTGCAATGTTATGGTGCTGTGTGGGAAGTTTAAACTCCGACCCATCAGGTAATGTTGAAATGCAATTTGGCGTAATCGAGCAGGCAGAAATGAATCGGAGAAGGTCGCAAGACGAAATTCAAACAGGGACATTTGTAGGTAGGGTAAATATACCAGTAAATGGACACTACCAGTGAATGGACATTTTTTACTAAAACGAGTAATATAAGTTACTAAAATAAGCAACTAATTAATTGACTTCTTCTAGTTTCTCGCTTCATATCCAAAGAATTTTCGCAACACGTGGAATCAATCGCGCTGCAAACATAATTTTATAAAAGTGTCCATTCACTAGCCTTAAGCGTTCATTTACTGGTGCGTCTACCCTACAACAAACATTACAACCTTGACTCTTCATTTTCCCTCGGTTGTTTACCGTGCCACAGCGCGAGGGCTGATGTGTACGTTTACCGCCAGCGAGACGTGTTCATTAGTAACGAGTACAGTCACTGATGATGGAAAAAAAATTCAAACACAAACAAGAGTCGTCAGTTTGTTGCCGGCATCCTTCAACTTGTGCGCCTCGTCGAGATGATGGATATCAGCACGTGTTCTCTCATCAGACAGAACGTGGCGCAGCGAAAGTTTTACCAGTGGGTGCTAAAATGGATAAACGGCGTGGACGCGGAATCAAATATAGAGAAGTCGCGCGACGATCGAAACTCAACGAAGCCGGACGTACCGACGCTGGCTATTTTTCTGCAAGCGATCGGTTTTAAGCTCGTATCGTTCGAAAAGCAAAACGACGCACACGTTCGAAATAATGACGAGAATGATACCAAATCGGCGTCCAAGGCAGGGGTCGTCAAAATCGCGATCGACTGCGGCACGTCTAATATGAGAGCGATTTTGGAACTGGGAGACGTCACGTGCGGATGCCCTAATCCCGATCATGTCAATGATCCTATTGGAAACACTGTACGTAACCGTTTCTATATGCTGTAATTCAAGCGGGATTCTTCTAAACTGATTATCGTAAATTAACAATTCTGCACAATTGTTTTCCAAGGGCGTCCGTAGACTTTTTTCCAGGAGGGGGCAACTTTGGGGTGACGGTGAAGAAAAATATAATAATGAAGAAGCGAGTAGCCCGCTTGCTTTCTTTTTTAAATGATTTTGTAGTACCAATTTAATTAAAAATTTAAATCCGAAATTTAGAAATATGTACATAGGGTAAAGGACCCAATTACTGGCAGCCGACCCAATTACTGTCACATTAAGGTATTTTACTTAAAATAACGAATAAATAAACGTTTAAGTAAAATAGCTTAAGGTGACAGTAATTGGGTCGGCTGCCAGTAATTCGGTCCTTTACCCTATTAACTCTTTTAGTAAAAACTTAATACAGATTACTTTTAAAAATAAACGATTTTTTCGAAAGCCAGGGGTAGTAACTGCCCCTTTTCACCCCCCCCCCCCCCCCCCCCGGACGCCTATGTTGTTTTCAATTGATTTTAATTCGTCCAAAGTGTATCGCGCAGGAAATCCAAAGATGCTTCCTTTTACCAGTAGCTGGTTAATATTTATTTCAGGACAACATCGTGCAAAAAATAGAGGAGACCGGAAGTAACTTGCTACCCCGCCTGTCGAAGGATGTTGCAAGAGTTTTGCACGATGTATCGTACAGACTGTTCGAGACGATAGTATGCGAGCCGGATATGAATCATAATATCAGTTTGAATGCCTCGAGTAGCACGTCTTGCGAGCCGAGAGCTAAGGAAGAATTCTCAAAGAAGGAGGCTAGAGACGTGAGAAGCCGCACGCAACCGGAAATGCGTTTCCGACCGCACAGTTTGAATTCAAAAGCGAGTATCTTATTTGTGTAAACACGGTCTATGCCTCTGTGCAATCAGACTAATTCCATCCTCGATTGGTATCGTTATTGAACCTAGGGTTTCTTCAGAAACACCTGAATATGTACTTTGTAACGCAGTACTTCTCCAAAAATCAGGAAATAAGTGGCAGTGGTTCTCAAACTTCACGAAACGGGAATGGGTCCCCGATGTGCCCGAGCAAGCCCGTTTTAAAACGTCAGAAAACATGGGACATTGATATTGAAACCGAAAGTCTAGACGGAGAGCCACAACCAATGCCACTGAAACACACCAGTTCCCCTTCAATTGCCGGCGAGTTGTCGATTTCCTTGGGACAGATTTCCTTACCGGGCGAAATCGGAAGCCCCAAGAATGTAGCTGAATATATCATGGGAACGCAGCTTAATTTGGAGAAGGCTCTTAAAATGTTGTCACTCAAGAAACCAATTATTTTAAACGATCAAGGTAATCACTTCATAGATTAATACTATTTTTTTTTATTTTTTTTTAATCGTCTTTATTCTCTTTATTTAATTGTCTTATATTTAATACACGTTGATCTTTTACGCCAGATAACGACGGAGCATCGGTGAAGTCTGCACCGGCGATCATATCCTCAGCTGTTGCTATTAGACCGTATAAACCGACTGGATCGTGCACGATCGACAACAGTAAGTCGCTGTCGAAATTGAGTAAAGCGACTCACGATCAGCTATTGGCGATGTCGAATCCTAGGCACGCTATGATAACGCCGAAAGCGCGTCGAAGTATAGAGCCGACGTTTTCTAAATCCGCCGCGCCAAAAGGGGTGAAAAACGAGCAGGAAAATTTGAAAATCCGCCGTCGTAGTTTTTGCCTTCCTTCCTCGAGTAATTCTACTTTCTCGTTGCCATCGAAACCATCGGTCGCGGGCCACAAATTGATGGGAAGCGGGAAGTGTATCACAATGAAGACTAACAATACATCGATACCTATGAAAATAAAACCGATACAACCATCGAAGATCGGCACAAGGATCGTTAAGTCGAAAGAATAAACGAGCTTTTTATTTATATTAGCTTTAGGTAGTAAGCATTTTAACATTGTTTGTAAAGCGTTTTAAACGAAGAATCTTTAAGATATTTTATTATTATTATATTTAAATACTGTATAACGCCTGATAATATATTATATATTATGTGCTAATTCCTGTGCGCTCCCGTTCTGTAATTCGAAAATGGCGGGGTTTTAGCTCTTGCCATCTAGTGATCCTCTAGAGAGTGATCGGAACAACGTGTATCGTCGCTGATTGGTTGCCGCCATTTCGGTCGAAAGCGGAAGTAGACAGAGAAAGAAACTGTAAAAAAGAAAGAGACAGAAATACAGATAGAATAAGATAGATAAACAATCAGCTTGGACAGCAGACGATTTAATGAATGTTTAGGTTATGTTATTTCCGGTTTTGCCCGAAATGACTGCGGTTATACCGATCACTCCCTAGAGGATCACTATTGCCATCTTGGAACGTTTTAGATCAGTTAGAACATCACAACGATATCTCTGCTCGGGCACACAGAACTGCATAGAAGTCTGTGATTTGGTGTTTGAAGCGTGTCCCAGATAGCACGCGACGTCTATGAGCCGTCTTTAAGACGTCTGTTTCAGACTTTCAAAACGTCTTAAAGACGTCTGCAATTTTCTGAAAGACGTCTTAAAGACGTCTGTAGATATTTTTGAATGTCCTGAGTCAGGATACCGTACATCTTTCAGACGTCTTTTGAACAGTTTGTAGACGTCTTGTAAGACATCTTATAAACGCCCTGTAGGCGTCTTTTAAACACCGCGTAGACGTCTATTTCAAACTTTCAAGACGTCTTAAAGACGTCTATAGACATTTTTGGACGTTGTTAGTCAGAAAACCGCACGTCTTTAAGATGTCTTTTAAACGCCTTGTGGAGACGTCTTATAGATATCTTTAAGTGGTCGTGAAGACGTCTTAAAGACGTCCATTCCACACTTTCACGACGCGTCAAAGACGTCTTCGTAAAGACTTGATTGGGCCTTTTTCAAGAAATATTAGAAATATTAAGGGTGACTTGATTCGTGTTTATTAGAATTAATATCGTTTAATGAAATTAAGTATATCATGCTGGTCAATATTTTCGTTTCTTCATAAAAAAAGAAGAACGCCTTGCAATAGCGAATGATCTTGGCATATTCGCCAAGATCATTCGCAAAGAATCGACTCTTGAATCAATTCAAAATTGGATTATAAGAATCGATCCTTCTAAAAAATCGGAACCAAAGAATCGATTCTGGAAGAATCGAAAAAGAATCGCCATAAAACTTTTTATTCCAAAATTAGTACATCTAGAAGTCGGTTTTGAATAATTTTGAAAGAATCGATATAAAAATTACTTTTACAAGGAACAATTTGGGATAGTTGTTGAAGGGCATTGTATTGAATAGAAGGAATATTTTGTACACATATAAGACCAGGGAAACCTACGCATCAAGCAGTTTGATTGGTCCTTTCACTAGTGGCAATTAATTCCCCCAGAGGCCAAAGAATCGATTGTCGATTCTTACATCAAAGAATCGATTCTGAAGAAAATCGGATACCAAAGAATCGATTCAAAATTTCGATCTTTTAACCAAAACAATCATTTGTCTAAAAAAATCGAATCGGAATCGAACACCCCTAGTCAGTAGCGCTTCAGCCACGGGGCGCGTACGACGCGAGTTTGATGTTTCGCGGTTTTTAGCAGTTTTTAGGTTAGTGTCGCAATTAGGAGACACTTTTGTAAACTACGTAGCGAGTATTTAATTTCAAGCTAAACGCTGAGAAAGTGAAGTTATTCCAGCAAACCAATCAATTAATCAATCGTTAATTGTGCTACAACTGTTAATAGCTAACATTTCGAGATTTACGAAACGCAATGTGGATACGATGTAACTCGTAATGAATATGAATTCATGCAAACTGTGTAATGAATCGCAGCATATTTCTAACAAATTTAACAACATCTGTGGAATAAATAGCCCGGAGAATGGTCTAGAGAAAGGCGCGGCAGCCGGTCAGTGGTTCAAATCGAATTGTTGCAATCACCAGCTTGCGACGTTCGGTCGTTAGGAGCGCTGTGATCTGCGCGCTGGATATATTTTAAGAAGACGTAGTTCGGTCTACTTGTGAGTTGCAAATGGTGGACGGCCTGTCATCGTTGGTTGCGTTAACATCAGGTACGCGAATTTCTGCTTTATCTACGATTAATCTTTTATTTTTGTCATTAAAATGAAACGATTATATACCCTTGGATAATCACTGATTACCGTGTAAAAAATGCAACACCCACGAGCATGCATAAACCTCCCGTGACTGAAATCTTTCTTCGGTTACGTAAAATTGTGGCATCAGACGAAAATAGTCACCTGACTCGACGAACGCGGTTACCTTTCCCTTATTTCTGGAATAATGAACTACAATCGGAAGCAATTCAGATCCTTTTTCCTGGTTTAAGTATGTCTTCGGGGGTTTCCTAAACAAGCTTACAAAATAATATACTACGAAAATATCAGGGTTTTACGTATACGCACGTATAAATGCAGTTGTGTAATCGCTATAGGTGTTTCATACGATATAACTAATCCTGTTTATTCTTTCGTGACTTTCGTTCGAACAAATCTTTTTTTAGACTTTCTTCGCAGTTTTATTACGCGAGCGTATAGTTTATATATTTCGAAAGATTGACGTTTAACCACGTTTTCGAGGCAAGTGTCACATGGGCACTGACACTGCCTCATTGGCGAAGGGAATGCTTCCGATTGTCGGTGCTTGTTCGATTATTCTAAGCGTTTGAAATACGTTTCGACCGGTCTTATTCTTAATCGCGGAATCCAAGAGAAACAGTAGCACTAAATTTTCACAGATTTAGAAAGTAAGCCCGAGATTACCGGCGATTTTGTGGAAATCGCGAAAAGGAAAAGGTTAGTGGAAATTAGGTCAATGTCTTGTCACGCCTATCTGATAGCATTGGCTATCGGTATCGTTCGAAATTTCAAGTATCCTAGCCAACGCTATGTTGATAGATCATTGAAACATTGATAATTTCTTATCGTATTGTATACACATGGCATTAGTCGTACGAATTCTGTGTATGGTTTTTAATTTCAATTACATCATACGGCATGCGATTACCGTAAATTTAAAACTAGCTTCGATATCAGGGATTGTGATGTAATCTCCGTTATCATTGATTTCTACGTACGTCTGCACCTTATGTCATAACAATAAGATAGAGTACAGGGTCTACGGGGATTTCCTGCGACTGTTATGACTTTCCTGCGATGTGTTATGACTTCCTTGCTGCCTTATCTAAGTAACATTAGTCACTCGTTCCGATTGATTAGTTTAGTTGCTACTACCAGACTGCGTTGCAACATATATTTCACATTCCTTTCTACTAGGTATTCGTATACATGCAGTGTTACAATGCTATACACTGTGAATTTTTCTGAATACCATGGTGCAGCGTACAGAGCCATTAGTTTCGTCATATACCGAATTTTAAAGTTGGCACTGCGCACGTAATTGCGCAATTAGGATCTGCAATTAAAATAAATAGGAAATTTAAAAATATTTTCCCTGAAATAGATCAAAGTCTAACTAAGAAGCGTCATGCGAAATGCACTTTATACGCAATATGATGCAATTCGTTACTATAGCAGCATTGATAACCATTGTTACTTCCTGGTGACCTTTGCGCCGAACAAGCAAAGCTGAAAAGTTAAATGGCACAGTAGGACAATCGTGTATATTTCGGTTGGCATAGATAAGTTCTAGGAATTGATAAAAGTGGAAGGTTGATCGGTATTTCCTTTGGTGAATGCATAAAGTACATAGATATCTTTGCAGACCTTAATCTTACTGATAAGGAGCTCTTTTTTATCTGTGGTTTCAGGCAGTACGCTTGCCATGTAAATGTCACATTGCATTTGTGTTTCTATAATAATTATACAAGATATTCTTTTCTGTAATTAATGCATATGTATTATAACATTGAAATTTGTTGATACAGGTAAAAATGTATAAGGCAAGGACAGTAATTAGTACGTTGGCCCCTCTGGCCCCGCGTATGTGCGGGCCAGAAAGGTTCGCATCGTGGCTGGTGCGGGGCCATCCCCTGACCAGGACCACCCAGGTGTTGGTCACCGAACCGATCAGGCAATATAACAGCCGCGTAGCTACGGAACCTTTCCTCAACGGCAGCTCCAGCTCTTATGTAGAAGAAATGTACAATGCGTGGCTGCAAGATCCCCACAGT
The DNA here is from genome assembly GCA_929113495.1 of Andrena minutula. NCBI lineage: Eukaryota > Metazoa > Arthropoda > Insecta > Hymenoptera > Andrenidae > Andrena > Andrena minutula. The sequence goes on from OV815994.1 coordinate 20,846,320, forward strand.
GTACACGTGGTTAGTAATAAATATAAATATATGGAATCGTAACGTTAATAATATCCTTTCGCGAATCTAATCATTTCCATTTCTTTTCTATAGTCCTGGGATTCATTTTTTCGTAGCAGTACCGCTGGAGCTGGACCGGGCCAAGCGTATCAGGCTCCCCCTTCTCTTGCCCCGAGTCCTAACCAGATATCATTAGGAGCACTCTTACCGCTCGGTGGTGGATCGCAGTTCGGCCAAATACCCGTCAATGAAAAGATTATTGACGACCATCTGGCTGTACAAGCTATTATTCGGTCCTACCAGGTATGACAATCTTGCTTCTTAAATCTTGGGTTGAAGGAACAATCGCGTATATCAACGATACATTGTGTTTTCAACTTCTCTGGTGCTTTCAACGATACGTTCTACTTTGTTATTGTGCTTATTGAATATCTAGGGACAAGTTTATATTTTGCGTCTGATATGCCGACACTTTTTTTGTGCAAATGTGTTTCGTACGAAATGTTAAGTTCAAAAGGCGTCTAAATTACTTTCGTAGCTCCATGTTACATCAAAGCTTATAGTTGTTCTACTTAGTTTTCGTTTTTTTTCTGGTAAAATGAAAGAATTCCTATCATAACTTTCGAACGATAGTGTTCACGGCTATGTAAACGAATCGATATACTTTCTCTTGAACAAGTACTACTTAAATTTGAAAACATTAGAAACAGTATAGCATGTAATATAGAAACATTGTATGGATATGTTTTATGTTGAAGGGAAGTTTCACTATCATAATGCATGCATCACTAAATAAACGTTTCTTTTCAATCGCTGTACCCAACTTTTGGTTTTATTAGCAATTCACTTGTGTCCATGATTTACACTGATATTTCAATTGTATAACCGAGAAACAAATGTATGTTTTATAACTGTAAAAAGATGCAGAAGTTGGGATACTGTGAATTGATATAGGAACACTTTCATTAGGGGCTATCATGTGTATGATAAAATAATCCATCATCGATATTTTATATTAAAGGTTTGAAGCATAATTTAGGAGTCTAAAATCATTCTCGAACATTGCATAATAGCCTCATTTCATTCTAATGATATTAGGTGTTCACTGCATCTTTTACTTTGAGCATGGTTCTCAGTTTAAATACTTTCCAATCTAAGTGTTAGAATTTCACAGATTATAATGCGAACTACGTGTTCATTTGGTCATTGTTAATCAGTGGTCAAAGATTCTTGCATTTCTTCTTATTCGTAAGCAATGAAACAAGCAACATTTACATTGGTGTAATTAAGAAAAACAAAAGGAAAATCATATTAGAAAATAATTAATGTGCAGATGATAGACTAAAATAGGATAATTTTCATTAGTATAAGTAAAAGTTTCATATATGTAGATGTTTAATATGTTTATATTTTACATGGAAAGGACGATTGATTAGCTTTCTCCCCAAGTATTTCAACGTTTTTCTCTTCTATAAATTTGAAGACTAGAATTTTAACATACGATACTAGAGATCAGAGTTTGGAGATAAAATAGCTATTGGCTGTATTCTTAATAGTATTACAACGTATACTATATACATATAACGTAGTGATACATAGTAAAATTTGACGAGTAGAAAGAACTATATACATTGGGGTCCTTTTGGGATTATTCATTGGCATATAGGCTCGAGGTCACTTAGTTGCTGATCTGGACCCACTGGGTATCATGCAAACAGACCTGATACACACACATTACGCAGCCCGCAAGGGGTCTCCTGAACAGGTTCTACGACAATATATGCTTGGTAAGGCTTTTTCCCACACCGGTTCCTTAAAAATATTATTTTAGTCACATATTAAGTGTATCATAAGGTAAAGGTGTATCAAGAATGTAATGTTTGCTACCGAGATATGTGACATTCTATAACCAGTTTTGATATTTGTTTCTCCGTGGTTCTTTGTCCAAATTCACGTGAATGTTAAAACAAAACGAATTGTTAAAGCTTTTAAAACACCTTCACCCAATATAAATAGTATACATCACATTTCATCTCGCATACATAAAGATCATGGTCTCTATCATACACATTAACTCCTTCTTATCTGTTTTCACACCTATCTTCTTCTGATCTGATGCTCTACGTATCATATAATATGCAAACTTCTTATTTTAGACACATTTTTAAGACCAAGCAGCTTGCTTTATACATCTCAGCAATAATTGTATTATATCCCTTAGAAGGAAGAACTTAAAGTTCCTGATTTTATAGTATTCAAAACACGGTTCCAATAATTACGTAATAGTTCGGATAATTGATATGCACTTTATATAAAAGCTTGATAATAAAATATAATGGAGGTGTCGTTCCGTGTCTCTTAAAAAGAGTTGAGAAGGTGTTATGTGGATGTAGTTTCATGATTGTTTTTTTACTGATACTGAAAATGTTGTTATTAGGAAGAATTAGGATATTCATTGGTTTATATTTTGTGGTCTGTATCCATAATACATATGTACATCAATACGTACCGAAGGATACTTGTAAACGGGGTTGTAGTTTCGCTTATTTTGTAGTATGTGTGTTAGTATTTACGATATCAATCGGAGAATAAAGCCTAAATATGTGTAGACACATGTCTAAGGTAAGGAAAACTACTTGGAAATTCTTGCTTTGCATGCTTGTAAACGATGCTAGTCTTACCTTTGCTTCTACATGTTCGTGATTCATTGTTTGGAATGTTTATTTCTGGACCAATGTGCTACTTAACTTATTCATGTCATGCTGTATTCATTTCGTCTTTTCTTTGGGAAGTGTTTTAGAACTTTTGTGTCTCTGATCTGTTTAGTAGTTTAAACAATTTCGGGACAACGAATAATAGGGACAAAGGCTATTAAAATTAAGCACTTAACAAGTTTAATAATGAAAGGCATGCGTGTAATATCAACATGCTTATCGTTACAATGTGTTCATTTGCAATTACTGCGACATGATGTTTTTTAAGGTAACATATATATTTTTCTTTTCTTATTTCTTTTCCACGAACGTGTACCTGTTACCGTAATTTACCTATATTAGAACGAAACATCATGTACAGTAATTTATTTTAATATATGTAATGAGTTGATAAATTTAACAAATCAAAAACTACTTGGTTCGTATGAATGTGGCGTTAAATCGACAGATCCGTGGCCACCATATCGCTAAATTGGATCCACTCGGCATCAACAGCGCTGATCTTGATGATAGACACCCACAAGAGTTGCTCTATAATCATTATTCATTCGGTAAGCCCAAATGAACGTGTCTCTGCATAAATCAAAGGAATAAAGATACTATATGATTCATTTCAAATGATTTAATACACCGAGAAAGTATCAATGACTTCAGCTGTGTGTAACAAGCAATATTTATCTTTACCGTTCCTTTAACATGCTTATCAGTTATTTTTTCATCGAAATGTTACACTTAATCTCGTTATTATTATTATTATTATCATCATTATTATTATTATTATTATCATTCATATTCCACCATCATATTTTCTTCCTGGACACAAAGTACAGCATTTTAAGTACGGTGCGAATGATATTCTAAATTTCTCCAGCTTTATAATGATGGACTTTACAGAAGGTTTAAATTTGAAATTTAGTGTGTAAACGAAGACCTCACACGACCGTTTGCTAATTTAATTATTCAGTTCAAGTCTAATGTCCACAGGAAACAGAACACGTACTACTTACTCGCAGGAACTACAATACCGAGTAGCTGCACTTATGAAAAGTATGTAGAAATTACAAGCCAAATGGAAATTCTATTACAAGTTCTTTGTGAGTTGTTGGTACCGTTGGGAGGCGCTGGTTCATTATGGGATTACATAGTAATTGGTACTGTAGACAAATTCTAAAGGTGCTTGGGTTCTTCGCAGAAATATTGATCTAGAGAGTGCTATATTTTGCTGTAAAAATGTTTGTGCCAGGAATAACTTTTAAACATTTCCCGTGGAAGAATTAGAGGAGGCGTAGCGAATAATTAACATTATCATAACAATTAATCTGCAATAGTATAATAAACATTACGTTACACTTTCATAACGCATTATCGTTTTTGGTCATAATTAATTTAAACTTCCTCTTTGGCTTCCTATTTTGTTTTCTCTCTTCTTTTAACATTAAATGTTGTTTTCGTTTTATTTAGATTCTTCTAACACGATCCTTTGACCCTTTATAGTTTCTCGTATTTTATTTTATAGTTTGTGTGACTGAAGATATGAGAACTCGTGTGTTGTATTTATTACATTCTTTTACTGCTACTTTAGTTCTTTTCAATGGTTGTTTTTACTAATAACGCTTTGTCGAAGTTTACAGCTTGCATTTTACTCGAATTCTGTTTTCAGTTTTCCATTAATTTCTACCGTTATAAGTATTATGGAAGGTTTGTTATATACATGCGACCTTGCAGCTGTTGAAAATATCGTGCATGTATGCACCATTTGCCAGATATTTTGCATATGTACACGTGCAGCGTTATCGAAAAGAATTATTTGCATATTCATATAAGACAAACACATCGAGTCACTGTCTTTGAGTTTCACATTATGTAAAGCTAATAGTAAATATAATTTACATCAATCTTTTGCTTCACATACATTTTCAGTATCAGTCTTAAAGAACACAGTATGTATCAACTGAAAGTAATACAAGAAATAAGTAATGTGTTGTATAAAATGTTATTGTACAAAATGATTGTAACATTTCATGCTATCATGTTAGGGTTGTGTAACGAATGCCATAGTTATCGCAAGTGCAGCAAAAAGTACGTGACTTTTTAGGGCGAAAAAGCGAAACTATAGCATTCCTCGTGTTTACTTTCCTCAAAGAAAAAAAGAACGAATATTTTATTGTTTCATTTCTACAGAGGAGTCGGACATGGATCGCATTTTCAAGTTGCCGTCCACCACTTTTATCGGGGGTAAAGACAAGTCATTGCCCCTTCGTGAGATCTTGAAAAGGCTCGAGTCTGCCTATTGTGGTCACATCGGTGTGGAGTTCATGTTCATCAACTCCCTGGAGCAGTGTAATTGGATTCGACAGAAAATGGAGACACCGGGTGTTATGGAAATGACGAACGACGAAAGGAGACTTATTTTGGCTAGATTAACTCGTGCAACCAAGTATTTAATATTACAGCATTCAAATGTTCAGACCTCCGCGTAGCAGCGTGCTTAATCCTAACCGTTCTGTTATCGTTTCAGATTCGAGGCATTCCTTGCTCGTAAATGGTCGTCCGAGAAGAGATTCGGATTGGAAGGATGCGAGATTCTGATCCCCGCTATGAAGCAAGTGATCGATAAATCTACCGAGTTGGGTGTCGAGTCCATTGTGATGGGTATGCCTCATCGTGGTCGCCTGAATGTTCTCGCTAACGTTTGCCGTAAACCTTTGAGCCAAATATTCACTCAGTTCGCGGCCCTCGAAGCAGCCGACGATGTAAGCAAACGATAAATTATCTACGAACTTCTGTCTGGCTATTCGTCAGTGTATTTTATGCAATCATGTTGCAACAAATTAGGGCTCTGGCGATGTGAAGTATCACTTGGGGACATACATCGAGCGTCTGAATCGCGTAACAAATAAGAATATTCGTTTGGCTGTTGTTGCGAACCCATCCCACTTGGAAGCCGTTGACTCGATAGTGCAAGGGAAAACCCGCGCCGAGCAATTCTATCGTGGCGATGGCGAAGGCAAGAAGGTACGGTGTACAGAGAATATTTCACACTCCCGAGGAATCCTCATTCAGGGTCCTTTTAAGATCATCATTCTAACCGAACTTGTTTAAAATAGGTCATGTCTATTCTTTTGCACGGCGATGCTGCGTTCTGCGGGCAAGGTATCGTTTTCGAAACGATGCATTTGTCAGATCTGCCTGATTACACAACTCATGGTACCGTGCACATTGTGGTGAACAACCAGATTGGATTTACGACCGATCCTAGACATTCGCGGTCGTCGCCGTATTGTACTGGTGAGCATCTGTCAGGAGTATAGAAATCGATATGCTTACATTTTATTTATTTATCTTACGGAAGACCCCGTTATGTATAAAAAAACACATAAACCACATTACCGCTCACGAACAATTGCCCATCATACCCCTAGAGCCCAAAATTTAAAGCCACTAAGAGTGTCGCGCTCGAACAAACCAGAAAATACTACCACTACTATCATGCCATTCCATCCAGAACTTTAAGCAGTCCAGACCTAAAGACACGTACATTCCGCGCAAAGAAATCAACCCACGCGCAATAATTATTCGCCAACGAACAAATTTGACAATCAACGTTATCCTGCGATAGATGTTGCGAGAGTTGTCAACGCGCCCATTTTCCACGTGAATTCGGACGATCCGGAGGCGGTGATGCATGTCTGCAAAGTCGCTGCCGAGTGGAGGGCAACTTTCCACAAGGATGTCGTGATTGACATCGTGTCTTACAGGCGAAACGGTCACAACGAGATAGACGAACCTATGTTCACGCAACCATTGATGTACCGTAAAATTAAGAACACCCCGCCAGTTCTGGACAAATATGCCAAGAGCCTGATCGACGATACCGTTGTCACTTCGGAAGAAGTTAAGGTACCGTGATAAGAGAACGCTTTAATTGGATAAATCCGCAGAGGAGATCTCTTATGTTAACGTTATTTTATAGGATGTCAAGGATAAGTACGAAAAGATCTGCGAAGAAGCGTATACTAATGCCAGGCAAGAGACGCACATCAAGTACAAGGACTGGTTAGATTCCCCGTGGTCTGGTTTCTTCGAAGGCAAAGACCCATTGAAGGTCTCTCCTACTGGCATCAAAGAAGACACGCTTGTCCATATTGGAAAGAAATTCTCGTCTCCGCCTCCTAACGCTGCTGAGTTTGTAATTCACAAAGGTAAATATTGTTTGGATTGTGTATACATGATTCCGAGGCCTAGTTTCAGTAACTCGAAATTAGTTTAAGCGGCGAACTATTAAACGATTCACAGGTATTGAGCGAATTCTCAAGTCTCGCATGGAAATGATCGAAGCTCGAACGGTTGATTGGGCTCTTGGCGAAGCGATGGCTTTCGGTTCCCTTCTGAAAGAGGGCATTCACGTTAGATTGTCGGGTCAAGATGTAGAGCGAGGAACTTTCTCCCACAGGCACCACGTGCTCCACCATCAGACCGTGGACAAGGCTACTTACAGACCACTCTGCTACCTTTACCCAGACCAGGCTCCGTATACTGTCTGTAACAGCTCTCTGTCAGAGTTTGGTGTACTTGGTAATCACGCTAAAATTTTTCGTACTCCTTTCACGATTGTGTCGTGATAAATAAAACTAACGCGGCTATCTTTCTCAATTTTAAGGTTTTGAATTGGGTTATTCTATGACGAATCCTAATGCGTTGGTTTGCTGGGAAGCTCAGTTCGGCGACTTCAACAACACCGCGCAGTGTATAATCGATCAGTTTATCAGCAGCGGACAAGCTAAATGGGTGCGTCAATCTGGTCTCGTTATGTTGCAACCTCACGGGCTTGAAGGAATGGTGAGTTAATTGTGTAAAGTCTTCGTAAACTTCCGAGTATTTTTGTAAACAGGAAACAATAAGTTTAAATTCTTTTTAGGGTCCGGAACATTCGAGCGCTCGCTTGGAACGTTTCCTCCAAATGTCTGCTGACGATCCCGACTATTTCCCTCCCGAAAGCGAAGAATTCGCTGTCCGCCAGCTGCACGATATTAACTGGATCGTGGCTAATTGCAGCACACCGGCGAATTTATTCCACATTTTAAGGAGACAGATTGCGTTGCCATTTAGAAAGCCTTTGATTATAATGACCCCGAAGTCGCTGCTTCGTCATCCAGAAGCGAAATCCAGTTTCGACTTGATGACGGAGGACACGGAGTTCCTTAGAGTGATACCGGAAGAAGGTGCAGCTTCTCAAAGTCCCAGTAGCGTTAAAAGAGTGCTGTTTTGTTCTGGTAAAGTCTACTATGACCTTAAGAAAGCACGCACGGAGAAACAACTGGACGATAAAGTTGCTATTGCGAGAGTTGAACAGGTAAATAATCAAACGAAGCTGTTGGTAATAATTACTTCGATTTATTAAATATTTCTTTATTTATTCTCTTTACAGATTTCACCCTTCCCGTATGATTTGGTTAAGAAGGAAGCAGGTAAATATCCAAATGCAGATCTCGTGTGGGCCCAGGAAGAACATAAAAATCAGGGCGCGTGGACATACGTCCAACCTCGATTCCAAACAGCCCTTAACGGAACCCGCTCCGTATCGTAAGTATCTGCTATAAAGTTTAAAAATTTCGTCTTGTGTATGTATAGACAGTTAATGATAAGGTATTGTGATTTCTATTAGTTGTAACGATCACCGTCCTTATATGCATTTTCGTTTTCTATAACATGGCACGCGTGAACTCGTGTATTCATTTGACGTCGTGTAGTGCGAAATTTCTGGTCAAACTTCATTTCCGAAAGCACGCGATCAAATGCGTTGTTATCACAATTTGTTTCTCATACCTTTAGCTGTCCACATGGCCCACGTTTTTCACTTTGTCACTATGTATTGCGTTTACAACGGGAATCGAATAATTTTGATACATGTAACGACATCACGAATATGCAATATGCTTACGCACTAAATTTGTTAAATTCGAAATATCAATAACTGTTTTCTGCGCGATCCTTTTTTTTAAACAAAGTAAAAAATTGGGCCATGTTACAGCGGCGGAAGTACGTCAGGCAAGAGTGAGGGTAGCGGAGGGTGGTTTAGTGGTCTGTTTTCTTCAACTAAACCAGTGACACCAACTGTGTCCGAGCCGCAGTCTGTAGAAACAGATAAAGCGAAAGAGAGAACAGTGAGGTAATGTTGATCTCAGCATTTGATTAGGTCACTTGACGGTTGTGATTTGTGTATGATAAATTCTTATCGACTGCTTATCTTCGTTTACGACCCCGCTTCAATAGACGTAGATGCTAAAATGCAATTACAACGGGATTCAAATATCTCTTTTGTAGTCGAGATTAATCAGTGGATTTGCTTTTCTGTTTCAGTTACATCGGTCGCCCAACGGGAGCATCGCCGGCGACAGGAAGCAAAATGCAGCACCTCAAAGAACTCAAACAATTGATCGACGACTCTTTTAATGTTTAATTACCCTTCGTAGCACTATGTAGAACACACATTTTATTTATTTCCTCGCATATATTTGTTATATTCCTTTTACCCTGCTCTACATACACCGTTCCAGAGATTAACCGGTAGTTGACATAATTTCTCCATTTCTGATTCATTTATAGAATTACAACACGCGCGAACATTTCCTCCGCTGTGCTTTATTCCCGTCGTGAGTTGCGATTCATTTTAAATCATCGACCCTTTGCTTTTGAAATGTTCTTCTTGCAGGTGTCGTGGTTGATTGATGAGATTAGAAGGGTACGATTGGATGAAAGCTGTGGAGACCGAGTCACGATTATACCGGTGTATACAAATTGCTCTTTCCTTTATGGCTGTAGATACTGGGTTAGGGTAACGCTCGATCGCAATGAGTAATCCATGTAAACGTATGCACTTCATTCTCGTTTAATGTTTGAATGCGGATCTGTATATATATACTTTTTCTCTTCTTCTTTTCTTTAAGTACGTGACATATTTATGTTAGGATGTGAGTTGAGTGTGGAGCACGGCGTATGTTTGAGTTTACCGGGACTTCTTATTATGTAAATATATGGAAAATAGGAAAATTACATTACTTAGTACGAAAATTCTCGACATGCTTTACTCATTGCTCGGCCGGCGAAACTTACGCAATCGAATGCCGCATCGCTTGAAAATGTTCGCGCGTCGACCACTCTATTATACTTTTGTTAATATGTCGATAAAGTAACATTACGAGACGAGTAAGATTAAGGAGAAAGTATTATTTTTAATTTATATAACATTTTACGCAGAGCGTAAATGTGCCGGTAGTTGCGACTACGGAGTTTTAAACGAAACTTTTCGGGGCTAAGCTACGGGTATATACGGCGATTTTTTTATTCGTTTATTTATGCCGTCGCGCAAGACAGCCAATCAATTTAATTTTTTTATCGTCGCTCTATTTTTATAAAAAATTAAATGATTGGCAGGACGGCAGAATTACACAAGAGGTCAAGCTGTAGCGTTAAACTCGGTTGCGAGACGTACTAGAAATTTAGGCCCGCTGAGAGAATCAGCGAGAAAGATTGATGCTGCATCGACGAAATCGAGTTGTAACGTTGCTCTTCGAAAAGTTTCAACAACTTCTCCTTTCTGAGAAGAGTGATGAGAGTAGAAAACAAATTACTAGTATTAGCGAATATTTAGAAAATAATTCTAACATTATCACACCTAAGCCAACAGATTGCGTTGGTTGCTGCATAGTCTGCGAGGGCACAGTATTTATATTCTTCTACGTACGAATTGTTTGAAGGATGGGTTCTGTAAATGGAATATTTCCTGTACTGTGCCGTTAATTGGCAAATATTCTATCGAATTTCCCCCCGATTTCAAATTGAATTGTCACCTTCTGTTCGACCCGGATAACGAAACAATAGTATTACGATATTTCAAGACCCGCTAGGTTGTCATAGATGCAATATGCCCCGGTACCAAACGCGGTACTAATATTCCACCCATCGTTTCTTGTTATTATATGCATAATAACGACGATACAGGCATGTATGCTTTAATAATAAAGATCGATAAGTCGGAGTTATTCATGAGAAGAAATTGGAATTTGATTTAGTACGATGTGGATTGTAGCACCTTAATAATTGAATTAAATTTGTCTTCATATATTACTTGATATTTAATCAAACCTCTCTTGTTTCTATATAGGGTTAAGGTACCAGTAAATGAACACGTAGCAGTGAATGAACATTTTTTATTAAAATAAGTAAAATAAGTTATTAAAGTAAGCAACTAATTAATTAGAGACTTCTTTTCACTTCTTCAATCGCGCTGCAAACATAATTTTATAATAGTGTTCATTCATTAGCCTTAAGGGGAGGTTCCGGTCTAAAAGTCGATTTTTTTATTTAATTTTTTCGAATGTTCAACCTTTTAGGAATACGTGTTTGAAAGGATTTGTTGAAATTCGTAAAATTCACGAAGTTCTAGGCATTTGAGTAGCGGCAAATACATTGGTAACAACCGGCTACCTCGGTACTCACGTAAAACTTTATTAAACGCGTTTTTCTCGAAACAGTGTTCTCAAAATCGGTAAGACCTGTATCTCCAAAAGTTATTATCGGATTCGACTGAAACTTTTTTATTTTGAAGAATATACTCCTAGCTAGGGGGGAACCAAAAAAAATACAAAAAATTTATAATTTTCAAAGGGGTTGAAATGGCGGAAAATATAGGGAAAAAGTGATTTCAAACTTCAAGTGTCGTTATTTTCTCAAAATTGCCATTTTTGTAATTTTTTCTTGTTTCCCCCCTAGCCAGACGTATATTTTTCAAAATAAAAAAAGTCAGTCGAATCAGATAATAATTTTTGGAGATATAGGTCACACCGATTTGGTTGAATTTCTTGATGCTTTGACTTTAAACACTCCCCACTGCCGTCTGGAATGATTTATTATAAAACAAAAAATATATTTCTATAATTTAAGACATCCTTAATACGATGCAAAAAGTCCCATTAAATTATATATAGTAGTTTTCCTTTAATTAATTCCTAAGGATCACCTATTTTTGTGGCTCTAGACCAGAACCCCCCCTTAAGTGTTCATTGACTGGTGCGTTTACCCTACCTAATTTCACTTTTCTTTTACAGTCAGCCAAGTTGGTTGTGGATGCTGTGGTGGATAAATAACAAAATGATGTAAGCTGTTTTATAAACACAAAAGGAAAGAATTGTTACACTTTGAAAATTCAATATCCACTGGATATAATGTTCGGAGTATCTCGTTCATTTTTCCTAAAAATTTCTTGATTTTAATATTTTATTTCGTTTAATTGTTGCTCATCGGCATTTTTATCGTTTATTGCACCATACAATAAATAAAATATATATATATATATGCATGTAATATAAATATGATATATTTATAACATCAGTTCAGAAATGAATTTAATAATCAGTTTGTCCCAGCACACTGTACATAATCCTCTTGAAGCTATTACTTTGGTGGATCTTTTCACCGTCGTCTTCGTGGACGTTGACCTAAAAACGAGAAAAGGAAGACGTCGAATATCCTCTAGCATTTGAACACGAACATGATTTTCGGTAAGCTAACATGCTTGATATGCGTCATGCATTCCATTACGAGTATTTCATTCGATCATAGCCAATCTCCGAGTGATTTCGTAGGTTCGATATTAATTCAAGGAATTTCATAATTATCTATACTCGTTTATGGACGATGAATTGGTACACGCGACTTTCTGCAACGCCGCAGAATGTCTCGTGCGTAGAAGCAGCAGACACGTGCGTGTCATATACACAAATTACACGTACAAGTCGGTGTAAATTTTAGTAGTCGTTGATGCGATCCTTTATAAAAGGGAGGGGGAAGGGACGTCTATGAAATCCACCCTTTATCAAATAAACGTGAACTATTAATTTGTCGTCACATTGACGTAAAATTGTTAACAGGTCGAGCGTAAAATGGAAATAAAAAAGACGTACGATCGATCTATTAGAAACGTTGCCGATACGTGTGCATAATATGATAGGGTAAAGGACCCAATTACTGGCAGTCAACACTCTTACTGTCACCTTAAGCTATTTTACTTAAACATTTACTTATTCATTATTTTAAGTAAAATAGCTTAAGGTGGCAGTAATTGGGTTGGCTGCCAGTAATTGGGTCCTTTACCCTATGTATATTCAAGAAAGATAGTTGCATCCATTACATGCGGTTCGTGCAAGTGCATGCTAGCATGATCACACGACGGTGAACACCCAGATGGCATAACCTTTCTCTTTCGCTGTAAGATACATTGACATGTTTATATACTTACGTATGATCCAGCAGGACTCTTCGGTCGAGTTTGGTATACCTGAAATCAGTTTGTGCTCGGGTGAGGGAACATTCGAGATTTCCGAGGCTAGTAACCGCGAATAGATAAAAAAAACACCAGATACATACCCTATTTTGGTTGACTTTGTGCGGCGAGAACACACCGGTGCGCGCCGGTTGTCTGACTTCCTGCACTGTGTCGCCGAGTGCTTCTTCCTGCAGAGCCTTGTAAGCCTCGCTCTTGCTTGGGTCGTACTTCATCGGTTTCTTCGGGCTGTACCGTTGTATCGCATGTGTACACACGGACTACCTTTAATTCGTTTGCTTCGCGATTCTGTCAAATCTGTTAGCAGCAGCCAGGGTTATATCGCTAATTGCTTGTTCGAGAGCGACAATCGGACCGCCTCCGTGCCCGTCTCGTTAATCTAATCACACATATGTACGTCCTAGCTCGATGCTTGGTGCCTTTTCTCGAGGATCACGCCCCGTATCTCTTCGTTCTGCATCGGATTCAGTCCTGTCTCCAGATACTAACGTTACTATCTTTTTGCATCAGGGCCCGGTAGCAGCCGTGCGTGGCGTGACTCGCGATGACTAATCGGGAGTAAGTAACTTCGAACAGGACTGATTCTTTCGCTTGCTTCCATAACCCCGCTTCTTTGTTCCCCGATCAACCGCAGGTATCGCGGATCGTTTTAAATCACGGTTTGTAATTCTCGAGAATTGCTGTTGTTACGTAAGCATCGAAATTAGTAAGTCTACTTATTCCCACGTGTATTTACTATGATTAATTATTCATTACTTTCTACTGTACACCATGCAACGATATAGGATTGTTATTTAACAAACTCTCCCGAGGTTTGCTCTCTAACTCTCCCGTCGGTTCCGCCGTAACTAATTGGGATCACTACAACAAACTGTTACTTCGATAGTTACTTCGCGATCCTAGGTACGATCCATAAACGATAGAGACTGAAACAGTAAAGTTCAAACACGCTGTACGTCGCACGCTTATCGCGAACTCTATCAACGTTCAGCGGCCACGTGTCGCTCATCCAACGGGAGGGGGGAAAATAAGAAGAATAGAATTGAACGGCAGTGAATAATCTACGCGACGAATCTACCGTACGAGAAGCATTCGAAAGAACATCTCGAGCTAAGTAGATCTATTAATTGGGCTTATTGAATTGCGGCCACACGTTCTTGGAGGAGGCGGCCTTGGCCTGCTCCTTCAACATTCTCGCTTGCTCCTGTATTTCTTGTTTCTGTTTCACGAAGGAAAAGTCTATGAAAATTCTGCAAAACAAATAAACCGCTCGTGAGTGTAATGAATTCGGAAGAAACACCTGTCGTGTAACAACTGAGCCGCGCTATTCTCTCGCTCTACGTCCTCGCGATTACGTCCTCTGGTGTATATACGGCGCACGTTTACCTCCCGTAGAAAACTCTAGCAATTCGGAGATTGAGTTGAAATATTCTCGCTAAAAGTATTAGTGTTTAAAGTTAAAGTTAAAGATTCGGTACTCGGTATATCGAAAGTCGAGGTCAGATACTCCGCACATCGGAGTCTTCGGACTTCGAGTTTCAGTATTACAAGTGTCCAGTGGTTAATCAGCGGCAAGATTATGTTTCTTAGAGTTAATCGTTTGATGAGTGGCAGCATTCAGCAAAAAGCTAATTAATGGTGCGAGCTTTATTACTAATTGTGAGATGCAGGCTACACGGTGTATGTATTGACCGTTCTCTAGTATTTTTAATATTTCTCTTTTAAATGGTATGGATTTCATTACTTACGGTATGGCGGATGCCTGGCATTTAATGGTGTCGGCGATATTCTGCTCGGAGTACAGGCCGATCGGAGAATTGAACTGCTTGTGAACTACCTACGGAGTGAAATTAAACAGGACATTAAAAGGGAATAGTTGCGAAGTGGCGGCAGATTAATCGCAACGGTATAGTCGTATTCGTTTTTCTTCCTCTCAATGTGTCGCATTAGTTTCTTATAGGCTAAAGGACCCAATTACTGACACATTAAGCGTTCACGCTGATATTACCTTATAGTTTTGTAATTATAGACTAAAAGTATATGTTGTTCTTGTTATTTATTATTGTTTGATATGTTTACTTGATGAAAAAAATTTGGTGGATCTTAAAACTTCGATTTTTATGTATAAATTCATCAATTTCAAAAATATATTTGGGGATCTATTACTGACACCCTTTAAATGTATGTGACTGAATTACTGACACCCCAATTATTGCCAGGTAACCTAATACTGTTTATCTGCCATTTTAAGGTTACGTCTTGTCATATAAATGAGTAACTACTGCTATGACAGTAATACCATAATGCTTGAAACGCTTGTACCAATCACTGTCACCCAATTAATAAGTAAAAAGAGTTAATGAACCGATGAATTCGGATTTTTATTACTTTCTATGATGCTTTTAATAATATAATTATTATTAAAATATTATATTTTGTTACTTTAATAGCTTAAATATTACAATTACAGCATTATCTTTGTTTTCTCTTTCGCTAGTAAGAAAGTCATCGTTTCATTCTCCTAATATCCGCTTAAAATTTGTTATCGTTTTATTCAAATTAACGAAATAAAAATTAAGTACTGTTTTTTCTATCGTATAAATAACAGTTTGAATTATATGCTAAATTTTTTTATGCATCATTTTATAACAATTATTCTTTATTTTACGTAAAATAGCTTAGGGTGCCAGTAATTAGATAGGTGGCAGTAATTGGGTCCTTTACCCTATGTTGACAATTTTTAAAACATGATTCCTCGCAATCGAACGAGTCGAAGGCGTTCCTTTCTCGAGGAGACAGCTCGGCTGGTTAATCAGTGGCAAAATATCGATCGCATGCTATATTATCGCCGGCACTCGCAAGAAATCTCGTGGCTATTTAATCGTTAGAATGTCGAAATCGTTGTTGCGGCGGGAATGCGTCGCATGATCTCGCTGAGAGCGGAAGCGTCGTTTGTGGAAGCGGAAGCGAGTCGAGAATAAAATTGTGCAAACCTTTGGAACTTCATTCGGTCCCAAGACACGTTGAAGTACCGATTCCGCCACCTAGTCGAAAGTTTTATGAAACACATGTGCAGATTAAACCCAACAGTATGTGCATCGAGCGCGCGTATTTTCGTCAGAATCTTCAATTAGGACTTAGGCGTATTAGAAGCGAAAGAAAGAAGAATGGCGTCGCCGCGGTTTAAGAATATTCCTCTCTGTTCCAACAGATCGGATATGTAAAATTTCTACGCGTAGACTGCATTCTCTTCATTTCCCATTCCGCGCGATGGAGATCTCCAACACTCACCTTCTGCTTCATTGCAACCTCGGGATGAGCTGGCTCGTAATGATGAGGCGCCGCTCTGATCATCGGATTCGGATGATGGCGAAGGTAGCACTCTCCGAGCGGAGCATCCTTCTTGATCTTTGCGCCCGGCAAGACCAGAGGAGTTGTGCGGTATGGCTGCAAATTCGTTTATCATTACACGATAATTACGCTTCACGATCTCGTAGAGCTAGACTATTTCAACCAACTACGACTGCCTAAACCGAAAGTTGCTAATCAGATAGGTAGGCGTGGAATGCTCTGCCAGAACGGTGTCAATTACCGTCGAACGAAATCTAAAATAAGCTTTAATAGAGGCCATAGTGATCGACGATGCCTCATTAATTGTCGACACCGTGGCGATAATAGAGCACGCTCTAGCATCTATAAACGCAACCGAAAATAAGCGCCTGATAACTCGAACACTGTGGTTATTTTCCATTCGAAAGATATACGGTCGATTAGTCGAAAACGATTTGGCGATAACGCACTATTCCCCGCGAGTCTCAGTTCTCTAAACAAAAGATGCAGGAAACTTTCCCGTTCTATTTGCGTGTGGTCGTTGCGTCAATAATTCTTTGGTGGAAACCGCGAAGCTGGCGATAATTTTGGCAGGTCTGTGAAATCCGGAAGCTCGCCTGTACCACGAAATGCGAATGTATATCGTTTAGCAGTTGTTGGTCCGAAACAAAAGCTGTGTAAACGTGCTAAAATTTCGACCACTTGGCTCCCGAATCCGTGCAACAGAAAATTGCATAAAACCGCAGCGTTACGCGAGGCGCCTGCCAACTTTTGCCCAGTTATGTCACCTACCGTTCGCTTCGCGGGGAAATTACGAAATTATTATAAACCCGACTGCCGCGTTCTTGCCCGTGTCCGAGAGAGAAGAATTGGACCTTGCAGGAGCACGTTCCTGTTTACCCACCAAACGAGCGCTCTCTCCATTGGCTGCCGTCATTGCCGAAACACTACAGACTACAGAAACGAGAATGTCAAGCGGAACGGTTTAGAAAGAGAGCGAACCGCAGGATAAAGTTACCCGTCGTATTTATAAAACACCGCTCGCAAGAATAGAAGATCGAAGTGCTGTCCAGCGGGCAGCGATTTTATCACAATGGGACGGGGACACCGATCGGCTTCGCGTTAACGGGTAGAATTCTAGTCCGAAGGATTCCATCATAAATAGGTCGGGAGCATTATTTCCACAGGGCGAGCAACGGCAACTCTTCTCGAAATAGATGAAGGCCCCTAGTCGGCAAAAATAACGTGTATCCCGTGTGCCGTGAAATCTGTCTTCGTCGCGTACACAGTTGTCAATGTTTCATCAATTTCTTAGTGAAACTAGAATAGGTGGTTTGTAAGAATTTAGAATCTCTTCATTTCGCACAGTTCGCACTCATACAAGTTGCGTCACCCAACAGCTGTTTCCTAATCATTTCTTTTCTCGATGCTCATGGTATTTTTTAGAGATACACTGGAAACGAGCGTTTTGCTTCTGGATCTTACGCGTGCAATTTACGACGGTTCTTTTTTAACGCTGACAAAAGAATTTTTAGGCGAAGCGACGCTTTCGAAAAGCCAGGCTGACGGGGTGTGGGTGTGTCGTTGTGTCGACCCTCTTCTGTTTGAGTAACCCAGATCTCGTTCACGAAAATAGAATAAGATACCAATGAACGGCCCGTAGCGTGCTTACGCGCGTTTTATTGCATCGTGTTATTAGTCGCTCGTACTCGCGGTGTAATTCTTCTTTCATCTCGAGCGTTCCTCCTTTCGCTGGCTTTTCCACTTGGGCCGGGTGTAACGTCGGTGGAAACCTCGGCAAAGATTCCCTCCGGTAATTTCTTCTATGCCAATGGGACAGCCTTTGAGACCTAGCCCCAGTTCTAGAGATTGTGTCAAGGTTGGCTCGCGGCATAATTCGAGATCTAGATCGTCTTATGTTACATCTCCCGCGGACCCTCGGTCTCCCCGATCGAGCAACACTTCGAAACCCTTGGCGCAGCAATAGGAATAAAATTCTAAGCTTCTCTGGTTTTAGCCTTCGCATGGCCAGGCATGGAACATCTCATTGTTACAACACGAGTCTGACGCGTTTGGTGTCGTTGTGAAGTTTAAAAATAATCCACGAACGAGGAAAGAAGCGAGATAAATATCCACGTCCACGGAATAAACGGAACGAAATCGAATCGGAAAGTAGAACCCAATTGCGAATTCTAAGAATTCTGTCTTTCAACACCCTGTTATCTATTTCAAGTTGAGCGATGGGGTAGTTTGATTCGTACATGCCAGCTAGAACCGCGCTGGTGTTTACTGTGAGTGGCCTTCGCGAAATGTCAAGAGCGTAATTCGAAGATTCGAGGGATGCAAGGTTTTAGTAAAAAATGGAATACACGAGCCATAGTCAGCTAAGCAGACCAGGGGACATTGAACAGTCTAACGTGGTCTAACAGTTCTGTTATTAAGTTCTGTCAAACAGCCCGGCGATTATTAGAGCACGAATTATCGATATCCCGGGAAACGGTTGCCTTTTGGTTTCGTTTAACTCAGGTTTCTACAGTTTCGTACCCAGAACACAGCAGCCTCCTCCTCTTTCGGGTGGTGCTCGACGGTGTGACGGTAAACGGTGTAAGCCGGCATCGTTTCCTGGTCGAACCGAGGTTCGTTTCCCTGGAAGTAGATACGCTAGCGAGGATGTCGGTCAGTCTCTCCTCTGTTCCTTCGTCTCCACCGAGAAGCTGGCACTTTTTCTCCGCTGGACCCCTCTTGTACGAATATTCGCTAACGCACTGGCTCGTTGCGCGGGCGGCACTAACTCTGGTCTTTTCCACGCGACTCCTCTCGCGCTCTTTCTTCTCCTCTCCCGTATTACCGACGTATCTCGATCACTCCTACGTTTTGCCCTCTTGATCGGCTATACGATCTCTTTGCCCTCGACCGGCCGCCTCCAAATCTTTTGCGCAGCTATTCGTGACACCCTCCGAGCTCTCCCTTCGTCCAAGTGATCCTCCTTCCGACGTCTCCCACGTTCACACCTGCCTAGGTAATTAGCTTTTTATTCCCAACCCATTTGTTCGTATTTTTGATCGAGTGCGTCGCACTTGGATTCCTACCAAAATCTTGAAAGCCTGAGAATATTGCGCTCGAAGGACGGAGCGTCGTTCAAGGCAGCTGCTTCTACAGTTACTCATCTTCGCAGGGCGTTAGGTGTACGAATTTAAATAAAAATGAGTCCTTTGCAAGCTCGCCAGACCATCTTTACAGATCCTGTTATCGAATGGTAGGAATACAGATTACCACTAATGCGTCTTTCGTTCCTGAACAAGTATCGTCGATTCGAAGCACCGAGCAAAGTGTTTTTCTTGGCAGCACCACTTTCCACGATAAAATGGAGGATAGTCGTTTACGAGTATGTACAGGACTCGATTGCCAAGCATCCGATAAATCTCCAATTGTCTTCTTCTCTCAGTTTCTCTCCCTTCACCTTCTCGAATCGAACGGCACTCGGAGTTTCGAAGATTCTTCGAAAAGCTGGATGCTGTAGATTATTGGATGCAAGCAACACCATCGCGCTAGATCACAGGCCATTACATTTTCATTTTTTTTTCTAGATGAATAAACGCTTGGGGACGTGGATTGTGACGGAGGTGATGTTCCGAAATCGTCCTGGATCGCGTAGTATTGGATCGGAGCAGTGGTTTCGATGCAAAAGCGATATTTATAGCGTGGCAACTGCCTCTACGTGGACTTTCCGGCATCGCTGCGGGCCAACAAAAATATATTCACACGTCGGATGTTCTGCGAATAAAGGCGTTTCCGAACTTATCGCGGAACTACGCCGGTGTGTTCTTCCTGGTGGCTAAGATTTACACGAATTTCACCGTGCTGGCACGTTTTAAGCCGAGATACCGATCCAGTCGGCCAAAGTAACGCGTTCGAGAGACAATCGCGCAGGCAGATGGATTAACAGCCGCACTGAAAGCCAGAGTTGAATGAACAAATAGTCTGGTGTGTTCCAAGCAAGAGTTAAACTCGTAATTTAATGACTGCAGGGAGCTCTGCGTTAGTCGCGACTTACATAATAAGTCGGAGCATTAATCTTCGGATAGCCTGTGATTCCTCAGCAATTTTCCCTATATTCTTTCGTTCAAATCGAAATGGAACGCGACTCGAGCGGATCCTCGCGGTTTGCCGTAAGCTCGGAATAGACTGCGGAAGTAAGGAATTAAATTCGACGAATACTCTGTCAACCTACGCGTCCTACACCTTCGCGGTGATTCCACCGTGAGTTATTGAATTTCAAAGTGCGCGAGTAATTTCGGAACGGCGATCAATTTGCCAGCTGCGATTCGCTTGGCGCTTTGAAACCCAATAATTCATCGTTGCTTGTACAACAGCCTCGGACTCGTTGCACACTTTACAGCGGTTCGTTCAAGAGCGTTGCCATTTCGAGTCGAGCCTATCGGCGAGGTAGACTGTCTCTGTTTCGTAAAATATTCGGGAATCGCGACGATAGAGGATGGCTGGCTTTGCAGATAGGCTGGGATCAACGGAGAGCAGGCCGTGTCGTATCGGTTGAAATAGCACGTATAGAGTCTTGCTCTATACTTAGCGAGTAGATTTGGCGTTCGCCCGCGTAATTTCATTAGAAGTTGTCGATTCCCGTTGGACTGCTGAATTGTGTTCAGCTTGGGTCAATTATTCAGTACTGTATGTTCAATTTTTAAGCCCTTTAACAAAAAGGAACTCGAGTCGCATCGCCAGAGCCGGATTTACCTTCCAGGGGGCCCCAGGCTGAATATTTGGTGGGCCCTCGGTTAAATGTAAAAAATAAAATGACGCTGATTTGATTTTTTTTATAATAATACTCGTATAATCTAAATAAGAATTTAATTTCAAAATTAACATTGAATATCAAAACTAAATATAACATTAGCATAAATAAATATTAAAGATACAAGTTAATAAAAATAATATAAGAAAATTCTAATTTTTCCAAGAAAATATTTAGAATGAAGGGCCCCCAGCTAAACGGGGCCCTAGGCTTCAGTCTTGTTAGCCTAAGGGTAAATCCAGCACTGCGGATCGCCCAATTTCTTTGTCACTTCGATAGCAGATACTCCGCGAGATATTTACGGATCAACGAACTCCCCAGGAAGTCTAAACTAACCAGGCCGCGTTTACAAATTCGATTTCAGGAATAAAATACTCCCATTCGCTTCCAAGAACTGCAGCCGACCTAGAGTATAAATGGCGATTGAGATCGGCCGAAATGCATCCGCAGGCCGCGCGCGAGCATTAGGGAATAGGGATAGATGGGTGTTGTTTTCGAAAGCAATCTAAGTCAGCGTCAGGCTTAGCGGATTTCTTTACGACGGTGAAGCAGCGGCGAGCAACTATTTTCAAATAGCGAAGACGGCGGTATCGTCTTACAAGATAATCGTCCTCGGTTGGACAGACCCTAAGCCGAGCCGCGAATACACGCCTCGCCAATTTATTGCTGTTTGCTCGCTGAGGAGTGCATTTACCGCGGCTGAAAAGTGCGTTTATCCGAGGTACCTGGGACAAATAGGCTTTCTCCTCGCGAATCTCATCGAGGTGCTCGTGGGCCAAGGTAAAGCAATCCGACGGAGTCGTGGGACGGCTGTATTCCTCGAAGGTCGGTGGTGGCACAGGGCTCTTGGGTAATTGCGGCGGTACCTTCGGCTGTCTGGTTCTGTGCAGCGAAATGGGAAAGCGTCTTACTAACGAGTCAGCGTAAAGAGGCTTCCTCTAACGAGAGCCTCCGGGGGTACTCGACAAACACTCCCTCGAGCTTGCATCGCGCACAGATGCATGTACATACTCAAAGGCAAATTGCGATTCGCGGATTAGCTGACAGAGAGCCTCGATGTTAGAGACAGAAAAGCGTGTTAGGGTAAACGCACCAGTAAATGAACACTTAAGGCTAGTGAATGGACACTTTTATAAAATTATGTTTGCAGCGCGATTGATTCCACGTGTTGCGAAAATTGTTTGGATATGAAGCGAGAAACTAGAAGAAGTCTATAATTAATTATTTGCTTATTTTAGTAACTTATTTTATTCGTTTTAGTAAAAAATGTCCATTTATTGGTAGTGTCCATATACTGGAATATTTACCCTAGCTTGTTTTCTCTCGGCTGAAAGCTAACAGGTTTAAATTCTTCGCGCGGTAGGGTGAAGGACCGAATTACTGACAGCCAACCCAATTACTGTCACCTTAAGCTATTTTACTTAAAATAACGAATAAATAAACGTTTAAGTAAAATAGCTTAAGGTGACAGTAATTGAGTTGGCTGCCAGTAATTGGGTCCTTTAGCCTATATGCATTTGCTTCTCGGGATTAAAGACCCAAAGCGTTGCAGTTGTTGATGCGCGACGGGAGGCAGCGATTGTCGAGGGAACGACGATGCTTGTTGATGCGGTGAGCTTGTACGTTAGGCGATTCGATTAATGCGTAGGGGAGAAGAGGTAAGGGGAGAGATGTTAATGTGAAGGGTTAATAGTGAGGTTATGTAGCGGCAGTAGCGCAGCGGCAGCGATGCGACAAACGGAGCGCATAATACTAAAGGTGGAATTGCTTTCTGACAGACTAGTGACCGCAGCCCTGTTGCCAATGTGCGACTCGATAATCGGAGGTGACTTGGTGGTAATGTTGATACGAGATGCACTCGACGGCTCAGACCTTTCGACTACAAGCTTTATAGATTCAGAGGTTTGGAGGAGATTCTGGGCGTCTACGTGCCTCACGTCTCGCGCGTCGTAATCGTCGATTTTCCTGATCACGTCACCCCTCTGGAGCGCCTCGTTCTCCGACTGCGAACAGAAAAATCGGATTCCCATCAATTCCAACATCCGCCGCACGCTGTGTAACTTTCAACGCCAAGCACTGTTCTCTCCCAGCTATCGCGCTAAAGCAACAAGCACCGAGCCTCGTGGGATTTAATTGTAATTTATATTAGTCGCGCGGAGGGTAAACTGTTAGAGACTATGTATAAAAGTGTATAGGGTAAAGGACCCAATTACTGGCAGTCAACCCAATTACTGTCACCTTAAGCTGTTTCACTTAACCTTTAGGCTGCCGCTATAGCCACTATATTGGCATTGCATATACCCGTAATTTGATGTGTAATTTTCTGTGTAGACATAAGGTGGTTGACCCAGTTGTCGATCGGATTAGACATAGTCGTCGATCACTTAAATATTGAGATTTTATAAGGTTTTTGAACAATATTGTGATGATATATGTAGGTAAAGACTCTTAAATATTATTTTGCAATTTTGTCCTATACACAATATTGTTCAAAAACCTTATAAAATCTCAATATTAATTCAAATGTTCGACGACTGGGTACCGATCGACGACTGTGTCAACTATTATATATCTTGGTATTTATGTTGGTACTACTGATTTTATGCACGAATTGAATAAATATCTTATATACAGGAATATAATTAGAGATACCATAAAGGTTATTCGTAAGTTTTAGAAACAAATTTTTTTTTTTTGATTTTTCGTCCTCCCGTCTCCTGCCGCTATAGCCACTATATTGGCACGGTTCTACCCCCTCAACTCTATGGGACCTATTGACTACTCATACATAAAAATTTTTGGAAAAAAGGACCCCTATTTTTACGAAAAAATAGCGGCAGCCTAAAGATTAAACGTTTATTTATTCGTTATTTTAAGTAAAATAGCTTAAGGTGACAGTAATTAGGTTGGCTGCCAGTAATTCGGTCCTTTACTCTAGGTCCGTAGCTCTGATTAGAGATAAAGGAAGGGGTTCGATACATGCAGTAACGCAGAACCACAGATTTATGCTGTAACGATAAAAACGTTTGGACGGTGTCCAGCCGTGTTTATGGCCTCTCCCTTCTGCCTTCGATCATCGTGCCAAAAAGAAGCAGCCGAGACGATGAAGAAGATGCACGAGATTGGGCCACGCGTGACAGGTGGATGTGTAAGCGATACATTAAACGGGGGAAGCTTCTAAATTGAAATGATGCTATCAGCCGGGATTCGCTTGCGGCGCAAAGCTTTTGATACTCGGCTGATCGATCTGGTGTTTGAAGCACAGCATTTAGACGACTTTGGTGCGATTTCAAATAGAAGAAAGTCTGCTTTAGGAATTTCTGCGCGGCGAGAGAGAAAAGAATGCTTGTATCTGTTTAACATTAATCCACTGGCAGGAGGTCGTCCATGGTTAGAAAATAATCCGGATCTCCCGTTGCATGCGCTTTCGCGGCACCGTCCAATAATAACCGTGTCCTCTGAGCAACGGCGTGATTATTACTGCAGGTATCGTCTCGAGCAAAGCTGATTCGACGAGGTGAAATGGAAAGAAAGAACTCACGCGGGTGACGACGATCGGCGTGCCCAAGTCAGCGCCTCCGGCGATACGTATTCCCCAGGGTTTGCCGGTGCTGGATCTCTTAAGCTTCAATATCACCGTTTGTTTCCTCGTCATGCTCTACTCCGTCTGTCACAACAACGCAATCGCGTGTTTAGAACGGCGACGAACCGCGAGTGCTGCTAGGCCGAGAGCCGAACGCGTGCCGCGAGCTGGTAAAGTGAGAATGAAAGAAAGAAAGAAAGAGCGAAACGAAGAAAGGAGCTAGACAGGCCGGCGAGATTGGATACGAAGACTATATACGATTCAGCGAGCAGCCGGGGAAATATCTGCCGTGTAAGACGCGCTTACGCTCCTTACTGGCAAACGAGAACTACTGGCTGCTGCACCACCACATCATTTTGACAAGCTTTACTTCTGCGAGCTTAGTTACCCAACTACCGGCCCGCCGCTTCTGCTATTCTGGCCCCATTTCGAATTGGCATACCCCGTGTATTGTTCTGGCCCGACCTGCACTCGTTTCTCTGGCAGTTGCGGCCTCCCTGACTTTGCTGCGTTTAACCATGGGACAGATAGTCCCGCTCGAAATCCGATATCAATTAATTCCTCGCTCTTTAAGAGATTTCGAGCTTCCTCCAGATTACAGACTAATCGCGCTGCATTGAGAAATATCGAGGCTTCTAGATTCGTAAGCAATTTGCCCGATACGTATACGCGTACTGGGAAATTCTTAAAACGCGCTCCTTCGTTTGAAAACGCACTGGCACTTTTAGTATCTTAACATGCAAACTTACGTTGTGTGTGTAACAGGTCTGCAGAGTATCGGGTAGTGTCGACGGGCGTAGGATCAATGTAAAGAATTGTTTATCGACACATTCGTAAACTCACAATGGGTTTTACTTTTTAAATTAACGAAGGAGAGACGCGCGGCCGTGGATCACACAGAGCTGCAATCTCGAAAGAATTGGTGCAGGACCAGAGTTAGCCTGCGAGAGAACTTCACCGTGAATCACAGAGGAGAGTCGAACGAAGGAGAATGGATGGTTCTTTCGGACTGGCCCGCGTACTCACGTAGGTCTCGTAAAAACTGCTTATGGAGAACTTAAAGGCCATTTTCCCTCGCTTCGACTATCTCCGATCAGCTCTCCCTTTTCCCTCGCGGACGTGCTTTCACCGAGTGACGTCTGCGAGCGCCCGAAAGCTTCTCTCCCCTATGTGGCTTCGGTCTAATTAGTTTGGCTGCACTGTGATTAATGAGACTAGATCAGGAGAGAAAGAGGAAGAGCAAAAGAGAGTGGCCTGCGACGGAACGAGAGGAGGACAGCGTACGTAAGTTTGACTTAAATTAGCAACCTATAGCGCGAAAGGTTAGTCAATCATAGTCTCGAGACTGCACCGTTCTAGTGACTCATTTATCTCGATTTACACGATCCTAAGAAAGCGTACGCGTGCCTATCGCCCGCGTCGGTTGATATGCAGATTGCCAATACCAATGACCTATTAATTCGGATGGTGCGGATTGTTAGCCGCTAGGAATGGACCCACGATGTGGGGTGAAGCTTGTAAAAAGAGGATTAACGCCTACCCACGCAGCACCATGACATTGCAGCAATGCCTTTGCAATGATGCGGTGGAAGATTGCAATGTTGAATCGCATCATTGCAGAGACGTTGCAGGTTCACTCCTATGTCCGCCTTAACAATATTGCAGGAGAGTATTTCCGCAAAGTTGCGGCAGCATTACAAATATGTAGTCCTGCAACGTTCCGGCAATGATTCTGCAACGAAACGGCAAAATTGTGGCAATGGTCCTGCAACTCTTCGGCAAAATTGCGGTGCGAGATTGCAGGTTCACTCCTATGTCCGCCTTAACAATATTGCAGGAGAGTATTTTTGCAAAGTTCCGGCAGCATTACAAATATGTGGTCCTGCAACGTTCCGGCAATGATTCTGCAACGAAACGGCAAAATTGTGGCAATGGTCCTGCAACTCTTCGGCAATATTGCGGTGCAAGATTGCAGGTTCACTCCTATATCCGTCTTAGCAATATTGCAGGAGTGTATTTCTGCAACGTTTCGGAGATTTTATAGCAATAGTCCCACCGCAACGTCTCGAGCAGTGAGGGACGCAACGACATGAATGTGTGTAGTCAGAATCGTAGTAGTATAACGCCCATGAGTATTTTTCACATTGTGCGCACAATATTGCAGGAATATTGTAGGATCGTTGCCACTGGAACATTGCACGTCGATGTGCGCGCAATATTGCCGAAATATTGTAGGATCGTTGGCACTGTAACATTACACGTCAATGTGTGCGCAATATTGCAGAAATATTGTAGGATCGTTGCCACTAGAACATTGCAGTGGCAACGTGTACGCAATATTGCAAGAACGTTGCCATTCAAAGATTACACAGCAATATTGTAGCATCTTTTCTGCAATATTGCAATGCAACTTGCAATAACGCAATATTCCAGCAACGTTCCTGCAATACTCCCGCAACGAAGTGTGCTGTATGGGTATCTGGGACGTGCTTTGCTTGTGATCATTATCTCTCCAGGCTCGTATCAAATATATATTTATTCTCGACCTTGGTAAAAGGCGGTGTTCGAAATCGAGCAAGATTGTATCACGCTTAGCGAATTATTCCACGCGATGGTGTTTCAATATCTTGAAAGGAGGAATGCCATTTCTTCTCACGAATATTCTTCGGTGATTGCTCTGCTAATGACCATTCGCCGAACTTCGCTGGTCCCAGCGCCAATCTCGTACAATTTCGCGTCCCTTAAGAATCTTCCCGTAGGGTAGTCGTTTATATAGCCGTTCCCACCTAACGCAGGACCCACAAATTCAGATAACACGATCGCAGTCGATGATTTATCGCCTAAGATTTAATTGAGTCCATTTACCGAGTATTTGGATCGCGTCTAAGGCTACCTTCGTAGCACATTCGGCGGTGTAAAGTATGACCGCCGCGCAGTCCTTCCGATTCGCGTGCCCTGCGTCGCAAGACCTCGCAACGGAGTACAAGTAACTCCTGCAAGTACTCAAACTCGTGTACATGTTTGCCAGCATTCCCTAAAACATTATTGCCATTTTATACAGAGTTCCTTGAGAATTGCGCGATAAGGATGCTACGATGTCGTACCTGTACCAGTTGAAACTCCGCGATGCGTTTTCCAAATTGCTTTCTCGTGTGTGCGTAGTCGAATGCCACGTCGCAACAGGCCTGGATAATTCTATCGGTGAATGGATCGAGTAAAATACAGCGTTACGAATCATTCCGTCAGGTATAAGGGAGAGGCTTGCAGGTTGCCACCCCTGTTGTATTTCGACTTTCTAGCAGTGTCATTACCTCAACTCTGACTCACATCGACGTTAAAAGAGTAGTTGTCACTATTTATTAACCTCTGGAGCGGACAGACGCAATAACACTGTGTTTGCTGAGCGAAGTGTGATATAGTGTTTGTCAAGAAATTGAATTATTGAAATTGTGTGTTTTCCCTGTGCTCGTAAATTGAACATTTTCATCGACAATTCAAGGTAACTATTCGTACTGTGTTGTTTTTTTTATCTAATTTACATATGCCAAACAGATTTCCAAACATATCATGAATTGACAATTTTTTCTCATATTTTCCAAAAATGCGTCGGAATGCAAGTTGCCACCTTTTATGGCTTGGACGTTGCCACCTCTCTCTTTCCCGCTTGTTTACACTCAAATCTCATTTTTCATGATTATGTGATGGGCCGATATGCGCTACAGTGTTTACACTTGCCCGAATTGTGATTCCGATAACGATTTTGAACGATCCCATACCCTTTTGCAAATCTGATTTTTCATGGCATTCCACTCATTTTTTCATGTTTACAGCCACTGACTGCAAATAAAATTTAATAAATTTTGAAAAGTTTTTTGAATCAAGTTTTTACTTGAGTTTTTTCAGCAATTTTTCTAGGGGCGGCAACCTGCAAGCCAAAATTTCATGGTATCAATTTTAGATACTTTCGAGAATTTGCAGTATAATTTTTCTTTTTCGAGATTTTACATGATTTCTAGGATCTCATGATTGTAGCTCTACACTTCCTCTTTCCAACTTATACCATAAATCAACGATACGTTAATTTTATGACGCGTTATGATAAAAAAAGCTAAGGGGTGGCAACCTGCAAGCCTCTCCCCTACTGTTGAGAATCTGAAGGATTATCTTACCCTAAAGGACCACCGGCTAGTATTAGCCGCTCGAAGTCTAGACCGCTGAAGAGAACGTATATTCCTTTGTTCACTTGCCCGAGTACATTTTCGGCTGGAACTTTGCAGTCTTGGAAGACAAGCTCGCCAGTGTTCGAACCTCGCATGCCCATTTTGTCTAACTTCTGAGCCGTGCTGAACCCTTCGAATCCATTCTCGACGATGAACGCCGTAACCCCGTGCTGCGGTTTATCTGCTTTTGGGTCCGTTTTCGCATAGACGATAAGAGTCTCGGCATCGGGGCCATTCGTGATCCAAAATTTGCTGCCGTTTAAAACGTAATGATCACCCTTTTTATCAGCTCGCAGCTTCATGGACACTACGTCGGATCCAGATCCCGGTTCCGACATAGCAAGTGCGCCGATGTGCTCTCCGCTACATAGCTGCATCAAAATTAGATAGGATAAACTGTACAATGATTGGCACCCTTAGCAGAAATCCCAATTGGAATAAAAAATTTTTAATTAAATTTCGACCGTAAATCTTAACTGAAATGGTATCGGCGCACTGGTTTGGTCACTTTAAACAATTATTTTTTAATTAGATAAAAAACAAATCAAAGCTATTTTGCAAATATTAAGTTCCAATATAAAAAAAACGAATACTGCGATTGCTTATTCGTTTTTATATTGGAACTTTCCTTGAAAATGGTCAGAACGAATGACCGAAACGTCGGAAATTAATATAAATATTTAATATTTGCAAAATAGCTTTGATTTATTTTTTATTTAGTTAAAACATAATTGTTTAAAGTGACCGAACCAGTGCGCCGATACCATTTCAGTCCCAATTGGAATGTCTATATTTTTTTGTGAAGTTTTATATGGTCTTAATTTTCAGTTATTATCAATGATTGTAAGTTTCTCATTAAAGTAAAACATCTTGAGTATCTATTAAGTCCCTTATTTTAAAAGTATTCAATGAAATACAAGAATAGGCATAAAAGTACAATCATTGGCACCCTAAAATTTGAAGTTATATAGAAAAACGTATGTAGTTCAAAACAAAGTTTAAAGTGTTTAAACAGACTATTTCACCCACTATTAAATACCACCAACACTTAGTAAACCTTATTTCAATCCATTACTCAGTTACAAAGCGACAAAATGTACTTGTCTACCCCTTATCAAAATTTTAAGAAACCGCTTAAAACTTAGCTCTTTGTCCCACTTTGTGGTGTTGCCAGATGTAAAATGTGTAGTTCAACTAGTGGGCTTTGCAGTGTTGTAGCAAAAGAAAAATAAGAAATTGTGAAAAAGTATTTTCTAAGCTTGTACTTCTTAATATTTGGCTTTTTAATCCGGAGTGACAATGATTATAGTGCAGTGCCAGCATTAGTACAGTTTACCCTACTTCGCAGTCAGTAAATTGAAGATAAGATTGCGCGCATTACCTTCGGCAAATATTTGCGCTTCTGTTCTTCTGTGCCATTTCTGTGTATCTGATTGATGCACAGATTCGAGTGCGCGCCGTAGCTAAGCCCTATAGCCGCTGACGCTCTGCTTAATTCCTCCATGATAATAACGTGGTCCATATACGTGCCTCCTGTACCTCCATATTCTTCCTTCGCTGTTATACCTAGTAAACCTAATTTGCCGAGTTTCTTCCAGAATCCCTGCAAAATAACGTTTCGATAATGCACACTCTTGGATCTGCCGCATCGCAAATTCTCTTTCTCTTCTCTACCTACTCGGAGATCATCGAAATTGTTTGTCCTGTCGATCTCGTTGGCCTTCGGGGCTAGCTCCTTTTGCGCGAAATTGAAAACCAATTGTCGCAGCTGTAGGAAATGACGCAGTTTTTTTTTAAACATTTAAGAATCCACGATGAAACTTCGAATAATTTGAACGGGACAAGATTTGAATTTAAAAAGTATCGATCAACGATCTTCGATCAATCGCGAAAGACGCGCATGCGCGCGCAAGCATAGTGTGGAATGACCTTTTTACGATGACTGAATGTTGTTGAAAATTTACAAACCTCCTTCTGTTGATCATTTAATCCAGAGATATTTTCGTCTATCTTGTAATACTGCGAAGACTGTCTTGCACAGAACTTAACGCTCGTTTTCGAGAAGTTCTGAACAAGTGGTCTCGCCACTTTACCAACGTAATGTATCATGTTTCTAGGATTCCGTATTTTACCGAGTACTTCTCGCAATGTTCTGTATTCATAAGCCCGTAAACGATTGAGAAATAAACATGATAAGAGTAGCCAAGTATAGGTAGTTGGTGAAATAAGTTTATATGTATAATTTGTGCTGCAACGTCATCAATTATTTACCATATCCACTGCATATCACAATCGGTATACTTGGCGCTCTTATATACACACGAACAATAACTTGGAATGCATTTTTATTTTATAATACAGTCCTGAAAATATTTTCTTAATTTTACAATTCATGTACCATTTGCTGTTATTTTATGTTAGTCGACTGATGACCTATACTTACCTATATAAATACCTTGTACGTTTTACGTTTGTATTTAGGGTTAGCGTGCGATGTATGGTTTGGCATGCTTACCGATGAATGCTGGATGGGCAAGCGGTTAAAATGCGTTGACAAAACAATTTTTCTACTAAATATTCTTTAACTCTCGACACGACAACTTTGGACCCTTTATAAACTGAAAAATGGGCGAGATGAAGATGAACAGTCACGATGGTATTAAGTCCGAACAGAAATACAACAAAGTGGTGAAACATATACAGGTACGAGAGAGGTTAACTGCTTCGTACATTTTATTCTAGTAACATTATAAGATGCCGCGTTTTTACAGGACAAATGGAAACTTGTGCCCGCCTTTCTCAAGGGAAAAGGTCTCGTGAAGCAACACATCGACTCCTTTAATTATTTCATAAATGTAGAGATCAAAAAGATCGTGAAGGCGAACGAGAAAGTGCTAAGCGACGCCGATCCCTTGTTTTATGTAAAGTAAGCTGAATTTCCTTGTCCGTTGGTAGTCTGTGGTATATTTTCTCATTTACTAAGCCGATGTACCTTTCGCCATAGGTATTTAAATGTACATGTTGGCTCGCCTAATGTCGAAGAAGGATTCAACGTAACTCGCTCTACTACTCCGCACGAATGTCGGTTGAGAGATCTAAACTACTCCGCTCCCATTACAGTGGACATTGAGTATATCAGAGGTCATCAACCAATAATTAGAAATAATTTATTGATTGGAAGGTAGAAGCCTGACGAATGCATGTAAAATATTAATGAATAATTACGGCTACTTAAATCGGCTGTTGTTTTTCAGAATGCCTATCATGTTAAGAAGTTCGAACTGCGTATTGACTGGAAAGTCTCATTTCGAATTGGCCAAAATGAACGAATGCCCGCACGATCCTGGCGGTTATTTCATAATAAATGGGCAGGAGAAAGTGATCCTTATACAGGAGCAAATGCTTAGAAACAGAATTATTTTAGAAGAAGATAGTAAAGGCTGTATCGTCGCGTCTTGTAACAGCTCCACTCACGAGAGGAAAACGAAAACGAATATCGTGGGTAAAAGTGGAAAGTATTACATGAGGCACAACATTTTCCAGGACGATATACCCGTGGCGATAATATTCAAAGCAATGGGAATCGTGAGCGATCAGGAAGTTATGCAACTGATCGGTACGGAGGAAGAGTTTATGAAGAAATTCGCGCCCAGTTTAGAGGAATGCCACGTTCTGAATGTTTTCGCTCAGAATCAAGCGTTAAGATTCCTCGGTAATAAGAGAAAGCAGAAACGGTATATAGTAGTAAAATCCAGCATCACGGATGAGATGAAGGACATACTAGCGACCAACGTTTTGTCTCATGTTCCTGTCGTAGATTTTAATTTTAAAATGAAAGCGACCTACATTGCCTTGATGATTCGCAGAGTAATGAAAGCGCAATCCGATGGTAATCTCGTAGACGATAGAGATTATTATGGTAATAAGAGATTAGAATTGGCTGGGTCTCTGCTGTCTTTGATGTTCGAAGACTTGTTTAAAAGATTCAATTGGGAGTTGAAGCAAATCGCCGACAAGAATATACCAAAAATTAAAGCGGCACAATTCGACATTGTGAAGCATATGAGGCAAGATCAAATTACCAATGGATTAGCTTTTGCTATATCCTCGGGTAATTGGACTATTAAACGATTCAAAATGGAACGCCATGGTGTTACACAAGTACTGTCTAGGCTCTCTTATATTTCAGCGCTTGGTATGATGACGCGAGTTAATTCTCAGTTTGAAAAGACGAGGAAGGTGTCTGGGCCCCGTTCCTTGCAGCCATCGCAGTGGGGAATGTTATGCCCCAGTGATACTCCCGAAGGAGAGGGTTGCGGTTTAGTAAAGAACTTGGCTCTTATGACACATATCACTACTGAAATTGAGGAGGAGCCGATCGTGAGACTAGCATTTAATTTAGGAGTGGAGAATGTTAATATCCTTGGCGGAGAAGAGATTAATAACAAAAATGTTTATATGGTTTTTTTGAATGGTAATATTTTGGGCATAGTCAAGAACTGTCAGAGACTGGTAAACGTCTTTAGATTGCTCCGTAGAAAAGGCCTTATAAATGGTTTCGTTTCGATATACACGCAACATCAGCATAGATGCATTCAAATCAGCTCTGATGGAGGAAGATTGTGCAGACCGTACATTATTGTGCAACACGGGCAACCTCTTATACAGGAAGAAAATATAAAACTGCTGGAACAAGGTGTACGAAGCTTCGAGGATTTTCTACAAGAAGGTTTGATCGAGTACTTGGACGTGAACGAAGAAAACGATAGCTCCATCGCGTTCAATGAATCGCACGTCCACGAGAAGACAACGCATTTAGAGATTGAACCGTTTACGTTGCTCGGAGTTTGTGCTGGACTGGTACCGTATCCTCACCATAATCAAAGTCCGCGAAATACTTACCAGTGTGCTATGGGTAAACAGGCGATGGGCACTATCGGCTATAATCAGCGCAATCGTATCGATACATTGATGTACAACTTGGTGTATCCACAAGCGCCTATGGTGAAATCCAGGACTATAGAATTGATTAATTTTGATAAATTGCCCGCTGGCCAGAATGCGACGGTTGCTGTTATGTCCTACAGCGGTTACGACATCGAAGACGCTCTCATCTTAAATAAGGCATCGATCGACAGAGGATTCGGAAGGTGTTTGATATATCGGAATGCAAAGTGCACGTTAAAAAGATACGCTAATCAAACGTACGATCGAATAATGGGTCCATTAATTGATTCGAATAATAAGAAACCCGTTTGGAAGCACGACATCATCGATAGCGATGGAATTGCTGCTCCTGGTGAAATGGTGGAAAACAGAAAGGTGATTTCTGGCGATCGATATTTATGAATGAAGTTCTTTTAACTCTTTGAGGCACACAATTTTAAAGAAAATAGAAACCCTAGTTGCACAGAATTTTGTTTATTATAAAAAATAGAATTTCTATTATTTAATATAAAACATTACTGAAAATAAGAAAAAAATAATATTTCAATAAGTCCTTTTTTACAGGGTGAGGCATATATAATCCCACCATGCAACTAATGTTTTAAATGATATTTATTGAAACACAACTTTTTACCAAAACAAAGTGGTGTATAGCATTGCAAACCGAATGAAAAATTTTAAACAAAATATTAAACTGTATGACTATGAGTAACTTCAACTTTTCGAGGTGGGTTAAAATATATCCCACCAAGCATAAAAAGCTAAGCAAAGGGTGGGGCAGTTTTTAACCCACCTAGCCCCAAAGAGTTAATGCGATCGATCTAATCGTTCTCCGTTTTCTGTGATAGGTAATGGTAAATAAATCGTCCCCCTCTGCGAATATCGGTCCAGTGAACTCTGGTAATGTACAAACACAAACGGAGTACAAAGATGTCCCGGTTGTGTTCAAAGGTCCTGTTCCTGCGTATATCGAGAAGGTCATGATTTCTAGCAACGCGGAAGACGCGTTCTTAATTAAATTGTTATTAAGGCAAACTCGGAGACCTGAGATCGGTGATAAATTCAGTAGTCGACACGGGCAGAAGGGTGTAACTGGTATGGATTATCAACAGCCTCTCATTATTTATACTTTTAAACACATCTTTTCATGTCTGACCTACTATATCTCCGCAGGCTTGATCGTGGAGCAAGAAGATATGCCATTTAACGATTATGGCATATGTCCCGATATGATTATGAATCCGCATGGTTTTCCTTCGCGTATGACAGTCGGGAAATTGATAGAATTGCTCGCTGGGAAAGCTGGTGTTGTAAAAGGACGGTTTCACTATGGCACTGGTATGTTCAGTCATAAATCTTTTTGCTAACTGCGACAAGAGTAATTCATAGCGATACCGTATGTTTTCCAGCTTTTGGTGGGTCAAAGGTGGAAGATGTTTGCGAGGAATTAGTAAAGCACGGTTACAACTACTTGGGAAAAGACTTCTTTTATTCCGGTATTACGGGAGAGCCATTGCAGGCGTATATTTATTCTGGACCGGTAAGTTGTCGATGCGTTAAACTCTTTTCAACGTTCACAGTTCTATCGTTCTATAAATGTACTTCGTAATGCAGGTTTATTATCAAAAACTAAAGCATATGGTACAAGATAAAATGCATGCTCGTGCTCGAGGGCCAAGAGCTGTATTAACACGTCAACCAACCGAAGGTCGCGCTAAAGAAGGGGGCTTACGTTTGGGTGAGATGGAGAGGGACTGTTTGATCGGATACGGTGCTAGTATGATGTTGATAGAGAGGCTCATGATATCCAGTGACGCGTTTGATGTTGATGTATGTAATAAATGTGGTCTGATGGCGTATAGTGGTTGGTGCCACAGTTGTCGCTCCAGTTCGTGTGTTTCTACGATTTCTATGCCTTATGCTTGTAAGTTATTGTTCCAAGAACTCCAGTCTATGAACATTGTACCACGTTTAACATTAAAAAACTATTGCGAATAATTTTTATACATTTTAAACGGCACCTCGCAAGTTACAGCAGGATAAAAGTAATTAAATGTAATCCATATATATATTTTTGATACGTACCGCTATTTGTTAAGTAAACTAGCATGCCCCGTGTCGGCTTTGCCTGAATTAGTAGCGTGACTGATTTCTGTTTACTGAAATGAATATCTTTTTTAACCAAATTAAAGTATTTTGAAAAACGCTTAATTTCCTCGTAAAAGCGTTTTTCCTCATAATTCGGAAAAAATCACATTCTTGGTAAGATGATTTTCTGACATTAGTGTTGCATGCGTCGAGCTCGGGCGAATGATCTTGACAAATTTGATCATACGCGGGGCATGATAACATCCAAAGAAAATCTGCTGCTCTTGTTCTCATTTTTGAGAGTCTATTTTGATGCTGCTCGCTACTTTCGCGTCTTCTTAAAAAAGAAGAACGTCTAAGCAGTAGCGGATATACTAGAAAGGTTTTGTTTTGGCATTTTTATGATAATTAACCCGAAAATATAAACTTTTATTATCGGAAGGTGGAGTTACTCGAGACTGGCGACACATTTTTTTTAAAACTTGCACAGTAGGGGGGGGGGGGGCGAAGGTGGATCCTCTGCCGTCCTTCCTGTGGGCCGTCCCTCTAGGCCAGCGAAGATCAGGTGGGCGGTCCGAGGACGCCAGCATCCATAGCGTCTTGTACGTGCTACATGGAAGGGTGTGCTCGAAGCCAATGAAGCGGCGGGCATGCCACGGACAGGCAGTAGCGTGATCTTGGGCCCTAAACGTGTAGTTCCACGGCTCGTGGCTCGGTTCGTCCAGGTTCGGCGAGTCGACGAGCCACGCGCCGTGGAACTTAAGGGTACGGGCCTACACGTACACTACTATACTGAATCCATCCTAAGAAAAAAACGACGCCCATACCGTTTCGCGACCGATCTGCGCAGCCCCCACCACCGCCTACGGGCCCGACACAGGCGATTGCTCGTAGCGCTTTACCTGCCGGTTTCTCTGTACGTCCAAGGGCGGGAAGTGACCATTGTCAATGAAAAGACTGCAGGTTGCGGAATGGTTGACAGAGATAACAGACGGAAAGACGGGGGGAGTCGGACCAATCAGCGCCTCCTCAGAACCATCCCTGCGCGGACAAATTTTTTCTTAGGATGGATACAGTATACAGGTTCCCATGTCCGTGGCATGCCCGCCGCTTCATTGACTTTGAGCACCCTCTTCCACACAGTACGTAGAAGACGCTATGGATGCTAACGTCCTCGGACCACCCACCTGATCTTCGTTGCTCTAGGCTGTAGCCCAGTTACAGGCCGTGAGAATGTGGCGTGGTATCACAGACCAGGTATAGACCTCGTCTGTGGTGGCATGACCAGCAGCGGGTGCTTGTGGGTTGGTACCAGCAAGTAATTGAGCGGAAAAATTTTCAAAAAAACCGCATAACATGGTCGAACTGCAAGAAAGTTGGTGAAGAACATGCTTATTGTTGTGGGGTTAATGGATAATGTTGCAGAGCCTTCGGTAAGCAGATGCAGAAGCAGAAGAAGCAGGAGCTAGCGTGGGAGGTAGACCATGCACTTAGATGTAACGAGAGTAATTATTCTCGCTACCAATCTTATAAGATCGGTAAGAGATGGTAGCATTGGTCGGTCGAGTTAAGGCAAAAGGCCCTCGGCAAGCACGAGTGGTGGGTATGTGATTACCACTTGGTAGTAGCAGTCCAAGAGAGATGGCTAGAAAAAAATATAAATGCTGAGTGTAGGGGGAGGGAAGGTAGGGGCCTCGAGAGTGGCGACACACGATCTGCCCGGCTCTCCTATGGGCATGACTGCTGTATGCCACCTGCGAAAAGAGCTCGGCCCGATCGCTGACTGGCGGTCGCGTCGCGTAGTATCCATCGCAACCGGCCGCGTCATGACTCCTTTATGTACATAATTACACAGATTAATTATATTTTACGTGATTAAATATAGTCTATACCCGTTCTTGTTGTTTAAGGATGTTGTAGTTAAAATTTCGTAATTATTGGTTCAGTACTTTTCGAGATTTTTGTGTACATACAAATAAACGCTGTAGCTTTATTATAATTATAATATTACAATATTACAATATAGTATATATATATATAGTATATAGTATAATTGCATATGGTATAGTATATAGTAAAAGTATAGATACACTGTGTTCCACATTAGACCATACTGGTTTCGCGCAGGGATACACTGTTGATATTGGTAGGAAACTGGCAGGGAAAGTGCTACGACCAATCGCGTGTGAGATCCGTGGAAGCTGCGCAGATCGGTCGCAAATCGGTAGGGGCGTCGGTATGCTCTTATATGGAACGCAGTATAGTACAGATTATAGGTACTTATGTACTGGAAGACATCGAAGTATTGGTCCTTGAAAATAGTTAACGTGTCGGTGATTAACCGCGCTACATGAGATCATAACGTATCGCGGTATTAACAAGTGCATCTCGCGGTTTACATTCAAGCGAAGCTCGATATGTGTGTAATATATTAACAATTTAAGTTTCATTCAATCACAGCGGTTCTGCGCGTAGATGCATCTCTGGATTTTCAATATAGTTCTTGCTGTGTATTAATCGTAATTCAATTCTCTTCGCAGGCTGTGATTCCGTATCTTCGCTCGCTAAGGAGGATCGAAACAGAACATTATTATATTTTTTATATTTCTACAGGAATAAATAAGTTAAATAGACTACCTTGGGAATGTTCATATGTTTTGCGTAGAACCATGTGTAGAGAATTCACAGTTTTTTCGATCGCGTCTTTTACATTGTCTTGCAAATATGTGTGAGCTAAGAACAGAGCGGCGAAAAGGTCTCCCGACCCTGTGAAATTAGTTGGTAATTTCGGAATGTTGATTTTTATTACCGTGTTATCTGAAATCACAGTCGATATGTTTAGAAAAGTGTGTATCTTGTTTCAGAAACTAGCTGTACTATCTCGGTACCTTTTATCGTACTGACTATTGCTGTTAGTTTGTTATCAATTTCTGTCGATGAGACAGCCACTGTCTGCGGGCCAGCTTTATGCAATTCTTTCACAGCATTTTGTAATTCAGACATTGTGTCGATTTTTATACCAGTTAGTAATCTGGAACAATTGATACTCTAACTCCTCCCTCCGCTTGATTCACATTTAAAGGTACAAAATTCTGTAGCATACTCTAGTTCGTATTGATTTGGAGTTAAAATATCTGCCAGTGGTACTATCTCGTTTTTGTAGATATCCTTAAGTGCGTCAGGAACATACATCAACCCATTGTCTCCCATAACAGGATCGCACACTTTCACCAAGAAATCCATGATTAATGTGAAATCAGTTATTCCGATTATATCTTATATTTTATATTCATTTACCATATACAAGATCAGGATTTTTATCTTTCAATGCACGAACCACTTCTGCTATTCTCTTTAAAAAAGAAGCAGAGCCTACATATCCAGTGAGTAAATGGGTGTAATTATCCAAATCATTCTGTGTTAGGCCATCCATTAGATCATCTAAAA
The DNA here is from genome assembly GCA_929113495.1 of Andrena minutula. Lineage (NCBI taxonomy): Eukaryota > Metazoa > Arthropoda > Insecta > Hymenoptera > Andrenidae > Andrena > Andrena minutula. Next base: position 20,885,801 of record OV815994.1, read on the forward strand.
AGTAAACTAGTGTTTAGAAGTAAGCTTCTCCAAAGAACTCACGTTTTCTGCCCTGTAATTTTTAAAGAGATCTGTCTTACCTAAATCTCTGTCATTTAATACTTGTCCTTTGAAGACCTTGTATCCAGTGTGATTGGACAATTGCACGGAATTGATTGCATCTACTTCAAAGCCCAGTAACTAAACAAACACATTATCCTTTCGCGTGAAAGCATAAAAATAACTTTATCTTTACCATGTAAATTTTCAGGGCTCTCCAGTGTAGGGGCCCCTCACGCGCCTGCTTCCCCTTCCAATGTTTCTTTCGCGCAGCGCGCCTCCCGTTGTCAAGGAGACCGCGCGACGCTACGAAAGCTGCTATCACGGGCTAGCCGAGCTAGCGTCTTCGCGGTTAGCGTCACGCGGTATTTCTGACAACGCGGACGAGAGTGGGAGAACACCGAGCTTACGCATAAGCGACCTTGGAGAGCTCTGAATTCTAAATCAAGCTTGGGAATTAAGTGAACGCAGGGGCCGGTTTACAGAGGCAACGTCTTTTCCCCGTCGCGCGTCTTGGCCGCCGCGGCGGCCTAGGAGCTTGAAGCGCGTCAGTTGTGTACCATATGACCCGCGCATGGCGCGTCGATAAAATAAAAACACATCGACAATCGTGTTCTCTGGGACGATGTGGAAACCTATTGATACAATGTCACCCTAATATGCCACGCGCGGTTCACATGGTACGGGCCTGAGACGCTCTTAGCTGCTAGGCAGCCGCGGGGGCCAAGACACGCGGTGGGAGAAAGGAGGTGTTACCTCCGAAAAATCGGCTGCTGCGTTCACTTAATTCCCAGGTCTGTTATAGAAATTAACATTAAAAATCATAAATGCGTTTACAAGAAGGAAAAGTATTTCTTGGGTGTCATTGGAGTACAAATAATGGAAGATGATAAGAGACTGATACCAGTGAGGAGTCATAAATTGTCTGACTGCGTAGGCTAAAGTGTTTTTTAATTTAATAATCCGGGCGTATCGTTTACCTGCAATGGAAATGTTGCACTTTTATTGCCAACATAACCGCACACTACGTGACTTTGTATCGAAAGGATTCGTGGTGTCTTTTTGGAGTTCATGTCGATTAGCTGATGCACGTATGTACAAACACCATTCACTACCCACTGAATCTACGGAAAACTGGAGGACTGTTCTCTGTGACCCACTCGTCGCCATTATATAACTTCTTATACAAGCAGGGCCGCCTTAACAAATTTGAACGCCCTGGGCTAAAAAATTTTGGCGCCATAGCCGCCTATAGCCCATTTAGCCATGGGCGTAGTGGGCGCTTCTGAAGTCACAGAATTCGCCTCGCCTCAGGTTATTCTTCCTATGCTTATCCTATGGAGTTTGACAATTAGACTGACACTGCACCTCGCCTCGTCTCGCCTCGACTCCGAGCCTCGGATTCTTCCTCGAGAATATTTTGAGGAAGAGATTGTAAGGTCCTTCAGTACATTGCGGAGGGTGTAAACCTGGTTGCGTTCAACAATGTCGGAGAATCGTCTCAGTGGATTTTGTATGCTGAGTGTGCACAAAAAAATGGCACGTGAAAAAAGTAAGAAGATAGAAGATCTATTGAGAATGTTTAGTGAGGACCCTCGAAAGCTAGCTTTAAGATAAGTTTAGCATAAGTGTTTTTCTTGTGTACAGATAACAACAATTGTTTCACTATTTTTGCATTTAGCCCAGGCTTGGCCACATCGGTCCATTTGGGAGCAAGGTGTCCATGATGTTTACCATAGCCGCGCGGAAGGGGACCTCGAAAGCCAATGGTAACGTGGGCGCCTCACGGACAGGGAAAGGCTCGTACCCCGAGGCTGAAATAACTGGCCCTCTCAGGAGCCCGAGTGGCAGCGACCACTGGGGCCCCCAAGGTTCCCAGTCATTCAAGCCTATCATACGGGCATGAGGTTGTACCGCACACTACTACAGTTTTCTCTATCCGTGGCGCGCCCACGTTACCATTGGCTTTCGAGGTCCCCTTCCGCGCGGCTATGGTAAACATCATGGCGACGTGCGTTACGAAAAGTAGCACGTTTCATTTTTTTCTTATGGACAACTACATGTAGAAAAAATGAAATGTGCTACTTTTCGTAACGTGCGTCAATAGAGACCTTGCCCACAATGGCCTGTTGTGGCCAAGCCTGATTTAGCCTGTGACGCTATCGCTTGAACGTAGTTGGGGAATTGTAAATAATCGATATGTAGAGTACATAGGAGCGAGATTTGAAACGGAGGACGAGGAAGAGTTTATTGTAGAGCACGTTGTGCTTCTCGGGGGGTTTTTCCTTGCCAGTTTTGAACGTTTAAAATTACAGTTAAACCAGGCGAGAATAGTAAATAGCTTCACTTTTCCTTGCTCATCTGCGTGCCAAATTTCGTCGAGCGAGCAGCTGCACGTCTCGTAAAACCACTTAAAATTCTGTCCTCCCTTTCAATAATTGCCGATGTCCTGTTAGGTAAACACTCGGGTCGGGGGAGGCTGAAAGTCATAAAGTCATAAACTTTCTCTGGGCGACGTCGTCTTGACATCGAGGGTTGCGCTTACTTACCTGCGAGATATGTATGTACTGTACGTAGCCTATGCAGCACTCTCTGTAATCGGAAGGCGTAAAGGAAGGGCGAAGGACGGCCCAATGATGAAGCTTGAGAGATGTCATCGTGCTGATTGGACAACAAGGATCTAGGGGAGGTTCAGGAGGATCTTGGCATCGACTTCGTCGACGAGCTCGGGGCTGTTGCTTTTACATTACATTTATTCGGTCGCTAACCAGTATACTGAGCACACCAAATATACCAGAAAGTCTATCTTCAATATCGTTCTGAGTACTTTGTTTTATTTAAAATACCCGCGCACTCCAACGAGCAGAGCGGGTCAGCGCTCCACGGGCACCAACCCGCGTCCGCATCCAAATTTCCCCGCTAAAATACGTAACAAGCCCACCCAGATAACACAACGTCTGGTAAAGTCTTAAAGACGTCCAAAAGGCGTCTTAAAGACGTCTTGTTACAAATTAAGACGTTCAGACCTAAAATGGATATAAACTAGACGTCTCTAAGACGAGGTGTGCTATCTGGGTACAGGGCCATCTTTACCAATGCCGAGATAACACACCTCGTTTTAGAGACGTCTAATGTATATCCATTTTAGGTCTGAACGTCTTAATTTGTAACAAGACGTCTTTAAGACTTTACCTGACGTGGTGCTATGTGGGTTACAAAATCGGGCAGCACGTTCTTCAACGTCCTTTCATCCATATCTCTCAAGATTACGTCGGCGTAATAGCATCGAATTTCTGTCTTCCCTTATGAAACAAGCTGTATTTTCTGTAACAGCGAAAATATTTAGTACTTCTTTACGGAAACATCTCTCCGCGCAGGAAAATCATGAGAATGCATTTGAAATGTAATCGATTGGTACGCTACCCAGATAGCACAACGTCTGGGAAAGTCTTAAAGACGTCCAAAAGGCGTCTTAAAGATGTCTTAAAGACGTATTGTTAAAAATCAACACGTTCACACCTAAAATGGACATAAATTAGACGTCTCGAAGACGAGGTGTGCTATCTGGGTACTATTTCATTAACGCGCGTTTCGCTCTTACCATATTTTATTTTTAAATAGAGTTAAATGTCACGAATGGTAAGATGGAATACGCGTTGTATGTACCGATTGAGCAGCGGCTTCGGTAAACACCGCAAATACGAATACGCGGTTACGCGTTAGTGGCGCATCTATGTTCGCTTTACCTCGTGATTTTGTTTTGTGCAGCCAGAAAAGTATGGCGACGTGGGAAGGCGAAAAATTTCGGGAGATCGGGAATGCCGACGATATTGTGGAGAATTTTGATAATATTCTCGTGACGCACGATCTTCAGGATTGCCTTGACGATAGTTTGGACTTGACGAATTTTAGCAAGGTTTACGAACAGAGTGCTGTATTCGATTATGAGAACTATTCAGACGACGAAACTCCTATCGATGAAAGGCTACATAATGACAACACGACGGGGTAAGATCTCTCGATTTTTTAACGTCTCCTGTCTCTGAGTGAAACGAACCTATTCCTCGTTAACCCTTTCTTGGAAAATTACCGAAGATTAAGCATCGTTAGCAAACTATTCATTTACATAGCAAGCGATATTTTGTATCCCATCCTTATAAGGGTATAACGCATTTTGAAATTAGACCCTTAATTCTTGGCTCTATGTTATGAACATCGTTACCGATTTGCTGCCAGACATCTGGTGTTTCTTAAAGACTTTTTTAAATACGCTTCGCAGAATAGTGTTTATTTAACATATATATTATTGTTTGTCACTTTGTATTAAATGCAAACTATAGTACTACCATTTTCCATCAGAGACTCCTAATTGACCAAAGAATAAATAAAGTCGTACAATTTGTTGTTCGGACAATTCCTCCACTCGTGTATACAGAGAACTTTTTTATACAAATTCTGGTGACACGTATTTGTTGAACCATAATTCTTGACAGAAAATCTTTTAACACAGACAGAAATGATGTAGCATTAGTGTGTTATAAATTTAGCTTATGAGTGGTCACAAATAAGAATACATTCGACCAGATGTTACTCATGCGTGGTATTATATATTAAATTTCTACCGCCAAACTTAATATTTATGTTAGACGTTAGAATACTGAAACTTTATTTCTATGAAACAAATTTTCTGAGCGTTGTATTTACTTTCTTCACAGGTCTATACATCATGTCATCAGCCCTCATGAAATTTATATGCGAATTCATTCTGGCGACGACGATCTGCTACCAAACGAGTCTTCGCGCGCAACTATTAAGATTGAAAGCGCAGTTGCGGACGCGACTCAAAAACATATTGGACGTTATACCTGCGAGTACGACGGTTGTAATAGAACGTACAGCACGGTCGGAAATTTGCGTACGCACATGAAAACTCATAAAGGTAGAATTTTTATTATTAAATGTCTACATAGTGTTGGAAGCTTTTGCATTATTATGAAATACGAAATGATCGATACAGAGTCAGATGCCGTAAGAGTTGTTTGTACCTCCGAGCGATATAAAGTGTCAATAATAGCGTTTTTTAAAGTCTGTAATAATTATTCTTTCAATTGTATAACTGAAAGTAATAGTATGTGCTTTGCATGTTTATTTAACTGTCTTTTATCGTGCTGTACTAATTTGTATATGTTCCTTTTGTGCTTGCAAAGATTGAAGGGAACAAGGTAAGTTTATGAGATATTATTATTATTCACACTTTATGTTTGAAAGAAATGAGAACATAGACAGTGTGTTCGTGCTTTAAAAGTTTTTTCTTTATGTATACTCTATTGATTATGAAGTCATCACTGCTGGTATAAAGGGATCGCTTCGACCTGCATGGCTTTCAGATACTGCGAGCAATAGGTAGTCCAGCAAACTTTTTATGTGGAAGGAATTCTCAAAACTTTCAGGCGAGTATCGATTTAAATGTGCAGAACCAAGTTGTGGCAAGGCTTTTCTCACGTCGTACAGCCTAAAGATTCACATTAGAGTACACACAAAAGTAAAACCATTCAAATGCCATCAGAAAGGCTGCGAGAAAGCGTTCAATACCCTTTACAGACTGAGAGCTCACCAAAGACTTCACAGTGGCAATACATTCAACTGTGAAGAGACTGGATGTGTTAAATTTTTTACCACTCTAAGCGATCTCAAGAAACATATTCGTACTCACACTCAAGAAAGACCTTACAAGTATGTTTCTTGGTATTTTTTTTTTAATCGTTAATACGCTTGCAGCAAGTGTTATCTAACGTAACATAAATTATGCTTTCAGATGCCGAGAGAAAGGGTGTGGGAAAGCTTTCACAGCGTCTCATCATTTGAAAACCCACAAAAGGACACATACAGGAGAACGGCCTTACGTGTGTACTTACGATAACTGTAAACGGTCCTTTACCACACCTCATAGTTTAAAGAGTCATTTAAAGACTCACAAGAGATCGGCTAATAACGACGAAACGGTACGTGCTGCGACAGTAAAAAACAGTGCACACTACCGAATCCATATGTTGTATCACACTGTTTTATTGCAGAAGCAAGAGGAAAACCTAGACGATAGCGGAAACCAAAGAAACAGTGACTTATTAAAGTCAGGAATCGATGTCGATGAAACAACGTCTAAGAACACCAATGTGCCATCTTATGCTATTATACCATTATCCTGTAATAGTACGCAAAGTAGCGAAAGTATAACTTTCTTAGCCACAGAAAGTGCGAACGACCAGTCATCGTCCGCGAATATGTTGGACATATTGAGCCGGAACAGACTGGAGGAGAAGCTCGACTATAATATTACCACGAAAACTGTGGAGGACTCGAGTAAAACGCCCGAAGTCACACTTCTTACATCGGAAAGTGTTATTCTAAACGACTTTGACAAACATGCAATTAATAATTTTAATAATAACGAAGGATACGATAAATTTAAAATATTCAACGAGACGGACGACTCGACATTACAACAGGAGCGAAACCAACGATATCCCTGCGACTCCTCGACGGAGACGCGGGATAATCTGTCGAATAATGTAAAGAAATCTAAGTCGATAAATTTGGAGCAGAAGATTATACAGGATGGTTTGCAGAACACAATCGCTCGCATATCGGAAGGGACAGATTTCACGCGCAGCGCGCAACAGTACGAGGATCGTGCATCCATCGCTGAGAAAACGTATGGCGATGGGTCGAACGTGGAGGCAGCTGTCGACAACAGTAATGCAACGTTGTATAACGCGGATACTGTTACTAGTCATGTATCAAATATCATTAGTTCCTCTAGCGAGACTCCACTTCCGCTTTTCGATAGCGGGATAGAGAACTTATCATTTATCAGTGATACTTTACGAACTGGATCTCTTAACGAAGTGGAACAGTCATTGGATTCTAGCGTCGCGACAACGCAGTCGGAAGCTATCGAATTAGCCATAGCATCGGAAGAAGAAATACCCTCTCCCTGGATAGACGTTATGGCATTAGCAACTCCGTCTGCTTTAAGGAGGCTGTCCTGGTCGGAATTCAATGCTTTTCCAGCGGCGGTTCATTCGCTAGTCGATCTAGTCGAACCAGAGCCTTACCCATTGCAGATAGAGGATCAGCTACAGCCACTGGAACACTTGGATAACGTTAATTTGGTAGACGTGGAAGGCATAACTACGAGCCTCGAGACCACGCATTGCCAGGGGAATGTCGATGACAGGCAAACGGAAGATAGCAGAGAAATAAAAAAGGGCAGAAATGTTTTGCAGGAGATCACGGCTGAAGCGGATATATGCAAGTGTATCGACTGCAAATGCGATGACCTGCAAAATTGTCAAAATTGCACGAGTGGTGCGACGACGGAAGTTAATAAAAAAGATGCACCGCCTCCTAAAGTAGTAGATAATTTTGTATCTTGTTTACAAAGCGAATGTTCGTGTGACGACGAGTCGGGCGGTTGTGGCTCTTGTTGTGTTGTTATCTGCTTGAAGACATTACAGCAGCTGCAGAAAGTATTTAGTCGGAATTGTTGTAAAAGTACTAGCAATGTGTCGTGTTGTAGGGAAAAGTTGTTGCCGTCGTTGATGAAATGTCAGCTAACTAGAAACCAATGAAGCAAACTGTTTTATTACGCACCTAGTCATGCCAGGAGAACGATATTTCGCATAAATCTTCATTAAGAATTTGTTATTTAGCGTGATGTATAGATTAGCTCGCTTAGCTTTAAACGCAATTTTTCACATAAATATTAATTTTAACGAACTGTTACCTAGGACAAATTGAGAGTATGGGACTGTATGTACATACCTGTACTATATTTCAAGAGACTTTGTTACATAGATGCAATATATAGGATGTTACAATACGTTTTATCGCGTGCCAACATATTTGTAGTTTTTCTACTTAAAAATTTGTTAAGCATACGACATTGTTGTGGCGTATTTTGTCGAAAGGAAAAGCTGATGCCTTAAGGAGGTAATGGACTATTGGATACGTAAAATCGTTAATCTCATTGACGCTAAATTACTTTGATACCAAACAATCGTTATAGGGTAAACCAACCAGTAATTGACCGCATTCCAGTGAATGATCATTAGGCAAATAAATGTCAATTATAAATTTAAAAATTACTATATGTTTATAAATGGAGTTTAGTTACACGTTTAATATCCTATATTTTTAGTTATGCGTATTAAACAAACATTAATAAGTACGATTCTTAATTAAAGTTTGCGGTCATTTACTGGGCTTCTCATTCAACAAATCGGTCATTCACGGATTGGTTTACCCTAGTCGTACTTTTGACAATCTATTGTAGGCACGTTTGCGAGAATTTACAAAAAAGAAAATCGTCGGAATGTATCAAATTGTCGAAGTTATTAATCGTCGAAATAGTGCTGTACGGCGCGCCGCTGCAGGTGGTGTACATCGATTCAGGTGAACTAATCTTCTGAAACCAAAATGCTTCGAGGTGATTATTCTATACACAAATGTGTACAGTGTGGAAACTTGCCAATGAATTTGAACAAAAATTGTGGAAGTTACACACAAATCAATATTTTTTCCACATTTTGTCGGGAAAAAATCCTCATTAATCAGTTATAAAATGTTTTACAAATATCCAATGTTGACGCGGAATTTCTACACGATAGAGAATGAAATTCTACAGCTCGAGTTAAAATTTTAAGTGAAAATATTCATTGGTTCAAGAATTATCAATTACGTTCGTTGCTATAACTTCGACAATTATTTGAATTTCTTCGTGAAATTTTGTTTAAAATTTTCATAAAGGATAAGACTTTCAAAATCAGTAAAAAGAAATTATCGATTTTCTGGAGCTGAAATAGTCCACTACCCCCTTAACGTATCGTGGGGCAGTAAATTGTTGATATTCTAAATTTCTGTTTATAGCGTTCGGACACATAAGCACAAATTACGCAAACTCCCTGTCGGAGGTCTGATATGCTTGATTAATGTTATGCCTATTTTGATGCTTACATGTTACATATATTGTACATACCATCTACTTTATGCGTAATGACGGTTTTAAACGCGTTTGAAGTTATAAAATTTTACGTATCAATGATATTCATTAATTTATGTGCTATTTATGAAAAGAATCATAGTTTATAATATACATATATGTTATGTACCAAATACTGCAGACCCGTGATTGAAACTCGAGAGGAAAATATTTATTGCTTAGGAACTGTCTTCTAATGCACAATACTTAGACGAGAACTACGATATGCCAAATAATTAAAGAGATTTAACTTCCGCGCAGCGTGGCATGAAATATTGTTAAATAATGTTATACATTATAGTTTAGAATCACGTTATTCTTCCATGCCATTGTTTGTTATCGAACGTACTCGAGTGTTCGAAATATTTACCGATGTACATCAGAACAGCAGAGTGAATTATTTCTATAATTTCAACAGGAAATTGTTCATAGATGTTACGAGTACTTGTTAAATGCGATAAAGTCAAATGTACCTAAATAGTTTTTAAACGAAGAATCAATTTATTGCTTTACCATTGAGCAGAATTTGACCAACACATAATAAATTATAATATTACAGCACGTGTTACTCTTTGTTTTTTTAAATGAAGTTAACACATACGTAGCTTAATAATATTTTTATTGTTACTGCACTGTTACATAGTAGCATGACAGAAATTGTGGTGGTGAATACGTGCCCTAAGTTTTATTAACGGAGAATGTTTTTACAATTACACAATGCGCATGCAACGATTATGGCGCAGCTTGTACTAGAGCTTCTGCGACTTCAACCGCGATAGCTGCTTCTGCTTTCGCCTTATCATCCGACGCCGATGATAATTGCTGCTGAGCTTGACTGAGAATATCCCTGGCTGCCGAACTATCAAGATTCTCTACAGGATGAGCTTCCTCTGCTAAAATCTGCGCAACGTTTAAGAATGTATTAGCCAGCATTTCGACCGAATTAACCGGAGCATTCCTCGCACGCTTTCATTTTACGCTTTTATAGTTGAAGAAACCGAAGCTGTACCTGTACACTGTTATTTTCATTTATGGTAACGGTGCCAGAAGACACGAAAACCTTTTTGGTCTCTCCACCCTGTTCGTACACTGTGACTACACCAGGCTTCAATACAGCCAAAGTAGGAACGTGTTTCGGTAAAATACCAAAAGCGCCAGAAAATGACGGTACGTCTACTTGTTTGATCACAGCTTGATCGTAGAATACCTACAATGTCATTGAGAGTTCATGGATTTAAATTGTAAGGCACGGATTCTACAGAATATTTGTAGAAAATTGACGTGTACCTGATTAGCTCCGGCAAGAGTAAACTTCATTTCATCGCTAACGGGAGCAGGTCCCTCGGCATAAGTTCTCCTCTGATTGCGAAGGTATCTCAGGTAAGGGCGTAAATTACGAGCGAGGGTGGCCATTTTTACGGGCTGGAAGAGAAATCTTAGAGAGAATTGATATGACAAAGAAAATTTAAGTTCGTCTGATAGGTAGAGCTGGTTACATCACAACGTTCGAAATGCATGCATAACTCGTCTTTCATACACGGGCACGTTTGACGAGCTCGATGTGTGAATGAGCAGGGAATGATCGTCTACTGTTTTTAGCTGCGAGTTCAGTGAACTTACCGTTCGTTCAATTAATTATATCGTATTAAGTTATAGTAAATATCAGATATAAGTAGAGACTGTCGGTGATGGCAGACAGATCGGAACAAGTTGAACCGCGAGGAACACGAACTCGCTCGTATCACAGCAGAAATAGCCCCCTAGTGGCGATTTCTATAAATTGAAGGAACCTACTTGTTCTGCGTATCTTCGTCTCTCTCTAAACAGCATGCCCTCTTTTTAATCGCCACCTCCTCGGTTCGTGCGCTCCCGCCCCCGAAACGAGAAGTATCAGGCTTGCATAACCTCCAGCTTCATACCCCCCGCCAACATCGTGTGTTCCTATTAACTCTGCTGAATTTCTAGTCCCATTCGGAACAGTTCAGTCGCATTCTATGACGTTTCAACGCATCGAAGAAACAGCAAGGGAATTATGAAGAGAAAGGCGAGTGAACCAGTCCTGGTATGGTAGTTTTCGTAACATCGGCATCTATTCTAATTATTTAAGTGACAATCAAAGATGTGTTTCTCTGATTTAACGAACGCTTCGGCGGTATGCCGGGGAATAGTCGCCGTTAGTAGAGAAGGATGCTATTTGGTCGTACCACAGGTATTTTTGGGACGTGTTTCACAAGGGAAAATCCCGAACTCGGAAATTCAAAAAATTCTGAAACTTTGCGAATATGGAGGGGAGTTCTTCCTGATTAGAATGCAAATTTTGTTTGCTGCACAAATTCACTCGAAGGGGATGATATTAACCCCTGAAAATTCGTCTACTTTCCGGTTTTGTGTTGTAACTCGCGAACTGTAAGAAATAGAAAAAACGTTTTAACACAATAGTTACTTCTTTTAACTAGATCTATCATTTGGTAAAAAAAGCGTTTTACATTTCACGAGTTATGACTAGGGCTGGGACTATTTGTCAAATTTTTTGGTATTCGAATAGGTACTTCAGTCGCTCAATTATTTGGCGAATATAATTCGAATATCCAAGTATTCGAATACTATTCGAATATTTAAGTAATCGAATACTGATGTACTCAAATACTGATGTATTAGAATATAGTATGGTGTGAGTTATAAATCAAGTTCTTTGGGTTCATTTGTCAGGGCGAAATCTTGTAAGCTAATTTTTACCCACTTTACACCATACTATTCGAATACATCGGTATTCGAATAGTATTCGAATAATAAGATTGGAAAATTTCAGTATTCGAAGTATTCGCAGCATTCGAATACTTGTAAAATAATCAAATATTAAATTATTCGAATAGTCCCAGCCCTAGTTACCTATAACACAAAATCGGAAAATAACCGGTTTTTCAAGGATCAATTACACCCCCTTAGACTGAATTTGGGCAGGAAACAAAAATTGCGTTGTAATCAGTAGGAAATTCCCTACATATTCTTCTAAATCTTCCCTTGTCAGTTAGTTAGAAGGGAAAGTAATTCAACAGTCAATATATATATATAGAATAACAGTTTTATTTTAATATCTCGTCTACGCACTAAGATAACAGTGGCCTAATCCTAAGGTATAAAAGCGTAAAAGTTAATATTTTGTACTGTGACGAAGAATTATTCAATCGATGGTCAGCTTTCGATTTTTATTTTTATGTAACTAAGGCTACGTCGGTTCTATGTGTCGACGAGGATGGCGAGAAGACCTGACTGCTGACCATCGCCTTCGCCGAAGTTAAGTATCCTAAATCTATATTTACAGCCTCTCTTTACAAATATGATACATCTTACAAAAGTAAGTTCAATATCTCGATCACAAACAGTTGTTCCACGTTAATTCTCTCCCTTTTCTTTCAATTTACAGGACAAAGAACGTTCGACCTCACCGCACAATATTCTCCACGATCGTTAACGACTACCCTTGCGATCTCGTTCAGTTCTGTACAATGCGATCTGTACAATTGTTTCGCTTCGCGTTAGCACCTTTCCTATACCCTCTCCTGCTTCGCCTATTACACTTCGATTCCGTCGGACGACGTATCTGAAGCTTGCTCCACGTTCTCTTGATGCCTCGATCTGATGTGCCGCTCGAGGTCTCTCCTCCTCACCAACACTTTACCGCAGAGTTCGCATCTGTACGGTGTTTCTCCGTCGGCGTGCAATCGGACGTGTTTGTTCAGATTACTTGGATCACCGAACGGTCGAAAGCAGTACTTGCATTTCAAGGGCTTGTAGCCTGTGTGGGTCCTGCACAGAAAAAGAACGACATGGATGAGCGAGACGTAGGGTCATAGGCGAATAGAAGGAAGTGGCATGGTGAAGCCGGGAATCCACTTGGAAGCTAAGCTAAGCTATGCTATGCGATGCTACGTTTTAACCCTTATGTACGTAACCAAAAATATATAACAGTTTGAAGCTTTACTATTTAAAATCTTTTGCATAAATTTTTATTTCAAAAACGCATATCGGGGCAAAAGACCTCAAAGAATGGGGATCCGGAGCGGTTTTGCGATATTTTCACCAGAACATAAAAAATTACTAAAGGAAAAATAGAAATGGGTACCCGGGTACCCGGTTGCGTACATAAGGGTTAACGCAGCTTTTGGTGGAAACGGTTCCATAAGAATGCATTGCAGCTAATTTTTTTAAACGTAGCATAGCGTCGCATAGCATACCTTAGCTTCCCGGTGGATTCCCAGTTTAACTCGAGCAGAGCAAGAAATGTTAGCTTACCGGATGTGGATCTTGAGCCCGTACTTCCTCGAGTAGACCTTGCCGCAGTAGATGCACAGGTGTCCCTGCTTCGATTTCCCAAGATTGCTGACAATCGTCTCCATTTGAGCCGCGTGGGCGTCAGCGTCGGCGGCGATCGGCGTCGACACTGCCGTCTGGCTGTTGTACGGTGTCAGAGCGTTCTCCTCCGCGGTTGGCAGGGCCACGACACCGGCGAACAAGTTGCTCTGGCCCATGTATGGTTTGAAGGCGGAGTGCCTGAAGCCCAAGTCCTTTCTCACAGGCGACACGGGGGTGACGGAGTCGGGCGAGACCTGCGTGGACGAGGAATTGGGGGAGTGTTGGGTGGAGGAGGACGGAGAGGGTTGATTGGAGGAGCTCGAGGAACTGTTGTTCGCCAAAGAGACGCTGGAATCCATGTTCTCCACCATGATCGGCGACATCCTGGGGGGCGAGTGTCGCGACGATTTGGTCAGCTCGAATTTGAAGGTGGACTGAGGGAAAAGGCTGAGCGACAGGCTGGATCTCGGCGACAGGCTGAACTCTTTCGCCAACACGGACCAGAGATGATTGCTGTCCAACCGATTGCACTTTAGGGCCAGGTGGATCTTCAAAGGATTCGGATACTCGAACAGGTTGTTGCACATGTGACAGATGTAGCGATTCTGACCTGAAATAATCGATAAGCGTCTAATTTAGCCACGGTCCCGCGAGCAGCCTCGTCCCCGAGGTTCTTTAAATCTTTAATCGAAGCACTGCTTTACCTTGAATGTTGCACGGTGTGAGGAACGGCATGTTCATCATGGCTAGAATATTCTCGGTGAACCACATCAGCAGAGGCTCGCCGGGCGTTATGCTTCTTATCGTCTTCAGTATCACTCCCTTGTCGGTGGTCATCAGTAGGACGTTGCAGCTTTGACAGTCCTTCGCGAACGTGACTATTTTCAGCCAACAGGGTGTGCTCACCAGGCCATCCACGCAGTAAAGGCGGCCTTCCGAGTCGGCAACTTCCACCTGTAGATGATTTAACAAATCGGAGTATGTTAGTACGGTTACTTCTTTATTTCCGTAGCAAAATGCACTTTTTCACACTTACGTATTGAATAACCGACGTGTTCTTTTGGCAGAGTCTGTTCACGTCGATGATCTCCGTGGAAGAATCTCTGCCAAGAGCCCCAGCAGCCCGGACCGTTGGCCTGTGGACGATTCCTTGGGACAAAGATGTCCTCTCCAGTGCCTGGATGCTCATGATCAAAGTATTCTCCGTGACGATGGGGTACACTATCTTGCCCTTCGAATCCATTCGCACACTTGAGAGATAGCTGGTTGGAATATCGGAAACGTCCCTCAATAGCCGATATCAGATTCTCACTATCATAACCACTGGTGTACTTGATATCCGAGTCGAAGAAACTCGAACAGAAGGAAACACTGGCGTAGCTGGTGGATCCTGCGAAGAATCGCTGCCGGCGATCGAATGGTTCGCAAGAGCTCTCGATGGTCGTGATGCGATGTCGAGGTGTCAACTGAGTGCGACCTGTATTCCGCACGTGGCTTATATTCGGCGGGCTTGTGCCCCGAATTGACTACTATGGGGGGCTAGTCGCTCCCCTCCAGCTCGTTTAGCCCCAGCTCTTCGTCTACGTGTAATTGTATTTAAAGAGCTGGGGGTAACTCGGCCCTTCCTGTTTCTGATTCTCGAATCCTGATGCGCTGCCAATCATTGACGGTGGAGTGGGGCATTGTGGTTAGTAGAGAGGGGGTTGTACAGGGCTTTACGACATCCTCTGTGCAAGGTGCATCCACGCGTTGAATTTAAACAAATCATTTAACCTGTTTTTATTAAAAGGTAAAACCACTCTAGACGCAGAAAAAAGACTTAAATTTGACAATTTATTTTGGGAGTATGACAAACGGAATAGAATTCCCTTTTAGGGGGTTTATTTAATACATATTGAAGTACGAAAAACAATTTTTTTATTGTCATTTTTATAGAAAATGGTGGCGACAGAGCCCGTCGCACAATGGTGTATTTGATGCAAAAAGGTGGCATTGGCGAGGTAAAAAGTGAGGGAAATTTTTTTATTTTACATTAACAACTGCGCCAATAGCAACTCAATGCCACCAAATTTTTACATCAAAAGTGCAATTTTTAGTGCAAACACTGGTTTTTAAAAAAATAAGTGAAAATTTATTTTGTGATTTAAACATTTCAGTTACGGTGAAAAATTAAACTAAGTTATGGAATCAATTCCTAGTGGTAAGTAAATCGTTAGAAGCAAAAAAAACAATTTGATTTTTGTTTCTCTCTCTTAGTACAGGGGGTCCGAAATAAATTTAAAAAATTGTATCAGATTCTGTAGAATTCTGCTTAGATTTTTAAATCAGTGTAATAGTAAGGGAATATATTATCAGATAAAAAAAATTAGCTGCTCATAATTGCTCACTTTTGTAGAATTGGTTATCAAATTTTACAATTTTATATTGTGATTACAGGTTCAAAATCAAAGTCAATGACTTTATCGAGACTGGAAATGTGGCAGATTTTAAAAAATGACAATTCCGAATCAAAAGACTTCGACAAGGTTTACAATGGAATAATAATAAAAAAAACTTTGCAAATGTTGCTGCCCCCAACCCCGATAGACGAAGAAGATGAAAATTTATCTCCAGATACTTCGGAAACCGAATTATAAATGTTAAAAGTCAAATAAATGTTTTTGTTGTAATTATTGACCTAATGCCGCATTTTTCTTATAAATACACCACTGTGCGTCGTCGAAAACTGTTTTTTCGAAAACACCGCCACGGGAGAACGGATTTCTCGGCATGTATGAGTCCTGGAACAAAAAACAAACAAAATTTATAATCTATATACAATTGGTTTTGGAAGTACGTAGGTTTTTTTTAAATCAATTTCTGTGGAAGTGGTGCACTTTTTAATAAATGAATCGATTTTTGCCCTAAAAATGAGCATTAAATTGTTTATAAATGAAAAAGTGTACATTCAATCAAAAAACGGCTACGTACTTCCAAAGAGAATATTGTTGTGAAGCTACTGTAAAAATTTCAAATCGATCCATGCAACACTCTCCGAGAATTGAGAATGAACACTTTAATTCTTGAAATTTTTGTTTACGTCCTCCTCTTCCTTCCTACATGCTTTTAGGATTTTTTTAAAATCCTAGAGTGGTTTTACCCCTTAACAGTTTATGAAATCTCATATTTTTCTACGTTTGAAAATATCATCAGATCAAATTCCAAATTTAATTAATTACCAGGTTCATAATATTTTTAAAAATTTCAAATTCGTACCACTCAGCCTTGTTTCTAGCATAGAAATCCTTCCTTTAGGTTGGCGTTTCCGTACTGTAACGCTGCTTGATGTACGTCCCGCCCTCACACCGCTTCTTGACACAGGATTGGTCTCTTGTTGCATCAGATTCAAACCCCCCCGCAACGACGTGGCCAATAATCCGCCACCCGGAACAGACCCATTGGCAATAATCCTTCTGCATCGCATTCTAAATGAAATGATCGGCGAATTTTGGTAACGTTAACTATAATTCACAACATTTCCCATAAAGCTGCCTTTTAGCACCTATAGAAGAAAACCCGTTAGGTTGAGTAATTAACCGGTCGTCGTCCATCCGAGACGACGAAAAATCAGCCACGCGGAACGGCGTCCTGCCTTGATTATTTTACTACCCTCCGTACCTTTCGATCTCGAATCTGGAGACACGCGAGATAGTGGAATATTGCGAGCTGGCGAAAGTAGGGTAAACTCGGGTAAATTGGTGATACAGGTTATTCGGTGATACTTTTTCATTTATTTGTAACTCGAAATTGACTGACTCAATTTAGATGTAACGAAGGCTAACACAAAGCGTTGATCTTCTAGTTTATGTTTTGGTAATATAATTAGTCAATTGAAGTTAGCGTGATAGAGCGAGAGAGCGTTTTGTTCCAGCAGCGTATTATTCGTGAAATTTTTCGTGCTAGTTGTGGACGATCGCTTGTTTATGTATTAGGCACGGTAAAGGCAGGTAATATGGAACATCTGATTGATAAAAGCTTGTCAAAAATAGGGGAATTTCTTTTTTTTAATAAAACTGATATGAGGGGACAAGGGAACTAATGCATAATCATATTTGTATAGCCAAATGTAGAAATATTCAATTGCTTTGCGATGATAGTAAAAACAATGGAATGAGTGAAAATCGGCCGTTCGAAAAATGGGTCCTTATATGGAACACCTAGGAAATTTGTAAAGAAAACTCAAAAATCTTTACTTTTATTTTACTAAAAATGAAGATTTATTAAGTAGAAGATACAAATAAATAAATATACATGATTTTTTGAACTTATTCCTGCTTTTTGCGTCTCCTACACGTTGGGCACGTGAATAATACGTCGCGAGCCCCACATTCTTCGTGTGTCTACTGAAAGCAGCGAATACATTGGGTCTACTTTCCATTGCCATTATTTTTATAATTTCTATCGCAAAATAAGCATTTCGCATCATCGTCGTCATCGTCGTTATTAACTTCATCTATGTTACTTGGTATGTTCCATATTACGTACACACATATTCCGACAAAAAATTAAGAATTATACTAAGGAGAAACTAACTTTATTGGTAAACTATTGTTGAATAATCAAGAACACACATATTTAATGATAAATTATATCAAAACAATTCTTTGTAACATGCCTTCACTACAATATTTAACTGTTTGATGCCATTTTCAAAAACTTTTACATCCCTCGAAAAATTTATACATTTCTCTTTCAATGGGGGATGCCCGACTGATGTTCAATTGTCAGTAACATCGTCTATTGTGTCTAAGGATCTAGTATACACGATTGCCTGAAGAGTTCGTTATTTCTTTATCGAAATATTACGAAGTTCCATATTACGTGCCGTTCCATTTTACCCTATATGTGCTTTAGAAGATAAATGGAAAGTTCAAACTGCACGTAAGTGATGGTAAAATGATACTTTAACAAGTACTCTTGAAATTATCATACAATAAGGCATTAGTGTTATTTTTGCTTATGAAATTGACTAAATTCTTATTTTTCGTGCGCCTGATACTGTGTTTCTGATTCTGCTGTTCGAGAAATTCTGATATTAAATACCAGAAACCCTGTTGGTTTCTTACGTCTCACACATCTAACGATCATGAAATGATTGATTTTACGGTAAATAACAATAACATAAAATAATATAAAATAATATAAAATAATATAAAATAAAGTAAAATAATGTACACTAATGTAAACTCATTAGTTTACATTATTTTATATTATTTTATATTATTTTACATTTAAAATAACATAAAATAATATAAAACAAGTAGCTGATGGCCATATCACGGGCTAGCGAAACTATCGCGGAGTTACCAGAGCTATCACGGAGAAACCACATTATGTCATGACAACTTAATTTTCTATATTTTCAATTAAATATACTCAGTAAATTTCTGTTAACCTATCATTTGTTTCGCTGACGTCTGACCTATCATTATATCCTAGACTCACTTTCAGAATATGTAAATATTAGCAGTTATTAGACAAATTCTAAAACTATCACGGATTTACCCGAGTTTACTTCTGAGGAGTTACGATTATGACAAAAAATTAGTTAAACACACTATGGATCCCATAATTCTGAGATGTTTATTTTTCAAAAAATTACTAAGCCATAGTTCGATTTCCTTCTCAAAAAACAAAAGCTACAGAAAATTTCAAATAATATTGGTTATACCCCTCGCTATTAAATAACAAAATAAAAGAAACATTGTAAAATAATAACAAGCTACTTCTCTTTAACAATTAAAATTTTCAAACTTTAGGGTTGGTAGTTTTCTGCATAACTGGACTCCATTGTGCTTGTTGTA
Organism: Andrena minutula; assembly: GCA_929113495.1. Classification (NCBI taxonomy): domain Eukaryota; kingdom Metazoa; phylum Arthropoda; class Insecta; order Hymenoptera; family Andrenidae; genus Andrena; species Andrena minutula. The sequence continues at coordinate 20,905,076 of OV815994.1, forward strand.
ACAGGTCCCTGAGTGGGTGTCGTCGCGGGTGCGTGACCAAGCCGAGCAGTATACGCGATAGGGACAGGGATGATTGTAAAAGTACCGTTCCGGTGGTTTTCGTGGGTATTAAAAGTCGGCCGCGACTGGCGCCGGATTGTCTGACCTATTTTTGACCGGCAAGTCCGCTAGTGCGACCTTTACGGGCCTCGCGGTCTTTCGGTGCAGCTGAAGCGTGACGCCAAGGGACGCAGGTACCTATAGACGCGCGATCCCAATTTCATTAAACCCTTTTGCGCATCCCATATCCTTCGATTGTTTTGCTGCCGCCTAATGAGTCCCGCAGACCTTTATGATCGACTAGCTTGTCGGCTTCAGGTGTCATTATGATTTTACCAGCATTACTCGCGACTCGGTCCTCCCTCCTTTATGCTCGCACGCCGCGCTTGGTACGCGCAAACCGTCCATAAAGGCAATATTTAACTGTCAATCATTACTCGCGGTATCGGACAGCGGCGATCCTCCACAGGTGAAGAAACCGACAACGGGAAACAAACTGACGAATTAAAGCGACACGTTTTCCTCAAGCGTAATTGAATTTTCGTTCTGCCGAAGCAGACAAGTACACGCGGGCGTGACGCGCAGGTCCCTGTCTCCGTCACCAGGAGCCAAGCGCTGGATGTTTGATGGGGCTATAAAAGCCTCATGTGAAAGGACATTGTTTGGCTCAGCTGCAATCCGGCGTGCATCCCCGTCGAGGACGAGGGAAACGTCCAGCCGAAAGGTGCATCTGAATCAACGCTTGATTAGGAAATTAAGTGGCTCATTCTTCTCGCACGCGTGCGTAGATCGCGATCCAGCGATACCACTTGGATTTGCCTAATCGTTCGTCGATCTGGAGGTCCTCCCCGCGCGCCAGCCCATGGCTCGAGTGCCCCGATATTCTTTTATCTCGGACGATGAAGTATCTCGTAAAGGACGCAAAGCGCGTCCCGTTCCTGCGGCTCTACTGTTTTTCAAGCAGAAGCCTCCGATTCACACGGGTCGCTCTGCGCGTACAGAATTTCGGCGCGTCGTTCGTTCGCCAGTGAGCGTCTCCTCGACTCGAACAGCTTAGGATAGCCGAAGGAGAGCACCGTAACGAGCCACTTAATGTTTGCTTGGCGGTGCTCGCGATTACGCGGCTACAGGTATTCCGTGCTAATTGCTAGTACCGACTAATCGGCAACTTACGACGCTCGAGGTTAATACGTCGATCTTTATCTCGTCCTGGTTAAAAGACACTTAGCGTTATTATGCCTGTTGGGACTCGGGTAGAGGCCGAGCGGGATCGCGCGGGACAGGGTTCCGTAATTTCTGCTTAACGATTTCGGGGTAGGATAGAGCGATCTCCGCTCCGAAGGAGAACCAGGAGGAGGGTATGGTGCCTTCTTGGTGGCTCTCCTGCACGGATGACGTGATTCATCCAGGGTGAATGGTGCCGGACCAGGGAATGACACGAGTGTTCACAAGCTGCACCATCCCCCCAGTACCAACCCCTCGCTCGAGCACGAGTGTTTCACCATTCTCTGTTGCCCCACGTACGGACCAAAGCAAGCTACGGGCTACGGCAAGTGTTCGAGACCCTCGCGCGCTTAGGCGGTGGCAAACATAAGCGTGCAGGCCTCCTGCAAATTTATTCTTCGTCATTTACCGGACACCTTCTTTCCTTTGGATACTCTTCCCAGCTACGATCGAGCGAAAGTTTCAAGATCGTCAGTTTTTTTTTCATTTTTAACCGTTTATATATTTTATAATAATAATAATAATAATTCGTCTTTATTTATCACATTTACAAACAACAAAAAGAGAAAAACAACTTATGTGATAAATAGGCGAGGTTCAGCATAGGGTAGATGTCCCTATTACTGTCATTGTCCCTATTACTGTCATTGTCCCTATTACTGCCACTTCATTTATTTTGCTTAATAAAAATGTAACGTATAAAGAATAATGCACAACAATAATATTATTATTAAATTGGGACTGTTCTGATTATTATTAATATTATTGTTGTACACTATTCTTTATACGTTACATTTTTACAAATTAAAATAAATAAACTGGCAGTAATAGGGACACTGACAGTAATAGGGACATCTACCCTATATGCCGTTGTGCAGAGCACGCGAATTTGTTTTATGTTAAGCATTGAAAGACAAACGTCGGGCTGTGTTTAGTTCAGCAAAGGAGGAATCGCATCGCGTTAGTTGGAGATGCAATCGGGGATATTTCTGTTTCTTACCGCAGCGGCTGGATAAATTTCTGTTTTTGCCCGCATCCCCGCTTGGGGTTGCACCCTCTGGCTGTCTCTTTCTAAAATCAGGGTGCATTGAGAGAAGCGCGAGCAGGCGAGCGAGCAAGTGTTCCGCCGTGACCAATGGGCCCTTGCACGCATGTGCGCGCTTCCCAATGCGATATTAATATCGCGATTATCATCTACGTATTATCGTCAGCCCCTCGCCGCACGATGCTCAAAATAAGCCTGCGAGGAGCACCCTGCTCGGCTTGTGCGACGGCTGCCAGTACTTTCACCAACCATTTCTCCCGATTCTAGGAGCTAACAACAATCGCACCGCGAGATCAATCCTTCACTCTCGTCCGTTTCGCGCCATAATTGCAAATCGCTGCAGAACCTCGATTTCAAATACGGTGGCGTTGTTTCGAGATCCGCAGACCTATCACTCTGTCGTTGGGTGACCAGTGTCAGTCCATAAATTGGTGCATAAATTTAGATGCTCGGTAGAAGCGTAGATCTCTTCCGGCTTCGGGAGCGAGGCGGCGCGGCGCGGCGGGGAAATCGTTGACGTCGACCCCTTCGCCACGCAGAGACGTAACAAATCTTATTGTTCGGCGCCCTTTTACGAGATTCTATATAACGCGACCGCGCTGGATGCTGCGGGGCGAAGCCTGAATTATGGTCGCCTTTGCGGGGAGGTGATCATAAAGGTGATTCGTCTCGGTCCTGCAAGTGTCAAAAGCCTGTCCCTAATAGCTTTTCCAACGAGGCACGGGGTTATGTATTGTTAATATTCGCTAGGAGTAGTCGCGAGTGCTGGTCAAGTAACTAGTGGGCTAATTTTTGCGATAGCTTTTCTTGGTCACAGCTAGATTTAAAGGGGTAGTGGACTATTTTAGCTTCAGAAAATGGATTACTTTTTTTAATGATTTTGAAAGTTTTGTGTTTTATGAAAATTTTAAATAAAATTTCATGAAGAAATTCGAATAATTGTCGAAGTTGTAGCAGGGAATGTAATTGAGTGCAGCGTGGAGTAACAGCCTCGCAGAGCGGTATTAGCATAGGGCACTTAAGGGGAGGTTCCGGTCTAGAGCCTCAAAAAATAGGTGATATTTAGGAATTAATTAAAGGAAACCTACTATATATAATTTAATGTGACTTTTTGCATTGTGTTAAGGATGTCTTAAATTATCGAAATATATTCTTTGTTTTATAATTAATCATTGCAGACGGCCCTGGGGAGTCGTTAAAGTCAAGTCGTCAAAAAATTGATCCAAAACGGTGGGCGCTGTATCTCCAAAAGTTATTATCCGATTCGACTGAAACCTTTTTTATTTTGAAGATTATTATTTTCGCTAGGGAGGGAACTAGAAAAAATTACAAAAAAGAAATTTGGTTAGAGAATAACGGCACTTGAAGTGTGAAATCATATTTTCCTTATATTTTTCGTCCTTTCAACGCCTTTGAAAATTATAAATTTTCAATTTTTTGTAATTTTTTCTAGCCCTTCCCCCCCCCCCCTAGCCAGAAGTATATTCTTCAAAATAAAAAAGTGTCAGTCGAATCGGATAATAACTTTTGGAGATACAGCGCCCACTGTTTTAAGAACACTGTTACGAGATAAACGCGTTTAAAGTTTTACGTGAGTGCCGAGTAGCCCGGTGTTATCAATGCATTTGCCGCTACTCAAATGCTTATAACTTCGGGAATTTTACGAATTTCAACAAATCCTTTTAAACACGTATTCCTAAAAGGTTGAATATTCGAAAAAATGAAATAAAAAATCGACTTTTAAACCGGAACCTCCCCTTAAGGCTAATGAATGAACACTATTATAAAATTATGTTTGCAGCGCGATTGAAGAAGAAGTGAAAAGAAATTAAAAGAAGTCTCTAATTAACTAATTGCTTACTTTAAACCTCCCCTTAATTTTGAAGTCGGTTTTCTCGAAACATCATTTTCAGAAACGGTGTACATCACAACTCTTGAACCAATGAATATTTTCGCTTAAAATTTTAACTGGAGCTGTAGAATTCCATTCTCTATCGTGTAGAAATTCCGCATCGACATTGGATGTTTGTAAAACATTTTATAACTGATTAAAGACGATTTTTTCCTGTAAGAATGTGGGAAAAAATTTATTCGTGTGTAACTTCCACAGTTTTTGTTCGAATTCATCGGCAAGTTTCCACACTGTAGATATTTGTGTATAGAATAATCACCTCGAAGCATTTTGCTTTCAGAAGATTAGTTCACCTTAACCCTTATGTGCGCAACCAAAAATATACAAAAATTTGAAGCTTTACTATTTAAAATCTTTTGCATAAATTTTTATTTCAAATACGTATATCGGGGCAAAAAACCTCAAAGAATGGAGATCCGGAGCGGTTTTGCGATATTTTCACCAGAACATAAAAAATTACTAAAGGAAAAATAGAAATGGGTCCCCAGTTGCGCATATAAGGGTTAATTGATGTACACCACCTGCAGCGGCGCGTCGTACAGGACTAACTTCAACGATTAATAACTTCGACAATTTTATACATTCCAACGTTTTTTATGTTGTAAATACTCGCATACGTGCCCACAATAGATTGTCAAAAGCACGACTATAACGATTGTTTGGTATCAAAGTAATTTAACGTCAAAGAAACTAACGATGTTATGTATCCAATAGTCCACTACCCCCTTAACCAGAGATGGGCAAAATGTAATCTAATTACAACTTACAAATTACTATTAAACTGTAATTGTATAGTTGAATACACATTATTTTCTGTAATCGTTAATTTAGGTGGTTGATAAAATTGTAGTCAACCACCTACATTAACGATTACAGAAAATAATGAATAATCAACTACACAATTACAATTTAATCGTAATTCATAAGCTGTAATTAGATTACATTTTGCCCAACACTGCCCCTAACACGGTGTTTAAGTGACATGGAATGTCCAAGAGAAAGATCCCATGAATGAAGCTTACGTAAAGGCACGTTGTCATTTCTCGGTCGCATCCGACGCAGCCGAAGTCAGAATTTAGTTGTTTCGGTCACGTGCCGCCGACATATTGTCCGCGTCCCGTGGAGGCGAGTGTTCTGTAACTCGACACGTGCCGGTCGACCGCCCCACAACGCGATCGCGGAGGACGGTGCACCCCATCCTCGGCTTCCTATTTAGCCATTAGCTACTGTTTACTTGATTTTAAGAGTCAATTCATTCGACGGGCCATCGTTGGCAAACACGCAAGAGTACGAAGCCGCCATTCTCCCGATCTCAGGACCAAGCAGCCGTTTCTCATCTCGTTATAGCTCTCGACTGGGAAACTGGTGAAGCAAAAAGCATCTCGCTCAGAATGTTCGCAGCGAGAGAGTCCTTGGACCTGGTGGAACGGGGAGCATCACGTGGAAGTACAGGTGACACGGGTCACATGATGAAATAACGCAGAACCCCCTGTGCCCTATCAGTGGCACGGGGTTACTTGCCCCTGCCCCGAAAACCTCCCTTCTCGAGTCTCCCTAAAACACGATTCACTTGGCACACAAGTTTTCTGCATATAATGCGCGGTATCGGGACGAACCCCGCCGCTTAATTTAATCCAATACAATATGGACCCCCCTCACCTCGTCGTTCACCGTCGGAAGGGGTGCGCTAAAGAGGGTGGGTGGCTTTTTAAAACTGTGCCGATCTCGATTCACCGTGAAACCTCATCCTATTATGATCGATCTAATCCTGATTGGCCCGGACAGGTTTTTTACTTTCGCGGTGCACCGACCACGAGTCTTATCTAGTTTCAGAGGGGAGAACGAATTCAGACATATTCTCTATCCTGGCATTCTCCTCCCCCGTGCGGTTTTACAGGACAGTCGCGTTTGTCGCAGCTTCTCGTTTATCCTCCACCGAAATCGCGACTTCGTTAAACAAAGAAAGCGAGAAAGAAGGGGCGAAGATTAAGCAGGGAATCAACTAGGAAGCTAACAAGGAAACATATCGAACCCGAAAATTCTGTTTTTAATGAAACTCCGTACGATTGTAGAGCATGTCGGAGTATGTAAGAAACGATTTTGTTTCTGCGGAAAAACACTCCGAGGGGGTGAAATCAGCCCCCAAATTTTCACCGATTTTTCGTTTTTAGAGTATAACTTTTGACGTACAAAAATTTCTTTTGCAGCGCGTTATACGGCATCAAACACTGAACATTTTGTCCATTTACGGTTTTTTTCTATCTCGCACCGTTACAAAGTTATACTCGAAAAATCGCTGAAAATTTGGGGGCTGATTTCACCCCTCAGAGTGTTTTTCAGCAGAAAAAAAATCGTTTCTTACATACTTCAACATGCTCTACAATCTTACGGAGTTTTATTAAAATCAGAATTTTTGGGTTCGATATGTTTCCTTATAAGCTAAGCTACGCTATGTTTTAGCTTAGCTTTTGGTGGAAACGGTTCCATAAGAATGTATCGAAGCTAATTTTTTTTTAAAACGGTGCATGGCATAGCGTAGCATCAATTAGCACCGCTTAGCTTCCCGGCGAATTCTCGGTTTTATGGCTGGGATAGATCGCGGTAATCCGTAGAGCGAGTCGTGACCTCTTTAAATTTTCCTTCGCCGAATAGCGTTGCAATACCGTATTGTCCGCGCGCAGCAGACTGCGACGGCGCCTTTTTGTAATTGCAGGCAGTTTCGGGGCGACTTTGCCCGTACCCTTCCATGGGGCTGGTGCGTACAGGTCTAAGGTAATTTAATAAACGCGAAGGCAAGTCGCAGGGGGCAGGTGCCGAAGGCGTCGTCGGCGCCGAAACGGCCCGCCCCTCCAGACTTCCCGTCGCCGTCACCTAATCTTCGCAATCGACGATCCAAGAGCTTATTTTTTTTTTATTTACCTCTGCCTATCGTTTCGAGCGATCGGCTTACGACCAGGGCCTTGCCATTTTCCAGCAGATTTTTACAACCTTTAGCATCGCGGGCGTTTCCCAAGTTTTACCCAGCAAAGTCGAGTCGCGACGTGGGACGAGAATGCTTTATTTATTTGGAAATTGGTCAAAATTTGAAGTGTCGAAATTCTGTACTATAGCTTCATTAAGGGGGGAGGCCTACCTAGAGCGGGCGAAACAATGCACTTCTTTGGGATTTTTTCTAGAAAAATCGTTACACTTTTATTAATAACTATTAGTCTATTGTTAAGAGTACATCTAATGGACAGTTCAGTATTTTTTGCTTTAAAGAATATTAAAAGATTTGGGAGTTTTAGGCGATGACCGGGATGTTCTTTTTTTTTAAGCGTTTTGCGGTTTCAACTGAAATGAAAAATTCGGATGGTTTTAGATAGAGCATGAAATTATCTAGGCGCTATCGGGCCCGATTTTGGAAAAATTATTTTGAGACAAAATGGCGGCGCGGCAAAGTTGAACCATCGATTTTCAACAAAAAAGTCGTTCCTTTCTTGGCGTGTAAAAAAGAAACTAAGAAGAATAAAAAGAAATCCCTCCGATAGCGCCTAGATAATTTCATACTCTATTTAAAACTGTTCGAATTTTTAATTTGAGATGATTCTGCTACGAGCTACGATGGTCACCGAAAAACGCTTAAAATTTTTTTTTTAATATTCTTTAACGCAAAAAATACTGAACTGTCCTTTAGATGTACTTTTAACAATAGATGAATAGTTAGTAATAAAAGTGTAACCGTTTTTCTAGAAAACAAATACCAAAGAAGCGCAATGTTTCGACCGCTCTAGGTAGGCCTTCCCTCTTAAATTTTTATTAAGTGTTCGTAGCATTAGAAAACACAAAGAAAGACACTTTATACTCGCATTAGGTTTGATTCAATTGTATATGAATCTGACCTGTATGAAAAATTTCAGTCTTTTTGTCTTTCAGTTGCATCACTTCAAATAATTATTGCCTGAATCCTATTACTTCATAAATTCTCAATATTTTATACATTATTGAGTATCTTATTATTAATGATTTCGTACAAAAACAATCTGAATTAACTTGGATTTCATCATTAAATAAATGTATAAAATAAAAATGCGTTGCTCTCAATACTATAATAATTCAACTAGTGATTTAAAGTTTTGTTCAACGTCGCCCAGGGTCTAAAATACTTGAATTTAATCCTTTAATGGTAAAGTTTTAAAATGTAGAAAAATTACCTGCTATTCATCAAATAAATCTAATGTAAACATTTTAGATTGTACCTAATAATTTTGATGGAAGGTAAGGTCACGAACACGAAAATTCAAAAAATTCTGAAACTTTATAAATATATAGGTAATTTCTTGCTGATTACAACGCAATTTTTGTTTGCTGCCCACATTCATTCGAAGGGGGTGAAATTAACCACCGAAAATTCGGCTATTTTCCGATTTCGTGTTATAAATCGCGAACTATTAAGATATAAGTTAATTAGATCTGTTAATTAGATCTATCATTTGGTAAAAAAAATTATTTTACAGTTCACAAGTTATAACACAAAATCGAAAAATAGCCGGATTTTCTGGGGTGAATTACACGCCCTTAGAGTGAATTTGGGTAGCAAACAAAAATTGCGTTGTAATCAGGAGGAAATTCTCTACATATTCACAAAGTTTCAGAATTTGTTGAATTTAAGGGTTTGGGATGTTCCCTCGTTATTCGTAGAAAGCCCAGAAGGATTGCAATTTTTTTCTAACTCTCAATTATTCTAATAAGATATGGTATCGGCGCACTGGTTCGGTCTCTTAACAATTATTTTTTAAATTAAATCAAACGGTTGCGACTAGTTTCAAATAGCACACGCAGTATTTTTCGCTGCATCAAAACTTTCCTTGATAATGGTCAAGGTAATAACCGAAACGTTGGAAATTGATATTAACATTTATATTTGCAAAATAGCTTTGATTTAATTTAAAAAATAATTGTTAAGAGACCGAACCAGTGCGCCGATACCATATCTTATTAAATATACAGTCGAAATTTAATTTATCTCAGTTGTTCTACCTAACATGAATTGAAAGTGTGGAAATTTTTACAATGAAAGTCCAAACCGCTTGGAAGTAATTGCCACGTCTAGTTATTGTCCTTTCATCATTCCACCGTGCGTCGTCCCCGTATTTCTCGCTCCTAATCCGGAATAACAAGTAAGCGGGGAGGCAGAATTTAGTTCGACGGTTTTAGCGACTCCCGATTTGTATTCTCGACTTAACGACTGTCTTTTCAGCTGCGTTTTCATGTAGAGCAACGTCGAAAGATAATCCAAGGAAGATAAGCCACCCACCATTAGCCACAAATATCTTAATTCCGTCCACAGCGGTTCGCTTCCAAATTGCACGGGGCAAGTCAAATGACCCGCAATCTTTCAGCGCAAAAAAGGGTAGAAGGGAAATGTGAAAACTCATTGCATAAGAATGTTGAATATTTCATTTATTTGCATCCTTCGAAATGTTCGTCGTAAAGCTATGATCGGTGCGAATAGTTCGCGCACCGCTCTCGCCGCTTGAACAGATTTCCCTCTGGATTTCCCGTGGCCATCGTTGCTCCTCGGCTCGAGACGGTCCTGCAAAATATAACGAACGGGATCGTCTTGGAGGCGAGTCCGCGAAGGTGCGTTACGAGTTGCTCGAGACGCGTGACATTTATTAACGCCTCGTTCTGGATCCGTTGGGCAAACTTATGCGGACTGGGTGTCGAGAGTAGGAGGATCGATAATTAATTCCTGATGGATTTTTGTGGAAGCCGACCGGTGGTGGTGGCTGCTCGTGTTTGCCGTAGGGAGGCTCGCAAACGCGGTGGAGACCTGTCACTGGGGCACGAGCGGAGGAGATGGATTTGTTTCGCAGCTGTGTACACTGCTTAATGTAGAAGCCAGCGGGGATGGGGATCGGTCCGATGCTGCTGGTAAGGTGTCCCTAAGTCCGAAAGCTAACTATCATACGCTCGTTTCTCCGTCCAAGATCAACGAGCGTTAAAACCTCGGCAAACGAGGGAAAAGAGGAGGCGACGATCGCTTAGATAATTCCTCTGATTTACGTACAATGATGGTCCCCGATGATGTCTCTCGCTAAACGACGTCCGCGCCGTGGATAACGGGCGGTTGGTAATTCACGAAATTCGGATCGCAGCCGCCGTCCTCCAAGTTGTCCATCGACGGTTTCCTCCTCCTCAAGGCGTCGTACTCTTCGCCGAGCTTTTTGTACGTTTCCGCGCGATTCTCCAGAATCTCCCTGATGATCTCTAAAAGGTTTGCGCGAAGGGATGAACAGGAAGATCGGAGCGAGGGCGAAGGGAGGCGCGAGGGTATCGAGCTGTTTCGCAAAACCTCGTAACGATGACGGGAGGGGTGTACCGCGGAAGGTTCGAATAAGTGTAATTTATGAGCTCTCGGTGACCGGAGCGACAACAGGGAGTCGGTATGTCGCGACATAGTGGCACCAGATCGATGTACCTGAAGCTTATAGCTTTCGGTTCCGCCTTAGGCCCCCGTACTTTCTCGGGGATAATAACGAACGGCGCGAAAGTCCCTTCTTCCCCCACCTCGCCGTTACAAAGCCTCCATAGACAAAAATGTTATTAGCGCCACGGACAGCGGACAAAGAGAGGCTTTGCATCGGCGTTACTGACACCTTTTGTAATCTAAAGTCATGTTCTCCAGCACGGAAATGTACCGGAGGCGCGCAATGGTGGAACATCCCTTCCCACACAGCACCATAACATTGCAGCAACGTCTTTGAAATATTGCGGTGCAAGATTGCAATGTTGCACCATAACATTGCAGAGACGTTGCAGGTTCAGTCCTATGTCCGCCTTAGCAATATTGCAGATGTGTATTTTTGCAATGTTGCGGCAGCATTGCAAGCATGTAGTCCTGCAACGTTCCGGCAATGATTCTGCAATGAAACGGCAAAATTATGGCAATGATCCTGCAACTCTTCGGAAATATTGCGAATAATATTGAGTATATTCTCTTGCTCGATTTTATATACGTGTTTGTGCAATAAAGACGTTTAATAATAATAATAATAATAATTTCACAGATTAAAATATGTAGTATCTACTCTATCTAAACAAATTAAATTCATTTTCAAATTTCTTCTATAATTTAAATTCATGTACAAACAACATTCATATCTTCAACGGCCAACGCGAAATTCTAGCATATCCAGTTAAATGAAACATGCTGTAGAATTTACTCGACGTCATATTTCAAATTTCGTCAAAGTCATAGTTGCTTCAGAATATTGCTGTACTTTTTCTACAATATTTCCACTACAGTATTGCACGGCAATATGTAGGCAATTTTGCTGGGTCGTTGTCATTGAAACATTGCACATCGATTTGCGCGCAATATTGCCGAAATATTGTAGGATCATTGCCAGTGGAACATTGCACGTCGATGTGCGCGGAATATTGCCGAAATATTGTAGGATCATTGCCACTGGAACATTGCACGTCGATGTGCGCGCAATATTGCAGAAATATTGTAGGATCGTTGCCAATGGATCATTTTTTTTTTTAGTTATTTCAAGTTGCATCAACCTCTATAATGGATCATTGCACGGCAGCGTTCTTGCAATATTGTTGCAATATTGTAGGATCATTGCCACTCCAATAATGCACAGCAATATTGCAGGAACGTTCCTACAATATTGCAATGCAACCTGCAACAACGTAATATTGCAGCAACGTTCCTGCAATACAGCTGCAACGAAGTGTGCTGTATGGGTTTGAACATCTACGTGCCACCCGGGAGCTTGAATTACGAATTCACGTTATGGACAACATTTACCCGTGAGTAATTCCCTGCTCTCGATCATGTTGCCCATTTCTTTCTTCACCTCCTTCATCAGCCACGGCATGAAGCCATCCTCGACATCTGCGCAAAACAAATGTTACGGGTTTCCACGTGATCCGGCTAGGTTTAAAAAACGAATTAGAAGCGAGGGGCAAGCGTTCTATTATGTACATAAAGAAAAATTAATAAACCTTTCTGATTAACTAATTCACAAAAAGTAGCAGTGTTCTTGCGAGTTCACGAACCAGCCTTGATCTCGTCCAGCAGGAACCCGGACATCTTTAGTCCTTCGAGAACCGCCGGAAGAAGCTCCGCGATGTAGCCCGTCAGGAGGGTGGCGGCCGCCACGCGTTCCTCCGATTCCTTTTGAGTTCTCATTGCCTTCTCGTGCTGCCTCAATCGTTGATCCTTCGGAAGGACATTGCAAACGTAAGTCTAACCTTTCCGCGACTCTGTCAGGGCCACCTTTACCAATGGGCTAAATGGGCTATAGCCCACGGGCGCCCCTGTTCCAAGGGCGTTTAAGAATCAAATAAGTTGAAATGCTTTTTCTCTTCAATTTTGGAGACTAAAATTTCGTTCGCGAGGATTGTTTTTGTTCGTGTTTGCCTTGGTGGAGACCCGGGTTGTGATGTAGTGCCTTGCACCGATTGAGAAGAAATTGCACCCTTGGGGGCTAGGGCGCCAAAATTTTTTAGCCCAGGGCGCTCAAAATTGTTAAGGCGACCCTAGATTCTGTTAAACCTCCGTTTCAACACTTGTTTATATCTACCTTCTCCTCTCTTAATCGCCTTTCTTGCTCCTCGAGCCTTCGCGCCTCGGCCTTCTCAGCCGCGCGCAATTCTAAGAATTTCCTCTGCTGCTCTTTCAGGGCAGCGACTTCCTCTTCCTCGAGAACCTCTATCAACGCCTGCTCGATCGTTTTCCCGACGAGCAGCTCCAATATCGGCTGCACCTCGAAGTCGAAGTCGAAGAGCTGCAAGTAGAGTTTGCTTGTTACACTTTCGGTCCCTCGAACGATTTCGTCCTGCTCGCGTAATCAGGATCGTCGGGCAATGGGGAGAACTTACGTCGCCAGGTTCGATTTGCGTGCTGACATCCTCGCCGATTTTCTCGGGGCAATATCGCGGGGTCGGTGGCCTGTCCAAGAAGTAGTCGGTTTGCGTGGCGACGTCCGCCTCGTCCGGTTTCTCGGACAGCTGTCGAAAAGAATTTGTCAGGGAATAACAGGGGAATGGTAAGTCCAGAGCCAGATTTACCTTTCTAGGGCCCTAAGTTGAATATTTGGGCCCTCGGTTAAATGTAAAAAATAAAATGATGCTGATTTGATTTTTTTTTATAATAATACTCGTATAATCTAAATAAGAATTTAATTTAATAAAGATACAAGTTAATGAAGATAATATAAAAAATGCTAATTTTTCGAAGAGAATATTTAGAATAAGGGGCCCCCAGTAGGGTGGAGTGAAAAAAACTTTTTTTTCGATAATCAAATTCTAATAGTGCGGAAAAGTTGCCTACTTGGCCCAATAAAACGTGTAAGAAATTTCAGCTCGATCGAATAATTTCTCCTGTGTGCACCAAAGGCCTTAACTTTCAAAATTTTAGTACAAAACTTAAGGAAGTTGAATTTTCTTCAGCTGGTGGATTCTACCTTTTTTTTTACCCAGGACTATATTTGCTGCGTAAATGATGCAAAGAAACATCCGTGGCTGGTTTCGGAACGATAGGAATGGCCTATTGGCACTGTAAACTATCAAAAAATGCAGCCCTTCGCTATACTTTCTAAAAGTCGTCTGACAAGGGAAGATCACGAACCCGGAAATTCAAAAAAATCTGAAACTTTGTGGATATGTAGGGGATTTTCTCCTGATTACATTTATTTTGCTGCTCAAAATCACTCTAAGGTGGTGAAATTAACCCCTGAAAATTCGCGTATTTTCCGATTTTGAGTTGAAATTGCATGAAAAAAAATGGATTATGCTGTTTCATAATTATTTAAACCACCAATTCAGATTTCACCCGAAACAACGAATTTTAGAAAACATTTGTTTATAATTTTTTTCTAATTGTTTAAACGATTGATTTAACTTTTACTATTTGATAGATCTAATTAAAAGAAGTAACTTTCATCTTGAGATTTTTTTCTATCTCTTACAGTTCGCGAGTTATAACACAAAACTGGAAAATACACGAATCTGCAGGGGTTAATTTCACTGCTTAGAGTGATTTTGGGCAGCAAAAAAATTGTGTTGTAATCAGGAGGAAATCCCCTACATATCCACAAAGTTTCAGATTTTTTGAATTTCCGGATTCGTGATCTTCCCTTGTCAGACGACTTTTAGAAAGTATAGCGAAGGGTTGTATTTTTTGATAGTTTACAGTGCCGACAAGCCATTCCTATCGTTCCGAAACCAGCCACGGATGTTTCTTTGCATCATTTACGCCGCAAACATAGTCCTGGTTAAAAAAAAGGTAGAATCCACCAGCTGAAGAAAGTTCAACTTTCTTAAGTTTTATACTAAAATTTTGAAAGTTAAGGCCTTTGGAGCACACAGAAGAAATTATTCGATCGAGCTGAAATTTTTTACACGTTTTATTGGGCCAAGTAGGCAACTTTTCCGCACTATTAGAATTTGAGTATCAAAAAAAAGTTTGTTTCACTCCACCCTACTGGGGGCCCCTTATTCTAAATATTCTCTTTGAAAAATTAGCATTTTTTATATTATCTTTATTAACTTGTATCTTTAATGTTTATTTATATTAATGTTATGTTTAAATTAAATTCTTAAAATTTTAGCCCCCAGCTAAACGGGGCCCTAGGCTTCAGCCTTGTTAGTCTATAGGTTAAATCCAGCACTGGGTAAATCTTTATGATCGAAGGGCGCTACCTCCTCGAGAAAGATGTCCGTCTGCACTGGCTCGTGTTTGCGACCAGCAACAGGAGGCGGTGACCCTACTCTGCCGATCAGGGCGCTGGTATCCTGGGTTTGGGCCCGCTTTCGAGCCAAGTGCCTTCTCCTGGCCTCCGCCTGCCTCGCGGCTGTCGATTGTTCCCCATCGATCTGCGACAAATACGCAGACGTTCCTCTATCAACCGTAGAACTTACCTTAAAACCTCCACCGGCCGTTTCCATCGTCGCCAATTTATTCGAACGTCGGCGTTCTCTTACTTACAAGGACTTGCGCGGTGGCGTACGTGCTTCCACGAACGACACGACGGTCAAACATGATATTCCCGAAAGGAATCTGTTGATCGCTGTGAACAGAGGAAAATATATTTTTCTGCTCGGAGTATATTCCAAAGAAGAGCCGTCGCTGTTGAGCAAGCGTCGACAAATTGCAAGTGGGTGCTCGGAATTCTGCACGCAACATATATCGCATAACGCCGAGGTAGGATCTCGCAGCACGCGCGACTGCATTCGATAATAGAGGCTCGGTTTTTTTGCACGGTATGCGAGGGGATATTTTCGTAAGAGCGTAGAGTTCGTCGACGACGAACTTACGTCGGATCGTTCTTCCTGGCGATCTTAGGTCGGTCGTCCAAGGTCGAGGCAGCCATGGCCGTGGCGTTGATCATTCCAAGAGTGAAATCGACGGTGGCCTTGAGAGCAGCTGGACACCTAGCGTTATGGCTGCTGTGACGTACCTCAGGCTTCTTGGCCAACGACACGAGGGACTTGAATCTGGATCGCAGAGGGCAGCTGTCGGTTTCCTCGTTATCGTTCGCGATAGGAGCGATACCGAGAAGCGCTGCCACTTCCGGGGGTGGCATAAGAAACTCCCCCGTCTTCACGGTGGTGATGAACGGTTTCTTGCGGAACAGTTGGTTCCTCTTGGCGCTCTTGCGCTGCTCCTCCTTCTCCTGTTCCTGGATCTTCATCAGCTTCGCGTTCAGGACCTCGTTGAAGTCCTCGGTGGACAGGGTGATGCTCGGCTTGATCGCCGGTACCTTGTCCAATGACCGCAAGCTGTCTTGGCTCTTGCTCCTCGTTTTCTTCTTCACGGGATTCACCTGGTTGGACTGCAGGCTCGCCTGGACAAGGTGATCGTTCGATCTGCTGAGACGCTTCCGATGGTACAGCCCGTTCTTCGAGTTCTCGTGCCGAGTGATCTCAAATCGATTCGCCTCCCCGTCGCCGTTCACGTGGAGCAGCGGCAGAGTGCTGTCCAGGCCATCTTTCTGGAGGATCGTGAAGGCGGGGACACCCTTGAGCTCGCGATCGAAGAGATCGCCGTTGGCCGTTGGCGGCAACGCCAACGTGGAGATTCCAGCCGGCATGTCGCCTTCTTCTTCGTCAATCTTCTGAAGAACCTCCTCTCTTGCTCATCGTAGGTCAATCTCTCTCCTTCTACATCCACTGGATTTTCTTTGATCAACGCTCGCACTGGGACAAGTTCAATGACGCGAACTTGCCAGGCAGCTGATGCGCTGGGACGCGTCAGCTAGCAACGGATCGCGACGCTCGGACTTTTGCGAGTGGAACGGGTCGGTCTACGCTCAGACCGCCGAGTAGCGCGTCCGTGCGGGAAACGTTCCCGCGATTGTTCACTCAATTATTTAGAAACAGAGTCACGGATTCTGAATAATGCCTGCGGTTGTCGTACAGAGTTGGGGATCGGGATTCCGAGGCGCTATCGATCCCAAGAAAACGTTATTCTTCATAGGACATCAGCATGTATCGTAGAGGAACTCTCTTCAGAACTCTATACGAAAAGAAGAAACACCGCGGAACAACGTGCACGTTTGAAGAGGTGGAAAAGTAGCGGATGAGAATGTTGCGTGGTCTAGCACCGGTTGCTGGTTGCGGGAAAAGTGTTTTTGCGACGTGATCTCGCGCACGGTGTTCACGGCATTACTAACCGGCTCGCAACCGTGCGAGCGAGTTCACAGACTGGACAATGTCCTTAGGAATCGACCGACATAGACCGCAGACAGGGTGCGCGTGTATTTTTACCGCGCGAGCGGCCACTCAATAACGCTGACCATCGTCAACTTTGCGCATGCCTAAGTCATGGCCCGACGGGGCTCGAAATCGGTGGTAACTATGACCACGTACGTCCGTCCACGTTCCATGCTCGTCCCGGACCTCGCGACCCCCTCCGCCAACCCCTTCAAGGTGAAACGCTACGTTTGACCGATAGTTTCGCGTCTCACGTCGCCTCGCTTTGCCACCCCCGCGCCTCGGCTACGTCGTCCAAGGCAGACTAATCACATCCTTTAAATCGCGTGCTCGAATCTCGGCGTCCGTTTCCCGGAGATTAATAACGCCGGTTCGTACGCTCGATCATCGACCCTGTCCAGTGTTTCAATTTCCATTTCGATGTCGCGGAGTAGGAGCGCTCCAACACCTGTTCTTTCCGCTATTAGCACACTGCGGCTGTCCTTGAACCGGAGGTGTGTTTCCCGCGACAGCCGCGTGATTTAAAATTGTCAAGCTTATCGGTTCGTGCGCGATCAGATAAGCTAGACGAGCATACGCATTTTGTTCTTTTACCTGCGGAAGGTGCGCTCTTGTAGCAAGAAAGTATGAAGCGCGGGTGGTTGCATCGTGGCGGGGGTGTGGATTGGAGCGCGAACAGCACGGGATAAGAATCGAATCGCGAGTGAATCCTATTGCACTTTGCGGGATAAGCTACGCGCCGCAAACTTTTGTTGCATTATCCATGAATCTCTAGTTTTAGAGTTGCCTGTAGTTTCTGGATTCTCCCTAAGCGGCGACACTTTACTCGGAATTGATTAATGGAACTTAATAATAGACATATCGTCGGCTTTTCTACGTTCGAAGACTGAACGCAGGCTTTACCTCAAGTTTTTTTTTCAACCATACTAGCTGGGGATTTAAAAGTTATACCTTCGGTGGAAGCTCATAGCGAGGCCAACTGATGACTCTCGATAGCAGCGGTATAGTTTCACCTTAGACTCAGCCGTTACTCGCAAAGTTATTACGGTTTTTATGTCGCACGACATCGCTGCTCGGTTGGGAGGAGCTTAAAGATCCGATAAGAAAAGCTGGGAAATCTATGGCACGGACTTGTCACGCTTCTTGCTACAACTTACAATTTACCACTGCAACCTTCGACGCTTGCTCGCGATCGTTTGGTCGTTTCGCTTTCGAGTTCATTACTGTTTATTACTTGATATTTAGCTGAGCGGGAACTTACGTGGGTGGATTTCTGTATTTCTTCTGAATGTGTAGAATTGCCCTTGGACTCTTGACGAATGTGTACGTCTCCTTTTTCTCCAAATCCGCGAACGGTACGTTGAAGGCGTGCACCCCCCGATTGCACATCTTGCACATTTCTGCAGTCCTCGTAGTCATTTTCGTTCCTCTGCAATCCCACTTCACTGACTATATTTTTCTACTTATCACCTTTGTCACACTTCCCTCGTCCTCGCAATGTTGCGTCGCCCTTGCGATCAGGTCTCCGAGAGAGACTCCCATGTACGTCCTTCAAAGGCGATCAAGGCATAACCCGAAATGAGAGGAGCGTTTCAGTGGGATGGCTGACTTTTACTGGCGTCGTCAGGGAAACACAAACAAAGGGAGAGCTTCCTCTATCGATGTAACATTTGGAACTCGTGGTCGATCTCTTGGAAACGAAATTTGGCAATTTCATTTGCATCCGAAAATCTTTCGGTTTATTTTATCCTATTCTCTATCAAGTAAGATTTGGGCGTAACGTTTGGATGTATCTTGAAAAATTACCAAGTACTGCATTATGACGTATATTCTACAACGATTTTGTAATTGCATTGCTATCGCGTTTTAAAGCATAGGATCGATACACCTTACATCTTAGGAGAGTTCGTACCACGCGATCTGAAATACCGACTTAAGGTCGGTATCAGATATATTGGCCGGTGTGTTTCGTGAGGGGTATTCTCCCACCACATGGTTTGCCTGCCTCGGCCTTAGAACATATACAGTTAGTAAAAAAAGTATTTGGACACTTTTTAAAATCGCATAACTTTTTTAGAATTGGTCTAAACGACATGATTTTTGTTTAGGACCTAGAAGGATTAGTTTTCTAAGTGACGTGTTAGTCGTTTTGGAAAAAATTGCAACTGGTCGGAATAGCGAAGAAAATAGTAAAGATCGTTTTTTTAACTTTTTTTTGTGAGCCTGTAATGAAAATTCAAAAAACCCATTTGTGGATTGAAGAAAGTTATATACATGCCTAAAATTTCATCAAAATCGGTTAACGTTGCCCTGAGCTATAAACGCTTAAGGGGGGTCACTCAGGTGAAAATGAACTACCAGCAATTTTACAGATAAAAATTTGAAAATATTTTATTCCATATTATTTTTTACGCTGAAATGAATTATGTAAGAATTAACATAGTGACAATTTTTTTACAAAATTTAAAAAATAAAATTTCGAAAAAATTATTCGATTGTAAAATCCATACCCATATCTCTGTAGTATTGTATGCCAAGCCTGCAAAACAATTTCAGCTCAAAAATTTCATTTTTGTGATTGTGAATGTATAGTGCATGTGAGTAAAGTTATCTGCGCACACACATCCATACATAACACAGATAGTACACAGTGAGAGGGATATAGGAAAAAGGATAGGTTCAGACCACTGTCGCCTCTACTTCTTCCCACTGCTGTTCCCTCTCCAGGTATTCTTATAGCTCAATGGATACAACTCATTCCAGTTTTCAACTTGTTCCGGATATTAGTATTGGTTGGGACTAGAGTAACGTGCGTAAAGCAGGATAGCGAACCGATGCGAGTCCAGTAATTATTTGTTTTACAAGTTTGGACCATTATACATTATATGTATTACAGGGGGTTTCTGGTATCCCCCTTCAGGATGTGTCCTGGCTTGGCGGGAGAGGTTCCAGTGCACCGAAGGGGGGGGGGGGGGGGGTGGCGAACGCATCGTTTCGTTCGGATCTCGCCCAAGTCCTCCTCCTTCTACCGTGCGAACCTCTCCAATCCGGAGGCCACCCTGGAGTTTTTAGTGGGTGCAAGTCCCACATAACCCTGGCCTCCCCCCGGAGGACAGGGTATCCGTTAGGGATTTTCTCCAGGTAACAAAAAAAAATTATATGTACTACGTTGCATCGGTAAGGTAGGGAATGACATCAAAATGATAAAAAAATTCGAAGTCACCCAAAATCCTTCTCGCAAACATTATTTCTATTCAAAATGAAACTGTTTCCAACATTTCATCCAATTTGGAGCATGGGGGTTTTCGGAAGTTTAGCCCTTCTTACTCAAAACCTCAATAGGGTTTTGCCGGTTTCCTAAATGTTAATTCTTCCGAGTTGCGATCGCGTGAGACCCAATCTTTCCAAGGATCCGAAATCTCACACGCATCATTCACGCAGCTGAGTTTATGTTTACAAACGACACAAGCATATTTTATCAAAATATAGTTATACTTTTATTCACATTTCGTGTAGAATCGGCGAAGATAACAGCGACTATTTCCTAGTCTCTGTAAATTATAAGTAACATTCTTATCAAACGATGAACGGAACACGGTGTGTTGATTTCGTAAACGTATTTCAGTACGCGTACGATAGTGAGAAACGCGTACTTTAACTTATTCTACAGACGCGATTCTCCTCTGTTGAATTGTTAACCGCTAGAGCGTGGACGGCGCGTGGAAAGCTGTGAAACGGTTATGAGCGAAGAAGGGGTTCATTTAACTTATCCTTTTCATAAGGGATGTTTCTCTTATTCTCCGGCAACAGCATTGGCACCATCTTGATGCGTAGCGCGTACGGGAAGAATTCACGGCAAAAATTATAAAATTCAAATCGTGTACTAATAATACCTAGCCGCGCCATTTCCTTCATCAGCGCATACAGCTCGGCCCTGTAACTTGTATAAGATTTCTGCTTGAGAATAAAGCTCGTTACATTGGACAACTGTTTAACAAACTTTTCAGAGATCACTCTGGTCTGTAGTGTGTACTTTGGTTCCAACTGCTTCCACAGATACTTGTACAGACGATCCGTGACCCAATACTTTGGACGGGGAAGACGGGGAACCTTGTACACCTCTCCATTCACTAAGAACGCTTTGTCAATCGGTTTCGCAGGACGTTGCTTCTGCGTTGCTTTCGCAGTTTTCATCAAGTTGCTTGGCTTCTTCTGCTGCAGAGGCAACTTGCCTTTGCAGCTGTTCGCGCTGAGCTTCATATCATCCATTGCCTGTTTCTTTATCTTCTCTAGCTCCCTTGTAAGTTTCTCCATTTTCTCTTTGTCGGCGAATACTTGCGACGCCGGGATCAGAAAGTCCTCGATATTCCTTTGACTCCTCGATGAGTCTTTACCGGGGTTCGTAGACGTCCTTGTAGATCCCACTAAACCTTTAGCTTTAGCCAACGCAATTCTTTCACTGCGATTCTTTCCAACGCTTCGCCCCGTGTCGTTTTGCGAAACTTCTTTCGCTTTCTTTGCCTTCTTACTATTTGCGTTCAAAAGATTCGCATCTTCTCTGTCTTTAGGAACATTTGGATTAAATGCGATCCGCTGCTCTGATCTGCACGTAGGACTAAAGATCTCAGCTGCTGCATCTATACCTCCTTCTTCTTCTTCTTGAACTCTGTGCGTATTAGATTCGCTTGAGATCGGTACAGTCAATTGAGATTCGCCGCGGGTAGGTGAAACAAATGGTTCTCGCGACATAAAGTTCCTACTGTGATTCTGTTGACTAATTTCAACTTCTTTTGTCTCAGACACGTTCGCAATGCGTATAGTTGATTGTCTTTCCACCCTACTGATACTTTTGCTCTGCCTCTTTGCCCCGCCGTCAATTTCACACGGTTCTATCTGGTTCGCAACACAGGAATCATTTGGGAACTTACTTAAAACTTTGCTCCGTCCTGTCGGAGTTTTGGGATCTGCTGCCTCAAACTCTTTTTTGGCATTCGAAGTTGATCGCTTTTGCGCTTTACCAACACTCTTACTTTCCCCTGTTTTCCGAGTCGACTGAATATCTTCCGGTTCATCTTCGCTGAGAACGCGCGAGCTTAACAACTTCTGAGACATACTTGAATTTCTACTTTGACCTTTCGGAGTTGCTTGAACATCTTCGGCTTCAGACTCGCTCATAACGCGCGAACCTAATAACTTTTGCGACATACTTGAATTTCTGCTTTGTCTTTGCGAAGGTGCTTGAACATCTACCGCTTCATCCTCGCTGATAACGCGCGAGCTTAACAATTTCTGCGACCTACTTAAACTTTTGCTTTGCCCTTTCGGAGTTACTTGAACATCTTCGGCTTCAGACTCGCTCATAACGCGCGAACTTAATAACTTCTGCGACCTACTTGAATTTCTGCTTTGCCCTTTCGGAGTTGCTTGAACATCTTCCGCTTCATCCTCACTGATAACGCGCGAACTTAACAATTTCTGTGACCTACTTAAACTTTTGCTTTGCCCTTTCGGAGTTACTTGAACATCTTCCGCTTCAGACTCGCTCATAACGCGCGAACCTAATAACTTTTGCGACATACTTGAATTTCTGCTTTGTCTTTGCGAAGGTGCTTGAACATCTACCGCTTCATCCTCGCTGATAACACGCGAGCTTAACAATTTCTGCGACCTACTTAAACTTTTGCTTCGCCCTTTCGGAGTTACTTGAACATCTTCCGTTTCATCCTCGCTGATAACGCGCGAGCTTAACAATTTCTGCGACCTACTTAAACTTTTGCTTTGCCCTTTCGGAGTTACTTGAACATCTTCCGCTTCAGATTCGCTCATAACGCGCGAGCGTAACAACTTCTGAGACATACTTGAATTTCTGCTTTGACTTTTCGGAGGTGCTTGAACATCTTCCGCTTCATCCTCGCTGATAACGCGCGAGCTTAACAACTTCTGAGACATACTTGAATTTCTGCTTTGACTTTTCGCAGTTGCTTCAACATCTTCCACTTTAGCCCCGCTGATAACGCGCGAGCTTGACAATTTCTGCGACATACTTGAATTTCTGCTTTGACTTTTCGGAGGTGTTTGAAGCTGTTTCGCTTCAGCCTCGCTGATAGCGCGCGAGCTTAACAATTTCTGCGACTTACTTAAACTTTTGCTGTACCTTTTCGGAGTACTAAGAACCGGTTCCGGATCGGTGTCTCTGTGAGTAATTACGGTTGACTGTCGTATCGATGTTCTCAACTTCTTACTAGGCCTGCTCGATGTGCTCTGCAGATCGTCCGGCTCCGAGTCATCTACGGTAGACCGAAACGATGGTTTCCCCAATTTACTTGTACCTTTCCTTCGTGTTCTTTCAATGACTTTAGATTCCTGGTCAGAATCATCCGATATGTCGATAGATAATTGTGTGTCCAACTTATGAGATGACCCTTTGTTCTCCTCTAATACATTCCGTTCATGTTGGTTAGACGAATGTGATTTAGTATGACTACCTTCCTCCTGTTTCGATGTAACATACACATCGACGTCACTCGCAGCTTCTCGATGCGTTACGTTCCACGTTCCGCCTCCAGCACTTCTATTTACTTCGTTAATAGGCCGTGGTAGACAAGCAGTTCTTCGACTCGACATTTCTGGGATCTCTGGGGAAACGTGTAAAGCCCTGCGACGGTGTCGCTTTTCCTTCGGTTCTGAACCGACTTCAGAAATTTCTATGTCACTATAGGTATTCCTGTACAATTCCGATGTTTCCTTGGCATTATTTCCATCTTCCTCTGAGGAACCTGATAGTTCTAGATGTAACTCCTCCGAACCAGTGTTGCTTCCTTGGTCAATAATTCCACGTCTTGTTTCTCGTGCCACTGTAGCTTGATTCGTCATCATAACATCTTCTTTCGTGCGATCAACAAGAGTGTTGGATCTAGATCGCCTAAGCGCATCGTCGTTGTCATCTCCCTCGAGTATCTCTTGAAAGATATTCCTCTCTGGACGTTTACGCGATCTCTTTAGGAACGTTGATCTTGGTTTTAAAAAATTATTATGATCTTGACTCTTGTCGGTGGTATCGCTTGACGCAATAGAAGCCTGGGCTAACGCATTAGATTCAAGAGATCCTCTAGGATCTTGCGCCGATGAAGTAATAGCCTCGGTTGATCTTGACCCCTTTGTTGCTTTCACGCCACCGCTCCTACTCTTATTTACGACATTACTTGGTGTAGATTGCGATCCTTGAAACGAACCACCCGCCTGTCCCACCGAACATGTTTTCGAAGCTTCAGCATCCGCATCGATACCCTCCTCTTTCCACTTACTTATTTCTACTTCCTTATGAGTTTCTTCCTCTGCAAATAAATCGGCAAACACATTTTTATCCGCGCCTCTCTTACGACGTTTTAGAAATGTCGATTTTGGTTTCAGTACGCGAGTTTCCATCTTGCTATTATTAGAATCCTTGTTACTACCCAGCGTAGACGAAGAACTCTCAAGTAACGTACTCTGCGCTTCTGGGTTGGGAAGACGCGAAAGATCGTGGTCATTCTCAAAGGATAATACAAGTTGCCTCATCCCCCCCTGTTTCACAATTGGAGATTCGGTTATTGCAGGAATTTTATTCTCTATCAACGTTCCAGTCTTACTATGCGACGATAGGTTAAAGGATTTTCTTTTTTTTGGAGTCGGCAGCTCATTTTCTTTCAATACATCGTCAAATACATTTCGCTGCCGGTCCTTGTGCCTTCTTTTAAAAAGTGTAGGCTTTGATTTCAAAACGACATCCGTGCTATGGCTTGGACCTGAACTACTTTCTGAAATCTTGTTTGCCCGTTTAGAACTGGTAGTACCCTTATCGATGGACCTAGATTTATTCATAGGACTCGACTCTGTACTTTTTTCGTCTGACGTTTCAGACTCTGAAATATTCACGAAGGGATTACCCCGTGATTTCCTTGCCGCTGAGCGCAAGGTAACTTTTCTTTTTATAATTCCAGGTTCCTCGTCGGACTCCAATGTTGTAACTGTGTTACTATCTGCATCTAACAAGACGTTATAGTTAACACAAAGTAGGTGGCTAACGTTTACCTCAGCGCATAAAGAATATACCTGGTTTCCTAGTAGGCATTGTCAGTTTGGCATCATCCGCAATATCTGTAGTTTCCAATACTTTCCACCATTCATCTTGCAGCTCGCCTGAATCAATTCGTGAATTAGGATCCAAGATAGTACTTGTTTGATTTGCCGCATTGGAAGACATGGACGGTCGCATTACAGTATTGTTCTCCAGATTCTTCCACCAATATGGTTGTTCTGAAATGGGGCGACTACAATCCACATTCAACAATAATATAAATATTTAAACTACAATGGATTATATATTTTTTCACCTACCAACGCCCAAATTTTCTGTATCGGGATCCAGAAAAGCAGAACCAGTGCTGTTTCTGCTGTATCTCGATAAACGTCTATGTAAACTTTTGCGTCTAGCCATGATAATTCAACAATTGATCCCACAGTGTCAACGATTTTCGGCAACTGCAGTTTCTCAAATTATAACTACAACAGTATATATACAAGATACAAAAAGACGCAGAAATCTGACAGCTGACGTGTATGCATTACCGTAAAGGACAGTTCAATGCAAAGAGAAAACAGGCTATCTGTTGTAGGGGCTCCTCAACACATTATATACCCATTTTTAATAACAAAATTATTTATTTATTGCTTTGAAACTCTTATTTGAATGCTAACGGAAAAAGTGCGAACTAAAATTGACAAAAATAGGTGTCGCTACTGTTTGCGTCAATCTGTAGATAATGCAGGTTACGCGTATAGCATTGATAAAGTAGGAGTTAAAAAATTGGCTATACTTCCGAAAACCGGTCAAACCCGATTGGGTTGAAATTTTGCAAATAGGTTCATGTTGCATAAAAACACAGACGAGGTATGGAATAGACCTATCAACCAATGTATTGTTCTGTCACCGTTTTGGGGGGTCCTAGGACCCCCTTGCCATTTTAGTGTCACATGCAACGTTACCGGTGAAGTCTCGAAGCAGATTGTAACGCTACGCGTGGTAGGAATTAAAATTCAGCACGGATAAAACTTGGTTATTTTTTTAGAGTCGAAGCCCGCGATTTACAAATGTTTTTCTTAGAGTAACGATTTAAAAATTGTCGTATGAATATATTCCGTTCAACGGAAGAGAAAGGAGGATGAAAATAAAACGATATCACATTCGCCGTTTAACATTGCTGTTCTATTCCGGTTTATTTAACGCAAAATAAATTTCATTCGCTTGCAATAACGTAATTTGTAAAAAGAGTGCTTTAATGTTTTTTAAGAGCTCCTGTTGCTGAACCTCACCCATTCCTCATGTGTTTGTACATACATTAAGGATGCTCTATATGATATAATACAGAAATATAATAATAACAATAATAATAATAATATCCTTCTACTGTACTATATTATTATTTAAAAGGAACATATCGAACCCGTACACGTCGATTTTGGTGCAATTTTGCAAGTCTGTGGAGTAGCCCAAAATATTCGGTACATTGTTTTCGAAAAAGGAATTCATTCTGGTTTATTAGGCGCAAACTACTTGCCCTACTCCGGTTTATGGAGAATTCCCCGGTCCCGAATTTTTCTCGATAATCCGGGGACCACTGTATCATAAATGGAGTACTACGGTGTTTTTCTGATGGAAATGACACCAAACTTGTTATAATCCTGATTATTGGTAATGAATATAATGGAAAGTACTTGGAGTAATGTACCTGAGGAAAATAATGAAGAGTACCTGAATTCTACGTGAACTGATATGTGTGCCCAGATCTTAACGTAAGCGATACCTACGCTCGTGTACTTACATCGTAGATGTTTTTTATCATTTTTAAATCCATTCAATAGTTAATAAGGACAGAGCCAGTCAATTTGTAATGAAACGTAAGGATTTAGGGGCCTCGGGTCCAAAAAGCAACGAATATAAATTTTACAAAAACGTTTCAATTCATTATTTACAATAATTTTTACGTGTCGTAGGATGGGCACCGTCTATTTATACATGCGCGAAGTGCAGAGATTTGCGGGAATGTCAGTAATAGCGCTATTTTTTAATATTTTTCAGCGTACAACACGTGAAAATATTAGTTGAATGTTCCACTACATGTAAAATACTAACAATCAATTTCGTCTTGCAATTTATAGCTTGTATAACAAAGGGGATTTATAATAATTTTCCTACACTGAAGATTCTCGAGAAACACTATAATTTCTCGGGAAATAAGAAATTAGAAATTATAAAATTTCTCGAGAAATTCTCGAGAAAGAAATCTCGAGAAGGAACACTAGTCGTGGGGTGCATGGATGCGACTGAAAATCGAGTTACTTTCCAAACCCCTCAGAAAAAATAGTAAAAGTCGTTCTCTGAACTCTTTTGTCTGAGCCTGTAATGAAAATTCAAAAATCCCTTTTGTAGATTTAAGTAAGTTTTGTACATACTGAAAATTTCATCGAAATCGATTATCGTTGCTAATCTCGAAGGTTCCAGATTACCCAATCGAGTTGTTCGTCATTGCCCCACGACATCCAAAAATAAAAAGGAATTTATTTCAGAGGTTGGAATCATAATTCGAGCAACGCCTTGGTCACAAAATGTTGGTAAAAAAGTGCTTTATTTCAACTTAAAAAAGAATAATTGTATCATTAATTCCACAATAATTACATGCAATTGAAATGGACAAAATATTATTTGAGACATGATGAAAATAATAAATTGTGTTATTCTTGAATAGCATAAGTGTTGTGTATTTATTACTTTCTGCCCGGCGTTGAGTACGACTGAAACTATTAGCTAGTTGGAGGGGAACAT
Organism: Andrena minutula; assembly: GCA_929113495.1. Taxonomy (NCBI): domain Eukaryota; kingdom Metazoa; phylum Arthropoda; class Insecta; order Hymenoptera; family Andrenidae; genus Andrena; species Andrena minutula. The sequence continues at coordinate 20,932,871 of OV815994.1, forward strand.
CGTGTCTATGTATTAAAACGCCGTAACATCGCGTTCGCGATTACCCCGCGTTCGTGTTTACGCGACGCTCGAGCTGGGAGACGTTGGAGAGAGACAGAACGTTAACAACCTCTACCAAAGTCGTACCGTCGCCGAACAATGGCCTGCCAGTTCAGCTTTGGCTGCGTATGTAATCGGATCTCAGTGAACGCGTGAGCATATTATTCCGCGACATTTCGATTCCTGTATTAATTTGATCGATTACTGTGCCATGTGGGAAGTCGCTTAACAAGATTCTACTACAATTCACCCAGTATTTAGAAGACTTTCTGGGCAACACTTTTCTCGGATCCTATCAAGGGTCCCCACTGCTTACGAACACTTGAAAACGTGCAGTGTTTTGTGTTTAAAATCATGAGATGGTTGTGCGTGTTAGTAGTCTCAACGCGAGTGTAGAGTCAGTGTTTTTACGCATCTTGAACTATTTAAGACTAAGCACCGGCGCTCAAATTGCTTTTTGATCGTGAAATTAAAGTGACATATTTGTGTGTGTGTGATACATTCTATTCGGTTTTACTGCCCTTGGTCTGTGAACCTGCCGATGTGGCTGCCTGTCTGAATGGATAGCAGTGAGTACATTTTAATTTTTTCAATTTTTCTGCGTGCTATTGAACAAATGATTGCTATAGCGAGCACAATGACCAAGAATACATACTTAGTACTCGTGAACAATCACATTAACGCGCGTGCTTCCAAATGTTTAATACAGACAAAAGCAATAAATAAATTTCAAATTCGAGGTTAAAGTTCTAATAACGCGTTTGAAATATTTCGAATTATTTTTCTTGAATTTTATAATCAAAGCTAGAAGCTGTGAATGAGAGTTACACTTTACACGTTCAATTACATTCGAGCCATTATATTCTCTTAATACTTAAAACGAGAATATAAAGCATTAATTTATTCAGGATTCTCAATTATATAAGTTGAAGTTGGTACTACTTGGTCACTGTGCTCGCTATTTCTAGTTTTCTCTCTGCTTACAATATTAAATTCAGCCTAGCAATAAGTCGTTAGTTTAAGACCTTTAGTCGTAAGACTTTTTCAAAATTTTCAAAAATGCGCAAAGCATTGGTCAAATGTGGACCAGAATTATTCCGTAGAAATGGGTCACTTTCGTAGGTACCTCCCCGCTGGTGTGGCCTGGCCTTGGTAACGTTTCCCAAGCATTGCGACTTGCAAAACGGAATCAAGCTGAAGCCTACGATCTAGTTTAAGTGTCCAGATCGAGCCAAACTAACATTCGGCGTGTTTGGTTCCGTCTGGACATCTATTCAAAAATGCACTTGCGTATTTTGAGCGATAAGCTTCTATTCCGTCTCGTTCTTTTTAAATATAAGAGTGTCGAACGCGCTCTTCTAGAAATACAATTCGCCTTCGATCACTGATTTCGAATTCGCGCATGGTTTGCTCGCCCGCCATAGGCCGGCTGTGCTGGGTACAACTTATTACGGCTTTACACAGAGGACACGCTCGTTACGGCTGTGTAAAGTCGTGATACGGAGCACGCCATGTAGAAACGAAAATTCGGTGCATCCAGGGTGAATGTCGCGTCGCGTCTTTCGGTCCTTTAGTCGTTCAGTCTCTTTTGCAATTTCAATCGAGAGATTCTTAGCTTTCGCATATTCCTCGAAAGTTACGCAAGTGCATATTTGCAATAGATTATGCGAATTACAATTCGGAATTATTATGCGCCCAAAGAGGCTGCTGTTCTTCCGCTTTGTGATTAGGCATCTTTGAGCGCCCACAGAGGCTGCCGCTTCTTTTCTCATTAAAATTGAAAAGTATGAGACGCCCAAAGGGGCCACTCCTTTTTTCTGTCAATCTTGAGAATCATTAGGCGCCCAATGCGGCTGCTCGAAATATTTCTGAATGTCCGAACTGCGTGGCGCTCCATGCGGCTGCCTGGAATTTAAAGGAATTATTGTGTCACTTGTTTAAATGCAAATTGTCTGTTTCAGTAGTAGGGTTTGTGATCGCCCGTAATGCGATTTTAGAGTCAGTGTTTTTGCGCAAGTAAAACTAGTCGAGAGCTCCGGTGTTCTAATAGCCTTTTCACCGCGAAAGTAGAGTCATGCACGAGTCCAACTGGAGCTACTGTGCCGAGGACTAAAGGGGTGCTGAGCTGAGGAGTGCTGGTCCCAGGGCTGCTGGTTAGGAGTTACGAGTTTGCAGAGATGCAGTACTCTCGATGACAGCGAACGGCAAGTCACTTTATATTTCTTTGAATATGAGTGCACGCAATAGAACAAAATGGTTTCTGTAGAATACGTAGCATAGCGAGCTCTTTCGATTCTAGCCGTTCCAACAGAAATGCGCGACATGCAGGGGCCCATTTCACATGGTCGGTATTCGTTTCGGGAATACTTATGCAATATTTCGCGAATATGGACTAGGGCGTTTAGGCAGTAGCCTCGTGACGTGGCTCTTTTCTAAACCATATTCACGAAATATCGCAGAAATGTTCCTAAAGCGAATGCCATTTATATGAAATGGACCACTAACCGCCGCGCATGCATTGGAAAGAGCAGTATCCAATGAGCTGACCATACAAGGTACTCGTAGATAGTGACATGCATGTGTCTGTCTTAAAATCAGAAAATTAAATCAATGCAACAGTTGCTCGCGATTTTTATAATACCGTTTAATAATTCGTAAAACAATCAAATCGATCTAGTCGAGTGGAGTCACTGCGAAAAATTTGAAAAGGTTCCAGTGGAAAGTGGAACCAGACTTCCTAGCAATCTTGCAGTCTAGCAAGGTCCCCGTTGTTTTCGCGTCCATCTACATATTTTGCAGAGCACCGCGGCTCTTAATTAGAGTAGTATTACCGCGAATTTGGAGTCAAATTTTTGCGTATCTAAGATTTATCCAGAGCACCGGTGCTCTAATTGCTTTTTATCGCGGAAGTAGAGTCAAAGTTTCGCTTAGCTTCAATTTTCAGCTTAAACCTGCGGGCCCTGGAAAGGGCCAGAAAATTAAATCAATACAAAAGTTGCTCGCGATTTTTGCAATTCCGATTAATAATTTGTAAAATAATGGAATCGATCGAGTCGAGTAGAGTCACCGGGAAAAATCTGAAAAGGTTCCAAGTGGAATCAGTCTTCCTAGCAATCTTACAGTCTAGCAAGATCCTTTGTGATCGCGCGTAACACGATCGTAGAGTCTCAGTTCTTTTCGCGTTCAACTACATATTTTGCAGAGCACCGCGGCTCTTACTTAGAGTAGTATTACCGCGAAAGTAGAGCCAATTTTTGCGCATAAAAGATTCGTCCACAGTACCAGTGCTCTAATTCCTTTTTTATCGCGGAAGTAGAGTCAAATTTTCGCTTAGCTTCAATTTTCAGCTTAGACTCGCCAAGGAGATTCTAGGGCCTAAAAAGGGCCTAGCTCGTGGATTCAGGTGAAGACGCAACAAATGGACCCTATACAGGGCCTAGCGCGTAGGCCCTAGAGAGGGCCTAAAGTGAGACCCTACAGAGGGCCTAGCATAGGCCCTAGAGAGGGCCCAAAGCTTGGAAGCTGGCGAGGATGACAGGATGGACCATATTCGCCGACCGGTGAATAATATTCTGTACTTGCATGCGACTGGTTATGTAGACACGAGTACCTTGTAGTCCTTTGGTACTGTAAACCATGGGAACATTGGCATACGCCGGATGTACGTTGTTTTACGTCAGATTAGTAAAACTTAACCTGTTAATGATATATTTACAGTGGCGGACGAAAGAAAGTTTACAACTTTCAAAATCGCACAACTCTTTTCGAATTGGTCCAAACGACATGAATTTTTTTTTGAGAATCTAGAAGGATTAGTTTGCTAAGTGACGTGTTCGTAGTTTTGAAAAAAATGCAATTGGTCGGAATAGCAAAAAAATAGTAAAGGTTGTTTTTTAAACTTTTTTTCAGCCTGTAATGAAATTCGAAAAACCCGTTTGTAGATTGAAGTAAATTGTATACATGCTGAAAATTTCATTAAAATCGGTTAACGTTGCACTGAGCTACAAACCTTTAAACATCGCAGAATAAGGTCGATAATCGCGGAAATTCACGAAATCAGCGATTTTCGATCTTATTTTGCTTTCTTTAAAGGTTTGTAGCTCAGAGCAACGTTAACCGATTTTAATGAAATTTTCAGCATGTATACAACTTACTTCAATCTACAAACGGGTTTTTTGAATTTTCATCACAAGCTCAAAAAAAGTTTAAAAAACAACCTTTACTATTTTTTTTGCTATTCCGATCAATTGCATTTTTTTTTTCAAAACGACGAAACACGTCACTTAGCAAACTAATCCTTCTGGATTCTCCAAAAAAAAAATCTTAACTAAAAAGTTAAGATGTAAAAAAGAAAATAATATAAAGAAATTTAGGTTAACTGACCTCAGATTAGTAAAACTTAACCCGTTAATACTATCTATATATATGATATGCCAATGTTACCCTGGTACACTGCCGTGTTTAACATGTATTAAAGATGGAAAGGACAGAAATTTTATGCATTTTCACGCTTTTAGTAGGGTAAATTCGGGTAAATCCGTGATAGTTTTAGAATTTGTCGAATAACTGCTATTATTTACATATTCTGAAAGTGAGTCTAGGATATAATGATAGGTCAGACATCGGACAAACAAATAATAGGTTAACAGAAATTTACCAAGTATATTTAATTGAAAATATAGAAAATTAAGTTGTCATGACATACTGTGGTTACTCCGTGATAGTACTCGCTGGCCCTATATAATATGTTCACCAGCTACTTGTTTATATTATTTTACATGATTTTACATTATTTTATATTATTTCATATTATTATATATTATTGTTATTTTGTGCATAATCAATTGTTTCACGATCGTTAGATGTCTGATTGTGAGACGTAAGGAAACATCGTTTCTGGCATTGGCAAAAATAAGAATTTAGTCAATTTCATAAACAAAAATAACACCGATGTCTGTTTGTTTGTCCTCCTTTCACGTCTAAACGGCTGAACGGATTTCAATGAAATTTTGAATATATATTATATATGCCCTAGATTAGATGATAAGCTATTTATTTTTCCTTTTAGGCTTTTTTATTTCATCATAAATAATTGCCGGGTGAAACCGGGTAACAGGGTGGGCTAGTTGTATGATAATTTCAAGAGTAAGACTTGTTAAAGTGTCATTTTACCATCACTTACCTGCAGTTTGAACTTTCCATTTATCTTCTACAGCACATATAATACTCGAAATTTCGAGTTACAGATAAATGAAAAAGTATCACGGAATAACCTGTATCACGGATTTACCCGAGTTTACCCTATGATTACAATAGATGCAATGTTATGATAGTATACTTAAAGCAAATGGGAATATGTTAATTTTTACATTATATAACAAAATGTTTCAAAAACCTGCCAATTGCCAAGGAATGTGAAATATGTGTGCTCCTTTTGTCGAATTAGAGCCACCCCTATATACCCCGCGGCGTGTATACGCATATTAATCCTATGGATTTTAAATTAAAATCTTTTGAAAGAATACAGTAGCTTTTCCGGGAATCATTTGGGAGTCACCGATAGACGCGCGCGTTTAGATTTAAGTAAGAGAATTGTAAAGACCTATGTACGTGGAGGGAGATAGACGATAATCGGAAGTCTATCTCCCCTTCGCGTCCGCGGATTTTTTTTTTAAATAGTAGAGTGAGATTGTCGCGTCTCTCATTGCTTGCAATGCGAGGGTGGGATGGGATTGGAGTTTTTTTTCGGGTTGGGCTACTTTCGTGGCAACCTCCTCGCGGTTAGACCTGGCGGATTACCATGAAGTCTTACTTCATGCGGATTACCCAGTAGTCCAAGCGGACACAGCTGAATGCCCACCGGGCAAAAATTTTCGGGCACGTGCGGCAAGAGCATCGAAAAGCACTAAGCCATGCCTTCATGAGCAACAGTGCCGTGAGTGCCGTGGTGGGGAGTGTTTGTGAGTGAAGTGTGCCGTTGAACTTCAGCAATACACCTTACAGTTTACAAGCATACTACGACAGCTATTGGCCACAGGGTGGCGTCGCTCTTCGCTTTGCTCACGAGCAATCGAGAGCGCCCTTGCCCGCCACAGCCTTGCTGTGCAGGCCTGCAGTAGTCACTGAATTAGCTTTGTTGCTCTTTTGTTGCCTTCCCATCTCCGATGAGGAGGTAGATTCTATATCTAAACCGAAGGGATCGATGGAACTTTGTTTCCGCCTATCTCTTTGGTTTAGTAGGCTAAGGGTTTCATGTACAGGGAGATCGATGGAACTTTGATTCCATCTATCTCTCTACGGGTCTCGGAACGCAGCAACCTCCTCGTGGTGAGACCTGGTAATGGGTGAGAACCTAGCCGATAGTTGCGTTTGTCAAATATTCTAATTAGATATAAGAATTTCTTTAACTTGCAATACTATGCTAGAATGTAAGAATAAAATATAATAACTTGAAATGTTTGTTCGTTGGTTCCTACAGGATCCCAGAACATGAGTATAGTGTTAAGATAGAAAGGTAAGTGCAAGATGGAATATTTCAGCGAGATACTGGAACTGTTGGGTTTTTGACAATTTCCGTTGGCCAACCAGAAATGCTACTAGGGACGGAACTGATATGTGTGCCCAGATCTTAACGTAAGCGGTACTTACGCTCGTGTACTTACATCGTAGATGTTTTTTATAATTTTTAAATTCATTCAATAGTTAATAAGAACAGACCCAATCAATTTGTAATGAAACGTAAGGATTTAGGGACCTCGGGTCCAAAAAGCAACGAATATAAATTTTACAAAAACGTTTCAATTCATTATTTACAATAATTTTTACGTGTCGTAGGATGGCCACCGTCTATTTGGACACGCGCGAAGTGCAGAGATTTGCGGGAATGTTAGTAATACCGCCATTTTTCAATATTTTTCAGCGTACAACACGTGAAAATATTAGTTGAATGTTCCACTACATGTAAAATACTAACAATCAATTGCGGCTTGCAATTTATAGCTTGTATAAGCTCTCAAGAAGTGTCATATTTGAGCGCCATATAGGGTCCTGATCCCCGAAATAGATTTTCAGAGAGAAATCCGACGTGAGTCGTTGACAAATCAAGCTAAAGCGTAGCTTAACGAAAGCCCGCCTTCTATGTTAAATTTTCCCTCTAAACAAGTCACACGTATTCAAGCACGCACACATCTTTCAGTATTTCAACACATTTCAGAGTAGTTCTGGAGTTGGATACTGTTCATGAACGAGGTCGCTAAATTCAGTCCTCAAATTATGGGTCGGAAATACAGTTTAGGCGGTGACACGAAGTCCCATAAGGTGATCGGTCTATTCTATACCTCGTCTGTGGTATCTCATGCAACGTTACCGATGAAGCCTCGAAGCAAATTGTAACGCTATGCGTGGTAGGAATTAGAATGCAGCACGGGTAAAACTAGGTTATTTTTTTAAAGTCGAAGCCCGCGATTTACAAATGTTTCTCTTATTGTTAGAGTAACAATTTAAAAATCGTCGTATGAACATATTCCGTTGAACGATAGAGAAAGGAGGATGAAAATAAAACGATATCACATTCGCCGTTTAACCTTGCTGTCCTATTCCGGTTTATTTAACGCAAAATAAATTAGAAATTATAAAATTTCTCGAGAAATTCACGGGAAGGAACACTAGTCGTGGGGTGCATTAATGTGACTGCAAATCGAGTTTATTTTCAAACCCCTCAGAAAAAATAGTAAAGGTTGTTTTCTAAACTTTTTTGTCTGAGCCTGTAATGAAAATTCAAAAATTCCTTTTGTAGATTTAAGTAAGTTTTGTACATACTGAAAATTTCATCGAAATCGATTATCGTTGCTAATCTCGAAGGTTCGAGATTACCCAACCGAGTTGTTCGTCATTGTCCCACGACATCCAAAAATAAAAAGGAATTTATTTCAGAGGTTGGAATCATAATTCGAGCAACGCCTTAGTCACAAAATGTTGGTAAAAAAGTGCTTTATTTCAACTTAAAAAAGAATAATTGTATCACTAATTCAACAATAATTACATGCAATTGAAATGGACAAAATATTAGTTCAGACATGATGAAAATAATAAATTGTGTTATTCTTGAATAGCATAAGCGTTCTGTATTTATTACTCTCTGCCCGGCGTTGGATACGACCTAAACTATTAGCTAGTTGGGAGGGAACATCGTGTTTATGTATTAAAACGCCGTAACATCGCGTTTGCGATAACCCAGCACTCGTGTTTAGCCGACGCTCGAGCGGGAAGTCGTTGGAGAGAGACAGAACGTCAACAACCTCTACCAAAGTCGTACCGTCGCCGAACAATGGCCTGCCACTTCAGCTTTGTCTGCGTAAGTGATCGGACCACAGTGAACGCGTGAGCATATTATTTCGCGACATTTCGATTCCTGTATTAATTTCATCGATTACTGTACCATGTGGGAAGTCGCTTAACAAGATTCTACAACAATTCGCCAAGTATCTAGAAGACTTCGCAAGCAATACTTTTCTCGAGGAGCTGGGAGTCGTTGGAGCGAGACAGAACGTCCACAACCTCTAGCAAAGTCGCACCATCACCGAACAATGTACTTGGCAGTTGAACTTTGCCTGCGACAGTGAACGGACCTCAGTGAACGCGTGAGCATATTATTTCGCGATATCTTGATTCCTGGATTGATTTCATCGATTACTGGACCATGTGGGAGGTCGCTTAACACGATTTTACAACAATTCGCCAAGTATCTAGAAGACTTCGCAAGCAATACTTTTCTCGAGGAGTTGGGAGTCGTTGGAGCGAGACGGAACGTCAACAACCTCTAGCAAAGTCGAACTAACGCCGAACAATGTACTTGGCAGTTGAACTTTGCCTGCGACAGTGAACGGACCTCAGTGAACGCGTGAGCATATTATTTCGCGATATCTTGATTCCTGGATTGATTTCATCGATTACTGGACCATGTGGGAGGTCGCTTAACACGATTTTACAACAATTCGCCAAGTATCTAGAAGACTTCGCAAGCAATACTTTTCTCGAGGAGTTGGGAGTCGTTGGAGCGAGACAGAACGTCCACAACCTCTAGCAAAGTCGCACCATCACCGAACAATGTACTTGGCAGTTGAACTTTGCCTGCGACAGTGAACGGACCTCAGTGAACGCGTGAGCATATTATTTCGCGATATCTTGATTCCTGGATTGATTTCATCGATTACTGGACCATGTGGGAGGTCGCTTAACACGATTTTACAACAATTCGCCAAGTATCTAGAAGACTTCGCAAGCAATACTTTTCTCGAGGAGTTGGGAGTCGTTGGAGCGAGACAGAACGTCCACAACCTCTAGCAAAGTCGCACCATCACCGAACAATGTACTTGGCAGTTGAACTTTGCCTGCGACAGTGAACGGACCTCAGTGAACGCGTGAGCATATTATTTCGCGATATCTTGATTCCTGGATTGATTTCATCGATTACTGGACCATGTGGGAGGTCGCTTAACACGATTTTACAACAATTCGCCAAGTATCTAGAAGACTTCGCAAGCAATACTTTTCTCGAGGAGTTGGGAGTCGTTGGAGCGAGACAGAACGTCCACAACCTCTAGCAAAGTCGCACCATCACCGAACAATGTACTTGGCAGTTGAACTTTGCCTGCGACAGTGAACGGACCTCAGTGAACGCGTGAGCATATTATTTCGCGATATCTTGATTCCTGGATTGATTTCATCGATTACTGGACCATGTGGGAGGTCGCTTAACACGATTTTACAACAATTCGCCAAGTATCTAGAAGACTTCGCAAGCAATACTTTTCTCGAGGAGTTGGGAGTCGTTGGAGCGAGACGGAACGTCAACAACCTCTAGCAAAGTCGAACTAACGCCGAACAATGCACCTGCCAGTTCAACTTTACTCGCAATGGTGATCGGACCTCAGTGAACGCGTGAGCATATTATTTCGCGATATTTTGATTCCTGGATTGATTTCATCAATTACTGGACCATGTGGGAGGTCGCTTAACAAGATTTTACAACAATTCACCAAGTATCTAGAAGACTTCTTGGGTAACACATTTCTCGGGTCCTATCAAAGGTCCCCACTGCTTAGGGACACTTAAAAATGTGCAGTGCTTTGTGTTTAAAATCATGAAATGGTTGTGCGTGTTAGTAGTGTCAACGCGAGTGTAGAGTCAGTGTTTTTACGCATCTTGAACTATTTAAGACTAAGCACCGGTGCTCAAATTACTTTTTGATCGCGAAATTAAAGTGACATATTTGTGTGTGTGTGTGATACATTCTGTTTGGTACTACTGACCTTGGTTTGTGAACCTGCTAATGTGGCTGCCTGACTGCATGGATAGCGGTGAGACTGCATTCTACGATCGGTGAGTGGTGCATTTTACTTTTTTCAATTTTTCTGAATGCTACTGAATAAATGATTGCTGTAGCAAGCACAGTGACCAAGAATACATACTTTGTACTCGTGAACAGTAACATTAACGCGCGTGCTTCAAAATGCTTAATACAGACAAAAGCAATGAATAAATTTGAACTTCGAGGTCAAAGTTCTAATAACGCGTTTTAAATATTCCGAATTATTTTGATTGAATTTTATAATCTAAGCTTGATTCTTTGAATACGAATTGCACATCTCAAGTTTAATTACATTCGAGCCATTAGATTCTCTTAATAAAACGACAATGTAAAACATTAATTTATTAAGGATTTTCAATTATATAAGTTGAAGTTCTTTCTTATACAAATATTAATATGCGAGAATGAGAGTTGATATTGGTACTACTTGGTCAGTGTGCTTGCTTCTTCAACTTTTCTCTCTCCTTACAATATTTAAGCCAGCCTATCAATAAGTCTTAGTTTAAGAACTTTAGTCGTAAGACTTTTTCAAAATTTTCAAAAATGCGCAAAGCATTGGTCAAATATGGACCAGAATTATTCCGTAGAAATGGGTCACTTTCGTAGGTACCTCCCCGCTGGTGTGGCCTGGCCTTGGTAACGTTTCCCAAGCATTGCGACTTGCGAAACGGAATCAAGCTGAAGCCTACGATCTAGTTTAAGTGTCCAGATCGAGCCAAACTCACATTCGGTGAATTTTTGGTTCGGTCTGGACATCTATTCAAAAATGCACTTGCGTATTTCGAGCGATAAGCTTCTATTCCGTCTCGTTCTTTTTAAATATAAGAGTGCCGAACGCGCTCTTCTAGAAATACAATTCGCCTTCGATCACTGATTTCGAATTCGCGCATGGTTTGCTCGCCCGCCATAGGCCGGCTGTGCTGGGTACAACTTATTACGGCTTTACACGGAGGACCATTGTTAGACGATGTTGTGCGCCAGTTCATGACTTTCGGATTTTCTTGTCATCCCGCCGATACCGGGCTTCGGTCCATCTCGTGCCGGCTCTGATGTCTTCGTTAGCTCGTTCTCGGCCACACACGCCATGGCAGTGTAAAGTCGTAGTATGGAGCACGCCATGTAGAAACGAAAATTCGGTACATCGAGGGTGAATGTCGCGTCGCGTCTTTCGGTCCTTTAGTCGTTTAGTCTTCTTTGCAATCTCAATCGGGAGATTCTTAGCTTCCGCATATCCCCCGAAAGTTACGCAAGTGCATATTTGCGATAGATTATGCCACTAGGGCCCATTGTAAAGAGTGCGGTAGGCTAAATTTAAGGGTAGAGGTGCGCTTGCTTGTCGAGAGTGACACAATTTGCTTTTGCTTTTGCTTTCTTTTACAATATTAGCTTCACCGTGGACCGTGTCGTTTCTCATTTAGCATACTTTTAAACACTTGTCAGAGTGACTTTTCTATTCCCTACTTTCAATTCCTTTCTCTTTCTTTTTGGTAATATAATTCGCTCTCGGGTGAGATCTTGAATCAGCACAAGATGCTCGGGCACGATGCACTCGCCTGTGCAAATTGTCGGCTTTGTGGTGGGATAAGCGTATTGCAGCTGCATGTGATTGAATTGTGAGCCCTTCCGCTATGATTCCGATCCCTTTCAGGCGCGGCCCTAAAGGGGAACTCCCGTTACTGAGGGGCCTAGATGAGTAGTGGTCGTGTAGTAGCGTTTTATCTGTGCAACTGCAATCCGTGAGTGTATCGAGCAGCTCGAGATCTCTCGCGACGGCGAATCCGTGTCCGTGTATCAATTCTTTTCTATCTCTGCAATGAGATACTTAGAATCTGTTTGACACTTGAAAGCAATGCAAGCGTACCTCTAAAATATGCGAAAGAAACGACGAGATCCTCTCGTCTATTTCTCTCACGCGCGTATGTTAACCCTTTGTACTTTAAAGTAAAATCTTTTGAAAAATTTTTTGTTGCCATTTACCATATATTGCTATCACAGTCCGAAGGGTTAATATACCGAAGCATAGTCTGTTATGCTTCCTCTGAGTGGTGTGTGTGTGTGTGTGTGTGTGTGTGTGTGTGTGTGTGTGTGTGTGTGTGTGCGTGCTGCGAAACTTAGAATAGTTGGGTAGGCAAGTCTAGTTTTAAGCGTTCCATCGAGGAATTCTTCGAGGGATTCGCCGAGGAATTCGCCGAAGGGTTCTCTGGTGAATTCTTCAAGAGATTCACTTAGAATTTCGTTGGCATGCTCGGGGTGGAATTAGGTCTGGGTTAAGGTTTATTAACATTTTAGAGTAGAATTAGAAAATTTTTGTTATTAGCGCCTGACGAGGCTGCTTTTTTCACACTACAATTCGGAATTATTATGCGCCCAAAGAGGCTGCTGTTCTTTCGGCTTGTGATTCGGCATCGTTATGCGCCCATAGAGGCCGCTGTTTCTTTTTTTATTAAAATGGAAAAGTATGAGACGCCCAAAGTTGCCACTCCTTTTTTCTATCAGTCTTGAGAATCGTTGAGCGCCCACAGAGGCTGCCGTTTCTTTTCTCATTAAAATTGAAAAGTTTTAGGCGCCCAAACGGGCCACTCCTTATTTCTATGAATGTTGAAAATCATTAAGCGCCCAATGTGGCTGCTCGAAATTTTTCTGAATGTCCGAATTGCGTGGCGCTCCATGCGGCTGCCTGGAATTTAAAGGAAATTTTTTGAAACTTGGTTAAATACAAATTGTCTGTTTCAGTAATAGTGTTTGTGATCGCCCGTAATGCGATCGTAGAGTCAGTGTTTTTGCGCAAGTAAAACTAGTCGAGAGCTCCGGTGCTCTATTAGTCTTTTCACCGCGAAAGTAGAGTCATGCACGTGTCCAACTGGAGCTGCTGGGCTGAGGGCTAAAGGGTTGCTGACCTGAGGGGTGCCGAGCTGAGGGATGCTGAACTGAGGGGTGCTGGTCAGAGGGCTGCTGGTCCGAGGGGTGCTGGTCTCAGGGCTGCTGTCAGAGGGGTGCTGTTCTCAGGGTTGCTGGTGAGGGGTTCGAGTTTGCAGAGATGCAGTACTTTTGATGACAGCGAACGGCAAGTCACTTTATAATTCTTTGAATGTGGGTGCACGCAATAGAACAAAATGGTTTCTGTAGAAAACGTAGCGTAGCTATTAGCTCCTTCGATTCTGGCCATTCCAACACAAATGCGCGACATGCAGGGGCCCATTTCACATGGTCGGTATTCATTTCGGGAACACTTATGCAATATTTCGCGAATATGGTCTAGGGCGTCTAGGCAGTAGCCTCATGATGTGGTTCTTTTCTAAGCCATATTCACGAAATATCGCAGAAATGTTCCTAAATCGAATGCCAATTATATGAAGTGGGCCACTAACCGCTGCGCATATTTGTTGGAAAGAGCAGAATCCAATGAGCCGACCATACAAGGTACTCGTAGATTGTGACATGCATGTGTCTGTCTTAAAATCAGAAAATTAAATCGATACAACATTTGCTCGCGATTTTTGCAATTCCGATTAATAATTCCTAAAATAATGGAATCGATCGTGTCGAGTAGAGTCACCGCGAAAAATTTGGAAAGGTTCCAAGTGGAACCAGACTTCCTAGCAATCTTGCAGTCTAGCAAGATCCTTCGTTATCGCGTGTAATGCGATCGTAGTGTCCCCATTTTTTTTTCGCGTTAATCTACGTATTTTGCAGAGCACCGCGGCTCTTATTTAGTAGAGTAGTATTACCGCGATTTTGGAGTCAACTTTTTGTGTATCTAAGACTTGTCCAGAGCACCGAAGCTCCTGTTGAATTTTCTTCGCGAAAGTAGAGCCAATTTTTTGCGCATAAAAAGTTCGTCCAGAGCACCGGTGCTTTAATTGCTTTTTTATCGCGGAAGTAGAGTCAAATTTTCGCTTAGCTTCAATTTTCAGCTTAGACTTGCCAAGGAAATTCTAGGCCCTAAAAAGGGCCTAGTTCGTGGACCCTGGTGAAGGCCCAACAAATGGACCCTATACAGGGCCTAGCGCGTAGGCCCTAGAGAGGGCCCAAAGGGAGACCCTACAGAGGGCCTAGCATAGGCCCTAGAGAGGGCCCAAAGCTTGGAAGCTGGCGAGGATGACAGGACGGACCATATTCGCCGACCGGTGAATAATATTCTGTACTTGCATGCGACTTGTTATGTAGACACGAGTACCTTGTATTCCTGGGTAGTAATCTTTGTGCGTGTATTTTGCAAGGGTAAACATCCTACTTAATTGCACGCAGTGCAGTTTGGTAGGATATGCATCCTACAAAATGCAATCAAAAAGACTTTGCCCAACGAGTTCATTCCGAGAGCAAGGAATGTGAAATAATTGAAATGGCGCGTTTAAAATACAAGAGGGCCAAAAGTTGCTGCTCCTTTTGTCGAATTAGAGCCACCCCTATATACCCCGCGGCGTGTATACGCATATTAACCCTTTGGACTTTAAATTAAAATCTTTTGAAAGTAGCCTTTTCCCTTTAATATTGCAAGTAAAGTTCAAAGGGTTAATATATTTTTGCGAGATATTCGGGGAATCACGGGAGATATCGAACCTACCTCCTATCTCTGATGAGCAGGTAGGTTCGATACCTAAACCGAAGGGATCGATGGAACTTTGTTTCCATCCATCTCTTTGGTTGAGTAGGCTAAGGGTTTCATGTACAGGGAGATCGGTGGAACTTTGATTCCATTTATCTCTCTACGGGTCTCGAAACGCAGCAACCTCCTCGTGGTGAGACCTGGTAATCGGTGAGAACCGAGCCGATAGTTGCGATTGTCAAATATTCTAATTAGATATAAGAATTTATTTAACTTGCAATGTTAATAGAATGTAAGAATAAAATATAATAACTTAAAATATTGTAACATGAACTCAGTATTTCAACACATTTCAGAGTAGTTCTTGAGTTGGACGCTGTTCATGAACAGAGGTCGCTAAATTCATTCCTCAAATTATGGGTCGGTAACGCAGTTTGGGCGGTGACACGAAGTCCCATAAGGTGAGGAGTCTATTCCATACCTCGTCTGTGTTAAGGGGGTAGACACGTCACGTGACACGGGCGATGCACCGCGCTGTAATACCGACAATCTAACCTGAAACATGGGTTTGGAATTTTTCCTTTTTCGTCCTTATATGAGCAGATTTTGGGCTGGGCGAGGTCTCATTCGAAAGAGGAAGGTTCAATGCAGCGCGCTATGGTCATCGTTTGAGTCACAAAACTCTTTTAGTGACCTAAAAATACTTGGATTCTTGCGGGTGTATTTTGTCGACTTTTGCTCTACTTTGATCACTCATATTATTAGATATCAACACAATCTCGTCGAACCATGACCATAGCGCGCTGCACTGAACCTTCATCTTTCGAATGAGACCTCGCCCAGCCCAAAATCTTCTCATATAAGGACAAACAACGTAATTTCCCAGACCCATGTTTCGGGCCAGATTGTGTCGGTATACAGCGCGCTGCATTACCCGTGTCTACCCCCTTAAAAGGCGTATGTGATTTTGTTTTGTTGTGATCCTTCTTTCCCTGTCGTTGCACGGAATACGTTTATAAAAATATCTTTAAATTGTTACTCAAACAGAATCATTTGTAACTCGCGGGTTTCAAATGTTCAAAGTTTTACCCGTGTTGATTTCTAATTTCTACCACGCGTGGCGTTTCAATCTTATTTTAGACTGAATCGATAACGTTGGATGTGACATGAAAGTGGTAAGGGGGCTCGCGAGCCTCCGAGCGTGTAACACAAAATTACATCGCGTGATGGGTCTATCCTATACCTGGTCTGTAGTACTGCAAGTGCGAAGTTTCAAAATTTACCACGGCATGACATAGATGGCACCACTAGTGGGAATCAATAAGACTGCTGAAAGAGATCGATTCCTCTTTCGTCTTTCATTCAGAGATTGGCAAAAATTATTTAAAATAAAAATTTGTACACGAAATTTTTATTTCAAATATTTTTTTGCCCATCTCTGACTTTCGCATAAGTCTAGCTTATGCACTCTCCATCAGGTTCATGGCCTGTGCTGTGATCGATTGACGAATATTGACACTGTTGATCTCTATTTGATCGATAGTGGGCATAATAGAGGGTCTTACAAAAGAAAGTAAGATGGAAAGCCGAACGCAACAGGAGTAAAAAGGAAGAAGAACCGAAGAAACATCCTGCTTTTGTGGTGGCAGTCGTTCATCATAAACTCTATTCTCTTATTGAGACATCTTAAGGTCTGGTCACTCTTATCAGTTCCATGACGACACAGTACCCGCGTGCCAGTGGTAAGAAGAAGAGGGGCGTAGAGGATCTCTTCTTCTCCCCTCGGGCTAAAGACACTACATTGACATTACCGACCCTCTTCCCAAAGAGTTACAATAGCTACAGAGAAGATTAATGAATAAAATGCTTTCAAAGAATTCGATAAAGGACTCCACAAAAAATTCAAATTCTGTTATACACGAAGAAAACAAAATTCAAAAGAAACAGGAGCAGTCTATTGCTCATGAAGACTATAAATTTAAGGTTCCAATAGGATTACCCGAAGTGTTATTATTTGGTAGAGTAACTACTGAAAGCTTAGGTGATATTAGTGCATATCGTCGGTGATAGTGCAAAACCGCGTATGAGCAGTTTGTAAATACCGCGGATCTGCATTTTACCGATTTTACAGGTGGAAGAAAAACTTAATATTTTAGCCATTTTAAAGGATTGCTTTGGCTGATCTTTTTTGGGACAGTTTTAGCACTTCTTGTAATAAATACTAACATTAATGGAGTGACTTTTTAAAAAAAGCGGAGTAGCGTTTGGCAACCGTGGGCGCGAAATTTCAATTTTGCTACTTTTGCAGATCCGCGGTATTTACAAACTGCTCATACGCGGTTTTGCATCAATACTTGATAATAAAAACAATTCATCAATAATTGATAATAAAAACAATGCATCAATAATTGATAATAAAAACAATGCATCAATAATTGATAATAAAAAAGTTAGAAATTACACAAAAAATAGCTGCAGTGAAACTGTATCGTTTTAAAATTGTCATTTGATGTCAAGGGGAAGATCGATTCCACGAAATAAAATTTGATTAGAGCGTTCTTCGCGTAGAAGAAAAGGAAACAGGCGCAGAAGTGATGTATTTAAAAAGACTGAAAACAGTCCCGGTAAAGAATACAAAATACGGAGATCTCGATCAGTCGGCCCCAATGATAAGAAATTACGTCCGCCAAGCGTGAAGGAAGGAGATTAAGTTTATAACAAAAAATACAATTGAGGATCTTGCAGTAAGAGGGATGCATCTTCATTTTTTACAGTTTTTAAGTTATGATGTGTAATACTCGTAAAAAATTCTATATCGTTTGGTCATGTTTGATGCAAATCCGAGAACAAATGAGTGATTTATTACAAATAAATAATAATAAAAATATTAATATTAATATTAAAATATTAAAAAAATTTAGAATCTTAATATCAATTTTAATATTTTCATTATAGAATATTTTTTACAAAAATAGAAATAAAAATTTATCAACTTAATATCTAGGTACTACTTATTGTGTGAAAAAATATATTTTTCGATTAGTGTTCTCTTTTTAATCTTAACTCATAGCAATAAATGTACAAACTTTTTTTTCTAATTTTCTCCAAGTTGGTAAAGCTGCATCCCTCTTGGTGCAAGGTTCTCAATTGCCAAAAACAAAGGGGATGAGAAACCCATTAACTATCATAAAAATAAATCAGATGTGTAAAACATTAGAAGTTCAGTTAGGCAGTACAATTTCCTCCATTAACTCGGATCAGACACAAGTAAGAACTATATTGAAGCAACCAAAGATTTTATCCGAAAATAACTCCGGTTTAAAATCGACGATCATGTACCTACATGTAAAGCGGTCTGTAGACGCTCAATAATATTGTGGAATATTGAATATTCCTTTCAATATTATTGCTTAACTTTTCAATTTTATTGTGCAACCTTCCAATATGATCCACAGACGGTCAATAACAATGTGCAATATTGAATATTGCGCAATTATATTGAACGTCTACAGACCGCTTAACTTTTCAATTTTATTGTGCAACCTTCCAATATGATCCACAGACGGTCAATAACAGTGTGCAATATGTCTACAGACCGCTTAAACGAAGCTCCAGTTGAACAATGAAAAACAACTGAAACGTAATTTAGCTGCAGCATTGACAAGAATAGATATTTTAGAGTTTGACAGACCTAGCGATGAGGAACCGATTACCATAAGAAAGAAACTTACCTTCGACGATAATAGTTACGTAGAATCTAAAAATGCACATGATACAAAGCAATGTTGTGAATTGAAATATTCTATAAATACAAGTTGAAATGAAGTAGTGTCTACCAGCACCCGCAACATCAAGCCAGATCACACCATTTCGATGGAAGAATTTGAGAAGACAAAATGTTCTGAATGAAGATGAGAACTCTGACGAAAGTCCGCCGACGAATGTTACAACTTTTACTCCGTTCAAGGGAATTACGGATGGCACCGATTTCAATGTACGAATACAGAAATTAGAACACAAGTGAACAGAACTAGAGTATTAAAGTCCTGAGGAATAAAAGTATTACCTTCATAAATACTCCGAAATCTCAAAGGAGATCCTTAAGGAATATATCGACACGTGTACAGTAGTGTGGCTCTTATTTACTCTTGGTGAAATTTTTTTCATAAAAAAATCGTAAAAAATATGTAAATCTTGAACCCGATTGGATAACGGGAGAAGGTGCCTCTAGGCACTTGAACATTTAAATAATTATTTAACAGTTCACAATTGTCGATTTTATATAATATCTTCCAAGTTATTAATTACACCAAAAAATACGTCAAATAAAAGTTATAGATTCAGACAAGGAGCATCTTTTATGTCGTATTACTTTTTGTCGTATGACAAGCGGATTCGAAAAAATCTCCGAAAAATTGGAAAACAAAACTTTTTTCAAATTTTGAAAGTTTAAATCCTTCTGGAACACTTTTTACTTATGAAGGCGAAAAAAGTTGTAATTTTTATTTTCACGGACTATTTTTAAACATTTAAGGGGGGGGGGCATATACCTAGATATGACAAAAAGAACATTTTTTTTCTCCATATTTTCAGTGTTTGATATGTCACGAATGTTTCCCGAAAATTTGGGACCGAAATTCGCAAAAACATCGAAGGTAGGAATATAATTACAATTTTTTCGCCTTCATAAATAAAAAGTGTTTGAGAAGGATTTATGTAAACTATCAAAATTTAAAAAATAAAGTTGTTTCTCCAGTTTTTTGGACTATTTTCGAAAACCCTTTGTCGCACGAGAAAAAGTAATACCACATAAACGATGCTCCTTCTCTGGATCTACAAGTTTCGTTTAACATATTTTTTGATGCAATCAATAACTTGGAAGATATTACATTAAATCGACTTAGCGAGCTGTAAAACAATTCGTTAAATATTCAAGGGCCCAGGGGCACCTTTTCCTGTTATCCGATTCGACTCAAACTTCGCACGATTTTTTTTTAATATTTCGAACTACTAAAATAAGCGCCACCCTAGTGTACAAGAACCGGAGCAGAAATAAAATAAAACTTTCTCCTTTTCCCTTCGCAAAAACGCTCCACGATATCCACCAATTAACACGAAGAAGAGCAGCGGAAAAAACGTCGGGTGTACGCGGGGCGGAGCAGAATCGGGCCGCAGTTGCGGTAGGCAGGCACGCCGTAGCGGCGCGCAACTTCGGTACCGCGTGCGGCGGGTGGGAGTCGCAGCCCTCGTGAGTCAAGAGAGTGAAGAGTAACCGAAAGAACGGACTTCTACTCAGTCTGTCCGCGACCGTCTTTCAAGCAGACGTCTCCGGCTCTTTGCCCCCACTTCCCATTCGTCGGTCGTTCACGGAGTTGTGTCTGTTTCGCAGTGTTCCGAGGGTCATTGAGTTAAGCAGAAGCCACATGTCGCCGGCGGTGCAGCTGCTACCGTCACCCTGACCATCCACCACCGTCGATCGCGACGATTCGCCGCGCGCCTCTCCGCCACCGATCTCAATCGCGGTCGCGTGTGACAGTTCGCATCGTACGCGGTGCATGAAAGCGTCCGAACGCGGGGACCAACGGCAACACGTGGAAAAATGTGGTTCGCGAAGTTATTGGCGGGCCTCCTAGGCCTGATACTCGTCGGCTCGCCGCCCTGGTACTCTCACGCGTTCAACGTAGACACGAAACACTACACGGTTTACAGGAACGAGACGAGATCTATGTTTGGGTTCGCGGTGTCGGTGTACAGGGATAAAGACGGCCGAGGCTGGTGAGTGTAATTATTTTCTTGTCATGTCCGTCGAATACGATGATCTTTCGGCGAGCGACCAGTCATTCGAGGGCGATGCTGTCGCATCGGTATTGAGTGTCTGGAGCGGAGAGTTCTTTCGCACTGGAATGACTTATTGGGTTCGATTGAACTCTCTCGTGTACTCATTTTTAGTAGGTTTCAATTGGAGTGTAGTTATGTATACAAAAGGAACATTATGGTGTTCGTAAAGCCCGATGTCTGGTGTTTGAGTAGAATGTCGAATATTGTAGAAAATGGGAATTGGATTTTATTGAGGGTAAAGTGGCACGAGTTGTGTGCAAGTGGGCTTTTGGAATTATAATTGTAATTTCATAGAGTTGATGTCTTCGTTAGGAGTAATTATTATTTAACACAATTTACACGCTGGAAGGGTAGTTAAATATTAAAAAGAAAACAAAGTGAAGTATAAGTACTTACTTAGTTACTCACTTTGTGTTTTACATTGATATTTTTTTTATTAAAACTCGTTTCAATATGAGTTATCAAATTTTATGTGTAAATTTAAAAATACTTAATATTTATTTAATGATTTTTTGGAATACATTTTGATCATGATAAACTTATTGGATACCTACCTAAACTGATCAGGAAGTGGGTTCTGACACTTCAAAAGCTTCCTTCATAGGGATCATCAGAAATTGGTTATTTTATTCCGAAGTGCACTTGATTCGGGAGCAAACTTACACCTGTCACATCTTCAAACTTTCTAAATTATTCATTGCTTCCTTAAGACACTTACAATCACACAGAATAAATAGGATTGTAATCTTTTAATTATACAATAGATAAACTAGCCGCTACAGAAAAATACCACTGAAAGTGTTAAGTTGCGTATATAATTTTAAATGATTTCGTACCTTCGAGTAAATAACAATTTTATACAAAACCATAATTTTCTTTGGAAGTTATAAAGGCTGTAGCGTTAAATATGAATGACACGGTGCGCTATTGATCAAAGACAAGTTTGTTCATCGATTTTAAGAAGATGACGCGTAACGCGATGACACAGAGGATTCTGAGAAATAGGTATAACGTAACGCGTTGATGTGTTACGCATAGGTACTGTTTACTATTACACTGCGTATCAGACTCCCGGAATAGATACACGGAAGCTGATTGTATATAAATTTCAATTCACCGATTTCCCTAGACTTTTCCATTATAACGATTCCTTCGATTAAGTAAGTGAAAGCTGTGTTCACGTATTCTATCACTAATTCGTTCTGTTCATTTCCAAAAATAATTCTACCATTTTCGTCATTCGTGGATCTTACGCATTACCACGAATTGTTTGATTAATAAACAGTGACCTAAATAGCCATCAAAATCCGTGTACCGAACGATTCAAGTACCTGAATTATTCTTCTTCAAAGTCGTTGCCTTATTTGACTCACACGTGTCGCTTGTTCCTAAAAAAAGAGGACGTAATTCCGCTGACGGAAGAAGCATTGAATCGCCACGCAAGTGTTATTTCCGTAGGTGTACCTCGCGTGTCTTATTCATTCCAGCGGAAATCGATGATGTCGCGGAATTACGGAGTGGAAAATGAGACGCTCGTTTCATAGAAAAATTCGCCGTGCTTGCATGGTTTCTAGTACGAAGAACTTTCTGTTCGATAAACATATTGGAATAAAGAGGGACATGTCGCGCGAACTCTGTACACAGAGTCTTTATTGAAACAGAAACGACAGTAGTACACCCACGAGTTTAGGACGACCACGCTCTCCTTTTAAGTCCTCGTCCCAGAAGCAGAAACTTCACAGCAAGGTGGCTCCTACCGCTTCATCGCGTTGGTTGCAGCCTCGATAATGAAATATTCACTTCCATTCGCCGACAATCACTGTGGGAGAACGTAATTTCTTCTTTCGCAAACGCGCGCTGGTATTTACAGATTAGATTCGATCTCTCCGTAATCACGCTGAAATTAGATTTCAGATAGGGTTGCGTTAGCTTTGCGAACAATGCTCGTCTTCTTTAATCTTCTCGTGCAGCGTTGCTGGATGTAAGTGAGTTGTTAAATTTATTACGTGTTTGGGTAACACGATACTCGAGTCTCAGAGGCTAGTGACACATTTTGCTTTTTCCATTCACCGACCGATAAATATAGCGTCATATACCTACTTTCGTAATTCACTTTGAAAGATTTGTGACGAAGGTGTAGGTATACATGTTTTAGTATTTTCACACGATGAAGTGTTGCTATAATTCTTCCATGAAATTCAGTTTAGCTATTTCTTGTCTTCCACCAGGGCTACTATTTTTCTAGTCTCTTTCTGGAAATTCTGAGTTTTATGAGTTGCATGAAATTTGATTAGGAGAATGAATGAAGCTTTTTGGTAATTTCTATTCGATTTGAAATACGTGTTATATTAATAATTTTATTAAAGTTCGTGTGATTGGTTGATAAAATAATATTGTTGTATCTATTACGTACCTATTACATATTAGTTAATATATTTATTGCCCTCAAAGTCATCGTGTCTTTATTGTAGTCCAATTGTAGCAATTGTCTACATCTACACACTTCATAACAAGTTCTCAATCTGAAAAGATGACAACAACCCGTTTCGCTATAGTAGAGTTCTTTCCACTTCGGTTGCTCATAAACTGCTCATAAAATTTATACAACAGAGGTTTTACTACCTTCCTTCACAAAGTTCAACTATCAATCAACTGACCAATTTTGGACATTCGACTATTTGTTCCAATATTAAAAACTCCACAAAATTAAATTGCAACAGGAATACTGTTCCCCTTTTTAAAGCAAACTGCCTTGATCCTGTTCCATTTTTAAAACCCCCTTCGTCATCTCCAGAACTGAGAAAAAATATCTCACGAATATTGCATCGAAAACAACGTTCCTCATTTTTCAAATAGGGCAACAGCCTTCGTGACACAGTCTACTTCAGCCTTAAATAACTACAGCTCAGCGATTAACTACCACCAAGGCAATCAATATCAATTATTCGCCATTAAAGAAGTATCCTTCGTCGAAACGTGATCCGACCCTCATAGTCCATTTTCATCGATTTCCTACGACAGTGGCTGCGGAGGGGCCCAATAAAACAGGTGCTTCGACGCGCTTAGAACCGCTCGCCTTTTATGTCTCCCTTCGGGACCAAGGCAAGTGGGTCTCTGCCGTTCCATCGTGTTCCTGTCATGATCGCTCGGTTGACGATAAACTTTCATCTGTCAGCGATAATAAGTATGATCGAGGGCCGTTTCTCTTCGCGGTGCCCCCCGGTCACCCTTCTGGCGTGTCAGAAGTCAGGGTTCAGCTGAACAGCGGCCCAAAGTATCGCTAGGGGAACGGAGCTGCAGGAGAGAAGAGGAGGAGATGAGAAAAGGTGTTCGTTCTGTTCGCGAACAGTCTCGTGAGTCACGCGGGCCACGAATAAACGTTTCTGCTCCAGCTCCTCCGGCGACGACGGATATAAATAATGCCGACAGAACGAGGAAACGCGGGTAATGGCATCGGTTACGTCGGCCGCTCTCGTCCGCGGAAAAATCTGCGCGAAAGGTCAACAGGGGTCCGGCCGCGTAATTTATTCGAACTAACGGACGTTGAAGCCGATGGGCATGCTGTTCAGCTCGGCACAGACGCCACTCGCCCCTATTCCCTTCTCTGACACGCGAATCAATCTATTCGCAGATTTTGTATACGCGTGGCTCGCGGGTACGTGCCCACGATACCGCGAACCTGTGGCGGAAAGCGGGCTCAACTTCGCACAGTTGGTGTTCGGGAACTGTTCGCAAATTCTCGTGGTCATGATCTAGGCAAGAGCTTATGGCGCGACTTGGTCTAATAACACCTCGCGAATTATTGTAAAAATGGTTGTAAAAGAAATGACGACCTTTCGAAGTATTTTTTAGTTGAGTGTAAGGTAAAAGACCCAATACGTGGAAACGTCCCAGTAGATGGACACTGGTGCAAAAATACTGATTAGTACATTTAATATCCGCTTTATCCAAAAAAGAAGTATTTTATTAAATTATTGAAATATTTAGTAAAATATATTCATATATATATTTGACTAAATATTTGAATAATTGAATAAAATAGTTATTTTGCACCAGTGTCCAGCTACTGGGACGTGTCCACGTATTGGGTCTTTTACCTTACTGTACCTTGAATTTCTGTGAAATAGTGGCTAATCTGGGTCAGTGGACACTGGGACACTGAACGGGCGGGTAAAGCGATACTTTTGGGGGTAGCAATTGGGGCTGTTATGAATATTCGAATACCAGGGAATTCGACTTTGAGATTCCAATATTTAAATACTAGAGAATTTGTACTTGAGATTCTAATATTTGAAGACTAGAGAATTCGACTTTGATATTCGAATATTCGAATACCAGAGAATTCGAATTTGAGATTTGAATATTCAAAGACTAGAGAATTCGAATTTGATACTCGAATATTCGAATACCAGAGAATTCGAATTTAAGATTTGAATACTATTAGTTTCTTCGAATAATTCAAATATTTGAAAATTGGACATATATTACCTATATATAGAATATTTAAACATATTTACAAGGTCCAGTAGAAACCACCAAATGTGTTATTTGTTACTTAATGCAGGGCTGCACTTGTTTTGTCAGATTTCTACTCACTTGACGTACAACGGGTGCGTTGGATACACAGGGTGATTCAGAAGGAGTAAAAAGTTTTGATAGACTGTTTGGCAGGTCATTTTAAGTAAACAGTGTTACACAAAACCTGGATCGAAAATTTGCCTATGTAGTTACAACAGTTTAAAATCTTATCACACTAAATCATAGTAAAATGTCAAGCTTAACCTTGTACATATTGAATCACAATAGAAGAATATAAATTATAAAATATCGTTTATTTACAGTTAAATTTGAATACATGCATTTCATCGACGAATCAAGGAGTCGTATACACAATATTATTAATTGAACCAGTTGAGAAATTAGAACACATTATTATTAATTGTTAACTCTTCTTGTCTTTTAATTGCAAACAACGAATACCTAATACTCATTTGTTTTAATATCGGAAAACTCACTTCATATCAAGCTTGCGATTTAATTATGATAACAGTGAAAGTTAAACGCGAGTATTAGGAATAGTATCTATAAGCATGTACCTAACACTTTTTCTTCAGAATGGCCTTCCAAATAGTCTGCTAGTTTTTGCACTCGTTCTAAATCACTCAGTATCCCTGCAACACACTATACTGTTCTCTGCGATTAAATCAATTGGCACGAAGTAATTCGTCGAGCAATAGAATTCTGAACAGTGTGACAGGCTGTTATTGATTTGTATATAGCAATAGCGTGCTCTGATCGGGGTTACGATTCTAATTTTCACCATTTGCGCCTGGGGTAGAATCGCTTGGAATTTAGTTGAAACTACCCTAACTTGATCGCGATATGTTCCTTTACTTAGGGAGGTGTCACCTTGGACGCATGAACGTTTTGTTTAGAATTGTTTTTCTTTTAAGTAAAGAACTCAATAGAAAATCGGATTAATGACATTCTTTAAAAAAATAAACAAATTTTTTTCAATCTTAATACCTATGATTTTCATGTGTCCAACGTGGCACCTAGTGTTCTTGATTTCTCGATATTTTTCGCATCTCGAGAAATGAGAAATCAAATTATATTTCTCGAGAATTCTCGAGAAATTAAAAAATATTGTAAAATTTATATTTTTTGAATAATGTTGATAATATTTACCTAAATTTTTATTCGTGTCCAACTTAGATAAAACTTGTGTAAATGAAAAAAACAGATATTAAATATAATTGATAAATTTATTTATTTAATATAAAATGTGAGCAAGGCGAAACTTTACTTTTTTGTTTTAAAATAGTTTTTTCAAAAGCACAATGCGTCTAATGTCGCGTCAGCCAATCTACTTCTTTTTTTTGTGACAAAATCTGCGGCTGTGGAAAAATTTCTTTCATTTTTAGTGGATGTTGGTTTAATTGTATATAGAGCATCGGCGATACGAAGAGAAAAGTTTATAAACAGTCGCGCAATTATTCTGATTGCTGATTGTAGATGTGTTTATATGTTCACGATTAACACACAATTTGAACCAACTGAAAATTCATTTCTGAAAACTAATGGGATTTATAATAATTTTCTTACACTGAAGATTCTCGAGAAACACTATAATTTCTCGAGAAATGAAAAATAAGAAATTATAAAATTGCTCGAGAAATTCTCGAGAAAGAATTCTCCAAAACACTAGTGGCACCTCCCCTTAACAGACCTGCTTCTGTGAATTTTTCTTCTTCCGTGTGACGTATATCGCGATTCCCTTAACTCGACGACCTTTATACTTTATCTGCCGCTTTGCACGCGCGAGGAGGTCACGATTTCTATACACTATCACGCGTGAGCTTGAGAATTCCATGTTGCTTCCTATCCATTAACGAGAAAACTACAACCAAAAGACTCCTATTTCTAATAAACTAGGTATTAACTAACTCATAAGTTATTAACTAACTACTTTCGCGAGAAAGTATCCCCAGTTTCTACAGCTCCTTCCAGAAAGTCATTTCGTGTGAGTACTGTGAAAAAGATCCTACCTTCATCAAGCATCTTACGCTTTCTTAGCTCTCCACCGTCGACACGAAACCTCGTACATTGTTTTCTGAAACACAATAGGCGTCCACGAGCCGGAGAAGAATAGAGGATGAAACGCACTCGCGTTCGGAATACCAAAAGTCGCAGGAAGTCCGGATTACATCGTTCGTTACGAGCGAAGCTTCGTGGGCGCTTATATTTAGGCCAGCCTGTAGAAGCTTTACGAGCGTTCGTCCTCGTTAATATAACACGAGGTGAACGTACCCGATCGCTATTACGTTCCTATCATTCGCGTAAATTCCCGAAATAGAGTGTAAAGTCGATATATATTATTAAAGATTGTATCTACATGATTTATGCCCCACTATACTTCTTTAACACTTTCGGTGGCGTGGGCGTGTTTTCACGTCGAGGGATTCGCATCAAATGAACAGTTTTAGAGTGTCTTCGGGTCGATAGTTTTTGGCTTCCCAGAAAGCCATGTCCGAGAATCCTCGACCCTTTTGTAAAAAGAAAAAGAATTTCTGCAAATAGTTTATTTCAGCTTCTGGGATACGATATTTGAAATTCAAGTGCGAAATTTTCAATTTATAAATGTGGTACACACATCGTTTTAGTCGAAAATGCAGATGTCTGAGAATCTGATCTTTCCTTTTATGAATTTTCTTCTGCTTGTCTAGATGATTTATAGACAGAGATATATACTTAGGTGTAATGATTTAACCAGACACGTTTGCTGCACTCGCAGCACGAACTTCCCTACATCACAGTCAATCGAAGATAATAAATCACTAACACTATAAATCTATAAATCATTTCACAACGCAAAACACTTCTCTGATAAATAATCCGTAGAATTGAATCTGATGCAATCAAAGATCGACAAC
Source organism: Andrena minutula (assembly GCA_929113495.1). NCBI lineage: Eukaryota > Metazoa > Arthropoda > Insecta > Hymenoptera > Andrenidae > Andrena > Andrena minutula. Next base: position 20,961,096 of record OV815994.1, read on the forward strand.
CCCTCTGAGTTGAGGACTTAATTAAAATAATATGTAGTTCAAATTTTCAATGTCAAAAAGCTACATTCTAATTCAAAATATAGATAAACTTACTCTGACATTCATATTCGTAAAATTTGATTTTAGGATGTAACAGCATGTTTACATTTTACATTTCTTTATCATCGAATCTTTAGATTTTAAAAAGCACCTATATTTTAATCATTCACTCAATTTCAACCAGAGTTGGGCAAAATTTAATCTAATTATACCTTACAAATTACGATTAAAATGTAATTGTATAGTTGATTACACATTATTTTCGTTAATGTAGGTGGTTGACCACAATTTTATCAACTACGTAAATTAACGATTACAGAAAATAATGTGTAATCAAATACATAATTACAGTTTAATCGTAATTTGTAAGTTGTAATTAGATTACATTTTGCCCAACTCTGATTTCAACCAAGGTTTCCCTCCTCTTTGTTTTTAGTCACATCTAACCTTCATACCAAAACACTCAAAACGTCAAACTGTCGTGTGCTGACGCAAACAGATGTTCTTCCACTCGAAGAATCTCACCTTCATTTCCCAGCTTTTATTGATAAAGCACGCCTATGTATAAACACCGTCGCAAACACGTTCGACAGATTCAGAGCACGAGGTTGGCTGTGATACAGGATGTTAGGTCATCGTGTTGCTCCGTTACGTGGGCGGCTGTTCGCTCTCGCTTTGCTCTGATTAATACCCCGCTAATCTCCGCGTTCGATCTACTATTCCATTGCTGCTCTGCTCTTCCTTCGATCCTCCTCAATGAACCACCTTGCCTTCCGCGCGCATCCCCGATTGCACGTCCCCTTCGTGGAACACGAAATTGGGATTCGACCTCCCGTCGCGCTCTATGCATGCGACTTGGAGCGTGCTCCGCGTAGATCTCATCTAATCTACAGTTATATCAGTCTGTACGGCCGTCTGCGACATCCAGCAAGCTGATCCTCCTTCTATCTGGGCCAAACTTGAGTATTCTTATGAGCCTCGTCGAAGCAGTTTGTTCGCGTACGTGTAATAGGATTATCGTTGTGTTAGGTCCGGGCTTTCAGACGCATAGTTCGGCACATCTGATCGTATGAATAGGTTGTTTGATATATTTTTCATGTTTGTGTAATGCTGTAATGCACGCGGTGATATAATATAATCTTTTGATTGTGGGGTTGTCATCTGTTTCGTTGCTCCGTTTGGAGACACTGAATTTCTTTTCGTTTTCTGATTTATTATGATATAGGGTAAAAGACCCAATTATTGCCACCTACCCAATTACTGTCACCCTAAGCTATTTTACGTAAAATAACGAATAAATCTTATAAAATGATGCATAAAAAAAATTTAGCATACAATTGAAACTGTTATTTATACGATACAAAAAACAGTACTTAATTTTTTCTTCGTTAATTTCAATAAAACGATAAAAAATTTTATGCGGTTATTAGGAGAATGGAAACGATGAGTTTCTTATTAGTGAAAGGGAAAATAAGGCGTTAAAGAAAATACTGTAATTGTAATATTTAAGCTATTAACATAACAAAATATAATATTTAAATAATATAAGCATCATAGAAAGTAATAAAGATCCGAATTCAACGATTCATTAAGTCTTTTTACTTATTAATTGGGTGACAGTGATTGGTACAAGCGTTTCAAGCATTTTGGTATTACTGTCATAGCAATAGTTGCTCATGTACATGACACGACATAACCTTAAAATGACAGATAAACAGTATTAGGTTCGCTGGCAGTAATTGGGGTGTCAGTAATTCAATCAAATACATTTGAAGGGTGTCAGTAATAGATAAAAGAATATTCAACGGCCTCAAGTAGTCAAATACAAATCTCTCCATCGCGGAATTACCGTGGAGAGCAAAGTACGACCACAAAAATGGTTGAACGTTACAGTAACAGTTGTGGGGTCAACAAAGGGTAATTTTAAACGTGACGAACAGGTTGTGCTCTGCCGTAGGTCGTATATTTTTCAGCAGGATGTCTCAAGAGGCTGTGCAACCGAATTATGAGTCAGCCGCTCTCGCTTGAGCCTTAAAAGACACGTTAACTCACGATCTCGCGTACCGGGATAAAAAAAAAAGAAAGAAAGAGAAGAACGACGCCAGTCAGGTACTAATCGAGGCATGACGCGTCTCATTGCAGCTCCTCGATGACTCGTTCGTTTCCAGGATTCGATTACTCGCGCCGAAATCGGCGAATCGAAGCGCGCGCTAAATATAAAAATTACATGTATGTATTCTGCGAGGCTGAAGACTTTTATCGTTGCGCCGGTGTTGGCCGACGGAACGATAAAATCCGTTACGACTGTCGAAACGACCGTCGAGACCGAGAGATAAGCTCGCGACTCGGCTCCTCTCCTTCGTCTCTGAATGGAATTAATTATTATTGTCGAACGGATAACGCGTCCCCGATTGTTTCTCCTCGCGGCTGAAACTAGTCCCCCTTTGTCTGCTAAATTTCTATTATATGAGCGCGCCAGACTTTTCACGGAGAATTCCGGGAAGCTTGTGCTTCTTATCACAGCCCGCCTCCACTTGATAAGACCTTGTCACGGTTTGCCAATTCGCCGCTCGCACTTGCGTTCTCTGGCCAGTCTTCCAGCTAGATAGTGGCGAGAGAGGAAAACGGTATCTTTGTATTCTCTCTTCCTTTATGTTCGCTTATTTGTTGGTCTTTGTTTACATCTCGCGTTGTGGGGATCTCTTTAGCATTGTGCAAATAATCCTAATAGCATTTCTGGTTGGCCCGCGGTATCCCCAAGTTGGGAATTAGTTGGCCATCAAAATGCCAACAATAAATGCTACTAGGGAATAGTGTCAATTTCAGGGAGAATGCTGTGGTAATTAGGCAACATGTAGTAGTAATTGGACCAAGTTATGCAGAAAGCTACAAACCCTCAATGATCTGAAATTTATTAAATTTAGTTTGAAGATTTAATTCTTAAAGAAATGTAGCTTTATTTCTAATGGGTATATGTTATTTTGGGTTATTGTTTTACTATGTTTTCTAAGTTTTGTGCTACCTATAATTAGTATTATTTTATATTCTCTGTAGTTTTTTATTTTTAAGCCTAAAATGGAACTGTGGCTTGGTAGTTTTAATAATCGTATAATGTAAGCGTTGTTCTATGGGATGGTAATTTTTTGCATAATAAGGATCAGAAGAGTATAAGATCTGTAGTTAGTGTGTTTAATTAATTTTTTGTCATTTTAAGGGTTTGTAGATTTTCGCATAACTTGATCCAATTAAGGGAATGTATATGTAGCAGAGGGCAGAAGAAAGTTTAGAAACTTTATTTTTGTACGCAAACATTTTTTATAATTAGTTTTTAATAATTTTAATTTTATAAGATTTTCGTATAATTTCGTATGTAAATTCATTTCCAGGGAGTGGAGGAAATTTGTTTTTATTCGACAGTAGGTGTACTTGGATTCCACGTAGAAAAATAAATCGAAAGTACCTATGGAGTAAAATTCTGTTCCGCAAATTTTCGTTTTTGAGAAGATTGCTTCCAAGTATCATTTACAGTGGGCCAATTTCTACGTGTGTAAATATGAATTTGAAATTTCCTTTTTTCACTATCCACTCTGTGTAATTGCCTGTAACTTTCTCACGGTCGCGTCCTTCGTAAAATCTGTTGTCCTGTAAGTGCACATCGCGTTGTTCCACGTTCGAAACTGTTGTGCTCACGGAGCGTGTCCATGAAAGAGGAAGCGAGGATTCAATTTCCTCGTTTCCGGTCGGCGAAACGAACAAAGGTTAGGGTGCACCACTGTCTATCGGTCGTAGACTTTCCTGCTTTTAAGTAATTAGCCTGCAAAACGCACAATGCTCTTTTTCTTATCGTTCTTCGTTCTTATCCTGCACTATCGTGTCATCGACGCCTTCTGTGAGGTACGTGAAGCAAAACCGCATCAAGGATGTCCGTTATGTCTAAACCCTCGTTTAAAAGCACTAGTTTAAAATCAGAGGCGGATTTCTGTATAGGTCCTAGAGCGGCAGATTTTGGTAGTGGCGAATTTTGGGGAGTGACGAATTTGGGGAGCGGCAAATTTTGGGAAGCGGAAAATTTTGAGCGAAAGAAATGGAGAAAGGTTTAAACAGAGACTTGACACAGCTATAAAAACAATCCACTTCTTTTTCATATAGTGAATTTACAATAATTCATATATGAGTTGCCATATTGAATTAATTTTGAAATTTTCTCGACTGTTTTAAATTAAAATATTTTATGACACTTAGCGGAAAGGGTGAGAGACACTTGTTAGCCTAGGGGCGCTAAATCTTCAAATCCGCCTCTGTCAAATGCAAATTTGCTTAAAAACTAAGAAGTAGTCATATGAAATATTTCTTCATTATGTGGCTCACCCTTCAAACTTTGGAAATCCTTAGTGTCTAGTTGCAAATGCTATTTCTCCAACTTTTCCAATATAGATTATCCTGATCCACCCCATTTCAGTGCCCGTTTCAAGCTCCCTCAAATTGAAATACCACGCATATAAAATACGTACGAACAAAAAGACTATTTAGTCACTGCATCATCCCCACTTTGAAGCTCTTCTAAAATCATAGTAGATTGTCAAAAACTCCACAGAAATCTATATCAGGATCGTAACAGAATGACAGGAGAATCGTAGAAGAATGATAGAAACTTGCCAACTTCAATCTCGCGTCCTCCAGCTGAACATATCTCGAAAAGCATCAGCGAAAGTGTTCTCCGCTGTTCGCAGTCGAGCCTCGATTCCCCAGGTGAACGGTAATCGCCCGTTTAAATTTCAGTAATGATCCTCTCGCGGAGATCGGCCAGGTTAAATATGAACAGGCCCCTTTCGTCTCAATTTTTCGAAACTCCTTGGCGCCAAGATGCTCCACGGTCGCAGCGGCAGTAACACCATGATATACGATGATCGCGCGAGGAACGACCCGAAGAGCAGTGTAAACGAAGATTTAAACGGTAGCCGTGAACGATCGTGAGCACCGTGATCTTTCAGTCGAGTTAAGTACGAGGGTCCTCCTAAGACAGCGCGTTATTCATCGCTTTTTATCCTCCTGTCGGTCTTTTCTCTTGCCTGCCGCCCACCTTTGCATACCTGCCGGCGCACCTTCCAATCGGTTATCGATTCGCGCGTGGACGGCTTTAATACAGATGGATCTCGACGACGCTATTTACCTGATGCTCCGTTTCGATCACTCCCTTGTCAGCGTTTCCTGACCTGCGTGTTGATCCAGATGACTGTAATTAGGATGGTGATTTATTAATTTAAGCATGAATATACTTCAGTGCTGATTGCTCTTCTTTGATTTCGCTGATATTGTAAGACTCTTGAGTTATTGTGGTTAGTTGAAGGAGTAACATAAACAGGACGTTGTAAAAATGTTCCTCTTTATGATTCTTCATGTTTTGAAAGCGGGGTGGAATAACTTTGTAGTTTAAATAAAAAACCTTCCTCGCTGCAAATTTTAAACAATTCGATTGCATAGTTTTGTAGGGCATAAAAATTAGTAAAATTTTCATTGCAATTATATTTTGTAAGTGTCTACTGTAGTTTTCAAAATATACAGGAAAGTAGGAAATCACACATTAACATTCAAGAGGTATTTTCACCCTGAAGGACTGAAAATGGTCACGAACGAAAAATTGCCTTATTGAGGTCCTCTACGAACGCGCACAGTTTAAAAAAAATCGGAATGTTCGAGTAACCGAACTTTCCGTGCGAGTACACAAATACTGTAATTTTTTCCAAAAATCCTAAACAATTAAAAATGTTAACAATTATACCCCTATAAAGGAGTCGATACCTATACTGTTTGCCCCAAGTAGACTAAGGACTATTCGAATAATTTAATATTCGAATATTTTACAAGTATTCGAATGCTACGAATAAACTTCGAATATTTGAGTATTCTAATGTTATTATTCGAATACTATTCGAATGTCGATGTATTCGAATAGAGCAGTATTCGAATGTCACTCTATTCGAATAGAGCCGTATTCGAATACTATTCGAATACCGATATATTCGAATACTGATGTATTCGAATAGTATGGTGTGAAGTGGGTCAAAATTAGCTTACAAGATTTCACCTGACAAATGAACCCAAAGAACTTGATTTATAATTCACACCATACTATTCGAATACTCAAATATTCGAATAGTAATCGAATACTTGGATATTCGAATTATATTCGATAAATAATTGAGCAACTGAAGTATTCGAATATTCGAATACTGAAAAATTCGACAAATAGTCCCAGCCCTAAAGTAGACCAAGTTAATTCTCTGTCAATAATTTCAGAGTCCTCGTAGAAAACCCTGTTACGGACAAAATTTATAAAAAAGATTATTATAAAATATTCTATGTATCAATGGTAATACTATAGTATAGAATTTGATATTTGGCACTTACAGAGTTTTCTAACAGGACTCTTTAATTGTTGAATACCCAGGGGTGTGTTTGGTACACAAAATAATCCACTTAATAGGTAACCTATTAACAAAGTCGAGTGACTACAATACTACTTAGATAAAACATAGTGGTCGTGATGAACGATACGACTTTCGTAAGGGTCGTTGGGAAAAATGGACGAAATGGGTAGAGAGGAAGGAAGGCGCGGGTAAAGTTGGCCAGGAAAAGGGAAGAAAAGAAGGAGGGGAATCGAGATAATGGGGATCGCGTGAGGCACGTGCCCGAAGCCTCTGCCTGTGTCATTATCCAGAAGAGAACCGACAGCCTGGGGCCTATTACCTTTACCTGGGCGCATGCAAACACGTGTGCAAATGCTCTTACACACGTGCGCAACACGTTTGTGCACGGCTGTTGGCCAGACCAGGTGGGAAGGCAGGCTCTGGGTGCTAAAATAAAGAGAAACAGAACTTTCGCAAATGAGTTGCCGCTTTGCCACCGCGCACAGTGCTTTTGTTCTCGTTTGCAGTTTGGTCAATAAAGTTGGAGGCTTGGAACTTTATTCACCCATTCTTTCGTTACTTCAAATATAATCAGTTGTTAATTTTAGTAATTCGTATTGCAGAATTTCTGCTGACTTTCTCGTGTAACAGCCCCCAAAGTAACTGATATTTGTGAATTTTGTTTGAAAAAACTATTGTTAATGTTGGATTAAACTCTTTTGAGATGTAAGGAGGCATCTTTAAACTTGCAGAATATTTTTTATGGCGATACTTTGTTACGTATTTATTAATTATTGTGGAATCTTATTAACCTTTTCGACGATGTCATTCCTGGTGGCGTGGAGTATAGCGCCTTTCACAGTCATATGATAGCAAAAAAAGAAGAATTTCTTAACGTTAGATACTTTATGCTGGGAGTGAACCTAAAATTTCAATTTTAGTTTCTATTTATAATACTTTTTTCATCGGTATAAAGTAAATTCATCTAAGGAAAACAGTTAATTTTTCTTTCAAACACTATAAAATTCTCAATTTTTCATTTTTTTTTTATATCTGGGAGAATTGATTTTCCTTGATTAACTTAGGTATAGTTAGTAGATCTATTTGTTATAAATTTGTGGTACAGTTGTAAGATAACAATTAATTGCACCCGAATATAATAATGAATACTACCTTTTATCAATGTTATGCAGAATCATTAGAATATTTATTATTTAGTTACTACAGAAGTTTTTTTATCGATTAGTTGCTTAATTTCCGAAAGTACCATTTAAAATATAATTATACAGTTTTGTCAGTTTATATTTCGAATATGTAAATACAGAAATTATTATCTATACCTAAATGCCCCACTAACCTTTATGTATGAAACATTGCTATGATTCCTTTAGTAATTTTTTGTATTCTGGTGAAAATATCGCAGAACCGCTCCGGATCCCCATTCTTTGAAGTCTTTTGTCTCGATATACGTTTTTTAAAAAAAACTTAAAAAAAAAGATTTTAAATAGTAAAGCTTCAATTATGTTGCAGTTTCGAGTAATTTATCCGCCCAAATAGTTTAAAACGGCACTTGGTATACATATTATAGGAATGGAAAACTAAGTGTTTCGAAAAAGTACGAAAGTAAAATTATCGCTGTATTTGAGATGTATCGGAACATGAAGTACCCGGGTTCCCCGGTTACCCAACAACCGTGAAACTTTTGGTTGCTTAGGGTAAAGGACCCAATTACTGGCAGCCAACCCAATTACTGTCACCTTAAGCTATTTTTCTTAAACGTTTATTTATTCGTTATTTTAAGTAAAATAGCTTAAGGTGACAGTAATTGGGTTGACTGCCAGTAATTAGGTCCTTTACCCTACATAAGGGCTAATGCAGAAGAAAGTGTCTATGTTTAAAGATCGATTATTTTATTATCGATCGTTTATGAAACATAGTATTCTCGTCATGGCGAGCTGCATTTCCGATTACTTCGCTAAATATAATCGTACATTAATTCAACAAGACAGATGACCATGGTCAATTTCTGTAATTAATCGACGCCAGCTGATGCTCCGTAATTATTCTTCCAGACACACTGCTAAACGTGACTTAACAGATGATAGTCAATGTGTGTTCACGAGATTTTTACGACACGTGCGTAGCGCAGCTTGTTTCCTAGTGGCGTGAGTGACGTAATGACCGGTACGTGAAAGTCATTAAGCATCGGCAACGTGAGAGTGCAATTGAAACGGCTCGTTAAGTGATTTAGAGGCACAGGTTCTCGACCACCTTCGAGCTGACATGCCATTTGAATCGTGACATTGTCTCGTGTAATTTTATATCGTCGAATGGAGGAATGAATGTTAATCGATTTCCCTGTAACTCGATGATTAATAAGAACATTCGCACCTACAAAATTTCATTAATAATTGTAAGCTCTATTCAGGAAACAGAGGTTGGTTTGTTTTTATGGGTGAGTGAAGTTAAACGGGGATTTCGATTTGGATGGATTTCAATAAGATTTTTATAATTCCTCTGGTTAATTTTAGGAAATTGTTTGTTTACGAAATATGTAGTGCTTTCAGATCCTGTTTTAAATTTGTTCCAGAAGAACCTTTCTCGAAGTCATTGATTTTGAAAATTCGTGGAATACGTTCGTGCGAGTCACTAAATAATATTTTTCTGTGCCTCAATATAGCCCTCCATTGTCCTTTTTTGTTCTGTTTGTAAGTTTTTAAAGATAGGTATGTACTCTTAAATCTATTCATAATTTTTCAAAATCCCGAACAATTTCGCCCGTGAATTGTAAAAGATTTTAAGTTTTTGGTTAAAAAAGTAGGTGAATTTTATATCCGTCACTGTAATCCGCAGAAATTGAGGGGGTTCCCCACAATAATCCCTGTATACACATATTCTAAAGTATCACTTTCAATCTGTCTCACACCCACCACAGTGGATATTTTTAATAGCACTCTACTAAACTATATACCAAGTTCTTTCATCGATTATTAACTCCGTAGCAAGGTTAATTCAACACAGATTTAGTCAACTGCAAACGTACATACTTACATAGATATGGTAAAGGACCCAATTACTGGGAGCCAACCCAATTACTGTCACCTTAAGCTATTTTACTTAAAATAACGAATAAATAAACATTTAAGTAAAATAGCTTAAGGTGACAGTAATTGGTTCCTTTACCCTATGTGCACTACAAACTTTCGCAATAAATTTCATCAGAAACAAATGGTACCATTAATATTCGCAACGTCTGTCGCACATGAATTAGGTACTTTAATTAATTGTGTCTCCATACCTCAGCTTTACGCTCCCTCAAAAGTGTTCTCAAAAAATTTCGAAAATAACCTCTGCAGCCTCATCGAACATCTAATTTCTTCCGCCAACCTAATTAAACTCGCGCATGTCCATTCCTCGAGTTTCATTTGGCAAAAAGTGCAGATCCCGCGAGGATAAGGGGGCAAACGATGCAATTAGAGCACAGTGTTTCATTTGCAGCCGGTCCGTTTGGACCGCCCACGTGCGTTCCCATCGCGTGCGATCCAAGGGTGCTTCCTTCGCGGTTTTCATATCAATTCGTAGATCACCATCACACGGGGGCCATCCTTGCTAGTAACACGAATTGACAGCGAGTATCGCGTGTCAGTATCACGTTCCCTTGCGGAGTGATTCACGATACACTTGAAATCACAATTGCGAGTACGTGTGTCGACACAGGGGCATCTCGGCTATACGTGCCGCGTACAATAAACATACCTTAAACAACCGTCGTGTGGGTGTACCACGGGCTATTTCCATTGTGCAGTCCGCTACGCGAAGCTTTCGAATGGAAAACAATGCGACTACTGTGCTGAAAGCTGAAATGATACATAGCGTAGCTCAGATTTGGCAGTGTTTATGGGAAATGCTCGACAGTTTTCAGTGGAAATGATTTGTACGTTAAGCAGAGGATTTATAGTTTGCTAATACAAATTCAGTTAAATTGTGATGCTTGCTTTGCGTGGTTTGATGTTTATTTTATTTCTAACTAGAATTGTTCGTAGGATTGCTAGTTATTCTTCAAATATGGATGCTTTAAATTGATATTGTGGTGACTGGAATTCTTCAAACCAAGTTGTTGATATGGTTAAAAGAGTATTGACATTTTTTAATAAATAGGGTAATGTAAATACCTATACTTTGTGTTTGGAACGAAATATTTTCGAATATATTATCCCTACTAATATAGAAAAGTGAAACGTTGTCTGTTTGTTTGCCCTTTTTTCACGCCTAAACTGTTGAACGGATTTCAATGAAATTTTGAATATATATTACATACGTCCTAGATTACATTATGGGTTATTTATTTTTTCTTTTAGGTTTTTTATTTTGCAAACATCATAAATAATTTCTGGCTTAAATTGGGTAATGGTCAGCTACTTTGAAATATATTTCAAAAACATTTTAATTAGTTTCACGATGTTAAGCTGTTATGTTGAAAAATATACTAATTATATTAATTTATTGGCTTTCTTCGAAGACCTCAAATTCAAAAGAAACTATCAACCCACTGGGTTCTTATAATAAGTCTTCAAACATCAAATCTCCTCTGTCCCTTTTTATCGAACTGGAATATTATATAAAATCTGCTACAACCTACATATTCAATTCAATATAATATCAAAGAAGATTTACTTATCCGAATCCTGCTTGCAAAATCACTAAACAAGTCAAATTTCAAACAGATTTTCAACCTCTCACTGACGATCACCACTAATATCAACTATCATTTTCCGACACAAATAACTACAAGCATAGATAACCATTTCGTATCACACTGCACTCATTTGAATTATTAGAACGCGTGTAATCAATGACACACTATTGCCATCATCTTCATCGTCATCTGCATGAACAGAGCAATGAACCGGTTCTCCATTCCTGAGGGATTAAGTATATTTTTACATGGTATCTACTTTTTTATGTGGCAAATAATGCTTCCCTTTATCTTTCGTATGTGTTTGCACTAACGGAAAAAAATACATGGGACGATACTCTTCTTAAATCGAGGGTCGAGTATATTTTCTTTTTCTACTGAAGGGATTACGGGATTTCCCCTGAAGGACACGAAAGACTTGAAAATTCCCTGTCAGATAATATATTACCTACACTCGGCACCGGTAGAAACTCTCTGGGTTTATGGATTTCCAAAAATCCGCTCGGCCCAGGGGCCCCTTTACTGGGGATCTCCCAATATGGCTCTTCCTTCTTGCCTTCCGTCCACTGCTCCTCGAAGCTCGTCTCTGTCAGCGGTCCTGTCCACCATATGGCAACGAATCGTTCGCCTACCGCGCCATCCTGCCGAAATTGCATTGTTGCAGCCTACGGACTTCGACACATGCTCCCTTGCCGCGGGTGCAGCCGTGTCCCGCAAATGAGAATAACGTGACTCGAAGGTCGGGAAAAGCGTTTTATGGCCGTCCGCCTCGAAGATTTATAGTTCCTCTGGGACTCTCCCTTTTTGTTCTATCGATTAGGCCACGGTTATTTCCGTGGCTGCACCGCCGAATTCGTATTCCAAGTATTTTCTGTAATTCCTAGCGGGTCGAAAGAAATTAAAGGAGCAGGGACAAGATTGGAAGACATAAGGGCGATAACAGTAGGATACAATTCGGTTTCAAAAGTAGATAGGTAACCTTCAGTAATATGTATCAAAGTTGGGCATTATCTAAATAAAAAATGAATGGATCGAATAGAAGCTACTTTTACTTTAGATTATACGACGAATAAAGTTAATTTTTTTTGTTCGTCCAGAGTTTCAACTTGAGCGTCGAATAATTTTGTCAACTTTAACTTTCATTTTAACTTTCTTCGACGTCGAATAAAGTTAAAGTTAAAGTTGAAAAATTTATTCGACGCTAAAGTTGAAACGCTCGACGAATAAAAAATTAACTTTCTTCGTCGAATAAAGTTAGCTCGGCTTTACTTTCTTCGACACATGACGAATAATTTTTTTTAACTTTTATTCGTCATTCGAAATATCATTTAAATAAAAATTTTGCGCACCTCTGAGTAATATACGTAAAATTTCAGAACATTATTTCTTTAGCTACAGGAATTACATTTGATTCTTCAGTCTTCAGTGAATTTTATTAATTTCATTCATCTCTATTGAAGAGTCTTTATATTCTAACAATCTTGAAAGCAGAAAATCGACATTGAGAGTTACAATCTTTACAGTAATTACGATAAAACTCTTTAGTAATTTTTCTGAAATTTCATTCTTGCCTGTAAGCAGTTCCGCAGTTCGTTGCTTTATTTTTTACTCGCTCCGTGTACCAGTAAGCAAACGACGCGGAAGAGGCATGCTTCTGTAGTACAGGATGCGCGCAATCGTTTCTTCGAAATCAATAATAAAACCATCGAGTGTTTGCTCGTCTAATTGGTCGATTGGCTGATAAACTGGACAAATAAGACCGTAGGAGATGTCATACTTATGCAACTGCAATTGCATTGTCCGTACCGCGGATGGAAGTGGGTCGTACGCGTCTCGACCCTAGATGAGACGATGCTGATTAATTTGCTCTTTCATTAATGCGATTAAGATCAGCCAATTAAGTTGCTTGTCGAGACCCAGTTCCTTCCGTGATTGATCTCGCTCCACGAGCCCGATTTTATACCCGCTGAGGCGTATTACGGTCATTTATTTGTCGCATGATACATAGACAGCACCATCGCAGAATTTATTTTCTCCTCTGACTTGTGTCGTTTGTCAATGTTTATCACAGAGACGGGCAAAATTTTAATTCAAATAAAACTTCCAATGCGGAATAAAAGTAAACACATTATTCGTCATGTGTCGAATAAAGTTAACGAACGAATGACGAATAATTTTTTTAACTTTTATTCGTTACTCGACATTTCATTTAAATAAAAATTTTGCCCATATCTTGTTTATCGTAAGTTTCATAGTACTTTCTTTGTGAAGAAATGAAACGGCTGAAAATAAATTTTGATAGCTAGAGTAAAGGACCCAATTATTGGCAATCAACCCAATTACTGCCACCTTCAGCTATTTTACTTAAAATAACGAATAAATAAACGTTTAAGTAAAATAGCTTAAGGTGACAGTAATTGGGTTGGCTGCCAGTAATTGGATTCTTTACCCTACACGATGAAAAAATATTAGAAGCCAATGGAAAAGTACCTACTGTACCCATATCTATATCGCATAAAATCGAGAGAACCTTTATTAATCAATTGTAATATTATCACGCTGGCACTGCTGATGATAAGTAGAATCATGTATTAAAATATACATCTTCAACTTTCCCTCGTTCCCAATCAGATGTACCACGGACAGAAATATCTATTGAAAATATGCTCATGCCTCCAAAATTAGAAACGTTTCGCAACGTTCAAACATTCATTGTTTGAAGAATGAAATTCTGACAAGCGCTAAAGATATCTTCAGCCTGAAACACGATTTGCTTCTTCTTTGAAGCAGGGAAGAGTTCTCCTCGTCTTAAAGTACAGTTTAAAGAGTAATCGTTGAAGGCGAAGGAGTTCCAAGTGTTTGCCGCGCGGATATCTTTTATTAGCGGCGAGGCTGACGCAAACAAGTAAACGCAGCTGTCTGATAAGGACAATGCCAGAGAAACTGACGAATTCGCGGAGTTTTAAAAGCGATCGGTGGAAAGGTTCCTCGTTTCACAGAGTTTTACCGTGTCTGGTTCCCACATGGACCATGAATGGTCCTCTAACCATTCATTCTTTTAGAAAAGTCATAGGCGCAGGTTGGAAGCGAAAGTCGTTCGTCCCCACGCATTTATCTTGGAATTTTTAGGTTTCACGTGGTACCGGTATCTGGCAACAAAATTAATAGCTTTGGGTAATGATTCGTTGAATAATAATTCAGGGAATAATTCCTAAGAAATGCGCAGGAGTTTGTGACAGAGAACTAACAAAGTGAAAAATAAGGAAAAATTGAAGAGTCCTTGTAAAAATACTGTAAGTGCCAAAATTGAAAAAAATTTTATCCGAAAATGTTCTACGTGCCAATGATATTCCCGTTTTTAGTACCTATTTTGCCTCAACCTATTTCAAATTTTCTCCACCCCTGCACCGAGCCAACGAGAGGGATCGCATGTAAGACGACCGTCGAGTCGTTGTCTTTGAATTGTAAATTCACGCAAGAACAAGGCACAGTTAATCTTGATCGCTAATCGAAACCGCTGAATGGCCTTGAATTCATTCAAAGGCACTCGACGCCCCGTCCCGCGTGCTTACGCTGCCGCCAGATGCAAATTACGCTCGGGGAATATTCAATTGGATCTATAATTGCTCGTGACCGAGATAGAGTTAAAGATTTTACGATCCTGGAAAGCTGGACCGTGCCTTTCTCGCGTGAGAATTTGATGCGGTGCCAATTTCGAATAAATTTACAGTTACCGAATTAACGAGCTTCGCGAGGCTGACGTGGTTTCGATTAGAACAGCATCTTTGAAGATTAGATAGCGATTTACTTGGAAACTGAATGAGAGAAATCAAGTAGTAATGCAGTTGCAAGGCTTGGTCGAAGAATTGTCGTACGTGGCAAGCAACAGGAAACCATTTTGAAGAAAGGGGTGGTTATTGAATTTAGTGGTTAGAGGGGTATGTGATCAGAGGTTGGAAATTATGTAATTGGTGTTGGGAAATTTTCCAATTAATTTTCGAATTTTTCTTCTTTGGTTTGTATAGAATAATGGTTGGAAAGAGATTTATGATTGTTGAATTAGGAGAATGCAAGGTTAACATGGCGAAGAATCAGGAAAATGCTGGAGAAATTAGGACGAAGCTAAATGGTAAATTAAATAAAAGATATTGGACAATATTTGATGAGTTACAATGTTTGTCTAGTCGAGGAGTCTTTGGCAGGTTTACCAAAGTAGAAGACTACTGTAAAAGCAATGTGTGCTATGGAATTAACGAGTTAGCAGGGTAACGATTAAGAGTTGAAATACTATATGGTACTTAACATCAGGTACAACCTAAAATTAAGTAGTTATTCTAGTATTTTAGCAAAATTTTTCTAATCGAAGTTTTCTATCAGTTCTAAAAAAGGGTGGTGATTTTTTAGTAGGGTGTGTCAATTTTTTTCAATGTTTCAATTTTGGTGGAGAAACGGTACAATCTCAGGTTTTAAATTAATTTTAAAGTTTATGTAATATATTATTTATCTAGTTGGAATTCCATTGGAAATTATAGAAAAATACGAAAAAATTACATAATTGAGCTTACGAACCGCAACAGAAGCAAACAAGATATCGCTTTTTTGGTGGACTTGTTTAAATAGTATTAAATTTACTACATACATAACATATGACTAAATCTGTTGCTAAAGTTACATATATTTCCATTTTGTAATAAGTAGCTACACATTTCCATAAATTTTCATGTGAATGTAATAAAATACTAATTTCCACATATTTTTATTTTCATTTGCATGATTTTATGTAAGCAAGGCTCAATAAAAGCAGTATATGAATATGTAATTTATAGTTAAATCTTACTTAATTTTCAGATTTAGTATTAAAAACAGCATTACTTTGTCACTAAGTAATCATTTTAAAATTTTCAAAAACATTAATTTGACCCACAAAATTAACACACCCATTCTTCAGTACTAGAGGAAAGAAATAAAAATGGACGAGTGTCTGTAGACAGTTCAGCTGAATCAATAATTTTATAATTTCTATATTCATATTTGAAAATCCAATGCTCCAAAATTAACATGTGACTAACCACATTGGTGTTTTACTCTTTTTTCAAGCAATAACAATACTGCTGTTTTAATAAATACGTGCACAAACACGTATAAGTCACTGTTTTAAAGAACCTATGAATGAAAAGAATATCAAAGGACCAGCATTTGGAAATGAATTTCGTGAAGCAGCTAATCATTAACTCACGCGCGGCACGCGTGAAAGTAATACCGAAATTATCGCGGTGCATCGACACGCGCGGATTGTATTCTAATTATCAGCCGACAAAGAAGCAGTTTCCGGGTGCTTGATAATTTTTCGATGGTATCGACAGGAAATATCTCCGGCTGAGGCGGAATTTCAATACTCTCTTTGACGTAGGTACAACATAAGAATGAATTCTGAACGCGATGTAGCCTGCGTGTGAATTTAAATCATTCTATTCATTTCCTTCATCATTTTTTAAATCAGGTAATTTACGTTCACATAATATTTATTGCAACTGCTTTCTAATCTTCAATACTACTTCCCTCGCCCCTAATTGCATTATTTTGTGATCTATTTCACATCATTCAGATTTCCTTCCTTCCTTCATGTATTAATTATTTTTCAATTACAAACAATTAAATAACCATCGGATTATTAAAAGTTACTATTTTACTATATTTGTTTTTACTTTAATTTGGCAATGACAGATAACTGTACACCATCACTTTGCCAAGTGACTTACCATACTGGAAATATTTATTGGTAATTTATAGCTATGCAATAAATATTAAAAATAGCCTAGCTATATATGCCTTTACGTAAAATTCAGGGAATAATTCCTAAGAAATGAGCAGCAGTTTGTGACAGAGAACTAACAAAGTGAAAAATAAAGAAGAATTTCAGGTTTAAGGACCTTCGTGTTTCTAATGTTTAATTTTCAAGAGTGGGATTCTTATTGCTCTTCCAAAACTTATTGCTAGTCAGAATTGTATAGTACAACATATTCCTTCCCCTGGTGTCTTTTTTTTTTAAACCAATATGCAAAATTGTTTTAATAGTTTTTGAAATTAGCAAGGTGTGAACCACACATTTTTGCAATAAACAAATTTTGCAATGGTATTTTCCTAGTGCTAATAAAAAGAGAGGTAGATGTTTATTCGAGTGATGCCATAAATATTTCCAGCCCTCTGTATTGCAATCTGAAACAATATTGCTGATGCCGTCGTTGGCGGATGACGAAAAGCCCCAGCCTCTGTCAGCTGCTGAAAATCCGTGACACGGCTATTCTCGCGGCATAAATCGAGTTAGCTGCGTGTCACGCACTCGTGTACACACGATTTCGCTTCGAGTGATCAAAGCTTCGCTCACAGTGAAAGCCGCTTGGTGTTGGTGAGGAGGTGCTCCTTATAAAGTAGCGGAGCCTCGACGTCGATACGCCTCCGTGCGCCTTGCGTCATCGACTGATCGTGCGTCGAGACGCGCGCTGCGTGTATATTTGAATTTCCATCGACGAAACTTTGGGATTTTGTCGGGCCGCGTGTGAAATCATCTCCACCGATTCCCCAGGAAACAAAAGCCCGAAAGCAGCGGAGATTTATCAAAATTTGACGCGTCTATTGATTAAGTAGTAAAATAATAGAATCTCTGGTGAACATGTTTCTAAGGAGGATCTACATGTTGAATTAAATTTTAAAAAAAGTTGATATATAGCGCGTTATGTACCCAGCATTTCGAGAAGCCAGTGTCATTTTTCAATCTCTCGTCTTTCAACTAGGTTATTTTGTACTGGTCAGTTTAGAAAGTGCGCCGCTCACGATGACAATTTTTTTTCCTCCATCCAGCATAAGTTGGAGGGAGATTTATCTCGAATCACATAACACTGTGCTCTACGGCATAAATAGGAGATAAAACAGTACCTTAATGCATTCATAGGACATTTCGAATTGAGAATATAAATTGGCAGCAAGAAACACGATCATGAAATATTTAAAGGAAAATGCTAGAAAAACATAATTCTTTATTGACTTGTAGGCTTCCTGTGGATACTTTTTATTCGTCTGACTATCGTTGCCATCTGTACTATATTATATGTATAATACTGTGCTATATTTTTGTAAATTGTACTATATACTGTTGAAACAAAATTTAGTACGCAAAATACTATTTTATCACTTCTTCTTTAATTAAAAAAATTTAATTATCAAGCTAACTCAACTAGCCTAATTGTAGAGAGTATCAGTGCTCAGAACGCACCCTTAGTTATTGACATCATGCGACACTAGGGTAAAGGACCCAGTTACCGACACCTGATCAATTACTGTCACCTTAAGCTATTTTACCTAAAATAACAAATAAATAAACGTTGTAAAGTGATACACAAAAAGAATTATGTATTTCAACCTGTAATCTATACTATAGATTATATTCTATAATTTGTTTATCCGTTATTTTAACTAAAATAGCTTAAGGTGACAGTAATTGGTCAGGTGTCAGTAACTGGGTCCTTTACCCTATGCATTATTAGTAACCCTGTATTATTTATTGATAAAGGTGTAACTTATCTCAATAACAAAAAAGATCAAAGAAATTCCAAAAATCTTCAGAATTTCTCCATCAAGCATATTCCCAATATGTACTTTTCTACGACTTTCCTCACTTTCAATCCCTCTACAACTTACAACCACCGTCTACTTGCATCCCCTCTCACTTTTCCTTATTTCCCCACCTAGAAAGCACTGTGCAATATCTTAACACCGATAGACACTTCTCAGTTCAGATTCTGAAACGAATTAAAATTAAGAACCAGTGCTTGAAACGCAAATTGCCATTCTGCTCATTGCTCCGTTCCCTTTTGTCAGAAATAGAGTTCGTTAACAACTTGGTTTTAAATATCCGTATTCTTACTTACAACTCTTTTCCCCGCATAATTAATGGGGGTCTGAAAAGGTCAGGCTGTTGCAATTCATTAATTCTATCGGGGTAACTTATACCTACCGCCGCAGAAATGAATTTCGCAATAATTCGGCTGGTCGCTATCTTAGTGGAGTTTCGTTATGCTCGGTGATAATGTATCCACGTTGCATGTGCATATCGTGTGGAAGGCGTATTCCACCTGGTTTTAAATTTCCTAGCACGCACGGGCTCATTACCATATGCACGTTCCCGGAGAAGATCTCGAGTTCGCTGAACTCTACACTTTAATCGGGGACTTCACTCCAAAAATCTCTTCGACGCCCGGCTCCGACTGCGTTTGATCTTCCCATTGATAAATATTGAAGCGTCGGAGGGAGCACGAAACTACTTAAAACAGTGGGCATGTTTGCCTTTACTGTAGTTCCTCTTTGAAATTCTATTTGCTTAGCGTGCAGATTAATCCATTCCTTAAATAATTGATAGCGATAGTCGTGTGGAAGTGGCAAGTAAAGCATATTGAAAGTAACAGGAATAAAGTAGTTGTTTCCGAAAAGGTGAGTACCAGAATTGGCAGAAATTTTCAGAGTGAGTTATTGGCGAATTTGAAGCTGCAGTGATTTCAAGTGAAGAAACTATTTTAAGTTGCAATAAAACGTTATTTGAACTGGTATTTGAAACCCATATTATTTCAGGCATGCACAAATTTATTTAATTCTCTGTTTTTTCCCATTTCTTTCGATATATTTCTGACTTAAATCTTCTTTCTTGACTGCTAAAGAAAATGGTAATGGATAGACGTAAAAAATTCTGATTGTTTCGATAATGGGTGTGTTAGAGACGTCAAGTGCGACTGTTACTGTGTTCCTCAGGATGTATTGCAAGATCGTGAATGAAATTCGTTATAACCGAGACGGTGTGAAATTTCACGTGACTTGTCGAGTTGTACGTAATACTTTCCATGGATGTACAGAAGGTACACTTCCCTTTGTAGGGTCTTAAAGTGTTACGTGATTTCCGGCTTGAAATACCGAGGCTGCATTACAATCGTGATTCTTTATGCACGTACACGTGTTTCTGTTCGATTGTAATAGTTGTAGCGGAAGCGAAGGAATCAGACGCGCGTTTCTAATATAATATTCTGACGATATCCACTTGAAGAAGATTATGTCTAGTATTGCAAACTTAATCACACATTTGCATCTCACTCCTATTTCCTTTTTTTTTTAATTTGTCAACATGATACCGCTTGTCTGAATTTCTATGGAATGATTCTCAACTCCACGTTCACACTTTAGAATTTAGGGTATAAAAGTTCCCACTTCTATTTCCTTTTTCTCAATTTATCAAGAAGATACCAATTTTGTGAATTTCTATGAAATGATCATTTAACTCCATGTCGATACTTTAAAGTTTAAAGTATAAAAGTTCCCACTTCTATTTCTTTTTTCTAACTTATCAACATCATACCCCTTTTCTGAATATCTATGGAATGATTCTTAACTGCATCAATACTTTATGGAGTCGATTAAAGGGTACAAAATTTATAAAGGCTCTCACTTCTATCTTTTTTTTCTAATTTCTCAACACACCACTTGTATGAATTTCTATATTTTATATCAATACTTTAGCTTCTCACTCCTATTTCCTTTTTTTTTTAATTTGTCAACATGATACCGCTTGTCTGAATTTCTATGGAATGATCCTTAACTCCACGTTCACACTTTAGAATTTAGGGTATAAAAGTTCCCATTTCTATTTCCTTTTTCTCAATTTATCAAGAAGATACCAATTTTGTGAATTTCTATGAAATGATCCTTTAACTCCATGTCGATACTTTAAAGTTTAAAGTATAAAAGTTCCCACTTCTATTTCTTTTTTCTAACTTATCAACATCATACCCCTTTTCTGAATATCTATGGAATAATTCTTAATTGCATATCAATGGAGTCGACTTTATGGAGTCGATTAAAGGGTACAAAATTTATAAAGCTTCTATCTTTTCTTCTAATTTCTCAACACACCACTTGTATGAATTTCTGTATTTAGGGTTAACATTCAAACACTCCACCAATCTACAAACGAACCTCCACAGAGACTTAAACCATCCCACAGTCTTCCTCAACACACCAAGCCTTATCCCAAACCTCGAGCTCGAAGTGGCCAGTCAAACATCTCCAAACTCCAGCAAACAATCGGTCCCTCGAAGCACAATACCATATCAGACACAGGCCAATCCATGCCTTTTTCGTGTCACTCCCGAAAGAATTCAAGCTTACCCTTCCCACGCGTTGGGTAACGCCGCGCGTATAAATTTGTCGCGTACGTGCGCGGATCCAGCGCGTTTTCAGAGATCAAAGCTCGAGATTCCACGTGGAAACGGTACGTACGTGGGCCCCGTTGCATTGAGCAACCCGCCGCGAATGGAGCCGTCCGATTTTGCCAAATAGGGGGTTACAAATGCGCGTCTGTCCTGCGTCGAGATATAAGTCAATACGACGGTCTCTCGCGTGCCGCGAATAAAAGGGGCGCCGATATTCGCCTCTTCGCCGCGGAGGATCGAACCGAAGCTTGAATCACGCTCGCCGCGACAAGCTCTCTAATTCATGGGCAAAGGATTAACCAGCCGGCGGCTCTTTTTTCGCCGGGCAGTACGCGCCGCTATCTTTAACGCGAGTAGCAAAAGGGCAGAGTTACGCGTGATCGAGAGGTGTTTTTACAGACGAAGACTCGGTCCAGTGATCGGCGGATGGATTTATTTATGGGCTCATTGATGCGTTCGTCGAGGCCGATCGCGGCTCGAGGTTGGGAGATGTTTGACGTTGTGTGCGCTGCTGTGTTTGATGAACGCATATCTATTTAGTATGTATATTGCCTGTCATAACTCAAAACCTGTACCCCTCTTGCTGCAAGGTCCCCAATTACTCTTATAATATGGGTTGAATGAAGGTAGGTCACATATTTTTATTCGAATTGAATTGAAGGAATGTTACAGAAGGAATTTTAAAAATTTTGGGGATAGAGTAGGTAACACAAGTGGAGGATTATTTTAATTGGATTAAGCTGTCATGAGTAACTATTGAAATTACAATTTTGCAGAGTGATTTATACTTTTTTAGAGTTTTCTAGAAGTAATTTGTACTGTTTGTGAAATTCGGTAAACTTGAACTAAGTCATTTAAGGGGGGTCACTCCGGTGAAAATGAACTACCAGTAATTTTACAGATAAAAATTTGAAAATATGTATGTCCATATTATTTTTTACGCTGAAATGAATTATGTAAGAGTTAATATAGTGACAATTTTTTTTTAAAATTAAAAAATAATATGGATATACATATTTTCAAATTTTTATCTGTAAAATTACTGGTAGGTCATTTTCACCTGAGTGACTCCCCATAAAAGAACATATTCGCGAGTACGATGAATTTTATCCGATCGATACTTGTTGACGTACGTTAAAACCAAGAAATATAGGTACCTACGAAATTTCGCCGGCAAAGTATGTTCGCGAGCTAATTTCGAAGACGCTAAATCACTGCACCTGCATGGCGCTGGATGCAGCTGCTGGCTTTCATTAGCACGTACCAAGGTTGCAGCATCCAATAAATCTAAACTGGTCGAACACAACAGACGTGCTATCGCGTACGGGTTCTAAGTACTGTGAAAAGAGTGGATTTGCATTTTCCTCGCAATTTCACTCGGATTTCTATCGAAACGCCAAGTAAGGCTTGTTCGTAGCTGTATAGTAGTTTATTCGAATGATAGAGCTACGTGGTAAACCGATATCACGTTCCGTGAACGTCATGCATATTTGCATTTCTCGTAGAATGCGTGTATGCAGTTTATTGGCATGATATATTCGCATTCCTAACATTAGTAAAGAAGTAACGTTATTCTCGCGTTTGATTGGATTTCAACATCGTAACCTCTGTGTCTTTTAATTTTGCAAGGTGAATCTTTTGTTCAAGGGACACTTTCGAATATTAAATTTAAGGGCAATCTACTCCATATGAATTGCGTTAACTGGCAAAACGACTAAAGGTGCGAATCCACGATGTAAGTTCACACGATTTTGCCTTTTTATCGCGAGACAAAAATCTCAACAGCAACTAAATGTTGAAATAGTCGCGCAAAGGAGATTTTTTAAAATATATCATGAAACTTGTCTCGTGGCTCGTAAGTGTCTTGTTTTATGAAATTAATGTCAAGATAAATAATTGAAAAATAATCAAATACGAAAAGAATTGTCTCATGTGAGACACAATATTTGTGTCTTATCGTGGATTTATACTTTTATATATTAATGATTAATGAAGATCATCGATGTTACCTTGTCTGAAATTACAGCATTATACATATCAAAATTCTAAGAAATTACAAAGCATTTTTCGGCTATGAAGAAATCGAAAATAATTTCGACGATATTCACACAGATTAATTGAAATGGATACCTTATATACTTAATATTCTGAGATTCTTTTACAATATTTTGACAGATTTTAAGAGTGATGATAATCACCTTTTAGTACAGATATTTTTGCTCAGATTTCAGAACTTACAAACACTATTCCTTAAAGAAAAAGATTTTCTCAGATTTCCTTTCTATTGTTCGCAGTGACTTATATGGTAACACTAGTTACCTTAGAAAATGAAACATATTCCAAGACGTGCAGCTTCCATTAAATGGCCATCGATGCCGATTCCTTTCGAAACGAACGTTTTTCTCGTTGATCGTGCCCAAGACCGGATCCAAGTGGCGATCAAATAAAAAAGGACTTTAAATTGTTCTTCAAACCTGCACGGGCATTGTAAATCAACGCATTTCAACTTTCCCTCGATGTCAAGTCTGGTTGCCAGTTCTCGTTTAACCTGCCCGTCGAGACGGACCATCTTTGCCGCCTACTGTCACAACTGACTGCCGTATTACCTCATTGAATCCTATCACCGAATCCTGTTTATGACAGTTGATAATGGCGCAAGACAGAAAATGGGAAGGAATGGGATGGAATGGAGAAGGATTGGTAAATGAATGGAATGAGAAAATACCAGGAAGTACAAAACGGAATGTATAAAGTGCAAAGCTCAAAAAACTCGAGCAAGTTTTGTAAAAAATTAAGAAATGCGAAGTTATAAAAAAAAGACAGCATCCTCTTCTCCTTGAAATATTTGGATACTATAACCTACAGAAACATAAAGCATAGCTTCAATTATTGATAAAATGAAGCTTTTCCATGGAATCAGGATTAAGGTTCAAAAAGAAAAGAAGTTGAATATGTTAACAGTTGGGGAAATTGGAGCTCATGGATGAAACGATTAAAAGTTTACAATAAAATATCAAGACTTCGATTGTAATTTGTTTCCTGTAATACGAATAATCTGTAGAAACAAAGAATCATTAAAGGAGAGTATAGAAATTCGTGAATATTAGTGACAAGGAGTAAGAAGTTTAAATTTACCTAGTGGTACGGAAGTACACATAAGAGGACAGGAAAAGAGGCACATCACAGTGAAATATGAAGGGCTGAAGATTAATCCTTATGTGCGCAACCAGGTACCCGGGTACCCATTTCTATTTTTCCTTTAATAATTTTATTATATTCTGGTGAAAATATCGCAAAACCGCTCCGGATCCCCATTCTTTGAGTTTTTTTGCCCCGCTATACGTTTTTGAAATACAAATTTATGCAAAAGATTTTAAATAGTAAAGCTTCAAATTTTTGTATATTTTTGGTTGCGCACATAAGGGTTAATGCGTAGGGAGGGAGGCACGGTAACTAAACACGTAAACAGGAGAATTGCAGCGGCACAGAGAGAAAACGAAAATATTGAGAAAGACTCGTCAGAAGGAGGAAAAAGGATAATGATAGCGAAAGAAAAGAAAGAAATCTCTAGGCGTTTGTATTCGTGGTATCTTGTGCGACCGGTTCGCCCCTGCATTCCCGTTCTGGTGCATGCGTCACATATCGGTGACCGTAGTTCCTCGTGATTGCAAAAAAGATGAAAAAATGGAGTGGGCGAGCTTAAGTTCTCGTCAGAACCGACCCACGTTCGCTATTACCGCGGCATGTCCCTGAATCCACGGAACATCGAGGTCCCAAATGTATCGAATTTCGCCGACCAGCAGCTTCGCGGTGAACTGGCTAATGCGAATGAAACTCATTTTTCGTCTTCTACTGGTCCGTTTCTTCCTTCTCCGTCTTTTAATCAGTGACGAACTTTGAATGCCTTTCAATTGTGTATGAAACATTATTGAGAATTTATTGAAATATTGTAGCCTGGTGGCTTCTTATTCATTGATACAATTTTGGTGTGGAAATTATTGGTGTGTGAAAATAGCGTGAAGAGAATAATTTAAAGAATTATGGAATACAATACAGAATATTTATTAATATGTAGGAAGTATTGCACAACAAAGCTAACGATAAAAAAGTTTTTGAAAAAAGTAAATCGAAAACTCCTTTACTGTTCTCTGATCTGAGGTTCAGTTTCTGAGATACAAGCAATTAAAATTGTAGGCCATTAAACTTCCGGCGCGCGCTATTTAAATCCGTGCCGGTCGCAGGTTATATAGTTCGAGTTTCACGTGGTCATATCTTGAAAACGAAGTCTCGGATTGTAAAATAGTAAAGGACTTTTCGATTTGCTTCACCCTGGAGCAGTAATTACCAAAGTATGGTTTTTCTGTTTGTTTTCCCCATTATTATTAAGTTAAAATTATATTCTGAAATATCTATTTTTAATGTGTTTGCTTTACCTTATTAAAACCTTACCTTAAACGGGGGGTCGCAAATTATTTGAAAATTATAGAAGGGGATCGCGACTCAAAAAAGGTTGGAAAACACTGCCCTGGAGAATTATAATACGAAAAAAGAACTCAACTTTCGCACAACTATTAATAATTGCATAAACTACGTTACTTTTTATTGGAAGGCGGTCATTCATATCAATCTTCAAGGAAAACCGATCGCATTAATCATGCTCTAAAGAAAGAACGATCTTTTGTTTTCGATGATATGGAACAATAGTTTTCTTTGTTGAATAATTACTCTTCTTCTCTTCGCTTCGAATATATCACTTTAATCCACCTTCCATTCACGAACTAAGGTAGTTGACTCAGTCGTTGATCGGTACCCAGTCGTCGATCATTTGAATTAATATTGAGATTTTATAAGGTTTTTGAACAATATTGTGTAAAGGACAAAATTGCAAGTTAATATTTAAGAGTCTTTACCTACATATATCATCACAATATTGTTCAAAAACCTTATAAAATATCAATATTTAAGTGATCGACGACTAGGCCTAAACCGATCGGCGACTGGGTCAACTACCTTACCTATAAATTTCTGACACCTTTAGAATCCTCAGCACAGCGTTAAAGCCAGGAAGCAGCGAATCAACTGCCAACAATTTTCGCACGTACAAGGCAATTAAGTAGAAATCATCGGTTAGATGTCGTTAATTACGCCTCCTTTTATCCACTTTTAAAGCGCGTCTCTGGTGAAATCTTGATTGAAGACGTTTGCACGTTAATTGATTCATCTCTGCAATTTGCCGCGCCTTGCCGTTTATTGTTATCAAAGCGGCAGTTGGCGATTCCGGCGACGTGTTACGCGCAGACTTGCGAATCGCTTACATAACTCGCATAATCGTCGCTCCTCTGCTTCCAGCCGTTTCACGCATTACTCTACGCGCGTGTGTGACTTTTACCTACACGTATCTTGCCTTGCTGCCGCCTAGAAGCTAGAGTATGCCAAGGTTGCTCTGTAAACGATGACATTTTTACATTTCAAATGACGACAATACCTCGGACAATTTCTACAAAAGATTCTCAGTTCCTTTTTTGTACGAACGGTGAACATCTGATTGTTTTTCGATTTTTGGATATCGCATGGTTTGGGGCTCCTTTATATATTAGGCCTATTAGGGTGTTGAACTTTGGGGATGTTTATTTATTTATTTATTTAATGAACAAGTAACAGGATTTAGGGGATTGCCCAAATTGTATTAAAGACTTGATCAGTTTAGAGGAATTGCACTACTTGTTTATGAGTCCATTCCTTTTTTGGAATGTGAATAATGAAACTTCAGAAAACAGTACATGGGAGATTAGAGGGAGAGTCAATATTTTAAAAATACATATTAAACATTAATCGAAACTATACTCTGCTAGCACTGTAGATTTAAAGTTTAAAGTCCCTATGAGTACATTGATAGTGGTAACAATACTACTATAATATAATAATAATGTCATCATTAAGAGATATCAAGTTTAAACTGTTGAGAATATTGGAAACTGTGTTTTCCAAAACATTGAACATTTTTCAAATGGATACTTTACCAAATTATAGTTACGAATCACTTTACTTCTAGTAAATTAAGTTCCATAATTCCTTTATAAAGTTTCCATTGCAAACTTCAACGAATACTTGTCACTCTTCGCAGCGCACTATGATCGTGCTACTTTTGCACTTCAATTTTCTTCCAATAACTTCAATAGTGATTTAGTACCAGAGCCTCTGGGAGAACGGTTCATTAGAAAACTAGGGCAGACGTTAAATCTTAAGCCAATAAAGACAATGGGCGATTTAGCACGCAAGATGATGATCGTTAAAATAATTGAACGTGCTGAGGCCTTCGTTAAGTTGATAGTACTGTTAAGCTCGTAACTGAACGGTGGCTCGCCCAACGGTGAAGATAAGATATCTATCCACTGTCAATTATTTACTATTAAAAAATAGTTTAAAAATTGTAGAACAACTGCTACTGTTGCCAGCCTGACATCTTCCTTTGTTTACAGTAATGGCAACGATATGTTTCACATAATAGCATCTGTGAAATCTTTACTCCTATTGAATCTCCAGATATCAATAAGGGAGCCCGAAGCGGTGATAACCAGTTGAACATAATGCTAAACATTTTAGCTGCATATTTTATTTTGCACTACATTAAAAGGGGAATCCTATTCTTTGATCTAAAAACATAGCAAAATTTGAGATTTTTATTTAAGAATTCAGCGATTCGGTTCATCTGAAATTTGGACCATGTTTTGATGCATCTTTGAAGAAGTTGCAGGTTTTTTTTATATTAATTTTTAACCATGAATATAGTAGTTATGCATTATCGATCATCACGCCGCCCAAAATTCGTCGTTCGTTGGTGTACATATTATTTATCTAGCGGCAATCTGAAACAGAAAAATGAAACGGCGTTTTATTTTATACATACGTAGCTTGAAATTGATGAACCAGCAAAAACAAATAAATTTATTGAGCAGTGTGGAGAGTTTTCAAGTTGAAAGGTCTGAATCTTTAATTTTTGCGATCCAATTTTGCGCCAATTTTTTCTGTAACAAAAAAGTATAAAACTTAGCGGTATTCTGGTTCATCAAATTCAAGCTACATATGTACAAAGTAAAACGTTTCCTTCTTCTGTTTTAGATTACCTGGAAGGTAAATACATGCGTGATGCGTAACTCCTATATTTATTAAAAATGAATAAAAAACTGCAACTTCTTCAAGGATGCATAAAAACATGGTCCAAATTTCAGATGAATCAAAATGCTAGTTCCTGAAAAAAATCCTAAATTTTGCTATGTTTAGCAAATATTATAAAGTTCTTTATTAAATTATAAAATAGGATTCCCACCCTTAACTGTTTGTCCTTTAGACCTTTCATGCTTTTCTTTTCTTCTGTATTAAAGGCATTATTCCACAAAAGAAAATAACTAAATAAATAAACAGTATCAAACCTTCAAACCTTCAACCAACATCAACATCAGCTCGAAGCAATATTTAAAAATCTCAATATACAGAATATTTTCAGATTTTTTTAATCAGATCTCTACAATTCAGAAGAGTGTTCATCAAACCTGCTGTGACATTTAGAAATACCAACATACAAGCTGACACTTGAGCAATCAACATGATTCGTACAGTCAAACGTTATCCATAAACCGACCTCGGGCGTTTATTTAATTTAGAATTCAATTGCGACGATACAGATAGCTTCCATCGTGCTGCGCGTGTGTCATCGAAATAGTAAAAATTGCGGTAGCAACTGCGTTACCTGGTTTAATAACCCGTCGGTTGGTCGGATCAGTTACAGTCTTGCGCCACTGTTCAAAATAGCTCGTGACCACTGACCTCGATCTCGGAAATACGCTCGCATCATCATCATCATCGTCTATCCTTAACGATACCGATAATGAATATCGAACGATGACCCGGTAACGTTGCTGGCAAGATTAACGACGGACCATCTCGTCGTTCCGCGTGCATTTCGTTACGCGTCACCTGTTTCCCTTCCTCTTTCGCTTTTTCTATAACCAATCGTTGATCGTCGTTGCACAATTTCATGAGATTCCAACGTTTCCTTTTGCAGGGCGATCGTGGGTGCACCGGAGGCCGAAACTCCGCAAGTTGGCGTTGAGAGAGGCGGCGCAGTTTACAAGTGCGACATCGCAGCCGATGACCAGTGCGTGATGATCCATTTCGATACCAAAGGTGAGGATTTGCTCGTGATTTATCGAAATTGGATCGTTCCATTCAGTATTTGATGTTGCTTGAGAATGTTGAATACAAGACCTGGGCAGAAATTATTTGAAATATAAAAAGAAAATTATATTTGGATTAAAGAATTATTTTAATTACTTTATTGGGCTTTGGGTATGTTTTAGAGGATCGAAAAAGATCAAATACGTGTTTTGATTGTGGCCCGTTTGCATATTTGTGGGATGAAACCACACCCAAAGTTCATTAGTTGATGTAAAAAAGTTCCTATTGTTAGTTTATAGAATATATTAACATTCTGTTGAATAAAACTACTTAGATATGAAACTTGATATACACGATGTTATATTATTCTACAAACTAACAATAGGAACTTTTGTAACTCATATTATGAACTTACTAGGAACACTATTCAATTGATGATGGAATCTCGCAGATTTTTTTATATAAATCGAAAGTATATGTCACAACGATCACAAAAATGTAAATTAAAAATGCTCCCAAAAGCTGGTCTGACGTTGAAAAATCAACAAAGGTGGAACAGGGGAAAGAAGAAAAATGAGGGAAGAGAATGACAAAACCGTCTGTTGAAATTTAATTATCTGTATTATTTACTATCTAGAATCTTCATCTTGAATCTATTTTTGCTTCCACCACTTTTTTAAACCTTCTTGTCGACAAAATTATCACAAATGTAATGGTTAATTACCCACTGTTGTGATTTCAATAGTATTATCATTAATTTGATTTATTATCATCAACTCTTTCTAATTGTTATCTATCATTAATCTATTATCATTCATTTAATGTAATGTATTTTCATATAATAGAGATAATTAAATTTCAACAAACGGTTTTGTCGTTGTCTTTCCCTCATTTCTTTTCTTTCCCTTGGTCTACCTTCGTTGATTTTTCAAGCTCAGACCAGCTTTTGGGAGCATCTTTAATTTACATTTTTGTGACCGTTGTGACATATACTTGCGATCTATGTAAAAAAATCTGCGCGATTTCATCATCAATTGAATAGTGTTCCTAGTTATAGGGGAGGTTTCACCCCCTAAATATGTATCATAATTTCGACCCTCTAAAAGATATCCAAAAATCAAAGCAATCATAGGCGGACACCTAAAAACCTATCCTCGCTAGAAAAAATAATCTTGCTTTGTGCCAAAACCAACTAAAACATTTCAAAATGATTTTTTATTTTAAATAACTGTTTCAAATAAAATAATGAATGTTCTTAATGTCGTTCGTCCTTGAGACCATTTTGGTTTCAAACGCACGTTTAAAATACAACCACAGATAAAAGGAACAATCGTTCTTCCAAGGAAACACATTTGCTTGTTCAAATATCCAAACCTCGTATATTTTAAAGTAACTTTCAGTGGAATAAGATAATGATTTAATAAATGAAGTGTCCTCGAAAACAATGTAAGAGCCAATTAAGGGAGATGTAAATGTTTCTTGACTTTCGTTTATTCCCCCACTTTATTGTTTACTTGCAGTGCTTGCAAATTTAAATGAATGGCGCATTCGGTTTTCTCTACAACTAACACTAAGAGGTTTCTACATTAATTTAAAAAAAAAAACAGAAATTTCCGCGATGCATTTGGGTTATATACCTAAGTATATGTAGGAATTAAAACAAATTAAATTTCCTAAACAATTTAAACTCAGTGAAGCTTTTTCTCTCTCCTGAAAGATTTGATGTTTTTCACTAAGTGTTTTCTGCAAGAATTCTTAAATTATTTCTAAAATATTTTATTCAAATAATGCCCAAGCCTTGCTCTCTATGATCTAAATGAAAAGTGTTCCCAGTACGATAGAATAGAATAGACTCTCGCGTGACCGGCCAACTTAGCCAATGTCCTCAAGAAGCTATCCACCGTTAAATTCTCTCGTGGAAACACGACCGGATTAACTCTTCCAGTCTCGATCCGATATCTGTTTTCCGGTTCTTTCTTTCACTTGTGCCCTAGCACTTGCCGTGGGCTTCGAAAGGCACCACTCTAACAGCGTGTCGCTAACTTGTGGGCCTCGTATCGTGTGTTCCACTGTGCGCAGCCGCTGACCCACATTCAGGCTTTCCACCCGCTGTCAGAGCCCTCGAGGAGCTTCGTAATCACGGGAACTGCGAAGTAACCAGCCGACTGGTTACAGAACGGTTCTATTCTTGGCGACTTTCCACCCACCCTGCCGTTGACCCTTTCATATTTCACGGATTCGTATTCCTTGGCTGCGGGTACCGGTTCGAGATATTCCACGACGGACTTTTAAGGACGTCGCGGCTTTATTGTGCATTGGGTGAGGCGCGGAGGGAGTCGATGATCGGGGGAAAATGCTTTTTAAGGAAATCGTGGTGGAAATGTGGGGGATGATGAGTGTAAGGAGATTGGAGAACACGAGCTGCTGACGGCCATGCACTTTAATCAATGTGTATGTAGCTAGTTTAATTATACGGGAATAAAATTCAGGAAGCAAATCAAGGAAAGAATGAGGAATCTTATTATGCGTTTTATGCAAAAAGGGCCTGAGTGTCTTTAGGCCGTTCTTACATCCAACAGTACAATTGTTTTGCCACGCATACACACTTGAGACAATATTATGTAGACCCTTAGAACTTTATACACCTAAGGGAGAGCGGGGACTTTTATGTATATAATAATTTAAACAATTATTCCCAGGAGTTTTGCTGACTGCTAACAACGAATTTGAACTTAGATTCTCAAAATTCATAATGATCGATTCAATATAGCGTATCGTATGTCAAAATGTATTCCAATTTTCATAAAACTTTGGTTTAATATTCGTAACGTAAAAAATTATAAAATGAAATTTCGACACGAATGTAATATTTATAGTTTTAACAATAATTAATTTCAATTTTGTGGAAGCCGTGGATTCTGATTGATTAAATGTCAATATACATGTTTACTTACGCCCATGGCCGCTGAATTTTGAAAGTTATGAATTTTGAAAATCTAAGTTCAAATTCGTTGTTAGCAATCAGCAATATCCCTGGGAACAATTTTTTAATTATCAGATTGACAAAAGTTCGTACATCGAAGTGTATGGACTGGAGCATTAATGAATTTTCACTTCTTTGACATCCCATATCTCAGAAACTAATTGTCAATTTGAAAATTCCGTGTGATTGATGTCTTATCGTAAGATAATTAGAATTTCGACCGTATTTATAGAATAATTCGGCGAACTAGTGCGCCGACATCACTCTCGTTTATTGGAATTGTCTTATCATAAGGTAACGTTTGGCATAAAATTCAATTCCAAAATCGTGTGACCAAAAAGAGGCGATTTCTTGGGTCACTCTTTATGAACTATATAGATATAAATGCGATTTTTATAGGTACATCATACAGAAACAGTCGAGAACTACTTGTTCCACATAAAAACCCAAATTTCGCAGAAAGTGGATATACAATATTTGTGCACCGAGCCATCGATACAGTGAATCACCTAGCTCCTGGAATCTTAAAAAAAAATAAGTAGTCATACAATCACTGTGATTCAAATACTACCATCTGAAACACGGCACTATATATCACTTCGAATCCAGCCTACCGTGACAAGTTTAACTACCACCAATCCAATCTCAGACATTAATCTTCAAACAATTTAAAGTCACATATCTTCTCAAACACACAGGTTTTGAATAAATTCAAACAACCCCTTTCCACTAACATCCTCCTCCATTCATATTTTACTCTTAAATGCACGCGATCGTTATCCGAGTTTCCAGAGAGCGTCGAGCGCGACAGGAAAAACAGTCGAAAAACAAGGGACTCCTAATGACTCAATCCGTGGCAAACAAGCGATAGGGCAAGGAAACCGGGCGGCCCAGCGGAGTCACGAGCGTGCATAAATTCTCGCGCGGACAGCCATTCAAATTAATAATCACGCGGCCGCGATAGGATCTCCGGCCGGGGCCGTGGATGCGCCAGAACCGACGCTAATGCGTCGATGCAAATTAGTGGAATCACGCTGGCGCGAATCAGACGTGCCTGCGCACCTCGTGGCGGCCCCGTATCTCGATCGATCGACCACGATTCCCGCGCCAGTAATTTGCCCGCGAGAAAGTAATCGACCGGTCGAAAGCAATCGACGAGAAATCGCCGGCGCCGATTCCCCCGCGTTATCTCGAGCGGGGCGAGTCGGATCGATTGGTAGCGGCTGATCGAGATGAAGTGTCGATTGAGACGCGCATAACTCTTGGTGCTTTCGTTTCTTATGGCCGTGATTAGTCACAGTGTCATGGGAAGATAGTTTGTTCAGGAAGAATGAACGATGGTTGCTTGGAAGACACTTTCTTTCACGCGTGGCTGAGATAGAAGCGTGTTAAGGGTTATAGGGAGATGTATACAGTGAGTGGCAGCGAAAATTGTACACTCTTTAAAATCGCATAACTTTTTTAGTATTGGTCCAAACGACTTGAGTTTTTTTTTAGAAGCTAGAAGGATTAGTTTGCCAACTGATGTCGTTTTAAAAAAAATGCAATTAGTCGGAATAGCGAAAAAAATAATAAAGGTCAATTTTTAAAGTTTTTTTTTGTGAGCCTGTAATGAAAATTTAAAAAACCCGTTTATAGAGTAA
The DNA here is from genome assembly GCA_929113495.1 of Andrena minutula. Lineage (NCBI taxonomy): Eukaryota > Metazoa > Arthropoda > Insecta > Hymenoptera > Andrenidae > Andrena > Andrena minutula. Next base: position 20,995,289 of record OV815994.1, read on the forward strand.
AGTAAGTTGTATATATGCTGAAAATTTCATCAAAATCGGTTAACGTTGCTCTGAGCTACAAACGTTTAAAGATCGAAGAATAAGGTCGAGAATCGCTGATTTCTGGAATTTCCGCGATTCTCGACCTTATGGTGGCAAACCTAGTTGGCAAACTAATCCTTCTAGCTTCTAAAAAAAATTCAAGTCGTTTGGACCAATTCTAAAAAAGTTATGCGATTTTAAAGAGTATACGATTTTCGCTGCCACTCACTGTATATTGGGTCGAAAATTAGGCTTTGTTGTTTAATTCTTTTCAGGCAATATATCGTAAACTGAGGGAAAATTGGCAGTTACTTAATATGTAGGTATGAAAATATGAAAAGAACAAAAATTTTATACATTTTGTTATTTGTAATACAATCACAAAAGATGTATTGTTATGATAGGATACTTAAAGCAAATGTAAACATATTAATTTATATATTATATAGCAAAATATTCAAGAAACATATGATTGTTTCCACAGTTTACGGCATTGGATAAAATTCCTCAGCTTTTCGTGTGTTCATTAAGGGGGTATAACTTAACTATCCAATATAAAGTCCTGAAAGTTTAAAAAAGATTCATTACGTAGTTTGCTTTTAATAAATTTCCATAGGTACCTTTACTTTTCGGATCATTACCGTGGTGTCCTCCTTTAATAGATTACTTATAGTGCAATGAAAAAATGTAGTTTCGTATATGCGTTGCATATTTACTGTATTAACGTGCAGGCCAAATGGATCGTGTAAACATTGTGTACAACTGCGGTATGGTGGAAAACTTTATACTGAAACATATTAAATCAGAGGAGAAAGACTGATTTTACTCTACGATGTGTCTTTAATGGCTTCAACTAAGGAAATTAAAAAATTTTCGTACTTAAGAAGCTAGCAGTGATTTAAAAAAAACAATAGTAGTTCATGCTGTAGGAAAACTATAATTTTTGGATGGGCGGGCAAACGAGTAAAGATAAAAAAGATCATCAAAATCGACCCATATGCTGAGGAGTTATGCGGGGACAACCATAAAAAAAAATACAAACGGGTCGAACTCCAATTTCAGGGTATCTATAGAGTACCTACCGTTTTGAAAAATAGGATTCCCCTGAACTTTCAAATGCAGGGAGTTTCTCGACAAATTTGTAGCTTTTACCTCATTTCAGAAATAAAATGTGAATTTACTCTCTAATTTTATAAAATATCATAAACTGTCATAAACGCTGACAAGTCTCTATTTCCAAGATTGAGGCCTCACGGGCCGTGTGTACGTAGAAAATCCAGAAAAATGTTTCTCCCCTCTTTCTTATTAACGCAGTGCCAGCTGGAGTACTCTTGCTTGACAGAGAAACGTTTTCACCGACTACATACACAAGATCGTGCCCCATGCTACGTCCAATTAGTCGGCTCTCTTCCTTAGTCAACGCTGCTCGCCCGGACACTTCGCTTTGATCGATAATTAGCCTGGTCGAATGCTCGATCTTGTCTCGATCTTGTCCAATTACAGTCTTGCTCGATAGTCTCGGCCATTTATTACATTCGCTGCCCTCGCGCACGTTGATGGGCTACCATTTTGCATTGAATTTCGTGCTCTTTTTAACCATTAAATTGCCCCGGCCGTTTAGTTTTACTTGTTTCTAATGGAACAGCCATTTACGTTAAATTCCATGCTCTCTTCGGGAATTACAGTAATCGTTTCGCTTTATTTACCCCTTACTCGACCAGAAACTTGTCAATTTCCATTTAACGACACCACCGGCTCTCAGATCTGCGCCCAAGAATTATAATTCACTTCAAAGTAGCTCATAAATTTCGCTTGTCAGCGCAGGTGTAGCTTTTAATTAAATGTCATTCCTCGATTGTAGCATAGTTAATTGTGGTAGTGGCATTACTATATACGATATGCTTACACTGCGTAACAAAGCTTCATCGTTACATGCAGTTTTATTATTCAGAAGTTGCATACGAGCATGGTGATTAATTAGGAGCTTGCACTTTTGCACGAATTAATCTTCATCAATTCGTTGAACACGGATTTAAAATTCAAAGTGTTACAGGATACAGTGCATGCGTGGTACAAATGCAAATTCTCGGTAATGATAGTTGCACTGCTGCAACAAATATTTTTCTGTGGCTCCTATGTCCAGAGATTCTACACATTTCGTTCGTATTGTACGATGTTATAATGTAAGAGAACTCCTTTTGAAATTTCTATTAAAAGGAAAATATAAAACTTGTGGGCATCGTGAATTTCTTTCAATTTTATTTGAACATGCATCCGGGCCAACAAGGGAAAATTAAAAAATTATGAAACTTTGTGAATATGTAGGGGATATCCTCCTGAGTACAACGCAATTTTCTTGCGGCTCAAATTTACTTTAAGAGGACGAAATTGACCATTGAACATTTTCCGGTTTTCTTTTGCTACTCGCGAACTGTAAGAACTATCAAAGAGAATTTATTTGCCATTCCTTTCTGCTAAAAAAATTTTTCTTTCTTTAAAGTGAGAATACAAAATCCTGAAAATTACAGGAAAATCGATTAAATACTTTCTTTAAAAAAATTCACGATAATGCTTGGATTTTCTACTGTAAGGGTTATCTGAAACACAAAAAGGAAAAGAGATGCTTAATTTATACGTGAATGTGGCTATCTGTGATAGTAGATTTATTGGCGTATCTGGTATCCTCCCATTTTTATTTAAAGAAGTTTCCCTGATTTTGGGCAAAACATTTTTCAGACTCAAATCAGGACGCTTCATTTTACCATTTTATTATTTCTCTTAATACATCTACTACCACCGATAGCCACGTCCATATAGATTAAGAATCTCTTTTCCTTTTCGTGTTTCAGATAATAACCATTACAGTGCTTTCCGTCAACGCCAGGACCACCCGATTATTCTTTCCACGCTTTTTTTCATTGTCACACAAGAATTCAGAGGAATAGTTCAAGATACAATAAAACAGCCTGCCAAACCTCAAATTAATTTCTCGAACAGTTTTTATACAAAAAAAGTCACAAAGAATTACCTACTTTTCGGACCACCAAGGCGCAATTCCCCGTTAAGAAAACCCTAGATATTTTCTGTTTCCCAGAAAACCGAGTACCCAATGAGGTCCAGGTTTGTTTCAGACCTACCTTACCCTCTGTTAGATCTCATAACAATCCTCCAGCACGAATCGCCAGGCCACCGTCCTCGAAACGCGCTCAGTCGCCAAACGTCACCTATTAATCCCGTATCGCCGATTCTGTTTGCGTACGAGGAAGCAGACTCCTATCTCGCGCGGGTCTTCGAGGTCACTCACTTCTTCGCGTACTCGACCGAAGAGGTCTTGAGGAACTCCTCCAGGTATACACCCTGCAGAGTGTCGGAGTGGCGTGGTGTGGCCTGTCTCGAGATACCGGGAATCACGTGCGGGCAAGAAGCAGCCTCTACCTAATACAGAAAACCGTAAGGTCGTTCTACCTACGGCCCTGCCTCGTCGCAGGGTTCGGCATTTCTTGCCGGATGCCACCTGAGGAACTTCGGGGAAGGTCGTGCGCATCGCCGCGCCACCGATACCGCGTGGTTAATTGACATCCCCCGTTAATGAGACGGGTGAAATAATTGGGCCGCGATAAACGTCGGCGTTGGCAGCGGATGATTCATACTTGGGCCCATTACGGGCCGCGTCTCCGAAGATATACTACCTCAGGACTTACAGTTAAACAAGAGATGGCAATTTTTAGCAAACGTGGTATAGAGCAATTATCAGAGCATAGGAATTCACTAGCTTCAGAATTGTTACTTTCGATTTTCGAATAATCGAACGTAGAGACTAAATAGATCAGTATTTAATCTTGGAGGTGCTATGTTGAACGGATAAAAATACCTATCTTGAATGCAAATTCTATAAAATTCATTGGGTGATTATAAAAATTTATTTGAAGAATAAAATCCAGTTTTCTTTTCTCTTTACAAAGCTTTTTCTTTGGGGGAGGGGGGCAGTAATGTTATATATCAAATTTACTTCTAGTTCCTTGCGAGGAATTGAATGTATAATAAATACTTTGAGTCAATAAAAAAGAAAAATTTGGAATTTATCATATGGTGTCATAAAATATAGTTTTTTGTTTTAAGGCATCAATGATACAAAGGAATTTAACAAAATTATATTCCATTTGGATCTGGTATCGTTACTGTTATTTTTCATTTCAGTAATATTTCTTTAACATAAAATTCTGTTTTATACATTTCCATAATATTCCTTATCGTTTACCTATGCTTTGCTATAGGCATTAGCTAAAATCAGAAGATTTAATCAATTTTTTAAAAAACGATTTTCGTAGATTTATCCAATGATTATGTATTCACAGTTTCATTTATAACATGGCCGAAAATAGTGTATAGTACAGATCAAAATTGTGCAATTCTTCCTTGCAAGCCTGTCGATTACAGGAGAGCTTAACTGAATTGTAACACCAGGAAGATTTTCCGGTATCCTGGCATCGACACACTCGCGTACCTTTAGCAGCGTTGACGAGTTAAAGGGTGGGAAGAGAAGGACAACTTCCCTTTAAGGGCCAGGGCTGACCGATACGGCTAACGGGTTCATTCCATTGGCAAAATCGAGAAAGAAAAGTCCAGGGTGCACTTGCTGAGAATTCTCTACGATGACACCTGCTCGAAGCTTGGTTTTTACAGGAATACTTGGATGACGCATTGCGGGACTGCGTTTATTGGAAATTATTTTACTTATTGCTTCGTACAACAATTTGATGAATGAATTTGTAACTGGTCTTTAATTACACGCTTTAGGCTGAATGTAAATTTAACAGTGTGGTTTGCATTAGAATTCTACTCTTCTAACAATCTAGTTCCTATTTTCTATTATGTCATATCACTTTGATAGCTATATGATTTTATGTTGAAAGCATATATTTATTAAAGTATTAATATATTAAAATTAAAGTATTAATATATTAAAGTATATATTAATATATTAAAATTAAATCATTAATATATTAAAGTATATATTAATATATTAAAATTAAAGTATTAATATATTAAAGTATTGATGTATTAAAGTATTGATATATAAAGGTATTAATATATACTTTAATATATATTCATACTTCAAGAATTTATTAAAGTACATATTTCTCTTGGAGCTGATTAATTTTTGCTCCTGCATTATTACCTTGACCGTGAGAAATTTTTAAACATTAAGTTCTGATGCTTACAAAATAAAAACTACTATAGGAATATGCAATATAGGGTGCAAATATAATGTACTTAATAATCTTTTGCTGTGATACACGACACATTTTTTATACGTGTCAAGATCAGAATGTGGAAATCGAGTGATATTCTTAAAAAACGAAGCAATAGTTTATTAAGCATTAAATAAATAATAATAATAATAATAGTCTTCTCCACAATTGATTTCGTAATTACTAATGCAATGTTGACTGATAAAAGATGATCTCTCGGTTACAGGAAACAACCATATTAGAAATCCAAATGTGGCAGGGGGTTTGAGCCAGATCGATAACAAGGCACATCAGTGGTTTGGTGCTACGGTTTCATCTTCCCTTAAAGACGGAGGGCCTATTTTGGTGAGTGATTGATCGACACATTAAACGCTGCCACTACGCTGGGAAGCGTAGGTACACAATTGTCTCCGTTTAAGTACAACCCGAAATAATCACCCGATTCAAATATTTTATTTAGAATAATAACCATTTCATTAGCAATTATTTCCTTTCAAACACAAGCTCTAAATTATTCTTTGTGTCACGGAAACGTAAGGAAACGTAAAATAGACGTTGGGTTCAGTGGAAAACAATTTTCTTCGGTATCATTCCCCAGGATGTGGTTACGTTTATGTGCGCAGAAGAAAGGGAAGAAGTTCTAAGGGAGGTAATAAAGGGTACCGGGTAAATACGAGGTGTTACACTCGATCCCTTTAATGCTCCCTTTTTACAACTCAAAGGTATTTATGAAGATACAAAAGGCAGTGGTTACGAATAGATGAAGGGGTTTTGTGAGAAATTACAGGCGCGTGTATGTTCCCAGAAGACCGGGCTTCTATTTCAGGCATCGAAAACAAACGAATTCCCGTTTGGTTCTATGTTTCCGTTGCGACGTTCAAAACGCCTACCCATTATATCCAGCCATCTTGGATACTTTGCTCGGCTACAGTGGATTTGAACATTGCTTTAATTAGATATCACTATTTCTGGTTAATCGACATTATGGGTTGATGACCCTAGAGAGGCGAAGAAATATGACAGATCTGTTTTTTGTTTATAATCTTGTAAGTACCCACATTAATTTTGGGTTGGCGAATAAGTTCGTAGTGTTTTATGTTTTCTTTTTCCTAGAACGATTTGTTTGCTGTTTGGCAAAGTGTTTATATGCATTCGAAAGAGCTTCTTCTCCCCACAAAACTGTGATAATCGTTGTTTCGAATAATTTAAATTTTTATTATTTTTCAAGCTTAGAAATGGAATTTCCAGGAGGCAAAAATCAACATTTTCGCGTAATTGACTCGCCTATGATACCTGCTCCGTACACGTCGCAAATCGCAATTTTGACCTCGATGAAAAGCGAAGAAAAGCAGATGTCAAAAATGTTGATTTTTGCCTCCTGGAAATTCCATTTCTAAGCTTGAAAAATAATAAAAAATTAAATTATTCAAAACAACGATTATCACAGTTTTGTAGAGCAGAAGGAGCTCTTTCGAATGCATATAAACACTTTGCCAAACAGCAAACAAATCGTTCTAAGATAAAAGAAAACATAAAACGCAATGAACTTATTCGCCAACCCAATAGTTCTGAAATCCTGGAGCACTTCAAATTCTACCTCCCTAGTAGAGATATGAGGCATTACCCTACTCTTTCACATTGACAGGCATCGCACTCTATATGGTAAACACAATTACGTTGACAGAATGTTTACGCCCGCAAATAGATACTGCTACAGTATTTTCGCTACTTCCTTATCTAAGTTTAGAAATTCAATTCTGCGTATTCTGGTTGATTAAGTTGCATTATTATAATTATCCTTCCATCCCTTTCTGTCGTTCCCCCTGCTATTTGTGTACTTCAATCTTCATTTTTATATTATCTTACTTGTCCATCCTCTACTCATAACGTTTTATTTGATTACAATGTAATAATAGAAATAATAATAATTATATCCCCATGGCAGGGCTTTCATTTTTATTACTCTGTGAGCTGAATTAGGAAAAACCTTGGGCAATAAATATAAACTGATGGCGAGCTTCAAAACAGTTTTACGTTTACGAAAATCTGCATTGCAATCCTGTCCAGTAGAAACTCGCCCCATATTCCACATGCAATGAAAAATGTCTAATAATCTTCTCAGTGTACTAAATTTATAAAATTTTCATCAGAACCCTTTGGATTTTAAACATCCATTGCGTTTCAATAATCCACGGATTATTAGAATGATCTGTATAGGATCCATAGATCTAAAAAAAAAACGTCTAATATTCTCCAATTACTAAAAATTGTTCGGTGACCGTTTGCCCGGCTATTATATTTTCAAACTTTCAAACTTGAGCATCCCTGGCGTTTCCATCATAGACAAATGCAATCCCGACATTTCCGCACGTGCGCGCGCCCGCGCAGATGCGTTTCGCCATCAGTGATCGGAGCATCGCGAGTGTGGTCCGCGCATCAATCTAGCGCGAAGATCTGGCCCTTCCCGGAGGCCTCGGCCCTTCTTTTCCCGCGGGATGGGGTCGGTCTCTATGATGTGCTGTCGGTCTTATCTTCACGTGCGTTGCACTTGACTGCATCGGCGCACGCGCAGTCGAATCTATCCCGTACGCATGCGTGCATGCACATCACGCGCGGTTGCGGTGCGCCGAGCGGGAATGCCGAGCGAAAAGAAAAAAGAGAAAGGAAGAGGTTAGCCGCGATTTTTCGGCCACAATCCTCCTCGACAGACTTTGTCTAGCGGCGCGTAATTGAATCCAGACGGCTATGCTCCATTCCCTTTCGTTTGTCGGGTTTAGCTGAGCTCTTTTTAGCTGATGTTAGAGATATTAGCGTAGTAATTAGCGTGGAAAGAAACGGGGGTAATGGGAACAAGGGAATTTATTGTGTTGCGTGTACAGTGGCGGCCGAAATGTAGCTTGAGGTTGATACCAGGGACTTCAAACCGGTATGATTTTCATACCGGTATTACGTCAACAAAGCTATTCCGAAACTGATATCGTACCGAAATAGATGAGTACCGAAACTGTTATAGAGCCGAAATAGGTGAATACCGAAATCGTTGAAGTACCGAAACCGAAATAAATACCGGTATTTTTCCGGTTCTTCTTTCGGTGACATGGTAGATTAAAATAATATCTTATAATAAGAATAATTTCGATAATAATAATTTCGTTTCGGTTATTATCGTTGCTGCTGAAAGATATTTCGTTTCCATCAGAATGAAAAAGAAATTTTGTTCCGAACCGGTTTTGTATAATCGATTTTGCTATGTTGATTTTAGATTCTTGTCTAATAATATTTTGAAAACTGTAATCAAATCTGAAAACCGAAAAAATTACTGGTAAATATCGGTAAATATACCGGTATTTGCATATATCGGTATGACGTCATACCGGTATTTGCGTATTTCGGTTTCTATAAAGGTTTTGGAGATGAAACCGAAAAATACCGGTATCATACCGGTATTTTCAGTTTCGGTAGAAGTCCCCGGTTGATACAGCGGCGGTGAAAAGGAAGTTTAAGGGATGGAGGGTAATAAAAATCTCGGAGACTGATATTTCCTCCATATTGCGCAAAATTAGCGGATTTTTTAAAGTGGTTCACTGAAATCAACGTGATAATTGGAATGTAGCAGTGGATTTCGTATGTTTGCATAGAAATGTCAGTTTCGGACTCCTTTTGGTCCACGCACACCTTTTTTTTGGAAGAGCTCTTTCACTGTAGGGTAGACCAGGGCGAATCGAATCAAAATAAGAATTTAGTCCATATTTCTTACATCGCGATAGAAATGATTATTCCGATCGTTTATAGTAGCTCGTCCCTCTTCCCCGCACCTACTGCAATAGTTCGACAATTGTTTTAAGTTATTGCTTAGAGCTGTGGCATACGTTTGCAGTGAGATGGTTGCATGCGAATGTTACAATTTTGGTCCGTATCTAACGTACGTAATCTGCAATTTCGTATTTAATATCCTTCCGATTTGTGTGCTAAGTAGTGTCACTTGACTTCACTGTCATTAAATTAGATTTGTTTAAATTGATTCTAAAGATTATGTTATAAAAATTTCAGTTTTTTTCAGAAATTTCTGGGTGGTACGATTCGCCCCAAGTTTCGGGGCAAACCGAATATTTCACTTTTTCGTTTTTTGTTTATAAATGAAAGATTTTTATGTTTAGTTTCAATTTTTATATATTCAAGTTGACGCCAAGGGTGTACTGGTTACGAATATATGATACAAAATTAGTTTTTTAATATTCAACTATTGTTTTTCTACCGTCAAACACAAAGTGATCCGATTCGCCCTGGTCTACCCTATACGCTACAAACTCTGGGGCACAGTTCCTTACCATTAAACTCCACTATTCGTATCACTGTCCGTATCTTAATGGGGGAGAGTCATTTGGAATGAGTTTTTATCAGATTTTATGTAGAAAAATCTATAATTGCTTCCTCGCGTATATTAGATGTATGTAAAACCTGAACTCATCTGGTTATATAGATTTCTCTACAAAAAATCTGGATGAAAACTCATTTTATTCCCGATCCAAATGACCCTCCCTCCTTAAACATTCTTCATACCCAACGCTATCTGTTTCTCACCAACAAAACCGAGGGCGTTGGAGAACTTCTCATTCTACTCCAGCTTCCTCAATAAAATTCTGCTCTCGTTAATTGTACAGCGCCACCGTAGTTCAATTTCAATTGCACCACCACAATCCTAATAAAATTCAATATTCCATCCAGACCTGTTCATCTTAATCCACCATGCTCCCGGAAAATTCGTGTCACCTAGCCGCAGAGGGGCCCAAAACCGGGGGCCCGCCTCTTTTACGTGAAAGACGTATTAACGGCGATTATCGTTCCCATGCTCGTGTAATTTTCACATAACGAAACGTCGCCACCGGACATTCTCATCCCCCCTGGCCGCGGTATTATGCTGGAATTATCTACTTACTCCAGAATGCGAATGCACGTTCCAGCGGCGAATTCCGTGCCGCTTTTTCCGCGATCACTCTTTCGCCCTTTCTCTGCTCGGCCACCGAGCCATCGTGATGCGCGAATTAAAGATAAGTAATTACCGCCGTTGCGAGCAGGGGAACGCTTGTTTTTTCCATGCCAACGTGGACTGGAAACCTCCAGACTTTTCTGTACGTCACTTCGCGCTTTTTCATCTCTCTGCTTCATAAACGAAGTAAGAATAAGGAACTTTTCACGGGAGACACTCTTCTGTCCCGTAACTGGTGATTTGCACGTATTCGTAGAGCTTGTACGCTTTTCTTTTCTTGTTTTAGAACTCCATATAGCATTGTGTGATTTTGAGATGACATTACATATGTGTTTTACATTACGTATTCTAGTTTAGTTTATATTGGAATGTTTATTAATCCTGTATAAGGTCGTGTGACTTTGACGTAACATATCACATTACCCGTGATAAATATTGCAGGTGTTAATTAACAAAGGTCGATATTCAACTATTGTAATATAGGAGTTACAAAGCCCTATTGTGTAATAAAATGTTTCTAAAATTAAATGGGAATCTATATGTGATCTTTAATGTCTACCAGTGTTAAAAATTTCGGCTATGGAGGTTTAATGAAATTTATCACTTAGTTTGTAGGGATACTTAGATTTAATTTCTAACTCTACTATTTTTCTCTTTCGTGTTTCCTTATACCTATTAGGGCTGGGACTATTCGAATAATTTAATATTCGAATATTTTACAAGTATTCGAATGCTACGAATAAACTTCGAATATTTGAGTATTCGAATGTTATTATTTAAATACTATCCAAATACCGATATATTCGAATACTGATGTATTTTGATGTATTCGAATTATATACTGATGTATTCGAATAGTATTGTCTAATGTGGATCAAAATTAGCTTACAAGATTTCATCTGACAAATGAACCCAAAGTACTTGATTTATAATTCACACCATACTATTCGAATACATCAGTATTCGAATACTCAATTATTCGAATAGTATTTGAATACTCAAATAATCGAATAGTATTCGAATACTTGGATATTCGAATTATATTCGACAAATAATTGAGCAACTAAAGTATTCGAATATTCGAAAACCGAAAAATTCGACAAATAGTCCCAGCCCTAATACCTATGTATCTCTTTTTGTCTATTTTATCTTTTTGTTATTTTTGTAATGTCTACTGGTGCAATTATTATTAATATTTCATTTTGTTAGTCAAATCTGTCACAAATATCACACCTCAGACATATTTACAGCGGAACGGTAATCCAGACGTACCTTTTTTCCTTTATTCTTTTCATTTTATACGAAATTTATAGATAGCTCACGTAATGTTAACCATCTCTGCAGTGTATTTAATGCCTCAGTGTATGATATTCATGTATGATATTATGTACGATATATTTTATTTAGAATGACTTGCTGATCAGCTGGGCAAAGTTTGTTGAAAACATCGCGGGGCGCCCTATGTATATATGTAATACTTTTTTCGGCCCCTAAAGAAATTTTAATTACGAATGGTTAAAACGACTCTGCCTGCATCGAATAAATATATTCTAAATTGCAATCGTGAGTCGTAGAAGTGTCTCGCGTGAAAAGTTCTTATGAATCAGCAGTTTTGCTGGATGCCTGTAGAAAGTCGCCATGGGTGGAATTTGGGGAACCGTATCTATATAGAGATTCAAGTTTTTGTTAATTAATAGTGTAACCGAGTAGAAACTCCGTCCTGTCTCCTTTTACGACCGGAGGTGGATACGTGATGGTCATGCGTAATCTTTCCAAATGCTTCGACGCGTCATCTATGGCGCCAAAACCATATCGTTGGAAGATGTTATTCTCGTCACGTGTGAGTGACGTCTACCTGGCGAGTTTCATGTGTACCGAAACGCACAGATCAACCCTTGAACTGGAGACAGCCCTCCATTACCTCGAGTTATACGATGTAATTTTAACACTTAACTGGCGAGGGGGGAATTTTGTCACCTAACTGGTGAGATGGGCTCTGGCATAACCAATTTTTATTTGTGAAATTTTTACTTTTCTTCGGAACAAAGTAGAGCTGCAAATATTCGAACAGCTCGAAAAAATTCCAATACGAATAGTCTCTTCGAATAATTCGAATATTCTAACATTCGGATTCTTAGATTATTCGAATATTCGAATGCTTAGATTATTCGAATATTCGTTTCAGTCCTAGACCAAAGGTTTCAATTCTTTCCAGAAAGTGTATTAACAAGTGATACGAATAAAATCGTATTTGTAAAGTGTATAAAACTGCAATTAGGGTAAACGACTCAGTTACTGACACCTGAGCAATTACTGTCACCTTAAGCTATTTTCGTTAAAATAACGAATAAACAAACTATAGAATATAATCTATAGTATAGATTATAAGTTGTAATACATAATTCTTTTTGTGTATCACTTTACAACGTTTATTTATTCGTTATTTTAAGTAAAATAGCTTAAGGTGACAGTAATTGGTCAGGTGTCAGTAACTGGGTCCTTTACCCTAGTTGTTTTGTAAAATGTTGGGATACTAAATAACTGTACTAAAAACCTTATGTACGAATATTCTTAATAATTTTCAAGAAGAATAACCTTGAATTGAAAATTGCCTTCTGAGTTTTTGCCTCCTGGGACTGCTTACTTTACATCAGAAAACAAGAAAGAAGGCATAAAACCAGTCTATTTCCAACTAAATACATACCTATACATATACCATGACTGATTCCATCTCTTCTTTAGTTTCATTTACCCATAATCACCAAAACGTTGTCACCACTTCCTCAGAGGTTCATTTTTAACGCCAACTAACCATGTTCGGTACACCGTGCATCCAACGAAGTATAAAACGCCGAAGCTCGGGAGAAATATATATATCTCAGTGGTTCTTGCAGCGTACCGTCGACAAATCACCTGTTTAATATGCATCGTTGAAAACATCGGCAAGCAGCCCTGCGCGACGATGATCAATGGAATAATATCGCGCACGAAGGATACCGTGCAAGTTACTTCTTCCATCGTCCGTCAATCGCGGCCCCTCGATCGCCGCAGATCGCTGCAGGGCGTCCGTTTCCTCGACAAAAGTAATTCACTCGGACGCATCCAGCCGCACGCAAGAACTTGTGTCGAGCCTTTATTAATACCAGCGTGAATACACGCTTCTGTTTGACAGGAATAACTGGCGATATTATCAGCTGCTCCATCGCGCGAGAAGAAAATTGTGTAATTCGCCTTCGATTACTCGCTTCAATACCTGTCGATCCGTTGAAATCTACATGAAACACTTTCCGAGGCATTTGAAATATATAATTGGGCGCGAGAATGAAGATGAATGTAATCTTTGTGCTGAAGAGCTACTGATACAAATACAGTGAACAGTATTACATGTAGCGTGATTGAGGCATGCTTGAAATTAAAATGAGAAATAGCTATTTGAAATAATATTTTGATCCGTTATTTTCAATATGAAATTATAGCAATTTCAAATAATTTACTGTTTTATTACTTTTTTATTTCAAATTTGGAGAAAGAAATAGGTAATCGTCAGGGTAATACAACTGGAAGATTTTATTTCAATAAGTTTTTACAATAGTTTGTTTTGACCAAAACTCTCTCCTCAAAAAATTTATCAGTAAGAGATTTTTATCTTAGATATAAGATAATTATTTTCAACATTATTTCTTGAAATAAAATAACCTGTGATTTCAAATAATATAATATAATATAATATAATATAATATAATATAATATAATATAATATAATATAATATAATATAATATAATATAATATAATATAATATAATATAATATAATATAATATAATATAATATAATATAATATAATATAATATAATATAATATAATATAATATAATATAATATAATATAATATAATACAATAATATTTGAATAATGTCATTTCAAAAGTGCCCAGGTCTGTATAGAGGAATGTGTAATAGATTTTGCAACGTGCTTCGAAATGGACCTACGAAATTAAAGGATTAGTAAAATTCTTGGAACAGAAGCATCTTAGGAATGACAGCAATCGCGAGCTTTGCAATGATTAAATGTGTTTGATTGGTCGTTTGAAAATGTGTGATGGAGAGGTTTTTCTGTGACATGTCACTTGGTGTTTAGCTTCGGTTTCGAGAAATTATCCCCGCAATTACACGCAAAAAGTTTGAATGAGTTCTCGTACCCCGATGTTTTCTTCGTTGGGCGAGTAAACTGGCCTCATATTTCCATCCACCATTGGACTGTCGCTGGCTCGTTTTTTGCCCCCGTCCAATTCAGCGATGTTTCTTCAACTTCTTCTTCCTCCTCTTCTTCTTGCTCCTGGTCTCTTTCGCGATCCGCCGACGTTTCGAAGATACAGCTCCTTGATTGCGGCCAGATGTTTCGCGCTTCCGACCTTTCTCCTCTTTTCTCCTTTCTCCAAATAAGAGGATTGGGCTTTTTGCGGCACTCGGGGCGAATCTTTATCCGATCGAGACGCGCAATGACAAAGTGCTGCCGTAAATATTGATAAATATATTTAAATAATTAAATATTATTCAATATATCGAGTTGAGAATGTAAATACGGCGCATTAGTTGTACCTTAAAAATTACTTCTGTATTTCCACTTGAGGATACACATTTGAAGAGACAATATGTGTCAAGGGAAAAGTGTGGGTCTTGATAATTCTTTCCGTTTCTCTCACTGTTACTTCCAAAACCGCAGGTTTAATCATTCTTCCTAAAGTAGCTACGTGACGACAGACACAAGAGATTTGGGCGGAAATGACTTAAAATGAAGGATAATATCCTTATATGTATTTAAAGATAATAATATAGGTATTTGAATTACTGTATTACTTCTAGTCTAAAAATAATTTCGCCAAAGTAACCGTATTTTGTGGCAAAACCAAATAAATCGTTTCAAAATGATTTTATTTTGATTATTATGTATGATACATATGATACATATGATACATATAAAAAATATGTATATATTAACTATACTAAGCAATACATTGATTTACTTGCGTTGTTTGGTTAAAAAAATTCCCGAAAACACATTTAATACATTTAATACATTTAACACTTAATACATTTAATACATTAAACACTTAATACATTTAATACATTAAACACTTAATACATTTAATACATTAAACACTTAATACATTTTTAACCCGGCGTTAATAAGGTAACTTTAACAACGCGTGACAGTGAGTCGTTATTTGGTTCGTTCATCACATAAGCTAGGAAGAGTATATTTTTGTTGAAAATTAAAGATGTTTGATTAGATAAGTATTTTTAGGTAATAAAAATGTAATTTGGTGGATTTGCGTTTCTATTCTGTAAAATTTCACGCCACTACATAATCTCAGATTAACTAAAGATATGGATTTCTATAATACACTAAATTATTTGCGAGGGTCTCTGAGACACCACCTTACTACTCTTCCAATATTTCCCCACCTTACCAACGCTGGGTTAAAGAACATAAAACTAAAATAGTAATAAACAAGCACCTCAATTATCATCACCTCACCAATGAACTGTTCAGATATTCTATTTAAATAATGCTAAAGAGACAACAACAAGACCTAAACAAAACAAAGGCTTCACAACCGGAAATAGCGCTGTTCAAAATCGTTCATCCAAATTCCATTCTCCACGTAAACAAGTCGATACAGTTAGTAAAAAAAGTATTTGGACACTTTTTAAAATCGCATAACTTTTTTAGAATTGGTCTAAACGACTTGATTTTTTTTAAGGACCTAGAAGGATTCGCCGTTTTGGAAAAAATTGCAATTTGTCGGAATAACGAAGAAAATAGTAAAGTTCGTTTTTAAACTTTTTTTGTGAGCCTGTAATGAAAATTAAAAAAAATCCGTTTGTAGATTGAAGTAAGTTATATACATGCCTAAAATTTTATCAAAATCGGTTAACGTTGCTCTGAGCTACAAACATTTAAAGATCGCAGAATAAGGTCGAGAATCGCTGATTTCGGGAATTGCCGCGATTCTCGACCTTATTCCACGATCTTTAAGCGTTTATAGCTGACGGCAACGTTAACCGATTTTGATAAAATTTTAGGCATGTATATAACTTACTTCAATCTACAAACGGGTTTTTTGAATTTTCATTACAGGCTCACAAAAAAATGTTAAAAAACGACCTTTACTATTTTCTCCGCTATTCCGGCCAATTGCATTTTTTTTTAAAACGATGTAACACATCAGTTCGTAAACTAATCCTTCTAGCTTTTAAGAAAAAACTCCAGTCGTTTGGACCAATTCTAAAAAAGTTATGCGATTTGAAAAAGTGTCCAAATACTTTTTCACTAACTGTACATATTCCCCAATAATTAATCATCACACATTACTCCCCGGGAGCACCTAAAATCCCCAAAGCACTGGTCCCAAAAACCCCCATTCTCCACTGGCGCACAAGACGCAAGACAACTTTCCAAAGTCACTCTCCCCGGCCACTTTCCTCCCACAACAGAACCGTACTCTCCCGAGGACCGCGAAGGCCGGTGAGCAACAATGAGATCGAAGAAAAAGAAGTGACCCAAGAAGGGAGCTCCTAAAAAGGCAAAAACTCTGCAACAGCCGCGGCGGACGGGGGCCGAGGGGGGCGGTCGGTAGCAGTGAAATACTGTCGAGTCCGCGCGATAAAGCTACGTGGCCGCGAGTCGACGAGGATTCGCTTGCCAAAACGCATCGATTAAAAGTTAAAGGCGCGCTATCCAGCCGCGAGGCGATGCCCCGACCTCGGCGACCCAACCTGAGAGCAGAGTCTTGTACGAAATTCGCGTTCCTTTTCCGTGTAGCCGCGACATTTCCCGTCCTCGTCCGCCTTGGACTGGTAGCAGGACCAGCGCGGGCTCGTCCTTTTCGGGGGGGAAGCCCGAGGAAGGATTCTCGCGGCCCTGGATCGGCCGGGATCGATGGGGCCACGGTAGATCGAACGTTTGTCGGCCGCCAGAATGGAAATACCAATGTCAGAGGGAATCGACAGGACAATGTTTGAGAAATTCCCGCGGTCCGTGCGCGAGATATTGCGAGAAGCGGTTGATCATTCTGTCTCCCTGCCAGGGGGTGCGGGATCCTTCTGGTTTCTTTGGCTTCGCCCCGTGCTGCGTGTTGCCGGCCGATTCCCCGCGATCGCCGGGCCCCTTTTGCGCTGGAATTTCGCCGTGGTTCGGGTTAGAATCGAATTTAATGCACCCCGGCGACGATTTATGATGGATGGTCGCGGTGGAGTGCTTTGCTTTGGGAATGTAAGAGGGTGGGTGTTGGTATTTTGTGGTTTCTTGTCGTTTTGTGGAGAGGGGCGAGGTGATAATGAACGGGGATCTTGAAGTAATTAATTTATTTAATTCAGAAACTGATTTTTGGTGTTAGTTGGGATGTGCTTTCTGGTGGAACAAGGGAAAATCATTTTTTCATGCTTCTTCAGTGGGTAATTGATTTGGAGGAAAAGGGACAGCAATGATTAATAAGTTGCATTGAATTTAATAATACTATAAATAAAGTAATTGCGGTAATTTTGCAGAGGAGAGAAAACTTTTATTCAAATTTTTAACTCAAATATATTTACTTGATAGTGATAATACTACTTAGTTTAAAAAATATAGAGAAGACAGAAAACATATGAATTGGAAAAAAATACGATAGTCAAACATAAGTGTTTTTTATGAAAACATTTTAAATATTTGCAGAGATAACTACCTAAAACTTTTCTTTGTACTCAATAACTACATAAACTAGCTTCTACATTGGTGACACACTAAAATAAGCCTTCTCTCTCGGCCTGTAGCATTCACAAAACTGTAGCCATCCAGTTTCTCCAGAAAAGCTTCCAAAAAAGGTGTTCATACAATAAAAATTCAATACACAAAACATCCACGATTGATGGTCCGAAATTAGTGAAGCTGATCTTAAATCAGGATTTTATTTCTCGCTAAATAAATTCGGACAGGCAATTGAAGGATAAGTGGCTGGAATTCAAGCGAAAATAAATATTTTCTCGTGCTTATCTGTGCATCCAACGAGTCCTCCATCTTCCTTCTGGCGAGATCCAGCTCGGAAGGAGGAGCTCAAGTAGGAGGATAATCCAACGGGCAGACAATACGCATTCCAGTCGTGTGTTTTGTCGACGGGACAAATTGCAACGTCCGTTAAACGATTGCTTTTTGCTTGCGGCGGTCTTTCGTGCCCTTAAACTACGTTCGCATGAAGCAGCTACTTTGGCCGATTCTAATTACGATTAGTAGCACCGTCGGGAGATAGGAATAGCTCGAGCGAGCCAGTGACGAACCGTGCTTTAATTCTGAGCCACTAAAACGACAATGAACTATACATTTTTCTTTAAGTCACGTGTGCGGTACTGTGTGCAAGATGCAGAATGTCCTCATTCCCTGAGCATTGCCTTTGGAAAACAGTTTATGTGAGGTCTTTGGAGTCTGTTGTGTAATTGGAAGCTGAAGAACTGGATTTGAAGCTTATGGTCTCTGCTGTGTGCAGGTAGAAATGTATACATTTTTCAGTATAGGGGATTTAAGGGAAGGTTCTGGTTTAAAAATCGATTTTTTTTAATTTAATTTTTCGAATATTCAACCTTTTAGGGATACGTGTTTAAAAGGATTTTTTGAAATTCGTAAAATTCCAGAAGTTATAAGCATTTGGGTACCGGCAAATGTATTGGTAACACCCGGCTACTTGGCACTCATGTAAAACTTTAAACGCGTTTTTCTCGAAACAATGTTCTTAAAACGGTGAGACCTGTATCTCTAAAAGTGATTATCCGATTCGACTGAAACTTTTTTTATTTTGGAAAATATACTTCTGGCTAGGGGGGAAACCAGAAGAAAATACAAAAAGTTAAAAATTTATAATTTTCAAAGGCGTTGAAAGGAGCAAAAATATAGAGAAAAAGTGATTTCAAAGTTCAAGTGGCGTTATTTTCTCAAAACTGTAATTTTTGTAATTTTTTCTGGTTTCCCCCTAGCCAGAAGTATATTCTTCAAAATAAAAAAGTTTCAGACGAATTGGATGATAACGTTTGGAAATACAGGTCCAACCGATTTGGATGAGTTTTTTGACGCCTTGAATTTAAACACACCCCAGTGCTGTCTGGAATGATCAATTATAAAACAAAAAATATATTTCTATAATTTAAGACATCCTTAATACAATGCAAAAAGTCCCATTAAATTATATATAGTGGTTTTTCTTTAATTAATTACTATGGATCACCTATTTTTTGGGGCTCTAGACCGGAACCTCCCCTTAAAGTCGCCACATATAATTGTACATTACCCCTTAAATCATTATATTCTCCAAGAAGTAATATCAATAGTGCGTGAAACATATAGTCTGATATTTAGTATAGGTCTAGGTAGACCCTAGAAAATTCCTCTTAACTATTCACAATCAGTTCAACAGTATCATCAAACATTTTTTCAGTATCAAATCTCCAATCTCTCAAGCTCACATATTATTCCCTAAATGCAACCCTTAAAACCTACAACCTTCAACGCGCGATAGACTCAAACAAACGATACAATAGTCTCCTACGTTCAAACACACTAACACACTCATCCCAGGAGTCACTTTGCCGCCAACAGTGGCCAAAAGCTCCCGCATCACGTCCCCAAACTATAACCCGCTCTTTTTCATTTATCTTTGTGCACAATGATCCAACAGCACTCGATGATATTAAGAGAATTTATTTACTTTTATGTAAAGATAATAGTACAATTATCCACAAGAAAGATCCTTTCAGGAATTCGAGAATCTAACATACGAGCTGTCCGATTTCCACAAAACAATCCACTTTCGTTTTTTCCGAGGCGATAAACAGTGGAATAATCATATTTCCTGACAGTTGGGTCTGATTTAAATGTTACGCTCCTTCAGATAACTTCCCCTAGCTTCTTCCATAAGCTGTACGATTTACTCGGTAATTCTTATCTCCCGGAAAGTGGAATACGACTGGCATGTTCTGTAAAGGGGTACACTCTGAAATTCATGAGGAAAAGGGTGACTCCGAAAGGGACTCTAGACTCTACATGTCATCTTCTTTCTTGGAACTTTATGGAAAACAACTTTGACCTCAAAACCTATACTTACAGCAATCACACTTCGCCCACCCTTTCTTCATCCCAATTTCTGCACCCTCTTTCATTCCACAAACTAGGGATGCCGATTTAAAATCGATCTTTCAAAGATTGATAATTTTTGTCACGATTTTCGATTTTTAAATCGATTCTCAAGACATGGATCGATTTGAAGATCGTATCGCAACCAAAGAGATCGTGAATCCCTAACGGCGTGTAGCGTAAACTCTAGAAGTGCGAAATTTGAATCAGACCATACAAATGTAATAGGAAAGGGAAGCGAAAGTAATGTTAGCACAACTCCGAGGAGTTTGAAAACAGTTAGAGGTTCTTTTAATAGATATATTACAAGATTATAAATTAATCAATACATCCTTGGAAGCAGATGTTTGAACATTTGAACTCCACTTTTATCCCTTCTCCTAAATGTGTAAAGCCAGCGCAAAGGTGTTAAACACTTGATAAGTAAGAAATCGATATCCGAGAGGAAATGTAACGATGAATAGAAATTTATCTTATTAATAATTCTCCGATTGGCTCCTAGTATCTAATGACATTTTGTTAAGATTACAAGAAACTAAACTAAACGAAAATAAAAACCTATATCTATAGTCATGTTCGCATTGTGACATAAAAAACCTTTGACTGCACCCATTTTGCAATGTAGGGTGTCCAAAACTACCCTCCATTCTTTTTTATTCTAATGAATCGATCTCGATGGGATCGATATTTTGGTTCCGATTTTTTTACGAATCGATTCTTTGCATAACAATCTGAATTGAATCGAAAAATCGATTCTATAGGAAAGATCAGCATCCCTACCACAAACCACCCCAAAGAACCAAGAATCAATCCACCTGAAGCATCGATTGCAACGGTTGCAAACAAACCAAAACCAACACAACCTTTCCAGGAGTGTCACCCAGTGCTAGCCAACAGCTCCCACGTCGCGTTCTCATAATGCAACCCGCTCTTCAGCCGTCAAACTTTGCACGCTTCAGCGGGAGGGGGCGCGATAACTCACACCTTTCTCCCGGAAAGCCTGACATATCGCCTGGCGCGGTTGCGACCGCACGCTCGGATCGGGGCACGCATTCAGTAAACCGTGAACTGTACGCCGCGAGTCGCACGGTCTTTGTCCTTCTGACAGATCTTCGCTCGTATTCGGGCCAGGGATTCCCTCCGCGGCGATTTCTCGCGCTTACTCGCGCTAGACCATCGGGGCCGCCGTGTATAAATAAGGCAGAGTGAGTCAGAAGGCGAGGGAGGTGAGTCAACCACGAAACTGAGGCGTTCGCCTCTTCCGTGCGAAACCACCTCCGTCTCCCGTGACGTAAATATCCGTCCGTGGCGTCGCGCTCTGTTATCCTGTCACGCGACGGAGCTCCTGGTCCGCGGGCGAATGGGGCGAAGCCAGGTGAAAAATATTGCCGCGCGCACGGACAAATTTAGCGGGGATATTTCATTCGCGTTCAGCTGCTCGGCTACCTTCTTCTCGTCCCAGTCGCCCCTTTTTTTGCTGGGCTTTTGCAACGCAGGCGTTTAGCGCGGCTCCTTTTTGCTGCAAATGGAAATTCTGTGGGTGGGAGGTCGCGCAGGGAGGCGACTGTTAATGTTTGTTATGTTGTGATTTTTACTTTTTACTCCTGCGTCATTCTTGCTTTCTGGATGAGATTTTCGCTGGGGATTTATTTTTTATGTGGAAGGGCGCGGTGCGTTTTGAAAGGATGTTGTGGGAGATCTTTCATTTTAAAATTTTAGGAGAAGTTGTAACTAATTTTTGATATATGTAAAGCGGAATTATGAAAGCTTTCAGCTTTGTACATTGTTTGTAAACAAAGGTGAGGGATGTGGGAGATCTTTCATTTTTAGATTTTAGTATAAGATGTGACCAATTATTTGTAAAATGCAGAATATGAAAAATGTTCAATTCTGCACACTACCTGTACACAGAAGTCGAGGGATGTTGTGTGAAAAATTTCATTTTGAGATTTTAGGGGAAGTTGTGGCTAATCTTCGGTATAAAACAGACTATTAGAATTTTTTAATTTTTCAGTTCTGTACACAAGTTGTGACCAGATTTTAGTAAAATGCACAATTTGGAAAATTTTTAATTCTGTACATTATCCGTGCCTACCCAGATCAATTACCCAAATCTCTTGCACTCTCCTTGCAAAAGTATCTCCACAAATAAGAGTTCATTTAAATTAAAGACACGTTAAATATGTCAAGACAACGACCTACCATGGGTTATCGTCCTCAAAAATCATGGAGCCTAATTGGGCGTGTTCATCAACGGGGTTTTAATTTCCTCGTGAATTTCAGGAGGCGCCCTTTGATTTTTCTCTACCGCGCTCTACCGCAGTTTCGTCGACGTCGTTAATGTAACTCGAGATAAATAAAATGTCTCGAAGATTGTTACCGTGAACCAGCGCGTGACATGTTTTACGATCTACCCGTTACCGAGTAAACTGTGCCTCTGCCGCTTCATTTTTTCGCGTGCCACTTTTCCACGCGGCTGGTAGCTGACCCTTCCTGTCTCTGATTCTAGTTAATCCTCTCAACCCTTAAGTTTCTTCCTCCGCAGCTCCTCGGGCCCCTCCTCGGCGAGGATTACGCGTTAAATTGCGCGTTACGAGGGAGTATGACAAATCGGATTATGATCTGGCGAACGGTGGGTTCGTTTGAGACGGCAATTTGCCGTGAAATCGGGGCGTTGCGGCCTCGCTTGTTGGATTAAAATATTGTCCGGGGAGTGGCGTTTTTATGACGTGGTGGATTTATTATGCTTGAAAAATATCACAGAAGAGGGAAGTAGATCTCGTGGAGATACACTAAAAATAGGTATTCCACTTCTATGAAGCGTCAAATTTAGTTACACGATAATTGAGGAGATGAAATGGTAAACGACGTGAGTGCCAAAAAAAATAAAAAATAATCTTTTTTAGGAAAGGGAATGCGGTGGCAAAAATTGTAAGTGCTAGAATAAGTGTTATCGCAAGATAGAGCTAAAATCGTAACTGTCAATTTCATTGTAGTGAAAAACAATGAAAGTATCAGCAATCTTCGCAGCTGTAATCTTTTTGTTCCCTCTAAATCTGTAAAGGTGCAATATGGTGCAAGTCCATAGCGATAAACGATCAAGTTGAAATAAACGAGTGATAAAAGATGTAAGTGACAAAATGAACAGACACCTATGCGTTTTCTGTTTCTACTGAAAATTTTAACTATTGGCATTTACATCTTTTACAAGGTTTATCTTCAGTTGGTTATCATCGATGAAAGATTTGTGGAGCAAAGCTTCGCGAATCCTTTTTACAGTCACAAAGCCAACACCGTCAAGATTGAATTACCGGTATCTAAACTTTTATCTAATTAAGGCTATTTTCATTAGATTCTTAGATCACAGTTTACAACTGGTATCAGATAAAATCGCTTGACATAGGTAGCGTTCTTTTGATGAAAGTAAAAGAACGTAGCAAAAACTAAAGTTTCGAAACCAGATGATGCGCAAGGTCCAATCCAAAATGAGAACTTAATGCAAACATCAGTGTAGGTAGCCTGTGTAGACATACCATAAAATGGGGGAAATTTGCATGTTTTTGGTACATTTTGCTATATAATATAAAAATTAACATTTTTAGCATAACATTGCATCTTTTCTGAATGCACTACAACTATAAAAATGCATAAAATTTTTGTCCTTAACTTTCTTTAATACATGTTAAATAAAAAGCACTACAAAGTTAAAGTTTTACGACATCTGAACTTACATTATCACTTAAATTTGTTTCTTTTTATTTTCAATGCACTCTATTTTATATTTTTAAATTTTTTTTATTTTTTTACTTTTTTAATTAACATTTTCAAATTTGGTTTAGTTATCCTATTATAATACTGCATCGTTTGTGATTGTACTACAAGTATGAAAATGCATACAATTTTTTTCCTTTTCCTTTTTAATAGATTTTAAGTAGATGCCAATGTTACCACGTACTGCCAATGTTCCCCCAGTTTACGGTACAAGTTGTCAGAAATTGGGGCTCCCATTGCGTGGCAAGTTCAGCATGATTCATGTGATCTACTCAGTGTTATTGTGAGAATTCATTCCACTTTGCGTCAGCGATTCTTCAACGTCACACAAAAATGGGTAGTCCGTGGTTCCCCGAAAACCATCCACGATTCCGCGGAAGCCGTTCCATATCGACTCCCTTAAAATACGGTCGATCTATCCTCGTTGGTTAGGTCTGGGTGCAGCCGACCCGAGATGACCTCATTCGCGCCCAAGAATAACTTATGCCCGCCTGGTCGTTGCTTCGCGAGCAATACATCGATTCTTCGCTTTTTCCTCAAAAATTTATTGACCGGCGTAAAAAACGGTAAGAAAAAACGAAAACAGAGAAGACAGTCTATTTTATTGTATGGCCTGGTATCTTTTTTTATCTCAATATCTGGGAATTGTAGATCTAGTGAGCACAAATGAAGGGAACTGAAATGCTTCGAAAGGAAATTTTTTGGAAAAGTACTCATGGATCCATGGAACGTGTATCTTCCCAATTATGATGGAAATAAGACTCTCGGTTGTGTACAGAGAATGATGATTCGCGTATTCTAAAAACATCACATTGGCGAATTAATTATAAAAATGGAGTGTTCAAGGAAAGACTGGAAATATTCAAAATACCTTTTTTTACGTAAAACCTATCTAACAAAGGAAGATCTTTTTTTAATTTCCGGGTTGGAGATCCTCCTTATGAGAAAACAGGCCTTTATACAACGTACAAAAGCCCCCAGTTCCTTTTTAACTGTCTCACATCTATATTTAATAATATATTAAAATAATACATACAGCACTGAAGCAAAACGAAGATCGAAGGCAAAAAGCAAAGACCAGTGTCCCCGAGCGAAAATAGGAGAGGTGGCATTGCCTCCGAGTTCCCAGCCAGTTACAATGGAAATGCATTAAGCATTGGAGAGAATATTGTGACCGATAAAATAGTGGTATATTGTTTTAATTTACGATGTCGTTTCGCCGTGATACGGTCCTACCATAATAGCGCCGCTTGTCAGCGAACTCTTTGAGCCTGGGGAATTTCCTGCGTGCACACGTGTGTGTTCACGTTCCGAACAATAAGGGTCGAACGTGGAAAGAGTTTACGGTAGACTGGTCAGTTTCGTTGGCCTGTGTCCGATCGTTTGCCCATAAAGTTTGGCGGGATTGTAAAAGGATCGATATTTCTACGGGAGCGACACGATTTTCGTCAAAAACTGATGGATTATTTTCGCGGAACCACGGACCACTTGCAGGATCGAATGATGCTTACTTAGGAATACATACATGATACAAGTTAGAGATTCTATTCATTGTAATCCTCGAGGCATTTTCGTAGGAGACACTTTTGTTGCTCACAAC
This sequence comes from Andrena minutula, assembly GCA_929113495.1. NCBI lineage: Eukaryota > Metazoa > Arthropoda > Insecta > Hymenoptera > Andrenidae > Andrena > Andrena minutula. The sequence goes on from OV815994.1 coordinate 21,021,076, forward strand.
TGATTTTTTTTTAAGTGCGCTTATTCAAAATACCTGTGTCTTGATAAACATAAGTTTTTCATGTGAAAAGAACGTCAGATAATGGGTAGCTTAATAAATGGAAACAGCTGATGTGTGGTGCATTTTGATTACTAACGCAATTTTGTTCCTGCACATCTCAAATTTAGCTTTTATTACTTATTACTATTTAATAATAAGCAGCAGAAGTTGAGAGGGATCTTGTATTCACTAGGGTAAGGGACCCAATTACTGCCACTTTAAGCGTTGACCCTGGCATTATCTTAAAGTTTTGTACATATAGACTAAACGTATAATGTTGTCCTTGTTATATATTATTGTTTAATATGTTTACTTGATGAAAAAAATTTGCTGAACCTTAAAACTTTAATTTTTATGTTATTAAATGATCAATTTCAAAAATATATTTTGGGATCTATTACTGACACCATTAAAATGTGTTTGACTAAATTACTGACACCCCAATTACTACCAGCTAACCTAATACTGTTCATGTCGTTTTAAGGTTACTTCGTGTCATGTACATGAGCAACTACTGCTATGACAGGAATACCAAAATGCTTGAAACGCTTGTACCAATCACTGTCACCCAATTAATAAGTAAAAAGACTTAATGAATCGTTGAATTCGCATCTTTATTACTTTCTATGATGCTTATATTATTTAAAACATTATATTTTGTTATGTTAATAGCTTAAATATTACAATTACTTGCATTTTCTTTAACGCCATGTTTTCTCTTTCGCTAGTAAGGAAGTCATCGTTTTCATTCTCCAAATATTCGCTTAAAATTTTTTATCGTTTTATCCAAATTTACTAAGAAAAAATTAAGTCCTGTGTTTTTTATCGTATAAATAACAGTTTTAATTGTATGCTAAATTTTTTTATGCATTATTTCACAAGATTTATTCGTTATTTTACGTAAAATAGCTTAGGGTGACAGTAATTGGTAGGTGGCAGTAATTGGGTCCTTTACCCTAGATGAGTGATAACCACTGTGATTATAATTTAGCTGCAGTGGGAATTTTCATGTAGGTACTTTGTCCTAATTGTATATAAATGTAATATTACAATTATCCACGAAAAAGACCCTTTCAGGAATAAGAAATCCTACACACGAGTTATTCGATTTCTATAAAACAATCCATTTTCGTTTTCTTCGTGGCTGGTCTCCAACTTGTGATCGGTAGGTCCGCGGCGATAAAGGGTGAACTAATCACATTTCCTGCTGATAGTCAGGTCTGACTTAAATTTTATTACTCTAGCTTCTTCTATTTCTCTACGATTTTCTCGATAATTCTTATCTCCTGGAAAGTGGGATACAACTGCCATGTTCTGTCTTTACAGAGGTATCTACACTCTGAAATGCATGAGGGAAAAGGAAAAGAGTGACTCTGAAAGGGACTCCATATTTAATCTTCGTACATTGACAGCAATCACAGTTTGCCTCGCCTTCCCTACATCCTCAAAAAGTTCACCAATCGCACTTTGCCCCATCTTTTCTTCGTCCCAATTCCTACACCCTCAAAAATTCCAATTCAGCAATCTGACTTTGTCCCACCTGTGCATGGCCATCCGGAGGGGGGGGGGGGGCAAAATGGGGCAGTTGGCCCCCCCTGGCTTTTGAGAAAAATCGCTTATTTTTCAAAACTGATCTTTATTAAGTTTATACTGAAATGGGTTAAAAAAGCAAGAGGGTTATATCATCCCAAAGTCCCCCCCCCTGAAACTTTACCATCATCCCAAAGTTGCCCCCCCCCCCCCCTCTGGAAAAGAGTCTGCGGACGCCCCTGCACCTTTGCTCCATCCCATTCTTTACATCCTCAAAAATAATAATTCAGCAATCACTCTTTGGCCCATCTTTCTTTCACCCGAATTCCTATAACCACAAAAATTTCAATTCAGCAATAACACTTTGCCCCACTTTTTCCCTATCCCATTTTCTACATTCTACATCCTTAAAAATTTCAATTCAGCAACCACACTTTGCCCCACCTTTTCTCCATCCCTTTCCTTGATCCTCGCATTTTAATCGCCGCCAGTACTCCGTTCCACTGACCACCCCAGAAAACTGAGAAAAAAAAACGCTTGGAATATCGATTGCACCGCGTCCAATATGAATCGAATAAGACCTTGTATCGTTCTCTGCGATACACGCGCGTTGAAAGGCTGCAAAGTGGTCGGCTGAAGACATTAAAGGAACCGTGCCATCAGCCAGGCTTAAGCTCTCTCGAGTGGTCCTTTTTAATGAAGAGCGAGCTCTCGGTGCAATCGCGATGAGAAGAATACGGTCATCACTCGAATTATTATTGTTACCTTTCCCCCGTTCCTTTTCTCGCCAGTCTTTTTCGCGGCGCAATTAAAGGGCCGCTGCGTTTCGTTGCGCGAATGGCCACCAATCGCCTTATTGTCGAAGGAAATGCGTTTGGAAACGTGTCATTAGCCGCCTTTAAGTTCTCCCGGGGTCTTTTTGATGACGAGCAAATTGCGCTCGCTTTGTTGGCGTCCGAGAAGCGCCGACCTTTCTGTCGTTAAACTCGCGCAAAAGTGCCCACGATTATGTAAGAATCGTAGTTGCGAGCGTGCAGCGTCTCGTTCGAAGAAGCAACATGATCGAACATCCTTGGATGTTCATTTGTGGCGTGTGTCTAGAATAGAGCACTGCAGATACACAGTATTAGTGTCTATCGAAGGCTACAGAGAACTTGTTGGATCATTCGAGTTCTGGAGTAAACTTGCATTGCCTGTCGATATTTTTCTAATCTTTTGAGTGGTCGTTAGCTTTTCAGTGACTTTGTAGCCGCATTTTGTAAATAGAATAGAGATTTTTTAATGGTAAAGTTTTATTCACGATCAAGGTGAAGTATAATTAAATTCTTAGGCTCGCGCGAGATTATAGAGTTAGTTAATGCTGTAATGCAGTTTATGTATTTTCTTGTGAAAGATGCAAGATGTTTCGTAATTTCACGTCGATACTGGAGCATAAAATTAACCCCTCAACCACACACTAAATTTTAGAAAATTGTTAAAAAATTATAATCCATTTTTATGTCTCTATTTTACTATATAGGATATGTTTATAAAGTGCGATGAAACAGTTTTTCGGAAAGAGCGTTTATTTTTTATTCCATCGAATATTACGGCGGTGGAATTTTGATACTGCTTGCAAAAAAGGTAATATTGCGGAGGTGGGTCGTAAAGGGTTAAGGAAAGATGGAGCTTTATTTTTTGAGATAGGTGACCCAATTACTGGCACCCAATCCAATTACTGTCACCTTAAGCTATTTTACATAAACGGTTATTTATTCGTTATTTTAAGTAAAATAGTTTAAAGTGACAGTAATTGGGTTGGGTGCCAGTAATTGGATCCTTTACCCTATTCAGGTAAAGAAGATGCAACTTGACGTAAGATTTGCAATTCAATATCATAAATTGAAATTCCAATTCCGAACTTCTAATTAGTCATAGGACCTTAATTTTTTGCTCTCTGCTTCAAATTCTCTCGCAAAGGAATCACTCTACATATCGAATACAGAATATATCATCAACGTGAAACTAACCGTACCAAAATAAAAGCAATACGCACAGTTTATTCCAGATTATTCAAATGCAAACGGTACAGCACACTCCCAGCAAAGTCTGCTGCAGTAAAACGAACTTGCTCTGATCTCGGCCCTTCTGAAATGGATGTCTGCTCGGAGCCAGTATCGGCAACATTCGCGACAACATTGAAACTATTCGCGTCAAGTCTTGTTAATCTCACGAAAAGGAAAAACGGCCCTCGAGGCCGTCCTCCTCGTTGCTTTTTCATCATTCCGTGCTGGCTGCACAATCATCATCCGCGCGTCGATCAGCTGTCGATTCTTTAATACAGTATCGCGATCAAGATAGATCCCGGTGCCCCGTGTCAAGGTACAAGATCGATTTACTTTAAAGCGGCTCGGTCACGATCGATCCGCGGGCAGCTGTGATAATCCTGACTTCCCTCTTCATTTACTCCGTTCCTCGCTCGTTCCCTGTTCCTCCTCGAGTGCTCTGCTCAACGAGGCGCATTCAAAGGGCTCGCCAAGGGACTGCTTTATTTGGAACGTCCGATGACCAAACTCATTCTTGTATTTCTTTGCGGCTGTCCGATGCTATTATACGTTTCGGCTCGATTCGGGGATATTTTTATCCCTTCTTCCCGTCTAGCCAGGCAGCTGTTTCGTCGGCTCATTCACTCTTTTATTTTTTCCACGTCGAGGATTATCGAAATCCTGGCGCGTTAATTCTGGGTTGTTAAGAAGCATAATGAATTGATAGTGGAATGTATTCTGATGCTTACGGATGGAGTTTATCGTTTTTGTATATTTAACTCTTTATGCGTGTGGCGCCGAGTGAATGGAGACTCGTATTTTAACTTCCATTCAAAGGAATAAGGTGTTTCTAAAGATACTTCTCAATTTAGTGTCGAGATCAGAATAGAAAAAAAGGGGGTGAAATTATGAAGGATATGACACTAATTCTATTTCCGTATTTTTCTCATCACTTCTTAATATAGTCACAGCAGAAATCTGAATTTCCACTGTCGCATAGAACGTGTTAATGGCAAATACTGGCAGTAGGTATCACTATTGCTACCACGATATAATTATTTATTTTAATAAATTAATAAATAATTAATAAAAACGTAACGTATAAAGAATAGTGTACAATAATAATAATAATAATAATTTTAATAATAATAATAAGAAGAAGAAGAAGAAGAAGAATCCCAATTCAATATTAAAATTTTTTGCACACTGTTCTTTATACGTTACGCTTTTACTAACTAAAATAAATAAAGTGTTAGTAATAAGGACACTGGCAGTAATGGGAACATCTACCCTATAGGATGCATATGCATTCAATTAGCTCTGCTACTGCTTAGCCCCACTCAGCTATGCATTGAATATGATATTAAAGAACGAGTATTATCCGATATTAAGAAAAGTTACTAAAAGATATTAACACTTTCCATAACTTTTTATTTGTTCGAACTCAGAAGAGTCCTCAAAGAAATTAAATCGTGAAGGGACGTCACAGAGTTAATAAGCAAAGCAAAGAGAAGAATTACCGTAAAAGATATTAAAGAGCAGAACTACTGTAACCGACATTACAAATATAATAAATTCTTTTACTCTATAAAAGGAAAAAGTGTTTTTTTTTTTACATAATCCAAGGAATGTATAAAGTGTTAAGCTGAAATGATAAATCATTTAGAACCAAAGAAAAGGAAAACCATTTCTCGCATTTAATTCTTCTGGCAATATAGATTTGTAAAAGCAACTCAGTCATAGATCCCAGACAAAGTACTCCAGTCGATACTTATTTCAGATCCCTCTGTCCCCTTTCGTTTCGACAGTCTCGTACGTGCAATTCAAGGCGGTGATCCTTGAGCGATTGAGCTAAACTGGCGCAATAGATAAATTGCGGTACGCATTGACAGACGCTCTTCTTTTTCGTGTTCTTCGTATATACTAGCTACTCTCTTCGTCGATCGAGGATGAACGGAAAGAACGACCGATCATTACATTCAATTAACCCTTGGGCCAATATGCCTGGGTCTAATCTGACCCATGTTCTCAATATTTTTAATTTGTATTAAGAAAACCGGCTCTAGAGTTTGAACTATTAATTACTATAAAGAAAGTATCACGTTCCTAAGTCTCGTTCACATTAGTCAAGTTTGTATTTGAAGGCAAGCGGAGTTGAAAGAATCTCTACTTGAAAGAAACTTGGAAGGATATTACAAGTCAACTGAATAACAGGTTCACATTGGCAAAGTAGTATCAACTTACTTGAATTTAAGGGGCTTGAAGTCAACTTACTTGACTAACGTGAGCGAGACTCAAGCGACATTAAGTCACAACTCGTTTCCCATAAATTTTCGTACACCAAATGTTTCCAAGATCTTTAAAAATCACTTTTAAATTGGTTCGGTTTTTCAAAATTAGTGAAAATTAACCCTTCGTGGTCACACCTTCTTATAATCACAAATTGGTCACATGGGGTTCACTGTACCCCAGCGTCATTTTTTGAGTTACCATTTTCGTATTTTTAAATTTTTTAACTTTTCAGTGATAATTGTACATTCGTAATACTTGTACAGTCATAGTCTAATAGTATTTTTCTAGAAATGTAAATTTTGATATGATAAAATTTGTAGTTGAAAATGAGCGATTTTCCATGGTTGCGGGAAAACTGATTTTTTAATTTTTTTTAATTTTATTTTTGCGATAAATCCTCTTTGGAAGAAGTAAAGGTGCGACATTTCAAATCGACAATTGCTATTGGGGTACAATACACCCCGTGTGACCACGAAGGATTAAAATCGTTATAACTCAGCAACCGTTTAGTGAATTCGTTTAAAATTTTTGGAGTCCATCAGGAAGATTGAAAAGAACAATCTCACCAATTTTCATCAACTTGGTACGATTTTGAAGATAAGTTCGATACATAGGAATAGAAGTTTCAATATTACTACTGTATGCAACTAAAATTTACGATTTGATTCACTTTTACACTAAAATTTATAGTTGTTGGCGCGGTTTGTCTCCTGGCAACCAATACTTTTTCACCCAATCCGTCACTGTGCACAGGATGCAAGTCCCGAAACCTATCAAGTCTAACAACTTCAGTGATAACGTTCGTCTTGCCAGTGAAAACTTGATAAAGCACTTTCCCTCTCGTTGCTCTTCCAACCGAGTGTTCACGCTCTGCACATTAATCAACGATAAAACACCGTTTCCCCCGTTCGATTCTCGACCCAGGATCGCGCAGCATCCGATCCGCGTGGTAAAACGATGTAACGCGCCTTAATTGGCCCGCAATTAATAATGCAATGTTGCGTGCACAGGCCGAGCAGCAGCGTAACACACGATCATCGTGCATGCGGAATCAGCATGCTGCTCGTTAGGGCTCGTTTACACAGCACCGACCTTGAAAACTGATTAAAATGTTACCAGATCCCCCGTCTCTGACAATTCGACGCGCTTCTTCTCTCCCATGAATCTGCATGAGTAATCTGCGCGAAAGCTGCATCATCCCTTTCGCTTTTTAATTAGGTATTTCTGCTTTTGAATTCAACGTCTGGGGTTGTTAGTTGGTATAGCGTACCAAAGTGATTATCAATATATGTTTTTTTCAGTGCCTATAAATATCTGCCAGTGATTTTTGCACGTGCTCCGTTATATGAAAATAAGGCAATTTTTGGTGAATTTTTTAAAAGAAAAGTATCGAGTATTATAACATCAAACTTTGTACGTTTATTAATTCGCATTCGAAGAATGTGCCCAATTTTTTTCATGCAATAATAATAATTGTATTCAGAATTACAGTGGTAGTAGTAAGAGGAGTTTGAAGAAATGTTTGAAAACACTAAAATGGTAGTGAATTGTAACCCTTCATGGTCACACGGGGTGTATTGTACCCCAAGAGTAATTTTCGATTTGACATGTCGCACCTTTATGTCTTCCAAAGGGGATTTATCGCAAAAAAGAAATAAAAAAAATTTAAAAATCGGGTTTTTCCCACAACCATGGAAAATCGTTGATTTTCTACTACAGATTTTATGATATAAATAAATTTCTAGAATATAAATTTATTTATAAATTCTTAAAATATAAATTTCTAGAAAAAGACTATTAGACCATGATTGTATAAGCATTACGAATGTACAATTATCACTGAAAAGTTAAAAGATTCAAAAATATGAAAATGGTAACTCAAAAAATGACGCTGGGGTACAGTGAACCCCGTGTGACTAATTTGTGATTATAAGAAGGTGTGAGCACGAAGGGTTAAGTAAAAGTTCCCATTTTTCGAAAAAGAATTTGTTAGTTTTCTGTGTTGCAAAACTCGAATTTTAACTTGAGATCAGAGGATTGGTGGTAAAGGTTTGGAGCGCGAGAAGTGTGTGAAATTGAAATCCGTTTGCGTATAGTCGTGAGGGTGCCTAGGGTATTTATAGCACCATTTTATTTACGTTATCAAAATCATCCCCGCGTATGATGTAATAAATTCGATAATTCCCCGTTCCTCTCGAGTTCCGTTCCAATATCAACACGCTACACGGTGGTGCGTCATCTGTTTTTCGCGAAGTGGTCGTTGCAGTCGGGAACAAACGTGTATTTTTGGCAATGAGGGCGTTCGTTGGAACCATTTGTCCGTGTGTCCAGATCCTGGGACAAGGTTCTCTCACGCACAATAATCGGCGTATTGCGTCAATCATCTGTACTTGACCAGGGAGCGGTCTAGCAGCTGATGACCTTAATATCACGTCGTATAAATATACAGTGTCGTTCATAAGTATTAGGACAACTACTGTATTTGCAGAAGATGTGATTTTGGTACGCGATTGAATACATTTCACTGCTTTTAATTTAAAATACCAAATCAAGTAAAATTTGTTAGAGTTCTTCAATAAATTTGCAACGTTTTTTTGTCGTTTTCTTTAGGCATAATTTGCAATTATTCCACACAGAGTGGGTCTCCTAATATTTATGAACGGCAGTGTATGTATGTATTTATATTTATTCCATACTATTGATAAATTTGTGTATCATACCGTTTTGGGAAAAATAAAAAAAAGCAAATGCTCAGATCGTTTGCAATAATCGAAGTAACATTTAGTTAAAAAAAAAACGTAAAAGTAGAATTTAATATGCGAAATTTCTATAAAGCCATACGCTTTTTAGATAATTAAAATCAAAATTAGCAACAAATGAATGGTATTTAGTAATTGTCATTTCTTTGAATAACATGCAAAATGCGATTCGACATTGACAAAATCAAATTTTGCATTTGCAGTTTATCGACCGGAATCGCATCGAAGAGCTTTTCTCTGAAAGTTGTCACAGGCGAGCACGTTATGAAATGTGCCACTCGTGGACTGCCACTTGTAATAAATTAAATTAATTATAGAATTCGTGGAACTTTGACCACGTTAATTCGTGCCTCGTCGCTGAGATTTATGACTCATGGTTCTGTCAATCTCGTTGGCTTTAGAGCGTGCGCGTTGTGGCTTTGGCATTGTCGCAAACTGTACTCCGTTTCGTTAAACTGTGGTCCTTTGCATATGAAACGAAGTATTATGATATGTTCATTGTGGGGCTGTCTGCGGGTTTGTAATAATTCTACTGAAATGGTTGGCAGGTTATTTACAGTCCACGTTTATTACTTGATTCTAGTACTCTCGATTGGAGTGGTGGCTGACACGTGCACTGTTTGCAATACATTTTACATAGCTTCTATTTTCAAATGCTTCCTACTTGGTTGGTGACGTTATCAGAGTATAATGTTGCTGGAACGTTATATTAAAATAGAGAAAATTTAATAAAAATAAATATCTTGAAGTAGATTCGACTAACAATAAGACAGTTTAATGTGACTCCAATTTGTTTAAATTTTATATTTTATATAATATTCCACAAGTGCATTCGCAGTTTTTTAATCGACAATAATGTATCTATTTCCATTTTCTGTGCCACTCCAAAAAATAGCATATATGTAGAAATCGAATCCCATCGAATCCTAAATGTAGAAATATTGTTCTGATAATTAACAAGTGGATCGTCGAGTAATTATAATAGATTACATTATGATTCATTAAAAGATTCATTCAAATATCAATTTATATTCAGAGAAAGGATTTTCTGTTCAGTCTTCCTAACGATAGGTACTAAATTCTCCTGAAAGTACCAGATACTGGCATCCTTCTATCCAAAAGTAGAAAAACTGTGAAACTCCCTAAAACGAAAGTAACATATCAAACCACTCAACCCCTCTTTCCACCCCAAAACATCTTCCAGAAGCATCTGCTTTCGGCTCGACCAAGAGGTTCTCTAAACATCCAAAAGCAACATCAATTGGAACTCGTAATCCAGCTGCGTAACCCAGTCACCGAAGACAGAACCAAAAACGACAACTCGTTTTTTAGAACCATAGTAGCTATCATTGAACTCAACATTCACATTCGTGTTAGCTAAAATGCTGACTAAGGGCTGATTTTTAAAACAAGAAAAAATTCATAAGCTGGATAAATTGAACAATAGGGACCCTGGCTATAACTTGAAGCCAGTATAAAACACCATCTATTCACTTTTTTAATTGTGCAGCTGCCAATGATACCAGGATGGGCACATCAAATAGATCAGTATCGTAGGACACGCACCGGTATCAATTAATGAACAGACTGTTGATGAAGGTAGCTGCAATGCTTGTCAAATGTTACACTAATATTTATTCTTGACAATTCTTTAGACCGAATTTTTAAGTAATTGCAAATCTTAGTCTTTGAATCAGTAGCGTATTTAAAAAAAAGGCCCAGGTGGCAAAATTTCTGAGAGGCCTATTTTTTCGGGAAAATGAAGAGGGAGTTTACTAAAAACATGCTAAGTGTAGTAGTACGGAAAAAATATAGTGTTTGGATACCTATATCAAATCATAATTTTTTTTGGAAATGGGACCCTGAGAAGATTTTTTGGGCAGGGGCCCAGGCGGCAATTGCTCATCAGCCACCCTGTTAAATCCACCACTGCAATGAATAGCAGTTAGATTGATAGAGAACTATGTGGACCATGTCCACAATCAAAGAGTGATTGAATAATAAAAAATATATTAGGAATATAATATTCGTTCTAAAACAACTCCAAATAATTAAGAAAATATGAAGTAAGCTTGAGAAACCATAGGTAATAGATTAAGATAAACACTAAATAAATGACCTTCTTTAGAACACAATTGTACAAACATAACTTATAATTATAGTTAACACTATAATTAATGTGCGTCCTAGCTAGGTACAAAATAGTATTAGGTTTTAGGACACATAATGTTAAGTACAACAAGTCAATACACGTCACAACTCCGTCCAATACTGTAATTCAATGTAAAATTGGTCGGTAATAGCTCTAACTAAGCTGACGCGACATTTTGGGCCTCTAGTTTCGTTTATACAGTAGGTACTCGTTAGCAGCCCGACGAACGGGGCTGGCGGCGAGCGCCTAACGCGGCTGGACACTATTCCGCGCGGCCACCGGCGCGAGTGAGAAAACCCAATGAGCGAGCGAGAGGAAACGACAGACCCTCTGGTTCGTCCCCGGGTTCCCCACTCTCGTCCGAAGGATTCTAAGAAATGGTGGGGATAGTCGCCGGGCTCCTAACGCGTCGTAGAAACGGGCTGCTAACGAGTAGATACTGTACACACGAAAGACCAAGCTTTTATGTTATATTTTAATTTTACTCTGATCCGAGTATTAGTTTCTTGAAGGAATGATGCTAATGAAAAGTAGTAGTAGGGTGATACCAGAGGTATTCAAAATTTTTATTTAAATAAAAAATTTTTATTTAAATAAAAATTTCGAATAAACGAAAAAAAGTTAAAAAAAATTTCGTCATGTATTGAATACAGTCAATCCTTATTCGATGCTGAAGTAAAACGCTCGACGAATAAAAAATATAACACTTTATTCATCGAATAAATTTATTAGACACACGACGAAATTTTTTAACTTTTACTATTTTGTTATTCGAAACTTTATTTAAATAAATATTTTGCCTATCTCTGGTCGAAATAGACGCTACACCCGCCAGGTGAAGGCAGAAGCCTTGAACACTTGGTTTGAAATAACTGTTGCACGAATCGATTAGAAATGGCGCATTTCCACTTCATCCCTGCTATTCCTAAACGTGATTAGTGTCTTCGCGCTGCTATTGCCTCGAACTTGATGTCGTGTGGTCACGTAAAGGCGTGACCGGCCGTGGAAAGGCGCGATTTTAATCGACGTGCAAGTATAGTTACAGTAGGTATACTTTCTGAAGATCGAAACGAAGCACGCTTAACGAGTCGACCAAGCCAGCTGGTCGTTAGGTGTAATTGCGATGGAACGGTCATTAACGATACAAACGGTCCTGTTTTCTGTTCGCAGGCGTGCGCCCCCAGGTACATCTGGTTCTCCGTGTCCCAGCCGAAGAACGATCCCGATGACAATCGAGGTGCCAAGGAATCGACGTCAGGAAATAAAAGGGAACCCGTCGGCACCTGTTGGGTCGTTAACAACAACTTCAACGAATCCCATGAATTTTCACCCTGTCGAACGAGTGAGTTTCCTTCCCTTTCAATCTTTTTATTCTATTTCATTCTATTTTGCTCTGTTCTACATTATTTTATTCTGTTTCACCCTATTTAATTCTATTTTATTCTACTCTACTCTGTTCTACTCTATTTTATTTTTTTCTGCTCTACTCTATTTTATTCGGTTCGACTCTGATCTACTCTGTTTTACTTCTTACTATGCAATATAAGGGTTAAATTTCATCAGAAGTTTATGAAATTATTGCGTATCTGTAGCATTTAAAGGAGCGCGATTTGGTTCGTACAATGATTCTGTAATGTGATTTTCTTCTCACCTGCACGTTGTTGATTCTCGGTTTTTCCGATTTTTGCCTGAGGTGACAGAGGAGTGTGTGTATATTCGCTTCAATATAGAGTAATCTAGCTCTTTGATCTCCTACAATTTTTCCTTGAATATCTGTCGAAGGAAGAGTTTCAAGGATATTGTAAAAGAATATGAGTGTTTGTTATTCCCTTTTTGCTTTTATGAGTCTGCAAAAATGTATTAGGGAGTACAATTATTTCTTCTGCTTGGGTTAGTGTGAAATCTTTACTTCTGCAACGTGATCATGAATATAGTGAAAAACTCCTGTTCTCTATATTGTTTGATAGAGTGGGATTGAGGGATCACATACCCTTGAATCTTATTTCATTTAAAAGGAAGAAAAATTTTACCTAAAATGAGTCGTACAAGAATTAATCTCACTAATTCTATGAGTACAATATAACCAGATTTAAATTCTACGATTTTCAGTTTGAAAATACTCTACACATTAATTCAATTCAATCTACTTCGAATTTTTTTCAATCCAGGGTTTTCACAGAAATTATAAAAGCTTGATACAATTTAAGATCGGCAGATTCTCCAACTTTCTCAAAATTTAATCACCCGCCAACGTAACCAGACTACTCTACTCTCCAAACTCAAAATTAAATTGAATTACTCACTCTCCACACCTTAAACCCCGAACGTCACCACTGACATCCATACTTTGAACCTTCCTACTTCCTAAAATCCGTAACAAGAGTCTCCAATGTTCCCTGTTCCGTTCCCCAGCTCGTTGTTTTGGCACTCGAATAGAGCCAGCTTCCCAGAATTTATAGAGTATGCCTCGCTCCCGTTCTAAAGTTAGCTCGGTTTACACGGGGAGAAGAAAACGAAAGTAATCCGAAAAACAGTTTTCTGCATCCCGCCACGCTCACCCTGAGTGGCTATAAACAGTTGTAAACAGTCTCTTCAACCGAGGAACACTGTCCTCTGCACTCTCGCGTGCCCCGACTCGAAGGTTTCGAGGGTGGGTCCGTTTCTCGAGAGGTAAATCGTGCATCCTGAAAGAAGTCCCGCAGGACGAATTTCCTCCGAGGACGACAAGGATCTTTCACAACATGTGGCCATGTCCTCGGGGTGTAGCGGCATAAATACGCTCGGTAACAGGATATTTCCTGCCGTCCCATGTAGGTCTCTGCTGTGGCGTTTTAATGACGAAAGACGTATCGACTTTCGTTGGTTGGCCGAGCGGCTGCTTGTTTTACGGTGATTTAGAAGGTGGGACAGCTCGGATCACTTGCTTCAGTGGCAGGATTTAGGTATTCGTGTAAGGAGGTAATCGTGTTACTGTGGGATTCGCCTGTGGAAGTTTTGAAATAATTATGTGAACGAACTGATGCTTGAACGCCCCCAGGTATACATTTGCTTCTTTGTTTTAGTGGAATAAACTTGTACCAATAAAATATGTAGCGAGGAAGTAGAATACATATCATATTTTTTAGAAAATAGGGGTTGTACTGAAATGTATGAGATAACTAAGAAGAAGACTACTGTTTGTAACAAAAAAGGATCGAAAATGTGGAATAAATTTTTTGAGTAAAATTTAGTGTAATGCTTGTCATGACACATATTTATTATGAAAATTCAGAGCTAAAAATACTACTCTCTTGTAATTAATTTTAATGAAGCTGCATGGAGTTGAAAGACACACACAAAACCTTATTCTGCAGTTTTCATTCACTTTTTTATGGTGAATTGAAGAGTCCCTGCAGAAAACACTGTAAGTGCCAAAATTAACAGAAGAAAAATTTTTATCGGATAATGTTCTACGCGCCAATTGTAATACTATAGTACAGAATTTGGTTTTTGGCATTTGCAGTGTTTTCAATTATGTCCTTTCACGTTGTACCACACGTTTTAAGAAGCTCTGTGTAACACTTGCTTGATTACACATACCACAGAATAGCTTTATAATTAATAATCATGTATTGCTGTATACTTTATTATTTTGAAGAAAGTATATAGTATAAAGTATATTCATGTGGGAAAGATTAGATTTTGAGAAATTCTGTTGATAGCAATTTTTATTGTCGCGCTACTTGTTATTGTTTTCTGAGATTTGTTCAAAAAGCTGTACCCAATGCTACAATCAAAAGTGCACTTTCTTCTCTTCCTTGCGATAGTATCCACTGTCAACCACTGTCAAAAGATAAGCACCCTTGGAATGTGCTGCACTTTTCTGTTATCGGTGGACCGTCACCACTAGAACAGACTTTCAACGCAGATTTCGGAGGTTATTTATGTGTAGCGGTATCATGCCTCTCCCACGTTGTTCAGATGTTTCGGAAGTCTTTCCGGTCAATCATCTTTTGTCGTTCGAAGAATGCATCTTTATGTGTGGTCTGCACGATTCGTAGTTATAAACTGAATGAATTGAAAGACGTATTTTAAGAAAAACTAACATAATTTAAAAAAAACAAATTTTGCAGAATAATTTGGTTTTGGAAAATCCCTTGCACTTGTAACAATTCTCAATCTCTAGCCTCAGAAAACTTTATATATAAATATATAAATTAAATATACCAAAAGAATCACAAGAAATAAAAAAAAGTTATACATACCAATCCATTTTGAAATAAATTCTATCCGACACCTATAATGTTTTGCAGTGTTTTAAATATTGCATATCCAAAAAGTAAGAACCGATTTAAAAAATTCTTTTACTCGAGTATCGAAATGTATTTAATATTCATTGACGCCAGAAAGTGTTATAAGTATCGTTCAATTATTGTACATATATTTCTAGGAAATTGGAAAAGGTAGATAACCATACAACGATTCAGATTCCTTTGTCGTAGAATGCACTTTATCGCTGCAGCCACTGCATTTGGTACAGTCGTTGCGTTCAGTGCACTCCCGTGGACCAGAGAAACATCCTTTTCGTAGGCATAAATATAAACGTGTCAGTTGTTTTTAGTGTCGCGCACTTTCCACCAAACAAAAGGCAAACATTCCCTCGCGAGCTTCTCCTCGTTCCGCAAAAGACGCGCTTACACGCGCCTGCGATGCATCTGCAGGCTAATGCACTTCCTGTCGCGCTTGGGTCCCAGATTTCTCGCCGAATTCCAAGTATTTACTCAAGACTTACTTGAACTCACTTACTTGAACTGGAACGAAATGCACATTGTGGTACATATAGGTACATATATTAGGACACCCGCTGTATTTGCGGAAACGTGACATTTGGTACCGATTGAATACTAAAAGCATCAAATAAAGTCAAATTTGTTGGAACTCTTTAATAAATTTGCCACGTTTTTTAAACAATTTTATTTAACTTCAACCCTCTGTCTGTTTGTTTGGTTTAAATCTTATAACTGAATCTTAACTCACTTTCACAAACCCAATTAACTTGAAGCTTTGCAGGTGTACGTAGTTATGATAACAATAACAATTTTTGAAAACTCACCCCCGAGGGCGTGCAAAATTCAAATCCCCTACAATTTTAACCCATTTCTACAAATCCAATGGATTTGACACTTCATAGAAATAATTGTAATTTGTTCAATATCAGAATTAATTGTAATTTATGAATGTTCAGATATAGGCACCTGTTTCTTTCAAACGTTTCCAAAGGGATATTCGAGAAGAGAATTAATAAGATAAAAAAAGATTGCAAAATACAAACACTAAAAAGTAAAAAATAAAAAATTTAAATGAAACGATTGTATTTAACTGGATCAATAATGCATAAAAAATTATTTTCTTGTACTACAATTTGGATGGTGACATGTGACTTTAAATAAAATTATACAATTGATTTGAACAATTCTACAGAATAATCACAGGGTTTGTATGATTTTATATGAAGTCACATATCACCATGGATATTGTAGTACAAGAAAATATCTACCTTTAACTTTATAATGCATCGTTAATCAAGTTAAATAGAATCGTTTACTTAAAAATGTTCTTATATATTTTGTTTACAATTATTCCATACAGTAGGTGTCCTAATACTTATAAACGCCAGTGTATCTCTCTAAATCCTACTAACTCTTTAACGGACAGGGAGTCAACTTTTTCACCTTTGAAGTAATAGATACCACCTCAAGTTTGCTAAATCTCTTCACGCGTTCCGTTATTATCTTATAAAAAGAAGCAATTAAAGTTTGAAAGAAATGTCCAGACTGTGAAAGAACTCTCCGCGTTTCCACAGCATCACTCGAACGTGAAAACACGCCGACGCCAAACGGAAGATCGAACCGTCACGCGAGCATCAAAATGCTCCAGTGACAGTTTAAAAATGACTAAGCTTCATGGAATCTGCGATAAGTTAATATTTTGTTTCCTCGAGAGTTTGACGAAAAACCATGACTTGGGCGATTACTTCGCAAGTCTCGCCGCAAGTTTCCTGGCGGAAAGTGTCAGAGTCGGCGACGTTATGAGCTCATCGTCCAGAAATTCCGCGATGTGAGCGAGCAATTAAACAATTTGTAGAAGCGACGGGAGACGGAGGGTGGCGTTTGCTGCCGCTTTTCCCGAGAACCGTGGCGCGTTTTTAGCGTCGGATCGCTTATGAAGCCGTGCTCGTTGTCGTAACCTCGTCACATTGCTCTTTGCTATTGCACCGCACATTGTTGCCTTTTGTGGAGGGAATTGCCTTGTTCCTCGGTCCCCTTATTCGTCTTCGTCTTCTTCGCGTCACTGGCTACCATTTGTCGGCGTTCATAATGTCATAGGTGTGTAATTTCCTTCTGTGCGGATACTCAGTTACGTGGCTTCGTGCTGCCAGGCCTTCCATTACCGGCTGACGTACTTAGTACCGCAACTCGCACGGTGGAATGCTCGATTTTTAATTCACTCGTGCAATTGATTCGGCCATTCATTCTGAATTATTGGGGTAGTGCGGTTTATTCGGAATTGTTTTAATTTTCATGTTTTTCTGAATAACTGAGATGTTCTTCTTTTATGATTTGGTGCATTGGCAGACGATTATAGGACGGTCGTACCTAATATCGTGTAGTAAAAATAGAATCGCTGTTAATTAAATAATAATTTATATTTTTGTTTGTGATTTATTTCAAAATAAAGAGAAACTATTCACGTTGCATGTAGTTTAAGTTAGAATCGTTGAGACCCAGAAGTTTTCAATTAGGACGCAAAAAATATAAGACGTGCAAAAATTTCGTTTTGAACAAAGTGTACTTAATATCGCTGTACATCGTTCTGTGTATATTTTTATCAAGCCTGTTGAGAGTAACTATCGTCATTGGCGGTGATCATCAATTTTTGACTGCGAAATACAGTAAAGTCTCGTTAGCCGCTCGCTGGTCGGGACCGCCGTTGAGCCCGTATCGTGAACGGAGCCCTAATTCGGAGTGTGAGTTTCTTGCTTCTTTCTAGCCGAAGGTGGGAGCGAGATGGACCGATTTGCGTGCGCGCGGGCGTGCGCGATGGCCGCAAGCGCTTACGGCGAGCACGGAAACAGGCGTCTGAAAGACGGAGCGAGACAAAATATCACGGCGTCGTCTGTCTCGTACTGTCCTCGCTCCCTTTCAGTGCCTTCGCTCACTCTCGTTCCATCTCGCTCTCGTCTTCGCCGGACAAGAGTGAGACAGAAGTGGTGGGGATAGCGAAAAGTCCGTATCGTGTACACCAAACCGAGCCCGTAACGAGACTTTACAGTAGATTTCTACAATTGTTCTATTTTGGGAAATTTAATGTTTTAACCCGAATCTGCTGACGTGATCTTCAGCAAAGCAGCAGCGATTAAAATTCCACCAAACGAAAATGAATCATGTATCAAGAAAATTTGGTAATAAATTTCAAATAATGTTCCAAATTTTCATTTATATATGTATGTTTGAAAGTGTTAAAAATCTGTTGCACTGTCAAAGTTTCTTGAAAGAAAATCGAGGATTGGACATTTTCTATAATTTAGTACCGAGGAATTGAAAGAAGAATATTATTTTATTTACGATAGAAAAAGGGAGCTCATGTCTTTGAATCTATACATCAACTGTAGGTGTTACCGTTATTGAAAAGCTGTGTCTGAAACTCAATTCCATTTGCCCGTTTTATCATTTCTCGTTACATTTTTCCACGTCATGCCTAGAGTTCGTCCCCCACCTGCCAGAAGCATATTAACAAACATGTGTGGCTACGTAACCTTTATTTCCGTAGATTTGCTCATGCATACGTTTCCTCTATTCTTAAAGAACAGTTGGTGGCACCTATATCTGCGTAGATACTCAATTGCCACGTTTTTGCAACGACACGTTCGAACGCATTCCGCTTTGAAACGTACACACAATTTAACACCTTTCGGAAGCACCTCGTAGATCTTAGTGGAAACAGCATCACTGCTTTACATTTAATGTGAAAATCAGAGGAAGAATTATTATTATTCAGAGAAAAGAAACTATTTTACTCATAATACTTTCCAGAGACGTATTCTTTTTCTAAGCTGTGCAGAAACTAGCATTTCCTTTCTCTCTCTCATTTTATTCATATTTAAGTCTAATATAGATTAGTTTGCAAAACAATTTTTTCTCTTTCTTTATTCTCTATTTTTGTATGTTTCTGCAACCAATACACTTAATAATAATAATAATAATAATGTTAATATACTTCTTTACTAAATGTTGCAAATTTTTAATTTCTTCTTTCCTTCAAATATCTTCACTTACAGTTATGTCTTCCAATAATTTTTATTTGAAATAGAAATATTATTACTCCAACTGCAAACATTACTTCGCTATATTACTTCTTCAGATGCGTCACTGATATCCTCTATTTGCCCTCGACTTATGCTCCAAGCTTCACCGTTTGTTGAAATAGATACCGCGAGTTCTTTTCTTGCACGTGGACAGATAGAGGCGATCAGCCTGTTTCCTGCTGGTGCACGGCGATAGCGAAAAATCGACTGGTCGACTAATGGCTTGTAAAGCGTTAAGTGTGCTGCAAGGAGAAAAGAAGGATATGGTTAGCCGCTACTAAAAAGAGCTTTTAGAGCGACGATGGGGGTCCCGGAGTGGGCATGGACACGACATTTATGATTCACACTCTGTCCATTACCTTCGACGTGTCCAGACAGTGATATACGAGACGAAAGCAGAACTAGTCTGATCCGTTCTTCTCGAAACCGCGATTTCGAAGAAATCAGGCTGTTATTGCGGTGTGCAGTTTCTAGTATTTCCCTTTAAACGCTCGACGATTTTATCTAAACTTGGTGCCGAGCATGAGACGTTTCTTTTTATGCCGACCAGGAAACGGAAACTTTTTCTGCGAACTCGCGTGGACGGACATTAATTTGCGAAATGGACACGAGCGAACTTCTTAATCGTAATTACGCTTTCAACCTTGATCAGTGTATTATATTGTCAATTCATATATTATAGCACGTGGTGTACGATTTATTTTCCAAATAAATCGTACAACTATAATTCACTTTGTGGATAAATGAATTGATGTGTAGCTGGGGATAAGGAAATGTTACAGATCTATAAAATAGTAATATTTGTATTATTTTAAATTTTGAGGGTTTAACTCTCGTTAGGCTGATATTGGGTTCAATTGACTCCAGCCTAAATATTAAACTATTAGTGTTACTTATTATTAGTATCACTTGTTGAAAGGGAATAAAAAATCATTTGTTTAAAAAATATATTAAAAAGTACTCAAGCTTATTATTTGTACCGTCAAATGGGGTAACTTTGACCACTGAGGTAACTTTGACCACAAGATTTTATTACAAAACTTTCAGACAAAATGAATCTTGAAGTAGACAATTAAACCTGTCCAAGGCACATTGCCTGAGAATACATAACACCTGTTATACAATACACACTGGAGGAATTTGTTTTAAAATCTAGTTTCCTAGTCAAAGTTACCCCATTTGACGGTACACCGTAGTCGTCTGACTTGGATAATAAACGTGTCACCCGTGAGAGAACCGCGAAGGAGCGCACCGTCTACGTCCAGCGAAAGTGGCAATGAATCGAGCTAACTGCATTCCTCGATGAAAGCCGCCCACTCGTCAAAGCTGCACGTCGGGTGGGCCTTGAAGTGAAAGGATGCGAAAAAATCGTAATTAGAAGGCGCCATCGCCTCCAGGGGCCACTAACTCGCCACACCGTTCTAACGAGGCCAATTAGCACTTGATCCTGCTTGAATTACGATCGCGTTACCGATCCAGCCGTACAGTTCTTCTTGCAGCGCCGTTTCATTAAAACGTACCGTCGCCCGTCGCTATTATTCGCGCTGGCCAATCAAAATCACGGCCAGTTTGTCCGAGGACGAAGTATTAGGGATAGGAATGCGCCGGAGACAAGATCGCGAATTCCACGACGATCCGTTTTTATGGCGATTTTATTGCGGCATGCGCTACCAGCAAGTGGCTGCAATTGCCAGAGAAAGATAAACTTCGCGGTGTTTAATTTGTCTCGCAGCGATGCTGTTTCTCCGCGATTCAGGCTCGGCTCTACTAGTGACGATGTTTTCAGGGGTGGTTTTGTGTATATTCTAGACACTATTTTTTGCCGATCGGGTAATTGCCAAGCGAAAAGTTAAATGAAATTCATGCAAAGTAAATATGTGATACATAGAGTATTTGCGTGACTTGTGTAAATTGTTTTAAATTATTGAAGTGTTGATAGGGAAAATTTGTTTTGGTGTTGTAGTGTCTCGTGTTAATAGTTTCTGAGTTTTTCTCCTAGACAACATTAGCAACAGCTAAGCAACGTTCTGATTTTTATAAATTAATAGTTGGCAAAGAGAGATTACTCAAAAAAGCGTAATTTCAGTTTGCACACGGTTTCGTATTGGCTCTTTATTGAATAAATAATGTGATTGAGTTTATTTTAATTAAACAAATATTATAAATTGGCAGTACAATCGCCAAAGTGTAAATTTGCGTAAGTATCAGAGAGTACAGATGTTTTGCAATTTTGTTAAATCTTTAGGTGTTATGAGCTTTGGATGAAAATTCAACACTGTGTATTTTTTAATAATAAAAATGGAAGTCTGAACGATACCTAGTTGATACCTACGGAGTGCATACATTGCAAATAAGACGGTCTTATTTTAGCATGCACACTTCCAGATCCAGTAGTGGTCAGAAGAAAGTTTGAACTATCAGGATAACAGAAATAAAAAGAGTTGTATCTTAAAATTTATGTCTCACCTGTTGAGGGTTGCTCAGAATAGATCAGTGATACCAAAATAATATGCAAATCCTAGTATTAAGTTTGTTATGCAGACTTGTAAATAATACGAGTTTTAATCTTTGAATGACGTATATTATGATATAAAGTTACTACATATTAATAGTCTATATTGTAGAGAATATGTACCTCAAATTGTATGTTAAAAACTATACCAAAAAGTTAGTAAATAATATTATATTTTCTTATTAATGTATTAATAATATATCTCGTTTGATATGACGGGTTGAAATACTAGAACTACCGTTTTGAGTAATTGAATCAATTTCTTCCAAATCGTCTTATAACCCTTTTCACTTCTTGCATGTTGGAAATGTTTTCGTTACATTTCTATCCAGTTCAACCCACAAAGTTTCTACTGGGTTTAAATTTACTTACTTATGAAAACCAATCTTTTAATTCTTATATGTGGTTTATGCAGATCTTTGAAGTTTGTCATAAGTAGAATAAGTAAATATAACAAAATAAAATAATAAAGTCTCTTCAGAAACTTCTATGCATATTCCAATAATTAATTTGCTTAAAATAAGCAAGTGTTCAGTGATTTATGAACGGGAGTGTAGAAACTGAATCATAAACAATTATGTTACATTATAAATAGGTTTTCTTTATTACTTCAGATACAAAATTTCATTCCATTTTTTCCCCCATGATTTTATATTTTATTCTTACTAATTAGTAAAAAGTTATCTCGAAGGGTGTCGTTCGATGATTTATTTAATGCAGTTTTCATTATTGAAGTTTGTTACAAGATCGCCGATAAATTGAAAGTTTACCGCGACCTTCCAAGCTTTAGCAGGAAAAGAATAGTTTCGATAGAGGGTACTTAATCGCTTATCGACACACCCACACAATTACGCGGAATCGGAATTACAGTAGCTCCATTCATTCAGTGTTACTCGATTAAGGGTTGCGTGCGCAACGCGAACGCTTTCACCGTACCGTTCTAATTTCTTTCTTAAGAAACGAACCGCTGTTTTTCAACGAAATTATCAATTTCACGCAATAACAGTTTCCTCAAAACACTATTAGATCAAATTTATCCCAATCTACTCTATACGATTTATTTTCTATAATTCTTCTCACAAACAGATCAGTCTTTAGTACTATTTAATTTTATTAGCCAGGGTAATTTATAATATAAATTGAATCGCCATCCTTTGTGTAATAATTATATGAAACGAGAATTTTATTATTATCTATTTAATTACTTCAAATTATTTCTTCTTCAATTTCTAGTTATTACACAATGGGCTTTTAATTATTGATGTGTAAGTTCATATTGAGTTTTCTAGTTGTTATCAGTCTAATTTCGAGCTGTTAATTTTCTCACTGTGAACAGCGTTTCTTGCATGAAAACACTCCTGTGGCACTTGTCGCGGGTCCAAGTTCGAGTGCAGGGCACTTTCTCACTGACAAGAATAGCACCCTCGCAAAGCATCGAGACACGAAGGATTATAAATAGATCGACCAGAGACGATATCGCCTAATCGAACCTGCCTTTTGTCGCTCCACACAATATGCCTCCCTTGCCAGATCTCTCATGAGCACGATAAAGTCCAGCTGCTATATAACAACAGTCCAAGTTGATCGAAACTACTTTGATGAGGAAAAAAATTGCTTCACAATGAAGAGAGTTGTAACAGTCGTTCCGTAGCTGTGTCTTTGCTAAATTTCGTCAGGAGTGCAGAATAATTTGGTGGATTAAGGTAATACACTATTTCCGATGAATCCTCGTTCAGAAAAGTTCCATTCTGAATTGGAACTAGGTTTCTAGAGAAATTTTCACATTTTTTATACCTTAGCTGAATGTCCTACGAGTCACAGTTTGTCAAAATGATTTTTGGGCGATGCAACTTTGAGAGGTCTTTGCTTGCAATGAGTAAGAAAGCTTAAGGAACAGTGAGTAATCAGTAAAACTCTTTATTCAAACTCTGTCGTACACGTATCTCCTTTCCCATTGCACCAGCCACAGCAAACCACTCAATAAAGAACATCAAATACTACTATAGATACAGACAGAGAATCCATGTATCTCCACTTTCTTTCCAATTCCACCTAAAAAATCCACATACAGTGACTGGCAGCCATAATCGTACACTCTTTAAAATCGCATAACTTTTTTAGAATTGGTCCAAACGACTTGAGTTTTTTTTATAAAAGCTAGAAGGATTAGTTTGCCAACTGATGTGTTTCGTCGTTTTAAAAAAAAATGTAATTGGTCGGAATAGCGGAAATAATAGTAAAGGTCGTTTTCAAATTTTTTTTGTGAGCCTGACTTCGGGAATTTCCGTGCGCCTGAATCGCTGATTTCGGGAATTTCCGCGATTCTCGACCTTACTCTGCGATCTTTAAACGTTTGTAGCTCAGAGCAACGTTAACCGATTTTGATATAGTTTTCAGCCTGTATATGTACAACTTACTTCAATCTACAAACGGGTTTTTTGAATTTTCATTACAGACTCACAAAAAAATTTGAAAAACGACCTTTACTATTTTTTTCTAGCTTCTAGCTTTTTAAAAAAAAAACTCAAGTCGTTTGGACCAATTCTAAAAAAGTTATGCGATTTTAAAGAGTGTACGATTATAGCTGCCAGTCACTGTAATTCCATGACAAAAACACTCACTCCTCTGCTAGCCTGAAAGAAAATCCACTTATCACATCATCTTCACCATCTCAATCTTCTGTCCCCTACCTTCTTCCCTTAACTGTTTGAGGACCTGTTTCTTTATTTAACTTCGCGTTATTTATGTCATGTTCTTCGATATAAGTGAAACCAAAAAGCATAATTTATGTATATGTATAATGAAATTCAATAGTTAATCTTTACATGGTATTTAGTGAAACACTCTTCTTTCTATAAAGAGACACTACAAGAATTACACATCGTATGAGTCTGACTGTTTTCTTTGGTATTACGCTAATACTATTTTAAATATTATTTTTCCTTCTTCCTTGTGGAATGACATTAATTCCCGAAACACTAGAATCTTCACCACTCTCTATTACACAATCATCATTACAAACATCCGCCAAAGTATCATCGAAATCTCCATCATTTCCAGCAGCCATATCTTTTTTATTTTGTTTACATTATAGGTATTAACAAACATGTATGAAGAATAACAGCCACGGGGAAATCTTAACAAATTAAAAGTACTGCACAGCAACTACCACTGATAGGTTCCATATAAAACATAATGAAAAATGAAATGCCTTCTGCCCTAAAAGTGTTATCAACTCACCTCTACAAAACATCAGAACACCCCTTCTCATGATTGCACCCCCCCCCCCGTTTTCCCCGTGTCCCACATACCTCTATACCAGTGCAACCAACTTATTCCATTCATATTCACCACACTCTAATAACGTATTTAACTTGGTCGAACTTCCTCTCTTATTGTTTCCCTTGTCGCCTCTACTCCTACCCAATGGTCCCTCCTTTTTCCTCTTCCCGTGTCCTCATAAACTCCGTCCACGTTCCCACGAAATTAGCCAATCGCCCTGCAGTCACCAGCAACCGAGCACGCAGTACCTGAATCGGTCTTGAATAAAAGTTGCCCATCGCTCCATTCGATGTCACCTCCAGCAACAAATTAAATCCCAGACAGCCTGCCAGCCGCAAGCCTCTCTGCAAGTCTCCCTTGCAAGTCCCGTGGCACTGGGAAGATTAGAGGCCATCTTTGGCGACTTATTGTCCGATCTTATTCGCATGCACGCGGAGAAACGTCGGCGCCGATCGATGGCGCGCTTTGTGCCTTCTTTTTTCCTCCCCGATGCTCGTACACGGCTCTGGGATCGTCGTCGACGACCGATTGATGTAATTGCGTGACTGGCAGCTCGTCTAAAGTGACCGATCGGCCGTCAGGGCCCCTTCGTCGCCGCTCATAACGTATGTATACGTGGCCATGCAGAAGAAGGCATGGCCCCCACGCTCCTGGTACGGTGTATGGTGTATCCCACCGGATATTCCTCCCATACAGCCGTCGTTTTCTTACTGGCCTGCCATGCGGCTACGCGCTCGCGTCTCGTCTACGAGCAACCCGGTTAAAACGACAACGAAACAGCGTCTGCCGAGGCCCACCGTGGCCACAGACGTTCGAAATGGTATTTCAAAGTTAACGGGTTGCATACCTTTGACAGGTCGGAAAATACGGTTATTCTGATGATTCTTTTTCATATAAAAAACGTTCTATTTAAAAATCGAGACATATAACGTTTTGTGTTTAAATTAAGGTGTATTGTCTTCAAAGATAAATTTTATATCTTAAAGTAACTGAAAAGTAACTGATATTTAAGAATTTTTTTTTAAAAACGGTTGGTCATATTGGATTCAACTCTTTTGGAATATAATGAGGCAACTTTAAACTTGCAGAAAATATTTCTTTTTTTATGTTGGTCCAGTACCAGCGTAAATTATTTAACTTTAAGAATATTTTCTTTTTTTGTTATAAAATGATTTTGACAGGTGCTACACCTGCCGCCAACATCGTCGAAGAGGTTTACAATAATTAATAAGTAATAAGAAGGATCGGTATAAATAAATATTTTCTGCAAGTTTACAGATGTCTCCTTATATCCCAAAAGAGTTTAATGCAATATTAACAAGAGTTATTTAAAAAAAAATTCATAAATTTCGGGGGTGTTACAGGAGAAGCCCCCTAAAAGAATCTCTTCTCCCAAGGCCTCTTCGTCTTTGCGTGGCAAAAATATCTCAGATTACTGGACCGATTTGAATAAAATATTTGTACAAATATTCTTAAGACTATAATCTTAAAGTACATGTCGAAAGTCGATTTTTTGATCCGCGTTTTGTTTTTTATTAACAATAGAAGATACAAAATTAGGTAAAAAATCAAATGATTCATCTGATATTCTGGCTGCTATGACATAATTTCTTAAGATATCAATTTTTTAACAGAATAGAGCTTAATCTATGCAACATAAGGGTGTACGTCTTGATTTTGAAGTATAACATTTTTTTATATGAAAAAAATCATAAAAATGACTGTATTGTCCGATCTGTCAAGAGTATATAACACTTTAACACAGGTATTTTTATGTGGGGCAGTTGTGTTGGGGCGTAATTGGTATTTTTAGTATTTCTTATTTTATTTTGACTTTATTGAGAATCAAGTGGCTAAAAGAAATGCGTAATGGGCGAGATATGGCTGTGAGGATGCTGTGAAAACTACACCAGAAAGAAAAGATGTATTCATTTAGTAGGGACAGAAGGTGTTTAATGATGATGGAGGAGAAGTGTGTGGATGTCTTGTAAATATGTTGCTAAAGGCCTCTGATTTTTATCGTCTGCTATGTTATTGGATGCCTTAGGGAGGAATTGATTTTTCACTGTCTCGGGTGTGAAGAAGGTATTTCTGTCCTTAATATTTAGATTTCCCTGATTTCAAGGTGCTCTTTTGTACTGAAGATCGCCATGTGTGAATACTTGATTGTTGTCGTGAAGAATTATAGAAGAATATTTTGCACTAATTGCAAGAGATCCTTAAAGTTATCGTTCTCTTAGCGTGCAAACATGATTTCCACAGATATTTGAAAGATTCATCTATGTGTGGCCATAACTGTTCAGCAGAAAGCTCTTATCATCGATTGTCGCATATGTTATAATAAATATCATAACCTGAAAAATTGAAATCATAATCTTTTTCACACAATTTAAAAATCAGACGACTCCCAGACTGAACTACTGATACCAACATTCCAAACTCCACATTACGTCACCACTGATAAGCAAAATCGACTACTAAACTTATCCATATAAACGGATGAACATATAAATTTCAAACTTCGTGTCACTCTTGTTATAATAGAGTTGAGAAGCCAATCAAAGCCGTAGTTCAAAAACCTCTTTATTGTTAAAACATTCAGTTGATAAATCAATTAAGTCACTACTTTCATACGTAAGCAATAAATGGCACTACTTTTGCCATATTCTTTTTTCACTGACACACAAAAATTCATAATAATAGATCAAGATACAATAAAACAGCCTTCCAAAATTCAAATTAATTTGTCGCGCTGTTTCTGTACAAAAAATTCACAAAGAATTACCTATTTCTCGGTCCAACAAGGCGCAATCCGCGCTTAATGCTAATGGACTTACACTGATTTCTTTTGAACCCTCCAATACAATTAATTCATCACGATATACGACTAACTCAATAAAGGGCCAAGAAGAGAAGAAACCATGAAGCTTTTCTTCACCTTCATATACAATACCTTTTTCTCTCCGACCTCATGAATTTCTCGATCAACCTCGATGAAGCACAAAGCTCGGAGGTTTTGATACAGGGTACCAAGGGTGATGCAGTGACACTGTGGCAGCCAATCGAACCTCGCTCCTCGTCCCTCGCCAATTCATCAATTACCAGTTAATGGGTAGCGAGTAATTATAGCGACTTGATCGTAACCTTGACGACTTAATGGGGAATCTACCATAGAATAGCGAGGGTTTTGTTGCTTCTGTGGACTGATAAAGGCCGATTGTCGGTTAATGGTAGCGACTCGTGGCGATTACGTTGGCGCAGCTTTGACGAGTGTGCACAGCTTATTGACGCTAACACCGAGTGTCAGGCCAAGATTAATCTTTCAGGCGGCGTCACATTCGCCCGATCAATCTTACGCGCGAGTTCCAGGGAATGTGAAAGCGCGATTCGTTTCCTCCTGGAGTTGTTCCTCCTCCGTGGCATGAATCGGAGGCATGGGTAAGAGAGTCAGTGAGTTCAATTGGCACGTTTCAAATCTGTATTCCATAGTTGTTTAAATATGGGAGATAGTTGTTGGTAACAAAAGCGAAGACACGATTACAGTTTATTTAACAAACAGGACAATGTACTTCTTAGTTCTTATCACTTATCAGTTATGCATCCTCAAATTAGGCGCTTTTGGAGTGATTGGTAAGGTAAAGGACCCAATTACTGGCAGCCAACTCAATTACTATCATCTTCAGCTATTTTACTTAAACGTTTATTTATTTGTTATTTTAAGTAAAATAGTTTAAGGTGACAGTAATTGGGTTGGCTGCCAGTAATTGGGTCCTTTACCCTATTTTTAATTCTATCAGTACTAAAGAATTTTGTTCAGCGGATATTGATAATAATTAAAGTAGCTGTTCAGGAGCAAAGTTGGGCATTAAGTAAATAAAAAATTATTTAAATAATGATCAAATAAAAGTTACTTTAACTTTAGGTTATTCGACGAATAAAGTTAATTTTTTTATTCGTCGAGAGTTTCAACTTCAGCGACACATGACGAATCATTTTTTAACGTTAATTCGTTGGCCGAAATTTTATTTCAATCAAAATTTTGCCCATGCTGTACTATAAATGTTTTAAGCTACGAATATTAATTCAGAGTTAGTCATCGAAAAGCTCAAATAAATATATTATAAATAAAGGGCATAATTTGGCAAGCTCGCCTAGCTCGCAAAAAAGACTCGAGCCGTGCCTTCTACAATTCTGATAATAAACAATTGAGAATTCTATCAATTTACCAGCATGTACAGAGAAATAATCAACAAGCAGTGGCGCACTCCAGATTTAATCTTGGGGGTGCCAAGTTGAACGGATAAAAATATTTTTAATGCAAATTCAATAAAATTCATTAAATAATTATAAAAATTAATTTGAAGAAGAAAATCCAGTTTGCGCCATTGGAAACAAATAATTTCCTTTCGTAAGGAAACACCTTAGTACTAACATTCTCCAAAACTGATCTTAAAACGAATTTCGTAATTATGACAATTTAAAAGGAGGCAACAAATTTTTTCTCCGTACCACACTGCAATGGAGTACCTCATTTGATTTTTAATTTGTGAGTATCAGCGATTGATGCTCGCGATATTAGTTACGAAAGCGGTGATATAAAAGAATCATACGCACGTGTATATGGTGACTACATCTCTGCATTCTCATCGTGTGCATTGATGTACAGCGATGGACGTATATAAAAGAACTTCTGTACGGCTCGAGACTACGCGATAAAGTGGCTGGCACGTGAAACGAAACTAAAACTTCTTTCTCCCGACGACGTCTTTTACTTCCTGCGCCTCCGCGCGTTTCTCGGCTACCGAACACCCTTTTAGACGTTTCCCGTGATATATTGCATTTGACATTTCTAGAAATAGACCACTCGAAGTCATTGACCGATTCTCACCTACAGCCTACTGTTCTTATCCGCGGACGAATTTTAGAGGCCTTGAATTATGATTTCACGTGTCGTAACATTTCAGTTTCCATCTCATTCATAACTTAATTATACTTCTAGCGCAGCGTTTCCCAAATAAATTTGGCCGTGGAACCCTTCGAAACTCATTGAAATTTGGTGGCACCCCCAACCTCAACAGTTTTCTTTTAATACTTCTAATTCTTTTAATATAATTTTCTTCCTCGTTGAATAATTTACACATTTTTTTAGTATTGAAATTTTATTATAAGATAACTTTTCGTGGATCCCTAAACTTCGGAATCCTCGGGTTCCGTGGAACACCAATTGGGAACTGCTGTTCTAAGGAAATAAGAAGTGTCTGGAAAAGTAGATGATTTAATTTAAGTGATCACTGTTCCCTAATTCGACGTTAAGAGGGACAGCAATAATAATGTGAAAAGTGGGTCGAAATAACGATAATAAATCAGAAGAACAATCTTCCACTATCTTCACAAAAATGACCCACTGACAGCAACACTGAAGCCCTTTGACCTGCCTCGCACCCACATTGAAAAATAATTAATTACTCCTATTTTATATGATTATTACACCTGTTGGAATACATTCTTGTTACTAACTCAATTTCGCAAAAAATGCGAGCTAGTCCGTTTGTGTTCTGAATGCCTCAAATGTTCTTTACAAGTTAAATTGCAAACAGAGGAAAACAATGTTCTTCAGACTGAAAGTCCAGGAACTGAAGAGGTTACTAGGTGCAAACTCGATAAACGTAGCAGAAAAATGAATTTCACGTATGCGTCAGCTGCACCTCCCGTTTCTTCTGTCATCTCCTTGCGTGCCAGAAGCAGCCGCCTTCCACTGAAAATATCGTTTGCGAGCTCGGGATAATCGAAGAGACGCGGGATATTTCTGCGATTGCAAAAGGGCATTCCTGCAAGGCGGGAGTCGCGAGGCGGAAACAGCGAATTACCTGAAGAACGGCTGTAATAACCGTTGCTTTTTTCCCCGGCTATACGTAATTGCCGCTTCAGCACGTGAAATGGTATCAGCCGCGAATAAAACGCTCTGTCAAACTCGTGTGCACGCGTAGACGCGTCGCTTGAACTGGTTTACACGGATGGAAAAACTGAAAATTATAGGAAATCGTGAGATAGCGGCGGCAGCGATAAAAATGATAATCGTGGAACGAAGCGCGGATACGATTGTGAGAAGTGGAGATGATAACTGTGAAAAAGTTGATCGTTGATCGATGTGGATGAATTATTTATCGAAAAGCTAGAACCCGCCGATGTAATTCGATCGTTGTGATGGCTTTGTGCGTTGTTTCTGCAAGAAGTGAATTGTTCTAGTTTTGCATCCCCTTTGTGAGTGAATGCTCCTTGCAAAGTGGCAGTGGGCGCACGGATTGTACTGAAACAGGTGTCGCGTGGATTAATTTGTTGAGGCTGAAGGGACAAGCCGCGTCAAGATCTTTTTTCGTGATTTTTTAACGCTCGACATTTTTATTTGTACTTTTTAATATTGTATTGGAGGTAAAAGTTGCAAGATAATTTTTTAAATATCGTTGAAGTGTAAGGTTTGTTATATAATATAGTTATTATCAGATTCTAATTGTAAGTGAAAATAGGTAAAGAGAAATTCTGACCGGTACCCTCGAATTTACTGAAAAATATGCTTCTGAAACGTCCTTCCACTTTGAAACACAATTTTAACTTGTTAACCAGCGAAGACCTGAGTTTAACAACTGCTTCTTGTTTCACTGGATCTAATCTCCAGATATTTTGAAGACTGTAGAAGTAGTAGGAATCGTGGTACCTGCAAATAAGTTGCTAATTGCAACTGAATATAAAATGAAATTCAAAATAAGCAAACATATCGTACATCTTGCTCCCTCCTTTACGTTCTCAGAATCCTCAGCAAAAAATAATTAAAGATCCATTGACACCCAACGAATACTTCATTACTCTAAACAAGTATTTTGAATAAAATATTTATTCGTATTAAAATATTTATTTGTATAAAAATATATCTGCGTAATATTATTGAATACATTTTTTTCTTTGTATAAATAGCCATTGTTATAATTGGCGCAATTTTTGTATATCATTAATCTTGTAAAGCTATTAATTAATTTACGGCAATGTTTTTAAATGGGATTCTTTTTGATGGGATAATTAAAATGTCCGCGATATGAGTAATGGAATATATGAACACGGCATTTTAGCTGTGTGTATATAGTTGTGTCATCTTAAGCGCAGTTGGAAAGCATCTTTATGTACTGGCAGCTCATTTTGATTTCACATCTTTTTTTGTCATGTATATTTTTTGTATTTTTTGTGATTTATATTATTACCTCCTATTTTTTGTGATTTATTTGATTTTCGTGTACTTGGCGTAATTTTTTTACTTTTATGAAGTTTTTTATGGGGTACTTCATTACTCTAAATTCTAAATTAACTTCGCCATAAATCGAACATGTTCAAATTGCAGTTGAATTACAATGAAATTGAATGTCGTTCGAGTGATGAGCGCCAAGATAATTTCCTAGAAGCGACACCGAAAGGGGGGCTCGCCCGAGAGAAACTGATGGATCGATCCCTGGATCTCGCGAGCTGAGCGAGGAAAACGAATCGCGAAGGCGTCACGGACAGAAGATCGATCCGGGATTAATGATGCATGCACGTATTCCTCGGACTTGCGCGAGAGTGCGTAGCAATAGGGCTTAAAAGCGAAGCCCACTCGACTTCCTAGTCGATAACTCGACACACGACCCCTGGTGCCACGGTACAAGACGTTCCTCGAACGTACGCGCGAAATCTTTCACTCTTATCGAGGAGAATCCTCGTTCCCTAACGGAATTACAATTTCTCTCCTTCCAGATGGTAAAATCGTACGTGCTCATCACGAAACTGAACGTTTTTCTCTCCATTCGTGACTTATAGGGGAAGATTCCCAAACCGGAAATTCAAGAAATTATGAAACTTTGAGAATATGTAAAGGATATATAGGTATATGGGGTAAATGAGCCAATTACTGGCAGCCAACCCAATTACTGTCACCTTAAGCTATTTTACTTAAAATAAGGAATAAATAAAAGATTAAGTAAAATAGCTTAAGGTGACAGTAATTGGGTTGGTTGCCAGTAATTGGGTCCTTTACCCTATTTTATAATTTCTTTTACTGCCAAATTTCACTCTAACGTGGTGAAATTGACCACTGAAAGTTTGGCTATTTTCTGATTTTGTGTTGTAACTCGGGAACTGTAAGAACTGTAAGTTATCAAATGATAATTCTATATAAAAGAAGTAAGTTTTGCCTGAAAACTTATTTTTATTTCTGACAGTTCACGAGTTATAACACAATTTCGGGAAATACCCGAATTTTCAGGGATCAATTTCATCCCCTTAGAGTGAATTTGAGTAGCAAACAAAATTGTGTAATACATACCTATCCTCCACATACCCCCAAAGTTGCATAAGTTTTTGAATTTCCGGTTTGGGAATCTTCCTTTATCAGCCTCTTACCTGAATCGTTTTATTTATAAATGACAATAATTCGCTCCCTTTGTAAAATTTCTTATGAAATTTTTTATCATCGCTACGAGTCCACTTATTTTACTCAACGTGAAGGAATTTTCTAGTGACGAGTTAATTCGGTTTCGTTGGTTAATAAATTAAAATCGTGTATCAAAGTGGAAGGTTGTTTTAGAAAAAATAATATTTTTGAAAAAATTAAAATTCATAAACAGCAAGTCATCGGAAATAATAGAACACTATTTTTTCGATTTCATTCTGTGAGATAGGACGAAACGTTAATCATTTTCAATCAAGTTTATTCACATTACTCGAATTTGATTGCATCGTTGCTGAGCTTCCGATTGGCCCCTCTTTTTGGGTGTATCGGAGCAGCTCTACTGCTGTGAGAGTTAGCTTTCATTCGATCAAATCTTACGTTGGCGAGGGGCCACTCAGGGGGGCGTCCTCAATTATCGGGTGCACCCGTTACGTGGGCAAGGGTCCGTTGAAACGAAACGGCCGAGATATGACGTCTCTGTTTGGAATAGTGAAGGACGACACGGTATAATTGCGTGTTTCCGTTTCAGGGTACTGGGGATACCACAGGCAGGGTTCGTGTCAGGCTGGATTGGGCGCTGCCATGTCCAAGGTGAGTGCGCAGAAAAAATGATATGCTACTGGAGACTCAAACAGTCGACTTGTAATAGACACCAAATACAGAAACCTACCCAACACGGGAAATCTTTCATTCCAAAGCGTTTCTGAAATCTATACTTATTTTGTGTTAGTTTAATGTTTAAATACTTATGTTGGCAAATAATGCCTTGCCTTCGAGGTAACAGAAAGAAGTATCCTAGTGAAAAAGTTTCACTCTGCGTCCATACATGCTAGTTTACCAGGGGAACATTATTGCTGTCTTTGAAATATAATTCTTGTGGCTTCTAGGCACCTAAAACTGAAGCCCAAGTTTCAATATAGGGTAAAGGACCCAATTTCTGACATCTAACCAATTACTGTCACCGTAAGCTATTTTACACAAAAAGAATTATGTACTTCAACCTATAATCTATAATATAAATTATATACTATAGTTTATTTATTCGTTATTTTAAGTAAAATAGCTTAAGGTGACTAATTAGTTAGGTGTCAATAATTGGGTCCTTTACCCTAGTTTCCTTAACCTTTTTAAAACCAAATCTTTAGCCCTGTTATAGTCTCATCTAAACTCTACCACAGCCTATATTTCAATAATTCTCAGACTTTCCCCAGAAGACTAGAAAATACCCTTCAAGCCTCTGTTTCTACAAAATCATTAACAATATTCACGTGCAGCTGTTAAAACGTTACACCCCATTCCCACGGCACTCGGAAGCAATCATCCAATCATTCGACCCCACTACACCTACCAGTGCCCAATCTGAGCCCATTGAAACGGTGCAAGAAAACCACCTACTCCCAACTAGAATCACGAAGCAGTTGAAAAGCGACACCCCGGCCGCGCATGCCCGCCGCGCGACAAAGAGGCTCGCGGGTCTGTGGAGGGGTTAGGGCGGCAGGATTAAAATTCAGACTCGGGAACTATTGAAGTCAACGAGAGAAGCCAAATACGAGGTTTCCGTGGGCACGGTCTAACTGTTTAAGTCGACGGGTAAACAGAGGACTACGGGGGATATAAATACGGTAACCCCACGTGTCCCGGCGGTTGCCGCGTTCTGAAAGAGTTAAGAGGCGACACACGAGGGGTCGGGCCTCGGGAGGCCGAATATGGCCAGGAATGTGAATTCCTGCCTTACGCACCTCCGACCGGGGGACATTCGTATTCGTGGTGCACGCGAGGTATAGAGGCAATCGGCGGCCGCTCGTATGGGATTGTCTTGTCGAAAGCTCGATTTTCTGGCCCGTCGGCAGATCCTGGGGGCCGATTGGCCAGGACCCTGTAGGCGTCGGCCACCCTTTTTACTCAATCCCCTGCGAGATGCATCTCTCGACCCTTGCGCGCACCTGAAGGGCCGTACGACTTGTTCGCTGCACCTGCACGATCCGCCGTTGATACCTTCTTCGCTGGGTACCCACGGCGTCGTGATAAGGATCAGGAGCAATAGGTACGAATTCGAAATTGGTATGTCAGTGGTTTATTTCACCCTGGTGCACGGGCGACGGGCGGGGAGCACCGCGTACGTGGAGCGTATGAAGAATGCGGTGGCTGGAGGTGCACGATGGGTATGCGGATTCTGGGTTCCTTTCCTTTATGGGTTTTTGAAAGGTTTCTTGTTTTGTGGGGAAAGGGGGTATAGGGTAGATGTTCCTATTACTGTCAGTGTCCCTATTGCTGCCACTTTATTTATTTTGATTAATAAAAATGTAACGTGTAAAGAATAGTGTACAATAATATTATTATTAAATTGCGACTGTTCTTATTGTTATTAATATTATTGTTGTACACTACTTTTTATACGTTACATTTTTATTAAGCAAAATAAATAAAGTGGCGGTAATAGGGACATCTACCCTAGAGTAGGTAATTTGTTAGGGTCTGGGTTAGTATTTCACTTGTAATAATTATACCTCAAGGTGGAATCGGACGAAACGTAGCTCGGCGAACTTGCTCGGCTTGTCCAGGCTCGGCAAGTCGGCTTGGCCAGCACAACTTCGGCGAGCCATGACCGATCAGACGGCGCGTGGATCGACGAGCTTGCTCGGCTCGCCTAGGTTTGGTGATTCGGCTTGGCGCGCACGAATCGGTGAGCCATGACCGATCAAACGGCGCGTGGGTTCGACGATTCACGCGCAAAGATCCCGTCTGATTCCACCTTAATAGGAGTTAGTATTGATCGAGTGGTGTTTGTTTTTGTTGTGCTTACTGTTGGGGTCTAGTAAGGAGGCATTCTACCCCCTCGGCCGAAAATTCGGCCACTTTTCGAGGATGGTTTTTATAATGAAATAGACACTTAACGTTTTCGTATCTTGGGAGGTTTATTTTATCACTCTTGAAGTACAAGAAAAAATCTTTGTTGTTTGTTTATTTCATTTGTTTACATAAATATTTCACAGTGAAGTTAGCGTCTTCAGATTTTAACCCCTTGCTGGCGGTTGCAATTTTGGACGACTGGATCATGGGAAATAAAAAACCAAACATATTTCTAATACACAGGAGTATGTAGAAGACACAGTCTTCTCATTGGGAACTCCTAAAAATCACACGTCCACGGTATTATCAAAACCAGCAAACCCCTAACACCACTGCAGATACATATAAAAACAGTGTCTTCAAAATTAAACTCTAACAAAGTTATTAGACACCAATTCAGTTTTTCATAACACGTAGTACATCCTTCCCTCTCAAAGATCTTCCTGGCCACATTTACTTTCCAAGTCGCCAGCCCCAAAATCTCTATCAACAAGTAAATTATCATAACATCTCTAAAGTGTATTATACAAATTCTTTCACAGCCACATTTGCATTATTAACTCTAGAACGACACGGAGGTGTGGCCATCGATCCCAGAAATTTTTAATGTTCTCTACAAACATATCAATAGACTAGATTCTAGAATATCAAACTGTCACTATCAAATTCCGATTTTCTTACTGTAAACAAAAGCATGTGCTGTGAATGTCTTTTCTAAACATACCTACCTAAAGAGAAATACAAAATAATTTTTCTGAAACATTAAGTGAATTTTCAAATACATATTCAAGTTTTTATTTAACCCTTCGTTGACTCTCTGGATGTGAGACACCCATAAGCTGATT
Source organism: Andrena minutula (assembly GCA_929113495.1). Lineage (NCBI taxonomy): Eukaryota > Metazoa > Arthropoda > Insecta > Hymenoptera > Andrenidae > Andrena > Andrena minutula. The sequence goes on from OV815994.1 coordinate 21,058,175, forward strand.
TTGCCACTCTGAACCTTCTATATGCAAAATAAATACCTTTTTTACAAAACCAACTTACAAACTATTTTTTCACTCCAAATATTATAGCCGAACATCAACTCTGTAGATTTTTAGCTTCTAATATTGAAATTTGTAAAAGTTACAAATTTTTTAAGATTTTCTTTGCTTTTTCTCGACATGTGGTAATCTAGAATTATTTTACAAAAGCCCTTTTACAAAAGCTGTAACAAAATTTCGATCAAAAAATTATTGGAATACATTCTAGAGACCTTGAAATTAACCCATGATTTTTTTCATAACCATTGGATTCTTTGGATGAGAATGGCACTCGTTCAAAAATTGCTCTGGGTGTGAGCCACCCAGGTGTGTCAAAATTGATCGAAAAAAGAGGTGTGTCAAAGAAGGATTAATGTCACCCGCGCCCTCGAGGTGTTAGATACGCTCTAAAAGCATCACAATGTCGTTCTAGAGTTAACCCCCTAGCATAATTTCCCTCGTCACACCGGAAACGTCATTCCCTTTCCCCTCGTCGGTGTCCTTTTCCCTTGAACCCCACGACTCAGGCCTCGATCGAATCTCCGGCCAGGCAAGAAAACGCAAAACGGTCTGGCACGATGCTCAATCCGCGCGAGGGGGTCGCGTTATCGCTTAGCGGGACAGCTTCGATTGCCAGCAAAGAAATAGTGGGACAATTCCGCGGCCACTCAGCCGGCTATCTCTCCGCTGGATGTATAATTCAGAATTGTCCGGCTATATGGCATATGTTTAATGCATGCTGCGGTCCGTGGCCGGTTCTAACCTCGCCTCAGCATTCAATGTTAATACCCCACCCCCGCGCTCGAAAACGCTCAATCGCGGCTTTACCCACGGTCCACTGTAGTCCGTGAAACGACGGTGCAGCAATGGTTTTAGGCAAATTCGATTCTTACTCGCGCTTCTTCCATTCTTCGCTCCCCCGCCATCTCTCCTGGACTCCTGGTGTCTTTTGTCCTTCAGCTTTTGGGAGTCGTCGCGGCTCTAACAGCTGGGGAACGCTGGCGAATTTTAATCGTGTGTTTAACTCTGAATGAAGACGTGGGTTCTTTTTGGCGGAATTCGCGAAAGTTGTGGGATGCACGAAGGGTCAGCAGAGTGGCACTTTAGTCGAAGGAGATAGGGCATTCTGGTCTGGATTCTCTTTGGTTAAAAGCAGTGTTGGGCATTAACTAAATAAAAAAGTATTTTAATAACGGATTGAGTAAAAGTTACATTAACTTTAGATCATTCCACGAATAAAGTTACTTTTTTATTATATATTTATTATTATATATTTATTATATATTTTTATATAAATAGAAATTTTCCCCAACTCTGGTTGGAAGTTGGGTTATCCATGTGACTTTTGATGAGATTTTTTGCTGAATTTGATTTCTGTTTATGTGGAATAGAATGGGGGATATCGTGGAAGAGTGGACACTTTTAGGATTTCTGTTTCACTGATAATGTTCGGTTGAATAGATCAGTAGCACTGTGTAGTAAAATATGTAAGGAACAGTTGCTCTTACTAGAATTAGCTAACAGCAATAGTGTCTTCGTAGGTTTTTGCAGAAAATGATATTTCATAATTATACAATTTATTCACACACCAATTCTCACCTAGTCAAATTAACAAATTAATATTTAAATTATAACATTTATAGTCCTACAAATCCAGCTATCAAACTGAATATATCTCTCCTTTCTCAATCCCTGGGTATATTAAATTCAGAATTCTAGGGTTTTTTTCATTCAACCGAACTGCTGTCTGTTCGCCGATTGAATTACTAGAGGCGCCCTCGCGTGCACTAAATCTCGAGGACGGTGATTTAGAAGCATCCCCGACGCCATTGGGAATGCAATCGACCATCGATCTTCGCGTTAAACCTCCGCTCCTGGTATCTACCTCTGTTGCGCCTGGTACACCCCGCGTTATCCTTCGATCTACAGAGGATCTAGTCAAGATCGATTGATATCCGACCGATACCGATCTATACGACTCGGCTGCTCGCATCGATCCTCGTTCAACCGAACGCGTATCCTGTGTTTATCGGGCCGAAAATAACTCTGGGAGGTCCTCTCGTGAAATCTTAATGTCGCAACGGAACTCCGGCTTTGTGGAATCATTTTAGATCTAGATCGATAAAGACTCATCGTTCCACGTTCGATATCCTGCTTGATATCGGGTCAATGTATAGGCAAACTGTGTTTGTACTAGGACTGGGACTATTCGAATAATTTAATTTTCGAATATTTTACGAGTATTCGAATGCTATGAATAAACTTCGAATATTTGAGTATTCGAATGTTATTATTCGAATACTATTCGAATATCGCTGTATTTGAATACTATTCGAATATCGATGTATTTGAATACTATTCGAATATCGCTGTATTCGAATACTATTCGAATATCGATGTATTTGAATACTATTCGAATATCGATGTATTCGAATACTATTCGATTATCGATGTATTCGAATACTATTCGATTATCGATGTATTCGAATCCTATTCGAATATCGCTGTATTCGAATGAACTGAATAATCTTGTGTGACGAAATAATTATTACAAGATTATTATACAGGTAGCTGATGTTTCCCTCCAAAACTCTACTCTTCTGTCTCTAAACCACCTTTATCCCCGAATTTCATTAAAACAAACATCAAATTAAAAGTTTTAAAATTTTCTTCTGAACAATCATTTCTACTGGAGTGCAAAAATTGGAATTATCTATAGAATTATTATTTCACTGAACGAAAAAATAATCTCGATTAAGTGGAACATTAATTCAACCATAATTAACTTTTAAATTGTTGAGTTTAACAATCGCAGTGCATATTATCTGAACTTCTAAAGCATATCCACATTCCACCTTTCGAATATCTTGAACCACCCCCAGCAGTTTTACGTTATCATGCTCGAAAGGGACTCTCACTTTCGCGACTCAGAAAAACTACTTCCGCCCGAACGGCGCTTTCGTTTTCCTCTTACGAGTGCAACAGCTGGCCGCTTTGTCTGCAATCTGGGCCCGTTTCTTGTCGGGCGATGGTGCAGTCCCTCTCTGGACTGCATTCTGTATGCACTTGATCGACGAGAGCTCTCTAGTTGCACGATATGCACGCGTTTGCGTGCGTAAGGTGGTGAAGCTCCTGGACGAGGTTGAGATTCAACGATGTTAAAATTCTTGAGGGGATTCTGTTTCGAGTAGTTGGGGGATCCTCGGACGAGATTTCGTAATAGTTAGAAGTGTATGTGAAGTGTGATTTAAATAATTTGAAATAAAGTTGGAACAGTGGCAGACTGGTCAGTGTCAGCTTGCCCGATGGCAAGTGGGCCCTGTGGGCCCCTGATGAAGTGGGCCCACTTAAACTTCAAACGATATGTTAAAAATGTTAATGACCTTTTAGTAGCTTGAAAATATAATAGAAGTTCCAATATTATTATTGTATGCAACTAAAATTTACGTAGTATCAGGTAATATTTAAAAATATCCACCATTTATTTAAAATAAAAAAGAAAGATTAAAAATGCATTTATAACAATCTGTATTTACATTTAATATCTACTGTATACTGTCAGTAATATGTACAATATATGTACACTGTAATTATTAAAAACATACATTTAGTGCATAACAATTTTAATTTCACTTATTTGCTACTTATGTATCTTTTGGAAATTGTATTTATTTCTTATAAAAATTAAATGACAGCCTTATAGTTGTGGGTGGCCCTCCTTTGTCTCCTAGCAACCAATATTTTTAGACTCAGTCCGCCACTGGTTAGTGAGAAATTGGCGCAAATGGTGGTTTACTACTCAAATTATATTTTTAAGTGGAACAATTAGTAGATTAAGAAAAATCAGTGAAAATCCGTCAAAGATAGAAACACGTAATTAATTTCCAACTCTGCTAAAGTTTTTTGCAAAGATTATAAGTATCGAATTTATTAATTATTCTAATATCTTGCAAAATTAAGAAAATCTTTCGAACAAAGGTGAAGCTATATAAAATCACAGCAAACTTATCTCGTATCACTCTCGCATCTCTGTTCGTCAAATTCTTCCCAATTCTACTAATCCCTCCAACATACGCTACCATCGTTAGTTAAAATATCTTATCTAACATTTTATCATTTTTCAAGTTACGTTTAAATATTTGAAGTCTGTTTCCTTTTAAGAAAAGTTAAAAACGCGTACGTGCTTCGTGGGGATCTACAATCAGTCTGATGTATTTAACCTAAGTGCTTTTCAGATGGTTAATATATCCTATCTGAAACATTGAATTATTAGTTACGTTAATACCTAATACATTACCTACCGGTACATCTATTAACAAAAATTTATACTAGGCTGTTATAAAATAATGGCAACATTTTTTAAATTGAATGAAGAAAACAACACAAAGACGCCACAAAGAAAACGATACAACTTCAGTTTCCTCGGTTATTTTGAAATATTAGAACATTTTAGCTAAGAAAGGCGGTACTAGGGATTGCAAATCGGTAAATCGGTAAATCGGTTTGAAGTTTTTCTTCACTGATAACGTAGTAGATATCGACGGAAGTATGCGCTACATTGCTAGACATATAAAGTTTACCGGTAATCGATTATTATGTATTTCTCGATATTTATCGGTAAATCGATTATTATGTATTTCTGGATATTTACCGGTAAATCGATTATTATGTATTTTTCGATATTTACCGGTAAATCGCGAGAAATACATAATTTATTGAACTACTGGTAAAAATGTGGCGAATTACCGGTAAAAATTGTATGTATAGTAATATAGTGCATATATGTAGTGCATAATTCCGTCGACATCTACTACGTTATCAGTGAAAGAAAAACCTCAAACCGATTTACCGGTTTGCAATCCCTAGGCAGTACACACCTTCGTACTCCCAAATCCAAGGCACCTATATCATTATCCCATTCACAGTAACTCACCCTGCACACGCAAGCATTATTCACCACAGAGCAACGCCACATTTAGACAACACAGGAACGATTTAAAAGCAAACCATCCGAAAAAAAACCAGCCAAGTCCATTTCCCTCTATTTCAGCTCCATTATGCCGAGATGAACGTCACGAACGTCGCTCGACTTCTTTAGGAGTCGCTGAAAAGTCTGCGGAGAAACTTATTGGCCGGCCCAATACGCGGACGCTTATACGCGCTGTGGCATAAATTTCAGTGTGGCCCCATCCATATTTGAGCAACCGGTTATATTTCAATCTCGTATGGCCGTTTCCTCCCCCTCGCGATCGGCGCCGGAATACAACTCGTGCCGGTCGTGTTGTCCCGTGTAGACGGGCCACAGTACGGCCGCCATTGTCTCGGTTGCAAATTTTTCGCGTGTAGAAGCATCGGGGGCAGCGCTGCTCTGTAGGGGGTACATCGTGTCGGTTTCTCCTCTTGTGCGCACGCTGCGGACCGCTCCTGTGTCCCGGGCCGTGTCGTACGAGCTCCCTGGACAAATGCACGTATTTGCTTGGCTACCGGTTCGCTAATGCCTCTGGTGTAGAACCGGCTGGAATTAGGGCCAGGGAGATGCTGCTGCGCGAGGTAAAGCCAACAGGCCACGGATCCTGCACCCCTGTATGCGTGCGCTGGAAAAGTAATGAAATCAAGGGGGCTGATGGGGGAAGTTTGTGGTTTAGAGTAGCGACATAGGGTAAAGGACCCAATTACTGGCAGTCAACTCAATTACTGTCACCTTAAGCTATTTTAGTTAAAATAACGAATAAATAAACGTTGTAGAGTCGTACACAAAAAGAATTTTTTCATTCAACCTATAATCTATACTATAGATTATATACTATAGTTTATTTATTCGTTATTTTAAGTAAAATAGCTTAAGGTGACAGTAATTGGTTAGGTCTCAGTAATTGGGTCCTTTACCTTAGTAGGTGTGGAAAATAGATTTTCTTGTGATTTGTAAAGGGGAGTTCTAGTGGGCCCAGTGCATGGTATTGTGGGAATATATGTACTTATAGTGATCATGGTTCTTGCAATTTTACTAGGGTCTATGAAAATTATTTTAATGTTCGGATTGTATTATTTAAATTGAAAGCTACATATATGTTCGCACACACTGAATAGTGATGATGATACTGGTGATGTATTTCAGTATCAATAATTTATAATTACCATTATAGGTACTATTCGAATGCTAGCAATATCCAGATACTCGATCAGTGCACGGAATACTCGAATGGTCAAGTATACAAATTATATTTCCCGAATATTCGAATACTGATGTATTCAAATTATATTTCCCGAATATTCGAATACTGGTGTCTTTAAATTGTAGGTATTCTTCGAATGATGAAGTATTCAAATTAGTAATCGAATTACGTTCATCGATTATTCGAATACAGAAATTATATTCGCCAAATATTCGAATACCGAAATTATATCCGCCAAATATTCGAATACAAAAAAGTCTCCAGTGGATAGTCGCAGCCCAAACTCATGCACGCAGAAGGGAGGGGTGCGGGCATCGGGCGTGCATGTGACTCGGTCGCGCGTTTGACATCGTCGGTGGACGTGGAGGATCCATTGTTCGTGCACCGTGCGAATCGCCGGCCCCACAAATAATAACATTTCAGCGGGACGATAAATAAAAGCGGCCCTCCAAAGTGCACACGAGGACTGGCGCCACTCTGGTAGCAGTCGGCGCGCTGCACACGGAGTCTGCATTCTCTCGTACGATGCACTGACGTAACCGAGATGCCTCGCCGATAGCGTCGCGGACTTTATGTCATAGCCTCGAGTGCCTGTGCTCGAGGAGGGAATCGATGGGCCACGCTCGAGTGTATTGAGTGCATCGAGCTGCTGGAGCAGATCTAGTAAACCTGACGCACTTGCAGCGTTGCTTTTGGACATCAGTATTTTGACGTCTTGGGTGCAGGGCAGGGCTGGGACTATTTGTCGAATTTTTCGGTATTCGAATATTCGCATACTTCAGTTGCTCAATTAATTGTGGAATATAATTCGAATATCCAAGTATTCGAATACTATTCGAATATTTGAGTATTCGAATACTGATGTATTCGAATATTTGAGTATTCGAATACTGATGTATTCGAATATTTGAGTATTCGAATACTGATGTATTCGAATATTTGAGTATTCGAATACTGATGTATTCGAATATTTGAGTATTCGAATACTGATGTATTCGAATATTTGAGTATTCGAATACTGGTGTATTCGAATAGTATGGTGTGAATTATAAATCAAGTTCTTTCGGTTCATTTGTCAAGTGAAATTTTGTAAGGTAATTTTTACCCACTTCACACCATACTATTTGAATACATTAGTATTCGAATACAGCGATATTCGAATAATTATCATTATTATTATTATTTATTTATTAACGGGAAGACCCTTTAGAATACAGAGATATAATAACAACAAAGATAATAAAACGAAAGAAAGAAAACAACAAAAATAAAATAAGTACTACAATAAGTAATAACAAGTAAAATAAACAAGATAAACGTAATACAGGAACAATAGTAACATTCGAATACTCAAATATTCGAAGTTTATTCGTAGCATTCGAATACTTGTAAAATATTCGAATATTAAATTATTCGAATAGTCCCAGCCCTAGTGCAGGGCCGGCCTGAACTTCTGCGGGGCCGGGTTCTAAAATGGTGCGGGGCCAAACAATACGCATTTCTATGTACTTCTAAATTTTATAATAATAAATATCTATGCACAGGGCCCCGCAAAATTTACGAGGAGCTTTTCGCGGACTGCGGGGCCATTTAAAACGCAGGGCCGGGTTCCGGGAAACGCGCTAAACCCGCGTCGCGCCGGCCCTGCTTGGGTGCAACCAAAGTGGATGGGTGTTTTCAGTCTGCGGAGCTTTGTAGGGAGTGGGGAGAACACATCAGGTTGATGCAGGTACCTTTTGAGAATATCGCTTTGCATATGAATCGAGCGAATTTCAAGCAATTCTCTAGTATTTGACAAGTGTTTGATGTACATATACATATACACGTAGCATTTAATGTCAAAGAATTACAAGAACTTTGCTGAACAGAAATTGAGAGTATATTATGCAACGATCTTTCCTCTAAATTATTAGTAGGCTGTAGAAAATTCTGTAAACGATAGTACCTACTTTATATTCCGTCTTAAAATTTAAATTCCGAATTCAACACTTGTGTCATACATAATATAGGCACTTAAATATCTACGAATATTTTATAAAATATACCAGAGGTGACATCACGCTACCTAAAGCCAATCTTAAATGTTCTGTTTATCACGACTGCACATAATCGCAGTTTGTAAAGAAATAAGATAAAAATTCATATTTAAATTTTTGAAGAAACTTGAAAGAAAAATGCCAATTTTATCTTCTTCCTCAATTTTTTACTGCTTCATAACCACTGATACCGAAAAGAACGCTACAAAAAGTCTCCCACAATTAAAAACACATAGCCAAAAGTCATCATCACAAGAATAAATTAATTCTCCACCGCTGCCATTGTATTCAACGAAACAAGTACCATAACGGAGGTCGAATCAAATTTTTCACGGTTCGGTATAAAAAGCGAACGCATCCGCGACTTAACGACCCTGCGTATTAATTCCTGCTTCGTTCTCGCGTGGCGCATTCGCGCGCAAACGGATCCAATTATAGAAATCTATGCCATAATAGTCGGCCAGGCCGCGGGAAAGAAGCACCGAATGCAAATGCAGTGACTCAACGGCATAAACTCTGGGGACCAGCAGAATTACAGCGCAAAGCGTGTCGTTTGTAACAGGACAGCGCTTACAACTATCGTCCGCATGGGTCCTAATGGAGCAAAGATTACTTATCGGGGGGCAGTGAAAATGCATTCCTATTATTCTTCCTAGGCTCTACATTACAGGGCGGACGTGTGCGCGCAAACCGCGCCGCGAAGATATCTCCAGTGCTTCTTATTCCGTGCACCTGGACGTGAAACTCTCGCTTCCACGAGTTAATGGAATATACAGAATTACTCAAACGCACCGATTCGGTTTATGTATCTTCTTTACGAGAATTGGTATGCTTCTTGTGCAGAATATTATATTGGAATTAAAGCTACTGATTAGTGTTAATGATCGTGGATATTATGAGGATGTTATTGCTTAGTAGGGAAGTATAGAGGTTGGTTTAATGGAAACGTAATACCTGAATGAGTTTCTTAGTTTTGCAAGTGTGAGAAGGAATTTTGTTCTGTTTCACCCTGCCACAATATATTATGTACTAAATTGTTAATTGGTTTTTAATAGATTGGATTTCATTCTAAAGTATACTTCATTTTTGAGTTATTTGAAGTTTACAAAGTTTACAACTCATCGTACTTGTAATGAAATTCAAATATTAAGGTTTTTTTTATAGAAGACACTATTATAGTATTTTAGACATATTCTAGTGGAAGAAATGGCCCTCGATTAACAAGCCTAGAAAAACGGAGGTTGTGTTGCAATAATACACTAAACACTCGTGGCTTACTGCTCCAAAATTAATAAAAAAAAATTAGTTTAAATTTTTCTGCTCCCTGAATTCTGTACACAAATCTACATATATATCTCAAAAGTATTAAAATTTCTTCGAAATCTTCATTAACGATTATTTTAGGAGGATCACTCATCTGAATCTGAATTACCTAAATTGTTTAAATTCGCGCACAGTTTCCTTTAAGGGGGGAGCAGCCCTATTATGTACGCTAGGAATAAGGTGATTCTTGTGAATTTTTTCTAAGAAACTGTTAAGCAGATCTTTTCTAAACTTTCTGGGTATTTTAGTTCACATTCAAAGAATAAAAATGAATTTTTACGTTACAAAGTGTTTGGTAGAAATGAAGATATATGAACACGTTCGTTAGGAATCGCGCGCCGGAATTGCAAATTGGCGGGTGTAATGGTGGCTCCATTTCTTCCCTGAAATAAAAAAACCAAGAATTTTCTTATTTCTAGTATAATTATATTGTCGATGAACCTAAACATTGACAAATAAATTGAATTGAACAACTCTTTTTTCCATAAATAGCGCGAAATATCTTGTGGCAGAATCGTAACTTTTTCTTTGAAGTCCTACCAATTTTCCAAATTTTAATTTTTTTTCGTTTCTTAGGTTCATTGACAATGTAATTACACTAGAAATAAGAAAACCTTTAGTTTTTTTATTTTGGGGCAGAAATGAGGCCACCATTACACCCGCCAATTTGCAACTCCGGCTGCGAATCCGAACGAACGTGTTCATATATCTTCATTTTTACCGAACACTTTGTAACATAAAAATTCATTTTTATTGTTTGAATATGAGCTGAAATACCACGAAAGTTTGGAAAAGATCGGTATAACAGTTTCTTAGAAAAAAAATTTTCAAAAACCGCCTCATTCCTAGCTGTCCTAAATAGGGCTCCCCCTTAATTCAAAAACCTACGCAAAACCTTTTTTTGGAGGCGTATGGACAACACGTTACACGATTACACTGTAAAGGTGGTATGCGCAATGCGCGAACTTCTCTATATTCAAACGCTATTATCTAAAAGATAGTTGGAAGCAGGAAAAAAATATATATACAGTAAGTGTAGAAAATTGAATGCTCTTTTAGTATTATTTGAACAAAATTTCGATAGGGCTTGCCAATAATTTCTGAAAAATTCTCTAAATTCAAACTATTGATGAATTCTACACTTTGAGGCCTGGTCGGCACCCTCTCCTGTTACCCGATTGCAATAATCTTCTTCGTGGGAGCAACGAAATATCAAAAAAAAAATCGGCACATATAAATAATGGCCACCCTAATGAGTCAAGAATGACCCGCGTTCGCGTTTCAAGTATTACCCAGGAACTACTATATACTACACAACACATGAACCATATAAGTGTCCAATGTCCAGCGACGTGTCCAAAGGAGAATAAAGGCGGGTCCACACATATCAGTTCCGTGACATCAGTGTGAGTGGTAAAAACTACCCTTTGCCTGTTTTGGAACGTAGCAGTTCACGCCTGTCCGTCGCAGTTGCCAACGCTGACAGAAAGACACCACTGGCATCGACGGCACCGAGTCTTCACAGAGCTGGTGCGCGTGAATCCGCCTTAAGATCGATTCCAGAGACTTGGATAACGTGCCCCGTCAGCGGGAGAGGCACGAGAGGGTTAATCGAGCCGCGCCTTCGTATCGAGGGGCGAAAAATCGTTGATCCGTAGCGGCGCACACACCCTTTGTCGCGTTGACGTCCGCTCGCGTGTTCGTGGCGCGTACATACGCGCGTAATCCTGCCGCGGAAAGAGATAGCCGCCGTCCAGGATGGAAAAAGGGCGGTCGCGACACGGCAGCGGCGAGCAGCAACAGCAACAGCCAGGAGAGAGAGTCTCAGGTGGCCATTTAAGGCAGGGACATTTCGTTCTGTCACCGTGTTCCGTGTTCACCGTCGGCCAGCGTTGCGAAGAGGCCACCTACGCGCGCCGGTGGTCCTCCTCCCTTAGCGGTTGCATTGTTTTATAAACGGCCGCCATTTCTCATGATAAGCAGAGTAAAACGAAACTAGACACGAGGCCCCTCTTCGCGGCCCCTCCAACCGAACGGGGGAATCCTGTTGCCGTCACATTTTCGCGCTTTAGATTTTAACTGACCTTACTGGTCCTGATTTCGGGGACAGCTTTCTTTCTCTGCTCTTTTTATGCCGGGGTTTAAATGCTGGGCTTGGGAAGTTTGATACGGAGCAGTCGTGTGGGTCACGAGTTGTGTTTAGATATGCAGTGTGGTAGTACTTGTTTTAGGGGGTTTCTCCTTCGAAGGCTCGAGAAATATGGGTGTTCTCAGGAGTTTAGAGATAATAAACTATTGGGTGGGTTGTTATAAGAATTTATATACAGGTTATTTCACTTAACTTTGTCACCTGAAATATTTATGTTATATTTAAAGTTTCGTAGAAATGTTTACTGTAAAAGTTACATAGTGTATAGTAATAATAGTTTTATTTTGTTGGAAGGAGATAAGAGGAGAACCCGGTTTAGGACGCTGGAAAAGGGGAATTTTAGAGAATTTTTTTAACAAAGGAAAGTAAATTCGATGTTTCTAAAACTTTAAGGGTGGTTTAATATGTTATAGTGCGGTAAAAAATAAATTTTATTGAAAAATTTGAAGCTTTTCGCGCAGAAATTGGTAATCTCGGGTACTACTCTCCCAGGTACCTATCTCTGGTAGGTTTCGCCTTTGGGACAGCTGTATTACCGGATCAAAAATAGTTACCCACGTCAGCAGTATCACTTGAGGTACATTTCAACAAAGTTTCAGTCTTTTTTTTTAATTTTCCAGTTGCCGAACTTCGAAAGTCTTATTCTATATGAAAAAAAAACTAAAACCCCATTGATGAGGGTTTATCCTCCCCCAAACTCCAAAAGATGAGGTCTTAATTTCTTTTCATAATGAATAAGAGTGTTCATTAACTTCAATTTTGGTCCGGTCCGAAACTACACATTTTATGAACATGCTCGAATCTGACTTGAATCGATTGGAACCTTCGTTTCTGAGTTATCACCGCAAAACAAAATACATTTTTTTAAAAAGCCTCTTTAATGATCCATCTGTACCGTCATGTATGATGCATATTTTCTACTAAAAAACATGTTTCTTTAAAGCTTATGATATTAATAAACTTAATTCCAAAGAACAAGTCTTAGTTTCAATTTGTTTCTTTGTAATTAATTGAAACAGAAATGCCTCATTTTAGACAGGAACGACTGGCACGAAAGAACAATTTTGGACCAACATTATTAAAATGGGAGTCGATCAAAGTTGAAAGTACCGAAAAGGGCATTTCTTCTCTGTTTAATAGATATAAAATGTGGGAAAATATTAAAAAATCTTGAGAAATTTGTAGTAAGCTAGATAGCCATACTCCTGCAAATTAAAAATATCTTTGGTTTTTTATTTTCGATGATCCAGTCGTCCGAAATTTTAACCGCCAGCAATTCTGAAGCCGCCAACTACACTGCGAAATATTTATGTAAACAAATGAAATAAACAAACAACAAAGATTTTTTTTGTATTTTAAGAGTGGTAGAATATACTCACAGAAATTCGGAAACGTGAAGTGTTTATTTCATTATAAAAACCAGAGTAGAATGTCCCCTTAAAACCCTCCAGGTCCTCCACACATAGGGCTGCCATTTGTAAAATCATAAACCCCGGACAGAGAGCATTAAAACCCCGGACATTTGCACTTAAAACCCGGACACTTTGAACTATTTCTTATATATACGTAACATAATACGTAACACAAATCCCCTTCAAGATTCACCCACCAATCATCTCGAGAGGTGGTAGTAACTTTCTCCACCGTTTTTCTCGCATCCTCCGAAGGGATCCGTCGTATTTCCGCGCTTCTCGTTCCTCGCCCGTCCCATGGAATCCCCGTGGCCTTTTATTCCTCGCGGAACGCTCTGCGCGCCGTGGTGCACGCGTGGGCGTTGGACTGCGCCAGCGCGCGTAGGTGCATCGCGCCGACATTGTCCCGCGATTAACACTTTGATCCCGGTGATATTTAAGCGGGACCTTGGCTGGTGGTAACCTCTCGCGGAGGTCAATGCAGCATGTGGTATCGTAAAAGGTCGGGAACGACCGATTCTGCATGACACGCTGGGTCTAACGAGCAGCATTTCGTATTGCGCCTCGCTGGGATGTAGTTGCTAACGCGAGGGCACAGTCGTGTGGCGTATGAAGCAATAGGGTAAAGGACCCAGTTACTGACACCTGACCAATTACTGTCACCTTAAGCTATTTTAGTTAAAATAACGGATAAACAAACTGTAGAATATAATCTATAGTATAGATTATAGGTTGAAATACATAATTCTTTTTGTGTATCACTTTACAACGTTTATTTATTCGTTATTTTAAGTAAAATAGCTTAAGGTGACAGTAATTGGTCAGGTGTCAGTAGCTTTACTCTATTCGTGGAGGCACAAGTTGCTGAATGTGTTATTTGCTGCTCATTACTGGGCTACGTTTATTTGGTTACATGTTTGTGTGTAGAATTGACCGAGGCGAATCGGATCACTTTGTGTTTGATGGTAAAAAATAATAGTTAAACATTAAAATACTGGTTTTATATTATAGATTTGTAGCTAGTGCCCCTTTCGCTTGAACATTAATAATAAAAAATAAAATCAAACTTAAAATCTTTCTTGTGCAAACAAAAACTAAAAACTTGGGAATTGGATAATCCAGAAATCTCTGAAAAAAAGGAAATTTTCATAACAAATTCTTTAGAATCAATTTAAACAAATCTAATTTAATGACTTTGAAGTCATGACACATTTCGATGCGATAATAAATCAAAAATCGACGAGCTCGCCATTTGTTATCTCAATTAGTTCCTCCTATGCGCTCAATGTTTCTTTCATTGTCTTGTTATTAAAAATTTGCTCCAAGTATGTGCAGAATTCACGCCAATTAACTATCCTTTCGAGCATCTTAACAAGCACCTCAGCAGAGTCTAGCCATTTCTATGTATTTGACAACACTAATGTCTGAGGAGGATGCTGAATATGTCTCTGGGAGATCTGACTTTTCTGCAAGATACTTGGGAGTGTTATTGATACGCATCCTGTTGCTTTAATGCCATCGATATATCTCTGCAAGGCAGAGTCTGTGCTTCGCGTGCACAGAAGCTCGTTATGCAATTAGGACAGGTCGTATCTCCTGTTTTATCGTGGATTTGTTGGAGAAAATTGTTACAGAAGAAAAGGTCGAGAGGTGTAAGAAGGTCTATCTCCTTGTAACTTTTGTTTCTATTTATAAGTGCAACGATGCACCTGCAAAGTTCAATTCTACATACTGTTTCTAGGTGGAGTTTTGTAACCTTTTAGGGCAGCTTTTTATCTCCCTGGATATTCTGCCTTGCAGAATGAATCTTAGTGTCCAGTTAATAAATCACTACATGAGTAAAAAAATAGTTTTTAACGAGAATCCTTCTTATAATTATTTCTATTACAAATTATATTGTCTTTCATTCATAATTATCCCAAATTAAAAAATATTATACAGAATAAATAAGAATTCTTCTAGTTACATCAACCAATACATTTTCAATAACTTAATTGATTCCACATCAACCACCATTAAAATCACTCTCATTTCTGCAGCAAACTTTTTTAATTGATTTCAGTTCTTTCAACCTTATTTCCTTTCACACAGGTATACTCCAATACTTCTTCCAATCAATAGAAACTCTGGTCATGTTCTTTTAAACGAACATTTCGTAATTAAAAATTTTCAATTACCTATCTCAATTTTCCTTCAAACACTGTAGAAACACCGTGACCTCTATCAATACGAAAGAAACTTTCATTTATCCAAAAGAAGAAATGCCAACATGCTTGCAAATAAGTTGCTGCTCCCAGAAGAAAATCACACGATTCTATTAGTCGTCGGTATCGATCACAGCTTTCACAAAACTGTAATTTAAAAAAGAAATGTCGTTTTTCCGGCTGAGATTCCGCTCCGGACTCATTCATATTGCATGATATTATCGTGAGTCGTGCTCGAGCATTCAGCTTCTTGCGATCATTCATGTAGGCCGTTGATTAATATGTATGCGAGACATAATCTTTACTACTGTTGCATCGCCGTTAGATAAGACTGTAGGAGGCTTACCGTTACACAGCGTGTAGAAACGCACTCGTACCGCGTGCAAGGATGAGAGTCCCCTGTGCAAGCTTTCGTCCTCAGCGAGTGCTATAATAGATCTGCTTGTAACGAGGCCCCAGCTCATCGCGAGGTGCTTGATGGAATATTAAGTTTCAATAACAGGAATGATAATTCAATGCAGCACGCGAGATAAGTGCGAATACACAGTTGTCGCTGTGACTTTTGGCGATAAGCTCGCGACTGATTAGATTGCGCAGGGAAGTGGTAGAGGAGACAAAAGATGTTACTTGTGACATTTGCACTGATGAGGATACTTTTTGGACGTAAATTGATAAAAAAAAGTCTGAAACCTTGAAAGTCTGATGAAAAATTTGAACACTTCCTAATGAAAATCCTTATTTCATATGAATCAGTATCAATTTCAGTTTCAGTAAAAACACTTCACTTTTGCATTGAATCTGGTTAATATTGGACCCAATGTTATCTCCAACCAAATCGATCTTAAAGAATATTTTACAAACTTTATTTTGAGAAATATGGTGGAGTGTAGCATATTTTGAATACTGTTGGTAAGAGAAGGTAATTTGGAATACCTGTACCTTAACAAAAACGTTACTTTCTGTCATTTTTCAATCAGAATAAAGCTTCAGGTAATTTTTGTTTTTCATTATTACTGAGAGTTGGAAACATAAGAGTTCATAAAATTCCCTATATATTATGCAATTATATTTCTTCCCATCCTCTGTCGTAATTATTTATACATCTTAATCGAACTAATGTTCCAAATATAGGTACAGCACCCCCTACCATTCGACCAACAAACAATTTAATTTCCAAACTGAGGGATTTTATATCTCTCAAATAACTAAATACTTTCTAAATACATACGTCTGTTCGTTCTCCAATTCTTCGAATTCTTCCTATACTCACAAAGGTTTATAGCTGCAAATTATTTACACCCCGGGACCTTTGTGTCGATGTAACAATAACAGAACAATTTCCTCCCTACTAGTTTCACAAGTCATCGTTCATTTTCTGACACGATGGCATGACTCGAGGCAATGGTGGATGTCATTTTTCTCACGCGTCGCGCTTCGCCACAAGTAGTATAGGTCTGTGCGTGTCAGACGAGTGAAACCTGCGTGAAAGTTTCCTTATGTTCCGCGTATGGGAACGACCGATACGAGGGATCGAAACGCGATAGGTATGCCGATGATTTCGAGTGGCACTCGAGTAACTCATGCACCGATTAAGTGCTGCTGTGACTCGAGGAATCGAGGACCGTGCGTGAGCGTGGTCGGGAGTGTTGTTTTATCGCTGGCCACGAATGTTGCGACACGTTTTCCAGTTGATCCACGCTTCAAACATATTTGATATCGATGTCTGATCGAGCGTGTATGTTTACCCAGACTTTTCACGAGGTTTAAAATACTGTTACAATCTTTGTGCAATTACAAACAGTGATAAGGATGTTTCAGTTTGCATATCGCGTAACGGTTCGTTTCAGTGGAAATTGTATTACGAGTAGAATATAATTTATTAGCAAGCGAATTGAGTATAGAGAGAGGTTTTATTTTCGGTAAGAAAATGTTGAGATTAAAACCATGGGAGTTGAGTATTTTTATGATATTAACTGGATATTGACTGGTAGTAGAATTATTCTCTGGTTTGGGTAAATTAGTTTTCAATGACACTCAGGGAAATTGTTCGTGATAGCTGGTGGGTATAATGCAAGAAGTTTCTGAACATTATTTTCTTTGTAATAGTAGCGTTAATAACATTAGGACTGAAAAAATTTGGCATACTTGTTACTTTGTCATGAAATTAATGCATGTGTTTTGCATTTTATGTGCAATCTCATGCAGGCTTGCAACTAGGCGTTATTCCAGTCATTGAACATCGAAATTATCGATAATAAGTCTATCATTTTATTTCATTAATAAGTGAATTTTTGTTTCCTATATTGATAACACTATATTTATCTCTAATAAATTATGAATGCTCATAGTTTCATAGTATTATATTTACAGTTGCCCAAAAGTCAGATTCTTTAGAAAGAAAACTCAACATTAATGGCGTAGGAAATATTTATCCATCACACAACAATGTTTTTACATTAAAAGTAATGTGAAGCTTCTAAGATGTTTGAAATTAAATTTAAGAATTTTTCCCGTGTATTTTTTTCCCTTGACACACCTATTTCATTTCTCAATTGTGACGTCATGGATTTATGATGAAATGACCTAACACAGACCACTTCCTTATTCACGTAAAACTCGAATGAAGTAAGCAACGGCGTTGAAATCATCGGAAGTGCCGTTCCCAGTGTCATCAGTAATTCAAATACTAAAGCAATTTTGTATTCCATTCGTCAATGACTAAGTGGTGCATAATGCTATTTTCAATGTCAATGATAGATTAGATATTTAAATGTATTTTACATAATTATTATTATCACGAGAATCGAACTGTCACTATTTCCCACGCTTTCAATATTATTCATTAATCTGTACCTAATGGTACTATTACTACCGTCAGCGATCAACTCATTTAATTATCCGGGCAATATAATATTATCGACGAACTTAATATCATAACAGACATTTTTAATACAAAAATGTTACCCTCCATTCATCCATACCACAATAAACTATCTTGTTTTAATTTTTTGTACTATATTATGAGAAAAATTCACAAGAAAAGTTTTCTGGTTTAATAACTGTGGGGTACCTCAACAAAGGCATATATATGTTTATATCAGTGGAATAAACTAATTAATTAATTTAATGTGAATCTGGTAAAACATAAATACCAGTGAAATCTACTTATTGACTTAATTTTATTAAAAAAACAGTACATCTGGGGAATGTGTGGGATATAATTATAAAAATGTATACACTAATAATTTATATATTACTAATACTTCCACCATAAACTGCAACACTGATAACGTTCTGTTGATCACAGAATGCTCCATAGATGTATCCATCTCGCATAAAAATGTTTAAACATTCACATTTATGCATTCTGAGATGTAACACTACACAAAATTATCTATTATGCAATTACTCACAAGTTCTTTCACATAAACGAATAATTAATAAATTGTGAAAATTGCTGTATTGCTTCCATACTTTTATCTGCGTCGTTGCCTGAAATTTTTATACCCAACTGTCATCTGTTCCTCCAATTCCAGCATGAAAAATAAAGCTATCGATATACTCCCGATGTATGAATGCAATCTTCATCAATAAGTTTCTGAATAAAGTAATTAGAATATCGACCGTTTTTATAGAATAATTCCAATAAACGAGAGTGATGTCGGCGCACTAGTAATTAATTGACCGAATTAGTGCACCGATACCACTCTCGTTTATTGGAATTATTCTATAAATACGGTCGAAATTCTAATTACTTTATTTAAAATGAATGCCGAAACTCTCACACCTACAACAAAGGAAAGTTTTTTCGATTTCATGTCAAAACAGTTTGGACCTGAAACTTTAAAAAATCTCAAAGACCTATCGAACAACAGGTTGAATCTAGTTAAGATAAGTAACAGGAAATTATTTCTATTAAAATGCAGAACCAATAACATTATCCCAAAATTCATATCTAATAACGTAATGAACAGTTCTAACATGTTCACTGTTTCTGTTTCTGCTTCTAGCAAATTGCTGAATCTACAAAATAGATAAAAATTAATTGACCGAACTAGTGCGTCGACATCACTGTCGTTTAATAAGTTTCTGAGTCACTATGAATTGAAATGAAATATCAAACGATTTTTCCCTGAAACGATCAGAATTGCATACGAACGATAAAATGTATAAATTGCACTGCGTAACTCAGAACTTTCGTGAGAATCAATCCTGGCTGTGCACAAGTCACCAGCCGTCCTATAGACCATCATCGATCTTTTTGCAAACACGTGGAGATCGTGTACCAAGAAGCCTGCACCGCGAAGGCCACTGCAAAACAGATTTAACATGCGTGCAACGCCGAGATGCACGCGCCAGTGCATAGATGCACAGCCAGCATACGTACGCGCAGCTGATTTATCGCATCTCGGGCCTCGTGCGCGAGCCGTCCCTTATCTTCCCCATTATCTTGCGAATTGAAGAAAAATTGAACTTTCGTGGGTGCGTCCGTTTCCTGGTTGCATCGCCCGCGGCTGGGAAAAATCACGGTTCGATAATCGTGCTCGAGGTTTTCTCACTGCCACGCTGCACTCCCGTAGTCTGCAACACGTGGGAATGTACAATCCAAATTTTCACCTTGGAATATTAAAGATTCTGAATTTGAGTTTTGAACATTTTCAATTAGCGTCGATTGAACGATAAACGATTTTTTAGAGTAATTTCGATATTTAAGATATTTCTTATGTCTACATTATTTTTAGATTTGAATATTTAGTGATGTTACTGTCGATTTTTAATTTGTTTCCTGCGAAGAAATGAAGGAAAGTTTTTGTTATGTTCTCTGGCTAAACATAGCATTTATGGTTGATTATGCATGCATGAATGCTAATACGAAATTTGCGTTTATGAAGAGGTGCAAAAATGTGAAACGTGCTGAATGCGTTTTGCTCCATTATTGCAAACGAACGTTATTTTTCTGTGATGATAAGAAAATGTTGTGAGGAAAATTTTCCTGCTAGAATTTTCTTCTTCAATTACACTATAAACAGGAAAATGGTCTACGAGTTCTTGTAATCTGAAGAACGAAATGGAAATCAATTCATATTTCGGTGAGAAAATGAAGGTTATTTTCAAGGCATTCTTTTATAATGAAAAGTAACATTCTACGAAAAATCTTTATTACCAACTGAAAATACATATAGTTTTCCAATATTTCATGCTTCTAGATTAACAAAATTTTGCGTAGAATGACCACAGCATACAATAACGTTAAACTATGCAAAAAAAATACAAAACGGGCTGTCGTGTAACTTCCCAACATTTGCTCTGAATTGAAAAATTCGAACGTTTTCTAAAAGTATATTACAATAGCTTCCGTTGAGCATACAGATTTAAAAAATATTAATTTTTGAAGAAATGGCGAACTTTGGAAGAAAATGTATAAAAAATAAACATGTTTTTTATTAATTTAATTATTACGAAATTTTATTACGGATATTCTCTGAAAATTTCAAGTGAATCCGATAAAAATAGACTGACTTATTAATCTGCCCAGTTTGTAAAATGACTTTCAAAATAATCGCGTTTAAAGTTTTGACAGAAATTATTTTCTGCAACTCAAAAATCGCAACTGTATTCGGCCTCGTCGTGACAAGTGATTCTCTACCTAGTTCTAAACAATATATAAGTACATAATCCCTCTTATTAGATACATACTTACATACTTATTAGATTCTTTGGATATAAATTTTTCGAGCGATTAACCACTCGATTCTAAGCCCTGCACTACCTACACAAAACATTTCGTAGCTCCCAGATTTTTTCGAGATTAACTTTGAAATTGTGCAGGTATAGTTTTGAGACTCCAAACATTATGAAAATGCATAACAAGAAAAATCGAAAAAAATCTTACAGTGCCTTCCCCCCCTTAATTGTAAATTGGTTTCGAAATATATTTTTAAACCAATTTTCAACAGTTCTCCTTGAAAATAGAAAGTGATTAGGAGAATGAATTGCTTGACATAATAAATCTATCAGGGATTAAGCTGAGTAAATTTCACAGATAAAGACGATCAACCAAAGTGCTTACCAGCGTTAGTTCTTCGACGTCGACTCATTCCCCTAATGACACACCTTTCTATTTGTTTCAGAACGGTGAGAGGCTCTTCATCGGGGCGCCAGGAAGCTGGTACTGGCAAGGTAAGATTCCATCTCGATCCATCGCCTTCGAAGTCCGATCTAGGTCGAACGATCGGTTCACAATCTTTTCCCTGAAAACACGACACCTTGTTGGATATCGTTCGTAAATATGTATATTATATCTCGTTTCGATTTCCGGTTAATCGAGTACCGAGTAGACTAAATTTTTTGAAACATAGCTCTACGACGTCGAATATTAAACCTTGAGATATAACAATCTTTTCAAAGAAAATTGATATATCGACGAGGAATTGCAGCTCGATAAATTTGATTTCAGTAGATTTTTGTGTTTGAAGAAAATTTGGAGAAAATACAGAGTGATTCTAGGAAATAGTATAAGCTATGTTTTTCTAGATGAAGGTAAAAAAATTGGTGGGAAGAATATTGTATGGGTTATGGATGGTCTTTTTTTAGTGATAAAGACAATTAATAATAATAATTTCTGCTTTATCATATTTTTCCATATAGACGCAAAAGTACATCAGGTCAAATTGAAAATTCTTTAGTGGGACTAATCGAGGATTTTTCTCTGAAAAAGCAATTTTCATTGCTCTTGACAAGTGCACCCTTGCGTCTGTGGGGAAAAATATTTTCAAAAATAGATCTGATTAAACCATTTAAAATTACCTTCCTTCAATTTTCTTATCTTCACTCAAATATCAATTATACTTAAGAATTGCATTTTATATCGCGTCCTAGTTAAAAATACAAAAATTTCAAACGCGATGCAAACTCTGCAGTACAGTAAGTAAAATCTCCAAATCATCACATTGACAGTACATACCATAAAATTGCCAAGAATTAAAAAATTGAAATTTTTACAGCTGCGACACTTCTCTTTACACTTATTCTTTCCGTGACATCATTAAGATGAAATTTCATGGGATCTTGGGGGATTTTCAGCCACGTAGGAGATCGATACTAATTACAACGGGGTCTCGAAATAAAATAATTACTATTATAACCATAAACGATGGGTGTTCAAATTCCTTCGGAAATAATTGGGCTTCTCTAAATACTCGCAAGGAAACGTTCCTAACCCGAAAATTCTGATTTTTAATGAAACCTCATGTGGATGTACAGCAGATTGGAGTATGCAAGCGGCAATTTTTTTCCCTACGGAAATTCACTCTCCAGGGGTGAAATTAACCTTTACAGTTACCGCATTTTTTTATTTTTTGAACTAAAAACTAACTTTGAAATCGTCAGAGACAGAACAAAACTTTAAATATCAGAATTGTTCGATATTTTATCCTCTATCTGCTATCATATTGCCAACAGAAAAGTAAAGTTATATTACAGAATTGAAAAAACCGATAACTTTAAGGGTTGATTCCACCCCTTCAGGGTGAATTTTCACAGAAAAAATTTCTCTTTACATAAATCTTCCAATATGCTCTACATTCACGCGAAGTTTTATTAAAATCGGAATTTTTGGTTTGGGGAGGTCTCCTTGTCAGTCAAACCAAACACAATCGCATCAAATCTGTCCCTCACTAATCGAAAGGTGAAAAGAGGTATTTCTACACTAATACACGAAGGAGAGAAAGTATCAAGCTTTCATAACGCCTGGGTACTGAAACCAACCACCGATCACACGATTCACTGCGACCACCCCGTGCTCTGTGGATGTTGAAGTGATTTTAGAGGAGACTTTCGTTAAACAATTCCAGGTCAGATATACTCGATCAGCACTGCTATGAGGCTGAAGTTCGTAGCAGCGATGTCGGCCTCGCCCGACGCAGAAGCATCAGGTACCGCGTATTTGCAGGCGTCCCTTATCAAACATACCCAAGCAACGCCGTCGTCTGAAACCATACGCCCCCTGTAAACCTCTAATCAGCTGCCATTCTCTTAACGACGACTCCTCATTAACAAGTGTTGCTTGATGCTCGAAACTGATGTCTGAGTTACGCTCGGTTTCAATGTGCGCACGGAATTATTCGTCGAACTGTGGAGAATACAAAGGGTGGAAAATGGTTTCGATTTGGGGGTGGAAATGTGAGGTTCGATTTCAGTGCCTTTTGTGGGACTAAGGGGACTTTTCTATGGGACACTTGTGTGGCTTACCCTTCGTTTGGAGGATGGAGGATCAGTTATGACACATTCTAAATTACATGTGTTACTTATTATTGTTATTACTTGTTGGCAAAGATAAGAATTTTTTTTCAAGATTAAATTCCAATGTAAAAGTTTATTCTGAAGTGGTCATGGTGAAATTACGGGATAAAATTGACTCTCCTTTTGATGTGTGATTAGTTATTCGCTGTACAGCTGAGGGGTATAACTGATTTTATGAAGTATTCAGTTGGCAATAGAAGTGCTAGATTAGAAAACGCGTAAGAGGGTTTTGCATCTAATTTTGTAAGTAAAATCGTGTAAGGGAACTAAATGTTTCTTTTTGCGGGGGAAACTTCTGTGACTGATATCTGGAATTTTGAATATACATATTCACTCGGTACATTATTTTCTGCAATGGAACTTCCAATTTTGTATTCAACTCGATTTATCGAATAATACATAAATTGAACTTTACGTAAATTTAAATTATTCTCTGCCTCGCAAGTGTCAATATTAGACAGATGAACCTTTAAAATTGATTTGTCAAAAAACTTTTATAGACAAATCCCGCACCTCCTTTTCAAAGGCCTCACAATTTACACCCCACGTTCTGAATACATCCACACGCGAAACTAAAATCTTTGTAATAAGCTGGCCCGGCTCGAGTCTTTTTTTACACCCTAGGCGAACTTGCCAAATTGCGCTCCAATTGAGTTTTTTGATGACCTTCCTCTGAATTTTTATTCGTAGCATAAAACATTTACAGTACAACTTGCAATATTTTAAATTCTATTTTAAAAAATGTCAACAATGAAAATATCATTTTGCGCTCCTCGTCAGCTTTACGCCCTTAGGCGGCTGCCTAATTTTGGTAAAATTCAAATTCAACATGACACTTTCTGTGCCAAGTCATCAAGCGCGAACAACCCCTTTGCATCTTCAACAGTTCAAGGCCATATTACGTGCGCATCCATTGAAACCGAATACACTGACGTTGACGTCCACAAAAATCCACGTCGAAGGACATGCAACGCACGTCGACTGTGTTCCGAGTTTGCCGAAGGCAATGGGACACCATACACATCTGCTTGGCAGTGGCCCCGCCCAATTAATTTACCCCATTAATCGCTCGTAATGACACGGTCATCCGGCTTCCACTCATGCGATTTCATCGCGATTAACAACGACGCCTGTGATTAATAACGAATCCGATTGAAATTCCGCTGAACTGTCACGCTCAAGTGTGAAAATCGCGGGAAACACGAGCAGAGCGAATATGGCAAGTCCTTTTTGCGCGGTGCAATCAGTCAGAATCGCAATCTTGTACGCTTGACAGTTTGAGGTCCTCTCGGTACGCCTCGCGCCCCTCCCCCTCAGTGATTAATAACCGATTGATGATTAATGCACCGTGTGCTATTATTATATTTATTAATTACCAGCAGGTGAGTCGAGGGTGGCGATGTTTTAACGTGGTGCAGGCCTGCTTTCTTTACAGCTTCGCGGCTCAGCCAGTGACGCAGTAATCACCGGGCCAGCTAGCGTAGTGTCCTAATCGACTTTCGAGTCAACGTGAACGTTGCTATTTAGTTTATAGTGTGCCTGGCGACAACGAACGGGATAACGCTGCCGTCGTTGTCAATAGAATTCCGCTTAGAAGCTAGATTAATAACGACGAGGCGGCTTACCATTCACAACAGTGTATTTTGTAAACGTCACCTGACTACGATTTTAGCTGAAATTTTTTGGGGTAGATTGCACGTGTTTCATTATTGGTTTATTTTTGGTGATGTATGGAATGTCCAGTTTTCGAAGCGACGGAGAAACACTTGGTATTCTTAAGGGATTAAAGTACATTGGGTAGGTCAAGGAATACCTACCACATTTTGAGGAATTTATTAATAAGTGACAAAAACACTTTTTTGATTAAAATTGTTCAATAAAGATAGAGGCATATTTGAATAATATATACAATTTTTGTTTCAAGTTTCCTTTAAAAACAAATATAGTGGTCGAGAGGTGTACAGGTTTCTGAAACAAAATTTTAACAATAGAATATTAAATAAAACAAACTTGTCCATCGACTGACGTTTAATTTTTTCGATAGTTTAATATTTACCTGACTTTGAATTATCTCCTGATTTTTTACACACGAACCTCAGCTTTTTACTTCAAAGTGTAGATATTTTGTTATTTTTCAACCAATGAAATCCAAATAAAACCTATATTTCACCAAAGGAAATCTATTTTTAATTAAGAGGTAACGCCACGATAATAGGCCAACAATATTTGGATAACTTTGGAGATGATTTTAGCGTTATTTATAAACTTTATTACAAATTACATATCATAAGAACCTTGTGTTACATTTTTAATAACGTTCATAAATTTCTTTATAACCACCTCCAAAGTTATCCTACAATTTTTGGTCTATCATCGCCGTGTAAACAGCACGGACATTTTATACGCCACAACTCGATAATTAACCACCTTCTATATCAGTATGTATTTGATAGAGACTTGTTCTTAACATTTATATGCGGTTTATGAATGCAAACTCGTGATTTCGATCGTAGCCAGGGACGAAGACGTGTTTGGGAAAGTATGTGTTGAAGTTGACTGTGTTGGTTCGTCGATTTAATCAACGGCTACTTGCTGCTTTACAGGCCAAGCGTTTTCACAGCCGTTGAACAGCCGCGCGAGGATAATGTTCACCAAGGAAGGGCCAGCTACGGAGGACGATAGCTACATGGGATATTCGGTGGCGACTGGGGACTTTATTGGAAACGGTGACAGCGGAACAGCTGTTGGCGTTCCTCGTGGCTCCGATCTTCTTGGCAAAGTATGCTCCTGAAATATTAACGCGTAATTGCGAGGAAAAGAGGAAACGCTCGATTAAAAATTAATTTCCCTCGAGAAAGCAGCCTGTCCAGGGAAAATTTATTGCTTCCTCGGAGAAAGAGTGCTGCTCGAGCCAAATCAATCCTTCCGCTTCTTCTCGCGGTTGTTTACGAGGGATAATTACTGCGCAGATTCGAGATGCTTGTAATTTATATTTGCGATTAGTTTAGGGAGTAAAATATTACAACTTTACGTGATGTTCTTTTATGGTTGTGTCAGTCTGATTGACTTCAAATTTTGAAAGTGTGTACACTTTAGGATGTATTGTTTATTGTGTGATTGTAGTTCTTTCATAATTGAATTTGTTCTTATTTTATTATGTGATAAAGATAGTGGAAGATTAACAATGGAAATGGAATTCTCAAATTTAAACAGCAGTTATTTTATTATAAATTATTATTTCGCAAAATGCCGTGATCCTGGCACAGATAGCAATTCTTAGAATATATTTCCAAAATTTGAAATCCGTTTGCCCATTAGGTCCCGAGAAATCTTGAAAACCACAAAACAACTTCCCTTCAACTCTTTTCGATTAGGTCGACTCATTTGCAATAGATTATTCAATTTCTATAAAAAAATGACTGAACTCACATAAATTGTAAAGTGAACTTGCTTTTACTTACAACCGCGAGTTACTATATTTATAACGTTAATTAATAAAAATTGCATGGTGTTTTCTCTGAAAATATATTTAGATGATCAAAAAAATAATAAAACGTAAGTGCAGTGATTTATGGAGAAACTGATTACAGGTGATCCTTTTCACATCGAACATGACGAATCCTCGTAATATTAGCGGGGAACAAATGGGAGCTTATTTCGGTTACGCTGTTGCTTCCGGTGATATCGATGGCGACGGCTTAGACGATCTCATAGTTGGCGCGCCTATGTACACAGTGCCAGATAACCCGGAAATGACCATCGAGACCGGAAGGGTGTATGTGATCTATCAAGGCGCTGGACCTGAAAAATTCCACAAAGTCGACATTAAGTACGTTACTATTGTTTAAAAACATCCTTTATTAAATCCATTAACTAAACAATTACCTGTACATGTCACTCGATAAACACAGTAAAAATAATACACTTATTTGACCCTGTATCATTTAAAAACAGAACGCAGTACACAGACTTTTAAATTAGTTGTTTCTTTAATTGGGATATTTTAATTGACGTCACTCAACTCTTTATTAAAAAATCTAGTAGCTATATAAAGTCAGACGTGATGTCTTGCTACTATTGAAAAGGGCTAGTTAAAGCTTTAAAACCACTAAACAAATATGATTGTTGAAACTGCATCGGTGGCAACAATATTTGATATTATGCACGATTAATATTATATTTGTCGATAAGAATTGAAATGTGGGAGGGCTGAAAGTGGAGTAGCTCGTTCCATACAACGAATAACATAGTTAAAAAAATCTAATCTCAGCTGTGACACTAAATTAAAAGAGATAGATAAGGATTTCTACCACCATACTATCATTAAAAACTAGCTACAATTCATACAAATACATAATTAGTAGTCACTCTTTTTCGGACAGCACACATATTTCACGAATAGTCGAGTTAGGTAACATATCATGCAAGGGTTTAATTCATAAACCAACCATACCACTGGAGTACAGCTACAATTCTGGAGTGGAAGTACTGAAAAGGCTAATTACCAAAATGAGACAAACTGGGTTCTACGTGCCATTACCAATAACCCTACAAGGAAACAATGTTCAATTCCCCTGTGATTGAAAAATGTGCTTGTATTTCGTCATTCCTTTTATAATAGCAACTTACAGTAATGGCAAAAAGAAAGCAGAAACTATCATAGTACCAAAAATAAAATTAATACCATTATAAAGAATTATATCTTAAAATTTCTATCCCACTTGTTCCTAGATATTAATCTACTTGTTCAACAAGTAAAAATATGAGTTTCAAATTTTCTGCTAACCACCACTATAAATCAAATGCTTCCTTTTCACAATTAACTTTCGTACTTCCACTCTACAGTCATGAATGAGTAAAATGCATCTCATGTATCATGGCCCCGATAAGAATCCCCAAGAAATCGAACAGCATCTGAATACGCCGACCGTTGAACTCTGGCGATAATCAGTTATCGTTGCACAGGGACGGGGAGAGCAACCGCGGACGATTTGGATTGTCACTGTCCTCCCTGGGGGACATCGACCGTGACGGTTTCGGGGACTTCGTCGTGGGTGCTCCCTACGGTGGCCTGCACGGTCGTGGTGCCGTTTACATCTACCACGGCTCCTCCACGGGTGTCCTCGACAAGCATTCGCAGGTGATCTACGCGGAGAACCTCGAGGTTCCAGTGCGGACCTTCGGATTCTCCGTGGCTGGTGGCCTGGATCTCGATGGGAACCACTATCCGGACCTGGTGGTCGGTGCCTATGAATCTGCTGCGGCGATGCTCTTCAGGTCCCGCCCCGTCATCAAGATGGACTCATACGTGACGTTCGATCTGGAATCGAAGCTGATCTCTTTGGACGACAGGAACTGCACGCTATCCGATAGGACCAGGGTCACCTGCTTCACGCTGAGAGCGTGCGTCCAGTACAGCGGGGAGGGTGTCTCCTCGGTGCAGATCTTCAATGTCCAGTACGTCCTGGACGTGAAGAAGACGAAGAGCCCCAGGCTGTTCTTCTTGGAGCGCGAGGGCAAGAACACGCTGAACCGCACGTTCTCCGTGGGTCAGCAACTACCGTCCTGTCGCACGTTTCAGGTTGGTGAATAATAATTCTTTTGGAAAGTGGGATTATTTGATAGGTTAGGGATTTTGTGACGTTTCTTTTGAGGCTAATTGTTTCCGATCTTGACGCTGGTGTAATATCTATAGAAAAGTTTTAAGGTTGAATCTCCTATCTGCTTGCAGAGATTTAATTAAATTTAAGTACATATTCCATCTTCTTTCTATTGAGATCCTAAAGCAACGGGTAGAAATTTAGTAGATGAAAATAATTAGTAGTCCAATTTTCCTAAATAATAAAAGTATCGTAATCAGATACTTGAGGTGTTCACTTCTTCGAAAGTATGTTGCAAACAAAAACAAAGCTTAAACCTGGAATCGTCAGCTAGAAAAAATGTCCCAGTGAAAGATTCTCAAACTAATCGTCGTTGGAACAATCTCCAAACAGTTCCCTATATATTTCACATCAATAGAATCCTGCTTCCCTCTCTATCACGCTAAAGTGTCTGGCATCGGTCACAGGTGTACGTGACGCCGAACATCCGTGACAAACTGACGTCCCTGGACGCAGAGATGCGTATAAGCCTCGAGGAGCAGCTCCACGAGGCCAGCCAGCCAAGGGATCCCAGGGTATTCCTGAAGCCAGTTCTGGGCTCGACGACGTCCAGAAAGGACTCTCTGTCCATCCGGAAGAACTGTGGCCCTGACAATGTCTGCATACCAGACTTGCAGATGAACGTGACGTCCAACGTGCTCAAATACCTGCTGGGCTCCGGGAAGCGGTTGGAGCTGGACCTCCTCGTGCAGAACATGGGCGAGGACGCGTTCGAGGCTACGTACAACCTGAATCTGCCAACTGGCATCGATTACATAAAGGTGGAGAAGATCGAGACCATGGGCGTGCCTGTCCAATGCTCAGCTCCGAAGCAGTCCAACAACAACACGCTTCGCTGTGACATAGGCAATCCTCTGCCGAAGAATGGCCTGGTGAAGTTCAAGGTGCTATTGCAACCAGTCACGTCGCACGGGATGAAACCCGTCTACGAGTTCCAAATGGGCGTCAACACCACCAACCCGGAGAACCCGTTCACGGTTGACGACAACACGTACACTCTGATGCTGCCCATTTGGATAGAGACCGACTTGAGGGTGGATGGCGAGAGCAAACCGAAGGATCTTTATTATAATCCAGATAACTACACCAGCGAAGTGAACGCGACGACGGAAGCGGAGTTCGGGCCAGTTGTCACGCACAATTACACGATTCGGAACCAGGGCCCATCTGACGTCATCGAAGCGGAGGCTACTCTCATTTGGCCCGCCCAGACATTGGCTGGGAACGAGTTGCTGTACTTGCTGGAGCAGCCCGAGACGTCCGGACCTATCGCCTGCGAGCCTGCTAATGCGAACTATCTCAGCCTGAAGGTACTGTGAAGGGATGGTTATAGTCATTTTCGTTCAGAGGGTGTTAGATGGATTTGATCGGAAATGTGTAACGATGTTGTACCATCTCGATTTCTTGTGATAAATTAACGTTACAACTTTCGAGTTGTTGTAATAGATTAATTTCACAAGTGACACTGATAATTTTATACTTTACGCTAATGAAACAAGGGGATCTACTTTTTTTACACGTTGAAATCGGATAGATTCTTTAATATCCTTTTTTATGTCAGATTAACACGATAGTTGCTATTAAAAAGTTTTGCGGACCTCAATAGTGTTTACTATAATCTGTTCAGAAAGACTGGCCAAAACACCCTTTCCTCACACATTAATCATCCTGAAGGTCTCAAACTCACACAACTACCACCATGCACGCTTCATAGTCATCTTTCAGATATTGCAATGGACAGATCTCGAGACCCTCAAACACAATTCGTTGACACTTGCTCTTTGAAACTTCTGTCCCACAATATATACCATTAACACTTCCGACGAATCTTCACAGTCTCGTCGACATCAAATTCCCCAACAATAGAACCATCTACAACCAATCACAACATCATTCAAACTCGTTACAGTTGGAGCAGCGGAAAAGAATGTACTCCCTACATTCAGACCCTTCAGGGGTAATCCTGGACGAGTCGCAGTCGGGCAGGACGATCAACGTGCAAAGAGGATTCGATATGGAGAGGAACAAGGGCAGCCACAAGGAAGAGACCGAGATCAACAGTGGAGACAGTTCAAGCATGCAGAAGACGCGGCACCACTCCTCTTCCTCGTCGAACGTCGGCAGCAGCGAGACCAGGAGGATACAGTTGTCGTCGACCGGAGACAAGCCAGACGTCCTAGTTACCACGTACACCCAGAACACCTCGGGCACCAGCTCCATCAACACTGGTGACCTCTCTGCCGGCAACAGAGGAGTCCTTTTCCAACAAGGGTCAGGTGGTTACGACCAGACTGGCACTTTGGGCGGTGGTTTCC
This sequence comes from Andrena minutula, assembly GCA_929113495.1. Classification (NCBI taxonomy): domain Eukaryota; kingdom Metazoa; phylum Arthropoda; class Insecta; order Hymenoptera; family Andrenidae; genus Andrena; species Andrena minutula. The sequence goes on from OV815994.1 coordinate 21,089,784, forward strand.
GCAACGGCGACGATAGTACCTTGGCCCCGAGGTACCCAGGTCTCGGGCAGCACTCAGAGACTTTTGAGAATCGCTGGGGAGAGACTGTTGTGTCTGAAGGGCAAACAGATTCCTCCTTGGATACGGTGGACCCCGAGGTAGACGACAGTCAGGCGGAGTACGAGGAGGAATTGCGAAGGATGCAAGAGGACCGGCTGCAGCGACAGAGGGAGGAAGAAGAGCGTCTGATCCTGCTACGACAGCGGGAGGAACAGGAGAGTCTGCTTTACCAGAGGAGACAGGAAGAGGAGCAAAGAAGACAGCAAGAGGATGAGGCACGAAGGCGACAAGGGGATGAGCGCAGAAGGCTCCAGGAAGAGGAGATACGAAAACGCCAGGAGGAAGAACGTAGGAGGCTGCAGGAGGAGGCGTACAAGCTCGAGCAGGAAAGACGTTACAGCACCTCTGGGGTTAGGGGCGGTCACCATGAGAGCTCTGAAAGTGGATTTATCACGGGTGACAGAGAGGAGACCGTTCGAGGCGGTGAGTTGGGCTTCCACCTGCGCAACGTCAGCTCTGCTCAGGAATTTGAACGGGTGTTCGGCTCCTTGTCGAAGTCAGCGACTGGCTACCAGCTGTACAACCGGCAGGGCAGGCACTACGTTCGATTCATGGGTCGGTTCAGAACCTCTGCTGACAGGAAAGAATACATAGAGTTCCAGAACGGCTCCATGTTCCCCCTTCAGGATCGCTATGGGGGCCAGAGCTATGCCTCTGAGTCCACCGAGGCTCGAGACAGTAGATTCCTGAGTATAGATGGTGACCTGCTGGTTGATTCTAGCTCAAACGGCTTCATCGTCTTGAAGGACGGTCGCAGATTCCCTCTGCAAGGGTCGTTCAGCTACAGCGAGGAGCGCACCTACACCTTGGGCGATCCACGTGGAACCCTGCAGAGTGGCATGAGCTCGAGTGACTACGAATCGAAGGGCTACAGCAGGTCCTGGAAAGAGGAACCCGGTCATACTGGCGAGGTGGAGAGGGACTATGAGTCAAGGTACTCGAGCACCCACGAAGAGAAGCGGACAGAGGACAGAAGAGTGACCAGCAGGATCTATGGAAGGGATAACCGTGAAACTCTCGAGGACGATGCAACCACCAGTGCATCGAACACTGGCGCAGCACACAGATTCAGGCGTGAAAGCGACATGGTTGATGTGGGGGAGTTCAAGAGGTTCGAGAAGCTTCGTAGACGCCCCAGGGACCTGGAGGACGATCCTTTGGCACCTGACTCTCAAGTCTACGGGAGCATGGATTATGGAAGCAACCTGGGGAACCAGAAGCCTACTAGCCCTTGCGATACAGGGAAATGCGTGATGCTCAGATGCGTACTGGGACCTTTGAAGAAGGATCAGGAGGTCTGGATTGGAGCTAGGTATGCAGTGGACGCGAGGACCTTGAAGAAAGTGGCTGCCCAGGAGAAGGTCAGGGTTTCTACTAAGTTGGTAGCTCGCGTTACCAAGCAACCGTTCATCGGTGCACCTGCCGAGCAGGTGATTAAGAGTCACGAAATCAAGACGAACGTTGAGCCAAGTGTAACACCATCTGTACCGGATGTTATTCCACTCTGGGTTGTGGTGCTGTCAGCCTGCGCTGGAGCGATCATTCTTCTTCTGCTTATCTTCCTGCTTCACAAGGTTTGTTTATGTATATTACTAACAAATTATCAATTGATTAGGTACACTTGAAATATGACTCGAGGGGAAAAGAAAACTTTAAAGTATTACGTAGACACTGTACGCTGTACCTCTAACAGAACTTGAGATCTCGTTTAATCCTATATGTAAAAGTATAATCTCTATTAGAAACTATTGTTATTCATCGCAAATAAGACATACATAGTTGAATTTCACCTGGATATCTTGAACTGTGGATGTTTACACGATGCAAGAGTTACGAATTCTCAAGTTCTGTCCACTGAAATGGAAAAATATGTCATCACATGAACATTAACAGACTTAATTGGGCCCAAATAATATCAACATTTAATTTTTATCCACAGTGCGGGTTCTTCAAGAGGAACAGACCCTCCGACGCCCCAGAGAGGCAGCCACTAAACAGAAACGGCCACTTCCAACACGGGGATGATCACTGAAAAAAGCACACCAACGATCCCTTCGTTAAAACAATTATTTCGAGTCGAAACTGTCGAACGACATCGATCAAACGAACGAACCACGAAGTGCCTTAATCCTCGCGAATCTTTCGAAGGAGCAGGAATACGCACTCGCTGGATCACGTTGATGGAACCGCAGTTGGGTTCTGTCGCGAGTAACGAGCATAATTTTACTTAACTTTTGCGAGTGCCTTTGTTTCCAGGCCATACGAGAAACTGCTAAAGTGAATCGTCAAGATTCTGGAGCGGTTCTGTGACCCTTTTACTGCCACGCAATACTCCTTCCAGCTCCTGCAGCTCGACCATGCAAGTTTCTAGTCAGGAGATGTCTTGTTTTTCTTTTTTTACTTGTAATTTACTTAAGCCACCCGTTCGTGGACAGAAGCGAGTCGAAGCCACGGTGAGCATAGTTGAACAGATTTTATTAAAGGAATGGACATAACTGTTCTGCAATATGTCTTCACATTCGCAAAGAAGAGATTGAATTTTTCCTTCTTCTTTTCTCTTGCAACGAAAGATTCATTGATTGCAGCTTTCAAGAAAAATAAGAAAAAACTAACGGGATTTTTTACTTCAATTTTTAATTTCATTCGATGAGAAACTTATGATTTGCATGTTTTATGAGTGAAAAGGACAGGTGCAATTATCGAATAATTTCAAGATGGTTCGAATATTCTTTGCTATTATAAATATTTAATTCTACGATGTAAATATATGATAGAGTGTCTTGTAAGTGCAACCGTGAAATGTCGGAGCTTTCTTTTGAATCGCGAAATATTGGTCCTGGTGTTTCTTCGTCTCTCGAAGAGAGAGAGAGACAGTAGTTCCAGATTCTTCTAATTCTTCAGTTTTTTTCGCGAGTATATTCGATGGAAAACTTTGAGATTTCGTGGTTACTTATGCGGGACATTCTGCACGCTTTCTTTGCAACTCTTGCTGATAGAACATTTGGAATTCTGATTGAGCTGTTCTATTTTTTTTATCAGGCGAGTGTCTAATTGGCTCGAATGTTTCGACGACTTAAGGATTTAATGTCGATAGATCTCATTCGTTTGCTATTCTCCTCTCTTTAATAAGTGAAAGTGGGCTCGAGAACGGGGACCTTTGATTATTTATTAAATTTTTACATTATATATGTACATGTAACGTATGATAGAGCGCCGTTAACATGAACCGAGGGCCGACCTCGGGTGTATGTGTGTACAGTCTTGTAAATTATTAATTATGTTACTAAACCTGTTCAGAAGAAAAGCAACAAAATAGCTAACGCAATAATAATTATGTAGGAAGTAAAGGAATTCCTGAGAAAGCAGGAAGGTAGAACTGACTTGTACATACAGACTTAAGTTGTAATATTAAAACAAGATATGTATGTATAAATAATATCATTAATATTAAAAGCCGAAGTTTTATTTGTGGACGAAGTGGTAACTTACTGTTTATGGATTTCACGAGTGTAAAATATTGAGGTATCCGCATTCAAAATAGCAGAGTTCATCAGTTCGTTTCCAACATGAAGAATATTGAAGATAAATCTATAGTCTTTGAAACATTTCGACTTATCACACGTGTTACCCATTAGCAATAATCATAAGGTAAATATGTCTGCCATTAAAAAACATTTATGGCATGGAGTATACTATAAATTATGTAATATAAACAAAATTGGACCGTTTATTTTGAAAGTGGTGTAAGTCCATTTTCTCTTGTTTCGAGAAAATTATATACATGAAAAATTTACATTAAATTAAGCATGAATTACGTGATATCTCATTTGTTTACAAAAATGGACTTACACCACTTTCAAAATAAACGGTCCATTAATAATTGAATCGATAGACTATTTCCTTTATATTCCATTATTTATTTTAGATTACAAAATCATTCGCAACTTGCGAATGGAAAATCTATTCGAAAACTGCACACAATTCTCAATGAATCGCTCATAAATTAATGGAGAAGAACTTGGCAGGCCATTTGACCATCTGCTTCTCATTATTTGCTCATTAACTGATGATCCGTTTTCCAACGCAGTAGTAGAGTGATGACATAGTAGAAAGTGGTATTGAAAATTCTTCGTAACAACAGAAAGCTCGTGGAACGGTTGAGGGGGTCAGTGAAGGAAAAAGTGATGGAATGTTTACGATAGTAAACACAAGCGACGAGTCTTGGAAGTCCTTCGGTAATGTCAACGAAACCTGGTTAGTTCGCGATAAGCTGCCGGGGAGGAAACAGTGAAATTGTAAAATACTTACTCTGTGGGTCGAGTTGCTAAATACAAACAGAACAGGAAGCACTCTGCGTATGGTGGGATAGAAGAGGGATACGACTGGGACCAAAAGAAGAGTTTAAAGCCTGTGACTACCTGTTTCCAGTTAAAGCAATTAAATCAATTAAGAAATATTTTTGGTGGGTTATTTCGTAGAACAATATTTAATTGTTTATATTCTTTAGCCGATAGGAAGTGTACTACCCACCATGTTCTTCAAATATCGACACTCACGACTAGTATTTGGATGGGTCATTGGAAAATTTCTTAAGTAGAAGAAATTTTATGAATAATTAGTAAATTATTGCAACAAAGAATAATTTTTATTTTGATACCTTGAGCAAACTACTTGCAACATAAAAATGAGATGGCAGATAAAGGTGAAAATAATGTCGGCAAATGGTAAAGTACGGAATATTTTGTAATACGTAGTTTGATAAATCTGACACTTTGAATTCAGATTATTATGCGAAAGGAAATTGGTTCCATAAATTCAGGATGATAAGTAGAATGTAGAGAAATAAGTAAAAACAGATACAGGATTAACTTTCCACACAATCGTTTATTGAAAAATCACAATGACGTGGTAGACACAAAGAAATGCATGATTACTGTTATGATCGTGTGCTACTGATTTCGTTACATCAACCGTATGGATCACGTTTCCATTAGAATCAACGTGTAAATTACGCCGTGCTCAAAATGATAAGAAGATTCATCTGGATATAAAAAAATAGACGCTTTAATAATGTCGTTTCGGTCAATAGATTTTGATAGTATCTTCCCTCTCCCTCTCTCTTTTTTTGACATTGGTAAAATGTATATAAAAATAATCTATGAGTACAATCGTTTGTAAAATATACTACCATCTTGTTAATATCTTTTTTGCGTTTCGAGAGCTTCGTAGAAAAGGAGCGTTTTAGAAAACCTTTGGTTCTTTAAACCCGCGCTAATAAATTGAAAACGGCCTGCGTACTCGTAAGAGAAGTGAAACGTATCGGGGGTGAAGTAAACACTGTAAAAACATGTTCTCTGTCCTGTTCTCGCGAGCTGTCGTTAGACAAAGTGGTACAAAAGTTGATACGCTAGAAAAGATACGTATAAAAGGAAGTCACGAAACGTTTCCTTCATACAGATCCTTCATCCAGAAATGTGATTTGTTAGAAATAGGCTAGCTATTGATTATATACACGTACAGTGATGCAGTTACCGAGCAGGATGGATTACGTTGTTTTCCGCGTGAAATACACCGAGAAATTAAAATAAATATCGATACATGGTCGGGGCAGTGTGGGATTGATAGTGCTCTCCAAAACGCTAAATGTGCTATCGGACAATATGTACAGAAATCGCCACAATCCTGTGGCGTACGCATGACGATCTTCCTAAAACCACGATCAACAAAAACTTCCATTTCTTTCGTCCCGTTGATAATTTTACATGATCGATTAAACGGAGGAGAACTATGATTAACGATTCACTTACAACGATTCGATATCGCGCACACTCCGCACCACGCATACGATGAGCGATCTAGCAAACAAGTGTCGTAAAAAGGAAAGGAAATATTAAACAAAATGTCAATGTAATTGTACCCGTACTCTTAACCTTCGCGACAACATCACCACACTTGACCCTTCAGAAGCTTCCCTAGTTTCTATCTACCAGTAATTGGGCTTGCCACAGAAACGAGGAGTCCATGATTCTGCCGCAAAACGGAAACTCGAGGCGCCAGCAGCTCCGGTGACGTATTTCAAAGCATATTTCCAAATTATATACAGTATGCTTTGAAATCATCATCTAAGCTTCGCCCTCGTTGCCTGGTACGACTAAATCATGTACTTCTTCGTGAGGATCGTCCTCGTATCAGCTGTCTGGAACCTGAAGACGGGCAGAAATTGTTAGCGAAAAAAATTTAGGGACCTGGTGTTATTAAGTACAAGCGTTCTCCTTACTTTCCACTGCAGTTGATTGCCAATGCTGTAAAGCTCTTTCAACGATTCAGCCAGCTTCCGAGAAGCTTCTAGCTCTTTGTACTTGCGATATAATTCGAGAGCAGCGCGTGCATCTTCGGTCGAGTCGTGCGTCTCGGACTGAATCTTCTTGCCCAGAAAGTGCCACGTTAGGAAACGCAACGACACCATACGGTGATGAGGTAAGTGGAATAGCAATACTGTGTCTAGGATCTGCTCTGGAGGCACAACCAAGTTGATTACCCTGTAAATAATCCACAGTAAAATGAATTGTACAGTTCAACTGTTCCCTATGAGATCCAGTTGATTCGTCACCTGAAGTCGTTCTTTAGACCGTGGCCGACGAATATTATCCCGTTGTCGACCAGAAACCGGACTTTCTGATACGTCGACTTCAGTGTAGTCAAATGTTTGCTGCTGAAATTAGCATCCAAATCCCCAGGCTGAATGCCACTGAATTTCGTCAGGTAATCAACCACTTGCTCCTGAGTGCTTATATAATCGTCTATGAAGGGAGTGCCTTCCAGAGGTCCTTGGCTATTTGCGACATGAAAAATATTGAGTTTCCTAGTTCTTATTCGTAAGACAAATACGAGGTTTTTTTTTCATTATTCTTTAAATCATGCACTTTTCGTGACGGATAGTAATATTATTTATGCATTGAAATGTAACTTCACTTTTGGATTATATAATATCGATAGATTAGATCTCGATCTAATATCGAGGACGTGAGTTTGACAAAAAGTAAAACTCTTTAATTTCTCTACCCCACTAATTATTACTATTTTATTTACTGACTGAATGATTTCCCCAATCTACTTCATGTGAATATTAAGGGTTTGCTATAATAAGTGGGGTTATGGACACAGTACAGCATTTGAGATTTGATAAAGAAAGTAATAGTTGGAAAAGATAGAAATAGGGGTTGACCGCAGTAGGCGCCAGCACATTCCAACGATTAATCAACAATTATACACACCCCCGTATGCAAGTGATACGCGCCACAGACATATGGCTAGGTTTTATAGTGGACATCTTCCCATCACTTCGAAGTTCAGACTCTTCTTGATTCAAAGTAACGAATTCTGCATCGATTGCCACCAGTTCTCCTGCAACAATAATTTCACTCATGATGATCGTTATTCCATTGCTTAAACAGATCCCTTCTCAGAATCCAATTCTCTTCTTTCTGAACCTTTTTTCGGCATTTCGTCCGATGTCAGCGGGGTAAATGTGATGCCTCTGGTTCCGCCGCTGCGGGCAATGCACTTGTCTTCGCCAAACACGTCGTACGTAAGGGGACTGACAAATGGGGCTGGTTCAGGTGCTGGCACAGCCGTGTAATGAAGAACGCACGGTACCTTCCAATCGAGATTGAACCACACTGCCTCCTGCGGCGTCACTGCTGATATGCTGCATCAAATATGCAAGTTTCACGATTAACATGTAATATAAAAGTTTACAAAACTGTTATGCGTATAAATTTTCAAAAATATTATCTTCATAGTCCTCATGAATTTGTTTTTATTCAATGAAGAAGTCACCAATATTAAAATTACAAAAAATCATGTTTAAATGCAACGAAATTCTACGTTCATTACAACTGGAGTTACACTAGTTCATCTAAAAATGGAACAAATTCTTGTCACGTACCAAAAGTCATTGAAAATGTACCACTGCGACACTGCACTGCCACTTGATCTTTCGTGATAATTTGGTCCAACTCGTAGCAGTGCAACAATATTCCTCCTGTCTTCGTTGCTTTTGTCATCGATGTAACAAACAACAGCGCTAAGGCTGTATTGCACTTTGCTTATTTTATCGACAGCTTCGTCCGTCGCATTTGCACTCTCGCCATCCCCGTTGTCTGGTCCCGTGGTAACGTGATTCTCCCTTTCTTTTCCTTCGGCATCTGCCCCGGAAGTCTCTAAATTTTGTTGCCCTCGAGCCTTGCCATCCCCCTGGCCATTTTCTACGATGGTCTCCTCCGTCACAGACTTGTTAGTTTCCGTAGAGTCGCTTTTTAGGCCGTTACTCTTTTCTACAAATAATTCGCCGCTACTGTTCAGAGAGATCTCAATGTTGTGTGGAATCCACGAGTGAGAATAGTACAAATGGCTGGGTAGCGTCGCCACAGGTGTCGTAGTAGTCGTGGGGGGTGTGATGGGTGACGTTGATACGGTTTCTATCAAATAGAAGGGGCTGAAGTTCATGGAAGATCGTTTGAGTACGACGTAACAGTACACTATTAGAAATATTTAATGCATCACTAGAATATTTAACACGATGCCACTTATACCTCACTTAATACTAGTTCTTGCAAGATATTATTGCGTTACTGTCGATACACCAAATCATGGTCAAACAAAGTTGAATACCAAACACTTTATCGACCAATCAATAAATATGTCCAGTAGTGTATACATTGTCGACGAGATTACCTGAATCCCTGCCAACGTGTCTGAATCGACAGCCAACCCTGGTGCAATTGTTACCGTATCGACAGGGCTTTACGGTAATTGGGACGGGACTCGAAGATGGACTACTTTCCTTCCCACTTAATATCTTCTGAACGACGATATCCATCTGCGTTTGCCAGAATACTTTATCCTAAAACAATGTTCATTTAAAACGACCGAAGGCACCGAAGGAATTTTCTCTCACAGAGGTCTACGACTCTCAAATACCTGTTGCGTATCTAAACCACAGTTGAGTGCCAATATTTGAGGTAGCTGAGTCAACTGCCGAGATTGGAGGGTGGGTGTAAATTTCTGGCAACTGTCACACCATGCGGGAGTAATTTTCTCGGGTCTTAAACTGCGGGCAAGGACGCTCGTAAACGGCACCTCCTCTGCTATAGAAGGGAAAACTCGGTCGTTTAAGGTGCGACGGTGATTTCTGCGGTGCAAGGGTCGCGTGATCGAACAGTGGCTTACATGAGTGCGTTAATTCTGGATAAACTAAGTTGCACAGCAACATGATGGAATGTTTCGTGGCTTCTTGCCCACATTTCAGACAGCGATGTATGTGCATTTGCTCGGATCCAAAAAGTCGACTGATCTCTGTCTCCTCGTCCCGTACCTCGTTCTCTTCGATAGACTTTTTGCTGTTCTTATCTATGCGTAATAAATGTTCGTTTAAGGCGAGAGGGAGCTGGGTTTACTAATACTTAAGTATTTCGTCATGTCGACGACGAAAATGTATGAAAAATAATACTTTTATCGAAGGATCTCTTTACCAGCTTCTTAAATAATATTTCGAGGAGGGGATGGTATTTGTATCAGCAGTGCATTACGAAATACTTAAACGAATAACACAATTTTGACCAATTATAGTGGCTACTAATTCGGTCATTTATGCTCGGAAGTGTTTTCTATCATCAACAATGGGCATACTTAGATTGACCATATTATACGAACTACGTTGTTGAAAAGGGTATGAAACAAAGAGTTGAACGGTTTTTTGGATGGGGAGGGCTCTAAAGCATTGCCGATACTTATTTTAACGAATAGGCCATGCACTCGCGGAAAGCAATGTCCTCTTTCCTATAAAAAAAAATAGTTAAATAAAGTAAGTCAAAATGCGGTCGGTCAAGCATCGGAAAAGCTTTCGTTTACGAATGTAGCACAGTCAGAGATTGGAAAAATGTGGTAACTGCAATATCCTAAGAATACAAGAACATAGGCATGTTTAGGTTTACGTAAAACAATGTCCAATGTCTTAAAATATGCAACTAAGAGAAGAGTTAAGCTAAATTGGTTTTTAGTATTCTTTGGATATATCTCGCCGTGATTGCAGATTAAGTGCAACGTACAATCGGATACAAAATGAAAAATAAACACAAAGAGTGCCCAATGTGAAGGATACACATGAATTGTGTTTACCTTTCGATGTGATCCACATATATTTACCATCCTCCTCTTGCTTCCTCCTCTTTTTCCTCTCTTCGTCGTGACTTCTGTAACGAGAACCGATGTTCTGCAGAATGCTAGGGAAGTCTTGCTCGTTATAAACAAAAGGTGCACATTTCGGGCCCGATTTGCGACGCGCTGCTTCCTCTTCCTCCTGCTGGCGTTTTCGTGTCTCCAATATTTCGTAATGGATTTGGTGCAGGATGAACCTGTTCCAGCTCTGAAAGGAAGTTTCAAGTGATCATTGAATACTAACAATAAAATCACAGCTTTTAAAGCACCATTTCCCCAAGCAACAAAATTATTTAGGATAAGAGATCTTCCGACAATCTCGATTAATACAATTCGTGCCTGCAACGGTACCCTAAATCCGCGATCATACCTGTATCAGCCTGATCAGATTCGTTTTCCTTTTCGCCTCTGGGTGCAAGTCGCTCAATATAAGCCCCAGAGCTGCTGCTTCCGGGACAGTCCTAAAAGCTCGTAGGAAATTCGCCGCTTGGCAGGGCAATCCCCGCGACGTGTCCAACATATGAAACAAGAATCCAAGTTCGCAGGACAGGCAGAATTCTCTTTGGCACGAGTGAGATAGCAAAGCTGCCTTCACAGGCTCGCAGTAGTAAAGTAACTGGAAAACATGGATACACATAAATCTCATGAAGGAAAGCTTGTCTTCTTCAAACAGAAAGACCATTTCAAAGGCAAGTGAATCCCTTGAGAAGATCCAACGTGATACACTCACCTGCAGCATAGCATTGCAATAACTGTTGGGAAGTGTGGCTTCCAGCCCACAGAAGCTGGTGCGATTGTACTGATCGAAATCGAACTCATCGTAACCGAGACGTGAATATTTCACCTCGATTTTACGGTAACGCTTAGGTATGGCCACAAAGGTGCCATCGTCTGTTTTGGACCGTGAGTCTCCCGCGAAAAGCTTGGCGACTACGCCGCGTCGTTTTTCCAAATTGTAAGGTATCTGCAAAAGAGGTATTATTTATTTTTCAATCAGTCGAATATCTTTCTATGCTTTGCTTCGTATTTTCTTAACGTTTTTAATAGTAATCGTTGTACAACTCGGCGCTACCGTGCGAACGTAATTTGGACCGTGAAAAAATAAATAATACCTATTGAACGCGCGTGGGACCGAGCCAATAAGCTAGGCTTGCGTGTATGTCTTACAACCTTTATTTCACTTAAGTACAACTTTAATTATACATTCTTTGAGAAACATATATTATAGAGATATTAAGCGTACTAAGACTATCGATTATTGAGCACAGATCATTGAACGGGGGCAAACGAAATGCATCGATTACAACACGCATTGTGCTTTAATAGGTGGGATCAAAGGCAATAGTTTTCACGCTGATTCCACAAGACACAGAGCTCCGAGATTTGAACAATTGATACGGAGCAGTGATTCTCTCTTTTGTAGCGTTTGCGGTTACCGTTGTTCCGTATTCTTTTCGTAGTATTTGATAGTTGAAACGCGTAATACTTGATTTGCACTTTAATACTTTTCAAATAAATAATTATGCATGTTCATCACGATCGTACTAGTAAATTTCAGACTTCTAATGATTGGAAGTTAAAAATTGATTATTTTTTCCTTTCTTTTGTTTCTGAATATATCGACACTCAAGTGATGGTAGACTCAAGGCTATACAAGCTTTTGAACATCTTATACTGCATTGTATGTATTGTTGTGCAATGCAGTAATATGTATAACGTTACTGGAGTACACTTATCTTTGTCTAAATTGGCACATTCTTGATATTTGTATGGATAAGGCCCATTGTAAAAAATTATTTATTTCTGAAGAAATCAAGGCAAATGCAATATCTGCACTTCCACGCAAGCATTAAGGTACTGTTCTTACGCGAAATCCTAATTATTATCTCAGAAACTTGCGAATTTAAAAGTATTCGTTTAAAGAAAATTATCCTGAGAACTTTGGTAGTTCTAGAAAATGAAAGACTTACGAATACATAATCATTACCAAAAAATTATAAACTTTATATTTCTTACTACTTCAGTAGCGATGAGATCAAGTAAACGTACTTTTTCAGACTTCAAGTCTCGATTTTTTATATACAATTTTTTTTAAAGATCATTTTATGACCGAAGAACAGAGCAACTAAAGTCGTAAAAGAGAGTTTTAACATTTCATCAGCACGTGTTTTCAGTGTTCCATTTAGGTCTCTTTCTCTCATACATTAAATGCAGAGGAAATTATTAGAATACTGTGGACTAGTTTATGAAAATATATCACGTTTTCTTAACGTTGTTTAAGGACTACGATATTTATCACGAAACGTTATCAGTCTTAATCACATTATAGTACTTTGGTTCCTCTACAAAATTAGAAGCTTCAATCACATTGAGCTTAACTCTTTCTCGTAATTGTCGTGATTAATACATCGCTCTGATTTATCATATCGATTTAATACTACGATTATACCACCACAGCTTTGATGAAATCACTAGTGGAACATACCTCTCAGGTATTCAATATAATTAATATCGTCTGCATAACTGATTCAATTAATAACACACCGTGTGTGCCGAAGTATATCGAATGTGCAGTCACTACACATTCCAAACAAAGTAAACAAATCAAAGTTCCCCAGGGGGAACATAAACTCTTAAAATTTAAAGATAAATTGGACGATACACAACTTTTAGCACTAACGATTCGTTGTGCTCCATCACTTCACCTGTGATGCATCTAACGCGGTATTCAAACAACAAGAATAACAACAACTCGATTTATGTAATTATAATTGGGAACCATGGGAGACACACGTAAGAAGGATATATAGGGACGTTTGGAGTTCAGGCGAGTTTCGGGAGAGTTGCAGAAGTGTATTGTAGAAGAGTGGGAGAATATTGTTTCCTCACTTGATTTCTGCGAAATGCCTGAGGATTTGGGGCATAACCTATTGTCCCCTGCATTTTCATTGTGCGTAGAATTTCTGGATCGATCGGTGGCGTTTTCCTGCGAAAACATACAACAGCATTTTTGCATAATTGTCACATTAACACACAAATTTATAATCCTTCGTGGTTATTCCGTTTGATTATACTTAAGGAGGTATTCTGGGCTAGTGGGTCTACGGAAATGATTTTAGGATTATTACATTCTTTAAAGATTAATCTTGCACATGTGTTTGTAAAGTACTAAGACGAAGTTCGAGTTCTTTATACAACCTGCTCTTCAACCGTTATTCTTATCAACTAATAGCAGTGGTTCCTTTCTCTATGACCTTCACCTCCCTCTGTAAGATTTTTATTAGAATTGTTTAGCGTACTCTCGAGTTTCGATCGAAGCAGATATGTACGTATTTTACGAAAATGAAAAGGAACGGTATAAAGTATGCTTGTCTGATGTAACTGAAAGAAAGAAACTCCTACTTCTAAAGTAGGAAAGTAGTAAAGAATATCTCAATATTTTTTCTTTTACTTTCTTGAGGACGGAAAGATTCCCATTGTCGCCCTAGTATAGCAATTAAGAGTAAATGCCATAAATCGATGGCTACCCACTTTGAAACTGCCCGAAAATCTATAAATGTCTCTCTCTCAAATGGACGTTTAGCAAATTGGCAAAACAGTTATCTCAGAAAGCACTGGACCGATTTACTTGTGCTTTTGCAAACGTACATACAAAAATATCTCGCTACGCGGCGAATTTTAATTATGTTGACATCAGGATTACTTTTTCTTTTACGGCTCACGAAAGTTTGGATAATTTTACCTTATTCACTTTAGTTCAGACGATAGCCAAACTCGTATAAACTAAAGAAACTTAAGTTAGTTGTTTCATGTAACCTGGAAAGGACCATTTCGGCAGAGGTTTCGAAACTCGAAGTGCATCGATTTTTTACTTGTAAAACATTGCAAAAAATTACTTCAATTATTTTGCAACTACTTGAAATACCAATAGACACGCGTATACACCCAAAATCTGCATTTGTTTACTAAATTTCTTTTGATTCCTGAAAATCATCTCGGAAACGATCGTCTAGGCCAGAGTACCACCTTAATGTTACCAAGTGGCGAGAATTCATCGCTGATTGATTGCTATTACCTACCTATATACTTTTTTGAGGTACTCCTCGGGCCAATCGCTTAATAATGGATGGCCAGTGTAAACAATAGGTATTGTACTTAGTGGTGTAATATCATCATCGAACGGTATGGACTGAAGCGACTCAACTGGGTCAGCAAATTCTGTTGGCCTAAACGAATGGAAGCACATTTCTTTCTAATGCCCCGCTACTTCGACTATAAAATTTCTCATTCTTACACTCCAATACACAGGGGCGAATTTGGAAATTTGGCGCCCCTAGGCTAACAAGCGTCTGCTGCCCTTTCCGCGAAATATCAAATATTTTAATTAAAATCGTCGAGACAATTTCAAAATTAATTCAACACGGTAACTCACTAATTTGCTACACAAGAAAAAAAAAGAATTGTTTTTAAAGTTCTATTTTTCCTTTAGTAATTTTTTTATGTTCTGGTGAAAATATCGCAAAACCGCACCGGATCCCCATTCTTGGATGTCTTTTGCCCCGATATACGTTTTTAAAATAAAAATTTATGCAAAAGATTATAAATAGTAAAGCTTCAAATTTTTGTATATTTTTGGTTGCGCACATAAGGGTTAAACCTTTTCCAATTTCTTTGGCCTAAAATTTGCCGCTCCTCAAAATTTGACGCCTGCAGCCTACTTAGCCTATCAACAAATCCGCCCCCGCCAATACATTTACTAACCGAGAGAATGTATTAAACTGTGGTTCCGATGTATTCGTGGACATAAGATGTATGGAACCTGCCGAGTCCCCAAAGCAGAGGCATTGAGATGTAGAGGATACATCGAATGATAATATCATTGCACCGCCGGTAGCGACCTATCAACGCAAGGAGAATTGTGTGCAGACAATGTAATTTGAGACTTCTTACCAAAGCTAACGTTCCATACGTGTGTTTACCTGATACAAGCATGTCATGGGTGGTTGTACATTAGCATAGATAGTATCGAGAAGTTGCATTTGTCCCAATGGCGATACAACGGCTAAACGACTGGAATAGCTGGGTAGGAACTTCAATAAAAGAGGATACACTGGAGTCGTAACTGGACTTAATGCTCTCATTTGTCTCAAGTCATACGCCATTAAAAATCGATCTATTGAGAGCCCCTGACGGCTAAACCCACAAATGCAATTAATACAAAATATTCAGGGCCACCTTTGCCAATGGGCTAAATGGGCTATAGCCCAGAGGCACCCGTGATCCAAGGGCGCGTAAGATTCAAATACGTTGAAATGTTCTTTTCTCTTCAATTTTGGAGACAAAAATTTCGTTTACGGGCATTATTTTTGTTCGTGTTTGCCTTGGTGGAGACCCGGGGTTGTGATATACTGTCTTGCACCGATTGCGAAGAAATTGCACCCTTGGGAGCTAGGGCGCCAAAATTGTTTAGCCCAGGGCGCTTAAATTTGTTAAGGCGGCCCTGAAAATATTACACACTAGGACGGACCATCCTGGGTCTGTTTAGACCCATAGTGGCTGTTATAGTACACACATTTTAGAAAATATTCTTTTTGTTACATAGAACAATTTATTTCTTAGATTTCAAGGTTTCCTATATTACTATAAGCATTACACTTGGGTCTAAAGAGACCCAGTCATCATCAGCCTAGAGCTTTAGCTCTTATAGCCTGTTTCTGTTTCTAATTACTGCGATGCTTACCTGTTACTAAAACCACAAGTAACAAGGTAATTTCCTTGAACATCAAAGTCACTGAGAGAACCGCTATGGGTATCGAAAGTATGTTCTATGGATAAAGTATTTGGATCCCTGAGATCAATCCTCCCCGCAGGATTACCAGCGCATATTAGTCTACTATGCTGCCTTAAAATTGCACAACCACTTTCCCCTACATTCACCTGAAAGTACAAGAAGGTACTAGCGTGTGCGTGTAAGTCCGCGCTGCCTTAAACGTGTACGGAAACTCACTACTCCAGTCTCTTTGCCTCTGGTCAGATTAAAATCAATTATTTTCTCCTGATGCCCCCCCATAAGTAGCCTCGTTGGTGAAATCTGCAGCATGCATTGCATGTCTATCATATTCGGCGACCTATAATAGCGTTCAGTCTCGTGTAGTTCTTTATTTATAAAATCCTCCATTCGTGTATACTTCTGTACACATATCAAGATCAACGTACATGTGTGTAAATAGCGGTATGCCTCTCCGCAATTGACATCTTAACAAGCTTTGCGTCAGGATTAAAATTCCCTCGTCTAACGGATGAATATGCCTGACTTCTTGCGTGGCGTGTACTTGAAAAGAGGTATACTTTTGCAAACCAGGCCCATAGTAAGACGTCACGTGACCCTATAAAGCATTATTTCTGGTCAATGCGTCGCCCTATTTGCATCACTTCGTGAAATGCTTCTCGGTTAGTATTTCTTTCCATCTTTATACATTCTGCTGTGCATAAATTACTGAACAAACACCAAAGTATTCGCAAGCAGAGCCTCCGCTCAGCAATGTACTTTATCTTGCTTTAATAATGTGCATCGTACAGATTAAACAAAGACAACAGAATAGATAGCTAATCAGTTACACCTATAACAACAATTATTATACCCCTTGATTCCCCATCCACATAAGTTCTTCGACCGTATCGAAAGTAACAGTGGAAACTCCAAACCTATCCCCCCCATCGGCAAGTAAAGTGCGAGTTTCGTGAAACTCAGCTCCAGCAAAGTCCTCTCCAAATTGCTCGGCTGCAGGTACATATTCTTCAGTAGCTAAGACATAACTTGTTTCCTCCCCTGTAATAAGAGACATAAATCTACAATGAACTCCTCGCCGCTTCTTGCCATCGCTCGTATCGTTAAACATTAGTTGTGATAATATTATCGGGCCCGGAGCTAGATGAAGTTTCTACCAAGATTAATGGAGACACCTAATTTAAGAGCAAAAGTGAACGCAAGTAACAATTCACGCGTAACGTGAAATTTTAACCCTTTGCACTCGAGCAGCGCGGATACAGCGCCTGGCTTATTTGAAGTGCCAACTCGAGCGGTGCCGCAACAGTGCACACAAAAACTAATTACATGTAATATTTATCAAATTTTGTTGTTTTCGATATAAAAATAAATAAATCGGTGAAATTTTATTATTTGTATACGTTTGTTTGTTTATAACTGATTTTAAAGTACTTGTAAAATGTATCTCTAATTTGGCTGAAATCGTCTCGAGTTGCTGGTTCGCGCAAGCGAAAAAGGCCTCGAGTACAAAGGGTTAATACGCAGCTAGCGGAAGCCAGAAGTTCATATAACCATTCGGAGTGAAACTGGAAATGAAAACATTTTATTTTTATTTACACTTTGACAACAACGCATACAATGTCATGTTTCCAATCTCCACCAAAGTAAATGCGAAGACACTACTTTAAATACAACAAAACAGCTTGGATTCATGATATCATATTTTGAGTTTCAAAATATTTATCTTGCCTGTTCGAAGGCATCGAGGAAAGTGAAATAGATTTCTTCTCCAGTTCTGCTTTGTTTAATGAAATTATTCTTACTATGTTATACCATGTACGATTAATAAAGCATTATTGTTTGAAGTAGTATTTGAAACTTTGCTCAGCTCTGGTAGAAAGACACCAGATCGCGCATAATCACTCGAGCAACGAGCGTCACGGTAGTGATTTCGCGCCTTTCCGAATGCTCGAGCTCTCGATCGAATAGATCGCATATCGACACGAGGGGGGTGTTGTTTTTTTTTGGCGCCCTTGCGAGAAGGAGGTAGCGTCGAAAGTCACGCGAGATGTACTCACAGAGGAGATCTTGCTCGTCGCCGCCGCTCTCGGCCGTGGCCTCTACGGACGGATCGTAGTGGCCTAAAACCGGGTAGTCCATAATATTCCCGTCTTCAGGCGGCTCGTTTTTCAAGCATGAATTCGCCGTCGGTACGAAGGTAGCCGTGAAATCGCCGTCCAGCCGTTCGTTCTCTTTTCATAGCACAGTTTCACGCACACGCACGCACCGAACGCACGCACCTTAGTCGCCTTGGCAACTGTGCAACAAGCGAAACACTTCCCCGTGGATTTCACCGTTCCCGGGCGACTCCACGGTCCCAAGGATCGAAATCGCGCCGAGTAGAACGCTTCCCGCACCGCTTTATCCCGATACGCGACCTGGCCCGTCCATCGATATACCTTTAATTCATGATTCCACTTTTCTACGCGTTTCCCCCCGTGTAAGGTTGTATGACGGCCTTGAAGGTGGCGACATCTGCGTCTTCGCGCGTCCGGCAGTTGTGCCAATGGCAGGAATGGGAATGCCACTAGGTCGCGCCGTTTCGTGCTGTTCGCTTGGTTATGTCGCGGAGAGAAACTATGGCGCGAAAATGAGTTCGGAATCCCGAGGAAATATATGCGTAAGGTATTTTTATGATTTCATATGATTCTCATGCTCGGGAAATGATTTAATGGGTACTGTATCGGTTAACACCTCTTAATGACGGTCGTTTACATTCGCCGCATACTTTTCAAATACAACTTGCAGGAATGAATGGTTTATGATATGTCGCGTTAGGAGTATATTTGAAATGTGCTCTGTACAGTTGTTATTAATAGCGAATTCGGGAGACCCGCACTGGCCGCACTGAGTGCGAGTTTTCTCGCTTCGAATTGGCTAAAAGTCACGCTCAGTGCGGCCAGTGCGGGTCTCCCGAATTCGCTATAAGTTGTTGCGAAAAGGTTCAGATTTTTTAACCTTAAATTTGTTCTTTTGTGATCATGGGCGAATCCAAGATTTTCTTGAGGGGGAGGGGGATAGGTCTGAGAAATAGACCAGGGACATTTCCGATATTTTCCTGCTAAATGAAAAAGTGTTTTTTTAGTATCAATTTATCATATATTCCCTCATACTGCTAAGTTATTAAAAAAATTAAAATCGATTTCAAAAAAATAAAATTGCACTAAACAGTAAAAAATAATTTTTTCCTTTATTTAATCTACGTCTCTCATATTTTTCAAGTCGGTGCCTTATCATCTGCACTGTGTAAATCTGGCACTGATTTGAAAAATATGAGAGACGTAGATTAAATAAAGGAAAAAATGACTTTTTCTTTTTTAGTGCAATTTTATTTTTTGAAGTCGGTTTCAATTTTTTAAAATTTTTTTATTTTTAACTTTTTAATTATAAAACTAAAAATACATATAATATATTGACACAACATGCCTAGGAGATATGCGCGCACGTACATACAATAATAATAATTAGATGACAATAGTCTTTATTATTAACCATAACTGTAAAAATATTGGGTCAATGTTGATTTAGTGTAGGATGGGACGACCAAGGCATCACCCCCTTTCGAATAAAACAAAGATCGTCAAAATCGGTCCATATGCTGAGGAGTTATGAGGGAACAAATATAAAAAAAAAAACATTCATACGGGTCGAATCTATAACCTCCCCCTTTTTGAAGTCGGTTAAAAATAAGTATTTTTCACCTGAGGGAGGGGCGCGCCCCTCTAAATCCGCCACTGTTCGTGATGTGATGTAGATTTGAAATTGCATGGCGCCATTTACCTACTCATGATCTCTTGTTAGAAACTCTGCTGCCAAGAACGAGGTCACGCTAACTTTATTTTGTATCGAGTTGAGCATGGTGATTTTAAGGATATATGACGATATTAAGGAATTTGGCATAATACATACTTAATATTAAGTAATATTAGAGTGCTATAATATTATTTATATGAGAGAGTTATAATATTATTAATATTAGAGTGGTATAATACTATTAATATTAGAGCGCTATAATATTATTTATATGAGAGTGCTATAATATTATTAATATTAGAGTGCTATAATATTATTAGTGTTAGAGTGTTATAATACTATTAATATTGGACCGCTATCATATTATTTATATGAGAGTGTTATAATATTATTAATATTAGAGTGCTATAATATTATTAATATTAGAGTGCTAAAATATTAATATTAAATTATTAAATAGCAGTGAACACTACAGCTGAATAATTTAACGTTTAAGTATTAATATTTTATTTAACGTAATTTCGGTACATAATATTAACATGTTAAATAATACTTAAAAAAAGTATTTGATAGTTTAATAATAAATATGTCGTGTAGATACATATATTCTAGTCTGTCGATCAGAGCATTATTCAACATTGAAGTATTTCTTTTCAAAATGTAGTTACAATAAATAACGGAGGTAGAGAATCACAGAATTTGTTTACTCTATGTATATATACGCACATACACATATTTCACAAGTTAGAATTAACGTTTTACATGTTACGTGAGAAACGATGGAAATCACAGAAGTGTTAACGTGTACGTTGTAAGAGAGGTACGGGTAGTTTTACGAAAATACGTTCAAAATGTCACCCTTTCGAAAATACATTCATCTTTCGGTACTTTTACGTTGGTCTGTGCGTTGCATTACGATATCGCAGATGAAAGGATACGAGCAAGCGAGGATGTGTAAGCTTTGTTCTGTCGTTTCCTATTTCGAGCGAATCTTCTAGTTATGTATTGGCACAGTAATTTCCTACAATTACGTCACCTGAAAAGAGAGGAGCAATATAATCATATCGATTAGGTATATTACTAGACGTCTACAGGATGTCTCAAAATACGCGATACAAACTGAGACGAAATAGCACCCCTCACGAACATAAAAAAATGTGAAACTAAACTTCTTCATATGAACATTCATTTATCAGAAAATAATTTTCTAAATGTATAAGTACGATGGTGTTTGATTATTTAAGCTTCGATGTGTAAATTCTATAAAAATGTTATAGGTATTTGTACGGAGATCCAATGAATTAAATTCGAATCAAGCACGCGCGCAGACATGCATCAAGCATTCAGCTATTCAATTTCACACCCAGGTTTCTAGGAAACGGAGGTTTGCATGAACAGATTTTATTCTCCATATTTTATTTATTTTCTCGAACGAAATCATTACCCATTTGGTCGTATCATATACTGTAGTGATTCAAATGTATGTATTCGTGTGTTTTGTGTGTGTTTATGTAAAGTAATTCAAAAGATTCGGAGCATTTAAGGCATATAGAACTCAAAAACAGACAAAACATTCGCAAATTCATTCTGATGTGGTAATTTTTTACTTTTGATAATTACATTACTATAATAATTAATTATGTGATAATACGATATGACAACAATTATTAATGAACAGAAATGCACAAAATAGTTTAATATGACTTGTGTTAAGTAGGATTATTTTTCATGCATGTTCTTAAATGCTCCAAATTCTTCGATTATTTATTTTTTTACATCACCTATATAGAGTGACTCACGAAAATAGGAGTTGCATCTTCGGTTTGATTAAAGATGACCGAACAGAAAGTGTTGCATAACATTGCATGATATAAAGTGCAGTCTAATTTTTTGTAAATAGAACTGTATATTATATTTAAGAAAATCAAGTTGACTGAATATTCTGTCTACAAAAATACTTTTATACGCAGAATAGTTACAAGAACTGATTCACTTAAAAGAAAATACAGAATCTTATTGAGAAAGGAAAAATGCAGTTGCACTTCGTAGTTGGAACATTGCAAATACGAGCAAGATCATTCACAAGATAATTTAACGCTTCCCCCTTTATTACTGATTCCTGTCTTCGATCAAATGAGGGATACAGTTCGTCTCAATTGCGTTACTCACCCTGTGTAGAATGAAATATCGAAGTAAAAACAATTCATAATAATTACCTCACGGGCAGAGAAAAATTATTGTAGTTAGCAATAGCAAAATTGTTGCTTAGTGTAACAGCGTGAAACTTTCATTAATGCAAAGTTGCTAGTAAAGTTGTCGGAGTTGCAAAATACGAGGTGGAAGAGAAGCTCGTTCTGTAGAAGTCTTTTTGAGTGGAGGGTTTCCAAAGTATTAAGAATTTGTTTTAAAAACGTCAACATGACCGTAAGACCTGATAAACAATTTCAAATATGTATTAGTTCTTGCATGACTGTTTTCAGAAATATATATGTATATATGTTATTAACCTACTAGCAGTCTGAGACGTATACCCTGTTGTAAACGCGAAAGATAGTCCAAATATTGACTGGTGGTACTGCAAGGAATGCAAAGAGTTCAGTTAGAATGATTGAATTCGTGATTCACCGCAGTAATATAATTTTTGAACACTTGACAGTATAATTGGCAAATGCAAAGGGATTAAGTGAGGGAGTACTGAAACGATTAATTTTAAGTCAAAGGAAATATTATGAATATAGAACCATGAATTATTAGGAAACAAGCGGTAGAGTTGTTTGTATAGAAGCTTACTCAATGGCGAGTTTATTTTCTCTCAATTTGGATTTTGTTTTAAATTATTACATATCGAATACTAAAGCAATCCAAATTACTCGATGTGTGTATTTGGTAATGATTTAAGTTTAGTTAAGAAGGGATGGTATCAGAGGATGATGGATATGAGCATATTTCAGTATAGCTGCCACAAACGAGCAGTTATTTTTATAAAAAAATGATTTTAAATATTAATACCTCCTTAACTACGTTAAGAGTTGAGTACTTTTCAATTATTACCATAATTTGGGCGGTGTCTTTGGTCATCACTAGAAAATCCAGGGTTGAAATTTTGAAAATGGAGTTTATTTGTTCTATATATAATCCTTCCGTTTAGTCAGGTTTTATAATTTTCAATTAAACACTCCAATTTGAAAACACATTGCATTTGGAAATGAAAGAGTTTACCACTCATTTAAATACTATATGGCATTCTTTCAATTTCCACATCTAATATTTTCTATATTACTATACTATACTGAAAACCAAAAATTTGGTTAACCATATTATACAAACCAACAAATTTCTACTAAGCAAGGCTACAGAAAGCTTTCACACATGGTATTCCACAAAGATCACTTTACTTCTACTGCAGTTAAAGAGGTCTAAAGTGACCTAAGAGATCTAAAAATCTAAAGTGACCTAAGAGATCTGAAGATCTAATGTGACTTAATATTTCTAAAGATCCAAAGTGACTTTTCATAGAACCAACTAATAGGTAGTTGTTATAGCTCAATATTCAGAAACCTGTTACATTCATCATCCCCCACATTTCCAGTTCCGTCTGATCCCCAAAATCTTTGAGTCTGATCCCCCATCCTCATTCTTCCCCTTGCAAATATAGTAAGAAATTAATTTCAACTTCGAACCACAAATTGGCTAGCCATGCGTCCGTTACCTTAGTGTCGTCGTATCAGACGGGTACGGTGGTGAAGAGTGCTAATGAGAGCCCTGATATCTTCGTCGGACTCTGCTGACTGTCGTCGGGACATCCAATTGTTCGGCGTGCCAGTTAGCGAGAAAACAGTTTGCTTGCACGGTTGCGTTGGAAATGATGATCGTCGAATGAGTGGCGGGGGTTTCGCACCTACGGTTCGATTTAGCCATTTACGCACGATACTTTTTATAACTCGGCCGTGCTGATCTAACTATGTGCTACCTAATAAGCGTAAAGCAGATCGATGCATGCCTTGCATTTCAAAAGACCTGTGACTCAACATCGGTTGCCTCGGTACGAAGCGTCTCTGCACGGGAAGTTCGACCGTGGATGCTTTTCTTGAACTGGCCCTACCTGCCTTAGACGAGTCCTTAGGCGTTTTTCAAAAATATGCACATGTTCGTATACTCGTGTTGTTTTTGTGTGTGTAATGTGTGTTTAATTCTCTTTTCTTTACACGCGAATAGAATCAGAATTGGTTTCGTTACTGGCAGACGTAAAATCAATCAGTGTAAAGCATCCTCACATCGTTTCTTACAAAAATATTTAACTGTCCCTGATGAAAAATACAACGTACCCTATGCACTATACAAACAATGGTATTCTATGTAATATTCATCTATGATATTTTTAATCTCGTTAATCTGCGCTTCTATCTCTACTATTATCACTTGTATTTACGGCTCTTCAAAACATTACATTCTAATTGATCTCGAACCGCTACTACCTCTCTCTCCCTCTCGCTTACTCTATCGTACGAGTATCTGTGCGTTTTGTTTTCTGAAACGTGGCTAGCGTGAATCTACATTGATTGGATATTCAACCACAAAGCTATAACTCGTGAAAAAAATCGTTATTATCCGTTAATCTGCATCAACTGTTAATCTGGTTAAGTTTAGGAAACTAGTGCGGTCGCCGCTGTAATACCTTGTCTCTAGCGAAACGTATTCGCAACACTTCAACGAGAGCAGCTATCGCCGAAATCAGAAGCATCGTCACGAGAATATGTCCTGCGACTGGAACGGATTTCATTCGACGATCTTTGCCACTTTCCTCCGTGCTCTCTGTCAAGTTATCACCGACGGTCTCCTTCGTAGCCTTCGACCTATCCTCGGCATCTTCGCTGCCCGTCTCAACTCTGTCCTCTTCATCGTCGTCCTCTATATTATCGCTCGCATAAACTCCCCTATACGTACAATTTCCATCGTAATCGCTGCGAAACACTGACTTCAGACGGTCCTGGTACTGGAGTTTCGGGCAACGCTTCAGCTTCCTATGATCCAGCGGGATCAACGTCGTCTCCTTCCTCGTCGCGTTCCCCATTGCTTCCATTGCCAGGTTCTCATTCTCACCGGTCTGATTTTCGGTGTAGTAGTTGGTGTTCATCATCAGCCGCAACGGCAACGACAGCAGCACTCCGAAGATTATCAGTATGACGAGAATGCTGACATTGATCCCCAGCGAGATCCGCTTCTCAGACATGTTGACGAGACGTTGCATAATGACGCCGTTCACAGGTCGGTTCTTTTCGGTGTACGTTGGGTCTCGATTGGTCGAACTGCATAGCACACGGGTACCAGAGTTTTCACATTCATGCTGGCGAGCGATCGCGGCGGAGCGCTGGTGGCTGTCGGATGGTGTCTCCTTCAGCTTCACATGGCCGTTGCTCGTGACGGACACCAGAACGAGAACTTTCCAATCGCTATCAGTGGAACAATAGAACGAACGGCGATGTATCTTTCCCTATCTTTCGTTCAGGCGCAACTGTTGCGCATTCTGTTGTGACTGCAGTTCGAAGTGAGCCTGGACGTCGGCTGATATTGATTTCCAGGTAGAGCAGCCGCGTACGCGCAAGTCTCACCGCTGCCACTTCTGCCGAGGAAGCTACACTTGGCGGTAATTAGATACCGTTTAAATTAAGCTCCCCGTAAAACAATCAACGCCTGCGACAGAACCGCCCTTGTTCGAGCTGGTGATAATGTGCAATCGATACGACGCTTAAAGTGTCTGTTCGGCGAGCCTTGAGCTCTAACAATGGGATGCTGCGTGCTGCAGTGTGTCACGTGGATAGATACTATGTTAGAAATATGTGTGGAGTGATTCTCAAATGGGCCAAGTTATGCAGAAGGCTAAGCAACATTTGATGATCTGAAATTGAGTAAATTTAGTTTGAAGATTTTAATTGTTAAAGAAAAGTCGCTTTGTGCTTTATTTTTATTGGGTATATTATATTTCTTGTTATTGTTTTACAATGTTTTTAATGGGTTATTTAACAGCGAGTAGTATAATTAATATTATTTTAAATTTTCTGCAGTTTTTGTTTTTAAGACTGAAATGGCTTGGTAATTTTAATAATTGTATAATGTAAGAGTTATTCTATGGGTTGGTAATTTTTGCAATGTAAAGGTCACAAAATTATGGGATCCATACCGTGTTGAACTAATTTTTTATTATTTTTAGGGATGGTAGGTTTCTGCATAACTTGCAAGGAACGATCCCAAACCCGGAAATTCAAACAATTCTAAAACTTTGTGAATATCTAAGGAATTTCCTCTTGATTACAACGCAATTTTTTGTCTGCCCAAATTCACTCTCAGGTGGTGGAATTGACCTCTGAAAATCCGGTTATTTTCCGATTTTGTAGTATAACTCGTGAATTGTAAAATATTTTTTTATCAAATGATAGATCTAATTAAAAGAAGTAACTTGTGTCTTGAATCTTTTTTTCTATGTCTCACAGTTCGCGAGTTATGATACGAAATCGAAAAATACCTGAATTTTCATGGATTAATTTTACTCCCTTTGGAGTGAATTTGGGCAGCAAACAAATATTGCGTTGTAATCAGGAAGAAATTCCCTACATGTTCACAAAGTCTCAGAATTTTGTTAATTTCCGGGTTCAGGATCTTCCCTTGGTCCAAATGAAGAAGTTAATGTGATTGTACAGTTTGAAGAAACAAAGGATGGATTGTTCCAGAATCATGGACTCAATTCTTCTTTTTTAAATACAATATATTTTTTATCCTGTGCAGTAATGCTTAATTTTAAAGAAATATTAAATATGTTACATCTTACATCCTATTTTTTGAAAGATTATTTTGTGTTTGGGACTTTCAACATCCTCGTCATGGGTCATTGCACATGTGTGATTTTCTTCAATAAGCATAAACGGCTTTAGAAACAATGAAACGTTTTAACAACATCAATGGAGATTCTAATTATTACACAAAGCTACTTGCAGAAGTCCTCCCTATAAGTGGTACGAGTGTACCATTGGTCAGTTTGCTGACTTTAAGAATATAAATTCAGTTTTCCAGTGGAAGCAACTGTAAATTTTTTATTTCGCTGTTTATTGCATCAGACGCCTTCCCAATAGTTACTATTTATACGAGAATCTTCTAATATATTCAACGAAAACCATCATCCACAGCAATCGTATCGTAGCCTCCATTAGTGACTATCTGAATCTCCACGTATGAAAATAATTTCGAAATCTTCGAGCCTTTCGCAATCCACAGCTCTTGTAATTAAAACTATTAAAACCTTTCGACTGTTAACTGCCTTTTGATCACCCGGGCTATTAAAAGCTACGGTTGGTAGCCAATGATCCGTAACTTAATAGACTACAAGCGGAAAACCTATTTCAGTACCGGTACCTTGTTAGATTTCTGATAGAGCTAGGTGGCACGCTGGTTAAAATGTTGACATCTCCTTAATGAGCACACCTCATATCTATAAACCTCTAACAGTTTCATCCGACTAAGAAGCTCTAAAAAAAATTTTGTTTACTCTTCAACTGTCTCCTTGGACTAGCACTACTAGCAGTGTTTGGAAGTGAGAAGCTCGCGCGTGTTGAAATACTGCGGACGTTTGAATCAAGGAAGAAGAGATTTGTGAATAGAGTAAAGGAAGTATCCGCGCGGATCTCGGCTTGCAGGAGCTGGCCGCGCAGCAGTCGATTCATCGTGCAACGAGGCCTTCGACTTTCGCGTGGAAAGGAAGGAAGCGGTAGCGCGGCAAGGGTGGCGAGGGAACGCTTTTGAAATGGGGCAGGTTCTCTAGCGTGTGCATACATAAATAATATTAGACAATATCGAATTAAAATTCGCATCTTTCTGCGGCGCAACAATGGACCGTGGTGCCCCAACAAAGGGAATGCCCGCCGCGGTGGTGGTTGGTGGCGGTGGTGGTAGCATCGGCGGCGGCATTTATAAAAGTAATAAAACAGTCGAACAACAACTCTCCTGAAGTGAGTAGCGCCGCGAGAGGAAGAGAGAGGTGGAGGAAGGTGGAAAGGGCGGAGGGAGCGGGATACTCCTGGAAGGTGAAAAGAGGAGGGCGAAAGGAGGCACAGAAAAACAGACCAAAAGAGAGAGATGAAGCACAGGAGAACAGCGACCCGACCCGACCGACCGGTAGCCCAGCCAGCGCACGTATATCTTGCTCTGCTACACCGCAACGCCGATTCTTCGAGGTTCTCATTGATGAATTCGTTCTGTTCGACCAGCGAATGCGCTCGATTTTTCATCCCTCCCCGGCGCGCCAACTCGGCTCAAGTGAAACCACCGACAGATCGAGCCACCACATAATAATCACAACATCATTCATACCTGCTAGCGTCTAGCGAAGTCTCCCCAAAAAACGAAACAGAAGGCTACCGAGATTCCAGCGCGATCTCAGTCGACATTGGCACAGCGGCCGGTTTCTTGATTAGCACAATTATTAATCCATCACCCGGCGCGTTTATGCCTCCGTTAAACCCGTTCCCCTGCCTCTCCAATCGGTATCGAATCGCTGGAGCATCCGTTTCGCGAATATCGCCAGCGCTAATTTAATCCCGGATACCAGTTCTGCACGAGGGAATCCGCGCACCCCGGCGAAACCAGTTCTCTAAACGAAGCTTAATGAGATTAGCTGGCGGGCAAACATCGGAAAACGATGTCGAACGGCTGGTGTATAGGTGTACCGTCCGGCAAGTGGCGCAGGTGCCCGCAGCCGATGATCGGGAGAGTCGGCGAGAGATGAGCGAAGGTTGAGAGCCAGGGTATGTAGAGCAGATGCTCTGGCCATGGCAGTGGTGGCGGGGTGCGTGATTTTTCACCGCCGACAGCTCCTCCTTCGAGAACCGCGCATTCCACCTCCTTCCTTCCTTCTTCTTCGTGCCCCTCTCGCTCGTCCGCCGTCGGTCTCCTTCATCCTTCACTCTTCGTTCGCCGTCCAACCGCCGCCCGTCTCGCTCCTTCGCTCCGGCTCCCCGTCCCGTCCACTTTCGTCTCTCCCTCTCGCTCTATCCCATTCGGTGGCGAACATCGGCAACGTATGCCGCGGACACGCCACTGGACACCAGTTGCACGATCTTAGATTTGCTGATCTCGCATCCCGAGTGCACCGACACAGGGATGCACTCGGTGCAGCACACGATACCGCGAGGGGCACGCCTGGCAGTGCATCCTTCGGCTCGCGTGTGCGACTGCCGCGGCGTGCACATCCACGCACGCGATGTACACAAAGGGCTGGGGCCCAGCTATGCCCGTGACCGTTCCGAGAAATGATTTTCAATAATCGACCAGCAGGGAAATATGAACGCCTGTCCAACAGGGGGGGGAGCCCCGTGTCACGATCTATCGGTAATTTTGATTGATTTCCCATGTGCGGCCGCGCGCCCGCCGCTGTCCATCACCGCGCAACACGCTCCTTTCCCGAGAAATAGTTGGATAACATTTTGCGGCAACTATTGCGTCACTCGCGGCGGAAATGGGTATCTTATCGGCCGTCCCAATTTCGCTGATTGCGCCTGAACGTGAGTAGCTTCTGGAATTGATTGCGTTCTGGGGTCTGGTTTAATCACTTGTTTAGCGTGGAGCTGGGTACCTCCAGGCACTTCTTGCCGCATCATCTTTTAAGTTTCATTGTTAGTTTGATGAGGTGATAGGGTCAATGGTCAATTTCTATCAGGAAGGTGGAATACCAATTTGCGGGATAGTTGGTGTTGGTCTCACAGTAGCGCACTCGGGATTTAATCTTGAGGAGAGCTGAGGTGAATAGATAAACATATTTCTAAAATTCATTGGGTGATTATAAAAATTTATTTAAAGAATACAATCAAATTTTCTTTTCTTTTTACAAAGTTCTTGGATTACTTCAGTCGTGGTTACATTAATCTTCTTTTTTCTTTTGGTTTAGTGTTTGCCAGGGTCCCATCACACTCTGGTGGCATATAAGGTAAAAGACCCAATACGTGGACACGTCCCAGTAGCTGGACACTGGTGCAAAATACTGATTAGTACATTTAATATCCGCTTTATTAAAAAAAACTATCTTATTAAATTATTCAAATATTTAGTAAAATATATTCATATATATATATTTGACTAAATATTTGAATAATTGAATAAAATAGTTCTTTTGCACCAGTGTCCAGCTACTGGGACGTGTCCACGTATTCGGTCTTTTACCTTAATGATTGTTTAAACTTCCTTTACTTTTGAATGAAATTCTGTAGTTTGCAGCTATGGTGCTTAAATCATCATTCCTCTGAGACAACTGCAAACGCAACTCCCAAAGTGTTCTGACGCATAGCAAGCATTCAGTAGTTGCTAACTGGCGCTGAGGATATATTCACTGACCAGAGATTCAGCTTACTCAAAAAGCTAGATAGAAAACCGTGTGAACATGGTTCAAGTACCAGTCACAAATCACCGACCATTTTCACCACTCTTTTCATGTAGATACACCTTTCCCTTCTCGCACAAAACTTACATTCTTCCTGTAACAAGTTAGCCAAGAACGTCGCTCGCTACGTGGCCACCACTATACTCCCGGAATGCAACAGAATTCATCTTGTTCTACACGCTGTCGAACGTTCCCAGCACAGAGCTGAAGCCGCTGTACTCGCTACTGTTCCCTGTTCATCGAGAACAACAGCCCAGGGTGTCCAAAATCGCGAGGGTTGATTTACAGGCTCGCGATTGAGGCGATCTCCTAGTTCGGTGGCTCGTATTTCGCGGATAAACTCGCCTACTTACGATTTACAACGAGCGTACGCGGCGGGCCGCCGCTCGTTAAGCTTGTAATTTACATTTGCCAGCCGGCCGCGGAACATAGTCGAACCGCCCGTTGAATGGAATCAACACTCGGGAAAGAGCGTTCCCCGCGGAACGAGTGATTTACGTAATACCCGCTCGTGCCTGTGCGCAGCGCTGGGCTCGGTCGCGCATAGAAAGCGAGATCGACTTGTAAATCGGATCGCCATTATGCAGATAGCGAGATGCACGGATCGAGCGTTACGGGAAAAAGCGCGCGGGCCCGCTGTTCCTCGGGCCGGGTGGATTTACAATCGACGGGAGATCGGAAATCACTGGCCAGGGTAGGCATTAGCCATCAAAGGTATCGAAGGCGCGAATGCAGCTAATTGGCGTAGCACGAGCCGCGTACGGGTAGCTCAGGGGAGCCGCATAGCTGTGAAATTTCCATCGAAAGCGTTTATAAAGCACGAACGGGGGACGATTGGACGGGCCGCGATGGGCAGCCGGGAGAGTCGCGTCTCCCTCGTAGAATGGCGGCAGGTTGAGAGAGGAGGGAGGAAGGGGTTAGGGATCGCAATTACGCAAATTGCGGCTCTGTTCTCGCCTCCTTCGGGGCTTGCTGGCCGCGGAAGGGCATCAAGACGGGCAGCACAGGCTTGAAGGATGGTGTTACATGGAATGCTCAACGTTTCGCACGTACGGGCACGTATACACAGAAGCTCGAATAGCTGGTACTCCCAGCCGATCAGTCCCCCGTTCGGACGAGCAATTTGAATGAACGACACGAGCAGCGAGTTTGTTGTCGGGCAGATCCGACCGGGGCTACCGTTTCCAGCCGCGGCCTGTGCATCTCCCCGAGGTGGCGGGCATCCTCCGGTATCAGGCCTCGCTCCGGAACGAGAGGAATCGCTTTAACAGCGATGAAAAATGCTGTTTATATCGGGGAAACTGGTCGAACGGCGTCTGGACTCGATGCCAGGGAGCAGCGCGTGCCTGCTGCGGTCTTATTAGCGCTGATCAGCCCAGCGATAAATTTATGTGCCGGGCCGAGATATATATGCCGCGAGGCATCGTCGCGATGGCTAAAAAACGACGCTGTTACGCGGGATCCCTGTAGTTTCTGCCGTAGATTCAGCCTCCACGGCCATGTCGCGGAGGTTTTTGCCTCCGCGATGGCTGCGCGCGGCTGACAGTGCGCCTAACAGAGACCGACAGAAAATCTATCAGGCTTTCAATGAAACCACCAGATACGCACCGCGCCAGGAATTTCTAATGCTGACGCGCGCCAGCTATGTCGAGCACGACGATTGGCGAGAAATCGTTTTATAGTTTGTTACTCCGTTTTTGCTCGGACGAATCTGTCTGTGGTCGTCCTCCTCCTGCTCCTCTTATTCTCGCGTCACGAAAGTATCCCACTTCTTACTTCTTATCTTTTCCGCTGGTGGGTGCCTGCCGGCTACTCCAACCCCGGTGACAGGCAACGGTTGCTTTTCTTGTGTTTTCTTTGCTTCGCTAAATCCCTTAGATCCTTAATTTGCTGTTATAGGTTAGATGATGAGTCTTCTCAGTAGGGTATATTTAGAGTTTGCTAGGACCTTTTCTACGCTTCTCAAGCTTTGGCTGACCACTCGAAGTAGAAGTACTTGACATAACACCTACAGCCCTAAGAACATCTATAACTAAAGTTGCAACAGCAGTCTCCCATCCCATAAGGGTGGGAAGTTTTGCGCTATCTTGGTTAAATGAATAGATTCCACGTATTTTTTCAGAAAGTTTGCGACTGTTTCATTTCAGGCAGCGAACTATACCGACTATTCAGAAGCCAAGGAAAGAATTGATAATCCCAATTACTATCGATGTTCAGCCGACAGATAATATCCGTTTCGAGCTCCAGGAGTCGGGGTCGCTGAAAGAGGAGCTCCGCAAGCGTGAACCCGCTCACCAGGGGCGTATTAACGGCGGTGCCATAACGTGGGCATTTATTTCTCTATCGGCGGCATCCGTTGGATGCAGCGCGCCGCGGCCGCAAGGAAACGATGGAAATTTATACGGGGCCGATAATTAGCGAGCCGAATCGGCTCCCGGGAGGGAGTAGCTCAGTGGCCGCCGGTAATCGCCGTAATTTATGCCCGCTGCTCAGGATATAAGCTCGTTGAGATAGGCCAGGAGCGTAAAAAGGCGCACGGCGAAAATGTCGCCCAATTAACGGCGAATTGGAGCGGTCGAGGTCGCGTGTACACACGTCCGTCCCTCTGTGTTCGTGCTCACACACGTGTTTCCTGAGTGCACGCACCTATACAGGGTGGCCAGGTAGGATCGAATCGAGTGAATTACAAAACGAGCGTCGCCTATGAATCCCTCCAATTCGTTCATTCCCTCCTCCATCTGGCCTTCCGATAAGGTATCGTTGAAATGGCCGCCGTCAGAACGACCATCTTTCCAGCAGAAACCCGTGGCCTGCTGTACCCGCAGGACGGCGCAGCCTAGCGCTAACGCGGTTACAGTTTTAACGACGTTATTCCCCCTCCCTTCGGTGTATAATTAAAATCGAACACCTTGTATATAAATACACGCGGATATTCTTAAGCGTTCTTACGCGCGCGGGGATGGTACACGCGCGGAGGACGCGGCGGAAGAGCGGACGCTTAACGAGTCGCTCTCTCGCGCAAAAGCTGCCGCTGCGCCATTAGCGAGCGGGCAAGTGAGCCGGGCTTAAATAGCGCGAGCGTTCAACCGGACGGAGAAGGCCCTGCCACGGCCGAGCCGCGCCTCCCTTTTGAACTTCGAGCCACTTTTACGATTTTATTATTGGCTCTTACGCTCGCGATATTTATGCGACGTCGCGCGATATTTTCCACGGCGCAACGCGTCGACTTTAATGGTGCCCGCCTTTAGCCCCCCCCCCCCCTCCCCCTCCCCCCTCCCCCGTCGCCCCTTTCTGGAGACGATCCTCTTAGGGGCGACGCATTGCGCGGTGCGCTAATAACGCTTCGACCGAGCGGAACTTAATTAGGAGGCTACGGACAACGACGGCGAACGAGCCACTCTTGCGCCGCGTCGTTTACCATCCGGGCGAATACTTGGAGATTTCCAATTCCACGGGATTCCGTGCACCCATTCCCCGCTGATAATTTAGTTGTCTCTGTTCCGGCGTTCATTAAGCCGCGGCTGGCCGCGCCAGCCAGCTTGTTGGGCTTTTTTTAGCGGGACTTCTTGGGTCAAATTAGGCGGCTGTCGATGATTGGTGACGGTATCGAAGCGAGGGTATTGGGGCTCGCGTGCGTTCATGGGCGAACGGGTGGTGGTTGTGGAGATGTTTGAGTAATGTCATAATTGGAGAGAGCCGCGGATGCTTTGAGAAGACCCTCTGCGAGTCTCTACGAGTTTTCTTTGGGTGAAGTACTTTGGTGTTATGTGTAGAGGCCTAGGAACATCTGTGGGATGGCTGCTCCTTCGTATCGGAGGCTACATAGAGATTGCTGGGATCATTTGGCTAATCAATCGAAATAGAAGTACTTTGGTGTGGAACCTAAAGGTCCAGGAAGATCTATAAGTCAAGCTACAGCGGCAGCTGCTCTTTCACAGTAGGGTATATTTAGAGTTTGCTAGGACCTTTTCTACGCTTCTCAAGCTTTGGCTGACCACTCGAAGAAGAAGTACTTGATATAACACCTAGAGCTCTAAGAACATCTATAACTAAAGTTGTAACAGCAGCTGTTCTTTCACAGTAGGATATATATAGAGTTTGCGAGGACCTTTTCTGCGTTTCTCAACACTTGGCTGGCCACTTGAAGTAGAAGTAGTTGATAGAGCACCAAGAGGTGACCATCGTAGGAGACCAGGTGTATAGATCTCCCAGGGAAGATCTTCACTTCAAACTCCACCTCCACTTGATTGATCTCGGCGAATCGTGCTCCGCGAATGGCACTTGCATCGGTGTGTAAAATTTCTAGAGATGCGACTATGAGTAGCTATAGCAATCGTCAATTAACATTCCTGATGCCTGGCCAATTCGAAGGATAGTTTTACAGAAGCGATCAGTTAATTACATTCAGAAGCTATTCAGGTTATGCACATACCATTATTTCACTCATAGAAAACCAGCTTTCAGCCTAGACTTCATTACTCCGCCGAGTGAATCAGTGAATATCCCTTGATGAAGATATGAGCTGCTGTCAGAAAGGTATCCATTGATCGGATGACAGACTGTAAGAAGGGCCTGATATAATCTCCCACGTCTATCGGATGTTAATGACCC
The DNA here is from genome assembly GCA_929113495.1 of Andrena minutula. Classification (NCBI taxonomy): domain Eukaryota; kingdom Metazoa; phylum Arthropoda; class Insecta; order Hymenoptera; family Andrenidae; genus Andrena; species Andrena minutula. The sequence continues at coordinate 21,124,712 of OV815994.1, forward strand.
TAATAAATGTAACCGGGGCGAGCAGGAGAGCATTGACATTGAGATAAATCGATATATCTACGCATCCCCGTTGGCCACTCCGGTTAATATTTATTTATGCATCTCAACCGGCCAGCTTCAAACTCGTTTGGCGACGTAGGACCTTCCTCTCGTCTTCGTTCATGAAACGTTGGATGAAGTTTCCAGAACACTTCTGAGGATCTCCGCGACCCAACGTATTACTTTCCTCTAACGATCGAGGTTTTAATTCATCATCGAAGAAAGACTGTTCACTCAGAGAAATCTATAGAAAAACCTCCTATGAAAGTTGCATGCTAATTGCAAAATTTGAGTTTGATGGACAGTTGTACCAGGCTTTGCTAGAAAGTGCCAGCCTCGGAATAATTTCAGAGAGGAATTGGATTAGGTCAGGTTTAAAAAAACAAAGAGGACATGTCACTAATCATTAGCGGTTAGAGTAGCACGCGATGAAGTGAAGGTTCACGTGAAAGTGTGGCACACTTGCCAATTGCAGTATTTTTAGAGCTTAGGATACGACTTTTTCCGGGCAAAAACCGCAGCAGTTTCTGCTGGAGCCGAGCGCACACCTTGACGCAGCCGTTCGGATACTTTTGTCGTGGAGATCTTATCGCGAGCGTGTTCCCTATGGTTTTCACAAGCAGCGTCCGTATATGCAAACGAACGAATTGCACGTTCTGTTTGTTCCCTCGCACACGTGTGCGTCCGATTCTCTCGACGGTGAGGCTCGCAGGCAGCTGCAGAAGGGACCGTTAGAAGTCGATAACGATATTTAAGTAGTTTAAAGGAGGCCTAGCCCCGTTGCGTGCCGATCGTGTCCATTTTACGAGGCGCGAACGACAGCCGGCGCTGCGATCGACCGTCACACAGACAACGCTTCGCATGTTCCCGACAGCGGGGCCAATGTGTACCAAACTACGTGATTTTTTAATTCACTGGCCGAGTGTGTACAACACCGGGGCACAGTCTGCACTGTAGGGGTGTGCGATTCACCTGAAAGAATCGATTCTTGAATCGATTCAAAATCGGATTATAAGAATCGATTCAAAATCGGATTATAAGAATCGATTCAAAATCGGATTATAAGAATCGTTTCAAAATCGGATTATAAGAATCGATTCAAAATCGGATTATAAGAATCGATCCTTCTAAAAAATCGGAACCAAAGAATCGATTCGGGAAGAATCGAGATGAAAAGAATCGCCATAAAACTTTTCTCCAAAATTAGTACATATAGAAGTCGATTTTGAATAATTTTGAAAGAATCGTTATAAAAATTACTTTTACAAGGAACAATTTGGGATAGTTGTTGAAGGGCATTGTATTGAATAGAAGAAATATTTTGTTATTCATTTTAAATATTTTATTCATCATGTAATTGTCATTCTTTCATTGTTAAGGAATTTAAAAACAATAATTGCTGTAAATGTTCAGGTGATAAACTATTTCTGTGATCAGTTAAAATATTTCCAGCTTCTGAAAATACACGTTCTGATGGCACAGATTTTGCCATGATTGGTAGATATTTTTTCGCAATGATACTTAATGTAGGATAAATCCTTTCGTACTGTAACCAATATCCAGAACATAAGAATTGTATATAAATTTGGCGGGAATGCTGTATAAATTTTGCGCGAATCATGTGTAAATGGCGGGAAACGTATAAGACCAGGAAAACCTACGCATCAAGTAGTTTGATTGGTCCTTTCACTAGTGGCAATTAATTCCGCCAGAGGGCAAAAAATCGGTTATCGATTCATAAATCAAAAAATCTATTCGGGAGAAAATCGGATACCAAAGAATCGATTCAAAAGATCGATCTTTTAACCAAAAGAATCGATTTTCTGAAGAATCGAATCGGAATCGAACACCCCTAGTCTGCAGACTTGCCTCCAGGCGCATTGACGACACTGAATTAGTTTATTCAGCTTCGTGACTTGTGGTACCTGGTCGGTTTAAATGGTAAATTCATCTAAACCTTCGCCTAATACACGCTGTTTGCATTTCTGGAGGTGTGTGGATGTTTTCCTTTGCACCTCGTCAAGATCTACGTAACTGTAGATCAACACAACTTTGTGGGTTTATAGGGTGACTCAAGGCAAGAATTTGTGCCCAATCGCCCTTTAAGTGTGTGAAATTTAATCTCAATTTCAAATAGACACCCATTTTTTCACGTGTAACTCCTAAAGTACAATTGACGGAAAAATTTGAAACAAGAGTTTAATGCTAAAATAAGCGTTGCAAACCTGCGTTAACAAAATTTTGCAGAGTTTAAAAAGAACCTGACCAAAAAAACCTTTTTCAAAATTTTGTTAACGCAAGTTTGCAGCACTTATTGCATCATTAAACTGTCCCTTGAAACATTTTTTCTGTCTCTTGCACCCTGTGAATTAAACGCGAGAAAGTGGGCGTTCCAATCGGTGAGCGTGGGTTCGCGGTGTAGCCTTGTAAGTGCTCCTTGAGTGACCTAAGTTCTTGCAATTGCATCTGTTAGGACTATCAATGAAGAAGAAACTCTAATGTAGCTGTTGGTAATGATAGTAAAGTGTTGAGGTAATTTTTAAAAAGAATATGATTGCGACTAACACCAAGCATTTTTATCTGATTAAATCGATACCTATAGTTGATATTCTTACTTATCGAACTTATACAAGTTAGGGATAAGAAAGGAATTTACCACATTAGTTGTTAGGCAATTGATTATGTGATATTGGAAATAGTTTCGATCCTGACAAATTATCGTATTCGCCAATGAGGTTTTTAAGTATACTCACGTTTACATTTCTGATTAGAGTTACCATCGTCCTTTCAGTGTATCCGCCAGCGAGATTGCAAAAGGAAGTGATAGGGGGCGGATCATTGCAACGCGTACAATAACAGCGCCTTGTGATTCGATCTATTGCTACCATCGTTCGGAACGTGAAAACGTGGAAGTCGTTTCTGCCACCATTCCGCATGGTTGCCCATAGCTATGCCACCACTACTATTACCCGATCAACTGTTTCGTTCGCGGTTGGCGATAGGTGCAACGCGATTTGAATTCACCGCGAAAATTCTCGGGGAATGAACAATTCGTGCGCAAATGTATATCTACGCGCAATAATTACAGAATTATTCTATTCAGGCGACCTTATCGATCTTTAAACCGTTACAATGTGTACATTGAATGCTATGACATGATTTTTACATTCGACATGCATATCAGACCTGTTTAATTCATTATCTTGTATTAGTTGTGTTTAAATTATTTTCTGTCGAGAATAGTGATTAATATCGTAAATACTCTAACATGATAAGATGTTAGAAACTGGAATATGTGGAGGGAATAAACTGGATCTTATTTTAGATGTTTCTTTTTCATTGCCTAATAGACGTTGGACTAATGAAAGTAACTTTTATCAGATATAGGTACTCTTTAATTAATATTCGAAGCTGGTAGTCATCTTCTATCTTCCATTAGGTCTCCTGAAAGAATTTGCCTTTTTGCCACCACTGCTTTTTCGTCATGTAAAATTGAGGACCTTAAGGTAACAAGAGGGGTGCAGCCCCATCTTTACTAACTTCAAGTAAATTAGAAAAAACTGTTCACAAAATTATTGCTTTTCACAGAATAAGTAGTAGTTATTAAGTTCATAAGTTCTTACTTCTATTTTTGGCGAAAAAATATTCCATAATAAAAATATTAATGTTAATATTAATATTTCTATTTTTATTTATTTGCAATTAATCGCTCATTTGTTATCAAATTCGTATCTAGCCTGCACTAAATGATGTAAATTTTTTTCTCGTATATTACACATCGTTAACTCAAAAACTGTAAAAAACGGAGTTGCACCCCGTTGGCTACAGTTCTCAATTATTCAGACACTTCATTAGCAGATCATTTAATTCGATTACGATGGTAGATCGACACTCTATATGTTCGTTGAAGATTAACAACGAAGTTTACATGCAGTACACAAAAAAGATCTTGAGAGAAGTCAAGTACACGTTTTAAAATATATATCAAACAGGTACTCGAGCATAAAAAGCTGTAGAAACTCGCGATACACATAATAATATCGATGCTACTAAACGAAGGGATGTCGAAGAGCAAGAAACAGCTTGTCTCCAGTTCCTAGTGGCAGTAAATGAAAATGCTGTCCCTATCAACTTCTCTGTATAAGGCTCTCCATATAGTTTCTGAAATTTCCTCGACCGATACTGGTCCAGCAACATTCGGAGTGACTCAGTGTCTCACGATGATTGAGTATTCGAACGGCAATCCGCTCTGAATGACTATCGCCAGTCGTGGCTCGGTGCACCGTAACTGCCGTAGTACGCCGGCGAAGTTCGTTTTTGTAGCTCGTGCATCGCGTTCCTGTCACGACAATCGGTGTTAACCGGCAATTCAGATCTCGGCTAACGACTAGCAATTCCAACAAGCGTGTGCACATGCTTGCACACAGACAGGATGCACGTCGAATCTTAAATATTTGGAGATCAAAAGCCTCTTCGCGTGAGACACTTCTATGGATGGCAGTAAAAAAATAGTGAAAGTGTGTTATATACAATTACTGACAAAAGTATCCGCCCACCTTATTTGTGACATATTTGACACATTAAATCGACTTCAAAGTAAGAATTTGCAATTTTAATTCACTTTAATATACACCTTTATTAATATACTTTTATGTTGGATGCATTAAATTGAAAAATGTGCACGGTTTATTTAAAAAATATTATCTGTGGAGGTAGCAAAGATCGCGCAAAAAGATTTTCGCCAAAATTCAATATTTAATTTATAGAAATGTAATAAGACAATATTCTTCTAATACTTCTTTAATTTTATTATAAGCTTTAATTTATTATGCATAGGTTCAATTATCTTGTTCCATTCATCTAGCAAAACTTCTTTGAGTATTTCTTTGGCAGATGGTACTAACTGAAAGTGTATTAATCGAGGCTTATACTAATGTAAATTGTAATGGGTAATTCTGAATTTAACATTACTTAAATAAGTAAAATATGTTATATGTATGCGGTGAACTGATACTTTTGTGAGTGACTGTATTTACCACGCGTTATCTATGAATAAAGTTTATTGTAATAAAAAGAATCCTTAAACTATATTATTGAAATATATAAAAGAAAAACTTTGACACACGTGGTTGCTGGAACATAGGCAACAAAAAGATCATCGCAGCTATTACCAGGCAATCCAGGCCAATAACAAATTTGAATACCTGCTTTCATTCTAAAATTCTAAACTGATACTGAAATTCCTTTAAGTAGTCATATATTCTATATTGTTCTATCTTTTACAAGAAAGCCTTTGTACCAAGTCAGTACATTCGAAATAGTCTTCATAACTTACAGAATTGTTGAGTTAATGAAAACGAGTCTGGCAAGAATTATTTTCTACCAAGTGAATTTATCTGACATAGCTGGGAATTATAGAATTGGCCTGTGTGGAAAGGCTGTTATTTTCGTTTCATTACTTCGTCTAGCTGCAAGAATGTTTCACGGATTGAAAACCCTCTAAACATTTGACGAACGTTTCTACACGCGATGAAGATTTCTAACAGTCGTGTCCATGATTAATCGACTCTGCTTAACATTCTTGCAACGAGCACGTGCACTGGAAACAGGAACGAAAAGTATCTGCATGGGGAATAATTTATTACTACTGTTGTGCATATCTGTTTTTGATTTTCTTAGAGCACCAGTTTCTAGTAAGGATAGGTGAAGGTTTTTGCATTTAACTGTTTAAGTATCAGGAAAGAGTTAATGGATATTAATTTATTTGGAATATCTGTAGTGAATTGGGTACTTCAAAGTTTCCATTAGCTGCAGAAATTGGGATAACTTCAAATTAAAGTAGCTTGAGAAAAAATTGAGCGACTCAAATGATCGACTGTTCGAACGACTTTGGTTTCACGAAATCTAGTGTTAATTTAACGCGGAGACGTTACGTACTTTAAGACGTTGCGTACCTTAACTACGCTTAACCGCGGCGAAAATGATAGATTTTAGGATTTTTGGAGGGCTTTTATGAAAGAAAATAACAAATACTCATTACACAAAATTTATTAGTCAAACGTCTAATGAAGTGCACAAAAAATTATTTACAATAATTTTTGTATTAAATTATTTATGATTTTTGAGGTTCTTTAGACCACTGTAGAAAAATGGCCAGCATAATATCTCCTTTAAACATCGATAGATTTGAAAAATAAAATGTATGTAATAAGTTTGTATTTTTTAAATAAAAGTCACTAAAAAATCCTAAAATCATTCATTCTCGCCACGGCTAAACGTATATGTAATCCCTTAACTAAAGAAAATGCAGTGTTCTATGAAAAAGATGAGACCTGAAATGCGATTTTCGTAAGGAAGAACGTTAAACACACAATTTGGACCCTAAACATCGAATCTATTGGAAGACATATCTCAATTTAAATTCATACAAAAACAGTACTGAATAGTGAATATGTATTGCTATAGCAAGCAGCAAAGTATTCAGATCTATTATAGACTCGTATCTGGTTGATCGATTAAATTCGCATATCCTTCTACGGCCGTGTGCCACTGTCTGAAAGTATTCAAGAATTCCTGCCTTTGCCTGTAGGAATTGCGTTACGCATTGCGTATCAGGAAGTATCGAGCGTGGTATCTTTATTTGTATAGATCCGATAAATCAATTACTGGTACCGTAGCATTGATAATTTATAACTTCTCCCTCTTTGTTGCTCGAACGTTGCACGGTGAATTGCGTACGGTCCACTTGCGTGCCCACTGTTTGCTCGCTATCAGCAATGGCGTCGAAGATGTTTTACGACTTTAATCGCTATTACGATACAGTCAACACACACATTTCATGCTTTATCTTTCCACAGATGATCTGCTTCCTTTCCGGCTATCGAACACGGGCTATTTACTTTCAAATTCCACTTTACGAAATTCGATACGTTTCGTTCTTTGCATGAATTTTTCAAAGTGTCCAATCAGATCTTTTAGTCAACTATTGCAGGCACCCTAACGGAATTCTGCGCGTATGTGTCATAGTTTATTTATGATTATAGGAGTTCGTATTTTTTTCTTGTTCCTTAGTTCAGGTTATTTCTACTGGCTGTTCTGAGGCAAGATTATTGATTAGTGTTTTTTCAAAGATGAACGAAGTATCAGTGTTAAAAAAGGTTGTAATGAAATTTTATGTAGGTAAGTTCGGCTTATCATTGTAGTGTTTGTAAAAACGATGAAGCTTAATTCTAGGTACTCTCTTTACAAATCAATGTGAAAAATTTCCTACTCTTCTTTAAGGAATTTTTCGTGTAAGCCTTACCTTTGTTTGCAAAGGTGTTGAAGGCTGGTTTATAGACGCATCTTCTTCAATACCGATAATTTTTCAAAATCACTAATAATTAATTAAACTATTGGTCTTAGAGTACTTTTCCCTTTTCATTCTTTTCATCAAGATCTAGAATTTACAGATAACGAAATAAATCTGTCTTATTATCTATTTAAAATTGCTTAAACGTAGAGTCATTCTTCATACCAAAGGTGAATCATTAAGAGATGACATTCTAGAACCTCTTGGTCTATCATCAGCCCCTACATTTCAAGCTTCACTTCATTCATTCGCTCACGCCATACTCCAATACCCTCCCTTAATATAAACTCTCTATAACGCTGTGTGACTTTAAGATAACATATCACATTATCTATGTTTTATATCGTGGTTATTATCTCACAGCAGATCCACATTCAACTATAAACCTTCATTTTACATTAAAATGTTCATGAAATGAAATTAAAATGTACCCATTAAATTATATACAATCTTTAATCCTCATCAGTGTTTTAATCATTTCGGTTATACAGTATTTAAGAACGTCCATGTCACTCATTCATTGTACAGTAGAGCGTCAATTATTCGAATTGATTGGGACTAGTGTTCCTTCTCGAGAATTCTTTCTCGAGAATTTCTCGAGAAATTCTATAATTTCTAATTTCTTATTTCTCGAGAAATTCTATAATTTCTAATTTCTTATTTCTCGAGAAATTCTATAATTTCTAATTTCATATTTCTCGAGAAATTACAGTGTTTCTCGAGAATCTTCAATGTAGGAAAATTATTATAAATCCCCTTTGTTTTCAGACATGAATTTTCAGTTAGTTCAAATTGTGTGTTAATCGTGAACATACAAACATATGGTACAATCAGTGATAAATGTTAGCAATATATACGAATAATTGCACGATTGTTTATAAACTTTTCTCTTCGTATCGCCGATGCTCCATATACAATTAAACCAACATCCACTCAAAATGAAAGAAATTTTTCTGCAGCCGCAGATTTTGTCACAAAAAAAGACGTAGATTAGCTGAAGCAACACTAGACGCATTGTCCTTTTGAAAAAATTATTTTAAAACAAAAAAGTAATGTTTCGTCTTGGTCACATTTTATACTAAATAAATAAATTTATCAATTATATTTAGTATCTTTTTTTTTCATTTACATAAGTTTTGTCTAAGTTGGACACGAATAAAAATTTAGGTAAATATTATCAACATTATTCCATAAAACTTTGCAAATTTTTTTTAATTTCTTGAGAATTATCGAGAATTCTCGAGAAATATAATCTGATTTCTCATTTCTCGAGGTCCCAAAAATATCGAGAAATCAGGAACACTAATTGGGACCGAGGTGGTTCGGAAATTCGAAATGTTCGGGTAATCGAACAGTCCGGAGAACGAAGCATACGTGTACTTTACCTACACAGTTTATAACTATAGGAATTACACCTAAAATTACGTATTAAATACAAGAGTACTACAGCGTTAACTTACATTACGCAAAAGTTAATCAATCAATCGGTAACGTTGCACTGGTTCGAAGAAGTGGATGGGATAGCGATAATGTAGCAATGGTTCGGATAATCGACAGTTCGGGTAACTGAGGTTCGGAAAATTGACGCTCTACTGTCCTAACCCCCACAGCCAAGCACCAATTTTCTCAACCTCCCACGCTCGCGAAATGCCAACAATTTCCTTTTTCGCGCCTCCAACAGTCCCGAATAAATCACTCTCGCTCGCAGATTGCACAGCCCTGCCCTCCCAACGACAGAAGACAAAGGTCGGCAGGTCCATGAATCACCGCTATTTTGACAGTTCGAATAATCCAGCCCGCGCCAAAATAATTTGGTTCGGCGGTAGCACGCGCGGTTCCGCTTCCGCGAGTGGCGCGGCTAATCCTCATCGTCGTTTCTTGGATGAGCGCGCACACGCGTCATATTCCCCCGGTTCTATAATTAAAGCCTGCCTCGATTCGAACACAAACGGCCCCGCGTCGCGACCACGGGGCCAGAAAACTCGCCCGAACCTCTCTGATAATCGCGTCGGCTCTAATCAGAGCGCAATCGGCGAGCCGCGCCGCCGGCCCCCGAGCAAAATCAAATCGAGCTAGGCTGGTCGTGTCCCGGTGCTCGGAAGAGTTCGTAAAGTTTCGTATGAGCGGTACACATCGTGCCTGTTTGACCTGTACATCGAATACAGCCGACGCGGCAGTCAGCGCGACAGAATCGCTTTGTTTACACCGCCGTCCGCGACAACCGCTCATAAATCGATACTCGCGCCCCGTGCACGCGTCTGCCGCTGCGTGTCCACCCGCGACACCGGGTCGAATCGGCCATGGCCGATCGACGCGTCGCCCTCCGCCGGTTAAAATCGCGCGTGTGTCCATCCGTTTAAACATCACCGCGGAACCTCTCATCATCCTCCTCCGAACGAAGCCAGCAAGCGTCCTTCATCGTCCCGAGTGCAGCCAGGTGCACTGATCGATTCGCGGTTTGTTTTCCGCAACGTGCTCCATTTAACGTTAGTTTACATGGATTCTACAGACCACGCTGACGATAGTGATCGTTTACGCGCGACACGCCCAGTGATTAAAAAGGCGAATGACACCAGCCCGGTTCGACACTGTTTACATTGAGCGCCGGGTCTGTATCGGACAGGCGAAGGCCCCGATCTCCCCCAGTCAACTGTATTACCACGCAAAAACGCCGATTTTGTAGGACGCAACGCGAAGCAGTTGGGAGAACATTAAACAATCTTCCACGTCGTTTATAGCTTCTGCAAGAACGCAGACCCAAGCCCCGAGACTCCCCGCGGGTGCAGCTGACCTGTGGTGCCGAGCATTCGGCTCGAACGCGTGCGTTATGCGCGGACGATTGAAAGAAACGTGGAACGTACTCGCGCCACGACGGTTCCACCGTGCGGATGTGCTCGTACGGCTTCGTTCGGGTAGAGGAGCGTGTGTAACCCGCGGCCGAGGCCGCTAGCGCCCGAGCGGACGTGTGTAGCTTTGTTTACGCGGCTATCAGCCTGGACAGGCCGATGATCGGGGCGGACGGCTCCTCGTGCATCATCGCCGCGTCTGCCGTTATCCGCGCGCACCTTCGAAATCCCGACTGGTGTCGGCGAGTCGTGCGACTGCCGCGTAGTCGCTGAGATTCCGCGCGCGCGACGGGCATCGCCGTCGCCTCGACGAACGCGTGGCTCTTCAGGTTCGCGCCTCTGAATCAGCCGTCGTCACGGCCAGCCGTGCGGCTACGCGGACTCGTACCGCTGAATCTGGCCACCTCGACGACCGCGCGGCTCTTCAGGTGCGCTGCTTCCGACGGGGAAACGAGGCTGCGGCCGTTGCCACGTGCGTCCGATCGCGAGCGATCGCCATTCACGTGCTTCCACTCGAAAGATCGCGATCCGTGCTTGTGCGTGTGTGTTCCGGTTCCAGTGAGCCTCCGCGTGTGACCTACCCTGTGACAGGGGGAATGAGACGGTCCAGTGGAAGTGACGCGATCCGAGGATCGAACTGACGCTCGGGGCCCAGCAGCGAGCCTTCGACATCGATCCAGTAAGTCTTTCCTGTTCCTCTCGCCTGTTGGCCAGGTTCTGTCGCGTTTCCCGGAATTCCTCCCGTGGTCGATTGTTTTGGAGCGTGAAAGGTACGCAGAACGGCCTTCGGCTGGTGGATATCTGTGTCAGCCGTCGGCCACCACGGCGGAAATTGTTACTTGCGCGTTGCCCGTGGAATGTTGTACCTTCTCGACCGCGTGCTTCCAATGTTTTGTCAATGGCGGGACACCTTTGTCCGGTTTGTTGACTTTTTTTACTGTCCGGCCAGAAGGAAGGTGTCTCGTTACGCGGTAATCGTCGACCTGCAGCGCGTATAATTTAAACCTGTTAACGGGCCCGTTTTTCGACTAGACACGCGCCCCTGCTCCCTTTCCAACTCGTATCTGGGAACCATTATAAGGGAATTTAGAGTTCTTGTAGTGAATTTTCCAGGTGGCCTGAGACTGCTGCTCAGTTTGTGTTAGTATAATTATACTTTCACGCGGGGGGCAACTTGTCTTCCTCGGGTGACAAGTGAATTGAAGTCGATTGATCAGAGTGTTCTCGTTGGCGTTTCGGATATATTCAGATGTTTTGAACAGAGTGAAGAGACCTTTGGTAAATAGGGTAATTCCGGGAGACGCGGCCGGGCTGAAGAGTTGGTCGAAACAGTTGATTTCTTGAGAATTAATTGTTCGGAACCTTAACACATTTTTACATATACACAGATGTAGAGCCTGAATATAGCAACTCGACCAACTCTCCAGCCCGGCCGCGTCTCCCGGAATTACCCTATGTGTCGCCTAATTAATGGCACGATGACTCGTGTAACGAATTCGCTGCGGTAGGAAATCTGTTCGTTGTTACTTTATGTAACGTGTGCTGTAAGGTTGCACAGATAGAGGCGACTGCCAGCCGGAAGTACAGGCTACTGATAGCGGAACTCGAGGCGAATATGTAGTCGCACAGTGCGCGTACATTCCGGTGGGAAAGTTATTTCGGTGCGTGGGGCCTCCTGGGAATCTTTCACGCTTCAAAGTGACGCAGTCGCTTTCGTCAACTGAAGATTAGGTTTCGTTAGCTTCGCTCGTTTCACTGTCTGAGTGATTCAACGGCAGCAATGTTTCCATTTGTTGTTTGGCAAATGAGCGTAGTCGAGTTTCCGATTACTCAGTGGCTCGTTGGAGGCATGGATTGTAACTTTGGTGACGGCGTCGGTTTCTTTTATAAAAACGCACATGTTGCGGCGCAAGAAATTGATCTTGGGGTGATTTAAATGGCTTTTTTTTGCTCGACTGAATTTTGTTTACAAAACATTCTTCGCATTTTTTATAATTCTGGTGGAAGATATTTGTGTATAGTGATTCTTAATTTCAATTTTGGAGTTCTGAGGAATTAATATGATCTGTGGTCTTTTCAGCACAAATATGTAGGATCAGTTACAAAATTCCTAACCCTCTATTTCATTGAAAATAAACAATAAATTGCATTATTAGTAAATTCCGCTTTATGTTGATCCATGATATTGCATACGCTGTACGCAAATTTCTTTAAAGTATCAAAACTCCAGGTTTATCTTCCAAAGTATTGACATGAAATTATAAGTTAGTTCCAATAATCCAATAAAATGTGTAATCAACATTGCATTCCAACATACAGAGGCATTCAATATAATGTTTAAGCAATGTCCAGTATCAAAAATACAATATTATAACAAGAAAAATTGCATATGCAAAATTACAATTGTAAGTAAATAATCTAAAAAAATTGAATTTATTACTTATTTTGTATGACATCAATTACACAAACGCTCAAGTCTAAAACTATCTTAGGCCACTTCCATAATCATCGGTACATATAATCAGGGAATTCCCCAGACCAGATATCATCTGTCATCTCAATATGATAAGGACATTTTCTTAAACTTATTCATTGACATATAGATCCAAAGACATCAATTAACACGTTAGCGGACAGTAAAAGTTTCAGCGAGGTGCAAAAATTGACAGTGATTTTATATTTAAATCGGTTGTGATATCCGAAATTTGATTAAACACATTTTATAAGGGTAGTCAGATTATCATATTTTAATCGTTATATAGTCATTACCTTGCCAGGAATAATAATTACAAAAACTTAAGGTTATATAAAATAAAATTAAAAATAACTGACTTTAAGATTTGAATGCTATAGCATTCATGTCATTCTGTATCATCATGAAAATGAATGCTATAGCATTCACGTCCGCGAACGTGTTAAACTTCCCCTTGATAACCCTGAAAACGGTTCCACGTACCAGCAATTCCATAACCTCAATTGCCAAACAGACATTCAAATCCCCAACATCCACAAACGTAGTTAATAATTTCCTCAAATCACCAAAGACTCTACAGAATGACCAAATAAACTACATCCCTGATTTACAGTGGCTATACCTAACATATCCACGTCGCATTCCCGTGAACACAGTGATCGAATCATCGTTTCCAGTGTTTCCCTGGCAATCAAACCATCGATCATCGATCGTAAACGTCTAGAGAGCGCGTAGCATAGCCGGGGAAGGAGAGGCTGGCCAATGAGCGGGTTCGGTGCGTGTCTAGCTGGTCGAACGATGATCGTTAGGTCCGCGACGATCGACGTTATAGCTAGGACACGATCGTAGGAGCGGAGAATCTAGCCCGATGGTCTATCGGGCGACCGCGATGTATATCGGAGCAGAGTGAAGCAGATAAGATAGCGGCCGGTTATCGACTCGCTTACACTCGGTTCACCTGCGTCCCCAGGTACCCTTATCTTGGCCTTTTATCTGTGACCTCTGGTCGGTGCGGCGCGGCTGATATCACGCGCGAGACACGAAACGTCTGGCCCGTATGCACGAGCACGAAGACGACGACGGCGACGCTACACCTTCGCTATAATGTCTACATCGGAATGGTGCACCGACCCACCTACCTTTACATTCGCTCGTTCCAATTTCCAGGATTGGCTCCGTGTCCTCGTCCACCGTCGTCCCCCTCTCTGCCACCCCCTGCCCAGGTCGCTAGCAGAGCCTTATATTCGCATTCCCCGCCATGCAGATCTCTCTTACCTTTCCCTCTTACCTCTCGCTCTATACCCCCGGCCCGTTCCTCTCCTCTCCTTGCTCCGCGAAGATGCGATCTTGTCCACCGACCACGCCTTCACGGCGTACAGAGAGCGCAGCGCGCGTCGATCTCGTTCCGAGACCTGGCGTGTGTCGCTCCTTCTTATTTTCACGGTGACGAGGGAGCGAGGGGTGGGGAGGGCGAGCGACAGGGGAGGAAAAGGAGCAAGTATCGAGGCAGCCGGGCTACAGCCGCGCGCTCGCCAGAGACCCATGGTGGTTCTCTTCGCCGCGGAGGTCCGCCCGACGCCCGACACTTCTCCGTGGTAAATCTCGTTCGGTCGCGAGCACCGCCGTCCACCTCCTCTTCCATTTAGTGGGAAGGACTTCCGTCACCGTTGACGGACCCCGTCGTGCTTCGGTGCACCGCAAAAAATCGGCTGCGCTCGGGTGGAACGTCATAACCGCGCGCCTCGCTCTGCGTGCTTCTTGCTAGGAGGAGGACCCGCCCCCCCTCGTCCCGCATGTTCCTCATACATAGACGAGTAAATTGTCGCCGCGACGGTGCACCTATCCCTCCCCGAGTAGGCATGCACTTCTGCGCCTGTGAGAGTCGGAGGAGAGAGAAGCACCGTGCACACGTTATTACCACCTCGAGCCTGATAAACGTGATATTTTGATTTGGTCCGCGTCGCGACTGAGCGGCGACAGGTGTGTGCGCTCGCCGGAGGCTCCTCGTTGCGAACGCGATCCACCCCGCTAGCTCGCTTGATTTTATGGTAACATTGATAATTTACGATAGCGGTGGAAAAGCTGCGGAGCTCGCCGAGTAATCTCGCTGGTTGCCCGCGAGCCAGGAAAGCTTTATCGGTCGTCGCGTCGCTTATCCCGGTGCGTCATTACCTTGATAGCCGTGCGTGGATCGAAAAAGAAGGCTTATCAGCTCTTCCAGGAAATGCAGCGAACACGTGATAGCCGGGAAATCAAATCGTATCAGATCGTGGCTCGAATGGCGCTAACTTCTTCTTTCCCTCCTCCTTCTTCTTCCTCTTCGTCTTCGTCTTCTTCTTGCTCGGCAACGTTCTTGTTGCCAGGACTCGCGTGTATCGTGTATCCCGGCGCGTTCGCGTGCGTATCGACAACGGGAAAGCTCGATTGACAGGAAAGACGGTCGTGTTTGCCTTGCACTCGTTGAATGGCCCGATCGATCGGCCCGTTGCAATTCCGCGGAACCGATATACGACGGTGATACAGGGCTTTTTTCGCGAGACCGTAACTCGCGACGTGATAATGCAATCAGTCATCGGGTCGTTGTAGATGAAACTCAGCGATACACGAGAGATGTTGTTCGGAGTTTGTTACGATCGAAGCGCGTTAAACGGCCGATCGGTAGCGAATACGTCGATGGTTTGATGTTTTCAGGTTTTACAATCATTTAGCGGGACAGGGTGCGCTGATTTATGCTTCCCGAGTGGCGGAGTGTTGGGCGCTAGGTGCTAGAGAGTATCGAGAGTTTCTAGTTACGAGTTAAGATATCGTGTACAACGGCGGTGAAGTTTGTTTATTAGACTATGTTTTATAATAATACGGGGTCTCCTAAAACTTATCTGTAGAGTAGAATGCACACTAAGTTTGGAATCATCCTGTGGTGAACGTTTAAAATGATGCATAGGGAAAATATCCCAAGTACCAATTTTAGTATTGATGTATACCAAATAATGCTCCTTGCATAAAAGTGTAGTAGAGCTAAGAAATACTTACTACGTGCATTTTGATGCATTCAAAAATGTTAAGTAGTTTTTGAGAAAAGAAATGGTGAAGTTTAGGGTTGTTATATCCATATCACCCTAATGAGAGGGAGTAGAGACCTGAAATTTCTCTCATTGTTTTTTTACTTAAGGAGCATTATTTGATAAATATACATAAATACTAAGATTTCTGTTAACTTTCTGTTAACCTTGAAATTACGTTTTACGAAGCTTTAAATAGGGGAGAGCGGGGACAAACGTAACATATTTTATATTTGGCCTAACTGCCAATTATCTCTTATAGATATAAAATCGAAAATTATGCCTTAAGATAGTGTGTTTCTTGATCTATCATTTGACCACAAACGCAGCCTTCCATAATAAGTAGTCAAAGAGTTATAGCCATTTTCCGTGGTGACTGTCATTGTTATTTTTGTCCTGCAGGGGTAGGACGAAAGTAGCACTAATTATTATACCATGGGGATGAAAGTAACACTAATTATTTTGAGTAGAATTAAGTAAACACACTTCTTCGGAAGTAAAATAGGATTTTTATTATCAGAAACAATAGAAACAAACATATAAATAAACATATTTTAAGTATGTAACGATAAAAAGCAGCTTCAAACATTTCTTTGACACCGTGTATTTGATTTAATATGGAATCTCGTGTAACGGCCCCAAAAGTAACTAATATTTATGTTTTTTTTAAAACTATTGTTACTATTGGATTCAACTGTTTTGGCATATAGAGAGGCATCTTTAAACTTAAAGAAACTTTAGTCCCCGTAGTGACGTGTTACTTTTATTCCCAGCCATGTTTTTCAGCAGAGAACTGTTATAATGTACAAACTATACAAGACTTATTAAAATCAAATACAGGAACTTATAAAGACATTATGTAAGAACGCTCTAACAAATAATTGGATGAATGTCTATAGTTTAACTATGAATATTAACAAAAAATCAACAGAGGAGACACGTACCTGAATGATCGAAATAACGAAATCAGCTTGCTCACGGTATACGAATCGTCTTATTGCTCAGCGTCACTCCGTGAAACAAAAGAAACACTCAACACGCGTAACTATGTAAAGCAAACGTTTTAGAAACTTTTGTGGAAGGAGGGAGAAAGCGTGTTACTTTTATGACGCCGTTACGTTTCCCCCCGCTCTCCCCTACGTAAAAAAAAATTAAAGAAAAATTAAAACCGACTCCAAAAAATAAACATGCACTAAAAAGTCAAAATTTTTCCCTTATTTAATCCACGACTCTCAATTTTTTGCAAAAAATAAATCATAAAAATAAATGATGACGCGCTGACTTAAAAAATAAATGATGAGGCGCTGACTTAAAAAATAAATGATGAAGCACTGACTTAAGAAATATGATCCATATGCAGAGGAGTTATGCGGGGACAAACATTAAAAAAATACATACGGGTCTAATCTATAACTTCCCCCTTTTTGAAGTCGGTTAAAAACAGAAGAAATGACACCCAAGGTAGCAGATGATCGCAGCCCATTAATTCCACACAAAGCCAGTAATGAAATAAAAAATCCTCACATATTATGCAAAATAACCTGCCACTCCAGTTGAGCCGAGTAATTAAAATAAATTTAATTCACTAGCCCAAGTAGTACCCCCTCCGCAGAGTTTAATGTAACGCTTCACATTCTTCCCTGACATTAAGATATCCCCCGTTATCGGGCCCCCTATTACCCGTCATAGGACGGCGCCTAATATCATGGTACGCCCGCGAGGGGGTCCAGAGTGGTTAAGGAGATTTAAAAAGGAGGGGGTTCCCTTTTTCCCCCGACGTGTCGGACACTTTTGGTACACCGTGTGGTACCCCGTGGCCGATGGTTGGCCAGTAGTCAGCAGCCTCTTTCGGTGCTGCTGGTACAAAAGGGGGACAGTGGTGGATGTTGTGTATGTATGGCGGCAGGCAAACAAGAGGGGCAGGTGGACGGTTGTGCAACCTGTTGCCCCGTTGCTGGGACGAGAAGCGAACGAATGAACGCACGAACGAACGGTAGGATGAGAGTCGTTCGGGTTTGGTTGCGGGTCGGCATGAAACGGCATACACCGGAGGAACATTCTGCCCTTGGGTATAGCAATCACAATGGGGCGAGTCTCTTTCTCCTTGCTCCCTCTCCCGGTGATGTACGCTCTCGTTGCTCCTTCGTTCTTGGTCCGTTTCTTCTTCGTGCTCCTCTTCTTCTTCTTCTACCGCGTCTTCTTGTTCTTCCTCTTTACCCGATGCTCTTCCCCCCGCCCTGGCCCTCCCGCCGCTCCTCTTCCTCTTCTTGGACGTCGCGCCCTCGGGACACGATCCCGATCTGACGCGATTTGCATAATTCCAGTATCCCCGCCCAGCCGTTCAGCTGCTCAATTATTAGCTGGAATTTAAGACGTGTTTAAGAAAATAGCTCGACCCGGCTGCTTTTTGCTTCTCCCCGGTACGAGTCCGCGCGGTCGATTCGTGCTTTTGCCATTGCAGACGAAAGTCTGTCGACGCTGAAAAGTGAATCCGCTGCTTTCTTGCTGCCACGTCCACGGGCCGCGTGCCCTTATACGGTCGCGTATGAGTTTTAGCGCGATGCTTAACACGTCATGCGTGCGTTTCTCTGGTAGCTGGATTTCAGGCTACCGAGACACGGGCCCCAAATTTTGGGACTCGCTTTTATGTCGATCCTCCTCGTATTGTGGCTTTCATCTTCTTTTTGTGCGCGCTGTCTCGAAGTATCTTTCACTGTCTTTGCTTTTTAATGCTTATTCAGTGGTTCCCAATCTGTGGGTCGCGACCTCCAAGGGGGACACAAAGTGTTTTTTTTTAAAGGGGGAGGGGGGTGACGCGGTTATGTTTAGTTGACGATTCTTAGCACTTATTTAGTTTAATATGGTTACTTTGCCAAATTCTATTTATGATGTAACACTGATTTTTCATAAATCAAAAAGGAAAAAGCTGATTATCCAGATGCAAGTACAACCATCACACGAAATAAAATAATTAAATATATTAATATATTTGTATATTATATTCTATTCTATTATATTATATTATATTATATTATATTATATTATATTAATATATTTTTAATGCATTTACCTTACCTTATATATGGGGGGGGGGGGGGGGGCGCAGGTAATCCCAAAGTACATGACATAAATCGACTTACAGTAATTTTTCAAGATGTCTCTGTTAGTCTGCCTACCACCATAATGTATAAGTCCATTTACTAAACTAAGGCTTGAAATTCCCTTATTTATATGTGCATGGGGATGATGGAACTAGTACCTTCACATTCCTCAAGCTTTACGAGTTCATTCTCCTTCCCGGGTGCACGATACGCTGCACACCTATGCGAACGCTTATCGACGCATCGCATCATTATTAAGCGTAAATAACATTTGTTGCCAGCGACAGAGCGAACGACACTCGCACACCGTTATCACAGAACACGGTGTTATCAGCGCCCCGATATGGTAACGAGGTCTGTACTCACGGATGTCTGTTGCGGTTTTTCGTTCCACATCGCGAAGATTTACTTTGCGCGGCAGCCTGCGGGTCTAATTGGTCGCCGGCGATTAAAACGTTTATGCCTTGTTGCTGCAAAGTAGCCGCGTACCTCCCCTTCTATCATTGGTGCCAGAAGAGACACTTTCAAACTATGAATCCGCAGATATTTATATTTATTGGTCACAGAACAAAGTAGATTAACGATCGAAGTAAGCTTTCGTTTGATCGAGGGTGCACGCTAACTTACAATTAGCTACACAATCGTGACCAGGAATCCATCTACTTCCTTCCGATTGTAATAAGTATCTATACCTAATTAATCCAAGGCAACCAAGTTCTTCCCACAAATATTCATAGCCCACGGAAGAAAGTAAATCGTACGAAGTAACTTATCTGTCAAACTCCCTGCAGGTTTTCGTTTGGTCGAGATCGCGAGGTTACTTAGTCGCCCGAACGTGATCAGGAATTGATCGTCCCTCCGACCCTGTGCTCTCAGCACGAATGTGCAGCGTCAGGTTTATGTGCTCGCCAATTTCGTTGATTAAAGCGCGCCTTCATCGGTGATATCCTCCATTAATCTCGCATCGGGTCGAGCACATCGCGGATCGCGCTCCTCGACGGGCGATGTGTGTGTCTCTGGGGGCCGAGAAGAATCGCATGCAACGTGTTAGGGCACATTCCCACTGGTCAGTCATCCACGAAGCGTGGACGCGCGTAGGTAATATCCTGATCCATCGCGGATCATTATAATTCATTTTATTACCGCCCACCTGTACGGATGCATCCTGTTTATACATTCATGCATCTGCGCGTGCATCCTGCTAGGCCGCTCGGTTTCTTCTTGTTGCCGAACATCAGATTATTCTCTCGATAATTTCGCGTGATACATGGCGACGCGAGTCGCGTTCATCGATATCGTTTAATTCCTTCCTCGTTCGACCCCTTCTGTCTCCCCATTTTTCCCCACCGACGAATACGTAATTGCGGCGTTATCTGGCCTTCGCGGTCCAACGACGGCTGAACGATTCCGAGATTCGCGAGAGTTATCGCGACGCTTTCCGTAATTCCTGATACAGTATTCAGGCGGGGCGGCTTTTGTAAGAGAGGCTCGTTTAATTCGCGGACTCTGATATCTCAATTTTCAGACTTCCTTTCGACCGCTGTCCTCCTCGGCTCGTTTGTATTCGGTGATCAGCTTGAGCATTCAACGGGCCGTACTCATTTTCTCGCGACGAATAAGGGAAATGTCCTCGTTAGCGATCATGTCTCCTTTATCGACCAGCTGCCTTTATGCTTTCATTAAAAGTGACAAAGGAGTGTGTGTATTGAACGAGAATCTTGGGAATTAACATAATTACGATTTATGTTTGCTGTGGGATTTCATGTATCTTCAAATTTGGTATTATTTGATAAAGAATTTGAATACGGTACAAGGATATAGTATTTGAGTAGTCTACTAAAATTAATAAACAATATGCAATTAGGAAATTAATTAATGGGGGCATAATGTAATTGGTAGCAACACAGGGATGTTATATACTTACAAAATATACTTTTGAACCTAATTTTACTGCAAAAACTCGATAACATCAATTCGAGAATCAAAAGAGCTAATGTTCAATGAGCAAGTATTCAAATTTCCCTATAATTTTTCTTACTCGCAAATGTCAACATTTGCTTTTAAACGACAATATTCCCTTACCTATCCAAGAAAGTAACCATTTACTTTAACGTAGGACCATTAATTATTGATGGGGGTTTCTATGAATTTTCTACAACAATAGGGTGTTACATATCTTAAAAAATGTTTTTGGCATTTATTGATAGACTCGTTAGGATACAAAAAAATTTTGTTTCGTGTATTTTCTAGGAGACGCTTAGTCTAGCGCTGCCAAAACAGATGCCGAAACGGTAACCATGAAAGAGTGACCCAAAAAATGAGGCCTTTTTTAGCCTCTTTTTGGGCTCACGATTTTGGAACTGAATTTTGTGCCAAGTGGTAGTTTATGATGAGACATCAATCACAACAAATTTTCAAGTTGAGGTGACAATTAGTTTCTGAGATATGGGAGGTGAAAGAAATAAAAATTCATTAACGCGTCAGCCCATACGCTTCGATGTATAGACTTTTATGTTATTCCAATAATTTAAACAATTATTTCCAGGGGTTCTGTTGACTGCTAACAACGAATTTGAACTTAGATTTTCAAAATTCACGAAAAAAAATAAAAATCAAGAAATATAAATGTCTGTGTAGTAGGTGATTTTTTTAATATATCGTCCACAACGTTGAATCGGCCATTTGATTTTTTTCGTGATATTTGAAAATCTAAGTTCAAATTCCTTGTTAGCAGTCAGCAAAACCAGTGGGAACAATTCTTTAAATTATCGGACTGGCATAAAAGTCCATACATCGAAGCGTATGGGCTGACGCGTTAATGGATTTTCACTTCTCTCACCTCCCATATCTCAGAAACTAATTGTCACATCAACTTGAAAATATGTTGTGATTGATGTCTCATCATAAGCTACCACTTGGCACAAAATTCAGTTCCAAAATCGTGGGCTCAAAAGGGGCTATTTCTTGGATCACTCTTTACAGGGTGATCCAAAATGAAAAATTAAAAAATTCCTTAAAATTTATATTAATGGCTATCGCAGTATCCGTTGTTGCAACAAAAAAGACCCAAACTACGATGATTGGACCACATCTGAACGAAGTAGTGCAAAAAAGCGCATAATTTTACGCATAATTGTGCAGATAAAAAAAACTGTATTTAAAAATATTATGTTATAGGATGTTGCGATAGCGAGTCCAGTTACAAATGAAATGACTCAAGGCTTTTTTGAATCGGTTCATTAAATCCTCTGATATCGGGGTTACCGTTTCGCAATATCGTGTTTCGAGGAAAACGAGTTCAAAGTATTTTCGATTCATACCTGCATTCGGTGATGGAATTGGTTGTAACTGTAGAATTTTGGTGTGAAACTTTCACCAGAGTATACGAGTTCACGGGATGTTATACCACGAAAAAATATATATATATAAATCGATTTTCTGAGAATTTTTAACAGGAGGGTCCCCTTAAAACACAATAGAAAGTCTAAATAAAATGAACCCTCAAAAATACACTAAAGAATATTCCCAAACATTCCGTCACTCAAAGGATTCAAAACAATAATCCCACCATTCGGCAGAAGCTCACCATCAGCTTGCGTCAATTTTGCGACGATTTCGAGAAGGAGCAAGAATATATCACATCCTCCTCGTTCAGTGCTGAATTACTCAATAAGCAAAATAAGCACGCGCTAAAATCTAAATTTTGTTAGGAACACTTTTCAGTCAAATGATCAGAAATGCCAAAGAAATCGTACATTGCGTTGAAGTGATGATCAGCCCGTATAAGGAGGCCCGAGAATCTTTTAACTGCATAGGGCCTCTAAAGTTGTTAATCCGGCTCTGTTCTCGTTGGTAGCGGATGCAAGTAATTACCGCAGGGTCCCGCGTGATACAGAAATGCACGATTCCGGTGGAAACGCACCCTTATGCCGGAGGCAATAGAAGAAGCAGGGCGAGGCGCATCGTATCGCATCTGCGTGCTCTGTTTAAAGGCGTTGGCCGTTCACCCCGACCTCGCCAGCCCGGTGCAACTGGTTCAAATGCATATTGCCTAGCGCAGAGGTGCACTACTGGTAGCGTGCCCTCTCCCTGCCCCTCGCCCCTCTGCCCGCCTAATGGAGCTTGCAACGACACGAGCGAACAGCGCCGGATCTCGTCCTGGCAAAAGCTGCCCGAGTATTTTGACGTTCGCTATCTGGCCGCTGCCGCCTGCCATTTTCACGTAGACGATGGGCTGACGGCGAATCAGACGGCGGCGATAAACGGAGACACCGACCCGCTAATGTCTGCGCGTATCACTCGATCGCTAATCAATAACTGGCTGGCACATGTCACCGGTCGACGTTTGGGCAACCACGATCGAGCTGTGTGTACCCTTTATGATGGAATTTTAAATGGCAGCTGGGCTCATTATCGACAACGTTTTAGCGGAGCGTGTGATCGACGAATGACACTTTTAGTTAGCATTGGGTGGTAACTCGGGCGGTGATTGGGAGTGGTGGGGGGAGTGAAGAGGAATTGTGTGACGGGAAGCAGTGAGGTGAAGATAGTAATCTTGGGTTAGGGAGGGATGTCGGGGGGTTGTTCAGTGGGATGTGGGAATTGTGAAGGGAAAGGGGGTAGTGGTGACATTTTTCGTTTTATGTGAGAACTTTTGTAGTAGGGGAGAGGCTTGCAGGTTGCCACTGCTTGCAGGTGCCACCCCTGCTGTATTTTGACTTTCTAACAGTGTAATACCCTAAACTCTGACTCACATCGACGTTAAAAGAGTAGTTGTCACTATTTATGAATCTCTGGAGCGGATAGACGCAATAACACTGTGTTTGCTGAGCGAAGTGTGATATAGTGTTTGTCAAGAAATTGAATTATTGAAATTGTGTTTTCCCTGTGCTCGTAAATTGAACATTCTACACTTCCTCTTTTCAACTTATACCATAAATCAACGATACGTTAATTTTATGACGAGTTGTGATAAAAAAAGCTAAAGGGTGGCAATCTGCAAGCCTCTCCCCTACATATGTAGGAAAGAAGTTTGTTTAATATCTTTTTAGAGGGATAAATGTGGATGCAGATTTTAAGTCTGAAATGAAATTATTAGCAAAATTGTATCTGATTATGAATATTTTGGTAAACTGAATTCAGGTATGAAAAATTGCAGGGGAATATTGATTCCGGCTGGGGCTGCCGGATGGTCTGGCCATAGACTGTCTGTTTTTCCTTGTTTCCTCGTAGTTCGGTCGTTTCTACTACTTCGTGAAATGAATGAATGAAAACGTCTGAGGATTTGCTGTATCGTCTAAGATAAGCATTACTTGAAATATGCTGAACAATATCTACATAAGGAATTATAAATTTATCGATAATTTCATTTATAATTATCAATACATATCGCCAACTCTTGTAATAAAGGTTTTCTGCGCGTCAAACAAAAGAACTCCTCACGTAAACGAATTTTAAAAAGATTATTCTAATGTAGTGCACACATGCACGAAAACTCTTGGGAGCAGAGTTAGTGAAACACTCTGTAATTATGCAATCTATTTAAGAAACAAATGCAAGTACACTAACATAATAACAAAATAAGTTTAAGAGTACGTAACAATTTCGGTAAAAGAGATGTCTAAAGGGCGTTCAAACAGTTTAGTGAAAAGAGAAGGGGAAATAAATAAATAAACAGAAGAGAATTGTACATGAAAATTAGCAAAAAATCGATGGTCTTGGAATTAACTGCAACAAAGAAATAATAATTTTCACCACAAGTACAGGTTGTCTTCTGTTTTCAGCTAAATAAATCATTGCATCAAATTAGTAGATATTATTTTCAATAATTTTTAGTTGCAAACATTATTAATCTCCATGGGGATAAAGAAGTTTATCAATAGTTGACACGATTCCTCGAATTTCGAGCAGGGTTTTCGAACAAAGGGCTTTGTCCACGTCACGGTATAAATTTCCTTCTTAACGTCGGCGAATCTAAGACACCGCTCGGAGAACATATGGTGGTTTTTTGATTGCGCCGCCGGTACAATTTCTTAGTTTACCCTCTCCCGCTAATGGATGCAAAAGGATAATACCTGGGCACCGGTGCCTCTGCGGATTATCGCATAACAGAAGCAAGTAAAGGGACGGGTGACCATTAATGGAACAGTACCCTCGATAGGCTGCTTTTGTTTTATCGATACAATTGCACAGCCGGGAACGCGAAACGACTACCGCCTGTAATGGATACTCTCGAATATACGTGCTGATCATTGATGAGGATGATAAGGTCGGCATTGGTTCTGGAATAAGCGTAGGCGGTGCTCGAAACGACATATTTGGACGACAAACGCGGCGCTACTATAGTACCATAAAATCAGCCATTTATGGTTGCGATCGTTGATGTGAACCTTCAAACGCCACTGGATTAAGGGAAATTTTAAGTCCGCCTCCATACTTGGAAACAGATAAACAAAGAATTATAGAGAAGTGAAGTAGGCGAAAGTTCCCTATATTGGAGCATTTAAGAATGTATCTCCATAAATCAGGAACGTATTGATAGTTTTGAAAATTTTAGAACAATTTCAGGATTGTAATTGATACATAAATCAAATAAAACAGACTGAAACGCTATGTGGCTGGTTACAAAAAAGATTTATGAACTACCGTCAATGGTCCAATCTAGGAAACTGGTTTCCTAATTTGGGCCACAGATAAAAATGAAATTCTAAATTGGACCATGTCTACTTTTCATTATTTCAGTTAAGAAATGATATTTAAAAATATAGTTACACTCTAAAAACAAAAATAAGTCCCAGAAGCATTTCACAGCATACTGAGAAAAAATAAATATGCATTTGATGAAATAATCAGCCGTTGTCAGACTGGCAATTTATGCACTCTTAATAATCGGTATTACGCGCGTTATTGCAGCTCAAATGGACCTATGTAGATATCTCTAGCAAAAAAGATACTGAATCCACCCGTCTCCCATAAGTTATGGGCCAAAACTGATTCTGAAAATGCAGACAAAGGAACAACACAAAGGCATTCTTCATCCCCTGTTTTACTTAAAGAATTCTGTACCATAATCTGTCCCATTTTCCATATTTTCCACGCTGTGACCATTTTATCTTTAAGAAAGAAACAACGTTGCATAATTTAGACTGGTCTGACTTAAGAACCATTAACTGGTTAAATTTAAAACACTAGTGCAAGTTTCAGATAAATGATAAGATAACATTAAAGATATGATGATTCATAAAAAATTACTCCTATTAGAATTCAAAATTTACCTACCAGTCAAAACTTACAGCTTATATAAATTGGAGGCAAAATTACATCAGCCGGAATCAGAAAAAGTATTCATCACGCTGTAGTTATTACTCATTCTACAGTGTTGTGTTTCATTAATATGTAAATAAAGAGTATGGTCCAATTCAGAATCCGGATAAATTAGGGAACTTCTGCTAGGGTAGACTGTGAGTTTAAAAAATAGCGTGATAAGAAAAAATATATGGCATACAAATTTGAGACCAAGGAACAAGTGAAATGCATGGGAAAGAATAATATGTAAAAATGAAAGAAGCAAAGGGGTAAGAGTTCTAAAAAAGTTAAAAAAGTGATGCAATTAAAAAACAGCACAGAAATTCGGCGCTGCCACATGAAACGTGGTACAGTACTGATGGTTATCACTTTTATCACGCAGCTTGATCCTTGCACAGAGGCTTGTTAAGTAACTTCTTCCAAAACGGATGCACGGGTCCGGAGTACGACTTGATCATTGAGGAATCGGCTGCTCGATCTGACCACCGCCAAAATGCGTCTTCCCGATCCCCATTAACTTCGATATCTGAATACAGATACTTGCTGCTCGGGCACGCGCAAATACAGACGCGAGTGCAGCGGTGTACGGCTGGTACACGGGGGCATAAGTGGCGGCGCATGCCTCCCAGCAACGAGTCGGCGGTTTTTCTGTCTCGAAAGGGCCCCGAAAGAAGTTCGCCGCAATTAACGGCTCCGTAAATTTACATACGTCGGCGATCGGCAGGGATAAATGGCCAGAAGTCGCGTCCTACACCGTCGAAGGAGGCGAACCCGCGGATAAGTAATCGCGTAAATCTGCCGCGGGCAAGAAAAAAGTTGTTCGTTTGCAGAAGTGATTCCGTAATTTCATTCAAAAATTGATTCCGCGATCTATCTTGACCCACGGTTGCAAATTATCGCTGGCCCCTCCCGGAGAAATCACTCCCAAGGGAACGAGCTCGCGAGATCATTTCTTTCCCCCCTCCTTTCTCGTCCCTCCAGCGAACCTTTGCGTTTTCGAAAACGACCACCGCAGAGTAGGAGCCTTGTAATAACATTGCACGTGATGGGAATTGTGAAACAGTTACAGTGAGTGAAGACTCATTGTCTGTCATGACTGAAGACTCAGGTGTCGCTATATTGTTTCTCTATTTGTGTTTAGGTTACTGGACGCAATTTTAATATTGTTTTATCAGTGGAGGTGTACGTAGTCTATGACACCTTCGATTTAATCAAATACTTGAGATCTCCTATTTCGAATATTCAACGATTAACATTGGACACTACACGTAAAAGTTTTGTGCAGTACACTCGAAGTAGTTAAACCGCAGATATGTCTGACATCACTTCTATATCCCATCTCCAACTTCCAATTCACTCGTAATCCCTTGGAGGTTTTAATCCTTACAAGGAGAGCTTCCCAGGTGTCCGCCTCCAATTGCTTTGATTTTTGGATATGTTAAAGACGACCGAAAAATAAGAAATACGTGGTTTTTTATTTCGATCCGCTTGAATGTTTGGTGGGTGAAACCACCCCTCAAAGTTTATAAGAGATAGAAAGTTGTGTTAAGTAAAACTTCATATGAAAAATCATATCCAAAAACCAAAGCAATCGAAGGCAGGCACCACCTATTCTTACGAAATTTGAGGGGTGGTTTCACCCTTTAAATATGAAACATTCCTCTGAAACATATCATCTTTATTTTACCCCCAAAAATTCGTATCGGTGCATTTTTGTCCCCACTTCGTCGTAAAAATAAACAAAAAATTTCTAGTGTAACAATTGTTTATATAAATGAAAAATAATTATAATGTTAAGCCAATGCTCGGTTTTGCAAAATATTACATTAGCGTTACATACACCATTATATTCGACATAAAATTTATTAAAAAATAGCAAGTTTCGTCCTGGCGAAAGTAAGAGTTATAATCAACAATACGAGACAGTGTACAACTACAGAATTTCTACATATGTGTTTTTGCCCCAAGGACACTTGTTACATATGGTAATAGTAAAGTAGTGCTATAAAGTTCATGAAAAAGCCGCCAATGACGCGCACGATTTTTCAATTCGTGTAACACGGGTTTACCACCATACACCCACGAGCTCATTACATAAATAACGATCTGTCCACAATAATTCATCCACGAAGCATATCGCTGATTATCAGCGGCGCGCGGTTCGCGGTTCATTGCGCGGAGAACGGTCTGAAAACTGCAATATTGAACGGCTCGTTTATGATACCAGCGAGCAGGCGACGCCGAGGAATACCCATTACTACGGCGCAGTTTCGCGGGGCTCGTCTCCGTGTTTCGCAATGCGGGCTCGGTCGCCCGTCAACGTCACGGGGGCAAAACGAAATCGGCAACGAGCACCGAAAGAGAGAAAGAGAGGCTCGGTGCGCCGATCAGCGAGTCACGTCGATTCGCCTCCGACTCGGAGGCAGGGGACCACCTTGCCTCAGGGGTTGAGAAAGAGAGTCAAGAAGTTACCATACGGAATGGTATAAGTCTACCTACCGCGGTCGAGCTGATTGCGAAAATAAACATTCATTATTGTAATTACTTTCTGCGACGTGGCCGTGCCGAGAGCCACGATCTGGGGCCCCGTGAACTGCGACGAGGGGGCGAGGCGGGGGGTGGGTAACGATGGAACGAGGAAAGGAGACGAGCAGAGGTGGGACACCGAGGAGCGGAGGGGGACGGAGCCAGGCCACCTTCTGCTATATCTGTAACGAGAGTTTCATTGACGTGGTCGTCGTGCCCATGGTGGGTTAATTACAAAGTCGAACCGACGATTCCTTCATTAGCGGAAAGGAATCGGTGAATCCAATTGCTGGCGGCCGAAGGCGAGACGAATCCTCGTTTGCATCCGCTGGGCCGCTCCCTGGGCCCCGATGCGTCCTCGCCGGCGGAGAAAAAAAACGAGTCGATTCGTGCGGCCTGTGATTGATCTGCTCACGGCCGCGTCGCGACCGGCCGCTTCTGCAAGAAAGAAACACCGTCTGGACTTTAATTACCGCGGAGGAATTCGCTGGAAGAATTTGTTAATGGGACCGCGATCAATGAAACGGCTCCGTGCTCGGGCTCGCTGGGATTTATAGCGTCGCGGGGACTCGAACTTGCGAAATAGCCAATGTGGACGCCGTTCCAGGCGATTTCAGCTACGCCCGCTGGTGGCTGGGGTGTGGTGGGAGCTTGCGTGCGGAGGGTGATGTTGGTTGTGGAGGGTGGTGTTGGCTTCTTTCGGGGAGGATCAGTTAGGGTTGTGATTTCGTTTGTTGTTGATTAGGAGTGAATCAGGAGGGAATCAGGTGGTAGATTAGGGTTGTGCGTTCTAACTAGGGCTGGGACTATTCGAATAATTTAATATTTGAATATTTTACAAGTATTCGAATGCTACGAATAAACTTTGAATATTTGAGTATTCGTATGTTATTCGAATACTATTCGAATGTTATTCGAATACTATTCGAATGTTATTCGAATACTATTTGAATACCGATATATTCGAATACTGATGTATTCGAATAGTATGGTGTGAAGTGGGTCAAAATTAGCATACAAGATTTCACCCGACAAATGAACCCAAAGAACTTGATTTATAATTCATACTATTCGAATACATCAGTATTCGAATACTCAAAAATTCGAATAGTATTGGAATACTCAAATATTCGAATAGTATTCGAATACTCAATTATTCGAATAGTATTCGAATACTTAAATATTCGAATAGCATTCGAATACTTGGATATTCGAATTATATTCGACAAATAATTGAGCAACCGAAGTATTCGAATATTCGAATACCGAAAAATTCGACAAATAGTCCCAGCCCTAGTTCTAACCCAGCACGGTAGATATGACTTCTACTTTTGAATTTAATTTGAGGCATTAAAGGAGGACTAATCCACAGTTTTTTTTTTTTTTTTTTCAATCTGGGTTAGTCCGTTTTTGCTTTTAATGCGTCATTTAGAATTATATTAAAAATAGCATAATGGGATAGTGAACTTATATGGTGAGCATATATATTCTGTAGTTGATGTTTATTTGATTGCGGTTCTTCTGATTATTTGTGCATTACATATTTGTTTCCAGAATACATTTAGCTTCAAGTATCGCGCAATCAGAATTATTGATACGATCGAAGTATATTTTAGAAATCGTACGATGTTTTGATAGTGTAGCTACTACAAGTCATTTTATATGAGTTATCAGAAGCTTATCGTAATGGTTGAAACAATGAGTGACGTATTTGACTAATTTTAGATAATGAGTCACGTACCAGGAAAGAAACTGGTTATGTGAATCAGAACCTGTGATTTAAAATCTTGGATAACTTATTAAGGAACAAAGCAATTTGTATATGAAATCTTGTAATTATTTTAAATTTGTAATTGTGACGAAGAAACTGTGGGGAATCAAAAATTTGCCAGATATTCTTAAATCATAATATTTTATAATTTTGTATGCAGTGCAGTATGCAGCAAATGCATCGAATTGACACATATTTGAATGCACTTGCGTTCATTCGTTCTGAAATATAATGTCTCATAAAGAACGTATTATATTTTTGTATAAGGACTTATCGTACTTTTCATGGGTGCACAATTTTTGCCACGTGTTGTGTACAAGAAGTTACAAAGGTCAGACGTGGAACTTACAATTATTATAATAGATTTCTTTATGATTTATGATAATGAAAATCATCCCCCATATCGGTACATCTACTGCAAATACTTCACGCATGCTATTTTTTTACATTTCCATATGATCCTGTCATGCTATCACGACAGAAGGATACAGAAATCGAAAGTATAGGTAGTTATACATGTATCGCGTCTCGACATCAAAAACAACATTCGTCACAATTGCATTAATAGCTCAGTAATTGTACCACAATAATAAAACAACAAATATCTAAAATATCCTAAATTTATTCTGCCACTTCATTTGATGTCTTCGTACGCATTCTCCACACACAGATAACTAGCAAAATCTCCTCAAATTATCTGCTTTGAACTCCTCTGCACCCCATAAAAAATGTTCAATGTACAATATATAAAATCGAATGTCTGTATGTCCTCCAGTAATTAGTCCTTTGATCAATCTGGACCAATTTCTGCACAATTATCTACTCTCTAGGACCTTGCGAAAAAAATATAGGGTACCATAAAGCCTGAACACCCCCTTCACCCCCTTTTCCACCCCTTGCACTTTGTAATAATATAAGTTCAATGCATTATACAAATAAGTACCTAAGTATCACGTAATAATTAACCAAGACGCCAGTAAATTATGAAATATTATATTCTCATTTCTTTACATTCCCATTCTCATAAATGCTGATGTTCCAGATATAAGAATCCTGTCGGGTGGTTTAAACTAGTTATTCACAAAAATCCTTTCCACACTCTTGACCTACATTTCTCTCATAACATCTGTAGTCACACATACACACCCATCTCTTCTTCCCCCATCACTTAAAATTTCTCCCAAAACGACCAAAGTGTCCACACCAAAAATCCCTCAACGTGCCCCGTCCACGTGGCCCACCTGTCCGTCACTTCACCACGCAATACCAGCATTTTATACCGGCAACACGAACCGCCTCGCAGCCCAGTGCACCAGCTACGCCGACCCTCGGGCGACATTCTTTTCCGCGACTATAATCAAGATCGACGATCCGTGCAATTAAAAACAGAGCCATCGACGGCTCGGTGAACCGTGCCCTTAAATCCTCTCTCAGCAGAGGGGAGGGCCGGGGAGGTGAGGACAGGGGAAGGATCGTCAGCCTGTTGCCCGTTGAAGGGAGAAGGACGGAAGAGCGAGACCCGTCCGGATCGCGCGGATAAACCGTCTGGCGTGCACAGTGCCGTGAATTAATTATCACCCGTGGGCCCCGTGTTCGTACTTTTAATCGGTCTGCCGGGGCCCCGACCTCGGCCCACCTCGTGCCTCGTTTCCACCTATAAAATGTTGGTCGTGCGGCAGTATTTCACGCCTGCCCACGCGCGCCCTTACGCCAGAGGGAGAGAACGGTGGACAAGCATTCTGGGAGGATCGAGAGGCCTCTCGTCGCTGTCTCCTACGTTCGCCCGTGTTTGCTTACCGCAGGTGCATTCGTCGAGTCACCTCTGCGCCGGATCCTGGCCAATATCGTACGGTTATGCGTGGCCCCGGCACGGCGTGGGCCGTGTTCCCGGCTCGTGTCGCGTTTATGCGCGCCACGATCGTCGCTGCTCGTTGATCCACGCTGATCGAGACCGCTCCGGGCGGGAGACCGTCCAGCGCATGGTGCTCGGAGACAGCGCGGGTGCGCAGAGTGATTCAGGAATGGTCGGGAGGATTTGAATGGACGCGTTGGAACGGAAGAATTGGACGGATTTGTGGGAGCCCGGAGGCTTTACAGGGGAGACACTTTCGGTCGATGACAGTGTGCTAATAGGTTCCTGCTGGAGCTGTTTTGATGTCGAAAGGAAGGAGTTACGGTTTGGGGGAACCTGGTTTGCACTGGGAAGCTTCGAGTAGGAGATACTTGTGTGGCACGTGGTTGGGAGTTTGAATATGGTCGTAGGTTTACTGTAGTTTTTTAATTAGCATGAGCTACAGGAAGTGGTTTGTTTGTGATGGTCTTTAGAGACACTTCTGTGGATCACGACTGGTATTTTAAATATATTCACTTGGCATCCCCCAGGGCTGAGGCTTTTTTTCATGGGTGCTGATTCCCTAAAAGAAGTCCTCAAGACGGGAACTGGCGATCCCGGGGTACCTGAGCTGACTCATCAGTGCTGAGACCATGAAAGGGGAGTATTGTACTGGAAGTATTTTGTGAGTGCAACATTTCTATCTAGGGGATTACTTATGGGGATTGGAGTTAGATCAGGAAGTTCCTTTGTTTTCTTCGTGGAAGAGTGTATGGACTGAAAATTTATTTCTATTTTCGGTGAACGAAAGTGCCAGTCATCAGTTGTGACTCTATTGTTCCTAGAATTAGCTTTAAACTGTTGTGAGCAGGGTTATGTGCAGAAAATACGCCAGTTGTAGTCCGTTGGGATAGGAAACGGGGTGGCAAAGGTTTGCACGTTTAGGTTTAATATCTTCCGTGTACGACGATAATTGAGGACTTTGCAGCAAGAGAGGTGCAGCTCAATTTTTGTCAGTTTTTAAGCTGTGATGTATATAGGTACATGTAAAAAAATCTACATATTTTTATGCAAATCTGATGACAAATGAGCGATTTGTTGCAAACTTTGAACCTGCACCCATTACCCCAAGCCAGTGGCAGCTACAGATTTGAAAAAATCGCCAAAAATAAAAATAAAAACTTACCAACTCAATATCTACTACTTCTTGTGGGAAAATATATATTTTTCAATTAGTGTTCTCTTTTTTTTATTATTATTAAGCGTCTTTATTGCACAAAGTATATATAAGCAAGCAAGAGAAAAGAGAGAAGATCGCAAACGCGAGGTTCTGTCTAAAGACTGTTTTCCAACCTACCCTAACCAGTTTTTTCTAATTTACTTGAAGTTGATAAAGACCTTGCTGCAAGGTCTTCAATTTGAATCGAAGAATTCAATCCCTAAAAATTGTGACTCACTGAATATTCAGTATTCCATCATTCCATTGCAAATTTACTAAAAAAATTCCAAATAGTCGATCTGATCGATAGTAGAAACTTACGTCATTTTGTATTTCGAGTTCAAGATTTACTCCCCGAAATACTCACGAGTATGTATATCTCTTTCATTATCGTATGTGACGCAAACAGCCTACTCAGTATCCAATTATACATCCATTTGTTAAGATCGATAGTTTGAAAAAAAGGAGAGTCTTTATCCATCCCCAAAGAACCTCTATATCAAGGTATCACTGTATTCAACTTCCAGTAAATCAAACGCATCGTGCTTGATTTTCTAAGTTCTATCGAAACGACCAGGCTTAATGGCTCCCCCGTTTATCCCACAGTGGCAGTAATTGGCTATTAAAACGAAATCTGTTTTGCCGGAACGACTTGATCCCGCAGGTAAAAGCTTAAGCTCGACGGCGGCGCTATAAATAGCCGCTTGTTTTCTAAATTTATATGACGCCAAAGTGAAAAGGGGAAATGGCAGCCGCGATTTACAGGGCGCCAGTGCGTTTTTCCCCCCGTTGTGGGACGGTTTTGCGAAGCGGCATGACTAATTGGACGACAGCGATCACCGTGTACTCACCATATCTAATTAACCGTCGCCGCATATTTACGAGTAGACTCGTATCCCAGGCAGGGCTCATCAATTAAAGGATCGATCTTAAATGACAAATGACCTTCATTTATCAGTAACATTTCCAGCGGACCCGAACGTGGTGACATGAAATATTGGCGCGATTTTCTGTAATATGATCACCCTGAAAACCATACACGAGCGTAGCAAACAGAGAACAAGGCTCGGAAATTAATGATTCCGCGTCGCCGGAATAAATATGCGTGCGTGAACTTGCATACCATCGGTATCATTCGGAACGTGCATTATAATACGCTGCTTATAATCCCGAGGAAAACACGAAGGACCATCAGTGGCTGCACTGCTAACGCAGGAATCGAGTACTTTGTTCCCCTGTTTTATTGATATTTAGAACAAAAATTTCCTACCATAACTTGATAACGTAACGCGTCAAATCTGAATATATGAAAGGAACACAAGGTGATTTAGAAATATTATCGCGAAATGTGATCATAAATTTTCCCACTGAGCTGTTTTCCTTGTACTAACAACAAGTTCCTTTTCTTGGTTTCACACCGCTCTATCTCCAAGATGTTTGTGTACGTGGAGATGAAAGGTCCAAGAATATCAATAAACCGAGTTCGATTTTTGATAGGTACGTATAATCTAGGGTAAACTGTACCAATGATTGGCACCCTAAGTTAAACTCCCAATTGGAATGTCTTTATTTTTTTGTGACGATTTTACATGGTCTTAATTTTCAGTTATTATCGATGATAGGTTTCTCATTAAAATAAGATACCTTGAGTACCTATTAAGTCTTTTATTTTAAAAATATTCAATGAAAAACAAAAACAGGCATAAACGGTTAAACGGATAAAAATATTTTTAATACAAATTCAATAAAATTCATTAGGTAATTATACAAATTTATTTAAAGAATATAATACATTTCTTTTCTTTTCACAAAGCTCTTGAATTACTTCAGTTCTGGTTACATTAATTTTCTTTTTTCTTTTTCTTTGGAGGGTGTCAGGACCCCTTACTCCTCTCTGGGTGCGCCACTGATCCCATATCCCAAATCCTCAAGTCCCAATGGAAGCTCAGAGCCTCTTCTAATAGTATCCCAAGGAAACATGAATTTTTATCACAATCAGGCAAGCATCTTTTCCTCTACCCCAGTACCCAACCGTAGCGTAAAGGATCCAATTACTACCACCTGCCCAATTACCGTCACCCTAAGCTGTTTTACTTAAAATAACAATAATGTGATTGTGATAAACAATCCCAAACATTTTATCTTCAACTAAACATATTAAGTAATAATAAATACATAGAAACACTTATACTTTTGGTCAATAAATATATAAACTATGCAATAATGTCACAGTCAATTCTTAAGGTGACTGTAATTGGGTCCCTTACCCTATTCCTTCTTCAAACCTCGACAGACCTTTCGAAATCCTGATTTTCCGAAAACCTCTGCCTCGGTGGTTAAATTCGCGTTCACCAGCGTTCTGTCGCCCACGATTTCTGGCGTCCCGGTCATATCCACTCGAAAGTGTGTCGAACCGAAAGTGACACTTCGAGAGCCACTCGATAAAAACCTCCACGCTGATCCCCTCATCTAGCACGTGCGTTTTTTCGGCGCTAGGTCCGCTGAGAATGCAGTTGCACCGGTCTCCGTCGCGGTGATTTCTGCGTTTCAGGCCGGCTGGTGTGCGTGCGTCGATACTATTACCCTCGCGTATCGGCGCGATCGTTCGAAAAGTCGGCGGTTTTATTAATAATATTCCTGCATATCTACGAGTGGCTGGCCGTAAACGCGACGTTTTTCCTCGCCGCTCGTTTACACGATTTACGTCCTGGTTACCGTACTTTGTATCCAGCTATTAGTTTTTACATCTCGATAAGATTATCCGGACGCGAGGTTGCGACTAACTGACCGAACGAATATCCTGTTCCCTTGATACGAGTGATGCTAAATATTTGCGATGCAAATGGTTCGATACTCTGCGTGGCTACCAGTTATCACTACACTCGCCGTGCGAGTTGTTCAACGGGAACGATAATGATTATTTCTGGAAAAGTGTCCTAGTAGAGGCTGGGATAAAGTTAGATTGTAGTAGAAATTAATATGCTAAGTCGGTGGCGGGAGGTGAAGTAGAGAAATTTTATTTTGTTGAGGATTATCTGAGATTTCTGTATCGAGTATATTTACAATGTAATATTCACTGCTTCATAGACGCAATAGAGGAGACTCTGAAGCGTAACGTGTCTGTTGGACCTTTATGAACCGACACTATCTGCTTCATAGACGCAGTGACGGCTTTTCAGGAATCGTGAATATTTTAATGAAATCGTAGACTGTATTTGAAGTACATATAATTTGAATAAATGTACAAACATGTTACACAGGGTGCCCCGTAACCAGTGGCACATGCGGAAGGGTACTGCAGTAGTGGAGGATAAAAGTATGTGGACACCATTTAAAAAAGAATAACTTTTTAAAATTCGTCCAAACGACTTTAGTTTTCTCGAGAAGTCGGAAAAATTAGTTTATTAGCTGAGGTGTTTCGACATTTTGAAAAAATGCAATTGTTCCGAAAGTACGAAGAATATTGTGGATGTCGTTTTTGCCAACCTTTTTATCTGAGTCTGCAATGAAAAATTGAAAAATATGTTTTGTAGATTTAAATAAGTTGTATATATCTTGAAAATTTCATCGGCATCGGTTAATGTAGCTATGACCTACAAACAGTTAAAAATGGTGGAAAGCACAGTTTTCGATCTATACCTAACTGTAAAAAACCTAAAGGTTCTTAAATATTGCGATCCCTATCGGTTGTTTCTGAATTAAACGATTTCGATGAAATTTTCAGCATGTATACAACTTATTTAAATCTACAAAGGAATTTTTTAAATTTTCATTACAGGCTCAGGAAAAAAATGAAAACCATTTCACTATTTTCTTCGCTATTCCGTCCAGTTACAATTTTTTGTAAACGAATCCTTCTATTCAGCTTCTCAAAAAAACTCAACTCGTTTGGACCAAGTTTAAAAAAGATATTCTGTTTTAAAGGGTGTCCGAATACTTTTGTCCCCGGCTGTAAAATAATATAAAATAAATTTCTTTGATGGGGTGAAGCCACCAGTAGTTGACCATGTATCAGTAGTTGACCGCTTTCAGAAAAACATGAGAAATAATGTTTTTAGAAGTAACGATCTTTTGAACAAAGTGCAGTTCTCTAACTGCACTCTAATTGCACTCTATCTACACTCTGTTCAAAAGATTGTCATTTCCAAAAACCTTATTTTTCATGTTTTTCTGAAAGTGGTCGACTACTGATACATGGTCGACTACTGGTGGCTTCACCCTAGGGTAAAGGACCCAATTACTGGCAGACAACCCAATTACTGTCACCTTAAGCTATTTTACTTAAAATAACAATTAAATAAACGTTTACGTAAAATACCTTAAGGTGACAGTAGTTGGGTTGGCTGCCAGTAATTGGGTCCTTTACCCCATGGAGCTTCATTTCGCTAAAGTTCAAAACTAATTTCTCTCGAAAATGAAACGCGATATAGAAACACTCACTTCAGTCCATTTGAAATCATCACGTACCCGCCCCAACAATATTAAAAGTAGAAACAAAACAACCACATTTTCCTACGCAATCAGTACCCTTCCCCCCTCCAAAAGCACGCGTCACCGCGCAAGTCCACAGATAAACGATTCAATTGATCAAACCGAAAGCGAAGGGCGACGTGTTTGTCAGCGCGTGGCTTCGCATAATCGACAGGAATCGTGGGAGAAACGGCGGTTCCGCGCAGGACATATTCAGCGAGCGCGACTAATTGCCGATCCGGCTGAATCTGTATAAATCGCCCCGGCATTGCATCGACACCGCTAATTACAATAGCGATCTCCTTATCGATTTTTTTCGATCGCCGCTCGCAAAGTGCCGCGAGCGAGCCAAGGAGCGGTTAACGCGGCCGCCGATGTAAATTTCTTCTCGTGAAACTCGAGCGGGCCCGTTCGCGGGCTGAAATTAATTGCCGCGATCTATACGATTGCCCCGTGTACATGAAATCGGCATCGCGCGGATCCAACGACTCCGCGGCCTGGGTGTGTTTGCGCCGCCCGCTAGTGTGCGCGACACCGGGGAATATGGGCCTGGTAGGCACAGCGCTGAAAACGAGAACGTTGCGGCTCTAGCACAGAGGGAGACAATGCAGACATACGTTTATCTTCGACGCGCGTTGATTTACGAGGACACGATTAATCTTAGGGCGCATAACGTGCTCTACGATATGCACGGCCTCGATCTCTGCCGCGATCCACCGATTGCGCGCCGCGGACAGCGTTGCACAAACGGGATTCGACTGTGCACACAGCCTGCAACGAGTTTGTTTCTTTAATTAGTGGGCTGCTCTTGCTGACTTCACTCGCGCGATTATACTTCTGTAATTGCTGACAGCTGCCTGGATTAGTTTGAAAAGGAGTTACTAATGTGTGATCGTATGGTATATAGGGCTGGGATTATTCGAATAATTTAATATTCGAATATTTTACAAGTATTCGAATGCTACGAATAAACTTCGAATATTTGAGTATTCGAATGTTATTATTCGAATATCGATGTATTCGAATACTATTCGAATATCGATGTATTCGAATACTATTCGAATATCGATGTATTCGAATACTATTCGAATATCGCTGTATTCGAATAGAGCAGTATTCGAATAGTATGGTGTGAAGTGGGTCAAAATTAGCGTACAAG
The DNA here is from genome assembly GCA_929113495.1 of Andrena minutula. Taxonomy (NCBI): domain Eukaryota; kingdom Metazoa; phylum Arthropoda; class Insecta; order Hymenoptera; family Andrenidae; genus Andrena; species Andrena minutula. The sequence continues at coordinate 21,163,862 of OV815994.1, forward strand.
ATTTCACCCTGACAAATGAACCTCAACAACGTGATTTATAATTCACACCATACTATTCGAATACATCAGTATTCGAATACTCAAATATTCGAATACTCAAATATTCGAACAATCAAATATTCGCATAGTATTCGAATACTCGGATATTCGAATTATATTCGCCAAATAATTGAACAACTGAACTATTCAAATATTCGAATACCAAATAATTCGACAAATAGTCCCAGCCCTAATGGTACAGGGGAGAGTGGGGTAATCACGAACGCGGGGTAATCCCGAATGAAATGGTTACGGCATTTTAATAAATAAAAACTGATGTTCCCTCTCCACTAGCTAATAGTTTAGGTCGTATCCAACGCCGGGCAGAAAGTAATAAATACAGAACGCTCATGCTACTCAAAATAAACACAATTTATTATTTTCATCATGTTTTTTATGGGTTGACCATTGAAATCGCGCTTTCTATGCGACTTGTGAGATATTTAGCACTCTGTTCGTGATTACCCCACGGTAAGTCGGGTAATTACGAACACCAGGGGTTTTTATTTTTCACTATAAAGTTAGTTTTTATTATAATTTTTCAAGAATTCCTCACAGTACTTTATATATGAATAGTTTAAGTATGTTTGTAAATAAAAAACAAATTCATTTCTCACATAGTTTTCGTTTTATTTGCTTTTTGGCTTAGGTGTTCGCCATTACCCCACTCTCCCCTAAACATACAAATCATCGATTTTATTGTTGAAGTATTTTTTTATAATTCTTAAGCGTCCTTATTGCAGAAACAAAATAATCCAGAGAAAAGAATAGAGAAACACGACTAAAGACTGTCTTCCAGCACAACCTAAATTACAACCTAACCTGACTTATTTCGTGTAAATAGGAGATTAGTGCCACGCGTCGTTTGTTGCTGTATTCTACTATATTGCTTCCGCAGGATTCAGTTCATACTTTTCATGGGATTTACGTTGGATTCTAGGCCTGATCTAGCAAATGCATCAGAATCTATGGATCGTAGACATTCAGATAATCTCAGCTGAATATTCTCTCTTCTATACCAATTATTCCCCTGGTTTCTGCTTGGCACCCAGACAGTAATTTGTCTCCCAGCTAATTTGCAAAATCCCACCGAACCCGCCAGGTTTAGAGCAGGCCGTGGTTAGGCGACTTTTGATGCGATTAAGTCGCCTCGAACGAGCTCTGTTCCGCCAGGTGGTCGTGTATGTGAGTCTAATTAATTGAAACGGTTAGCATTAAGTAGGCCCGCGGTGCCATTAAATTTGCGAAATATCGCCTGTTACACGGGCTGGTCGACTATCCCGAACGCCGGCATGGGAGAGGATAATTTGTCTGCCGCGATCTATAGCGAGTATTAATTCCTTTATGCGCTTTAAGTGACCTTTGATATCCAAAGTTGCCACGGTGCACGCGCGCGCGCGCTTTAAAGCTGATTCAGATCGCTGCTAGATACGCCGGTGGGTGGTCACGTTTGGTATTTAATTAATTGAAATGTTCAGCGGCGAGCCGTTACGCTTTGATAGAACGTACTCGTAACAGGGACAAAATGTTCCTTCTGGTATATTGATTAGGTAGCTGCCTGCGCGGTGCCTGCCGGCAATTTGTCTCGGAATCGTTGGTAAAATACTAATTTCGAGGCTGGCTGGTTCGGCGAGATCCCGTTTTGGAAGTTGAAAGGGAGATATCGTGGACGTTGATCAGCTGACGGTTCGTTGCTGCGTTGGTAGCGGTGCATAGATCTGCCGTGTTAGAGAAGCCGAGTGGATCTTGTTTAATTAATCGAATCAACAGTGAATAGCGCTGGTAGATAGATCTTTAACGTTACATTCGCTCATTCGCGTGTTACCCGGTCGTAAGCCTGTTGCTTAATTCGAGGTGATATATTGTTTGAAGGATGCTAATTAGAAACTATGTTCGATGCACAGTGCCGCATGAGGTCCCTGCTTATCATTCCGTTGCTTTATTTTCTGCTGCGTGGCTGTTGCATTCTTCAGCCGCGTGTGGCGTCAATATTTGCTCTGATTAAGATACTTATCGGCTGTAGAAATGTTGGGTAGTCGATTTATGAGTTCATCGGCTCGTAATTATGAAGGGGCATAGATTTCGTTCTGAATAAGTGATATCTGGTCTGTTAAGGAATTCACGAATAGGCAATGATGAGCCTCTAACGATGAACTCTTTTGAAATAATTCCATTTAGCCCCTTCCCCTTTCATCACCTTCTCATCTTCCAAACAAAATCTGCGGCATTCCATTTAAAAAATAAATTCTCTTTCTCTATCCAAGTTGAAACCTTTACCTAAATCAAACCTACAGTCCTGGAAATATTTATTGAATCATTCAAATAAACGTCACTTATACCTCTCTCACTATTATGACTAGGAAAATATTACTGTAACAATGTGTAGCTCGCTATTTTGGCCAAAATAAGTTGAACACAAATTATTTTATCAATCATATTTTTATGAAAATTGAACTACGTAAATTTGAGTGATGCAATAAATATTCCCCGGAAGTACTGTAGCTCATCATTAAGTTTACAACTGAAACGGATTCTCATTCTCGCAAAAAAATACGCGAAGTCTGTTACGTAAAGGAGATATTCAAAAAAGACAAATCTATTAGAAGCATGGAGAGTACATCTCTCGTTGGTCACTGCCATTTCCACTGAAACACTCGCGCGCCAGTAAATCCTGCCGCTCGTCGCCAGACTTCCGGCATCGTGCATCGAACACCTTATAAACGGCGGGATTTTTTCCGAATTTTTCAGGTCGTGCGCCGACTTTATCCGCTCGTACATGGTCCAGATCACGCTCAGATACGCCGCTGGCCGGTAATGAAGGTACGTTTTAGTGACGTTCGCGATATACGTCGTAAACCGCCTCGTTAATTAACCAGCCCGGAACTCGAGCGCCATCACCGAGCGCTAGTAGAGCAATTATTTATTGGCATGTATGGCGACCCTTTCTATAAGCACTTAACTAACCACACGTTTCTAGCCGACGAACTAACAGGAACGACTTTAGAACGTGTAAGGTCGTGTCGCTAGGACACATAGAACCTTTGTTGTTCTCTTCCTTAAGTTTTTCTGTGAATGTCTTCATGCAGAACTCGCAGCACTAGGGTAAAGAACCCAATTACTGGCAGCCAACCCAATTACTGTCACCTTAAGCTATTTTACTTAAAATAACGAATAAATAAATGTTTAAGTAAAATAGTTTAAGGTGACAGTAATTGGGTTGGCTGCTAGCAATTGGGTCCTTTACCCTATGTCTGATCCTCCATCCATCAGTTCACGTGTTAAAAACCACAGGTAGGTACACTTATTTCTGTTCTTATACGGATTTTTTTAAACGATTTTAATTTACACAACTCTAATTCGCTTTTTACACGATTCGTGTTCATCTAACACAAAAAAGTATTCCTACTTATTTTTCTAGGAAATTTCTCCGAATTAAGAGAATTCTTAGAATTTTCTTTTAATTGCCTGATTGATTAATGGAACTTTTGTAGCGACAGAAAAAAATTGAGTTCCAGATGTGATGATTTGTTTGTAGGATTGCATTTTTTTATATGCACGGTCTTTTTTACAAGGATTTTTTGGAAACGTATCACTCGTTTAAGAATTAAGTGTACCTATAATTTTTTTTTTATTTGCAATGGCTGTACCGACGAAATTTTCTGTAATTTCTTTGATCACAGTAGAATTCATTTTTTATCGATCTTGGGAGAATCGTTCGAAGATCTTTGGAGGGTCAGAAACTGGATATCCATTGGTTCGATTGGTTAGTAGGTTCCTTGCTGTTTTTCTCACCGTTTCTCTCATTTCCTTGTTTCCCGTGACCCCTGCGTCTGTTGATTCGCCGAGATCACCGTCACGTATCTCATGCCATCTTTCCTCCGACAAATCGCTATCGATCTCGATCGCGGTCGTGTAGGGACATTAGGCTGAAATTGCGCTATCCGTTTGACCCCGCTGCGGGATCGATCGCCGTGTCGATCTCGTTCCTTTCTACGTGGATACACGCTTGTGTCGCGTCTGGCCTCGATCCTTGCTCGTGTTCTATTTTCTTATTTGAAATTCTGGGTTTCTTCCCTGATCAGCTGAATCTATCGCGTTGATGAACAGAATTTAATAGAATCTTGAACATTGATCAGATTTCATTGCAAAGCTCGAAAATAAATTTTTCTGTTTAACTTCTTATTTGAAATTGCGAGCTTCTTCTCTCGCCAGCTGAATCTATCGCGTTGATGAACAGAATTTAACAGAATCTGGAACATTGATGGGATTTCATTGCCAAGTTTCGAAAGGAAAATTTTCTATTCAACTGCAACAATTAGAGCGTGTTTGATTATCATATGGTATGCATTTCACAACTCATGAGAAATCAACTACGCAGAAGACACATTCTGTTAAAGTTCTGCAATTACTGGTCACTTTGAGTACTTCTTTTTTGGAGATGTTGCAGTGGAAATTTAATAGTTTGAAGAGCACGAATATTTTGAATGTAGTTTGTCGCTGTTGACTTTACAAGCAGGGGTTTTAGAACAGTATTACGAGAAAGGGAGCATCGATATTCTGTAACGTTACTTACTACATATTGTGTTTAGAAATTCTAGAAAAAATACATGGGACAAACATTAAGAATCAAAGTTGTCTACACAAATTCAGGTGATTTAAGGTGTATCTAAAGCAAGTGGTATACTGCTCGACACTATATTTTGCCAAATTTTCCAATTATGTACACATTAATTGAAAAATAAATGCCCAAGAAAAGGTATATACAATCTTCTAAAATAAGACAGAGAAAACAATTTGAATGTACGAAATTTACATACAACTTTAGAAAACTTATAACAAGGGCTAATTTATTGTGACACACTTTGAATAGTTACTTGTTTACTAATTCTTAAATTTGAAAAATATGCCATTTTCTTCTAACTAATAATTGAAAATTTCAAACAATGCCATTTATGTATCAGATGATATACTATATCAATTTCGTTCAACTTTTCACGTGGCTGATTGGTAAAAAATAGTGTCCAGCAGTATACGTTCACACTCTATTGGAATTCACCAATACGGAAGATGCTTCGTTAATCACCAACGTCTCCATACGTTAACGTTAAATAGGCAGTATCTAATTTAAGCACTGACCTACACATGAGTTCACATCATTCTGAGTGAAATACATTTCACCATTCCATTACCACCGTCCTTCTCTAGTCAAATAAAATTAAGTCTTGCATCAATTACAATTAGCTGGTGTCTTTGCACCTCAACTACTAGACAATCTTCATCATTATAGTCATAAGTAATATATGGAGGGTTCAGAAGCCAATCAGTGTAAGTCCATTAGCATTAAAGCCGAGATTTACACTATATTTCTTTTGAATATTTTTGCCTAAGTAATTCCATGGTGAATATAATTAATATAAGTATCGTCGTCTAGGGTAAAGGACCCAATTACTGACACCTAATCAATTAGTGTCACCTTAAGCTGTTTTATTTAAAATATCGAATAAATAAACGTTGTAAAGTCATACACAAAAAGAATTATGTAATTCAACCTATAATCTATACTATAGATCAGGGTTGACTAACTGGCGACTCAAGAATCGCCGGGAGCCCCTCCGCCTTGCTGCCACGCTGAACGTCCCCCCTCCATACCGACCAAACTCTGACGATCGCAGTCGATTCCTGCTTCTTTCCTTCTCTTTTTGACTGCGATCGTCAGAGTTTGGTCGGTTTAGAGGGGGGACGTTCGGCGTAGCAGCATGGCGGAGGGGCCCCCAGCGGCTCGTGAGTCGCCAGTTAGTCAACCCTGCTATAGATTATATACTATAGTTTATTTATTCGTTATTTTGAGTAAAATATCTTAAAGTGACAGTAATTGGGCCCTCCACCCTATTGCTTAGGTATGAAACTAGCGATTTAATTGATTCACCAATTGAAAGTTTTAACAATAAAACGATTTTTAAACTACGTAACTCGTTTTCAGGGAAAGTTGGACTTACACTAACTGACTTCTGAAACCTCCATATATACATATAGCAACAACTTTACTACTACCTACATTAGAGAAGAGTCAGAAAATGTTCTGAATCAACTATCCCGTTATTACTTTACTGATACCCGGACAACGCGAACACCCAACACGATAGAAGTACATTCGTTTGAACACGTTCTTAGAACTAATATAGGTAATCGAAACCCTGTTCGCCTGATTTCGAACCATGACACATAGTTTTCCTCTAAAGTCCAAACCGTGCCACAATTCTACGTGCACTTTACGTCGACATCGTTCGCGATGTTGCTCTGAACGGGCGACACAGAGTTAACCGAGCTAAAATACACGTGTGCATTGTCAACCGAGTGTTTAACGGCTGTCGCCGTCGTAGGGGACGTGCGCTGTAACAGATTCGCCTCGGATGCCGTCGCAGATCCAGATTTCGTGCGATGCGAAGGATGCAGCCGAGTTAATTGTGCTTTCATCGCGCCATAAAATTGTCGAAACGTCGGGACAACAGGGGAGGGTGGTTGATTTGGATCGACGGTGACGTCAAACGAGGCGGTGTCAGGTTATTTTCAGAGGATTGGAGGCGGTTGGCGAGAGAGGAGAGGGGCGAGGTCGAGTCTCATGCGACGAGTTCGGGTCAGCTCGCTTTGCTCGCGCGAGTCACCCACGCCACCCTCTTTTTCTTGGCGGTAACCCAACGAATGGTGTCGCCTTCGCGCTCGAGAACCCAGTCGAATCGCGTTCGGTAATACCGCGGAGGAAAATCTGTGGTTTCTTGGTCGAGCCACGATCCCTTTTCTTTTCAAATGCAGGCGTTTCGTCTTTGCTCCTGTGGTTCTTCGAGATTTTTATAGTAGGTGCATTCGGAGTGTTTCTAGGGGAGGAGGGATGTTTGTGGTTAAGAAAGTATCGAGGGATTTCTGAAAAATATTCTTCTTGTAACTAATTGATGGATATATTTAAAGTCAGAAATCGGATGTAAATTTTTAATGAAGTATTAACCCATTTGCATCGGATCCGGGGAATGGTCCTCCAAATTTGTCTAGACTATATTATGGATGCTGGATTATTCCATCAAAGTATTATTATTACAGCGAAGATTTATTCGGGATACAGGATCACATTTTTTTTCTAGCAAGATAATGCAAATGGGGTAAGGGAAATTGCTATTACGTATTCAATTTTCTTAGTTTTTGAATCAAATTTACACAGTTCTTAGATTAAAGTATGTATTTTAAGATGCATACAAAGATTTTTAAATTGCGAAATATTTTCAGTGAAAAACACCTTATGAAATTTCTCCCTGGTTTTTCTAGTCCTAGGTGAATTTTGTCCTCTTAAACTAAGTAGTGTTGCATATAGCCTTCCTACGAATGCCGTTCATTTTTGGCGTTTGTCTAAAAATCAGTGCTGGATTTATCATATAGGCTAACAAGGCTGAAGCCTAGGGCCCCGTTTAGCTGGGGGCCCCTTATTCTAAATATTTTCTTCGAAAAATTAGCATTTTTTTATATTATCTTTATTAACTTGTATCTTTAATGTTTATTTATGTTAATGTTATGTTTAGTTTTGATATACAATGTTAATTTTGAAATTAAATTCTTATTTAGATTATACGAGTATTATTATAAAAAAATCAAATCAGTGTCATTTTATTTTTTAGATTTAACCGAGGGCCCACCAAATATTCAGTCTAGGGCCCTTGAAAGGTAAATCCGGCTCTGTAAAAAATTGTTAGAAACACTCATTGAAATAGCATACGAACTGTAGCGAATGAATGTACATATACTATACCTCTCACGCCTGACTCGAAATCTTGCATACCACTTAAACATCTATATATGTATACAAGACAGAAAAGTGTCACCATATACATATCTATCTTAACTACGACAACTTTCAGTTATTATATCTGCCCCATCATTTCGTCACCGCAGTCTGTACACTATAAAATCCGAAATTGAATTAATCACGCACCACAAAAGAGAAGTAATTATCTTTGTACAGAAAACATAACCAGCAATAACATGATGCAATCAGTGCTTAAATATAATTCTAAACTAGAAGTATCAAAATAGAATTTCTTAATTATGAAAAAGAGACACTTAAGTTGTTCTTACAAAAGAAACAAGAAATTATAGTTACCCTTTTCAATCACAAGGAAATTATTTAACCAAATTACACAAGAAACCCAACCTGCCTAATTTTATCCACCCAGCCCCTTTAATACATTCACGTTACAACAGTCAAATCGTTTTAAAACGTTCAAGAAAGCTTTATTACCCAATCAGATTTCATCCACGTTCGTCATCCTTCAAGAGTCTCTTTCACGTAACCGACCAAAGAGGCGTTTCTCCCAGCGTCGCGAGGGTAAGCTCTTCACTCCGCCGAAGCTGGAACAAATTTCCCCCAGCCATTATCGCTGACTTATCCCGGCGTATCGAGTGTTTCGCATTTCGTAACGGCGAAATATCGTCATTATTCACGTCTTGTTAAAGCGGCCCCGAAGAAGGCGATGGAAATTTCTCTACACAGAGCCCAGTGGCGCGAGTGGTAATCGTTGCTAATATCTGCCACGTAACGGCTATTACCATATTTCACCGGGACGTAGCAGTAAATTCTTTCGCAAAGTGCGCGAGTGGGAGCGTACAGGGCGTTTCAATCGGTCTCCTTTGTCGTATCCTGAACCGGTGTGCTTTACCTTTTGCACTCTCCCACGTGGCGCTGCTAGACACGCGAGCCAACCTCCGGATCCCCCGCTATTCGGTAGATCGTGATCTACCAAATGCCTCGAATATCGATCCGCTATCTCCAGCTCGCAGGTTGGAAACACTCTCGTTTTCGGTCGCCAACGGAATCACGCGACATCCATCTTTATCCACCCGTTCCCATCTTTCTGCTTTCTCACCCAAAGCCCTGTAAGATGAATACGTATTGGGAGGGAAGCCGCGGGATCGTTTCGAAATCGATGGCCCTCGGTGCGCAGCGAAAGGGAACAAGAGTGATCCTTCGGTGGCACGCATATCGGGTTTCAATTGCCACGCTGGATTCACTTTCCACGCTAATTCGTAATCGTTAGCTGGATGTTCCCTCGGTGCGTGCGCCGGCAGCCGAGATTATTTTCTAATGAGAGATGTGCGTGGAGGATTATTTATAGAATAACGCGGACGTCCCGACAAATTGCATAGGTGAGCGCGGTAACCCAGCGCTCTGCCCAAGATGAATTTCTCGGCGGCGCGGGGATCTCGTAGATCATGATCCACGAAACGCACGGTGCTCGAGTTCCCGCAGGTTTCTGTTCGCCTCGGTTCGCGTGGGTGTCGGGCTTGGCGGGGTTCCAGGACTCGTGGGAGGCTGACCAGGCCTTATAGACTGACCTCAGCCTCTGACCTCACCCGAAATAGTCTCTCGGTTCCCTGGCTCGTTTCTCCTGCATTTCTATTTCGGAATTTTCCCCTCCTGCACCACGGGGGACTGAGAAAGAGCCGCGCCAGACGACCCAGGGAATTCTGGAATAAGTGTTTCCCCATCTGACAGTTTGTAAATTCGAAATTTTTGTCGGGAACAGGGGATACTTTCCGCCTTGGGTGATGCTTCCTTGGGCAAACGACTGCCTGAAGCGAGTTTTCGTTCGGTGTAATGAGGAACCGTAGCTTCCTCGGAGATTCAGTTATTTGAATCGCGTGGAGCAGGCAATATGTAAATAATAGTAATGTAGCACGAGTTATAAATGTGTGATAGTTCGTGGTGGTGAGTCTTTCGGTGTTTCATTCATTCTGGATGAATATTCAGGTATGCTCAGGTATATTTAAATGTTTGAATGTGAACTCTTTATGGATTCGTTAGATGGCCACGTTTATGTTTTTAAATATAGGTACTATTCGTCAGCGTGATCATGTTCCACATCAAAGTCTATATTCATTCTTCCTCGTTTCCTGACTGAGGATTAAGGTCATCGTCTTCGCATTTAACACCGTGTGATATATGCGTATCAGTGAGTGGAATATCTATTTTGACCATGATTGAGTTCAGAGTTCGCACTCAATCCGTTGTAAAACTTACTTCAGATCTAGATCATTAGTTGGTCTAACATCTACTTCAGGTGAATCTGGGAATATTTAAATGACCACTAGTGAATGTGGTAATTGTTCTGGTGGGTCTCTTTCTCTTGAAAGATCCACTTCTAACGAGAAAACACAAGTGAACATCAATGAAATAACACGAACAAACGTCTCTGAACTAGGGCTGGGACTATTTGTCGAATTTTTCGGTATTCGAGTAGTCGAATACTTCAGTTGCTCAATTATTTGTCGAATATAATTCGAATATCCAAGTATTCGAATACTATTCGAATATCCAAGTATTCGAATACATTCGAATATTTAAGTATTCGAATACTGATGTATTCGAATAGTATGGCGTGAATTATAAATCAAGTTCTTTGGGATCATTTGTCAGATGAAATCTTGTAAGCTAATTTTGACCCACTTCACACCATACTATTCGAATACTGATGTATTCGAATACATCGATATTCGAATAGTATTCGAATAATAACATTCGAATACTCAAATATTCGAAGTTTATTCGTAGCTTTCGAATACTCAAATATTCGAAGTTTATTCGTAGCATTCGAATACTTCTAAAATATTCGAATATTAAATTATTCGAACAGTCCCAGCCCTACTCTGAACGACAGTGTGAACGTGATCTGTAGCTTCTTGATATGAACAGTATTTTCTTCTTTATCGAACAATAGACTAGAATCTCCATGTAAACATCGGAAAATCGACGAAAAGAACCTTGATTGTTCCTATGCATTTGTTTGTGTTCGTTCATCTTCATCTACATTCATTTCTATTTGCTTTATTCCTTCATCAAGTATGATCTACTTTCAAAGGTCTCTAAGGGCCAGGTCAGATGAGGCAGTTTTACGACTATCAATTAATTTCCTGTTCCTTCAATTTAGTTCAAACCAACCCCATTTCTGTCATTCTACATAACACTCTTCAGCCACAGAAGTGTATCCATGTTCCAAGACTCTTAAGTTGTTAACCCAATTTCACTGTCACACAAAAATTCAGAACAATAGTTCAAGATACAATAAAACAGCCTGCTAAACCTCAAATTAATTTGTCGAACCGTTTTTGTACAAAAAATTCGCAAATAATTATCTATTTTTAGGCCCAACAAGGCGCAGTCCCCCCTTAAGTAACATTTTTCTAAATTTTGCGTTACTCAAAGAATGAATATACAGAAGCAACGTTCATAATTACTTCCTGTTAATCAACAATAGCAATTAACTCTGAACTCTTACTCTTGCGATTATGTTATTTGGCTATCTACATTTATTTTCCGTATATCCTGTTAGAGTTAGTTTTAAATAGTTTTATGTGGTTAGGATAACAACAGCTGTACCTCGCCTTTTGCACTCTACATTTATTTTTACATGTACTATATAATTTCCAACTGTATCATTTTTCTCTTTCTTGTTTTCTAACACGTACTTACTTGTCTCTTTTTATCTTCCTGTTCCTTTCGTAACTTCTACTGTGCAATAATTAATCATTATTATTATTATTATACCCATGGCCCAATGAACAGGTAACCCCAGACAGTTGACGTTTTGGACAACTACAAAGAAGACAGTGCCTGAGTCCCTTCAGACCCGGAGCAATTATCAAACATTCCCTTCGCTACAGCAATTCAGTTTTCGATTTCTAAAGTCGTCTCCATTCCTATTTACCATTACACTTGACAAATGTCACGCGCGTGTCCAAAAGACCTAGGCACAGCCGTCAGAGGGATAAACCTGAAACACGAACACGCTCGATCACCCAGGCCCGTGAACAGTGACACGTGAGCCGCGCATCGAAGCAGTCAGATCGCCAGATCGTCCGAGGAATCGGCGTGTTCCGCGCGAACCGCCGCGTCGCCGTCGTCTGATCTCGGCGGGGGCTATTTTCAGAGGCGTCGTTTTTCTCTTTGGCGTGGACGGTAGCGAGCAGCGGCGAGGAATTATGACGTGGGCCGCGCGCTACGTGTAGGTAGGTAGGTAGTTCCATTAAGATGCAAATTCGCCAATAATTCCGCGGCGCGCGGCCGCGCTTGTCGCCCCGCTCGCGTACCCGCTCGTAATCGTTCATGCGACCGGATCGAGGAGCACGTTTTCCAATTCCCCGTGCATCACAGGCGCCTACGACGCCCAGGAGTTAATTATTGTCCCGGGGATTTAATTGCCCGCCGTATAGTGATACCACCCCGTTCCCTTTTACGCGACCAGGGGGGGTGGGGGGTGCGGGAGGGGGTCGTAAACACAAGGCTTCGTTGCGTGTGTGTCGAGGAGAGCTGGATTGTCCGCGGTGTTCTCTAGTATGTAGTACCAGTATCCGTTACAAGACGATGTAGCAGATGTTTGTTTGACCGATACTTGGCGCTGGAACGAAGGTATTGGGTACCCCATCTTGGGATACACTCGCGTCGCTTTGCATTGGGTTGCTGCGCGAGCTTCGTCTGTCGATTTCGTGACTTGCGGCGTAAGTTGCCTTTAGGGACAGTGACAGATTTAACACTATTCCTACCGACACATTTCACATCATTTGACCGGTCGCGTTAGGTAAGACAGACTACAAATTTTTCTCAGAAAATAAACAATAAAACAAGAAGTGAATATTCAAAAATGTATTATACGTATTTTTGAGGCAAAGTCGTGAAGTTTAAAGGCGATTCAATTACGTTGTATATAGGAAATTCTAATCGATATTTTAAAAACGGTTTTTTTGACCGGTTCGTGGTAGGAATAGTGTTAAGGGGGGATTCTCGTCTAGCGGCTCCCTAAAGTAACTGGTACCTATTTAAGAATTTTTTTTAAAAAACTGTTGGTCATATTGGGTTAACCTCTTTTGGGATATAAGGAGGTATCTTTGAACTTGCGGAAAATAATTTTTGTATGTCGATCCTTCTTATTATTTATTAATTATTGTGAAATCTTGTCCACCTCTTCGACGATGTAATTCCTGTTGGTGGGATGTGTAGCACGTATCATAGTCATCTGATTGCAGAAAATAGAAGTTTCTTAAAGTTAGATTACGCTGGGATTGGTCCGCTTTAAAGAAAACAAATGAAAAATTGAAAGAGTTATAGCGTTTGAAAGAAAAACTAAGTTTTTCCTTAGACAAATTTTTCATATTATTCTTTATATTGACGAAAAAGATATTATAAATAAAAACTAAAATTGAAATTTTAGGTCCAGTCCTAGCGTAAATTATTTAAGTTTAAGAAAATTAGTTACTTTTTGTATTCAAATGACTATGACGATGTCTCAGGTGCTACACCCGACGCCAACATCGTCGAAGAGATTCCACAATAATGAATAAGTAATAAGAAGGATCGACATAAAAAAAATATTTTCTGCAAGTTTAAAGATGCCTCCTTATAATAATAATAATAATAATAATAATAATAATTCGACTTTATTCACCACAAATTACATAAATTATATCCCAATCCTTATATGATAATCCAAAAATTATATCCTTATATCCGAATAGAGTTTAATGCAATATTAACAATAGTTATTTAAAAAAAAATTATAAATTTCGGGGCTTTTAAAGGAGAATCTCCCCTTAAGGAAAAATAATTAAGCCCATTTTCTCTGGAAAATGAAGACATAGTTTACTAAAAAACGAGCTACGTGTATTAGCACAGAAAAATAATATATTGTTTCGATAAAATCATAAATCATAATAAATCACCCAGGCGGCAACTGCTCGGACTGTTTGGGGAATGAAGATGAGTTGCATAGGATTTCGCGGGGATAGGTGGAGCTTCTTGGTCCTTGGAAGCCCGTAGTAATATGAAATTTAAATTGATGTTGAAATGTTGAATTGTAGTTTGTTAAAAGTAGATAGGTATCAATATATGGTTTATGAACCTGTGAATAGTTGGTACTTATCGAGGTGTGCATTTATTTTGACGGAGTGCACCTTGCACTCCACTTGTACAAGGATCGTTTCTCCAAATTTACATTCAAATCCTCGAAATTTGCATCCCAGTGCATAAATCCAACAAAGCTCAGACGCGAAAGGGGAGCGCACAGTATGATTTGAATAATATCATTTAGACTTTTACGCAGTTCATTTAACGTCAACGACTCGGGGTCGTTATAACACCTGTACAAAGTAAATCAGGCAACAGATTCGCTAATAAATTCCGCCGTCTATCCGCACTTTCCACGCAGATCGGATTGGCCAATGGGTATGTTAATAATCCCAGCGGACCTGTTTGAAAATTCTGCCGCCGACCAGCTTAAACACTGATCGACGTAAAGCGTGCACTTTTAACCGCGCCGCCTGTGCGTGACCGGGTAGCATATTTCAATCTGTGATAGCGCGGTTAATATCATTGAGATATTCGCGTGGAACGCAAACGCGCGCGTCTAATCTGGGAGTCGCAGCCACTTTAACAATCCTTCCTCCGGCTGGACAGCGCGCGCAGTGTGCCTGAATAAGATGCTCTCGACTTCATTTGGAGATGGAGAATAATACAGTTTCGCGTTATGAATTATGCGTACGATCGTCGGTACACGGTGCAGCGGGGTTCTCGGTGTACGTGCAAACGTTCTTTGTGAGCGAGTACAAGGGGGAGTTGGTGCTTGGGCAAGGCTATCGCTTTCCCAATCTCGTAAGCCAATATCGCTTATTCCCTAAGAGTACGAAACACTTCTCGTGCTCTCGTATAAAGTCTCGCTCGGGGATCTCTGGCTAGCCGGAGCCTAACGTATTTCCAGGGGTATCTAATTACTCCAACGACCTAAGCCCCGAATGCCTTCGCGAGTAGACGACGACACCCACTTTGCACCAGGTTTCCTATTTTCAAAGGGAACGAGATCAGTTGTGCACGTGTTGCGGGAGCAGGTTGCGCGCTGATGGGTGAAATGATTGGGGGAGAAAGTGCAGTGGCGATGAAAAGCTGGACAGTAAGCTTCTGATAATTTATAGAGGGTCTGATTACCACAGTGGGGGTTAGGGAGTGATTAGGGTGGGGGACTGCGGCGTTTTCAACGGGGTTATGTTTAAATGTTGAGAGACTGTGGAGTAATAAAATAATAAATAATAAAATGACGGACTGACCCTAAAATATGTTTGCGCGGGAATGAGGTAGCCGACTCAATCAATTTCTTTGACTCCTCTCTCGATTCTTTTAAGCGGCCAGTGTTCTTCATGTTTCGCACTTCCTTGTAACAAAAGTTCAAGGAGTTAGGGTGGATCCAGAGGGGGCGATCACCCTCCCCCCTCCCCGCTCAAAGAGTAATAAAATATAAAAATATTATGATATAGTGTATTATTCTGTGTAACTAATTAATTTGAATTTAATTATTTAGGTTATAGTATCAGATAGAGATATTAAACTATAAATTACAAACAAATTTTAAATCTCGTAAAAGAAGGTTAAAAACATGTACTTATGTACTTTTATATATTTCGCTCCCTCAGAGAAAGACTCATAAATCCACCTCTGCTGGGGATTATTGCTTGCAGGTAGTTTTATAGTTATTCGATGTTCTCTATTTGTCCCTTTTTTCATTGTATATACTGGACTTTGTTTATTAAATGAATTACTAAAATAGATAAAAGATGTTCCTATAAATATGTGCAACACATGGGCCCAACATATACATCACCTATTTTGTGATATTTATTTAAGTATTTTAAGTGATAGGAATTTGGAATATAAATAACAGGGATTCAGTTTTAAACACTTCGTTCATATACTATGATAAGAAGAAGGAAAGCAAAACTATGTAGGCATTATCAATGACCAGCCAAAAATTCTGCTAAAATATAATCCATGGAGTCGACTTTTCGAATCAGTAAAATGAAAAGAATATTACTCAAAAGTATTTCCTCGTTTATTGACAAAAACGGTAGGTATACAAAAATAACAAGTACAAAGTATCATCTATTGATGCTTCTTGCTTCAATATAGTACATATACCACGTACCTACGAAGAAAACTATACTGCAACACATAAAAACGTATATTAGCCAGCCAAAATAATAAAATAGTGCTCTTTACTATAGTATACATCGAACACCCTTCCCCAGCGCTTGCAATAAAAAGAAGCCCCCCCCCCCCACTCATGCAATTGCGATGCACCAATTGCATACGCGTCTAACGTGACTATAGGCTCGTTTATCCAATCACATTTACAAAAAGTAGCTCGCAATCAGAGCAACCGTACAGCAAAGATTATCCGTTCTCTTTCCTCCTCGATGAGCAATCGCTGGGGGTGTTGTGAGCTCTCTGTTAGCATTAACACTCAGTTGTTAACTAATTAATTGTATTTCCTTTTTTTATGGCGTGTCTGAGCCGTCAGGATTACCTGATAGTAGTATATCCTATTTTTAAGTTTCCATTTATTATAATAAAGTGTGTTAAATGACCCTAGGGGTCTTCATTCCACTGCATAACAGGGGGATGGCCATCGGTGGTACCAGTCGCCCCCTGGTATGAAAAGTTGAGGACCCGCGCTCCGTGGAACGAATGTTAAGTCGCAGATGTTATCGTTCTACATATTTACTGGCCTGCGAGCCATCAGACCGTTCCAGATTAATGGCGCGATCGGTAATGAACGTGGCAGCGAGGGGCCACGGCAATCATGGCTTCTTGGTACCACAAATCCAGACTTCCTTGTGCCTCGAGGGCAGCGTCGCGTTATCGTATGCACGCGTGCGTACCAGGCGTCCATACGCATTATTATCAATATGACTTCATGTGTATGAAACTTGCATGAGGCGTATATCCTTCCCGGCCGTTCTTTGATGTCGCCCGGTAACAGGGTTCACGGCCTGCTCGACTAGAAAGCCCCCTCTGGCGACCATGTTATATTAATGTGAAAGTGATCACTCGTTTGCTGCTAATGCAAATATTCATTCAGTTTCTCACAGTTTTGCCTTCATTGCATTTATTCCCTTTCGTGTTCAAAGACAGCTTAGGAGCGAGGTTGTGATAATGTGTTTTATCGATGGTTGTTTTGATGCGTGAGATCATTCGAATTAGGGCTGGGAGTATTTGTCGAATTTTTCGGTATTCGAATACTCGAATACTTCAGTTGCTCAATTATTTGTCGAATATAGTTCGAATATCCAAGTATTCGAATACTATTCGAATATTTGAGTATTCGAATACATCAGTATTCAAATAGTATGGAGTGAATTATAAATCAAGTTCTTTGGGTTCATTTGTCACGTGAAATCTTGTAAGCTAAATTTGACCAACTTCACACCATACTATTCGAATACATCAGTATTCGAATATATCGGTATTCGAATAGTATTCGAATACATCAATATTCGAATAGTATTCGAATAATAACATTCGAATACTCAAATATTCGAAGTTTATTCGTAGCATTCGAATACTTGTAAAATATTCGAATATTAAATTATTCGTAGCATTCGAATACTTGTAAAATATTCGAATATTAAATTATTCGAATAATCCCAGCCCTAATTCGAATGGGTTTTGAGGAGGGTAGGTTTCCTTTAAGTGGTTTTTATGGAAAGATTTTTTTGGTGCTTGTTGATCTTTTAAGGGCGAATGTAGGTTACTACTTAGGCAATGGAAATGCCTTTCATTGGAGTGGGAAGCAGGTAGTGCTTCATACATGTATTTGGTGCAGGTTTATTATTCCAATAAAAGTGTACTTACAAGGAAACATATCGAACCCGAAAATTCTGATTTTAATGAAACTCCGTACGATTGTAGAGCATGTCGGAGTATGTAAGAAACGATTTTTTTTCTGCGGAAAAACACTCTGAGGGGCTGAAATCAGCCCCCAAATTTTCAGCGATTTTTCGTTTTTCGAATATAACTTTGTAACGGTGCGAGGTTGAAGAAAACCGTAAATGGACAAAATGTTCAGTGTTTGATGCCGTATAACGCGCTGCAAAAGAAATTTTTGTACGTCCAAAGTTATACTCGAAAAACGAAAAATCGCTGAAAATTTGGGGCTGATTTCACCCCCTCAGAGTGTTTTTCCGCAGAAAAAAATCGTTTCTTACATACTCCGACATGCTCTACAATCGTACGGAGTTTCATCAAAATCAGAATTTTCGGGTTCGATATGTTTCCTTGTTAGTTTATTGGATATTCTATCAATTCATATGGACGGGATAGATGATATTCAGTTACAGAATCCCTAAAGGTTTATTAATTCTGAAGGACAAACTCTTAAATTCGATCAACTTGTAAATAAGTTTCAATCATCACCTACACTTTCTCTAAACTGGTTCTAACTCACGATTCCGAACACTTTGTTAAATAACACAATATCTGTACAATAACTACTTAAATTAAATTCAATCGTCCATTATTATTAAATGAACCACATATTTCCTAAAAAAAAATCTGGAAATATTCCACGACCACAAAAGAAGGAGCATTCTGCACATTGTTTAAAAAATCCATCTTCACAACAGATTCCCTTCACCACAGTGGTACCAAGAAACCACCTAATCCAATACATAAAAAAATGCCACGAATAGCACATAACTACCCAGTAAAAGCAAAAACTGCGTTCACTGAAAGCGTGCGGTGGCTGGCAGGCTTAAAACTCACCGAATAGAAATTGAGAAGCTTGTATCACTGCTCGATGCAAACACAAGCAAGATAGAATAATACGAAATCCAGTGACTTACCCGCGCGCTCGCGCGGATGGGTCCGCAGCGACGCGGCATTTGTTCCAATCTAAGCGGACTGGGGTAATAAATATGCCTCTCTGGCTGATATAATGCGAGCGTGGGTTGGTACCACTGGAATCAGTCGTCGCAGCTGCTTGATTTACGCCATATGCCGCGATGCATCACGGTACTATCGTTCTGCTTGCATTTTGCCGACCGAAAATAGGTTCGGCCCTCGTAACTCGATACTTGTCTCTTTCCATTTCACTGTTCTCTTTCTCCCTCGCCCGTCGTCCCGTCTCTCTCGTCCTGGCGAAGTTCGTCTGGGATACGATCCGGAGCGATCCATTCCCCTCTAAATCCTCTTCTTCATTCTTATCCCTCCCTCGGGACTCCATTATCAGGCGTCGTTTGTTTTCGAGCGCAGTTCGCAGCACTTTCGATATGTTCTACTTCTGAAAGCCTGTTACCCTCGAATCTTAAGCCGGGAATCCACCGAGAAGCTAAGCTGAGCTATGCTATGCGATGCTATGTTTTAGCTTAGCTTCTAGTGGAAACAGTTCCATAAGAATGTATCGAAGTTAATTTTTTAAAACGTAGCATGGCATAGCATAATATTGCACAGCTAGGCATTCTTCTGCCGTATTAAAGAGAAAAACATGTATCTATTCTGATTGGTAAAGGTAGGGTTTCCTATATATGACTGGATGCAACGTAAAGAAATTCAAAGTCGAGGGGCTCGAAAAGGAAGCGCAAAGGAACAGTAACTTTTTCTAATATTGCGCTTCATTTTCGAGAAAATTAATTTTGAATTTCTTGACACTGCGTTCAGACGCGTACTTATAGAAAAACATACCTTAACCCGGTTGGACAGTACGCAGAGGACTCTTCGGATCTTGGGTTCAAGTCCAGATCTTGGGCTCTCTTTTTCAGCAACACTATTTTCTTCGAAGTAGAATAGTATTGAAACGACCGTCGACTTTTATCGCCGAAGAGTGCATTGTATTATACTTGGTAGGGTACTCGGGAACCTTCACTTCTGTCCAAAAATGTGAAGTTCCACAAACGCGTGGAACTGAACCTGCCACGAGGAACAAGCTGTGTTTAATATTTCCAGGGCTGAGGAACACGATCGATCCCATCAAACATCACGAAATATCCGTTGAAACACGGTGCTCGAAAAGAGCACTTTACGCGAACCAGTTCTCCCTCGTAAGTCGTGCGCTCGGTTCACCTGGGGACTGATCGACGAGCTTCCTCCCAGCTGATACTCGTCCCGATGCAAAAGAGTGTATTCCGTGGCGCAAAGGACGGAATATCGCGTGTCGTTCTGCTCAGGGCATTTCAGCATTTTATGGGCACGGCCAGGGGAGCCTTGCCCGGCGCACACGAGGTCGCCATCGCCGTGCAACGAGGTGGAATGGTTGTTCCACCCATTCCTTCCATTTACTCCTCCTTTTCCGTAACCTCTGTCGCTGCTGATCCTTCCTTGCAAGTGTCCAACCTATCCTTAAAATGAAAATGCGTCACGAAACAAAGTGTGTTCAAAGCGGATATCATTCTCCAAACATCATCCTATTTTAGAACTTTACGGTAGGTAATACCAGACACGTTATCAGTTAGGAACCATGTCTCCATGGATATCTTCTGGTACATTCATAGGTTCATCGATTCCTCCTCGTACGTTTGTTTCAGCCACCCAATCGTGCACAATGAAGCAGCTCATAATCAGTAAATGATTCTATCTCTCTTCTTGGATATCTATGTAATATGATACTTAACCCTAAATAGATTCAGATAACGATGACTTATAGTGTCAAAGAGATACTTGTTCAGTATTTAATTTCGTTGTTAGATATTTTTTTAATAAAGATTCTTTTTAAATATCCACGCATTTTTAAATTTGGAGATATGGGCCTGTGGGGCCCAAGGCGTGCAATAGTGTATTTTTAATTTACATCTGCATTTTAGGGTTGAGCCGGAAACTAAGCTAAGCTAAACTAAGCTATCCACGTGGAAGATAAGCTAAGTTCCATAAATCCTGGAATCCACCTAAAAGCTAAGCTATGCTATGCCATGCTACGTTTTAAAAAAATTAGCTTCACTACATTCTTCGGGAATCGTTTCCACCAAAAGCTAAGCTAAAACATAGCTCAGCTGAGCTTCTAGGTGGATTCCGGCTTAAAGATGTATTGAAGCTAATTTTTTCAAACTTAGCATAGCATAGCTCAGCTGTGCTTCCAGGTAGATCCTCAACTATAGAAGACTTCCTTCGAATCACATCTAAATTGAAGACCGCAAACATTGTTGAAAGCGAACCCAGATTTATGTCCACTGGAGTGCATATACTAGTTATGGATGTACTTTGAAGAACCAAAGTCGTCTCTGCCATTTCTCCCCCTGGCCCCCTCGTTTCCGTGGCCACTGTCGCTGCTCTTCGTGGTTCGACCTCCACGGACCGGTTTCGACCCGTGGCTACCGTCCTCAATGAAAAACTCGACTTATGATAACACCGCGGGCTTCGACGGGAGGCTTGGATCCATCGAAGGTGGCCAGATGAGGGGGCAAGAGGGGGCACTCTGATTGGACTCGCCGACGTCGATCGAGGCCACTGTAATTACTAATTGCCACCGTGCCTTAATTAGCGATTCACGTGGTTGGTTCATCAGCGTTTTCTGACCCTGGCCCGCCACTTTCTTCCTACGATCCCGAACCGTTTTTCGATCGGGATTCGCGAAAGCCGGCCGATTACGGAGGTTTCTCCGATCCGCGCTGGGCGGTGGATACGCGCGGGGACCTTCCTGCTCAGCGATTGCTTCATTAGACAGGTGCACCTGCGCCGCATCCTCCCGGCTCCCGTCCCTTTCCGCCGGTTTCGGCGTCATTATTGCTTCGCGTCCTCTTCCCTGTGGGAATGATACTTTCTCGGGGCGCGTCTCGATGTGGCGAGAGTTTTATTCGATTTCTGCCACGCGATTTGCATAGTGGTCGAAGGGGGGCTTGAATGTTTTGCGAGCTCTTAGCATATCGGGGGACAGAAGCGTCATATCTGCTGCATGAAGGTATAATGCGTGGGGAAAGGAATTTGGTGAATACGAAACTGTATAAAGACCGATTTATTGTGATTATTTTTTAGGAGGGTTGTTCAATATTCTGGCTAACGTTGGTGGCTCTTTCACGGAAATATAGCGCGAGGCACCACCAAACTCTGTCCAAGATTTTATCCACAAATCGCCAAGGGAAGAAACAAAAATAGAAATAAAAATCAATCTACGACCCGCAAATCAAACAAAGCCAAAGCAAGTCAAACAACCTGAAACAAATCCTTCGAAACCTTGAAACAAATTGAATAAACCAATACCCCGAATCCAGCCCCTTTTCACCCCTCACCTCGAGCCCACCCTCTACGCCATGCGTCCCCCTGTTTCTTTCTCCAGCACGCACGTCACGCAGGACACAAGAAAATTCCTGTGCTGACTCCTGTGTGCGCCCGGTGCCGCAAAAAAACCGTCGGTTCGGTTCTCGATAACCACCGTGCACGCCAGTGGTTGCGCCGACAGGAAGGTAAGCGAAGGGCAGAGAGTCGTGAAACGGAGAGGATGCCTGCTGGAAATGCAGAAGGAGGGGTAGAGGGAGCGGGACAGAAAGAATGGCGAAAAGAGACGGGACGAGAGGGGAGCAGGCCCTCCCTCCTAGTTGGTCCACATTAATTAACCTGCTCTCTTAATTGCGCGGCTTGTTTATTACATGGCCACGGCCATTTGTCGACGGCTGGCTTGCCCGTGCTCCTGCACCGCATAGAGCTATTATCCGATCTCTACTGTCCTCCCTGCGTTCGGTCCGCGTATGTATACCGATCCTCCAGGGCCTCGTGCAATCTACATACGGGCAGGGTGCATTCCTATCCCTCGATCCCGCCAAATGAAGGATATTTGTTTGCTCAGAATCAGTGGCGTGTTTTCGGGCATGATGCATGACTGGTGCTAATGAACCGAGTGCAGTCTTTCGTGCACACGTTTCAGACTTTCTCGCCCGGCATTATGCCGGGAGAATATGGCTCGTTTGCATGTGTTTCGCGAGTGGGGGTGAAGGGTTCGAGGTGAGGATAATACGGTAGTGGTAAAAGAAGAGGTGAAACTGCGAATGGGGAGAGGAACAAGAGAAATAAGATAGATTTATCAAGGTGCGAATGCACGATGAGATTTTACACCACAATTTTCTATCGTGAGATAAAAATTTCAGAAACTATTAAATGTAATTAATGAAAATAGTCGGGACAGATGGAATTTTTGAAAATATATTATGAAACTTGTCCCATGAGACTTTGTTTTCATGAAAATAATGACACAATAATTATAAAATAATTAAATAATTGTCTTGTAAGATGAAAGTCTCATGTGAGACATGACATTTTTGTCTTCTCGTGGATTTACAGCTTTAGAAAGAATTGTATCTTGAAATTTATATCCCATAGATTGGGGGTTGTAATATAAATTTGTGGTATTATGATGATACTATTATATTAAGTGGGTGCAAATGTTCGTTCATTCGCTGATAAGTGATGTTAGGTGTAGGGAAATGTTTATTTTCACTAATCTACTTGTAGTTTTAACCCGAAAGGGACAGATATCAAAAGAAAATACTTTGATTACAAACATGTAATACCTACATTTTTACTTGGATTCAATAAAGGGAACGAACTTTTCCACCGACCTAATGCGTAAAGCCTAATATTAAATTTGATATGCAGCAGGCAAAAGTTATGAATTTTAAACTCTTTTTTGACCACCAGTATATTTAGTTCACTATTAAGGTATGGTAATTTGACATTTGATAAATCACCACTTCAATTTTTCAAGTGAATTTTAGTGGTTTTTATTTTGTTACTTTGTTTGGGGGTGTTTGAAAGTTTGATGTTGTCGTCACGCAGACCCTACTTCATCTTTCGCCCTTTTATGCAGAATTGCAAGTCAACGCTTTCTACCAGTAAATAATCAGGCAACCCAAGCTAATATAAAACTAGAAACTCTGTTTATCATTATTTGAACAGGGAAAGTGACATCTATAGACATATATAGAACTTGATTTCAAAGGAATTTCTTCTCAAATAAAAGTAACATTACTCCATACATCGAGGTACAGGCAATATTAATCGCAAAACACAAAAAACAATCTGCTACCTAGTAGGGGAGAGGCTTACAGGTCGCCACCCCTAGAAAAATTGCTGAAAGTGTAAAAAAACTCAAGTAAAAATCTGATTCAGAAAACTTTTCAAAATTTATTACATTTTATTTGCAGTCAGTGGCTGTAAACATGAAAAAATGAGTGGAATTGCCATGAAAAATCAGATTTGCAAAATGGTATGGAATCATGCAAAATCGTCGTCGTAATCACAATTCGGGCAAGTGTAAACACTGTAGCGCATATCGGCACATCACATAATCATGAAAAATTACATTTGAGTGTAAACAAGCGGGAAAGAGAGAGGTGGCAACCTCCAAGCCAAAAAGGAGGCAACTTTCATTCCGACGCATTTTTGGAAAATATGAGAAAAAATTGTCAATTCAGGATATGTTTGGAAATCTGTTTGGCATATGTAAATTAGATAAAAAACAACACAGTACGAATAGTTACCTTGAATTGTCGATGAAAATGTTCAATTTACGAGCACAGGGAAAACACACAATTTCAATAATTCAATTTCTTGACAAACACTTATCACACTTCGCTCAGCAAACACAGTGTTATTGCGTCTGTCTGCTCTAGAGGTTAATAAATAGTGACAACACTGACAAATACTCTTTTAACGTCGATGTGAGTCAGAGTTGAGGTTGACACTGCTCGAAAGTCGAAATACAGCAGGGGTGGCAACTGTAAGCCTCTCCCCTACTAATTTGCATGTATTACACTATGGGAGCCCTTATTTTTCAACATCCGATTTCTTTTGCTCTCACCCCCTAGTATGGTTCTATTACATAAAAAAATCCCTGAAGAAGTTTATTGCAATCGGACAATAGGAAAGGGTGAAAATAAATACAAAAAAAAATTCGAGACGCATAAAAAAGGGCCATCTTAGTATTACACATTGCCTTACAAGTCAGACTTCAAAAAACTGTGGAAACTATCAAATCGATTCGAGTCCACTCGAGGATATTCTCTGCAGCAGTGTTATGGGTCGAATCATCGGCAAAGAATTCTCTGGCTGGCAGTTGACCAGGGTATATTTTGCAACGACCCCATTTGTAAACGTAAGGGAAATTGTGCGTGAAGCTTGCCGATCGCACGCGCACCTGAGTGGATTAGACATCAGTTATGCGAGAGCATACCGCGGATAAACGCATGCTGGTGATCAGGATAATTATCCGGCATTTTCCGCGAGCATTCAGCCGTGTGCACTGACATTTTGACATTAACCTGGGCAATTGGAAAACAGAAATCAGCCACGCTTTATTCTAACTGGTTCTACTTGCTTAGCGAAGCAGGTGTTAATGAAATCTTCTGTAATCGTAGGAAGGGATAATAGTTCGGCCTTTAAATGAAAGTAGAATGGCATGTCTACATTTTCTTGCTTGTATAATACCTGATAGTTGTGAAATAATTTTTTATTATTAAGAACTCATACTGTGTTGGTTTGCAGGTTTGCGATGGTTGCGTCAGCGTTTGACGTTTATTGTTTCATGGGGTCCCGTGGTCTTTATGAATTAAGTTCTCCAAAGTAACTTCAAGTGTCATAAAATAGAATTTACATTTCTCCCACCACGTATACAATAGAAAGGGCACACAAATGCGAACCTTCAGCCCTGCAAGAAAATTGTGTCTCACCCCAAATTATTTCCTCTCAAAATATTTTCAGAAAAAATCACTCTGATTCCGTTCCTGGCTGGTCAAGAAACTTACAAAGAAAGTTTCCAGTTTCGCGCATAATTATTGAATGGCCACATTCCTTTCATTTAATGCAATTCTTTAAAGAAACATCTAGCGTTCAATTGCAGCCTATAGAGTTCCCCATTTGTTAACTGGGAAAGTCAATCCAGAAAGTAATCGTGTTCAGGCAAAAGGAAGGATTCTTTTGGGGTATTAATCAGAGACATCCCATTGGAACTTTTGCGCCACGAGGTTGAAGTAAAGGTAGCCCCGCGAGCTAATTGATACTCGAACGCCAAAGATAATGGCAGAAGCAGACCGCGCCGCGTATCCTCGTGCCGCGAGCGTCGATTATGAAATCACGAGCTGGTAGGTGGTCCCAGACGATTAGTGCTCTTGGCAACGTTTAACCGTCCGCAAATTTCCTCTCCTCTCCGTTGCACGTGTCTTCTGCGTGCACGTGTGTACGCGTTACTCAGAATGCACCATCAAGCCCATTAACTAATCCAGAGAGTCAGTTTACTAATATGGATGATCGAGCGTCTGGGGAACTAGAGTAAATGCAGTTTCATTACGATGCTGAGGAATTCTGTACAGGCTCTCAAATGGCTGGCAAGTATATACAGTGTACATGAAATTACTTCTGAAGCCATTTGCACCATTTGATGTTGGTATAGGTTTTTGTGTGTGTTTATAGTAATAGCGTGAATCGCAGTGTGTGTGGGTGATGTGTAATGCATATTTGTGTAGATTCAGTGGAATGGTCATTTTTAGTAGCAGATATAGGAAAAAATGAAGAAGTGAAGGAAGCTGTGATAAAAATTAAATCTAAAGAAATGACGAACCGAAATAAATTAAGGAATTTATGAAGGTGGCATTGTACCATTTACTGTCTTAAAAAATTTATCCTTCCATCTTCAGAAGATTGTCTGTGAAGAGTGGTGCCATAAGAATTGTGTTGATAGAGGTGGTAGAAAGCGACAATATTCTTGCGATCTATGTGTTAAGTGATGTCACTTTATTTCACTGTCACTAAATTGGGTTTGTTTAAGTTGGTTAAGTTAGGTAGGAGATTTGGGGTGAATCAGATATTTATGACTTTTTGCTTTTTTGCTTACAGAAGAAAGATTGTTAAGTTTGGTTCTATTTTTTATTATTAATGTTCAAGCCAAAGGGTAGTAGTTACAAACGTATAATACAAAACTAGGTTTTTATTATTTAACATTATATTTTTAAATGATTCCTTTACATTTTGTATACAAATTTTCACGAAAATATTCGCAAAGATAGAGTAATTTTCATTTCCATAATACAGCGTGTTCAAATCAAAGAATTCTTTTCTTCTATGTGGAAGAAGAAATTTCAAATCTTTAAAAGGAGTGGAATTTGTGAATTTGAAACGAAGTTGTAAATTTCTACGCTTAATTAAATCCTTCAATAAAACATACAAATTATGTGCATAACACGTGCATATTAAAACATACAGCGAGATGCAAAAAAGTAATATTGATCTGCATGATCAGAGTTCAAGAAAAGAATGAGGCGTGAGAGAGCAGGGAAATGAGGACTGTATATGGTCAGACGCAGTTTGCAAACCAGTATGACGAAACATACACGGCTATAACTTTTCAGGCATGCATTATTTCATAAATTCTTGCAAGTAAAAGTTATCCACACTGATGAAAATATTGGAAATATGCGCTTGTTTTGCAGGAATTTCATTTCGAATTCTGACACGACCTAAGACACAAGCGTAGTTCTTTTAATTCATTATTTAATATCGAACGACTTGGTACTACAGGTCGTTGACATGACTAACCATCTTCTATTTTAAAAAAAGCATATCAAACCATTTAAAAAAATAGAGGTAACCTCAACATCTCCGAAAACTCTCCATCTATAAAAAATAACTACTGACAAATTACGGCCCCCTACAACTTTTCTAAATAAAGTTGTTCATACATATCTCTAAAAATAATGGTGTTATCCCAGGTGATCAAAGTTATTTCCTCACCCTGTAATAAACTTGCACATCCGCAGGGAGAATTCAATAAAAACATACTAATGGATATGTAATGCCACAAGAATATATTTACTTCATAAGAAATAGCATGCAACTGCTTAAATAAAAATTGTCTAATGAAAACGTAGCATAAACTGGAGCACAAAGATCACTAGCGCGTACAGTCGATTCAATGGTGTCGCTGGGGTCAAGCATGCTTAAGTACCCGGGTGTGTACGGTTCGTAAGTTCCATGGTATTCCAGACTACATTCAGCCGAGCCTTCGAATACGCTCTCGTGTCAAGAGGTGAAGGTCTAACACGGCCTTGAAGAGCATCGTACGTTCCACAACACGTTCTCCACCATTTCCCCATCGGATCTCGTGATTCCCTTCCGTGAACACCAAATCGCTTGCCTCTTTATACGTTAACTTCAATCACCGGAAGGTACTAGTTAATAATACAGAAGGCTCCTGCCAATAATACAGAAGGAACCGGACGATTAAAAATGGCGAAGTTCTAAGATGTATGTGCATAATAGATAATCAAAATCTATTGTACTTCTGAAGGAGTACTAACGAGTGCTACCTTCTTGCAATTTATGCTGTAATATATTACATTGGTTAAGTGACTTAATAAATGCCAGTCGTAAATTTGAATAATGAAAAAAGAAGGTATGCTAACTTTTCTATAAAGAGCTGCATCATACTCAAAGCTGATAATGAGGAAAATAACGTGACATCTGGTATGTCTGATGAATTACTGTTTCTTCTACTTGTTTTAAGGGTTTCATGTGATAATGTGAGACTACACTCATGCTTCATATAGGAGAATACCGTAGGCATTTTGCGAAACAAATTGAGAGATATTTATTGATATTATTTTGTATAATTTGGCAGTCAGTAGGGATTAAGGTTAAGTCATCGTTGCACAAAGTGTAGCGGCAGATTTGAGAAGAAATTCCTTTTGACACAAATTATCAATTAGATTTTGACAAATCTGTGCACCGAATTTCGACAAATCCCAGAGGAATCGAATGAGAGCTTTTTTATGTCATTAGGTTAATTATGGGAGAGATGCTGCACTTACGGAAAATTGTCACCGTGACTAAATTTTGCAGTGGACATTTTTCCAAGGATAAATATTATTAATCGAACATCTTCTGCTACTACTTGCATTGAAAAAAAATTAAATATTTGTTACCCTAAAAATTGTCACCCTAACAAATCAACAGCCTGCAACGAATGAAATTTACTTTAAAGTTATTTTAACTTTAGATTATTTGACGAATAAAGTTAACTTGGGTCAACTGTAGTCGACAGATGACAAATAATTCTTTTAACTTTTATTCGTTATTCGTAATTTTATTTAAATAAAAAATTTCCCCACCTCAGCCCTACTTCTGTTTTCCAAAATCGATGGACACTTTCTAAAGTCTACCTAATTCTCGCCAAATCAATCCTGTCCCACATCATCCCTTCAGCCTGAACCGTGGACCAATATCAACCACACATTATCTGTCCACTTTTCCGAATACGCACTCACGTATTCTTCTTATTCTATATTCCCAGAACTCACCTATCAATCGCCCCCCTGCAGACTGATCGCCCTTCACTCATACCTTCACACTCGTTTCATCCATTCTTCTCACCGTTCTCATAGTCTTCCCCTTCCCAGCCTCAACTCTTATTTGTTTTAATCCCCCATGCAGCTGCTGTTCACACTGCTGCGAGAAGCTGGCAAACTTCGACCCGTTGCGCCACTTTTTCGCGATTAGTCACGAGCTATTTTCTCGATCGGTGCAAAAGGTTGCGCGAGACGGTGAGAACGGGGATGCATAATGACGGAGATCGATTTGCTCAGACGCAGAATCGATTGGCATTGCGGCGCGAGCAGTGCGTCGCTCGTGAATGTCAAGAGCCGATTCTTGGAATTCCAGCCAGCTCACGCGTGCGCACGCGCGTGCACGCTGGAACACCATGAAGAGCTATCGTCGATGCCTCCTCGATTAATATCGCTTATCAGTGGCTTGTCTACGGTCGTTATTTTTTCCGCAGCCTTGCAGGCTGATAAAGTGGATTAAGCTTTATTGACAGTGACACGCCGCAGCGATTCTTCTGGCGAGTCGGGCGATTTTACGATGAGTCGAAGGATGAGGCTCTGATGCCTTCGGACGGATCTTTGGATTACGGGCTTCGTTAATTAAGTTTGTTCTGTTGTTCCTTGTGAATGCAGCCAGGCGTCGAAGACTTCATGTTTGATTGAATTATCAGATAAGCTGCGCTGTCGCGTCAACGGTAATAATGGTGCCACGATACGGAGTTGATTAACTTTTGTTTAAAAATAATGGGTCACGTTTGTTGGGGTGCAAGCGCTGACTTGAAGTTTTCGCTTGGTTAGTGGGAATGTTGGTGGAGTAGTAGAATTGAAATCTGTGAGAATGAGAGGTGTGTGATTAGGAAAATTGTAGGTAGGCTAAACTGTACTAATGCTGGCACTGCACTATTAGCTTAGAAAATACTTTTTTACAATTTTTTATTTTTCTTTCGCTACAACACTGCAAATCCCAGCAATGGACCTACATATTTAACATCTGGCAACACCACAAAGAGGGAGAAAGGGCTGAATTTTAGGCGTTTTCTTAAAATTTTGATAACGGGTAGGCAAGGATATTTTGTCGCTTTGTAACTAAGTAATGGATTGAAATACAAATTTAGTAAGTATTGTAGGTATTTAATAGTGGATGAAATAGTCTGTTTAAACACTTTAAACTTCGTTTTTAACTACATATGTTTTTCTATATAACTTCAAATTTTAGGGTGCCAATGATGGTACTTTTATGCCTACTTTTGTATTTCATTGAATATTTTTAACATAAGAGACTTAATAGGTGGTACTCGAGGTGTTTTATTTCAATGAGAAATCCATAAGGATTGATAATAACTGAAAATTAAGACCATATAAAAACTTCACAAAAAAATATAGACATTCCAATTTGAATTTCCGCTTAGGGTGCCAATCATTGTACAGTTTACTCTACTACTATTTTACCGTTATTATTATTATGAAGTTTTTTACGAGTTTCAACTTAGTGTTTTGAAGATATACAGCGGACTTATTAATCAAGCTGTAATGTCAGACTATTATTCATCGCTGGGGGTGCAAAACCCTTTAGTGCACAGAATATATTGTGGTTACTACTCTGGTTATTATTGTGTATCACAAAATTGAAACATTTTTCACTCAACTTTACGAGCACATACACAGTCCAATCAGTTTTTAAATTCTTTTATTAAATACGTGGAACTACATTCTGCATGTACATTGTAATATATAATAGATAAATTATGTACGTACCTATAGTACTCTCATTTATCGAGTTTCTTCTTGCTGTGACAAAAGTCATATGATAATTGTTGCTCACTGTAGTAGAGGCTTATTTTCTTTCACCAAGTATTCCTTAAAAAACAGAGTTTAAATAATATATTTCGTCCTTTAATTTTGGTAAGTAAGTTGGTGGTTCTAAAATATTAACGCACAAGAAAGAATTACTTCCGATTTCCTTTCTTTACTCATCAAAACCTAGTTTTACCGCTACACACCTAGAGACCTAAAACTAGCCGAGCAACGCTCTGTACCTGTATTAATTATTCACCCCTTTCCCAGCTTTTCACAGTTCTCATCACCCCCTTGACATTTCCCTGCTATTACCCCTCAGTGACGCCTTTGAAAAACATTATCCATCGCCTGAATCTGGCCATTACGAGCGACCATTTCGTCCTGTAATTACCCTATCCATCAGTCAGCTGATTGGCTATTACCAGCTACCGTTTGCTTCGAACGAGAGGAAGTTGTGTTCCAGAAGTAAAATCACGAAACGAGGGGAGGGCGAGATAAAGGGTCATCCCTGGAGAATGGAAGCAATTAGACTCTATTCAATGCTGCACTATAGGCTCTTTGATGCAATCGCATCTCGCGAGTTCACCTCGGTGGATGCGCGATAGAGGAGGCTTTCTTATTAACGTTCCATCCTTCTTCGCGGTGTTTACGTAACGGCCGTGCTTCTTGCATTTGGCACCGCGTGGTAGCCCCACCGAGTCTGGCGAACCGTGAAAACCGCAAGGTAGCTACGTTGGATCCGCGAAAGAACCTGGAATCTCTGGCGATAATTGCTCTTCCGTAGCACATCATCGCACAAACTCAATGCCTGAAAAACGTCGCGGTGCTTCCTGAATGGATTTTATTCTACATTATCTCTCGGATGAGTTCTCTGGTATTATCTCGTTAGAATGACTTGTTAGAATCAAACATTCATTAGTATGCGTAAGCTGATTCCGTGTTTCCCTGATGCTTAAGTTTATGAAAGCAGGTGGCAGGATTTTAACGAAATTTTCAGGGTAAATCTGTTCATTTTGAATTAGTTTAGGATATTTAAATTTTTTAGAAAGATTGTATATAACACACATCCACTGTTAGAGGTTTCTGTTAGATATAAAAAATCATTAACCTTCTGATGCAGAACCTTCCCAAAGTTGTTTGGAAACCAAATCAAGTGAATCGCTATGCCAATGATTTTGGGAGTTACTGTTTGCAAATATTGTTTTATTTAGCACGATACATTTAAAAGTTTAAATCTGAGCTGCAATATGTTTGATTTTGTGGCATACTATTATTCAGTGCTATTTGAAAAAAGACACTCAATTGCTGTCACAAATTTAATATGACAACTGGAAACTGCACTTCACCAGCAGTACATTCTCAGGTTTCAAAAACACTCAGTTTTCAGTACATGCATCAGAAAATGTCAAACAGTTATAATTCCTTTATTTATACTCATGCTGAGCTATAGTAAATGTTCTGTAGTAGGAAATCTGTAAAAACTATGTATGTATCTCCTCGTAGTTACTGTTATAAGGTAAAAGCTACGAAAAGAATAGTTCCAAAGAGAAAGAAATGAAAAATAGATTTTTAACCCTCGGTTGTCACACTTACTTGTTCGAACGTAGTTGCCACACTGGGTCGGTTTGACCCAAGCCAATTTTCAATCCGCTGCTGTTTAAAAATTATCTGTTGAATTAAGTCAATAAAATTCGGAGATAAAGTTTGAATATATGTTCATCTTTGAAAAAAAAACGTTTTAAGTATCATGTTTAAAAAACCTTTTGAAAGAAATACAGTTCCGGAAGTGTTTTTCCTAAAAAATCACAACTCTTTTAATTTTTAATATTTTTAGCTAAAAAATTATGGTTATACTCTTGAGATATACTACTTTAATAACGCTAAATAAAATTCCCCTCACCTGGAAGGTGTCTCTCCCAGTAGAAATGAAGTTACTACTATATAATTATGCCTCAAAGATATTTTACTTCAAAGTCAAATTTTGGGTTAGATCAAACTCCTCTAATGACGAAACATATTTCTATCAAAGTCCCACTTGCTTAGCCCTTTCCAAAAAAACTATTCATTTGCACAATCTTCTAAGGTCTACTGATCAATGAGCCTAGCCCCTTACAAGTGGCATTTTACACGTCAGTAAAAGTAACTCACCAAAAGAATTTCCTTGGATAACTACTCCTGAAAAGTGCGCATGACTTCACGAAGATTGATCACTGCTAATCACAGTGCAGATTAGAGAAACCACCACTAATTGCTTAAACATCGATGAGGAAAAGTCCCCGTACCAAAGTGGCTCAGGATCGCCGCTCATTAAGCCCGCGCAAGGTGAGAGGATCTGAGCTAGCTCTCTTTCAAGAGAAAGGGCGGAATTGAATTCTCCCGAGCCGCTGGCCGCGACCTTGATTCAGCAGGTGCACTTCCTGAAGATTGTTCCGGCCGATAACTGTCGATCGTCGATCACTTAGCATTCGCGTCTCCTGTTACACTCGGGACGTGCTGCAACATTATAGAAAGCGTCGGTGAAAGCGTGGCAAAATTTGATACATCGTTTGAGACCCCGCCTCGTAGCCAGTGATTTACTCGAGCATATTGAAATTCATCGAACCACTGACAATCTACCATGGACACTTTATTTTTCTTCTGTCACAGTTATGCACTGGGTGTCTCTGAAGAGTTGGTGCAGTCCGAAAGAAAGTTGTGGGGGTTAAATATAGAAGGATGGTAAAGGAAGGAGGAGGAATGCGTTCCGTTCTGTTGGTGAACTTAATATTAAAGCAGAGAATACACATGAAATACATCTGGTTTAAAAAAATAAATTAATATTGAATTTAACTAAATTAAAAATTGAATTAATAACAGCTTAGCTTAGCTTTTGGTGAAAATGGTTCCATAAGAATGTATTGAAACTATTTTTTTAAAACGTAGCATAGCATAACATGGCATTCACAGCTTTAAGGCATATCTAGTAGACCCTGCCTTAGACGTGGAGGATACTTCTAGTAAGGATGAAAATTCTATACACAGGGTGTAAAAAAAGGTCTAAGACTCTAGAAGCTTATAGTTCTCACTGAGAGGAGTAAAAAAGCTTGATCAACATAAGTCCTAAAACCAATCCTACTTAGCGTACAGCGTAGTTTGCAGTTTGCAGCAATATCTGTCCGAACTATATGTATCTATATTTACTCGTGAGCGATGCCACGTGCAAATGCAATCAATGAATCTTTAACACTGATTCATTCGGAAATGAAGTTTCGTATGAAAGAACGTTACTCTATTAATATTTCCTCATGTATTAGGTTATGCAAAAGTTCGTCCGCTGACTGTCAGGTGACGTTAGGTGGACCGAAATACATAACATTTTGTTACACCTACTTACACTTTTATCAGAAAGGTGGCCTAGGTTCATAGATGGCCAAGGAAAATACTTTGATTAAAACAGCATGTAATATATTTTTACTTTTAATTAAGACTTTGGTTCAATAATAGGACCTAATAGAATCACCTCCTTTTGGATTGCACCACCAGTTCGGAGACACCCTGTGCATGCAGAATTGTTACAGTTCCTTAGAAACATGCCATTTCATCGACGATATACAGCAACTCCTTCCCGCCAGTAGTACCTTTCAGTAGTACCTTTCATCGCCTTCGCGATGTTAGTTAGCTAGAGGACTTTCATAGAACCGATACCAAACCTCCATCGCCATCGGGTTTTTGTCGATTATTCATGACTGGATTCTGAAAGACTAGTCTTAGACCGAACGTGGTCTTGATCGATGTTGCTCTTCCTTGTCGGTAGCAGCACATTCTCACCCTTTCCCCGCGGGACGTCCATCGAGTCCTTCCCTAATGCGTCCCTGATGAGAGGTAACCTTGCCCAGAGATCTCCCCCTTCAGCCCCTGTCTGGATTACCCGGTTTATCGATGCGGACGATTACTTTGCTCATCACGTTCGTCATCGTCTCTGCGGGTCACCTGGTTGTTAACTTCTTCTGACAGCATTATAGAGGCCCGCGACGGCGGCGAACTAGCCAGGATAATCTCCTGGACGACGACGTCCGGACCCCTTCAGCAGGTATGCAAGATGCTCTTCCAGAGTCGCAGACTAATCCGCGGATGAAAAATGATCGGTTTTGCTAGGCGTTCCAGGCTCTGGTGGTCTCGGACTGGACAGTGGATGGAGTGACGAAATGACGATGAAATTTATTAAACCCTTAATTGACAGTTCTGGCTAGCGTTTTATTAGAATCAGTCACGGTTCGATTGATGTATCACTTGATGGAAATCTGTCAAGTTTGTGGCTTTGCTTGTTCTGTCACTTTAGCGACTTCAGTGAAGCAATGTTGAGGAATGGTCAATGAAGTTTCAGAACTTTTACATTGTTTAATTAAAATTCTTGTGGAGTTGGAATAATTCAGGGGGTTGAAGTTCAGCTTTGTTAAAGTCCTGGGAGAGGTACTGAGATATTTTATTTGCATTCTTCTATGCAAAAGTTTCTGAGATAATCTCCTAGGTATAAAGTTTCTCAGAAAGTGCGTACTTTCTTCTCAATAGAAGAATGCCAAGGCAACAGTAAAACACAAAGGTGAAACGCAGCGTGCGCAGCGAACGTTTGCGATAAAAATCCGTGAACGATCCTCGTAACTTCAGCCTTGAATCTACGGCGAGCAAAGCGACCATTAAAGCACAAGAACGATGGAAAGAGAGCACACGATTCGTAGATGGTATTGCGCACATGCATGGGAATGGGAGTAAATTTTTCTTTTCTGACTTCATTCTTGCGAACCTCCGAGTTGTGTACAATTCTTTCTCGTGACCAGGTAGAAATTCGTAATTTCAATTATATTTTTCCTAACTTGAAGTAATCACTTGTGAGGAATTATACTTTTAAGCAAACTTAAGTCTACAATTTTTTCGGGGGTTTAGGCATTCGAGATAGGTATGTGAAGAAGGTGATTAATCAACGGAAGATTAATTAATATTAAAGCTCATTGCACCTGTAGTAGGAACAAAATAAAGTAGTTATTTTTTACCACTGATGAGGTACCCTCACCCAGAGTTGGGCATTAACTAAATAAAACATTATTTAAATAATGGATAAAAATTAATTCAACTCTGGTCAACTTTATTCGACACATGATGAATAATTTTTTTTTTAACTTTTATTTGTTATGCGAAATTTGATTTGAAAAAAAATTGCCCATCTCTGCTCCACCACACAGTTCAATAGATTACAGTCGAGGAAGTGACCAGTTTATTCTGTTACAACTATACATTTTATACTAACAGCAGACTTTCAGAACGTTGGAAGCTTACAAAATAACACAAATCCTTCGTTTCTAGCTACTCCTAAATGAAGTCCTTTCTATTTAATTTGCACAAATTACACAAATCTTGAATATTAAAAACCCTGCTTTTTAGTTGCTAGCAAAGTAAATACCTGGGCACACTAAAAAAAGAACAGCCGTGTTAGATTTACATTACCTTGCAATAACTAACAAATTTCACATTTGGTTAATATATCACAAATATCTCAATAAATAGAATTCATATCACCCATTATACCTCACTGCAGCCATACCTCACAGTAGTGAGGTCTATAGTGCGCATGTCTAAGCAGAAGACAGCTTCACAGCGCGACATCTATGATCAGCCAACGATCATTAGATACAAACTATTCACACTCTATTATTGAGACACTATTATTGTATAGCTAACAACCAAAAGTATTCCACGAACTACTGCTTTTCCCACTTCCTTTCAACTCCTCCCACAAACCTGACTATTACCAAGGCCCAATTTAGCTTTTCCGCCTCTCTGAGCAAAAATGATTTTTGCCGCTCTCTATATTTAATTATAAATAATTATTTTAATATACAATTTTTGACACTGAGTAAAATTTTTCGTCGGCATTCTTTGAATAACAAAAGCCTTTAGTTTTATAAAAAATAATATTCATAAGCTATCAATTAACCAATTTTGCCGCCTGAAAATTTGCCGCTCTAGACAGTTGCCGTGCTTGAGTCCCTTACATCGAGCCCTGATTATTACTCAGTAATCCTATACATTCCTTCCACCCTCGATGCTCGTACTACACGAGAAACAGAAGCTCTGAAAGCCCGTCCATACCCGGCTAGTATCAGCCGGCACAAAGGGGGAGAGGAGGGATGGAGGACCAACGACATTAGAGCCACATTAGCGTGCACCACTCGCCGGCCAGCTGGTAATCTAACAGGGCCAGCTAATTACATGCCGATTCCTGGGGATCACAGGCCGCACAATGGCGTGTCGACATACCTCTGGCTGGTCGACGTGCGCCAGGGGGTCCTCGATATCGTTACACATCCGTGTATCGCTTTCGCAGAAAGGTTCCATCGGTTACACGCTGGCTGCGCGAGCCAGCTAATCGCTGGAAACCTCGCTAACACGGCAGCGATTCGTGGCGTCGATTTACTGGCAGCGTTCCCCAACAAACGGCCGTGGTAATTGTTCCTCATGCGTGCTTCGTATGGAAGCTTGGCTCACCGTGTACGTGGCTCAGATGAAAGCGAGCGTGCACGAGATGCTATCTTTGTGGATCGAGCCACTAACTACAGAAGCGAATTACTTTCTCGCGGGCCGATTTCAGAGGCTGACCGACTGGGGTGCCTTTTTACGAGGCTGCTGCGTTTGATCGCCGATGGGACTGGCTCGCGGGATGATGCATCGGGTCTAGGGGGAATTTTAATTGACACGGGGACCGGGTGCTCGGTTTGCTGAATACTTCTGCTGTATTTGTCTCACACGCCGACTTAACGTGGTGTGAGTTAGTTTAATACAGGAGGACTCCGTTAAGGGAGGGATCATATTTTATCAGCTAAAAACATAGTATAATTTGGGATTTTTTTTAGAATGACGAATAATTCTTTTAACTTTTATTCGTTATTCGAAATTATATTTAAATAACAATTTTTGCCATCTTCGCCTAGAATTCGGCAAATAGGGAAATTGGCGATGTTAAAAATAAGGTTTCAGCAGTATTTTCTTTTACAGGCATTATTGCTAGATCCGTCATAATATTTAGCTTCTAATACTACTCGAACTGCTTCCTAATGAAGACAATTAATTTTCCATTTAACTTTAATAAGTGTGGCACACAGATGTCACCACAAAATTTCAATGCAACAAGTGATTTTATTATGCCATATGGTTTTAAATTGAAAAAAAAATATTTTACTTGTTTCATATGATTAGTACAGCTTATTGGAATACATTAGTAGTACTAACTCAATTTCGCAAAAATGTGGATTACACCGGTTTTGTTCTCAATGCCTCACTTTCAGTAACTAAATTGAATATATTTGAGAAGTACAAGGTAGATAGTACTGGATAGAATACTACGATGAGCGGAATCTGATTTCTGGAGTTAGATAATGTTTATTCAAGTGCCAGAAATTGACAAACACTATTGCTGTTTACAAAAGAAACGACCATTGGCATTGGCTATCTTCAAATGACGTGCGAGTTGGGCAGCCCTGGGAAAGCTGTCGGCGGTGGATGAAAAATGTAGACTTTTCCCGATGAGTAACAGCATCACGTGCAGCGGTAACAATTCGTGTCTAAAAACCTGGACCACGAACATCTGCAACGCAGCTGACCAAATCCAATTTACGCTATTGCCTGCCCTAAACCAATTTACGAATACCGTATGTGTTTGAAAATACCTTTCAAGGAACGTGATTAATTCGCGCCCAAACAATTTGCGAAGATGAATTATCACACGAAACGCGTGCAGGGGACTATGTTGCATGTCCAAGTGTTGGAGAAATGAGTGCACAAGTGTTCTCTGACACTTCTTGGTATGTAGGGACCTTACGCATGTAATTAGGAAGCTTTCAATCCGTCGAGCTTGTACATCTTGTACTATCTTTCCACCAACCGATTCTATTCTTGTCGGTATAATTGCGCAGTTAAAATAGTAAACAATCTAAATACCAAATAAATTAAAAATCACTTTTTTACTAGAAAAAATTGTAAATTCCATGCCGACTACGGCAGTAAACGGTGTAAGTGTTGGAATAATATATTTCAGTTTTTAGGGGTATTACAAGATAGAACTGAGATTATAAGTCCCAACGTAAAAATACTAAAAATTTTCATTTCTGGCACTTCAGCTTCAATAATTGTTTTTTAAACTTTCAAATCCCATTCCTTGACAAGCTGAAGTCCTTCCACGAAGCCCCCTGAATTACTGAAATAATCTCAATGAAAATACTTTCGGACTTCGCAAAAATTACCCTCGTTTGATATTGATAGTAGGGAATAGGTGCTATAAAGGGGACATGTCTTAAATGGGACAAATCGAATTTCCAAAATTCTAAACGCATTACACATGCAAGTTATTTTCCTGTTTATGGCAACACTAGTGCCTAGTTATTTGACGTAAACTTCCCTGCGGTCTCACTTGCAACAGAGTAGTAACCCACGGTTGATGTTTTTCGGCAGAAGAAGTGAAATTTTCATTGGTTTTCTGTGTCGTTTTCTGAGATCAAGATATATACAAAGTGTTAAAGAGTTATATCATTAAAATAGCCTATATTCAACTGAAACGAAAACGCTTAACAGGTAAGCTTAATTAATTGTTTTCTTTGTTTTGCGGTTATTTTATATTAAACTCACTTATAGTCTTAAAAGGGACAGCATAATAAGTCTTAAATGGGACAACCGTTTCATGGCTGTCCTTCCCATACACATGTACTGCTGGACACTATATATATTTTACTTTCCTGTAAAGTTATTAGTGTATCATCTGTTAATGTCATAGGTGACATTGTTTTAAATTATCAATTATTAGTTGATGGTGTATTGTATCAAATTTAAGAATTAATAAACTGTCCATTTAAAGCGACAAACTTTATCGTCGAAAATTAATAATAATATCTTTAATCTGCAATATGAAAACGTACCTACCTATTTTAATACAATTTATCTCATTTTTGTTCAAGCAGAATGTAATTCTAAACTATTTTATTATTTAAATGCTTTATACATTTTTTATATACGTATTTATATTTACCACTTGTGGGTATTGCTATGTTGAACTTGGTTTGTAAGACACAAATTTTATAAAAAATATTACTTTATAACTAAAAAAGCTGCTAAATCATTAACGATAAGTCACACTCTATAAAGATAGTTAAAAATATTGATGATTTATAGTACAAAGAGTTAATTTTTTCATAGATTCCATTGTTCTGTATCATTAAGATTTACAATTATAATTGTAATACTTAATAAGTTTATTTTTATTAACGTGTTCCTTTCATGACTTATACTGTCCCATTTAATACCACCTAGTCATAAAGGGACATTTCCCACTTTTTTGAAAATCGAAAATTTTGTTATTTTCTATTACAATTGATGAGTTTACAATATACCTTTATTGAAGGGAAATAAACACACTTTCTTGTGATGTAGTTATTTTTTAAATACCTATAACGACTTTGTCAGAAATGGACGCTAAACAAGTACCCTTTTATAGCGCCTCTCCCCTACCTCTATTTCTGCACTTGAATGATGTCCCACAAAAAACAGCATTTCCTTCGACATATGTATGTGGTTGTCCAGCCCCTGTAAAACCTACGACAGATTATCCTTTTAAATATTTATACGTTGCGACCCTTGAACGCAGTGGGAGCAGCGTCCAGTTGCGAGGATGTCTAGGTTAGGTCCAGTCGCTGGAAGGCTTTTGTCCGTGCACCGCCAGCACCGCGAGGAAAATTCTCGTGGGTACGGTTTAACTATCTATCTGTAGCCCCGTGTGTTCATAATTCTTTGCGCCACGAAGAGATGCGCGCTGGAAGTTTTTCATTCCAGCGGAACACGCTGGATCTACGTGGTTCGCAGATGTTACCAGCGGGTGTTCTTCAGGTACGTATTTGAAGAACGAGCGCTCATTTGAGACCAGGCTGGCTCCCACTGCGACGAAAATTCAAATGTTGAGGCACGTTTCCCGCTGCAGAG
Source organism: Andrena minutula (assembly GCA_929113495.1). Taxonomy (NCBI): domain Eukaryota; kingdom Metazoa; phylum Arthropoda; class Insecta; order Hymenoptera; family Andrenidae; genus Andrena; species Andrena minutula. The sequence continues at coordinate 21,204,842 of OV815994.1, forward strand.
ATCAAAGACTGCTCCCTTGCTCGCTTGATGCTTTAATTAATTGCACCCCTTTGTCCCATTAATGAGCTTCTTGTCCGTTCCCCGAGTAGATTCTTCACTTCTTCCAGGAAATTGTCTCGCGTCCACTTTCCTCGAGGGATTCAAACTTAAGGTCTCTGCAGTTCACTTCACCGAAGTTTGCAAAATCTTCATTCTCTTTCGCAAATTTCTAAACGCCTGCTTGACTAACAAATCTCTCTAGAAACATCTTCTCTAAACCTGACATTTCTTCCATAAATAATTCATACACGTTGCAAGCGCTAATTATCCCACGTAAAAGTCTCTGAAACGTGCCACTTGGAAGTAAGATTGCGAAAAAATCGTAGCTTCCCCCTCTGATTCAGCTCAGCGTCTCTGCGTCAGCATTCCACAGAGCAGCTTCCTTGTTCGTTTATCGCTGGTCGGTCGAAATTACTCGAACTAGAGTAAGTGCGTCTTAAGCCAGCGTAAAAAATCACAGCGAAGGTTCCCGTGTCGTTGCATGAAGACGTTAAGCCACCCCGCTACCTTCCTGGAGCGCGGTGGCAGCGGTTTATGGATCGGCCATCCTAAACCGCGAACCTCTTCCGACTTTATTGTTCCTGGAAAGCACTTTCGAGCACACCGTGTGTGTCTTTATCATTTTCACGAGTGGCTACGCTCGAGCATGCCTCAGCTGGAGGGACGGGTGGCTCGTCTCCGCTATTAACGGCAGGATGTCTCGAGAAGACGAGGAACAACCTCGACAAACCTTTTCCCTCCGTGGAGTGCGCAGGTTTGTAATGGCAAACACGGCACGTCCATAGGCACTGTCCGCGGCCTTTAAGGTCCTCCGCGAAAACTGTCGACCGTTGTCGTCGCCGTTGCAAACCGCTGATGACACTCTACGCCACTTGAGCCGGCTGCTGTCGCGATGCTCGGGCTTCCTCGAAGAGCCCCGACCCTTGTCGTCAGCGACGGGGACTGTGACGACGATCACGACGTCCTCTCTTCGGTAATTACAGCTCGAGTGGCATTGCGAGGGACAGGTGGCAGGCTGAGGTCGTACCGGGATTCATTGCGATTATTATTCTACCGTCACCTTCTGCGAATTTATCGCGAGGCATATGCGTTTCACCGTTTAAAGGAAAACAAGACCTTCTTCTCTCGGGGGACAGTCGCAAAATATAGTATTAAACTAGACACATCAATGGGATTTTGACGGTCTTGTCTATTTAGTCTCGGTTCTTCTGAGTCGTTCAATAAACAACGATTATTAAAATTCACCCGAAGTATTTCAGTCCTTGAACCGTTTACCAATTCCACGTACCTAACCTCACAACTTTCTTGCGAAGCCACCACGCGGGACGCAACACTGTATACCCACATAGCACACAGGCGCCTCGAGTGTCCCACGAGCGTCCAATATGCGCCTTCTGAGCACCTGATGTTACCAAACGGGACGCATTAAAGGCGCGTAAATTAGGATTGACAGGCGTCTTAAGGACGCCTTAAACGGGCCTGGATAAGGACTGATAGGCATCTTAATTATCGCTAAATTGGATCAAATGCAGCTGTTTAAAAATCGCTATTATTATAGACGCCTGAAAGGCGCCTGTGAGACTTTGTACAGATGGCGCCAGTGTAGTTACATGGCGTCTTAAAGGCACCTTGTTACCAATCCAGACGCTCAGGCGCTCAGGCCTAAAACAGGCGCCTTTAAGGCACCGTGTGCTGCGTGGGTATTTTATCGTTTTCTGGTTGAGCTTGAATAGATTTGGGAAGACTTGAACATTGCGGTGGGTATCTTCTGTGTCAATTAAGTTGTATCAGAATGTTGAAGTCCTTTGAATATTATAATAACCTTACTTCCCCATCACGGTTCGATATCAAGGAAGCTTATAGTCTTTAACGCCCTAACTCCTTATTTCCACTTCTTCCACAATCACAAGCATGCATCATACCAATCCTATCTCCAAAGTCTCCGTTATCCTTTCAAAAACTCATCGTTTTCTGCCATGCTCTCTCTTACTTCCAAAAACCCTTAAAACCACTATATTTTCTTTACTTCATACGTTACTATTCCCTAAGCTACCAGACTCACAATCGGTCACAGACTTCACATCCGACCAAGCATCTTATCTCCGAGGAAAAACGAGTAGGTGCCGAGAGTTGGAGGTAGAAGGGCGAAAAAGGAGAAGATGAAGGAAGCATGCGTTTCGTCCTGAGTCTGCTAATGAACTCATTAGCAAGGCTTTACCTAGCAGACCTTGCCTTAGACGCGGGAACGTTAGGAGTCAGGACGAAACAGGTATGCATCGGCATCGGTGGTTGAGTGAGAACCTGCCAGAGAGCGGGATCGGTTGAAACGCCCTCTTGTGGCGAACGAGGAGGTATCGCCACAGCTTAATAAACATTTTCTTAACCCTTACGCTACGACTGAGCTGGACGCAGAGCTATGCCGCTGTACATACTTACGGTACGGCCACGGAGCGTGAGTTAACGATATTAGTATCCAGTGCATGTTTCGCTGCTTCTAGCTATCCACCTCATCGTATCTACGTTAGCAACAAGTTAGTAGCTTTCAACAGGAAATGAAGAAGGCAGTTGCTATATTAGCGTTTCGTCCCAAAATCACTTACAATTTATGTCTTACAAAATCTTTATAGTAGCGTGTAGTAGGGTTAAACTGTCGTTTCTTCTCTTCTTGCGTCTATTAGAAATCACTAGTGTAGGCTCAGAAGAAAGCCTCAGGCGGTGGGATTCCATCTCAAGACCTGCGGGTCCTCTGCGTAGGGTAAATGTCCCTCAATGTCCCTATTACGGTGCTTTGATGCTGACTTGCTCACAAATGAATTTATTACTGACTTCTCTTACTCTAATTTCGCTTGAGGAAAATTTATTTGGCCTTTTTTAACGTTTCTCTTTATTAAAGCATTCTTTTCCGGTTAAAAATGTTAAATTTTCATATTTTTTCAAGTGAAATAAAAATACATGTTTTTGTCCCAATTACTGCGATCTGAAATAAATAGCGTTCAGTTTCTTTCTGAAAAAGGAAAATAAGGTTAGGTTTAGCAGTTACAGAGGGAACACTCAGGGGCACATTAGGGACAAGCGTTAAAATTCTGATCCTCTTATAATTAGAAGTGCCTTCACCTTAAAAAATAAGAAAACGTTTCCAAAGTGCTTATTTTGCTATTTTTTATAAAATTAGAAGCGTTAGTGATATAATTAACACTTTACATAAGTGCAAGTCATGATATTAATTATCCACTTCAGAATATTTATTCACAGATAAGGATTTTGATAGGTAGGGTAAAGGACCCAATTACTGGCAGCCAACCGAATTACTGTCACCTTAAGCTATTTTACTTAAAATAACGAATAAATAAACGTTCAAGTAAAATAGCTTAAGGTGACAGTAATTGTGTCTTTTACCCTATATCCATCAAACTCTTCTTGTACATTTTTGAAAAAAATTTTACCGTGCTTTAATTGTTTAAAAATACAATCTTCTCGTTTGTAACACATACATTAACAGTTTAAACAAAATAAAACAAATTCTTTCTTTATTTGTCTATGCAAATCTTCTTATATAGCTTATTTGAAAATAAAAGCGCACTAACAGGGACAGGCACAGGGAAAAGCACACTGTAATAGGGACATCCACCCTACTATCCAACCGCGTTACCAATCCCCGATTGCCTCTCCGATGCTACTCTTTTCCAAGCTCTACAAATACTCAAACTAACGTGGCGCCACCTACGTGCCTAGAGACAATGATACACTCAGACGACTTATTCCGTTGGTTTTCCTAAAAGTCGACGCCGAAGCGAGCCCCAGAGAAACAAGATTCCACGACTGTCACCGGTGTCACGTCCCCGTACTTTACGACGCCGATTAAAAAGCCAAACTCTTGCCATTCGACGACTTAAATGACGCATTAAACGAGTCCGGCGCGACGAGTACCATCATGAATCATCGTCCCCCCTTCACCCTATCGTGTACTTTTTTGCCCGCGCGTCGTACGTTACCGATCGACAAATTCCCATCTGGTTCCGGGGCCCCATAAATTCATAAGCACGCCGGGGTTGGGGGGGAGGAGTGGGGCGGCCGTGCGTGCAGATTAACGTCGCGAAAGGGCCGGGAGAAAAACGGTCGCGACGCGAAAACGCGTTTTATCGTAATACGATCGATAAAACTGGATCTACGGGGTGGGAGGGGGGGGGGGCAGGTTCGGGGGGATCCCTGGATAACGCTGGGCTGCCATGACACGCTGCCAGCTCGGATAAACGCGGCCTGGGCCCCGGTCAGGGCGAAGGAAACTCGATGCGAGATCCTCGTCGTCAAGGGCTGCGGATAATCGACTTAACGACGAGGCTTAACGACTTCTCGGTAACGGTTCCGCCTGGGCTTCGTCGTCGCTGGGTATTACGATCCGCGGGAATTCTAAACTTGGGCCTTGTCCTGCAGCCCGCTTCCACGAGGCGATCGAGAGGCGGCGCGACTCTACAGGGTGTTTGTGGTATACCGTGGTCGTCTTGCCTTTGCTAGGTAGACGTAATGGATTGTGTCATTGGTAGGAGAGATATGGAAGGTGAGCCTGGAAGTCGTCTTGCCTTTGCAAGGTAAATTAAATGGATTGTATCATTGGTAGTAGAGATGTGGATGGTGAATCTGAATAGGCTCAGTTCACTGTGCTGTATTTGCTGGTGCAGGATTTGTTGGAGCTGATGGAGGGTTTCACGTGGGAATGGGATTGTGTGAGGCACCAATTGGGTACTAATTTAAAAGCTTAGAATATGTGTTGTACATCTGCAAGTGTTTTACTGTCTACAGTCCTGATTTCAACAACAGTAAATTTGGTGCAGAGTAGTTTTGAAGTTCCACTTTGAGTTCGATTTAATGCCAGGTTCAGTTCAGTCCATTTCGTTGATTGTAGTTTTGTATCACGACAGTGGGTACATTTTTAAACTAATTTAGTATACGTTTGTGTGACACTATGGAGTGAAGTTCCTTTTGCATTGAATTTATAACATATTCATAGATAGGTGTAAGAAATTATTCCCGTTTTATTTCAGGCTGAAAAATTATTTTACTATGTCATTAGACAAACTTGGAAATAAAACCTTTTTTATGAAATATATATTTTCACTTCAATTTTTCAAACAGGAATTAAACCTTTTATAATTTTGTAGTGTTTTGTGCCATTTGAAGGTGTAATTTAACGTTATTAACGCGGTGCCAAAAAAATTTGCTGTAAGGTCAAAAATGGAAATATGCCCTTTTGAAAAGTCACTCCTCAAGCCGAACTCACAATTGATCTTTTGCTATTTCTAATTTCTACTACTCCCTGTACATATACAAGGTTAATACACAGTGAGAGGTTAGCTGATATTGGTATTTCAAATATATTCACTTCACACACACACAGTATATGTTTAACATCAACAGAAGATAATGGAAATTTTATAAATATATCTCCCACATACATAAATATCTTAAGGGGGAACACCACTGTGACGGTTGGAAAAATGAGCCCATTTTTAAAATTTTTTTTCAGAAATAGCTTACAGTTTTCATATAAAATTGTTATTACCTATCTTTACTACAATGTCTTAAGACTCTTAAGAGACTATAACAAAAATGAATAGAAAAACATGCATAGATTTTCATATACAGTTAATCTTCTAGACCCCTCACAAGAAAACATAGGTCGCTTATCGAAAGAGTATCATTGGAACGACAACTCTGAAATCAATTTTGTTTGTTTTAATATAATCTATATGAGTGTAGTTTCCGTTTTACGTACCGATTTTTTAAAAAAATTATATATATTTTATAAAAATGGTGCGCTTTAGAAGAAAAAGTTTCGAAAAGGCGCAAACAAATGGATAGTTTTCCGAGCTTATTTAAAAAAAATATGTTTTCGATCAAAACATCGGCGCATACAACTGAAGATAATCTTGTTTTAACGATCCTGTCAAAATTTCAAGTCGATTGGATAAAAATTGACAGAGTTATGGATTCGATCAGTTAGAAAAATATCGTTTCGAGAAAATCGCGTTTAAAGTTTCACTTGTATTCCGTTTGTAAGCGTGATGCGTTTCACAAAATGCACTGTATCTTCGTAAATTCATCGTATATCAACTTGAAATTTTCAGAGAGTATTTTTGACGAGTTAAACATTAAGAAAGTGAAGAAAAAAAAGAATCGAAATTTTTTCAACTTTCACAGTGGTGTTCCCCCTTAATTGCATCTCAATCTTTAAAGGGGTTTCTCACTCAAAGGCCGGAAAACATGAGTATTTTTTAGAAACATATTATATGTTGATTGTTCTCAAAATGTACATACATACCTATTCATTCTCCACAAATTCCCACAAATACCCCTATTTTCCGAGTCTCCCCCCTCTGAAACACCTTTAACAGATACCCCAACACTAAAGTAGACCAACAGCATCTAACCAGTACAATTAGCCCAGTAAACTACTTTCTCGTTTAACTAGCAGTTGATCCACTTCTCGCGTCCATTACCGACTTCATACTCATGTTTGCGCAAACTTCTACCCTTATCCTCTGGCCCCGCGTCTTCGCGTTCCAAAGTACGAAGAAACACCCTGTATAATGCACGCGCGACACCGCCATACGTGTCACGAGGAATCGATCCGATCCGGTTGTAAGCCGACCTAACCATAAGTCCGCTGACCAGAGTGGATCGAGCCTGCTCGTCGAACAAGAGTACTTGCCTTCTCCTCCCTGGCGCAGCAAAGTTGAATAAAATTTCTCGTGTACCAGCCTGTAAGACATTGGCGTTTGTTCCCAACCAAGCTGTGCGCCAGAGGGGGAGGAGGGGGAGCGGGAGAGAGGAAAGGACAAACGTGCACGAGAAAGGGGGATGGGTGGAAAGAAATGTGATTTAGTGGAATTAACGGTTCGAGGTTTGATTAAAGTTGTCGCCGCGGGGAAAGCTGTACAACGCGCCCCTGGCCTTGGGGGGGGGCTCGTGGCTTTGTAACTGCGTTTTTATGGTGATCCAACACGTAAACGGTTTTGGGGAGATGTAAGATTAGTCTGGGCTTAGGAGGCGTGACCCTTTGCCTGCTTTATGAGATTCTTTTGCGTCGTAAATATGCTTTCACTGTATGGTTCCTGTTTCTCTGCAGGTAGAGATTGCTGGATTAACGTGATAAGGATTGATTTTGATTGATTTCGGTGTGAAGGAATTTGGTGGTGGTTTGAGGAAGTAGGGGTGTATCAAAAAGTGGTGCTGGATTTATGAACTACCTTCGCCAGTAAGGGGGGAAATAACAGAGGAATTAAGAGTGAAGACTACAAGCTTTTTCCTTTTAGTTACATATATTTTTGACAATTGTAATTTCTGATGTGCTTGGTACTGCAATTAGCATTAGCGTCATTCCATTCGAAACCGGATACTTTAGAGTAACGTTTCGGATTTTGCTGAAACTTGGATATGTTGTAGTCTTTAGTGGTATATAATTGTATCTCGAAGGATTTTTTAAAATTTTAAAAATTGTGAATCTTGACCTCTTTTCAATAATTTATAACTGTTGAACTGATAAACTGATAAAAATGAGTTTTTGGGTGCTTGTAGTTGAAACATAAGTATATCTAATAAAAATGGTTTCAGTTAAAACAAAATTTTTGTTCATTTGTTTTGCAATTGTTCTAAACCAATGTAGTTTTATAATAGCAGGACACTTTTTAAAAATTTGAAAAAATGTGGTTATAGTCCTATTTGTCTTGTTTACGAACACGTTTTCAGAATTGACCACACAATCTTAGGAATGAAAGAAATATATTCAGTTTACTAGGTAGATAGTTCAACATAACCATCTTGATAGTTCAATATGACTAATATGACTTTTTCTTCGATTAAGTAGATAAGATCCGTACAAAGGTTTTACGTCTGTTGCGTTGAATTTCTCATATTGTATATTCATGCTTTTCTTTTTCTCTCTGTCTTCCTTTCTTAATGTGCTTCCTTTTTTCTACCTAATTTTATAATTAATTATACCAAAGGGTTGTCTAACCCGTATATTGAAATTAAAATTAAAATTAAAATGAAATATATTTCTTTCATTTCTGACCTTGTGTGACCTTGAAGCTCACAATATACCACACGGTGTAATTTGCCTTGGAAACACATTTCTGAAGATTACAACATATCCAAGTTTCAGCAAAATCTTAGCTTATTCTTTAATAATAGAATATATTTACAAATTTGCGTGACGTAATAAGCGTGCATAATAATCATTGCGGTATTACACACATTTATTACGTCACCAAAATTTGTAAATATGTTCTATTGTTAAAGAATAAGTTGAGAAAGCTCATTTTACCCCGAGGTTCACTTTGCCCCGGTCTCCCCTACCAGAGTAATTCAAACCATTGGAACATTCTGCACCTTACTGCAATCTAGAACGTCTCAAGTACGTCAAACGACAGAGTACCTGATTTGTAACTCTTTAAACATAAATCTTCAAGACATCCCAACATTAATATTTAATATCCTCATTCAGCAATCACGGAATTTAGAATACAGTCAGTTGCAATCTGAAATATAACATCCCCACGATACCATTGCACGAAGATTAAATCCAGAAGCATTGTTGCTGCGATTCGATTCCTTCGAGAAATGCTACGCTCCCCCACGACGTTGCTCCACTTTACCCTCATTACCGCAGTCAATGAGAGTCCCATTACTTCTGGCTGAATCGCCGTGCCCGCTGAGTACGAGGACATCGCGATTCACGGTATCGCGGCGAAGCGTGGGAAATGGCAGAACACCGTAGCCTTTCCGTCATCGTTTCCCTGCCTCGTGTCTCCGTCTAATTTTCTTCTTTTTTTTCTTCTGCCTCCTAGGACTGTGACAACCTGGCGGACGGCTCGGAGCGTGACTCCCCCTGGAGCTGTGGGGGTGGAGGCGGTAGTGGCCGCAGACCCCTCACCTCCATTATCGAGCACCTACGCACCTCCAAAAGCAGACTTCACAATGGTGAGTCAGGCATGCTCGTCATAATTAAGCCTTTCGACGTTAACGATCACCTATGTTAACGAGATGTTACGTTGTCACTGGATGTAGTGGGATCTTGATTGTCTGAAATCATCGGTGAACGCAATGTCTGAATAATGGGTTTCTTGAGGTCACTGAACGTTTGAGATTTGGCACTGGCCAGGATCAGTAGGGGAGAGGTGTTATAAAAGGAACACTTTTGTTTGGGGTCCATTTCTGACAATGTCGTTATAGGTATTTAAAAAACAACTATATCATAAGAAAGCGCGTTTATTTCCCTTCAATAAAAGTATATTGCAAACTTATCAATTGTAATAGAAAATAACAAAATCTTCGGTTTTTAAAAAAAGTGGGAAATGTCCTTTTTACGACTAGGTGGTTTTAAATGGGACAGTGTAAGTCCTGAAAGGGGCACGTTAATAAAAATAAACTTAAGTATTAAAATTATAAGTGTAAATCTTAATGATACAAAACAATGGAATCTGCGAAAAAATTAACTCTTTGTACTATAAACCATCAATATTTTTGACTATCTTTATAGAGTGTGACTTATCATTAATGCTTTAGCAGGTTTTTTGTTATAAAGTAATATTTTTTATAAAATTTGCGTCTTACAAACCAAGTTCATCATAGGAATACCCACAAGTGATAAATATAAGTACATATATAAAAAATGTATAAAACATATAAATAATAAAATAGTTTAGAATTAATTTCTACTTGAACAAAAATTAAGTTTACGTCAAATGACTAGGCACTAGTGTTGTCATAAACAGGAAAATAACTTGCATGTATAATGCGTTTAGAATTTTGGAAATTCGATTTGTCCCATTTAAGACGTGGCCCTTTTATAGCACCTATCCCCTAATTGAGTTATTATGGGATATTATAGTTCGAAGCATAGGATTCAATAAGAGTTTGATAATATTCTGTGTTTTGTGCTCTGGTTTCTGCATTTTTAGGTACGATGTTTAGAGCCTGAATTTGAGAGGGTCATTGTGGTTTTTCGTTTGAATAGTCTTCAGAGTGTTGTTGGAACTGTGAATAATTATTTTCTTCTTCTATCTTTACGTTCTTATTAAGCATTTCATCAATGTTGTTTATATTTGTGTCTTCAGCTCTTTCCAATTGAATGATTTATTTTGTCAGTATTTCTACTGTTCAGATAGTATATACCTTTTAAAGGTGTTACTAAGATAATACCTTTATTATTGGCTTTAAAGTCTTTACTAGTCTAGGAATTTATGTGATTTGTGCTCTAACCTTTGAACCTTTGAAGACTTATCAAAATTGAAAATAAGCTCGTTACTTGAGCACACTGTAATTCATCATAATTTAAATAGTTTGTCATCTTCCTTTACAAACTTCAATTTATGAAATTCAAAGATTCAAAGTTCAGAGTACAATTTACAGAATTGAGACTTCCAATAAGTATTCCAAACTTTAATCCCAAGAAGGCAAAATGCATTTGCTGAGACATTCTTAACGAGTTACAACTAGAAATCCTATCCTATGAAATCGAATAAGCTACCCTCGCCCTATTCCAAATTTTCTACACCTTCTATCGAAAAAAAGCCTGTACCTTTCATTAACGCGCACTCTCTGTGGGCACATTCTCTAGTAGTCCAACTACAACTGATCGCTGACGAGTCCCTGACAACAGTTTCATCGAGTTTCAAACTCTCGTCACATTACCATTAACAATCCAAGCCAATTAGCGCGAGGAAATCGGAATTGCACAAACCGTCCTCCTAATACCCCAATCCACGTTCGAAGGAGGTGTACAGAGGGGCCATTAGAAGTAACGAGCACGCCTCTGCTATAAGCAGAAGAATGATGACCGCCGCTCGTAACGATAATAAATAATCGGTGAAATATCAAGCCACGGGACGATTCGTTCTCCTGGTAGCTGGACTGGGGCCCTCGAGAGAATCAGCAAGTCTCTGCTGATGTCTTCATCCGAGGTAATTAGAGGCAAGGATGCGCGTAAGCAGGACGTTATAGTGGGACGATTCTCTCGAGTGAAACGGATGTCCCTGTCCCGGCGTCCTTTTCCACGAGCTTGCCTCCTGTTAGCATCCTCGTAGAAAGGAATCGACGCAGGGGCCTGGGGAACATGGAATAAAGAGATCTTAAACTGGGAGGAGGATGAATGGACGAATGGGTGGATGGGGTAAATAGATATTGACTGATGGAATCGCGATGAATACCTCTATCTTAAGATCTGAATCAGCTGCAAACTATAGACTGTTATTCGGTGCACGTTTAATTAAGGGTTGAATTGGGGCTTTTAAGGGGACCAGGCAGTCAAATAGCTCGAAGATGAAGTATTTTATTGCGAGTTAATTACAAGAAGCTGAATATAAATTGTGGCTAGTACTTTTGGGTAAGGATTCATTATACTATAAACAATAAAAAAAATTTATTGTAATAGTATATACATGTATATGGCGGCGCTACAGTCGTCTGATGCGTTGGCTTTTTTCTTCGGTTTTGCTCTGATTGTGAAAAAACTGTGGTTTGGATCGACTTTAAATTTGTACAGTATGCTCAAAGTATAGGTATTCCTTTCTGGCGTGTACCTCAACATTAAAATGTACAACCTTTAGTCTCTGAAATAAAAACAGCCCTCTCTGCACCCCGAAAATCGACCTTTATCGTACAAATCGCCTTCTCCTAGTCGCTGTTTTAATAATTTTTGTTCAATTACTTTTTCAGTGGTCCCCTCTGAAATTACACGTTCTAGGAGAGAACTATTCCAAGGAAACTATTTTTTTAAACAAAAATGTTACTTTTAATTCTATCGAACGTAATATTACGGAAGTGGAATTTTGAGATTATTCGCAGGAAACTTAATCTTAACTGCTGGTGGGTCTTAAGGGGGTTAACTGTTGTAAGGAAACGGGAGAAACTTCAGGAGCTAGAAAATAGTGATAACGCCGCAAAAATTATCAAGAATATACAACGTTGAAACCTGTATACTAATAGTAAATTCCTATTACCTTTCATTTTTGGTATCGTTACCTATAAGTATTCTTTTTAAAAAAAAAGAAGATAGAATAACCGTCACGAGAAAAGTGAATGTTCCACAATTCGAAAGTTTCCTTATCCAAGCAATCCTGTCTCCCAACTGAACCGAATACTGGAGACTCCACTGCAATCTGCAACCCAGTTTTCATATCTAAAAACCAAGAACCGTGCGACCGCTTGTACGGCGTGCAACCGCTGCGTTCGGAGCGCAGCAAGTACCGGCGCAATCTCCCCCAATCGCCGTGGCGGTACCAGGTTCGTCGTAAAGCACGAGCAAATCGACGTCTTAATTAGAGGGGCCCTCTGTGCGCGGAGTAGCCAGCGATTAAACCGGAAATACAGGAAGTCGGCGAGCGTTTCCGCGACGGTGTAGCTGGAACGCATCAGCGGAGGCAGGCCAGGCCAGAAAGAACGCCAGTAGGATCTCCGACGTCAATCACGATTACGGGATGAGTTTTCAGCGCGCGTCTCATTAGCCCACGCCCTCATTATTACGTTATCAACGTCCCCGGGCTCGCATAATGGCCTCTGAATATATTTATGAGGGTAATCCCCGCGGCCGTTCGCGGCCATACGAAAGCAGCGGCCAGCCAGCTACGGACCGTAACAATAATCCTTATATCCCCCACATAATTGTGCCCGCGGAGGATTTATAGAGCTGGCTCCGGCCACCGATCCTATCTAACGATCTCTGCCCATTGAGCAGCCTAGGACTGGCAACGGGGGGGATGCGGTTCGCCTCGCGGCAATGGGATTCATTCAAAACCGCGAGCACAGAGGGGCACCAGGGGAGGCTTGAGAGTCGATCCTGTGATCGTGAGCTGCGTTTGGGTCATCTAGATTCGGTGTTTCGCCTTTAAGGCCGTCGTTCCCTCGCTGATTGGTTTGTCGACCTGCGGAGGAACGCCCGAGTAATTCCGTGGACCCGAGACAATTTGGCTGTTCGCGGGTTTATCTGATCCGCGATGATAAATCCGGGGTTGGAGTTTTGGGACTTGATTTTTGTGCTCGGTGTTGCGGCTCTTTTATGGCGAGGCTGGTTTGAGGTTTTTGTTGGGAATTTGTGGGGGTTTTTGGGTTTATTTGGTAGTTTGCGGAAAGATACTAGTATTGTTAGGTGAATGGTATGGGGAAAAAGAAAGATACTGAAATCGCGTGGAGCAGTTAAGGGGGGAATCGTATTGTTTGGAATAAAAATATAGGAAAATTTAGGATTTTTTTAATGAAACTAGTGTTTTGATTCATCTGAAATTTGGACCATGTTTTGATGCATCTTTGAGGAAGCTGCAGTTTTTTTATTAATTTTTAGCCATAAATATAGTAAGATATGGTATGGGCGCACTGGTTCGGTCACTTAACAATTATTTTTTAAATTAAATCAAAACTATTTTGCAAGTATAAATGTTAATATCAATTTCCAACGTTTCGGTCATTAATTTTGACCGTTATCAAGAAAAATCAAAATTAATAATGGTCCAAATTAATGACCGAAACGTTGGAAATTGATAATAACATTTATATTTGCAAAATAGCTTTGATTTAATTTAAACAATAATTGTTAACTGACCGAACCAGTGCGCCGATACCATATCTTATTAAATATACGGTCGAAATTTAATTTATTCTACATAAATATAGTAGTTATGCATAATCGACCGTCACGAGAGCAGGCCCTTTATTTATAATACATTTTAAGTTTTTAATGATCTTTAATGATCTTACTCCGAATTTTTATTCGTAGCTTAAAGCATTTATAGTACCACTTGTAATATTCTCCAGGATTTGATCTTAACATAAAAGAACAATTGCTCTCTGATAAATTTCTTCATACCGCGAAGAACTCAAAGGCTCCCCAACGAGCCTCTCTTCCCTTCTAATTAACCTGCAGCCGCACAGTTCGACCGCGAGTCGAATGAAGGAATAGAAATGTCAGACGCAAGGACACACCAGCGAACGACTGAGCGAAAGAAGTACGTAGAACGAAGCTTCAGAGAAGTTGAAATGTCAAAAAGGCAAACGTATGCCCCCCAAGGACGTTTTTATCCCCATCGCCGGTGTGCCAGGAATTCAAGAACGCGATTAGCCATTCCAGAAATGGCGGTCAAGCTACAGATCAGCCACATGTCATTACTGATCCCACTGTGCTGGATGACATCATAGACATCTCATCTTTGGGTAATTCCATTCCCTGCTACTCTTATGTTCCGAAGTCAAGAGAAGAGCACTTTGCTGCCATTGCCCCTCCAAATAAGGAGCTGCTGATGGTCCACTGAGATAGACACGCGTGTCATTAGCGGCGATTTCAATTCGAATTGCTCCGCCAATTGTGGGAGCGGTCCTGGGCTCGTGTTTCTCGCGGTGCAACGCTCGTTTCAAGCGAAATGTTTTATAGATTCGATACCGTTAACATGCATCACTGATAGGGGAATAAGCTCGCTATTAGGGACGCTCTTTTTGGCACGGCTGACGTAAATGCTTTGGGAATGATGAATCGATTTGGATATTGCTGGGAGTATGGGAGGCTTTAATGGTTTTTGCTTGCGAAAGAACCGGTGAAATGCTGCGTGCTGCGTGTTTCTTTTGTGTTTGGGGTCTAATCTTTGAATGATACCAGTGGTTTAGTGAGGGCATTTGGGTTTCACTTTATTTGTTTCGATGTAACAGCATGCACGAGCGTAGCATTGAGTTTTGTTATTGATAAAATTGTATTATTGGAAGTTCTGTGTTGTATAGGCAAGATGCAGTTTGAAGGACTTAGATAATTAATGAGTTGTTTGGACATTTGAGGGTGATCTGTAAACAGTATAAATTTTTTCCCAAATGTGTAATACTTACAAGGGAACACCGCGAACCCGGACTCACCGATTGGAATGCAACTTTGTGGGTTTATTCAGTGACTCAAGACAAGAAAAACGGTGTGTTTCATTTGTGCCCTATCGCCCTTTAAGGGGGTGAAAACTAACCTCAAAGTCGAATTGGCAACTTCCACTTTTTCGCGTATAACTCGCAAAGTACAACAGACAGAAAAAAATGATTGAAACAAAAGTTTGATGGTGCAATAAGCGGTACAAACTTGCGTTAACAAAATTTTGAAAAATGTTTTTTTTTTGTTCAGATATATTTTTTAAAACTATTTTCAAAATTTTGTTAACGCAAGTTTGTACCGCTTATTGCACCATCAAACTTTTGTTTCAATCATTTTTTTCTGTCTGTTGTACTTTGCGAGTTATACGCGAAAAAGTGGAAGTTGCCAATTCGACTTTGAGGTTAGTTTTCACCCCCTTAAAGGGCGATAGGGCACAAATGAAACACACCGTTGTTCTTGTCTTGAGTTACTGTATAAACCCACAAAGTTGCATTCCAATCGGTGAGTCCGGGTTCGCGGTGTTCCCTTGTTAGATCACTTAGATTACTTTTAGATTACTTTAGCGTTTACATATTGCGTGATTGCGTTTAAACTTCAGCTTGACTACTAAAAGCTTAATATGATTGAGGCAAAGGTATTCTACGTTGTTTTCATATTTATGAAACACAATTTGCAAGAAGCTTTTCGCAATACTTATACATCACATTAATTATAGAATGCTAAATATCTTGTTTGCATACTTCAAACAGTTAAAACTATACGTAACACAATGTGGTCTTCACATTCCAATAATTCCTTTCTCTAGTAGGCAGAAGCATAGCTGATGACATTTAAATACATTATCTTAAGTCATAAGATGTTTTAGATGTTAAGTGCACATAATTGACTTCTTTATAGTTCACACAATAGATGACCTCGCAATAGGATAGGACCTTAAAATATTAGGTATGGCATCCGTCTCGCACAAATCAACTTATCCCTGCAATTTCATCACCCAACAGAAAAGCTTCCCCAGTAATTCTCAAAATGGATGACCTCACAATAACATAGGACTATAAACTATTAGACTATCATCCTCCCCGCAGCAACTCCACTTATAATTAGTCACGTAACTTACAAAGAGAGTATTTTAGGTGTCTGCCTCCGATCATTTTGATTTTTGGATATGTTATAGAGCACCGAAAAATAAGAAATACGTGTTTTTTTTTATTTTTCCCCGTTTTCATATTTGGGGGGTGAAAACTGCGTTCAAAGTTAGGGTTGAAAAATCATTTTTGTGGGATATCTCGAGAACTATTAGAGATAGGGGAATAGTGTCAATGGACGAATTTTGTGTCTTTCAATGCGATATATGACTGACTCATCAGATTTTCAAAATCTCGAGATATTCCACAAAAATGATTTTTCAACCCTTACTTTGAACGCAGTTTTCACCCCCCAAATATGAAAACGGGGTAAAATAAAAAACACGTATTTCTTATTTTTCGGTCCTCTATAACATATCCAAAAATCAAAATGATCGGAGGCGGACACCTAAAATACTCTCCTTGTTAGTCACCAAACAACATACTTTCTTACCAATTCAAAAAATACCTCGATGACCTAACAATAACACAGGGCTATAAACTATCAGACTATCATCCTCCCCGCAGCAACTCGACTTAGCCCAGCAGTTTTATCACCCACCAACAAACCTCCCCACCACTTGACAAAAAAGAATAGCTATCCATCCCGATGATCAGCATCCTTCCACGCCAATTCAACATAATTCCTCATTACCAACGATTCACAAGCTGTCCTAAGCCGAAACGACCAAGAAATTGAATCCGCCGAGGTCGAAGCCAGGGGTCTTCTTGTTCCTGGCCGATTCCAGGCAGCATCCTGGAAGCGGCGATTCGACACGGCGTGCAGGGGTAGCAGCGTTGCGCTCCTCGCTCGCCAGGATGTGCAGGCGCATGCACAATTTATAATGCAATTAGAGCCTCGGATGGTAGCGCTCGGATTTATGGCAGCTGGAGAATCTACCGTCCTGGCCAGCGGGACGGGGGAAACCGGGGATAAGGTGAACAGCCAACGGAGAGGGATAAAGAGAGACGGCGGGGCCGCAGTGGCCGACGCGAGGGCTATATTCCCGCGGAATGAGTTATACGCCTCCCGCGGTTCCGATACATTATTTATCGCTCAGCTTTTCATTATTTCTGCGCGGTGCCCGCCGCTGATTCAGCCCACGAAACGCGGTTTCCGGCGGCGCGCGTTCGACACTGGATCGCCGGCCACCGGTCGTAATTGGCTTTATCAGCGTTGCTGGATCGGAAGTCGCGGGGAAACGACGACTCTCTCGCGGCGAGGGTAATTCCCCACGGAGGAATATGGATTTATTGCGGCCACCGATGGGGCTGATACTTTCGCGCTGCCACTTGGGAACATGAGTGTTAACGAATGTTTGTCGTCGGCGGTCGCTTTCCAGCAATGATTCAAGTGGGATCGCTAAAGGGTGGTTGAGATGAAAGGAGGTGATGATGTAGGGGATTTACGTGGTATTAAGTCTTCGTTTTTTCTCGATTTTTTCGTGACGCCTAGTACTTACTTGATTTCATAGATGAGAAAACGTTTGATTGTGTGTTTCTGTGGTTGAAGTTGCGAGTTCAGGGTTGCGACTAGTCGGGTGGAAGTAGGGGAAATCTGTCCAAAACCGTATACTTAAGGTTCTGGGTCCATAATTTTTTAAATAATAAAACAAATTGGGTACTGAAAACGGTAATTATTAAAGGGTTCCGTAAACAACACAAAATAACAAAAATATAATTGAAAAGCTTAAATAGGGTGCTTAATTAAACAATAAAACGAAACCTCTTCTTTTTACGGCAAAACCGTATATGCTATATACGGTCTAAATTAATAACGGTAGCAATGAAAATCGTCGAGTTATTTAGATCCCCAACCGGTGCAACCTTCGTGTACTCTTCCACCACACCTTGTACATTGGACACAATTTTGATTCCAAGTTTCGATTGATACTCTTCCACCACACCTTGTACATTGGACACAATTTTGATTCCATGTTTCGATTGATGATACTCATTATAGACTTTTTCATATTTTCCGAGTTCCAATCTTGTCTGGCAGTGTTTCGTTTATAATTACGTAGCATCTGGCTGACACTTTTAAATACAAATGGAAAACTACTTAGTTTACGAACCGTTGTTTGTATGGTTTTACCCCGTACGGTTTTGCCCCAAGACGTAAGATCCCACACTTTTGGTAACAACTAAATATGAATATGACAACAATGGGCCACGATCATAAAAATATAATAGAAATAGATACCGTTAATATATATTTTCATGTAACTTACCTTCTAAATACCAGAACACTATATAGTCCACTTGAAGTACAGTCGAAAATAAGATCATAGCACGTAGAAGTATAATCAATTTAATCATTAGCTGGAGCGTATGTATTTTGTCACGAGGATCTGTTGACTAACAGTTCAATATCGCAGAAAACAATTGCCAAACGGGCATGGGCTTCGTTCATTTGTTTTCAAAAATAAGTACGCTATACGGTTTTGCCCCGGTATACGGTTTTGGACAGGTTTCCCCTACTTCACGATTATACAGAGTACTTTAGACTAACATTACCCCCCAGATTTCGTAGTCTCTTATAAGTAAAACGTTCCCTAACACAAAGTAGCATTGCATCTCCCTTTTCTGTACTCTGATAAAACTCGAACCTGTTATGCACATTGTGATACCTACACGATGGCAACGCGATATGCAACAGCGTCTACGCAGACCAATCAGGGAACTCAAAGACAGAGACGTACCGCGCCAGAATGCATTTCCCGTGTGCAACTGCCTTCATCGTAATGGCAAAAATACGCGGCTGTAAATAACGGCGGCTGCCAGTGCAAGGAGTCCTCATTAGCATCGTAACATCCACACAAGTTATTGCAGCTAATGATAGGGGCGACCCTGACTATAGCAAGGGGTGAGTGAAAAATTGGACTCTGCTCGAAGCAGTGGTGGACCTGGAACACGGGTTTTCACAAGAGCAAATGTGAGGAAAATCGGTTGACAAGTCGTTCATCGACCAGGTCGACACATCTGCCAAGTGTGGATTGTTTCGCGAACAGCTGCGGTGTATGATGGGAACTTACTTACGTTTGTGGTGTATGACGGGAAGCTAATGGGAACTAACGGGTTCTGGGCCACCCTGTATATGGAAATGTTTAGAACCGTGGATTGTTCCAGAGAATATGGGGATTAAGGTGGATTATGTGCAACATGCATTCTTGAACGAAGATTTTTAAAGACGTTGAATATATATTTGAATGGACGCTGCATATGTTGGAATAGGGTATTCATGTTTTTTAGAGTAATATATAATTGAAGAGTCCTTGTAGAAAACACTGTAGGTGCCAAGAATCAAATTCTATACTATAATATTGCCATTGGCACGTAGAACGTTTTCTGATATTTTTTTTTTAATTTTGACGCTTACGCTGTTTTCTATAAGGACTCTTCAATTTCTAATATTTTGAAACTTCAGGTCTTGATCTGAAGAGTTGAGCACTTATTGGAGTAGATATCTATGTAAATTTCAACGATGATTTTTTGGGTCACTTATAAAAGGCGAATAAGTATTAAAAAAATTCTACAAAGTCGGGGATAAACTTCTAAAAAATGGAAAAATAGAAATAGAATAATGAACTTGGCAGAAGATTTTCTGCTTGATAATAAATTCTTGAGCTAAAACACGAGTGTTGCTTGAAAAATTAATTTCAAAATGGAATAGTTGTGTAAGCACAAAAAATCTCTCACACGATTATTTCTTTTAAAGATTGTTACTATTATGGCATAAAATTAAAAAACACTTATAATTACCTAAACAATTTCTTAAAAAATGATGTTCCTAAATTTCTCTCGTTTCCAATAAATAACCGAGAAGTGGTTTCGGCGCACTAGTTCGGTCAGTTTAAATCAGTAAAAGCTAATTTGCAATTTTAAAAATGATAAATTCCGACGTCGGAATTTATAACTTTTAAAATTTATAATTTATAAATTCCGACGTCAGAATTTATAATTTTTAAAATTGCAAATTAGCTTTTACTAAATGTAAACATGACCGAATTAGTGCGCCGAAACCACTTCTCGTTTATTTATTCTAAAAATACGGTCGATATTCTAATTACATTATTTCTCTCGTTTCCTTTCAATTTTTAATTTTTTTTATCATTTCGATCCGATGTGTTGTCTTCTTGAGTAATTCTTCGATAGTAGCAATTTTATTGTGATGATTTGACGACGATTTCTGAATGAATAATTGCTACCAGAAAGGACATAAATGCTCGAGTCCGTTAACACATTATGGTTACCCGGTACATTCTACGAGGATCACTGGTAGTCGATAATGTTAAGATCGTTGAGATATTAGAAAGTCTCCCTCCTGCGGCTTTAAAGGAAGACGAGCGCACGGTTGCGGGCGTGAAAGAGGCAAAGCCGTGCTCGAACCGTTAATCGCGAGCGTAATTACGATAATCGTTCATTGATTGCCTCGTGAACGTGCCTTCTGCACTTTCCTACCGTGTCTAGAGGCTGCACAAAGCGCTGCATCTATTGCGCCATTGAACATAGCAGCCTACACAATGGAAGCATCGTAAAAAGTCGAGCAGGGAAAAATTTCTGATTCATATCCGACGTCTGCTTTTCGCATTTCTACTTCACTTTCGCTGGCTATTGCGTTGGCTAGAAGATGAAAATGTGAAACATCTTCATGCTAGGCAGAATGAAGATTGATGTAAGTACTAATGGTAATATTGTGTAATTGCTGTAGGTACTTTGTTAGAAAATGTTAGGAATTTCTTTTATCTACATAATACACGGTGGTTCAAGTATTACTTATTTTCATGGAAGACAGATTTTTGGGAATTTTTATACCCCTTTTTCCACTAGAAATTATTACCACACCGCCAGTTCTTTGAGAACAGTAATGACTCCCCCAGATCTGCATTTCTAATTTAAATTCTTTGGAATTTCTTTTACTTGATACCCAGTGGTTCAAGTATTACCGATTTTTAAGGGAAACAGATTTTTGGGAATTTTTAAGCATATCCTCCTTTTCCACTAGAAATTATTACCCCACGACCAGTTCTTTTGAATACATGATGCCTCTTGCAAATCTGCATTTATAATTTAAATTTTTAGGAATTTAACTTACTTGGTCCTCGGTGGTTTAAATATTACTTATTTTTATGGGAAGCAGATTTTTAGGAATTTCTAAGGTCACCCGTATCCTCGAAATATGCATTTAGTATTCAGAAACAATCCTCGTACAAAACTCAGAAAATTTCTCTGAAACAATAATATCATCTTTAACTATAACAATTTACTCAAATGAACTAATTATCCCATCTCTCTTCCCCAATCTCTTCATTTAAAAACGGAACCACACATTCGGTATTCGTCAAACTGTTCGCCAAAGTATTCGCGTACATCTCCACTCTATTCGCTTATTCAGCGAACATTTGTACAAAAGCTCGCTGAACATTTTCTTACGTCGCACAGTGGTCCGAATTCGTACAAAGGTGAACTAAATTCATATGTCTCTTATTTATACGTCATTCATTATAAATGATACGGTTTTAGGGTTTTTTAGCCGTAGAATCCAATTCTGGTATTACCTATTTTTTTCTAGGATAACTATCCTCATAAACAACTTTTATACTCTCGGTGGAATTTACGCGTCGCTAGATCCATACACGTAGGGTAGACGCACCAGTAAATGAACCCTTAAGGCTAGTGAATGAACACTTTTATAAAATTATGTTTGCAGCGCGATTGATTCCACGTGTTGCGAAAACTGTTTGGATATGAAGCGAGAAACTAGAAGAAGTCTATAATTAATTACTTGCTAATTTTAGTAACTTATTTTACTCGTTTTAGTAAAAAATGTCCATTCACTGGTAGTGTCCATTTACTGGTATATTTACCCTAGTTGCTCGCCGAGTGCCGAACGTGTGGTTCCGCCTTAACCACATTTAACACACACTCCAACCCGCTCTATTGCTTCCCTAGAGCCTCACTACTTCTCTCCACCCCCCACATCAAGCATGACATACATCAGAAGCCCAATTCCTTCGTACCACACTTGGCAAAGTCTCCACGGTCTCCATCTCCTCCACGTCCGCTCGTACGCTCTCCCCGCGACCACTTTCACTCGTCGAATGGTCTGGCCCGTGCATCATCGTGCCCGTACAAATCACCGCGAAACCGTCTCGCGTAAATCGCCTGACCCGCGACAAATGCGCGGCCTCTTCATCAAGAGAGCCCGGCGTCGGCATGATTAATGCAGCCACCCACGCGATCTAATATCCAGGATGCCCCGTTTGTTTCCGCAATCGCGGCTGCCGCCGCTGATGGACGCAATTAGCCGAGCGAAAGCGAGCTCTGATGCACGCGTGATCGACACGTGGAAGGGCGAATTCGCACGTGGATGCCTCGGAGCCGCTTCGTGACTCGTCCGCCGGTGTATGGGGTTACGCGGATAATGCATCTATTCGCGGGTAGACGCCGTGAATAAAGACATTAATAAAGCTCGTCCGCGGCGACGGAGGAACGCAGAACGCAGCTAGAAAGCCGGACGGAATACAATACGCACGGGGGAACGAGTAATGGATGCTGCTTGGCACTGGATGCTGTAACGGATGGTGCTCTAGATGGTGGTGCTATCTTGGGATTCTGATGGCTGCTCGGATATACGCGTTATCGGCCAGAGAATCGTGAGGATCGAACAAAAACGGCCTGAGCCCTCGACGCGGAAGCGAGAGGTTGGAGATGACAGGGGAATGTTGTCTTAATACGAAACGTAACACTGTGGTTTCTCCTTGGTCTGTTATTACGCAGATGGTTTGATTTCGTTTTGGTTTTTTTAGGAGCATTCGTGGAGTGTTGTCCTTGTTATTGTTCTAGGGAACCTAGGGAGTGTAGGTACTCTGTGGATGGTTGTGGTTGGGTCTGCTTTCTTCTTGGGTTTAGTCCTGTGGCGATGTGGAGATTCGATTGATGCTTCTTTCTTGCTTCGTGGAGGATTGGTGGCGGGATTTTTGTTACTCTGGTATTGGTAATCGTGATGGAATTTGGATGGGTGTTTAATTGAAATATATCGGTGGAAATCTGCTTCAGGACAACTTTGCAAGTTGTTTGAAAAAAACTGTGCCCTTGTATGGAATACAGTGATCATTCTGTCATCGATATAAGAACACTGGGGGTTACCGTATTAGGGGTACTATAAGCAGTCGTTTTTGTTGAAAATGAAGCACTTCTCAAACACGGTATTTATTAACAGCATAAGCTTTAAAAAATATATTTGTTTCACCAGATATATGCATTATAAATAAATTTTTAAAAAAGTTTCTTTTGTTTTGCAGTGATTTTGACGAAACGAAATAAAATTCAGCGAACTGCTTGTAAATTCTACTTTAGAATATTACCTCTGGTTCTGCACCAGAAATTTTTTTATGGTTGCCACCATATTGATACTGATTTGCAGAGCAGAGTAAATAGTAACATGTCACAATTTACAAGCTGAATTTTTGGGTTTTATCGCAGCGAACGAGAAACTAATCGAATTAATCGATCATTAAATTGCGTACAGATTATAATAAATCAACGTGTACTGATTCGTTTGCGACAAAGAATCAAAGATTCAAATGATTTCTAATGACGGTTAATTGAAATAAAAGTGCCAAGATATAATTATTGACTTACGTGCTTAAATTACTACAATTCTGAGCTATAACCACAAAATGAATACATAACGCTCGTTTGTGTCACTAAAACCGACGGTGCTAATATCGTCAAGCAGCTTTTGCATGCTGTGGGTTACCGTAAAGTGGGGGAACATTGGCATGTTTTTGGTATATTTTGCTATATAATATAAAAATTAACATTTTTAGATTTGCTTTAAGTATCCTATCAAAACATTGCATCTTTTGTGAATGCACTACAACTATAAAAATGCATAAAATTGTCCTTAACCTTTTTTAATACATGTTAAAAAAGCACTAAAAAGTTAAAGACGACATCTGAACTTACATTATTACTTAAATTTGTTTCTTTTTATTTTCAATGCACTCTATTTTATATTTTTTTAATTTTTTATTTTTTTACTTTTTTAATTAACATTTTTAAATTTGGTTTAGGTATCCTATTATAACATTGCATCATTTGTGATTGTATTACAAGTGTGAAAATGCATAAAATTTTTTTGCTTTTGCTTTTTAATAGATGTTAAGTAGATGCCAATGTTCCCCCAGTTTACAGTACCAGATTTGTTGTTCAAAAGATTTTACTTATGTTACAATTTACCCCGTGTTGCAACCTACCCCGGTCTCCCCTACTACTAATGTCACTCCAAGTCCCTCCAAAAACTTTCCGTCTCCCAAAAAGTAACCACCTCACCAAAATTCCTTTCGAAACACGGTACACAGCCCAAAGTAACAGAATTTCGATTACGCTTAAACCGAATCCTTTGGCCGCGTGATCAGGTCCCATTCCCGAGCATCGATGTCCTCGCGCGGGGCCAGGCTCCGCTTAACGACTCCACTTGGAGTTTGTTTGTGTACCGATCAATTCGCGGCACAAAACGCCCTCCGTGGCCACGTGTAAACGAGAAAACGGAACGAGCCGGCTAACCCTTGTCCGGCCAGGTTTATCTCATACCCTTCGTGAGCCTCAGCACGGCCATTAGTCGTTGTCAGTTACGTCCGGCCTCTCCCCTTCTGGATCAAGAACCAGGAACCAAGGCGTCGTGGCCGTTCGTGTGCTCTCTTATGGGCTCGTAACGTGACCCCTTCGCCACCTTCGAGGAATTAAGATATCGGGTCTCAGCCTTACCGGCGGAATTATTCCCTTACCGATCTTTCTTTACGGCCGTTGCCTCGATGATCAATTGAGGTTTTAGAGCTGGTCTAATGCTTCTAATAGTTTCTGGGAATTAAGATATCGGTGGTCCTCGTCGTTGCTATGTGTGTTTTCTCCCTGCGCCTCTGGTTCACATCGCGAATAATATAATCGGAGCTTGCTTCACGAACGTCACAAATTAGGAGCTCGTTAGCTGGATTCTTCGTTTAATTGCTAGCTGTACCTATTCTAGGAACTTATCATAGTTCCGAGTTAGGCACTGATGGTGTTGACGGTTCAAGACGGTGCCTACTCTCAAACTACCCTTTTGAATTAGCATTTCGTCGTTTCAAAGGTGTTATCCAATCTGATACCTATTCTATTAAACATGCAGCATATATTACACTCGCTCCAGACGTTGTTTAGACACACCTAGATCGAAACCACTTGCAGCACTTGAATGATCGCGCCATAACTGACGCTCCCCCATTACCTTTTACATCCTCCAGTTTTTTCACCGTCCCCGGAGGACCGTCCCGTTACATCTGTCTCCGTCCGCGGCTAATAACATTTATTCATAATTCGAGCCAGTTAATTCCAAACTCGCTCGACCAGTCACCATTTGCGCTCGCCCGGCTGTTCCCTCCTATCTTCGCGCAATTTTTATCCCCCCCTCGGAAATTTATTCGATCGATCCACTCGGCTGCATAAATCTCCTCCTCTGCCAAGCTGCCGGCACGAAAGAAACGCTTCTTCTGCGACGAGATTGCGAGCGGCACGCGCGTCTTATTGTCCCAGGATCTTGTCACAACGCGGATAGATCCCCTCCGCGCGGCCATTATTGTATTTCACCCTTTACCACGGCTTATTAGCTCGGACGTTTACGACCCCCAGAACCCAGCTCGAATCTAGCCGGGCGAGCTGGTTTTATCGTCCCCTTTATTGCGCTTTACTACCCCGTTTGAATTAAGACGTTGCAAATAATGTCGTCGGTTCCACTCACAATGGGGCACACCTATCCCGCGCTCCGTGGCCACAGGGGGCCTTTGGCGTCGATAATTTATTCGGAATCGTGGAAATTTTATTACTCGTCGCGTTCGATCGCGGCGGACGCGCGCCAGCCAGCCTGAATAAATGATCGCGGATATCGGCTGAATGGGGGAATGATTAATATTCCCCATCCTGTCGGCCGCTCCGTGAGCCTCCGGCGAAAATCTAGTACCTCGAATCGCGGATTTGCAGCGAATTATTCGACGGATAATAATCGCGACTGCACGCCTCTGCGCGCTGGAAAGGATTTCCTCGAGGAAATTCTTTGCTCAGGATTGCTGCAGCTGACAGTTCTGCGTGATACTGTTCATTTATTGTAATTCGCCTCGTGGCGGGCTCTCTTCGAGTTTTGTTTGGAATTGAGGCGCCCAGTGGAAAACAAGCGCATTTTATGATTTTAGAGAAGGGCGAGTTGAGGGAAAAATTATTTTCGTAGGAAATATGGTACTGTAATTATGGAATGTGGAAATTTTAATTATTTTAAATGGTACCTGAATTAGATGGTAAGTGACAACTATTGACAAATTTTGGCTGGGAACTTAATATATATTTTTCATTTTTTTTTATTTCGCCGTATATATTGTTTACCACTATTTCCTAATATTTTTCTACCGTCATCTATCTATTTATTCGCTTTACGAGAACATTTTTACCACTTATTTCTGTGTTTATTTCGTACAAATGCTCCTTCTCGAAAACAATTTTAGATCTGCCACGTGTTCCTTACAAGAAATGGATATTTAGGTATATTACCTCGCCTTTTACTTAAGTAATAAAGACGTTGAATAATAATAATAATAATATGTGCCACGTGCCTGTTTTGCACTGGGCTCCTGAATTCTTGATCTACTTCAGCGGAGGGATCGATGGAAATTCATGTGGCGTGGGTGTTGCTTTGATTTTATTTGTGGAGTTTGAGTGGAGGATTAGGGTGGTAAATTGTGAATATTCTATTAGAAATTTAAACTTTGCTAGAATGTCGTAAAATATGCTCAAACCAGTAATTTAATTTCCCTACTAATAGTATCACCTCGAAATTCGGAAACCTCGTAAGTAGTAAGAAACTAGAATTTTCACTGAAACTAAAAAGTTTTTAATTCCCTCCAGAGGCTGCCTCGAATTCCAATACCTCCTAAGAATTTAGAAACTCGATTTTTTATTTCCTGAAATGAGATAAGTTTGAAACTCCAAACTTCCTAATCACGTTCTCCAACATACGTAGCGCAGAGACTAAATTCCCTCGAGGGACCACCTCGAAATCCAAGATCTCATAAGTAGACAGAAAATGGAGCCGGATGGGCGCTGGCAGAGGAGAAAAAGGGGGACGGGCAGAGCACGAAAGGCTGGATAATCCGGTGGATGTAAGAGGGTCGAATGTTAGAAAGAAAAAGTGTCTGGCCGATATAGTATTCCCTGGAGCTATCAAATTCCGCGTGGATAAAGACGTGGGATACGTCCGACGGCTCTTGAATGGGATTATTAATATTTCCCTTTCCTGCGCTTCTCTCGCGGCCTTTCTCTACGCGTCGCCTTCGAGCGATTCGCGCGAGATACCCTTGCCGATAATATATGCGAAATCGTGAAATCAAGTTTTACTACTTCTCGCCCATCGAGCAGAGACCTTCTTCGCGGGTACGGCGCATAGATAATTAAGATATCTCCTTCCCAGTGGATTTATTAATATTTCCTGCCCTCCTCAATAGGGCTCTCCTTTACCTCGCCGTCGTACAAAGCGGCGATTTCATGGAAATTGCACGTTCAACTTCAAATTAATTTTCCCTTTCGATCCTATACGCTTGTACCCTACAGCACACGGTAAATCGTACTTAACAGGTACCAGTTTTTGAGCTTCGTTATTCAGGAGAAACTTGAATGTAGCCATCGCGTCGGCCAGCACTTTTAAGACTACGTTGTTATACTAAAATTCTATATGAAGTGCAAGTTTTATTAAAAATGTCCAGTGATTAAAGTAGTTATTTAGTGAGCAGAACATTAAATTAGCTAAAATGACATTCACGTACTTAGTTGTACCTGAGGCAGAATTTCATAATACAGATTTAAATTTCATCTTGGATAGGTAGTAGGTGCTCTAACATCCGCCCTATCAGTAACGCACTCAAGATTTATCTTGGGAGAAGCCGAGTTGAAAAATTCAGTAAAATTCAGTAAGTGATTATAAAAATTTATTTAAAGAATAAAACCCAGTTTTCTTTTCTTTTTACAAAGCTCCTAAATTACTTCAGTTGAGGCTTCCTTTTCCCTTTTTCTTTGGGAGGTGCGAATGAAAAAGTCCTTGCTCCGATGAATTACCTTTTCCGTTTTCCTTAAAAAGCTTCCAGCAAAATTTCCTACGAAACTGGCTGAAAAATTCGTTTCAGTGAAAATACATCAAATTATTCAAAACGTGGATTTGAATAATTGCCACAGCGTTGGCAATATGATAGATTAAATGTGACTAAATATTTTTGAAAAAAAAATAGGACTTGTATGCTCGTAAGAAACCGCTGGAATTTATTGGACAACGTAATACCTGGAAGCAGCTGATAACGAATGGGGGCTGGTTTCCGATTACGGACTAGTTGAGAATCTCTGGCGCGATCTATTTCGAACTGACGTCTATTACGGCCACCTTCCTACGTTCCCCGATAATTTCAGCATTCCACAAATCATTTAGCGAGGGCACACGCGGCCAAGCACGCCCACAGGCCCCCGCTCGGAACACGTCCGATAATACGCGCCTCTCGATCGGTTCTTTCCATCCAGTTTCCCTTGAAACGCGTGTCAACCCCGTGTGTCGGAGTCCGCCCACGTCGCCAGGCGATTTGTAGAAAGGAAACAGGAGAAAAATGTCCACCGTCGGAGACTTTTTTCCGCTCGACCTGCTGCGTGTTTACGTGTATCGTTTGTAGGAGCGTCACTCGGCATTTCGATTCGGTAGCCTGTCCACGACTCTGCTGAATCGTTGCTTCACCGGGCTTAATGGCAGTAACGGCGTTCGTGAAGAGGGATAATCGAATGGCTCGCTCATTTCGGAAACGGACCACCGTCGCGCGCGGAATCCCTTATGGGTTATGCTTCCACGTTTTGGATACTGAAGAGTAGGGCTGGGACTATTCGAATAATTTAATATTCGAATTTTTTACAAGTATTCGAATGCTACGAATAAACTTCGAATATTTGAGTATTTGAATGTTATTATTCGAATATTTGAGTATTTGAATGTTATTATTCGAATATTTGAGTATTTGAATGTTATTATTCGAATATTTGAGTATTTGAATGTTATTATTCGAATACTATTCGAATATCGATGTATTCGAATACTATTTGAATACTGATGTATTCGAATAGTATGGTGTGATGTGGTTCAAAATTAGTTTACAAGATTTCACCTGAAAAATGAACCCGAAAAAGAACTTGATTTATAATTCACACCATACTATTCGAATACATCAGTATTCGAATACTCAAATATTCGAATAGTATTCGAATACTGAAATATTCGAATAGTATTCGAATACTGAAATATTCGAATAGTATTCGAATACTGAAATATTCGAATAGTATTCGAATACTGAAATATTCGAATAGTATTCGAATACTGAAATATTCGAATAGTATTCGAATACTGAAATATTCGAATAGTATTCGAATACTGAAATATTCGAATAGTATTCGAATACTTAAATATTCGAATAGTATTCGAATACTTAAATATTCGAATAGTATTCGAATACTTAAATATTCGAATAGTATTCGAATACTTAAATATTCGAATAGTATTCGAATACTTGAACATTCGAATTCTATTCGACAAATAATTGGGCAACTGAAGTATTCGAATAATCGAATACCGAAAAATTCGACAAATAGTCCCAGCCCTACTGAAGAGTCAAAGATTTCTCGTAGGTTCAAATGCTTTTCAACACAAAGCAGACACAACAAAGTCATTAAAAGATTAGTTATCTTTAAAATTAACAAATATTTTTCATTTTTTGAGAATATTAAGTACATAATAGCTAGATTTTTACAGAATAATGTACATTTTCAGGTATATCCAATTGAAGTTTCTTCAATGCGGTCTTATTTAATTAATACAGCTGAATTAATACGGGCTTCCAACCCAAAAACGTTCCCCACCCCTGATCTAAAGTAAAGCTACTATAAACACCAAAAAATCCCCCTTTAGCGTTCAACATAGTACCCCGTCAGCCTTCTAAGATTGCAGGAAGTCAACCATCTCAAGTCCCTACAATAATAACCCTTCTTACACCCGTAATTGCACTGAATTTCCTCCCCGGATCGAGTCAGCCCAGCCTGCCCTCGAATATCGTCTCCGCGTCGCAGCAACGAATGAGTCTCATCTAGCTTTTTCTAACCTCCCCAGAGACACGTGGCCACTCCCACCCACGGATAATGAAGCCGGGATGTGTTTTTTCGCGACGCAAAGGTCCAAGTTCCAGGAAACGTGCGTTGCACATCGTCCAGGGCCCCTCGTGGCTGAGTGAAATTATTATGAGAGCCGGTTACGTATGTAAGAGCCGTGGCAAGATAGTGTTCGCTCGCTTGTCGCCGCCCCGAGCAACTAACCTTCCTGTTGTTGCATGACCCATGCCTTCTTCAGCATCTTCTTCTGCCCTCTTCCCCCCACCCTTCCCGGCCTTTTGCCTCTTTTTAAGCGTTCCCCGTCTCCTTTCCGCGCGGCAAAGACACACGCCGCCACGGAACAGCCGGTGTTTTATATATTGCAACACGCACCGCACGAGATTCTTCGAAAAGGAGCACGCAGGATAATTATTCCGGGACAAAGGGTACAGCCTGGCCCATCGTGTTCATCGACTGTGCCCCAGGACCTCCGCTTCGACTCTGTTTCCTTTTGCATCCAGCTGCACTGTCCAAGGGATGTAAAGTTCGCTTTCAGCTGTGCTTCTCAGTGGAAGCTAAGATTCTATGTTGCAGCACGGAGTGGTTGAATTTTAGTTAACCCAGAGGAATATTGATTTTTTACCATTTTTATCATGTTGAGTGCTGTTGCTGAATTTAAGACTGTTAGGGGGACTTGAATATAATTACTGATTATTAGATTGAACTGCAGAACTTACAAGGCTTTCGATATCCTATATTATGGTGATAAAGAATTTTCGAAAAAGGGGTAGTGGAGATAAATTTGGAATAAATAATGTTTTCGCTAATTCTTTATTGCCGCTTTATAGGACATATAAAAAATCATAGACCTTTGAATTTAACTTCTTTTTTATATCTTTTACAGTTTCGTAGATATTCGCGATAATCTGAAAACTCACCATTTTTTCGATCTGGTGTTTTCACCCTTAGGACACTTTTATTGGCAAATAAAAAAATAGTTACATTATTAGCATCCCTGCAGCTACCGTTCTGCAAAGTTTCAGATTTTTTGGAATTTTCGAGTTGACGAACTTGTAAATTATAGAGTTTTATTATAATTCCGTTGAGTTTTTCGCTGTTTCAGCCTCCTTTTCCCTTCTTTCATTGCAAAATCAATTTCGGAGGTATCTGGATGCTCCCACTAAAATTTGAACTTGATCCAATAAGAGGAGAAGATTCTTCTTTCTCAACATTTATTTCAATTTTTTGCTCATCTCGAAATATACATTTTAATTTCACCAGAATTTTGATTAATTTCGCCTATTATTTACACTGAAAAAGGTAAAAAAGAATCTTTTGTTAATTAGCCACTTAAGTGACACATAAAAAAAATCCTCACGTGGCGGAATTCAATTGAAGGAAACTTATAATCGGTCGTTCACTCGCGTGAACTAGATGCCTATCTATAAGGAGGCGGATTCTTGGTATTTGATAGGCTTGCTTTAGGAAAAGAATGCAGGGACAGAATTCACGTTGGAATCGTGGGGGTTTGGCGTGGTTATTCAGGAATATTTCATTGAGAGGCTCGAGCCTGTGTTCGTACAGCACGCTCGTTCGAGGCTCTCGAGCCTGGTTATTCGCTCGTCGATGTCATCGGTGCCTTGGGCAACTATATCCTTCTCGTACAGCTGACCTCGGTGGACCTCTAAGAAGCCCAACCCAGTCTACCAACCCACCGACCCACCAAGCCCACCATTAGTAACCTACTCCGTTACCGCCGACGATCAAGGCGATTTCGATTCTCTTGTTCCTGCTTGCGAGCAGCAACGATGCATTAAAGTAATGATATACGCCGTGTATTGGGTAAAAAAGGCAACCTGCAAAAATACGTATTTTACGTGTTATTCCGCGGGGGAAACTGTGCACTACTCGTTTTACTGCCAGGGGTAGCGAGTGATGTTGTGTTCTTTCGTGGTGATAGTTGAAGAGGAAGTGGGCTGGAAAAGCAGAAGGGTTGTTTCTGGTATTCTGCTCTGGTATTCGGCTGCTGTGTGTTGATTGTACAATATGGTAGAATATTGGAAAATAGAAGGGGATTTTGGATAGTGGATAGTCTGAGGTAACAGAGAAACGACGTAAAAAAGAAAATATTCTGAGAATCCAAACCATTTTACCCTCTTATTTTTAGGTTTAGCAATAAGTGTAGTAAAGTGTCTAGATTTTTTAACCAAATGATTACCCTAATAATTTGGATGACATTAGCTGAATAGGTAAATTCAAAAACATCTGTTTTTTTTTATTTCAAATTATGTATCCTTAATATGTGATAAATTTGACATAAGTGTCTTAATTATAAGATGAAGTAAGTGGGAATTGCATCAACAATGTAAAATATAAATTC
Source organism: Andrena minutula (assembly GCA_929113495.1). Classification (NCBI taxonomy): domain Eukaryota; kingdom Metazoa; phylum Arthropoda; class Insecta; order Hymenoptera; family Andrenidae; genus Andrena; species Andrena minutula. Next base: position 21,237,468 of record OV815994.1, read on the forward strand.
CTCTCTATAAAAATAATTTACTGTTAACGATACTTTTTTAAAAAATTTCTTATTGTACAAAAAGGCGCTCGACAAAAACCGCGCGAAGCGAATTTTTTCTTGCTTATCACTTCCACAGGTAGCTGCTTTAAAATTTCTTAATGGTGATTAAATGTCTTCACGCATTAGGTCTGACCCTAACGGTACTGTTTCTACTTATTCTGTTCATAGACGAAGTTTCACATTATACTACTTCTAATTTGATTCACAAACTTACACTTCTTACATCTTTGCAATTAATTTTAACACACTATGGCTTTCAATTACCCTTTTTTAAACAGACATCGTCTGACTATTTGTTACTTTTTATTTTTTATTTTTACTGACACTTATTTACTTTTAGTTTGAATATTCTGCACTCATTACTTTTCGCAATTTTCTCTGCTAAAACAACTTAGTTTTAATTCTCAAAAATCCAATCATCCCTCAATTCACAGCAAGATGCATAACAATAGAAAACCTAGCCACGCACAATACAATACAATTTTCCACTTGAAACTCCATCAAGCGAGCCTGAATTCTCACATCTCTCCATTTGAATCCCGAGAAATCCACAGAAACAATTTCTTTACTTCCCACTCAGAAAATCAAGAAAACCAAATCCATCCAACTCATATCAATCCTTTATGTTTCACAAACTTCGCCTTTCAAATTGAATTGCTCGCTTTCCACTGATCGGCACGTGAAATTCGGAGAAACGTTTCCGAGCGTTTAGAAAACATTTAGAAAGTGGTCGCGAGTGTTTTATCAATCCACCGCCCCAAGGGGAACACGGGGTGCAATTACGATTGAATTATCACGTACACGGTGTTCCGCGTGTTTCCACCGCAACAGAATTTCCTGGCCCATTGTAATATCGGTAGCTTGTATCGTGGCCTGCTATCAAGCCTGCCAATCATCTATACGGGGTGTTACGGTTCCCTTAACTGATCGCCTAAGCATATCTTTCGCCAGTTTTCTCGCCTCCTGTTCCCCGACTGATGGACACCAGCGATCGTTTGTTCGCTGTCTTACCTCTATTACTGGAATCGCCTTGGAATCATTGACCGTGACAGACCGTATCCAGGACGATCCAGTTTCTCCCTGGTCTCGTTTGAATCTGCCAGCTTGACGACGTACATGCGCCGTTAATCGATCATAGCGCGGTGATGCGGTTTCATGATCGTCCAGAGCCATCCGTACTTAAATTCCAAGCGAGCTCGTAGAGCAGAAAAAGTGGTCGGGGTATCGCTGGATTGGAAAAATCGACGTTTATCAGCCTCTCGATTTAGATTGCGGGTTCGCTTCACCGCAGTTGGGAGAAGTTTGATCAGGTATGACGCAGTTGTGAGATGGACGTGTGCTGATTTTGTTGAGTAGACGAACTGGGGTAGGTCATGGATTACTGATTTGTTAGTGGAGATGAATTATACTGTTGGATGTAAGAAGGGGTTCAAGACACTCAGGCTCTTTTTGCATAAATCGCATACTTATGCAACAGCTATGGTAAATTTTGTGAATCGATGTTGACTAACTGACAACAACTTGACCCTAACTCGTATCTAATTGGAAACTAAACATACATCATACTGATGATGACGCGATTTATGACTATTTTTATGGCTATATTTTTTTAATACTCTACAGTTTTCCAAATATTACATAAACAACCTTTTTTTCTATATTTCTTTATTTTACGCCAGAAAAGCCTGAGAAGGCTATAATTAAAATTAATTTCACTGATTAATGTATTACATAATTCCGATTGTTATGATGCAACTATAAAGGAGATATATCAAATTTGTAAATATTATAGATAGTTTTACAGCAGCTTCACTATGTATAAAACATATCAAACTTCGTAATGTTTTGCAGATACTTTTCACAGAACTGACTTTTGGCACTGAGGTCTTTTTTGCATCCAGCACTGCAATAATGGAGGTGTGCTTGCATTCAATCTCGGATAGTCTTAATCTTTATACACATTTTCTGATACCTAAATTCTCAGACAACGTTTACAATCTAATTAGAATTACCTTCAATCGAAATACTAGATTGCTTGTAAACCTATCCAAACAATTCTACACCTTAATTTTCAATACTCCCTTTTACAATACACCAAACTCGCACTAATCCTGACTCAGGATTCCTGATATACCTATATACTCGTCACTTACACCAAGAGCCAAAGAACATAATCGCAAACCTCCACCAGCATCCTCCAATCTCGGCACAGAGCCGAGCGCAAACGAAACCGAAGTTGCCCGTTTCACTGTCGTGTTCCCCACGAAAACACCGGCGAATCCCTGATTTATTGCTCGCCGGGGCCGGGGCAATTACAATTGAAAACCGAGATCTTAAAAATTAGTCGGACCCTTGCGAGCAGCAAGATTTATTCGGTCCCCGCGGAAAGGTGGAGCAGAGGCACAGCGGCGATTTTGCTCCGCCGTTCTTCTTTTCTGCTCCCTTCTTTTCCCTCCGCTCTAGTTCGTTTCTTTTCGTCGAAACGCGAACTCTCGCCGTGAGGAACAATGATATCTTAACTGGGATCTCAATGGGGTTAATTAACACGAGCGGGAACCGACGTTTGCGGAGGCGAGAGATAGAGAGGAGGGGACCTGGCTGGTTTTAACACAGCCTCGGCTGCCCCGGACGATACCGCACCGCACGCTCGCCCCGGCGTTAACCAAATTGATTAATCTCCACTTCACCGTCGATTAATTATTGACACGGTTTTTGTTATCCAGACATCGGCAATTATCCGCTCGGTAGCGGCGACTGTTTGCCCCCGTAAGCGCGCGTGAAACGGGCCTGTCTTTCTCGAATTTCAAACTACCGCCAGGATTATCTGCGCGGGACTCAATTTTAATTCCGACGGAGTGCCTCTTCCTGATGCATCTGTGCATCACGATTGGTACTTTGTATTTCGTAAATAGTAGTGCCTTGCAGAGGATTGACAAAGGTATACAATCTTCCTTTATCCCTTATAAGTAACTTTGAAACTTTGAAACACTTTATCTCGAAAATGAAGCATTTGCAGGCTTATATTTATTTATTAAAGCGATAAATAAATAGAATACACTCATGGAGTTCTTTTCCTTATTTTAGGAACTCCCTGTATACAGAAATTATCAGTAATATGAAACGAAAGAACCCGCATTTGACATTTTATTGTAGCGCAATTTTTTGCCACTATTTCTAAACGGTTGAAGAATATTAGAGCAGGGTAACTCGTGTCGCCAGCTCCAAGTCGTAAAAATCAGTGGAAATTGTGGTCGCAGGATTGTTTCTACAAGGGACGCGTGTACGTGCATGTATTAGGGGGTCAGGCCAGGGCATTGCCAGCCAATAAGACAGCGGCGACTTCCTTGTTTGGCGACGGTCGCGATCGAGAGATCGCAATTAGGCTCACCGCGTCAAAGGTTCTGGTCGGTGGGCTCTTATCTCGTTGCGCCCGTCTTGTTCACTTTCTCTTTTCGATCAGGCCTTAGCGATTTCGGGGGAAGGCGAGATCGTTGAACCACTTGCCACGAGATTTTCGTGGAAGCACACGTACCTGGACGTCTGCGCTCGTTCCTTGCTCCGAAAATAGAACAGAGATTACGGAACGTCATCGAGAGATCGGTTTCTTTGGGCAGTTTTTACCTTCAGCGAATATTTCGCAGGATTAAATTTTGTAAGAGACTGCGATTCCGCTTTCTTGCCTGATAATCATAATGAGCTCGTAATTTTTGTAATTTATAAAAGCAATGAGTAGTTACAAAGTAATTGTTCTATTTTTTACAGTAATGGATAATGAGAATAAAATAAATGTCTAATTGTGTTATGTTTGGTCTAGAATTATTCTGAGAGGTGATATAGAATTAAGGGGTCTCTCCAGCTTGTCGAACGAAAAATAACGCGAACTTTGGGAATTTTTTAAGACAAAACCATTAAATATATTTACTTCCAGCAATGTGGCTACTTTGTCAATGTTTAGAGAATATGAAAAAAATTGGATGCAAAAATAGTGGTTATATCTGGAGTTATAGTGCTTCAAAGAGAGCGCTTTGCAAAAATCATATGCGCATAGTTAGCATAAAATCAGCCGCTGTAGTTGTCTAAAATAGAAAATTTAAAGAATTGTGTAATCTGTGTGAATGTGGGTATCGTCTGAACTAGATTAAATGAGAAATACATAAAAGTAAAAAAAATATGGCAGCGTCTAAAACAGACATTGATTTCTACAACAAATTCTTTGGTTTTTAAAGTCGCAAAAGCCTAATTTTGCAAAAACCTCAAACATCTACTGAAATATCATGCTAATATCATGCTAACCAATTCGAAAAACATCGTTTTAAGAGAAACGCATTTACAGTTTTAGGTATCTTTTTTTTTTAATAAATTTTTTCTTCTAATGTTGCGTAAATATGTACAAATATAGGCACAAACTTTTGATTTAATATATTTTGAGGTGTTCTCTTAAAAAAAAATAAAAAATATCGGAGACCCCTTAATATCAAGTAACATTTTACATTAGTTTGCACTGAAATAACTTTGAATATTTATTGAGTGTCTCGTATTGTATAAGTTCCCCAGTTCCAGTAATACTGAGTGACACTTAGTAACTTCAGCAATTTCCAATAAGATGTTTAAAATACGACACCGCGAAAAGGTATTGTAACAGTGGATTTCATTTCATTTCCCAGCGGTCTGGCGTGCCAATCCCGTTAATTTCATTTCCCCGCAAGCTGTCGGCCATAAAATCTAGCCGTCGAAGAATAAATTCCCGCGGCTGAATATTCAATCAGATCATTCAGAATTTTCATTCCCGCCGTGAAAACAAACTGCACCCGCTAGCATGTCATTTCCATACGCTGGAAAATACTTTTTATAGCATTTAAATGTCACAATATTTTCATGACGCAACGCTCGCTCGCTTGGAGGTTAAGTCACTCTCGCCCGCGCGCGTGCGCGCGCCAAGCCGGCCCCGTATTACTGTCAATCACTTTTCATTTAGTACGCGCGCACCTTGTGAGCATAATTGAAAGGTGCCCGGTCGCAACAAAGATTTCCATAAAACGGCGTATATCAGGGAAACAATTTCCTCCCTAATGGCTTCTATTCTTCTTAAGCGTTTAGAGCGCCATTACTACGATTATCTCCGTCAGTCGTGTAATTCCTGTGACAGATAAGCTTCCTCAAAACTATTAGACGCCGCGGCTCCGGCTAATCGTCAAATGAGAACGGTACATCCTTTTTCGTTCCGAGAAAGTTGCAATCTCTTGGACAATTATAGTACAGCTATGCGGCTATTACCCTTTTTCCAGCGTCATGCATTCGCACCAGGTGGATTCGCTCGTGCTCGTTGCGTCACATGGGCCATTGCATTGCAAAAGGAAAGTGTTTTTGAACAGCTTAATTGATTTCCGCTATGGTTATACAAGTCTGATGAATCACACACATATGTCTTCAGCGATGTCAAAGTTCAGAGGGCTTACCTGAGGGGTGCTTCATACACAAGTTGTTCCCTAAACATAAATCCATCTGATCACCACTTGCTGAGACCCTGCTAAAACCTTTTAATTCAAAAACATTTAAATATTCATGAAGAAGTTAGCTCTGCGAAGCAGCTCACAAGTACCTTGTTCTACCATTTTCTATCTCAACCACAGAGTTCATAAAAAATCCAAGTTCACGGTGTTCTTAATTACCCACTCATTGCCTCTTGGAGGGAACAGTGTCGAATAGAAATCGTCGAATTTTTGTGGAAACTGTCGAGGTACACAGGCTTCATTGTACCTGGAAGAACGAATGATTCCACGGTGCTCCAGGCTCGGGTATCAGCGAGCATGCCTTACAAAACGGCACAAAGTCTCCTCAGCTTTCGTATAATCGTTGCCTCGCAGCTTCCGGTATAATAGCTTCCGAGAGAGCCTCATCGCCGGCTGCAACGACGACTTCTTGCCCCTTCTTTTTCTCCCTGTTATCCCGCGACTGGTGTGCCGTGGTAGTTAACTTTTTGCCACGTGATCGAGCGACACGGTCCACGTGCCACGTGTTCGGGCTAATACCTGAAATGCTTTCCGTTGATTGTGAGTCAGCCTGCCGTGTATTCCCTGCCTGCCGTAAGAAAATGCTGATCGTTACTGAACCCCGCCGCTCCGCGATAACGGTCCCCGCGGTTAGAGATGGAAAACGCGAGGCTGCGAGCCTCCCTGGCTCGAGAGGAATGTACTTTTTGGGAAATGGAAGATTTCACGGTGGATTGTGTGTCGAAGATTCGACTGGGTGATTCTGCAGGGTTCGAAGATCAGTTGAAAGCGGATTAAAGAAGGTATTGAGGAACATGGCGGTCTTGTGGCGCAGAGTTGAGAAACTTGGCAGAAGGTTTGGGTTGAGTAGTTAGTTTCTTGGAAGTTGGTTAAAGGGTTCTTGGAAATAACAGTGAAAGAGTTAGGTGCTAGCTTTTTGGAGAAGCGGGGGTTGAATGACAACTGAGAAATATCAAAATATTTATATGAACATTTCGAAAGTGTGAAGGTATCACGATCCTCCATGGCATTGCGAGAGTCTAGGGAAGTAGGGGCATGATAGGGAAGCTAAGGAAAAATGCAAATAAAATGATGATTGTACCTATTAATTAAGTCTCTATTACTCCAAATACAACTATAAGTTAATGATTTAACATTTGTTACACACTTTGGACTATCCGAGGTCCGGCGTCTAAGTTATTAAACTTTACAAAACAGATGGAAAAAACCCGTCTTGCCCCTACCGCGGGGTAAAATGGGGTACCGAAAATGGAGTAAAATGGGGTACCAAAAATGAGGTAAAATGAAGTACCGAAATGATTTGCCTAAGTATTTTCGCACTCGATACAAATGTGAAATTCTTCGCAATTATTTTCGTCAACCCCTGCGCAGGAATAATTGTGGGACCATCCGTCGACAGAGTTGACAGGCAACTCAATCCTCTGTGGATTGCAAGTATGAATCCTGACAATATAAACATTCACAGTCTCCTATTCTGCTTTTTTTTGTATATGTTCTGACCATTTTATAAATTCGAACTAAAAATAATGAGATTTATTTGAATTCAATTATAATAGAAAACGATGACGTTGCTTAATCTCACATGAACAACCACGATGCGGGGAATGAAGTTAGGGGTTATGTCGTGGTACCCCATCATTCCCCGTATCAAGGACCCCATCTTGTCTCAAAGCATCGTTTCCCAAAGATTAATATATTTGTACAACAAATAATGAAATATTGAAGTTTCGAATATGTCACATTAAAATAGATGAAATGGAGATTATCATAGAAGAAAAATAATAGATTAACCGTTCTTAAATATATATTTATTTCAAATCTTTTTATCACGCGAAATAACATCGACGCCGCACGCGAACCTTTCACAGCTATAAATAAAAAACGCGCGCTCTTCCACTCGCTTTTGCCAGCGACCACACTATTATAATACAGTGGCTTCCTAATGATGTATTTATCACGTGCCTAGCATCTTTTAATTTGGGTTTAGGGACAGTGCTGGATTTACTCTATAGGCTAACAAGGCTGAAGCCTAGGGCCCCGTTTAGCTGGGGGCCCCTTATTCTAAATATTTTCTTCGAAAAGTCAGCATTTTTTTATATTATCTTTATTAACTTGTATCTTTAATGTTTATTTATGTTAATGTTATGTTTAGTTTTGATATTCAATGATAATTTTGAAATTAAATTCGTATTTAGATTATACGAGTATAATTATAAAAAAAATCAAATCAGCGTCATTTTATTTTTTACATTTAACCGAGGGCCCACCAAATATTCAGCCTACGGCCCCTCGAAAGGTAAATCCGGCTCTGTTTAGGGAGGTACCCCATCTTACCTGGCTACCCCGTCATGCCCCTACTTCCCCTATAAAGTAGAAGCTATTTCTTAAAGTCACGATCGCACAGCATCTCTATATAAAAGAATATTCAATGAAGAAGGTGATGCCAAACCACGGAAGAAGAAAATATTCTACACCCATGGAGCTTTTGCTACAGTGACAACACAGTGCATCAAAGTGCCTCACCATCTGCCAATAACAAAACACGACCGAGCACAATACACTCGACTCTTCTCCGAGAATAGACTTGCCATCGCGAGGAGCTTAAGCAGCCTCCGACTGAGCGTCCTACGGAGAGGCAGTCCGCTGGGGAATGAGCATGAACGTCGACTCGGGAGTACTAAGAAAGCTATTAAATAATTACAGTAAGCAACCAGCCCGAAGGAATTGCAGTCCACGGCTGACAGTAATCCTCGTCATAAAACGCGAGGGAACGAAGTGTATCGCGGACCTCGCTCCTCGTCGTCGCCTCGATGATCGATCAGCCTGGACAAACTGGTGTCCGTCTTATAACGGCCCTAATCTCTTTCTATCAGGAAGGCTGAAGGGGGGAGGGATTAAAGTGGGGACCTTATACATCCCTCCTCCCCGTCCAGGAGTGGCCATAAGTAATCACGTCGACCCGTGGTAGTCGCCAGGAACTCGATGAAGAAGAGGGTGACGAGGCGAGAGGAGGGCCACAGAGCCGTGGCAAAAAGAGGAAGCCCGAAGAAATGCGGCCGAGAGAGCTGGGGGGAAAAAAGAGGATCGAGCTGAAAAAGTGACTGCAGCAAGGGAACTCGGGCGCGGCCCTTCACCGACAGCACGGGGAAGACAAAAATAGAGGAGCGCGGCGCTGGGCAAGGTGCCTCTTGGATGAATACCGCGTCACGATATCAAGTGGACGGGATACTGGAGCAAAACGGGGTGCCGGAGCACCCTTGCGTTGCGTTTCAACGCTGCGCAGTGATGGGACGGCAGATTGCTTGTCTGGAAGCTATGGTAAAGTCTTGGAAATCAAGGGAAATCCTTTTAACGTTGAATGGAGTCATAGGGTGTTATGTGAAGCCTGTATGGAGTGGGTTGTTCTGGTTTTGCTATTTTTAGGTGAAGGGGGTTATGGAATCCTATATGTACATGAACCTGGGATGTAGTACTGTATTTTCTTATTGGTACGTATGTGTGAGGGAGGTGTGGGTTGTCACGTAAAGAGTACTATATTTTTGTACTGGAGATACTTAAGGGAGGAGCCCTATTTAGGACTCTAGAAATAAGGTGATTCTTGGGATTTTTTTCTAAGAAACTGTTAAGCGGATTTTTTCCAAACTTTCGGGGTATTTTCCTTCACTTTCAAACAATAAAAATTAATTTTTTCGCTACAAACTGTTCGGTAGACATGGAGATATATGAACACGTTCGTAGGGACTCTTACGCCGCACAGTGGTCTGGGGATATCTACATTTAGCGGCCCAAATTCTGATCTTTCTGAAACTTGGTGATTAAGGGTTTTTAAGATCGCCGATAACGAATTTAGCCCTGATAGAAGCTCTGAAGGGTTGTCAATTCATAAAAAAAAATTGACACTGTAAAGTTGATGTTAAGAATTTGAATTTTGGCCACCATCCAGACCACTGTGCGCCGGAGTTGCAAATTTGCGATTATGTTGAAGACACCAATTCTTCTCTGAAATAAAAAACCAAGGATTTTCTTATTTCTCGTATAATTACATTGTCGATGGACCTAAAACTTTGAAAAATAAATTGAATTGAACAACTTTTTTTCATAAATAGTACGAAAGATCTTGGGACAGAATTGTAACTTTTTCTTTGAAGTCCCACTAATTTGCCAACTTTGAACTTTTTTTTCCGTTTATTAGGTTCATCGCCAATGTAATTATACTTAAAGATTAAAGTCCGTTTTTATTCTCAATGCCGCAATTGGTGTCAACATTTCCATAGTCTACCTAAGTCCCACAAATCGCAAACACAGCTGGTGCACCTAAACGTTAACAAACTCTTAAACACAAAACATCACGCCTAATATTTTCTCCCCGTTCCATTGTCCCCTGTCGTTTCCCATACGTTACGAGGTTGGCGTGGAGGGCCCCAATATCAATCGCCTTTAATTACCAGTAGAATCCATTGGTAAGGCGCGTTGAAGCGGAAGCAATCTCGGTTCCGTCGAGAGGAGCCGAAGGATGAGCAATATCGGGGCAAGGGATCATCTCATTTTCGATCTGGCCTGCAACGAGGCCTTGGAGATGGGCCCCCGTTCGATTTTTCTTTCTCGCTGCGAGATGCAGGCGAAACGTAGGATGCTGCATAAGCGCTATGACGTATCTACCATCGGTAATTATTGCTGATTAACGACTGGCCGCTCCGTTATCTCAGCCGCGTCGTACAACAGCGACTCGATAGCTTCGATCGACCGCGATTTCGACCCCCGAACGAACTTGTCAAACGGACCCACTACACCTTAACGGGTTCCGTGGCAAAAGAAACAGAAAAACTGACCGACCACGAAGAGAAATAAATTTTCAATGGTATTCAATGAGGGCATCTCATTGGTACGATTTGCTGATCGCAATTATCGATCATCCCGCGCCAGAGATTACCGGGGCTCGATGAAATTAAGTGGCCACGGGGTCAGGAGTTAAGGGGAATGCATTGTATCGTGCTCGAAATGAAAACGCAGATTGATGGAGGGAATGGGGATTATCTTCCCGATGGGAGGGATTTAACAGCGAAATCTTTGCCATTTCGTAGCAATTTCTTAGTAAATCTGAACTTTCGCAAATATTAGGTTAGTGCGGTTTTTGTTCCATGAACATTTGAAGCCAGAAAAAATTGAAACCTGTAATTTCCTCTATTTTACTACGTTTCAATTTTCCTTATCTACTTTGTAATTTTTTTCTTGCAAATTAAGAACTATGGAGTGTCAAGTCGATAAATACAAACATTTCCAATACTTTCTGCTAATCGAGTTAAATCGAGATTAAAATTTTTGTTTTTAATTTTCAACAGATGCATAATAAATGCCATTAATCAAATTTTCTATTGAGTTAATTATTTAAATGAAAAAATCCTAAATAAACCTATGATTTTCATGCGTCCAAAATGGAGCATCCCTTAAAGATAAATCCACTTATGATCTCGTAAAACCAAAGTACACATTTCCTTAAAACTTGCGGGGTATTTAAAATAAAACAGAAAATAACCCAGGTGGTTAATTACCTCTGTACAGTCATGTAATTATCCCATAATCGTTAAAAAAACTCCAACCGAAGTATCACGGAAGTCTCAGGTTTCCTAGAAATACCAAATTCTACACGTGTCTCGAGTGAACCCGGGGTACCATGAAAAATCGTTGCATAAATTCGGGGAACTTTTTTTCCAGTCTCTGAACTCTCGAGGGAACGTTACGTAAGCGACTTCGCCACTGATATGTAAAAAACGCCCTCCATAAAGGATTGTTCGAGCGTGGATCACAATTCCGCTGACGCGAGCTTGCGCAATAATAAATATTTCTCGATAAATCATCGCGTGGCGGAGCGTAATGCTGGCCGGCAGCCACGCATATTATCAATCATACGAAAAAGCGTTAAGTACATAATAAATTACTCGAGCCTCCTGGAAACCCGTGTTACGTGAAAACTCCCCTGGTATTCAATTAGCCGTATCTAATATCGCCATGCGACTCGATATTTCAAACTTTCGTGGTATCCGTGCGCGGCGGCTAAATAAAAACTCCGGCCAAGATGCCGACGAAAGTATCGACTCCTGGTTCGCGCACGGCACATTACGAAATTCTGCGTGAATTTCTGATATCGGGATTGGAGCTAATGACACGTGTCCGTGCTCAGGGTTACCGAAGGATATAATTTAGATATTCCAGTTCGGTTTAATTCCCTTTATTCGTGATCAATGGCTGCTAGTAAAGTTTTCATCGCCTCTGGAATTTCGTCTCGCGGTATTTAGCGAACGAAAATTCTTGGTTCAGCTTGGGAAACTAAATTTCTTTCGTTTAATTGAATTCTTTGTAATACACTGTTGAATGCATTCGCTTTGAGCGATTTTTAATAGGAAGTAATAGGTTTGCAGGTATATTCTGGAGTTTAGGGTGATTTTTGAGAAATTGGAAGAAATTAGGGTGATCTACTTAAAACTGAGTTACTTCTTTACTAGGAGGAACTTTTGTATGTGTATTTAAATTTAGAATCTAGCAAAGAAGAATAAAATAGTTTGACCACAGGGGCAGTTAGTAAGTAAATTTCTCATTTTCTAACAAATTCAAGTTAAATTAAATTGTTTATTCCACATATCTAGTCTACCTTTCAATATAACAGCCTTCTCTGCCACTCATTTCTGTGATAAAAATCCACAAAATCACTCACAGAAATAAACCAGGGAACCCTTCCTTATGCTTCCCCTCACACACGTGTGCAACTATACTGTATTAACTTATTAACTAATAAGGAAACATATCGAACCCAAAAATTCTGATTTTAATGAAACTCCGTACGATTGTAGAGCATGTCGGAGTATGTAAGAAACGATTTTTTTCTGCGGAAAAACAATCTGAGGGATGAAATTAACCCCTGAAAACCCTGTTATTAACCCGATTTTGTGTTATAACTCGCGAATTGTAAGCGATAGAAAAAAAGTTTCAAGACAAAAGTTACTTCTTTTAATTAAATCTATCATTTGGTAAAAAATTATTTTACGGTTTACGAATTATAACAGAAAATCGGGTTAATAATCGGATTTTCAGGGGTTAATTTCACCCCCTCAGAGTGTTTTTCCGCAGAAAAAAAATTCGTTTTTTACATACTCCGACATGCTCTACAATCGTACGGAGTTTCATTAAAATCAGAATTTTCGGGTTCGATATGTTTCCTTGTAAGTAGGGAAGTAGAGTCAATCTGTCAGAGGAGTTTAATAGTTATTAACAGCCTCCTCGTGAAAGTCTCGTATCTGAGATATTCGAACACTTCAGTACCCCGCTGTCAAACTAATTCGAGCCAGCCCGAAAGCTTCCAATTGCTCCCAATCGGCGACGAGGCGCAAACCCAGAAAACAGGACCCAACGTTCGGCGTGCTTCTCGAAATTCCAGCTCGCGAGTCCTGCGAGGGAAAGGGAGAGAAAGATTGGCCGAACCGTGGCCACTAAATGAAGATTTATAGGGGGGCTGCTATTCGCACGCCACGCCACTCAGAGGGCCCCGTGGCACGCAGCTTGCACACATCCACGTAATCCACCGATACGGCCAGAAATACGGGTGTCCCTTTCGTGAGCTTCTAGCGTGCACGCGGCCGTATGCAGAGTGCACGCACTCGATTGCACACGGAGTGCGCGCAGGGGAGAGGAATAAGTGGCAAGCATGGGGCCCACGGTTGCAATTGGTCGCGATTTTGTCGATGATACCCTGCTCAATATTTATGAGGCTAGCCTTTTGTGGATCGAATGAATTACGACCGGTGGGATTATTATAAATAGTCGGGTGGCTGATGTATTATTGTCTCGATAGATCATGCAGAAGTGACGGGGGTGCGAAGTGAGAAATTGCTAAGGAAAGGTCGATCTAAGGATCGTTGATAGTGGGAGTCAAAGTTTGGGGGTTGGTAGTGAATTTTTAAAGAGGGACGTACACCTAGAGAGGCCTAGAAACTGACGTTCTTGTACATTATTTTTAAGAAAGTATTAACATTATTGCATCCCAAATAAACGTTTAAGTAAAATAGCTTAAGGTGACAGTAATTGGGTTGCCTGCCAGTAATTGGGTTCTTTACCCTATCGTACCGGTCGACTTTTAGAGTTAAGCGGGCGATTATTAACGTATTCGGACACTTTATTTTTAACTCTAATTATTTATTTTCCCCGATCTTTTATACTAACACAAAATGTTTAGTGATACATTAAATACTTCTGAATTACTTCAATACACTTGATATATTTTATAACATTGTTTGTTTATTTTTTTTAGAACTTTTCATTCGAGCTTACCTTTAAGTGGTCGATTACTAGTACTTTCACCCTATATATGAACATTCTTCATCGCTTTTATGTCCTTCCCCCCTCCCACCACTGTTAAGATGCACCCCGTGCACTGTTGACACGCGTAGAAATCTCAACAAATTAATCATCTTTCTAAAATCATCAATGCCTACATTGACAAGTATAATCATCCCCACTTGCTAAAGAAATGAACTTCGAAAACCCCCCTTGTTCTCCACAGGGAACTTTGCGCAACAAAAGTTTACAATGTCCTATAACCCGGCGCTATCGAGCACAGTTGATTATTCGGTAAAAGTAATTTCGCTCGCTAATAAAGCATTTCCCTTTTCATTAGGAAGATAATACAGGATTAACCACGATACCCCACAAATAACGTAGCCGGTGTGTTCCCCCGATTGGAACCCCTCAATTCGCCACTTTTGTTACTCCATCATCCCGGCGTAATTATACTCATAAGACATCATTCGCAGGAATCTTTAAAACCAACAAGGCGTCTCACTAAGCGACCATAAACCCCACGGTCCGATCCTCCTCGGGAAGCTCCTCAACTTACATCCTCGGCGAAATTGCACGAAATAACGGATCGACTTTTCGGAAGACAGACGTCAAATTGCTACCACGTTGCCTTCCGGGACGAGCAGCACGAACTCTGTCAGATCGATTATTATGTTCATCAGGGCTTCGCTGAAAGCGACGATTTGCCCCACACGTTTCCTCCAAATTTAACAAAAAGTATTTTAGGTGTCCGCCTCCGATCATTTCAATTTTTGGATATGTTATAGAGGACCGAAAAATAAGAAATACGTGTTTTTTTATTTTTCCCCGTTTTCATATTTGAGGGGTAAAAACTGCGTTCAAAATTAGGGTTGAAAAATCATTTTTGTGAAATATCTCGAGAACTATTAGAGATAGGGAAATAGTGTCAATGGACTAATTTTGTGTCTTTCAATGCGAAATATGACTGACTCACCAGATTTTCAAAATCTCGAGATATTCGACAAAAATGATTTTTCAACTCTAACTTTGAACGCAGTTTTCACCCCCCAAATATGAAAACGGGGAAAAATAAAAAAACACGTATTTCTTATTTTTCGGTCCTCTATAACATATCCAAAAATCAAAATGATCGGAGGCGGACACCTACTCTCCTTGTAATACTCTCAATAATACTTGCAATACTCTCCTTGTAAGTGCTCCCCGCAAGCGATCCTTGCCCAAAGAACGACACGCGAATCCTCTTGGCAAATTTTCCATGGCGTTTCTTCCCACCCGTTTTCCTCCGCTTTAAAGGGCCATTTTTCCGTTGCCCTTTAATTACCCTCTCTCGCGCGTCGCCTGGGTATTCGCAGAACGGGCGACGAAACTGCCAACGGTTGATGAACTGTCATTAAATCGTTGTAAGTCTTACGAACAGGCGTAACAATCGTCATAATGGCGAGTGTCGCGTTCCATGATTTATACAGTTATCGAGCGAAACGCACGAAGCACGTACTAACGATCACCGGTTTCAGTTCGTGCCGGGGTAATTGTACAAACATGCCACGCCGTACAAGGGTTATGAGTGTGCTCGGCGTATTAACTGCAACCGTTAAAATCGGGTTACGCGGATTGCCGGGGCTATAACAATGCGTTATTAGCGGTACACGTGTGATTAAGACAGCAGTAATATTACGGTCGTGAAAGTGAAAGGTATTAAGTTCGATGCTTTTATGTCGTGGGACTTGCTCAATTTTGGATAGCTTGGTAAGATAAAGGTACAGTCTGCAGGGAAAGTCTCGTACACGTGTTTCCATCAGATATTGAAAGGGTTGTGGGTTTTTGTGTTTGGAATTTTTGAAGGTGTGTGTGGAGCTTTGTGATTGATTGTGTGTGAATGTGATTTGAAAGTTTGCAGTCGGGTGTACGTTTCTCTTTGAATAACGTAGACATCACGAAACCTCGCAAGAGGGAGTCTAGAATAAGTCACCTCGACGGGTCAGCGTTGGTGGAGTAAAAAAAAAAAAAAAGCATCTGCAAGATTGTGGGTTCGAGTCCCATCGCCCGAGTTCCTCTTTTTCCGCGACTCCCGAACCTATTCCTACATATTTAATTTTATTATAAGATAATTTTCTTCGAACCCTAAACTTCGTATGGGAACTTATAATTGATATTGGCGCACTGATTCGGTCATAAATAAAAAATTGTTTTATTTAATTTAATAAAACAAAGAAATCAAAGCTATTTTGCAACTAATTATATTAATATTCCGACGTTTCGGTTCTTATTTGAACCATTTTCAAGGAAAGAAATTGACATAATATTGCATATGCTATTGATGATTGTGTCGCGACGTTACGAACTAAGCAAACGACCTTTAATAAAACAATTTTTTATTTATGACCGAATCAGTGCGCCAATATCAATTATAATTAAGATTTACGGTCGAAACACATCTAAAAATTATTCGTATGGGAACCTCAGGGGTTGAGGAACTTTGTCCTACATCAACGATAACTATCCTCCTAAAATCCCAGAATCCTCAAAGCTCTCAGATTTCCCAAAATCCCTCTGCTTCGACATAAGACCATAATCCACGCTGCGTCTCACAGAAGGGGTAACCCAAGTCTGCCATTCAGGACCCGCAACCGACCTTCGTGAAAAAGATCCAGAACACCGAAAGAATCCAGAGAGGCTGAACAGTCCTCGTGCGTGTCAACAGCAATTCCGAGAAATTTCGTGGCTCGATAAGTTTTCGTCAACCGCAAACAGGATGCGTGTAAGAATGTTTCGCCATTGGCTCTCCTCTTCCACGAGCCAGTCTACCCCTGCTCCCTCTATTTTCCACGGGTTTCGCGGTCGAGCCACGGTCAAGTTACCGGTGCGCCCAGCAGCTAACCTCTCCGCGGATTAATTCGAGATCGTAGCTGGGTGTGTGCAGCCGTCGCAGTCGCGCCCACCTTCGGGTGTGCCCGCGCGCCTCTCCCATTCCGCACGCAACCCCGGGGTCGCGCTATCAGGACACTATCGTCCAAATATTTACGACCCCCTCCCGCTGCCGTCTTTAAAACGGCGAGTTTCATCCGCGACACGCTGTAAAGAATGGTGGATCCTCGTTCCACACTTTGGACGCCTTTATTGGCGTACCAGCTGCGTCAACCTCGCCTTGATCACCTCTGATACCTGGATTTCTTCATCCCAGTATTAGTTTGCTTGGTGTGTGGCATCTGGTTGCTTGAGCTTCTTGTGGATTTAGATGGTTTCGATTTGCGTGTAGGGTCTTGCTATGAGTTTTCCTTTTGTGTGACATTTCTGGTCAGATTTAACCCCTTGCTTTATAATGAGTCACATTTGTGGTACACATCGTGTTTCCATTATTAGAGATGTGATCTGTCCAGTAAATGAACACTTAAGTTGCATGGCCAATGAATGAACAGCTAACAAAATTATCTTGGGGATTGGAGCAGACCGATTTTTTATTAGCTAAATAATTCTTTTAATACTTTCAAACAACGATCTTTTATTTGCAACCAACCCCATCTTTCTAGCTTTTCATTTTCATGTAGAAAGAAATTCATAAAGAATGCTTCATTTTCGGGCAAAGAAAGTATTATACTATGCGTTCTTAACACCGGGCTGCGCGGCCCCACGGTATATTATTTTTTCAATGATGAAAGATTGAGAATTGGCATTGATTAAAAACATTTCATTCGTCTGCTCTTATAAAATGAAAGAAAATTCAAATAATAGAAAAAAGTTTGGAGCAGTGGAGCAGCAAAAATTTTCCGTGCTCCGGACAAAACCACATTGTTCCACTGCTACGTGCCATAGCTCCGAGCTCCACTCCTCCGCTCTGAAATTAACAATAACAATACGTACCTTGAACTTAATGCAGAACTTAAAAAGAACTTAGTTAATTAAAGAAGTACTGTGTTCATTGTAAGATGAAAAGAGCGTGATGGGTGTTAATTTTTCGTATGAGCAGTGTTCATTCACTGGGTGGCGTTCATTTAGCTCACCTCATATCCAATTCAGAAATAGAAGAAGCGTTTAGGGAATTCTGAACGCTTCATAAATGAATACTTCGTGGGTAAAACCGTGAGGTAAGGGGTTAAAAGCAGATATTAAACTGACAATGGCCTCGCTCTCTTAAACCACAACGTTAAATTTCTAAATTTGTTATGATAGATATTTTATATTTCTCTTTATTTTTCTTTCCCCTGTGCATCACGTGAGTGGAATAAAGACTGTTAGTATAATAATTATAATTTGTTCGTAATGAAACGCGAGAAAAATGGAAGGAACTCTTGAATGAATGTCTGCTTCATGCTCAAATTCGCAAAATTCACTTTTGAGTGATTAATTCTCTTCCTCTAATGAGAGTACCTCGTCCACGAGGTTTCTTCGGTGTTCCACCACGGCTGGTTTCCTAAGCTTGTCGCGAGGAGGAACCCGCCCCTTTCCTCGTGCCTCTCGTTTTCCTTTCACGTTGCCTCCGGACAAAACGGTAAAGCATCAGATAAACCTTATCAGAGATGAATGTATCTGTCTGCTGCATCTACGATGCACTGGATGGCGGACACGTAGGCCAACTAAGCGGATAAAGAGGACGGTCGGATTGCCTTCTACTCAAGGTCGCATCCGGAAAGGAAACATAGACCTGGCAGGTGGTAGGTACTTTGAAAGCAACACCAGTGTGATTTCTTTGAGTTTCTTCTTGTCGAATAGTGATTAAAAATGTTCATCTAACGCGTTTGGTGGTGGTTGGTAAGGATTATATTATCAGGCTGAAGAAGTTCCAGGCACTTAATTGATATTTTATTGACACTTTGGTGTGGGTGACTTTTGTAGGTGAATTTGGTGTATTGAAATAATATCTTCTGTTCCACCGTAGAATTTTAGGTCTTCTATGTACATATCTTAATACGTTAGCGAATTATAAATCAAATAAGATGTTTTTTAGATGTAACTGGATATTGATATCTAGTTGAACTTAAATTAGAGATTCAATAAGACTTAATTATCGTAATTACTACTATTACAAGAATCTAATTCAAAAATAGAATCAAGAAATAGCCCCTTTTTGGGCCGTCGATTTTGGAACTGAATTTTGTGCCAA
This sequence comes from Andrena minutula, assembly GCA_929113495.1. NCBI lineage: Eukaryota > Metazoa > Arthropoda > Insecta > Hymenoptera > Andrenidae > Andrena > Andrena minutula. The sequence goes on from OV815994.1 coordinate 21,256,446, forward strand.
ATGATAGCTTATGATGAGGCATTAATTACGACAAATTTTGAAGTTGAGGTGACAATTAGTTTGTGAGATATGGGAAGTGGAAGAAATAAAAATTCATTAACGCGTCAGCCCATACACTTCGATGCATGGACTTTTACGTCATTCTGAAGGTATTTTTCTGTAGAATAAATACACAAAATCGGAGATTGATTTATGCAAAATTGGCGGAGAAAATCGTTCAACCATATTGGAAAACATAGTTTCGAGAAAAACGAGTTTAAAGTTATAAATTCATTTATTTTGTCACACAAAAATTCTAAAATACTGTCCACTACATGCACATTTAAACCCCACATCAATGACTTTCCTACGAAGTACGAATATCTAACATAAAATTAAAAGAAATTGCACTTTTTTCGGGGCTTCAAGGTGGTGTTCCCCCTTAAGCTAAATCTATCACTCAAATTTCCCAACTGACTGCAATCTCGACGAGCAAACATCTGCTACACACATTACCTAGAAAGCCACAAGCACACTCTGTCTTCTCGTTCCAATTCCAACCACTTCAATCCTCTATTTTGAAGACTACCTACTGCAAGATGTCTACGTTCAAAAGCACCAAACAGTGGCTGTTAACAGTGCCACTCTGCCGCCGAGTCGCTGGTTCCATCTAATTCAGATTGTTCCTCATCCGTGTCATAATTATGAAAAAATGCTGCTCTCACGAACGCGATCACAATCACCGTCACATTTACCATCGTGACCAAATCGTGCTGGCAACATATGTATATGCAGGTGTCCCGGGTGCACCAACCGGATGTAATAAATCGAACACAGTGAAAACGTTCGGAGAGCGCCTGCCGTGACTCGATGACAGCTCGGAATATGCTGGCCGATCGTGACTCCGCTGATCCAGAAGTAAATACAGCATAATAGAGTTCATTTCGCTAGGAGTGCACGTCGCGCTCGCCAGCCTGCCTGCAAACAGCAAATCCTGCACGGGGAATAATGGTCGTGGCGTTTCGTAATTAACGGGAGGTCGCGAACTAATTTTCCTCTCCTTCTTCCTCGTCCTGACGTGCATAATCGTTGAGAAAATTCTGCCACGGCGCTTTCGTAAAATTTTCTTAAACACCTTTGGGAACTTATCAGAGACCCTCGTCTGATGAAAAATGACTTTAATTTTTGCAAGGATAATTGAAGGGGCTTTCTCTTTCTTCGTTTTTAGATATATATGTCACGATGTTTTCTCAAAGTTTTTTTTGTTAGAGTACTGTATAGTTGTCATGAGTAAAATTAAAGAGGAAGAGGGAAAAATTCACAGTCCCTTTAATTTTACTTTTATAAGAAATTTACGGTGTTGTGATTAGGGAAACTTTGAGACAGTTTCGTGATTCGGTCTAAAGTGTGAAGGAGGGGAAAGTTGACAGTATTTTCGTTTTTTTTTTCGTGAGAACTGTAATAGAGTTTAAGCAGTATGTTGAAAGGGGTAATAGAAATAGAGGGAATGAGGGTGCAGGAGAGTTGAAGGAGTATTTCGAACTCTCCTTGAGTACTTGTTGTGTTCTGAGAAGATTATTTTAATTACATTGTTTTCGTTATTTGCTGACTGTTGATTTTAAAATTAAAATGACAACAAAAGATGAAAACTGTGAGCATTTAACTTTAATCCAACTTAAAGTTTTATTACGCGAACGTGCATTATGCATCATTACATGTATCAATTTCAAATCTTTTTTCATGGTAACTTTACCTGGTTTGTTCCAATTCCAGATTAGTCTTTTACGATAATAATAACAATTTTTCAACCAAAGCACATTCTTCCTTAACTCACTATTGATGATGATATGCCATCGCCTAATTACTTGCTCACTCCCCACATAGATACATATAAAGACAATGATAAATATCCTTAACTATTTGGACAGTCAAATCTTTATATCATAGTCTTCCATTCTCTTTATTTATTTAAAACACCGATGACACGTGGCACGTGAACAGGTGGCAAAAAATTGCAGTCAGCTTCCCCACTGCGAAGGCACAGCGTCGTGGCGTCTATTTTTTCAATATGTATTCAAGTTCCATTAAGTTTTTCTTTACTGTCCTAAACCCTCTAAACAAATCCCACAATTAATTAGGAAGAAGCACGGAGTTAGAACTTCTTCATCTCTCACAGGCACATATCCACGCCATTCTCTCCCTAACAATAATTATTCACCCGAAAAATTCAAAACTTACATAAATCACCCCCCATTAATTCCCAAACAATTTCCCAATTTCTAGAACTCCCTGCCCTGATTTCTCTCCTTCCCGCATTCATCCTGAAATCACAGACAACGTGTGCGTGCAATGGACACACCGCTCTCTGTGCACTATCGCCGGCTCTGTTACGTAACGCCGGCACCGAGGAATCAATGCGCATTCCGCGCAGAAGACTTTTAAACCACGTTCAGCCGATATACACCGCAGGAATCTCGGAGGGACGGTTGCAAGGTGGCTGCAGCAAACGGGAGGGAGAAATAAAGAATCCGCCAGAGTGCACGGGCTACCGATCACGAATTAATTAAATCCGTGTAGCAATATGCACCGAACACGGTTCCGCGTGTTCATACATGAGATAGGGATTTGAATTGTTCACGATCACGCGCCCGTTTCTCGTATAACCGTCGACAATATATCGTGATTATCCGTTGCATGCTGCGCGCTCCTGCCCCCTGCACCCTCGATTCACTGAAAGGAGTAGCATTCTTCGACAGTCGCCCTTTGACGACACGGTTCGCCGAGCTGCAATCATTTCAAAGAATGGACAATCCTTTCGCGACGATTAAACGAGACTTAAACGAGACTTGCGATTTTTACTTCCGTGTCTGATGACAATTGGGTCGTTGCGGCGTGGGTGGTTTTTGCGAGGAGCAGTAACGTAAATGGGATGGAGGAAACTGGGGTTTGTTAAAAAATAATTCGCTTGTTTATTAACACGTTCGTTGTCACTGTACATTTGGGAAATATAGCGAGCAACAGGCTATGATAGCTTTTAGCAGTGTTACTTAGAACTTTGTGTGGCGTGGGCGCGTGTCTGTGCACGGCTTTGGCGTGTTTTCGAGGCGATACATTCTGTAAATTATCGGAGTATTATTCGAGAGTCTTCGGAGGTTTACTTCGAAAATAAACCAAGCCCGGAGTTTGCTTTGTACTAAAGGGGCCGTTTTTTTTATAAATATGCGACATTCACAGTGCCAATATTGGTCTTTTCAATGTCTGCTAGGCTTAGGGTTATCACCTTTTTTATAGAAAAATAACGTACATTTGCTTTCGGGGGGTATACCAAAAAGTACGCTCAACAAATTAAAAGTACATTTTCATTTTATTAGTTTTTATTTATTCCAAACATATTTTCTATTGCTTTTAGCATTACAAAGTAGATTTTTATTATTTTGAAATATCTCAATGGCGTCATTGCACTCAATATTCATATTGAAATATATAAATCATTCGTTTTTTATTAGATTGAGAGAGGCCTTGTTTCTTTCATCCAGCCACTTCGCATTTATGACAGAGAAAACTTTCTCAGTAAATGTTGAAGTGGCGGGAACAGATAGAAAATAATATTATTTCATTACGTATCATGTAATATTATTAATTGTGAAATAAAGTATTTTCGCGTACTTTATTGTTATGCAAAAGTATAGAGTACATTTACCTCTAATAACGTAATATACTTTATTTTAAAGTACGGGTTGCAATCCTAGTTAGGCTATCTGATATTTACATCAGAAGAAGGTAGACCTCGTTTGTTTTATGGATGTGGAATGCAAAATTATTAATGTCATGCGTTGATGACCGATGGTGTTTCATGAGAAATTTGAGTGCGATAGATACCTATGTGGCACAATAACCTATTTTAAGTGCGTTGACTTTTTCTCTGGCTCAATTCGCACATTTGAAACCAACGCGTGCAAGGCTCTCTTGAACGATCCAAGAACTCCTTAAAAAGAAACAAGTGCCAAGCTAGGGCTGGGACTATTGGAATAATTTAATATTCGAATATTTGAGTATTCGACTGTTATTATTCGAATACTATTCGAATATCGATGTACTCGAATCAGTATTCGAATATATCGGTAGATTTCACTTGACAAATGAACCCAAAGAACTTGATTTATAATTCACACCATACTATTCAAATACTCAAATATTCGAATAGTATTCGAATACTCAAATATTCGAATAGTATTCGAATACTCAAATATTCGAATAGTATTCGAATACTCAAATATTCGAATAGTATTCGAATACTCAAATATTCGAATAGTATTCGAATACTTGGATTTTCGAATTATATTCGACAAATACTTGAGCAACTGAAGTATTCGAATATTCGAATACCGAAAAATTCGACAAATAGTACCAGCCCTATTAAGGACCCTCCGGCCAAAATGCTCGAAAAAAACGTGATTTTCATGAATTAAACAAAAAGAAACTGTATAACATAAAGTAAAAAAGCTTTTTGGACATTATTACTACATATTTGTAGAGCAAACAAAAAATTATTCTTTAAATTTGTTCAATTTTTGCATTTGATATACAGCATTCATGGTACCACTGTAGAAATTAGAGCTCTACAAATATCTACAAATTAAAACTATCGAGACCACGAGTCAAAATAAACCTAGGCAGACCTTCCCACCCTACTCACCACCAAGTCTACACATCCGACACCTAATTCGCGACTCATAAACAGATCCCAGACTTAACCAAACGCTTGCTAATCTCCCTATAAAGCAACAGAAGGATTAATCCTCCTTTCCCCTCAAACAAAGCAGGACCAAAAGGACCACGCTTTCACTACCCAAACGACTGAGCGCGGCAATTAAAAACACTTGCCCCAGCACAGCCGTCAAGCTTCTTAACCCAATGAGAAACGAAATAGCTTGCAGCATTCAGAAAGCCCCCGTCTTCCCATATACTTGGCAGGCTCATTACTGTCCCCGAAAATTTACGCGATAATTAATCGACCCCTCCCCGCCGTGATTCGCCCGCTTCAGGCCCGAGCACTCGTCGTCCCGTCCGAATAACTCACCGTCGTGCAAATATCCTGAACGAGCGTCTTAAATTATCCAGCGCTATCGCGGATAATCGAGCTACGGACGCGGCCGGGAGCCGGTGGCTGCCGCCGTTGCACCGCTGCAAGACGATACCCTCCTCTCAGCTCACGACTGTTTTTCACCCGGCGTGATTCGACGTGGGGGCCTCTCTCCGCTTCCTGGCCGGCTGGTAAATCGCGGCCGGGATGCCTGAGACCTCGCTCGTTCCGTGGAAGGTGATAACGATACGGTACATTAGCGGCCGCGTGAATTTCTCATTAGTCATCGACGGTGGCCGCCGTAATTTTCAGCACGCGCTGCACCTTCCACCTTCTCCAGCGCGGTGCCCCCTTCTAAGGCTCGGTCCCCCACGTTCGACCCGGTTCCGGGGCACCACGGTAGTCGCGGCCAAATGCTTAAATCGTTTCTCGTTCGACAACCGGGGGCGAGGGGGCTACCGAACGTGTCCTATTAATATCATATTGCCCGTCGCGCGGCAGCCCCGAGAGAGCGGGTTAATGCACGCTTTTAACGCCCGCCGCCGCGCTGAAGTATGAAGACAGCGGCGCGATACGCGCTTTCACGGGCCCCGCGACTTGTCCCAGCTGGGAGGATGTAATGGAGTGCGCATTGCGGGGGTATGCTGACTAATCTGAGGCTTCGGACCCACTGCAGCGGTGCGTCAGGACTTCGAGAGAAGTTCTTGGGAGCCCGAGTCGACGGATGTGATCTTGGTTAGTCGTTGCAGGGTTTGTGGTTATTTGGGGTATTTTTATATGTATATATGGTGCTTGGGGACTTAACACGTTCGCGGACAGTAAAAGTTTCAGCGAGGTACAAACCTTGACAATCATTTTATTTTTAAATTGGTTGCGATATCGGAAATTTGATTAAACACATTTATAAGGGTAGTCAGATTATCATATTTTAATCGTTATATAGTCATTGCCTTGACAGGTATAAGGTGGTTGACCCAGTTGTCGATCGGTTTAGACGTAGTCGTCGATCACTTAAATATTGAGATTTTATAAGGTTTTTGAACAATATTGTGATGATATATGTAGGTAAAGACTCTTAAATATTAATTTGCAATTTTGTCCTATACACAATATTGTTCAAAAACCTTATAAAATCTCAATATTAATTCAAATGATCGACGACTGCGTACCGATCGACGACTGGATCAACTACCTTAATAATTACAAAAATTTAAGGTTATATAAAATTAAATTCAAAATAATTGACTTTAAGATTTGAATGCTTTAGCATTCATGTCATTCTGTATCATCATGAAAATGAATGCTATAGCATTCACGTCCGCGAACGTGTTAAGAGAATACACGCAGTCAGCAGGTAGAAGAAGAACGATTCTTTGGGAATTTATTTCGGAAAGTGTACATGCATATTTTTATGCAATGGTTTTTGTATTCCGATGAGGGACAGTTTAACAGGTTATTATATTATCTTTTGGTGTAAACGTATTTTTTTGTTGCAAAATTGCAACTGATTTCCCGATATGGGTTTTTCGATTGCGGAGACCAGGATTTCTCGAAAACTGCTTTACCAATTTTTCTGAAACTTTGTAGGTTTCTTATAGACATTCGAATTTAGCCTTTAATCTAAGCATTTGTTTTTCTAATGCATAGTTCTTATTTTATGGAGGAAAAATAAAGTTTTTTTTTACAAGAATCGACCGTTTCACTTTAACATTCGCCATTTTGTCCCGAATTAATATTTTATAAAACGGAAGGATTAAAGAGTCGATAAACTATTGTATTAACTAAATCTTCTTCGTTTTTTTACTGCAGATAACCCAGTTTCGAATAATGCTGGTCACGGAGAAACGTATTTTTAAAAACAGCTTTCGGGAAATCAGTTGTCATTTTGTAAGAACTAAATACTTTTATACCAAAACATAGTATAATTACCTGTCACAGTGTCCCTCATCTGAATACAAAAACGTTTGCATACAAATATGCATGTATTTTCTGAAATAAATTCCCAAAGACTCCTTTTTTTTCTACCTCCTGACTGCATGTAACCCCTTAAAATGGATAATTACTCAAAAGTGTGTGAAAATAGGTAATTTTTATGAATTTTTTCCTTCCAAAATGAACGTTCTACATGGTTCTGGGTTTGGACATCTATTTACTAATATTTCTCCAACACTTTAACGCTGTTACATTAAAAATTGATAAATATTTATTACGTTAGAGGGATTTTTGTGCGATTACTTGAAAAAATTCCTTCCCCACGGTTAACCTGATTGTGCCTGATGTATTCATCTAAAAAAAACTACTTTTAGTCTACGCAGTAAATTTGCCTTTATCGGCCCTATTGCGGTCTTTCATTAATATTGAAGAGAAAAAAATGGCGCGCCATTAAAGACACGAAGGAGAGAACTTCATTTATGTAACGCATTTGAGTTCGGATAAGAGGAGTCCTGCTGTATTAATATCGAAAGAGGGCTGTAGGAGCTCAAGACAATGGGGGAAATGAGGAAATGGTAGACTGAGATTTTGATTGAGCCCGCAAAGGACTTAAGGCTGCTATTAATTTCGCTCCTTATTGCATTTAAGACATCACTGTAACTTTAGACTCTACAATCTAGTATTTATGTCTGACTTTGAGTAGAGGGACTTCCCGTAATGGTGTCTCTTGGTTTCGTAGTTAGTAAAGCGAAGCCTTTGAGATATCTCCCCAACGACGTCTTGAGAAAAGAAGGTCGTACCTGTAAACGAAAAGCAAGTCCATGTTCTAGTAATTACTAATTAGATCCCCTGGATGGATATCTTATCCCAGAAAAGTGAAGGCAATTCTTCTTCGTGCGTGCACCATACTTCATTAACGTTAAGTAACTCTATAATTGCTAGGGAATGTATGAACTTGTGAACAGTTAATGACAGTTTGAAACAGGTAATCGTAGTTAAAAGTGCTGCATCGCCAGAGGGTTAATGTCCCCAGCAAAAGAGCTGATGTCGATTGTGCTGTTCAGTTGAATACAGAACGGTTGAGAAATGAACGCGATCTGTCTGCGAGACAATGCTCCCCGCCTGTCTGGGGGAATTGATGAGTGGAGGAATCGGTCGATGATGGGATTACACGGACGAAATCGTTATTATGCTGTCATTTTTAGGTAGTGCTTTAATGATGCTTAAGGGACGGGGCTGGTAGCTCTTGTCGATGAGTTCTTAGATGAGCTTGAATCTTTGTGAAGCTCGCGAAGATGAATGAAGCAATGTAGCATGTATAAATGTTGAAATTATTTCAATCTATCCTTAAAGTACTATGAATATTAAGCAAAAATAGAGGAATTGTTACGTTAAAATTCTTGAAACTTTAAACCAATATATTAGAAATATTGAATGAAAATATTAGGAATGCTAGTTTGAATCCTAAGCAGAATTAGTAAAAATATTAAGTGGGTACACACTAGGTAAGTATATTCTGTACATTGAGTAGAAATACTGGAAATATTAGAGAAAGATATTAAATAGAAATATTAGCTGGGAATATTTAAAGTATTGGGCAAGAATGGTAGAATACTAGAAATCCTGGGCAGTATGTCACAAATTCCACACAATGTACTGGAGATACCAGGAAGGTTACTAGAAATATTAATAACAATAAAACACTATAAATATTAGAATGAATAGGCAGAACACAATATTCTAGAAGTATCACTCCTCCAAAAATAATTATACCGTGTAGAATCGTATTCTCACCCCAAAGCCACTACTGTCAAATCACAATTGACTGTCAGAACTAATAGCAAATAATATTCATACAACATCGCCAATGCTTCTTGTTACTTTATCTTATCTGTGCATTTTCAATAACGACCGTTCAACATCACTGGACCCTTCTCCAAACAGAGCAAAACGTATTAATTACTTTAACTGCTACGAGGCGTAATAGATAATCTTAAGGTAACTAGTGCGCAATCTCGATCAGGAATTTATTAACCATCTCCACTACGAAGAATCGTGTGATGGTAATTGGATCGAACGAGCACCGTGGCGCGGTAATAAATGGGATTCATTCGAAACTGGCACTTTCACTGTATTCATAGATCAATGGATTATTACTCCAAACGCTAGGATTAATCAGAGAGACTCACTCTGGCTCATGGGAACATAAACACAGTCATTTATCGATCATAGAGAGCATCTCTTAATGGCAATTACTAGTAGACACAATACTTAAGTGATGTAGACATTAATCACAGAATTAGAAATTCTGCTATCTCAACGTTTTAATGTTGTGACACAGAGTTAATAAACCTTCCTGAGCATTCATTAACCCTCGGTTGTCAGACTGGGTCAAAATCACCGAAAATTTGACTTTGAGGTAAAATATCTCTGAGGCATCATTTGAAAATGGTACTACTGTTTAAACATGTGATTACACTTTAAATGTTAATTTTCAACGATGAACATATACTCTACAATGTTCAAACTTTATCCCAGAATTTTTACAATTTAATTTAGCAGACAGTTTTTAATCAGCAGCTGATTGAAAATTGGTTTGGGTTAAATCGACCCAGTGTGACAACTACTTTCGAAAAAATAGGTGTACCAACCAAGGATTAAAATCGACATTTTCATACGTCTATAATGAATTGTATTAGATAATTACAAACTGTATAGAATATTTGCAAATTAGAATCTGCACCAGTCAGCGCATAATTACCAAAAGTTGTGTTACACGTTCCAATTGTGATTGCAAAAATTATTTAGCATCATTGAATTTGCAAAGGTAACGTTGCTTCCTCCAGGTGGATCGATAATATAATGGAAGGTACATAGTGACAAAAAATTGTTGAGCTCCCCCACGTTTCCTTTGCGGAGTTGCTTTTTATTCCAAAGGGAGGTTCGGAAACCAATGACTGCACCTTGGGTACATATAATTTTTGCTGCAGTCATCGTGGATTGCAGCTTCTTTATATGGCAATTGAAGAGAAAAAGTTGCCAGGTTCTTCGTCCCTGTGGCCAGCATTTCTGATGAACGAAGGTGGCACCGTAGTTATTCTGTCGAAGAAGAACCAAGGATGCTGGTGTAGCTTATTCCCAGGTTCTCGAAAAAGTTTTCACCCTCGGAACATAGATACTCAATTTTTATAATGGGTACATCTTTTATTCAAAGTTAAAGCATGTACACTTGAAAATTCTTTTTTGTTCTATTAATCTGCTCTATAAGTGTGTGTAGATTTTTATGCCTATGGTTCTTATGTTCTGACAGAATTCAATTATACTTATAAACACTGCTTTTGTTACACGAAATACTCGTATAGACTTCATCGGGTTTCCTAGTAAGGGAGAGTGGGACAAAACGGAGCGTTTAACTTTGGAGTGTGATAACAAAAAATCCGTAGGGAAAAAAGACATGGGACTTTACTAGGAATCTTAAGTAGATCTTAAACTACATATAAGAAAATCAAAGAGTTTGTTACAAAATATATTTGGCAACAAAGGAAACTCATTTGGTTGGTCCCACGTCACATGATACTACTCATTCGCAGCTTTTATTTAAGAAAAATATTAATGCTCGGTTTTGCCCCACTGTGCCTTACTAATGATATGCTTGGCGAGAATATGCAAACATCAGGAGTTGAGAAATATATCTTGCAGTGTATAAACTATTAAATACTTTCATTGGACCTATAATTTACAAGTATACTACGTAGCATAAATTTCCCGGCGTTTTCCGAGGTGTAAAATATCATTTTTCAGCGAAAGGGAGGGAATTTTTAGGGACTAAGAGGAATCTACTTGCATTTCATGGTCACAGCGTCAGTGGATCCATAGAAATTGTGATGAGTCGTGATTTGGATTTTATATATATGGATAGGCGTTAAAACTTTGCTCCTGCCAAGACGAACAAAGCGACGTAACACAGGTGTGGGTACAGTTTATATTTACCGAGAAAACGCATTTAAAAAATTATTTGAAAAAAATAAAACACCTAATACCTTCCTCTCGCCAAGACGAACAAAGTTATGTAACACACTTGTGCAAGTAGGGGAGACCAGGGCAAAGACTCGGGGTAAAATGAGTTTCTTAATTTATTCTTTAACAATAGAATAGATTTACAAATTTTGGTGACGTAATAAATATGTGTAATACCACAATGATAATTAGGCACATCTAATACGTCACCAAAATTTGTAAATATATTCTATTGCTCAAGAATAAATTAAAAAAGCTCATTTTACCCCGAGATTCACTTTGCCCCGGTCTCCCCTACCTACAGTTAATATTTATTCAGAAAACGCATTTCAAGTATGCAACTCCAATTCTATATAATAGTAGGGGAGACCGGGGCTAAAAGTTCCGATTTCAATAAAACATAAAACATGACGGTTAAATAATGTAATTATTCTCTTCACTATTGACTGAGTTCTTGTTAAATTTATTATATTTTACGATTTTAAGCTTGTATTTAATATATTGTAATGGGTTTTTCATAAAAAGTAATTTATATGTGGCTGGTCAAAGCGGAACTTTTTACCCCTTTTTGGGGCAAGTTGTTATCGCATTGGGGTAAGTTGTTACTAAGATATAACAGTTGCCTTTTATTAAAATATTTCATTTTCTAATGAAATAAATCAGAATTTTATTAATAATGTGATTTCTATCTAATAATGTAATTTCTGAGGGTTCGGATGAAAACAAATGTATTAACTTTAAAAGAAAACCAAAACAATATAATAACCATAAACATTATCTTCGATATAAAAACTAAAATCTACAAATCAGTCTTACGTTCAACTGTTTGTGGGTATCTTCTTACTGAGATTTGTATTTGTAGTCTACAAGTAGCTTCTTGTCCAGATTGTAGTTTTTTAATAATTCTCGATAGAGTCAAGTGGCAGATATTGAATTTTCTAGCGACAGTTTTTATCTTTATGCATAACTTTGATGGAAATGGTGCCCCTTTCAGCTTTTCATTCATATGTTCGCACCTTAAAGCATAGCAGGGACAATTTATACATTTGTAGTGGGGCAAGTTGTTACGGGAACAACGTGCCCCAAGTCACGGGAACAACTAGCCCCTATCGACACATGTAGCAATTTCACAGACTATTCTGCTTATACGTATATTAAAACGATAAACACTATCACTCCATCTTCTTAAATGCCATTTGATCCATAAGAACGAATCAATCAATAATATCGACGTTAAATAATCGAAATAGACCAAAAAATCATAATAGAAAAATATTTACTTATCTGGTACGGGACTAACAGGTCCTTGCTTGCAGCCACACGATTCACTTTCGCGGATGCTATTAATATGTGCGACAGAGTGGCGTGATCAACTCACACGGAAAAAATAATTTCAAGTACTACGCTCTGTTCATTTTGAAGATAGAACCGTCGGAACAACTTACCCCCGGAACTTTTAGCCCCGGTCTCCCCTACAGACTATAATTATCATGCAATCGTTTTGAGTATTGTTTTCCCTCTTTCCTCTAACAAAATTCTCACATACACGAATTTCTGTAATCACATAAGAACAAACTAATCGCATTTGGAATCATTCAGTGATACTTCAACAAAGGTAGAATCTATCCTCTGCATTCAACTGAATATAAAACCCAGCTTTACTCCCTTTTTAACTAATCCAATGAACGCAGACTTTCACAGATTATTACAGAATTACCCACGAACTCTTGAAGCCTCTCGCACGATAGCATTAACAGCAACAAATTTATTGGTACATTTGTCCGGAGAGAGATATTACCGCAATAAAAGGGGGTCATTTTATTGCACGGTCGTTACGAGAACTATAGCAATAAAAGCTCGGCATATATTTTACAACGGTCAAATATAATCGACGTTATTGTTTGCCCCGTTCCCGCCGTGTTTCATCTCGACAACACTCCGACACTTCCTAATTCCGCGTGCACACTCGGGGCCTAACACCTCCCCGTTCGACCAAACAGCGGCCTCTGAAATCGCGCAGCAATTACGAATAGCAATCAGAGGTTCAAGGAAGAATCATGGTAGGTGCGACTAAACGCGGGGACTTAAAGTCACGATCGCTGTAGAACATTATCTACGACGATCAGCGATTAGAAATTACTTTTATCAGCGCTCGGCGCTCGGGCGGCGACGAAGCCGGGGAATTCTGGAATCCCGCGGGGAATTCTCGTAATCGTGGAAGCGGATCCGCGCCCTTGGAGGTGGCTCGGTGGTTCTCGTTCATGCGGGGTCGAGGATCGGAACAGGACCACGGGAATTCGAGGTGCTTAAAGCGTTTCGACCACTCGTCATAGAGAATTCCAGGTGCAAGGGGTCAGATAAAAGGGAATCCGTGTGCGTTCGGTGGGAAGTGGCGTGTGTATCATGGTGCCAGACGATCGGAATCTCTGCCAGCCACTTCCGTTATTTATGAACGCTGACGTTTTCCTCGGATCTTCCAGCGCGCCGTGCCGATCGCGCTGGATTTCCGAGGATTTTCTACATTGCCCGGTGCTAATCGTTCCTTGACTAGAAACACTGCTTTGTTGAACTGATTTTCTTGGAATCGAGGCGATGCTCTGCGATTACTGGGATAGGGGAACGGAAGGAAGGTAATTGCTTCCGTTCGGAGCCTATTAGCGAAGTCTTCGATGAAGTTTAGTTAGTGGATTGTGTTTAAGACGTAAATTGGTTAGCGAGTTACTAACTCTTTTATTATAATATAGATGTGCCCCTCCAACAGTTTCAAGGGGAAATTCTTATCTAGAGGAACGACGCACAATAAAACTATACAGTTCTTACCGATGAGCATTATCTACATGTATTTATTACCACTTCAGTAAATAGTGAAACAAATTTCAGATATATAATAATTAATACCAGAATCGTGCACACCATGACGTAACTTTTTTTTTGCACACGCTTTAGGAGATGATCCATATCCCCATTAATTATTATATAGGTTTGAAATCTGTTTTACAATTTCATGAAGTGTATAAATATTGGTAAAAAATTGGTCTTCTAGCTAAGAATACTCCCTTAACTTTCCAAAATCAAGTTCCTCAATTCAATGTGGCATTCGAAATATATGCATTTTTAAATTGAAATACCACTTTGCCAGTCATGCAAAGAATTTGGCTCTGCCGTCTGGTAACATTTAATATTAATCGGTCACTGCTAAGCATCAGCGATCAATCTTGATCGTAACTCTTCAGTATCAAAGTTCATCTACCAGAATATCATTTATACAGTTAAGGGAGAGTGGGGTAATTCCTCTTCTGTGCATTGGAAAAAAATTGCAATTGGTCTGAATATCGAAAAAAAATAGTACAGGTCGTTTTTTAAACTTTTTTTGTCTGAACCTGTAATGAAAATTCAAAAATCCCTTTTGTAGATTTAAGTAAGTTCTACACATGCTGAAAATTTCATCAAAATCGGTTATCGTTGCTAATCTCAAAGGTTCGAGATTACCCCATTCGAGGTGTTCGTCATTGCCCCACGACATCAAAAAATAAAAAAGTTAGAATCATAATTCCAGCAACGCGTTGGTCACAAAATGTTGGTAAAAAGTGCTTTATTTCAACTTAAAAAAATCCCAATTGTATCATTAATTCAACAGTTATTACATCCAATTGAAGATGGACAAAATAATACTTGAAACATGATGAAAATAATAAATTGTGTTTATCTTGACTAGCATGAGCATTCTGTATTTATTACTTTCTGCGCGGCGTTGGATACGACCTAAACTATTAGCTAGTGGAGAGGGAACATCAGGTTTTATTTATTAAAATGCCCTAACTACCGCGTTCGGTAAAATTCGTAAATTTCGATTAAATATACAGAAAGCAGAGTATCGTCCGATTCGCAAACGCGTTTCTCGTAAAATGCTTCCAATATCTCTCCGCAGTTGGGAAATCGCTCAGAATTCTGGTCATCGAACTTTCCACGTGTCCAGCTTCAGATTTGGACGGCGCGAAAGGGACGACTTTATGATGGAGTCAAGCGATCACCGCGAGTGCCCGCGATGAACAGTGGAGATAGTCGTCAGTATTCCCCTCGCGTCCCTTTTTTACGCCTTTACAGTCCACTGTTATAAAAGTGCCCGACAACGCGCGCGATACTCGTTTATTTGCCCCGCGATTCGACTTTCGGATTATAAAACCGCGGTGAAATTTCATGGGACCCCCGCCGCTGCAGAAGAATTGCTTTTACGAGTGCAAGGACCTCTGGCTCGCGTACCCTCGTTCGATCAACGAATCCTTGGTGGGGCCTGCTCGGAGGAGGTGAATAGGTTGAATTTGAAAAATCACGACGTTGAATACAGATGCAACTACCGTTTGTGAGAATAAAAAAGGTGGTGGAAGAGGATGCCGTCTTAAAATAGATCTCACAGGGCTTGAGGCTTGCTTCGTGGGTGATTATTCCCTGGAAGTGTGTCCTCGAGGTACCTGAGCTAGTAGGTCGCTAGAATTCTGTGAATGCAACGCTCTCAGCTAGGCCTCATGGGAAGGTGGAGTGTTAGGGATTGGGGTTGAACTAGGGGGATTTCTCTGTCTGCAGAAGTGTCAAAGAGTTGAGGAGTCCTCTTCGTTTCCCAGGCCAAAGCCAGTCAAGTCTGGTGAACTCTGGTGACATCTTCTAATCAATATTTCCTCTTCTTTCTGATGCTAGATACGCGTTTCCCTTCGGGCCTAAGAGATATTAGGACTGCATAACATTTCACCTCTTTTCATCGACCCTCAGGGGTTGATTGGGGTAAAATCCTGAAATTGGTTTTTAGGCATTTGTATGGGTCACCGTTCCAAGTAAAAAACAAGTTGATATCTAATCGGGCCTATGAGATTTTGAGGAATCCGTGAATATACATTTCACCCCTATTCACCCCTTTAGGGGTTGGTTACGAAAAAATCCTGTAATTGGTTTTTAGGTTTTTGTGTGGGTAATCTTTGTAAGTAAGAACCAAGTTGATATCTAATCGGGCCTATGAGATATTAGGGAGTCTGAGAAAATACATTTTACCCCTTTTCACCCTCTTGGGGATGGAATTTCCAAAATATCCTTCCTTATTAAGAAAATGTACATTCCAAATTTCACGTTCCTAGGTTAAACGGTTTGAGCTGGACGTTGATCAGTCAGCCAGTCACTCAGGACTTCTTCTTTTATATATATATATATAGATAGATAAATGAAGGATAAGGGAAAAAAGTGGCAACATCCATTCTTCGTGCTTTTGCGAATTATAGCATATTTTGTGTGTGGCAACTGAGTCTACACAACCGTAGAATCACAAAGGATTATAAAGTCCAAATACCCCCTAAAATAAAGTTAAAGATTTCGTATACTGGTTAAAAACAGGAAGTGTCCAATCTGCACCGGAACAAAATACAAAATGTCCCCACTCTTTGCCTAAGCACGAGCTTCTGTCGTCAAGGTAATACAAGAAATTAATAAAGAAGAAAACTATATAAGAAAATTAAATTCCTCGAACCTTTTTCCTTTACTGTTCTACTAAAGTATTAAAATTTAATTTTCTCGATAAATCTGTTTTGTGACATTCCCTGTTTCTCCCCTTACTCTTCAAATGTAATACACCGTTTGCTGCATTGTCGCATTGAAAAGAGCTGTCGCATTTATCAGGTCCATTTTCCAACAAATTGCAGCGCTTTGAAATATTGCACGTGGAGGTACATAATTAATTGTAGCTACTACATATTCAGCAAACGATAGGTTCACGTTGGAAAGCCTGTCCATTGAATCGGTGGACCAATTCACTTCCTCCTCGAGCAGAAAGTTCGCGTTAATATTATCAACTTATGCGCGAAGGAAACGGGTCACAATGAACGGCCGCTCGGTGACTCAGCTCCGAAACTCGTCATTTTTCCCCCGGAGTTCCCGTTTACCCCGGTCTCGCATGGTAGATCAGCGGCGGTCGATCGATAAATCATACCGGGGAGAAACTTTTCTGCCCGAGCGGGACGTGTTAATTCAAAATATATCGACCAGTCGGGGCCACATAGCGAATAAACGATCGCCGCGACCAGATAACGCTCGAAAACTCCTCCCCTCTCCTAGTGTTTCATAGCGAAATACAAAAAACCCCTCGGGACACAGTGGAAACAAACCACCGGGCCCGGCGAAAAAGATCGAACCGACTGCAACCATTAAGTTAATACCCAGCCTCCGTGCGCGAGAGCTAATAATCGCGGAACAGAAGGTATCATCAAGCCATTAGACCGCCAGTTGTTGGAAGGAGGGGAGAGGGGGGCGAGGGACAGCATTTTTCATCGACAGATTCAGGGGCTGATAACTGTCGTCGCGTTCTCGGGAACCGAGAAGAAAGAGAGGAAAGGAGGAGAGAGAGCCAGTAGGCGTTTCCGTTAGACCGTAACGATATTGTCAGGTTGCATAAGGGGGCCCCCCTCCGGTTATGACAGATTACGAGCGCATAAATAATGGCCGCGCGCGATTTTCGTCTCGCAGGGCGCGCGCGCACACGCGGCCAGCGTCGCTCACGTACACGTGCCGGCACGCACGTGTGGGCACGGAGGCTCGTTTCTCGCGGAACCGTTGCGGTGGCTTGGTATATCGAGGCGAGTGATCTACGCCAGGATCCGTAGATCGATGACTGACCGTGCCGACCGAACAGCTGCTGCCGGGTCGCGGGCTGACCTCGGTCCTGGAGGTTGATCGATGACTTCGACGATGACCCCTGGTCCAGGGAACGATCTCCGACCGGCATTCTTCTGCTCTGATCCTCGTACACACGAAGCAGGAACTTTATCTCTTTCTCTCTCTGTCTCTCTCTGTCTCTCTCTCTCTCTCTCTGTCCGTTCGTACTGTGGACTGGCGGGACGGTGACGTTTGATCGGTGCCAAGTATGCAAACCGGTATATCTGTTGCTAACTACACTTTGTCCTCTGCGATGATGCGTCGCGATCAAGCCTGGGCTTGGTGGACGGGAGCGTGAGTCGGCAGTGGGGTATTAGGCTATGATTGTTGCGCTGATAGGGACGGTTGTGGGTGGGTTGGAATGGTTGAGGATGGTTGTGGATTTTTGTGGACGATTAAGAATGGTTGCGGATGGTTATAGTTATGGATTATATTGTAGGTAATTGTGGATGGTTCTGAATTGTTGTCAAAGGTACGTCTACCACGACGAGACTTAAGGTACGAATACACGACGACACTTTTGTGTCTAGATCAAGTGTATACATCAAGTGTCAGCGTGGGGACAATGTCCTAGACTGGTGTAGACGCTGAGTGTCTTGATCTAGACACTTGATCTAGACACAAAAGTGTCGTCGTGTATTCGTACCTTTATATGTATACGACTCTCAAAAAAAATTCGGAAGATTGGTACTGCATAGAGCAGTCCGCGAGACTGAATTCAACCTATCGTCGCGTCGGGGGAGTTGCAGCTAGAGCTAGACTGAACACACTGCAACTAGCTCTAGTTAGACACAAAAGATACTTGATCTGGACACAACAGTGTCGTCGTGTAGACGTACCTATAATGGTTGTGAATTTTGGTGGATGGTTGAGGATAGTTGTAGATAGTCAAGGACGTTTGTGAATGACGTGTTTTGAGGGTGTACACATGGGAGCTATAAGATTCATAGAAATCTCTTCAGGAAAGAAGAGTTCAAAGTGTCTCCATCTGACTGTGACATATTATTCTTAAATAGCAGCGTCGAGAGTGTGGAGTTATTATTCGATATATCCTGTACCCTACCCTTTCACGAAGTTTGCGATTTATCATGGTACTGTAAAATGATGGAACATTGGCATGTTTTTGGTACATTTTGCTATATAATATAAAAGTTAACATTTTTAGATTTGCTTTAAGTATCCTATCATAACACTGCATCTTTTGTGAATGCGCTACAATTATAAAAATGCATAAAATTTTTGTCCTTAACCTTCTTTAATACATGTCAAAATATGTGCCAATGTTACCCGGTTACGGGGTCATATATAAAAAGCACTAAAAAGTTAAAGTTTAACGACATCTGAACTTACATTATCACTTAAATTTGTTTCTTTTTATTTTCAATGCGCTCTATTTTATATTTTTTTACTCTTTTTAATTAAGTTTTTAAATTTGGTTTAGGTATCCTATTATAACATTGCATCGTTTGTGATTGTACTACAAGTGTGAAAATGCATAAAATTTTTTCCTTTTCCTTTTTAATAGATGTTAAGTAGATGCCATTGTTACCACGTACTGCCAATGTTCCCCCAATTTATGGTATCCTTCCATACACGATGGCATTTTTTCGGGTACGCTGATAGACACAGTAACTTATTTCGATTAATCATTGCGTGGGCATATGTTCTCATTCACTTTGCACGAAACTTCCCCATATTTCCCTGATACAGGGAGTGCAGGAGTATCAATAATCATCACGTATAATAATGACCTCACAAATCCCGAGAAGCAACACTAAATAGTTTCAAGAAAAAATAGAAATACATGATTACATCAAAAGAGCCAACCGCCAACCACAAAGCTGCCTCATCCAAAAAGATCCCAGTTCCCCACCATTCGAGCTCAAACCATTATTACCTACTACACAGAAGCCCACAAAAAATTGCTCAACTCCACAAACATCAAACACCAACCTAAACAACCCTACCGCCGTTCATAAACCTCTCAACCACCACGAACGCAAAACTTCTCCCGTTTATTTCAATCATACCCCCAAACATTATGGAACACGTACGCGAACGAAACTGCACACAAGCCGCGTGATCCAGCAATTGACCCAAAGGCTATTATCACAAGGGTTCATTCTATTAAATCAAGCCCCGTTCTTAAGAGGAGCATAACGAGTGCTGGGGCGAAGCTGTCGAGATGAGGAGATTCCCGAAATGAAGTTCAGGCCAACAGTAACGATAACGGTAGTTTGAACGACGTTCGCGCGCCAAGCTCGCGTACAGGGAGTTTTAACACGCGTGCCACTTGGCCAAATGATCCTTCCTCCCCCCTCCCCACGCCGCCCCCCCCCCATCGATATCCGCTCTTCACGTGGCAGCACCGATTCTAGCCGTTCGTAACGAGTTCCCTGGCCGATTGTATCGCAATTACCGGTAAACAAATTGCCCCGTCAATTTCGCAAATTGCAGGTTCAGGGAATGAAATCTCGCAATCTGGACTGCCAAGTGTGCGCTACCACCGTTCCGATCGCACGCACACGCTCCCCCCTAAGCGGCCCCCTTGTGTGTTTACGCACGTGCTCGCGCGTCCGCGCGCTTCAACCGCGCTAAAGCGTGCGATCCCTTAATGCACGTAAACGGTGGCTCTTGAATTAACGGCGCGGAGTTCCGGGTCTGGGTAGAGGCTGGCTCTATTTCCGGTGGCTGTGTGGTGTAGCAGTGCTGCGCTCGCGATGCGTCGATGAAACGAGGCGAGTGATTGCTCGGGGAAATTTTAGTGGAGCATCGACGATTGTGGCGGATGGTGTTCCGATGTAGGACAGCACTTGTGTTTGAAGTAACAAGGAAACGTTCACAGTAGGGGGCGGCATGTCAAGTAAATATTAGCACTGTTCGAAATCTTAGATAATTATATATAGATTATCAGCTGCTAATGGAGTATACTACTCGAGGAAATTGGATATAACAGAATGTACGTAGTGGTGGGATTAGTAACTGTGACCGGAGGTTCAAATTTGCAACTGTTTCTTGGAAAGTTTTTGGTAGGAAAGACCCGAGTAAGTTAAGGGGCTGTTCCGGTTTAGAGCCCATAAAAATAGGGGATTTTTAGGAATTAATTAAAGGAAAACTACTATATATCATTTAATGGGACTTTTTGCGTTGTATTAAGGATATCTTGAAGTATAGAAATAAATTTTTGGTTTTATAATTAATTGTTGCAGCCGGCACTGGGGAGTCGTTAAAGTCGGGGCGTCAAAAAATTCATCCGAAACGGTGGAACCTGTAGGACCTAACATTTTTTGAGAAAGTAATTACATTTAAAGTTTTAAATCGCTTTTGCCCTTTTTTTCTTTCTTTCAATACGTTTAAAAATGGCAAATTTTTATTTTCTTTCAAATTTTACTGGTTTCTTTAAGAGGCAGAAGGATATTTTTCAAAACAAAAAAGTTTCAGTCGAATCGGATGATAACTTTTCGAAATATAGGTTCCACCGATTTTAAGAACACTATTTGGAGAATTTCAAAAAATCCTTTGGAACACGCATTTTTAAAAGGTTGAACATTCGAAAAATTAAATAAAAATAATTGATTTTTAAACCGGAATTTCCTCTTAATACACTGTGCATACATCCAAATAATATTTTTTCATAACTTTTGTATGTATTTTTTCAACTTTTCATTTACAATACATTAAAGAGGAAAGACCAAAGAATATTTTAACACGTTTGTTATTAAGTAATTAATTCAAACAGAAATGTAAAAAATTATAAACGTTATTGTCATCAGGAACGATATAGAATATTAATGAGGCGTGTACTCTTATTTCTGGCGATATAGGGTTGAAGCAATGTGAGTAGATGAAAAACGTGAGATAGTCACAAGGTAGGCAGCACTTTGGATGTCTGTTAAAAGAAAATTGATCACTGGAAAGAAACCAAAACGAACAAACAGACCTAACACAGGAGGTAATTTCAATTTACAAAATCTTCCAAAACAAATTCTTCACAAATCCATCTGAAAAGTACAGACCTGAGGTAGTTTCAATTATAGTTAATTCAGTACCTACAGACTCCCCAGATGGATTTGTACAGAATTTATTTGGAAGAAATTTTAAATTGGAACTACCTCGACCACCGACGCATCAAAAGCCGAAGAGACAATACTCCGCGGGAGCCACACAAATAAGAAGAATCGTTCGTTCAACGTTCCCCTAACCAAACTCGTCAAACAGCCATGAAAGTGTTTCCACGCATACCCAGTCCCATTCATACTCCCGTTTCCTCCTTTATTCCCCCCTTTTCACCTGGCCCTAGCGTCGGCGATGCCAGCAAAGCGGCCACGGTGCTCGGTGACGGTATCGATAAAAAGAACCACCCCGTTTATCCGCCTCTGTTTACCCTTGAGCGCGGCGGAGTCCCGTGCACGGTTACGAATAAGCTTATAGTAGTCGCGGGAGTGCATACGTGGGATGGTTTACCTGTAAACGGCTGCTTTGCAGTTTGCATACAGTAACGTGGCCGCGTTCACAACGGAGCCGCCTCTTTGCCGTCGGCTTACTTTCGATTTTCTTTGCGAGCACGCCGGCCTGGAACTGCTCCGCGCATACCGATGCACCGCGCCACTATATTGCCATTGCACTGCCGTGAGGTATACCTACGTGCATGCAATACCCGATGACGCTGTGGAGGGAGCGGTGCGCGTTTGTGTGCGTATAGGAATATTGAAAAAGGTTTGCGCGTGTATAATGAGGTTTGGCTTGGAGATCTGGGACGCGGCTGCAGCGGATGTTTGGTAGTCATGGGAGTTGGGTTTATGATGGTCCTTTGGGTTGATATGTTGGATGGAGGTTGAAGGTGGATTTGAGTTATTGGTACTTTTTTAATGATTCTTAGCTGTGATCAATTATGCGATACCTGGTGATATTAGTGTATAAGAATAGTGAAGAAGGTTTGCATGTGTATAATGAGAATGGTTGGAGATCTAGGGCGTGGTAGTAGTGGATGTCTCTGGTAGCTTTAGAAGTTAGATTTACGATGGTATTTTTGGTTGATATGTTGAGTGGTTTTGAATAAAATTGTTGCCACTTTTTTTTGAAGAATATGTTGGCATTGTGGAGAGAAGAGTTCATGTTTATATTTGTTTGTATGCATATAGGAATGATGAGACATGTGTGCACTGGTATAATGAAATTAAAGGGTTGTGCTTTGTCAGCTGACGAAAAAGAACTAAAAAGTAATAACGCGTTGGATAGCTTTGGATTATTGGTATATTTTTTAACAAGTCTTGACTGTGATTAGCTGTGTGTTACAATGGTAATATAATATTGAGAATATTGTGGGTCAAGCGAATACTGGGTTGGGACGGTGACGTTTATTGGTGACTTCTTGGTGAATATTACATAGGAATTCTAATTAGTTTGCATTTCCTTCAGTGAGTGAATGAGATCGATTAAGTAAAACAGCATTAGCAACTTCAAACTAGGGCTGGGACTATTTGTCGAATTATTTGGTATTCGAATATTCGAATACTTCAGTTGTTCAATTATTTGGCGAATATAATTCGAATATCCATGTATTCGAATACTATTCGAATATTTGAGTATTCGAATACTGATGTATTCGAATAGTATGGTGTGAATTATAAATCAAGTTGTTGAGGTTCATTTGTCAGGGTGAAATCTTGTAAGCTAATTTTGACCCACTTCACACCATACTATTCGAATACTGCTCTATTCGAATACAACGATATTCGAATAGTATTCGAATACATCGATATTCGAATAGTATTCGAATACATCGATATTCGAATAGTATTCGAATACATCGATATTCGAATAGTATTCGAATAATAACATTCGAATACTCAAATATTCGAAGTTTATTCGTAGCATTCGAATACTCAAATATTCGAAGTTTATTCGTAGCATTCGAATACTCAAATATTCGAAGTTTATTCGTAGCATTCGAATACTCAAATATTCGAAGTTTATTCGTAGCATTCGAATACTTGTAAAATATTCGAATATTAAATTATTCGAATAATCCCAGCCCTACTTCAAACGGGTATGCTCAAACCGAATGCAACTCGCAATAGAAAGCAACATCTTCTGACAAATTAAAAACGTTTGTTAAAATCAAAGTACTAACTCCCTTCTATCAATCGATACCTTAATATCGTGCGAATGTTAAGATTCACCACCGTGGAAATTACAGGAACATTCAAAAATAGAGTCGCGAAGTACTCGCTTCTTGTTCTTGGCTGAAACGTTTATGTTCTATTCTGGATTTATAAATACCCCGAAAGAAAATGCTATTCATCAACCCTGCTCTGGCAGACGTACGCCAAAACACTGTTAGTATATTTATACATGGCTCGTTCGATCGATGGTACCTAATGTTACAGTAACGTCATACGCCCACAAACATCGAAAGCTACAGAGCTGTTTATCGCTCCCCTTTCCAACATTTTATCCAAAATTATTTCCTCACTAATTGTTCCTTATCTCCCCGCCAAACTTCACGGCGGTGTGCATTATTAAAATCCACCGTACATTGAAATATTCATGAACCCCTTCAACCCTGGTCAACGATCCTTGAATTCATCCCAGCCCGGGCACTAACGAGAACTATAACGTTATCTTGTCTATCGCGCCACTTATAATACATTTAACCACGATAACGCATCGCGCCTACGCTAAATTATGTTTATTAAAAACGTGTTGGCCGTTCTTCATTATAAATCATACATAGCAAACCTCGAACTCAGCTCAGGCGGATTCCTTTCCCTTGGTTTCTTCTGCTTGCAAGTAATTACCCAACGGCTGAAAGATAAGCTTCCAAGAAAGCTGTTAGCCGGGAGTTCCATCAGTCTACTGCAGCTCGGGCTGCAGAATCCACAGAATCTTGATGCAAGAAAATAATGGTGATATAGTTGGCTCTGATAAGCAGGGATTTGCTTCCTGACCCCGGCAACGAAAGAGTCAACGCTGAGTGCATGGATTCGCTTTCGACACAGAGATGTTGGCGTGCTGTATTCGTGACACAGGTAATATCCAGCTGGATAATTAATTACGAAGGGGAAGAGCGGCGCTCGACCGAACTCGGTATATCTTCCGACATCTGGGCCCGTTTTACATTGTGGCCAGCGGTGCGTGGGCGTATCGCCAGTGGCTGCCCACAGGGTGGACCATGGAATCATTAATTCGCTTCCTTGTGAGACCCACGTGTGTTTTATTAACCGTCCCAGGGAGGGGATGATAGAACGGGAAGGTAGACGGAGGCTGGTTTCGTTTTTGTCGTTGTTATTTGCTTGGGGTTTCTGCAAGAAGCTCCCTTGAACCATGAGTGGAGTGGAATCGAGAGTAGTGGAATAATTTGTTTCTTCTGTTTCACTGGGTCGTTACAGCAGCTCTATTTACTCCTTGTTCGTCTGTTTCTAGGTTTTACCTTGAAACTATCAGGCTTTTTTGTCGATTCGGGGTTAAGGACTTTGTGGAGAGGTAAAGGGACGTGTATCGTGGTGAAATGGAACGCAGAATTATCTGTTTTGTAGTTGATACACCAGGTGGAAGTTTATTTTTCGGAATTTCAAGCTAGCCAGTTCTTAAAATACCAGGGCACCCATAAATAATTTCTGAAAGCAAAGCAAAGCTTTTTTCAAGCTAACATTGTAACAATGTGAGATTTAAGAAAAAAATTGAATATAAGAACTGTTCAGTTTTGTATGCTCTATTACACTACCGAGAGAAAAATTAAGTTATATTGAATAAACGAAAAAAGGGATAAGTTGAAGGGCTGATTCCATCCTTTTAGAGTGAATTTACTCACAAGGGATGTTCGGTTACCCGAACACCCCGTTTTTTTTTTTAAACTGTGCAGGTTTGTAGAGACAATTTTTCGCTTAGACCGATTTCCGGTTCTCCGGGGCATGAACACCTCTTAAAGGTTTGAAATTGTGGAGGTTTGTAGAGACAATTTTTCGTTCAGCCCTATTTTCGGTTCTCCGGGGTGAAAACACCCCTTAAAGATTAATGTGTGATTCCCAACTTTCCCGTATACCAATCTGGAGACTATAGTAGATAAAAAAATGATTACAATGAAAACTTAACGGCTTTTTATGCTCTATAAAACTGTATAATAAAACTGTTTGAAATTTGTAATTTAAACAGCAAAATTAGATTACAAAGTGTTATACCTACAACATAAAAAACCATAAAATTTTCTTTATAACAATTTTTATATATCTACCATATTTCCATCGAAATAAAATTTTTCGATTCGGGACCGTTTGCTTGTCAGTCACGACGGAATACACACAATTGCCGGCAGAACACCACCAGCATTGGGAGGGCTGAATTATTCAGCTATGATTGCAACTCGTCGTGGACGCGAACAATAATCAGCCCCTGGGCCCGTGTCGCCGCAAAACACGCGCACAGTCATGAGCCCGTGCGCGCGGAGACCACCGAGTGCACGGGCTGCGCTTAAACGATACCTAAACCCATTATCACCGCCTGCAGCATCCGCAGCACCCACAGAGGGACGAGCCGCGTCCTCTCTTTGGAAGCAGCGCGCCGATCGACCTTTCAGGGTTCAACGATCGGAGGTCGATCTCGATCTTCCGGGTGTCCTCCGAACGTGTGCGCATACCAGGCGGAGAGGAGCTGCCAAGTATCAGGGTGCAGCGTAATTTCAGCCTGGGACAGATCAGGTGTTACGAGCACCCGGGAGCGTATTAATCATTCAAGCGCGAGGGGGGAGGTGGCCGGAGGAGGAGGTTCGTTGGCGAAACTGGTATCCATAATACGCCTATCTCGTGATCAGCCTCGGCTTCCGCGGCCTTAAGCGTGCATACTGCGGCCCGATTGCATATTGGCCCGTAATTACCGAGGCTGCTGCTCCCTTCTACTTTGGTCGTCCGCTTAGCTCGGTTTAGAACGTGCCACGCCACCTGCGCCTCCTGGACTCCACGGGGGTCCCCGGAGGAATTCCTGATCCTCGACGCCACGCGAGGTCGCTCTGGAATTCCGCGTTATGGTCCCGCGGAAATCTAGACGATCTCGGTGATAGTTCTGGTCCAGTTTTTCCGTCGAGAAACTCGAGGATCCTGGAGTGACCGCGTGGTATTCAATGGTGGTGGTGTTTGGAGTAGGTGTAGGAGGGATCCACTGTTCAGAACGTACCTACCTTAAGGTGTCTAGTGGAGGAGAATTGTGATCTGATTTGATGGCGGGGATTTGGGTATTTTGGTGTTATCCAGATTGGGTTCGTTAGGTATTGTTATTCTCAATCATCTTGCTTCTGGAGAATAACAAAAGAATTGATAGGTACTTCTAATTGGAAGTTTGAAACCTGGGAGATTTGTATTGTGTTTGAGTGGGGATTGAGAAACTTGGGACAACATCAGAGTTGGACTCCAAGTTTAAGAATCATCGGGTTGGAAATTGCTGTTAGAAGGAGCCTGTTGGCTGTTATACGTAGGGTAGACCGGTGGCGGTAGTAACACTTTGACTTTGGAATACGTTTATGCAAAAACTATTAAAGTTACAACAAAAGTTTTTATACGAAAATGTTACTTACTTATCTGACACTTATTGAGCCACAACAGCTTCGCTGTTTGTCAAGTAATATTCAGGTTATTAATACAAAATGAGAAGCGGACAAAGTGTTACAACCGTCCCCGACTCTAGGTCGGTTGTAACACTGCATGGAGTCGATAGTAGCACAAATTTAACTTTACGAAATTAAAATATTTAATAATTTTAGTCATAACTGTAAATGGGAAAAAGTAAAATTTATAACCAATTATGCGGTATCGCAATTGTGATAGAAATAGGAAACGTTTTGGCTGGTACATTCTTCATGTGATCAATTCTTACATTTAGTACAATCCACCCATTTTTCATTTGTTTGCTTGTACTATATTATTCCATGCAAACAAGACAATATTATTCATCTTCTTTGTCACTATTCGATTCTGTCGCGGTACAACCGACCCTGACTGCCGATGTTACAATCGTCACCAGCCAGGCTTTTGAACTTAAATTATAAATTTTGATTAACGAGACACTTAAAAGTGATAACTAACAATCAGTATTACTTTAAAAATGGTCAGATTAAATATTAAAAAAAAGAAAAGCACGTCCTTGTAAAGGGAGTATTTATATTACAATTTTAAATCAGTAAGGAAAAGTTACTTTAGGGTATCGAAAAGTTTTTTTCTCCACTATACATGTCTATTGTGTATCTATACTGCTAGGACATGGATGTGTGTATCCCAAATGTCATTCTTCATCATATATCTAAAATTTGTATTAATATCTATCCTATGTTCTGACATATTTAATGTGTTACAATCATCCTCCTGTTACTATCGCCCCCGGTCTACCCTACTACAATAGTGTAATTGATACACATTTGGAGCATTTCTCCTGGGCTAAATGCGACCATGGAGGTGTAGCACCCTGGTCAGACGAGTTCATCGTACCTGGTGCAACTCTGAACTTCACGGCAGTGCGTTAAAGTGATATAGGTGGCAAGTGTACGTACCCTCTGGCATTAAATTCTCTAACGAACGTTACGTGGTTTATAATCGTTTAACGGGTTGAACCGTAACGATTACAGGAAGAGTTATGGGCGTTCACTGTCACCGATGATTCTGAGAGCCCCGAAGAGCCGGTTTTAATAAGCTCCGTGAATTCAGGAGTAACGCGATTTCTTCAGGTCACGTTTGGTCTGTAGATAAACTGACTGAAATTTTTGCATATTTCCTTTGGCTAGACTGGATAAATTTATTCAAAAAGATCAATCCTTGTCGACTGAAAGAGACTAAGAACTAGTGTAGTGCGAGTGGTAGTTACTCAGATAGAAAATTTATAGACGTTGTTTTTGCAGAGATGAATAAAAATTACAATCTTTTATGACATGTATCTTTTAAACAACTTTTAAATCTGAAAAATGATGACTTAAACCACCTCTACTTTTGTATGGACCACTTCATGTGTCGACTTCATGAAACTCCCTGAGATTCACCACATTTCCCAAGCTTGCTCTATCTTTGACTCGCAACCACACCTAAGTTCCGCTTTAAATTTATCTTTGAGAATCTCTCAAAGCTCTCAATACCAAAGCATCCAATTTACTCCAACATCCCAATTCTGCCAAATCACTTTCGAGCTACAGACACTCCAAAACTCCCAATCATCACCGTCATTCACATTCCATCTCTCCAAATAAGGTAGTTGACCCAGTCGTCGATAATTTGAATTAATATTGAGATTTTATAAGGTATTTGAACAATATTGTGTAAAAAATAAAATTGCAAGTTAATATTTAAGTCTTTATCTACATATATCATCACAATATTGTTCAAAAACCTTATAAAATTTCAATATTAATTAAAATTAATAACGACTAAGCCTATCTGCCTAACCTAACGGCGACTGGGTCAACTACCTTACTCCCACACCACATCCTCCACCGAAAACTCCCATATCATCAGCATCTTTTACACCCCGTTCTTCAAGAAATCCCGCACGGCCTCCTGCACAGAAACCCCCAAGTGCCAGCGAACACCACGGCCCGATCCCTGCCCTCGCTCCCGTCTGAATCTCGCACGCAGCCTCGGCCAGGCGGTCGCGGTTAAGGGGTCGGGGTTCATCGCACCGTGTACGCCCGATTAAAGTGATATAAGGCCCCCGACGGCGACGGCGTCGGCGGCGTTCAGTGGCTGGCATTAAATTAGCTAACGAACTAGTCCGTGCGGCCAGCTCGCCTAGCTTAATAAAAGAATATTCGAGCACGAGCACCGGTGGCGGCGGCGGTCGCTTGTGTGGAGGAGCGGGTCTCCGGGTCGGCGATGATGCCCTCTCCGCCTCGGTCCCGTGGCGGCGCACAATCAGCGGAGCGTGCTCGTAATGACCATTACCGTCGGACTCGCTACCTTCGCTACCTTCGGCCACCACACGGTAATGGCTCGTGTCTGCCAACCTTCTCGGCCATGTGCTCGCCGATACACCTACTTCAGGGACGGATAACCGCTATCTGGCGCCCTCCCCCTCCCCTCCCGCGGTCCCGCGCTGCTTCCTGGTGGACGGTGCAGCAACAGGGGGACAGATAAGGGGGCCGAGAGATTAACGCGCGTGTACGCCGCGCGGGAACCCGAGACTCGCGTCGGATTTCATGGAATTGCGTGGGCATATTTCAGACGCGAAAAATAGTCATTTCTAGATACCAGGGGATTATGGATAGCCGATTTGGCATGGTGGCCGTGGTCGATGTTTTAATGCTGGTCGCCTCTGGATCCTTAAACGTTGCGCGAGGGTTGATCGTGCTTGTCGGTGTTTGGCTTGATTGTGAGTGGTAATGTGGGTGGTGGATGCTGTGTAGTGAGGATGTGATCTCGGGGAATTCTTTATGGGGTTTGTTGTGATTTGGCGGCATTTCTGGTGGGAATTGTGTGATTGTGGAGTTAACGGGTCATTGCACTGTGAAGTCGTGAAAAATTGTCATTTTTTAGGATTTATTTTTTGGTAAACGGAATGTTCAACGTAAATAATATTTTGTCGACTTATTAATACACTTATTAACAGTATACAAAATCTGTTTTAAATTTTTAACAGTTTTTTTAAATATATGTCACACTGATGTGAGCGCTTTAAACAAGATTTCGGGAGAACAACGCATGTAAAACCAAAAATTCAAAGTGTGTTGTAATTATAATGGGTGTGGAATCGTTGGCAGCAGAATTATTTTGACTGATAAAGAAATAATAAAATCATGGAGGTTTGAAGTTTACGTGTCGAAATACCGTGAATTTGTCAATAATTTGGCTTTGTAAAAAGTATGAAATTGTTCATTAAAAAAGGTTTCCGTGGTCCCTGTGATACCCATTGATGTGTCGAATAACGTGTGAAAAATTCAAACTGATTTGGTTGAATAGTTGTTTTGCAATTAGCTGCACCAGTTGAAAAAACAAATTAAAAAAATTCTTTTTGTATAATATAAGAGCAGCTTAATAAATGCCAAAATATTTATTACACTTTATGTTGTATCTACGTAGAAAAAAATGTTTAAAAATACCTTAATTTTTCTGGTGATCAAGGCAGAATGACCCCTTAATTGTGTATGAGTGCATAGTAAAGATTGTAGTCATTTTTGTTATAGCTGAAATTTTTGAAGATACTGCCTCGTAGTTTAGTAATTGTATGTACTCGATTCTTGGAGTGTTCCAAACGTTTTGATTGCAAATACGGTACAGAGACCTGCTTTCGTCGAAAAGAGAAAAGATATTATGAGTTATTTATGTACCTATATCGAGATTTCTTTGAAACAACGTAACAATGTTTCCTCGTCTCTAATTTGAAAGTTTGCACGACAGGTTCATTAGGCAAACTGCTTCAGATACTCCTCAGCTTTAACCTAATTCAATTAGATTCAATTACCAGTATGAAAGTCTGATTGCATGTTGGAAAAACGTTAAGTGGTACAATACTGTGTGAAAACAGAAGCAGCTAATTTATTGCCCGATTATTTGAGGCGTTCATCTTTGTAGTTTAGCATTGCTAAGCATATCAGCGATTTGTAATTCGTAATTGCGTTACTTCCTTCAATTCATCAACTACAAAACGCAACTCTTACACGCATTAATTAGTAATATGTGCATACGTTAGGCAGACGGATTATAATTAGTGGAACGTTGTGTTATTACGGTTAATTATAACAGTAGTAAAGATATCAAAAAATTCTTTGTTCCGTGTTAGAACCTCTGTTTATAATTAATTTTCTTTCTCAGACTTCGCTGTATAATGAATTATTCCGTGCCACATAAAATAGGAGAGAAAATTTGAGAAAATCTTGAATGGAGTCAACTAATTTGTACGCCTCCATGAATCTCTGGTTGACCTGTGTAACTTATACACGAAATAATATTACAAATAACGAACACAGAGCGTGCAGGGTGTGAGAAGCAAGCAGAATGTTAAAGAATAAGGGAAATAGGGGCTCCGATAGTCAGACACACTTAGCAGATCACCATCTGCAGCGGTGTGTCCATAACTTCTCACAATTCGAAACATTCTCTAAGTTAATAAGAACTTCAAATGCATAGGAAAACTGTGCACGAATCTTCTGTAACAAATTGTCGACAGTGTGATATTACATACTCTACACAGTTCTGAATGATATTCATATTTTTAGTTTATTATATTTTACTTTATCATACGGATGATTCTTTTTATATACAAAGGTATACAAATTATTGTCAGGATATGAATAGGAAGTTATTCAGACGCTGTGTTGGTCTGCATGACTCGTTGTGCTTGTACTCTGATGGAAGTACGTGGAATTTTCAAAAAGTTGAGTGTGTTAGCATAAGTACCTATTCGTTAACTTGCACACTTTAGTAACCGGATGGGTGCAACAAAAAGGGGAAGCGTATAGTTTAGGTTTAAACAGAGGAAAACTCCTGACTCGCCAAAGTTAAATGAAGACCATGGAGGAACTGGTTAAAAAAAGGTTTAATTAAAACTACAATCACTACATACATCCTGATAGAACTTCTAGCGATTGCTCTTTCATTAGTATCAAAATAACCAAACACAATGGTCCCTATTCCAAATACCACATTCTACTGCATAAACTTACATACACAACAAACACCTAAAATACAAGAATATTACGCAACATTACTGAAGAAGTAATGCCTATGATGTGTTTCTCTAATGAATTCCTTTTGTTAAGTTCCTATGATCTGACTGTTTTTTACATATCTTTTTAATGTTATGTAATTTTTGCTTTTTAACACCTACTAGTGCATATAAAATTTACCACATAAGCAAATTGTTAGTTTTCATGGCAGTACAGTTTTGAGTTTGGGGTTCATATATTTCGTAATTTTTAACGGTCTCTTCGAGCCGCATTTCAGTTCACCTTCTTTATGCTCTTGTTTGTCTGCTATTTACTTCAGTCACCAGCTAACCGACTCGCGGATCGCACGTTCCGTCTAAACGGTTGCGACTAGTTTCAAAAAGCACACGCAGTATTTTTCGCTGTATCAAAACCTTTTTTGATAATGGTCAAAATTAATGACCGAAACGTTGGAAATTGATATTAACATTTATAATTGCAAAATAACTTTGATTTAATTTAAAAAATAATTGTTAAGAGACCGAACCAGAGCGCCGATACCATATCTTAATATTAGAACATCCTCATTTCGGTACCCTCGGCAAGAGCAACCGAAGAATCTTTTTCCCCATAATTGAAGGACACGATGACCCTGTTCCGAACACTATAAGCTACTGCATAAACTTTCATACACAAGGAAACTTAGCAAAGCCCCACAAACCGTTCAAAACCTAACCCTCTGTACACATTTTGTATACCCACAAACATCGAAACACGCCCAACTCGGATCCCTCGGCAAGAGCAGCCGAAGAATTCCGTCCCCCTCCGTAATTTAATTCCGATTCGATTACCGAGGGTCACCCTAGACGCATCCGCGAGGCGTTTCTGCAAGGTTTCGCAACGGTGGTCGCTGGCTGGCCATTAGGACGCACGCTGGCGCACGTACGTATAATGGCAATCATGTTAATTATTGTAAGTAGAGCCGCGCGCCACCGCCGCAGCCGCAGAGAGCCGGCTGCCTTTTCCTCCTCTTCTTTTCCCGTAGTGGTAACGGCGTGTGCCACCATTACGACGAGCACCTTACCGTGAACGCACGCTATTCATTCCTTTCGTGGCAGAAGGAGACCCCCAACAGCCGAGGAAGAGGGAGGAGTAGCGTGCCGGCGAGGGAGGAGAGGGTCGAAAGGAAGGAAGGTCGAACGAGCGAACCTCAAGTGCACGTTCGAACCGCTTCATCTTTATCCCCTTGCACCGTGACGGGTTCTGTCTGATCGTTCCGCCAATATGTAATACTATGTACACTGATATGCACAGAGTATTTTGCAGAGTACACTGCTACGCAAAAGGGGGGGAGCACTCTGTGAATTGGGGGAAGTATTATTTTAACCGGCATGCGGATTAATGCGAGTCTGACTCAGGGGTAGGGTTTTCCTTCATAATTTAACGGGGGAAAACACTGTAAGAAACAGGAAAAATCGATTTTTTGTTTGTCACATTTTCCGGAAGAAATACGTTTCAAGAATGCTCTCTCCAAATTTTAAGAAGAAATTCGTGAAACTGACGGATATATAGTATTTTCCGTGAAGCGGTGTCAAGCGCACGACCGAATCGAGCGGCACTTTGAACCACAGTCGGGCAAAATGTAATCTAATTACAATTGTGGTCAACCACCTACATTAACGATCACAGGAAAAAATGTGTAATCAACTACACAATTACTCTTGAATCGTAATTTGTAAGTTGTAATTAGATTACATTTTGCCCAACTCTGCTTTGGACGCGTTTTTCTCAGAATTACATTTTTCAACTCTGTTAACAGTACCTATACAGAGAAAACTATACATCCCATTTACACGAGGAATGCCATTTATTGTATAAAAAAACCCGTCTGTGACGTTCAAATTTTTTTAATTAACAGCCTCCTATTTTTTTGCCAACATCGTTACCCCAAAAAATGACTTTTTTCAGTGGTCCGCTATTTTATTATCTTTTGCGATATCGGATTTTTTTTAACGTCACGTAATAGACGTAGGCTTCTAGTTTCTACATATGTTTGTCTTCTTGAATTAAAAATTTCACCGCACCGCACATTTGAAGGAAGAGTATACCGAAAATGGATTCATGAAGTTGATTGAAAAAAATTTATTTTTACCCTTCGAAAGTACATATTAACTATATCTACTAAGCAATATTGATTTACTTGCATTGTTTGGTTGGAAAAAATTCCCGAAAACACCCTTACTTTTTAGACCATTACAGTAGATTTCCCTCTTAAGAACCAGACATCGTAATAACTAATAGAAATAAACTATTTTTCAACTTCATTCAAAAGTTTAATCATTATACAATGACTCTATTTCACCTAATTGTTTCGCTGGACAAATATCTTGGCACGATATTATCAAATTATCTTCACAGATATGAGGTGCTTAGAACAATCCTTTTATGAATGAAACGCGTCTTCCGAGCTTCCAGTTGAGTTCGTAATCTGCATTATCGTGTTTACCCCAATCACACGTTTCATGAATCATTCATGTTTCGAGTCTCCCGGGCTGACCCTCCTCGTGCCCCTTAATTAGACACAGTCCAATTAACACGCCTTTGTAGGACTGTTTCGCGGCGGTGGCGTTAACATTGGCTCGTGTGCATCACGGTGTGTATCATTTTATCTAATTATCCGGGGCACGTAGCGAGGGCTTAAGTACGCGTAGCTGTTGCTGTAACGATATGTTTTCACGATTCCCTCGTTCCGCCCGTGCGTGCCGGCGATCGCGTGCAATTGCACGTTTAAATAATTAAAAAGCGAACGGGAGATTTCGAGGCTCGGAGCCACGATAGGCATCTCTTTCCGCGGTCAAAATTACTTCATTAGCCGTCCTTTTGTTTCGACGTCGCCCTAACGTTCCTACGAAATTTCTTGAGGATGCCTCTTGTCTGAATAGACAATCTCGTCTCCAGTAATTGCTTCGATAAGTTGTTACAGAGGAATTGTTAAAATACAAATTATTGAACTGTGTACGTACTGAGTCATTGGCCTTTTCGAGGACGACTATGCTTTCATTTTAAGATAAAAGTTTTCTTATGACTTATGGTATTTCAATATTCATCTTCTAGTTTTGGCAGATCCTATATTAGAGTTTTCAGATAATAGGTACTCATCGAAATTACTGTTTTTCTGATTGGCGATCCTCTATCTGCAAGAGTAGCTGACGTAGAAAAAAAGAATGTTTGAAGAATTGAGATTTGAGGCGTTCGGGTATGAAGTTTTAAAATTCTATTCCATTTTCAAACTAGTCCAATTAAAACTCCCATTCACAAGCTAGTGAAAATTATTTTATTACCTTGTGACAGGCTCGTTTCACCAATTTATCGCTTTTAACGGTCCTGAGAGGCTCGTTGAAGAACTCGCGGCTCATCGTGGACCTAGAAACGCGGATCAGATGTCTGCACGCGCGAGAATGAATTCGTGATAGGCGATGCAACTCGCGAGAGCGTGCATTAAGGTCGATCTTAATTAGCGAGCAATTTAATTAGGATCGCCAGCGTGACGGTTAGCAATGGGCCAGGTCTAAGTCGGAGGTAAGAAAATGTCGGCGCGTGTTATTAAGACGGGCAGCCTTCCTCATCGTCACGGAAGTTGAACGTGCTGCATTCTCTTCTATGCTATGGGTGCACTGTTAGAAGGATGTCGAAGGCGTTGTCGATTCTCTGACTCTTCCACCTGCATTCCACATTCCTCGATAAGTCATTTCCATGCCTTACTTCTGCGTGCACGATAAGAATTTATCGAAAGTAGATCTTAGCATTGCGGGAAGTTGCACGTAGCGTGAATACCTTCAGCACAGAGCACCATTTCCATCACAGACCATTTATATTCCTTTTCAAATCGGAACTATCCCTTCTAAATAAATACATCCGAAATTTTAGTCATAGGACACAGAAATATTGAGAATGGCTTGTCAGAGTAATCTTACTGCACTCTATGCTGCGTGTCGAGTTATACTGTCCAACAAAATTGAATCTTTTTTCAATAATAATAATCAACAATAATTTGGAAAGCATTTGTCTTCATCATACTCAGTTTTTGAGAAATTCGAATTTGAAACAATAGCAAATTTTCAACTTTGGACATCTTTTGCTTTCAAACAGTAATTGGTATTCTGTTGCTTGTGCCGTCAAATTATTCTATGAACCCTCGCGAACACAACGGTATAAGTTATTATTGAATTATAAACATTTAAATATGTCTAAAGAACAATCAAAGGGAAAAGGACACTCGAAGTGCACCAATTTTTGCAGATATCTTTCTATATATTTCAAAAACTAAGGGTCTAGGAGAAAGTATAAGTACTCCACGCGATGCAACAGACATTCTTCCTTCGGAAACCATCAGCAGAAGTGGTAAAACACATTTTATTTACAATACAGAAACGAAAGAATTTGGTAAAACGTGCGGCGCGGACAGTGACACAGTTTTGCCAAACTCTTTCGGTTCTGTACTGTAAACAAAATACGTTTTACCACTTCTGCTGATGGTTTCCGGAGGAAAAATGTCTGCTGCATCTCGTGGAGTAGTTACATTTTCTTCTAGACCGTTAGTTTTTGAAATATATAGAAACATATTTGCAAAAATTTGTGCATTTCGGGTGTCTTTTTCCTTTGATCGTTGGTTAAACATATTTAAATGTTTATAATTCAATAATAACTTATATCGTTGTGTTCGCGAGGGTTCACAGAATAATTTTACACGAGCAACCGAATACAGTATTGTCTCCGTATGTGCTCGGTTTAGTGCACACGATAGGAGCTTGTCGCTATCCCCCACCATTTCTGTCTCACTCTTGTCCGGCGAAGGCGAGAGCGACATGGAACGAGAGCGAGCGAGAGCCACTGCAAGCGAGCGAGACAGACGACGCGTTGATGTTTTGTCTCGCTCCGTGTTTTCGAGCGTCGTGACAGTCCGTCCTTTGCGTGCGCGACGGGCGTGCGCGATGGTTACAAGCACTTACAGTGAGCACTGGAACGCGCACGCAAAGCGTTCCATCTCGCTCCCCCCTTCGGCCAGAAAAAAGCGAGAAACGAACACTGGGAATTAGGGATCTCTTCACGCTAAGAGCTCAATGTCGGTCCCGACCAGCGAGCACATACGGAGACAATACTGTAATTATTACCGTTTGAACACAAAAGATACCCAAAGCTGAAAATTTACTTGATTGTACATACATAAACAAATATATAAACTAGATTCAGAAACGAACAAAAATATGAAAAACGCATTTAAGACTTCTTAACCACATCGGTATTCTGCCTGCTCTTCCGGAGTGGGAGAAAAGATGGACTTCCGATCCTCGAATATTTGCAGGACCAAATTCAAAGTCAATTTCTTTTCAACACCACGTTACAAGAAAATATATGGTTCCATTGAGAAAACTCCAAGTGACTCTCATTTTTACTGAAAAATACGTTCAACCAATGCTCATCACTGCAACCAGCACTGAACTCAAGCTGCAGAAGTTGAACCCAACTTCTACTTCCATTCACCCTCCTCTGAAACAGCGAGCCTTCAATCGCTTCCGCAATTACCGTTTCTTCAAATTACTAAATGGAAGCCTTACCTATCCCCTTAACCATTCCCCCTGTTGCACCCCTTCTATTATTCTGCTTTGCTCCGAAGACCGCACAGCGATGCAGCAACGTGGCAACGTCCATTCGCAGCGTTATCTGGATTATTATGAAAACGGTCATGCGGTTCTAACGGGCCGGCGAATAATGTTAATTCGGAATCGCGCGCAGGATACCTTTAACGAACCGTGTTCTCCGCGCTGAAACGGATTAATTTAACGAACAAAAATACATATAATATTCGCCGGGTTGTCGGGCGCGGGGTGGCAGCGCTTAAGAATCGAATTTATTAGATCCCATCGAAAGCGGCGCTGGCGAGCTTGAAATTCGGTCGAGTGCAGCTCTCGGAGGCCTAGAGCCGGCCAATTAATTACCGCGAAAGGAAGGAAGGAGCAGGATCACGGGCGCGTTTGAATTTCCACGCGAGGCTTCTCCGCGATGTGCTTGAGCCACCGAGCGTGGCATTCGCATATAATCAGCGGCCTGAAGCTCGATTATGCCTCTCCCTCGTTTGCTCCTTCGCCGCGCCGTTTCTCTCGCTCTGACCGCGGAGGAACCGACTCTATCCCCCGGTACGGTCGTCTACTTCTAGCATATGTGGCGTTCTTTTATTTATTTAGCAGGCCAGGAAGCCGTTAATTCCGCCGGCAGAGCCGCGCTACCTAATTAAAGGTCAGAACGTAGCCGGGTCTTATCCGGGGAACGGCCAGTCGTAAGCGTTCGTTTCCGGCCCTCCGGGTCAACTTTCATAGTACCGCGATAAACGAGATGCCTGGGATCGAATGCTGGATGCTGGTGGCGATTTTCTACGTGGTAGCTCTATTAGAAGTTGGTTTGTAACAGTGTACGGCGGTTTGGAAAGGCGAGTCGAGGGAGTTTAAGGTTTGCTGCAAGGATGCTTGGTATGTGTTGGTGGAAAGGGGCATCTGGATTGCAGGGATTTCATTCTTCAGGGTTTTAGTCATTTTGTTTATAATTGTGTGATGAACGAGGTGTCTGGCATTGAATATTAAATGCTGGTGGTGATTTTATAGTAGCTTTATTAGATGCTGGTTTGTAGTTTGTAGGAGTGTATTGTGGTTTGGAATGGAGAGTCGAAGGAAGTTTGAGATGTGTTAGTCGTGTTTCATTTGTAGTGTGGAAAATATATATATTTCCTACTGTAGGTATTTTTCTGTTTCGTTGGGATCGTGACGGAAAATGTTCGAAAAGTCAGAATGCAACTTGATCTTTGTATTTTTTCTTATTTATATAAATATTCGTGGCGTGGTACAGTGGTTTATGAGAATGCTACCTTATGTGTTAGGAAATAAGAAAACTTTGGTATAGGGAACATTATTTCTTTCATTTCCCTTTTTGCTTATTTTCTATATAACATATATATATATATAGTACGTATTGAGGTTTGATAGTAACAATATCCTTTTAATAAATCTAACAATGGCATTACTTCTAACTCGTAAATCAGCTTGTCGAGTTTATGTGTATATCATTATTTATAATGTAATAAAATTTATATCATGGAAAGATCAATTTATTTAAATAAAATAATTAACTATATCTGTACTGTATGAAGTAACCTAAGATTTATGAAGCAGATCTTCTGGGTTATCAGCATATCAATGTTAAATACATATGAAAACTACTGATCACTGAATCATTTTTAATAAACAATTTAAGTATTCATTTACAGCTTACAACTCGCCAGTAAAAAATGTTTACCCTAATTCTGCATTTCTGTCTGTTCCAGGTAAGTCAGCCGCACAAGTACTCCACGAGCTCCTAGCATCTGTAAGTACTACATAGAGTTTCAAACATTTTACTCCCAATAACCCAACACCAAAATCCATCTCTCTATCAAAACTCACCCCTCCAACGCGCATAAACAGTAACTCGATCACCAGACCTGCCAAAACCATATCACGAGTTATTGCTTAACACGTTGCGTCCGGCACCAAAAATAGTTGACCTTCACCTAAATACAAGAAACAGTTGTACCATGGTGAAAAAATTGCAAATTTGTAACGACATGCACACACCGATGAACACGTTCGTACTGAATGCGTATGCGAACGGAAAATTCGGTACCTGAAAAATTCTTCTTCATCTTCCACATTTATTGGGACCGGGCCCAAGAGTCCCATGACGTGACCGTACACGTCACCAGGACGCAACGTGTTAAACGCTAATTTATGACTCGAGA
The DNA here is from genome assembly GCA_929113495.1 of Andrena minutula. NCBI lineage: Eukaryota > Metazoa > Arthropoda > Insecta > Hymenoptera > Andrenidae > Andrena > Andrena minutula. The sequence continues at coordinate 21,296,583 of OV815994.1, forward strand.
ATGCGAACTCGGCTACGGTTGTCTCCAGACTGTCTTCCTGAGCCACCTCCCCACACAGCATCATAACACTGCAGCAACGTCTCTGCAATGATGCGGTACAAGATTGCAATGTTGCCCCATAGCATTGCAGAGACGTTGCAGGTTGAGTCCTATGTCCGCCTTCGCAATATTGCGGGTCTGTATTTTAAGTTGCGGCGATGAGTGCGTATATGTGAATTATTTGTGCGTGAATTTTTCATTTGTGGAATGTATAAATGTGAATGTGTGCTGGTAGCGTCACGGGTGGTAAAAAGTGGCAGTCATCTTCCTCATTCTCTCAATGCTATACAGTAGTATTCCCCCAATTTTTTCACCGCTGAAAGGAATTTGAAATTGCTGTACTGTAAAATCAGGAGAACCGGATATATCAGTATTGCAGGAGCGTTGCCACTGCAAAATTAAAGGAATATTACACAGAAATGTGGGTACAATTTCGCTGGGGCGTTGCCACTGCAATATTGCACGTCGATGTGCGCGCAATATTGCTGAAATATTATAGGATCGGTGCCACTGGAACATTGCACGGCAACGAACTTGCAATATTGCTGCAATATTGCGGGATCGTTGCCACTCCAATAATGCACAACAACATTGCAGCATCGTTCCTGCAATATTGCAATGTAACCTGCAACAACACAATATTGCAATGTAACCTGCAACAACACAATATTGCAGCAACGTTCCTGCAACACTGCTGCAACGAGGTGTGCTGTATGGGTCAGGGTACCCTCCTTCCCCCTCGACCCTGAATGTCTTCAATGCCCTCTCATATCTCTCCAGCTTTTCTATCGCGAAACCTTCCCCACGCAGGCCGCCGTACCGCGACTAACACAAGGCGCGGCCCACCAATATCTTACAATATCAAAATCCATTTCACCTCCTCTCCCAACAGTACCCACCATCAACCACTCCCAATCATCTATCCACACGATTCCACATCATTACACCACAAGCTGGTCACTCGCAGCTAACCCACATCCACGCGATCCAGCGTCTAATCGCGGTCCAATTTGTCCAGCGTTTCGTAACCAATACACCGTGTTCACCGTTGAACGATATTTCCTCCGTTGACGAGGTCGATGTCAACGTTTACAGATGCCAGGCACGCAGCCCTGTCCCCCGATTGAAATGGATGAAACGTCGTAGGTACGTATTGAGCGGCTCGCGATTCCCCTGCGTGAGAGGTCGAAATGAAATCATTAGCCGTCGAACGGGCCCCGTAGGCTCGGGTTCCCGCTAATGGCCCCGGCGTATATATGCCGGCTAAATAATGGTATTGTACCGATCGGATTTCTATCGTTAACAAGCGATGGTGTCCGCGTAAAAAGATATCGCGGCTGACCGTAACTCAGCCGCTCCCACAATGAGCGGCCGGGCTCGCGGCATTAACGCACTTCGTTACTCGCCGATCGACAGAAACCAGCCGCCTTCTATGGTATGCCAACGCATAACGCACCGCTAATGAAACCGAGACTACGATAGCTGCTTGTACGAGAACCATTTACCCTGGTACGACACTTTGGAGCTGCGTTTCCGTGCTCCGCCTTTGGGAAGGGGTGTCTGTAGCGGCTGGCAGTGGCGCACTCGGGATTTAATCTTGGAGGGAGCCGAGTTGAGGGGATAAAATATATTTTGAATGGAAATTCAATCAAATTCATTAGGTGAAAAACGAGTCTTTTTCTTTTTACAAAGCTCTTGAATTACTTCACTCGTGATTACATTAATCTTCTTTTTCTTTGGGGTGTGGCAAGACCCTTTGACCTTCGCTCTGGGTGCGCCACTGGCGGCTGGATATTGTGAGGTTTGGTAAATTGCGTGTGCGGTAGTAGGAGCTTTGAAGTTTTATAAATTTTATACTTAATTGGCTTGGATCAAAATTGTTAGTGATTCTGATGGAGTTGGTGAATATTGGTGATGTGGGATTCTGTTGAACGTCATGTGTGGGAGTAGGAATTTGAAAAATGGGGTAAAATTTGATGTGCAATTGGGAACATTAAGTTGGGTTATTATTGAAATTTTACACTTGGTCAAACTTGTTATATGAGTATGATGGAGTTTGCGATGGTAGTTATTCCAAAACGCCACGTATGGAACTTTATAAGTAAGAGTGTCGAAAGTGGGTCAAATTATATATGCAATTAAAAAATTTAATTTGTATCACTATTGAGCTCGAATACTTAGAATCAGTTAACATTATTTGTGTTCTCGCTCCCTGTGCGTTAAATAGCATGGCGTCTCAAAGAAATGTGTGTGGTTCGAATGTAGTCGCGTGTATGGCTTCTTTTTATACTGAAATCGTTGGCTTGGCGTTCTATAGAGTTGTCATTTGCATTCTTTGGATAATACCCAACCGCAAATTAAGCTGACAGTAGGAATTATCGCAACAAAAAACAGGCACATATACAGTCTTTTTTGCATTCTACTATTTCAACACCACGCTATGTTACCAATAAGAACTTAGTTCCTGCGAGTACAACAAAAATAACAGAAAATTAACACTTTAACTGCAATGCCCACCATCTACGGCTGATATTATTACAGTCTTGTTGAGCCATATGCGCCACATATGGCAAGTGGGACGTAATCGGATTTTTCATTGAATTCTAAACCACAGCTTCTGACGAAACATTGCTTACAACTCTCTTCTCCCAGGAAAAGCTTCAGCCACGGTATGCTTACTAGGGCTGAGACTATTTGTCGAATTTTTCGGTATTCGAATATTCGAATACTTCAGTTGCTCAATTATTTGTCGAATATAATTCGAATATCCAAGTATTCGAATACTATTCGAATATTTAAGTATTCGAATATTTGAGTATTCGAATATTGATGTATTCGAATAGTGTGGTGTGAATTATAAATCAAGTTCTTTGGGTTCATTTGTCAGGTGAAATCTTGTAAGCTAATTTTGACCCACTTCACACCATACTATTCGAATACATCAGTATTCGAATATATCGGTATTCGAATAGTATTTGAATACTGCTCTATTCGAATAGTATTCGAATACTCCTCTATTCGAATACAGCGATATTCGAATAGTATTCGAATAATAACATTCGAATACTCAAATATTCGAAGTTTATTCGTAGCATTCGAATACTTGTAAAATATTCGAATATTAAATTATTCGAATAGTCCCAGCCCTAGTTGCTGACACGAACCTCTGAAGTTAAATCAACTGAAAAACACTGAAGAAACACACAAATCCTTATCCCACCCTATATTAGATAAATTAAAACACTCTTATATCCAAAGCCTGGCATTTTAAACATATCCACATAACATCAATCCTTTTCCATCATCTTCAAACCAGCACCACCTCAGTCAAATGAACCTACCCAAAAATGCCACTCATCAGTCACAGAACTGCCTCTCCCAAAAGTTTCCTCATTCCCTGCATCCAAATCTTAAGCACCTTCAATCATCACAACGTCCATCCAACCACTCCAAACTCCCCCAAAAACCAACTACCCCACAATCCATCGACACAAGCAGTCATTTAATTCCACGCGCCGTACCATTACCCAGGCGTAACCTCCACTTTCCTAACAGCCAACAGATCAAGCGTCGTGTCGATTCGCGGCGCGATTAATGGCCCAACGGTTCCATTCCATTTCCCGACGAACCCTGCGCGGCGCTCGCCCTCGATCGAGCGTTCTTTAGAAAGGGAGTCGGGAATATCGAGGCTGGAGTATAAATTTCCCAGGGATTATGTAAACTCTCGGAGGATAAGCAACCTACGGGCGCTGTGTAAAAACGTATCGATCCGTGTGCACGTTCGCGGGTACGCATAACGCACTGTGCAACGACGCAACGAGAGTCTCATAGCCCGACATTACGCATTCGACCGCTGCTCCTCTCGTACGACACGACGGAGCGGCTCGTTTGTGGCTCTCTGCTTCTCTCTTTCCTCCTGGCCGGCCGTTTCTTACACGGCCTGGCCGTTCGTGGGACCCGCGAGAGGAGAGAACAAAGTTTCATCGATTCAATAAATTCCCATTAGGTCGATCTTGTCGGGATGTAAGGTCTCCGCGGTATCTGCTAACTGGTTTCCACCGTTTGTACGTCGTTACTCCTATCGTTGCCCCGTCGCGACGTAATATTATTTGTTAAATAATCTGTCCCGCGCGATTTACGATTCTTAATCTGCGACGGGGCACTCTGATTGCCCTGCTGTTAGGTAGTACGTGGTAGATGGCTGTTTAATTGCGCTTGATTTGGTTCACGGCCTAACATCGGGAGCGTGGAAATTAATGGCCCTCGTGGTGGAAGGTAATGGGAATGTTGCTGATATTTGTTTCGACAAGTTACGTAAACTAAGGGCGATTGCACCCAGGTACCATTATTAATATTAGTACTGATGAGATCAACGGGTGGAAACCTTTAGTACACAGAATATATTGTGGGTAAAATTAATTTAAATAGCACACTTCAATAGTAGATAGGTAAGTATAATAGTACTATATGCGAAGTTGGTTACCTAATTGTCTGTACAAAGAATTTCGGAATGAGTTAACCGAACCAGAGAAATTGTCACATTCTCCGAGGTGCGCATTTGCTTCAGATATGCATCGGTTGATTGGATTCGTAGCGCTACATTTGTAATTGTGTGTAATCTGTTGTTCTAATTCAAATCTGCTTTTCAATCAAATCCATTTAAAATATTTCCCATCAATTTCACTATCACTCAAATTAAAAACACAAGGCTAATAATTCCTCTAAAACATCAAAAGCATCCCGCAGAATCTATTTCGCAACGAATGAAAACCCAAGAAGCCCAGAACACTCATCATGAAGACAGGCCAGACTCGAGGCTTTTTTCAGCCCGAGACGAATTTGAGCTTTTTGATGACCTTATTCTAAATTTGTATTCGCAGCTTAGAACATTAACAGTACAACTTGTTACATTTGAAGAGTAACGGGGGAAAACAAAGAACGTCACAAAACAGCTTTATTGAGAAAATCAAGTTTTAACGCTTTAGTCCATCAGTGAAAAAACAAGGTGCAAGTAGGAAGACTGGTGACATTCCTTGTTTTGTTCCAGTGAATGGTGGACGTTTCCTATTTTAACCAATACACCAAATCTTTAACGTTGTCTTATTACGGCATTTCTACTTTATAACCCTTTGTGACGCTCCAGTTTTGTAGCTCGCAGTTGCCATCCCCAAAATACGTTATACATCTAAGAATCCCCAAAAATGGACATTCCCTGTTTTACCCTTACCCTTCATGTGATTTCAAACTTTATTTTAAAAAACGCTAACAATGAAAAATCTTTTTGAGCCCCTTGTCAATATTATGCCCTAGGCAGCCGCCTAATTTTGCTTATACGGTCGAACCGGGCCTGCTTTAAGAAAAACCATCGGAGTCACAGAGACTTACATCCCTCCCAGCCACGGAGTCGTCCATCACCGCTCCTTAACTACTAATTATTTAACAGCCTTCGTCTAATCGCCGACTCCGGCGATTAGATCGCCGCGATACCTCGGATATCCCTCATAAATCAACGCTGAAGGGGACATCGTGAGTATCAATAATTACCCGCCCCCGGAGACTTGCGGAGTGCGGTGTTGTTCCCAGTCGGCGACAGGTCGCGCGAGGTGGGTTTTCGCGTGGCACGCAGGGAAAAGAAATAGCTTGTTATTAGACGAGCGCGTGAGTATATCCACGTCGCCAGAGCTGGTGGTAATTAACGAGCTACCGGTTGTGCGACCGTCGCGGCAATTAACAACGTTCCTCACCTATTTGCTGCAGCGGCGGGCAGGCCAGGAGCGATCCGACTATGACGTCAGGGGAGGGGCAGGGGGAGGCAGGGTCGATCGATAAATCGGTATCTGGCATTCAGGTCGAATCCCCGTGGCTCGATACGTGACTGCTCGGCTCGATCGAATATCTACCGGGGACCGCTATTCGTGCTCCACGACGAGAACGCTTGATTGAAAGTAACGACTAGGTGGCACGACGCCGGGCACGCATTCGTAGTCTTGTTCCCCCGATTCTAAATAGTGGCTGGCTACACCACTGCGACCACTCTTCCGGTCTTCTGGCTGTTTCTTTCCGGCTGTTTCTCGTTTTTCGTTGGTACGGTGGCTGTTTATTATGTTCGTAGATTGGAAGGTACAGTGGGTGGTCCGATTATTAGAGCCACATTATGAAAAATATGTTTTTTTTTTGTGTTTGTGTAGAAATAGTTATGTTACCATTCATGTAACAGATAATGTTGCCTACAGTGTTGCCAAGTGTATATTTGCAATTTGCAAACATCAACACTTCCTAAAAAAGTAATAAGAATTCAGTGTAACTATGCTTTAATAGTTAATAATACAATAATAATGGAAATAGTATTCATTTATAATAAATAATATGTTAAATAATAATTATACCAAATAAATATTAATTTAAAATTTTGGTCACCCCTGTAGTTGGGTATATTAACCCAGATATGCCTGAATTTTTCGCGAGAACGTTGTTTTTATAACTGTACTGTACACTATAGATGACTAACCCAGCACTGCTATTACGCTTATACGATAAGGTAGACTATGCTCCAACTGCACACGCAAAAAATCAGAACATTAAATGTGTACAGGGTTATGAAAAATTGCAAAATAAAATTACTTTACAATTATCCTCCTGCAAGGATCCTTCTGGAAAGATGATAGGCTTATGTAGGTTTACTGGGTTGTTGTGCCACGGCAAACAACGACAATAATAATTAACAGATACTGAGAAATAGCATTGGGTCTGTCATGGAAGTATAAAGTATCAGATATAGTTTCTATAGAACTACAATAAAGAGTTTTCAGTGGTAGAATGTTACGGTTTGGATGAAGGGAATGTAACTTCTGGGAGGTTTCCTGAATCCACAGACTCCAGAGCCAGACTTGCAACGAGAGGACTTTATTTTTCTTATAATATCCGCGTTAACAACTAAAAGTAGGTCACTGACCACTGTGCTGGCTGATAGAGGTTCCATGCGACCTTAAGTTGGAGTTTAACTGACTTTTTTGGGGTTGGATACAAGGGCTTTTATATGCAAATCCAACAGAACGGTGTGAGTTGGTGGGGGACATGTGAAAAGGAAGTCACGTAGGTCTTCATACCTTAGAATTTAAAATTGCATCGGCGATAAGACCATCAACGGCGATCGCGTCATTGCTACTAATTGTAAGTTGAGGAAATAAGGAAATGCACTGTGCAGGTGATAAATAAAGCTACCGAATCTAGAGGAAACATAAAATAAGTCTAAGCAATGCACACCGATACAATCTCAACAGTCTTAACTGTTAAGCCAATTATAAGTTCTCTTGGGGTGCTGGGTAAACAACCACTATTAAAATTCCCCCACTATTTCAAACCAGCCCTGGTTACCCATACAGCACACTTCGTTGCAGATGTATTACAGGAACGCTGCTGCAATATTGCGTTGTTACAGGTTGCATCGCAATATTGTAGGAACGTTCCTGCAATATTGTCGTGCATTATTGGAGTGGCAATGATCTTACAATATTGCATTAATATTGCAAGAACGTTGCCGTGCAATGTTCCACTGGCAACGATCTTACAATATTTCGGCAATATTGCGCGCAAATCGATGTGCAATGTTTCAGTGGCAACGATCCAGCAAAATTGCTTACATATTGCCGTGCAATACTGTAGTGGAAATATTGCAGAAACAGTACAGCAATATTCTGAAGCAACTATGACTTTGTCGAAATTTGAAATATGACGTCGAGTAGATTCTACAGCATGTTACATTTAACTGAATATAAATTTCTCGTTGGCCGTATTATTGCCGTTTCGTTGCAGAATCATTGCCGGAACGTTGCAGGACTACGTGTTTGCAATGCTGCCGCAACATTGCAAAAATACACACCTGCAATATTACGAAGGCGGACATAGGACTGAATCTGCAACGTATCTGCAATATTATGGTGCAACATTACAATCTTGCACCGCAATATTGCAGAGACGTTGCTGCAATGTTATGGTGCTGTGTCGGTAGTAGCCACAGAAATGTGTAACATAAAAATATCCAAGCACGATTTAAACACGATGGAACAGAATAGACGGGACGAATTTGAAGCAGCAGTTGCTGGAACACCTGAAAGTTAACTCGACAAGTGTCCCATCGTGATCTCGATCAGGCATCGAGCAAAAGGAACCTACAAGTCGATCATCGAACGGGGACCTCTCAGAAACACGACACTACATGGGTATCACGATAGAATGTATCTAAACGAAGTAAGAACACGTTGTAATAAAAGTTTACTACATTCCCCGCGTTAAATCATCTCATATTACGTTCTTCGTGGCGTGTTTCGGTCATACAGAATACAGAAACATAGAAGAGGCTTATCCGTTATGGAAAAGCGTAAAAGGGGCGACGGACACTTGAGGAGCAATAAATCCAGCTCGAATGGCTTGTAAGCTGGCGTGTGTACATGCGTGGTTATTGTGGTCACTGTTTGAGCTGCACTCAACATATCGTAAAATAAAATTTGTAGCACGGCGTGTCACCGCCGTGGACGTAATCGTGACGCGAGCGCAGTTTAAACCGGAACTCTGCAGGCGTGAAATAGCTGTCGCCGACGAGGTATAATTGGAATCTGATTAAGGATTGAAATATGAGGATACCTTCTGTTAAGTCCTGGTGATATCTTCACTGCAACTTCTATGTATGTGTTCTGTTGTCCAAGAATGAGGGGACAGATGGTGTTCACGGTTTCGAATTAAGAGTAGTGTCTGTGTATATCATGTGCATAGAAAACCCCTTCAGTTTCCAATGGCGTTTATGATATCGCTTTATAGATGACCTGAGTGGATTTCCAACAGTGTCACGTCTATTCTATAAACTATATGTGTCTCAAGGCCTGGAGGCTTGTTTCATGGGTGTTTTGTCTGCAGGAGCATGGTCAAGAAGGTTTAGCCAAAGATTTAAAAGTGTTTTGGAAGAGGGGTATATTTGAGTTCAATGTACCTAAGTCTTAATTAGTGTTTAATTGAGTTACAATTATTTAGTTAATTGAAATTTTTTTCGACTCCTGGTGGAAATAGAATGTAATTTGCAAACATCGATACCTACTTCATAAAAACTGTGGGTGGGTGATATGATTAATTCTTCAGGCACAGAGATTACTCAAATAGGGTAAAGGACCCAATTACTGGCAGTCAACCCAATTACTGTCACCTTAAGCTATTTTACTTAAAATAACGAATAAATAAATGTTTAAGTAAAATAGCTTAAGGTGACAGTAATTGGGTTGGCTGTCAGTAATTGCGTCCTTTACCCTACCCTAGAATAATTCTATCTTTTAGTCTCTTCTCAGAGAAGACACTTTCATGGCTTGTTACTAGTATTCCAGATGAATTTAGCTTTAGCTTTAGAATTTATAATATACTTGAAAGAAGAATCATGAACCACAGAAGTGTGACGTTCGAGGAAGCCTTTAGAATAATACGAAAACTAAAACCACAAGATTGGTCCTGAATTTCAGGACATTCACCACGTCCAGGACGTCCTTATTTTAGACAGGGCGTATCCCACCACAATTCCTCCAGAACTCACGGAAAATCAATTACGCGGGCGTCTACTGTGAGCATCAAAGGAATCGCGGACGAGGATACGAACGGCTCTGTGAATGAAAGGGGAGCTAGACGTGAATGGGAGAGGAGGAGCGGACAGAAGGAAGAGGCGAAGGAGAAGATGAAGAGTTCCTCTGCCATCATTCGAGTGGTCACATAACGTGACGTGTGAGCGATGCTTACTCTCCCACAACGAGCACCGGTAGTAGATGATGCTATAATGGTTGGGAGTCGGACATGTGAGCGCGGACAGGAAGTCCAGGTTCCTATACCAAGACGCGGCGTCACGCGGATCTTCGCATGGAGGCCTTGCAAACCTCCTACGTGTCACGCAACTCATTCACCAGCTTTTCCACGTTGCATTAAGTCCCATTACCCCTGGAGGACTGACCGTGGCTGCTCCAGCGGCTAGCACGCATGCGTTCGATGTTGAAAAAAATTAATTATCCTTAAATGATACGCGGCCGTGGATACCGCGGCTCCCTTATCACAACGAGCAACCGTGAACGCTACTTCCACGGATGCTAACGCGAGCAAGACCCGTTTTATGAATCCCTTATTCTTCCTCCTTCCTTTCTTGCGCCTCTTTCCTTTCCAGATTTCACGTGACCCTGAAGAATGCGTGCTGGTAGGATACGGAGTGACTAGCCTTCAGGGTCTGCTGAGTAGACGTTGCTGAAACTGGGCATCTGCTGTTTACATTTCTCCATTGTCTGGACTTGTGCCTTTGAATGGTAGAAGGCAGTGGGAGGGTTTGTGGCGTTGGATACGGTTTGACGAGGTTTGAAGGGGATTTTTTATATATATATACTTCAGGCTTTCTAGCATTTGAAATTGTTTAAGTTTGTTAGCTTTGATAATATATTGAACAAAGTTGTTGAAGGGGCTTTTCGATGGGTGTTGGTAAATGTTGAAGTTGCGGGCCATACGTGTGAATTTTATAAGATTTTATTTGGCTGACTCAGTAATTAAATAATGTGACTAATTGTTAATTAAATAATATCAGCCACTGTGATACGTGAGTGGAAAAGATTCGTACAATGAAAATATCAAGCGAACAATATCCAGTGTTCTTCATGGTGCCGCCTCTCAGCGCGAAGGCCTCCTTGGATGTCGTTGACCCACCGACAGGAAGATCATGACGCGTTGCGTAAGAGGACATTATCGTAGAGCCGCGCAGCAGGTTACAATTTCATTCATGAATCCCTCTCTGTCTCCCTTCCGTTCCTTCCCTCCTCGTACGCGTATTTACTTTCTCTGGACGCATCCTCAGGCCCCCATCCTCACGAGTTGACCACGTTTCCCGATTTCTTTTTTCCTTCCCGTCGCCTTGATTCCCAGGCACGGATGGAGGACAATTAAGCAGGAAATTGGGATAATTTAAAGTAAATTTCCTATGACTCGCCTGAAATAATATTGACCTTTTGGTCTGGTACATTGCAAACTGAATTAACCAAATGTTTAATAACAGTATCGATAATAACATCGTGATCTTCGTCAAACCTTCTCGATACTTTCCCAACTTCCTCATTGCTGGTTCAAGCTCTCGGTTCCCAGTCATACCACACTCTTCAATATTTCCATTTCACTCACAATTGTCCTCAAAACAAAGCACACGCTACCTAACCACCTACCCGATCAGGCCACATAAAATTCCATCTCCAGAGACATTTCCAACGAACCATTCCCACCCCCCGTTTCGATACACGCACCCATTCATCGCGCTACTCAAGCATCCTCCCCCTGTGAAAACAATCCTTCCCAGATTTCCCCTCTTCCTAAATCCCTCAAGGCCCCGAAGTCAGGGGTCTCGAACGCCTCCCATAAATCTGTCTCCCGGTCGCGTCAGGGCCCGTTCCGAGCCGAAGGCTCCGTCTTCCAGAGGCAGGAATTATTGCGTCGCGTCCACCTCCTCGGAGGGATCATACGCGGGGCCCGGATTAAAAAACGCGGCCATATTCAGCGGCCAGTCGAAAGCGAAATTTACAACACCCCGTCCAGAGTAAATCCGCCGTCTCTCCTGCCACTGGGTCGGCGGCTTTTTCCCTTCCACGACCCGTGGCCCGCTAGAATAAAGAACGCTGCGGCGTGTCTACAAGTGTGAGACAAGAGGGGCCCGATATTGCCGCCTTATAATAAGACAGTATCGCATGAACGGGCCCGGCGTCGGGCCCCGCCACAGAGGGCGGTCTGAACAATGGGCTGAATATCCGCGGAGCCAGGCGAAAGCAGCGGGCCCCGGACGGGCGCGCGGTGTGTGTAACAAGGACCCACACTCGGGGCCCGCACGGCCGCGCCGCGGCAAAGAGGGCACCGAGCGAGAGCAGCGTGCAGGGCGTGGATGGAGGAGCAATGCACGCCATATATCAACATCGTACCGATAACGAGGTCCCCAGGAGGCTACCGGTCGTGGAGGACGCCGACCGCAGCTAACTTTGGTCGCGGCACGAACCCTCCGTCTCCGGCTCCCCTCCACTCGAACCTGAGGCCCCGCTGCGGGGCCCCGGCGAATGAAAAAGCGGGGACGCGTCCAGCGAAAACGTTCGACACGTCCGGCAATAATTTACCGCCGCCCTGCCCTCGTACGATCCGCCGTGATTTTCGCTGGGCCCTACTGCGCGTCACTGGTTGCTTCATTCCACGTTTGCGAAGGGTTTGATGAGTGGATTCTGGGATACTGGACCCTGGGGTGTAGAACTAGAGGGGTGATGGGTGTTTTTGTGTTGTGGGCAACGTGGTGTTGTGGGAATTGCTTTGATGAGTTCGGAGGAAAATGATTTTTGAGGGTGGTGAGGTTTTAGGGTTGAATGGGGTCTAGTATTTAGCGTAAATGAGGAATTAATGGTGGGTGTTGGATAATGTTTGATTGATAGTTGTCACCCGTCTGGTGCATTTGAGGAGATGTTCTTTGAGTGTTAGAAGTTGTTTTCTTTTACGAAATAGGTAGAATCTATAGACAATTCTGTGGACGGAGGAAGAAATGAGTATATAAGTTTTGCAACGAATGCATTGGGTGATCATGGTATTTGATTTTCTAGTTGGTCAGCAATCGAATTTCGGTAGCCGTTCCTGATAGAAGGTAGATGGTAGTTCGTCACTACATTTCCTGTAGGTATAAAACATATAAAATCTACCGTAAGCTTCTAAGCTCATTTTCCCTGAAATAGCAAAGTAAAACTTGTGATTACAGCCGTCTACAAATGAAATTTAAAAATCTCTCCCAAATAACACAACGGAAACTAGAATTAATCTTTCAATGCGACTTACCTCCCGAAGTATCAACGTGCCACTAAGCATCACATTTTCTCACAAATTTTCACACCCCACAAAACGAATTCTTTCAAATTCTATTCCCATTATCCATCAACTCAGAATTCCATTTCCATTCATCCTCAGTTAAATTCTCCACCTGTACCGAACCTCGCGATTCGTAAGGTGCACGGTGAATGATAGACACGTGCTGGTGGGTTCAGTTAGGAAAAACGAAGGAAGGAAAGGTTGGAGAACGGCGGGCGTGCACCGTGGCAAATGAATAATGCATCAGGCCGACAAATTTATTAATTGCACGATGCGGATCCGCTGATATTCCCGTGAACATGCAAATCGTGGCGGCGCGCATTATTGTCCAGCATTGTTCACCGCCTCGTTCACGACCATATTGGACGCCAAGAGCGGCGTAAATCCGCCACGGAAAGCAAAGAAAACTGCGCCTCTTAAATTAGTTAGATAAGAGTTTTAGCGCTGATCCGTTGGCTGGACGCAATTGTGCTTGTAGAACGCCTCGAGATAACGCGTTTCACCGTCGTATTTATTTCGTTGCTTCGAACTGCCGTTTTCGGTCGAGCCACTTTTCGCCACGCTGCTCGCTCCAGCGCGCCGCATTTATGACGTGAATTCGTTTGGCGAAAATTTATTCACAACACTGGCGAAACTACGCTTCTGTGTCTGTTTATAGCGAGAGAGTTAGATCGACTAGGTATTCATTTTTGCTGTGCTGAATGTTGTGGGTTTTGGAGGTAGGACTTCATAGAGGACAATTAAGTCAGTTTTGGTTTTATGCATTCTTCCATTTGATTGCAAACAGACAAATTACTGTAGATGATTGCTACGTTTGGTAGTGTTCAACTGAGGTGATTGTTGAAAAGGGTAATTATAGAAGATAGATGTCAATTAATATAGTGATAACAATAATAAAAATTGGAACTATTTAAGTACTACTTACTAAGAATAGCCTAGAAGACACTTTCCCCGTGTATCGGGCATCATTAAGGATTCTTACCGTATAGATACTTGCAAACACACACACACACGCTTCGTCTTTTAATAATTCCAAACAACACAGGAAACTTTCCTCCCACACTCGATGTATAACATCATAGACTAACTGCCATTCCACCTGAAACACTGTTGTGACTGAACACTGGTACGTCATTCATTCATTCATTCCCTAGCGTTCTTAACCTGTTTACTGGAGAAGACGGGTTAACTCATTCGAGAATACCTTTGCGTTGGGCAACACGAGTCAAATCGTTATGAAAATTTGGAAACATCAGTCATACAAAAGGAGTAAATAATGACAAAGATTATATATAGCATTTACCGTCGACGTAGTGAGTTAATTTACCTTACTAATAATTATTAAACATGCAATTCTTAATCCTCGAAGGACAGACTGTTAGGTCACGTGGAAGTCACTTGGATCAGTTTGGATCCATATTAATCTGTAGGGGACCGGAAAATTCCTGTTTGGGGCTTTGAATAAGCACACTACTTAAAATGATTTAAAGAATGATTGTATTTTTGTGCATGTTCGACTATAAATTCGTAATGTTCAAAAGTACAAAAAATACGACAAAGTAAAATAATTCCTGAAACAACACAAAAATAACAAAAATAATAAATAAAAACAAGGAAAGCAGAAAAAGAGAAGAAAAAATTATACAAAAACTTTCCACGCCTACGCCACGTCATTAGTTCTGGGTAACGCTAAAAGATACTTCTCTGAATTTTGGTACGTGTTCATTCGGTTAGGTCAGAAAAAGTGTCACGTAGGTCGAACATTTTTACAATCCAACTACAGATTCGTAATTAGCAGTATCAAAATCTTCCAGGCATACTGTATTTTTGAAATTAAAAATATTAAAAATTGTATTACTGCTCTGGACCGGCAAAGCCCCTTTCGGGGCTTTGTGCAAATCCTCTAAGGGGCCGTTCTTAAATTACGTAAGGGTAATTTTCACGATTTCTTACCCCCTCCCTCCCCCAGTATAAGAATTCGTAAGATTTGATATTGCAACCCCCTTCTTACGTAATATTTTTTACATTAAATTTTTCAGTTATTAAAATTCTTTTAAACATTTACATAATTCAATTAACTCAGTTTGGGGAAATTTAAACTAAAACAACTTTTTTGAACATGATAGAATTTGCATTTATTGTATTAATTTGTTAAAAAATATTACGTAAGACGATACTTGACTCCTCCCTCCCCCT
Source organism: Andrena minutula (assembly GCA_929113495.1). Taxonomy (NCBI): domain Eukaryota; kingdom Metazoa; phylum Arthropoda; class Insecta; order Hymenoptera; family Andrenidae; genus Andrena; species Andrena minutula. Next base: position 21,311,703 of record OV815994.1, read on the forward strand.
TGTAAGAAAACGTAAGAAATTCGCGACCCCCTCCCACCCCAAAAAGCCTTACGTAATTTAAGAACGACCCCTAATTCTGCACAAAATATACGTTATATATAAATTTTTGGAAATTGGAAGCCACTATTTTTTTTTTATAAAAAGCCGACCCTCTAAAGTTAATTATTCTACTATATGCATTTTAAACGACGTTAATTTCTTAGAGCAAAAAAAAAATAATTTTCCTATTTCTGAAGTCTTCCCTACTGTTATTAACTAACTACACTTGGTACCGTTACGCTTGGACCCAAAAACACCCAGCACAGCCGACTGGAGATTAATACACTAGAGACCCTTCTAATCAAGAAACTACTCACTTGACAAATTAAACCAGCCTCTCCTGTACCCCCGAATCTACCCAAAAAGTTCACAAATGTACATATTTCCTAAAAATTCCCCAACAACTTCTACCATTCAACTACCCCCACCCACCCTACACCAACACCAGGAGTGACCTCCACATCACCCTATCACTTTAATTCAGAAACACCTTTAAAAAAACACTCCCACTATGTCCCTCCCTATTTCAACTAAATCCCCCACGACTCGAAGCCATATTCCCCGTGCCAGTTGAGCAGACGCGAGCAAGGCCCAGCGAAAATTTCGAAAAGGCCAAGTTTTTGCCGCCAAGCAGCGGATGGGTGGGGGGCATTAAGGCCTGCACTCGCGACTGAAACAAGCCAGCGCAGAAGAGGCCGCTGGGCAGGACATTGTAGGGCTTATATGGCGATCCGGCATAAATCAAAGGGCTAATATACTGCGGGGCCCGGTAATGCAGCCGCCGCGCGACGGAGGTCTTTTTATCGGCGGAGTAAGACAATACGCATTTACATACGCGCGAGCCCTCGTACGCGGCGTGTAGGCCGCGTTTAGGCCCATGGCGTGGGCCTGTGCGCCACACCACGGGCCCCGCAGACAGCATATGGCATGGCTTATTGGAGCGGAGGCCGCGGCTGCGCAGCAATTACCGCGCTTCTGCCCGCCGGCTCCTTCGGGTGCGCATCAAAGTGGCTGTCTCTGCCGCGCTCTCCCTCCCTCCGCCGGTGGATCTCTCCCCCTCCCTGTTTTTTTTCGTACCCTCCCGGGCTCCGTGCCCGGCTCTCCCTCCAGAGCTCGCGCGTTTCGCCTGCTACCGGCACCGCGAGAGGGGAGATGGGGAGATTGCGCTTATAGGGGTGAGTCCTCTTTTTGCGGAGATTCTTGTCTGCTGTTCGTTTATTTTCGCGGTACTTTTTTCCCCCCTTTTCCCTCTATATCTTTCTCTTTCTGGTTTGTTTAATTCGTTTGGAGCGGCTCGGGGAACCGGCGCACGGATCCTCGTCGCTGGAGATTCGTTGTTGGAGTAATTGGGCACGCGATAGGGACGCTGGGAATGAAGAAGTTTGATGAGTAATTGGATGTGGCTTGTTTTCGGCTGGTGGGCGAAGTTCGCTGGGGAAAGCGGAGATCTTGGGGACTTTCGCGCGAGGCACCACGCTTTGTATCTCTTTTGTACATTTATATTAGTGCTGCTTCTAGCGGGGGAGTATATCCGAGGTGCAAGTCGCGAGTCACAGAAGTGCACTGTGCGTTTAATAATTAGGAAGTATATAAAGAATATACCTAATGCTGTAAACGCTTCGAACCACCCTTTCCCCAAATTTCATCAAGCACCACCCCCCAGTAATATATCTCAACTCGCATATTCTCCAAAAGCCTTGCATATTTGCCCACCCAAGTCTCACAAATCCCCACCAAACAATCTTAAACCCTGCACCATCTAATTATCACAAACCTGTACAAACTCTCTCCATTCTTCCGTCATAATTAGCTCCTAGTAGCTCGCTCTATAGTCAGCCAATTAAGGGGATCGATTAACATCCACCCAACGTAGAATCGAGGGTACAGATTCACGGGGGTGAAAGACAGAAGGGGAGGGGCGGGGTGAACGATGGAGGAACTCGTCTCATTCGTGGGAGTTAACGAACGTCCCCTTCGGGCAGTATTCGTACATAATGCAGAGAGTAAGAAAGGGGGGCTGGGCGGAGGGAATGGGGGGGAGGGAGAGGGAGATTCGCGGTTACGGGGACCCGTGTGGCTTGACGTAGAAGAATTTAGGAGCGACGGCGAAAGCAAAGGCCCAGTTCGCGAGCGGCCAGGTCCCTTTGAAGTCTAAAAACAATGGCATTGTCTCTTCAGTCTAGCGAAAGGCTGCATCTCCCTCTTTTTTCCTTTCCCCCCCTCAATGCCTCCTCCGCCGGCTGGGCCAGCGTAAAACGTTTTAGATCTTTTTTCCGCTGGTGGACAGAGGTCTCTCGGGCCGAAAGGCCGCGATCGGTAAGGGCAATCGGACCAATTTACATTTTTCATTTACATCGACCAGAGGACCCCGCGGACCGCACGATCCGAGGGCCCCTCAGGGCACCCGTGGATCCCGTGGCCGCTCCTACGGGGATATCTGGCCTTGATTGAAGATTCTGACAGCTGGGAAATAATGCTTCCTGGCGCGGGCATCTATTGCGACTGGCAGCGTGCAAGAAAAGACCAAGATCTGTGTTTTTCTTTGTTCCTTGCGAAGGAGGTTTTGCTACTTTTTTGACAACGGGAACCGCGTTCGAGCTTCTTGCAGCGTGGGTCCTGAGGTTTTGTTGCCGAACAGGGGATGGTTAATTGATACAATTTAGCAGTTCAGCTTGGGGGTTTTGTTGTGCATGATGTTACAGTTGAATTTGGTGATAGTGGTAAAATTATGGAGTAATGGGTGCAATTAATATAAAACATTTTTTTGTAACAGCGATCGTACACATATTGTATGTATATAACTCTCTAATGTAACCAACAAGCTAAGTTATCAAATTTGATTTTAATTTCCTCAGTGGAATTGATTGCAAATACATTAAATCAAATTATAAAAAATTTCTTTGATTCTTCACTGGAAGTCTTACAGATATCAAGTTTGTCCGATCATATTTTATATTTATCCCTAAATTAAAGATGAGTTTCCTTCACCCTTGACTTCTCACATTCAGGTTTCATCTGTGAGGAAAAAATTTAAATTTCACATTACTCTTCTGCAAAAAGTGATTCATTAATCCTTGAATCTTCTTCTAAAATTTCCCGTCAATTACAATCTAATTCCAACTTCTGTCATGTCCTTCACAAAAATCATGCTCCCAATTGTTTGCGTCCCAAATATATGGTAGTAGAGCAGCGGTTATGCTGAATCTCGCGCATTGATCATTATAATTTTCAATTGAAATGGTGTAATACAGCAATGTATTATTACTTATTATTATTACCCTCCATCATCTTCTCAAACAAACGCATACTTATTTCCACGCTGGTAATATACCTAAGAACGAACTGCTTGAAAGACACCGAACAACAAAGAGTGCCCCCATGATCAGTACTCATCTCAGCATCAGACTTGAACGTTTCGCTCGGGGCGGACAATAGGATCGGCGATGGTATTCGGTGAAATTTGTATACCGCTATTTGCATCGTCCACTAAATTATGGGAAAGGGAATTCTGGGGCCCCGCTTCGGGACAGGACTCGTACCACCTGCACGAGATTCAGCTTTCGCCCAGATTGAAGAGGCGCGCCCGCTTCGAGGCAGAGACGTCGGGTCGTTATTTCGTTCCAAGTTCCAGGAGAGTGGAATAAAGATTCGGCGTGTGTGTCCCTTGCCGGTAGCAGAACAGAGGCTATTAGGTTCGTATAGGAGCGTTCTCCTTTTGTCACGGCTGGAATTTATTCGTCTCGATTCGGTCAGCCCGCCCCTCCCGCTCGCCTCTCGTCAAAAAAGAAGCCGACCTGTCCAGCTCTGGCTTCCAAACGATACCCTCCTATCTCTGTAGTGTCTAACATCCGCCGACGATTTGAAATTCCCGATGCTGTGCACGCATCCGCCCTGACTTTCGGATACTCCTGGTGTCACGCGCCGCAGACTCTTGCGTGACCGAACAATGGACGAACTTGGTCCATCGAAACCGTCGCGGTCCGGGCTCCACTCTGCTGAGAGTGTAGTGGGCTTGGACTTACAGTGAGTCGCGAAATTTTTAACACAGAGAGGTTTGGTTGGGTTGGAAGGGTTGGTTGAGTTCGTTGTGGCTACATACCGAAGCGTTTCGTATAGCTCTGATGTGAATGTGAAATTCTATTTTGTGAAGGAATAGATATACTTGTGTTGGGTTGGGGGGGAGAGTGAGGAGCGAAAGGAGAATCGAAGCTGGTATTTTTATATGACGATATGAGTGATTTAAATAGAAGATTTTATTATACTTGTTTTGTTGGTATCAGTAATGTATTTTAGGGACCTCTTTACTCTGTGTAATACGGAGGAGGTAATCCTCCGTAATGTGATTTTATCCTCCGCTGTGATTTTATAACATCGCTATATTTTTGTAACCTTTCAGCTTTATCTTTACTTTACTCACTTATAGTTTCTCATATTGCAATACAATTAAAGAATCTTTGTAGAAAACACTGTAAGTGCTGAAAATCAAATTCTACACTATGGTATTAACATTGGCACATGGAATATTTTCTGATAATTTTTTTTTTAATTTTGGCACCTACAGTGTTTTCTACAAGTACCTACTCTTGAATTGAGGGGCCCAGTGGAAAACAAGCACATGCCACATATGCATAAATTTTCGTTTCTTGGTACGATTAATTTGTTCCTTCAATGTAGTGTTATTACAGCATCCTCTAATATAATAGCATGTAATGCTCCGCCTCCGCCTCCTAATATAATAATGGAAAGGAGGCCCATGTCAATGGTCTCACCGAGGACACGTGACGTAATATAATTAATTTTCCAGCTAAAATTGGATAATACTTGTCATTTACCACCTAATTCAAGTAGCTTACAGTTTAAAATAATTACAATTTCGTACCGCATTTCCTATAAAAACAATTATTACTTCAACTCACTGTCCTCTAAAATCATAAAACGGTGGCATTTGCCTGTGTTCCCTGGGCCCGTATAATTATAACAAATGTTAATGTGCAATTATTATAAATTTCATCCTAAATAAATTCCAGGACTTCTCACAGATTTCCCAGCGAAAGTCAATTGAAACAAACATTAAAAAATTTCCAACCCCTCTATCCACGAAATTCCAGAATTTCGAGTGTTCCGTTATCTCGGAAGGCAATGGTCGCCCATCGATATCCAGAAACATGGGAATAATTGGGTGTCCCAAACAATTCCAAGCGCGTGCGCGAGCGTTTGGTTAATCCTGTATATTCGCGGACCAGACTATCGCGGTCCAATTAAGAAAACGCGAGGGCACCGAGATGGTGTGTCCCTCTCGCCTGTTAAGGGGACGCAATTACCCGGGCGTCCAGAACGGAAGTCGAATTGAGAAGTTCCAGCGGCAATATACAAACGCTTCTTTGCGTTTGATTTACTCGCGCGTGTTTCGTGCGCCAGCCCAGTTTGTTTAACGATCGTGCGCAGCTTCCAGTCGTTTATTTATCGTTTATTTTCGCCGGACGCTCGAGACGCCACGAAATCGCGACTGCGGGGATTCTTTCGCGAGGAATTACGGAGTCGGGGCAGATTTCAATTACGAGCGATCGAGCTTCGATTATTTTAGGAGTTATCGCGTATTCGCCGAGGTGAATAACTATGATTGTTTCTGGCGATGATCTGCTGCGTCGTGTAGTAATTAAGGGGAGGTGATATAGAATCAATTTGCGTGGATAAACGCGATGTAAATCATCGATGGTGAGTTATTGTGGAAGGAAATACATATTGGGAATGTAGGTGGCCAGAAGTAATTAAGGGCTTTTATTTAATCGCTGCAGTGGGTTTTTGAGAGGCTTAAAGCAGGTAATTAAGGAGCTTTCTGAAAGAACAGGGATGTGCAAGCGGTTTCTTTGTATGTGGAGCATGATGTATGAAGTCTGGTAGTTCTTGGTTTTCTTTTTCTGTTAGTGGACATAACTCGTGTACTGTAATCAGTTTCGAGGAGTTTATTAATTTAGTATTAAAATTTAACTCTTGTTTCTCGAGGAGTAAGGTTCATGTCACCATGATCGAAATTCGCTTTCAGGGGGATAATTTCTTGATTTACAATAGTGATCCACGGAAAGTATGCACAAAATCTAACTAAGCTTTAAAACTGTACCTTATCTAGCTTTACTACCCGGCTTCGTTCGAATTTTATTTCGTATCGGATTCTGATTTTATAAAAAAGTATTTATTTATTTTTTTGTGAAAATAGTTACATTTATCTGGATTGGTCAGGCATAATGAGCTGAGGGTCATTTCGCACACCGGAGTTACCGGATCGAAAGTTTTTAAGCAACAGCAAACACAAACATATCGACTATCTGCTTTATATATTAAGTAAGATATGGTATCGGCGCACTGGTTCGGTCCCTTAACAATTATTTTTTAAATTAAATCAAAGCTATTTTGCAGTTGCTATGATCTGACTGTTTTTTACATATCCTTTTAATGTTATGTAATTTTTGCTTTTTAACACCCACTATTGTATATAAAATTGACCACATAAGCAAGAATATTAGTTTTCATGGCAGTACTGTTTTGAGTTTGGGGTTTATATAGTTCGTAATTTTTAACGGTCTTTTCGGGCCGCATTTCAGTTTACCTTCTGGGTGCTCTTGTTTTGTCTGCTGTTTACCTCAGTCACCAGCTAACCGACTCGCGGGTCACACGTTCCGTATAAACGGTTGCGACTAGTTTCAAATAGCACACGCAGTATTTTTCGCTGTATCAAAACTTTCCCTGATAATGGTAAAAATTAATGATCGAAACGTTGGAAATTGATATTAACATTTATATTTGCAAAATAGCTTTGATTTAATTTAAAAAATAATTGTTAAGGGACCGAACCAGTGCGCCGATACCATATCTTATTAAATATACGGTCGAAATTTAATTTATTCTATTCATATATTAAGATTACAAAGTTGGTATAATTCGACTACTCTGGGAAAACCCATGGTTCTATACGACACAGATGGAATTACAATTCATTCTTAGGCAAGTATATATAATATTTTGTTCATTATTTCCCTTTTAAACCTTTTTTCAAACATCCCTTATCGCTCTACTCATCTTACCACGAGTACACTCTAAATTCTAAACACTTCCTACACCATAAATCTCAATCATCAATCAACAAACCCTCAATACAAACCCTCATCAGTCTCCATCCAACTGAGCATCACCATTAGGGCGGAGCGAAACTATATAGGCGAAAATTTAAATTTGAATTATCAGTTGGCCTGGGTGCTGGATAGTTATCTTTTGATTAACCAAACACAACTGTAAAAAATTTTGAAAAAATATTCATGTCTGCAGGTTCCTTTTTCTCTAAAAAATGTAAAAAATGACATTGTGAATCTTATTTTTTACATTTTTAAGATAAAAAGGAACCTGCGAACATGAATATTTTTGCAAAATTTTTTACAGTTGTGTTTGGTTAATCAAGAGACAACTATCCCGCACCCAGGCCAACTGAAAATTCAAATTTAAATTCTCGCCTATATAGTTTCACTCCACCCTAATCACCATCCTTCGCATCACCTCATCCTCAATCCACTCCCTCATTCCCTCCCCACTACCTAGCTCCCAATAAAACCATTTCCAACCCCCTAAACACGCCACCCTCGTTATCCCTCTCGCGGAAAGGTGCTCTCGAGCGCAGTGAAATCGTTCGCCTCTAAAGGCACGGTTAAATATGTGCAATGCGCGCTACAGAACACCATTACAAGGATCGATTTTTATGATTCGGCGCGCAACGTAGAACCTCGTACCGTAGAAAATTTCGAGTGTTCGGCGCGCAATACGTGCTGTTACACATGTTCAACTCTACCTCAACGCGCAGCGGTCGCAAGGGCGACGGCTTAAAATCTCAAACCCGTAACTATCCAGCCTAGCGGAAGTCAATTCGAGAAATTCCGCTCGCCCTGAACGCAAGGGCCCGCTTGAAATCGATTCAACGCCGCTCGCGTACACGGATACAGTAGCACGAAAACATTTATCCGGCGACACCGTGGCCCGCGGCCTGCCCCGTACCCACTTATTGATCGCTGCAATTAAAACAGCGCGTCTCATTAATTGCGCCGCTGGCCCTTAATTAGGAATCATCAATTCGTAGAGGCGAGCGCGGTTACGTGCTGGCCCAGCTGTATGATTAACGAGAGACGGGCCCCCGCTCGTCCTACACGAACGAGCGCGGGGCCGCGATAAATATCGACGTCCCGACTGTTTATCGAAATCCCTCCTCGCCGTTTGATATCTCCCGCCCTCCCCCCGGGCTTTTCGTTTCCCAGGCGGACGGGCGCACGAACGTCAACTCTGCGTGAGCCCGTGCGTGTTAAGACGAAAGTACCACGGTCTTCTCGTTTCTTTGGAATCGCCGCGGACCAGATATTTATAGGAGTACGCGCGGTGAACCATTTATTTTGACCGGTTCATATATTTCGTTCGGTGGCTGCGCGCCAGCGGTATTCCTTTTTTTTCGGGCGTATTGGAGTTTAGAGCGGGGGGCTCGCTCGGTTGCATGTCGCTGGAAAATGCATCGCATTGTAGCGTTTTAATTATCGGGACACGGGGGTATTAATTAGCTTCGAGCAAAGTGGACATGCAGATTCGAGTTTCGAGCGTCCCCTTGTCGGGATGTAATGGATGGTGGCCGTGGATGGTGGTTGAATGAGATTGTGGGGGAGGTTCTGTAGTGGATAAGGTAATTGCAGGGAGTTGCTGGGTAGCGGTGTAGGCTTTTGGGTATTTTGAAGAGTTCCGTGGACATTTTTATGGGAAACGGTTCATGTTTTGTGGATATTTTTAATGGTGTGTGGTCTTGCTTGAAGAAGTTTACGAATTAGGCGATTAGGGATTTTAATTCCAAAGAGGGATTCTGAAGCTGGAATGGGGGTTTGAAGGATGATTGGTTCGAATTGAATATTCTAGAAATGATTCGTCGGCTGGTAATAACTACAGAATAAAACAGTTTTCAGCGGGATCTAATTAACGAAGTCTTTGAGGGGCTATCATGCTTCTTATACAGGTAATAAAGTAATTTGCATTTAGATCAGTTATTTCACTCGAGTATTGACTGAAACCTGTGAAGGTGAAAGTAAAACTATGAGAATCCTGAAAAGAATAGGATAATTAATTGTGTGATTCTGTGTCGTTGTACGTCTGACCATGAACTGACTCGAACTACTTTCTCTACCCCTTCTTTGAACTGTAAGACATTTCGACATCAATCTGTGGTGCAAAGAGTCATGTGTATTTGTACAAATTTTTTACATATTAACAATTTCAAATACTGTTATGTTACATATTTAACTAGTAAAATAAAGTGATCTGTTTTAAATTGCCTAACTTGGATTCTTCGTATGTGATATTCATCTTTAAATGCCAAATTATATATTTTACATAAATTAATGTATGCGTTAAAAGAAATTACCTAAACTCAAACTTTATGACTACCGACGAAAGTATAACCTTTTTTAAATGAGTTCAAAAGATTGATTTTATTTTTAATAAAAAATACGTGTTGCATCCTCACGTAGTAAATTTGTTTCAAGAAAGAAATAGTTACGTTGATTAGATAGAAAAATAATTTTAGGATAGATATTTTAATTCTAGTAAATCCTAAAACTGTCTGTTTCCTTTGCCCGATTTTAAAGCCAGACTATTTCTCAAACATTCAAACTTTCAATAATTTCCTTATACAAAATTTTAACCCACGTTTCCCATTCGGAACTCAACCAAATGAACACCAACTCTATCATCAAACTCTCAACAAAACCAAAAAGATAGGTACTTGTTTTCCCAACGGAACTTGACAAATTAAGTAATTCAGCTTCTACCATTTTTTGACAACGAAGAACAGTCTCGGAGCACGCAACCTAGCACGATTAAGGTTCATTCAGAATTTAATCTACGCCAGAAATCTGCATTTCTGAGTCGACTGACTCGTGGGTCGACTCGAACAGACCCGTGGAACGATCGAGTCAGTCACGTCGTGATTTCCCAGCACGATGCGTGAACCACGATGACCTTTGTCCAAAAGCTTTGGCAAAACAGGTCCAGATTTGCTGCTGCACGTGCATGTGTGCACTGGGTGGAGGAAATACAGGGAGATCGCGAAAGCAGCGATGTATAAAGACAGTAGTGTACTCAAATATTAATAGTTACGGACACAGGCTAGGATTCTATACAGAATTATTTAAGAAATTGGATTCTTCTGTTTCTTATTTACAGTTTCTGGCAATGTCAATATCATTCTGCACTAGTATGATTAGTATTCATTTTAATCATTATAGAAAAATGGAAGTAATGCGCTCGTATCTATTTCCATAGTAAAGCACATATATCCTCACAGTATATCTAACAATGCCAGGATATATATTATTTCGGATAATACATTGTTTCTCAAAGTGGCGTTTATATCATCTAAGGGGGTGAGGGCATTAGACAGGGGCGGAAATGGGGGCCATTGGAATTTGAATAACACGAGGTTGCACAGTGATTATCCAACAAAGTTCATTACGTGTGTAAATCGTTGAACGCATACACAGATTTTTTCATATCGATCATATTAATAAATAGCTTAAAATACCCGACTTTGCCCGGGTAAAACTTCGATTATCACGGAGTGTTAAGAGTGTGAAATAAGGGGGAAGGGATGGGATCTTCAGGTAGAAATATAGCCTATATTTTCCACAGGGTTGTACAGAGTACTTATTCCAAATTTGGTTCAGATTTGTTAAAAAGTTCAACAAGATCCATTGCGTAATTTCTACCTGATTGTGTAACAAACATTCAAACATCCACTACAAACAAACTCTTTCTCATTTATTATATTAGTAAGATAGTAGGAAATACGATATTCGACATATTGCAACTTTAAAATTGTCTTAACTCATAATATTGCGTCGCGGTGATGCGACGATGCGATCCTAAATTTTAGGAGACTATCATGTAGAAAGATTAAAAATTAAAATGTGGCATCTTGTATATGGCATGGGGCGGTTGGAATAATTTCACAGAACTAAGGGGTGGTGGCTTGAAAAATGTTGAATAATATAGTCTGCCGTCTTAATTCGGCAGGGCGTATCTGCAACTTTCCTTTAAGGGGTTACGCCACCCTGAGGAGGCCGAAGTGACATCAAAGTTTATGATTTTTTTTTCTACGAAACTATGAATGCGACAATTACTTCATTATTATTTATGGTTAGGGCATACGTTAAAGGACATACTATGTAAATTTTACAGAAAAATATTAAAAAATGGCCGAGCTATCCATTATCTTCTAAAACTCCTTCGTCGGGACACGCGCAGACGATGCAACGGATTGTGATGCCCAGGATTATCTGAAACTAAAAACTCATAGTTTTATTGTTCATTGTTAAAATATTTATCGTGTAGCATAGGAGTTTTTTGATGCTACAGGAAGTAGCTACAGAACGCATTGAAAGTATGCCATGCCGAATCCAAGCCTTCATAAAAGCTAAAGACGGAGTCACCAAATATTGAGTAATTATATTTCTCTTAAATCTTAATACCTAAATATATTTAATTTGCATTCTTAAATACATATACTAGTATTAAAAAATAATTTTATAATCATAAACACGTGACATCTATTTTATTCCATCGCTTAAATTTACAAAATCTCAAACCTTTTATTTTTACTATAATAACATGGACACCCATTGTATCTCAGAACCACCTTTTAACCAGATACACCCTTTTCGAATTAACATGTTAGCTGTCTGGGATAATACATCGTCCAAATAACGGATACTGGGAACCCTATTTTATTCCCAATTTGAGTCCACCTTCCCACCAACTACTGCTTCAAAAAACCACACCCCAACATGTCACCTGAAACCACCCTTCCCATCCAAACCAAAGCACACGATTTCATCAACCACCCAACCACCCACGAAAACCGAGGCAACCTTCATCCGAAACGATCCAACTCCCGTCAAGTGATCACAGAAACCTCCACCACCAACCGCGTCTATTCGTCAGTTATCCACGCAGCAGCATCGAGAGCCACTGACGAAGGCAGCTGAAGCAACGTCGGCGCTTCGAAAGATGACGAGCCCTCTGCATTACGGATCTCCGGGCAGATGATGCGCGATCGATTGACTCAGACGCGCGTGATTCCGCGTGATGGAAAGCTAACGGCGCGGAAAACTGCGACGAGGCGCGCGTCCACGATAATTGGCCACGTTCGGCGGCGTAACGTGAAATTTTTCAAGCGCTCGAGCCAGCCCGCCGCTGATGGTCCCGATCCAGGGGTCATGGTTCAGAGGTCCGAGGCGGGTCTTCCGCACACATCCATATTAAGTGGCTCACAGCCACGTACACGCTGCTGGACACTGAAACGCTCTTAAACGAACGGACACAGAGCCATTCACTCTGTGTCGTCGGCGAGCGACACGGCCCTGATCCCGCTCCGATCGTTGCGAAAATATCGTGTTTCCTATCTTTCTCAGCAGGAAACGACTTCGCGCGACTTGTTTCGTGGTACATCTTGCTTGTTTCCCGGCTTTCGGCTTGGTTTTCTGACGGGCGATGTTGGAACGCGGCTGGATAGTAAGTCGTGCAAGTGCGAGGAGGTAGGGATCGACAGTTCAGTTCTGGGAATGACTTGAGTTTTTTTATTGGGGCTTGGGATTAGGTAGGAAGGATGTTCAGATAGTGAGTTCAGTGGTGATTAGTTTTGGGAGTTTCTCGGTCGAAAACTGTTTGTTGGAAAAGGGGAGACTGATTTTAGTGATTGAGTTTATTGGGGAAGGATCTTCTGGCAGATGTTTTGTCGTTCTTCAAGATCAGATCCATGGATGCTTTTATTTTGTTTATTTATTTGACATCAACGGGTCGAAACCCTTTATTAGATAACTATGAAGCTAAAAATGTTAGGATAGTGTAAAGGATAATATTGTAAAGAATGAGTTTTAGAAATAGCTTGGTATTTAATTTAGTTTTGTTATTGGTGGTTTGAGAGGAACATTGTGTGGGTAGTGGTTCTACATAGTGATGGTATTTAATATTATCTGAATCTTCTGAATTACTCAAATAATTAGCTTGCAATGTGCGGTAATGCGTTAAGATATTCAGTTGAGAAGATAAGAGTCGCAGTTTGTTATTGGTACTTTGATTAAAGCGAAGAGTTATTAATTCTACTAAAATTATGAGAGTATAATTTTAGATGATAAATATAAGATTATAAACATATTCTGCTTGGTGGGATTCTTTAATTTTAATAGGTCATTGGACCTATCGCACTACCAAGTAAACTGTAATTCGATAAATAATTATCGTTTGTTGTTGGACTCGGTCGAGATAGTTGAACGAAGATTATTCTTCTAAATACGTTGACCTCTTCGTTCTATTATATTCACGAAACCAGCAATTTCATTTATCACACTTTAATCGAATGTATATACGTATTGGATATGTTTATGAAATTCGAGGGAATCTATTAATAATCAGTTCATTTATTGCAGCGGATTTCGCGAACTTGAGGTCATTCACTTCATTTAAACTTCTGTCGAATAAATAAAACGCTATTCCCAAAACTTCTCTGCCAGAAAAGGAACATATTGCTAGGTACTTTCTTCGAAAAGAAGTCTCTGCACATTTTTTTACAGTAAAATCAACAGGAATCATAAAACACTAATACGAGGGCAGTTAATTCAGTACATCTGCTTTAATTTTAATTTAATTATACATGACCAATCTAAAATTACGACGTGATATCAGAAGAATTTCTCAAGTCCTTTCCAAACATTATCAAATTTGAAATTTGCAACTTAATGTGTTTTAAACTTTGTGGGAAGTGAAGCTTTTAAGTTGAATAATTGAACACATGGCAATAATTTATTTTCTATACTCTTACGACCATAACTCTTAATTTTCATGTTGAATTATATTTATTTTATGTCAATTGTGTTTAGAAATAATGCATAGCAGTACATTTCTTTGTTCATCATGATTTGTATTCAAGGGATTCAACACGGCATCCACAAATCGTAGTGTTTTTCCAGAGAGAACTAGAATCTTGTTTAGGCATAAAAAATACGGTCACAGAGGAAGAGAAGAAAGTCCTCCAGGTATCTCATTTTGCTCAGCATTTTGCTGAGTTTGTGTATTGCTGTACAGTCATCTTTTGGCCACCTAATTGCCTATTTCTTGGATAACTCAGATTTACTGTAAATCGTGGAAAGTGAGATATATTTTATATAATTGCATAATCCACATAACTTACAGATTTGAAAACAAATAGGAAGTGTTTTTATGATATCCGAGACTATAATATAAAATACAATGTATAATACTTCTTACGCAGCCACAGATTTTCTGTAACCTTCCTCCAAATTTGTGAAATTGTTTGTAACTCTTCTAAAACAACTACTATTATCTAAAATGAATCCCATCCCGACCATCATTGTCAGAAACAGTTCCACTAATTATCATCAAACTCCCATTTCACAAGAACCCAGGTTTTTCAAACCAAACCACGAATTCCACTTTCTCGAAACTTGTCCCCTCGATCTCCAAACTACTCCATCTTCGACACCGTTTCCAGCAAAAGAAATCATAGACGAAATGTAAAAAAAGCGAATGAACGGCAAGAAACAAGCACCTCGAACACTTCCCGCGGCGTTTGAGCGGATGACGGCGTGGTGGAGGGAGAGATGTGAGCGCAGAAGAAGAAAGAGCTGGCAGAAGAGAGGGAGCCGAGGGTCGGCCGGGTCGGAGGGATCGAGAGGGTCAGGGGTCACGGGTCGTACGGCATAGCCCTGACCCTCGACCTTATCCCCTTCCAGCTCCTCTCCAGACCCCGTACAGACCCCTACCAGTCGTACCTAGAACTCGCCTCTGCTTCATGTTCGACTCTGCTTCGAGACTCGACGTCAACTCACAGTGTCGGCGCGAGGTCCGTGGAAAAAAATTGTTGCTAGCTACGCGTGGTGCTTGGTTTCGGGGTTCTCGTACGGGGGGCGGAAACACGTTGTTTTGGTTTTCGCGAGACCTTGACACGGTTCGGATACGGTGGGAGTCGGTGAACGGTGGTCGACGGACCGGAGGCGTACTCGCGTGCCTCTGTGTGGTGCAAGTGCTGTGAGTGCATCTGGTGCAGACGCATGCACCGGCTGACGCGCAGTGCAACCTCGCGACACGGTGTAACGACGCATCGATTTGATCTTTACAACGGCCGCTCTGGGTGCTGGCCACACTGACGGAGCCTGTTGGTGGCTCGCCGCCACGTCTGGTGTCCTCTTGTACGTCGGTTTTCTTGGATTTTTGCTGGGTTTGATGTTGGAGAGGTGGGTTTGGTATTTGGGGGTTTTGAGGAGTTGGTGGAGTAGGAAATGCGGATTGGGAGGTGCAGGATTGAGAGGTTGGGGGATTTAGGAATGAGGAAATTGGAAATTTGAGAAGTTGGGGAAGTTGGGGAATTGGAAATTTGAAGATTTTGGGGACTCGAGAATTAGGAATTTGTAATACAGTAAAACGCCTAATAGTTTATAATTAATTTTTTTAGGTGAAGCTAACAATAATCCTGCTTCTAATTTATCTCGAGCGATCTGAAGCATCTCCTCACTAATAGATTTTCGGCCGGTTGTCCTCTTATAAGTTTTAACAGTAAATGAATAAGACAATAAAATAAAGTTATATTTTTTAATTAAAAAGTTAATAAAATACGTATTTTGGAAAAATATTGCGGATTAAAAATTAATAACGAACATCAAAAGCTGATATCAGCGTGGCTCAACTATCGTAAACTCAAAATTTAACAAACTCCAGAATTAAAATAAGTTTAATGAAGATATAACACCCGTCAAATTATTTTGGGGCAAAAGTTCGCGTGCGAACTCTTACCCCCACAGCTACTTTTACATTGTTTAATCAATCCTGTTATCTGTGAGGAGAATTGAAAATTTCTATTAGCACTTTTTAATAGAAGAATTTCAGCTCTTTCAGACGGCATATTAATTCAAATATTTACTGATCAATTTATAGGAATAATATTGATTCACAAATATGAGAATATTACATCAGAACTAACGAACTCAGTACTTAACGCATTGTAAGATAACAAATCGAAATACAGCTACGAAATTCGACATTAGTGACTCTACCTTGATTGATAATTGACTGCCAATCACCATTGGCAACTGCCACAACTCAAACCATGAAATTCGCATGGTGCGAACTTTTACCTACCTTTACTCTACGTATCAAATAAGAAACCAATTTTCTTTGTTTTCTCGAGTATCGTCGTGTGAACGGTTCGATAACGTTAACGATCAATGTAACATCGGTACCCATCATACACGTATCGCGATATATGTATCGCCCTGTCAAACTGGGCTAACTGATAATTACTGATGACATGATTTACATTAAACTTCAATACACCTTTTACGACCTCCTGTCTGACTTCCTCAGATTGAGTATTCTTTCTTTAACCCTATCAGACTTGATTTAATTTCATGAATAAGAAAGTACAATATCCATAAACAATATTAGTATCGACCTTAAACGAGACAGGGTTTAAAGAAACAGAAGTTTATATCATGCAGTTACAATTATTTCATCTACTCAGTAAACATATTCAACTTACAGTATCCATTTACATACTTCTATAAAGGAACATACTATATTGTCTACCATCTCCCAATTACTAGTCCTTATCACAAACAAACCACTCAACACATTCACTCAGACTTTTAAAATACTCAACATGATCGGTAGTATCATAATCAAAATTATAAAATTATATCTCTTAACGCGAACAAAATATATTGAACAGAGATTCAGTAAACTGTGTGAATATTGGCAGGTTGTTAGTAACATTTTGTTATATAATATAAAAATTATCACTTTTACATTTGCTTTAAGTTTCTCATTATAAAATTGCATCTTTCATGATTGTACTCCAACTGTGATAATACATAAAATTATTTTCCTTCTTCAATGCATATTAATTAACTGTCAATGTTACTCCAGTTTACGGTAACTCAATCTCACTTCTTTATATCACCTTGTTACAGTGAAAAGGGGCAACTATTTCCTTTCAAACAGCCACGAATTTTAATAATATTAAGCGCGAGCTTTGCTATCACGTCGAAATTCCATAAATTACCAGGCCAACACAATTGTTCGGGTGGTGAAAAAATTTCGAGACGTCCGGGCAATTTGTCGGAATAAAAGTTGGCTGGAGGAATGGGATCCGCTCGGCGAGACCGATTTCTTTCTTAATGGAAGCCACGGTTACGTACGGTCGCGCGATAAAGCGGCTTTACTGCCGATATCCGGAATAATTTATTGTCATTACATTCATCATGCTGGCTGTAACGCGCGACACTCGCCGCTGGAGAGAAAGCACTGCATCTGGAGTAATGTCGCTAGCCACTAACGCCGATTTACGAGCGACGTTTGTTCATGCGTTTAACAGACACCGTCGACGAACACGGGATGATAATTTCGCCGATAACGTGTCTCTCGAATCGAAAGCTGTACGCGCGAATATTGCCGTGGGTCTTAATCCTTTCGCCGAATTTAGAAGCGTAGGTGTATATATATACCTCTTTTAATATGATTTGGTTGGAATTGGATAAAAGAATGGATTCAACATAAGAGAGGGAGATAATACACGAAAAATTGAGGCTCTGAAAGCAAAAACAAACTAATCCACATAGAAGAGAAATTAATTTTTCCTATTTTATATGATTAGTACAGATTATTTCTACTAACTCAATTTTGCAAAATAATATGTAATATAATACCTCAGTTATAATATCTTGTGTTATGAAATGTATTGACAGAGGTGTTTGAGGACAGTTTAACATTCATATATTTATACATATATTTGTGTAGGAGTATTTTTAATACGTCGACCAAACTGGATGAAACTAATGATTTCATTAAAATTAAGGATTTTCTCCAAAGAGAGGTACCTTTCCTAATTTAATTTCGTTGAATTTGGGCAAAAATGTAAAACCAACACAAATAAGGGATATGAAACCAGGTTAATTAGATACTTTGTTTTATGGAATATATTGACAGTGATGGTTGGAGGAATATTTGCATTGATATATTTATATCCCCGACAGCACGGGACGACTTTAAAAATGCATATTTTACGTCTGCTTTTGGTCTGAACGTCTTAGGAATTTATTAGGATGTCTTAGAGACGTCTGTGTAAAGACGTTATCGATGTTTTTAAGACGTCTTTAGGACTTTACAAGACGTCTTTAAGACGTCTGTGTGCTATCTAAGACATGTGTGTAGAAGCATTTCTAATAATTGAACTGAACTGGATCAAATTAAAGCCGTGGAGAAAATCCTTCTGTCAAATTTGCAAATAGGTATACTTTCCCTAATTTGATTAAAGAAACATGGCCAATTACCTTGTTTTATAGAATGTAACAACAGTGATGGTTGAAGGAAAGTTTATGATTCATACTCCTCTACAAATTTGTGTATTAGTATATTCAATAATAGACTACACATGTGCCGGTGATTATGAAAGTGGTGTACCTAATTGTAAGTCATGTAGGTATTTTTTGTTTCAAGATGAGGAGACCATTGCGTTTTTCTATTTTTTATCATTGCTTACTTGAATGCTATTTTGCAAAAATTCTTTCACAATATTGAAAAATAAATCAATATAACATAAACTAAGAGAAATCTTAATCTTGGGGCTGTTTTACTTACACCACTTTCACTATCACCGGCACATATCACGCTGGTATTATTGGTCAGTTCTGAGTGAGTTCTGCTCAGCTGTTTGTCAAATTATGATAATTGTATCATGCACCTTTCAAGCTGTCTAAGAAGCTGTTCCATTTGAATTTCACACGGCATCGCGTTAATTCTCTCGTTAAGATGCACAGCACGAAGTTGGATAATCGCGACTCCATCTACCGCGCGACATTAAACGCTGTCAGATCATGTAAATAATCGATTTTCAGAAGTTAGATCGCGGATTATAGCTTTAATTATACGGAGGGTGTTCGACGGTATCGCGTAATTGTAAATAAAACGAAAGTGATGGGTAATCACGAAGACCATTCAAGGCTGTGATTAATACTGTTATCTACTGAATAGCGCGTAAACCGTTTGGCGCTTTATAAACTGATGTTAGATAAATACCGTTGGCGAGGCGGGAGAGCTTCATTATTGTGTCAGACTTGGTAATCTGTTCCACGCTTTTCCTGCGCCGAAGAAATTCCTTCCGATCCTCAGAAATTGCCTTCTCCCATCACTTTGCGTACGATAGACTTTATTAACGGCGTAATTAAAGCGGAGTAGGATGAGAACAGCAAATTGGTAAGAGTGCCACCATGGCTGGGTTTCGTAACTTATCTCAAATTACATGGGAGGACTAGGATAACAGAGACCCAAGATAGGGAAATGATGGAACGACGCAGGGGATAGGGAAACATAATGCTTGAACAGTTCAGAAGCAAAGAAGCAATGTTTCGATAACTTGGATTTCAAAGGAAATAAGAATTCAGAGTACAATTATAATTTGCTAGGGATGGATAGGGTAAAGGACCCAATTACTGGCAGCCAACCCAATTACTGTCACCTTAAGCTATTTTACTTAATATAACGAATAAATAAAGGTTTAAGTAAAATAGCTTAATGTGACAGTAATTGGGTTGGCTGCCAGTAATTGGGTCCTTTACCCCACATGGTAATATTAACCAATTAACAAACTATCAGATTCTTCTTACGACACCTTCCTCGTGAAATCAAAATTTCAACAAAAAATTCAAGTATTATAAAAATATAAAGATCTTACAATATACAATATTACATTCATAATTAACAGAAATAAAAAATTCTTTCACTGATTTTTTCAAAATTAAGTGAGCGATTTATCCAAAACATCTCGAAGAGATCCCACCGTCACTCAACCGAGCATTAAGAAGTTAAGCGCATCCAGAGATGCCATAGAAAATGATACACGATACACACATTTTTCATGCATACAGAATAAACTCTTCAGTTGTATGCCACGTCAGACTATCTTCAGCGATAACAATATCGCAAATTTGTCTGCAGTCACCGCGTTAGCTGAGAGACATTGCCCACGATCGCAGAGTGAATCGTCACGTTGATTACCCGAGAGGAGCCACACACACGTGCTCCGCCCGGCTTGTGTGGGTGCGTATGTGCGTAGGTATCCGTAGGTTACGCGTGGCTCTTGAACGACCTTAAACTACGGTTCGTTAGCAAGGATCGTCCTCCTCGTCCACCTCGACGACGTTGACCCGACGTGGGCGCGGGCCACGCGTCGCTAATTACAAGCAATCAGCCTCGGCTCTATGCAAATCCGGTGCCCGAAAGGGCAGCCAGAGAAAGTGATTAAACGATTGGCCTGTTACGCTGCCTCGCGGCAGAGATTTTCCTTGGGAAACACTGGAAATCACCGCGGCAATCGCTGCATCGAGGAACAGCGCCAAGCTGTTGATAAAGCATTTCTTAGCCATGGCCTTAATTGGAGAGGAATTATTTTTAGGTATTTTTGCCGTGGATGTATGTTTATGTTTTGGAGGAGCAGAGTGTTAATTGGACGGGTTGAATATTAATTGGTGTTTAGTTTCTCCTTGAAATGTGAATGGGATGATGGAAGGTTTTCGTTGGAGACATTTTATGTTAGACAGAGGATAATAATTGATTCTTGATTAAAGGAGGGTGTCTGATTAGTCACGGGAAGTGTCAGGTTTAGTGTTTAAGAAGCTAAAAGAGGTGGGTTTGGTACATAATCAATTAGGTTCATCGTTGAGTTGTAGTGTTTAGTCAGGGCTGGGGAAAATAGATTTTTGAAATAGATAATTAGAAATAAATATGTTTATTTCTTTCAGTGATACAGGTATTTGACAAATAATGTTTTGTTTGAAATAGTAGTTATATAATGAAATAGTATTTCCAATATATATATTTTAATATTAACTCATACAAATACTATTGCGAAATGAGTATTTCATTGAAATATTAGAAAATAGTATTTCGAATAATAATATTTCAAACAATACTTAGTATTTTAAATAATGACTGAATGATCATACGAAACGTGTGTGTAAACATACATATACATGCGTTCAGAAATGCTTGCAAGAAATACTTACCCGAATATATTTAATCTTAAAAAGGTAACGAGCGACATTTGGGTGAACGGTTTGTTTCTGAAATTTGTATCTCCTATCTTGCATCCCCCATTTCCTGTTTTCGAATCCGAGTGTAAATAGTAAATAGTATTTGCTCAGGATTGAAGTATTTAATGAAATAGTATTGTCAAATAGCATTTGATTTAAGCATTACAAAATGAAATAGTACTTTCAAAAAAATAGTTGCTTATGGAAGTGTATCAGTTTTTAATATTTTTTCTCAAATTATTTCAAATTTTTCCCAGCCCTGTGTTTAGTCTCGAGAGCTTGATGATTCTTCTGAGCATTTGATTTGTAGCTTAGAGGACCAGCTTGGTCTTTTCCAGTATGCTGAGTTATGTATTTTTAATGATACCTACAGTTACTGATGTGAAAGGACATCTTCAGTACTGCTAGCTTTAAACTATTAAATTTTAATATAAAGTATAACACACCTGCACTCACTAACATAAGGATGGCCAATTCCTTTGATACAACGTTCAGAACTTGAGCCACGGAATTAACAAAAGCCGAGTAGGATTCACCTCCCTTCGCACAGATAAATGACTTCAAACAGAGCACACCTACGTTGCAACTGTCAAATTACAGGGCATAAAGTAGAATTCCATTTACACCTCCAATGCAACTATCAAACTACCGAACATAGAATAGAATTCTCGTAAAGGTGTCCGATTCTTTGAATACAAACATCGAAACCTTCAACCGAGAATCATCAAAAGCAGAGAAGAATTCACCTGCCGTACCAGGGAAAGAGATGAATGACTCCAAACAGACCAACCTTCAGTGAAACTATAAAACCACGGTTCATCGATTAGAATTCAGCCTACATCTACTAACATAAAGATATTAACCCTTAGTATCATGATTTTTTATTTTACCTAAAAAAATTCTCATTTGTCCATTTTTGTCCACTCTTCATCGTAAAAATAAGCAAAACATTCCTAGTGTAACAATTTTTTGTATACATGAAAAAATATGGATTTAACACCAGTGTTAAATCATGTATAAAGATACCTATATATTATAATATTAAGCCAATACTCGGTTTTGCAGAATGTTATATTAGTATTACATACATTATTATGTCCAACATCAAATTTATTCACAAAGGAAATCCGAAATAATAGAGAGAAAAATTAGCATTTACGTGGTATTTTCAGTGGTCCTGGCGAAATTAAGAGTTCTAATCAATAATATGAGACAGTGTATCACAGTAGAATTTCTACGGATGTATTTCTGCCCTAAGGACACTTGTTACATATGGTAATAGTAAATTAACGCTTTAAAGTTCATGAAAATCACCCCAAATGGTGTGCATAATTTTTTCAATTTGTGTAACATGGGTGTTACACTATGATACCAAGGGTTAAACTTCCCCAACTGAAGCTTGCAAGTCCCTGATAGCTTCTGCCTGGATTGCTAATTCCAACGTTGCAGAGCAGGTCGAAGGCTGACGAAGTTTCGACCAAGTGTGCCAGTAGCGAAGGAGGAAAGTCCGCGCGCGCCGATCAGGAGGAAGTTCGAGTCGCCTCACCTTGGTAGTTCTGGTTTTATCGAGGTGGCCCCTACCAACACCGCCTCCTGAACCTCCACCAGCTCCTCGAGGTCCGCCCACAACGCGTGCTCCTTCATTCCCTTCGCTCCATCCCCGCGAACTCCCACGCCACGTGCTCGCTCTTCCTGCCTCTCTGTTCCTTTTGGTCCACCAGGAAGCCTCGCATTCTCCATCCATCACGTGCACCTTCATTCACGATTTCTTCGTCCCATCGCCTCTTCGGACGCAAAGGCTCGCCCTGGAAAACTCGTTTACCGGCGACCACGAGTACTAAGGTGCTTCGTTTCGAGAACGATCACTGGCTACCTCGGAGAATAAGTGAAGAGTGAAAGTTGCTTTGGTTACAGATCGCCGACGAACGTTGGAACCATTCTATGGGAATGGAGGATGTGTTGTCGAGGGGGATTCATTTTGGAGGCTTGGTGTTTGAGTATGTTTGATCTGTGGATGTTCACATCAAACATCTTGGAGGATTCAGTGATGTATGGTCGTTTTAGCGACAGGATTCATGTATTTGATGGTAGATAATGTTCCAGAGTTGTAGCTTTGAGGTTGACATTAACCGACGTTAATGTTTTTATCAGACTTAAGATCGTAGGTACCGTGAGTATTATAAATATACCAACCCTATAAAATTCTAATGATCTGATGTTCTGGAAGTCAATTACGCTATATTATTACTTTCTACTGCTAAATATGGTTATAATAAGAAACATTAAAACAAACAGTCGCATGAATTTATTGAAGTTAGCACGTTAAATTAAAAATATAACAAAAATGCTATTTAATTATTGTTTCATAAATATACCAACTGTAACAATAACTTGTTTTATTTTAATTCTTATTGTGCGGATAAAAATATTGAATAATTTATTACATTTCCACCTCCACGAATTAAATCAAAAATTAGATTTTCCATATTGGAAATGTGATTCTTTATAAAATATTCAATTATAAATGAAGTTAATGATAGAAATATTAAATATTAAATAAAATATCGTATTTCCAGTATGGGAAATGAAGTTTTGACTTAATTCGTAGAGGGGGAAATGTAATAAATTATTAAACATTTTTATCCGCAGGTACAATAACAATTGAAGTAAAATAATCTTATGGTGTTGGTATATTTATGACACGTACTGTATTCATCTATTTAAATCGTGAATTTTCTGATCTCCATTGAATCTTCAAATATAATTTCTATAAATTTCTCAGGATAGGATTTGTTTGAACAATTTAACTGGATTTTAGTTTCTATATCAGAAATTCCATGCAAGGAGAACAATTTTGGGGCTTGCTACCGGTGCTACCAGTTTGTAGTATTTCAAAATCGTTCAGAAATTTCCTCGAAAAAGTAACATAAGGATCCCATTTGTGGGTCACAGCTTGCCATGGTACGAAAAAGTCGTAGCTGTCGTCAGCTTGGGGGATCACTTTTTCTCCAATCCCAGTTATTGTAATTATACCGTTCGAGTCACACTTCAGCACACAGTAGGTGATTTAGCTTGGAATTTTACCATTCATTGTTACAGCTTCCACATAAAATCAGAGTGTACGTTTTTACTGCCCTTTCAAGAAGGTGTTGCCGCCTATTTTGCATGGCTTCCATAGGAATTTCTCGGTTTTTCCTTTCTAGAACTGTTACGTTACGAGTTCGTAGATGTGTATGCTTGTGACAGTGAGTCATAGTTTAAAGGATAAAGAGCGACTGGCGCGACGATCACGCGATTTATTCCTTCATGGTCAAGTGGTATAGAGAAATGTGAGAATAGAGTTTGTTTCACGCTCCAGGCAGTTTAGGCCAGGAGAGTCAGCGAGGAATGCCACTTCGACATGACAGTTTTTGCAAGGAAATACGCCAGCAGGAACGTTCACATTGCACTTTCTACTTTCTATGGCTTGCTTGTGTTTCAATTTGTATTAAGTAATTCGATCCTATATTTCACTACCTCCGGTCAATAACGATTTACAGGTACTAGGTGAGAAGGTTTGGGCAAATATCAGGAGTTTCAGGGACCGAGGATATATTTGAGTTCAATTTGAGTCTTGTTTGACTATTTTTTTAGGCTAGAAAAAATCAATCTCTTAGGGACTTCTCACACGAGACACTTTCATGGGTCTGCATTCGGTAGAACCTGTTTAAAAAGTATTTGAAATAAGAATCGTAAACCGTAGAACTGTAGTGTATGAAGAAGTCTATAGCATTTATATTTTATAATCCTAAATTTTCCATAGCCATCTAAAAGACACCAAAATTTGCCTAACGAAATAAATAAATGAGAGCTAAAAGAGTCTCTGTCAAATTGATAAACCTCGCAGGGTTTGTAGCTTGTTTCATGGGCGTTGTTACCCCAGAAGCATGCTCTCAGAACGGGGACTGGCAATCCCTGGGTACCTGAACTGACTCACCAGTGCTGAGACACTAAGTCTTTGTAGAAGCTCGACTGGGAGCCTTCTGTGAGTACAATTTCCTCACCTAAGCTTCATGGGGGGCGAGGGCATCGCGAATCGGAGTTAGACAAGGGAATTTCCTCTGTCTGCTTCGTGGAAGTGTATAAGGGTTGAGAAATTCTCTTGTTCCCCCAATGGAGAACGAATCGAGTGATGGGGATAGTCATCAGCTGTGACTAGACCGTTCTGACAATTGAGTTTGCAATCTCGAGGGTAGTGGTTGATCTTCAGAGATGTATAGGGTCTTCGGATCTGGTAGAAATCTTGGGGGCAGGTCTTCAGGTATTTTCGAAATTTTAGAGCTAGGTCTTCGCATCTGTTAAAAATCTTGGGTGCAGGTTTCTAAGTATTTCTGAAATTGTAGAGGTAGGCTTCCGGTTCTGTTAGAAATCCTGGAGTCAGGTCTCCGAGTGTTTTTGAAATCTTTGAGGTAGGTCTTCGGACCTGTTAAGAAACTGGAGTACAAAAGCTTGCACCCCCATTTTCAAAACGTGTGATTAGAGATCTAGTGACTCTTGGTGGGTCATCAGCTTTAAGTTAAGCATCCCGTCCCTCAATTATATAATCTCAAGGGTAACTTATACCCCAAAGATACACTAGGGTTCTTCCATCCCTTAAAAACCTCAAAAACCTTTCACCCCTGTCTTCAAAACCCAGAGTTATGCAGACAAAAGCCTTAGTAGGTACTTCGGAGAGCTTCTTCTCACTACAACACTTGCAATCACTGAATCCAAGACAAGTTTCCCACCCAACACCTTAGTCCAACCACCCGATACAGATCAAAACACCAACTGAACTCCAACTACACATCTCCGCTGGCCACTAACAGATTCCATCATCGAAGGTCGTCGTAAGGAACCACCACTGCCTGGAAGAAAACCACTCGATTACCTCGAGCGCTTAGAAGCGGCCGCAGAACCGTTCCCGGCAACCACACGATTTCTGAAAACACCCAGTCCAGGGGATCGAAGCAGTGGAAGGTAGCAGGGTCCATTACGGCGTCGTGTTAACGCGAAAAACGGTAGCCGGCTGTGCAGGGCGCGGGGGGACGACGACACGCCTCGTCTGCGAGGCAAACGGGCCCCGTATACAAAGCAGACTATCGGAAAGATCGCGCGAAATAGTACGGTTACGACGTGTTTTATGATCCGCGGGTAAGTGCGCGCGTTCCTTTCTAGCGGCAAAGTGGCAAAACCATCGTGATAAAGGAACGTAGCCGAAGGAAACCGCCAATGCACCTGCCATCTGAACCGTGCAAAAGGGAGCGCTGCTTGCGAGGGAAATCAGCGCTGGTTTTTCGTTTTTCCACGGTTTCCTCCGCCTTTTTGCCGGCCTGCTTCTCCTAGCCTAGAGCGTAGTTGCCTCTTGGCGTTATAAAACGGTAATCTATGGATGCCTGCGCACGGTTCGATCGTTGTCAAGATTGAACGGAATTCTGGCTACCTTTTCATCATGGCTGACGATCATTATGGTCTGCTTAGGGAATGTGGAAGCAAAGAAGGGGGTGTATTGTTTGGACCACTATGGGGTGGCTAGGAAAGTTGGGAGATGCAGTGGAGGAAAATACGAATTTTGGAATTGATGTTTTTGATCAGTGTTTTACTCTAGGAAAACTAAGCAGTTAATGTGGCGCAGGTTTAACCCGGCAGTGCACACGTGGGGGTCTGGCAGACCCCCACCCAGATATAAACTTAGTGTTAACGTTTATTTAGATATATACTGTTTCAGTTTCAAAAAACAGTCATAAAGTACACAGATTTTTATATATCGTAGTGAATAAGTATTATATTTTACTGGGGGTCGATGGGCACCCCACGTGGATACTTATGTTTCAGAATTTCACGTGTGCACTGCCGGGTTAAGGACCTAAGTAGGCTATTTTTGTTACAGTTTCATGGTTCCTTTTGAGCATGGCTATATTTTTTATCACTCTCCGTGAGGCGATTTTGAAAACAGTGGGTGTTAGTGTTGTAGGAATTTCTAGAGATATCGTAGATTGTATTCTGCATATTTAATTATAGCGAAATAGGATTCGTGTTAAATTCTTCATGGTTTCACCCCCGTTTCACCTGTTTTACTTTAACATCGAATCAAGCAATACACTTGTGACCCACGTGGCATAGACTATAGAGGGTGTTAATAATTACACTTCGTCTATAATTAACATTTTTAATCTTACACTCCCATTCAATTTTTAACTTCAGAATTAGGGGTTCAACGTAAAACTCTTTGTCAATATTAAACAGTATCTTAAGTGTTAAACAAGTGACTGTGAACTTGTGAGTGTCTAATCAAACGAGAAGTGCCTAACGACATTACCACTGAATGTCATTTAAACATCATTAAGGAAATCATTAACATGTTCAGTCTCGATTGGGGTTTTCATTTCTTGCCAGAAGAATATGGAGGTAAGCAAATCACGATATTTTTTATACATCATGCCATTCACACAAACAAACGCCTATACACACTGTCAGACTTAAAAATCTCATACTTTCAAAAAATTCCTGCCTTTCAGTTTCAATTCCAAAATGTCCTGCCTAGCGAATCTTAAGTCGCTGAGTCATGAGACTTAAGGAGGCTGCTCGGTATCTCGTATTCAAAAAATGGAACTTTTTTTGTATTAATCAATAATAATGTCAAAATTAGGTCTAGAAATTTTTGGGGGAAATTTAAAAAATTAAGAACGCTATACATGTTCGAAGTCCGCGGTGTAACAGCCTGGGACTCTGCGCGTCTAACTTCAAACGCGTTTTTCTCGCAACTACATTTTTCAACCCCACGGTGTATAAAACTTCAAATCTAGTTGTCCGATTAAATTGGGAATGAACTCCAACGGTGATGGTATCTTCATTACTTTTCCTTCGGTGCCTGAAGGAAGAGGAATTTTTTCTATGCAAAATACATTTTTTTTAGATTGCTGTCATCTTCTTAAGTATGAGAATTTTTCAATTTGCTTAGTTCACACTATTAAGGATTCATTGTACATTAAACTAAGCCTTTTGTCTCTTATGTAGCACATTTCAGTACAAATTTTTCCACCGCACCGCAGTTGTGCGAAATTTTTACAAAGTTAATTTGGTCCGCGTGTATTACAATAAACATTCACACGTACGACACATTTTTTTATTGTAGCATAAGTATATATTAATGAACACTTGAAAACCCGCAAAATTTTATTCAATAATTTACCTGGAAAAAATTCAACAAAAATGCCTAGTTTTCGACTCGCGCCACAAAGTAGCCTCCTTAATACGTCGTTGATTCAACGACTGAGGATGTTGAAACGCCGAGGAAACGAGTAATCGCGCAATTTTATTGCCGTGGTTCTCGCACGAGAAGCTACCTCATGCTGCGCGTCCGCTGCAACCATCGTCCCGCGAGTCGCTGGAACGCGTGGACGAAGAAAAAGTCCGCGGGGAAGTCAGGAAAGCTCGGTAGCAGGTGTCCTGCTGCGAGGTTTTCTCGTTCCGAACGTTTTGACGTGCCTGGACGTGCACCAGTCTACCGAGCAGCTTGGAATAAAGCATAGTCGTAGCCAGGGACCAATTAAACCGTTCCGCAACAACAGCTCGCCACTTGTATCGCTGATCCGATTGATTTAATTATCGTTCCGCGTGTAGCTGTCCACGTGCACGTTGCACAGGCCGAAGAGGCTGCGAGGAAGTGGAGTGTTCCCTACTTTCTTTCGATATCTGCTCTTTTTACGCGACCTAAATACTTGAATTTATCTCTTTCTTTCCATTGTGGGTGTTATTTGGAACCCGTGTATTCCATACAATTTCCCCAAAACATCAGAAAATGTCCACTACTGTCATGACTGAATAGCCCTGACATTTGAGTTTGCAATTTTGGGGGTGGTGGTTGTGCTTCAAAAATATTCAGGAGACAGGTATTCGGCGTATTAGAAATCTTGAGGTAGGTCTTCGGGGCTATTAGAAGTTTTGAGGGTAGGCCTTCGCAGCTATGGAAAATTTTGAGGGTCGGTCTTCGAGTCTATTAGAAATTTTAAGGGTAGGTCTTCTAGTCTATTAGAAATTTTAAGGGTAAGTCTTCGAGTCTATTAGAAATTTCAAGGGTAGGTCTTCAGGGCTATGCAAACTTTTGTGGGTAGGTCCTCGAGTTTAATAAAAATTTTGGTGGTAGGACTTCGGGTCTATTAGTAATCTTGATTTTTGGACCTGTTAAAAAATTGTGAGTAAATTTATAAGTCTGTTAGATATAGTGTCCCTCGTCACTATTAGAACCTACAAGAATCGTTGCAAAAGGTGTAGAAGTTAGCAAAATCATCAATCAGAGCAATGGTTACAGGAAAAAGCACAGGTCCATCAGAGAGTACAGAGATTTCTGAAAAGGACTCATGGGGTGTGTGGTGACCAGTAAATTGAGTGATAGGTATTTAAGCAGAGTAGGTGGAGGAATGAATGTTATGTGAATTAGAGGCAAGCTTGGGTGTGGGTAACGACAGGGACTTATTTGCTCGTTCAGCAATAAGAAGCTACCTGGTGCTCGACAATGTTGGAACGTTCAAGAGGGGGTAGCAATTCCAATCACTCGGGGATGGGACGCGTATCGATCGATCGATCGTCGAATACCGCGTGCTCCGCGACTGCAACCGCAAGTGGTAGTCGGGAACACCACCCACGAAGTAGCTACTTAGCATGCACGACCAGCTAGAAGGGAGCTACCAACCCATCTGACAAGGTTAACTAATACAGCTCCCCCGGTCGCGCGCGCGAGTATTCTCTTGATTAGAAGTACGTTGATAAATCAGAGGAAGGAAGGCTTGACGACGGCTGACAATAAGAAGGAAACTGGAGAAAGCTGGGAGAGAAGAGAAGTGCCTCTGAGCGTGATGACAATGAAGCTTAATTGATGCGAGCTTCGTATAAATTGCAGAATTCTGGGATAGGTGTATGGATGATTTTATGCTTGTCTTCTTATCGGAAATAATATTATTAGGAATGATAGTACCTAGTCACCTGATGATGGTAGGTAGTCACGTTTAGGTTATCGTTTAATTAGTGACAGCTATAAAATAAAAAATGATAATTGAACACCACTTTCATATATTTCATTCTGAAGTTTTTGGTGTTTATATAGAGCTAAATTATTTATCCAACTGTGGCAGGATAATTTTTCTTTAAATTCGAAATTTTCATATTTATTCTCTGTTCTTAAATTATCGTAATGACCATAGCAATTATTCTCGAATTGATATGGAGTCACTATAATAAATAACACATTTAAGTTTCCTTTCTATGTTTCACCGAATCTCACGTAAAATGCAGGACTTACGAAAAATTCTACAATAATAGAATATAGGGTAAAGGACCTAATTACTGACACCTAACCAATTACTGTGACCTTAAGCTATTTTAGTTAAATAACGAATAAACAAACTATAGAATATAATCTATAGCATAGATTATAGATTGAAATACATTATTCTTTTTGTGTATCACTTTACAACGTTTATGTATTCGTTATTTTAAGTAAAATAGCTTTAGGTGACAGTAATTGATTAGGTGTCAGTAATTGGGTCCTTTACCCTAGATCCTCCCTTTCGATTTCTGTCAGACGTTCACGATGAACTATTTGCCCTATTTTGTATTCTACCTTCTACGCACCTCGCAGTATTAGACACGTATTCTTCATCCTTAAACAATGAATGGCAGATCCCACGGGTCCCTTTTGAATCCTCGATCGATTCGATTAAAATCTTCCCATTGACTTCATGCGAATCCTTGGATCAGTCGTTTCAGAGCGGCCCCTTTAACAACAGTCCACAGAAAGGGTTGCATCGTGGGTGGCGCGTGCATCTGCGCTCGTTCGATTCTGTCGTTTATCCATCTGCTTAAATCACTATCGCTTCCTCAATCTAACGATGCGTATCTGTTGTTTCAGGTTCGGAGAAGAACGGATTCCCCGATGGCGGTGGTTCCTACGCCTGCCAGTTTGGTAAGTTCAATGGAATTAATATTAGTCGATGCCTCCTCGTGTTATTCACTCTGTTGTATTCACTCGGCAGTAATTATTAAATTGCTGCATTCTTTTTAAATATCCCCACGTTGGGCACAATAATCACAGGAAGTCACAGAATTTCCATTCAGAGAGATCCTCAAATCAAATTTAAAAATCACATATCCGTTTATAAGAATGATTAAAGCACACAAAGTACCTTGCTCTCACAATAAAAAAGGCACCATTCCTCCAACGAAACTGAGTGCCCAAAAAGCGACATCGATCCCAATCCTCTACAGTCGGAGTTGAGTATTAATTAAATAAAAAATTACTTAAATAACGAATCGAATAAAAGTGACCTTAATTGTAGACTTCTCGTCGAATAAAGTTAATTTTTTTGTTCATAACCCCGGTGAACTTTATTCTAATAATTATAAATAACTAATAATTTAATTTATAAATAACTAATAATTTTTTCACCATCATTCGTCATTCGAGATTTTTATTTAAATAAAGAAATATCCCATCTCCGTCTGCAGTTGCAAACACCCCGACACTAAAACCGCACGATGACTCGCTGCTAAAAAGCGACACCACAGATCTAGGGTCAGCGGAGGTGCTACCAGAACGACCGAGCGATAGTCCTAAGACAATGAAGTCCCCCATTGGAGGAGCTAATCGCGCGTAACGGAGCCACGTACCCGAAATAAAGTGGCCTCGACACCCTGGAATCACGGTGTATCGATCTCCCGGCCGTGGTCGATGCGTAGCGAAACGATTAGGGTTTAACGATTATCCCCCGGGTCCTACGGCGGAGTTAACCGGTCGTCGAAGTAATAACGCCGGACAATCTGGCCAGGCAATCAATGAGTACGTGTTTATGTAAATCGAACGAGCCAGGACACGAACCACGCGAGCAACTTTTCCTATTGGCCCCGGAGCCCCATGCCGACTGGGAGGGTAGCAACGCTTTGTTATCTCACGAGGAAGAACGTGCAGGCTGCCTGCACGCAAACCCCTCGCGCACTGACACTTGGAATCTGACGGATCTGGTCATACCAACGGCACGTTGCAAAGCTTGTTGCGCGTATCGTCACGTAGCCTCAGCCTTTTCACATTTTACTTACAGTTGTGTAAGCGAGAAGGTTCATTTCCCTCCAATCCCACACGCTCCTCACTTGCAGACCCATCAGCTCAATACCCAAAACCTCCAGTAAACGTTCCATCCTCTGTAATCCCCTGAAAGTACAGGCAAAGGGGCATGGAACGAACCGATCGCTTCCACGTTCTCCTCGCACAACCGTCATTCAACCTCGTAAAAAGTACGCTTTCGATGCAAACGGTTGGCTGACGATCCAGCAGTTGTAACTCTTCTTGATCGACGATTATCTGTAGTAAATTGCAACCGTCCCTGCTCGCGAGGGGCACCGTGGCCGGTCTCAGCGCGGTGGATGTAAAGCAGAATAATTGTAGTCATTACTTTGTTAAACAGGGTTTCGCCACCGATGCTCCCCTGCCCGCCTCCCTGCCGCCCGCTGACGGACGCGACGCTATAAAATTTTTAGTACCCGCGGAGAGCAGCGTTATTGGCACGTTCACACACGCGCGTCTCGGCCTCGACGCCCGGCCGTCGTTAACGGCGTAAAATTGCAGCACTTGTGGCATTTGTTTGTCGTGGCTAGGGGAAGCCTCCATTTGCCTGGCCGCGCGTCCGTTTAACCAGAACGAATTGCACGGCCGTTCGCGGTAATGATAGGTATGCTAGAGAACGTCCTCGTGGTAGCCGTGTCACTTTTTTATCCCTCTCTCTCCACTCTCTCCTTTTCCGTCGCTTCCGCCTCTTTTTAGGAGCGGACACGGCTGCCCCGCGGATTTATCGGCGCGTCGTCGTGCTGTTCGATTTATGGAAAGCCTCGACGCGGGGGGACGTAAAGCTGTCGATAGCTAGCCTGCCGGTAGTTGTGACTTTTTGGCGTCATGGCATGGCGTTGCATAGAGGCGAGGTAATTTATGAAAGTGGTGCTCGGGGGCCTCCGCTCGCCTCTATTTGCCGTCGCTTCGTTGGGACGCGATGCCGATTGAGGGTCAGTGTTTGGAATACAGGGTTCCTTGGTGGAGGAATAAAGGAGGGACGGATTGGTTTTAATGGGGAAGTGATAGGTTAGGAGGGGATCAAATTTCAATTGCAGGGAATATCGTCAGTTTCTATGTTTGGATTGGGGTATGTTTGTTTTATGTAGGACTAGCTTTACTACCCGGCTTCGCCTGGAATTTAGATTGTTTATAACTCAGAAGGGGAAGGACGTACCGAGCTGAAAATAGTCACATTCATCTGGATTATCCAGGCGTAATGAGCGGAGGTACATCTCGTGACCTCAGAGTTTACCGTTTAAAAGTTTTTTAATGACAGGCAAACACACAAATATATAAACTTTCTGCTTTAGATATTAAGATTTAGAAATAATTGAAGTTGATACTTTACGGTATTGTTTGCTGATGGGCTTGACAGGGTTTAGAAGCAGGCGATGGTAGGGAGAAGCTGGAAATGGCTACGGAAAGTTGGGGAAGCATTAGAAGAATCAAGAAGAGATAAGTAGAGGTCGTGAGAGATAGGGTAAACTGGAAAGGGCATGGGAGGAGTGGGAAGATTAGATTAGAGATACATAGAGGCTCAGAAAGAAACATAGGCGTCTGGAGAGATAGTGCTTGGTTGGTAGAAACTGAGTAATAATCGGGAACAATTAGCCTCAGCTAGGGATGACCAAGAAGTAGTAGGAAGACAGTGAAACTGAGGAAAGATAGAAAACAGGAGGGAATACTGTCATTGCTATCGAAAATCGAATACCATACTGATTAGAGTCTTAAAACCACGTGGAAGCTTTAAACTCACGAATATCTTCATCAGTAACGATTGAACTGAAACTGAACCCAACGTTGACACAAACACAGTCCTCACACTCTAATTTATTCTCTTCGAGGCTACACTCTTAATCTCCTAAGGATTCTGCCGGGGCATTTTGTCATAAAACAGTTATAAGACTCACAAGTTAGTACTTTGGATATATTCACCTGGCAGAAACAGTGTTCGTTTGAAAAATACGAAGAAATCTGAGAACTGTGCCAATACATATAAAATACCTTCGATTTCGATGAAATATTCAGCATGTACACAACTTACTTAAATCTACAAATGGTATTTTTTACATTTTCATTAGAGATAAAACAGTTGACAAACTGACATTCACTATTTTCTTCGCTATTCCGACTAATTGCAATTTTTAAAAACGACGAAACATGTCACCTAAGTAGTAAACTAATATTTCTAGCTTCTTAAAAAAAACTCAAGTCGTTTGGACCAATTTTAAAAAAGTTATTTTGTTTTAAAGGGTGTCCGAATTCTTTTATTCCCTACTGAATATATGCAGTGATCCCTCGATTTAAATTTGTATAGTTATTTGTAAATGTATATACGCCTAACTACACTTGCACAGTCATTTTTATTAATTAATCCTACCTTATAATCTAAGAAAATACGAATTCACATTATATCAAATCTATCTCCACTTACGTCTTTTCCGTCCAACAATTACCGAGGAACCAATGAATCCGTAATTTCAGAGGTACACGCCACTATAGTCGTTCCCCTCTAGTTTCTACCAGACCCTAGTATCCAGTTGCCAAAGTGAACGCCACCGCGTCCCACCAGCTGACGAGATCGTACGCGCAGTTCGTCGTAACCATACCAGACGCAATCGAATAGCATTGTCGTTGGTCGAATGGGAGCCGCGGAGGCCGATCAATTATGCCAGCCGATTCCAGGCCACGAAATGTCAAGGCTCCACCTCGCTGGAATTCTAAACCGGCCGCATCCTCGACGTCCGAGTATCGGTTTCGAACCTGATACATGCGTGCTCATCACACGAGCGTCATTGATAATCTTGTGCACGCTGATCTCCGACGAGAATGCCAATTTCACCTATCCCTTGAGGAGCCCACTGTTCCTCATGACCTGGTGGAAAGGAAGGTCATTTCCTGGGCGTAAGAAAATTCCCCACCGACGTCATTGCTGTCAAAGATTTGTGTAAAATACGACGTTTTGGTAATTCGTGTTAAAAAGATTCTGTTTCATATGGTTCTGATTTATCTGGGGAGTCGGGTCGATCTGGGTTCGTCGCAAGATGCTGGGAGAAGGCTGGAGGACTGAGTAATAGGTTACAGCAAACTGTTTAACACAATTGAAGGCTCAGATATTGTTGCAAGTCAGGGAATACTAAACACAAATAAAGATTATACAAAGGAGGGCATGTAGCTATGCAATTCATTCGCCCAAGTTGTCCGGAGATGTTTAAAATGTCTATAGTACCTAACAGAAGTAACAGAATACTTATATACCTACACATTGCTCCTAAAACTGTCTACTCTTTCGTAAACACATTCCCTTTACCCCGATCCGTTCGCACTTTAATTAAACAGCACCTCTTGCGCAACCGATCCCAACCCCTTACCCAGTCCCCTGCCCATTCCCTCATTTATTGAATCCCCGTGTAGCCGCGTCTCGTATCTACTTCGAAAACCACAGGTTTCAATTTACAATGGTCGTCTCGTTCGACCGGCGACTTGCAAATTAACAAGCGTGGACGTCTAAAGCGTGAGGAATGCAACCTCCTGGAGACGAGGCCCACCCATGAGCCTCTCTAGCGGGGCAGCGCGAGAGCAGCTTGTCCCGGCGTCACGTTCGGCGCGATGATGCGCCCGGCGTAAAGGCGAGGCCAGCTGTAAGTACGCGCACGTACGCACACGCGTGTGCCAAAGTATAATAAACATAATCACGGTAGCACGATGAGGGGAGGCCTTGGCCGTCTCCCTACGGTCGTGGCCGGCACGCCCACCGCTACTACCCATCCTGCCGTGCAAAGAGAAAATACTGCCGTGGCAATCAACGGTTTTACACCTGAGCATCTACACGTAGGTCGAAGGCGGCGGCCGAGGAAGCGAGCCAGAGGTTAAGGAAAGGATGGAGAAGCAGACCAGATAACTTCCCTTCCTCTGCGCCGTCCTCCTCTTCCCTCCGCCGCCAACCTCCCCGGACCCCTGTCCCTCTGCCCGCAGCTTCTGATACTGGGAGCGAGCGAGCTGCTGCCTCGCCTCTGCCCGTGGACCGGGCTCGATAGGGCCGTGCACGATGCACGCCGACCTACGCTGAAGGATTATCGACGGCGCATCTTTCGATACGCTCCCGTTGCCTCGACGGCTCCCGTTGCACGTCCTGGATCGATCCTGCCCGCTCGCTACGAGTGTCCTGTTGCACAGAGGTGTAACGGTCGCTGGCCTGGGTTATCTGCGCCTCGGGGATCTGATGATCGATTCGGTATACGCCGGTGCATGGGCTGCTTCGCTCCGAGCGAGGTTTCTTGGCCTTTTCGATCGGCTGAGTCAGCTCGGGGAGAGGGGTGGATTTTTTAGGACAGTGATCGAGTTGTTTTAGAAGGTTTTGGGTGGTATGGTTGAGCGTCAGATGATTTTATCTTAGGGGTGATTAGAATGCGGATTTAGTTGGGATTTAGGAAGGTTTCAGAGTGTTGGTAGGGGAAATGTGTGTAAAATGATCCTTCGGGGTAAAATTATTCCTGGCTGTTCTGTGACTGTTAGTGATGGTATTTATTAATATGGATGTATAAAAGATCAGCCTGTACGTCGTCAAGTGTCGCATGAAGCGACGTGTAAATATCAGGACCGTGTGTGTTATAAACAAGAAAAAATCAAAATTACTGTATTTTATCTAAGGTAAGGACTCTTTCAAGGTTATGTAACTTTTGTCATAAACGGGTTAGTGTGACAGGTGTTTCCTTCGCGAATTTAATGACAATTCCACAATAATTTTATGTATGTTTGGTTACTAAATGTAATAATTTAACGGTATATTCAACCACTGAATGTGAGTTGCATTTTTGGGGTCATATGATCCCTCTCTAGTAAAATGATCCCAGAAACCCCAGCGAGTGCGTGAAAGAATTTGGCTCTGTGAACCTGATCTCATTTTCTTATGTTTGTTAGTTGATTTTTAGTATTTCTATTCATGGATTATGTACCAAGAATTATCTAAGATTTTATTTTTTTTTAAAAATTGTTTTAATTTATTATGTTCGCATATTTTGTGACTCAGTTTAATTTCTGCTTTTATTTAAACAAATCAATGCTTTTTAATGCTCGTAGGGATCACTTTATACACATAGGTGTACAAAATAATAATGTACAGAATGACAAATATAATTGATCAGGTAGTTAAATTTAATCTAAGCCAATAATAAATTAGATAAATTAACTTATAAAAACTACTTTAATTTTATTTAAATAATGTGTATTTGTATTTTTTATATGATTACGACGTAATGGGATAGTTTTAGGCACTTTTCCCCTACTGTTATAGGGAATGTTTGGGTAGAACCCTTAAGGGAGGGCTGAGGGTTTTGGCAGACAGTACATAGAGAGATTTCAGAGCCCTGAGAGATAAAGTACTCAATATCTGGGAAACGTAATTCGGGGTTTGTAGAGACTTCCGATTGCAAACTATGGTCTTACTAGTACTGGACCATACCACTGCGTCTGTAAACGTCTGCCTAAACTACACAACAATGCTACTAAACCTGAGATAATTTCTGCAAAGGAATATAACTGTGATTCAAAAACCTTCAACAGTACCAACTGTGCGAATCAGACTCATGAAAAATATGAAAATATTTCAGAAATGGACATTAGAATATTATCATAAATTGAAGATTTAATAGAGAAGGAGTAAACATAGTCCAAAAAACTGTTCTCTTGAATTTGAATATTTTTCTAATTCAAAATCTTAAATTTGTATAATTTCTGTTTCAAAAAAGGCCTAAAAAATTGAAGGTTTTAACATTTAATTTGGAATTCGGTGCTTCGATTGAAATAATGTGTAAATACATTAGAATTTGAAAATTCATAGATCGATGCGCAGAATGTAGTCAAGTACCACAGACCTCGCGGACAAAGCAGGCGCCTTGTATCCTTCAAGACGTATCGAGATGTATCGATGATTATCGTTCGAGCGGAAGCGATCTCTCTTTTCGCGGTCACATCGACCGGGTTGACAAGCTCGCGATCGAATTTCTACGGCATTCCGTGGGGCAGTTTCTACGGCGTGGAACGATTTCCAGGCTGATATTAGACATGGAATATTCAAAAGGAATTTCATAGTATCTGTATTTTCAATATTTTCGAATGTACCATAAAGTTTTCTTCCTTTTCTGATGAAATATCGAAGGTGAAATTGATATTATCTTGAATTTTCATTGAAGAGCCAAAATTGGTAAAGTGTTCTGTGATCAATTGTTTTTCAATATTCAAGCCTTATTTTATTTATTCTAGTGTTCCACATGAAATTTATACTTTAAAAAGTATATAGTACTTCTTACTACTTGTTATATCAGTAATTCATTAAAAAAGTATCTAGTTTAGAATTCTTTTTTCTTCTTTACTGTCATAATTTCAAGTAACAACCTACTATCTTTCGTTGTTCCATGCTAACTAACATGCCACTACAATAGAAAATCATACAATGCTTCTACTCACAATCACTAAAATACTACCCACTCCAACTTTCCCAGTAACAGGCAAAAATAAGCTGCAAAATCTAACAAATCTTCCAAGCAAGTAATAAATCACCCACAACCTAACCCGTCAGTATAATTCACCATCGCAGGTATTAACCTATTTTCATCCTGTTTCATTCCAAATAATATTAAAGCATAGCCTACAAACATTCTAGTATACACAAGACCACCGCAACTTGGAAAGAAAATCCCCGTAAGTGGCACACGCTTTGCATAAATCTCTGGCCGTGGATGATTACAGCGAATCGTTCGTTAACGAATCATCCAGATACCGATTTCAAGCTGGCTATGTGATTACACGTCTAACGCCAGCCATCGTTAGGCGTTCGATTCGAGCTTCCGCGATCCACGCCGGGGCGAGCACGGTTTCTTGGTGAACGTGCCTTTTCGACAGCGATGTTAGATCCCCTGAGAAAGTTGTTCGGGTCGCGGTTATTTGATCAGAGACTCGTACGGACGAGTCGTTAGCTGGTACGTGGCAAGATCGCGATTCGACGGTGTGGACACCAACACCGGCGCACGTGCTCCCGGTATCATCGGCATACGTGACTCCATCTCTGCACACGAGGGTATATATTCCCTTGGATATATAGGGTGGGGTAATAACCATTGCCACTTGAAATAACCCGATCGGTCGTTGGTTCGACGGGGCCCAGTTGAACGATATGCAGCCTGGGGTGCTGGGTGATACCGATTTGCATGAATGGGAATTTTTTTCCTGTGATTTATAGCGCGACCAAGTAATTGCGCACCGAATGTTCCGGTTAACTTGCTACGTTGTTCAGACTTTTACCCTCCCGCGATCATTTCTACTGGCATGGGTGGAAGAGAGTTTGGATATTGCCATGGCTGTTGCCAACCAGCATTTTTATGATATCGACCTGTTTTCTGTGTCTTTGGAAACGTTTCGGGCAATGGTTCATAGACAATCTGGCCGCTTACGGGGTCATGAGTCATGAGTCTGGAACCATGATCCATGATTCGTGATTCATGATTTAGGTTATGATTTGGATTTAATTTGATTTAATTCAGTTTAGTTATATATAATATAATTTTAGACTGTGTTAGTTCGATTGGGTGTTCTATTTTGTAAACTATGGGATTTTCCCGTTTATATTGTTAAATAAATAAATAAATAAATATTGTTGCGTGTGGGGAAAAGTGAGGCATTCTGCTGCTTCCGTGGAATTTTCTGGGATGTCAGCTCTCTAGTTTTAACTCGAGTATTAGAGATCTTTAGGAGCTATCTTGGTCCTTGGTTATTAATAGCTAATTAACCCAGGTTAGCTTCAAACTGTCGACGGTGTTCAGAGATCTAATAGTCATGACAACTCTAAGGACCAAATCAATAGAAACCGTGTCCCTCTTCTAGAAACCTCACGACACTTTTACCAACCGTTTCCCATCCCGAATAACCTGCGTACGTCAACCGAAACACTGTAATCCATCACTGAAAAGTACCCCGAATCCGAAAATCAAGCTGCCCAAGACACAAACTGTAACTCAGTCTACCTGTTGTAATAATATATTACACTACCTGGCGCGAATGATGCGAAGCTGGCCACAGGTGTGTCTGAGGAGTTGAGTGACAGGAAGAGCAAGGCGAAGTGCATGGCAGGCAGAGCAACACGTGGTTAGACGTAAATTTAAATTGTCAATGATCTGGGTAAATTTAAATCATCTTATTAAACCACATCCCAAAAACTCTGAAACCCATGTTCCCCAGGAGCGACTCTAAATGAAGAAAAGGAAAGGAAGTGCCACGCGATGTTTGCCAAGGAGGCTGGCGGCGAAGGATGCGGCCATCCTCGTCCCCAGGAAATTGCCTTGTACGACAACGAGGGAACGAGTTATTCCAAGTGGCAATAGTTATTTCCCCACCCCGTATGCACGACTGCTCGCCAATATACCCGCAGGTATCCCCCTCGTAGCTGGAAGATATACGCACGTTTGGCAAGAGGCTCGCGGGCCTGTTACGGGGCACCGGGAGCATAAGTCTATACTTATGGGGCTAGGTGGTAGATATGGAGCGGTCGATAATGATCCAATATACTGGTACATCCTCGCGAAGTAATTACAATGATGAGCGAACCGCTACCATCGGTTGCGCCCTGCCACTCGGCGATGCTCCTTCGGAGGCTAGGCGTTGGATCGGGGGCCCATCCTACATCTCCTCTCCTTTCGTCTTCCTGTTTTTCTTGTTCCCCCTCCCTCCCCCCCTTCTTGGTCTCCTTTCTCCATACCCCTCCCCGCGTCCCATCCGCGCCTCCTCTTCCTCGTCTACTTTATCTTCGTTCGCCTCCTCTTCTTCCTACCGGCTGCCTCTCCGCTGCGCGCACCGCAACAAGAGCAAACATCTCTTCGGGGTCGTCACGGGGCCACGGAGTCACGGTGGATGGATCTCGAAGCTCTTTCTCGATCCACCGGAATTATCACTGGGGCCACCGTGGGGGTTCACACGGCCGGAAGTGCGTCATCAGCGGGATACGTGCCCGGCTGGTAACGCTCCTGAGGGATCCAGGACTCCTTTGTCCGCGGGCTTAGAGCTTAGGCTTTGGTATCGTTTTAATTGTCGAGAAGGATTGCAAGACTGGTACTGAAGGGAGGTGTAGTTGTGTTTGAAATGCTTGTGATTCTTGCTTGAGGGAATTTGGATTAACAAGGTATCCATGAGGAGAGGGAAGTGAAGACTGTGGGAGGATTGAATCATTTTCTTGGGGGCCTTGGATACGGTCAGAGAGACATATTAGTATACAGTTAATGTAATTATATGTAGGGGAGAGTTGCCAATATCGCACTGGTCACTTAAATCGTACCGCATCAATTTCTCAATAATTAATGAATGTAAAGGAAATCTGATAATAAAAATATCAAGTAAATGCGATATAAGAAATAGAAACAAAACCTTATGAGCTTACACTCTATTTTGTGCGTGCTATAAACATTTTAAAAAATCAGGTATGATTGATGTAACTTTTTACCAGTTTATTTTAGCTGATAATAATCAAACAATGCAATTTTGGCTTGTATTTTTGTATATTTCTAAAAGCGGGTTTAATGTAGAATATTTTACATTCATTTTAAGTACATATTACATTCATTATAAAGTTTAAATTGATATTTATGAGTAAATTGATCATGTTTTTTTCTAAATCGCACCACTACAATTTTACTAGTAGGAGTTGACAACTTGTATGTTATATAGGTTATGTTCATATATCATATAAATAGGTTATTGCGGCCTGTGTGTGATCAATATACATATATATAGAGTGAAGCCACCAGTAGTCGACCATGTATCAGTAGTCGACCGCTTTCAGAAAAACATGAAAAATAGGGTTTTTAGAAGTAACGATCTTTTGAACAAAGTGCAGTTCTCCAACTGCACTCTAACTGCACTCTAACTGCACTCTATCTACACTCTGTTCAAAAGATTGTCACTACTAAAAACCTTATTTTTCATGTTTTTCTGAAAGTGGTCGACTAATGATACATGGTCGACTACTGGTGGCTTCACCCTACGTAACTATATATTAATCATTACTTTATGTTGAATATTTTCTTCTCTATTTGTCATTTATACTATTTTTAGTGGAGGTACGATTTAAGAGACCGGTTGCCTAAATCGTACCTTTTACAATATGTGGCAAAAACATTAATAACAACTTAATTTGTTCTCAACAAAAGGTTAAGCATACCTATAATAGTAGGTGCCTAAAAGATCAAGCTACAATATCCAATAGTAATTTGTGTTCAAATTAGTACCAAATATGAAACATAATGTAAAATGTCTTAAGTGGTACGATATAGACAACTCTCCCCTAGGTAGATACATCTCTTTTCCTTTTGTGGTGCAATGCACGCGATTTAACAAAATGCTGCATTAAAATCATTATCCTCAAATAGATCAATCAATAGTATTCGAATATTAGACACCCCTAAAAAGTATCCTTAACATTCGAGTGTCTAAATTCTTGCCAGCTATGTTCCTCAAGAATTGAAGAAGAATTGAATAGAACATCCACTTTCAGCAGTTCAAACCTGTTCATACAATGGTCACGCAATTCCAGCTC
Source organism: Andrena minutula (assembly GCA_929113495.1). Classification (NCBI taxonomy): domain Eukaryota; kingdom Metazoa; phylum Arthropoda; class Insecta; order Hymenoptera; family Andrenidae; genus Andrena; species Andrena minutula. The sequence goes on from OV815994.1 coordinate 21,354,604, forward strand.
GATTACCCACCATGGAACCTTGACGGAACAGGGATCACAATGCCCGTTAATTGTCCAGTAATGATCTTGAACGCGGCCGATGATGCGGGACAATGTTGGTACAAATCGAGGAGCAGCGAGTTCGAGGTTCACGAATTCCCGCGATGAGATTTCGGTCGAGCAAAACGAACCTCCTCCGCTCCTGGAGAGGAGGTTCATTCATCGATTTTTTGCCACGAAGAACCTGCTGCGAGCTAGATCACTCCGCTCGCCGGGAGCTGAATAGAGGCGATACGAAGTGTCTGATTAACGTTGCTTTTTTGCAAGTACCGACCGTCCAGCGGCCCGTCACGAGCCGACGACCTCGCCCTCTTCGTTTCCTTTCCGGTCGACTCGATTATGAGCGAATATGGCTATCGAAGTGAACAGCCTCGCGGTGCATGGGCAACTCACGCTATCTCTGATGCATTCTTTTGCATAATCGATCAGTATTCAGCGTTCTTCGGCGTCTAGGGTGGCAATTAACTCCTTGACATCCAAGCCGAGGTTCCCTTGGCCAAGCTTCTGAGGCAGGAGACCTTGAAGCGTGGCATTGAATATGATTCAATTGATTTAGATCGTGGGATTAAGATCGAGGCGGGCCTTTGACTTGAATGGGATTTTATTTCGCAGTCTTGAAGTGCTGATATTCTGAAATAGCTTGTGTACCGATCTCTGTCGTGAACAAAGGTTGTCGGAAGCTAAGGAATAGGAAGATTGTCTAAATGACCGTTCCAATCTTAACGTTGAAGAAGGTCTTTTCATTTCTTTCACCATCAACTTTATTTACAAATTCACTCAAGAATAATAATTCTACAGTTCCCAGTCTATAGTTCCCCCAGTCTTCTTCAGGATAGAAGGAAGTAAAGTAAGACATGGATAATATAGAAAGTGGGATTAGTCGATGAGGGCAGAAGTCCTCCAATTTGGTTGCAGCGTCATTGAGCAAGCCAGGTTGTCATGTCGGAGCGAAATGACGGTTGCGACGCCACTGGTGAGCGCATCCGAGCCAGAAGAGAGCACGCATAACGTAGATGCAACGCTCCGCGGCTCTGGATCGCCGAGGGCGCGCTTCTCCGCAAGAAACGGAGGTGAAGGGGGCACGCCAGGGACCACGAAGAGGGGCCTGAAGAGAGCTAGGGGAAGAGGTCGACCGGGATAAACATCTGAGCCCCGCCCGGCACCCGAGGCTGCACCTTTTGTTGCTCCTCTTCAGCGTCTCTCTTCTACTTCTTCCTCTGCCTCTTCTTCTCCTCGTGGCGGAACCTTCAGCCCGTTCCTCTTCTTCTTCTTCTTCTCCTCCTTCTTCTTCTTCTTCTTCCACTGCTATTCCCTCACCGCTCCGCTGCCATTATTGATCACAGATGCGGCTCGCGAGTGTCGATACGTAGCATTTCACGCGTACAGCGTTTTATGGCGTTCCGCCTTTATCTGGTTTCCTTAATTGTATTTTGTTTCCCGACCTTTATTCGGGGTTGATTAACGTTGTCGGTGGACGGTTCACTTGACCCCAGGGTGAACGGGTGCTGGGATTCCATTGGGAAGTGCGGATGTGGAAATATTTGGTGTTTGATAGTTTCCATTGGTTCCTTAGTTGCGCAATAGTACCTATTGCAGAATTTTATTTTCCAAATGGAATGTTGCGTGTATTGTCTGTGACAAGGATAACGGATTAAACTTTGGTGATCCATAGAAACTTACAAGGGAAGGACACGAATTGTCTGACTTCGATTTTGACGCTCTTTTGTAGAATGGTAGCTGACAGATCTCTAATAATACATCTAAAATAGTAGTGTAGATATTCAATAATTTTTTAGATATGTAAAATTGAAGTGTCATACCTTGATAGATGTACTGTAATATAAACTGTCCATATCAACGTCACCTTTTTGTAACCATTCGACAGCTTTCCAGTCGATCCGATTGTATTAGACTGCATGCACTCATACACAGTCAACTGCAAGCAGCAATTTCTAAAAATGTGTTCAATTATGCATGATGTGCCGCAAAATTACTTTCATCGCAGGAAAGATTCTGCAATTTAAACCAAGTTCCTTTCCCAGATGAAATGAAAAGTGAAAAGTGTCAGTGTGAGAAAGGATCATTTATTGCATCGACTACATCAAATTAAATCGCATCCCTGAACCGAACAGCTTTTTCAAACCTCGTCAAACATCATCATCCTCGATCCAGATGTCAATCACCCCATTATCAAATCCTCGCTTCATTGTATTCCTGAACACCTCGCCCTGTACCTCGCCAAACGGATAGAAAACAGGCGATTCGATCAATCCAACCCGCCTAAAAACAGAATGGTGTATCAGCCTCAAATCAATCTCCCATGCGAGCGAGCAAACACTCGGAATTACCTCGAAGCCGCGAGCCTCCTCGAATACCGCTCGGCCCGATGAAATCAGAAATCCATCAGGAGACGGTTTTTTGCAGATCAACGAGCGCATTCGTTGCGCATCGAAGGAGGCTACGTTTATCGAGCCGTGATTCCCATCCAGCGCATCGCCGCGGGATTTGTACCACTTACGGCCGATAACAAGCCTTTCTGATTAAAGTTTATTGCCTCGACGGTGTATCAGATAAGGGCTTCCGTGTTTCTTGTCCCAGGATGATCGGATTGCGCGCCATTGAGGAGTGGTGCCCGCGTCCTAGACCTGGAAACACCGGCTACCTTGAGAAAACCAGCCACTGACACACGTCGTCCATCCGACAGCGAAACTTCCTCGCCCTGGCCTGCCCCCCTCTTCGCCGCGGCGTGCCCCTTCCTCGCGCCGCATCCTCCGCGGTTCGCCCTGGTATTGAATAGTTTACGGCTTCTAAATAAGCGGGGCCCACCCGTTCCCAAACAATTTGCTCATGCCGCGGATTGCTCGTAAATAAAGGTAATCTATTCTACCCGGAAGATAAAAATCGCAGCCAGGGTTGGGCTGGTGGAAGGAGCGAGAGGGAGACTGGGTCGAAGGAAGACGTTGAAATGGAGGAACGCCGGGGCGTGTATCGCGGCGGGTGAACGATCCTCCAGTTATTCATTTTTACGCCGTTCATTGGCCAGACTTTACGAGGCAAAAATTGTGAAATTGCACTTTGTGCACGCTGCATGCCCGCTCCCTCTTTCACTCTTTATTCCTTTCTGGCTTTCTTTTCCCTTATTCTCGCGGCCTACTCGCCTGGTACCTTCGGGGAATGTGTTCCTGAGAAGGTTTTAAATTATCCATGGAGGTTCCATGTTTAATCGTTTGTGGATTGGGGATGCTGCTGATGGGTGGTTAATCGGGGTGTTTGGAAAGGCATCAGTGTTAGTGATGAGTGGGTTCAGTCAGATGAAGAACATAATGATGGGTGTGGTGCCGGGGTGGTAGGAGTTAGTGATAATTTATAAGAATGGGTATTAGAATCAATTGGACTCCTTAGTGCGATCGTTATATCCTCGCCTTATCAGTAAAAGCTTGCAAAAGAAGAAACACGTGTAAGAATGTAATTAACGTCTTGCAGTCTAAATTACATTGCTTGTATTTACTATTCGCAATGCAAGTTAATTCTTCAAGGGGAACACCACTGTGACGGCCGGAGAAGTAAGTCATTTTTAAGATTTTTTTCAGAAATAATTTACAATTTTCATATAAAATTGTTATTACCTACCTTTAGTATAATGTCTTAAGGGACTATAAAAAAGTGTAGAAAAAAACATTCATAAATTTTAATATATTAATTAATCTTGTAGACTCCTCACGCGCGCTGGTAGAATGTGTAACTGTGGAACAGCAAGTCCAAAATCAAATTTCATTTTTTTTATAACGTATATCAGTGTAGTTTCCGTTGCACATACCAATTTCGTAAACAAATTATTTTTGTAAACGTGGCGCGCTTTAGAAGAAAAGTTTCGAAAAACCGCGAATAAGATGGACAGTTGTTCGAGCGTATTTAAAAAAAATTGTTTTCGATCAAAGAATCAGTGCGTGCAACGAAAACTACACTGGTATAGTTTATAAAAAAAAAATTAAATTTGATTTCAGACTTGCTGGTCCACAGTTACACATTCTACCTATTCTTCTAGGGGTCTAGAAGATTAATTAATATATTAAATTTTATGCATGTTTTTCTTCTCATTTTTTTGTAGTTTCTTCAGCCATTGTACTAAAAGTAGGTAATAACAATTTTATATGAAAACTGTGAATCATTCCTGAAAAAAATCATAAAAATGACTTATTTTGGTGTTCCCCTTAACTGATGAGATGGATCCTTTGTTACCTAAGTGGTGAGATGACGTCTAACATACCCGACTTTTTATTTCTATTTACACAGTAAAATTTTGAAAAGAGCATAAAAGAGTCACAGTATATTTCTTCACACCTACCACAATTTATCTCCAGACACTCATATCAATTCAAACATTATTACAACTAACATTTCTATCACACTGTCACCAGTTACATCTCAACTAACACGACTTAAATTCAGAATCACAAACAAATCTTTCAGTTCCCTTCCTCTTCACACTCACTAATCACACCTACAAATTATATTCAATGTTTCGTCGCAATTACAAAGAAACTCTTTCCATCTTCGCCACACAATTGAAAACCTCTTCAACGACGGCACTAGTCATTCGTCGCTCCGCTGATTCCCCGGAATTCGCGGGTCTCTCATTGATATCACCTGCCACTAACACAGCAAGATCATATCGTCCATGGTACCTGCTACGCTACTTTGTTTACCCTATTTACCAGTTTTACGACTGTTTCTGGTATTTCACTACGCCGTGTGTCGACAGCATCCCGTCCGTAACGTCGCCGTTAAGCCGCCAGATAGATATCAGTCGAATATCATCCTTTTAGTAGCTGCTGCTTCAGGAACACACTCTACCGCTGTACAACGTCGCTCCTAATAACATCTGACATTCCTAGCGCTGCTCCTCTCAATTATTACTAGGCCCTAGTAATATCTTCACACTTAACGTCCCGATGACGAATTTACGATGCTCCCTCTTTATGTTTTTCGTTTCAGAGGCCCCTGTCGGTCGATGAAATTGTATTAAATTGGACAATCCTGTAGATTTACACGCGCCCGTATCTATAAAGACAGAGAAGCAGGGGAAATTAGGTGGACGCCAGTGGTAGAAAGGTTAATAAACGAAGACGTCGTGGAATTCCCTGGAATCAATGGTGTTTTCATATCTCTGGTATAAAACAGTCTAGCAGTGGGAATTTGTGACACCTTTGAGGACGTAGAACTTTCCACAGTTAATTAAGAGTCTGTTTATCGGCTACCGCGTTAAGAGGTTACAGTGGGGAGCAATAAAATTGGTCGATAATCCGCTTCGTTTTTCGAAAATGCCTTCTGTGCGTCGCGTCCTCGATCTTTCCGAGAATTATTCATCGTAAAACGTCGATTTTATCGTAGTGACATTCGATCGATGACAACTGGCATGTAGCTGGTTGACGTTTGAAATAAAAATCAGTGATTAATTGCAGATTTCTTACGAAGGGGCTTAATGGAGGGAGAGTTTGTCACTTGAAGTCAAAATGGAGGAGGGAAGAACTTTGGCCACATATTGCCATGAATATTTCAATGTTTCACGTTAATTGGTTGAAATTTGCAAAATGTATTCTTATGCAAAGTGCAATTGAGCACTGAACTGTGATTAAGTTTTTATTAAAGACTACTATGATTCCGATAGTATTTTCTTTTCTATTTCGATTTACAACAAATGGTAAAATTAAGGGATAAATGTTAGGTTGTGGTGATCGCAGCCCGAAAACTTGCAGAGTTAACACATATCCCATTCAGCGTCTCGTAACAGCTCAGTAGCTTTCAGGTCTTTCACGTTTCTCACTGATTAAATCTAAAGTTCCTCGTTTTAGCTCGTGGCACGCTAGTAGCGTGAACTTGTCATGCACGAGCAAGTGGAAGTGCAGAGGGAACAGGGGCGATAACGCACTGTAAAGTGTCTAATCATTTAATTGTCGCTGAAAGTGACTCAATTTCATTCACATATCTTGACCTGTTCCGTGTGACCTTTAGACTTGCGTAGATACATAGAATTGGTAATTAAATTTGAGGAATTTTGAAGCATTTGATTGTGTAATCGTCTGATAAGTTGACTATTGTGAAACTGGTGTCTGTGAATTTATCTAGAAATTGGCAGTGAATGATCTCATAGCTATGTGACTGAATAATCTAAAATGAATTTTTTATTTTGCTGAGTGCACTGATGGCACTTGACAACTACTTTCCCCTGTACCATTTTCCTGTTGCTTTTTTTTTAATTAATATTTGGTCACCGTGGGAAAACTTCTTTTAGTTGTAGGATGTAGAATTTCAGGACATTCGAAAATTTGATGTTATGTACTCTATATTTGGAGATGAAATTTTATGTAAATGGAGTGAAGAGTTGCCAGAGGAAACTCTAATCTGCGTCTTTAGGATGCGTCTACTATCTTCTGACACAATTCGTAAAAGCTCTATGAGAAAATTGTAATCTGTAGTGACTCTTTTCACATTTTGCATTATTTATCTTCAAAAAGGTCAGGAAATTACACATCAAACTACATTCCGCGCCCACTTAAGGGATCTTCCTAGTGTGACGGCTGAAAAAGTTTAATTTTTCGGAAATTAAAGAAAGAAACAAGTATGGCACGTTTGTAACTTTATTCTATCACCTTTTATGCCTATAAAAAAAATTGTTGCTCCTATTCCCCTATAAAGGATATTTATTCTTACAATTTTTATATTGTCTTAAATACTTGTTTCTATATCAATTCCCGAAGAATTAAGTTTTTTTCAGCCGTCACACTAGAAAAACCCCTTAACGAGTTTAATCCTTTCCACACTAAGCATCCTAACACTGTTCCCTACTTACATCAACATCCATATCTCGAGTTCTACTCCCGCAATGCCATTTTCACAGAACCACACCTTCGACGAAATCTCACTCCGAACACGAAGTGGCTTTTCCCAATTGTTTCACATCGTTGCGCGTTGCAGCGGCGATGGAAACGTGACACTAACTGGATTACACGTCGAACGTGTGGCCCGTCCATCTTAATTACACGTCGACCACACTTTGCAGGCATCGACCAGGAGCGATATAATTAACGAGCCTCTGGAACAGCTTGCGTAACCGGCGTGCAACGGAAGCAAACACTTTTTAGAGGGCCCGCGTGAAAAAAAGGCCTCGCCGATTAATTCCTAAGCGATGGTGTCCGCGATTTTTACGGAGCTCACGTTCGACACCCCGTTTCCTTGACCTTTCAAGTGCACGCTTATCCTCCTGACCTTTGCCTCCGCTGATTCATCGGCGTCCGACGGTGTTACCTCGGCTCCTATAACCGTGCGTGTTCACATTTATCATCCCATTTATCGTTTCGCACGGGGAGCGATATTAATCGGCGAGAACACGGGCCACATCGGGATTTAAAACGGAAAGAAGCTCGCCCCCTAACTGATTTCCTGCCCCGCCAATCCCGCAACGCCAGAGGCACGCTGCTGCCTTCACTTCCGGTTCTTTGGTATTCCTTCTGTGGAGAGGCTTGTAGTTGCTTGAAACGTTTTGCCATTGTGGTGATAAGAGGGATTGTTCGAGTAATTGGAATGTGTGTGAATTTTGCATTGTGGAGGTGTTGGGAACGTGGTAAATGCTACCTAAAGGTATGTGTTTAGAGCAGTGTACATTTATTGTGAATCAGCTAGCAGTGTACATGCTTTGGTGCAGAATAATTAATATTATTTTACACTTTCTGTAGCTTGTGTTTTTTAAGCTGAAAATGGAACTATGCAGCTTTAATAATTGTATGATGTAAAAAATTGTTCTATGGGTTGGTAATTTTTAACAAAATAAAGATCACATAATTATGGGATCCATACTGCGTTTAACTGATTATTTGTTACTTTCAGGGTTCGTAGCTTTCTGCATAAACAGGCCCGTATGATAATTTGAAGATATTGTATTATATTCAAATAGGAATAAGAGTTAAGATTTAATGGATAATATATTTTGAAGAATTTCTGCAGAATTTTGCCTGATTTTCTATTCTTGGAATATCTCAGTTATGTGTATTTTAGAAGAGTATCTTATTTCAAACAGCTTTTGTAATTTTACCGTCAACTGGGGCTATGCAACTCGGAATTATATACACACGTGCATTCGGGAGACGTGAATATTTTACACCAGCCACGCTTAAATTTTCACTCCCCTTCACAATTTACATAATTCTCTCTGAAAAGTGTTCGGACATGCCCGTACTCGAAAAGACAAACGTGTTTTCGCATTATCTTAAGAGCCTGGGCAAGTAGTAAATAATAAAACACATAGCATTCGTCTCTTATACTCACCTTCATCGAACGAGGTATTTAATTAACTAAAACCCTCGCGCGTCGCCGGGACCTTTTCCTGCGTGCTGAACATTCGTGTAAATTGCATCGAAATTAGCCGTACGTTACGAGAGCAGCCTCGTTTCTCTTGGCGCGGGCAAAAAACTCGCGTGGTTCAGCGTGGTTTCGTTTAAAAGCCATGAAACTTTTTCACCGGAACTTTACGCTCCTGAATGGAGAAACGCGAGTCTTCGACCCCTTACCCGCCTTGCGTCCTGGAGAGTTTTACGTTAATGAATTCTGTGACGTGCTCCGCGGCCATTTTTTCCATGGGACGTTGTTCAGCGCGTTAACGACGTACAAGGCATTTAAAAGAAACGATTCGGGACTTGGAGTGTTTTAAATCTAGTGTCCACTAAATTAATTAGGGATTTAGTGTAATATCTAAATAAAGTGTTAGGTATTTAGCGGAATACCTAACTAAGGTACAAAGTATTTAAAATAATACCTAAATAATTTAGCAAACCACTAGTTTTAAGATTGCATATTTAGCTATTTGGTGTAATACGTAAATAATTCAGTACACACTAAATTTAAGACACTTGAAATCCCGAATCATTTCTTTTTGACATCTTGTACACCGTTAACGCGTTGTACCATTCCATGGAAAAAATGGTCAGAACCAAATATGTCACAGAATCCATTTCACTAAATCATTTAGGTGCTTAGTGTGTAACAAAATTCTTAGTGCATATATATCGAAGAATTAACATTGTTGACGTTGAAAGTGATTTCTGGCTTCGTTGAGGCTGGTGACTTATTTGCTTGTGTAGGAAGGAGGATAATATTGTAATAATATTGAATACAAGAATATATTTGATGATTTTATTCAGTTGATATTGAAAGTAATTTCTTTTTAAATGTTATATTAAAATCTTGGAATGTTGGAAGGATGAATACTGCCTTGCTGTGGTAAGTAGAAAGTACCTGGCAAAGACAGACGGGGAATTATTAAACGAGTGCGTGATTTCTTGGTATGAAGTTATAAAGTTGTTGGCGGATATGGAACAAAATATTTGCGATACATCTTGTACATGTTGCAGGAAGAACATTTGGTTGACGCTTTGCGTGTGAGCCACCCATAAACTCATTTTGACGCTCTTTCTATATGCAAAATAAATATCTTATTTCCAAAACTGACTTAAAGACTGACTTAAAGACTTTTTTTCTCAAAATATAATATCTGAACAACAACTCTGTAGATGTTTAGTTTCTAATATTAAAATTTGTAAAAGTTCCAATTTTTTAAAGATAACCTTCGTTTTTTCTCGACATATGGTAATCTAGAATTTGTTTACAAAAACTATGGTAAAATTTCAATCAAAATATAATTGGAATACATTCTAGAAACCTCGAAATTGACTTTGATTCTTTAGCTGAGAATGGCAGACGTTCAAAAATTGCTCTGGGTGTGAGCCACACCGGTATGTCAATGTTAATAACAAAAGAGGTGTGTCAACGAAGGGTTAAACAAAACAGATCACTTTGCTTATGAAGATTCCAAAGTCGGTTTCGACTTTGACAATCCTTATTTTCTTAATGTAATATATAGTAAATATTCTTCATCCCCTAAACCCTGTGTTACACGGTTCTATAGATAGACGAATATTAAATGTAATACCATTTCTATTTGTTCAATTCATAAATAATTATTAAACGTCTATTTCACCAATCCTCTAGCCTCAAAACCCACAGAAATTACATTTCTATTCAATTGTCCCATAGACTTTCTCTACTTACACTTCCAAAGAGCTCAAACTACCCTCGATTCTCCCCTAACTTTAGTCCTCACAGAAAAATGATTTCAACAACTACGACCTCCTTACATCTTCATAAATCGAATTATTACTTCTCGTTTCCTTCCAACTACTAACCCAATATCTCTCAAGCATCCGTTCAAATGGAGCAGCGCTGGGATAACCAGAACATTCGTTCAACCAATACTTCTGTAATCGACATCTCACACTATCTCATCCCCCTCCCGAAAAACGAACACCTCAAGCCACCACTCATTCGCAACGCGGACAGCCTGGTGACGCCGGAATATCGGCAGCCACTCGGTGAATCCCGTCCTATCAGCCTTGCCGATATGCTCTCCCCTTCATGGCTCATTAAGACCGCGTCGCGTGTTTACCGCATACATCATAATAAAAATTCCGTAAAGCAGGTGCCCGTTATCGTTTTTACGCCTCTGAGCGCCAGCCAGCTATCCCCTTTCTGCCTGTCGCCGTCCTCCTCCGGCCTTTAAACGCGGGTCGCTTTTAAAGGCAAATTAAATACGGGCGCAACAAATTACGCGCGGAGCGAAGCTCCTCGTAAATCAAACGGCCAATAAAACGTCCCTCGAAACGGCTCGAAAAATCCGTCGGGGCCAGCGCAGGGCGCCCCGCTCGCCCCGGAAGAGCAACACGGCGAAGAGCCTCGCGAGGTGGGGCGACGAGGGGGGGGGGGGGCGCGGGGTGGGCTCGGGAGAGCGAGAGAAGAGTGTCTTTTTAGTGCCGGACTGGACGTCTCAATTAAATCCTCGAAATCATCATCGCGGGCCCAGCGTCGGTCGTCTTCCTCGTCACCGGGCCCCTGTTTCGTCGGCGAGCGTAAATTTCTCGGCACAACGGGACCGTGACGTCCGCGTACGCGACTAAGGGGCCCGGGGAAGGAGGGGGGTCGCCGGTGCCTCGACCTTGCATCGCGTCGTTTCGCGTAGAACAAGCCCGGCTCGGTGAAATATCGGGTTGTAACGGTGGAAATGTCTGCTCTTAAGCTGAAAGCAGGGTACGGACGCCTCTCCCCTCTGCTTTCGAGTCTATTAATCGAAATGTTCAATCTCCCCGGGCCCTGGGAGAAGAGTTATAATGGATCCTGGGTCTCGTGGATTCTGATAAACCGCGCTGCTTCGCGGCTGACAACTTTTCTGCTGCTTGGAAAATTGTTAGGGTAATAGAGCGGTGGACGGTGAGAGATCGATCCGGCGAGTCTGAGTGATACGAGAATATTTATGCACCGAGGATTTGTGGAGCCTTGTAAAAGATTCATGCTCGAGGATCGTCGCGAAGGAGGATGCGATAATTCATAGGCACCGATGAATCCTGTTTCTTAGGTCATGTTTCGATGGAAAATTCTAACGCCGCGGTGCGCCAGCCGTTGATTTACATGACTGTGAAAAGGAATAATGGGTGAGATGGACTTACTGTACGCTGGAATCGGTTCTGATCGGTTTTGAGAGTAATGAGGAGGGTTTGGTTAGAACTTAGAACCGAGATTCGGGATGCCTCGGCTGTGAGGATTATAGTGCTCGGGAGCGCTGTAATCATCGCTGGGAAATATGATGATTGGAGTCTGGAGCATGAATTAGGATTGATTCTTCTGGCGCGTGAGGGGTCTTTCATGAAGGATCCCTAAAAAAGTGGAGCGTTATTAGGGGCACCTGCACTCTTCTAATTTAGTTCTCTGCGTGATCATTGAAAGTGTTAGCTTTGGAGCGTAATTACTCCACTTTCTGATACTCTGCGTCCTAACTTCGCTAGTAGCTATGGGTTTATTAAAGAGGGCCAGTTCTTCCGTGAAATAGCAGCCACTGAAGTCGTAAATTTCAGAAATGGGGAGTCATTGTAGGAAATTAATAACAGGGAGCACTGTTTTAGCAGAAGCATTCAATCAGCGAAGTAATGCTAACTTCTCAATACTGGATTCAGAATCCCGCAGTTGGCATCTGCTCGAGCCAGGCAGCAATAGCGAACCTCTTTGCTAACCCGATTCTCCATTATTTCTATTTCCGTTCGCCATCGCGGCCGAGCCTTTCCACAGCCCGGGGAGTAAGCAGCGTTTTCAATGTTCTCCATTAACGTGGGCAAAGCCGTACACAGCATACATGGAAGCGGGTTCTGAGTGGCGGCAGATCTCGAATAACCCGGCCCCGTGGCGTGGAAGAGAAAGGGAGGAAAGTTCCAGTTCGATCAGGGGCCCCCGATGTACAAAAGGCACCTCGTTATCAGCTGGTCCCATCTTATCAGGCTGAACTGGCACGGCCGATAAATCATCCGAGTCCTTGGCGGGGCACCTTTAATTACCGGGCGTGCATCAGGAGGAAAAAAATATGAAGACGTAATACGTTATCCGGCTGCCTCTCTTCGTGCCTACCGGTAGATAGGGAGGCTGGTCCAGTTGATGCCGAGAGGCGTTGCTCATAAATAATGAACACGTATTCATGAACGCCACTGGTTACTTCAACTCCGAAGATGAGCTATGGGCTAGCTACGGCTTCCAGTACCGCGGGACGCCTCGAACCCCCTCGATTTCGACTGGATCGCCTTCCGTTACTGGCCGTTTCTTGTCATATGTAGATCAGGTGGATGTGCGCGGCCCAGTCGAGAGGTGGAGATTTGAAAATGGTCGTTTAGTTGCCGCTGATGGGAGGATGCGCAGAGTTATTTGACGTAGATGTGGATTAGTGAATGCGGATCAGGCGGGTGTGTTGGTTGCGGCTGAGAAAGAGGCGGGAGGATGGGTGTTTAATTGCTTTTGATGGGAAGGTGATCAGAGAATTAGATATGTGGAGTAGAGGAGGCTGGGGTTTCCAAGGGCGAGACAAGTTTAATGGTGGCTTAATGGGTGAAGAGGAAGTGGATATGTGGTTGCTCAGTTGAAGGAGATCACTGACAGGTTACGCACTCGCAAGTGTTATAGATGTATCAGGTTTTATGAGAGGCTTTGACTACAGTGAGCTATACTGATTAGAAAGGAAGAGGAAATGGAAAGATGGTGGTGCTGTTGTTTAAAGCAGCAGAAATCGCGGAGAGCTGCTTTATACTGAAGCAGAAAGCGTATAAAGTGTCGTGTTAGTCAACGTTTTGTTAGTGCTGAGTTAGAGTGGATGCTACACATGTGCAACGATATGTTCTAGTCAGATGAAGGTACTTTAGTCGATGAGGAACGGGAAATGTCCCTCGGTTGTTTGACAACTCCGGATTGGCGTAGCAGGAAATCATGAAACAGACATTATTCTACATTAAATTCTGCGCATTTGGGCGGAGTACATAAACAACAAGAAATCTTTGCTGCACATATACAAAATCATCCAATCATAAAACTTCTAAAACTATCCTGTGACAGATAGATCAAACCTTCCCACCTGAACATCCGCAAACACCATTCCACATCGTCAAACATGAAACCCTCAACTATCCACCCCACCGACTTCATCAGACATCAATCCTTGCCATAAAATCAATCTCCCAACAATCTCCAACTACCCCAAAGCGATCCCCTCGCCGGCCCAGCGACACATCGCCGCCGTCCGCGCGATGATCATAGTTAATCGCGCGGCGGGCTGGCCAGGTACGGCAGTCGGTCCGATTGACGGTAATCTTTCGCATCGACGCGGCCCGGCGATTACTACGTCGCCAGGACAGAGGGGACGGGGTCGATGGACCGTTTAATCGCAGCCAGGGCCGCGAAAGAAGATGGCCGAGGTGGTAATCGTCAGCTCCGGAAGCTGGCCGATCAGGCCAGATAGGACGGGGCGATGTAACGCCCCGGCCATCGGTGGACGTTGGCCGACGTCGTTGCCTCTCTCGAATAATCTCGAAGCGAACGGATATCTAAACGAGGACCTTGAAGCAATCCCCCGAGGCGGTGTACGCGTACATATGTACAGCCCGAGCGGACGTATGGAAGTCGGAGTGCTCGCCGAGTGATATATATCGGCCGCGATATATCGCCCTCGATGGCCGGGCCTCGATCTTCGGACCGCTGGGGAAGAGAGAGGGAGGACGCTGGGCCCTTGTAGAAGGCGATCTCCACGCACTCGTTGCAAAACAACACGCCACCACGCCCTCGTGAAACAATGTGATGGTTAACCTAACAAGCTCTCATCCGTGCTCCGTTCACGTGCCTCGGTTACCCTACCGTGGTGCACGGTTGCAGGCTCGTTTCGCCGTCCTGGGCCAGGCTCACCACGGATAGACGCCTAGGGCAACACTTCCAGGACACCGCCTCTGCGCGCCGATATTCCACCGGCGATAACGACGTTGCGACACACGCGCGAGTTAAGTCGTGGGACCGCGGGGTTATGGGTTCCTGCTAGCCGGGACGACCGCTGGGTGCCTTTGGTGACGAGGCTCGTTGCGCTCCTTTTTGCCCAGGTGTAATTGAAGGGGTGTTATGTTTCGGCGTTGGAACGGGTTTCGCGATCGGTTCGGGGAACTGAAGTTTGAATATCGGTGCTGGGGCGGGCTGTGGTCCACGTCGCTGGTGGAATTGTGGGTTGGGAGGAGGGTCGTGTGGGGAATGCCTGCAAGCTTGTGTTTTTCAGGGTTCAGCAAGTGATCAACGTCGATTCGTTGTAGTTTAAGGTTTAGGCTTGTGAAGGGTATTGAACGTTGAAGGATGTAGGCAAATGTCGTGTGGTACTGAGGAATATGTGGGACTTGGATTTATTGTTAGTTAAACTTGGAATTTTTACTTGCATCTTTGTTTATTCGAGGGTTTAGTACACCTCGGGATTTGCGCAACAGCGCAAGTACCCGAAGTCATCTTCTTCATGTGTGATTATGGAGAGTTTATATGGAGTCGTCCCCTAACGTGCAAAAATAGTTGGATCATGGATCACCACGTTGGTAGGTCGCAGCAATTGTTCGCAAACCCCATTCACATACCCCCTTCAGGGAAACAAGGTATTCTTGTCTTGTTCTATCGATATACTGTCCGCCTAGACGAAACGCAACTCCACTCAGCTAGAGACGTAAAGAAAGACGTAGTTAGACAGCGTACGACGTTCCTGGACGACGAGTCGGTGGACAATCTGCCATCAGGTTGTAGCCAGGATCGTTGGAAACGCCTGGAATTCAATACCCTTCTGTTCCTCTGGAGGATCCAAATATGGAACTCGGAGAGGATCTTTGTAGGGAGCCATAGCCGGCGGTGGAAACACGAAAGCGCCGCTTATGTCTTTTCTCTGAACAACAATGAAATCTAAATGAAGGAATCACTTTCGCTTTGTAAGAGTGTGTTTCCTGTTTTCGAATTTCTGCATTTGCATTCCCATGTACAGACAACTCCGGATCACTCTTGCTCTTCGTGATTGTCCTGAATTAATGAGGTATCCCGCAGTGCATTGCTATTCAGTCTTGAAAATTATATACTTTTTACGTGTGATGTAATATTCTTAATAAAAGCAAGGAAGAACTTTTAAAAATTATGCTGCTCTTTAGCCAACGGCAATTTTTATGGAAACTTTTGGATTGGTATCGTAGGATATTGTGTTAATTTCTGATAAATATTTCTATACTCATCTCAGCTTTGCGTTTTGAAAATAATTTAAGAAAAGTTATCCTGTTTGATATATTAATCGGAGAGTACTCATTGCATGGCTTACACTTTCTCTGAGTCCTAATTCTTTAGATTTCTTGATCTACGGGTATCGAAAGTAATTAATTATTCAGGTACAAAATTACAATTTCATTATAAAAGACTGTCATATGATTTAGAACATGTTAAAAATATTGAACCATGTTTGTCAATCAATGCTACAACGAACCAGTGCCCGTCTCCTCGACACTTGGTACACTCCGATGCGCAGCTTCCAAGAGTTACAATTCGAAGGGAAAGTAAAATATTCTCTCATCACTAGTAGTACTATTAAATAATAAAATATGTCAAGTTACTGAAGGATTCCTAACGTCCACACGAGAAAACCAAAAACTCTCTGACAGAGACTAGCAAACCACCATTATCTTTCCATTCCCAAAGCGACCGCATAATACACCACAATACCAATGAAAAAAAGTGAAGAAGCGTATCTTAGAGACACCATAAATGAAATCTACAACCAAAAATCATAACATAGTGTTGGGTGTTGCTACATGACTCTGTCTCTCCCTCGCACGCCGCCCGACCGATTCCTCCGCAAAGCCAACATACTCCAGTTCACCGTGCACGGACTCGACGGTTCCCAAGCTCGAAGGGCCCGAGGGCGAAAGAAAATATTATCTTTGGTGGCCCATTGTGAAGTATCACCTACAAAGAACTCCCGCGACAGGTTACTCCGACACCGTGGTCCGCTCCGTTCGTAGTCCTCTTCGGTTTCCTACTCCTTCGTCCTGCATCCTACCACCGCCGTCCTAGCCAGCCACCTCCACCATCGCCACCACCAGGGGACCTTTGTCCACCACCACTTGGCTGAGCTACCACCTCCTTGTTCGCTGGCAGCGCGGGGCACCTCGCCATGTGACTGATTCCCCTTCTCCGCAGGTTGACGAGCGGTAGGCCTGCCTACCTGCCGCCCGTTGCCCCGCTCCCATTACGACGCGGACTCTCGCGGCAGGTGCACCAACCTAAGTGCCACTCCGCTTACCTGTGTGTCGTGCCTACCAAGTCAGTGTGTCCGGTGGTCAGGTTCTTCCCTCTCTCTTTTTCTCTTTCCTTCTCCCTCTCTCTCTCTCTCTCTCTCTTCCTCTCTTTCTCTCTCCCTCTTCCTTCTTTTTCCCTCTTTTTTCCCTCCACCTCTCTATCAACCTCCCCCTTTCTCTGTCTCCACTTCTCACCCCCTACCCCGGCTTCGTCCTTCTCCCTCTGTCTCAGTCTGTCCCCCTGGACGTGGCCTCACGCAGCCCAGCAGTGCGGTGTTGTAGTGTCGTGTCATCCTGCGCTACGTCAACGATCCTCCCGTGCCGCGGTGGCGACGATCGATCGCGTTATCCATTCCGATTCCGTTGCCCGCCGGGTCGTCTATTGGTGACCCGGTCCCCCCAAGACAGTGCTCGGGCCCTCGCTCCTCCCGCTCGTCCGATCCAGCCAGAGACCAAAGCGGGCAGTCCTCGAAAGCCCTGCCGATCGTTCGCCCGTGGCGCGTAAACAATCGAGGGGAAGCGACGACTCACTCCGAGTCGCTGATCCAGGTACGGAGCTGCTCAGTGTTTACCGACAAACGCTGGCGTAAGCGCGCGCGCGCGCTCGCCGCTACGAGCTCGTCGCACGGCCGTTGGACGCCGAACGGGCCTCTCCCCCTCCCCGTCGGTCCTCTACGATAGGAACGATCGTGGCCCCCGTCAGTCGAGGATCGGTGTTTCGCGAGTGTCAGTGATATCGACGATAGTGCACGGGTTCGCCGGGGCGAAGGAAAGACTGGTTTCCCCGCGGCCACCCCGGGGGAAAGGGGACAGTGAAGGTGTCAAACGTCTGCGCGACTCCTCATTGACATTTCCGTGACATTTAGTGCGCGATTCGAGGCGAGTGCGAAACCACCGTTTCGTGTAACACGCGTGAGAGATCCGCGGTACCCTTCTGGCCGCGACGGGGATCGGAGAAAGTCAGCAGGGCGGGCAATCAAGTCGATGACGGACCTTCCGTGCCTTATCAGCGCCGCACACGGCTTATCTAGAGCTATCCGCCCGGCGGGGTCGCCTGCCGCGCGTGCACCTCCCCGATAAAAAGGGGGGCTCGGCGAACTCATCGTCGGGCCGACACCTTCCCGTCACCGCGGCTCTTTGCACGGAGACATGACCTTTGCCGGAACACCGCGTCCGCGCATGAACCGCATCTGACGTTCAACAAGTGGCTGTTGCACGCCGACGAACGACAGTCCAAGTTCGCCGCGTGGCGCACGAGGGACGCGCGTTCGAACACTGCGCTGGGCTGACTGGCCACCGAGAACGTTCCATCGAGGGTTGGCTCCTTTGGACGGAAGATCGTTAATCGTGGACCAAACTGGACATACTCGCCGCCACGTCGGGACGTACGGAGTGGAGATGTCCGCGGGTCGCTGAGAGAATGAGGGAGCTGGACACCGAAAGCCCTGTTGTCTGGCCGGCCTGGTGTTATACTGGTGAGTCGATTGATAAAAGTCGTTTCAGGAACTTCTGGATAAGACAGAGAAAAGATTGGTGAAACTGGAACAATTTTGGTTGAAGGGAGATGTCTGTCGTTAGGGTTGGCAGGTTTTCTTGACAAACTCTGATGCGATTCTTATTGCAACGCAGTGTTATGTTTGACCACTTTTGTTTTGACAGGGGAAGTAGGGAATTTGTGGCTCCGTTGTCAGAGGATGAAAATGATGGGTTGATTCTTGAGATGGAAGAGGAAATAATGGCGAACTCTGTTCAACGTGATTAATATAATTGTAGAAAGCCTTTTGACATTTTGAAGCTTTCGAGTGATTCGGAGCTATTCCTCGATGGTCCTTTTATAGGCACACTTTACTAGACACTTACGTAGAATAAATTCTCGTTTACACGTCGTTGCCATTCCCTTCGAAGTCTCAGCGGGAACAATGGTTTCGAGTGGCTTTAATAACTCTTAGACACAATGGCAGATAAACCACCAAACTTTACGACGGCCGTAATCGTGAAGGAAGTATCACGTCTCATGAACCTCCAACCTAAACTGACATTTATCACCACTAATGTCTCTCAAAATCTCACTATTCAGCGACTTTGTCTCACACCGTGCACACAGTCGTTTCATTGATCTATGAACATCCACCACGTGCCCGAGTCCCATTGAATTTCCATCGTCAAATATTTGCGTTCCCATGATGTCTCGTATCGTCGGGTATCTTCAGATAATAGCCCTCCCAGAAATCCCCGACTTTTGGAAGGTAAACGGTGTTATCTGCCACGTTTCACGGATACCGGCGCGTTCCACGAGCGCGCAGGCACGAATCGGTCTCCGTAGGCGACGCGAACCGCTCTATCAGTGGTACGTGTTGATAGTGGACAAAATTACATCAAGTGTAACAGGATGCTGTCCGCGGTGACTACTTGCGTAAAGTTATGAAACACATGTGCGCCAAAGTAGGCGTTACTCGCCGCTGCTGGAATCCGTACTCGATACTCCGATGTGCGAGGAGCAAACACGATCGTCGATAAAGACTCTCGAATTGTGTTTCACGAGGTTTTTTTGAATTATATAACGTAGGCAGTAGTCTCGTTCGATCGGTGTTTAATCGGTACGAGGTCATTCGCCGATGGGTCGACTGAAAATCTCGAGTTGCACGCCTACTGGTGTCGATAATTCAACGAAAATGTGCTTGAGCAAGTGTTTCGTAAAAGACAGAAGTCTCGACTGGTAGATCTCTGTAAACATAGAATTATTTCTGCTCGACGAAGTCAAACATTCGTAGATTTACTTTGAGTAGAGGGTATGTACTCTGTTAGTGATAGTTTGCGAATGGATCATTTTTATGGCAGTGTTTTGCGTTAATGTTTGTCAATTTCTTCGAGCTTCCAATACTATTCTTTATGCTTTAGAGTAATTTGTTAACTGTGGGGATAATTGTAAAACACAAGTTGGTATAGCAAAGCAATTCGGTGCAAAAGAAAATCCGCTGACGTAACTCAGGATTGAAAGAGAAATCGTTAATCTTTCGGCTACAAAAGCTTCTTCCAGGATATTTATTATTTCTCCCTTAAAACAGATAGTTTTCCGTATTTGTTCCCTTCAAACAGTGCGTGCAATCCTCCTCGGAGCTGTTAATCTCTTTTAGCATCAGACTTTCCTCACGAACACCTTTTTTATCGCCTCTTATCAACATCGCCTCCAAAGTGTTTCCAAAGTGGAAGAGTCGGGCGACGCGTCCAGGTACCCCTTTTGCCATAAAGAGAATACGCCGGGGTTTTTAGGGTGTTCTCGGGAGGGCCGGGGGAAACGAATGTCGAGGTGTGTAATTACCATCCTCGATCTTGACAATTAGGAGCCCTTGGAAGCTGTCGGTAGCGAATAGGCTCCCACTTAGACACCCAAGTTCCCAGCAGCCTTATCTCGTCGAATCAGGCTCGGTTATTCGTCGGGCTCTTCTAATTAAGAGGGTACCCCTGATTTTTTTCTCGTCCCAGCGAAATTGCTTCTTTAACAACTGTCTTAGAATAATTCAACAATTTCTGCGTCGAAAGCTACGCAAAAATTCCAAAGCCGAAAGTTCTTCTTTAGCTAGTTTAGATATTAAGTAAGA
Organism: Andrena minutula; assembly: GCA_929113495.1. NCBI lineage: Eukaryota > Metazoa > Arthropoda > Insecta > Hymenoptera > Andrenidae > Andrena > Andrena minutula. The sequence continues at coordinate 21,374,948 of OV815994.1, forward strand.
TATTAACTAAGAGACTGAATATCTGGGAAAAACACGAAACCAAAATTGAACTAGGGTAAAGGACCTAATTACTGGCTCACAACCCAATTACTGTCACCTTAAGCTATTTTACTTACACATTTATTTATTCGTTATTTTAGGTAAAATAGCTTAAGGTGACAGTAATTGGGTTGGGAGCCAGTAACTGGGTCCTTTACCCTATCTAGCTTCAGTATACACAACGCATCCATAAAGAACCTCTTCACACGAGACACAGGGATCCTTTTGGACTCAAGCTGAAACGCCACCCAGTGTAACAGTATTAAAGAAAACTTGAGAAATCGAAAAAATGATTTCTCTACTGTTCTAAAAAAGAACGTCATTAACGTAGGTACAGTAGGATAATTATTGTGGGTCCGAACTGACCCAGGCACCCACTTCCGTGTGATAAGATATATTAAAGACCTTCACAGGACAGAACCAACTGATTAAAAATATAGAAAACTGTGAATACACTCCTCAGCCAGTGTCTCACATAAAAAGACCGCTGCTAGCAAGATCAGACGTGAAGTGTCATCATATTTGTCTCCACGCGATAGCTCTCCTCCTGCGGTTACAAATTTTCACTCAGCCGCTGTTCGCTTGAAAGCCTCCCCGTCTATTGGCGATTCGTCGGCGAAGTGCCCTTTGTTAGACGATCGCCAGCGGTCCGACCGCTGACGTTCATCGAAAATGATGAACCGACGTGTCGTGTGATTTGCATGCGTCCCGCGGGCCCCACAATGCGCAGCGCTTGCCGCACAATAGCGACGGCAATCAGCAGCTTTTTCACGGGGAATACGTTATCTTTCCTGTGGCTGACGGTTGTTCGTTAACCGGCACCGGCGTTGCAAGGCTGTGATTCGGTGACAGCCGCGATCCCGCGGAACGAATTCGTCATGATATAATGCCGGGGTAATGCCGGACGATGCGCCACAGGACAAGCGTCGCTCTTTGTCGCGACCGCTAATGGGATTAATGTTGGCCTCTCGCTGCCGTGATATAAACGTGGACACCGTTTCTCGATTCCCCGTGATTAATCGCGGCTGGACGCCTGGAACGTCCTTGGGTCAGCCACGGTTTCTGGAAGTCATTCAATTATTTCGGTCGGGCAACGCGGCCGCCATTAATCTCACGTGGATCGAGCGCTTTCGTAATGTACGATTATCGGCTTGCAAAGGTGTCCCGCAGCTTTCGGGGATCCACGTGAAAATAACGCGATATGAAGAGTAGTTTTCAGAGACACTGGTCACTGTCAAAGTAGATGAGTGTGTTGGGTCAGTTTTGTAATAAAAATCGGTGGATTGAAAGGAAAAGGCCCAGGTGGCAAATGTTCTGGGACACCCTGTACACATAAGAGAAATACAAATGAATTTATGTGTGGTGTGAAAATTATGGGAAACAGAAAAAATGTAGTGTTTGGATAAAATCATAATTCTGGGGCCCCCGGGGGCGGGGTCTTCTGGGCAGGGGTCCCAGTGATAACTGGTCATCGGCTGCTAGTTAAATCCGCTACTGGTAATCGGAATATTTATATGGAAAACTTGATTTTGGGTATAAGAGGTTTTAAAACAGGGTTACAGGGGTGGAAGTTTGGGGGTTGCTTCTTACCCTGAACTTGGATAACAGAAGTTACAAGAAATATGTGTTTGTTATTTATAGTTAATCTGTAAGCTTGCAAAGTTTCATTAAAATTTGCGAGGGACATGTCATGATTCCTTATTAATTGTGTATTGGGAAACCAAGAATTTCGATACGCCAACTAGTGACAGAAATTGAACTACTGCGGGTAGGCCGAAATACATACGAATATCAGTGTTTATATGGATATGTTGTGAAAAACAAATGTTTTTAAATTATTTTGAACACTAAATTTTTACTTCTTCGATTAATAAATACTTATTCGGAATGTTTGGTGGGATCTGGGCCTACTGGCAATAGTTCGCCAACAGCGCTGAAGTCTAAGCCACGGCTCCACTTGGTTTCCCAATACGCGTATATTACGAATTTTAGATACAAATTTTCACAATGAAAACTTATTTTTACTACTGTTTTTAATTTTCACATGTTTCAATAACGCTTAAACACTTTTTATCGATTGTTAATATTCACAATACACGAGGCTTTACCTTACACACCTCTAATCCCAGAAAATCAATTTTTACAGATACTTATTTGCATCATTACACTAGCACACCTCATTCATAGATTGTGTCTGGAGTAACTGCTCGGAATTCTAACGCCTCCTACATTTCAAACGATTAACCTTCACGAGTTTACTCAGGTATCCTTTAGAAGAAGAAAATTTTGTTCTGGGAAGTATTCTAAAGACCATTCCTGAAGGATCGTAAGCGGCCGTGAAAGAACGGTCTCGGTGTTATCGAAACGAGCGCAATTTCCGGCAACCACAGATCAGCTATCTTATCAGCGGTGCGTGTCGTTCTGTGAAACTGCCAGGGAATTTTTCTGACCTTCTTGGAATAACAAATGAACGTGTTAGGATGTGGTTACAAGAAGTTGCAAGCTTTGAGATTGCTGTTGCTGTCAATTCTGTCCTATGATAGATGTTTCGTTGTTAAAAATAATTTCCAGCAGCGTGGAGTACAATGTTCACGTAATTACCATTATGTAAAAAAGGAATAACCAAGTGTTCTCGTAAGAACTGTTGAGGAACGATCGGCACACAGCTCTGTAGGATTTCTATTCTTGTAGATTTTCATGGCTGCTTTAAGGCCGTCGTGTATAGATTTCCTGTGGTCAATAAGAATACTTACGCAGGAAGTTATCCTTCGTCGATGAGGGAGGAATATAATAAGGTAGTGATTTATGAGTACGTGACGTGGTTTATTCAAAGCTTTGGAGAATTTCTTGTAGGCTTCTATGACAAAGAGGCTGTTTCAATTATTTTTCGATTTTATAAATGTTATATTTAAATTACTTGTTAGAAATTACTTCGCAGAGGATCAAAAATAATGCCACACTATAAACACAACTATGGTTTATTATATCGATAATACACAGTGTATCCGCGTACCAGTGTAATAAGGCAAAATGTGCAATGAGTATACAAGTGAAAGAATTGACTTGACGAGTCAGAACGCGATATGCATAGTCTGGTCACATTTCTTCGACTGACTACGGTCGTCGCTTTTCGTAGCAGGCAAGACCCTTCGCCCCACCCCCGTTTCTAGACTAGAGGAAACGCAGCCCCTTGAGCCTAAAACCCTAACATTGTGAATCGGTGTGAATCGTTGAACTCCAACACCCTTCCTCAACGATAATCACTTATTCGCAATCTAATTATTCACTAATTAATCCGCAACATTCCGCCAAATATTTTAACTTAATCTTTCCCAGCGGTTTCGTTAACATATCCGCTGTCATCTCGCTTGTAGGACAATACTCATAGTTCATAATTCCTAGCTTCTTTAATTCTCTACTATAATGAAATTTAGTATCTATATGTTTGGTTCTATTACTAAATTTCTTATTTTCTATAAGTTTGAGACAACTTTGATTGTCTTCATAAATTGTTGTCTTTTCCTCTGGTTTTCCATGAAAATCTTGCAACAGATTCCGTATCCATACTCCTTCCTGCGATGCCTCAGCCAGCGCAACATATTCAGCCTCGGTAGTAGATAAGGCCACACATGATTGTTTCCGGCAGGCCCAACTTATTGGTGCTCCAAAATATTGAAAAAAATAACCGCTGTTGGATTTTCGGTCTGCTCTATCCTGAGCCCAATCTGCATCTGCAAAACCAATCAATCCCTTCCTACCATCTCGCTGACCAAGTCTCAGTTCATAATTTATTGTTCCCTTTAAATAACGAACAACTCTCTTCACTTCCGTCCAGTCAGCTGTAGTGGGATCCTTATTATGTTGACTTAAGATCGCAACGCTCGCTGAAATATCCGGTCTAGTATTAACAGCTAAGTACAATAACGCACCAATTAATTGTTGATACTTATTACTATCTGGCATTAGTGATAAACCATCCCTATATTTTATATAACCGGAGTCTAATGGTACATTAGAGTTTTTCGCATCCTGCAAGTTAAATCTGTTCAAAATTTTCTTTATATATTCTGTTTGTTTCATACAGTAAAAACCATCTTTATCTCTTCTAATTTCTACGCTTAAATAATGGTTTAATAGACCTAAATCGCTAAGATGAAAATGATTTTTCAAACAATGCGCTATCTTATCTATATTATTTACATCTTTTGCCGCTATCAAAATATCATCTACATAAACTATTACATAAACAACTTCATCTTTGTCACTCTTTATATACAAACATGGATCTGTTTTACTTTTTCGAAACCCGAATTTCCTTAATAAATCATCTAATTTATCATTCCATACCTTTGCAGCTTGCTTTAGACCATAAATACTCTTTTTAAGTTTGCAAACATGATCTTCTTTACCTGGTATGACATAACCATTTGGTTGCTTCATATATATGGTCTCTGTCAAAACCCCATTGAGAAATGCCGTCTTTGCATCAAAATGCTTAATCGACATATCCTTTAAACCTGCAATAGCTAAAAGAGTCCTCAAAGTCGTTTGTCGTACAACAGGTGCAAAAACTTCGTCATAGTCAGTTCCGTATTTCTGCGAGAATCCACGTGCGACCAGTCGAGCCTTGTATTTTTCAATGTTTCCCTCGGCGTTCCGCTTTATTTTAAAAATCCATCTACATGTAACGATGTCCCGATCCTTTGGTTTTGGCACAATGTCCCACGTACCATTGTCCTTTAAAGATTTGAATTCCTCTTCAATGGCAATCTTCCATTTGTCCTTATGTGGTCCTGATAAGGCCTCTTCTATGTTTTGTGGTTCACTGTCCTCGATTTTAATTTCCTTTACCGTTGCCGCCATATACCTGTCCGGTGGCACACCTCTGTTTGTTCTTTCAGAACGTCTATATTGCATCTGGTTTACATCTTCATTGCATGTATTTGTTTCATCTGCAGAGCAGAAATTGTCTTCCATGCTGTCTTCGGTTGATGATTCCTCTTCAGTAGTGTGTCCTTGCACGCTTTCCTTATCTTCATCCTGAGATTCGGATCTTGAAAATGTAACATCATGCAGTATCTCGTTACTATTTATCCGTTTTTCACGAATCCCATCCAGAAAAATCACGTCCCGACTAATCTTAATTCGATTCGTTTCAATATCCAATAATCTATATGCCTTTGATTCTTCAGAATATCCGACAAACATGAACTTTTCTGCTTTATCATCTAATTTTTTCCGCTGTTCCTTATGTATGTGTACATATGCTTCACAGCCAAAAACATGTAAATTTTTTACATCCGGTTTTTTGCCAAACCACAGTTCATATGGAGTCTTTCCGGTTGCTTTCGTTAGTGACCTATTTTGTAAATAATTTGCTGTACATACCGCTTCACCCCAATACTTCTTTTGCATATCTGCATCAATCAGCATGCATCTTGACATTTCCAGCAATGATCTATTTTTGCGTTCTGCAACTCCGTTTTGTTGCGGTGAATAAGCTGCTGTAAATTGGGATTTAATTCCTTCCTTCCTTAAATATGATTGTAAATCTTCATTAATATACTCCCTTCCTCGATCCGATCTTATAACTTTAGGCTTTTTGTGAAACTCCGTTTTTACCATTTCGATAAATTCCTTAATAAACTGTGCAGCTTCACTTTTATAAGTCATTAAGAATACCTTGGTATATCTGGAAAAATCGTCAATAAGAGTTAAAATATACCTCTTGTTTCCTGGCGTCATAGTCTGCATGGGTCCACAGACGTCGGTATGAATAAGATCTAAAATTGATCTAGTCTTGTTTGTTGCTTCTTTGGGAAAAGGTATACGTGCCATTTTCCCTTTTATGCAGCATTCGCAGATTTCGCGCGTTCCACAGTCCTTAATATTGATACCTGTCGCTAGACCTTTTACAGCTAACTCCTTAATTGCGATAGGATGACGGTGTCCAAAACGCCGATGCCATGAATGCTGACAGTCGTCTGTATGCCCCGTATTTATGGCCTCATTGACCGCACAGGCCTTTTCGACCGTTTCCAACCCATACAGTTCGGAAAACATTCTTGCCGTTGCCTGCAGTTCCCCGTTCTTGAGAATTTGACACTGCTGTTCTTCAAAGTTGACCAGGTACCCATCCTTCGTTAGCCTCTTGACTGACAATAAATTGCAGCCAAGGGTCGGAACATGCAACACATCCTGCAACGAAATTTCAACAACTTTCCCAGAGTCCGCACCGTACTTAATGGTTCCTGAACCGATGCCTTCCACTTCAGCCGTCTTTTCTTCGTCTGCAAGACAAACGTGTCCCTTCCTGCTCGAGTCAAATTCAACAAAAAAATCTTTCGAGGTTGTCATGTGACTCGTTGCACCGGAATCAACAATCCAAATACTTTCTTTTTCCTTTGTTGCATTCACCTTGAAACAAGCTTCTCTCAACACTGCATAAAAACATAATTCTGAAGGTGACTTTTCATCTGATACTTTATTTGCTTTATCTTGTTTGCTCTTCCAAGCCTTATACTTTACGCATTCACTCTTAAAATGACCTGGTTTTTTACAGAAAAAACAACTTTTCTGCTGTTGCCCACCGCTTTTATTCTGGAATGCAGTTTTCATAGCTGCCTCTTGAAAATTTTCTTTTGCATCCATTGAGCTCTTACGCCTCTTATATTCGTCTATTAATTTACTTTTTACGAATTGCGTGCTAATTTCACTGTCCTGTCTACTCTCTAATGCCGTTACTAGAGTGTCGTATGAATCCGGCAAACTTCCTAATAATAGTGATGCTACAAGATTATCAGGCAAATCCTGTCCAAGAGCTGACAGTTGATTGATGTGATTTGAAAAAATCGTAATGTGATCTTCCATATTCCCACCTTCCTTTAGTACCATCCTGCATACGCGTTTTAACAAAAATACCTTACTTGTTAAAGTGACTTTCTGGTGGTATCCTTTAAGTGCATCCCATGCCTCACGTGCAGTCCTAGCAGTCCTTATGTGTTGCAATTGGTTATCATCTACCAATAACCCAATTGTAGCACGTGCTTGGTCATCCCTGCTCGACCATGCATCATATCCCGCATCTGTTGGAGCGATCGCGTCCTGTTTTATTACGTCCCACAACTTTTCTTTTATCAGTAGGAGTTCCATCCTGTAGCTCCATACTGAATAATTTTCTCCGTTCAATTTTTGTACGGCGAAACGAAATCCTGCATTATCTGCCATGATTCCACTTTATGTTTCTCTAACAAACAATCAAAACGTCACTGTCCTTAATTGTCCTTATTGTCTTTAGTCTATACACAATTACACTGCACTTTCACCAAAAAACACTGAACCCTGGGCCCATAACCTGTTAGAAATTACTTCGCAGAGGATCAAAAATAATGCCACACTATAAACACAACTATGGTTTATTATATCGATAATACACAGTGTATCCGCGTACCAGTGTAATAAGGCAAAATGTGCAATGAGTATACAAGTGAAAGAATTGACTTGATGAGTCAGAACGCGATATGCATAGTCTGGTCACATTTCTTCGACTGACTACGGTCGTCGCTTTTCGTAGCAGGCAAGACCCTTCGCCCCACCCCCGTTTCTAGACTAGAGGAAACGCAGCCCCTTGAGCCTAAAACCCTAACATTGTGAATCGGTGTGAATCGTTGAACTCCAACATTACTTAGTTGCAAAAATGGTAAATTCAAAGGAAATATCGCTGGAGTTGTATTTAGGGATCACAGTTCCTCAAAATTTCTTCAAGGTGACTTCAAATTAGGAGTTTAGACGATTAGAATTCACTTCATAAAGGAAGGTTTAATTGATTCTTAATACAAAAATAAATACTACATTTCTGCTATACTTTATATAACAGTAACACCAAAGCACCAAGGGTACATCATCAGACTTCTCAAGAACGTAGCTCCATTACCTCCAAAGATTCAGAACACTTTTCCAAAATCCCCCAAATTAGAATCTCATCACGCAACACACTTTCCTTAGCTCAGGACTGGTATTTATATATATTTTATATATATTTATATATAGACACATTAATAATAAATTACACAAAATACAAAATTATTTAAGTGACGAATAGTTATAAACCCTACCCCTAATATTCACTTAGCAGTAACAAAACTATCTTCAAAAAAGTTAGAAAACATATGAATAAGTATGCATTGGCCAACCACGAAAGTGTCTCCTTTGAAAGAGCTCCACGTTGGAGGATGCCTGAAGCAGCATCAACTGCGCAAGTCCCAATCCTAAAAGCCCCAAAGCTAATGAGCCTCCACAATTGTCCACTAGCGATTAGCAGTCCGCCTCGAAAGCCTCGAAACGTCGACTCCCGTCACTCTTGTTGCCATATAAGGCTTTCGGGCGGTTCCCAAGAATCCTCGATCGCAGCATCCCCTAGTATCTCGTCGAAAGTGCCATGTAGCGTCTTCTTGCGGTGACTTCCAACAGGGATCACGTACCCGAGAGGCTCGCGAGCGGGCGACGGTTATCCTCAACCTTCGACTTACGTCAGGGAACAGGACTTGTCTTCGGCAGTCCCCTCGGGTGGTAGCCGTCCCAGTTGCACGAATCGCCTCTGCAGGAGTTAAATATTAACTGTCGTTCAAAACACAAACACGACTCCCCGTCCCATTGTCGCCCCGCCCTTGCGAAACGTCTGTTTTACTTATTTATGGATCACAAAGCAACTGGCTTTAGCGCTTCCTCTGTTGTTTGAATCGCCACGAAGATTCGAAGATTCCAACGAGCTGCATCGATTGTGTGGCACATGGAGTTCATTCGATTCTGTGACCAGTTCGGTGACAAGTTGTCTACTTTGCATGCTTGGCTTTCGTTTGGGGAACTCTTCTGTGATATTTTGTGAATTTGGTTTAGATGGGCGTGGCAATGAAAGCTAAGCTAACAAAAGGTATGTTATGCTATGTTAAAGCCGGGAATCCACCTAGGAAGTTTTAAAAAAATTAGCTTCAATATATTCTTATGGAACAGTTTTTAACAAAAGCTAAGCTATAACACATCATAGTAGGTATGTCCCGGCATTAAATCACGTTCATAAAATATTGTAGTAATGTTCGCGAAGAAAAAAAAATACATACGGGTCGAATCTATAACCTCCTCCTTTTTGAAGTCGGTTAAAAACACGCGGCCCAATCAAATGAGCCGATTGCGCCGATTCGACTGTTTGGAGCTGTTGGTAGAGTCAGTCTGTGTGGCTTGTTGAGAGGAACTTTTGGTTTTCTGTTGGTTTGAAGGGATCAATTGGACAAATGTAACTTCGTTTAATAGGAAATAGGTGTTCCATTGTGCCTGAGGCTTCTGGAATCTGTACAGATGGCTACTAATGCTCCCTGTTCATTAGTCTGAGGAGTATAGGTTGAGTTTTGTTGTGTGAAGCTTCGTTTTGTAGATAGATGGATTAGAAACACTCTCCAGTGTGCGTACATGTCATTTTTGTGGACAATGTGTACAGGTTTATAAGCTGAAGGGGTTTAAAAAGATGAAAGAGATACTTAATCCCTGATATCTTGTTTATTTAACTAATGCGAAGCCGGGTATTAAATTGAACGGTTTGAAACGACTTGCAGAGTTGAGGCCTTATTGGAATATTCAAAGTGAGGATGATACCCCTGTGTTTCCACAGCTTATTCATAGAATACGATTAGAAATAGCAGTTAGATTGATTGCATCGATTTACTTCGTCCAGTTTATGACGCTGAAGTATTGCTATGAGACTTTTAGCTGCCCATCTCATTAATCGGGTTCAAAACTGTCTCACATTAAAAACAAACTATATACTTATACCTATCTTTAGAAAACGACCTGCACAGAAATATTCATATCACGACACTATAAGTACAGCTTATCATTAATGCTCACCATAAACTTCTTCTATTTTCGATCCTGTTATAAAATCATTCCCTTAGAAACTGTTTCTTTTGGAGTAAGGTTTTATTTTAAGGTGGTCGCATCAACACTGGAGTCATTAGCGACCATCCACCTCCGCACAATGATTACATATTTGGCATTTGCTTACAAAATTACATAAACCCAATTATAAGAGGTCAAATAAATGAATCGTTTTGAAAAATTGAATTACATTCTGGATGTTTTTAGATTCATTCAAGTTCAAGTTTTCTTTAATATTGAATCGATTTCTTTTCTGGGAGAACTTAGGGCATGCCAGCAAAACATGTTCTATGCTTAAGAGTATTTTACAAGACATACATTCGAAAGAGGGCTACTTAGTTATTAAGTATTCACGTGTTAGTCGCAGATGACCGGTACGAATGCGGGTAAGAGCGGCTTGATTTTTCCTAGTTAGCACTGGAATATTACGTTTCTCTTAAACACTTGATCTAACTTTATGCAGCTCCCTTTGGGAGTTGTTAAGCCATTCGTAATTTCAGAGTCTATTCATGGCTTCTTTAATAAATGTTTTTAAATCTTAAAGTTTTATTCTGATAGCCAGAATGACAGGTAGTTTGTATAAAATCTCCATCATCCTGATCGCCAGGCACCTTTCTGTCACTTCCACAAAGTCTTCTCCACAATGAGAAGATTTTATTCTTACAAAACACAAAATACCATTCTCAGTATCTACGTCCCTCAAAGTACTCCAATCGGTCAACAGCCTACTGCACATCACAGTTCAAGCCCGCCTCGATTACATAACTGCATAACCATAGGAAAATTGTCGTCGCGCGCGGAACGAAACACGCGCCCCCGGTGCAGCTTAGAAAAACGAGCCACCGCGACTGGGGAGTTAAGTTTCCAAACTGGCCGCGAGCCCGCCGACCAGCGAGGCAGGTTTCCTTGGCCATTGCAGCCGCAGCCGTCAAGGAGGAACACCGCTGAATGGATCGGCCGGTGTGGTCGCGGAATCGTTTCGCCTCCATTGTGGCCGACACGGTGCATAAAGTGAGTTTCTAACGACGACTGATTGCGCGTCTCGCCCACGTATCGCCAGCACCTTGTCGTGTTTAATTTGCCTGCGAGCGGACAGCCGGCGAGACGCATGATTCGATAGTTTGTCACGGGGCCGCGCGATCGTCGGTTACGATAAACGTCAACGTCGGCCGCGATTTTCTGCGATTAGAGGGGCGGGCGGCCGTGTGTATCAGCTTTCCTCGCCGAACCAGAGCGTGGATGTGATAAATGCTCGGATCCGCAGCTACTTTCCGCGACCGGCGCGAGCTAAACCGTGTCCGACGGTCATTTTTCTTCGCGGCGACGGACCGCGGTTATGATAAATATCAAGATCGGCCGCGATTATCCTCGAAGGCTAGCCGAAGCTCGGCGAATCGGTTTCCATGCGATTCAACCCTGGTGAATATACATAGGACTCTTCAGATCCACCTGGGGTAATCATTTCTCTCCCTTGATTAGCAGCGGCAGCCTAATGCCGTTCGCAGATCGTGGGACAATCTTTCCTCGACGAAATCAGGGCAATTACGTCGGATGTAAAAAAATCGTCCGCGATCTTCAGCTATTAGCTGACCGGTGGAAGCCGGCTAACGACGACTCCCAGAGACACGCTACCGCGTCCATTATCGAGTTCCCGAAGCTATCGGCCACGTAAATCCACGGGATTCTTTTTCTTCGCTGGGGCCGCTGGCTGCTGGCTGGATAAGTGACACCGTAATGATCACGGGGCGTCCGCGAGCGGGATCGACGACTGTCGATCAAACGAGAGATTGATTCGGTGCGGTAATGGCCGGAGAGCAGCATCAAGCGTAGGGACAAAGTAGCAGAGGGGAGCAGGAGGGCCGCGAAGGGTATTACGTGGTTTGGGCTTCGTGGAAAGGGAGACCCTTCGTGTTCGCAGCCGCGAAATAACGTTGGTGGTTTTGTGGTTTTTCATACGTGCAAGAAGTCACAATGGTGAACGAGTGATCCTGGTACGTGGTGGCGAGCCAAAAGCCTTCGTAGACGAAGGGGAGGAGGGAAGGGGGGTTAGGTGGAGGCTTTTGTTCCCACCTCGGGCGAGCCACACCGTGGTCTGCCGCTTTTTCTCGTTTCAACGTCTTCTATCCCGTGCCTCTGCGCCCTCGTCCCTTCCAGCCGACCATTTCCCTGCTGCTCCTTTTCGCTTCTGTTACACGGCGCGCTTTGTCTCGGGGAAACGTGATTAGGAATCCTCGCGGTGCAATTTCGTGGCGGCCCTAGCTTCCGTCATAATGGCGCGGCTATTAGCTTCTCGAACAGCGGGAGACGAACTTAACGAAATTAGCTGCCGTTTTCTCGCAGCTCCTGGTCGATGCTCTGGCTTCCACGGTGGTTCTGGGGAACAGGTGCTGCCATTGTTTAACATGCGATGCTGGAAGATGTTCCGTGGGATAGTTTTGGTGGAATGGATCGAGCTTCGTAGGGTGTTTAATCTGTGCTGGTGTGGGTGGGTATGGGATTGTTGGAATATACCTTCGCACGAGCTCATTTGCCGCGAAAGGTTGGTTACTTGCAGTTACTTACATTTGCGGTGCTTCGAATTAGGTAACTAGACGCGGGGTTGTGGTTAAGAAGTGGCCCATCCAACGGGTTGACACTTAAAGAAACCTCATAGCATTCGAAATTCTGAGAGAGCCTTTTAAACTTATAAGAATCACCTGTGAAGTTCAGCTCAATTACATTAAATCTTTAACTGGCAAAAGAGATAATGAAATGAGGTCTGAAGAAATCTCTATTAAATCAATTAATCAGTGTTCTATGAGTGGAACTCCTTCACCTACTTTTAACAGGAAACAAGAATATCGTCAACTAGGGTTAAATAAGAGAACTTCCTGTGGCTACATCGTACAAATGTATGCGTCGAAAATTCCCGTTTGCTAATCAAACTCAGCAGGATCTAGCGCTCATTGGGGCTGTCATCAGCGTTGACTTCGTCATCCTACCAATTGCGTTTGGAGTGTTGTAGAACGCGTGTCTTAGAACCTGTTAGAACAGTAGGATGCAGGGGTCTGTATATGTGAACGGCTAGATGCTTTGGGGAGCTTCGTCTCGTGTGGAGTCAATAAATGGGGGGGCATAGTTGGTTTCGACGGAACGGTAGGCGCGTGCGAACGGCTCCTGGCTCCCTGTCGCTCCGACAGGTGACAGGGGGATTCCTTAATCGCGTCATGACGTTTCCATACCACGAATCGGTCGAGTCACGTCGCTTAATTGCCCCCGCGAATCGTTGAATACCTCGCCGTGCGTGCTGCGACGTCACGGCACGCGTTTATCTTTCGGGGGAAACGCGCGTCCAGCAGAGTGAAAGAAAGCGCGTGTCTGGCTGGCGCCATTATCTACGGGCCATGAGAAACTGTCGATAACGAGCTATCAGAATGGGAAGACGGTGGCCGGCTTGATAAAACGAGGATCGAATCGAGATTGTTCGGGAAGAGGTGAAGAATCGGACGAGCGCCAGGTGGCGAGACATTCTGGCGGGAGTAGAAGGTAATTGCCACGGATGTTCGAAGCAATGGTCGGTGAAGAAGTGCAAGAAGATTCGTTTGTGTGCTCGGTGGATGTAGGCTGAAGTTAATAACAGTGGAAGTGGCGGCGCTGAAGCAGTCGATGGGATGGGTGGTCTTGGGAATGTGGATTTTTGGTTTGAGGGGGTACATGGGTAATAGACAGTTAAAATTTGGATATTTTAAATGTTGTTAGACTTATGCAAACTTAGTGAGCGAGTTCCACCTTGTGGGGAAAAATATTTTGTGGGTTCAGTTAAATTTTCAACAAAAAATATCGATCTGCTCTCGAGTTATAATGTTCACCGTCTTGAGAAACATAGGTTCGAGAGAAAACGGCTATAAAACCCGCCGCGGTGCGTTTACTTGCATGGCCTGTCCGTTAATTTTTACGCTGTCGCTCTCGCAATTTTTCGAATTTTTCAATGAAATCTTTTTTAAATTCTTCTAAGACTAGAGGCTATGATAAATAATGAATAAATTTTTTTCGATTTTTTTAACCCCGAATAACCTATGCACCCTTGGAGATACTGTATGTTGTGGTTACTATAATTTTGAAGGCTTGAAACTTGAAGGTCTGATGATGTGAGGAATTCATAAGCTGAGGGATTCAAAACGTGAGGATATCACAGCTTGAGGATTTTAAAACTTTAGCATGCCACAACTTGAACATTTTAGAACTTGAGGATTTCATAACTTGAGGATCTCATAGCTTCAGGATTCTTGAACTTGAGGATTCCATAATTTGAGTATTCCACAACTTGAGAATTCCACAACTTGAGGATCCCATACCTTGAGGATTCTACGACTTGAAGATCCCAAAACTTGAGGATTCCGCAACTTGAGAGTTCCATAACTTGAAGATCCCATAGCTCGAGGGTTCAACAATTTGGTGATAAAACAAATCCAGATTCCTGCAACTTGGAAAATCTACAACTTAAGAGCTCTTCATCTCAAGCATCATTTATATCTGACCTCGCACACTTTGAGACTTCCGTTACATCAGATGACCAACAAAATTACAATACCCACATAGACGAACAAAATTATCATTCAAACAAAACTCCACCAAAGCGCGATGCACTTATCCCAAAATGAAAAACCTACCACCAACATAATTTCAACCAACAAAAAATCCGACATCCATACTCAACTCTAAATAACTACCTGTCACACCAGTTCACTGCATTCCTAACACACAACACTGACCGAATTCTACCCAACCTACATCCCACAACACATCCTCCATCCCACCACTCCCTTACTCGAACACCCATCCAAAGCGAACAACCCCGCACGCATTCCAATCAACTGCCAGAAAAAAGCAAAGCAAGAAAATCATCCAGCTTAATGAGAAGCAACACCACATTTCGTCCGCAGAATGATTGCACTCTTCCGCTATGCGGTCGATCGAATTGGCGCGCGCGCGAGCGAGCGAGAAATCACGGTGACGTTAACGAGAGGGAATAAGATGCGTGAAATGTGTCGAAGCGCGTGCAGATAGCTCCCGTTGCACGGTGCCGATCTAACGAGCCGTGAACTACACCTCGCGGCCCTATGAAAATGCAAATGACTCCGGCCCCTCGGTCAGATAAGAATTTTTAAAAGGGGAGTACCGGCGTCGCGGCGGACAACGCCGCAATCCGCCAGCGAATCGCGGTCGCGTGCACCGCCGGCGGAAGTCAATCTTAATCGCGAGATCGTTGTCGATCGCTCGCGGCCGAACGATCGATCCGAGCTTCGCCTCGCGTATTTTTATCGGTCCACTTACATCCACTTTTATCGATCTGCCGTGCAGTCCGCAGCCCGTGGTAGCCGAACGGCGATCGTTATCGGTCAGATGATTGAATGTACGACTCGATATGCAGCGTGACGGTTCGCGAGATGGAAAAAGGCTTTGAAAGCTTCCTGGTTTTCGATGCAACGGTTCTGCCGCGGCATCGATAGGGGGGTAGCTGAATGTCTGCTTGTAGACGGAGTCAGGTGCAGTTAAAAGAAACGTGATGTGTGTTTATTGGGCTGTGCCTTGGAGGATGAGCGTATCGGTGGGCATTTTACGAGCTTGAATTCCAGGCTTGACAGGTTTCGGGATGGAGGTTTGTGATGTGTGAAACTTTGTATACGTTAATCAAAGGGCTGATTTGTGATTGAGGAACAATTTTGGGTGGGAAGTTTTGGTGAATCTGTTTGTGAGTGTATTTTGAAGGGAGATGTTGGTGTAGGTATAGGGGCAAGGTAGAGTTTGTTCAGTTGGGAATGCAGATGTGTGATAGAAATTGAAGGAAATACTGTGGAAATTGAATTTGTATATGGTTTCTTAGGAACCCTCACATTTCCTTGTATTTCTCCTTTTGTCGAAGCTAAATGTGACTGTAGGAATGTGTAAATGATTGCCATTTTTTTTGAAGATTGAAGAAAGATTGTAAACACTTATTTTCTTCAGCAACAATAATAATATACCTAATTCAGAAACCAGTTGTTCCAGAACTGAACTTGATGTAGTGAGCTAACTATTTAGGATCCAGTGCAGAATTCCAAATATTTCTGCAGTAAGAGTTGTTCTCATATCAATAATTAATTCCTTTAACACAGAAACTAGAGTATGCAATATTTAGACTGTGCAGAAAAGTAGCAGACTTGACAAAGAACATTGAGTCGTCAAGAATATCGACAATGCAGCACATATCCTTTCCCCTTTATTCGTTCAAAACATCGCAATCCCCCAATGCCAGATACGAACATTCGATTGAGTAGCTTCTCCACTGTCAGCCACGAATGATCAGCTGACTGTATTCCTCATTCAGCGCACGCAGGGGCTACTTTTTCGTGGAACACGTTGAAAATTGAAAGCTGATTGTGCGAGAAGACAACAAAAGCACAGGTGCATGCATACCTACCTGTCGGCCAAGCCAATCGCTGGATCCGTGGCTTTGAGCATATTTAGCCGTCGGGTTGGCACGTCTGCCTACCAACTACGTACCGAAGACTGCGGAGTGTCGTCGCTGGCGTGTCGGTATGACAACCCAGACAACACGCCGATGGAATACAAAACGCTGTCCTTCTTGCGAGCGGCTAGCAGAACTGCGGTCGGTCGTCGTTCACCGTTTTCTTTCACCGTGTGAATCGTACTTTTCGAACGACTCTGCTCCTTCTGCTCCTTCTCTCTACACCTTCTGCTGAGCACCTTGCCACTGATATTCCTGCATAATTCGTTACATTACACAAAACTGCGGCACGAAGATTGGAAGATGCTCTATTGAGCACTTCAGGTGACAAAGATTTAGGTGTTAAGGCATTCTTCTTCTCTGATTTGACTTTTCGTCTTGGTTGAAGGTAGAAGTGTGGAAGGAAAAGGTACCTACTTCGAGGGGGTTCACTGTGAGTTCTAAAACAGTGGATGATCTGAAGAATTTTGCAAATTTTAGGGCGTGTGGAGTTTGATATTAAAAATTGAAGAGTTCTTGAAGAAAACACTGCAACTGGCAAGAATCAAATTTTTCAGGGGAGAGAAAATTCTTCCCTGACTTTAAATTATTTACGAAATTTCATTTGCATTGATTGTTAAATATGCTTAAGTGTACAATAACCCAAATGCATTAAAAAATTTCCATTTTTTGCATTAATATAGTCCTAGTCCAAATTCATGAAAAAAAGAATTGTATTTCTAGAAATCCCTGCATGTTCCACCGCTTAGTTGTAGAGAAAACTGAATGTGTCATTCATTTAAATTTGCAGGCACTGTAATTGCCAATCTTGTTGGCCCTAGGTAATTGGCACTTATATTGTTGTCTACAGAAATGACGTTGGATGTAGCAGCGATACAATCTTTTAGCACGATTGGTAACATATTTACAAAGGGAAATTGCATTAAAATCTATACTATAGTATTACCATTGGCAAGTAAAACACTTTCCGATAATTTATTTTTAATTCTGACACTTAAAATATTTTCTACCAGGACTCTTCAATTGCATCTTTCAAGATCTTTACAATTTATTATTTCTCTACTCTATTATTCACAGAAGCGTTAGCAAGTTATCATACTATTTCAGCTTCGCATTAGCTGCTGCAGTCCCAAAATTCAAGTACTCATCCTCTGATCACAAAACACAGTCTCTCAAAGCATCCTCAACGCTCAACCATTCATACCGACAAACTCCTGTATCCATCCACAAACGCTTATCCCACGTGCCTATCTACCCCGCGAATCGATATCCACTCGGATAAACGTATCAATCAGCCGCTGCCACGTCAGGCATGACCCCCCGATCGACAAGGTGCAGCCGAGCCTCTAGCAAAAGTATGGTCGATGGAACTGTACCAGAAGATAAGGACGGTAAAAAAGAGGAGAAAAAGGGAAGATACCTGGGCGAGGGAGAGGGGGGGCCAGCGTGAAAAACAAGAAGTAGAAGGAGGAAGGCACTTAAGGCTGGTCGTGTATCTCTGTCTGAATCACGGGTATTGGTAGCTGGAAGGCGAAACCGGAAAAGGGGGCAGAAAAAGCCGATACTCGACGGCGCCACCTTACGCTCCCGTCTCTTAATTTAGACGCCGCCCCGTGAAAATACCTCCCCCCTCCCCTTGCCGCTCGTGAGTCCCATCGACCTCCAACGGGCCCCCTCTGGCCTCCTCCAACCTCCCCCCCTTCGGGCCAGAGACGTTGGTTATTGCAACGCGGACTATAGAAACGCCGTAAACACGTCGCGGCCGCCGGAGACGGGATAAAACGTCGGTTTTATGCGAAGGCGTTACCGGACGAGGGAGATTCCCCTTCGTGATAGAGACATGTTTTCAGGTATTACCCGGCCGTGGACAGGTACGGGCTCTTAGAGCGGCGTTACGACCGCCTTGGAACGCAAGCTCGCTCTTAATCGGGAGACACCGGGCTGCTGCCCTCCTCTACCCGCTCGCCCTCGTCGCTGCCCTCCCCGTGGAATCGTTCGGCCACGTTTTTACGCCGATATTTCGAATCGTCGAACGAAACCGCGATATCGTGGTACAAGGAGGAGGGGGTCCAGGCACCGGTCATCCTCGATCGAATTTCGCGCGATTGTTCTCGGTATCTTGTTCGGGACTTTGGTTAGGACACTCTTTGAGAGTTTTTGAGGCTGATTTAGTTGTGTTGCTGAGAGTCTTTGGGTTTTGGTAGATGAAGGTGGAGAGTATTTGGTGGAAGCGTGGTGGTGGGTTTGGATTTGTGAGTTGCTGGGTGGTTTGTGGGGGAGGAATGGCTAGCGGTTGTGATAATGATCTGGTGTGGGGATTGTGAGTTTTTGGATTTTTGTGTGTTTTGATTTTATTGGGACGGGTAGGGATGAGTGGAGTTGTGGAGTGATGGAAAGGATTTTTGCATTTTTGGGTTTGGGAAGATGAACGTGACTACTGCTTTGTAGAATTTTTGTGCCCAAGATATCTTAATCATAAGAATAAGAGATGAGTGTCTTAATGTAGGATAGATTGAGAATTGCAGATATGGAGGAAGATTGTAGCAAGATTATTCGATATTGTATAATCTTGTACTTGGGTTTATTAAAGGCACCATCACACGGAATTATCAGAGTAAATAGCGTTTAATCGGATTAGTTTAATGAACCTGCTGTGGACAAGATTCTCTTATTTCTGCTGGACGTGCAGTTAATATTCTAACAAATGCAAGATTCTGTATTGGAACAACATACGAATGTTACATACATCGCCCTGAGTTTTTGATTTCTTTTATGAACTTCCAAAATTGATTCCTAAATGAAAAATTATCCTTCTCTATTCTACCGTTTTTAAGATCATACTTAAGTAATATTATTCCCTATTAACTTCAGCATCTTTGCATTATTGTAAAATACTATCTCTTAAAAACACCTTCCCAAAACATTACATTGAAATTTACTCAACGAAGGAAAGAACAAAGTTTTAAGCAAATTACTTCCCCCTCGCCTTGCAGTAGTACAATACTCAATAGCTCCGACAGACTTCCCAATCTCATTATACTGTCTGACCATTCCCCTCTTCCACTACCTAATCACACATTTCTAAAATAAATTTACCCAATAACCAGTGATCAGTATAAAACAGAACACAACTATTTCACTCAAACACCACCATCCTCAGAATCTAAAATTTCAATTTTCCCCAAACCACGTTGCTCAAATCCCTGCTCAAGATAGCTTCATTCACTTAAAAACTCTCGTAAAACATCCTCTCCCAATTTCCACCCCATCAGACGACCCCACATCCCCAAAACCTCAAGAACCAATAACGCAACAATCTCTCCCATAAAGACGGGTAACAAAATATTTCGCCAAACCGGTCCACGTCCTTCGTCCTCCGTTCGCAGCCCTCCCCGTGCTTCCTTGCTCGTTCCTGTCGCCCCTTTCGGCGACATAATTGTTTGGAGCGAACAACCAAGTACACGGCGAAGCCCCTCGGTCCCTTTCCCTTTGTTCCTTGGAGATTGCCCTCTCCTTCCCTCTCTCCGTCTCTGTTTCACTTAGTCCCGGAAGTGGTCAGAGTCACGTCGTTAATAAAGGGCCGTGGGTGCGCGAGGGGCGCCACTATGAGCTCTCTTTAGCCAAAGATACGTGACGTTTATGGCGGAGGACGGTATCGTAAAGGCAATACCCGTTCAGACCTCTGAATGTCTCTTTCTACCTTTTTCCAGCTGCACGGCCGCAGCACGGATTCGGTGGGCGTAAACGTAACGTCGCTGCTTCCTTCTGGATTTCTTCTTTTGCCCGGAGCTGATGCTCGTTTTCCTTTATCGCGTTGCTCCTTTTCGGCCTGCTCTTTAATCTGCCCGCGATTCGTTCCTTTTCGTTCACCACGATCCACGTTCCTTCCTTTCCCCCTTCGGTCGTTCGGACTCTTCGTTAATTCGAGCCCCTCCCCTCTCCACTTCGATCCTTTTTAGCGTCTTTCTTTAATGTCGCTTAATTCCGCCTCGGGCGCGGCGTTTCCTCTTCCTTTTTCTGCCCTCGCTTCCCCTCGCGCGGAGCACGTCCGTGTACCTTTTAATCGGCCTCTTTATTGGCGCTTCCCATCGCTTTGCTCTTGTTCACTTCATTTCCTCCTTCTTGCTGCCTTCCTCCTCGTTTTCGCTCCTTTTTGTCTTCGGGTATCTTACGACTCCTTAACTTGCTTCTGCACCCTTGCAGACCAGTTCCCTAGCTGCTTTCAGAAGACACCTAGGTTACACGTGGATTTTGAATATTTACTATTTCATTGATCCCAAATTTTTCCTTATTACACATCCACTAAACTTCAGCTTCCTTTCTTCTTTTCAGTTCATTCTTATGAGTATGTAATGCGGTATATATTTGATTTTTTTCAGTTACTTATCGGGGATTGCTATCAGGCATTGAATTTTGAGTTTTTAAAAGAAAAATGCAAATTTTCTTCTCGACGTGTTATATTTTTTAAACACAGTTACTTAACCTTGGAATTATATTACAAAGTAAACTTGTGAACCAGAAACTTATGAAAATAACCAACTCGTATTTATTAAAGTCTAGTAGTAATGCTTACTAATCAGAGCTGATAAGGTGGGATGTCATGTACTATTCTGAAGGGGGAACTCTTGATATAATGACGCCAGGCAATCCAACTTTCAGGTATGCAGAGGACCCAAATTGCTGCACAAATTCAAAAAAATACAATTTTACTTACAATATTAATAATTGGGTAGCAACCTTCAGAATATTATGAAATGTAATAAAACTTTAACCATGACTGTTTTTTAGTATAAAGAACAAAATTGTATGGTGCCCCTGCAATATTTTAAAAGTTGGATTTCAAGCACCACCCTAAATGGTCTATGGAATATTGCAAGACATAAAATCTTCCATTTTCATACTCCACATTCATCCTGCGCATCGCATCTCCTACATCGTCTTACTTCTGCCAGCTCTCGTGCCCCCCATCTTTTATTTATCAGCTCAACATCTTCCTAGCAACTGCGTTCCCTCGTCCTGTCCATCATCCCTGTAATCTATCCACAGTTTCAAAGCTTCTGCGCCTTCTGCTTGGTATTCCCACTTCCCATGCAACAGTGTTCATCCTTCCTCGAGTTCTCATTTTTCTTGCCCCTCCCCCCTTCGACCTTCCACTCGCCGGGCGCGCTCGTAACGTTGCTTGCTATATACGCAACGTCCACCGCAGCGGTGAATTTCCTCGTCCAACCGCGATCGCCCGTAATGATCCGTACGGGTTTTCATTGGCGTGAAATACGCGACGTTTACACGCTCGTTTCGTATCCTCCGCCGCGCGTACCCGCTGAGCGTTACTCGCGAGGGAAGAAAACGGGCCTGACCTTGCTCGCCGCGCCACGGAAATGGAGCGATTTTATGGAGGGGCCCTGTTATGGACAACTCACCGCACTTTTCGTTCAGTCTTCGAGGCCTAGGCTGTGTATACTTACAGCAATCTCTGTTGATCATCAGGGAGGTGGGATCGTTTGGTGACAATTTTGGTTGTGATGACGCGCAGCGTGAGTGATCTGGAACTTAATTGGAGATCGAAGGGTAGTTTGTTTGGTAGACGCGCTTTTCGAATGAAACTTTTTAGTGCTTGACGATTTTATATATTTTTATATTTATTTTTTTAGTTACCACTGTCTCTTCTGAGTGAATATGTGTCAAGCAGGGACTTCAAACCGGTATGATTTTCATACCGGTATTACGTCAACGAAGCTATACCGAAACCGATATCGTACCGAAACCGTTATAGAACCGAAATAGGTGAATACCGAAATCGTTAAAATACCGAAACCGAAATAAATACCGGTATT
Organism: Andrena minutula; assembly: GCA_929113495.1. Lineage (NCBI taxonomy): Eukaryota > Metazoa > Arthropoda > Insecta > Hymenoptera > Andrenidae > Andrena > Andrena minutula. Next base: position 21,397,235 of record OV815994.1, read on the forward strand.
TTTCCGGTTCTTCTTTTGGTGACATGGTAAATTAAAGTAATGTCTTCATAGCTCTTATTAATTCGAGCTGTAAAAATCCGGGACCTGGAACGAAATGTTTTTTCGTTTCGTTTCGGTTCAGCTGCGATAATAATAATTTCGTTTCGGTTAATATCGTTGCTGCTGAAAAATATTTCAATTCCATCAGAATGAAAAACAAATTTTCTTCCGAACCGGTTTTGTACAATCGGTTTTGCTATGTTGATTTTAGATTCTTGTCTAATAATATTTTGAAAACTGTAATAAAATCCGAAAACCGAAAAAATTACCGGTAAATATCGGTAAATATACCGGTATTTGCATATATCGGTATGACGTCATACCGGTATTTGTGTATTTCAGTTTCTATAAAGGTTTTGAAGATGAAACCGAAAAATACCGGTAGCATACCGGTATTTTCAGTTTCGGTAGAAGTCCCTGGTGTCAAGTATGATGTTAAGTAGGGACGAGGAGAGTTCCTAGAATGATGCACTGATATTTTAGTCATCTTCTGATGTATTGTTTTTGGAGCGGAGTGTTAATGATTTATGATTATGAAATATTTAACGTTGAAGTTTCATGTGTCTTGTCTGAAGAGGTTTTTGATTTTTCCTTAGTGCTGAGGTAAAAGATAGTGTGCCTTTGAACTTTTAAAGAGGTCCAAATATTTTATGTATGGAGTATAGTCTATGGTACACGTGATTCTGAGCCGTATTCTTTGCTAGTATGTAATTGTGTCCATGGTTTCTCCAATTGCGGTTAACGTGTTCATTCTTCTAGCTAACATAGACTGTGTTTTTATTAAAACAAGGACTGGTAGATAACAGTGAGTACAATGGCGCTTTCTCTCATGAACGTAAACTTGCAATTAGCCTTGAAAGGAACACACGAGATTTGCTAACAACTTATACACACTTGGGAATTAGCATTTAATTAAAATTCTCTTCATACGTATTACATCAATTCACCTGACTTATTGCTCACAAATGATTTCTCACTGTCTTCTTATTGTTTCCCATAGTCTTCATATTGAGATAGAGATTGTTTTAACAGATCCTGAAGATCGTCAGTTTATTTTGATTATTAGATATTAGATATTAATAAAAGCCTGTGCAATTTTGAAGTCTACACACTGAATTATCAATTCTGACGAAACCATAATTTTTACCAAATGAATATACCTACAATACCACTTATAAACCACATAAATATTCCACTTAAAAAATTTCCTAAAGAAATTATCCCTCCAAAACCTCCATTGCCATACATTTTCACTCATCTTCCATTCACGTACACTGATTCAAGCACATATTCTCAAAAACAAACAAAAAACTCGTTCAAATTCAAAAGACACATTCTACCCCATCTCCAACAACACAATCTCCATTCAAAACCTTACAAATCCAAAGCACAAATCCTATACTGCAAGCATTCCAAAGAAAAATCGTGCAAAGAGAAGTTTAAAGGCTCCCTTGACAGTCAACATATCAGTGCCACTGTCACAGTAATCACTTCTCATAACCCAACAGCCCAGTAAACGCAACCTTTGAACCCCCTTGCCCAGAAATGCCTGGAGAGTCTCGACAGTGGATCGCAGCAAGGTTGCCCAATTCTCCGGAGAACTTTATCTGCCGTTCCCCTCGAACCACGGATCTTTACCTGGCCCTGTACGGTTTATTCTCTCATTCCCGACCTCCTACGATCCCAGCGGACGGGGGCTGGAGGTCAGCCGTTCGTAAAGCCGATGCGTAACCCGACCTGACTGCGCCCCGCAGGTCGTAGCCTGCTGTTTTTATCCGGCCATATTTCAGGATGATTCCACGCTTAATGCCCCCCTCGGCAGGCTGCGGCCAGCCTGCTCACGAAGTGGCCACGGTGACAAGCGCGGGGCGAGATCGGTCGCGACGAACGTCCACTTTACGAGCGTGTCGAAACGTCTAGCTGAAGCTGGTCGCTTCCAAGAGCGTGTTACGATCGGCGGAAAGGTGACTTGACACTCGTTACCGCCGCTATGCCTTGCGATTAGATATTTTTCACTATTCTCACGATGGAATGGATAAATTCTGAGGAGCTGTATCTCTTAATCAACTTGGTGTGGTGGTGGAATGTGGAGGAATGGGGTAGATTCTTTTGAAAAGGTTGGAGGGTGTTTCTTCGAGCATCAGATAATTTATTTGAGTATATTTTGCAGCTGTAATGTTGAGTGAAAAAGGTGCGTGGTCCTATGACATTTGGAGATGGTAACGAAAAGGTGTTTAAAGCTTCGGAACTTATCAATGCAAGCTTCGAGTGACTCGAGTAAAGTGAGAGATTAAATTTAAGCCAATCCGAATTCTACTAAGTTGAAGAATTAGGTTGGCTGACCGGCGCTAGTTGACTAATTTTTAACATATCTAATTTTTATAAATTGACTAGTTGAGTATTTGGTTGACGTGTTGCATACCAAAAGTTTAAGCATACATATTAATTGTGAAAATCGTTTTAATCGTTTGTAATCTATAACTAGCGTCCCCCGTCTCGGCGTCACCCGAGATATTAGCGTGACTGATTATTAGAATTACTGTTATGTTTATTAGAATTAATATCTTTAAGTATTTTTAACAAAGCTTAATTTCTTCATAATATTTCGGAAAAGGTAACATTCTCTCCAAATTTAGAAGATTTATTTTCCTCGAGATTTATTTTTTATTTCTTTTAGGAGATTTAGTTTCTTCGTTTCGTGTTAATAACGCGTTTTAGAAACATGCTACATAGTCTATGTCCGTTCTAGAGTATCCGGGAATAACGTGTTAAAATTTTAGGAAGATCGGTTCAGTAAGTCTAGAGATTTGCACGAACATAAAAATCGGCTCTCTCTTAGTATTTATACTTAGTATAAATACCACAATTAGAGGGAACTAGTCAACCAACCTCATTAGCCAACTAACCCGAGTCTCTCCTACCTACTTGAGGCATCAGACTTCCTTGAATTATTTAAATACCCCAGTATTCAACCTGACTCAACAAAGCGATTGTTTCTCCGCCAACATCAAACTACCAATGTCAGACCAAACTGCACACATTTTCTCAAGAAAGTTTTCTGTATAAGCTGTCTTATGAAATGGTCGATCCCTTCTAAAAATTGCAGGTCAACGAAGAGTGACGGTCTCGCGGTAAGAACGCACGCGAACCGTGAAGGACAGATTCCTGGTGATACGCGCGTATCGAAAGCCCAAACAGATTGGCTGCACTTGCGAATCTGAAGCATTGACAAGTCGGTACACGGTGCCCGAACGACCAGCGAGCCCCGATTAAGCGATAGAATTAGCGAACCATGTCCGTGCATTAAGCGGCAACGTTCCCTCGAGAGGGATTATTAGTTGTGCAATAACGTAGGCTGAATTATGAAAGTCGGCGAACCCCCGCGCGACAACTTAACTTCAGCCAGTGTCTCTTAAGTTCGCTGGATAAATTAGCGCGTGTCTCGTAAGGAGTATAATCTGATACTTGCACGATATTTATAATGCTATTCTTTATCGTCTGTCATCCATTAGTTGCTGTAATTAACTCGTTTGCGGCGGGGCTTGAAGGCCGACAGTGAATTTAAGATGGAACTCTTGCGCGTTGGGATTTCGTAGAAAAAGAAAGAAAATTGTTAGGAATATTTTTTTTATTTTCTATGCAATGGAACGATCTCTTTGACATATATTAATCGGATGTTGAAATAAGTGTACACAGTGTGTGCATATACTAATATTCGTACTTGGACTTGGAACTGAGTTTTAAAATGTAGTTATATTTATGCTAGTTACAGAAGAGGTTAAAGTTCTATATAAAAAGTCTGACCTGTCGTAGAAGTGGATAGTTTATTTTTAAACTAGCTGTAGGGAATTTTTTAATTTCCCTTTAGTAGGGAATATTTTAATTCTGGGTAATAAATATGTTCCGTAGAAAGACTTTTTTAAATGAGAAGCTTCTGCTATCGAAAACATTAATGTTCAGCATATCCATAATTTGTTTCGGATCATTAGCAGTATCTACCTAATTTGCAAAACTTAAATGAATTTAACATGTCTTGTTTGATTGCATAGTTTCTATGGCTACCTATCTTTCTAATTCGAAAGATACCTCGACACCCGGGCGTTTGGTATTTAAAAAGAAACATTAAGTAATTAATTGACTATAATCCAGTGTGTTTAATATTAATGAACTCCCGTCGTCGTTGCTCGATACCGTATTAAACGCCGCGTTTGGCATTAATTAATTGCTATGCTAACTTTATGATAAGTTGAGAATTTATGAGACAATAAGGTGTACAGAAGTCGCATACTTTACGTAGTAATTAGTACTTTATTGTAAATTATTCTGCCGCACACGATAGGTAGATCACGTCTGAAAAAATTGTCCATTAGAATGGAAACATTTATACGATCATCTGTTTTGCTAGCAAATACACGAATATATATTACAGAACTGAAAGTTCGGAAGATTAACCATTGTTTCAAACATGACTTGCAATAACTGCTCACATTAACGGTTTTTTGTATCGATTTATATTACCTTGAACTAAATTCTATGAAACTTTGGGAAATCAGAGTGTAATTAATTAGAGTAATTTCTGGGATTAATCGTTGTAATTCTTCTGGAACGTATAAATAATATCAGTTTGACGAATTATTCAGCTTCAAACACCTTCAAACAACATCCAACACTCATACCTTCCAGCGAATGTCTCTAACATCTCTTAAAACACTAAACGCTGTATCTGCACCAACTTCCTTTACCCATAACAAATTAAATTCCCCAGCATACACCAAATCCTTCGACTTCAAACATTTTCACTAATATTCAAACATTTTCATCAACAAATTTTCTTAATTCCCTCGCATTTCCCCTTTAAAGTATTCCAGAACCTTCAAAAACAGTTCTCAACCTCCAACGAAACCCTTGAGCTTCAAACAACGCTAAACAACTCCAAACTCCGTCCAAAGTTCATCCTTCCCATGCCGAATTTTTCCGCCCATCGTCGCGGGATCCTGTAATCCTGTTAGCGATCGTGGAAAAGTCTGCGCCCGGGAAACCGACACCGTCCTGATCTAGGCTATATCATCGACAGTCCCGGTAATGGATTTCCGGCCGGCTGGCAGCCGATTATTACCGATCAGATTGATGCACCGCCCCGGCGCATCGTGTCGTTATCGCGGCGCATCGCACACGCGATCCACGCTCTTCCTCGTTGGCAGTCTAGAATCGTAATGATGAATTAGATCTTGCCGCGGCGGTCCAGGCCACGGGGACGAGACAAGAGCCAGCGGCCCGCCGTGTTCCCGGATACCGCCGGCCTGGAATCGTTCTGTGCGGTTTCCAGCCGATCACTGGAATTCCACGATCTCTGTCCATCGACCTCTGATCCCGTGGCCGACGACGCATGAACGGAAAAAATCACTGTACACGGCTTCACCTCCGTGGGCGACCTCTGCACTTTCGCCATCTTGGATACCGGTCCGCCGATAAAAAGGCTTCATTATATCACCGGCCAGATTAATGCCGGCCAGCCGCAACATCGACGCGGTCTACTAAGCGTCAAAAGGAAGTGATCGGCCGGCCACGTCGAGATTCAGCGGCATACAAACGAGTCACGTCCAGACGGTTTTTCTCCTTCGATCGGCTCCCGATAGGTGTGGAAATAATCGGTGGAAAGTGTGAACGGTTTCGCGGGATTTCAGGGAAACCTTTCACAGGGGGAGTTTGATGAGGTTTCGGTGATTCGAGACGTTGTGGGGAATGTGGGGAATGTGGGGATTGTGATGACTAGGGGAAACGTGATCGATTTTCATCATCGAAAATGGGATCTAGTGGTATTGTACAGAATAGTGTTTGAGGGAGACATTAGTGTATTGGATGTATAGGAGGGTAGCGTCTTTTGAGGGTGGAAGTTCGATTACTGTTCAAATGAGTTAGAATTCAGAAGTTAGCGGTTGGGGTAAATATTTAATAATGCTTCAGGGGGAATATGGTTTAGGACGCTGAAAATACGATGATTTTTGAGAATTATTTTCTCAACAAATATAAAGCGAATCTTTCCAAAACTTCAAGGGTGTTTTACTCTGAGTTGGGCAAAATGTAATCGAATTACAACTTACAAATTACGATTAAACTGTAATTGTGTAGTTGATTACACATTATTTTCTGTAATCGTTAATTTATCTAGTTGATAAAAGTGTGGTCAACCACCTACATTAACGATTACACAAAATAATGTGTAACCAACTACACAATTACATTTGAATCGTAATTTGTAAGTTGTAATTAGATTACATTTTGCCCAACTCTGGTTTTACTGTATATTCAGATGACAAGAAAACTTCTTTTTATTCAATAATAATTCATTTAACTGTTCATTTAATTGTTTTATTAGTATATCTTCGTAGCGACGCGCCGCCGGAGTTGTCAAATTGTGTACATCCTAGCGGATCCAATTTTTACCTGAAATAAAAATGCCGAAATTTTTTTTATTAACATGAAAGTATATTGTCGATGTTAAAAAAAGAAAATAGTCTAAAATTGACAAAGTTATGGGATTTTAACGAAAAATTTACGATTTTGACGGAAAAATTTCCACGTTTGTATGCAAAAAAATGGTTTGATTTAATTTCTGCATAAATGTTTTTCATTCATCGACGATATAAATTCATGTTAATTAAGAGAAACTTGCGCATTTTATTTCAGGTAAAAATTGGATCAGGTAGGATCCATTATTATTGAATAAAAAAATTATCATTGAATAAAACAAATTTCTTGTTATTTGAACATACAGTAAAACACCCTTAAAATTTTTGAAAGATGCACTTTATATTTGTTGAGAAAGTAATTCTTAAAAATCACCGTGTTTTCAGCGTCCTAAACCAGCTTAATAAAAAGTTAGGCTTTACTTTGTCAGCTACGTATGATTTGCGTAATTTTCCCTTTACCAGCCTTCACACTCATTGCATAGAACTACATTTTTCTTATGATTCATCAGTTCCCTGTCATCCAGTCAGTCACCAGTATTCAACCAACCCAAATTAAGAATCAGATATGTACCACACTTTCTACTGAATGCCTGCAATTCCTGGCATTCTAGTGAATACTCAGAATCGTGAAACTTTTTTAGCTCCTACAACGAATGTACAGTTGAAAATACATCTAATCTGAAATAATCAATTGTTCAGTGTCTCCAAATTACAACTAAACACTGTTTCCTTTGCTGATTCGTCAGAACGGAAATTCCAGATTTCTTTGAAAACTAGCGAATCACTAGCTGCAATTGGAACAAGGATTTGGTAGCAAATAGATGAAAATGTAATAGGTCGATGTGGCGTGACATTTCATTGTTAACTTCTAATGAGATCAATGATATCGATCGGGAAAGGTTAGGCAGCAGATAGTGGAGGGTAAAATAGCGTTGTGACCTTTTCCGATCGGTTATATGATACGGGGATATAATGCTTGCCATGGGGGAGTATAGTTCGCCGGATTACAAGAATTACCGCGACTGGGTACTTGGAAACAGAATGATCTGTCTTGCACAATGATCTCGTTTCAGCGTTCATTGTTTTCCATGTACTCGCCAGAGGAAAAGGCTCACATTCCGGCATCGTCGCGTTCACGACCATAAAGGGATCAGCCTGTCGCCCTAGAGATTTCCACGAAACGTTTCTTCCCTATTCAGGAGCTGTCGAAGCTCCTTTTTGGCCTCGCGGAGCGATGCATCATCCCGAAAACACGCGAGGCTGCCCGAGAACGATGCAAATTCGACGTTGGTTTTACCGCCGTTCTTGGAATCGATCAGTGCCTAAGGGATTAACCTTTTGCCTCCGAAGGTTCGTGTTGTAGGTTAAATGTTACGAGGATCCTCGATAAAAAGTGGGACCCCCACTTGTCCGTGATTAGATCATCGCGCTGAGAATTTGAGGAATCCTCGGGGGACTTTGGGCAGTGAACACGCTTTTGCTCTTTGCGAGGACGATCGTTTACTCACACTGACGCATGCGTTAATATGTTTGCTACAGTTTCAATGAATTCTTCGAGTAACAAGACTTATATTCACGTAATACATTAAGCAACACAAGGGGTCATTTAGTAAAGAAATTTCATTAAACAATGCACACCACATAATTTTCTCAAGTGACTAAATAACAACAAACATTACAAATTCTATTTTCTTCACTCTCCAGATTGTTAATCTAATTCTTAGATCAGCTTGTAAATGTAAAAAGCAGGCGATTGACGGCCACAAAGTATTCAGGTGGGACGATAGAAAAAGGAAAATGGAGCATCTGCGCACGGTCACGTGATTATGCAGGTGCGACGCGCGCGGTGGCCGGGAAAATTCAAATCCGCTGGCATAAACGGGACGGGGGAGCAGGGATTGGCGAATATTGGAGAACAGATGCAGCCGGTCTGTCGTGCAGCGGAATAAACGCCGCGTCACGCGGCCCATACATAGTCGCGTGCAAGAAAACGTCTCGTACGAAAGTAGCACGTGTACATACAAGTACGAGCGGGCAGCTCGTGCAGGTACACGGTGGCTGGGCCGAGACGGTGAACTCGGCTGGGGAGAACGAAGCCTCGAGGTTGAGCCAAGGTGGCGGCCCCAGGGCGTCGGGTCACCCAGATTTCAATCTAGATACAGCATTCCTCGGTTAATTAGTACTGGCTGACTGGCCGTGAGCTCCATCATTGGCCCGAACTCCTGCTACGCGGCTGGCATTCTGCACCCATCGTACCCTCGCCTGTCCAGCCATCGTCGCTGACGTGTACCTTTCTCCGTAAATCCGTGTCCACGCGACGTATCTCCGTCTATCTGATCCTCTCTGATCCTCCGTGGCTATCGAATGACACTTTGCCTGGTCTGGAGACCAGCGGACTTCCCCCGAGTTCAATTCTGTCCACGTTAACCGTACGAGGTTGATGCTCAAAGCTTTGAATAGCGAAGCTTCTTGGACCCAGTTTTCATGGAATATTAATAATTTAATTATAGAATATTTTCTCGCCGAATATCGAAATAGAAACTTATCAAGTACTTATTAATAACTACTTACTACGCTTGCTGCAAGGTCCTCAATTATGGACTCTTCCATTTGCTGGGAAGCAAACTAAATGGGCCATTTGAGGTGTTGAAAGTTGAAAAGTTAAATTGCTGCGAGGGTAAGGAGCATAAGAAGCAAGTTTTATGATACAAGGCAGAACTGAATCCCAAGACAGATGTTGCTTGACAACACCATGTTTGCTCAACGCAGTTAGCGCCTACGAAATTTCACCTCGAATCCGAAACGTTCTCGTCAGAACTCGAACGACTCACATTTTCGCGTGACCAAGTTCCTTTACACAATGTTTTACGCGGTGTACTGTAGGCTTGACAGAAATTAATCTCACGACACGCCCGCGAAGCTAATCTCGAACGGCCTGCTGGCTGACGTGCAACGCCGGCTCGAGCATATGTAAATCCAAGGGAAGGCAGCTGATTTGCTTAGAAGAAATTCCGGTTTTACGGGCCCGAAATCTTCGAAAGTGCTCCTCGTATCACGCATCGTATACTTTCGTTAGACACGTGCAGCCGTCCTACGCGTCAGCAACGGACACGAGCGTGCGTCGTGTTTTACACGCGATATTCCTGCCGTTCGTATTTCAACTAGCCGGTAGCCGATCGCGATTCAACGCTGTCGAGCACGTGAAATAACCGGTATACGTGTGCCGGTGCTCTCTCACACACGCCGCAGTGATAATTGAAGGTAAAGTTGGGTTATTTTAAGACGTTTATCAGGCCTCGAGCGCTTGGCCGTTATCGGGACATCGCTGTCCATTTTTACCTCGAAGGCGAATGCTCCCCGCCATCTTGTTGATTATTTTCCTTCTTCGCGAAGAGTGATGGGTCGTTCTCCTTTTACTGTAGAGTAATCCTGCTATGAAGGTGATTTTATATCATGTTTTATACGATTCTGTTTTTCACCGAGGCTGTCTTTGATGACATATCTGATGAATGGAGTGTCCATTAGGGTGACCCTTATTTTCAACCTGTGATTTCTTTCTCTCGCACCCCGTAATATGGTTCCATTTCATAAAAAAATAGTCTCTGAAAAAGATTATTGCAATCGGAAAACAGGAAAGGGTGCCGACCTCGCCTTAAAATTTAGAATTCATCAATGGTTTGAATTTGAAGAATTTCTCAAAAATCGTAAGCCCTATCGAAATTTTGTTCAAATAATAGTAAAAGAACATTCAATTTTCTACAATTATTGTATATATAAGTTTCTCGTGCTTCCAACCATTTTTCATATAATTGCATTTGAATACAGAGACGTCCACGCTCTATATTCAAACTCTATTATCTAAAAATTGGTTGGAAGCACGAAGAAATTATATATACAATAATTGTAGAAAATTGAATGGCCTTTTAATATTATTTGAAACAAATTTCGATAGGGCTAACCATTCCTGAGAAATCCTTTAAACCCAAACTATTGATGAATTCTAAACTTTAAGGCCTGGTCGGCACTTTTTCTGTTGTCCGGTTGTAATAAACTTTGTTAGGGACTATTTTTTTTATGAAATGGCAAAGAAATGGTGGTGAAAGCAAAGAAATACAAAAAAGAATTCGACTCGTATAAGTAAAGGCCACTCTAGTGTCTATAGCGAACAATGATATTAGACGCCTATTTTAAATTGCTATCTTGAACTTACTATTTCCCTAATTATTTGCAAGGTTTCTATTCACACTTTCTTCTACATTGAAAGCAACCTTTACGTTTGAATTGATTAGCCTCACAAACCTGAGTCTGACACGTTAAAAACACGGTTTCCTGTAATCTAATCGGATTTGCATATACTCCAAGCTTCATTTAGCACGCAAACAAATTCATATATGAAAATATGCCTCCTTTCACATTTCCTTCTATATTCTTGAAAACAAATCGATCACTCCTCTCAAGGAAACTCTAATTCCATAAAAAAAACATAGTATCCTGCCCACCCACAGCCATACACACCTTTCACAATCCTCATTTATCGCTCGAACGCGCACCTACACCTTCGTTCCTCCCCAAACATTACCCAAACCACCTCAAACACCCTCTTCGAACTCATTCCAATTCCTCAGAAAACGGTTTCCCTCCAGAGACGTATCTCCATTCTCATCTCCTCCCGTGTTACCGCAACTGAATCCATCATCCTCGCCGAAACAAGGCTCGGCGAGAGCCACCATCCCCGTCAGACACGACTGAGGAACAACGTGGTACATGCATCGTTGCGAAATCGCGGCAAGGAGCCGCGGATTATCGAAATAAATCACGGCCGCTCGACGCCGAGGTGCAACATATCCGATATTTCCGGGTGACGGCGAAGAACGATCGCGAGCAACTAATACGAACTTTGTGGCGTAGGATCGTCGTGTCGTTGCAGCGAAACAAGGAGAAACGTGCCGCGGCAAGCAGATCTCTCTGTATCCCTCCCGCGCGGCGTCGTGCGATCGATCGACGTCCCTTCGGTCCGACGTGTGGACCCCGTTGCCTGGCGCACGACACCGTCGTGGTCCCTGCTTCTTTTTTCCTTCCCCCCTCGTCCACCCACGGAGGGGGACTTTCCTCATTTCTCTCGCGGGTACCCCGGTCTCGCCTCCTCCGGGCGAGGAGCATCGTGAGTTACCGCGTTTCGAAGATTTATCGTCGCCCGCCACTTCGGCTAGTACCACACCGCGCTACCATGCGCGGGATTACGTAACTTATGGCGGAGCCGAGCTCGCCACGGCCCGCATAAATTTCTGCGGGAATATTAACGGAGCCTTTAAGATTGCTCGCTTCTGTCTTGACTTACGTACGCCCGAGGATGCGGTGTGGAATAATTAGCCGGGTGGCGAGGGAGACTGGGTGCTCTCTCTCTCCTTTTCGGCGTTTTGGTCTTGTTCGGAAAGATTTACTGGGATGCAGAGGGGTGGCTTCGAAGTGGTGGTGGTTTTATTGTAAGGTGGTATTACGCTCGTTGGGTGGTGAAGTTTTACTTGCATGATTGTAGGATGCTGCTTGTCGCGGAGCCTTTTTCGGAGTTGACGATACTGTGGCGAAGGGACTGGAAGACTTTTGAGGTTGATAATTGATACTTTTGAGATGTTCACAGTTTTTTTTTTATTTTTTTTTATCAGCAGTGGCTTCGACAATGGAATATATTTGTTATTACAGTGTGTTATTATAAATATATAGTTACAAATATATTTTTCTAATTTTCTAAATTTGGTTGATTCCGTTCGTGATCGAGGAGTTATCTTCTCTGCCTCAGCTGATTTTACTAAACACTTCAAGAACCCAAAGACGCTTAACACTCTTTATACCACCCTTGTTCTGCCTCATTTGGAATATTGTTCTAATCCTTGGAATCCTCACTTTATTTGCCCCATCAATTGCGTGTTCCTTTTGACAGATTTTCTCATAATTATGAGCATATCCTTTCTACTGTGGGTTGCCTATCTCTTGAAATGCGGAGACTTATACATATCGGATTTAATACTTACTTTAAAATTATGAATCATCACGTCTAGTATTCGGAGCTTTTAAGTTTACTTGAACTTAATGTACCGTCCAGAGTGTTAACGAATACTCCACTGTTTATGCTGCGTAAACATTCTACCACCTTTGGCATGGACAACTGTATTGCTAGACTGTGTAGATCTTCAAATTCTGTTGCGCATTTAGTGGACTTCTTCTGCTACTCACTATACTCTTCCAAGCACTCAGTGAGAAAGGCGGTCAATAATCCTCATTAACTCCTATGTACTTTCATTGTATTTAATCTTTTTTGCTTGTACTCTATATTGTCACCATTTCTTTTTAGCTTTATGTTGTTCATTTTTACATATCTGCGTTTTAAAATATCAAACAATATTGTTTTATAACCCCCATGTGTCTAATATAAAAACACCTGTCCACAACTAAAATTTCCCTAAAATTAGGAAGCAACGACACCGACTTCTCAATTATGCACTCAAACAATTACATTCTCTGTCTAACATTCTAGCGCCATTACGTAGTTTATTGTGTCCGTCATCGTCGTTCTTTATCACTGATTGGTTATGTTGATAAATCAGCCATTGTGCGGTGGAGTTGCGCAACGCCTTGCAAAATTGCTGTCGATCGAAACCACATAAATATTCCTCTGAGTGATATTAGCAGTTTAACGTTAATCGCCGGCGTCGCGCGCAGTTCGCGGCAGACAAATGGGGGAACACGATAACCGATTATGCGCCCGTATATCCTCTAATAATCCTGCTTCCTTGCTTCATTACGCCATTTTTATCGTTACCTTCATTCTCGTTCCTTCGTGTTTAATTGCGCGCGGTTTCTGCACGCGTGATCACGTAACATATGGCAGGCCACCGCCACCACGGAATTGAATACATTTCTTCGCGGCTATTATTAATGATCCTAGAATCGACCGTTGCCTTCTGGCGGTTTCTAAGAGGCCCGTACAAATCGGCGAGGCTGGAGGTTGTTTATTCTACTTGCCGTTTCATTGCCCCTTCTTGCTTTGTAATCTCCTTTATTAATAGGTTTCTTCACCTCCCGAAATTAACATTTTTTTTTTGCAAGCGTCGCACGTCGACGTCGAATAGTGCAAAAAGTTGCTCCATAAAGTTTCGATTACGTCGATGTCCATTATTCCTGTTGGTTTCTTTTTCTATGCTTTGTAGGAGCAGAGATTAATTAGTCCTGGAGAAGTTTCTTAACCCTTCGTTTCGTAATTCGTAGACTATTCAATGTTCTGGGTTGAGGTGAGGTTTATTTCAGCATAAATTGCAGATGTTATTTATGGAATCTGTCGAATTCCATGAATTGGAAATAGACATATATCTACTTTGACTCTACGATATCACATTTCGTTAAAAAAATTTGGAAACAGTGGTACCAAGAAATTAAATTGATTAGAAAATATTAAATATAATATAAAGAAATGGAGTACCCTTTTCTTAAAAATTAAACTTATATTTTAATCTACTACATCCAAAATCCCTGCGTCTTTCTCCTACAGGCGTCTTATCAAAGAAAATTATAATAATCTTTTAACTCCTACTCTAAAATCTTTCAAACAGAAGACCTACTTACTTCTTCTTAAAACTAATAACACTACTGATGCGTCAGAAACTCCTGATACATCCTCATACATCACCGTTTCATAAATTGAAGAGTCGTCGTAGAAAACACTGTAAGTGCTAAAAATCAAATTCTGTACTATAGTAATACCATTGGCACGTAGAACATTTTGGCATTTACAATGTTTTCTACAAGAACTCTTCAATTAACCCCATAAAACAAAAGGACTGTTACACAAGTCCTTTATCTCCAAATATCCTAAAATCTACACCAATTACCAAACTCAAAGTAAAGAGCCTAATCGTGTAAAATCCTAAGTTGCTCCGGATGTCCCACTTTCCTTTCCCATTTCTCCGTTCACGTATCCCCAAAGAAATTGATCAAGCGTATGCCACGAGCTCCCCGCGACAAAACAATAATTCGCGTCGCAGCTGGGGCAGAGATCCAGTCGATCCTTGGCGCGGATCAAGATCTTAAGGACGCCCTAAGGTTGCCTCGAGGTCGAGGAAACAACGTGCAGGACAGACAGCAGCATCAGCAGCAACAGCAGCGCACAGCAGGCTGCAGGAGCAATCTCCTGGACAATTAGCCCGCAGTTCGTGACGGGTACCTCCCCCTTGGTCCTCTCCCCGACGCGGCTTTCTCTTTCTTCTCCCTTTCTTCTTCCTCCCTGCATTCCCCGGCTCTTCTAGCCGACCGCAATCCCCTTGCTCCGCGTTATTTCGTTCTTGCACGGCCTACCACTGCGTATCCTGGTTCCCTTTTTCGCGTTGCTCGGTTCCCTTTGTGCCTCCTTCCTGTTTTATCGGCGCCGCTGCTTCGCTGCTTCTTGTAATCTCTGTTTTCCTTGGATTCTGGAATCATCCTCCCGAAGAAAACAATGAAATGTTTCCACGAACTACTTGGCCTGAAATGATTATGCAGTTTATCAGTTCCCTTGAGCTTCTTATTGGTTAGTAGTATATTTATCATACGTTGGTTTTAAATGATATTGGCGATGTAATATTTTTGCGATGACCCGAACAATGTCACTTCATGACTTTGTCTCTTTTTGGTCTTCTGGTACTTTCATGGGCTACTCTTTTATTGTTACTATGTTTCAGACGGGTGATATTTTAATCGCCTCTCTTTTTAGTTTACTTGTTTACAATTTTACAGTAATCGACTTATTAATAATAGAAAGCTTTATGTTTAGTCATTCTAGGATAGGGTAAACCAACCAGTGAATGACCGAATTGTTGAATGAGAAGTCCAGTAAATGACCACATACTTTTATTAAAAATTGTACTTATTAATGTTTGTTTAATACGCATAACTAAAAATATGGGATATTAAAAGTGTAATTACACTACATTTATAAACATATAGTAATTTTTAAAATTATAATTGATATTTCTTTGCCTAATGGTCATTCACTGGTATGCGGTCAATTACTGGTTGGTTTACCCTATATCTCAGATTGTTAAAAATAGTAGCTACTCTTCCTCAGTATTTACAATTCAAACTGTATCTAAAATGTCACAGTTTGTAGATCTAAGTCCACCAATAAATCTGTACCCCCTCTCAGAAATACCCAATCCATTAGATACACCCTCAGCTCCAAATACTCCGAGCAGCAGAGCGATGAACTCATCTAAGGACCTCCCCATTCAGCCTCCTCCGTCACTTTTTTCTCACGTGGTCAATTCGATTTCGTCGCCTGACCCTCCCGTCCTCTCATAACGGCGGCGTGTCTCTTCTCCTCCGACCCAGTCGATCTCTACCTGCCGTGTCTACCCTAATGACCTGGCAGGTGCAGCGGCAGTGCCCTCCTGGCGCAGGGCCACCCTGCTACGTGACGCCTCCGAAAACCTCCGTGAGATCGAGTCGAGTCCCCTCTCGCCTGTCGATCTCCAGAAATGCATTCTTTGGAAGAGCCGAGCGAAACAGGAACGGCCCGGGAATAATCGACAGGTGCGAGCAGCTGGCAACTCCGGCGTTCAATCGGGGATTCATTCGAAGATTCATTAATGAATCGCGCGCGCAGGAAGCTGTTACAATCGAACGGTGGAAGGATGTGGCGTCCTGATAAGAGACGAAGGGTAACGAGAATTATTTGTATACTTGGCAGTGACAGGTGTCTTTGAAGTTGGGCCGAAGGTGTTAGAGACGACGTGGAAGGTAGACACTTTTTTGTAAGTGAGTTTCTTGTGTTTAAAGAATTTGGAATGTTAAAGAGATTTTGAAGTTGAAATAGTTTCAAGTGCAATTTTATTGCTCTTTGGTACACAGTTCCTCGTAGATTTTCACAGTAATTACTTGCAAAATGCACACAAGTGGATAAAAATATGTAACTGAGTGTTGAGATATGGATCAATTTTTATTAATTCTTCCATTACATGGTGACTAAATAATTATTAAGTCCACCTTTCGTTGGAAAACCCCTGTATTGTTAAAACTTTCAGTTGATAAATCAATTAAGTCACTACTTTCATACATAAGCAATAGACAACTGCACTTATATTGAGTATTCAGAAAAGTATTCAGAAAACAAACAGTGAAAATCTCGATTTTAATCCTAATATCCTTACACTGATTGGCTTATGAACCCTCCACAAGTTGATTATTGATATACTTCGTCCTCTCCTTAAGGTGCCCAAACAATCATTTATCACCATCGTGTTCTCATAGCCCTAAAATCATTTACCTACCAAAAAACTCGAAGTCCTTTGAATTCATAAGAAAACCAATATATCCTCTGAATCTCAGCATAAGTACTCCCACTCATGAATTCTAATTAATCTATCGTACTCTCGACCATCTAATCCCAGCAATCGCCGATATAGATGCGTTCGAGGCACCCTACAACGATGCTAATCGATTCCCATAAGAACCAGCCACGACCATGTCGAGCGCATCTTTACAAATCGCGCTGCGAATGAATTTATTCGCGGTTTGTCAGCGTCGATTCTTTCCCTCCGTTTCGCGTTTTCTTTCGCCGGCGAGCCTCGAGCAGCATGACACCGCCAGGAAAAAGAATCACAGCCGGGGGGATCGGTAATGCATGCGCATTCGTTCGGGACGAAAGCCGAAGCAACGATTAACGTTGCGAAAATCCACGGTATGTGTCACTCGTGAAGGAGCAGCGTGACTTTATTCAGAGGCAGAATAACCAATAAGACAAGTCTACCTTGCCACTGCCATGTCGGTTCCTCGACGGGGAATCGATTGTCCCGGTAAATTTGTCCGCTGAATGGTGGAGTGGATTCCAACGTTCAGGATTCAAAGTTATCGGCCGTGCTCGCTTTCGTCGATGCTCTGGGCCGATATCGTGGCTGTTGAGCACCGATGACAGTGTGCTTAAGTATAAATTTAACTTTCCTGGTGAAGAACTACCTTGTTCGTTCATTGCAAGTGATTATTTTGGGGACAGAATTATCTGTTTGGATGGCATGGTTCAAGAGATTGGTGTGAAAAAATACTTTATCTATTTTCTAAAAATTTAGTTTATTTTAAAGGTATTGTGTTACATATGTGCCGGTGATTATTAAACTGGTATAAGCAACAAATTTAATAAAATTGAATTTATCACTTAATTTGTAATGTAAGGTGATGTTTTAAACGAAGTAAGTGATAAATGTAGTTTTGTTAAATTTTTGGGTTACACCACTTTCATAATCACCGATATATATATATATATATATATATATCTGTGATTTAAATATTGTCACAGGAGCTTGAAGTCTTCGTTTAGGGGTAGTTTTATTTTTTAAGTTTGCAAGTAGTGTACCACGCACTCCTTACTCCTGCTTGTGGGTTTTTTCCTTAAGTCTTCCTTCTCCATGAAAAACAAACAGTTTTGCTCATTAAGTCAACTAATCTCAATACCGATTCCCCCATCTCCCCAAATTACTGAAACAACATTCTCAGACCGATGCCCAAAATAACATTCCTTCCTCGAAACAAGTAACCTTTACAGCGCCTCCATAAAGCACGACCTGAACCTTCAGTCCGCAGCGCAAAACACTTTCGATCGTCCGTCCGGTCCGTCTGGAACGTCATTAATTATCTAATACGCGGCGTGTATTAAAACGTGGCGCAGAAAAAAGGAGACGAGGCGGGTGCTCGTTGCGCCTCGATTCGAGCCGCGTACGTGCTCCTCCGCGGAATAGTAATCAGCCACGACAGCCCTTTTACTCATTGTCAGCAAGTGGCTTCGCAGAAAAGCGCGTGACTGCCCTGACAAATTGGCCTACTACTCCCAATGGGGGGACTCCTCTCCGCAGGATCTACGGCCCCCGATCGCTCAAAGTAATTAATTATCGTGCCGTGGGGCTCTGCCTCCTCCTAGGCGATCGTGCCGATCGGAGGACTGTCGGTGGCCAAGCAGAAGAGAGACAACCGGCGTGGGCGAGGTGCGAACGATCCATTCATTATACAACATCGGCGAGGGCCTTGTCTTTCAGCGAGTCGTCGATGATGCTCTTTCGTTATTGTCACGCTGCTTGTCGACGCTGCTCGTCGCCCGTGGACACCGATTAACGGCCCTGGGATAAATTGTCCAGTGTCGAGGGAGAACGTGGGCGACTGCTGATCGGCTCCATTCGTGGACGAGCATTTGTGGAACCGTAGGGTACAATCCAAGTTCCTGCTGTAATCGATGAACGGGATTTAGGAGGTCTGATGTTGTGGGTATTTTGTTGGATGGTGGAGTGGTGCTGATTATTGGGGAAGGATTCAGTGGGGAGTGTTATATACATCCTTTATATTAATATTATAATTCTTTCGTATTACCTGAAATATTAAAAATTCCTTTATATAACTTAAAATATAGAAATTCCTTTATATTACTTGAAATATAGGAGTTTTGTTATATTACTTGAAATATACATAGGAATTCCCGTATATTACTTAAAATATAGGAATTCTTTTATATTACTTGAAATATAGTAAAATTCCTTTACACTACTATCCATTTGTATGACTTGATATATAGGAATTCCTTTACACCACTTGAAATATAGGAATTCCCTTACATTACTTGCTATATAGGAATTTCTTTATATTACTTTAAATATAGGAATTCCTTTATTATACTTGAAATATACATAGGACTTCCCGTATATTACTTAAAATATAGGAATTCTTTTATATTACTTGGAATATAGTAAAATTCCTTTACACTACTATCCATTTGCATTACTTAATATATAAGAATTCCTATATATGACTTGAAATATAGAAATTCCTTTACACAACTTAAAGTATAGGAATTCCTTTGCATTACTTGAAATATCGGAATTCCTTTATATTACTTGAAATGTAGAAATTCCTTTGCATTGCTTCAAGTATAGAAACTCGTTTATATTACTTGAAATATAAGAATTCCTTTACATTACTGAAAACATAGAAATTCCTCTGTGTGACTTAAATCATAATGAATACAGCTTCCCTAATCAATACAGTTCAAGCAGTTTACAAAACACAGAATACTCACCACCACCCTTAGATTTCACAGCGAAACATAACACCCAAATCTCTCTCCCTACATAAAGTCCCAAATTTCATCAAATTCCTTTAGCCATCCGTCATTAATTAATGCACAAGTCACCGTGCGATACGAGCCGAGTGGAATCGATACCACCTTCATCCCGCTGAATAATTCAATGAAACAATTACTCGCGCTGATCCCGACCAGCAATCAATGATTCCATTCACGCCGCTAATTCTCATTAATTCCACTCGGTGGCCCGAGCCCTGCGCGTATTAATCTTGAACAGGCTCCGGCGAGGGGCAAATTATTTCCTCCAAGTTCGATAGCTTTCGACTGTAGTCGGAAGCGCAGCGAGGCTTCTCGTATAAAAGGAAACCGGGGATGATCGGCTCGTTAATGGACCATGGCAGCTGGTGATCGCCACTGGGTGATTAATTATCGAACGATCGTGCACTCGCGAAGTCGAGAGAAAGAGCTGCCGTTGAGGAGGCACGGGGACAAACAGCGTGGGCGAGGTGTGAACAATCCATTAATTACAGCCGTGCCTCCTCACCGTTCGCCACTGTACGTGGAAAATCAATCAATTCCTTCGCAAACGGGTACTTGTTACTCTTTCTCCACGAAACTACCGTTCAACGATGCGTGAACGAGTGAATCGACGTCGAATCGTGAATGGAGGATGCCATTAAATTGTATTATCTAACGATACATTGTAGGTACACTAATACTGTACATTCACGCCTTACAGTAGCGGACAAAAAGCTACCACTTTTCGATTTGTTTTATTTGTATTAATTTTTACCATCAACTTGGAACTGCGGCATATGTTTAATATACATAGTCTGATGGAGAATTTAAAGCTGTATAAAACTCAATTAAAGTTGAATTTAACCTCTCTATAAATGATGTAACTTATTTTAACGTGAAAAGGCAACATATTATGTAAGCAGAAATTGGTACAAATGGTGAGTAGAAATATGTACAACGCTATTTTTCGTAAGCAGAAATATGGACATTTAGAGCATTGTATTTAATTAGAAATTTCTAATAGTTAAACATCTTGAAATATCTTTCATAAATAATTTTTTAATTGGTTGATTTATTATTAAAGAATTAATCAATTACTCTGCAAATTTTGATCACAAAGAAATTTTGTACAACTTCTTTATGATTAGTAACCTCTTCAATGAGCAGAAATTGGGACATTCACCTTATGTAGCAAATACAGAAGAAGACAAAGGAGGAAGTTGAATTAGAAACTTCTATGAGTTCGATACAATATTGCTTATATTAAGTATAAATTAGGTGTTCCTAGTTAGCAGTATAATGAATCGACGTGGAAGTTTGATTTAGGAATATGCGCCTTAAGAATGATGGTATTCGTAAGGACTAGTAACCATGAAATTCAGTTGACTGGTAAATCCTTAGTTAGGGAAAGAATTCTTACACAAGATTCCTCTACTGTCGTCGAGTTCCCGCGAGAATCCGTTAAAAATACGGCACCAAGGCATGAAATAATTCTTTTAAATACTACCTCGCTCATTATCATAGTTATGTCCTCAATTAGCTAGAGGTTCGAGTTGACAACACAAACAACAAAATACCGATAACAGCCAAACAAAATATCGATATTTAATTACTCACAAGCCGAAGATTAACAATCTAAATTCTTTGAATCCTTCTTGACACTTATTCGCCTATCTTCTAAGCATGAAATAGATACTTAACTTAATTACACAAGTCAAACTAATCTTAATTGTCCTTTCAGTTAATTACTTTTGCGTTTAGCAATACCAATGGACAAAGGCACAAGCTCGAATCGTAAAAAGTCAGTTTCATTTACTGGGATATCCATTGTGTCCCCTGAACAAGTTGCACAAGACAGAAACTCGATTATTTCTAAGATTAGCTTAAAATTAGCAGACTAGAGAATGAAGGATTCCTATTACAGTGGAAATCACACATTCATTCCAAAACAGTACAAAAAACACTTTCGACCTCTAGAAAAATATACTCTTTTTAATCTCGTTGCCATAAACAGGCTGGCATCTGCTTAAGATCGAGAAGCAAGCCAATCTATCGCACGTGATCGAGGATTTCCAATTAAGAGTAAAGGAGGCTATTCGCTTGTAATGACACCGTCTAAATAAACCTATATCACATGTTCCACCGTGAATGAATATTCATAACGTTATCCGCTTTGAATATATTTCCCGCCGAAAAGCCTTAAATCTTGTACAGGCGTTCACGCAATACATGGGGCACATTAACCCGCGGGGTCAATCGTTTCATCTTTGATGGCCTGCTGGAGAGTCGTCGGCGAAATACGCGGACATGAATATGCAACAGAGGCACATAGAATTTCAATGAAACCAGACCTCTGATCGGCGACGGGAGAACGAAGGATGCTGGGGCAAAGTTGAGTCCCCGACGTCTCTCGCGATGATAATCACGGTGAACGCAAGTCTGATGTGATACTTCTAGCTTAAACAAGTCACCTGTTAACTTCGATATTTGAAAATTCTTTAGCGTTGGATGAGACGCAGTCGTTTGTTATGAAATTTTGAAATTTGCTTGGGCATGGATTAATTCGCTTGTGATCGTATTTGAACGCATAATGGGTTTGGATAAGAAGAGCTCAGTAACATGTTTGATAAACCAAGTGCTATGATAAAGTTCGTTTGGATAAATAGGGATCCAATAGGCACTGTAATAATTCTTCTTCAGAATCACTCATGTTTAAATCAGTTCATCTTTGTGAAACCTTAAAGGACTGAAGCTGTATTATTATCACAACTCCGGTATAAACATGCCAAAGAAAGATATTTTTCAGCAGCTTTTATTACCGTTCTCATCGACCTTCTTTAGGGCCCGATCTGGAAGGGCGCAAGCAGGGCAATTATCCAAAGCCGCGAGTTTGAGAACGGCAAAATTGGTTGAATCAGAAAATTAAAATCAATAAAAACCAAGTTTTTATAAAACAAAAAGTTTTTGTTATCCAACAAATACTTACAAAAATTTCACTGACTGTCAAAAATTATATTTTGAAGTAATTACATATAATTAAATATAAAGGGTGGTAAAAATCATTTTGACCTAGAGAATTAAAAAAGCTAGATCGGGCCCTAACGCTCGTACAGCTTCTATCGTAACCACAACATAAACGTACCCTAACAGAATATTATAAGAGAGCTGCTGACCCAGCAGTACCATGCCCCGCTATAAACAACAAACCTCCCCCGATCAGTAGATCGAGGCAAAGTTCACGTTGCAAGTTCGCGACGGCCGGCAGCCCGGGACATTAGCCAGGAAGACATGCAGCCGCCGCGACCCTGGCAGCGATTGCCCCCGCAAGAAAAGTAACGCGAGCCTAATCGGTCAGGGCAGCTCCCAGCGGTATCTGCGATCTGCCAGCTGGAAGAGAGCGGGACTGGCAGGAATTCGATTACAGGAGATTAGGGCGGAGCGTAGAGCGAACAGCCGCGAAGCATGTCCTGTCGATGTACGTCCCCGCGCGTCCCAGGATAAGGACGGGCCCCGATGTGCTCGCGCGTTTGCCGCGCGAGTGGCTTTCAGAGCGGGACGTCAGATCACGAAGACAAAGCCATCCATCCGAGAAGACCGGAGGACAGGCGCATTCCATCGCCTTACGAGGCGTCCACACGCATGTCCCGTCACGCACACACGCCCGTTCAAGCTGAGGAGAGCGGTGTGGCTGGTGCTGTTTGAACCTGGAAGCCTGCGGTCGCGTCTACGCTTCGGGGTCACGCGACCCCGCTCGAAAAGAAAGAGAAACAGGCTGCCAGGATGCCCGAGGTTCCTCTACGTGGCCACCGCGACCCCGCTCGCCGGCCAACGATCCCCGAGCCCTCGAAATCGGTTTAACGATCGGCCCCCAGGTGCCCCCGGTGTGCCAGGCTTTTTGATCGGGGCCCTGCGCTTGACCCCCGCCCTCCCCCCCGCGCTGCTGAGACGAGCTGAGGCGTGCGGGGTTGACCAGTAGGCTACGAAGTTGATTATAGAGTGCCTCTATCGGAGCTACCTTCACCTGCATTGTAGACATGTGAAGAGTCCTCGTGGAAGACACTGTAAGTGCCAAAATTAAAAAAAGAATTATCGGAAAATCTGTTACGTACCAATGGTAATAGGTACTAGGGTAGATGTCCCAATTACTGCCAGTGTCCCAATTACTGCCACTTTATTTATTTGATGTAATAAAAACGTAAAGTATAAAAAAAGTGTACAAAATATGTTATTATTAAACGGAGATTCTGATTTACATAAAAATAAAACAAATAAAAAAATGAAAAATCATACGGACAAGACGATTTGTGAGGTGACAGTTATAGGTACAATAGGATCGCTCGCGAATTTTAATTAATTATTAATAAATTCTTCATATTTAATTCATAAAACTATTTTTTTTTAATATAAGAGATGCTAAATAATATTATGTTTCAAACTGAGATGATTTTTAGGTTAAACAACACGTGAAATGATTAAATGAAGTTTAGTTATAATCTTAAGGTGGCAGTAATTGGGACATCTACCCTATAGTATAGAACTCCTCAGGACTCTTCATTTCTGATTTCTAGGAGACTCACAAACTGAATAATTGTATTAAATGAACACTAGAGACAATTCTGTTGAGCACTAATTATGTGCTTAAGCATGAAAATTGTGAAATTTTTAAAAGCTGGAGTGGATCAGCTTGACTTCTGAGGCTGTCACAATGTCACATCCGTCAGGTCATAAGTTAGTTACAGCTATCGTCAGATTGTACGATTAAAGGATCTCTGTTCTGTCAGAATGTATCGTCGCGAGGGTACTCAAGATTCAACGAGTCTTTCAGAAATCTGAGGAAGATCGAGGGCAACGTTAAGGTTTCCTTTGAAGTCTTAAGTACACCAGATGTTGGACCAAGAGCAACCTGTTCGCGGGCGTGTCAGAAAAATGTGCCAGCCAGGCGAATTCGTAGTGGTTCCGAGCAGGACCGCGGGTAAGGCGATAACGAGCCATCGATCTTTCTCGTTCAATGCAGCCAGATCGACCGCTATCACTGTGGATCGTAGCACGAACCGGTCGAAACCTCGTCAAGGTCCCCGACGTCGCGCCGAGGGAGACACTAATCCCTTAATATCGTTTTACAAGGCGTCTTCCCGCGATCTGGCCGCGTGTCAGGTTATGGGAGGCAGGACACGAGTCCGCTCGCTGCTATCGGCCTCGTGAAATCTCGCTGGCCTGACGTGGAAGAGGACATCGATCGACGATATATCGGTGTATCGCGCCGCGGCTCCGCTCCTCTTTTTCCTTCCATTCTCTCACCTCCGTCGGCCTCCCCCCCCCTTGCTCCTCGTCCCCCCGCGGCGTCCGCGTTCGTCGCTCTTCGTCCCCTGGCCGTCGTTTTTCAATCTTCACCAGGGGAATCAGCGTCCAAAGGCGCACGCACGGAGTGTGCGTGTCACGCGAAGGGGAGGCTGAAGAGGGAGGGTCGCGTTCATTCGTAGCTCCAGGAGGACACGAGCAGAGGCTGAAGCCTCCTCCGTGACCTGAACCGGTCCGCCTCGTGCTCGTTCTATGCGGGTCAGCGGTTCTCAACCTAGGACAACGCCTAGTTTACCCTTTGGTTATCGCTCTGGTCTTTACGGAGTAGGGCTTCCCTAGGGTAGGGAACTCTCACTTTTTGAGGAGACTTTGCTAGGTTCCACCTCTCGCCAAGCTGCCGAGTGTAAAGCCGGGTATCCACGGAAGCTAAGCTAAACTATGATGTGTTTTAGCTTAGCTTTTGGTGGAAACGGTTTCATAAGAAATATATATTGATCGAAGAAATATATAATCGAAATATATATTGATGCTAATTCTTTTAAAACATGGCATATCATAGCATAGATTAGCTTCTAGGTGGATTCCTGCCTTAATAATGTCCCCTTTTAGGCATAAACGGATAATAGCTTACGAAATATTAACAGCTAAAGCTCATTATATTTGGTGTGGTGAGTATTAAAAATTGGTGAAGGATTGTCAAGAAGTGTGAAATATTCTTGGACAGATTTCGTTAGAAGAAGCTTTCAGTGAGAGGATTGATTAAGTTTGAGGGAGATTTTGGTTATGCATAGCAGGGAAATTATATGTAAACTGACAGGAAGTGGTTTGGATAGACGATTTGGTGAATTAGTCGTAGGTGGAGTGTTTTGAGCGTTGAGGATGGAGCGGAATGATTCCTGGTTACAAGTCTACCGTTTTGAAGGTGTATGTTGGATGCAAGAACGGCCTCAGGGCACTCAGGCTCTTTTTGCATGCAACGCTTAATTATGTAAGTTGCTATATCCAACAAATATTTATTGACTGTTTCTTTATGTTCTATAAAATCACAATTTTATCTTCTTTATAAATGTGTAATTTCACTGGTTAATTTATTACACAGTTCCGATTATAATAATGTAACTACAAAGGAGATATAACAGAGAACAACGTTTTACAACAACTTCACTATGTATAAAAACACTAACTTGGTAATGTTTAGAGACATTTTTCTCGAAACTCACTGAGGCCCTTCTTGCGTCCACCAGTACAAGTGCAAATGAATTGGTTGTGATTGTTTCATGAAAGTAGAAGGGTTGTGACGGGTTGAACCATGTTTGAAGGGTCTCAAGTTTATCATATTTGAGTAAAAATGCGTCAGTTGGTCTCCTTTATATCTGCGATGGTCTCCGGGGACAATACATTGAGGATGCGGTTTATAAATTTATTAAATGGCATTGCACTCCATATCGAATAAATTTTATGACAATTCTCTGCAGAAGTAATAACTTCCACCGTGAACCCTGCCCATAAATGATTCTCAACATTAACAAAGAACAGAAATCAGTAGCTAGGTACTTACAAGCTTAATCCTTAACCTAATCATAGTCACTTATATTTAATGATTACATGATGTTATCTTGTTAAAAGAGTCTTAAATTTCCAATGAACAATTCGTTATTTCAACTGGCATTTATAACCTCGCTTCACATTGAATTTCTAAAACCCTCACTCTCCTGATATGGAAACAGGGAAATAGTTATTTTCAGACCTCGTTTTTTAGCTACGGATAGTAAACCGGAGCGAACGTGTAAATGTTTGGCCTTGGATAGGAGCCGATAAATCCCCATGCATCGATGAATATTTTTCCTCCCGATAATTGAGCACCTTGGAAAAGGTGCGCGAAACTACGAATGTTTTTCGTTTATCAGGAGTCGATAAGAACGTGTTAATAAATTTCTGAATATGCTGTTTCTGTGTCGA
This sequence comes from Andrena minutula, assembly GCA_929113495.1. NCBI lineage: Eukaryota > Metazoa > Arthropoda > Insecta > Hymenoptera > Andrenidae > Andrena > Andrena minutula. Next base: position 21,424,106 of record OV815994.1, read on the forward strand.
GAACAAATGTTTTCGTTCATTTGTAATCGAAGCTTTTAAAACGACAACGTTCTAGGTCGTTTCCCGCAATTTGGAAGTGTACTCTAATTCATAGCAATAGATACAACGAAAGTGTTTCAAAGGATGATATATTCTTTTTGTTTTATTTTGCTTCTTTTCTCGAAAGAGTATATATAAGTATAAAGATGATGCATATCGTCGCCTGAAAGGAATGTGTTAATTAGAAGATTAGAAATCGAGTGTATAAATTCAGCCACTTAAGTGGACGTCAGTTTTCTAATATTTTGTTTTTATTATTTTGTGATGAGTAGTTTCTTAACTCTATTCGTATGCTCTGTGAGCTTATGTATAACTTGTGAAACGAATACTAAAAACGTAGAAATTTCGTATACTCAAGGCATATATCTTAATATATGCAGTGTTAGACACCCTGTTCTAATTAAGTGGAATTCGACGCTGCACCCAAGAGTGATTTAACACTCAACTGGTAAACTACTCGGCAATCTTAGGAAGAATTCGGCGTCCCTTTTGAACTATTTTAAACAAACCACATTTATTCATACATGCCACAGGATAAGCTCTGACATAACATTTCAATCTCCTCCTTCCCCCAAAATGGAGCTAAAAATAAGTATCAACCACGGATTTTGATCTTGAAAATCCTTAAACATTTAAAAGAATTCATGCCCCCCTTTCCGATATCAAGTAATATAAGAACTTCCCCAGAAAGGTCCTCAAACAGTTCCACCATCTGCCTCCAACCAACTAAACATAGTCTTGCTCTAATTACATCGAATTTCTTCAACACCTCTCCAAATGGCTCCCACATCCGCCAACAAAATAAAACTACGTAGCCACCTAGCCCTAATGAAGCCGAGTTTCTCTCAATAAATCAGACCCAACAGTGGCAAAAAGAACTGCAATGGAAAGAGTGACTTCCGAATTTCGTAACAGCCTGTGGCAACGGTCACGTACTCGCGACAATTCTCGCCAAGCAACGGGCAAACAGGAAAAACCCTGGTCGGAGGCCGGAGGGGGCATCGAGATCGTCTGGTTCGCGTGCAACGGCAGCCGTTATTTCGCCGTTGTTGCACAACAGCGTCGCGAAATCGTCGTCACCTTCTGTGACACGTCACCTCTGACTTCTGCGACGTGCTGCACCGCGCAAGAGGCAACGTGCCCGCGCGTCCGCGGCCTCGCGTTCCTCGAAACGGCCTAATCTGCACCGTTGCATACGTCCACGTGGAAGCACGTCTCCTATGCCCGTTGCTGATGCGAAATTCTCCTTCGTTCGAGAAATCCCGCCGCGAGATTCCGTCCCCTTTGGCCTTTCCAGCACTCGAGTCACATTCCCCCGCTTCCACGGACTTTTTCAACGAACGGTGATATCGTTATTAAATCGGCAACGACGACGTTGCTCGTGGGCGTCGATTGCTGCAGCTGTTGGTGGAAGTTTATATCATAGTTTCCCAAAGGCAGGCTTGTGTACGATGCTTTTGTGTCTATCTGTTCGGGCGATCGCGTTTTCCTAGGGAAATGTGTATTTTTCGAGTTACAATATATGTTCTACCTTGTCTGCGTTTATCGGTGCTGTGGTAATTATCATGTATTAGAATCGCATTAGGTATAAATGTTATGCGGAAAAGGTGTGCGAAGTATAAGTGGTTAGTTTAAAATACGATGCAGTAGAATTTGCACTGTGCACACGTGGACTTGGAGGGAAAGCTCGCCGTGTTTGAGTTTTGTTCTGTTTAAGAAAGTCTTGAGCGGTGTAGACACTTCCATTCTCTGGTGGTCAGCGGATTTCACATCGCCGTTGAAAGGAAGAAACTGGAGGAAGCATAATCTTCTTGCTCTTAAGGAGGCACTTTCATTAAAACTTCTCTGAATACCGATTTCTTTTTTAAACGATTTTACTTGGCTTCGATCCTCTGTGTCTTTGGTGTTTGTTTGTTTGGTGAATGGTTCAAATCTGGCAACTCAATATTCACCCACATTCACCAGTCCAATTGGCTTGCAACTGTGTAGGCGTGCGTGGGTGTGATGACAATTCGATTTTGTATAAAAATGTCAAAAATGAAGAGAGAAAAGGAGAAGTGGGGAAAGAAAACAATCTGCAAACACTAAAAACTAAAAAAGAAAAAATATAAAAAAATTTATGTTATACGATTTTACTAAAAATGCACTAAAAATTGAAAAATAAGTTTTTTCTTGTAGTACAATTTCGATGGTGTTTTCTCACTTCAATCAAAATCGTACAGCGGCATATTTCGTAATGGAATATGAATCAATTTAATGCAGCACCACGATTTTGATTGAAGTGAGAAAACACCATCGAAATTGTACTACAAGAAAAAACTTATTTTTCAATTTTTAGTGACTTTTAGTAAAATCGTTTAACAGAAAATTTTTATTTTTATTTTTTTAGTAAAAGTTATAAGACGAAATCCATAAGGTATACCTAGATAGGTTCTACAACGATAGAAGCGACTCGAATGGCTGCAACATTCAAGCAAAGCTTTAAAAGTGTTCCGACCGGTAGAGAGCATAATAAAAGAAATTATGAACCGATTTCCAAAAATTTAGTGGCTTTTTATTTGTAATTAACCTCTTAGGCACGACGCGCCACTATAATGGCTTTCGGGGATGTCATCTTTCTGAACGACACGCCACTATAGTGGCTCACTCTAGTTTACACGTAATTCGCGTTGAATTCTGCCGTACAGAAAAACAGCCCCGCGTAAAACTCAGTCGTGCCTAAGAGGTTTCCATATCGTATCAGCCTTCGATCATAAATTTTAGAGATCATAATTTTTTGTTCTTAACTCTTGTAGGCGTATAATTACCTAATTTTCACATGTCTGTGTTCAAACTGCACCAAACATCGTCATTTTACTTTATTTACCTTCTTCAAGACTGATACCATAGCGATGGATATAACATACAAGAATATCTTCGGTTTTTTATTTCGAAGTGTGCTACATCGAGTTCTACTGCCTACCGTTTACCTACGCCTATTTTGTTGCAGCAGTGCCGAACCATTACAGGAAAATGAAAAAAAGAATGGTTTCATATCCTTGGAGATCGAATAAATAAAGACCATCAAGTTTTTTATCACAAGTATACCTTTAAAAAAAATCCTAAAGATCGCTCATTTTTCAGTAATTTGGTGGGAATAGTTTAATACACTCTGCCGTGTTTGAATGCAGATACTATTTCATCATTCAATTACTGGAACAATTTGAAACTTGGAAAATAATCCCCTCAGAAAAATTATTCAAACAAAAACCTTTATACCCTCAACACTAAAACCTATTTTAATTCAAACGAATTCAAACACACTTCTTCAAACGCTCTACCAACTTCAATTATTTCCCCAATAAGGATTTCTTCGCCCCAAAATTTATCTATTTATCTTTTACAATTCCAATCCATGAAAATGTCTGTCAGAAGAACGTCGCAATGTTCCCGTCAAAATTTCGCCGCGAGAGAGTCTTCAGGCACCATCCACGGAGCAAGAGCGATTGAGAATTACGACGTCTCGCGAGGCAATTCATTTTCTTCCGACTTCTCCGCCGAAAGGTCGGGCCACCTGACCCCTAAGCGTAATTACACAAAGGTCGAAGATTTAATGGCCTGGCCTACGCAATTGTTCCCGACAATGCAGCCTGCGTAAATAAGTAACGACTCGACCCTGGAGGAGACAGCAGCCTCTTGTTCGTTGAACACGCGGCTTGGGTCCAGCCTGGTTCATAGACTACGGGGGCCTCACTTAAGCCTTGCCCGCACGTATCTCGCCAGCCAGTTGGACGCCGCGCACGGCTGTCCTTTTTGTAAAATGCAAATCCTTCCGCGTCGGAGGAACGGCTGTGCCGTGTGAACGAGATCTCCGACTGCTTCAGGGTCGCGCGGTGTACATTCTAGCGACATTGTTCCGGTCCGAGTGTTTTCCAAGCGACGACTCCGCTTCTCGTGCCCCGATCCGATGGAATTTCACCGATACACCATGTAATCGTGCTTTTCTGACCGCTGAAAGTGAGCGTGGGCAATTGATCTGTCTGTAGGACGCTACGAACCTTATGTGCCTGGTGGTTTGAACGAAGTTTCAAGGGTAGGAGTAGGTGAGAGTTGTTGGTATTGATTGGTAGTAGATACTGGGGAGAGTTTTTGGGAATTTTAATTGTGAGTGTAAGTTACATATTTTAAATTTAACCGGAGGTGCCACCTCGGATGCATGAAAGTCATAGGTTTTGTTTAGCAATTTGTGTCTTTTAAGTAATGAATTCAATAGACAATCTGACAACCTGTCAATCGTAATGGACCCACCAATGCAGCGACTCTAACACTGCCATTTTATTGAAAAAAAAATAATAATAATAGACCAAAAATCTTTTTTTATTCTTCAAGAAGTGTAATAAACGCCATTAATCTGATTTTCTATTGAGTTCGTTATTTAACAGAACAAAATTTCTAAATAAACCTATGATTTTCATGCGTTCAAGGTGGCACCTCCCTTTAATGTGATGTGGTGTACTTTGTAAATGTGATGGGTGATGTTTCTTTGCTTCCTAGAATTTTCGTGTTACAGAACTAGTGCATCTGTGTCTCGTTTCTTGATTAAATTTGGGGAGGTTTGACTTTAGTAAGATGTATCAGAACAGTTTCTAAAATAAGTTTAACGATGTATGAAGCAGAGATGGCGAAATTAGTTTTTTTGTACTTGTTGAGAATTCTTTTATTATCACTATTGGCATATTCGTTATCACGATCAAATTTTTCGACATGATACTTCATTGTTTCTTCAGATAACAATACGCAATTGAGGATCTCACAGCAACAGAGGTGTAGCTCCATATTTACCAACTTTGAGTAAATTAAAAGAAGAACACTAATTGAAAAATATATATTTTCACACAATAAGTAGTGTGTAGTTATTGAGTTGATAAGTTTTTATTTTTGTTTTTCGTCGGAAAAATATTCTATAATAATACTTCAGATTTTTTACGCGTATTCCACGGCATATCTCAAAAACTATAAAAAAAATGGAGCTGCACCCCTCTTGCTGCAAGGTTCTCATACATACTCCTCTGTACCTGAAGAAAACCTATGTTTCCACCAATTCCATCAGTACACGAAGTTTCATTGAAACTACCATTGTCTTGCAAAAGTAACTTAAATTAGTGTCATTAACAGTTCATCCATAATCACTTTAAACCACACAATCAGCACAGAAGTTGCATTTCCTACATTCAACACTAAACATCGAAGCCTGCAATTTCACATTGCAAAATGTGCATTCAACATTCCATATCATTGAAAGGCAGAACTCACGAGCCCATACACTCAGCGACTCCTTATTTCAACTGCTCAATTACACAGGATGTATCTGCTACTCGTCTACCAATCACAACCGTCAACCATCGACTGCCGTCGATGCAGGTTCGACCCGATTCTCTAATGACGTCCCGTTTCAAACGATCGTCGATCAAATTAAAACTGCGAGACCGTAAAAGATTACCATAACCGCGAGACACGGAGGACAGGCAGAAGTCATACGTGGGCTCGTAAAAGCGTGTCCTTTAATTCGACGAGCTGAAGCACGGTCTTCATTATTCGATCGTGAAATGGCTGATACGCGTCGTGACGCTCGGCTCGTTATTAACATATTAGAAAGCCGGGGGATTAATATTTTTACGGATCCCGAAACAGGCGTCTTGCGTCAGAATCGTTGATCAACGGTTGATACATTATCTGTTTCATTATGTGCATGGCATTTATTACTTATTGTACGGCCAGTGAAAGTGCAACGGCCACGTTCGGTTTCGTAAATTTCAGCGTGCTTTCTTTCGTATTAGGGATATCTGACAATCGCCATTGAGGTGGTGTTCGAGAAAAACTGCCTTCGACACGAGTTCCGTATACGTGCCATGCTTCCAATTCAGATTCCATCCATTTCTTTGCGAATTCAGGAACTTTCACTGGGGTGATAGGGAGCGGATAAAATGCTTGCTTTCGTTCGAGTCGAATTAAGCGCGCTTTGGCGGAACAAGTTCATTAATTAGAGTATGGTAAATAATTTTTGGCGCACACGAATTCTATCTTCCTTTATATCTGGGAAAAAGTAACTTGAAATGTGATCTGACCACGTGTGCTTTCAACTTAAATCAGAAGAAAATTTTCTCTTACCTAAAACACTTTGAATCTTTCAATACAGCGACCTGGGGAAGCTGACTGCAACTTTTTGCCACCCGTGGCGCCACCAGTAGACGTGCCACTTGTCTTTATTGCTTTAAATAATTTAATAGATTGTAAGAATATGATAAAAAGATTTGCCTGTCGAAACAAGTTAAAAATAATCATCATTGTTAATCTCGGGATATTTGAGTTAGGATTTAGGTCTTTATCTGCATTTACATACGTACAACATATGGAATGATCAAGTAGTTAGGTTAGGGTATAGTATCATCAATAGTAAGGAAGAAGGTGCTTTGGTTGAAAAATTGTTATTATTATCGTAAAAGACTAATCTAAAATTAAACCAAACCATGTAAAGTTACCATGATAAATATTTGAAACTGATAGGTACATCATAATCCATGTTTCTAAAATAAATCTTTAAGTTGGACAACAGTTAAATGTACACAACTTTCACCTTTTGTTGTCATTTCAATTTTAAAATCAACAGCCAGCAAGTAACAAAAAAACATATAAATAAACACAACTTCTAATTTTATAACAACATTTTAGTTTGGTATGTGTGCCAGGGGCGCCCTCTGCGTTTAGCGTCAGCTTCCCCATTCCCAATCTTGCCTAAGGCAGTTCATTCCACAAAATTAAACAATCCCACATCTCTTCATCCCACCTGAAACATTTCATTTCATATCCATAATCCAAGACCTCATCATCCCCGCGTGGACTTAACACTTCCCACGCAAACAACCCTTCTCCCCCACTCCTCCCCGAACCCCCCGGGGATCTCCTTCATCACAAAGTATCCAAGCATCCATCTCACAGAAACCCGAGGACACGTCCAAATCCTCTTACGACGGCGCAACATGAGAGCCTCCACCTAAACGCAACCCTGCCCACGTCCCACCCCGCGTCCACCGCACTAATGTGACATTTACGTCGCGGGATATACGCGGATAGAGGGAAGAAAGCGACGATCCAGGTCGAGCAAAAGAACGAACTATGAACGGGCGAGGTGGAGGCAGAGTGACATCAGAAGGGGGCGCTTTGTGCATGGCTCTGGAAGACAAGTAGGTGGGGTGCCCCGCGCGAGGATTGTCGTAAATGTCTTCATCCGTAAGATATGAGATGCCGTGGGCGTCCGCTGGCGCGTAGAGGCCCTCTCGTGGACACTGCTTTCGGTCGTATTAACCTTCGCGAGAAAGAAGCCGGGGTGAAGGCGAGGAGGGAGCGAGGAAGAGAGATGTCAAGCCTCTCTGTGCCGGGTTTTGCGGAATATCGCGGAGATAATCGGGCTGTCCCTCCGCCTCCCTCCACGGGCCCCGCGATACACCGTGGTAATACGTTTTGTAATAATCCGTTAGGACGAGGACGTTCAGCTGGACACGCTCGCGATGGTAATCGGCGGGGCCCCTCTTGGCTGCCAGTAATGCGTGTAGCGGGAATAAATTTCCTTCTTTTTAAGGGCTCAGCGGCGTGAAGCGCTGCTGCACGTGCCCGCTCGACGCGCACGGCTCAGATTCTCGGTGGAAACGCTTCTGGTCGTGTAAATGCGTGCCACTCGAACGTGGACGACTGAGCAGTTGGATTCCAGCGGTGCGCACTTTGCGAGAGAAGTTTCTGAGGATTTAGGGAGCTGTAGGTGGTGGTTGCAGTGAATTTGGAGAGGTTGGTCTCGGATTTTTATTTGGAGATTGATCTAAATGGAATCTTTATTCTACATTTCCCAGACGTCATTAATTAATTTGTGTCAAACTGTTTTAATTGGGAGTCGACAAAATTCGGAAGGGTAATAGAGAGTGTCGGAGTTTTTAAAAATTTTATGGCAATATAGGAAGTTGAGTATTGTTGAATAAATGTGGGAGTACCTATTTTGACACTGATAATTTATACAGGGTATCGCAGAATAGTTGGGAAATATTTTAGGGAGACTTTATCGCGTCTAAATAATAAAAAAGATCATATAAGCATATCTCTTATTTGATTTTGCTTTCGAGTTATAGGGTAAAGGACCCAATTACTGACAACTAACTAATTACTGTCACCTTAAGCTATTTTACTTAAAATAGTCGTACACAAAAAGAATTATGTAATTCAACCTATAATCTATATTATAGATTATATACTATAGTTTATTTATTCGTTATTTTAAGTAAAATAGCTTAAGGTGACAGTAATTGGGTCCTTTACCCTAGCGAAGTTTGTATCTCCCATCGACAGTGTTGTACCTCTTCGTGAAAGAATGAAACAAGGTTTCCAGCACATCCGAGCAAGAGCTGGACATATCGAGAGAGTAAGACAGTCATTGCTAAAACGCAGGCTTGTATTCATATGCGAGGAGGTCATTTCGAACATGCCTTATGGAAATTACTAGATACAGTTTGCTGAAAATCAAATTCGCTAGGGTAAAGGACCCAATTACTGGCAGTCAACCCAATTACTGTTACCTTAAGCTATTTTAGTTAAAATAACGAATAAATAAACGTTTAAGTAAAATAGCTTAAGTAATTTGGTTGACAGTAATTGGGTTGGCTGCCAGTAATTGGGTCCTTTACCCCATAACTCGAAAACAAAATCAAGTGGGGCATATGTTCATATGAACTTCTTTATTATTTAGCAGTGCTGAAGTCACCCCTAAAATATTCGCCACTTATTCTAGGACATCCTGTATATACCTGAGTGAGCAAGAAATATTAGAAACTTCCCCTTCCTCGAAGAGAAAATGTTTAAGTCTAGAAATTCCTACAGGAAACGCTAATTGGATCCTCGGGCTTGATAGCTCCTGGCATGCTCTGTGCTTTCTTTTAATTAGCAAACGCTCCGCGGAAATAAATATCGGCGTAACACGAAAAGCTTCCCCGCGATTTGACTTCGAACGGTTTACACGCGTCGAGAGTTTCGATGGTCAAGCGAGATTTATGGAATAACGGGGCGTTTTAGTATTGAACTTAGCATATTCCACGAGCTTCACTGCTGATAGAAAGTTTCGGATTCAAAGGTTACAACCTTCGCTCCGGCTTGCTCGGTCAAACGTGTACTATGTAATTCGTCAAGCTTATAATTGGCGGTTGTGTAACCGTTTGCATAAATTACGCGTCGACAAAAATTCAATCAGACGCAATTTCAGTATCTCCTATCTGCATCGCAGTGTTCGATTGGTAGAGCCTTGTGGGTTAAACTCAATATATAACCATAAAAGTATCATTAAATTAATAAATGTGACTGAAATGTCAGATAAAACTCCTACAATTGATTTCTCATCAAGTCTGCAGAGGTTCCTATTTAATTTACCAAAGGGGCGTAACAAAAACAAAGAAGAAATCAGTCTTCACTTGTAAATCAAAAGGTCCATGACTTGAGTCATCTACATATTCATATTCCTTATATTGAACGCGACCTATTAAAAAAAATCTTTTAGAAGATGGTAAAAGAAGCTTCGATAAGGAATAAAAAAATGAGATTTCAAATCCCCTTTAGGTAAACACATCGTGCGTTGGATTAAACCAAATCTGGAAATAGAAAGTCACCGAATAGATCCCACGTCACAAGCATAAGCTCCCTTCAAGTGGGCCAACGAAGTACCTACCCGAAAACACAATAGGTACATTTCGCGTGCAAACACCTACGTATCCCACGAAGCACGAGCCTCCACAGTGGTCGAAATTGAAAAACTTGGAAATAGCCATTCGCAGCAGCCTTTATCACAACTCGTTACCAACACATCCGCGTTTGCTACGGTCAGAGTAAGGATTCATGGGGCAAACGTTGACACGAATGACGACTCGTACGACGGTCACGTGGGCAGGACACAATGCAGGGTGCGGCCTCACCTCTGACACGTCGGGGTCCCGACCTATTCCCGTGTACGCGGGCCAAGGTGTACCATTGTGTGGGGGGGTCTCAACGTGGTGCCCAACCCACGTGCAACGCCAACACGCGACGAAGCTCTAAGCTGAGCCTCTTTGGAATTTCACCGCTCCAGGAATACGACGGGGAGATAAAGCCTCTCGCGCGACTCGCCCAGCTCCACGCAACCCGGGGCCCAACGGGACGGAAGAGTCGGGGACTCATGGGAAATTTCGACCTCCGATCGACGTCGCTAAAGAACATGTTTGGTGAGGGGTGCAAGTTGACTGATTTATTTATTGCTTTAGTTTCTTTATTGTTTTGTAATTTTGATTTACGGAACAGGAACAGTTGTAGTGTCCACTTAATCCTGTGTTTACACGATTTTGATTTAACTCGGTCTGGAAGAAAATTAAATTCTCTTTTTGCACGGTTTGTTTCGATCTGACAGGTTCCAATAAATTTGCCTTTTTATAAATCTTCATCTAGTTATAATTCCAGGAAAAGATATTCCTACTTATTTTTCTAGCAAATTGCTCTCGATTAAAACCAAATTCATAGAATTTGCATTTAATTGTCCGTTTGATCGATTAATTTAAAGCGTGTAGTGTCAATCAATCTTCATATTTCATTATTACGACTTTATCTCGTAAGTGATGCATTGACAAAAAATTGTGTTCAAGGTTTGACGATTTGTTTGTATGATTGCGGTCTGAATGCAATGCTGCTTGTTACCATGCATACGGATTTTTCGGAAACGCATCTATTGTGTAAAAATAGAATTAAGGGAGGAATACTATTTTATGGGTTAGAAATATTGCAAAATCCACTCCCATCCAGGGTTGACGTAGCAAATTTTTCACAGGGTAGAGTTGAGGGTGGGGAGGGGTGACAAAATTGAAAAAATCAAATTTCAATAGCCTAACAAACAACGTAGTACAGAAACAAAAAATAAAAAATGGTCAAATGCCTTCCATATTCCCGAATGTTTTATTTTAAAAAATTAAAATTGTGGATGAAAATCTCCCACGTCATTTATCATTGTGTAATGGGCGTACTTTAGTGTTAAATTAGAAGTAACAATTTAAATCAACGATGTAGCATCGAGGAGAGATTTCCATTAGAAATTCCAATGAACCCCAGCGTGGTATTCTAATTTTCACTGGTTCAAATCGGAAGACAACGCGCCTCGCGTCGCCCAACCGTCTCATGAATTTCCTGATGGGCTGTTCCAGGATGAATCTATAAAAGCATTAGTGCAATACCGAGGTCAAGTCGTAGGCAGATACGCCCAAGTGCTCTCCTCCCTCCGTAACCCTCTTCTATCCTTTCCTTTTATTAACACGAGATCGACAGCTCGATCGTGAGCTCAGGTTTGCGAGGCGTTGTCATTCATACCGTTCACCGCCGTTCCCTGATTAATTATTACTCACTCGAGGTGTTTATTCGTCGATAAATAATTTAATGGATTTTCGAAATCTAGTTCTTACCTCCATCTCTCTAGCGACTACTTAAACCGAAGTGACTTTATGGAAATATTTGTCCATTACATTCAGTCACATTGATTGATGTTAAAAGCTGTGCTACTAATTCCAGCCTCCTGTGAATTAAGTGCATATCTAAATTAGTTCGAGTCCTTAAAGACAATTTTTGAAGTGTATTAAAATTCATCACAGAATTTAATGATTTACACTGACGTAATTAAAAGTGTACCTTGGTGAATTAACTTTTTGCGAGTAGAAAGAAAAGAAGCAAATGCATAAATATCTCTATATTTATGTATTTGTTCCTCGCATGAGAAAATTTGTAATGTTTTCAAATATCTACTCGTTGAGTTCTTCGTGGGTCAAGAATGACACACGAATTTTTATGTAATTCCTATGTATCCCTTAACTTGTTTACATTTCAAATTATATCGTAAAATTTCTTGATTTCATGCGACGATTTTCTAACAAGCCTTATTTCTTCTGTTACAGGTAAGCAGACATTTTTGTTGCTCGCAACAATCGACCTCACGAACGTGTACAGTTTGCACAAAAGTGTTAGGGAGCCCGATGGTCTCGTGGGATTCACCTCGAAGGTAGATATGCACAATTGCTCGAGCCTGCGATGCGCATTTTAGCAGGGTAGTTTCTCGATAGATGCATTTTTGTGCTTGGAGCAGCCGCGTCTATGAGACCTGGAGGAATTCTCACACTTTGGTGTGATTGATCGCATGGAAATCGCGGTAGAATCGGCGCCTCCGCTAACCTGGAGCGCCTAAAGAGACGTAGGTCGAAAGATTTATGAGATCTTTAACCTTTTCCACCGAGGCACAATCTGGAATTTTTACTTGATGAGATAATAATTCCAGTTCCTGTCTTCGCGATTTTTTCTCTTCGCTTTAATCAACCTGGTCTACCAAAACTTAGGTTCTTCAATGAATAGAATTGTTCCGAAACCCTTCGATAACAAATTATTTCTGGAAAGTAGAATCCCCATATCTAAGAATTTTATTTTAAAAATTCTATCAACTTTTGTGTCCTCACAATGTCTGTATTTCTACACTCATCCCGCTCTCAGTCTTTTCGTTTTTCTCTCTCCTTTTCTGTCTCAGGTCAGGCCTAATAGCAGCCACACTGAGCTTCGCCTATTCATTTATATTTATATTTTTTTGTACATTTTTATTTGTAAATGATGTAATATAGACCGATTCGAGAATTGTTAACTCCCTCAGCTCTGCATCTGATTATAATTCTGCTCTAACTATTATTTTCAAACTTTGAAAATTGATCATTTTCTCTCATTCTAAATTAAATTAACCATAACTTCTACTATTCCCAAGCTTCAATATTCTTGGTAACACAATCTACTGACATACTCGTCACATCAAAGCGTTTCTTCATACGAAGACACGGTTTCAAGCAAACTCGCGTAGCAGCTAAGTTAACTAAAAGCGTTCGAAATAATTATTGCTGGAAATAAGGAAGAGATATGATGCATAAAAGAGCATAAACCGGAATAATAATATTAACTAAACACGAATTGACAGCCGTGATGAAAATGATTAAAAAGAACGAAGGAAACAGGGAGAAGAGGGATCGCGACACAGGTGGAACGAAATGTTGCTATCGTTACCATACTATAATTAGATAACGACGCGAAAAACTGTGACCATATATCTCGTTAATGGCCCACTCGAAATTCCCTCGATCCACTACCGATCGTGTCTCCAGGTTATGTACAGTTGTTCCATAAAATTTGACGCGTTCGATCCGCCACTAATTACCACGTCTATGACACGAGCCAATTACCGTGGCTAATTTGAATCACGCGAGCGTATCATTAATTAATGTATCGCATTACCAGGCGTGCCTCTGGACTCCACTCGACGTAGGTTCGTTCCACGAATCGGTAACAAGTTCGGTGGAACATTTTCGTGTCATGAGAAAATATGATGAGACAAATATATCGTGTCTCACATGAGATTTTAACCTCACAAGACAATTATTTTACGATCTGTTTCCACTAATGGACAAATTTTAATTTTTTTTCATGAAAATAGACTCTCGTGAGACAAGTTTCATGATATATTTTCAGAAATCTCATCTCTCGCGACTGTACCATTATTTACATTTAGTTGTTGAAAAGATTTTTGTCTTATGGTAGAAAAGTCTCATGTAAAATCTCATCGTGGATTCGCACCTTTACAGTTTACAATTTAAATTGATTTATGTGTCTTAGGCCGGTATTCATAGTCGCTACTTATTCTTAAGCAAATGCTTAAGCATTCAGCATCCTTTACTAGCTACTAGGTTAGTAGAGGATGACGCATGCTTAAGCATTTGCTTAAGAATAAGTAACGACTATGAATACCGGCCTTAAATAGTCTCATATGGAAGTAAGTTCTGTTGTGTATGTTTTTGATGCAAGTGAATTTGTAATTATATTTTAACACTTCAGGTGATGAATATGGAGAGTGAAATTAGAAAAAATTGTTATATGGATGTAGATGACAAGAATTTAGTTTCTTTGTTATGATGTGATAGAGAAGAATGTGTGTTATGCATACACATCACGATTCAGCTGGATCTAACGTTTATAATTGTCAATATTCCCCTCCTACTTTTAATCAGATGAAGGATGAGGCTGTTAGTAATTGAATAGCGTTTATTACTTGCGTCTGAATGTCTGAAATGGCGAAATCAGTGAACCTAGATATGCTGAAATGATAGATGGTGCATCGACAACTTCCTTTACTTCGGTATACATAACATGGAAAAGAAAGTGTGCAGTAGAACTTACTTGCTTTTAAATCTAGATTTGTTCCTGGAAATACAAGTGTTACTAAGAATCACGTTAATTACTTAATTGCGAAATTATCTGTATTAGTAATGTAGATGTCTGTTTTTTTTTTAAAAATAGTTAATTTGGGGCTACATAGTGGAGAAAGTGAATATATGGAATATAATTTAATGAATTTTTGTGCAAAACTTAATTGCTGAATGGGAAAGGTTTAATTTTATACTCTGATTATTCGTAGCAAACATCTGTGACCATAATCGTTGTTGCTGTTATCATATTAATAGCTAAATCTGTTTATTTAAGGATTCTACCTATTTCTAATACATCTTTAAATCTGTTTATTTAAGTATTCTACCTATTTCTAATACATCTTTAAATCTGTTTATTTAAGTATTCTACCTATTTCTAATACATCTTTATAAATCTGATAAGATTTTTGTAGTAGATATTTTTTGCTGAATAAATTTCTACAGAAATTGTGTAACAAATTGGTAACAAAGTAAATGCTGGTTTAACAAGTGGGATGTGTGTAACGTTGATTTTTCACATAAATGCAATTTAATAGGAATAATGCATTAATGCATTAATTACTTTCGTAGCTTATATTTTCTCGATCATTCGATCGATTCTTCATATCTCCTTGACAATGTGTGTCTAATAGGTCTTGATGAGTGTCGATAACCACCGAATGGTGTGCTTTAATTAATTGCCGAATCAATCGTGTGAATTCTTAATTTTAATTACCTCGAAGGGCAATGTTGTTCATAGACAACTGAATGGGCGAAGTGACCTTTATCTGATTCCACGTGAGATCGAGATTAGAGAAACTTTCGCAACGTGCATCGCCGAGAACTTTGTTTCACCCTGTGAAAGGAATCATTTTTAACAAAAAATTGAATTTAGGAAACACGACAGCATTTTACGAGTGTTACAGAAATGAAAGTTTCGAGGAAATGAAGAGCTCAAAATTCTACGAAAGTTATTTGTAGGAATTAAAGTGCGTTGAAGATTGAAGCGAAATTTATGAAAAATGTATGAGCACTACACTAACTTATGAATTTTCATATGAAAGTCTAAATAAAATTCTGAAGAGAAATTTTGTTTTAGTTTGAAGTGACAGGTTTTTGATCGGAGACTTCCTTATATAATACCTACATTGCTAATATTTCGAAAGTATCAATTACTACTAAAAGGTATAACGAACCAACTTGAAAAATTTTTGCACCTAAAATAATGTTTGAAGAAAGGAACATCGTCTTTTTGCGAGAAACTTTTATATTCCTCTTAAAAAAGAAAGTAAAAACTGGGATTAACAACATTAAATAAAATATTATGAAAAATGATTACATCTTTCAAAAGTTTGTACCTATAACTTTTACTCGAAACAATTTTCAAAATAGTATGCGATTGAAAACATATAGAGAAATACGTATGACTCCACTTGCGTCGTCAGCGAAATGTGTCTGACCATAGACAATCCATTTCCCCTTGCTCCGTCGCGTTGCCCTCCTCGCCTACTCCAAAGTTAGAAACCTTCTGTAGCATGTGAAATGGAAAGGAATCTTCAATGAATGAATCTTAAGGAAATATACTTAAATGTTATGCATATATTTATAAAAATTCTCTAAAATAGAATTAAGGAGGAATCATCAAGTGTGTCATTAAAAATGAATATCACCAAAAGTGACACACGAATTTAGGAAGATTAGTGATAACTATTCAATTCATCCTCTTGGAAATTTTATCAAATTACTTAAAATGATATACAATAATACAATATCACAAGTTGTATAAGTCCTATGATTCTGAGAATTTTCAACAGCCTTCGAAACCAACGAGTCTTTTATTTCTCACTATATGTGCGACAAGTTGGCAATGAGAAATACGTTCAACACATTTATACCTGCGCTATATATGAATTATAAGGGGAAAAGAACAGTGATTGCCATAAAATAGTTTTATCGAGAAAATGAAGTTTTAATACTTTAGTCCATCAGTCAATGAACAAGGTTCAATGAATTTGATTGTCTTCTTAAATAATTTCTTGTTATATCTTGGCGACAGAAGCTTATGTTTAGGCAAAGAGTGGGGACATTCCGTTTTTTTTCTATCGCAGGGTGAACATTTTCTGTTTCAATCCAGTATACAAAATCTTTAATTCGATACTTCGACAGTTCTATAGTCTCAGTTGCCACCAAAAAAGTGTACTATCAACCGCAAAAACACAAAAAATAGACATTCCCGTTTTTCCCCCTTATCGTTCATATACCTACAAATACTTTTCCATAGCCACATGTCATCGAGTGAGAAACAAAAGGCTCATCAAGGCTTCCAAGACTGATCCATGATCGATTCACAAAACCTCTTAAAATCTTCGAGCTTCGCACAACATTGGGAGTGATTTAAAATGCCTGGAAGCCCGAACGCTGGTTCAAAGCCTCCAGTAACCTCCCTCGGAGGGCTGTCACGAGTTCCCAGGAAGCCCGGCGTGCAATAAATCCCGCGTGGATACAAGTGGCGCATGAAAAAACCGCGTGCTGCACCGTGCGACGTTGGCGGAGTGAAAAAAAAAATGAAAGAAGGAGGAGGCCGGGCAGCGTGGCCGGAGCTCTTCGACGGGGACTTTAACGACACCTCCCAGGCCGCGATAAAGATGTAAATCTGGCTGTAAGCGACGAGAAGTACGAGCACGGCAGCGGCCGCTATTAATTCATGCATGCATTGTTACGTGTCAAGGCGCGCGGTGTATCTGTCGGCAGATCGTCGTGACGAGATAAGCGAGCGAAAACCTTCCTCCTCTCGATCGGGCGCCTCCTCCCGCGCTCTCGGGACTCGCGCGCGCGCGCGCGCGCTCGCTGCCCCGGCCGTTGGAAGCTGGCACGACGAAAAGACTCCTTCGCACCGGCGAAGATTAATCGCCCACGTCGGACGGACGTCGTGATAATTCCTTTAAACGACACGCGGCTATACGCGAACGAGCCCCGTGTGATAGCGGTGAAACGCGCGGCCACGTCGATGCCGCGACGGTGGTAATTATTTCGTTTAGCGACGCTCGGGTGGACGGCTCGTCGACTCAGCCTTGGACCAGCTTTGGGAAATGTGTTTCAAAATGAATGGCGATGCTGTACTTGTTCATAGTAGTTCGTGGTGGTGTTCGATACGGTTGGTTGATGCATTCTGTGCATGGTGGGGTTTGAAAATTTTGCTTCGTGTGGTGATGTCAGGATGTTCAATTCGTGAGTTGAAGCTTGGATGATTTTTAGGAAATATGTTTGAAAATGGTGCTGGCCTTGCTCATAGTGGGTCAACAGGTGACGAATTTTGTTGACGAATTCAGTTTGGTAATTTTTCTTTGTGGATGAGTGATGTCAGGATGTTGAGTTCGTGTTGAGTATCCAACAAATTTGTCAATTCTATTTTGAAGTGAATGCTGTGGTAAATAAGTTGGTTTAACGCGTTTAATAAATTGAAAAGTGTCGGTAATAATTCTTCCACTTATTTTTTATCGTCGCTAAAATATTGCAGTTATTATTCCATGTTCATTACATTTTTAAATGTTTCTCCTTTAATGAAATATATTTAGTTTGCCTATCTCGCGGCTCTATTTAATCCTAGTTGAAGGATCTCAAGCCAAGTAATCTTTTTCTAACAATTTTACATCAACGAAGTTAGTAAGACTTCACATTCAAACACAAGAAACACAATCGAACGAAGCATACAAGTCACTTTCCTCTGAAATCTTCTTCTCTCATCACGCGTGATAAGCTTAAGGAATTTCAGTAACAAAAATCAAGTATGAACCATTTTATTAATTAATGTATCATCGAATGTAAACTCTATGAATCTTCTCAGCGAACCCTCGGATAAACCAGTGACTTTTGCGATGAACTTCTATCGAATATAGTTACCAATGGTTAGTGAAACAACACAATGGTTGAACCAATGAATCTCTCATTACAACGACAGGAAGCGGAGCCGAGGATTTGTCGCGTAATGCGCGATATCAAGGATCTCGAGGTCGCGATCGCCATGACCGCCGCGTCAGACACGCGGTAACACGTGTCTGGCTTCCAATGAGAATTTAATTGCTCGAGCTTTCATTCCCCGGCCGGTGAAGCAAGGCTCTTCTCGAGTCTCTCATTTGCATCGAGAGAGCATGGCCATATCAGGCTGCTTCTCTATTACTCTCTGCCCCGTCTTTTCTTCTCTTCTTCATGGATGCCCTTCCCTCTGCACCGCCGTAGAACTTTGCGTAACACTACTTGGTTCGATGTAAACGCATGTAGAACAGTGTGCACGATTTTAACGAAGATTAACGGAGCAGAGTTGGGCAAAAATGATTTGGAATGCAAAATTAAAAATAAGAATTGAATTAGTGAATTATTTGAATCACTTCATTATTTTTTTTAAATAACTTAGCGGAAGTAACTGTACCTTGTGTCAGGAACAAATAGTACAATGTTAAAATTATTTTTTGGTAATAGTTTTCCTTCAAAATTTAACGGTGTAAACTTATAGTTTTATTTTGGATTCAAATATTTCCTCCGAAAACTCACAATATCAGAAATTATTTGCGAGGTTATTCCAAGAGACACTTATTAAAATACGAAATAGAGTAAAAAATCATTTAATTGGTAACCAAATAACGAAATAATTTATGGAAACTTCGATTATTTGTTCAAATAAAGTAATGTACGAGTAGGTATTTGAAAATAACTTGTACTCAAATATAATATCTTGTTTCAATAATCATTTCTACAATATTTTAGTCACATAATACCCAAGTCGGCATGACAGTAATTATATAGATGTTTCTTCTATCTTTGTAAAATGTTGAAGCTCTTGTACATATAGTGCCTCTGATGAATTCAAGGGCAATCGTGGGTGTTATTTTTCTGTAATTCATTCTTGATGGATGAGGCATAAAGATTTTTTTAACGAGACATCAACAGGATACTCTGACAGAGAATATATGTATACACGTGGCACGTGCGTTCTTAACACGTGTTTCGAAGTAACATACTTTTTAGTGATAGCTTGTCTCCTTGATTTTCCAGTTTACTGCTTCGTAATAAGTTAATCTAGCGTTAGAGTATGTTCAGATACACAGTCATTTAAATAAGTTATATATTCTGCTCCTTTTTTCTTAGCTGTGTTCAGTTATGGATGAATTATTTCATTCAGTCGGTCGAGGATTAAAAGTGACTCATTATTTATAATAATTAGGAATTCAATGAAGAAGCTTACTTCGAATCAAGTAGTCAATAAGCTATTAAAGGTGAAAGCTGAAGTATTTGTTTCTTGGCAACGAAATAATAAAATGCAAACAGTAATCAGTTTTGTCAACTTAATTCTCTATTATTAATGATTATCGAGTATCAGTCACGCTTGTCAGTGTAAGGTATATCAATTTATTCAGTCATGCTTGACATCTATCACTATCTCGTTTGAGATAACTAGTATCGCGTAACCGAGGAATGATAATCTTACACGTTCCTTTCTTTCTCCATCTTTTACCATAGAAAACAAATCAACAAAATATTCTCCACAAATACCACAAAGTTTTACATTCAAAATTACTTCTGACTAGTAAAAAAGAAACCCAATGTTCCCATCAATTCTTCATTTAAACAGCAATAAAAATGACACACTTTCTAACAAATAATTTAAGAAAGTATCGAATGCTCCTCTACTTTTTCTTTTCTTCAAATTAATAACAGAAAAAGGCTGTACTTCCCTTTTACCCCACAATCTACATGTTTCATCTTCTTCCTTCTTCTTATTCTTTCCCCAACACATTGTAATTCGTCATGCGTGCCACAAACCCCTAATTATTATCATTATTCAGCCATTACAATGCTCTCAGTCCGCTTCAACACACAGTACTCGCAATTACCTCTTACAAAGAAATCAGCCACGTTTCCATTCACTTGCACGTCGTTCACAGAGTGCCAATCGCGAACAATTCTTATTCTCACAATGTTGTTTATGCACGAGAGGGGAACAAGAGAGGGGATCGATACCTTGACACGCACGACGATCGATAGTATACACCGACGAACAGGTCCAGCCACTAATTGTTCAGCGGCGTGGCTCGTACTTCAGACAGCAATTAAAAACTTAGTCACGGGAATTTTCTGGACCATCGATGGATAGCTCGAACCAATTGGGTCGGGTCCGCGGGGCATTCCAAGGATACCATGGCCCTCGTATCTGTCTCGTATCAACGATTCTCATTCGACCGGCTATCTGTGCCATCGACGTCCTTGCAATTAAATGTAATCATTAATGGCATTTTTATCGGTTCATCGCAGCCGTTGGGTTCTTCACTGTAGAAAAGTAAGATGATGGGCATATCTCGGTGTTATTAAAACTTGATTGTACGCGATTGTAGTATTCGCCGAAGGTTTATGGTAGTGTTAAAGTTGAGCAATAAAGACACTTTGTGGCTTTGGAAGCTTATCGCAATATTAAGCGGAGTCGAATAAAGATACCCTCGATTGTCGGAGCCTCGTCAGTGTATCAAAATCAAGGGAAATTCTTTCAACCATCCCTGCAGCTTGAAAAATAAAAATCTATCTCCAAATCATACGACACCCAACTTCCTACAAGACAAACCACTTAGAAGCTAATTCTAGTCGACCACACTTTTTCCCCGGACAGTTACTCGCTAAAACTTACTCGCTAAAGTAATCGAGCGCTGCAGAAAAATATCCGCGGCTCGCTTTCGCGCAATGTGTATCGGAGATAAGTTTCTGGGACGCTGAACGGGTCCGCGATTAATCAATAAAGGGCAAGAGAGATCGCCGCTGGGAAGGTTATCGCGCATTGTACAGTGTTGCAGGAGTAACATAATTAACAGCGTGCTTGGCTGCGGGGCGGAGATTACGGGAGGGGGGCCTTTGATTGCATTCTTTCGCGATATCAAGCCGCATGAATCCTGTAATACCCGCGTTACGGAGCGGTAACAGCAATCGGCACCGGCATTATCGTAAAGGCTGCGTTCGCGCGCGTTTTATGAGATTCCGCTGATGGGGCACCGTCTAGGAGGCCACCGGAGGGGTTAAAGTTTACCGCTTTGGAACAACCCATTAACAGCCGCGAGACCTTTTATTGACTCGTCTCGTAATTGCGGAAAGCTTGCCCGAGACCCTTCTGATCCCTCGACCGTGTGCGTACATTGAAACGCCACGGTGGATCGAGCGTTTCCAGATATCGAGGACGAAGAAGCACCGTTGAGTGGTCCGCCAAGTTATTGGCTGACCTCTGGCCACCCGACTTGGCTTTTTCTGGCCGTCTCGCCCGCTGAAAACGACCTGTAAGCTTTCAACTCCACGGTGTTTCCCTGTCCTTTGGTAAACAGACGGGACGGAAGGTTCATTAGCGAGGCATATCGGGACCTGGCGTTCCTCGCGCGTCGACCTCTGGACCCTTGGCTTCAGGTCAGAAGCGGAAGGATTCTAGCAATTTTTCTGACGGCTGAATCGAAAAATTGTTATTCACCGGCGTGGAGCGCAGTCTCGCGAATCTCTTAACCTTTGCAGGTTTCACATTGTGTGTCAAGGGGCGAGTTTCGAGGGGTTGTGTGTAAATAATTGAAATTTGGAGGGAGAATATACGCTTTTCAAGTTTGGATGCTAATTTTTCCACTCAAGTCGAAAAGGGATTTGGATGAAATTGACGTATGATGTGGTTTATGTGACATTAGGGGGGGTTTAAGTCATCATTTTATTAGGTTTCAATTTGTTTGAGAAATATAGATCGCCGAAGTTTGTAATTCTTCTCTGTTCTTCTTTCCAGAGCAGGCTCAATAAATGAATTTCTGCCTCCGAAATTGTCAGTCCTATAACCTTCATTCTTTATCTCAGTTTGATATTATCCTTTCTAATTTTAACTGCAAAGTTTCTAATTTCAATTTCCTACGATTTAAATTTTTAAAAAGTGAATCACGAGATATATAATATGAAGCACGAAACACAAGTAACTACGGAGAAAATCACAACTCCAAGCTACACCAACGAAAACCTCTTTTAATTCTATCCTACTCTCTCAAGCCACGCTAACAGAAGAAGCCTAATGGTTTAACATTCAACCGAGGTACCACAAAGTCACTGCCTCGCTGGCCATCCGCGCTCTATCACCCAGTCACGAAAACGTCTTTGAATTTCGCGCCGATCGGCCAGGAAGAACAGCCTAACGACCATCGGCGATACGATAAGTCGCTAATTTACGTTTGTCGACGATACCGTGAGGGCCTGTCGTGGGTGGCCCATCGCCACGGCGTCGTTCCATACGACAGTACGATATGTCCTGCATCGGCTGGAGGCACCGTGGGCCGAGCGAATACCGCGACATGCCCGCGATTAATTAGCAGGCCAACGATATCGCCCGGCGAAACTTTAATCGGCGGGATCGGTCACGCTTTTCGGGATGGCCATGACTATGCGATGTTAGTGATTGCGCTACGGTGCACCGCTGGCCAGCCCTGCCTTCATTTCTGGAAGGAAGATCGCGCGATAGAATGCCGCCACGTGCAGATAAAATTGTATCGTGAGGAGGAATGCGGATTGGCAGTCGTTCTCTTCGAGATCCTGCTTACAAGGAGAGTATTTTAGGTGTCCGCCTCCGATCATTTTGATTTTTGGATATGTTATAGAGGACCGAAAAATAAGAAATACGTGTTTTTTTATTTTTCCCCGTTTTTATGTTTGGGGGGTGAAAACTGCGTTCAAAGTTAGGGTGGAAAATTCATTTTTGTGAAATATCTCGAGATTTTGAAAATCTGGCGAGTCAGTCATATTTCGCATTCAAAGACACAAAATTCCTCCATTGACACTATTCCCCTATCTCTAATAGTTCTCAAGATATTCCAAAAAATGATTTTTCAACACTAACTTTGAACGCAGTTTTCACCCCCCAAATATGAAAACGGGGAAAAATAAAAAAACACGTATTTCTTATTTTTCGGTCCTCTATAACATATCCAAAAATCAAAATGATCGGAGGCGGACACCTATAATACTCTCCTTGTTAGAGGGACGCGGAGTATTTTGATCGATCAAACTTTGGCGTATCCGGCAGGAGGAACGAAATATAGGGGCACAAGAATTGTAGGGGAAAAAGAACTTTTTATTATTCGTGACTTTTGACAGTTGGCAAAAGTTGTCTTTTATAGTGGTATTTAAGGGGACATTCTACTCTCTCGACCGAAAAATCGGCCACTTTTCGGTGATGGTTTTTATTATGAACTAAACACTTCACGTTTCCGAATTTCTGTGGGTATATTTTACCACTCTTAATTTACAAGAAAAAATCTTTGTTGTTTGTTTATTTCATTTGTTTACATAAATATTTCGCAGTGTAGTTTGCGGCTTCAGAATTGCTGGCGGTTGAAATTTCGGACGACTGGACCATCGGAAATAAAAATACCAAAGATATTTTTAACTTGCAGGAGTATGGCTATCTCGCTTACCACAAATCTCTTAAGATTTTTTAATATTTTTCCACATTTTATATTTATTAAACAGAACAGAAATGCCCTTTTCGGCACTTTCAACTTTGATCGACTCCCATTTTAATAAAATTGTTCTTTTGTGGTAAGCGAGATAGCCATATTCCTGCAAATTAAAAATATCTTTGGTTTTTTTATTTCCGATGATCCAGTCGTCCGAAATTTCAGCCGCCAGCAATTCTGTAAACGCCAACTTAACTGCGAAATATTTAAATAATCAGGTAAAATAAACAAACAACAAAGATTTTTTCTCGTATTTCAAGAGTTGTACAACATACCCCCTGAAATTTGAAAACATTAAGTGTGTATTTCATTATATAAAACCATCACCGAAAAGAGGCGGATTTTTCGACCGAGAGAGTAGAATGTCCCCTTAAGTTGTAAAAATCTGAACTTTATCAATAAATGTTTTAAGGTACCATAAATCACTTAAATACTGATCTTATGAAATTTATTTTATCATACGATAGGATTTCTTTGTCAAAGAAACTTCGTCCTTAAATATTCTAGCCGAGTATCCTATTTAACTGTTACTCAGCAACTGAAGAATGCTGCTGCGATGAAGGAATGACGATATTTTGTACAGACAAATGAACACGCAAATGTTTAAACTAAGCGTTCTGCTGCTTTGTTGGACGCATGAGGGACGAGTAGTTACGCTAGAGGTCTGGACACTGAACGTGTCAAGAATATAAAAAATTACCACATTCAAAACATTCAAAACATGTTTAAAAAACAAAAAGTTGATAGGTCAAGGTTCTTGCGGCACCTCATTTTTTTTTACAGGATCTAGCTGTTGCGGGTTTAATCTGAATCACTAAAGGCAAGTTTTTTTTCACTTTTAGAAAACAGTCACAGAATTTTGATTTGTTTTATGACCGTTTTTATTAGGCAGGTGTGATGATAGTTGGAGGTATCGCTACTTTTAGTTGCAATTCTTGTGATTTTCTTTGTCGAGATGTATCGAGATTGATGGATGATGTACAATTACAATGCGTGGCTTCTATAGATTGTTGGGGTAATTTAGTGCTCTACTTGCATTACTATAATTATTCAATAACAATTATCGGATAATGTTTCATTCAAAATGAAACTGATGAATATGTACAGGGTGTTAAATAAGATAGTGTGACAAGTTGAGTATGCAATTTTATTAATGATGCAAGTCACTTGTTCGCTTATGTTGATAGGTTGCTATGCAAAGCCAGATTTACCAAAGATTACATGAAATTATTTTATCATTCTATGACTTTATTTTCTTGAAAGCTGTACCCCATGCGTCATTCTCGCATCTCAGTGCAGATTTCATTTACATTGCCAGCAATGTATCTTACGTTACCAACAGATGATTTACATTCTCGAAACAAAAAGTCGCTGTTTACTCTGTGTCCATTAATTTGCAAACGTATATGTACTGACCAGGCTCTTTTTGCTCAGCTCGTCGAGAACGACATGGTTGCAATTTCTTGGATTATATATTCTGTATCACTGTGTATACTATGCAAACTCTTCGATACTCTTTTATTTATTAGTCCGTATAATTCCTCTCCCCTCTTCTTTTCTTCCGAAGAAGGGACATCCCGAGGAGTGGGGTACGAGGAATTTATTCGCGTAACTGCGTGCGACCTTCGAAACCACGGCACTCGTGTCGATCAATGGCATTCGATACACCGGCTGCATTCGTGAACGAGGCTTTTGTCATTGGAATAATTAGCGACTGACTCCTTGACACGCGAACTGTGGCCCAACTGGGATCGCTGATGTACAATGTGGTTTGTTGGCTGGCACGATTAATTATGGGGGCTATCGATTCTGGCGTGTTGAGAGGAGGCTCGTATGTTCGTTTTGTTTCCTTCTGGCGAGGTAAATGAACCTGGTGGGGCGATTAAAGGGACAGTAATAGGAAAACGAGAAGGGGAATGGAAAAGTATTAGCACAGACAGACTTCTTGTTTCACAATTATTTTATTTTCAAATATTAAATTTGCACTATATTACACAAGGGCGTAGCTAGGCTTTCATTCAGGGAGGGGCAATAAATATTGAAATTGAATTTTAAATTTGTGTACATGTTTAGGAATTAATATAACCGGGGTGGTGTAATGGGGAATTATTTCAGAATTTAATTTCTTTTTATTTTGTAATAAATCAATTTAATTTTGGACGAGCGAATTATTTATTAGTGTTTACCTGCCCCACCTTCGCTACGCTCATGATTATTCATTCGGTATTAAAAATTTATCACTAATTAACTCTGCAGTATAAGTCTACACTAAAAGTTAGTAGGCATTAGTGTTAGTGCTTAGTGCGTTCGCAGTGCCAACACTGAAATCTAACCCCCGTTTTGTTAGTTTAGAATACCACGTCAATGGTATTGCCAGATACTGATGTAATACAAGCGTGACTCATCCGTAGATTCACAGGATTCAGTGTGCTAAAAATTCAAAGATCAAGCTTCGTCTAATTCAATCACTTTCTCGTTTATGGAAACAGCGAACTCAGACAGTATCAACCGCCACACCTGTATTTCAATATTCCCAACATGCCTCATGGTAACGATGTAACATACGATCCCCCATTATCGCCATTAATACCTGCGATTTAACGTGCACAAGTTACTACTACATACCTGACAATATAATAACTCCTCGTCATCTTTCATGCACGAAACTAGTATCCATTATATGTTAGAAGTTCCATTTCAAAAACGTATATATGAATTCACCTTATCTGTAGGATCTTTTACAATTCAGTGTAATCTTTGCTTACTCTCGATGGTTCCCAACACAATTAAATAAGGTGATAGTAGTTTCTGCACCACTTTCTATTGAAACATACACTGGTCTCCGTAATCTACAGGTAGGCGGCACTCACATTGCAGCTCAACATCGTAAATCACCGCGATCCATCCTTCTGATCAGAGTGTAGCAACCAACACCGATTCCTAGTGCTTACAGAACTTGCATACAGTTACATGTAGTTACAATTCAGTTGTGTCTTATAAGTAATGTTTTAAACCAGGGATGAAAAAAGTTGTGGAATCTTATTTTTAAAAAAATTCTTTTGGAACTTATAGGTAAGTTTCGGTTAAGTAGATATCTGTGGGTTTGGAATTTTTATTGAAAGAAATGTTAGCCTTAGGAACTTCTTTAGAAAGTGTCTTTAGAAACTTCTTCAGTAAAATCGTCATTGCTCGGCTTCTTTTTGTCATAGGTTAATGTCGCATACACATAAACCTTTTTCGATAAATGCTCTACAAAACGGTGCAAACCGCATCACAATCCGTCCAGTGGTTTCGGAGATTTAAGATTTTGAGCAAATGAACATTTACATTTTTATTTATATAGATATAATATCATATTCTTTGTGTTTATTTAATAAAAGGTATGAAAATCGTAACATAAGTAATTATTAGTTTCATAAGAAGTATTTAACAGAAAGGAGAACTTGTCAGGAATAATACCTAAATAACACTTTCTTATAACTTACATGAACCAAAAAACACAAAAATTCTATATCTGCTAGAAATTATCTGCGTACTAAATATTACAAATAAATATCAAATTCACAATATCAATTTAACTGTAATAATTATTTATTATTGTTGTAGTACTATTCATTGAATAGTATTCAGTATTTGTTACAACGGTTGAGATATTTTCTAATATTGATGAACACAATATCTTTCGCTGTTATAGAGAAATTTTTATTTTTATAAGTTCCATCGAACTAGAACTAAAGTGACGTGGATTAAAAACAATATCCAAATATCCAAACCGCCAAATTTGATTTTCACAAACCTCAATCCCAAGCTACCCAATAAAAACCGCACAGATTACGTCTGAAGACTACAGCACCATGTCTACTCCTCCTATCTGTTGCACCAACACTCTACCCGATAACGAATCCCAGCGTCAGGTCATCATCCGTTTCTGCATTCATTCTACCCAGTTGCCTGAGCGTTCCATGCTTCAGCAATGCTGAGTGGTTGAGTATCGGTTCGCTGGCGACGCGAAGGTCCCAGCGAGTTTTGCAGCGGACTGTACGCCACCAGCCGAGCAGTTAGCATTAGCTACGATGACGAAGAAGGCCAGGGACCTGCGCGAGATGATAGCGAGCGCGTTGGCTGGCTGCTCGCATCGGTCACACCGCAGGTGACTCGTCGTGGTCCGGCTCTGACCCTTGCTCGACCCACGTACCTGACTTCCACTCCTCCCCCGCGTCCTTGGGGCCCCTCTCCCCTTGTCCCGCCGTGCCGCAGAACGAGAGTGGATTGTCGGTGCTAATCGTTTCTCGCGCACGAAGACACCTTGCTCTTTGTCGACCATCGGCGGGCACCTTCACCTGGCGCTTTAATCGTCAGGTGGCTCAAAGGCTGCTGCCGATTCACGTGCGAACGTGACGAACCTGGACGTTCCACGCGTGGCCAAGTTACTTCGCAGAGATATAATTCGTCGTTGATAATTAGTCTCTGTGGAATTGAGTGACGAGTATTAGGAGGATGGAGATTGTTAGGTCTGGGGTTAGGAACTGGCCTCAGAGGGGATTGAAATGGTTAAGCGTTTTGTTGTAGATCGTAGATCGAGTTGAGCTGAAAACTCTGAAAGTTTCCGGTACACGTCAGTGCTACTACTATTGACACTCGGAGCTAGTCGTGTAGGTGCGCCATTACATTAGACTTTGCAAGGAAAATTCCTCGTGCCACGTTATTTATTCCTTAACCAATTTTCCTTGTGGCACCTGTAAATACGATGTCCCGCCGTCACCACAGGCTCCTTCCTCTCCACTGCGTCAAGGTTCAAAACATTACTCTCCTCAAGCACAATCGCAGTATCCTTAAAATAACAGTTCCCTTCATCATTCTATGCAGCGTTTCTCTCACAACACCGGAAATCAAGATACGCAAATCGATGCCGCAATTTATTCTCCAACCTTGAGCCTGCCCCTCTCGCGTCTCCTCCCATGTACCTAAAAGAAATCAAGTTCGCGAGCGTTATTGCGAACTGCCGTCACCTTGCCATCCACTTTACACCTCGTCCTCGATTTTCGCTACTCGTTCCTCCCTCAACAGCCTCTCCCGCCGCCTATCGATGGCACGAGAGCGTCCCGCGAGCGTTTAACCGCTCCTCGGACATGGGACGACGGGTCCGCGTTGTTCTTTGTTTGTCATCGCGGTTTTCTTCTCGGTTTAACGTGGCGCGGCCTGGAAAGGGTGAGATAGCGTCGACGAGCGGGCAGCGGGAGGGAGAGAGAGGGAAAACGGTGCCAGGACGTGTAAGACTGCAACTGGAACTGAGTGTGGAAAGTTTCCAGCCGCGTCGTGTGTGCGGCTGCGGCTTGACGTGTGGGTGGTTTATTAACCTGCTTAGATGCATATCTAATCGTTTTTATCTTCCCGCGATGTTATAAACGATTCCGAGCGTCGTTGCAGCTATCTCGCGGCCGCGGAGTGTCGCGTCAGCTTCATCGGGAACGGAAATGGAGTAAGAACGACCGGCCGATCGCACTCGGCAGGCCACTTCTCGGTGCCCTTTCGGCTGCCGTTTGCTCCGGCCGTGATAAAACATTACGCAACCCATTTAGCCGGGGAATACTGGGCTGCGCGGACGGAGAGGCGAGCGTGAACGTCCCGCGGATAGCGACGGAGTCGTGGGAGTCACGTTTTTATCCTCGCGATTTCCTCGCAGTCCTGACGATGAAAATTCCTCGTCGAATCACCGACGCTCTTATCGTCGCGTGTCTCGATCATTGCGTAGGAAACGTGTTTACCGCGCAAGACGGTCCGGGGCTTTGTAATGGAGGATCGTAAAGATGTTGAGAGATGTAGCCTTTTACGATTTCAGATACAAATATCGCGATAACCTTGTCAGGAATTATGAAACGATTCGGAGAATTATTGTTCCCTAGGATTGGACCTTGCGTGTTATTCTACTCGGACCTCTGTTCAGGTTGTTAGATTCAGGTTTGCGTTGCTTTCATTTCGGATGATTAATCGCTTGCAGTTCGACTTGGGTCTGCTAAGTCGTTGCTCTTTGGTTGTTTTGATAGTTCTTTTGTACGTATTTAGTCTCCTGTCCCTCTGTCCACTTAGTTTCTGACTAATTCCCTGATTCTGTAATTGCTACTATTCATTCGTATGTCTACGTGGGCTTCGACTTTCTGCTTTTACGGGTGCCTCCACTTTTGTTCCTGTTTCCACTCTTATTTCTACTTCCTGCATCGCCATTTCTGTTTGTATCTTCGCTGTTATTCCTGTTTCTTTTGCTACTTTTGCTTCTGCTTCCTGTATTTCTACTTCTGCCTTTCCCTCCACTCGATTTTTCATTCCTACATGGACTTCTGCTTTTTCTCCAACTTCTTGCGCCTCTGCTTGCAGCCTATTCCTCTCAAGATCACTAATAACGTCACGGTTAGCTACCTGCACTTCTTTTTCTATTTCCTTCGCACAAATCAACAGGCGCACATTCGCTACCTTTCAAAAAAGCTGAGTCATCGTAGTGCAAAACTAGTCCCGCTTAGCGTACATAAAATTCGAGAAAATAACCCGGGAGAACTCATTGCTTTCTCCAAAAGCCCAACTACTTTTGAATCCCAATTAATTATTTCTTTATCATGTACACTACCGCTCAAAAGTGTTTGATCACTTGTTATAGGTACGTTTGATAAAATAGAATATAGAACGTTTTTTCTAGGATATTCCTTAGCTTAACACATAGATAGCAATCGTTTCATTCTATTTTATTATCTTAACAGTGGTTCTCGAAATGCAATTCGATTTTTCTTATTATTGACATCTGTGGTTTTCCTTTTTCTGTTATATAACTGCTGATCTTGGTGGTTCAAACGTTTTCTTGGAAAAATACGGCCAATTAAAAATGTAATATTACTATCATGTACATAATATTAATGTTTGAAGCCACAACTTAAATATGAGTTATTAGCATCTGTACAGTTGAATCACATCAAAATAAACAATAATAGCATTATCTCTGAATTACAGTGGCAAAGTTACACACATACTAAGAAACAAGAAGTAGCAATTTTATAAAAACAAGGAATAATCGACTATGTTACGTTTTATTCTATTTTCTCCTTTATCAAACGTACAAGTAATCAAGCACTTTTGAGTTTTGATTGACATGAGGAAGGGCATATATTGTACGAAAAAACCCGACATTATTACGTGACGATAATTTTTTTGTAATTAATAGCCATCTTCTATTTTTTTCAAAATTTGCTCAACTTGTTACCCCCCAAAAATTTTTTTTCAGTGGGCCGTCATTTTGTTATTTTTTGCGATATTGACTTTTTCTATCGTCACCTAATAGACGTAGGCTCCTAGTGTCTAAATAATTTTGTTTTTTTGAATTCAGATTAACCATATGGCTAGAGCATTTTTGACAAAGAGTACACTGGGAACGGATTCATGAATTTGATTGATAAAATCTATTTTTCCCCCTCAATAAGTACATATTAACTATACTAAGCAAAACATTGATTTACTTGCGTTGTTTGGTTGGAAAAAATTCTCGAAAACACCCTTACTCTTCAGACCATTACAGTGGTTCCTCCCTTAAAATCTAAAATTTCTACATTTTCTGCGTGATAAAGACAAATAAATAATTAGAATAACCCTAACCAACAACCTCCCACAAAATCCCTACAATCAAACACCCATTTCCACCAACCCCACAATACCTCTGCTCGTCGCCGAAGTCCATACACGTTGCAACTTTCAACCAGTAGTGCATTGCCACCCTCCCCCACTCCGCGTCCCGCTCCACTCCCCCTCCAACCCCTCCCGCCGCCTCATCAGACCTCCACTCGCGATCCCGCTTCCTTCCCTCGCGTGTCTGCCAGCACACCCACTCGTTCTCGTCTCCTCGCGCAAAAGGAACGCGGGAAAAATTATCATTTAAGGCGCGTTACCTTGGCGAACTTCCTCCATTCAGCCGGGCATCTCGGCACGGGCGTATCGTCGATCTTCATCCGGCGGGAGTGACACGCGAGTCACGCCCAGCATTCACGACACCTACACGTCCTTCCCTCGCAACACGCGACCCTGAGGAGAGGCTTAGGTGCCCGCGGACGAAACCCCGGGACACCTACGGCCTGGCCTAGGCGGAACAAAGTTCACGAAACGGGCGGACGGCGTCCGCGGAAGAGTCTTCGGACGGATACGAAGGAGCTGAAGAGGTGGCCGAGGTGGAATGACCCCAGGGATCGCATTGTGGCCGCGCACGGGGCCCCTCGCGGAGGGTAACATATGCGTGATGGCCTGCGAAAGCTACGTCACGCAGCTACGTACCTTTCCTCCTCTTTCCAGCTTCGTTCCTCTTATTCCTTCCTCGGCCTCCTCTGC
Source organism: Andrena minutula (assembly GCA_929113495.1). NCBI lineage: Eukaryota > Metazoa > Arthropoda > Insecta > Hymenoptera > Andrenidae > Andrena > Andrena minutula. Next base: position 21,456,297 of record OV815994.1, read on the forward strand.
TCTTTTCGTTCCCCATACGACGGGGCTACAGAGGTCACCGCACGCTGTCTGCCACCGGCGGAACAAACGGTGAACAGTGCGTGCTTCTCTTCCTGGAGCCTCTTGTACCGGTGTGCCTCAGCTCATCGAGAGCAGGTGAAGAAACGATTTCGGGGTCTCTCACGTGCTGGCGGAGATGCAGGCGTTGGGTTCCACTGTGGGTTTTTTCGGCGGAAGTATTGGTTACGGGGTGCATCAGCTAATTGGAGTGGAGTGTGGTTGGAGATGAGAGGAGACTGAGGGGGAAGAGTTGGATGGTTCAGAAAGATCTAATCAGGAATTTGAGGATTTCGGGGTCTGGATTTTATACAGGTGTTCTTGTTTGTACAGTATCAGTTTGTCAGTTGATCCTTGATAAGGCTGGCTGCAATGCTGGCGGAACTTTCAGATGAAATTTCTTTCGGACAGGATGCCTCAAACTGTGTTAATGATAATAATAATATTTATTAACGGGTACTACTCTTTGGTACAGACGTGAGTGGTAAACGGTATAGAGTGTACAATTTAAAAAGAACGTAATGTAATTTGGAATTAATTATTGAGAACTTATATTGCTAGGTAGGTATAGGGTTGCCTACCAAGTTAGCTATTGCGCTCTTGAACGTATATAGGGACCCGGAGGAAATGTCAACAACAGGTTCAACTTTGTTAGCAGACTTGCGTAGTCGATTTGTACTGATACCCTTACTGAAAGTTGTTTTGTAAGAATATAGATGGAAGATGAAAAGCCTTCTCAGTATCCTAGGTGGTACGTGTAGTGTGAATAGTTTCAATATCTCGCTAAAATATATAGAATTGTTTAGCACCTTATAAATGAATATCATATTCCACATAGGGTAAAGGACCCAATTACTGTCGCCTTAAGCTATTTTACTTAAACGTTTATTTATTCGTTATTTTAAGTAAAATAGCTTAAGGTGACAGTAATTGGGTTGGCTGCCAGTAATTAGGTCCTTTACCCTACATCTGCGTTGTTCAAGGGTGCGCATTCCACTAAGCTTTAAGATGGTTTCGTACTCATGAGAAGCTCCAGATAAGGGGCGTCCGATTTTAGACGCTAAATTTTAAAGGGGTATTAATAAGCTCTATTTTCTTGTGACTGTATTGTTTGGTGAGTGCAATGGTGCATCTGAAAAGTTTAGTAGCCTTTTTCCTAAGTAAATATGCCTGAAGAATGAACACTCTATAAGTTCTATCAAATTTCTTGATGGCACATATATTTTCATCTCTTTCCGAGATGTCAGATCCTTAATAGCAACCATCACCCAAGTCCCATTGATTGTTCCATCAGAGAAGAATTTAACTTTATTCCACACTCCCCATCACATTTCTAACGAATTTACAAATATCTGGCCTGAAACAAATACCCTATCCAGGATTCAAATCACCACCACTGTTTCACAGGCTGCAAGGTACACTTCAGCTTGTCAGGACCACGTGTTCCTAGGGGATGTTAATTAACGGGAACCACGATAAATTCTCTCGCCCCCCTTGCTCCTCCTTTCACCACCCGTATCCTCGTCTCCCGTCGGCTAATAAACGCTTGCCAGTCACGTGACAGCCCATTGTGTACCACGGGAGGCCTTCCACCTGAAACAGCTGATTCGACCATTCTCCGCACGACCAAGGTTACGCCTCGACGGGAAGAATACGTGGTCTTATTATGCGGTCTACCGTCAGCTCTCGATCGGATCGTGCATTCGCGGCCGCGGAATACTTGATAAGAATGCTGAGCCAGACGCGAGCCGCGATCTCCAGCTCCACGATGATTTCGCGGAGCCAGCATTCTTCGCCACCGTCGTTTCGTCTCCCCGCGATAACAGGAGGCCTTGATGAACGGCTAAGTGGAAGGATCGTGGACAAACACAATGTACGTAAGACGTAAGGTGTAGGAGGCAAAACTTGGAAGGCTGCTGTGTTCCCCTTCAGAGATTTATAAGGTGTTGGGTCATGGCTGAAGAAGGGACAGATTTCTTTTGGAGAACGGGAGTAGAGTCCGGTTGATGGATGTAATTTGAAGACTATTCTGCTTGTTTTGGATGATAATTAGTGATATTTGTATTAGAATTGCGGGGGGAAGTTCATTGTTGGCTGGGATAGGTCAGTTGGTAGAGACATTGGTAGATACAAAGAAGGATCTAGGTTCCAGTGTTAGCTCAGTAGTTTGGTAACTGGATTTATTTTTTTGCACAGTGGTGAAAAGTGTGGTCGATGGAGGATTAAGCGTTTGTTGGGATAACGTGAAGTTGAATATTGAAGAAAAAATAGCATGAGAATTGAAGATAGAGTAAACCAACCAGTGAATGACCGAATTGTTGAATGAGAAGCCCAGTAAATGACCACATACTTTTATTAAAAATTGTACTTATTAATGTTTGTTTAATACGCATAACTAAAAATATGGGATATTAAAAGTGCAATTACACTCCATTTATAAACATATAGTAATTTTTAAATTTTTAATTAATATTTCTTTGCCTAATGGTCATTCACTGCTATGCGGTCAATTACTGGTTAGTTTACCCTACTCATGGTTCATTTCAGCAATTTATTGTATTTTAAATATTGTTTTAATTCGAAGGATACTTTTATGGACTAACCTTTCTTCTTCTTGAAAATTATATTACTAAGACTTCGCACATATGCGCCACTTAAAAACTATGAAACATCACGATTTACTTCTAAGGTCCAAACATGGAATTACTTTGTTAAAAAGCTGTGCATCATTGCGTGGAAACACCTACAAACTAAAGCCCCTTTCACAAAACAGAATAAAAAACCGATTCATCTGTACAATAACATTCGGTGTGAAGAATTCATGATTCCACGAGAAGTCCTGGGAAAAGATCCAATGTCGAGCGATTTTCAGGCGCAACCCCGGTGAAAATTTATAGGCGTCATTTGCACCTAGCGATACGCGTTCAAAGTTCGCAAACGAGACGATATTCGAGCACTCCAGAACGTCTGTAATTCCACCTTTTTGATCGTCGTATAACGTCGACCTCATCGCGTCCATATTTCACGCCGCGGGACCTCGTTTTGCATAGTGGCGTCGCGACGTTCTCTCCCTCGGGATGATTCCTCGCGTGCACCAAGTGCCTTCACCTACTTAACCGTAATGGTAATTCACCTTCGTGTCTGTTCTCTGCGCTCACTACGTTCCACCGTGCTTTTCTCTGACTTTTCGCTTTTATTGATTTCCGTCCTTGATGGACTTGGATGCAGCATTCAAACCGTACAGGATTGAGTAAATAGATTAAACGTTGCTCTTTAAAGGAACTTTTAATCACGAAACTATAAATTCAAATTACCGGTATACCGAAAGTGCGGAAAGTCCCTCCCAGTGCGGCATCTCTCCCACAATTACCCTATCATTATTGCTACTAACTGAATTTCGCAAAAAATGTGAGTTGGTCCGCTGTTCCTCTTAATGCCTCAATTCTAGTTATTCTTTTAAATTTAATGAACAAACTTGTGACTCACTGTAAGTCTACTTCACGGATAGTAAGTCTCAGCCACAGCCACACTCCTCCTCCAACGATTACGTCGCTCGTAAACGATAATCGCGCATTAATTGCCAGCCCAGGCGCGCTGCGTCTCTTGATACCTGGACATCTATCTAGCCACAGTGACGAGCAGCGGCGCAGACCGTTGCACGCACCCGCATAGAGGCAGTGAATGACACACGCATGCACTGGCACCGCTGCGCCGGGCTACTGCATTATGCATTAGTCATGATTACAAAGTAAGTGGCGTGCTCGTGGCGCGTCTATAGTAATAACGGCGTATTTGCGGTGCTTATGATTTTCCACTTGAAACGGGCATAACCCGGTTTAATGGCGTTGCCGGGCGGCCCTCCTGGTCGCGCATAACTTACGGCAGATTTACAACGCCGCGCGGATCCCTCGGCGACGTCCAGCAGGCCACGGCCTGCTGACGCCGGTGATCGCGTTAACGCCGTGACACTAATCTCCCCTTCTTCCTACGTACGCGTTTCTTTCACCCCGCGCACATGTGCGGCCTTTAAAGGTCGCCGAGCCGGGGAATTATTGTCCCAATGGCGAACTGGATGCTTGCGACGCTAAGCTCTGCACCCCTTTAGTGTCGGTGCATTAGTGTGCAACGTAGTAACGGAGTTTATTGGTGTACTTGGCAGCCTGTATGTTTCGTGGAGCTTTCTGGATGTGGATTGTAGTCTAGGTTCTCAGTCAATGGTACTGACTTGTGCAATGGAAATCTGTTGCTGAGGCTTGATCTGGCTTGCTGCTTATTAGCTAAGAAGATTGTAGAGGTGTTGGAGATTCACTACTGTACTGTTTGAATTGGATTTATTGTGAGTTCATTTTGGGGACGGTGATAGTTTAGAATTAATTCTACTACTGTTTGTAGATTAGGTTGAAGGTAGAACAGGTTCAGTGTAGCTCTCCGTAGACCCTACAGCAGGAGAGGCAGGCCTTTTTATCTACGTGTGACAAAAATGTATGAATTTTTAATATGAGAAAAATTAGTAGAAAATTAATCATTGCGAAATTTAATGAAACAAGTTTAAAAAATTATTATTTAAGTTTAAAAATTATATTATTATTCAAATAACGAATCAAGTAAAAGTTACTTCAACTTTAGTTTATTTGATGAATAATTTTTTTATTGGAAGAATAAAGTTATCCACAGGAAATTTTATTCGACACATGACGAATAATTTTTTGCCCATCTCTGGAATTAACTCATAATTTGATGTACACATTGTTGAGTAGTAAAAGCTGGCCAAAAATATTTTCGTAGGTGTGTGTAATCACATAATAATTATTTTAGATTTACAGATATTAATGATAGCACCTGTAAATCATTGACGTGCCAGCAAAATTTTTGTGCGTGCCATAGGTTCGCCACCCCTACACTATAGTTAGTTTGTGGGACTTGTAATTAGTTTAACAAACGAACTAGTGATTCACTTTGAAGAGTAGTGGTATAACACGGGTAAAGGATAATATAGTGTCTTACTGTCGAAGAAAACTATTCAAGATAGTATAAGTCACTATCTCTAACAAATATTTCATTTATTGCAAGCCTCTACATATCTTTTTGACAACCCCAAATTATTTATTATATGAGCCAGAGTAAGGACAGCTAATTACACTACTTTCCTAGTGGTACAAAATTTCTGTCACTCTCCATTTCACCTTTGCCAAATTCAATAAATCGTGGTACACTAAGCAATCAATGAACACTTTTACCATCGAACGACCATTGCTCCTTCAGTGATTTGAGGGATTCAAACGTAACTTGGGAGGGAACTCGTGCGTTCAGAAAATAATGGCTCGTCGAGTATGGGATTTATAATGACGGTCCGCACGCAGCCCAGCCACCTTCATCGTTCATTAAGTACCTCGCTAACCCCGGATGCGGATATACGAAGAAGGTGCGTGCACGCGCGCTGCACGCGTGCAAACTCTTTTACCTGATCGCCTGAGCGTTTTTCAAGCGGTCAGCCTTGCAGATGCTGGAGCAAGCGGAGGGAACCAGTAGCTTCTTCTTCTACATCTTCACCTTTAATCGTCGACAGTTTGGTCACTCTATTCCGTCGATAATGTATATTAATATTATACAATTAGCTTTCAATTACTTATGAATGTTGAATGGCTATTCAGATTTTCTGCTAGATTTTTCTTCAACACCAGAAGATTTAATTGATTCTAATGTAAGTCTGATTTGAAAGGGAAAAAACTGGTATCTGTGTAAAAACAGAAATTGGTAATAAGTTTCTTATCTCGGTATTATAAAATTAGCATTCGATCACTAATTATGCATTCGCTACTTAAATCAATTATAATTTAATCGCGATCAGGCTGGTTGCCATAGTGTCACGTGTTAGAATTTTATACCTAGAAATGCCTTAGAAAATGGAAAAGTATATTTCGTGATTACGCATTTGATACAAATTACATACTTGAGGAGTATGAATTCAAATTATAACGAAGCTTAGAATTAAGATCGATTTGTAACATACAATATCAATTTCTTGAAGCAATTATACTATCCTTAAAAACTGTCTGTTGGGAAAAAGAAGCTGAAGGATCTCTAAACTAAAAAGATCAGTGCATTGCGTAACGAAGGCGCGGGAGGGGAGGTGGTGAATGCAAATATGAATTGGGTGCGGTTGAAGCGGATAATGTATACACGAGAACCGTACTCAACAGTTTTTATCGAGGTTGCTTAAACTATTCCAATGTTCAAGCATCGAAATACACGTAAACGATAATGTAGATTTTTTGTAATTCAGATATTTCATGAACCTAAGAAATTACATCGCCGTCTTGTGCTACTTCTCTACCTGCGTTACTTAATTCGAGCAGCTACGTTCTCTGCAATCGAATATTAAGTAATCCATACAACCGTGTACCATTTGATTGAACAGTTCAGTACAGTGTTGAGTAAGATGGTATGATGCCTAGTACCTGCTACCTATTAAACGTTATTAAAGTCTGCATAAACCATGGCTAGGAAGTATCTGTAATTCATTAGAAGACATAATTTCTAACTACCGTAGACTTCGCTAAGCATCTCCATTCCTTTTTTCAGAATTCTTATTTGCAAAGCATAAAATTAAACGTACCGACATCAAAAGATAGTTGTTTCACCTTGCATATTCATTTTTCGTTAAAAAAGGTGATAAAATCAGGGACTTAATTGATTTATCAACTGAAAGTTTCAACAATAAAAATTATTTCAGTACACTGATTTGCTTCTGTACCCTCCACATCACCTTTAAAATATATTCGTACTTAACTCACCATCCATAATAGGGATATAACGAATATTCGAATAATTTAACTATTCGAATACCAGAAAATGTCGAATAATCAGTGTTTTCGAATATCAGAGAATTCGAATAATTGAAGTATTCGATTACCAGGGAATTTGAAATTGCGATTTAAATAATCAGAAGTATTCGAATATTCGGATATTCGATTAATTCGGAGTACAAATTAAACAAAAATTAATAAAGTTCCAAATTTATCGTTTGAAGAAAAAACAAATAATTGTAAAGGCACTTTCACAATAAAGTGTGAATAAATATTTCATGTTCAGATTCCTATTGGGTATTAATCCGAAATTCCATCAGTCCGAATATTTGAATATTCAAATACTCAAAGAAACTATTCATATTCCAAATTATTCGAATTATTCCACATCCACCTGTTCCCAACTAATTCTCACTTCAATTACACACACTTGCATCCTCTCACTCGAAACTAACCAAGTGTATAATCTAAAGCAGGAAGCTAGGATCGCTTTCGTCACACCTGTCTTCCATTAATTACTCGCCAAAGTGGATAATTCCCATCGTTGTGACTTCTCCACAGAAAAAGACCCCTGAACTCGATTTAAAATTAAAACACAGGGCATCCTGGGTGCTCAGGAACGAGAGTGTGATCAGTCACCAGCCCGACAGCCACTCGATTATAATTCTTCTTTCCTTCGACCAGCATCCGAGCACTCTTCGAATCGTTCGCGGGGAATTCGTGGAAAAAGAAGTCTCGAGGCGGGAATAATTAACGTCGACTAAAAGGAGCGACGCCATCTTTATTCCTGACGTGCGCCGCTCTATTCTTGACCCGAGGGTCAATTCGTTTTAGCGGCGGTCTCGCGAAATAATTTATGCCTAACACCTATCGCGGGGAGTTCCTCGTGTCCCTTGATTTTCTTCCACGTTTCCAGCTTGCATTATCGGGCAGCCGCGTGATAATTAAGTAATTTATAATCCCGCCACGGTATCCGTTTCCGGGAGGGAGGCAGCGGTTTTTACCAATTTCAAGGCCTTCAGCGGTGTACTGCTGAACATTGACTTATGGAATGTCGTCATTTGTTCTGAAACTCTTGTGTTCTTTTATGCATTGTTACATGGATTTATGGTAAACTGCGGTGGTTGTATAAATGGGACCGGGATTCCAGTTAGAGGGTTTCTTTTCATGTTAAGGATGAGGAGGAATGCTTTTAATAGCATTTCCTTTTATTTATGCATTTTGTTTTCAATTCTTATTCGAGATTATTCGAATAAAAAATTATTCATTATTCTCGAATTACTTCGTTTTATTAGCAATTATTATGCGAGATTATTCGAATTAATTTTTATTCAAAGATTATTCGAAATTTTTATTCAGAGATTACACGAAAATTTTATTCGAAAATTATGCCAAATTTTTATTAACATTTTATTCGAATAATGCCCAGCTTTAGACATAGCACAGCATAGCATTAACTTAGCTTAGCTTCCAGGTGGCTCCCCAAACTTATGTACAAAATACACATAGAAGATCATTTTAATTGATTGTTCTTTAACCCTTAAGCAGTGACGTGGGGTCAAACATATCACAATTTTTATTTCTATTTAAACAGCAAAATTTTGACTCTTTCTCCTGTAGGAATAAAGTGTTATTTGGGAAGAGTATAAAGATATAATTAGTGGCTTTGTATCTTCACGTGAAAAAAACGTCGAAATAAACAAGCACCTCAAGCATCAACATGGAGTCTATGAGACATAACCTCACCAATTAAGAGTTAATAGTATCACAATTCAACAATGCAAAATTGTGCGTCATTTCATTAGACTGGGTATAAATGGTAAACCTAGAGACCCATGAAGATTGGAAATATCCAAATGCATTTTTTTTCGTTCCCATAGAAATATAGTATAATATTTTATGTGATTTGCACGAGACAATTATTTATATATTCAAATTTTTGCCAATAACTTTCACTGCATTCTTGAACTTACTCTGACTAAATCACAATAGCTAAATGTTTCTGGATTCATGACACCTATTTCCTTCAACATTAGTAATTTTTCTCTCAAAAATGTTTGCGACACTATTCTGCTAGCATTGTTGAATTATGATCGAGGAAAAGACTGTGAAAAGTTATAACATTTGAACTTTTGATTACTGGAGCTCACGATGTTACAGCCAGTGATAAAAGAAAGTGTAAATGCTGTAGAATAACAAAGTCATCATTTAACGAGAAGAAACTGTGTCAGCTCCCAGTACGAATCAGTGACACCAATATGATAAGTGACGTCCAGTATTAAAGCTATTTATAAAAATACCAATTCTAAACTTTCTTTCACCCACCACTGTATATGCAACGCGCAAAGTTCCTCTTCTTGGTCTTAGAAACAATATGAGACCAAGTGTGAAATGTCGTAACGACGTGTTAATACGGTCTAACAATAGCGTGTTATCGTACCTTCCACCTTAACTCCCCTGCCGTGAAAACTTCTTTGCTTCCAATGTTTGCAAAAACTACTCAGCTATTGATCTTAACCACCGCACTCTAACAACTTATGAATTTTGTGCAATCTTCAAATTTCTATAATCTGACTTTTACGAAACAATTGCGCCTTGTTTTAAGAAATAAACTTTCCCAAAAAAAGAAAACACCGATTAGCAACTGAAAAACTACATCCTAGCGATTTTATCAACAGGGTGAATCCTTGAGTCATCCAAACGATAAATCAACACTATTTTTACGAAAACATATTCTCCTTGAAACACCGAGTGTTTGAAGACAAATTGCTGGCGATTTGGAAACGATTCACGTGCTGACTCGCAGTTCCACCGTCCTCCACGATCATAACTGCGAGCAATTTTTCCGCTCATCCGTAAATAACGACGAAACGCGCAAGAAACGATCTGCAAACAATAGCTCGGTGGTTGGCGAGTTCCGGAATTCGAGTTATGATATTTGTCGTACGTGACTTGGCCGTGCTACCGCGCTCATAAAAGTTGCGGTCGAGATGTATCTTCCGATGGAAACGTGAAGGAATGCGATGGAAACAGTTAGATAGAATTTTACAGGCTTTCCTCGAGACAGCTCTAAATCAAAAGCCAGTTCGAACCGGGCTGGAAAGTTTTAATTAAGAATACTTGGGCTTGTCTTCGCAGTGGTCATTTTATTCTGTACTACTTACGTGACTCAACATCTTGTGGCAGTTTTGTATTCATGTAGCATTCTGATTCATTGTGAAACGATTGTTGGACCTAAGTTATCCATTGGAAGGGAAATTTCGTCGTTTCTATTTGGAATACAAGGATTTTTTTTATTGATATGTACGTTCATACCCATTTATTCAAAAGCAGGTAATAGAAAAATATCGTCACATTGCATTTGCTGTGTTATATTGTTTTAAACTATTAGTCGGTGGAAAATTTCATTCGCTCACTGTTTGGTGTATAGAAGTGTCTTTTTTTACTGCACCTGCCTCTACCTTTACCAGATAAGTGGCAAAGAATCATAGATGGCCAAGGAAAATACTTTGATTAATAAGACATGTAATAGATTTTTAGTTTCAATAAAGACTTTTGTTCAATGAGGGGAACGTGTACTTTTGCACAGATCTAATACTTTCGCACTGAGAGACAATGTTTGTCGACAAAATCCTACTTGTCTTGTGTGACTTATGCACACGGGAGTTTTGAAGCGTCGTAACTTGGCACGCGAAGTAATAAATCGACACAAGGAAACCCATTTATTTACGCTTGTCTATGTGTAATAGAAGAATCAACGGGAACTCATAAACCATTTACATGTGAAGAATTTATCCTCTTCTTTTAAATGTGTTTAGAAAGACGAGGCTTTAAATTTCCAGGACGCTGTGGGTGATGAACCCATCAGAAAGAATAAGAGTTAGATTCCTTTTAGAAGATTCTATCTAATAGAATTTTTATGGGAAGCTGTAAATATTCTGCCTCGGAATGATGAAGGCATCGGGTACCGATTGTCATAGAAATATGTTTTACGATAGATGTTCTTCTACAGTTTTCATCGTTAACAGAAGCTTAAGATTCTGTACTGGTAAAAATCGTAACAACAGATTAATTTGTATTCCTGCGCTTTTGCTGGGGTGTGCTATTGCTCAGTAAATGATTGCCCACTGTAATTAATTCTTCTCTATAACTTACAGTGTCAATGAATTAAGATCGAAAACTATAATATCATTCTTGATGTGGGTTATATACGGTGTTCGCAAAACACGATTGAACTTGTGGTGTGCATCTTTACTTTCCTTTTTTTTTTGGTTAATCAATGATGGTAATTGGGGATAGGTTTGCATTGAAAGGCTGGTTCAGCTTGTTAGTGCTATGTGTTTAGCTTCTACTTGAAAGTGAAAAGATGTTATGATTGACGTAAGTATTCTAATTGAATGAGACAAATTGCTGGATAAACGAAAGGTGAAGTAAAATTTACTTATCATTGGGGATATCACATGAAATGTGACAGAAATATCGTTACCTCTTGTTCAATTGTATAAATCTTCCTCTGGTACTTTAATAATGACAAATGAGTGTAATATACATAGATGAGTATCCTCCTCTTCTTTAACACTACAACCGCCGAAGGCTTGAACTATCTAAAAACCACCAACATCGGCCATATTGACCGAGACTAAAACACGTGATATAAATTTCCACTATTTATTTCAATAATTTTTTACGTACAAGGAATGTAAGTATATACTTGCTTAAATTTATTACTATAAAGTAGCATTATACCATATTGACATAGCTACACAGAACATATGTTGCAGTAGATAATTTGTTTTTGCAACACGAAATATTACCTACTTACAAAAAACGTCACAGACGCACATATGTGTTTAGTTGCAAAAATAAAAAAATTATCAAGACAAAAACTAAAAAAGGTAAAAATGGTGCGGCGGTTCTAGTGTTAATCAACCGCGAACGAGTATTTTTCAAGATAATAATTTTCACTGCGAAAAGTACACGAATCTACGCTCTACAATTCTTTCAACCACCAAAGCCACTACCAAAGTACTAATAAATACACAAATCTCTACATCCATACTAACCCACTCTTGATCCACTCAGTGCTAGTCAGAGCCGGATTTACTTTTCAAGGAGCCCTAGGCTGAATATTTGATGGGCCCACGGTTAAATGTAAAAAATAAAATGACGCTGATTTAATTTTTTTTTATAATAATACTCGTATAATCTAAATAAGAATTGAATTTCAAAATTAACATTGAACATCAAAACTAAACATAACATTAACATAAATAAACATTAAAGATACAAGTTAATAAAGATTTATATTTTTCGAAGAAAATATTTAGAATAAGGGGCCCCCAGCTAACCTGGGCCCTAGGCTTCAGCCTTGTTAGCCTATAGGCTAAATCCATCACTGGTGCTAGTCTCGTGATCCTTTTTCCCAAAATTCTCACTCCAACCAGATCACTCCCACAAATAATTCCTCCCCACTCCCAAAACGCGACTATCCTCGAGCTCGCAAACGACAGCTTCCTCAATTCCACTAACTCTCCGTCCCACGTTCTAAATCCCTCAGATCGAAACCAGATCCCATCCCAGACACCTACCTTCGCTGTTCACCGCGACTAGATACAAAGCAACCACTCCGTCCACAAATAACCGAACGCTAGCAGCGAGTCCCCCACAAAGGGATCCATAAAACCGCCGCGTACGTGTGTGCATCGATGGCGAAATCACGGCAGCGGTCGGGGCCTCCGCAAAGGGAGTCATCGCATGCAAGCATCTCAGCCGCGTTCGATCCTATCGTCCAACAAATTCGGCCATGCGTACGAGTTACTGCCGCCATAAAATTCCGGCCATTTAACGATGGCAAGAATTTATTGGATATATTTGGTAGCTAATGTGGCCAATGACCCCCGCGTCCGTCCCTTCATTCGCCCTTTCTCTCCAATCTTCGCCGTCTCATCCCTCTGCCCTCCTCCAACGTCTCGCCGTTCGCCCCCTTTTTTTCGTCCTTCGCCCTTCTCTTCTTTATCCCCTCCCCCTCCTCCAACCCCTCGCGCGCCTCAACGCAGCCGGGGCCGAAAGACTTCTCTGTACTTCTCACCGTGCGGGCCAGATACGCGTCTCTGATCGAGCATGAAGATAATGGTGGCAGGACGGGTTCATTTATTGGGCGTAAATCTCCTCTCCGCCTAGCGCCGCGCTCAGCCACCGTGTAATCGTGTCCTACGGGGTTATCCCTCTCTTAACGTATTTCATCGAAATTCCTGGTGTCGAAAGACACCGTTTACACGGGCCGACGTTAAGGAAGCTTTACGACGCATACCCTCGGCTACCGCCTCGTTACGAAACCTGGTGTTAGAGGCTCCGGCTGCCAGCGCTCGAGCGTGTGTACGAGGTAGCCGGGCTGTGCACCGCGATCACAGCGCGCGGATTTATCGACACAATGATGCGCCAAAATACGAGCCACCAGCCAGACGTGACGCAAAGACGCGGGAAACCGCGACGTTTGAACGGCGACAGCCTCCTCGGCTCGATAATCGGACAAGCGGCGTCACGAGGGAGCTCGATATTTTAGAGATTATCTGATGAAGACGGCAGAGCGAGCCGAGCTACGCTCGTGTGCACCGTATTGGGGAATCGGCCGGGAAGTGATGGAATTGGTCAGACGGTAGTCGCGGTGAGAAGACGCTACAGTTAGCTGGATGGCCGTTGCTCGCGATCCTTGGTGGGTTTATATTAAGTGGGATCAGAGATTGAAGAGGTTTAGCAAAGCAGATTTGATGAATATTTTGAAAGAGTATTTCGATTCTGAGCGAGTATATTTTAATTGCTTTTTTAAAATACTTGGTGGATGTGTGTTGCATTTGTTGCTGGCTTGTAATGTGGGAAGGTTTGAGAGAGATTCTTCTAACGTTAGCTTGAGAATAATCTTCCTTCTGAAGTCTATTCATTGTATGGTGTACAGGTGGTGTTGGATTGGAGGGATTGGACACGACTTGCGACAGTATGTTTGGAAAGAGATTCAATAGTTGATTGAGCTCCTTATGCGGCACGTTCCTCTCGAGATCTACGGAGTTGTCCTAAGTGGAATAGCGAGTGTGAGGTGTGATTGAAGCGGATTTGGATTTGGCATTGCAAAATTCACTAACCAGTGGAATTTCTGCCCACCAGGTGAGGTGTCTGGTGAAAACGTGTCCGCGAGTGCTGGACCACGTGGCGGCGATCGTGGAGAGGCGACCAATTTAGGGACACACACAGAAAACAACGACGGGGCCACCCTGGCCGCGAACACAGCGGTCGACGCCAGGGGCGGAAGCCCCCAGGGAGCTCACCTCTCTGCTGCGGCCACCCCCAGACCGGCAAGGGGTAGAAGGCGACAGAATCAGAATGGTCTCGACACTACTCAAGTAAGTTATCCAAATCGCCACTACAGAAATAGTCGTTCTCGGTAACAGAGCGAAAGACTTTCTATATATAATTGGAGGGAATCCAAATGGAGTCACTTCGCCACAAATCGATTAGTGCTCGCGCTTGATGCATCAGTTTTTGATGAGATTTGAATATGACGCAGTCCACGCGAAATTAGGGGGGGTTTAAGTCATCATTTGCTTGAATTTACATTTCTTAAAAAAAACACAGATCCTCTAACTTTGCACTTTGCTTGCTTCTTTGCAAGGAGCTGCTTTGCTTTTCAATATATTACGATATTTTAGTTTCCTTTTTGAGAAATGGAAGTTTGTGTTCGGAAATGTGTAAAAACAAACGAGATAGCCTCTTATGAGTCGTCTTGAAGAACTGAATTCCAAATGTAGCTACTTTGTTGTACAACTACATCTTGAGTGTAGTCAAAGGAATGACAGTAAAACACTGCTGCCTCCTTATTCCCCTCTAGGCACTTCAAAGCTCCTTAATTTGAAAACCTCATACGTTTAAGCCCGCAATTTTCGCTGCAAAGACAAAGCGCTTCTGTCATTACCAACACCTGCACGCTGTCCTGACTCTCCTTGCCTTTTACTCCAGCTGGTTCTTCGCTAACCTTCATCACGAGGACCACACGAAACTGTCGATTTCGTCAGGGACAGCCCAAAGGTACTTGAATCCTCTCGCCAGCGCCGAGAAAAGCATATCTACCTCGCGCACAGTGGTACTCTCACTATTTGCCTCTGAACAAATTCCCGAAAGACCCGCGAGGCAGCGCGGGCATGAAGTGTTTGATCGCCTTCAGAAACACGCGCGGGACGCTCGAGGGGCTTCTGGGACGAGAGTTGACCGGCTGAAGCGGTAGCTTGTACCCGCGTGCACGAGGAGCCTTGTCCAAACCAGTCTGGACCGGTGCTCTATGACAGCGATGTCAGCAAAAGCTGCACTGTCATTCCCTCGCTGACATCCATGTAGCCGCTCGACGCTTCTGTAAATGTCATACACAGTGGCCAGAAAAAGGCGACGGCTCTGTGGATGGGAAATATCGATGGTCATTCTGAAAGAATGGTGCTCGAATGACACGTGGAAATTCTTTGGTCTCCGCTATCTTTCGTCGTCGATCGAATGAAGATCTCTGTGCAGAAGGAAGAGGCAGCAGGGAGGTTGAGGGAATGCTAGGTAGACTAGAAGGAATTCAGCAGGACGAGGGTCGTTTGATTGATTCGTTTCGACTGATATGCTTGGAGAGTTCATTGCGTCCATTCCATCGATAAGTGTTTCTGTTCCAAGAACTTTGCTCGAGGGTTTATTTAATATTGAACCAAGTGGCAAGGATTTGTGACCATTGCAAGGCTGCGTTAGTAAATTGAGAATTAAATTCTTGCGATGAAAGTCACGATACTAAAGTATGGGAACATCAAAGATTCGGGAAGATTCTCAACACCTCTTCTTCAACAACACTGCATAGTGAATCCTCATCAAACGTAGCAATTGCTCCTCCATCGGCTCTGATTTCTACAAACGCTAGCATTTTAGCCCAAATCTGTAGTGGCATCCCGAAGAAAGTCAGAGGCAAATGTCTGTCATTCAAGATCAGCCTACAAAAAGGTCCCAGCTTAAGCGATCCAGTCCTGGTCGCCTGGGTCGTGGCCAGCAGCACTGTCCTCCGCGATGTTTCCTTTCGCAAGAACCTGGCAGTCCAACTGGACGAAGATCAGAGCTGCTCGAAGCGTACACGGGGATCGCGTCTACGTTGCGGAGCGGCCCCTTGTCAGGAAGAGCTCTCGAGGCGAGAAAGAGATTTACCGTGGCCTGTTGCAGCGGCTCCACGGACTCCTCGGGGACCCTATTCTACGCCAATCGAGTCTCGTTCTTCTTAGTGTCACGCCGCGTTCTCCCGCAGCCGAAGAGGAGTCAACTCTTACGCCACGCGTTGCCTTCATTACCATATCTCAGATGCAATCTGTTCCCGGGAATTAATGCACAGAGATATTTCCTGGTAGGTCAGGTCCTACCCGAGTGGAGCCGTCAGTGGCACGCAGTGACGTTTTCAACGACCAAGGACGCTAGCAGGATCCTCGTCGCTTCGTCTTGCTTGACGTATGGTGGCAAATTTCCTGCTTTCTTGGCGAATCTGTGATTAATTGTTTACATTATGAGATTCTCAAACGTGTATATTGACACTTTCTGTGACGCAGGCTTTTCAAATGTTTTGTGCAAAATGAACTCCAAGTTTTCTTTGTATTATTATTATTAATTAGGTTATACACCATATACCAGAGTTGGGCATTAAGTAAATAGAAAACTATTTAAGTAGCGGATCGAATAAAAGTTACTTTAACTTTACATTACACATGACGAATAATTTTTTTTAATTTCTATTCGTTCTTCGTAATTTTTATAAATAAAAATTTTGACCATCTCTGCTATATACAGATGATTGTTAAGGTTTACATAAAAGACGAGGCGCAGTAATAGGCTATTATACCTGACGACTTAATCGAATAGGACAACTATCTTGCAACTATTTGTAGATAATGACCCAAATTGAATTGAACAGCAAATGAAAGTAAAAGTTACGACTCAGTAGCTGGAAATTACGGACCGTGTGTACGAATATAGGAGGCAGCCTCAACCTTTGCTTTCAAAGTAAACATTTGGATTCTCTTCGACGATGCTTTCACTGCCTTCCAGAAATCAGCAACGTGAAAACGCGCCCACGCCATTCGAAGATGCTAATATAAAGCGCCTTGAGTGAATTTAAACATGATTTTTATTCGAATATAACGCGGTATCCTGAGTTAATTTTTAATTGAGAAGGTGGATTTTATTAAACATGTTAAGTTGGTTGGTGTGATCTAGAAGTAAGGAAGGTGGAACGTTATGGTGGAATGTTTGTCCTAATTAGCGGAATGTTTGCTTTGTTTCAGGTCAAAACTGAACGCCTCACACCAGACAATAATTCAACCTCGTCGAGGAGCGTGACACCCTCGTCGTCTAGCCATCCAGGGACGCCGCCAAATGCTACCCCCTTGGGTGGACCCGAGGGCCCACCACCACCCCACAACCTCAAACACATGGAGCAGATGATGGGACGGAATTACAGCGATTTCATGAGGAGCCTCGCTGCTAGGTACAACAACGCCAACCCTAACGAGTGAGTAGTTTCTCGCTTTTCATTGTAGGGTAGACCGGGGCGAATCGGATCACTTTGTGTTTGACGATAAAAAAACAATAGTTAAGCATTAAAAAACTAATTTTTTATTATATATTCGTAACCAGTACACCCTTGGCTTCAACTTGAATATATAAAAATTGAAACTAAACATAAAATTTTTCATTTATAAACAAAAAACGAAAAAGTGAGGAATATCCGATTTGCCCCGAAACTTGGGGCGAATTGGACCACCCAGAAATTTCTGAAAAACCTGAAATTTTCATACCAAAATCTTTATAATCAACTAAAATAAATCTAATTTAATGACAATGATGTCAAGTGATACTATTTAGCACACAAATCGGAAGGATATTGCCGTTTTTTGCCGCCTCTATTAGTACAATTATCGTGGCACCACTCTTCTCAGACAATCTTCTGAAAATGGACGAATAAATTTTTGACCGCAGTAAATACAATGCCATCTTCTTAAAACCATTAATTTATTTATTTTTTGCGTCATTTTTTTAGATTTAATTTATATCACAGCTTCCTTTATTTTTTTTGGACACCATGATCCCTGATTGCGCTTTTTATGTACCTACGAACTATCTGTATATAAACAATCATCATATTTATAATTATAGAAGTACGTAAATGAAAAAAAAGGAGTGATCCGATTCGCCCCATATAACGTGATCCGATTAGCCCCATATATAAGTATTTCAAAGATTGTAGATTACATAAACATATTATGATATAATAGTCTAAAATACATCAAATACTAAACTTGGACACCGTGCAAACTAATAACAATAAGCACATTTGAATTTTCAAGCTTGCTTTTTATTTTAAATACGAAGTTGCAGATTACGTAGGTTAGATACGGACAAAAATTGTAACATTCGCACGCAACCATCTCATTGAAAACGTATGCCAGCTCTAAGCAATGACTTAAAACAATTGACGAACTATTGTAGTAGGTGCGGGGGAGAGGGACGAGGTACTACGAACGATCGGAATGATCATTTCTATCGCGATGTAAGAAATATGGACTAAATTCTTATTTTGATCCGATTCGCCCTGTGATTCGATTCGCCCCGGTCTACCCTACGTGAAATTTTTGATACTTTCACAGCTAAGTTTGCAAAGAGGGTATTTAATTCCCATACTGGTAGAGATAGCAAAGAAAACAGAGGAAGAGAGTATAAATGTGTGAATATATCAAAAATATCAGTCGTCAACCATAAAAGTGTCTATTCTGAAAAGACCCTCAGAGTTCATTCCATTTTTGAGATTCCCCAAAGCCATGTTCTTCTCGAAGAGTAGTTCAACGTTCTGATAATATTCCAGCTAGATTCCAAAGTACTCCTCACGAAGCTAGAGCTTTGAAGGCACTTCTTCTAAAATATTTACACTAATATCTGCAGTAGTTCCTTTTACTAAGGAGAGAGTCCTATTTTATAGTCTACAATTTTTTTTAAGAAACTACCAAATCGATTCATCTGAAAAAAATCCTGCAACTTCTTCAAAGATGCATAAAAAAAATTCTAAACGTTATGTTTTTAGCTCAAAAAATAGGATTCCCCTTTAAACGTAGCTCCAGAATTGAATATTTTTCCGATCTAGGTAGTTGGGTTACCAAAACAATCTTCCAATCAAAGAATCCCTGTTTGAGTTCCTATCTATCAACTAAACCAGCTGATTACTCCCTCTGCCTCTGCATCTTGCCAAGAAATGAATGAAATGTCACTTCTTACAACAACATTCTCCGCGTCACGCATAGGAAGTTAGGACACCTACCCGCTGGAATCTCATCGTATTTATGTCTCCAAAGTAACAAAGAGCCCCATCGCGCAAAGAATTTATAGAAAGTTGAAGAATTCACGGTGCTTCCTTTCTAATCGGTGACCAATCGATTGGAGTGTGCCGGCTGTAGCCAGCGTCGTTCAGTATTATTTAAAGTAAAGAGCGCGGTGGACCTTGGGAGTCATGAGGCTTGCCTTGACATTCTTCATGCGATCTCTCTGTTCCGTGTGCATACGTGGGAACGTAGAAACGCGTAAGAGTCGGCTCTCCGGGAGAGTCTCCAGCCCCGATCGGCGGACACCTCGGCGTGGACGCGAAGCGGCGATGGGGAAATATTGATCGTCCTGTTGCACGCCTTGGAATATCGATGCTCGAGGGGACAGGGTGCTTGGGTGTCGCGGAACCGTGCAATATTGTCACTTTGGAACCGGTTTCCGGGTTTCGTAGGCACACATCGATTTCCAATTATGTACCTTCCGGCACGCTCGCCTGGAACAGGTCGGGGAGACTTGGCGCTCGGTTCATCAGTCAAGCATCAGCCGCGGGTCTGCGTGACGAGCACGCTGGAAGCACCCGCGAGATGCTTGCGATCTGTGGCATTTCGAGGAGAAAGTATCTCGGCCGACGTTCCAATTCACTGAATAAATATATCCAGCTCACTTCCATGTAGGTATGAGCAGGGTGCATCTCATCTGATTGGGTCAGAATGCAGGGAAAGACTATGTTAGGATCTAGCTCAGAATAGATTCGTTTAAAAGGAAATTGAATTCGGTTTCGAGATTTAAATTGCAAGGTTGCTTAATTAGTATTCATAGGGGAAGGTTTGTTTACGTTTGAATATTTTTGTATGACTCTTTGGTATTTGTCATGGGAATTTGGAAACGTTTTGGGATAGGGTGGAATTGTTAGAGGCTTGCTGGTGTATGTGTTTTTGAGAAGGGTAGTTCTGTGTTTTTAAATATTTATGCATATCTTCGTGAGGAGCATGGTACTTGAGAATTAACTATTAATTGTTAGAAATCGATCATCAATACACATTTTTAAGTTACGATTATCATAGAGGAATTGATTGTTTTAAAATTCCGGTTCATCAAACTAACTGGCGACTAAAGGCCAATGCAATCTCGAAAGCTTTCATCGACGAATGTAAACGGAAAACGTTGTTCAAAATTACAGTTACTTCAGTTCACCCAGAAATGGCTACCCTCCCGGTTTAGATCCGAGGTTTCCTGCCTTTAAAACGGCTGCAACTCCTTTCGTCGGATTGATGGCACCTCTGGGAGCACCTCAACCACCGACTGTGCAAACCACCTCGCCTCTTTCCAGCAAAGACACCAAGGAACAGAAGCAAGACACCCTCTTCGGCAACCCCGTGTTCCCACCGATGCTCGATATGTCGTCGACACAGGCGCTTCTGCACATGGTGAGGACCGCCAACGCTGCGCAGAACGCGGCTGAATTGGAAACGTACCTTAAAGGTAATTAACTACGATTCTATTACAAAGAAATTTCTTTCTTGCTGAATTCGGAGGTGGTAGTCTTGTTCCTCGTCCCAGAAATAGAAATTTTATTTATGTTTTGTTAGCGATTAGGGCTTTGAAAATATAAATACATGTAAGATATAGTAAGTAAATTTGAAAAATTTGTGAAATTACGATCTTCTAAATAAAACAGAACTAGGTATATAAAATTAAAATGAGTTTTTCTCAGAATGGTATTTCTTTAGGTTGCGACCATGATATCTCATAAACTAATTAATTGATCAACGTGAAAATAATGTTATTTAATTTAATATCACTGAAAATTCAGGAACAGAAAAAGATGTAACTTTAAACGTAGATAGCAGGCAAATTAATATTTTGCATTAAAGTAGTAATCGATACTTTTTTGGCAAAATATGAAATCATTTACTAAACATATATTTTAAACATACATTTTACGTTATGGAAAATCAGGTTTGTTTTCAATTTACGTCATCCAGCTGAAATTTCAAATATTTAAATAATAAACATTTTAAACAGCATTAGGAAATAGAAATTGATTTTCATGTAAAAGGTCACTCAGATAGTTGAACTCACACCGGTTACAGGACTATGGTATTGTTATGCTCGATAACTGAACAGCCCCCACTGTGTATTAAAAATTTCGTCGAGCGCGCTCTGCTTTGTTTACTTCCTATTCGTATATATGTACTCAGCGCCCGACCTGTGGCCAAAGTCTGTTTATAATTCAGTATATCGTGAACCGCCCTGAGCGAAGGACTCCCTGACAGTCTAAAGCGATCAATACTTACAATTTTCGTGATTCGTGCGATTTCGTGATTCATCATTAACTTGCGCAGTGAACATTTCAATCGTGCAGTGATCCATTTACATTCTTCCTTTACTACATGAAGCATGCGCACAAACATTTACATTCTCTATTATTTTTTAACAATTCAATTAATTTCCATCAAAGACTCTACAGTCTAATATCTAATTCGTACTACTTGCAAATATTAGCGCGGGTAACATTAGGGTATCGTGCAAAATTCGCGACTATCAAGGCACATTAATGTGTGTCAAATTATTTCTAATATATAAAAGAAGCTATCAACTGAAACACAAAAACTAAATTTTCTAATCTACACTTCAGCGCGTTTTGAATTAAATTTTCCATTTAACCCATTTGCATCCAAGCGCGGAATAATCCGCGAGCCGCGACTGTCTGCTATCACCGGGCGCGGAATAATCCGCCAGCCGCGACTGTCAGCTATCACCGAGCGCGGAATAATCCGCGAGCCTACGACTGTTTCTTTTACCAGTTGCGAAATATTCTTTGTTGCGACAGACCACGTTTAACCATTTGTGGGAGCGTTTCGGTTCCTTCAGTTATACATAATACATAATAAACTCCATGAATAATTTGAATGCCTGTTACTGCACATACGAGCGACCGCGCGCGGTGATACGGGTCAGTCGTCAGTTGAACGTCGCTGATGTTTGAACGCGGCAACTTAAGTAGAGCGATGATGCAAATGGGTTAATCCTCTTCTGTGAAAACAATCGCGAATATTTAATTGGTTCCCAAACGAATGACTTCCGCGAGTGAACAGTATGCCTAGTATTCCTCGTGAATCCGCAATGAAGAGTGAATTTTCTGCCGTGATCAGGAGCGAACAAAAGAGACGCTGGAGTGACGAGTCCCCTGGATCTCTCCAGTCCAGGGGGATTCGCCCCGCGGAAGAGGCAACGAGCGGAGACCAGGAGACCGGGAAGCGTTTCACCGAAGCCCAAACCAACCCCCAGACCCACCACACCACCTCCAGTCAGGTGTCCATCCCTCTGTGGACACATGCCCTGCGGTGATGGGCAGGCCGTCAATCGGTGGACCATCGAGGACGTCGTCAACTACGTGTCGTCGATCGACAGCTGCGCCGAGTACGCACAGGTGAGTCACAATTACTTTTCCTTTCTCAACTTTTTCCGCGAAACGGTTCTCGTGCATGACGATTGCAACACTTTCGCGGCCGTGCCTCCTGACTTTTTACATTTTGTAAGAAATGATGTGAATCTTGGGAAAATATTTCGCGCTCTCTAACGATGACGCGTGAATTATTATTTTGGGTGGAATAATTGTTATTTGTGATCGAGAGGCATTTCGAAAAGTTGCCTCTTGATATATCGTTTGGTTAAATTGCTAGTCTTCTTGGGCTTTTTTATAGGAATTTGGAGACTTTAATTAGGAATTTTTCAGTAAGATTTAATTGTTTTAACCGTGTAAAGGTAAGAAGGATTGTAATGGTAGTTTGTTTTGTAGAATTTAGGGATTGTGGGTGTTGCTTGAAGGTTAAGAGAACTCTATTCTTTCGACTTTGTATTCAGAGAGATTTTATACAGTGACTGGCAGCCCAAATCGTACACTCTTTAAAATCGCATAACTTTTTTAGAATTGGTCCAAACGACTTGAGTTTTTTTTTAAAGCTAGAAGAATAAGGTCGGGAATCGCGGAAATTCCCGAAATCAGCGATTCTCGACCTTATTCTGCGATCTTTAAACGTTTGTAGCTCAGAGCAACGTTAACCGATTTTGATGAAATTTTCAGCATGTATACAACTTACTTCAATCTACAAACGGGTTTTTTGAATTTTCATTACAGGTTCACAAAAAATTTTAAAAAACGACCTTTACTATTCTTTTCATTATTCCGACCAATTGCATTTTTGTTAAAAACGACGAAACACATCAGTTGGCAGACTAATCCTTCCAGCTTTTAAAAAAAACTGAAGTCCTTTGAACCAATTCTAAAAAAGTTATGCGATTTTAAAGAGTGTATGATTATGGCTGCGAATCACTGTATTGTAAAATTCATTGCGATTCATGGTACTACTGAAAGTAGGAAGACCTTGCTTAAAAATAAGTTAGATCGAAAAATTTTCGAGCGTCTCAGATTTTTTTGAGAAAAAAGTAAATTGTACTTCTGCATCTGCTCTATGGTACAAAAGTCAATGAATTTTTTTAAATAAGCTATGAGTACTAACACTCTAAGTTTTCTATTCTTGTCACATACACAAGATGCTCCAGAATTATGCATAAACAATTATTTAGCATGAGCCAAAAGAGGAACAGAAAACTACTTAAGCCTTCAAACTAAGACTCTGATTAAACACTTTTGTGATTGATAACTGCTATTTCTGATATATTCCCATACCTTCCATTTTTTCTATCTCTTCAAACAAAATATGCCTCAGCTAGGTAAACATATCTTTAATGCCAGTGGTAAGTCACAGAAGTGTACCATACCAAAAGCTGGCAATTATTTCCAGAAGATTTAACTTCTAACTTCTCTACACAATCACAGATACTCTGAAATAACCAATATCCCAAGCCCCATAGGGTAAAGGACCCAATTACAGACAGCCAACCCAATTACTGTCACCTTAAAGTATTTTACTTAAAATAACGAATAAATAAACATTTAAGTAAAATAGCTTAAAGTGACAGTAATTGGGTTGACTGCCAATAATTGGGTCCTTTACCCTATGTATATTTACGTAAAACATCGATCATATCGTGGACGTACAAGGAAAGTCTATTTTCGCTAAAAATTCATTACTTTACATTTCTAGTGAAACATAAATTCGAATTTTTCTCAAAACTGAGTTTTGTAGTTTTCCTTGTACACCCACGATATATTCTCTCGATTCTTTTCAACGCGAGCAATTGAGCAGAATCCTCGCCCTCAAAAGACAATTGAAGTTCCATCGCTGAAACCGCTTGCACCATCGCCTCGAAAACGAACGAGTGGCCAGGACTGCTTCACACACGGAATAAGTTTGATCGTGCCAGTTTTAATTGCTTTTGAAAGTCGTTGGCGTAATGAGGCGTATCGAGAGATCCGTGCAATATCTTTAGAAGCGTTGAGCCTCCTCTCGGCGATGCGGAGCCTGGCGATGAGGCAACAAGGAGGTCTAGGAAGCGCTGAATGACCTGACATCAGTCAATCCAGACAGTCTGGCATCAGCGTGGAGACGTTGCGCCGGTTAGAAGAGTTCTATAATGACCCCTCGAAGCTAGAATCGACCCTGCACCCCTCTCTGATCCCTCTTGTCCATACTTTCTCCCCCTGTTTCGCGTTCGCTCTCGCGAATCTCTCTTTCTCCTCTATCCCCCGGGGGCAGGATTCCACGGAGAACGTGAAGTTATTCGTAATCGTTCGCCTTAGACGTTTTTATTATACTTTTCCCCGTGGTCGATTCGCTGGAAAGGAAAAGTTGTCTCTTCCCGCGTCCAAGCTCCGATACGCCTGTGTTCGTCAGCGGAGAAAACACAGCTGCCATTAATGGACGAGGGAATTGAAAAGGAAGAGGCGAGAAGTCGAAGTCTCTGTGACGTTTCGTGAAAAAAATCGAGGATGTTGAAATGAAGTAGCGATGTATCAGCTTGGACAGTGCGTGTGAGATGTTATCGTTTGATTTAAGTTCCATTTTAGACATATTCTCATTATGTTATGTTAATGTAGGTAATTTAACTTGGTTCATTTAAATATGCTTTATTACAACCTCGCATACCTACTCGGATCGTCAGAGAACCCTATTCTTTCCTTATTTTCCTTCATTATAGTAATTACCCACTTAACGAGATTTCTTCGTTACTTTCTGCAAACCACGTCCCGTTTAATCTTGCGGAGGATACACTGGTAGAAGCACTCTGCTCGATCATCGTCGCAGACACGATGGATTGTTTTATAATTGCTGCTTAAACGCTATAATTAGGAGCCTGATAGCGAGACACGCGAATTGATTAATATCGGCCGATTAAAAGTTGTTGAATCGCTGAGCTCGCGGTATTCTTTGTTACAAAAGTTCACGATGTCACGAATGAGCTTCTTCGGCTTACCTACTGCTGCTTTTTATGCCTCGAGTTATTAGCCTGTCACATTGGTCACTCACACCTGACAGGCAAGCAAGGATTCTGAATTCTCCGCTCTTCAATCACGGCTGCTTCTTACGATCAACAACAAAAGACCCTTAATTCTCTGAAAACCGTTTCTTTCGCGCATTCTTACCTTTGTCCAGGATGAGTGCTTGTATTATTCCCACATGCTTCTTTGCTATTTGGTAGAAAAGAGTTAGGCAAAATGTATACATTTTATTATTTCATGTGTTATTCCTCGGCACTTCTGCGCCCAGTTCATTCACCCGAGATCATTTCATGGAATTTCTAGAAACAAGTTAGGTTTTTAAAGAGACCATCATGAATTTGAATATTGAGAATACTCTTGACAGCTTACAATTGAGGGACCCAAATGAAAACAGGCATATATCATAATTCTGTAAATTTACAGGGAAACAAGTTTTTAGGGAAACTAATTTGGTCAGGAAATTTGATGTTACAAAAACACAGAAATTAATATAGATGTGGCGTGTATTTTTTCACTGAGCCCCTCAATAATTACAGTATAATTAGTCTCACCAATTCAGGTCTCCCTTACGACCAAAATTCTCACAAAATGATGAATTATTATCTACCAAATTCTCAAAATCAAATCCAACCACTTAGATAACAATATGCTATCTCAATATATACCTAGCCTCAGCTTTAATTCCATTAAAAACGAAAATAACTCTCCACATTCCTCAAAGTTCAGAATCCCTAAAACGAAGACGCGTTTTCGACGAATCCTCGTTGCCTGTTTGTTCATTCACCTGGCGACCTTTTCGATAACACCATCTATTCCACTGAGAGCAAGGCACCTCTCTGAGCACACCTTCCTGACGCTCCGAAAACATTGAGGGGGCCCTCTCGGGCCATTTCGAAGCGTAACGTGGTTCCTCGAGAACTGTCAGAGCCGATTATGTTGGTGGACTATCGTCAGGCCTCGTTTGCAGCCACGGTCCTCGAAACGTTAGCCTGTCAGGGCTGTAAATTTTCGCGAGTGCACCCACCTAGTCATGCATATTCATGAACACTCGAACCCTGAACGAACGGTGGACACAGGGGGCCTCCTTGAGTGTCTCGATCAACCATCGAGGCAGATTCGAGAACGTCCACGGGGCCAAACACGAGTATAGTCGTTGGAGGATCGAGCATGCATTATCTTCTTCAGGGTTGCTTGAAAGTAAACGATTAAATAGCTGGTGTGATTTTTTTGGTCGATGGGTATGGTGGCTTAGTTTTGTTTTATGAAAGTGAATCTGTGTTTGACAGTGTGTTGACATGGTGGAGGATGATTGAGTGAGAGTTTTTGAAATCATTAGGTAGCTGGTAGATTCTTGGTTTATTCGGAGGGTATAAAGTGTTTGGATAGAAATGGTGCTCAGTTAAAAGGTGAAAGGCGACTCTGATGTTTCACAACTTTTAGGCAGTAACACAATTCAGAGCTCGGTTCATTCTCTGGTTGGGAATTGCGAAAGATCTACTCTAGTGCTTTTATATTCATTATTGGTAGTATATCTGACACACGGAACGTTCCAATGTATGATTCACTTAATCAACGCGTAAGGTATTCCACTGCAAAAATTCGTTTCACAAAAAGGAAAGAGGAATCACTAAAGTTAGTAATGTAGCGTCTCGTGTTAAAAGTTACTAGAGCTTTCCTAGAGTTTTTCCCCTAAACTATTTATTGTTAAGTAGCGTTACTTTGTTTATAAAATACTAATTGGTTGACAAGGAAGTATATAAAAAAGGAAGCGTATTTATCACTTTGTACAGGGTTTCTTATCAGTTCTCTATTTAATAAATAATGTTAATTTTTAAAAAAAATATTAAAAAAGAGCAGTATAATGGCCAAAGTGATATCTCAAATGTCCACCACCACTTTAGCACGATCCCGAGACAAAATAATTCATCCCATTTACCTGAAACAAAGCAACGACTATCGCACACGATTAATCAAACAATTGATCAGCAATTATACACGGCGAAACAGCTCCCTTATTAAGTGTATAGTTTGAAAACCGGACGCAGAGTTTGCCGGGTTGATCGACGACGAAGGTGGATCCTGGATCTCGTGACGAATCGTAGATAGGAGAAGCACGAGCGAGGTACGATTTACAAGATTCCCCAGTTCGTAAATAGCGTATCGCGTCGCCTGGTCTCGAGAGATTATCTTATAAAGGATACCGCGGCTCTGATCAACGGTGAGAGCGATCCTTCGGTAGATTCCGTGGAATTATAGCGTCGATCCTTATCTAGATCTGGAACGGCGGCGCGGTACGTACGCTCACTTTCGTTCGATAGAAACGGCGAGAAACTATCGCCCGGGAAATGTAAATAATTGCCGTGGATACTGCGTGCCTAATTATCCCAGCGCATTTGGCAGCGGCGATTTACGACCGTCAATAAAGACGTGCATTCGGACGAGCGCGATTTAATTGCCCGTTAATGATACCTGCTTCAAATTTGTACGCTGTTTAACTTCGAAACCGGTCGAGTTTCAGGTAATTATGGAATAATTATTCTTCCTTCCCATTAGGCGGTTTGATTCGAAATTTCTTTCGTTAATGTCTTATGATATATGTTTAGGGGATTAAAGTAGTTTCAGGGGATTAGGATTCTTTCATTAAGTCGTGATTTATTACCTTGTCGTGGAATGGAAAATAACACTTAAAATTAAAATTGAATTTAAGACGAAAGATATTTCGAATATTGAAAGGTGACAACTGCACCGAAGATATTTCCTACTGTTTTGAATTGGAATTCCACAGCATTTGTTTATAAAACTTAATCACTGATGAATCAGAGAGAAAGAGTTCTCAATCTGTTAAAAGTGGTAATTCTTGTTTCCCTTTTTTGGCGAAAGTTTTTCAAAAATACATAACTATAAATATCATAATTAGCAACAGTAGGTACACCAGGAAAACATAGTTCTTCTCTAAAATTAGGCTTAGAATTACCAATACATTACATTATCCATATATCTTCTTTTAATTTCTCAAAACGTTACATTACATACCAAAGGAGAAAATATCCCCATTTTCACTGCACTTCACGCAACATTTAGCAAAGTTATCTTATAGTAAACACCCAGAGGCATCATTTTCACTAACAACTGCTGCAGTGCGTTGTGAGTGTCTCGTAAGAAGTACACCGTGCATCAGGCTCGAGGGAATAATGTTTGAAACCGTCACATTGAAGCATTCTTGCAAAAGGTCCCATGTGTAAGTGCCCACGTACAGGCACGAGACACTTTGGTCTCAGATCGTTAGAAAGTCACAACCGCGAAACGAATCGGTTCGTACGTCTTTCGTGATGTGGCGCACAAGAAGATATCGTGTCTTCACGTCCCACGCATGATCTTCATGCAAACTCCTCCATCGTTTGCGCTCGCGTTTTATTGGCCTCGTGCTTGTCGCCCGTTCCAGGCCTGGGGCTTTATTCTTGTTACATGGAGGCACTGTCGAGTCTATTTCCAGAGAAAAGCGTGAAAATTGACGCGAGTGTTTCAGGGTTCTCAAGCTTAAATAACAATATCAAGCACCACTTTGGATATACTCTCGCGAAGTCAATTGACTTTCGAGAAGAATATTAAGGGCCCTTTCAAATGTCACACTTCTGTGACTCGCAACAGGTGTTTGAGGTTTATGTGTCGCAGGACAATTGTGAAATTGGTATTTTCAACGTTAACTGAAATTTGATTATTGAAATTAGTGACTGTGTTGTATCTACAACTGCAAGGAAACTTGAGGCTTTTTCACGCGAGAGGATTTTATAATATATTTACGATTACGATATTCACATGCTGTCTATGTTTGTTAAACGACCGCTATATTTTATCAGGCGTTTGTACTGGCGGGTTATTTGTTAATAAATGGAATAAATCTTCCAAGCAAATGGAAAGCAGTTATTGAAGTATATGGTGACTACGCTCCGGAATAATCATTTCAAAATGTTATTGTTTAATTTTTATGTTTCTTTTTTTCATAATAAATACTGTTTTACAAACGCCTGATAATTATGCAGCAACCCAATATGTCACATGATAATTGTAAAATTAACCTTGTTATAATATGCTAAAGACAGCGATCGTTTAGCGAAGATAGAAAGCATGTATGTCTGCTATCACAAGTCACAAAATAGTCTCACATGAGAAGACCTCAAGTTTTTTTGAAATTGTATATCTATCAATATAGCCATTAATTTTAGTTTTAGTTAAAACCATAAAAACTAACACATACACCTTGAGAGCACATTTCAAGTATCCTCATTTCATTAAACTATATTATTGAGAAGCTTATCACAAGATATATCCCATGAGGTGACTAGGCAGTCAAATCGCTCGAAAAGTATTTTTTGCGAATTAATTATAAGGAGATGAAATCAAGCACTGTCTTTAGCACTCACTTTTTACACTTTAATGTTGAGGTACAGTCCAGAAAGGAATATATTTTAGACATGCTGTAAAAATTTCAAGACAGTTTTTTCACAATCAGGGCAAAACTACAGAAAAAACACCTACGAAATATTTGTTTACAGTTTACAGTATGAATAAACATTACCCAAAAGTACTAATCACAATTTGTATTCATCTCCTCGTAATTAATTCGCAAAAAATACTTGATCTTCGAGCAATTTGACTGGCGAGTCCCCTTAAGGTGCCTCATCCTCTTTTAACAGCCACGCAACCTTATCACAATCCATAACCATTAATTACCATACAGACAAAAAAGCAACGCCTGTGATATTTACCAACATCAGAGCGTCTTCATCTTCCCTCCACAAAATCCACTTCCCAGCATCCTCTTCTTCACTTTCGCTCCAAGATCGGCCCCGAAAATTGTCCAACCGTTCCCCATAAATTCCGCCGCAAAATCGAGTCTCCAGGACGCTTACGCGGATCTATTTAAGGCCCCGGCAAAAGCGTCGGTCCAAGTAGAAAGCAGCATCCTCCGCATCGCCCAACATGCAAATCATTCATCAGCGATTCCGCGTGGTCGCTCCAAAAATGTCGAGCCGTCAGGCAGATCCACGTACGTGGCGTGCAATTACCGACGAGTCGTGTTACGTCGGCGTGCCCTCATCCCTCGTAAATCGCTGATCGATGTAACGAGGAAGCCAGCTCCGATTTCTTGCGCGCCGAACCGTCGCTTGGATCCGCGAGCGGGATTTTGACGGGCCAGAGGATCGACGGGATCATTCGATACGCCCGTCCGTGATCGACGCGATCCCCGATGAATATTATCGCCTATTAATGATTAATCGACCGCCTGTCGGATCGGCGTTCACGTGCGCGGACGCGCTTACACTCCTCTTGCTTCCAGAACGAGAGGTCGACCTGGGTCACATCGCGCTCCGCACCGAATCGTTAGAAAGTCCGCTCTGGATACCTCTATTCGGGACGTTTTCGTCGTTTTTCCCTTTGCGCGGCTCCGTTTCACCTCCCTTCCTGCTGTGCTTTTTGCGCCGCGTTTCCACCTGTCCACGCGCCCATTTCAGTCGGTTTTCTCTGAATAGTAAAGGGAATATAGATGGGGAGCGCGGATGAAGTTGATCGAGTTTGATTGAGTTGCCAGTGGCTCTTGAAATGTTATGAAATGTTTGGGTTTTGCGAGGCTTTATGGGTAGATGATATTGAGGTGATTTGAATTTTGCGGGGTTTGATTTGTGGCTTGAGGAGTTATGGTGGGTATGTGGAGTGTTTGATGGAAGAGTGGTATTTTTAGGAAGAGGGTGATTTATTAACTATCTTCTTAGATAGTAGTACTTATATTGTAGTTGTAACGTGGGATGATTCAGGGAAAAACTTTGCAGAATTGAAGTCAAAAGTCAATTTACTGGTTACACTACTTAGCTCTTCACAAGATCAAAATATAATTTACAGTAGCGGACAAAGATGTTAGAACTTTTTCAATCCACTCTACCTTTATTACTTTTTAACATCAACTCAAAACTACAATACGTGCCCAATGTACGTATCCCGATAGGGAATTAATCGTTGTATAAAACCCAGTTAACGTTGAAGTGATTTAACTAATAAGCAAGAACCCTAGATGACATTAAACAATACAAAACACTTTTAAAGCCTACAAAAAAGTACCCCCTTTTGAAAAGTAATAAAAAATCTACTATTTTGTAGGGGCACCTTTTGCTTTTAGGACGGTCTAAAAAATTCCCAAAAGTGGTAACTCCATTTTCGGACCCAAAAATGCGTTGTCCCGTTCAATGCCATATAGAACTTTTATTTGTTAGTTAAATAAATTCAACTGTATCTGGGTTTTATACAACATTCAATTCTCCATCAGATTATGTATATTCGCACTATACCACAGTTCCAAGTGAATGCTAAAAAATAAGAAAAATAAAACAAATCGAAAAAGTGGTAACTTTTTTGGTCGGCTACTTTAGGTAATATCAAGATATAGCGTTGCTTTTCATTTCAAAGATACAAGAGGCTTCACAGAATTGCACCCTACAAAATCTGAATCATGAATGTCAATTTACATTAATACTAATTCGTTAAAGATTCAAGTATCGCATTAATCGATTTGCTGACAGTTGAAACTCCAAAGTAAACGAAACGCATCTGACGCTGAACAAGTGGCTCCCTTTGCCTTTTCTTTGTCTCCGTGGAGCCTCTCTTTACCCGACTGTTCTATCCATCTTTCCCTCGGCCCGTGTTGGTACTAGCTGCGTAGGAACGTCTCGCTTAGGAAGAGAGCCATCCATCCGAACGGATGGCTCGCCTCGATTGCGAAGGATCTCGCTCGGCGCTCGTTGTTAGCGCTTTCTGAGAGATGAAAAGGGTTCGCCTTTGCGGTCGTTACGCTGGAAAAGTCTTGTGTAATTGAAGATCTTGTAGTACGTTACCTTTATACGTGTACACGGACACGCGTCGAGGTAACGTATAAATCAGCCGCCTTTAGGCCGCAGCGTCGACGAGGAAGCGACTTGGGGCCTCTTTGTTCGACTTGTCGCGACCCTACCACGCGGATTTTCTGCATTTCGTTTTGAGGATTTATTGGCGCGATCCCCGTTGCATCGCCGGCTCGGGGATTCCGATGATGGATGGCGAAAGAGTGCTCGTTATTTCGAGGCTTATCGGCGTTTAGGAATCGCCGCTAATGCCGAGTCGTGTAACAGCGTAAATTGAAATTTTATGAGATATTAAGGATGGTAGATTGTTTTTTTTATGATAGACTGGAGCGCGTTGGAAAAATAGAGTCTGTTGCTTAATTGGTGGTGGAAACAGTTTGAAATTATCAGACTGTGCCCGAGATAAAATTGTAGGTGTCTGTAGGCCTCGGGCATTTTGGAAATTTAGAAATTAGGAAGTGGGAGCGTTGGAAAATAGGATCTTGAGAGATTTAAAATTTAGGAACTTGGAAGCTGTAGAACTCAGGAGCTTAGGAATTTCAGAAGTTAGAAACTTAGGAACTTTATAAATTAGGAATTTAGCAATTTTAGGAATTAGGAACTTTAAGGCATTTAGAAATCAAGAATTTAGGAGCTTTAGACATTAGGAATCTGGGAACTTTAAAGCTCAAGAATTTAGGAGCTTTAGGAATTAGGAACTTAGAATATTTATAAATTAGGGACTTAGAAACTTAAAAAATCAGGAACTAAACAACATTAAAAATCAGGAACTTTAGAATTCTGGAAATTGGAAACTTTAGAACTCATAAATTAAGGAACAAAAAACGAGGAACTTTGAAACCTTAGATTTCAATATCTTAGATACTTTAGCAATCACCAACTTACAACCTGCAGAACTTCCCAATCTAACCTTCCTCAAGCCTACAATTTAACTCAACATTCCATCAAGCCGTGAACAGAACCTACACTAAAATCATTCCAAACTAAAAATCCCCGTCACCAACTCAACACATTTATTTATTCAATACTTGAAAGCTTGAAACCAAACCACGAAAGCACCTGGTCAATAAAGGGAGCGTAGCCGCTAATGGGAACGTGTACCCCGCCAGTCAGAGAGCAGCACTGCTATCAATGTTCCAACAATTAAAAAAAACCTGCCGGGAGCAACATTATCAGCAACGTCGATGACCACCGTTATCAGAGCTCTGTCCACTAGCAAGTATTCCACAGGACAAATAACTCCCTGCGAGTCCCTTTCCTATCTTTCAGCTACAACGCCAGCTGATAAGTCGTTACAAGCGTCGTCCAGCGTCCTTAAAAAAATCCACTCCTCTCCCTGTACATCGACGTCCTTATCAAAACTCCGCGTGGACGTGTACCGATAGAAAACAGTTACTCGATCGACTTCGAAACGTACGACTTTATCCTGACGATAAGCTCGACAGGATCGCCGCGGATTCGCTACGCCTCATGCAAATCACCGCTAGAAAGTAGCGTTTAAACCCTCCAGCATCGAGGTTTCATGGAATCCCTGCGATTCGAGGATCGATTTAATAGATAGCCACGTGGCTGGCGTCTACCTAATAGCCAGGGGGCTAATTAACCGGGGGAGGAGGGGGCCACGTGCGCGCTTTCTCCTGGACGGTGCGTGCGCGTAATTACATCCATATACGAGCTAATGTTCGCACCGACACAGGCGAGAGGCCTGATACACTTAGGGTCAGCTAATACGTCAATGGGCATAGAAAAGGACTTTTTTTAAAATTATTCCAGAAGAACATGTTCCAGGGTGCACGCGGGCATTTCTATGCAGTGACTCATAGTCATGCCTCTGTCGGCCTGTTTGGAGTGGAAACTGGTCTTTATGTAACTGGATTCTTTGGTGGAATTCCTAGTCGTTATGCAAAATCCTTTGGGTGAATATTTTATGCAATATGTTTCGGTGGGTCATTGTGTATGTTAAGTGGTGGTGTGACGTTTCTGGGGATGAGGGAATTGAAGAATATTGTTTTTTGTTGGTAACCTTTGGAGAAACTGTGGTGAAATTTAGTCGATACTCTGTGATTTTTTAAAATCATTTCTGAAGAGATAACATTTTTTTAATTTGCTCTGTATGGGGTAGTTTTTTTTGCGTTTAAAAAAGACTCGTGTAGCACCTTTTATTACTGTGATTAGGAAGTTTAGGTAGATAATTTGATGTTCATTTACAGCTGTAAATTAATGTGACAATTGCATTTTTGTACCACAGAACGTGTACCTGTACGTGGTAATATATACTTTCATGGTTATTTAAAATCCTCGAGTCAGTTGCAACGTAAAAAGTTTTACAAGGTGTTAATGCGATAAGTCTGTTAACATTAAAAATATATTCTACTTACCTAAGTACTACCCAGAAGTGGAAAAACGTTAGTTGAACAAATACTCTTATCTGTTACTAACACACTGTATAGGATAATGCTATCAGCATTCTCGAAACCCCCAATCATGTTTAAAACCCTCACAACGTAAAAGAACTATTTCCAATACTAAAACAAACTATCTATACTATTTCCCAAATGTTCATAATCTCCATCTCCAATATAAGTAGAATAAGCTCCCATTAGTCAGACATCTACCTCGCAATAACCTCCACGCCACCAGACCTACCCAAGACCACACCAAAAATACAACAAAAATCATTCAACATTCAACAGTCCCTTAAATCTCTGTTCATAGCAACCAAAATGCCCATAAATTAACAAGACACAAAATGGAGCAGGTTACACCACAGTATTTTTCGATTCCCCCGAAAATTTCTATGCCACCTCTAATCAGTGGACATCTACTGTGCCAAAGTGATTGAGCGTCGATTTTTCCGACGCACGTAATTTATAAGACCGGAGAAACCAGTTTAAAGATTGTCCAATTTCAAATTAAAATGTCCTCGATCGTGGTGCCTTCGGCGTGAACGGGCCGTGCGCAACACAACATCGTGTACGTTCTGGTTTAACACTCGAATATCTACATAAACAGGTAGCCAGGAGAGAAATTCATACAGAGTAGTCACGTAGGTAGATGTATGTAAGCCGATATGTACGCCACGGTACGGCCGGGACCGTTTTTCTTCCACTGACAGATCGCTACCGTTCGTTTAGAAACGTGTACCGCGATAAACCCGGGGATATACCTTTCAGTGGCGTTCGTGTTCTGTCATTTCCAGATGAAAATGTCTCTTGATATGTTAATTGAACGTAGGTGGTAATTAGGGGGACATTAACCGCGAGCTATCTACACAGGCTCATTATGATAATGAAACACAGTCGTTGAATTAATAATTCTTTTTGGCCGTCAGCGTTGTGACGTACCGAATGGACAGGGGCGATAGCACGCTCCGGACAGAACATTTCTCACGGGGCGCACTTAAAATATGTCGAGCAATACCGATACGTGTAATAAATGGTGTTAGTTTCTAACGTACTGTTCTCGTGCGAAGTGGTCGTTCGTTTATTTTTCTTGACACTTCAGAGTTATAGGAAGCGAATTTTAAACCTCGCAAAGCAGAACTTAAAGTGGAGATACAGTTGGCAAAACAAGTGCTAAAGTACCTACAGTGACGGACGAAAGAAAGTTTAAAACTTTTAAGATCGCATAACTTTCTTAGAATTTATCCAAAAGACATGAGTGTTCTTTTGAGAAGCTAGAAAAGTCGTTTTGAAAAAAATGCAATTGGTCGGAATAGCAAAAAATTTCATCAAAATCGGTTATCATTGCTCTGAGCTATAAACGCTTAACGATCGCAGAATAAGGTTGAAAATCGCGAAATTTCCGAAATTAACGATTTTCGACCTTATTTTGCGATCTTTAAACGTTTGTAGCTCAGAGCAACGTTAACCGATTTTGATGAAATTTTAGGCATGTATGCAACTTACTTCAATCTATAAACGAGTTTTTGAATTTTCATTACAGGCTCATAAAAAAAGTTTAAGAAACAACATTTACTATTTTTTCTTGCTATTCCGACTAATTGCATTTTTTCAAAAAGGACGAAACACGTTACTTAGCAAACTAATCCATCTAAGTAGCTTCTTAAAAAAATCTCGTGTCGTTTGGACCAATTCTAAAAAAGTTATGCGATTTAAAAAATTATCAACTTTCTTTCGTCCTCCACTGTATATTTTGGTTCCTTTTTTCGTACTGACAATGAGTGCACATATTCTAAAAATTTCTTATTGTTACAGAATTCCTTATTGTTACAGTACCTACTTAAATATGTAGTACTCTACTGAACCGTTTCAAGGATCAATGAATCTGAACGCTCTCTTCGAAACCTTTACCTGATACATTACAAAAGCGAGTTCCATTCTTCTCTACCCTTACCAACACGATCTTTTGCACCCAGCAATAACCAAACCTACTTTCACAACTCTTCTCCTCTCGTTCCATCGCAAACAATCCTCGACTCTTCCCAGCGCAAAACATCCTCAATCATAAAAAAATCTTCACTTCTTGGAAGCTACCACTTTGCGCTAAGTCTTCTAAAGACACGCCGTAGCGTCCGCGTTTTTGTCCCCGTTGGCCCTCGTTTCCCTCTTCCTACGATCGATATGATCGAGTCCCGAGCCATCACTCACGTTTCCTACGTGGCGGTTCAATAAGCCCCCGGCTTAAACGTCGTGTTACCACATATTCTCGACTAGTTAAGGCTAACCCGTATCCTACACGCCGCCAACAACGAGGGGACGAGGAAGAACGAGGCTGGCGAGCGGGACGGGAGGGAAGCAGGGTCGTGACACGTACATATACGTGTATACGAGGCACACGCGCGTTCGCTATATCGACAGCCGATTGCTGTAGCCAGGCCGCAATCAACGTCTTATTGGTCCCACTGGCTGTCTTTGGCTATAATTCTCGTTGCCCTTCTTCGGCCAAGACCAGTGAGCACTTCTTCCGGCTACCGTCGCTGATTCCTCATTAGCGTGCACGCTCGCGTTGACAAAGCTGAAAGTGATTCGGTAACGACCACCCGTCCGTCAGCCAGATGCCTTCCGCCATGATGGGATGTTTCTTTTTTTGTTATTTCAACGAGGAGTGGAGCGGGCAAATCTTGGGAGCAGTTTGGAGATTGAAGGTGTTTGTGGGATAGAGATTGAAGACAGTTTGAATTCGAGATATTTTATTAGAAATTTTGTTGGTTTAAGCAAGGGTTAGGTGTCTAGTTAGGTGTGAAGAGGTGGTATGAAGGTAGGTGGCATTGGTTTTTCAGAACGTCACACGTCTGGTTGAGTATGAGACTCGTGACATGTAGAAATTTGATGTAAAAATGGAGTAACTGATCGGAGACGTTTGGAAATTTCATTATAGTTGAGAGGAGCCATTCATCACTCGTTATCAGATGCTTCGTGCTAATTCATCATTAACGACTGACAAAATTAATTATACGCTATTCTACCTTGAGGACGAGAGTTTTTGTCTTTTTAACGAGAGTCACTGAACTGAAGGGAAACTGTTCCCTTCTTATCAGATTCATTGTACATTTCCAAAGTGATCGATCAGCATGTTGCGGCGAAGTTTTTCCTTCGGCTCCTAAACTGGTTTTGGATTGATCAGCCAATCCTCGGTGCAGTTGTCGACCAAGTTGAGACATTTGCGTTATCCTAATTACGGAGCCTCGTTGTTGAGTTTCTTAATCAGGCTTTCTCGTATTATTTTTACGATTGCCTGGCTGAGTAGCAGAGACGCTAAACACTGATATTGTTTTCGTGGAATTTATTGAGACACTAAGAAAC
This sequence comes from Andrena minutula, assembly GCA_929113495.1. Classification (NCBI taxonomy): domain Eukaryota; kingdom Metazoa; phylum Arthropoda; class Insecta; order Hymenoptera; family Andrenidae; genus Andrena; species Andrena minutula. The sequence continues at coordinate 21,494,566 of OV815994.1, forward strand.
TGGTTGAACATACTCAGAATGTATTATATCAGCACAGTTGTTATTAATATTGCAAAGCACTTGACATAAAAGTTGATGCGTCTTGAGAAGAATATTAAATAGTAAACGTGTTCTATTTATATGTAGATGAAGATTCTTCAAGCACAACAAGGTTGTCGTTATTTGGATAGTTTAACCATTCATTTTTTCATGTGGTGTTATAGCTTCAGGAAAGGTGAAAACAGAAATCTACATGAGTTGATATTATTCTGCTAATTGATACAGTGCATGAGGAATAAATTATTCTCAATGCCGATAGTCGAAGATGGTTCTCCAGCCTGGGACAAGAATTTATTTAAATTATATTTATTTAAAAGCATTCCACTGTTTCATAAAATAATCTACACTTAACATAAGTTACTTTTGACCTTCTTAAAGGTACGTGACCTGATAACAGAATCATATGATTTGAAAAGTAATGACGAGCTTCAATTATAAAATTTTTTTTTTAAATATAATTTCGACCGTAATAATTAGTATAACTGATTTCGGCGCGTAATAATTAGTATAACTGATTTCGGTAAAATTGACCGAACCAGTGCGCCGAAATCAGTTATAGCTTCAATTATATTATCTAAAATCGCTTTCACTTATAAAACAGTCATATCCTCTGCATAATACCACAATTTTACGAACTATTGTATAATTTCATACACACAGAATATAAAAATCAATTAAAAGAAATAGTCATCTCCAAATAATAAAAATGTCACTATTTATAAGAAACTCAAGCCCGCGAAACAATATTCTCTTTAAAATTCTTCAATTACCATTTCTCGGTATCATTAATAGCTTCGACATTATTTAAATGATCAAGTGATCTATAAAAATAGGACATACGATCGTTTCACAAAATTTTCTGTAACAAAAGCGTGGGTGTCTGGAGGATATCGACCAGCGTATCGACTGATCCGTATCCAGTTCGTTGGGACATAACTAATTATAGCTCGTTATAGGTCAATGCTTAATTACACCGCGGGCGAGATTCCACCTCCGCTTTCGGCCTTATCGATCCCTCGATCTTAGACACGGCAACAGGTTCTCCACGGGACTGGTTTGATTTTACCATAACTTCTGATCCGAATATCCGCGGAGCCTGTTGACCTTTTCCTGGCGTGTCACAAATCGTGCCGCAGAATTTGCCAGCTCCCATTTAAGTGTCGGCGGGTCTAGCGCCTTGTTAGCTCGTGGTGTGTAATTGCTTTCTGCGATCAGCAGGAGTATCGTTTCCCCCGAGAACGATAGATGGTACGCAGCTTCTGTTTCAGTTAACGAAAGCGAGTGGATGATTAATTTGTTGGGCACTTTCTCAAATGATCACATTTATCTGCATGCTTCCGAATATAGATATCTGAAAATGAGAAATTTGAGTAGATAGTAAGGCTATAACGAATATTCTAATAATATAAATATTCGAATACCAGAGAATTCAATTTTGAGATTCGAATATTTATTCGAATAATTAGGAGTATTCAAATATTTGAATAACTATGAGTAATTTAATAATTAGGAGTATTCAAATATTCGAATAATTACAATTATAGTAGATACGACTGATAATTTGTTCGCTTGCTACATGTGGGAACTTTATGAATTGTTCTTGATTGGATTCATATAGTATGAAATAATTAGTTTCTTCTGAAACTATGATAATTATTCATTGATTAAATACAGCTGCAGTGTTGCGTTAAGCTTCTTTAAAGAAAATGTCCTTTATGTCAGTAGTCCTGTTTTTACATTCACTGTTGAAAGGACAAAGAGGGATAAATTATGTAAGGTTCAGTAACCACCGGATCAAACGCTCCACTTATATGTAAATGAAGTATTAACGATTTACGCGAGCCAGATTTCCATCGTGCTGGCTCGCGGTGTCGTTCGTTTTCCACGTTTTCACACGGAGAAGGGGGAAAAATGCGTTTCCTCGGCGAGGCAAATAAACATGTGCAGACCCACGACTCGATAATATTGCACGACATGTGTTTAGAGAACAATCCCCCTTAGAGGCCGCAGTAGGAAGCGAGTGCATCGTGGTATCAGCATTAAACTAGTGCACCATTGTAGAAACATGTGCATAAAACAGTGGGCACCGATCCTTAAAAGGAACGTCCTTGCATTGCACAGTAGCGTGCCCAGATGCACGCTCTTGCTTTCATGAAATTCTTCCTCGCGATTCTCTACCCCGAAACATCTCCAGTCCCATCTTTCCCGCAGTAGTTGCCGTTGTAGGTGCATGCTTCAGATTAAGTTACTGCTGATACTTGCTTGAAATAGTGGCACAGATATCTGTATCCCCTTAGATGCAGCTGGAGCTGTTTAGATTTTCACTTTTTCCTCGTTCACGAATGCCTGAGATCCCTCGAAGAAGTAGAATTACTCTTCCTGTTCGGAGGGGGAGAAGATTCTCGGGTTTCTATCCAACAGGGTTTGCAATTTACCTTAATTCCATTTTATTTCCAACTCCTATCCAGCATGAGCTCAGTAAAATTTTATATTCAGTTTAAATATCTCAGGTCATGCATTTACAAATTTTCTAAGTGTGATATGAAGGATTGGAATCTAATTAACTTCTAGAGTACCTACTCAATTTTCTGGTAGAATATTTTTCTGAAAATACAATTCTTCTTTTAGAAATACAATTTTTCACTGACTTCCTGAAATGTTTCATAGAAGTTAAACTAAATTTATGAATTAATTTATTTAATTTTATGAATTTTACGAATTAATGAAATATAGATTTAATTAAATTTATTAGAATACGTTGAAACATTTTTTATTAAATATATCAATTTTAGTAAAGTAAAGTTTGTTAAATTTTGTAATAAACTAGAATTCGATACCCTAGTATCAAAATAATTTGTGTTCAATTGGTTATTAAATGTTAATCAATAATAATTCTTCAGTTGCAAGATTCTATACAAGAGAAACTGTATATAAAATTCCAAAAGTAATGTCCTTGACTAGCAAGCAGCAGAGTCCAATCTCCATTTCACGTAATTTCGTGTCCACGTTGCTTCGCCAGAGACATCTCCAGTTGCCAGCAGTGGCACGCGCAGCAATAGACACACCTATGCCCATTTTCCTCAAATAGATTCACCTCGCCTCGTTCCACAGCGTATCTCGTTATCATTTAAGGATGATTACAAAACGCGGCGAGGCTCGCGAGCCCCATGAGCGTGTGATTGCGCAATGATGAGGCCTGAAATCACTGAACGGACGCGGCTGTTTCAGATTCTCTTCCCTTCAATCTATTCGACGATAGTTCTATGACCTGCTCCACTCTTTCCACGTAATACTCTCTTCCAGTTGGAGACCTGATGAATGGCCAGCGCTGGTCTTTTCACATCATCCTCCCGCAAGATCTGATCCTCCCTCGGCTCTTTCTTGGATGACAGATCTGGGTTGCTAGAAACTAGCGGTTACGTCACCCTCGTTTTTCATAATCACCTCTTCGTGTGCCTCGTTCCCTTTCTTGCTAAACATTCGTGGGAGATACAAAGAAAGCTCCAAGGTTGATGTAGCTTCACTTTTGTCCTCCGATGAAAACTTCCCCCGCAATTAATCACAGGAACTGAAAGTCCTCTGCGAATTTCATTCTATTAGAATCCGATGATTTCACTTTGCAGTGTATTACTGTTGCTAAACACTTCGGGTAACCAAGAGCCTCGACTAGTCAATGACGGTGACCCCATAACAAGCCGTTGCCCACGGGGGTGTTGCTCACATGTGGCATTTTCATCTTTCTGTCTCGGTTGACGGTAATCCCCGTAGATCATCGTCAAGGAAGCACAGCCGCCCGTCGATCCTCCGCAAACTCTTTACGCCTTTCTCCGCGTTGCGCTGGCAACACGATCATTAACCGCTGCTCTTAAAAGGTACGCGTCTCTTCGTACGAACCAGTTTAATTGGGTTCCAACGAGCGAAATTCACCGAAGGATACGGCTCTTCTGATTTCTGCCTATCCTTAATTGCTCCGTGATCTATTCTCCTCAACGAGCACAATATTTACACGCAACCAAGCAACGTCTCATCCATCCTCACATCGCCTAGTTAAACTATGAAGAAACATAAAAGCAAGACTTCTCCAATTCGGTATCCCATTCACCTCTGCCGCTTCCTCCGTCCCCATCGGGAAACCAGTTATCGAATCCACAATCGTACAAAGACACTCGGAGACAAAACCTCGTTTCCACTTTTACTGGACGGACGATCGGGCCAGCCTCGGTTGCCCCTCGGCAAAAAACGCGGCGCATTAAGGAAGAAAGGAGGTACGGAAAGGGGAACAGGGAACTTTCTCGAGAGGGGTCTCGTTTCCATCATCGTCTCGTTAAAACCCATCGATCGACCGGTAGCGTCCCAGCGGTTCGTCCCGTGACGCGCTGGAAATGCGGTAAACGAACAGCCGCTGCCTTTAAAGGGCCGTTCCCGGTCTCCGTCGGTTGCTGGGCCGCGTAGCTGCACGTCGCTCGTCTCTGTCCGTCTATCGGTAAGGTATCTCCGTGCCCGGTTGAAATCCCTTCGGCCGCCGTGGCACGTCTCGGGCCGCCTCTAAAGTCGGACGTCATAGACAGCCAGTGGTATCTTTATCGAATCGATTCGGCTGACAAACTGGAGGATACCGCAAGACGAATAGCCGATCTGCATGAGCTATGGAGTCGTGTGCATTGCGATTAGTCAGGGGACTCGAAGACCTCGTGCTCTAATGGGCATCGTTAGCCGTTCACGTAAAGGAGAGGAGCGTGTCGGTACGCGAAGAGACAGCCAGCGTCTAGCCTAACCTGGCCAAACGACCAACGCAGGAGACGCGAGTCAGCCAGCTACTGCCTTGATGAACGGGTCGGGTAGACGGTGGTGCCCGATGTGGAACGGTACGCGTGTACGTTCGTGCCGATCTACTTGTTCAGGGTGTCCCAGCTAATCGTCCCACGATCGTCATCTTCGCTCGCTACCCCTTTCCCAGAACCACGGGATATGGGAGCGGGGCATTGGTCTCTGGCGCGCTCGCGTCTTCGAGGCACCGTGCGCGTTTTTAGTGATCACTCTGTGGATTGAAGGGCCAGGCTAATTAACCCTTTAAGGGGAGATTCTTGCGAACCGTTCGGTAATTGGGGAGTAATGTTGGATGTTTGGGAGATGTTGGATCTGATGGGAGGCTCTTGACAGCTGGTGATGCAGGTAGGGGTATTTGGTAGTTGGTACACTTGTACATTGTATTTCCTTGAAGTGCTCGCCAGGTTAAGAAGGTTTATGGTAAATGGCTTGGAGCATGTTATTAGGGTGTTATTTTTCTGGAAGAAGATAAATCAATTCTTTAAAGTGAAAGTTGTATCTGTTCTACCATTGCTGACCGTGATACACCGTGTTCCGTGGAATGATCACGTGTTGTTTAATATGGACCTGCTTCCAATTTGCCTCGAATAACGTTCATCGCCAAGGCTAAGATCCTTTCATCGAAATTTTTATACAGTATTCGGTCCAAAAACGCGACACAAGCTTTTCAGCTGCCTTCGTTGCAGATTTATCCATCGGGTATTTGTACAGAATGCAATGCTTAAGGAGTTATACTTAGTCAGGAGGCCGAAAAGAAGGGATTTTTTTTAAAAAGTCGAAGCATATATTTTTACAGAACTTTCTGCACTTAAAAGAGAAACATTTAAAAAAGATTTTGCAATTCTTTTGTAGAAAAATATTTACGTTTATAATAAAAATACGACATCCAAGAAACCTTTTTAAAAACGGTAGGCAAGAAATCTCGACAGCAGTGAAGAATTCTATTACACTGATAAGATTCAACACCCAGCTCGAAGTTGAATCTATCAACATATATTCAAATGAACATCCCCAGCGGCGCTTAAAAATCCCAGTCACATCCAAGAGTCTTCCAGCGGCGATTGTCCTTTTGGCAACTCGCAGCTGGTATTTCATCCACGTTCACACATCTTCCATCTGTCTTGATCCACCTCTGCCCCTGCCAGCCGAATATGCCCATAACACCGATCACGAGCAACAAAACCGTCTCGTCCGAAGAAGCTCCCGCAGCTCTCGTCTGCATGGCCACAGGAGCATCCCAGAAACGATGCCCCCATCTTCACCCGTTCTATCTTCTTTCTCCGAGGCCGGCCATTCGTTCCTTCCTCTCGCCAGCGGACTTCTCGTTACAAACCGGCGGAACAGAAGTGGGTCGTGGCACGGGCGCGGTAGCCAGTCACGGCGAAGGTGAAGTTAGGTGGGGTACACACGATCCCATTCCTTCCACGAGGGTAATGATAATTAATCCACCTGGGGACCGCTCCTTTCAGCCGGACCTTGGTGGTCAGCGTCGGAGGCGCCTGAGGTCAGCCACGAAGTCTTCCTTCCCCCGCCTTCCTTTTCCTCGACCACCGTGCCTCCTCTGGATTCCTCTTTTTCTTCCCATTAACCAATTAATAACGTCACCTACTATGGCGTTACCGTTCCGGTTCTCCTCCCTGTGTTGACCCTGGCGAACGGTACCTGCAAACAGACTCAGGTTCGAAGAACCCTGCCGCTCGCTCGGGCTAGCTGATTATAACCCTGGGGGACAGAGTCACCAGGAACACGATTTCACGAGGATCCACTTGGCCCGCTTATTTAATGAGAATATTTAATGGACGGTCGATTTTTTAAACGGCTGATTAACGAGTCCTTGGAGCTGCTCCCTGCGGTGCAGTTGTCTTTCGCTGGAGTTCTTCTGCCGCGACTTAGGGTTATTGTTATTCTGCATATATTTGTTGATGTAGAAGTTCGAGGACCGGTGAATTTGGGAATTTATCGGCGGATCCTAGCATTTTCGCTTGTGGGGCGGTGGAAGTATTTTTTACAAAATATTTGAACTTCGGGATTTTGCCAACGGGACTGATCGATAGATCCTGACAGTTGCCAGCATCTGTTTATTTAATTCCAAGATCAACCGATCTTCGGATTTTTACAGTAATGTATTCAAACATTTTTTGCCCCTTTGGTTTTTATTTAATTCGTGTTTCTCTCAAGAGAGAGTGGCTTGACAATACTACCTGTGATCCACAAAACTTTCTTTCTTGTTTTCGTCTTAAGGGTTTTCTAGTTTTGGACATTGTTCTTCAGGGAATTTTTAGCATTTTTGGTAGTACTGAAATCGATTTCATTAATATTTGCAAATGCATATGTATTCTTTCTCTGCTGTTTTTTTTTTTTGTAAATTTATGAAATTTTTGTTACAATTGTTAGTTTTCCTTCAGTTGAATGTTACTTCACCTCGGGCCAACCTCACCTTCGTTAGATTGAACGATTTAAAGCGCACCCAAGACGACTATTTCGCAGGGAAGATCATGCTGATTAGTCGACTCGTTGAATGTAATCGAGATAGCCTCCTCTTGCTGCTGTTAAAGGACGTATTTCTTCTTGCTGCAACCAATTTCAGTATGTAAGATGCATTTAAGATAGAGATCGTGTCATTGCAAAGATAAGCCTCTCGGTTTTTTCACATGTGCTAGGATCACTCTCGTCTTGCCTGTATTCTATCACTTGTAATATCACATTCTCTTCTCGGAATTCTGTGCAGTTGTGTACTCTCATTGTAGTTCCCTTAAGCAACAATATTATACTTTTAAGTCAGTGAACGAGTTTAATACAATGCTTCCATTCAGAATTCTTGCATGAGTTCACCCTGACACTTGACGACAACGAAATATCTTTATTTATTACAAAATATTTCTAGTAAATATTTCACTTATCCAAAAACCACTTCTTTTTGCTGCATTTAATCGTCACATGTTATTAAATTTATTTAAAATATTTCAACACTGTATTTACCAAAACTGAAACTATCATTCAAAAGAAAATGGTAATCCAAAATGGGACAAAACTTAAAATCACAAAGAATATCACACAACTGCTATTTCTCTATAATTGAATTAAATAACATTGCAAGTCGTTAATAACCATTGATGTAGATGCGACTTTAAATAATAAAAAAAAAAACATCGCAAGAATTTAAACTTCCATTGTGCCAAGTGACGTGTTAACAGAAATGTCTCCAAGCTCAGTGATCTTTTCTGTCATACATTCCCTATTGTAGATGAGATCTCACATCGAAGACTTGTCCATTCAACAACTCGCATGAAAAATGTCTGCTCTCTCTTCTCGCTTCCCCACTCTTTCCATTATTAATGCAGCGCTTGCATAAGTTCACCGTAACACTTGAACCATGAAGAAATAACGTGGCCCGATAAACTTCGAACGATAAGCGCGCACAGATAGCGAGCGGGCAATTATAAACCGCGGGCGGATTTTTTCGAACGCAGAGCGGAAACAATGGATCTTTTCAAGACGGCTGGGTCTGACGCAACACTTTTATTCTCCGAGGCTCACCTTTTGAACCCTGCAAACGTCGTGAACGTGAGTCCAGCCCCGGCTAGCCAACGTGACCGCAATTAACCGAAATTCCATTCGCGGTCTGCTTTCTTTCTTTTCCAATAAACAATTTTCTCGGACCACGGTTTCCGCGAGATACGCTCCGCCGAGGCCCCCGCGTGGCTGCCTTGGCGCGGTGAATTTTAACAAGATTATTACGCTCGTTTCGTGCTCTTTCGCCCGTTTTATCTTCCATCATCTGAATGCACCGGCTCGGCCTGCACGAGGTTGCATAAATGCGCGGCGCACCGAGCGCGACAAACGACGCTCGTACGATCGACCACCGTCGATCGCAATTTAACAAACAATTAATTTCAATGAATGCACCGAATGAAGTCGTTACGATGGAATCGAATCCGGCTCCGGTAATGGGGGTCTGGATCACTTCGTGATCGCGTGAAATTTGTTTGAAAGTTAATCGAGGTCTGGGTGGTATAGCGTGATTTGTTTCAAGTATATCTATGAAAGTATACCCTTTTGTGAAATAGAGTTTATGAATTTCTATTTGATAGGTGGTTGTAATTTTTGTGAGTTTCTTGAGAATGAAAAATCTGTAGGAATTTAGCAATATCACAAAGGCTACTTTAGAAGGTTAATATAAAACCAGCTAAATTATAATTTATAATTGAAGAGTCTTCATAGAAAACACTGTAAATGGCAGAAATCAAATTCTGTACTATAGTATTGCCATTGGCACGTAGAACAACTTTTATTTTTAATTTTCGCACTTACTGTATGTTCCACAAGGACTCTTCAATTCCTCATTCTAAATAAAAAGGATTAAAAAGTGAAGGTTGACGTAAGCTTTCTCAAGAACCCAAGTTCCAATGGAACTGAAGCATGGAAAACAAGAGATCCGACTAATCGACGCGCGCTATAAAGCTGATTCATTACCACCAAGAGGATGCACGCGCGTGCACCCACATCTACTCGAGTGAAAAGAATGACGCGAGTGCAAGGGGTTAACAAATTGTTCGCTGATCGCGCAACCGTCCAACCCCTTGCGCCTCTTCCCCCAGTGTCTGTCGCAATCGAGAGATGATGGTAGCGCGGGTCGCGCGCGACAAGCGACGCTGCTCGCCACGCTGGTAGTGCAGATTGTCATAAGCGAGAGGAGACGTAGCGAGCTCGCGGACCGAATAGACGTGCTCTCCGCCTCCGAGTGTGCCCAAGATTTATTGCCCTCCTGGATGTGTCGGGCCGCGAGAGTTGCAGACTTTCCCTGGGAGACGTAACCAGACCGCCGAGCCAGCCACTAGATATGCTCTCCGTTTCATCTTCCTCGTCCCCCCTTTCCTCGCCATCTCCAGCCACCTATATCACCACTGTATCTCTTCTGCATTGTGGTTCCATGGCAGAACACGTACGAGTTGCCTGAGAATCTTGGGGTTAATCTTGAGGATATAGTGGCTAAGCAAAGTGACGTTTGCTCAGAGCTTGTTTGAGGTAATCATTGGAGGGTTGTGTGAATTTTACTGGCTGATTTTTGTCGGTTTGGGGGTTCAGATTAAAGGAACAGAGGTATTCTGAGTTATCTTGTTTCTGTAGACGCGTTTTCTGTGAAAGGAACAGGGTATACATATGTATCTGTAGTTTTCCAAATTTGTATTTCAAAAGAATTCAATACCTGAGTTTTGTTTTCGTAGAAGGAACTACAAGACTCGTAGTTTTGAATCTTGAGATTTCCCAGGGCTTGATGCTTGCTTTAATGGTGATTATTCAAGATGGGAACTGGCGATCCGTGGGTACCTGAGCTGGTTCATCAGTACTGAGACCGTTCAGGAGGCTCAATGGGGAGTTTTTTCAACAGCATCAATTTTGCAATTCTTTCTAAAATGGGTGGAAGAGAAGAGTAAGCCCACTGGGAGTTGGATTTTGGGGAATCATCCTGTTTCAACCCTCTACAGAAAAATTAAATAGCTCATACCCCATCGAGGCTCTACATTTTTGCTAATTAACAACACTATGAGCCTTGCAAGTTTTGCTAGAGAAAATACAGAGGTGAGCCCACTAAGGTGTTCAGATTTATTGGCCGGTGAGTTTTGTGAGGAGTATTCTCCCACCACCCGCTGCTTACCTCGGTGCTACTTTTCTTTAACTTTACTCTTCTCACCAAGAACCTAAGCAATTTCAACTGCCAATCCACGATCGTCAGGTGGTGGTGGCTGATTTCTCCTCGCAAAACCGACCTCACCGGCCAATATATCTGAACACGACTTTAGTAGGTGAACATCTTTGACTTACCACTTGTCCAGCCTCCCTAACAAGAATTGCAAGTCTCATACTGTTGTCAACTAACAAGACAGGTCCAAAGTGTAACTGTCACGAAGTAAAGTGAACAAAATCATTCCTACCCAACACACCACCCATGTGCATCAGTGCAAGAAACACCCTTTTCAGATCACCCTCGCTGTGCAATGACCAACAGATACGAGAACCCCGCTAAATAGAATAAAATTGACGTTTCTTTTTAACCCCTTCCTCGTCACCTTTCAGCATTAATGGCGAGCGCTGAGACGACCTGTATCCCCATCCACGGGAACAAGGCGAAACCGTCCCGAGCCCATTAGTATGAACACAATGAGGTAATCGTGACGGCGACCCAGGCTCCGTTTGCGTGGATATACATCGGAAGAACGAATACGGTGACTCTGTGATTTAGAAACGTGGCAGAACACCGGGCCCCCGACCATGTCGAAATCGTAACACATGTTTGCACCGCGAAAGCAAACGGGGGAACCGCGCAAGGGGGGGAGGAGAAAGAAGGATGCCCTCCCAGAAACGTGTGCAGTTTGTCTCCGGGCACAAGCTAGGTCTGTATCTTCTATCCCCAGCGGATCGTGAGCTCGTGATCACGCCGCCTCTCAGCCAGCGGCCTGATAAAACGCGTCATTGTTCGTGCACACCTCCGTGAATCTTAGGGGGTGATCGTGGGTAATTTAGAAAGTGAAGATGATGATGCATCGCTGTCTGAGATTTTTCAATTAGCAGCCACGGTTTTGTGGGAAATTTATACCGTTCGAGGGTCGGTATTATTGCTGGAACGTGCCTTGGCTGGCTGTTCGGAGTAGTCCTTCAGAGGTTTGCTTGATTAACGGCGTAACATGTTGCGTTTGTCGGCCAGGAATCGCGGGGATTGTGGGTCCAGATGGGGGAAGGTCAACGGTGAAAGGGAGTGATGGTGTCAGGTGTAAGATATGTTGAACGAAATTTGGAAGAGAGTTCACAGTGTTTAGGTTCGGAGACTGTAGTAATAATTGTTGGTGAGTGTAGGGTTTTAGAAATTTCACTGTACTTGTTATGTGATTACCAATTCTTGGAAGGATATTGGCTTAGGTTATAAGTTGGAAGGTTGATCTTAAAAGTGTAAGACAGAATTATGTTTAATTACAAATTTGAAAGTAATTACAGATTTGGGGTTTCAGCTAAAAAATATCATGAAAGATTCTTGACTCGACCTACATTATATGAATATAACACGTACTCCATACCCCCAAATTTCTCTTAATTTGTTTGCAAATGACTGTAAACTATTCCTCTGTAACTGTAACGTATTACGTCACACTCATAATTCTCGCTGCAACCCTGTATTTCGTAATCCACCGACGTTCTTTCTCCGAGATAAGTAGACACATCCCTCGAAAGCTGGCAGCCATAGATAATATCAGCTCCCTTCCTGGTGTAAAAGGCAGGAAGGAAGAATTCGTCTGGTTCTCAGGCTCGGCTAAAATGTGCAAAACGATCCTAGACGTTCCTTCCGGGCACGAAACTCGGCCAAGATCGATCCCCGGCGCTCCCTCTGCCCCCTTCTCGCAGATCATCATCGGTGTTCTTATCTAAAGGGAACGGCGCGGCCATTTCCAAAAATAAATCACGCAACAGCGATCGTTAGGGCCTCCTACAACCCGCGGGCGATCGAAAGAGAGAGAGAGAGAGAGGATCGAAGGGGCCTACGAAAAGGGCTGCGTAGCTCCGAGGGATTATGCAGGGCAGCATGTGCTGGTGGATGGCTGGTAGTTACCCAACCCACAGAATACTTAGGAATACTCACGAGAATCCAAAACTCGTTTGGATTACCTGCGGCTCGATAACCGCGACTGGTCCTGCGGAAGCTTTTAAATCAGGCGAGGGCGGTTTTCGATGGATGGGGCTCGCGAGGTAGTAGTTTGCTCGGAGCTCTTGTTTGGTCTGGGCCTTCGCGAGGGCTGTTGAGCTTCAGAGACGGCCTCCGATCTTACTTTACGAAAATCGAGCTTCATTCTTTATATTATTAAGGGGACCCTCCGGTCAAAACACTCGAAAAATGGATGGTTTTATGAATTTTTTACAAGGGGTTATAACATATCATATAAAGTGTTTTTAGCTTTTATTAATATATTCGTTAGGATACGAAAAAGAATTTTGTTTCGTATCTTCAGGCTTGGTGCATTTCCTACTTAGGTGGCTTTCACCTAGAAAATGCATGAAGACCGAAAACATGAAACAAAATTCTTTTTTCGCACCCTAATGAGTGTATAAACACAAGGCAAAAATATTTTTCAGATATGTGATAATCTCTTCTTGTAAAAAATTCATAAAAATCATCTGTTTTTCGTGCATTTTGACCGGAGAGTATTTGTAAACTTGGAAGATACACTTGTGGAAAATGATATTCAATTTTACTGTAGGTAATTAATTATATGAAGATTTTAATGAGTATATTCCTGGAGCATGTTTTTTAAACTAACTCTTCTATATCAATTTTAAAACAGTACCAATGAGTAGATACACTCTCTTGCCAAGTATTATTTCTGTTATCGTCATGTTTTCCCAACGTTCGCTTCGAATGAATCGGACAGAATGCATGTTTTGCTACCAACAATTAGTGTTTCCAAAGGTTGATTTATGCTTCTTGTCTCCCACTGAGACGCTGATTATTCATAACATTCAGACGCCTGCTTATCGCTCTAGCTTAGGTCTCTCGATCGCCAATCCATTCAGTAGCCTGTAAATTTGTTTGGAACTATCAATTAGATACATCCCACCACCGGCCCACGTTCGAGATCACAATATGTAATCAGAATATTACACCTCCGTACGTAGGATTAAATTATCCACTAGATAAACGCGGGCATAGAAACCAGATAAATCCTCTGCAACAGATTCCACTCCACGTAGAATGCGATAGAGCACTCCTACGCGAGTTTCATTGAATTCACAACAACATTACCTTTAATAACGACAAAACCAGGGAAAGGATTGTTCCCTTTCATCTTCGTACCTTCGTAATTTCATTCATTAGGTTTGAAGGAGTATAAACGCTGAACGTAGATCACTAAATCCCATTTCATTAAACTTTACAAGTTTGAACGCATAGACTACGCCATCAAGATTCATCAGCGTCACTTTATTCTGCGTAAATGACACTTAAGAACTTAGACTCTATACATCACCGAGATGCACAACGGTGCTATAATCGAAGCAAAATCTAGGCACTCGAAGTCGCTGATGAACTGGCTCCACCATAACGTATTGCTCCCATATCACTTTATTCCTCATTTCTGCGCATAAAGCTGCAGGCGCGTGATCCAGGCGCAAGTGGCGTGTAAAGAAATATTCTTCAGGGCACAAGGCAATAAATGTGTTCTTGGCTTCTCGTTACAGGGTTCCACGTATTTATTCACATTCCCACAGACTCCAACCCCTGACAACACTAATGTTCGAAAGATGATCTGATTGCATCCCCTTTTCTCGACCAACTCTCTCGCTACCAACTTCCTCCCCTACTGTCTTCGCATCCCTGTCTCGACAAGTCACGACGCACAGGCTCCGCGCAAACAAGGTCGCCAATTTTGTGCGGAATCGTTGGAGAGTTTTGAGAGGAACTGTACGATAAGCCCCACGCCCGGCAGAACGTTCGGTCGGATGCTGCCGGCGGGGACAATTACGCAGATGTGTGGCTGGCGGAGCTGGACGCGTGAGCGTGTCGTGCAGCTCCTCGGATCCTCGGCGTTGCCCTGGCGCGAGCACACCTACGAGGCCCCACAACCCCGTGGCCCCTGTCCAGAATTAGTATGCTCTACGCGGACGGGCCGGTGTGTGAGTGGACGACAGCCCCCTCTGCGCCAGGCACACGTGTGCGTCTCGTACGAAGGGAAGAAGAGGCGAGGGTGCGCGGGGGCAGGGGGCAGAAGGGAAAGAGAGAAAAGTGATTACAGAGCGCGAGCCTCCGGTTGCCCCCGGCGCGTGCGTCCAGCCCGACCATCCTCCTGTAAAATCCTGCCAGTTTCACCTTTCCTGGAACACCGCCCCGGGCCGTTTCGGCCGATCTCTTCGAAGCCGCTGCTCCGCTGGCGGAGGAATGCTGGCGTCCGACGAAGACGTCAGAGGAGAGGATGATACCCTGGTCGCGGGACTAGCAGGATGGTAAATCGGTGTACCAGGTGGCTTCAAGGATCGGGGATCCTTGAAAAAGGTGGTTATTACCGGAAAGGTGGATTTCAAGAACCGATTTCATGGGTATGCGCGTCCCTCTTGGGCTTGCTTTGCGCGTAATCGCGGATCGGATTTGGTTGGATCTGGTGGTACTTGGGGCTGGTTTGCCAGGGCTGCTGAAAGATGGGTGAGATGAGATTGGGGAGCGGGGGTTGAAGCTGTCGCGTCAACTGGGGGTGGACTTTAGTTACTCCAACTGGGGTTTCACAGGTGGGATTTGAAAACTATGCACAGTGGTCTGGGGATATCTACACTTAGCGGCTAAAATTCTCATCCTTCTGAAACTTGGTGATTAAGGGTTTTTAACGTCGCCGATAACGAATTTGGCACCAAAAATTTAAAATTCCAAATGACGGATTCAATATGGCGCGCACTGTGGTCTGGAAAGCGGTATTTTATAGCCAAAATTAAAAATCATAGCCGTACTAGAGAAAAAAAGAGAAAAAGAATCAGTTCAAACATTATCTTTGACTTAAAAAAAATAAAATATTAAAAATACACGCGTCCGGGACGCCCAAATACCTCGAGCGTCATTTCTAAAAATCTGCATAAAATTGAAGACTGCAGGAGACTGCACTTGAAATTTACATGTTCTTGTTAACAATTGTGTAAGCTTTCATGTAAAAAAAGTCCAACGTTAATTACGCTTGATCATTTTTTTATAAGCCTTATCAAAGTTTAAATTGATATAAGTTGAAGTGGAGAAATTGAATTTTGGCCACCATTCAGACCACTGTGCGATGGTGCGTTAAGATGCGAGGCCTACCTAGATCGGTCAAAGCAACATGCTTCTTTGGGAATTTTTTCTAGAAAATCCAATTAACTTTTATTATTAAACATTAGTCTATTGGAAAGAGTACATCTTACGGATATTTCAGTATCTTTTGTGGCAAAAAGTAGTGAAAGGTTTGTGAGTTATAGGCGATGCCTTAGAAGTACCCTTTTTTAGGCGCTTTGCGGTGATTATACTCAGAAATGTTACTTTGTTATATTAAATTTACCTTATCTTATATGGGGGGAGGGTCGCAGGTAATTTGAATATTATAAAAGGGGAGCCGGACTTAAAAGATGTTGGAAAACACTGAGCTATATAGTATAATGGAATGTAGTTTATGTAGTTTGAATTTTCTAGATATTTAATGTGTACGTCTAATAACATGTCTAGATGTAAGGCAACAGCTATGTAGTTCCTCAAACTTCACAGTCACCGAATCACTGAGGTCTGACTGTCTAAAACGATATGCAATTACTCACAAAAATATCGACCCACCTCACACGTATAATATATTTTACTTATTTGAGTAATGTTAAATTCAGAATTACCCATTATAATATACAGTGGTAGGTATAAGCCTCGATTAATACATTTTTAGTTAGTACCATCTACCAAAGAAATACTCAAGGAAATTTTGCTAGAAGAATAGAAGAAGCTTAGCCCGAATTTTACAAAAAATTAGTTAAATTTGTAAAAATTAAATATTGAACTTCGTCGAATATTTTTTGCACGATCTATGCTACTTCCACGGGTAATAATAAATTTTAAATAAATTTGAATGCACCTAAAGCAAAAGTATATTAATGTGAAGTAGCTAATTCTTATTTCGAAGTCAATTTTTATGTGAAATATATTATATTATATAATTGTAACTATCAAAAGCTAGCAAGTTACCACGGAAACCATATTCTTCACTGAAATCCAATTCAGTTTCCATTAATTTCCGACATACCTATTCAAACAGAGCCTCGCAGTAATTGCATCGTAGACATATTTTAATAAAAAAATCGTTCCACATTCCGCGTCATCCTAGTGGTACGCCTATAAACTGACAATACCTAGAATTCAACACAATAATCCACACGACTCCATTTATATGCTACATAACATCACAGTTCTTCATTTCTACGAGCAAAAAGCGTAAGCAGCTACCGAGCGAAGTAACCTATCCACCCCCAACTGTTTACATAGTGCGAAAAAGTTAATCGCGCCGTGTCCACGGCAAAAAGCTTGTATCGTTTATTGCCACGTAATCGTGGATGCGCGCGAAACGGCGCGATGGACTGTAGGAAGCGCGAGAAGGATATTGAACGGGAGGAAAGCCCGCGGGTCGGCTATCCCTTTTGTCGCTCGTTGGAAATACCGACGGCTCTGTCTATCCCGCAAGCTAATAAAAACCCTGATTGATCTTAATGGGTAATAAGGAATCCGTTGCTGCAGGATGCAAGAGAAAATGATCAGCGATTAACGTCGGGATCTGTTACGCCTTATGATCGTACGACTCTCGTTTATTGGTTGCACAAATTACTTCGGATGTGACGAGAATTTCATGATCAGGAATTGGGAAAAATTGCATTTCTCAAATCATGAAAGGTTTCACGCGTAAATTGAGTTCATTTTTTAATTATTTTCTAACAAGCAAGGCTATGGGACCGTCCGCTCCCGATTGTGATGAAACTTTGCATATGTGTAGAACAGTGAAAGGTAAGAGACACGTGTTTTTTTTATCGGCGAATATTCAACTTTAAGGGGTGAAATCACCCTCTGAAGATTGACACCCTCGAAACTATCTCGGAAATTATTGGAGATAAAAATATTCTTCAAATTACAAAGTTGTCTGGTTTTTTATGTACAATACTTCAGCGGTAATGATTTTATAAAAATTGTAAAACTGTTGAAGATAGTTTTGAGGGTGTCAATCTTCAGAGGGTGATTTCACCCCTTGAAGTTGAATATCCGCCGATAAAAAAAAAACACGTGTCTCTTACCTTTCACTGTTCTACACATATGCAAAGTTTCATCACAATCGGGAGCGGACGGTCCCATAGCCTTCCTTGTAAGTCATTCGCGGGGTTTCGTTAGAGTTTTAAATGATTTCATCTGTGGTGGAGGGTACTGATAACGTAAACTGTAATGGTACCCAGCTTCTGCAGATATTACTGGAGGACTTTGCATTTTTTGATCATGAGTTCTCATTTAAGTATCCATCGCTGGTTGTTGGAGCAAGTTTTTCCGATTAAAACTGGTAAAGTGGTTAGAACGAATACGACTTACAGTGCTATAGAACGTCGAAGTCTTTAATCAGATCTGTTTGAAAGTAAGAAGAAAAGAAAGATGAAATTAAGAGAAGTATATGAATACGTTCATACATACATGGGAAAGATGAGAAACGAGAGATTTGAATTTAGTATTTATTTTCAATAGTTACAGAATATCTTCATTTACAGTTTACATTTTAATTATTCACATTATTTACATTCCAGTAGATAGACATTTCACAAAATATTCGAAACGTTCGTTTAATGCACCTCGTACTGCCCGAAACGTTCATGCTTCAAGCTATTCGACACAGTCACAGCAGGTTTTTTTCGAGTCGCTCGGTTTTATGAGGAGGTACTCGGCTCGGTTCGGATTTTGAGCTTCCCGAATATTCGTGTACATACTTGAACAACCCTACTTGAAATGTGTAGTCTGTCCAAATACCTACTGATTCTACTATCTACTATACTAGCATTGGAGATGAACGCTATGTACTCCTTTTCTTTCTTATTCCATCAAATTACCCAGCTGTCAAACTGTTGAAACACCTCTCGAAATTTCATGTTAACCCTTCGTGGTCACAGCGTGTATCGCACCACAAGATATCTCTTTTGCGAATATTTCTATAAATTTTTAGATCATAATAATAAAAGTTACAAATTCGGTGAATTTTCAAATACAAATTTCAACATATCAAAATTTACATTTCTAGGAAAAGACTATTAGAGCATGATTGTATGAGTATTACGAATGGTCCATGTGACCGATTTGTGATTATAAGAAGGTATAACCATCTACAAATGTCATTTTGAACATATAAAGCTACATTAAGATTAGTAAAAAATTTGTTCATTACAATTTCACCATTAAAAACATAACCAACTCAACATCTACCACATTAATCTCCACGTACCCCAGAACAGCTCCCCCAAATTCATAGAATCCCACCTCTGCGAACCCCAAGATTCCCCACAATAGAACCAACCACGAACCACCGTCGTAATTAATGTCACTGAAAATCTCTAGCAGCACTTGGAATTCCTCGCCGGTGCTGGCTGTAGGCGCGATTAAGTGCCGCGGTTCTCGTGAAACCATCGGCCTCACATGAAATTACCGATACCGTGGAATGCCTCGATTGCTTTCCGCGGAACAGCGAATACCGCGAACCGCCAAGACGGATGGTGAAAACGCGTCTCGGAATTGGAACGCTCGCAATTAAAAGGAGGAACACGCGGCGATGCACGGAAACGTGGGGGGCACGCGCAGTCTTCCTCGACGCGAGGGTTTCGCGAACCCGGCGTTCCGCGCGCGAGTCTTACACGGGCTGAACTTTCACCGTAATTAAACTAAAACCGCGACTCCGGGCTGCGTTCGCTCCTACTAGGGTTAACGGCTAGGCACCGCGGGTCGCGTAACGCTGACGTAACGCGGAATTTCGCGAGGATGGAAATTGGATCAGCTGGATGCATCCTTCGTGAGCTGGAATTGATTGATTCCGAGCGTCGAGACACCGAAGCTGGGTCCGCCTTGCGCAACGGAGCGTCGAGGCTCGTTGCACGAACGACCTTTTCCGCTCGAAATTCAATTTTATCTTCGCGGATCTGTCGACGGGCCTCGGCTTTTTTCGCCGCTGATTTATGGAACTCGTGCCTGTGTTTGGTTCGGGGGACGTTGATCCTCGGGATGGAGAATTCTCGGCTTTAGTTGACTGTTGTAGTGTTGGGAATTAGTAGAATAGCTACTGATTGCAGTTGTAGAAGCTGGTGGTTTGAAGGGTCGGATAGAGCTGATGAAATGATTGGTAGGGTGCAGTAGTGGTTTGATTAAGTTATAGATGTGTGAAGTAAGGGTCTATCAGTGGATTCGATCAAATTTGTTGAAGCTGGGTTCAACTGCGAATATTATATTTTTGGATAAATATTCTTTAGATTCAGTGGATATTTTCGACTCGCTTAAAGTTCTCGGCGTTGCCCGGATTATATATTATCTTTTTTTTATGAAGGGGGGAGTGTTTAAAAAGATTCCTAAATGAGCACCTAGGGACTATGAGGAACCTATCTACCTACCAAATTTCATGGTTATAGGATTAGTGGTTCCAGAGAAATCTTGATGAGTGAGTGAGTGACTGAGTGACTAAGTCAGTCAGTGGTTTTTGGATTTTATATATATAGACGAGAAGATAGATTGTACATTTCAATTAGAATACATAATTGCTGGCTTTGCAATCCTAGGTAAACTCTGCTTCATAAAGTTTCTTCGCTACTTGTCTTCACGAAAATAGACGGAAAAATTTCTCACAAATATCCATCACCAAAATGAGCCGGTATCTCAAATTCAGTACATCCACAAACATAATTATCTATTTCGAAAGAGCTCTCAACAAAGTTCCTTTCTATTTCATGAATTCTTTTAGTACCGACACACGTCATATCTACACTTATATCTTATTATTAAATGATTTTGCTTAGCTTCGATCCTCAGTTTGTTTTAACCCACTTCCAACTATCCAACAGACTTGAATCTTTGCAGCTGTGCGTAGTTTGGATAACAATACAAAATAATGAAAAAAGTAAAAAATAAAAAATTATATATAAAATGTATAAAAAATCCCCAAAGATTAAAAAGTAGAAAATAACAAGTATATAAACAAATGCTTAAGTTAAATGATTTTAAAATGCACTAAAACCTAAAAAATGATTATTTTCTTGTACTACAATTTCGATGGTGATATGTCACTTTAAAGAAAATCGTGAAACCGGATATTTCATAACAAAATACGATTCAATTTAATACAGAATCAAGCCTCGAAAAGAGTGATAAATGAAAAGCGATGAAATATCCTGCCCCACGATTTTCTTTAAAGTGACATATCACCATCGTACCTAATTGTCGTATAAGAAAATAATTATTTTTTAGTTTTTAATGCATTTTAGAATCCTTTAACTTCAACATTTTTTTATACATTTTTTATATAGTATATATATATATAGCTTATTTTATGTTCTACTTCCCTTGTTTCCATGCCGCCAAACGACTTCGTATATTTCTCTCTTCCACACATAGATTGATTATTATAGACTGCCTCGAACTTACTTAGCTATATGCTTCGTTATAAATAAACGGTACTTCCCGTTAAATAAATAAATAAAAAACAATAAACTTCCACACAAAAACAAATTCAGTAATCAGCCCACTAAGAACAGTACCTATTTCGAAAAGAAACTCGCATCCAAAGAAACAATCACACACATAGAAGACGACCGCTAAAAATTGGAAGCCCTAGTACGCTCCGCGCGACACGTCAACAGCCTCCGCGTCATCCTGGTCGCGATTTACGCACGGATGCGCTCACAGCCGTGAATCCTGCGCTATGCCGTCCTAGCCACGCATCATCATTACCTTGATCCACATCTACATTGTCATTAGAGGTAGGCCGCGACGGCACTCTTCAAACTCTGCTGGAACACCGCCTCGCGCCACGAGGATGATCGTGTGTCCGTCCACCTGCATCGACGTTGTTCCAGCAAAGGCCATGAAAAACTCGACAGAGGGGGGGGGGGGAGGGGGCAGTCCTCGCATCTCGAAGGGAGTGAACGTTGAAGAAGGATGCGACCTGTCCTCGAGGAACACCGGAGTCTCTACTCTCGCCGACGTGATGTCGATCACAGTGATTATGTCGTCGATGCGCTGTACCGCGTACGCAAATTTTTGCGACGTTCCCCTTCGCCTCGCCACTCTATTTCCCCCCTGCTCGAGGAGGCCCTTCATTAGACGGGGCAGAAAAATGGGGGGACAGGTTTCCTTGACCGATTCGGATTGGTGGTTTGTCGTGAAACGGCGCGAGTTCGCGGCGGATTGCGTGAAACCTGCGGTGCGACCGATGGAAAGGTGACTCCTCGTGCGTTTGGAAGGCGCGCGGGCTTGGAAGGGGCCCGCGTTCTTCGGAACGATGTGGACGATGTGGAGCAGAGGGAAATAAGACATAAGCGAGGGGAGGGGGGCAAGCAGGATGCGCGTTTGTCCTCGAGGAATACGGGGATACGAGTACTTTGATCTCGCAGCTCTCTTCTGACGTTCCTTCGATCACAGTGATTACGACTTCGATGACCGATGCGCGCAGACACACGTGTGCCTCGCTGTTCTTAATTTCACGCACTGTCGCACGTTCAGCGTCGATCATCGAGTGAAACGGACGGGACGTCTGGAAAAATCTGCCCCAGGCGGTTCTCCTCTACTAACAGTTTTCCAGCTTGCTTCTTTGCTATCCACTCGAGGCCAGATCGGGACAGGTTTCGCTTGGGAGGTGAAGTTAACGATAACTTACTTGGAACTAGTTTCAGTTACTTCGTTTCAACTTCCTTCGATTTGCCCTCGGCGTTGCGAGTGCGGTAGTGTTTGCTTCGTTTTCAGCAGAGGTTTCTGGAATGTTATGTCGGAAGGTTTTTATAGTGAGAACTCTGTGGAAGGTCACTTGATAATTTCGGTAGGCATAAAGCGTCCTCGTTAGGTTCACAAATCGCTAGTGTAGGGGAGACCGGAGCTAGCTGATACAGGGGCATGTGAAAAACCGCTTTTCGTACGGATACAAAAATTGCATCAACGTATCGATTACTGAGCGCATAAATATTGTAGATATGTTCAGTTTTAGGGTTTTCGGGAAAAACGGGTTTAACCCTTAAATGCATGGCTTTGTAAAACTGCAACATACCGTTCAAATCACCTTTATTTTTCCTTGAATTAGCATATACTCAAATATACTAAATATATTTAGTATATTTAATATTCTAAATAGACTAAATATATTTTTTGCGGAATGACCCACCATTTGACTTTGAGGTAAAATATAATATTTTTGAGGCATTATTGAAAATGGTACTATGTGCCTACTGTTTGAAACATGATGATACTTCAAATATTAATTTTCAACGCTATATTCTACAATGTTCAAGCTTTATCTCAGAATTGTTGCGACTTAATTTAGAGATAGTTTTTAAATAGCACTTGATTAAAGATTCGCTTGGTTATGATTGACCTAGTGTGACAACTACGTTCGGAAAAATAGGCGTGACAACCGAGGGTTAAGATTCTTACGAAGAAAAGTAAAATTCAACGTTAACGATTGTGTGAATATATCTCAACCATTGTTTAAAGTAAGCAAACAATATACCTATATGTATAGGTTTTTGCAGGCACATTCATTGGTATATCCCAATTGTCATCTGCGGATATAGAAACACTACCACAGATTTTGTCGCATATGTGTGTTTTATTTAAAGAAAAATGTATTACATAAAAATATATTACATAAAAAAATCTTTCCTATGTACAAACTTTAAATTAGATAAATGAAAATTTAATTAATACCTCCAAAAGGGATCAAAGAATTGCATATTGCAGTATTAGTTCCCTAAACTAAATAATTTGAAAATTATAAACTAAAAACTGAAAAATGTATCAACCACCCCCGGTCTCCACTACTTTCTGTTGCCCTTTAGAGTCTCCTGATATTTCTTAATTCCCTGTTCGTAAAGCAGCTTCCACTTTGAAGACAAATTCTCCAGTACCAAAATTTTCATTAACTCTATCATTTTATTATTTCTTCTCACCAATACTGCATCCCGTCTGCATCACAAAATCTAAATCTCGTTCTTATCATTCCCGATCCTAAACCCTTTAAACCCTCTATACAATTACCGACCTACTTCACTTGTACCTTAGCAACAATTCGATCCAATTCACTTCAGCACCCACGCAGTAAATATCCACGAAACAAACTGCACTCTCTGATGAATATCCCCCTCGGGACATCCATCACAATAGACATCCTCGTCCATCGCGTCGCCATTCTCAGCCTTCAATCCCCAAGATCCCCACATGGATTCCATTTTTCAGCGAAGATATCCACGCTCCTCTAATTACCGCGAGCCGCAGATTTCCGCGAAACGGCCACAGGTGCCGTCTTATTGATGTCGCGTCCGATCTGAATTGAGCAATTACCCGGCGATAATTAGGTCCCAGGCTTATATCTCTGTAAATTGCGGCACGGTGGCCACGGAGCAGAGAGGCCCGGTAAGACAATGGGGTCCTCGAGGAAACAATGGCCGTCTCGTGGCCGGCGTACGGTTCAGCGCTATAAACAATACCGGAGAGAGGCCTGGCTGATAGGGTCAGGGGGTCAGCCCCTGTGGGAGCTCCTGACTCTCTTTACTCCTCTTCATCCACCTTCCACGACCCAACCTCCGCCTCCGCCGTGGCAGGTTCTTCCTGAACGAGGTCACGAAATTAATTTTTCCTTTCTCGCATCAGCGAGAACGGGCACGGCTTGCCTGGGTTCAACGGTGTTTGCTACTATGTATTGTTCGCTATGCAATTACGCTGGATGCTGCGCGCGTAATTATAACCGTACGGACGTGACGCGCGTATGGTGGTTTAGTGGTCGGGGGAATTCGTGGTTGGAGCTGATTTTTTCGTGGTCTGGGTGGAAATTGTGGATGGCCAATGACCTTTGGGGATTAACGATGGATTTTTAATATGGGGTTTACGAGCTTTTTCATTGCAGTTGCTTGCCAAAGGCGTAGAGTGTACGTTTGCTGTGACTTGTTAGAGGTAGTTTCGAATGGAAAATCAGAGGTATTGGGCAAGGTAATTGAAGAGGTGTTGTGTCTATGAGATACACTAGGGTTTTTGATTAAAAAGTGAAATCTAGAATGCTAGCATTTTATTATAACTGAGTTCTTTGAAGCAATAAAGCATTCAAGCATACGTTGAATTCAATACATCTTTGTATTTGGTATCTGTATACTTTTCGTCACACAGATAGTTGAAGTAGGATACAATTCAAAGAAACTACGTAGTATCTCGGATGTCTATAAAGTTTCATTTAATTGAAGGTTGCAGGATATTCTAACTGGCACTGCATATTCTGATAAGATAGAATAAATTCCAAACATATACCTCTGTGCACGTGTTTTTATATACATACTAGCTTAAAGTACCGGACATTTACTATTTTTCTCGCTATTCCAATTTTTTGCAAAACGACGAGACACGTCGCTTAGCAAACTAATCCTTCTAGTTTCTAAAAAAACTCATATCCTGTGGACCAATTCTAAAAAAGTTATGCAATTTTAAAAGTTGTGAACTTTCTTTCGTCCGCCACTGTATATACATAGATATCTGTTTGTAATTTGTCCTATTTTCTCAGAACATGCATTGACATTAAATATTAATACAATATCTGTCGAACGTCCTTCAAACGAAAGCATCCAAGCAAACAGCAGAAAATAAAAAATGCGTTACCAAAATAATTTCCCTTTCAAACCCAACAAACCCCCAAAAGTTCCACTCACTCTCCAGCAACACAGTAATTAATTCTCCACCCGGAGCGAGCTGATATCGAGCTGATTGTTCGAACCGCCTTCAACTTAGTCATTCACGAAAACACTTTTCTTTCTCGCGTACCGTAAACGCATTAATCATCGGTGTTGCGAGCACACGCGTACTGTTCGGTATTCTTCGCGTGCATCGGCAAACGTTACACACTAAATTACACGCGAGCCGTGGAGGCAGATAATCTCTGTTCACAGCGTCCTCCGATAAGGCAACATCAGATTACCATCTCCACCGTTGAATTTCTCTTTCAGCTGGCCCCATGAAACCCCGTGCAAAATTGTTATGCATATAGTACGCCTGTACTCTTTTTTCCCCCCGCGGATCCACGGGGAAGCCTTTAACGAGATTTACTCGAAGGCAGGAGCGCGTAAACGCATTCCTGCCGGCGCAGGCGGCGGCCAGCCGCAAAAATCCACGGCGAGATCCCTTCGCGAGATAGGATATCCGCGAAGTCGGTTTCGTCGGTACGCTTTTAAGGTCGAAACCCATGGAAACCGGCGAAACAAATGCACTCGGCTTCTCGGTGCAGTAGTCGTGCTGCATTGACCCGTTGTGGTCCCTTTTCTCTCCGGCTCTCCTCTCCCGGAGGAATTCCGTGTCGTTCGTTACGTGTATACGAGTTTTCGAATACTCACGGAGGGCCAGCAATCGATGGTGGCGCGGAAAAATGCCATCTGACAGAAACTCTAAGATATTATTTATCCAGCAATTCGCTGATTAAGGAAGGACCCATCCGGGCTCGTGGACACACTCGATTTGTATTAAATTTTAATTTACGAGGTGCTTTCGCGTCCGATGAAATTTATTTAGGGGGAATTTAGCGTGTCAATATTTGGTTCCCTATTGTGAAGTCTTTGGGAATTAGAAGGTAATTTGTGGGAAGTGTTGTATGTGTTTCCTAGGACACGTGGGATAGTCACTTTACTAAGAATATTGATGTAGGAGAATGCTTAGATCAACTTCTCTTTATTAGTATTTCTATGTGTTTGAGTGGTATAAGTAGAAGAATGTTTGATCAGTTCTTTAGCATGTGTCTGACAGAAATCTTGAATAATCATCATGGAATAGTCTTTATACAATGCTTCTTAATTTCACCTTCAATAATGCTGAAGATTCTGTGATAATTAACACATTGAACCCAGCAACAGGGTTCTCAACTCGTCGAAGCACCATCAACATATCACTATCGCTGCAGAATAATATTCATTTCTTACTCCAATCATTGCACTTTTTATTTCTGACATAAAAATTGATCGATATTAACTGATCTACATAGAATAATCTTCAGATCACTCATCGCAAGCAGTCCATTAACAGTTTCCAAAGATGCCAAGTGAACGTTGGCATCGAGGCAGTTGTTATGATCCTCCGCTAGCAAGCCACAAGCCAGATCCTATTTTGAGCGATCTGGAACACGTGTTCCGGTATCTCCAGGATATTACGTGGATCGGTACCACCGTTGCACATGCACGTACATAGTTGGCCAGATCCTCGAAGGCCTCTCGCGAAAAGGCCACGGTGAGGTCAGGTAATGACGGGCCGAACTCTGCAATCACAGAAGCGCGCACGCCACGTGGCTTTGGTGCACGCCTTGGCCAGCTCGTGTTTGCGCCAGGTTCACTGTTCGTTTAGGATCCCTTCGGGATAGAAATGTAGATCTCACTGTGCCTCGCCGCGATCCTCCATGCACCAAATCGCTCGAGCTTTCCAACTTCAATTGAAGTAACTGTTTTTAATTACTTTATTAATGAGCGAACTCCATTCTTGCAACCTAACTGAAACTCCAGCGAGCAACTTTGGAGCGTGACTCCTTCGAGATTTTCTACATTTTGTCGAGCTAGCGGTATTTAATTACCAAGCTCTAAGTGAGTAACTTGTATATGCGTAAATCCTTCAGCTGCTGCAATTGGATCGAAGTAACTGTTTCTAATTACCTTTATGAAAGAATTAGTCGTCATGATGGGCCTCGGGTTTTAAAGTGTTGAAGTAATTGGTTGAAGTTAGTCATCAAGATTAGACAGCTTTGCTTTGGGATCTGGATGCTGAGTGATCCAATCACTTGGAGATGATGTGCAAGTATTCTTTATTAATTCCTTTTACATTTCAACTGGAATGAAAAACAGAAAGAAAATCCTCAATATTTCAAATTATTTCCTTCACAGTTAACCTTATAGTGCACACTATAATGTAATTAGAATTACATCATTGCACACATTGAGCCTCAAAGGCCCATATCTCCAAATCTAGGAATGCATGGATATTTTGAGAAAAATATATTTTTAGACTGCACGTACTCTATTGCACTCAAGCTTTATTAAAATAAATATTTATAACAAAATGAAATACTGAACAAATATCTCTTAAACACTACGAGTCATCGTTATCTGAATCTTTTTCAATATCACGAGAAGTGTTCCCATGGGCCTGTGTTCACTTAGTACCTATTAGCATCTTGAAAATTGTTTCCCAACTTTCAACAAATCCTCCAGCAATCAAACTATTACGCAACTCATTATACAATACTGTCTAATATGTAATTAACAGGTCTTTCAAAGCCTTCATTCCCTTCCATCTAAGCCAGCCCTCTCAGAGTTACAGTGTCCGCATTTAACCACCCGTGTAAACCCACAAATACCATCAATTTCAATGGCCATCGGTTTCGTGCTTAGTCACAGGGCGTTTAATCACGGAACGGAATTAATAACAACGGTATCAAGATGTATAAAGACACCGCGATCGGCTGGCATCGAACATTAGAGGCTGCGGCCCTTTCTTCGGCCTGGGGTCCGAGGCGCCCGAGAAAACGGGTATGATCCGCAAAATGACTCGGATACCTTACTGGAGCCGGAGGTCAGAACCTCCCGACGTTGTCATGGGATTAAATGACTTTGCTGGGATCGGAGAGGGACCAGCCGCGGAGCGATAAGAAGCGGAGGAGCTTCTCCGCGTAGCGCCGAGTCATCCTCGTGTAATTATACGTACCGCGAGGCCAATAGGGGGTCTCTGTATCGACAATTAGGGCATTTCGGCTCCCCATTTAACGGCCCCTCGATTTATTCGGGCACACCACCGCGGTCCTTCTTCATTATCTTTTTACGATCGTCGGCGGATCGGCTGGAATCCATGGCGCCGTGAAATTTCATTAGACGCCGCTCGGAACACTCTTTCAACTATTTACGACCGCTACGCGTGATTTCGTTATTTCTTCAGTCTGGACACATTTCTGTGGACACGAGGAGATGCGATTCAGTCCTCGTTTTGGGGTGTTTTTGAAATTTCACTGTGTAAGAAAGAGGGGTGAGGTTTTTCTTGGGAGAAGAGAAGTTTAGAAGAGAGGATTCTTAGAAATAGGGTAAGCAGGAAAGTAGATGGACAGTTTAGCTGATTCCGAAGTTTACAAAAGCTTTGCATGTAAAAATGTACAAATTTAAAGAAAAATATAACTGTAAGTAAAAAATTAATGTATTTAAGGATAAAATGATGAAAATTATACTCATAGCCCATATCACCAGTAGATGGACGATAGGGCTAGCAGATGGTCAGTTCAAAACCAATAGATGGACGGGTGTCTGGCTAGACGAATAAAATACTTATTAGCTATAGTAAGTACCTAGATTAAGGTATTTTTGTTCAAATATAGTTTATTTGTTTATTCTTTGGCAGAAAACGGTACAACAGGTTATGGGCCCAGGCCGCAAATAAAGTGAGGTTATTTCTAGCCTAATGTGGCCAGACATTTCACGCATGAAGTGACACGCGCATGGTGGCGTAAAATCGTACATACAAATGCATTTTTCGCATACAAAATTTTTTTGCGATAAATATGTTAATGTTTTATAAAACCACAAACGTTTTTCTACAAAATAAAAAACAATAATATAGATTAAAACTCTAGTTCTTTCAATATTAACGATTAACCAAAGATTCGTCCATCTGCTGGGCCCCGTCCATCTTTTGGCCTGCTTACCCTATGTCAGCTTGATACGTTTGTCTTTATTTTTTAGTAATTTTGTTGGGATTAGATAAGTAATTGAAAGGAGTGGCGTACGTTCGTTTTGGAGAATAGAAAGGATGGTAGAAAAACAAGGATTGCTCATTACTGAAAAGCCTCGGACGAGCGTATCTCCGTGTCAGACAACAATGGATCCACAGGCGCACGCTAATTATCCAATTGGGATTTCCATGCGCGAGACACGGATCGCGTTCGTTCTCTCAAAATGGACAATCCTGCAGACAATTGCATAATTCATAATCACCAACTACCACTGCGGAATCAGATAAAACCGTCACGAAAGCGCATTCCTTCGCCCAACATATTCGTTTGGATGTTAGCTTTAGACCTCGACTAACGAGGGAAGATTATAACTGAACCGTACGTTTCGTTTATCAATTAGCAAGAATATTGAAGTGGTTATTATTGTCTGAAGCATTAATCAAAGATGCTTGTTTATAAGTTTCTCCAGTTGCTAGAATGATTGATAACTTCCACTTCAAAAGATTCCTCAAAAGAAATAATTTTTCTTTGTAAATATTTCATATCTGTGGTTTGCCAAAATTGAAATGAAAACAAAGGACAGCTTAATCATCGAGGACTGATTTTGCAGTAAAACGAATAGCGTTTTATTTATCAAGATACACGTACCTATACCAAGTAGTAGTGACATTTGTAGGAGGAGCTTAGAGAAGGTGGTGGAAACAAAGAAGTTTAAGGAAGATCTTTCATTGCCTTATAGGATCATCTTCGCAATAAATAATCTGCCAATCCTCGAATTCAATAACACTCCACTAATTGTAAGCTATTCCCACGAAATTTACTCTGTTGAGCACTCTTCTGTCAATCAACTGGACTTCGGTAACCCGAAAATTCCATTTTTTTTTAAAAAATATTAAACACATTTTCATTTCTGCTACTTTTTGGTTTTGTAGGGTGAAAACAACCCTTAAAGGTTAATATCTGTCTTCCTATTTTCCTGTATAGCTTAAAAAGTATGGTAGATATAAAAAATTGTCACAATGAAAATTGAATGATTTCTTATACTCTATGAAATTATCTAATTAAAAAGTTTCAAAGAAATTTGAATTTTTGGGGTAGGTACTGAAGTTCCCTTGTAAGCAGACGCATTTGAAAATGTCACCACTGTTCAATATACTCACTAACTTTATTATTTCCAACGTTTCATCACGTTTTGTATTTCCATTTCAATGACAAGTGAAGCTACCGTGGAACATGTAATTTGCGCCCCGTTGGAACCGATTTAGTTTTCCATTCAAGCGTTCCAAAGATGATAATCGCGCATGCGTGCCACAGGTCGCCTCTGCTCAGAGTCCTCGGAGGTTGAGGGCGCCAGAACCTTGCTCAACCTGAAATCACAGAATCTCTCCTCGCGTTCCTCGCAATTATCACCGACCGATCGTAATTATATGTACTCGTTTGGTATCAGCGCTGCCAATCGCGAATGCATTATTCATAACGCAGGAATAACAGTCGGTCCTCGACTGGCAGTAGTGCCGGTTCATTTCCACGCGAGGAGCATCCCTCTCCATTAAAATTCAAACTTTTCCCTCCGCGGACGATTAATTGGATTTGTTTCCACTCTTCGCGGACGATTGTGTCATTTTGACGTTCGTTCGACGCGCATGGTGTTCTTTAAAAACGGGGATGAATGGTCGCTGATCTGTGATTGTAGATAGGTCGTTGTTGTGGTAGCTGGCATGACTGTAAAACAGGAAATTTAAAATATAAAATATTCGTGAATTTGATGAAGAGTAAGTCAGTGCAATTTTTCGCTACGGCATAAATTAGAGTTTCGGTCAATTCAATTTAATTTATCATTTCATTTTAGAAGTAAGTATCGCACCCTCTGCACGTGGATTTTGCAACTATTCTAAAGCCTATATAGGTTTGATTAAAACAAAGATTCCTCTGGTATACATACATGCATGGCAGGAATATTTCTATACAATGGCATAGCTTACTTGTCGAAATGAATAGGTATTTAAGGGGTAGTGAGCATGGATCAGGCCAGGGGTAGGTTTATTCGAAGAACCTCTTCAATTTATAAAATATCAATATTTTTACTCAAGGTGAGAGGTATTGCATATATACTGGTATTATCCTCGCATTATTTCCAACTATTTTGAGGTCTCACATCGATCTAGGAAAGATTCAAACCGAAACATGATCTCTGTAAAACGTCGAACTGAATTACTTTAAAAAAGAATCAGAAGAACTTACAAGGGAACATCCCGAACCCAGAAATTCACAAAATTCTGAAACTTTATGAATATGTAAGGAATTTCCTTCTGATTACAACGCAATTTTTGTTTGCTGCCCAAAATCACTCTAAGCTGGTGTAATTGACCCCTGAAGATCCGGTTATTTTCTGATTTTGTGTTATATCGCGTGAACTGTAAAATCATTTTTTACCAAATGATAAATCTAATTAAAAGAAGTAACTTTTGTCTTGAAACTTTTTTTCTATCTCGTACAGTTCACGAGTTATAACCCAAAATCTGAAAATAGCCGAATTTTCAGAGGTTAATTTCACCTTCTTCGAGTGAATTTGGGCAGCAAACAAAAATTGCGTTGCAATCACGAGGAAATCCTCTGCGTACTCACAAACTTTCAGAATTTTTTGAATTTTCGGGTTCGAGATCTTCCCTTGGTAGACAAATTTCAGAACCATCAAGACCTTATAATAACACGACATCCAGCGACACGCACGTTATACTTTCCTCGCAGATTTCACAGAATTTATTGACCCATTCACACAAAACCGCACCCCGACAGCGGCAGGAAATTCTCGAAGTAGTTTGCACGGTTTTTGCACGATCGATTTGCGTAACGTCCTGAGAGAAAGCTTCATAAACAGCGACAATCACGAGGATCGAGCGGGAGTTTCGAGGAAAGCCGTATTAATTGATCGTACCAGGATCCTCGCTTACGTTTCCCGCCGGTGCTCGACCTCCTTCAGGATCTCATTAAATCATCCAACCGTGCTCGTGCCTTCCCGTGTCAGGTTAATACATTTAATTGAGTTATTAAGTGGAAATCACGGAATTATGAAAGCCTCTTTGAACTCTTGGCGATATATAGTACCGGCAGGATCGAGCTTCCCTTGGTTTCCCTGCTGGATAGATCCTGCCAGGTACGCGGCTGATATACTGTTCGAAGTCATCGTAATTATTAGGAGAGTGACGAGGACTGTATGCTGATTAGTCGTTCCCATGGAAGCTGTTATGTGGAACGGCCCGTGTTCCCGTCTGTTTCGGTTTCTCATGCGGCAGGAGTTACACGAAACGATGATATCGTCGCGGGATCGAGTGTTCCGCGAGCAGCTTCTGAAGTTCCCGATGAGAATGGAACCTGTTGTCGTAGGGAATGATGGTGGAA
This sequence comes from Andrena minutula, assembly GCA_929113495.1. Classification (NCBI taxonomy): domain Eukaryota; kingdom Metazoa; phylum Arthropoda; class Insecta; order Hymenoptera; family Andrenidae; genus Andrena; species Andrena minutula. Next base: position 21,527,304 of record OV815994.1, read on the forward strand.
TCACGTGGACGATCTGCACGGTGAAAAGGAAATTATTGCTTATTCCCTTCACACGTTCCCTCAATTTCCTGCGACTCCACTAACAGAGGAATATTGACTTGTTCCGATTAACTGAATGGTTAATTGAGTAACTGAGAGATGCATTATTGTCGGTGCATGCAATGGCCAAGGAATCTGCGCCAAGATTGTATCGAATCAGATCTGAGCTGAAGTAGGAAGAAATTGAAACTGGAAGTAGTACAGAATAGGGCTGGGATTATTCGAATAATTTAATATTCGAATATTTTACAAGTATTCGAATGCTACGAATAAACTTCGAATATTCGAGTATTCGAATGTTATTATTCGAATAGAGCAGTATTCGAATACTATTAGAATACCAATTTATTCGAATACTGATGTATTCGAATAGTAGGGTGTGAAGAGGGTCAAAATTAGCGTACAAGATTTCACCCTGACAAATGAACCTAAAGAATTTGATTTATAATTCACACCATTCAAATACAGCAGTATTCGAATACTAAAATATTCGAATAGTATTCGAATACTCAAATATTCGAATAGTATTCGAATACTCAAATATTCGAATAGTATTCGAATACTCAAATATTCGAATAGTATTCGAATACTCAAATATTCGAATAGTATTCGAATACTCAAATATTCGAATAGTATTCGAATACTAAAATATTCGAATACTCAAATATTCGAATAGTATTCGAATACTCAAATATTCGAATAGTATTCGAATTATATTCGACAAATAATTGAGCAATTGAAGTATTCGAATATTCGAATACCGAAAAATTCGACAAATAGTCCCAGCCCTGGTACAGAATCAGTATGATTTGAAACTCAATTTATTAATTGTAATAGAATTGAATTGTTAATGAATTGATGCTGGCTCTGAATAGGATCTCGCAGTAGTGTTGTGGATCAGTTAGAGTCGCAGTGAACCGACATAGGAAAATGTAGAAACTGAAAGTGGAAAGCGCAGCAGTGAAATTTATTCGTTTTAGGCATGAGAATTTACTAATTACAAAAGAATCTTAATTGTCAGTTTACCTTTGGAAGAGGCAAGAAATGAATAGAACTCAACCTTCGCAGAAGTTTTTATCCCAAATGTTCGTTCTTCGTGGTTCGAGGAAGAAAGTCTACATTAGGCAAATACGTAGAAAATAGAGCGGACTGATTCGAACCGTAACCAAGAATCCATCGTGTCGATACGGTTTGATGGACAGCCAGGATGGACAGAAATCCAGTAAGAAGTTTATTCGAGGACAGCTTCGGGCGTCTATCGACCAAGAAGAGACACGCCTGGTGTGCGGGGACGCGGAACGACTTACAGGTTCACCGTGGAATCTTTCGGTCCTGTTGCTAGACACCTTTTCTCCTAGATACACCCACCGCGGTCCCCCGAGCATAGTTATTACGTTATCCCGTGGACAGATGCGTATCAGCCAGTCCTCGATCCATCGTAATCGCTTTGCTCCACTTTGGGCCGCTTCATAATCGACAATTAGGTCCCTTTGCTCTTTTAGGTACAGTTACTTAGCTTTTTATTTTCCCAATGACAGTTTACTTGAAATGTGGTTACGGTAATCGCGAAAGTAGTGGATGGTTTAAGTGGATCAGGCGAAAAAGATTAGAATATTATTGCAAAAAAGAAAATTAAAAATAATATTACTTACAAAATATTTATTTCATGGATGCTAGAATACAAAGAAAAATATCTTGTCAATAGTAATTACAATTTGCGTTACAATATTCTTATTTTCGCGATGAATACTCACTAACTAAAGTTCAAAAACTCCCATAACAAACGTTACAATACACGAGGATATTTATTCACATAGAAGATCAATGCTCTGTGCACCAAACACGAATAACTCAGGTTCATAAAAAAACACCGTTCAATGGTTTTCTAATTATCATCCGCCCGAATGATCTTTACTCCTTAGCATCCGTTATCTCCGTACAATTGGCAGCCCATGAAATTACTATTCTCGAACCGCGAGGGACCTGCGATCCACAACGAAACTAGCCTCGGAACACATTAAATTCATTTCCCCGGTTCAGTGACTCGTGACTCGAATTAGTTTCGGGGTAATTTTATTAACCGTGACTCAGCCGATCGTTTTTCGTCCGAAGGGACTGTCGGCGTTGCGCGATAGCCTGGCGATCGATGCTTTCCGGAAAAAGCTGCTGGAAAAGCGTGCGCGAGTACCGCGGAATGCCAGCTCGAACACGTTTCAGCTTGGAGTTGGATATTCATGCCGCCTATCCGCCCGCGGCTTATCAATATTCATAACGTATACGCGGGGCTGGTGTTACACATATCAATCAGCCGTGGCTGATTAAAAAATGATGCCCGGCTAGATTGCTGGCCGTGTATTCGTGCAACGTTGACCAAATTCGCCGCAGCTTGATTGCTCACCGACGATTTTAGACAATTTTCGTGGATCGCTCCTTTAGGGGAGATGGCTCCGCCGGTAGCTTGTAGTTTCGGGTCAGGAATCCGTAATTTCTGCGGACCTTAAGTGCCCAAGAATCTCAAGGAAAACACCCTTTGATGGCTCGAACATGCTTTTTCAAACGAGCTAAGGGGTAAAAGCATTTATGGGTCATTTCAGAACGAAATTGATTATTTCTTGCATCTGATTTGAGGGATTTTTGTGAAATTGAGGTATTATGTAGTTTATGAGAAATTAGGGGAGGTTTAAGTCAGCATTTTACTGGATTTGTATTTATTTAAAACATACAAGCAAGAGAGGTTTACGAGTTTTGTCTGTTGTTTCGCGTGGCAGATAATGTCAATGGATTTAGAATTATAGGTGGCAGATTTGTAAGTGTACCAATCCATTTGCAACTGTATTTATCATTGCTGGGACAGATATAGTGAATCCATAAAGGTAATAGAAGTCGAAAACGATAGCACACTTGGATGCCAGATGTCTGCAGAGTTGGGCAAAATGTAAACTAATTACAAATTACGATTTAAATGTAATTGTGTAATCAATTATACACATTTACATTTTAATCGTAATTTGTAATTTGGAATTAGATTACATTTTGCCCAACTCTGAATCTCTGCAACCTAGTTAATACATCATAGCATGTGCAAATTAAAGTAGTTTGGTGTTTCGGGTTCTCAAAACCCTGCACTTACAAGGAAACGTTCCCAATCCGCAAATTCTGATTTTAATCATTTAGCGCCCGAGGTATCATATATGATACATTCCCTTTTTTGCTGTTTCACAGTTTGCACTCGCAATTCCCTGTTTGCACCAGATTAAGTAGTGAGTAGTGTTATTCATTGAAGAAGTGTGGACCTACCTGAACCCTGTATTCATTTGTTTTATGCAATTAAACCACTCGAAAAAGAGGATTTTTCTTCATATAAATATATAAAAATTCAGACCATTTGTAACGATAAAAAGAAAGCGGGATATTTCTCCTTCAATGGAATCTAGGCACTGGTCACTAAAGGGTTAATGAAATTTCGTGTGGATGCAGAGCAATTTTTTCTGCGGATATTGACTCTGAAACTATGATCTCAACCCCCTAAAGTTATCAGATTTTTCGTTTTTTACTGTAACTTTGTAACGGTGCGAGATAGAACAAAACTTTACATACAAAAATTGTTCACTTTTTTATACTTTAGCACACTACTAAAAGAACGAAAAAACACTATAACTTTAAGGGTTGATTTCACACCTTCAGAGTAAATTCCTGCAGAAACAAAAAATTGCACACTCCAATATGCTTTACAGTCACCCGAAGTTGAATTAAAATCATAATCCCCGGTTTGAGAGTGTCCCCTTGTCAGTCAATTCCCCCAATTTCCTCCGATAAAACCCTCGAAGCCCAACCGAAACCGCACGGATTCCTAAATCCATCCACGTTTGCCCCGAGGAGTAGTCTCGATTCGATGCTCGCAGGCCGTCGGAGGGACAGGACCTGGAAAACGAGTCCCGTGTGCAGGTCCGACCAAAGGGGGGCATTCCTGCACGTCACCGTGTCCGCCCAGTGGCTCCGCCGAATCGCGGGGGGACTCCTTATATAATTAACCATTAAATTATAAGTTTGGCTATCGAACCGCCGGCGAAGCTCAGCGCCGGACTAGAAGTAATTACTTGGCCCTGGAGGGGCCCCCGGAACGGCAGCGACCATCGAGATCATCGTGTGTAGAAGAAGAAGAAGAAGAAGAAGAAGAAGAAGGAGCAGGAGCAGCAGAGGAAAAAAACGGCGACCGACCAGAGACCGAGGGGTGAAGGGAAGCAGCCGGAGAGAGCGAACCGAACATGCGCTGGTACAGACAGAGAAAGAGGTGAAAGAGCCGCGGAGGGGGAGGGGGAGAAAGGTGAAAAGTAAAAAAGAAGCGGAATGAGAGGGGTCGCGACGGCTACCTTACTTCGGGCACGGAATTGCCCAGTACCGTCGGTTCCATCGGCGTAATGATCGGAGGCGGGACTTTTGCCTTTTTAATCGGCATTAATCGCACCGGGGGCTCCCACCCCAACCACCCTCCCCTCCTCCCTCTATCGTCGTTGTACCCCGCGCTACAACGACCCGGCAGCGATCTGCATTAATGCGAGCGCTGCCCACATTTTCGTCCGTGTCCGCGAGTCGAATTCCTCCCGGCTCGAATGAAATATCGGAGCAACGAGACTCCCCGGCCCCGAGTTGCGTGGAAGTTACGAGGATTGGCCGGCGGAATGCACGCGGGTGCAGGTGCACGCGCGCTCGGAAGTCCGATGGAAAGATTTCGCGCTGGCCCAGGCGGTCGAGTTTATAAATTGGAAGGCGTACTCCTCGGTCCACGGGACGACCGTATTGATTCTTCTCGATTGGCAAGTGGGTAATTGCGCGGCTAAGACGGTGTGTACGAGGATCGAAATGGCGGGATTAACGGCATGTGTCTTGGGATGGTGGGATGTTTTGGGACTTTTAGTGGGTATCTTGGAGGGGTTGAGTCTGGGGGCTTTGAGAAGCGGGATGGAACTTCTGTGTACGTGGACTTGGATTGCGAAACACGGTGAATTTTCAATTTTGTATTTTATATACAATGATTTGGAGGAGAGACAAACTCTCAAACTCTGGTAGCCTAATTAAGACTTAGGGGACGCTATGGTGAGTAGGGCTGGGACTATTCGAATAATTTAATATTTGAATATTTTACAAGTATTCGAATGCTACGAATAAACTTCGAATATTTGAGTATTCGAATGTTATTATTCGCATACTATTCGAATATCGATGTATTCGATTGCTATTCGAATATCGATGTATTCGAATGCTATTCGAATATTGCTGTATTCGAATAGAGCAGTATTCGAATACTATTCGAATACCGATATATTCGAATACTGATGTATTCGAATAGCATGGTGTGAAGTGGGTCAAATTTAGCTTACAAGATTTCACCCGACAAATGAACCCAACGAACTTGATTTATAACCCTAACCATACTATTCGAATATATCAGTATTCGAATAATATTCGAATACTTGAATATTCGAATTATATTCGACAAATAATTGAGCAACTGAAGTATTCGAATATTCGAATACCGAAAAATTCGAAAAATATTCCGAGCCCTAATGGTGAGTACTTCAGGTGATTTAGAGCTTTCAGATTTGTCCTGACATTTTGTGAATGACTGTGTTGACTTTTATGCAGAGACTATAACTGTTATAATCTAAATAAAATAATTAGAATTTCGACCATAAAGAATTTTTAGATTACATTTTAACCAATTGGGGGATTTTTTTCGGTGACGTTATACTCAATATCTACTGCGGGAATTTGTTTCGGTTACGTTATTACCAATATCGATCGCAGGAATTTTTTCGGTGACGTTATAACCAATATCATTTGCAGGATTTTTTTTGGTTACCGGTAAACAATATCGGTGGCGGGATTTTTATTTTAGTTACTTTTGACCATCATTAATTTTTATTACATACTATTACCTATTACTTAATAATTTGTATCTATAATCTACAGTGAATTATAGAATTTATATGGTTAAACAATAAAAACGGATAAGTAGTAATTATACATTTTATTAACTAATACGTAAAATCAGTAAAGTTTCACAAATAATAATTTCTGCAATGTGAGATAACTTGGCCAAAAGATGTAGGTAACCGTTAAATTGTACAAAAATGTGCATACTGAGGATTTCGAAATCGCTAACTACGAATCGAAGGTCCTACTGGCAAAAAAACAAAATGAGGAACGCATATATCAGGAAAGCATCAGATTTGGTCTAAACTTGGTATCCATATTCAATGAAACTCGCGGTGCTCTAAAACATAACGCGAACCTTTCGGAAAGGATTCGGATCAGTGTTTCGGGGACCTTTTAAGATAAAGCGTGTCGCGATGATCCGAGCGTGGCGCGTCTGGAGCGATCCTTAAAGGCGACCACACACGTCGCGATCTTGATACTGGTTGTCTTCTCTTTCACGTCCACGGTGCCGCAGTGCCCATCAGGGGTTACCAAAGGCTCGGCTTTGTCGCCGTGCTGATCTTCAACCTCCTGGTACTTACGGCCATCTCTACCAACGGCTAATCCCAATTTAATGCTGCACAGCTCCCTCTCTTTCTCACCCTCTCCTTCCCTCAGGTGCATGCTGCGCCCGTGTACCTCGTTTATCTCTCGGGCCCTCTCGCGAAGAGAGCTCCTCTCCTAATGGTCCTCGAAATATCGTTACATCGGTTTAGAATGTGTTCTGCGTCCAGGGGGAGCTTTGCCTCGCTTGTAGCCTATGAAATTAATCGAAAAGCAGCCTGGGCTCTAAATTAAATTTGAAGCTAAACGCGGGGGTGAACCGCTTGAGATCCTATCGCCGAGGAGAATAATGCCTGTTGAGTTTCGTCGATGTTTGCTCGCCACCAAAGTGTTTGCTTTTTGTTAAAAGAGTAATCCAAATGTGTGTCAGAGTGTCGTGCAGGAATTCATTTTCTTTATCATCGTTTGCATTCAGAATCCATCATCTGTGTTGGGTAACTGGACAGTTTTACTGTTGCATTTATTTGTTTTTCTTTGGCTACGGTGAAAGTGAGCTATTTCAAGAGGAAAGGGGCGAAGAAGCTGAAGTTTAATAATGAATCCGATAGCAATTTAATTCGAATTTATGTCGTGTCATGGGAAGGGTGCGTTAGAAGGCCATTATTCATGATTAGTGGGAGGTCGTAATTAAAGATTGGATGAGAATGATGAAGACACTATGGGTTTTGATTAATAGTTTTAAAACCTATAGAGGAATTCACAATTTCTTTAAATATTCCTGAACAACTGTGTCAGTGAACAAACACCTTTAATCTACTCTGTTGTGCGATTTTAATTAAAAATTGCGATGTGGGTAGGACTGGAACATTCTTCATATCTGCCACTCCTTACTACGTAGGATTCAATATTACTCTAATTTAAATGCAGCGTCAATATGCTCAGAGTGAATTAAAATCTGTATGCAACTGATTAATGAAATATGTACCTACATGATTTACAATCATATACTAGACAAGCAAATGAGGCCTTTGTAGAAGCTTCCATTTAGTAGAATTCAGAGCAAGCTTGCATTTAAAATGTGACTAGAAAAGCTCACTGAAGGATTGAAATCTTCAGTTCTTAAAGATTAATATTATATTTCCGAATATAGGTTACATACTCAAATTGAACAGTCGGAATTCAAACAATTTTTAATACACAGTGTGTCATACAAGTTCCTAGCATTCAAACGTTGCACATATTATCGTCTGATGTCGTACATTCTCGAAATAATCGCCCTGTAATCGGGTTAATGATTATCTGCAAAACGCGAGTGAATAATCGAGAATTTCTTAGACTGCCAGCAAAAGGATGCATTCTTCATCCTGCACGGCGAATGACGTTCTTCGGAATTTCCCGACGCGCGATGAACATTCTTCCTTGCACAGGAATCTTTTGTGCAACGTTTAAATTTGAATTGTATTCGTTCGACGAACGTTCGAAGTAACCCTGGAAAATTCCCTGCGTTGCGATTGCGTGGACGATACGAGGAACTTTTTACTACTTTTCTTCTTCTTTCAAATTCTAGCGGGGAGGAATTTTGTCCTAGAATTCGTAATTTATTTCGGGTCATTCGGTGCTCTCAATTTCTCTACGGCAGCTGGAATATTTCATGTTCAATACGAGTACTTGTCGACGATGTCTTTGATCGCTTTTAGTTTGCTTCTTTTTTTAAATTTCTTAAAATGATGGGTGGGATTAGATTCGTTTCTAACGTATTGTTTAGTATTTCTTCGTTAGAAGGAAATTGTACTTATTACTTTTCCAGGAGAGTTGACTTCCGACGAAGTCATCCCTCTGTTTTCTTTTATTTTACACTTCAAAGAGTACCTATGCAGTTACGTGTAGAACGAGATACTTGAAAAGGGATTCCTTGGAACATTAAAATTTGTGTAATTAAAATAGATCTTTATTATTTTGTTACTTTAAGAGCATTGTTATAAGATTTACCAATGCTCTTATTATTTTAACCCTTAAATGCATGGCGTTGTAAAACTGCAACATACCGTTCAAACCACCTTTATTTTCCTTGCATTAGCGTGTACTCAAATATACTAAATATATTTTTTGCAGAAAAAAAATTATGCATTTAAGGGTTAACGGGGATATCCTTCAGTTCAGTGGCGCATCCAGAGGGACCAAGGCACCTCCCAAAGAAGACGTTAAATGCATAATTTTTTTCCGCAAAAAATATATTTAGTATATTTATCATACTAAATATATTTAGTATATTTATCATACTAAATATATTTAGTATATTTATCATACTAAATATATTTAGTATATTTACCATACTAAATATATTTAGTATATTTACCATACCAAATATATTTAGTATATTTACCATACCAAATATATTTAGTATATTTATCATACTAAATATATTTAGTATATTTATCATACTAAATATATTTAGTATATTTATCATACTAAATATATTTAGTATATTTATCATACTAAATATATTTAGTATATTTATCATACTAAATATATTTAGTATATTTATCATACTAAATATATTTAGTATATTTATCATACTAAATATATTTAGTATATTTAGTGTATTTGAGTATACGCTAATGCAAGGAAAAATAAAGGTGGTTTGAACGGTATGTTGCAGTTTTACAACGCCATGCACTTAAGGGTTAACACTAAAAATTTTGAATGTGATTTTCACCAGCATCTTGATATAAATTATTGAATTCACTCACAAGTCTTCCCTTTCAAAATAAACCATTATATAATATTCTAACAATACGAAGACTCTTTCGTATCACTTATCTAACAATATAGTATTTTTTCTGTTCCAGGTAAGAAACCAACACAGACCATTTCTGCTTCGAGTAGTGTAAGGCTCACAGAAGTTTCCCTGCGGAAGGTATAAATTTAGAATTTTCCTGAATCCAGGTATGAATACATTGCTGTCTTATAGAGGCCATAAAGCATCGCACGCATGGCTACCAAATTTATTTGAACAAATTAAAGTAATGCGACACGAGCAGTCTACAAACGTGGGAGACTGCCATTTGCGTTGCAGCGACAGTCGCGAAGATAAATTCAGTGAAAGCAAGATCGAAGCTTAGCATGACAGAGGGTGTTAGCAAATCGCAGAATTAACTCTTCTTGTAGCGTTAATGACGGCTGATGTAGGGACGTTGAATCGCGATCTTATCGAGAATAATGTAATTATCGTGGTGCTCGGGGCCTGGGTCTAATGATGAAGCACCTTCGTTTTACCCTCCACTATCTCACTGACAATTTTCATTCGTTATTTCGTCAATTCAACATTGTACGTATCTTGTTTGAAGGCCTCATAGCTAATGCTTGTGCTAAGTCATAGGCAAAGCCTGGCTTAAGCCTCATTCTCACACGTGCAACGCGCGCTATGGGTCATTCTTGAATTATATTTATTCTATAACTATACCTAATTCTAATTTCACGTTTAGTGCGCATTACACATTAGAAGAAACTCGTCCATTTAAATTTACGTGCCGTTTTTCTACTGTTTATTCATTATTCCTTTATCGTTTCAACGGGGCAAGTGATTTGAAGTTCTGGATTAAGGAATAAGTGGACAATTTTAAGTAATTAGATAATACTAGATACTCGAATATTTATTTCCATGGAAAACGTAACATGGATGGTCAGAGCTAATTGACAAGATATGGAACCAATTATAGATAAGTCAAAGAGGAATTTAGAACTGGGACGTAAACTACTTTGGCAAGTAAGGGAAAACACATATTTACACGTGCACTGTGTGTAGGGAATTCAATCCCGGGATCCCGGCTGTTTTTTGAATTCCATTTTTATATTTTTCAATTGTTCATAAAGTAATTTACGTTTTTAAAAATTTTCGAAATTCTCGGGATAAGTTATAACTTGATATATCAAATCGAGGAAGTTTTGGAATCCAAAAAACAGCCGGGGTCCCGGAATCCCGAGATTACGATCCCGGGATTGGATTCCCTAACTGTGTGGTATCAAACACGTTTGGAACAAATATTCCAAGTAGAAATTTCTAAGTAGAAATAGTCACCTCTAATTGCATAACCGCAAATCTTTGAAAAAGCATCTCAGTGCAATTTATATTCACCTACCTAAACTACCACCATCTTCCAAAGAAGAAACATCACAAACAGAACTGCAATCTTCCTGCTCACAACCACTTTCCATTCAAAGTTCGTTCATACCGCATCAGGTAACTTTCTCTAAAATTGATGGACTAGGAAGTCATGGTACAGTTTCGCGCAACTACTGTGATAACGATAACGCCAAAAATCGTCATAATGCCCAGATAAATAACGCTGCACGGTTCCCGTTATCGCGCGATGTTCATCGACCTGCAGGCATAAAGGATGATCTCCCGCGGTCGTTCGTATCGATTCCTGGTACACAGAGATCCTGTACCCCGTAGAATCTAATGCACGAACGACATGTTATCACGAGCATGCATGGAATCGATGCGGGCCTTAATTATGTGCATTAGTAGGATCATTATTCTCGTCATTATGGTGTACATAACGTTGGAGCATGTTGTACCATCTTCGCGGAAGATCGTCATTAATATACCACTAAGCGGGCTGCTTTGTAGGAGCATACATTTTCAACATTGATCGCGATAAATCAATCTCTTTGTAATATTTGTTTTAATCGCGGAATCGAATCGTCACCCTGCGTCGCGGGGCAAAGATCGAAGTTGGAGATTATATGAGTGATTGCAGGGATTTAGGTGGACTCTAATTACTGTCCTTGAAGGAGTCTCCTTTTGGAGAACATTTTTTTCTTCACTGGGGAGAATAAATGAATCAATATTTAATTGATGTTGGTTTTATTTATTCTTATGGCATCGAAGTCTATGATGGGATGAAGTAGGTTTCAAAAGTAGAGGACTACTTCCTCATGAATTTTATTTCGAATTTGTATGATTGATAATTACTCGTAGTGCACAGGCTTTGGATTCAGCTCTTCGTCCCATATTTATTACAAGAAATAGATTCAATAGATCTGTGATCTGAAAAAAACTGAGTAGTGAAGGAAATTTCTTTAGTTTCCTAAGTGATTTGTAAAGCTAGCTATATCTGTTTCTCAGAAAAGTGTACTTATATTTTTTTATTGAGACCTATTGAAGGTTTATTTCTGACATAAATGTATTTACATGTATGTGTGTAGATGTGTGGGTGGTTGGATTACATGGTTTGCCTTATCGGTACGCTAGTGTTTTAACTTGTATAGTCACATGTCCCCTGATTAGTCTAGATACGCAGGTTGCATTCTGTCAGGAACGTGGAAACATTCAGTCACGCCTTAATGTATGGTTTCGCAATTAACATTTCCATGCTAAGGGGCAGATATAGCTTTAGGTTTTCCAGATTTTACTCTTTGAGGGTCGTAGAGTTTGCATAGCCTAACAACATGGTTTATGTATTTCACTTTTCTGATTGCATTTACATTTTGAGTTGCTTATAATATTAACGCCAGTAGAATAGTGTATTAAGCATAGGTATTAAGAACTTTGTAACATCTTTCTTCTCCTCATTACTTTGTTCCTCCTGCAAACAGGGCCGTAAATGCACAAACCCCAGATATCTGCACTCAAACCAACGTATATTACAATCCACTCAAATTCCTATTAAAAAAAAAACATTCACCTTCGAAACTCCAAAACGTCTCAACCTGAAAAATTTCCCTCTATCCCATAAGCATATCATTTAAAATCAACCTTCGTCCAACTCATTCATCTCCACACAAACTAAGATGGCCACTTGAAGTGACTATACAACTATCGATTACAACCGACATCTGCATACTGCATTCCTTACTATAACCATCTTATCACGTCTTCAGTAGGGCTGGGACTATTTGCCGAATTTTTCGGTATTCGAATATTCGAATACTTCAGTTGCTCAATTATTTGTCGAATATAATTCGAATATCCAAGTATTCGAATACTATTCGAGTATTTAAGTATTCGAATACTATTCGAGTATTTAAGTATTCGAATACTATTCAAGTATTTAAGTATTCGAATACTAGTCGAATATTTGAGTATTCGAATACTAGTCGAATATTTGAGTATTCGAATACTAGTCGAATATTTGAGTATTCGAATACTAGTCGAATATTTGAGTATTCGAATACTAGTCGAATATTTGAGTATTCGAATACTAGTCGAATATTTGAGTATTCGAATACTAGTCGAATATTTGAGTATTCGAATACTGATGTATTCGAATAGTATGGTGTGAATTATAAATCAAGTTCTTTGGAATCATTTGTCAGGTGATATCTTGTAAGCTAATTTGACCTACTTCACACCATACTATTCGAATACTGATGTATTCGAATATATCGGTATTCGAATAGTATTCGAATAATATCATTCGAATAGTATTCGAATAATATCATTCGAATAGTATTCGAATAATAACATTCGAATAGTATTCGAATAATAACATTCGAATAGTATTCGAATAATAACATTCGAATAGTATTCGAATAATGACATTCGAATAGTATTCGAATAATAACATTCGAATAGTATTCGAATAATAACATTCGAATAATATTCGAATAATAACATTCGAATAGTATTCGAATAATAACATTCGAATACTCAAATATTCGAAGTTTATTCGTAGCATTCGAATACTTGTAAAATATTCGAATATTAAATTATTTGGATAGTCCAGCCCTAGTCTCCAGCTACAGCATCTACCCTCAAAACTCACACTTAAAACATCCTCCTGAAGATCCTCATCATCATCCCAACAGACGCTCAATATTCAGCATCCCCGAGAGCTGGACACCCCGAAACCGCCATATGCCTTGGTCGCACCCTCGAGTGTTCTCCCCTTATCTTAATTACGAACAGCGCGGTCCGTTGTTCCCCTTGTCCTCCCTGTTTGCCGCCTGGTCGGCGCGCAGGGTTGCAGCGTGTCGCTCGGAGCCGATGTTGTAAATTCGCCCGCGGTTCGGTTGCGTGCCCTTTATAGGCAGCGTGGCTCTTAAGGGGCCACGTCTCAAGTTTTAAGGCCCGTGGGACCGGCGGATCGCGGACATGATTGCATTTGCATTATACACGCCGCGGCGCGCACGCAGATTTATCTGCCCCTGGGGTTTATTTATCTGGAGTTATGGCAAACACTGACCGTCCCGAAGCCGGCCAATAACGTATGGTAATGGAGGGGTCCGATTGACTTTTTTACCCCTCCCTCTTCTGCTCCCTCACTCGCTATCCCTCTTTCTTCATCTCTAACTGCTCACCTCCTCCCCTTTTCACGCATTCCTCTTCCTCTTTCTCTGGCACGTTCGTTACTTCGCAAACTTTCTTCCTCCCACTTTTCCCTACGCCTATCATTCATCCCTCGTTCCCCTGTCGTCTCCTAATTCTGCGCGAGGTCGTTGCTTCCCTTTTGTTCCATCCACTTCTGCGCATGATCCTCTCCCTCGTCCGGTGTCCGTCTCTCTTCCCCCCGAACGCTTTCACCGGCCCGCGGCCTATCATAACACGAACGATCGGCGAACCTTCGACCCTTCGTATCCTCCTACTTCGGCCTCTCTTCCTTTTTCCACTGCGCTTGTCCTGCCTCGCTGCCCTTCCTTCTTGTTCGGCTTTTCCTGTTCCCCCCCTTCATCGGCACGTTTCCTGCGACCCTAGGGCCCCGCCGAGTCCCGTGCATCCACGGGCACGTGGTTCTTCCGAGATCGAGCATCTCGATGTGTACGACTCGCATTTGCTGAGAGAGTGTGGGTGTGTTGAAGCTTCGGTGGGGTTTGTGAGTGGGGCATCGTTTTGTGAGGTGTTCGAGGATTTCGTAGGGAAAAATTCTTTTGGTGTAAGGTGTGCTTTGAGAAGTTTTTGGCAGCTTTGAAAAGGTATGCAGGTTGTGGTAACTTGCCTAAGGTATTCCGAGCATCCATGCCCACGTCGTGGATCACTGATTATCAATCGAATGTCTTTAATTGGTCAGTTGATGATCTAATGAGTGGGATGCGTGTGTTCCACTTTGCTTTGTCTTCGTTCATTTCCATAAAAATATAGGGTGAATCGAAGGTTGTTTATAAACTTTTAAGTGCAAATCGTATCTGCATGTAATATCGAGTAAAAGTGCATAGGTATGGAGTACTGATTTCTATTATAAAGAATAGAATACTTTGTTGTATCTGAAATGAAGTTTAATTTTATTTAGGAAGTAGATTTTGTATGTAGATTTTAGTCTAAACTTCAAATAACTGAATCTAGCGTATTTTCATTAATAATTAAAAGTGTCTATCGATGCATTGTCAGGCGTACAAAATTAATCCATAATGTCAATTAGAATGTTGATTTAGCACGCTTTCAAAGGGATACGGAAGTCTCAAACACTATGAATTGTGAAATTGGTTTGTTGAATTACGCGGTTCAGGTGCGTGGACGGCTGACCGACTTTTCAGTAGAATGTGAACGTCACTTGTCAGACGCAGCGCTATTAGGTCTGTCTTTCGCACTACGACTTGTGGTGATAATGGGTTAGGTTGTAAAACGGCATGTATGCCAAACCTCGCCTATTTATCACATAAGTTTTTTGTAATTGTGGTAAATAAAGACTAATTATTATTAATATTATTATTAATACAATTCACCTACCTTAATATCACTTAGAAAGTTAATATTCATTCTATTCAACAATAATTGTCCACGTATTTGACAATTTATATCTTTTTTAAAGTTAACCAGAAATCTCCATTGCTTAGCACTGAAATAGACATCCAACATGAAACATCATTTCTGTTATCGTAGCTTATATACTAATAATATTACTGTCTAATGTTATACATCTTTATTAGTTAAAGCCAGTGTCTGTCATCCACACGCAGTTGAGTTCCTCAAGAAAGCATTAGATCTATGAGAAAGCTCGGACTTCCTAGCTAGCGCAACAACGAGAAACCGCGATTTTCTGCATTCCGCGGTGCAAGAGCATGCAGACAAGAAGATCGTAAACCGAAATAGCTGCTTCGAAAGTGGCCACTTTGCTTTAAACTTCGGGCTCCGACCTTTCAAAATTGCATGATCGTAGACCTGTGTGCTGCATATAAAAATAGTTGATAGTTACGTAGCCCGCATAAAACTAGATTCTTGCAAAGTGGATTTTCTTTGTTGCACCATTTTAACGTGACTCTTAGAAACTTCTTAGTTCGCGTCATTCGAATTTTGAAAAATTTACAAACCGTGCATGATTTATATCCCTTCAGCCCTCTTACTTATATTTGTAGTTTTTACAAACATTCTAATGGTACTTAGAAGGCAAACTCCTTTCTTGCAAAAGATCGTTAATTATCAATTTCAAGTTTTTTTTTAATATAAAAAACGTGTATAAGTATCACCTTACTAAAAATTCTATGTAGAAATAAAAGTTGTATCGTTATATTCTTTTCGATTACGCGTTGCCTTTAATAATTGTATGGCAGTCGAGATAATTTACAATGTCATTATCGCCTCGTTCCCCTTCAAATGTCATACATGCACTTATGACACTGTCGCAGTTAACGCCGCGACGCAGCGTAGGCTTTATTACTCGTGAAATGGGCGATTTGCTCGCGAAAAGGGCAGCTGTCTCATTAGCGGCGCTGTACGCGCGGCCTGATATTGCTTGCAACTTCTCAAATACGCTGACGCGTCACTGTCACCTTGCTCCACAGACACCTTTTACCATATTCTTCTCTCTCCACCCAGTAACATCTACCGTTTCCATAGCGAAAGAGAAATCGATGTGCTCCCTCAACCACTCCGCGCGCGTGGGACTTTAGGGACATACTTCTGGGGCCTATTATAAACAGCTTTTCATTTAGTCGTTAGCCTGAATTAAGCCAGGATAATGCAACAGACAAAGGAACCTGGTACGTTGAGCAGTAATGAGGTCTCCAATGCGCATGCTCACGCGGATGTAAAAGTGGGCGGAGCCAGCGACTTCCTCCACTCGCGCCGTAAATTCTGTTTAAGAGGTTACATCTAATCAAGCGGCTAAAAAGCAACAAATTTTTGTATTTTTTTTTAAAGTGGTAGCATAATTTATACAGAACTTTTTGTACTTAACAGAGCAACGTTCAAAGAACATTTGGTATTTATTTTGTAGAAAAATATTTACGTTTATAATAAAGTTACAACTGATATCCGAGAAGCCTTTTTAAAGAGTTGTGTTTGCGGTAAACACTGCCATTCGGAACCAGATTATCTAAAATCAAAAAACAAAAAGATTTCGTTAGTATATTAATGTGTCATCTGATTGGCGGAGGGAATTTCCGAAATATTAAATTAAAACAAAATGTCGGCTATGTAAAGTTGAAGCCAGATTTTTTCGCGTGATGTGTCACAATTAAGAATCAGCTTCTTGGATATCGGTTATAATTTTATTTTAAACGTGAATATTTTTCTACAAAAGAATTACCAAATGTCCTTTAAATGTTGCGCTTTTCAACGCAAAAAGATATGTAAAAATATATGCTTTCACTTTTTCAAAAAAATATTCACAAACATTCGCCTCTTTTCGGCCGCCTGACAAGGTATAACTCCTTAAACGAGTACATCTGATGTTTAGTACGTGATCCGGCATCGAGCAAATACTTTTAACCCCTTGGACGCTGGCAATTTTAACGCTCAGCATACGTCGCGTGCGGAACCCCTTTAGTTGTATCTTCTTCGCACGAACTGTGTGCACTGACCGAACGCATATATGTATAATGCGTCCATAGCACCCAAAAGGTTAACAACTGACAATCGAAGACTCTCAGAACCAAGGGCATTCGGAGACTTTTTTGCGGGGGGGGGGGGGGCGCAACTTTGGGATGATGATAAACAAAAATATACCTCTCAAATCAATATACCTAAAAAATTACCTTAATTAAAATTCTAAACCTGAAATTTAAAAACATTCCCTTTTTTAGTATAAACTTAATACACATCAGTCTTGAAAAATAACCGATTTTTTTCTCAAAATTCAGAAGGGGCAACTTTTTGCAACCTCCCTGACGCCCATGCTCCCAACTGACTCCCAAAAACGTCCCTATTCCTCGATATACCAATGCAGAATTTGCTCGCTAACAGCTATCGACCAGCTCCTACAGTCGATTCTGTCATCCCACAGGACACATCAAATCTGTTACATAAATCATATATGCACAATGAATGCAGCCACCGAGGGGTATTTAAATCAGAGTCCAATAGATGAAGCAGATATTCAAAGCAGGTATCGAAACTCCTGGCTGTAGAAAGCGAAGCTCGTCGTTTGGTGGCGCACTCGCGGCTCGAGGAGCCTCTCCGCGATCGTGTCTGTCACTCGGGGTGCTCGCGCGCCGGGGCCTAATCTCGGCTGTATCAATTTTACACGCGTCCGCGTGTAAAGGCTCGTCCGTGTGCCCGAGAGGAACGGCACAGCTGCACTGTTGCGCTCGATCGCTCCCGCGGAGATGACGTAACAACCCGCTCCCACATACGTTCATACATCACGCGAGACCCGCGAGAAATGAATATATAAAGCCGCCTTTCCAATCCCTCGCGCCGCGCACGAGACATGCAAACAGCCAGGCTACCGAGTGAGATATTAACTGTCCAATCGGTATCGCACGGTTCACGGTAGATCGAGCCGAACCGCTTTTAAACGGACAAGGATTTCGTTTCCAGGCAACGCTACTTGCTGTCCGTTCCCCCATCTGCGGATGTAGCCTCGCGTTTCTGATCCCGCGTTCGTGGAAGTGGACAGAAGAAAGTTTCAATTGTAAACCGTAGCAGAAATGGAACAGCTCTGTTAGAAATAATTGTATCTTAAAATTTAAATCTTATAGATGGCAGTGTTGCTCAAAATAGACTGTCAGTAGATAAGGCAAACTTATTGTTAATAGGTATTAAGTTTGTTGTAATGTAGCTTTACAGATATGTAAAGATGTGAGCTTTGAAGTTTCTTTCGCCCACTATTGTATTTGTGAGAACAGCATTTTTTTTTGTAAATAGTTTATGTGATTTTACCATATTACAAATGGATCATGAGAATTATCGCATTTTCATCGTTACTATTTAAGAAGAATTATTTAACGATGAATATAATACTTTCGTTGAGGATTTGAGTTGTAAGAAAAATTCAACTGAAAAATGAAAAAAAAAAACAACTGAATGGCAATTTAATAGCAACTGAGTGAGGGCATAAACTTTGATGAGCAAGTGCCTTCATCTGTTTTCTTAATGGAGGCTAGTTCTTCTTTGTTTCTCTATTTGATACGTAATCGAGGTTCCAGAGGAATAGTTAGTTCGATAGTTTGATTTTGTTTCACTCAGAGTTTGCGCAACAAAATAAAAATCATTCTCGTTAATGCATAGCAAAGTGGCTTTCTGTGGACACGAGGATCGAAAAGAATAGCCCTGCTATTACGAGCTAGAGGTAAAAGCAATTTGTAAGACACACACCACGAGAACTCGTAAAATTCCATTCTGGCAGCAGTATAAATTTCACGATCGTAAAAGTCGTTTATGCCATCGCGCGTACGCCAACATGCGTGCTCTGGCCGAGTAACGAGATCGTTTGCAATTCCCTTCGAAACGGAAAATAGTTAAATCAGAACGCAAGGAGATCGTTCTTGGGCCTCGATCTCGTTAAGTAAACACCGGTACTTAACAGTGATCGCAATTAAAGCTCTGCTTGATTATGCATAGAGTATCAACCAGCGAGGATCTTCATTTAGGTCTGATTGTGAGGCAGAGTGAGTTATGGGGTAGTAAAGCTGTGTGGATTCGAGACTCAGAATTCGTCATTAAGTTATTAAATGTACCGAGGATCGAGGAGGACAGCATTGTGTGACATTGAGTTTATAGTGTATGATAATAGTATTTATCTATGAGAGAAGGGTAGAGAAAGGTGTTAATTTGGCAAGGAAATTTGGTATTTTAGGTATAAAAGTCTGGAAGATTCTTCATTATTTCTTGTATGTTAGATACGTATTGGCTTTTTTCCTTCAATATTTTCATACTTTTTGTGTTAATTGAATAAATAATTCGATATTCATGAGTCGAAGACACAAGTGGTAGTTATTACCTAAAATACTAACAATAAATACTTTTACTTCTTCCATGAAAATTTAGCAACTTAAATTATTTATTAAATTAAGCAACTTAGAAGGATGAAGTGTAACTTAAGATAAGGGTAGTATGGAATTGATAAGTTAATGGCGAATTTCACAATTAAACACAAATATTTACATTTACCATATTTTCTAGCAGTGCACATACGTATAAGAATATAATCCAGCTTATAACAACTATAAATCCTGATTTTCGACATAAAGTGCAAAAAATGTCGGGGTGGCAACAATTCAACGCACGAGGACATTAATATCGAAATGGATGCAAGCGACAGATACTATCATAGCAGCATACGCCTGATAAATTTATATCCTGGCAATAAATGATTTTTATTCGTGCACCGCTGCCGTCATTCGCATTTGCCCCATGACATTTCTCTTGGCGTGGCGCCCACCACCCACGGTATTAAATGTCATTCCCTGAAAAGGACGTGATCGATGTAATCCCAGCTTGCGTTTTGCTGGAGTCGCTACTCATGAACTTCCTCTGGCCTTATGGGAAACGATGCGTGAAGTCAGCATTGTAGAAATAATTCTGATACTCAAATAAGGAATCTTGGTACACTCGGTTCACCAGTAACAACAGAATCTTTAACAGTAAACTAAAAACTGCTGAAGTCCCTCAATACATAATCCACCTTCTTCCATGTCTGTATTCTCATATGTACTTTAGGGGGAGTCTTTAAATTACATAAGGCTTTTTGGGGGAGGGTCACGAATTTCTTATGTTTTCTTACAAGAGGGGGAATGGGGAGTCAGGTGGTGTCTTACGTAATGTTTTTAAACCTAATTTTCAATAAACACAAATTCTATCATTAATGCCCCACAAAAGTAATTTTAGTTTAAAATTCCTAAAACCGAGTTAAATGAAGTATATACCTTTAAAAGAATTTTAATAACAGAAAAATGGCATTTAAAAAATATTACGTAAGGATGGGGGAGGGGTTTGGAATAAACATCTGACGAATTCTTATGCTAGTGGCGGGAGGAGGTAAGAAATCACAAAAATTACCCTTACGAAATTTAACCCCCATCCGATCCCCATTTCACGAATTGAATCTGTCCCTTGGTGTCAAATTGACACAGTGGTATAAGATGGATGAAATGACAAGGTAAACAGTTATTATTCGATATGTTTTCATTCAAATTGATAAGTTAACATTTACA
Source organism: Andrena minutula (assembly GCA_929113495.1). Lineage (NCBI taxonomy): Eukaryota > Metazoa > Arthropoda > Insecta > Hymenoptera > Andrenidae > Andrena > Andrena minutula. Next base: position 21,548,136 of record OV815994.1, read on the forward strand.
TCTTAGATTTTTTACAACTTTCGCATAAAATAAAAAGATCTGCAGGACATACTGTTTGTTTACAAGAATCATAAATAGTAGAACAGTGTAAGGTAGTTGACCTAGTCGTCGATCGGTACCCAGTTGTCGATCATTTGAATTAATATTGAGATTTTATAAGGTTTTTGAACAATATTGTGTATAGGACAAAATTGCAAATTAATATTTAAGAGTCTTTACCTACATATATCATCACAATATTGTTCAAAAACCTTATAAAATCTCAATATTTATGTGATCGACGACTACGTCTAAACCGATCGACAACTGGGTCAACCACCTTACGTAACTTATTACGGAATAACTGTGTAAAATTGACGCGATGGATGGATGAGGATTAAGAGCCCTTTACACAAAATTGAGTAATTTTCTGGATCATTTCAAATAGGTACTCTGGCTTTGATGCCCCCCCCCCCCTCTCTAATTACCTCTAAAGAAAATAAAACCACCACTAGCAATGACATTCTCAAAATCCTCTACTATCAAGCCCTGAAGTAAACAGCGCCTTAAAACGAAGAAACCAAAAAGGGACACAGCATCGACTAAAAAAACTCAAGGCTACTAGCCTCCATCGTCCAGTTGCCAGAGCACACCCCATCAAAGTCGCCAATGGCATTCCATTTCCTCCCAGAATCCCGGGAACTGAGGAATCCAGACTGACCGTTCCTCCCGCGGTTAAGGGAGCACGCTCGAGCAAAACGAAGCTAATAATCGTGTCTGGATGACAGTCGACGCGGTCATTAATTCGCCAGCTCGCGGGGACCACCTAATTGGTGGATACAGATTACGCCGCGAGCCTCTCATTTATCGGCGAGTGCCAGTAGGTCCCGCCGATAAAGAAAGGGACTGTTGTCGCCGTGGGCCCTCCCTCTTCCGCGAATATCTCAATTTCCAGCGCGGGTCCCCGGCTTTTTTAACGGTCCCTCGGAGCGTCGCCCATTTGCATAATCTTAAACGGCATCTGAGGAGCATGCGCCGCGTTTATACGGACGATATATACCGATCGCGGCGCGATAACCGCCAACAAAACTGAGGAGCCATTCACTTACGCGGGGCCTGGGATAAACGCGAGATAAACGATTCCAGGCGACGAATTAATGACAACTTGCCGCGTACGCGCGGCCAGGTGAAAGCTGAACACTGGTTGCCGGATAGGTAGTCTCCTCCGCCAGGCGGTCTTCTGACCCCTCGCGTGTCGAATGACTTGCCTTGGCCGTGTAATGACTCGGTGCGCTGATATTAGCACGCCCATCCGTGCGTTTTTTCTGGCCAGCGCTCTCCGGCCAAGTATTCCGCTGCCGGCGGTCATTCCGCGAACTCAGTTGCGTAAGGCGATTTAATATGTAGCTAGAGCTTCGGTCGGGGTGTAATCAACGGGGTGAGGCGCGAGCTTCGGAAACAGGTGGCTTCTTCGAAGTTGCAGGTACGGTGGAGGAGCATGATGTCGTTGGCTTCGGAGCGGCTGCCAGGGCAGTTGAACTGAAAGTGATGGTAATATGGGGGTGCAGGGTTTGCGGAGAAAGTGGTTTGTAGTTGGTGGCTAGTACTGATGGATGTTTAATGTTTTGGGGTGTGATTGGTGGTGTTTAGTAGGTAGAGGAAGTGGTGTAAATGTGGGCTAGTTGAAGTATTAGATCATAGTTGGTGCTTCAGTCCATTGGCAAAGGTGTAAAAGTACGACTGAGACAGAAAAAGTGCTGTGGGAAACAGATAATGGCTTACATTTGTTTGGTTAACATGTTGTTTTGCAAAACATCTTAAGGGGTTATGCCTACCTGAAAGATTTGAAAACGCAAGTATTTTCGGGATTTTTTGAGGGAGGAACTTTAAGACTTTTTTAAACAAACTTTTATGTATTCGAAAGTGTACATCTTATATTACTTGTAGTAATTATTCCAATGAAATATATAAATAAATAAAAGAAATATCAGTGCTCTTCCGGCAGCGATTTGTTTTCAGTAGTTTGCGGTGACCACTCTAACTTTGACCTGATTCATCTGAAATGAAAAATTCGAAGGAATTTAGTTAGTATATTAAATTATCTTGTCCCGTTTAAGTTTTAAGTCCCGGTTAAGTTATTCCCTCAAAAATCCCGAAAATACTTGCGTTTTCAGACCTTGCAGGTAGGCATAACCCCTTAAAAGAACGAACGAACAAATCTGAAAGATTTTACCGGTATTTTTGTTTTATTTTGTAACAATAATCTGGTGAACTAAAAGTTAATTTGGTATGAGCACTATATTGTTGACATTGTAAGCTTGTTTTTGCGTAATTTTTTGTAATAAATAGCATCGCGTAGTAATGACTGTCAACGCTGTTAACGTCTATTAGCACGTGGTCTAAATACGGGATACCAAGCTGAAGACGACTTCAGCAACGTTGAAACTCGACAGACGGGGCACCCAGATCACGAGGATGCGAGTTGCATGTTTTGCAGAAGACTTTTCACTAAAGACACAGGAGGAGAACTTTTGGTGACAGGTTATTCAGTGTCATATGTGGGCACACCCTATGCAGGCGTTGAAAAGAACATATACATCTGTAACAACTGTAAATAGAAGTTTATTTTTATTACCATTTTGGACATGTTTTGAAACAATTTAGGCCCCACTTTTAAAACCGAAAATTCGTGTTATTTTAAATTTAGAATTTGAAACAAACAATTATTTTCACCTTATTTCAACTCCGTATCATAAAGTAAATATATTGAACATATAGATTCAAGTCTTGGATCATAAAAATCTTCAACAGGTATTGTAAAAATCCTGAAATGAAAGTGGTAGCCTATATTTAGACCACTTCCTCTACTTTTAAGATATATTCATTAGTGTAGCCAGTTCGAGTTTTGAGGTTCAGATTCGTGGAAAGTTTGGGATTCTCATGCAGTGATTGAGAGTTAAAGAACCTTTTAATAAATTATTATATTTTGAGTATGAAGGCGCGAAGTAGACTTAGAGAAGGTTCAGAAAGGATTTGGATCGAGGCTAATCCATTTTTCTCACTTTCCTCGATCACCTCTACGACAGTGGTTATTGATACCGTAGACCCACAAGTAGTTACATGAGATCGTATTTCTTCATCTACCCACCTCAATATACATACACATCTTCATTACAAAATTTCTAAAATAATCTACCACTCGACTGAAAAGCACGACCTTGGAAATCTTCCCTCCATAAAAGCGTCTAACCATTAGTGTCCATCACTCCAAGTCTCACTATTAAACTACCCCTTCATTCCAACCGAAATTCCGTGAAAAGCATCTCTCTACCATGAAATATCTGGCAATTCAGCACCTAAACCCTCACACGCGACCCCAGTGTCCCATCGACCGGTTTACGAGTGGTCATTATTCAAACACCCGGAAGGCCCCTGTGCGCGCATTGTTCGGAGGTGGTGAGCCACGCCTGCCCGGCCAGGACATCCGGGCTACCACCGAAAGAACACGGGACGAAAGAAGAAAGGGAGGACACCGAGCGTTTCTTCTGGTGGTGAACAGCGTGTAACACGTGGCAGTATCTTGTATCGGGGCCGCGATCCCCCGCTGGTAGCACGGTGTTCTACTCTATCCGCGGCGCTGCCATTCGCCTTCTCCGCCGCGGATGCCAGTGGCGGGTTCCGTGGGGGACACCAGGGCATCCTGGGGGCCACTCCCCCGCGGACCCCCCCTGCCTGCACCACCGCCCAGATCTGTTGGCATGCCTACAAGAGTAGATTTCCTGCAGATAACTGCCGACCGCACGGAGGTCCGCCGGTGGCCATAGAGCTGCGCCACCTCTCTCTACCCCCGGCCGGCCACGTGCGTGTGTGAGAGAGAGTGGCACGGTGTTATGGCTGTATAATATAGTCCCTCTTTCCCCCCCGTTACGCCTCTCCCTTTCTCGTTCTGACCGACCGTTGCGCTCCGAGCGCCCGGTACCCCGGGTTCACCGCAGGTCATTGCAAGGTTGCCTTTCGAACAGACCGCCACGAAGAGGCGAGCCTCTCCTTCTGGCGACCACTTTCCCCGTTTGATCACCCTGCTATGCCCTTTGGAGTGGTGCCGGCGCGGCCAGGCAGCCGGGAGGTTGGAGGTGAGACTGGGGAAGAGGTCGATGCGCTTCGAGGTCGGGCTTTTTCTCTGGCGACCGTGGATGGGTGCCGGGTGTTTGGTGTGGGTGGACGAAGGGTGACGCGAGGACTGGTCGGGATTAGCTTGTGGATTAGGGAACACACGTCTGGGTTTATGAAGCTGTTTGGGTCTGTTTGAGATTGCTGATTGGTTGGTGGTTTCGATTCGGCTGAGAGTTGCTCAGATTGATACGGTTGATGTGGGAATCTTCTCTCCAGAGTGCTGAGTGAATTGACTGCTCGTCAGTATCAGTGATAAAGTTGCTTTTAAAGGTCGTTATTGCTAGTTCTTATATTGAGTAGCATATAACAGCACTTGGTTCCTCAATGTGAGTTAAGATTGAAGTACACAATTCCTATTTTCAGTAGCTGGGGTGGTTAACATAAACGTTTATGATGATCACATTGCATACAGTTAAGCCAATGGAAATATTTATGAAACATATTTACATTTAGGTCTCTTAAGTCTTCCAGGTGTATGTTTTGTGCTTCTAAGAAAGTATTCCACTATTTTACTGAAATTGGTCCCAAATCTCCAAGCAACGCCAATTACAGCGGAGAAGAACATTCCTGTATCTATCACCTGGTTTACAGAGATCTGATTTCAATTTTAAAGATGGCAATAATTCGACTAATGCATCAGGAGATAGTCAATAACACTTCCCAAGAACTTGTCTACCTACGGAAATTCTAACTTATCAAACCCAAGTTAGACATTTTCCCGAATCTCAGGTACCAACACAATTTTCACGGAACCTCTGATCAGTTGACCCGCCCCACAAAGCGTCCACTCTGCCCCAGTTCTCGGCAATCAGCATGCAGCACCTCGCGAGCGAAACAAACAAATTACGAAACTGCTTTTCCTTTCACGGGAGCACGTTCTTCGCGGCAAAAATTCCGATCAAACAGATTTCCTCACCGTTGGCTGCAGGCTATCATTTCCCTCGATCTCCAGGCGGCTTTCCGCGCCGCTTTTCGTCGACTGGCGCACGCACAGCCTCGTAGCCAGCTGACCCTGAACTTTCTAAGCTAATTTAAATTCTCCAACGGTGCTCGTAGGTGCGTTCAGACCTTTACTCCCGACCTCGACCGTCTCACTTCCGGTGAAAACTCCCGATGGGGGTCTGCTCACCTCTCGCCGGCTGGCTACCAAAATACGCTGACAACCATCTGTCGTACCGGTGAAAAAATCGAGAAGACGGATGCTGGACTTTAAAGCGACTAATTCCTCCGTGGCCCGACACGGGGACAGGTAATTACAAGCTGTCGTTCGCTAGGAACCTTAATTCCTCACGCACCCGTATTTTTCATTCCACCCCGAGGCACCAGTTCTGATTTATAGTCAGCTTTGGAGACAAATTAACGGCTTCGCGTCTTATTCCTGTGTCTCCAGACGCTCATATTTTATCCGAGTTCGTGGAATTTTGTCGTCAACTTATAGTCAAATGTGTCCTCGGAGACACTGCTTAGAGATTGACAATCCTGTCAGCGGGTTGTACAGTTAAAACGGTATAGCCAGGAAAGTGGTAGTATTATTAGATGAGTTTACCTCATTGGTTCCACGTTCAGTCTTGAAAGTTTCTTGATTTAAAAACTGTTTTACGATCTGCATTTTGATATCGATGGATTTTTCGATACCAGGGTATGTTTCTTCCTCGAACTTTCTGCAGATCGATCAGAAGCATGGGGAAATAGTGATTCGAAGAAGCTGATCACCGCTACGGGGCCCACACGGCCGAGGCAACGTGTATTCGACTATCTCGCAGCGTTTCGCCGAGGATCAAATCGCGTACTACGGTATTACGGGTTTAATCGCCGTCATCGACTGATCGATGACGATATGCCTGGAGCCAGCTCGACCCAGGAATCCTACATGTGTTGTGTCGACAACGTGTGTTCGTGCGTTATCGATCACCGTTGGAGAAGCAACGTTAACTTGCCTGGCTCTCTGTGTACCTCTTGGCAAAAGCACGCGAAGCGGTGCGGCGCGTTTCGCGAGATTGAGCCAACCGATCGTGTACGAAATAGGCCTACTCATTCGTCTACCTCGCGGATTCTCATATTCGTGACGCGTCGAGGCAGCGTGTTATCGATTTATAGGGCTGTTGGGATGGAGGTGTGCCTCCAGAGGATCGTGAGGATGATAATGTGTGAGATGGAAATGAGAGTGATCTGCACACTGTTTCCACGACATGGAAGAAGATCGGAGAAGTACTCACCTCTCGTGAGCAGCTGCACGCGTAGCTGGCATCATCCGGAGCGTACAAGATGTTGTGTGCAATTAATTAACGGAGACACTGGTTACTAATTTAATACTGTTCCAAACACTCCATGCATGTTTTTAAATTAGTCAATTAGAAAGATCCTATGTTTTATAGAGTTTAACTGCAGCTGAAGATCTCAAATTTAAGGTATCAAATTTACAAAAAGTGAGACCGTGGAGCTTCAGATATCTCATGAAAGTGTCTCATCGTCTTATTTTCAATTGGCGGCATTATTAAAATCACAGTGATTTTTCATGGCGATTAAAATAGGATTTTCTGTGTCTGAGGATGCATATAAATATCCCGTTTAATTAATTAACGAAGGCACTAACAGTTCGTTAGTCACAGACGGGGGTAACAATACAGAAACCAGTATCAGTTGATCCTCACGAAGGTAACTGGGTAGATGTCCCTATTACTGTCATTGTCCCTATTACTGCCACTTCATTTATTTTTCTTAATAAAAATGTAACGTATAAAGAATAATGCACAACAATAATATTATTATTAAATTGGGACTCTTCTGATTATTATTAATAATATTGTTGTACACTATTCTTTATATGTTACATTTTTACAAATTAAAATAAATAAACTGTCCGTAATAGGGACACTGACAGTAATAGGGACATCTACCCTACACCTGAATATCTCAACTAGTACCAATTGTAGCAAAAACAGACTATGAAAGTTTCAGATATTTCATGAAAGGATTGCTTCTTTAGCAAATGAGAAGAGGGTGTGTTGCTGTTGATTGGAGGCATTGTTAAAGCCATTGAAATTTGATTTTGTTTGTCTAAGCGTGCTGCACGAGCATGGTTGGTCCCTTTTGGCCTGCATTTCTCTGGAACAGTTAATTTCATGGGTTCACGATTGTCCAGGCCGCGCACTGCAGGGAAACACGATTTGCGAGCGGTACGAATCAGACCGATTTATCGGCGCCAGTTTATCGCGGGCTGCACTTTAATAACGAGTTATGGCGGAGGACCAAGCCGCGAAAGAGACAGGCATTTATCAGGGGTTTAGCCAATAATAGAACCCGCCGTTTCGTGGGCAATGTGCGGAGGCGGCAATTTGTAACAATGCTGGGTAATAATGTGTAACCACCCACGTTACCTATGTTTCATTCCTTCCTCCCTTTACGCGTATTTGATAACTTTAGAAATAACAATTTCAGGATCTAGCATTTTAGCGATGAGTTTGGGCGTGACTTCCAGTTTAATAGTTTTTGTGGTAGGTTGGTTGGATCGTTGTAGTGATTCATTGACTCGTTCTACTGATTCGATCACACGCGAGTCTGATTAGAGATGATAGATTTGAATTAGAGATTAAAGATTTGAAGATTATCTGTTTCATGTGAAAATTGAATTTGGGTAAATTAGGTGTGTATTCTTGAGCCACTTATTTAACCCTTCGTGGACACACGGGGTGTGTCGCACCCCGCGAAATTCACTTTCCTTTCCCAATTTTTCGGTAAATTGCTGGACCTTAATATTAAAATTGAAAAATTTTACGAATTTTAACTATGAAATTGTTTTTTTCACAAGAATTTTTTTTTAAATACATATCTCAACATATCAAAATTTAAATTTCCAGAAAGACACTATTAGAGCATGATTGTATAGGTATTGCGAATGTACAATTATCACTCAAAAGTTAAAAAATTGAAAAATACGAAAATGTTAACTGAAAAGTGACGCTGGGCTGAAGTGACCAATTTGTGATTATACAGTGTGACCACGAAGGGTAAAAAATACTTCCAGAAATGTGGAATCTGCAATAGCAATCAAATTTGATCAATTTCCCAAGTTCCAAGATCGATTCATCGGAACTCATTTATTTTTCTCAACCCTCATCACCTGTTTTCAGTAGTGACCAATGAACGAGACCCCCATTTATCACGGTCTCGTTATCGAAATGACCTTTCGCGCATTTTTCCTCCAGATACTTTCTCCGATTGTTCCACCGGGCAGGAGCTCTAACGATCTATTCGGTTCACGTGGCTTGGCTTATCGATTTCTTGAAACGACATATACGAACGGCAGATAGCCCCAGGTGATTCGAAATCACGCCCGGAGACACGATCTAAGAGAGTATCGCGGGGTCGGGCAATTTCCTTCGTACTGTATCGTAATAGCGTCGTGGCGCCATTGGCAGCGGACACGATCGGCCACGACTCCGCTGCCGATAGCGGCTCCGATCGGTGGCAATTTAAATTCTAAACGCGGCTCTTTTTGCTCGCCGAGAGGAGACACGGCTCTTTTTGATCGCCGAGAGGAGACAGGGAGATAAGGGCGCGGTTGAAATCTTCTTCTTTTGGTCCCGTTGGATGTGGGGATCCGGGGTGTTCGATAAATATCGGCGAGTTCGCTGAATAAGTAGTCGGCGTTGACGATAAGAGGTCTGTGGACTAAGTTCCCGTACATTTTATACGGGACTATTCCATTTTACGTTTTGGGGAATTGAAACTTGTCATCCTGTTGAATGTTTTGATTAAGCTTCCTTTCATGTTACTTGGGAGGGTGTGTGAAGAGGATACAGTGTTTTTTTGGTTGGTGGTGCAATAATGTGACTTTGCACGATATAATTCAGGTTGGATTTAGTTGTTAGATGACAGTTTTACTGAACTGATGCGCTATCTAGAGGTACTCGTGAAAATAGTGACCATTACATTTTTCACACTTCTCGAAAGTTACCGGAATATATAGACGCGAAAAATATGGAATGCTACTGTTTTTATTAACTACGCAAACTTTTACTGAAATTAGTAGGGAAGAGTATATATGTATGTTGCTCAATTTGAGCAAAATATGTGTAGTTTGTTGTTCAATTCTTTTAATAACATTTTTTTCAGTCATTTCGTGTGTATTTTCTAAAGTTTTCGCTTATTATTTATTATATAGGAAGGGCCAAACTATATTTTGGCATATTTGTTATTAAGTAATTAATTCAAATAAAAATGAAAAAAAAAATTGGAAACAGAATAACATATCAACTAGCCTCAGTCTCCCCTACTTGCTTAACTTCCATAACAACATCAAGCCAGCTTCAAATATTCCATTCAATTCAAATTAAGGTCCCCCGATAAAATTGTGAAATAATTTCTGCAGGCAACATCCTCCAACTCAGCTCCCGAATTCCTCCGAAAAAGGCCGTCCAAGAAATTCAAACTGTCGACTGCCTCGAAACCACATCCCGCTAATTAAGAGTTAGCCGTCACTGGCTACCGCTCTGCAGCCACCACAAAATCAAAAACTTGTGGCGCGACTCGCCCTGCATTCCGAGTCCAACTCGAAGGAGGTTATCGGCCAGCCTTCCATGTTCAAGAATCCACTTGTCAGGACCGTCGATTCGCAGTTTATCTCGCCCGAATCATCCAGCCCCGTCCCATATAAAACGGCGCTACGTTTCAGCGTGGTTGCATGGGCGTCTATACCGGAAATCGTCGAACGAATCCACCGTCTGCGCCGTGTACCATCTTGTTCCCTTCGAGAGGGTCCGCAGACATAAAGAGACCGGTGGCTTCGTGACAGCGAGCGTGGCTTCATTACTGAGAAACCTGTTAGTTATGCTAATATCGGCTTACAAACCCTTCATTATTGTTGATGAGCAATTAATACGCCCGGCTGCTTGTCGGCCGCCGGTGCTAATGCACTCTAAATGTCTCTCAATTACATGGCGACACGACTGTGGTCCACGAGGACGGTCATCGCCGAGCCCCAAGCTTTCTTGTTAGCGTACCTTTTCACGGTGTTTTCGTTTAATGCGGAGTTAGTAGCCTCGTTGCGAGGGAATTTACGCGATTCTGCCATGTGGGGAGCGACGCAGAGAGGGATTAATTGCCCAATGGCAGAGCAACGTTATGGATTTATTAAGAGGCTAAGTAATTGGGTAGAGATTTGCTGTTTTGGTTTACTTTTCAGTTTCGTGTTGGGTATCTACTCGAGGGAATGGGGTAGAAGCTTTAACACAGAGAATGTAAAATAATAGTTTTTAATGTTCAAAGGACTGAATTACTTTCGTGATGTTGTTTGTGAACTTTTTTTGTCTCAAAAAGAATGTGTTTATTAAATTTAAGTTTTTCCTATTTATTAATACGCGCTTTGAGAATACAAAAATTATTTGTTTCATATTTTGTAATGCTTGTTTGAGCCAAAATAAGTGGGTGTGATATGCGCCGTAAAATAAAAAACGCCTCGACTGCGTGGTCGATTTTAGAGGGACCGTGTGTCTGAAAAAGAAACCCAAAATGATTTATAATCCGTATGACTGTCGCTATGGTAGGGACTAAGATTAATTAGATTGATGAAGAATTAACAGAATGGCCGATGTCCTTAGTTAAAGTATGTTAAACTATCGAAAGTTAAACTATCGAAGTTAAACTATCGAAATTAGCTAAATTTTTTAATCATTCTGCGATGCAAAAAATGAAGAAAACAACGGTTATTTCACCCTAATCCCTAAACAGAAGCTTCCAACTATTCATTACCTATACAATATCGTCGAGCAGCATTTCTCCAATAAGCGAAGCTTCACATTTTCAAATCTTCTCCACACGATACCCTTTATCAGGTTCGCGCTGGCTTCCCACAGGTTCGAAGCGCTCGCGAACATTAGAAGCTCACATAAGTCTGGTCTCTAGCGCGACAGACCGTTCTCCACGAGTTCCTCCGCGACACGACTGCGCCTATCTAAATAACTTCATATCTCCTCGGGCTTGACTCGCGGTGAGCCGAGTTATCCGGCTTTAATTACTCCTGCGTTCGGTATCGTTACGTGCGCGGGACAAAATAATAATTAAAACGCGAGTAAATACCGCCAGTAACGAGCTGGGCGTGTGTGCACGTAGAGAGCACTCGGGGCTACGCTCCAAATAAGATAAAAGGGCCAGGCGACCGAGGAAATCGGTGATAACAGTGTTTCAGCGTACCCTGGGACAGGGAGGCGAAGCTCGCGCGGGAAATAGAAGCTCACGGGGCTGTAAACTGGGCGTGGTTGTGTGGTTGATTGCGCTTCGCTGCAAAACGACCAAACGGTAGGGAATATTATTAGCGGATGATTGCGAGTATCAGCGAGCGGGTCTCAACGTTTTGCACTTTGAATCTCCCGCGGTAGGAGCCTGTTGTCAGCTCTGATTAGTTTTCCCTTGGCGCTCGGGGAGTCGATAACGCGTTCGATATACGCGAGATTAAATGAAGTGGTCCCGCGAGATTGCATCCTTCAGTGTGATTTACGCCAGGCTTGGCTTTTACTGTGGTGCACAGAGGGGTGGGGGTGATTGGGGTGAGCGGAGGATAGAAGGGGGTGGAATAAGGATACCATAAGGTAGATTTATATGCAACGGAAGGGTTGTAGAATGAAGATAAAGGGATGGGTAGGGTGAGGATTGGAAAGATGTTTGATAGGTATAGACTAGTTGTAGCTGCTAAAACAGAGTAGCAAACTGATGAGTATAGAATCATTGTAGGTGTGTCAGAGTGAGTGAAGTGGAATAAGGGTGCTTATTGCTTCTAATGAAATGGAGGAAGAATGCGAGAGATGGCACGAGATAGTCGATTGACCCCTCGATCGATCTTCCTAGTGTTCGTACAGAAGCATGCATCCGAGGAGCAGAAACGTTCAAGGAACTCGGAGTATGAATCACAGTCGAGTGCATTCAGGGCAGAGGAATTGAGAGAAAGAAGGAAAGGAATCTGAGGATAAACGTCGCGATGGGTGCGGTCCTGTGAGGCGTGCTTTTGGTTAAAGTTCAATGCTGAAGAAGTGGAGAGTGGGAAGGGAGAAGAAGATATGAAGAAGTGATTGGAGGAACAAGATTCAGTGATATTCGATGGAATTGGAGAAATGGATGACAGGGATGTGATCCTTTGCTTGGTGACTTGAAACAGGTAGCTTGTTAATGATATTGGCATGCACAATTTATGAAATTGTGAAGAACTAGGGTAAAGGACCCAATTACTGACACCTAACCAATTACTGTCACCTTAAGCTATTTTAATTAAAATAACGAATAAATAAACGTTTTAAAGTGATACACAAAAAGAATTATGTATTTCAACCAATAATCTATACTCTATAGATTATATTCTATAGTTTGTTTATTTGTTATTTTAACTAAAATAGCTTTAGATGACAGTAATTGGTTAGGTGTCAATAATTGGGTCCTTTACCCTACTTATTCAGAGAATCAGGCGTAAAGAAATGAAAACGGGGGTTTTCAATGATCTGTTCGAAGAAACGAAAGGAAGAAAAGAAATCAGTTTGATAAGTGGAAGAAGAGAGTGAAAAGAAGGAAAGAGAGGAAAAAAGCAAAGCTAAAAAGAGAGACGGAAATTGAAGAGTAGACAAAGGAGAAGAGAACAGGACCACGGCGGCCAAAGAAGAGCAAACGAAAACAGATACGTACACTAATGCACAAGTAAATAGAGAACAAACAAGAAGTAACAACACTGCCTTCTTATCAACGATCAACAATGAACGCTAGATGAGGCTCCAAAAGAAGGCAAGCAAGCCCGCAGAAAATTCAGGAAAAGAGAGCAAGTAAGCTATAACAAGTGAGTGGTAGCACGGATACATAATCCGAAAAGGGACAAAACGACGGGGGGCGGAGGAGAGGGAACGGGACCACGATGGACAACGCGTATGTAGAAAGGAAATAAGAGCACAGGCAGGCGAGGAGGTGAATAGCGAAGCGAGAGAAAGGTGAAACGGGAAAGCAGCGAAAGAGTGAAGAAAGGGGGAGACGGAAGCACACGGTGGTAAGCAGTGGGGCGAATGTTGATCTGGTTAGGCTGGTGGGCAGTGGCCGAGTACTCGGCGGTCGACGCTGGTCGTCCGCGAGAGAGGCGCGCGACGACCTCCTCAGGGCGTGGCAGGTCACCGGTTCTTGTTCGCTGTTGCACAGTGGCGTAGCCACCGATCGAGTTCACGGTATGCCAACGTCAGGAATTTCTTGCGTGACTTCGATCCACCAGTCTTATTTCGCGATCAATCGACGAGCAAATTAACGGCTCTCTCGCGTTAATATCCTGAGGATTAGAGGTAGACGTTGTATACCTAGGTGCTAATGAGATCCTTGTAATTGCAGAACGCTTGTCAAACAGCACTGAGTAAATGTTCGTAGATTTCTTGCTTTTTGAGTCTGTTCAGCTTCGTTGTGGATAGCTAGGACAGCTATACGGTTCATTATTCCTAATAGCTGATGGGATAGGGGACTTTTTTGAGGATGAAACTGTTAATAGTTTTGAGTCGATTGCATCTATGCTGCTGGACAATATTTATTGCCGGGTTGGTCGGGCAAAATTGTTAAACGAAATTTATGTAAAGTAAATAGGTAGTGTATCGTCTGATACATAGATGGCTTTGATTTAAATTATCAGTTATTAGTTAGAAGAAGCTGGAATATTGTTTCAATTTAAAGAATTAGTAAGTAAGAGGCTATTCAAAGCGACAAATTTTACAGTAAAAAAATGTGTCGCAATAAATTAGCCTTCATTATAAGTTTTCTAAAGTTTAATGTAAATTTCGTATATTCAAAATGTTTGTTTTAAAAACAAACCTATGTTTTATTTACTTCTCACATGATTTTTAAGAAGATTGTAGGTGCCTTTTCTTGGGCATTTACGTTTCAATTAATGTATATACCTTAACACAGAATGTATATATATCTTAAAGCAGAAAGTTTCTATATGTTTGTGTGTTTTCTGTCGCCTAAAAACTTTCGAACAATAAACTCTGGGATCACGAAATGTGTTTCAGCTCATTATGTCCGACTAATCGAGATGAATGTGACCATTTTCCCAAAAATAAAATCCCAAAACAGAATCTAAATTTCGAACGAAGCCAAGTGGTAAAGCTAGTAATCATATATTCGGCAAAAAATAGTGTTGAATAGTTTATATTTTGAGTCAAAGGGGGAATGTTTGTGGCAGTATTGAAGAACGATGCGTGGGTTTCATGTATCTATTTTTGGATATCGAATCGTATGAGGTTTCAGCTTATTTAATTATGTGAGCAGCGTTTTTTGTAGTTTAATTCTTCTAAGGTTAGTTAATTATGAAAATATCGTGGACGTGAATCAGTCATTTTTTAAAAAAGTTTTCCACCAAAACCATAGTGAATACTGTAAAATATCAGGAAACGCAAAGCTGGCGCGGTGTACACGCGAGATAAAGGTCGCGATTAACGAAAGGTGGAAGGTGACCGGAATTTCTGATACCTGTTCGACACAAATTCCGGTCGTCGGTCGAACCTAGCACGGAGCATCGTTGCATAAAGGAATTCCATGCGAATTTACGGTTTCTCTGCACGCGTGGAATCTTCGATGTAAAACTTCGATGTCGTTCGAAGATAATACCGACAAATCGCTAGTAACATTTACTGCGAGAAAATATTTTATCTCGTACTCCATCCGCCTTTGTCCCTTTCAAAACCTCAAAGATGAAATTGAGGACCTTGCAGCAACATTGGTGCAGCTCCATCTTTACCAACTTCGAGTAAATTAGAAAAGACTGTTTATAAAAGTGTTACATTGACTTAACATTAAAAAGAGAACACTAATAGAAAAATATATATTTTCCCACAATAAGTAGCAGTTATTGAGTTAATAAGTTTTTATTTCTAGTTTTGCGATTTTTTCAAATCTGGTGCTGAAGAATAAATTTTTACACAAAACAGTAATGGGTGCACGTACAAAATTTGCATTAAATTGCTCGTTTGTCGTCAGATTTGCATCAAACGTGCACCAAACGATGTAGAATATTTTTTTACCTATATTGCACGTCATAACTCTGAAACTGTCAAAATTATAGTTGCCCCCCACTTGTTGCAAGGTCCTCAATTAAAACAAGCAGACATTCTCTAAATAAATATTCTCAAAGTTTTCATTACAATTCAAATATCTTCAACAGAAGTAAACATTACTTTATATTTCTCTTTGGATCTTCTTACCGCGGAAATACATAAGATTTAAATCCCCGGCTTAGCAGAAATTTACAGTTAGCACATACCACGCATAATAACGTGTGAAACTCACAAAACCTACAATTGAAAATTTTCCAAGAAAGTCGCGTTGAAAGTTTCGCTTGTACACTCCCTGGATTATTGACTTTTCTGCGATGGTTTTGTTAAGAGGGCATTAAACCACGACTAGTTCTATGTTTTTGCAAACTGGCTGTCTTGTACGGTAGTGTACAGCCTGACAGCCAGTCATAAACGTAAATTCTGAGCATCGGTTCATCCTACGTCGTGTTTTGCATACTGCAATTCCATATAAGGCGTAACCGTGAGCACGTAACAGCTCGAGCCGAATACAGCAGTCGGATGCAGGTAGCGTTAACAAAAGTTATAACAGCGGTTGCGCAAGGTTTCGGAGAGCGTCGTTTGTCCTAGATCGGTGTCAGTTGATTACTTTGTTCTTCGCTTTGAACAGCCGTTTTCCAGCTTAAATACAAATGTTAGCACGATGCCCCTCGTCTCTGGAGTATTGCTTGTACTCTGACGTCATCAACAATATCTGTTTGCACGATAATGAATCAATGCTCCTGCGTGCCTGCTGGTAATCGAATATTCAACGTTTTCAAGGAGAATTTGTCTTCGTAACGCTTCTTCGGAAATGGAAGCCTTGAGCGTAGAAAATTGGACGGGATAGTTACTCAATTTTTGTTCATTAATTTTGAAATGAGTGTGTACATAATGCTTGGAGGTATGGAGAGGCTCTGTGACTGTTTTATGACATCCTCTTTGAAACAACCTATCTGTGAAGATCGTATTCACTATCGACTATTAGATTTGCCAAGATGTCACGGCGTGTTAATTGCACGGTTGCTTGAATAATTAATAGGGAAAGCATCGCTTGTCAAGCGACTCTCAATCAACGATTTCGATTACAAATGAAGCACCGTGTAACGATGCAATAAAACTTTTATTGATTTCGGCATTCATATTCAGTTAACAGAATTTTTAAACTCTTGCTGCAACGCTAGTTGGATTATTCATAAAGGATCGCGTGTCAGTAACTATCCGCCGTAGGATTTTTGGTAGACCGTAAAACGTTAGTCCCATTAACTCGCCAAGTCGTTGCACACCAGCTGTAGCGACAGCCGAAGCTCCCTGAGGTCAGAGACACGACTTTTATTGCGTGGCCGCCGAGGACACCTGATGCACGGTGATTTAGAACCGTCGAATAATTAAGGAAAGTATTTTACGCGTCGTAAATAAGGGAACCGTTGGCGAGGCGCCAGTTAAACACCTTGCGGAGAAGCGATTTGACACTTCTTGAAAAAGTTCTGCGTAAATCATCGGCCTTGCAACTATGTTCAACGCGCGCCATGTTTTAACGGAAGTATTTGCAATCTGATGAATTCGAAGAAAAAATCTGTGTTCTCGGATACATGGTATTTTAATCCTCAGTAGTTTATTTTCAATGTAAAGATAACTGGTATTGAAAGTACGTAGCATGGAATATTGCTAATTCTAGGTTGATGTGAATATAAATATGAAAAATTGTTTACTCGGGTAATTTTTCAGGGAAATACTGGAATCTTTTTAGAAGATATTAGGGATATTTGAATTTTATTTCCATACATTATTTACTACTTAAAGTTTTAAAATAGCGGAGTTATACAAGATTGGCTACCGCAATGTCACCTAGCATCCAGAAATTCTTATTTCAACTTAAAGAAAAGTAGATTTTCTCCAATGTAACGTAGGGTTTCCATATTTTAATTTGGTCAATTTTTATAAATCTCCAAAGCCGAACGTTTGTTTCAGTAAGCAAACAAAAAATTCTTTACGATACCGTCATTTCCTTATTTTTTAAAATTATTAAAAAATCGTGACATTTCTACTGAGAAAACAAATTTTAAATTTACCTATTCTCTTAAACCTGCAAGGCGACGTGCCCCTTTAACTCATTACTACATTTAATTCAAGTCCCCAAAAAGAAAGCTACATGTCATGTAAATCGATTCAGTCAAGAGAAAAGCAAGCTGCGTATCCTTTCAATAATACTCTATCATTTTATTCCAGATGCATCTAGTCCTTACTCTGAGTTCCCAATCTGATATCTACGGACCTGCTGGTCGTCCCATATATTTCAGGTGTGCCTGAAATCGAATAGAATTAATCTTCACCAACCTCTAAATGAAAGTTATGGCATGATTTCCCTAGCATTAATAAACTACTTCGCACAATACCTGTACGCATCAACATTCTTCCCAACAGAAACATGAAATTCAAAACTGACAGAACACCTGGCGGCTATACAATACTATCTGCTTCCTCTGCAATCCTAAGACTTACTTTATCCAGTTTACAAATGCTACCCTGGAAAGAGGCCCAAAGAGTTCAAGTCACAACAGAAATTAAGAAGCTGGTCTATCTCGAAGGGGAAGAAAGATTTCAAACCTGGTCCATATTTACAGCATCTTTACTGCATTCCCTGGATTCGTTCCCGAAGATTGAGGCCCCATTTTGCAACGGGCAAGCTATTTCCACGGACCGTTTTTCTCGGCGTAGAAACCGATGGACCGAGAGGAAAGATTCCTCAGCCAGGCGGCGAACAGGCAACGTGACGCGGTTCCGACTCGATGCTCTTCCGAGGTTATAGCCGCGGCTTCGAGTTCCTTTGGGGTCAGGAATTCGAACTCTGTAAGAACCAGGCCGTTACTTTTCGAGGATCCCTTATCCTTTTCACACTTGAGCTACACCTTGTGGACAGTGTCAGCGGATCCTGTGCATCAAAGTTCCCTCTTCTATGGCTCAATCGAATAAATTCAGGCTTCTTTGTATGTGAATTGTTGGAGTGGTTAATGGAATTAAAGAAATTGAGTCAATTTTTAGAAGACATTTTGGAGAAACATTTTGATTCTATTCTTGGGAACTGGAAGTGTTGGGTTGAAGTCTGGCATGAGGGGTTCTTAGTTCTTAGTTGCTGGTGCACCCAGCAAAACTGAGGTTTCTGGGCGGAGTTGAGAGGAGGATGTTTGAGCATGCGCGTTGGAGATTTCACTGTTGCCTGGGGTTATGCTTATTTAGACCCCAAATATAGAATATAAGTTTTGTGTAGATTTGTTACTGAAGGGAATTACTGGATAATTCGCTTTATAACAGGGGACTTTTCCTTCAAATAAAAGTATGAAGAATTGTGATTGGTGGAGTACCCCTCAACTCGTTAATCTGTAAATAATTTAACTACAGCAGAAGAGAAATTACATCTCCACAATAATCACTTTCTAAACAATTAACAGTCCAATAAAATGAAGACTTCGGATTTACTGGTTCCCCAAAATTCAACACTTAGGCTCCCTCAGAATTTCCTCAAGCAACTGTACGAGAATCCTCTTTATCTAAATAACTAAATAATTCCTATACTTCTATTCTGCATTTAATCAATAAACCCTTCCAAACCTTCTCCCTAAAACAACGCCTGTTTTGCTGCAGACACCCATACCCAAAAGCAACCAAAATCTTCAATGATCAAAGCTCGAAAAGCAGCCAGCGAACAATAATCCTGAGGAATGATCGAACGCTGCGTGTCCATACTTCGGGCGCTCCAAGTTCGCGCTTGCTGGTAAGCGCGAGAGATAAGAGCGTGTTTGTGGAAGGTATAATTGATGCAGGGCCGGGCCTGGGATCGCGTTTGCCCTTAAGAGTTTGGAACTGGGTGGAGAAAATATAGGTTGTCTTCGTGGCCGGGGCTTTGGAGGGCCGCGGTCGCCCGCGGTGCAACACGAGGATGATATATTCCCTGCAACTGCAGCTGCACCACACGGAGCGCACGGCTGGCTCTTGCGAGGGGTTTCGTGAGATTACGAAACTTCTTGTAGTCCACCGCGAAGACAATGAGATGTGTGCGTCGCGATGGGATATATCCGCTGCGGAGTTTTCTTAAACGCGGGCATGGGAAGGACCCGTGTCAACTCGTCCACTAAATTTTTGTACTCCTCATCAACGCTGGTCTGCCGAGGAGGAAGATGGTATTTCCTCCTCCACGTCAAGATCCCCGGGAGATGTTTGTCTAGGGGGAAGTTTTTACTTAGAGGTTCTACTATGGCTTTGAATTTTGCTGTAATTTAATTGCGACCTGGGGAAAGTTAATTCTGTAGGAAAAGGAAAAGGGAGACATGGGATATTATGTCCTGGGTTTGTTAATGAATTTAGTAGTAAGGTTTGTAGTGGTAACCTTTTCGTAGATTTAGAAGTGTTGGGAAATATTTGAATTATGCAGATATCTCATCAGAGTGATTTATTTTAGAGTGTTTTATCTTTTGAGTTATATTTGGGGTAATGCCTACTTAATTTTTGAGAACTTTGATAATTTAGTAAGTGGTGCTCCACTTTTAATAATTGAATATTGCTAAACTTTTTTAATAGGTAGTGAAATCCACTTGAACTCCTCCTCTTAGAATTATAAATCTACCATTCTATACTCACAGCTTCATTCACAATTTCAAACTTTTTATGCCTCATCCTGTCGCCATCAGTTTACCAGGTTCATCGACCGTCTTAAAATATCGCCAAGGCTTCCTGAAAACGCTGCAATTTTGTACAGGAAACACATTAACGTGCGGCGAAGCTTCCACGTAGGAGGTTTTTCGTTTTTCGAGGAAAGGGCTTCTGCGGGCAGCGAACAAGAAGATCGAAGGAGCACGGTGTAATTTTGCAAGCAACATGCGGCGAGAATCGCGGGCATAGCCGAGGTACGCATTTTAATGCGCGCTCATCAGCAGACGGGGGAAAAATACGATTCCAGGAGCAACATTCTACTCTAAATGCGTTTTAATGAAATAGACCCGTCCACCTTACTCCCGTACAATTTCCTCGCGGGGTTCCAGCCCGCAAAAACTCGTGGCCCGATCAACGAGAGGAGACATCGTGCACTATAATTTCGTGCTACTTGTGGGCGCCACGGCTTGCAAGCATAATTGATACCCTGATTTCTGAACCGTAATTCATAATAATCAGCTAAGAGATCGCGAGCAGAGTCTCCCGTACGCAGCAACATTCTAGCCCGAACGGCAATTTAATATAATAAAAGAACGCCTTTTTCTTGTACCACGGGCTGATACACTCGGGCGATTTCTCTACGCTAAGTTTTAACGCGGCAAAAACACCGCTTCCATACCTAGAGGAACGAGCAACGCAGAGACACGTTGTAATTTCGTACACAGCGCAGGAACAGTATGAAATAATAAAACAATTTTGATCCCGTTCGGCGTAGTTGCCGGTAACTGACAGCAGTGGTAATTTCTGTAAGATTTGTATCGGAAATCAGTGATCGGCAAAAATTTGATTTAAATAAAAATTGTGAATTACAACTAAAACTTAAAAAAATTATTCTTTATGGGTCGAATAAAGTTAACTTTAGTCGTGGAATAATTTAAAGTCAAAGTATCTTTTATTCGATCCGTTATTTAAATAATTTTTAATTTAGTTAATGCCCAACACTGTTGGAAATATTGTTTTAACTTTGGTGGAGAAAAATTGGGTGTTCTTGGAGGTTGTGGAGTTGACATCAAATCTGTTATTATAATCTAATGTTTTAACCCTTTCGCTGCATATTTATATTTTCGAACGATTCTTGAAAAGTGTCAATTTTAGGCGAATAAAGAAAGTTCTTAATTTTCAACTTATGTTTATCGATAGAACTGTCTCTGAGGGCATCAAGAATGAAATTCAAAAAATAAACTATCGATTAGATATAGGTATGAGTGAGCACTACTGAGTATCAGAGTAGAAGAGAATACTTCTCCACATTTTCTAATCCGAGGATCAAAGTCGAAATCCGCCCCGAACGGGAATGTAACAGGGTTAACGTAGAAAATAGTCGGAGATCCTACTTTTTAATTACAGATGCATTGTCTTTTATTTTATTCATTGTGTTCTGAGTTAAGAGAATTAGCAGTGAATTTTTTTCAAGGAAATATCTTGGCTTTCTTTTGAATCCTTCTTTCGAAACTTCCTTCAAACAGAAGTTTCATGTTTTCTGAGAGTTCGTACGTAAGGGTGATCTTTCCAATTATATATCTACCCACTGCATTCAATTTTCTCAGCATCGAACACCTCATCACATATACTAAAATAACAAACTAAAACACACATGAACCAACATAATCACCCTTCCACAAACCCATCGATGCGAGTACCTTAAGGGGTCATCCCGATTAGACGAGTTGAAAAAAATCGATTTTTTTAAAAACATTTTTCGAAAGTACATATTCTCAAGAATTACCTTTTAAATTTTCATGGACAAAATTCCGATTACTTTAGCTTCTACAGAGGCATTTTGTAGGGGTCGCAGAAGGCGTCTTTGAAAGCGTTTTTCTCGAAACGTCATTGTTTCACATCGTGAAGATAAAATCTCAAAATCTGTGAAACTGATTGCTTTACAAATTTCACTGCTTATTCTGCACACCTACGATTCTCGCAGGGACTACAACCAAGTATTTTCATTAAGTCTAACCTATTGTTAAAATTGAAAATACCAAAAGAAAAAAGCCAAAAAACATTTTTCTTGCATTTTGCCCGCCAATTTGCTAATTTTGAAGATAAATCACTAATAACAGTCCAAGCGATAGCGATAGTCACACTGATCAAGAATTTGTTTGGATTTTTGGGTTCAGATAACTCTAACAGCTGAAATCGCCTTTACGAGCTAATAATGAATTTTTAAATATGTCATCAAGTCCGCTTTCAAAAGCATTTGAAAATCAATATGTTTATTACTTTTATATTTTTTATTTACTATCGAAATGTAGTTGAACAAATAGAAAAAAGCTTTATTCCGCTACTATAATTATTTTCGTCGCAATAAATTCCTGAAAATCGCTGAATTTATCAACGCGCTAACCGCAATGACCCCTTAAACGTTAAACTATACCTAACACCTATATTCTTCCTTTTTAAACATCCCGCGCCATAATCTGTCAACTCTTGGGCGCCACGGTTCGCAGACACCTTGGCCCGCTGTATTCGGTGTAATTAATGACCACGGAGCATTAAACACGAGTATGCGGGCCAATTGCGGAAAACGGGCCCCGTAGTCGCATCTAATAACGGTCCCCTGGCCCTCTTCTGCGGGCTAACGTCTTCCTGCCAGCGTAACGACCGCGTTAATTAGCGTTTACGCGAAACGACCGTGAACAGCCGCGGCCGGTCCGTCAAACTTTCATTCTTGCACGCGGCTTCCGTCGCGCCCTCCCGCGTACCGTTACCGTCGCCAGTTTTATCGGAAATTCGAAACAATGTCGGCCGTGTACCGCGCGTGATAAATGGCCGCGTGTTCGCCTGGTCGTCGCTTCTGGTACGACGCTCGTTTAGCAGCGGCGTGTCAGCTGCTTCACGCGTGTTGCTGTTAAAGGAGAATGGGATAATTAGCCGGACGCGCTGGTAAAACGGCGAAGTTCGCGCGAGCAAATGGGATGTAAAGTGAGAGGCTGCAGGCGGGCTAATTTGTGGGAGCTGTTGTTTCGTTGTCTTCCTTTTTTGTAATCAGTGAATAGCAGGGGGAAGGGGGGAGGTGTGCAGGAATGGTTATCTTGGGAATACCATTGCGAGCCTGCTTCGTATTTGATGGTACTTTCTTTTGCGAGAGTTAGCTTGGTGGTTGAAAACAGCAGCGTTGGGGTATGGGAAGTTTTATTGGATGAAGTATGGTGGAGTGTTATACAATCTCTGGTGGATGGGCAAACGAGGATAAGTCAGATTTTACCTCGAGCTTAAACTGATTTTTTTTTGTTCTATTTTAGGAATTCAAGTTGAAAATAAAAGTTTCTTTTATTATACATATGTGTTAGCAATATTCATGTTCAACATATAACACCTGATCTTACATAGCACTTTGAATATTATAAGTGTCTTTCTGCAAAACTAATAATTCTGACTTATTTCTAATTTTTGCAGATTTAAGTTAACTTCCATTTCTAACTCCTGAATTAGTAGATCATATTCTAGGTGCTCTACATACTATTTGGTTGTTTTGAAAATACATAGCAAAATAGGAGCAAATTTCAAATTTCAAATTTCAATTTCATATTCTTGCACAGAATTAGAGTTTCGTTTCGGGAGCTTTCCCCACTTCGAAAATTGCACGTTCATAGTAAAAACCGTTAACATCGACACTTATCGAAAACGCTAGGAACTTTCCAAGCAATCCAGTACATTCAACAAACCTATACAGCATAAACAGAAACTCCATAAGAAATGAGATGAAAATTACGCAAAAGTAAACAAATAAAAAATTCCTATCCTTCGATCTGTGCCTCGCTAACCACATCGAATCAATGCAAATATCTTCACCTGATTCATCCACATTTTACGAGGAAAAATTGACCAAGCTGAGAGCTCAAGCGCTACAGCAGTGAATAGAAAGAAAGGAAAAGAGGAGGCAGATGATAGTAGCATTCCTCGCAATTTACGAATCGCGACGTTTCTCCATAGAATTCAAGGACTCGTAGAGCGACCTCGATTTACAACGATCCCGATCCTCGACAGCCACTTCCCCCCCTGTCGTGGAATGCTCGAGGAAGACCGGTCTGCCTTTGCGTGCAGGAGCTGCATTAGAGCGCTGAATATTTCATTCATAAGCGGGCCGAGCAATCACCGTATTCCGCGGACATGCATAGTGGAGAGACGATCGTAGTACGGTGTGAGTGGCCGCGCGGATGCAGCCGGCAGAAGCGTGCAGTACAGCGGGGGTAAGTTGCAGCAGTTGCAGCTGCAATTACGTCCGCGGCCCTCGACACCGTGAATGAAACGTCTGTCCTTTTTTCCCCTATTCTTCTTTCGCCTCTTCCATTCGTTCCCCGGCCGCTCTGTCTCTCTCTTCCCCTTCTTATCCCCGGCCCCTTTCCTCGTCCCACATTCTGATTCTATCCGTGGCAGGCGGCCCGACTGACTTTTTGCGGAACGGAGGTTTAATGAGCGAGCGCCGCGGCGTTCCACGTCGCTGAGGATGCACCTTATTTGCGCTTCGCGACACGCTACAACGCAAATTCGCGGGATTCCGAGGATGTGTATGTGGCTATGAAACGCAACCTTCGTGGGGTTTCTCGGGGTCGAAGGTGGGGTCTAATTACTCTCAGATGACTTCTCCGTGATTGTAAAAGAATGATTGATCTACTTCTGAGCTGAAATACTCCGAAGATTACAGCTGCACCCAAAGTTCCAATTGCTCCCACGTGGTTCGTGTTACGACATAATGTTTATGACGAATGGCGTAACTCTTCTGACGAAATATGCCGCTGGCTTTGCGGATAATTAATGCCTTTGGAGCTAAATAGTTGATAGGATCCAATGTCGAGAAACTTCTGCGCGAAATTGTTTCATTGGTGACTAGATGCTTCTCTGTTTTGAGGATTCGTGGGATAGGAACTTTGCGCTTTTCAGGCCTGCTGCTGCAGGCTAAGGTTTCATAAAGCTACAAAACTCGTTATTTTTTTATTGGATATGTAAGAGTCACCAAGGTTCCAAAGTATAGCTTCTAGGTATCAAAGAAGAGGCACCTTTGCGAACCTCTCTCACCATGAGTCACCAAGAGGAATTTCCCTGAAATATTACAAGGAAAGTTCCAGCCTTTCATAATTACAAAACAGAAAAAGACTAATTCTGAACCTTGGTGACCTCCTGCCATGTCTAAAAGGAATTCTAAAGCAATCTGGTTTCAAGCAATCGACCACCATAAAGTGTACCTACTTAGGCAGTAACAATCCCCCAACCTACTCTACTACGTTCCCAGAGAATCTACTAAACTAATTCGTTCCTTCATCATTTTCTTTTGCAGAACTTCCGTGAGCATCGTATCGACGGTGCAGCGTTGCCCCTTCTCTCCGAGGACCACCTAACAGGCCCGATAGGCATGAAGCTGGGGCCAGCCCTAAAGCTGCGGGCCTTACTGGCCCGGAAGCTGGGTGCCTGCACGGTGTGCCTGCACTGCGCGCACTGTCACCAGACGCCTCTACCAGCCCTGAACGCGGCAGCAGCAGCGGCGGCGGCGGCGTCGCAACAGCAACACCAACCGCAGCACCAACAGCAGCCGCAGCAGCAACAGATGCCTGGGAGACGACCCAGCAGCACGGGGAACTGACAAACAATGGCGGAGACTTCATTGGGCCTGGAGGGCGCGTCGACGCCCTCCACAGACCCGAACAGGGCCCTCAGGATAGAACGGCGCGTAGCACGTCCCATACGCAAGCCGGAAGTCGTCTTCAAGAAGCCCATCAAGCAGTGACGCGGCTCCGCGCGGGATTTCCGTGTGGTGATGGCCGCTGGACGCTGGTGTTATGAAGGCTCCGCCTGGTTTTTAAGTGTTCAGTTCGAGATTACAAGCGGTGGACGGTAGAGAGTGAGAAAGATGCAGTGGGATCTCTTCGAGACATGCGATATCGAGTACCTGGTGAAACTTGACTGTAGGTGCGGCGAGCAAAACTGCAGCGTCTGGGAAAGGTACAAGAAAAGGGAGTGGATCGGTGGCTTGTTGAGAGCTACTTGAATCCGCCAGCTCCGTCACTTTTCCGTTGTCCAGACGTTTCTGTTTTACTCGAAGCATCCTTGAAAAGTGATCTTCACTTTGGCGCATTGTACTTAGTATCTGGGTATGAAGTTTGGATCGAGTAGATGCTCTTGGGGATCCTTGAAGAGGCGTTCAAGATTCCGTGAAGACTAATCTTGAAACTGCTGTTGCGCACCCAGAAGACACCTATTGAAATACTGGAGGACTGTTGAGCCAATTGACGGCTTCGATATCGACGTCCGATTTTCCTCGCAGCCTTATGTAGAATAGTGGAACTTACTGTTAGTAACTTGTGATTAAGTTCGCAGAAAGGTTCTACGAAAAAGAGTAACGGGCGTTTGAGTTTGGTGCCTGAGAGTACTTGTAACCCTGTTTAGATTTCGTTTAAGGGAAGCCTGCCAGTAGTACAGCTCCACCTGGTACTCCCGCGTGACGCATAGCTCTCGAATTACTTGAGAACTAAGGTTGAATGAAGTAAATGCGTTCGGCGAGTCTTGGAAGATCTGTATTACTGATCAAGCTTCTGCTTCTCGGCGAGAGACGAGGCTCTCCTTTTTTATCAAGGAGGAAGTGGAGGGTAACTAATAAGTGTTAATGTTTTTCTTACGCGGAATCCTGGTATAAATTAGAAATAGACACGCGATGAGCACAATGCTGACGGCGTCTAATAACCGAATTAATTGGCTCTGGCGTCTGGGGTAAAGAAAAAACATCTCTGATACAAGCTTCCCGTGCGATGTAGCTGTTTCCGTGATTATTCAAATTCTGCTCCCTGAAGAACTGTGGCCAGCCGAGCTAACCAGAATTACACGTTAAATCATTCATCTGTAATTAGCGTGTTGGCGTTGTAACATCGCTTCCAAGTGGAAATGATCGTTTTGTACCCTGGGAAGCCTTCACTCGGCGAACCTGGATGGGAATGAACAATTTAGAGCGATTGTGCGAAATGTTCATTGGATAAATTTTATTCGATGTGTAATTGGGTACAGTGTTAGGTAAATGTAGATTCGTACAGAGAAATTTCAAGTAAAACAATGATGTTTATGGTAGTTAAAGTGTGTTAACGTCTTCCTATTAACAAAAGAAATATTTCGAACAACGAAACCAGTGCCTATGTTAAAAATGTCTTCCAAAGGCTGGCCTTCTTTAGAGAGAATCATCGAACGAATCAATAATTCCTACGACCCAATAATCTGCGACTCGTGGGAATTATTTCTATTAAGCGATTACTATACCTTGTTACCTGAAAACACGGTTTCATAGCAACGACAACTGCTGTACAACAGCAGCGAATTATTCGAATTCTCCTACATAACATGTTTGATTAGTGGGTAAAAGATTTGGCACCTAAATCATTTACAGAGGCAGTGAATTTTTCTTGCCATTATTATTTCAAGATCCCTTTCAATTTAATTTCAATATTCTGTAAAGTAATAGCATTTGCCTCATCGGTTAACAGAATTATCTTGCTTTGGATTTTCTATGGTAACACAATCAAATACATATTATTAAATACTCTATTCTTTAAGTAGAGTGGATATTCTTTTTGTGCAAAATAAGCTTCGATTCAAGAGAGTATATACATACATTGAATTCTATCCAAAGTGAAGAACGAAGATAATTATACGATTGAGGAATTATATGCAGTTATAGTTGTAATAAAATCAATTCCTCGTTCAAAGTCACTTTCTCCACTATAAGTCACGCAACTCGAGAGTTGATAGACACTGGCAATTGAGATGGTCGTCAGCTGGCAATTGATTTCTCTCTGATTAGAGAATGAATTATTATTTATCAAACACGCTAACCTGTCAGTTAATTATAGGGAATTCGAATAAATTCACGAACCTACCTGCCGAGCGACCATAAGTTCTTGATCGTCAAACGAAACGATCAAGAACGATCCAGATCGATACACAGCGAGAATGAGTACATACCGATCGTATGTAATTAATTGTTGTTTGCGCGAGTGTAGCGAAGGATGAATGAAAGAAGCGATTGCGCGATAGGGACGGGGGAGTGGAGGCGGGGAAGAGACAACATTTTTTATTAGCGAAAATTCACGTGCAATAACGATAAAAAGAAAGGGAACGTTTCGACGCGGTACTTTTAACTATGCTAGGAGATACGTATTTGCTCAAATCGTTGTTTCTTTTATATATTTTAACGAAGTTTTTATATAAATGAATTATAATGATAAATATACTAAATTATATTTTTGCTAACGTTCTACGTGCAAAAAGAGAGGAGGAAGATCGTGCTCGGGTATGTACAAGCTAGTGATCCGTGCGAAGGCGCACGCACAACGCAGATGTACGTACACGTGCACAGGCGACACGTTAGGCGAACGATTATATAGAATTAACGATCGACGGACACGTAATAACAGTTTAGAAGAATTGTAAATTAACTCCTTTCTTCTCTTATTTACAACGTTTAACGTTTATTTATTTAGGAGTAAACCGTTGCCTTATTGTATTCACGTTAATAATTAAGACGTTAAAGAGATGTCCTAGGCGTGAACCATCGGCGACGGTGGTCAGATCGAAAGTTGGTAAGTTCGTAAGACGAGCAGTATTTTTAGATTTACATTAGCCTGAATTTACTGCAGACTATATACACTTATAAATATTATGTACACATACAGTTACACGCCTTAAGCCCCGTTCCCACAAATGCAACGTGTCGGAGAACGTTTGAAACACTTAACAAGAGAAGCCTGACTTTTCGATTTAATTAAACACTGAAAAGCCGGCTTAAGCGTATTCTGCGTCGCGCGTCGCACACGTGGGATCGCGGCTTTAGGCGCGCAACGGCTGCGCGCGCTTCCAAGTTCACGCTCCGTCAGGGGATTCGATCATTTGTAAATTCTTTTTCTTTTCTGAAATACATAGCCCGACGCATTATTCTCAACTTGGAATTTCAATATTTCTTTTATTTTTACTGCAACAGTGACTGCCTTCAGCGAAGTGGAAAAAGAATGTCTTCCAAGTTTATTTCCGTTTTCGAAGTTGAAGACCTAGTGTCAGAGATGCAAACGAATTCTCGGCTCGCACTCCACTTGCTCAAATACACGCCAATGCGTCCTAAGTTTCATTTATAACAATTTCGTTCGATGAAACGCGCGATGCGTCCGGGGGACAAGTGAATGCATTCAGAGATTAACGGCGAAAGCTTGGAAGTGACGCGCGGACGTTAACCGAGCTAGCGGCTTTTACTTAAACCGAGATCACTTGTACATAATGCTTAAGCATTTATTTATATCGTGCTTTTACAAGAGGACCCGTAGTATTTTATTTAGTTACATAGCCGGGGTTCGCGCGCATCATTACCGCGTAGCACGAGATCGTTACATTATCGGGCAGCAGGATCGCTCGGATAAGACGACGGAGTGAGAGAGGGCAGATAGCGGCAGAGTGCGTGCTTACGCGTGTGAGAGAGAGAAAGAGAGAGAGAGAGATAACGGAAAAGAAGGGAGAAATTATCGCGAGGCGGAGAGTGTAAGAGAATGCGGCGCGGAATTATTTAAAGGAGAACGAGAGTATATTTGTACAGGAAGAGACGAACGAAATGGAAAAGAAGAGGGGGAAAAATGGCGGGCGATAAGGCAATCTTGTGATACTTCGATGTTTTTCCAATCATTCTTCCATCCTTCCTTTCCCACCGCTATTAATTTCTGCGATCACGTCCAACCCCTTCCATCCTCTTCGACAACCACACCCCCCATTTTTTTTTAATATCTCCAATCGCGAGTCTGTCGTGTATTATTCTACGATTAACTGTCATATTATGTATAGTAGAAATTAATGGTGAAAAGAGAACAAGAACAGTACATTGTTTCTGTTAAAATAAACATTGTTGAAAAATAATCTCGCTTGTATTTGGAGTTCGGTGGCACCACCTGCGCTCGAACCTTGATATTCTCTAGGCTGACCATCGAGGGATCAGCTGTAATGTGTGCCGAGTAGGGAATCCAATCCCGGGATCCCGGCTGTTTTTTTTATTCTAAAACTTCCTCGATTTGATATATCAAGTTATAACTTATCCCGAGAATTTCGAAAATTTTTAAAAACGTAAATTACGTTCTGAACAACTGAAAAATATAAAAATGGAATCCAAAAAGCAGCCGGGATCCCGGGATTGAAGTCCCTAGTGCCGAGGCATCGCCTGATATATATGTAATTTCTCGATGCATTTGACGGGTGAGTAGTTTCTCGATAAGGGGATAGAAGCCGATAAGATTGGGACGCGAGATGCGAAAAGTGGGTCGGTGCTCTAAATTCCTGTGATATAATCGATATCGATTGATATATGGTAGTTGTTTACTGATTTTTATCGCGAAGTCAAAGTATGTAGTAGTAGAGATACTAAATTCAAACTGCAGTCTATAAGTATTTTTTACTATTTTTTTTTAACAACGAAAGAAAATAGAAATAGGGGAATAAATTATAAGGGACCCATGGTCACTTATCGAGTACGCGTGTTATAAACTTTGGAAGGAAAAGATGATAGGGTAAATACGGGTGAGTTGTTCGGACAGGAGAGTTGGTCGAGTCGCTCTATTTCGGACTCTATACGTAAGAGCGCGTTAAGGTACAGAACGATAGCTTCTTTAGAAGCCACAGAGTTGAAAGAGTCGGATTGTTTTGCTTCCTTCTGTGTTTTCCTGGATTTATATGCTATAAAAGGTAAGTAGAGGTGTTATGCCATCATTTAACCTCTTTTATACAACTGTAGTGTACAGAATCGAGTTTACAATATACTTCTAAGTTAATTTTCATTTAATGTTTTGGATAAGATAATATTCAAAAACAATGCAGCGAAAGTATTTGGCTATATTAATCCTTTCTCTCAAAGTTACCGAGAGGATCAACCACGAGAACCATTTCTCCCGGGAGGGGTGGTCAGATCCCATAGCTTCAGTTTCAACTCGATTTTCAGCAAATATTGTTTCAAAGTAAATATCGATTAGTTTTTTTGATTCAGTACAAAATTCTGTACATATTTGGTTACTTCTGATAAAATAAATAATTTCAATTTTAATAGCCATTTCAGATTAGGTCGACCGACTGCCCCGGATTACTTTAAATCGGTTTAAAAGTGTAATAGGAAGTCGAAAATAGTACCACGTTGAGTTTACGACGAACTTTATTTCCGTAGAATTAACAAAATCGGCTGCACAGTAGAAAAGCAAATTACAAATAGAACGCCTTCGTTAAAATTCCCTGTTTTGGTCCCAGTAGTTGCCAATCAAACTTCTTTATGCCTGTTTTGCCTGAAACCATTTCCACACGTTTCACAACTAGTTTTCTTTATACAGGATTCGATGATCGAGAAAACGGGTTGTTTTTCTCTACAGAATTCATAATTAGAACACAGAAAGCAACCCATTTCCCTATTACCAGCAGAGCATTATTCATTCAGTAATCTTAAAAGAAGCTAACAAAGAATCATATCCCTCGAATCAGTAACTTATCCAAAATCTCTGTTAGTTGCTAGAAACAAACCACTTACATCTCTGTGAATAGCCAGAACTCCATCGTCTTGGTTGCTCGAGATTTCGACGTACATGTCGCCGTTCTGTTGCACGGTGACGGTCTTCCCCGTGCACCTTCCGTTCTCCAGGTTGCCAGTAATCACGTCGCAGTAGTTACCAGGTGGCAAGCAGCTCTTGAGCGTCACCTTCATGTCGTAGTTATCGCCGTTGAACGCGATGAATCCAGCATTTCCACGGCAGAAGGCGATCTGATTGCTGGCGTTGTCCCACCAGTTCGTCACGCCTGTTCCCTTGACGGCGTTACGGAAACGCACCATGTTGTAAATCTGTCGCCAACGATGCTCGCAAACCCAACCGTTGCCGCAGGTATTGTCAGCTTTAATGGCGGGGGACACAATGTTCCCTTGGTTGTCTTGGGGCGGGCCTTGATTAAAGTCTTGGAACTCGAACGAACTCATCACTCGAGGTGTACCGTACGTCTGGGACAACATGAAAGCGACTGCCATCTGCAACATTCCGATTGGGAATTTTTGAATTTGATTCATGGTCATTAATGTGTAATTTGATAATTGATCGATTTTGTGGCTTGGTGCCATTTGTTTCGGGGGTATAAGGTGTTCTGTTCGATTTCTGTGATTTGCTTCGTTTTACTGATGAGATGTTTTTTAATTATTTTTGGAGGGTAGTATTGAAAGTGGTAAATCTGTGTGGATAATACAGTGGAGAGTAGTTGTAGTGTAAGAGAAGAGGGTTAGTTTAGAAACGAATAAGATGGCTTTTATGGAATTAGATCACATTTTAGCAAATGAGGGAATTAATGGTGTAATTAGGATTGATAAGAATGAAAGCAACCTGTAGATAAAAATTCACACAAGTATTTTGGAACCGATACTCTATTCAAAACAGTGAACTATTTAGGGACCTCGATCGACGATTCGTGGCTCACGTCTGACCGCTGACCGACTCGTTCTACTAGCTCGCGCTTAAACCGAGTCACATTTACAGTTTACCTGACTGTCACTATTATCAAAGTTGCACGCGTGTCCTAATTAATTGTTATATTGTTTGTAGTCACATCTTTTACTTAATTCGACATACACCATGCTTCATGAACCGTAGATACTCGAAAATTGACTTCAAACTTCATGTAAGATGTGCAAAAAAAATTTCTCACGTACCTTGTAAATTTTGGACGATTTATAGGTGAGTATTTGAGGGCCGTCAGAACGTTGTGTGTCATGATTATCGACAAAAACAATAGCATCGCCTGATGGAAGGAGCCCCCACTTCTCTCCCCAATTGACGAACCATTTCAGCAGGTTGTTTCCACGGAAAGAATTACTGATCTCCGAGCCGTGTTTGAACTCGGTAACCATTGCCATGTCATTGTACTGGAATTTCGAAACCGCCTCGTGGTTTCCGTAATCGATCACTTCTTGGAATATGAACGGTTTAGTGTTTTGGGGAAAACCGTGGTCCACGGCCAGATTCTTCAATCTCGAGTAGATAACTTTCAAGTCAGCTGGCCACATGTGCTTGGCAGCATCCATACTGTAGAAGAAACAAAATCAATGAGAAGCTTTGCAAATTTAACTAAATTTTAAATATGTTCAGAAATTCCTAGATCTTTCAACGAGATTTTAGTAGACATCAATGTCATTAACATTACCAAAAGCAATTTGCAAAATTATCAGAAAGAACAGAAGAAATATTTCCCTTTGAAAGATTAATTAAATCCCCACAGGCAAGTGTACAAACCGGAATCCAGCGACACCAATGTCAATAGCTTCGTTCATAAAGTCCACGATCTTCTCCCTCACGTATTCTAATCCCTGGTTCAAGTCATGGAGACCAGTCAGCTCGCAGTTTCGCACGTTTGCCGCGTCGTTGTAATTAGTGATCGCGCAGAGCTTATGGAAATGCGAGTGATTGTACGGTACGGCATCGTATTGGAAGTTGTACGTGTTCGCTTTGGAGTGGCCAGTGCCAAATGCATTGGGGTAATTGCCAGACATGTGATTCGCAATTGTGTCGATGTAAATCCTAACGCCAGCGTTGTTGCATCTCCTCACCATCTCTATGAACTCTTGTTTCGAGCCCGATCGCGTGACCCAGTGGTACGAAATCGGTTGGTAACGTTCCCACCATGGCCTCTTCTGGATTACTATGTTCTCCTGAAGGGGTGACACCTGCACAAGCGTGATACAATGGGTGAATTGCACTACTTCTTCTATTTTTACAAAGAAAAAGTCGATAGGTAAGAAATAAAATATAATCGGGAAATTCAAAAATTGGGAAACTTTAGGGATTTGTAGAGGACATACAGATGTGTAACACGCAATTCTTTTTGCGACCTAAATTCAATCCAAGGGGGTGAAATTGAACTCTGAAAATTCGGCTACTATCTAATTTTGTATTATAACTCGCGAACTGTAAGAGATAGAAAAAAATTCTCTGACTAAAATTGTTCCTTTTACTTAGGGCTAGCTTTAGGTAAAAGTGATACGCGAGTTATAACACAAAATCGGAAAATAGTTAGATTCTCAGGGGTAAATTTTGGCAGCAAAAAAGATGCGTAAAACATACCTATAGATCCTCTAAATATCCCCACAGGTTTATAATTTTTTGAATTTAAGAATTGGGGATTTCCTCTTGTGAGTCGATTGCGTGTATAATTGAGGACCTTGCAACAAGAGGAGTGCAGCTCCATCTTTACAAACTTCGAATAAATTAGAAGAAACTGTTTATATAATTATTGCTTTGACTTAACATTGAAAAGAAAACACTAATTATTGAAACATATATATTTCCACACAATAGATAGTAGTTATTGAATTGATAAGTATCTATTTCTATCTTTGGCGAATTTTTCAAATCTGGATAACTTGCAGCATATGTTATAAATCCCGCATTTGTTATCAGATTAACATCAAACGTGCACCAAACGTTGTAGAATTTTTTTTACTTATATTAGGGGTGACGGGGAAATGAGAGCCAGTGGGTAATATGAGCCAGTTTACATTAATTTTAGCAATATTGTAAATCGAACGACGACATATTTCCGCCCGAAGATATCCCTCCCCCAAACAATGATTCTGGGCATTTGTTTGTCTCGCTAGTCGTGTTAGTAGACAGCTTTGAAAGACTTTAAATAGTGACAACTTTCTTTGCTACAGATGTCAAGAACTTAGAAACGATTAGCACAGGTTGTGACACACCAACAAACTACTTACACGTGTAATTTCTGTAACTATGTGTATCCACTTAATTAGAATTCGTTAAACATTAATCAAATCATTAAATTTGATTGCTGTGCGGATAATATGGATCTCCAATAATTGCTGTCATTTTAGTGTTATAAGAAATGATTTTAAGTTTGTTTTGGGCTACATAATTTTCTGCGTGAAGACCTGCTTGGCCCTCATTACCCCAACGTGCGGGTAAAGTGGGCCAAACATACTTTTTTAAGAAAATGTCATAGTTTCTATTGAGTTGGTGGCACGTGAAAAAATCACTCTTATATTACTGTTTATTACAAGGTTTAAAGAATTACCAAAGGCTCTAATAAATATTTGTACTAGTTGATTAAACATCTTGACTTTTCCTTAATTGGCTCGTATTCCCCTGTCTCCGCTACACGTCATGACTCAAAAACTGTCAAAAATTGAAACTACACCCCTCTTGCTCCAAGGCCTTCAATTTCTATCTTACATGCAGTATAATTAACGAGGATGTACGGTAAAAAATACTAGCTATCAAGAATAGCAAAGCTAATAGTCAAATTACCTGTACTCCACCGAAGCCATGTGGTCCAAGGAACTGTTCGCACTCCCTGGCAATGTCCACCCACTTCCACTCGAAAAGGTGCACCATAGTATCGTGGCCAGGTACATAGTGCGGGTCTTTGTGGGTACTTGATCCCACAGCCACCGAGAGCAGAGCGAACAGAGCTACGATTGCGAACATCGTTGTCAGTTATGCGGTGAAATGATCGGCCTCCAATATATAACCGGGCGGTTACATCATTGCTCTCTGTCGCTCATCCAAAGGTCAGTTCCCTTCTACCACCAACCGCGTTTTATCAAATAAGCAAACCCATTGTCTGTTAAAGACGACCGCTTTTCCCTGGTATCGCGTTTGATATACGCGTTCATCTTATCTTACGAGCATCGAAGCAAATAGAACACAAGAAACGTTTCTGATCAAACACTAGATCCCCGTGCGATCGTTATCAGTAATCGGTTATCTATCGATCGCATTAACCACGCCGTTTGTTTACATGGAGAATCGCGAATTGAAGTTTGCCCGGCGACCCTGGGCGCCCATGTTTTCCAGTAACTTCGTGTTGCCGCGAATTGGATTATCAGAAGACGCTGCAACGTATTCCAAACGTTCTTGTCGAACAATAGAACATGCTGTCCGGAGGCTCGTTGGCTGACGTTACTACTCGTAGATAAGGATTTCTTTTGAATTATTGCGACAGACTGTGTTTTCATTCCTCTTGATGTTTCCCGCGCTATGTCTGATAAAATGATAATTCAAGTGTTTGCGCCGTAAATCATCTGTCCCCTCTATGAATCACTATTGTGTTTACTACTGTCGCCATTATGAAAGTGTAATTGATTGTTTGCTTTGGCGTAGATAAAATTAGTTCAAGATGAAACTTCCCTGCTTCGTAGACTTTGACCATTCAAGGAAAACCACAGAGCATCGCGTGCGAATCTTGTGACGTGGATATCAAAACAAATGGGGAGTTGGTGAGAACATATGATTCACACGTACTGAACGATAGGTGTAGATGTCGTACACAAATTCAAAGGTTATTATAGTACGTGTATCGCAATGTGCGAGGGAACGGCTTTCGTCACGTAATATTTTTTTGCATAATATGCATATGCTTCAATTTATCTGTATGTCTGTTTACACATTCCAGATTGTTGTGCGGAATCTGAATCTTCACTGCTAAGGCAATAATTGTAACCGACACGTTTAGAAAATGTGATTTAAAGCGTAGAAATAAATAGGGGTCGTGGTCAAATTTTGATACGTTTTTCTGAAAACAGAGGGTTGGACTAAATTCTTATTCCTAATACAAGAAATTGTTTGTATAAAGTTAGGGACACTAGGGACAATTATTTATGCAGGAAATAAACAGAATAAATTAAGTGGGTCGTCTCATGTGACGGCCGGCTTTTCTTCGCTTTTTGGGGAATTTTTTTTTTTGAAGAACCATGATAACACAATACGTTGGAATTTTTACTACATGTTTATTAATATTTCAACAGTTATTCAGAATGTTATGAAATTAAAATATGGGGTGGAATTGACTTTACACAGGTCAGTTGCGAAAAAAATTTCGTCGACGGCTTACATGATTCCGACTGTCATGATCATCTGAAATCAAAAAGTCAAACGGCACATTAATTTGCAGACTTGTGGGTATAGGCGGTACCAGAATGAAGTCAAAATATTGGAAATTTAATGTTTGGCACAGTTTCGAAATTAAAGCTACAATTTTCGTCATTGAAAAAATAAAGTTACGATTTTCGTCATTGAAAAAATCGTAACTTTATTTTCAAAACTGTGCGAAACATTAAATTTCCAATATTTTGACTTCATTCTGGTACCGCCTATAGCCACAAGTCTACAAATTAATGTGCCGTTTGACTTTTTGATTTCAGATGAGCAGGACAGCCGAAATCATGTCAGGCGTCGACGACATTTTTTTCGCAACTAACCTGTGTAAAGTCAATTCCACTCCATATTTTAATTTACAAAACATTCTGAGTAACCGTTCAAATGTTATTAAATATGTAGTAAAAATTCCAACGTATTGTGTTTTCATGGTTCGTCATGGAAATTTTACTGCTCCACTGCTCCATTTTTTTTATTATTTGAATTTTCTTTCATTTTATAAGAGCAGATAAATGCAATGTTTTTAATAACTATCAATTCTCAATTTTTCATCATTGAAAAAATATTAAGAAGGCATAGTGCTTTCTTTGCCCGAAGATTAATTTTGTTCTATGTTAAAATAAAAATCTAGAAATAAAGTGTTTGTTGCATATGAAAGATCTCTGTTTGAAATTATTAAAAAAAAATTTATTTAAAAAAGAAGCAGTTGGAGCG
Source organism: Andrena minutula (assembly GCA_929113495.1). NCBI lineage: Eukaryota > Metazoa > Arthropoda > Insecta > Hymenoptera > Andrenidae > Andrena > Andrena minutula. The sequence goes on from OV815994.1 coordinate 21,585,685, forward strand.
GAGCAGGAGCGGAGGTGGAGCAAGTATTTTGATATTGGAGCGGAGTAAATAAAAAATTGGTCTGCTTCAATCGCCTTTTCAAGAGTATGCCAGAAAATACCACACGGATCGAGGAAGCTTCTTTGTCATAATGCCACTATTACGTTCTTAAAGCTATCTCTAACGGACAAAGTCATTGTCAGTGTCAAAGATCACGAACATATGTTAGAGGCATTCATTTTATTGTGAAATAATTACGAAGATTGAGTAATAGGCTCTTCGTCGTCCATCAATATTATTATTTGTAAATATCGCTAAGCATTTTCTCCACAGAAATAAATGTTCCAGTAATTGGCAGTCATTAAATTACATTATAATGCCATAGTACCATAGTGTATCGACAGCTGATTTGTAAACGTAATAATCCTTGCAACTTCTGTCAACATTTTTTTATGTACTATTAGTAGTTACAATATTTTCATTTGTAACTTAATTTCTAATTTTAACTGTATCTCCATTCGTAGCATTAACAAGTTGAAATCTTTTAGGTTTTCTTTAGAACAGTGCATAAAGACGTTATTTTATATTTTGGTGGAGACACTTTATTATTTAGTTGCCTGTTGGTTTCCTTCTTCCGATAAAATTCTCGAGCACCTGTTTGCGAAGCGAAGAAATCTTCCATAAACAAGTAGATTCTTGAACATAACAGTTTTAAATACCGTTTTATAAATCACGATTTCTTTATACGCATCATTTTATTATTTCCAATTATGACCACGTCCGCAAACTCGATACGTGCCTTCCAACGGTGCCAGCTTTTATTATCGAAGCATGAAATGTTTGATTTGAGAGGAAGTAAATGCTCCAAAAACAGTGCGTTTCCTTTGAGCTGCGATTGAGTGAATGCCCTTAGCGAATAATTATTCCTAATTCTCACAAACTTGCAAATACACAGTCTCCATCCCCCAAACAAGGAGAAACTAACCCGTCGTAAAATAAAACGTGAAATGATCCAGGTTTCCAACTACATTTCATCCAAACAACAGCACACACAGAAATTCCTCAGAAAAGAAGTAAACCATTTTAAGTCACAAATTAACTGAGTCACAACTTCCTCTACAGCACCCACATTCCACAAGGCACCCTTTACCCTTAATCCCACTAACAAGGAGACAAAGGAAGGAACAAGGAAGAGCTCTCCCCATTTGCGGAGCTGACAATTATTGCATTGAATTCAGCGACTCGTAGAGCGACCTCGATTTACACCGATCCCGGTCCTCGACAGCCACTTCCCCCCTGTCGTGGAATGCTCGAGGAAGACCGGTCTGCCTTTGCGTGCAGGAGCCGCATTAGAGCGCTGAATATTTCATTCATAAGCGGGCCGAGCAATTGCCGTATTCCGCGGACATGCATAGTGGAGAGACGATCGTAGCACGGTGCGAGTGGCCGCGCGGATGCAGCCGACAGAAGCGTGCAGTGCAGCGGGGGTAAGTTGCAGCAGTTGCAGCTGCAATTACGTCCGCGGCCCTCGACATCGTGAATGAAACGTCTGTCCTTTTTCCCCCTATTCTTCTTTCGCCTCTTCCATTCGTTCCCCGGCCACTCTGTCTCTCTCTTCCCCTTCTTATCCCCGGCCCCCTTTCCTCGTCCCACATTCTGATTCTATCCGTGGCAGGCGGCCCGGCTGACTTTTTGTGGATCGGATGTTTAATGAGCGAGCACTGTGGCATTCCACGTCGCTGAGGATGCACCTTATTGCGCTTCGAGACTTCGTGTGTGACGCTATTTCTGGCGTGAAACGTGAGCTTTCAGGGTTCTTAGATGTCTGAGGGTGGTTGGAGTTAATTTGAAATTGGGAGGTTTTGAATGTTGAGGTGGGGGAGACACGGAGGTGGTGTTCTATGAGTTTGTGGAACGGGGGGAATGAATTGTATGGAAGATAAATCTATAAGTGTTTATTAAGTGTTCCATATTCTGATCGAATCTGATTAAGAATCAGATTACATGATCCCATCGAATCAATGCCACTCCTGTGGTCAATATTTTTCGATTTTTTGTTTTAACTTTTTCTGATAGGCCTAAATTAGTGCTGGAATAGATTTAGACTGGTAAGCTAATGCATGTGATAGCAATATTACTATCAGGGGGGAGGCCTACCTAGAGCGGGCGAAACAATTCGCTTCTTTGGGATTTTTTTTCTAGAAAAACCGTTACACTTTTATTAATAACTATTAGTATATTGTTAAGAGTACATCTAAAGGGCAGTTCAGTATTTTTTGAGTTAAAGAATATTAAAAGATTTGGGAGTTATAGGCGATGACCGGGATGTTCTTCTTTTTTTAAGCGTTTTTCGGTGACCATCGTAGCTTGTAGCAGAATCAACTGAAATGAAAAATTCGGATGGTTTTAGATAGAGCATGAAATTATCTAGGCGCTATCGGGCCCGATTTTGGAAAATTATTTTGAGACAAAATGGCGGCGCTGCAAAGTTGAACCATCGATTTTCAACAAAAATGTCGTTCCTTTCTTGGTGTGTAAGAAATAAACTAAGAAGAATAAAAAGAAATCCCTCCGATAGCGCCTAGATAATTTCATACTCTATCTAAAACTATTCGAATTTTTAATTTGAGATGATTCTGCTACGAGCTCAAATCTTTTAATATTCTTTAACTCAAAAAATATTGAACTGTCCTTTAGATGTAGGTACTCTTAACAATAGACGAATAGTTATTAATAAAAGTGTAACCGTTTTTCTAGAAAAAAATCCCAAAGAAGCGCAATGTTTCGACCGCTCTAGGTAGGCCTCCCCTTTAATCTTTTGTTGACACACCTCTTTTTCGATCAACTTTGGCATATACTGGGTGCTTCACACCCAGAGCAATTTTTTAGTAACTGTCATTCTGATGTAAAGAATCCAATTGTATATGAAAAAAATCATGGGTTGAATTCAAGGTCTCTAGAATGTATTCCAATAGTTTGTTGATTGAAATTTTATCACAGTTCTTGTAAAAAATTCTAGATTACCATATGTCAAGAAAAAACGATTAGAATGTTGAAAAAAATGATAGCTTTGACAAATTTCAATATTAAAAGCTGAAAATCTACAGAGTTGTTGTTCAGATATAATATTTTGAGAAAACAATAGTTTGCAAATCGGTTTTGGAAAAAGTATTTATTTTGTATATAGAACATAGGCTATTTTGGTAATTGAAAAATATTCACAGAAATATTCTACGAATATTTACGATGTTCTACATATTGGAAAAGGTAAAGATCCTCAAAATCTTATGTGTGGCTCACACACTGAGTGTCAACGGAGGGATAAATATGAATTTCACCTGGGATGCTGATTTCCCAAAAACACACTTTTGGAACCGGTGGGAATGATCACTCAAAAACTAAGGCATCTACAGTCTTGAATTTGTACAACAATAACTAACTACAAAACGTAACTACGCGTGGGGCTCTGATATGAACCACGGATGAGACTTTTGAAATTCTGTTTTTTCATATTTTATCAAAAAATTTGTGCTTCTTTTTCGTTATATGAAATCAAAGCATTTAAAGGGGGATGGAATTAATTTTGATCCTAATGCTACTGGTTCATACCCCAACTACTGTCAAAGTGATTGTGTAGAAACAATTGATTTTATCACAGAGCCCATCGTTCCAGCACGAGGGTGCAGACCAGACCACTGTTCCCTTGATTATTAGGCGTTCAATTAAAAGGCCCAGAAAGGCCTAATTTTATTTGCGTTTTTCAAAAGTTATAAGCTGTTAGGAATATATTTTTCTTCAATAAAAATTATCTATCATTGTTTTTCATGTGGAATTATTAGTTTAGGTGATATAGCTCTGCAAACAAACGCTACATTTAACCACCTCAGAGGTGCTATTCCCCCTTAACGCTTTCGCGGCGGCAAAATGTCTTCAATTATGCTTTCTACACACTTCACAATTGCGCTTCGTATTTTTTTATCAGCAGAATTCACTTACAATTAGTGAAACAAGCGACAGTTCGTTGCAATTATTGCTGATTAGATTTTCCGGGTGCCTATAGTCGCCAACAGTAACGAAAGGGTTAAGGAATTAATATGTAGTATTTGTGACAGATAATATAATTGAGCGAGGTCTAGATATGGACGTTCGTTTAATGTAAGCAAACGAATACAATATATCGTCGATTTTTATCTTAAGATAAACCTATCAACAGAGATATCATACATTTCACTCATCAGACTTCGATCGAGTTCATCCAGTCGTTGACTCCATTCTACTTATTCACTTATCTCACATAAGTTTCGCCTGTAACAGAAATATCATTATGCACATCGTTATTATTGTCCACCTGTTCAACAATTTACCGAAGCAATTATTATCCACTGTGCAATTTACGTTTAAACCCATGAAATCACTGAATTCTCACATTACACCATTTATTTTCCTACAGATCACTTCTTCGATATTCTAACAACCTAATAAGCGATTATTTTTCTCGAATCATCAAGTGTTCTAAAATTTTCTAAAATGTCTCCCGCAATCAGGACTAAATATGTGACACACTTACGTCTCTGTGAATGGCCAGCACAAGGTCCTCGTCGGTTCGTAAGATGTTGACGTAAACGTCGCCATTCTGTTGCACGGTGACTACCTTTCCAGTGCAACGTCCGTTTTTCAGGTTGCCAGAGATCACGTCGCAGTAGGTACCAGCTGGCATCGAGCTGCGCAGCATCACTTTCATGTCTTCCTTCTGACCATTGAATGCCACGAATCCAGCGCTTCCGCGGCCAAACGCGATTTGGTTCTTGCCATTGTCCCACCAGTTCGTGACACCCGTCCCCTTGACGGCGTTACGGAAGCGGACCATGTTGTAAATCTGTCGCCAACGGTGCTCGCAGATCCAGCCGTAGCTGCAGCTATCGTCAGATTCAATGATGGGGGACAGAATATCATCGCCGTCGTGTGGAGGACCTTGGTCGTAGTTGTTGAAATAGAACGAACTCATCACCCGCGGGATTCCATATGGGTGGGCCAACATGAAAGCCACTGCCATCTGCAATAAAAAGTTGTGAGATTGTTGTGACAGTATCATTGATTTCGAGGGATGTTGCACAAAATAGAGTCGATTAGTGTTTCCTTAATTGAAGATATTTCATTGTTTCTGCATGAGATAGACTCCTTAATTAATTTGAGTTATGTTTTGGTTAATGAAATTTATATGGGTAGGAATTAGCTAATTGTGATTGCAAATTCTCGGGGTGAAAATTGTATGTGTACATTGTTTCGATGGTAGTGACGTAGATTTGATAGCAGCGGTAGAAGGTATCCAGTAGTAGAATTTTGACCACTGGTAAGATTGTTCTTTGTTTTGTAATTGACGATATATATCGCGTACCTTTAAATATTAGTAAAAATAATAAATTGGTTCCCAGGAGACAAATGAGGAGACTAACAACTGTAAAGCTATCATTGAAAATAGTAATACAACGTCAATATTAGTTACAGTAATTATATTAGAAATTCTATTATATTTTCAAGCTACTAATAGGTCATTAACATTTTTAATATATTGTCTGATATTTATGGGAGTCCGCAGGGTCCACTTGTCATTAACACACTGGCCAGTCCGCCACTGTTAGTGACTCATTTTTATTCTTCAAGTGGAAAATGCAAGATTCCAATACATTAATTTAAATGTGAATACTTAGCAAAATATTTTTATATTTAGAAATTATTTTAAACAAGTATCTATAAATATTGCAGAACCACCGTCGATGCTCCATCCAAAACTCTAACCGTGAAATGGATCGTTACCTTCATAACGTTGGCGTCTGACCACCTATTGACACGTTCTACTAGCTGGCGCTGAGAGTGACTTATGATCACTGTCTTGCTATGCATTACCATTTTCCAAGTTTGAAATACTTCCTATTTTATCTTAGTATGAGTTCAAGTTCTGTCATTCAGAATTTTTATTTGAATTTAATATCAGAAGTGTCAGAAGAAAATTGTGCAAGTACCTTGTATAATCCGGGTGACTTGTGGGTGAGTACCGAATGATCAATGGAACGCTGGGTATCCTGATTATCAATGAAAACCAGTGCATCCTTAGACGGAAGGAGATTCCACGATTCTCCCCAATTTTTCAGCCATTTCAAAGGATTATTGCCGCGGAAGGAATTGCTAAGCTCCGCGCCGTGTTTGTACTCAGTTACTGCCGCCATTCCATTGTACTCGTATCTCGAAACCGCTTCGTTGCCAGAGTCGATAACTTGCTGGTATATGAACGGCCTAGCATTTGCTGGAAAACCGTGCTTCACGTTCAGATTTGTCAATCTCGAATAGATGACATTCAAGTCCTTTGGCCACATATGTTTGGCAGAATCAATGCTAAAAACAGAATCAGAGAGAACTCCAATTTAACCTAATTTAAATATTCTGAATACACATGTGAGTTAATATTGATGCATTATTAAATCTATCAAGTAAATTATGACAGAATCTTTCAAGGTAGATATCAGAAAGTGAGAAAGAAATATTTCCTTCAAATCGATTAATTAATTAATTATTCTACGTTAGCACACCATTGTCGATTTATGACGTTGTATTATAGAACAATTAGCTTTATTACTCGGCTTCGCCCTAAATGTATATTCCGATTTTACAAACAAAATTTTTATTTCCATATTTATTTTTTGTGAAAATAGTTACAATCACCTGGTTTAACTAGACATAGGGAGCTGGGGCACATTGCGTGACAGAGTTTACCGTTCGAAAGTTTTTAGTCGACAGACAAACACACAAACACTTTCTGCTTTATATATTAAAATATACAAACCGGAATCCAGCAACGCCCATCTTTATAGCTTCGTTCATAAGATCCACGATCTCCCGCCTGACATGTTCTAATCCCTGATCCAAGTCATGAAGTCCACTCAGTTCGCAGTTCCGAACGTTCGTTGCGTCGTTGTAATTATTGATCCTGCAACTGGGATGGAAATGCGTGACATTGTACGGTACTGCATCGTATCGGAGCTTGTACGTGTCTGCTCTGGATCGACCAGTGCCAATTGCAGGCTCGCGGTTGGATGTCATGTGATTCATAATTAAATCCACGTAAATTCTGACGCCAGCGTTGTTGCATCTCCTCACCATCTCTATGAACTCTTGCTTCGAACCTGATCGCGTGACCCACTGGTACGAAATCGGTTGGTAACGTTCCCACCATGGCCTATTTTGGACTACTATGTTCTCCTGAATGGGTGACACCTGCGGACACGTGACAGAGCAGGTGAATATTGCGTTGGGAATACTTGTTCTATTTCTATACAGGAAAAGTTGGTATGCCATGAAGTACATATTGCGATGATTTAAATAATTGTGGGACTGACAAGGGAAGGCGATCACGTGGCTTCCTCGAATTTTTTCCGTATTTGAGATTTTGTAGTGTAGGAATAGGCTTCGGAATACCTAGGTATATATTCGGAAGCCACGGAAAAGGAAGGCCTCAGGCGGTGGGACTCGAATTCACGATCTTGAGGAGCCTATGCGTACTGTTCAGCCGCCTAACCACCTCCACCAATGCCGACCCTTCGAGGTCTCTTATTCCCGGCTCCTTCTTAAGGGGTTCTTGATCCCACACTAGTGTACACTACTTTAAATAATTTTGAATAGAATTGAGCTCCAAGGCTAATATCCTTAAAGGGAGGGGCACTGCCGGCAGCGATACGGTAGCCTACCGCAGAAGAGGTCCCTAGTTCAATTCCCGACGTATTCAATCAATTTTTTCCTTGGTAAAGAACTAGTGAAAGTTCATTTCTGCAATTAAAGGATCTTCCTAGTGTAAGGACGGAAAAACCTTAATTTTCCATGAATTAAAAAGAAACAAGTGTTGCACGTATCACCTTTTAAGATTATAAAAAAAATTATAAGCAACAATATTCATTTATAGCGAAATAGGGGCATCGCGAAGAATACAATACTTTAGTGTTTGAAATAGAATTTTGCAGGTACTTGCAAAATTGTATAACTCCGGTCAACGAAGCCATAATTTTTTGGCTAAAATTGATCATTTTAAAATTGAAATTTTTTTAACACATTGCCATTTCTTTGTTTCTCAATTATTTATTCATTGTGTTGGTTCAAACGATAGCCACACGTCTACAGATTGCCAATCATGTTGGATTTTGTGTTTAAGATAACTGCCATTCCTGATATCAGGTCTGGCATCTCTACGCGATGCTCCCATTCCGCTATAAAGGAATATTTTTACTTAAAAAATTTTGTTATAGTCTTAAAAGGCTATAGAATATAGTTACAGAGGTGCAAAATGATACGCCTACTTGTTTCTTTTCCAATTCCCTTAAATTTAGTTTCTTCAGCAGTCATACTAGGAAGACCCCTTAAGTTTTATTTGACCCTCTAATTTATTTCGGTAATTTCCTCATTTTATTTATATACATCTCCCGATATCTAAGTTTGTTTAAATGAAACTTTAAACCAATAATATGAACAAGCTGCTGAGCGTTGGGGCTCAATTCTCCACAAATTGTTTTAAAGTAGAGTAAACTAAAAAATCATAAAGTACGAAAAAATTCGAGGGGGCCACTTGTCCGGCCTCCCTTACCAGTACATTGATTGCACGATTTCTTCTCACAAGCAGTAGAAAGAAGTATTGAGAAAACGAAAATAAGGAACACTAGGGTAAAGGACCCGATTACTGACACCTAACCAATTACTGTCACCTTAAGCTATTTTAGTTAAAATAACGAATAAACAAACTATAGAATATAATCTATAATATAGATTATAGGTTGAAATACATAATTCTTTTTGTGTATCACTTTACAACATTTATTTATTCGTTATTTTAAGTAAAATAGCTTAAGGTGAAAGTAATTGGTTAGGTGTCAGTAATTGAGTCCTTTAAGTGAAAGTAATAGTTAAATTACCTGTACTCCACCGTAGCCCATCGGTCTAAGAAAGTCTTCACACTCTCTCGCGATGTCCATCCATTTCCACTCGAAAAGGTGCACCATGGTGTCGCGTCCTCGTGCATAGTGCGGGTCATTGAAGGTACCTTGACCCACTGCCGCCGAGATCAGTGCTAACAAAGTCGCGTAGGCTAACATTGCTGCCAGTTGTGCCACGGAAATGATCGTGTCCAGAATATATACCAGCCCATAGTTACATCATTGCACTCGCGATCGTTCAAAGGTTACTTCCTACTACCGAACAGAAAATTTTTATCAATGAAATGTCCATTCACAAATTGGCTTAATCCCTTCCGATACAATCGCAATTGCTTATATAATTTCCTCAAATAAGAGAAAAGAAATCCTTTCATATCAAACAGGTGCTGATACTACCACGTATAAGACTATCAGTAATTTGTAATCAGTAATGTTTCACGTGATTTTGGAGACATTTCACATGAAAGATAGGATGGCAATTATCAAGTCGTCTGTCCCTTCGAGAAGCATGCGTTTATTGCAATAATCAATTTTGGAAGTATAATTGTGTGATTGCTTCGAATTGGGTAACGCTTCTTTAAGAACTATTCTGAAAAATGTGGTATACATGTATGTGTGTAAATTATTATAAATGAAGTAAAATGTAAGTTTAATAGTTGTTAAAATACCTGGATAACGAGGTGTGAGATCTTTAGAATACAAAATTAATTATTTAGGTAAGAATAAAATGTAGATAAGAATTTTTTAAAACAGTTTCCCATACTTTATGGTATTTATGTGTTTTGATATATACAGTGTACAATACACACATTTGGAATTAGGAAAAAATAATTGATTTTTGTGGAATATGTCAGACAACGTCATAAGAATTACAAGAACCTCTTCGCCATAATGGTATTCGTGTTGCAGCTATTAACGAGCATTTCCTGCATGCTTCGAGCTAATTTCTGTAACGGCACAACGGCAATCAACAGTGTCAAAGATCAAAAGCTCGAGTCGAGGATATTTATTCCATCACGAAATAATTGCGAAGAATTATTAACCGACCCTCCCTCCATCCATTACTATCATCGGTGGACATCGTCGAACATTCTACTGTCAGCGCAAATGAATATTCAATTAATTGGTATTCATTAGGCGGTATTATACTACCATATTACATGGTATTTTGCAAGGAGCAAGTGTATCGACAGCTGATTTGTGAACCTAATAATCCTTACAACTTCCGCTGCGTTCGCCGCTATATTACATCGATGAATATCCGTTATTACGCTATTTACATTTGTAAGAGCGTTCATATACTGATATGGCGCGTGTTATTTCATCTGTATCACCCTTCGCAGGAGTGGCAGCTTGATATACTTCAATTTACTTTTTAGAATGTTGCGTGTGGGTGTTATTTTGTTCCTTTGAACAGGTACGTTTTTAATTACTCGATTCCAAGTCCTTCCCTATCGATTAAATTCTTAAGTAATTGCTAATGCACTTAAGAAGTCTCTTCTATACGGATAGAGGTTTTACCTCCGCATAATATATGATGATTTTATGTAACATTTTATGTATTTATACCTGCAGTGAGTTTCGTTTTACTCTTCTGAATTACGAATGTGATTGCAGACACTAAACTCTGTACATAGACTTATATCGTGCCCTCCAAATTAGTTATCTCTACGTTCTTACTCCAGACTGATCCGACTTGCGATATTGATATTACTGTCTGCACAGGCATTGCATGTGATGGCGATGTAATCTCATCCAGTGAAGTGATCCGTCTGCGTGAACACATTTCCCCCGTCAAAACATATTCTGACTTCAGTGACTGTATCAGGTTTCCTAGTGCCACAAAATTGAAGTCGAAATTAGTATTGATTTGGAAGTCAAGCAGTACACATCTAAACCCAGAGCAGGTATTATTTTAAATTTCTATTGCCTACATAGAATTTTAAAAGATCCATGGATCAGTTTTCATGGATCACATCTATCTTGTAATTGTTATTAAATATAATAGAATTTACTGTATTTACTAGATCCTTGGCAACAAAATGAAAGCAATCGAATAATTTAAAATAAAATTCGTCTAAACGGTCAATTGTTTTCATTCGAATCTAAACCACACTTACAATTATTCAAAACGTTTGAGTTATCATAGAAATCACTGGCTATCTTCACAAGTTCCAATACAATTTTTCGCATCTATATTCCTTTCCAATGGCTATCCAGCAACTACCCACTAATTACGTCATTGTGTAATCTCAATATGGGTAACGAAATCTTATTGTTACGCAACGGGGTTAACCCGCCATAATATTTCTGTTGATGTACGAACATCTCCTGTTCGATTTACCGGGCCCAGAAAGTAATGCTTAATCGGTTTCTTACATTCGACGAGAAATGAGATGGGTCTATTTGGAGGAAAAGCTTTACCCATTATCACGTACAAACTTTTATTATTTTTTCTTTGTCATTAACGTATTAGACAATTATTTGAACAAATGTCACTGTTAATCCTTCTATAAAAAATTCGCCGTACCTGTGTTCTTATTTCTCACGTGCAAGCATGCACATTCAAGTTTCATATGATTCTAGATTTTTGCGATCTTTAACATGATTCTATTTATCATTAATAAAGACAGTAACACTTTTTTAGTAATTGAAAATGTACAAACACGAATAATTCTATATATGTAGCAGGTAATAAAAAATGTATTTATGTACCTATGTACCTGCACAATACGACATCTTAAACAGAATAATATGTTTCGACGATATTTTCCGTATAGAAAATTGGAATGGAACAGAACTAGTGTGGGTGTGTCAATGTATCAGCAATGATGCAGGAACGCTGTGAGAATGGTGTATAGTGTGCAATGAGCAGGAATTTAGTACATGTTGGTTTCATCTAAAACATATGCACAAGTGGCAAGAAATTTAGCACATAGGGTAAAGGACCCAATTACTGCCACTTTAAACGTTGACCCTGAAATTATCTTATAGTTTTGTATATATACACTGAACGTATAACGTTGTCCTTGTTATATATTATTTTTTAATATGCTTACTTGATGAAAAAAATTCCTAAATCTTAAAACTTCGATTTTTATGTTATAAAATCATCAATTTCAAAAATATATTTCGGGATCTATTACTGACACCCCAATTACTGCCAGCTAACCTAATACTGTTTACGTCATTGTAAGGTTACTTCATTTCATGTACTTACATGGGCAACAACTGCTATGCCAGTAATACAAAAATGCTTGAAACGCTTGTACCAATCACTGTCACCCAATTAATAAGTAAAAGGACTTAATGAATCGTTGAATTCTGATCTTTATTACTTTCTAACGATGCTTATATTATTTAAAACATTATATTTTGTTATGTTAATAGCTTAAATATTACAACTACAGCATTTTCTTTAACGCCATGTTTTCTCTTTCGCTAGTAAGGAAGTCATCGTTTTCACTCTTCGAATATTCGTTTAAAATTTTTTATCGTTTTAACCAAATTAACGAAGAAAAAATTAAGTCCTGTGTTTTCTATCGTATAAATAACAATTTCCTTTCTATGCTAAATTTTTTATGCATTATTCCACAAGATTTATTCGTTATTTTACGTAAAATAGGGTGACAGTACCTGGGTAGGTGGCAGTAATTGGGTAAGTGGCAGTAATTGGGTACTTTGCCCTATGTAGTATGTGGCATGTGTGGCAAATACGAGACGTATATTATCTACAACATGTATGCCATTTGATTTTTGTATTGAAAGTGTGAAACGTGTGCCAAATGAGATATATAATGAATGTATTATTATGTGCGATATATACGATGTATGCATGTACATATGTAACACCTAAAACATGTTAAATACAATAGATAAATGGGATGGTGAAAATGTAGAATATATAGAATGTGCTGTATGTATCGTAAGTACACAGTTTGGGCACATCAAATGGAACAGGTGGAATATTCAAAGAATCAGAAATACGTACTCCATTAGCATACACTTTGTTTAAAATACCAAAATACCATTAGCGTGCACTTTATTTATCATTTGTTACAATTTCAGTAACAAGGTGGGCTGAAAGGAAGATTAGCTGAAAGGACCGATAGCCAGTCAGTAACAGTATCACCGCAACTGTGCATACCCGTTTTCCCTCTTTTCTGTTACCCAACCCCGTCAGTTTTGCTCTCGAGAACTATACTTTACAGGCTGAAGAGCGATATACGCGTCGGCCGTGATAACGGGTAAAGCTTCTCCGCAGCCGGCCCCCGACCGTACGATTTCGCTGCAGGTTACAATTACGAGCGAGGCGCGTAATTAAAAGCTGATGTCCCTCATTTATTAATGCTACCAGACGAGTCCAGTCGCTGTCGATGCTGCGGCGCGGCTCGCTCGTTTTAATGCCAAACGTCATCAGTCTTCGACTACCGTCTGCTCCTTCCTCCGCCACTCCTCCAATACCTTCCCTGCGTCGTATTTCCTATGCTCTTATGTCTGATTTGCATATCTCTCTGCCTACGGAATGTGCATCCACCGAGCGCCGATAGGGGTTATCGATAAACCTCCGATAATTATTGCGCCGCCGGATGACTCAATCAATTTTATGCCCTTTCGCGTAATTAAGCCGCGCGCATCTAAAGCCGCCTTACGATCCCGGATGACGGTGAACCGGTACGTAAGCACGTTGATATTTATGCAGCTAAGGATGCAGCTCGGTATCCTGAGGTTAGTTGGGGTTGTTACGCCGCTTGCATGACGTGGTGGTTGGTTTTAAAGGGATTAGCCTATGTGTGCACTCCTACGTTGTGTGAGTCTATCACAGTATAGGCCTTATCTTAAATGTACTTCAAACTGATTCTGGTAGTTGATGCAGATATAAAGTGAATATTGGAAAGTCCAATGAATTATTATATATGATTAACAGAAATTTGAAGTGTTATACCATTTTCAGCAATCAATAAAACGCTCGAAGAATTTAAATTTTCTTTAAGGGAAATGTTTCACGATGGAAATTACAAAGCTGTTAAATATTTAAAGCAAATTCTGTATTGATGATAATAATAATATGTTTAATCTAATGATCATCAGATTTTTAGATTAATACATAGTTAATTGTTGTTTTCTTGTGGCGTAATGACCGAGATTTTGCAAAACACTGTTTTAAAATCTTACCCTGATGATAAAACTATTTATTTTAAAGTTTTTTGAAACAATAAGTACGAAACAAATAAGTAAGAAGAAATTGAAACAATAGTACGATATGTTTCTTAGACTTGATTTTATTCGTAAAGAAGTCAATTCTGAATATTCGATTGACATATATCTTTTTATATGAACAGATTGCTTTGCGCTGATAAATCGTGTCTACCTCATTAGATAGCAGGAGTGATAGCAGGCACACATGTCAATGTTTGGAAATAAAAGCACCACTTGTTACCAAGCACACTGTATATTGCTACAACTTGTTAATTCGAATAACAGAAATGAAGCAACATTACCTAAAAACCTTACGTGAGAACAAAAAAGAATTTATAAATTCCAAGGGTCACTTTATATAACAAAATTCACACACTTGCTTATGGATCCTTGACATCACGCTCTTCTCTCTTTATTTGAACTCATTTGGCTACAGAATATCACAACATGATAGAGATCGAACTTTAGATAGAATTGTACCAATCGCTAGTGAACTGATCGACCGAATCGAAATACGAATCAAATGCGCACTGAATTTCATTAGAATACATAGAGACCACAAAGTAATCCAGTTCTAACAATAACAGAATATTATACATTTACAAAATTCTTCTTCTTAAATAAAAGTTAATAGAAAGGCTGTCAGCTTTTAAGTTTCAAGTAGTCTAGCCCTAGCTAATAGCAGACACATCCACAAGTGCCCTGTAATGTCATTCTGTGCGACTGTAAAATGAATCTAAACAAGAAGATATTAATTATAAAAATCACCCGAAAGAAATTATTGTTGTCAGGAAAGATTCGTTTCGATTCTGTCGATGCAACCCCACCACACGATCGATTTAACACTGTAACGAGAAGTTAGCGCCATTGGGCTGCTCAACGACGTCATTGTTTATTAATTTACGCACACCTTACGTACAAAACAGCAGAAGTAACGATGCGCACATACGGACAACGGCATACACAGATAAGTGGTTTGTCCCACATTCATAAATAGACTTTTTAACACTTATGCAACGGAGCTGCATACAACGTGACGATAATAAAATACAATCTCCGACAGTGACGGCGGGCTGCGGTTAGTTTCACGCTTAGATGCTCGATTCCGTTGTTCTCCTTTTCCCGTAGAGTCATCAACAACACGAGATTCAACATGGTTTTGTGGTACCGACAGTAGACAACTTCCCCGGGCTGTCTCAAGTGGTCTAATCTAATGCCTGAAAATAGGAAAAGTGACGGTGCACTTCGATTACTGCATCTCTGCTTCACGCGTTCGTGATGCTGGATTTATCACCGAGTAGATAAAATCCGTCAATGGTATTTTCCTTCGAAAAAGTTCGTCGCTGTTGATGATTATTAATTAATTCCGTAAATTCTGGTGCAGTGTGTTCTGTTTTTTGTATGAGTCGAGGTTGGTGTACGATTTGTCTTAGAATTTCTCTTTGAAAAGCTAAAGAATTCTGCTGGAAAAACCAAATAAATATTATCTATCAGGCGAATATTATAAACAGAATGGAACTAACGAAACAAGATGTTTATCGTTGAGAAGCTACTTAATTTCTAACTATATAGGATATGTGAATGCACAGTTACTTTTATTTGCACGCAACGGCGGCGTTTATTTTGAGTGCAATTTCTATAGATTTTGTGAAAGTAAACCGTTGAGTTTCGTAACTCACAATTTTGTATTGCGCTGAAATCCATGTGTTCATCAATTTATGTAGCCTTCGAATGAAGTATTGCCAACGCTGCACGAAAGGAGAACGATGAAATCGCAGCCGACGAGAATATTATTCGTTATGGCTCTTACTTCGCTAGGTTTGTGTAACAATTATACGACGCTACGATACACGACAGTCGACGATCACGGAGGAATAGCCAGAAGATCCACGATCACAATGATACTTTGTCGTGTCGCTCACTTCTAGACGGCTCCGTCAAACGAGAGCAGTGATGCTTGCGAAGTTCGAGATTTACAGAAACCGTACAATTCGTTTATTATATAGCAGGCAAAATCTATCTGTAGCCGCAGCATTTTACTGAGCACAACGTTGCACGGTGAATGCACAGATTCCTTGGCAGTAAGAAGATGATTGACCTTCCTCTGCTAGTATGTTAGCAACGCCTAAGCATAATTCAAAAATTTGTGCCACGTCGTTTGAACAGGCGGTACACACCAGGCACGCGAGACCATCGCAAAAGTCCCTTCAAGTTCTTTGTACTGGCGGCATCAAGCATCGTTTGCGAATTTTTTTATGCAAAATTAGGTGAAATACCTTGTCTATAAGAATATAGAATTAATAAATCAGATTATAAAAGGGTGACTATATCAAAATTATTTTGCTAGATATAAAAATGTATGAACAGGTTTATCAAGGTTTCATTCTTTTAAGTATATTTATAAAAAATTCTTATATAATGCAAGTCCGGAGAAATATTGTCAACATAACTTTTATGTAATCAAATTTCGTAATGGAGTACTTGACTCATTACCTATTCGAGCTGTTCGTCAACGATAAGTTACAGACTTTGATATGACGTTACTGATGTTAAGTGAAGAAATGGGTTTTATAAATTCGCTAAATTCGCTCAATGAACTTTTGCGATCGTACAGAAAATAGCAATCGCGTTCTAGACATGATTTGCATAGGTACATTGTTTAGTATACGCGCGATAGCATTCAGTTTACTTAATCGTACAACGAGCGAACAGATCCCGCAACATTTCGCGAATCGGTAGCAACTAACTCGGCTTGAGTTTTGCAAAGTTCACGCGAAAGGAACGAAGTTACGATTACATTTACTTTTTCTATACTGAGGCTGAGGTTCTTCATTCAGTTTCCACGAGGATTCCTCTTCTCTTCTTGTTCAGCGAATCGTCGCAATTCACATTCGGCGAATCAAGGATTTGTCGTCTATTTTGTACCAATGCTGAGTATTACATCGATTAACAACGTTTATAGAGACTCTGCTTTATTAGTTTACTAAACAATTAGTTCAGGCTTGGCAGCTGAGGCGAAAAATGTTAACGAAGAATGATGAATATACTCCCCGCGTTATTAAAGAAATTGCGAAATTTATCGCACACTTCGTTGGGAAACTGAGTTGTTCCTGATATGGATATAAAAAAAAATGGGATATTAAAATATTTTCAAAACGGGGGAGAAAGTAATATATCAAATGTGGGTTGTAAAGTCTCAGTGGAATAGTGCACATCGTCGAAAATGAAATGGTTTCAAATATTTACAAATTTTCGTATTTTTCTAAATGAAGTATTATATTTCTTTCACGTAGATGTAGAAAAATTGTAGCTTAGTGAAAGACAAAGTGATAACTTTTATTTCTCAAGATTAATCAGTCATTTTGTTTATTAAATAACGTTGGCTACTAGAGATTATTCCTTATACGTCTCTGATTTTACGATGTATGAAGATAAAAACTTCAAGCAAAAGTTCCCCTGTAGTACTCTTCAAAATTAAGTGATATAAATTACTCGACAATAGTTACTACTATTCTTGTCACCAAGGAAATCAATATTTAAAACAAATAGAGTCATTGAATACTAAAACGTAACTCTTATTACCTTATAAAATGCCGCGTTTCCTAACATTTGCAGCTCGAAAACAGTTCCATATCATCGAAGAACCATCTTTCCCCTCTCTGCCTCTCGATCAACATTACTCACTATGATTTTCTATAGTCACAATTTCTTAAACGCTTTCTAGACAAGAATGCAATTGCCTGCGAATCGTCAACACGATCGAAGGTTACACCCGTGTGAAATTTGTATTGCACGCTGCGTCAATCAGATTTCCCGTTACGGTTACTGATCCTGATCACGATGAGAAGCTGAGATGTCGCAATCGACACCTTATCTCCTACGACACTAGAAACAGCAAACCAAGCTTTTGTACTCCAGATGCGTTCAGTATGCTGTTCGAAGCAACGACGGTGAAAAGAAGAGCACAGTGAAAATACGGTACAAAAGCATTTCATGGCGCAGTAGAGATGTCCGAACTTTACTATCTAAGCCACGAAATGAAGAAGAATTCCAACTGTCGTTGAACGCTGAGCGCGATAATGGGCGCTCGTGGGTGTAATAGCAATGAAGATCCCTCGATATTAGCTCGTCTGAGTTTCTTTTGGGAGTGAAATGAAGAATAGATGTCGGAGAAAATGTAACCTACGTCTCGAGGTACTAGGAGAGTCTCGAGGAATCGTTCGTCACTGTCGAATCCTCGAATCATCAAATCATCGAATCATTGAATCATCGAATCATCGAATCATCAAATCATCGAATCATCAAGTCATCGAATCATCGAATCATCGAATCATCGAATCATCGAATCATCGAATCATCGAATCTTCGAATCATCGAGTCATCGAATCATCGAGTCATCGGATCATCGAATCATCGAGTCATCGGATCATCGAATCATCGAATCATCGAATCATCGAATCATCGAATCATCGAATCATCGACTATAGTTCACGAACATTCCGCTCGGAAGCAACACGAGCGCTCAACATACTCTGTTCCTCATTTTAGTACAGTATCAAATATAGATATATATGTATGTATATATGTATATGTGTATATATAATATTCTTTATAATATATGTATATAGTTAGTCTTTGCAGTTCTTTAACATACATAATTCATGGTAATCGATGGATATGTCGTATAGTAAAAGTGTTCAACAACATCGCCGATATAGTTTTGCACGCGTTCTCTTTGTTGACCCCAGTTTAGCACACGTTTGATAAATTGTGACCATTGCACACGATAAAATATGTTCAACTTTATTATTATATATTTCAGTACGATAGAGTTAGTTGCAGGTAGTATAGTTTTTGTCGGTGATCACGACACAGCTCGATGAAGACGTTCTAAATATAATAATACGCAACCGAGTGGGAGGTTCGAGTGGTTTGATGAAGAATCGATAACATCAGTCGACTTGGCTCATAGTCTCTATAGTGCACGCGAGAGCGCGGCTTTAATCTCGGTACAAGAGAGTAGAAAAATGATCGAGCTTTCATACCTGATTCCTAAACGCTTCACATTTCAGTGGAGACTTTGATCGACGCGAATGATGTTTATTCTAACGTTCCAATGCGTATGGAGTATATTTTTCCAAGATTAACGTTGACGTTACCTTCGAAGCCAGATAGCAGAATTCAATTACAAGAGAAGTAATCTCGAACGTGCTATCAAACGAAACCACTGCCGGTCGATTGCCGAAGAGGAAACCGGAATCGCTTCATTTATAAATAATATAGAATATACGATATCTCCTTCAACCGAGATAACACTGTTAAAATACCAAAAACGTTACAAATTTCTTTAACATCATTCAGTATAATTAGAACGATCTTCGCTCGGAGCACACTGACTCCTATTAAGTCAGCAAAGTAATGAGCAATCTCTTACCTAACGCGCAAACATTCCTTACTAACTACTTAAACATCTTCAAACATCTTCAAACTACACACAACCTCGGACAACCTTAGATTAGAATGGAGATCGAGAATTCGCTAATATCGTAACCGCAACTACAATGATTCGTATGGATTAAACGAAAGATCATTATACTCTGGAACAATTTTCCGTCGTGAAAATAACAGATTAGGATACAGATGGTGATAGTGGCGTACGAGAATAGGAGACGGTGAAATGAAATTTAGAAAATGTGCGTTTTAAGGAGCCAGACCAAATTCGCACGACCCTCTTGTCTCACCACCAACCTGATGTAAAAGCCACTCACGGTACCTACAGGAGCACTGATTCCTTGCTCCTGTGGTCGTTCATCCTGTTCCTGCTTCCTCAATTCTGAGTCTTGTAATTGGACCTTCTCCTCTTCCGCACTCTGCAGTTTGTTTCGTTGTTGCTGTAGCTCTGCTTCCTCTGCGTCAGGCTTTCGACCCTCCAGACACAGCTGCAGCTGTTGTAGCTCAGGAGCTTCCAGCTGCTCCTCGTAACGTCTTTCCCGGATTCTTCGTTCCATCTCTTGCTCTTGTCTCTGTAACAATATCTCCTGTTGCAATCGTAGGTAGTCCCTCAACTGCTCTAACTTCAGCTGTCGCTCGTTCTCTTCGCGTAGCTCTCGCTGTTCATCGCTTTCTTCTTCAAACTGTTTCTCTGACTCCAACTGAACCTGCAAACCTGAGTCCTGTTTCGTTCCATATTCCACCTCCTTAGTCTGTGCTTCGTCCTCTGGTTCTTGCTGCTCTTTATATCCCTGCTCGAAATGTTGTTCCTTTGATTCTCCATGTTCCTGCTGCTGATCTTTAAGAACCTCCTTCTGCTGTGATTGCATTTCTTCTTGCTGTTCACTTCCTGATTCCTTCTTCTGCTGTTGTGCTTTCAGATCCTCATCCTGCCGAGCTTCTTGTAAATTCTCATCTTCTTGTTTCTTCAATACTTCTTTCTGCAATTCTTTCTCTTGCTGACGTGCTTGGAGGTCCTCCTCTTGATATTTTCCCTTTAATTCCTGTTGCTCCTTCACTTCTTTTTCTTGCCTCTCCTTCTGCTGCCCTTCTATTAACATCAACTCTTGATCTTGCTTCTTTGAACATTCCTCTTCCTGCGTCTTTGAATTTTCTTCTTGCTGCTTCTTTGAACCCTCCTCTTGCTGCTTCTTTAAACCTTCCCCTTCCTGCTTCACCACTTCATCCCTCAGTTCCTGCTCCAGTTGTTTCTTCGTCACCTCTTGCGGATGTCCCTGCAACCGGTCCCCTTGCTTGCTCGACTCTTCCTCCTCTTCCTTCTTCTTCAGCTGCTCCTTCTGTATCTCATCCATCGCTCCCTTCTCCATCTGCTGCTTCTTCAATTCCTCCTCTTGCTGATCCCTTCGAGCGTCTTCCTCCTGCTGCTTCCTCAACTCATCACCCTCCCGCTGTTTCCTCGCCTCCTCTTCCTGCTGTTGCCTCCTCGATTCCTGTTGCTGCCGCTGCTGCTGCAGCTGGCTCCGCTGGTCGATCTGCCGTTGCAGGTCCTCTTCGTCCCGCTGCTTCTGCGCTTTCAGCTGCCGTTGTTGCTCGCGAGGTGTTTCCTGCTCCCCTGCGCTGCTTTTACCTTCAAGCGGGTGCGAGACCGCATCGTTAATAGGAATTTCCTCGCGTCGAGGCCCGTCCGAAACGGCCGCGGTCAGCGCGGCCGTGGCCGGAGGTTAGTTGCTACCTGAATGCTGCTTCTGACCGGAGCCAGCGTCGGAACCACTCGAGCTCAATGTCGTGTTGCTACCATACGGGTCCAGCGAGGACTGCACCGACATGCTGCGACCCTGTCGCCTCACTCTGTGGGGAGACAGCTTCCCTGGGTCGACACTGGTTGGGTCTGCCTGCAACAAACCCTCCGGTCAGGTGCCTCTTGGGCATGCTCGTCCACGAGACGTCAACTTATCATCGATCGAGCACCAGGTACGGGGTATTTACACTCAATACGATTCATAGCGGTGCCAAGAAGAAATGTTAACACTTCGAGTGACGCAAGGCTTTAGGGAAATACCCCTTTAAGTCGGATCGAAGTTTCCTAGCGATCGCTACCGATGAAAATATTTTGCTTAATCCAAATAGCAAACTAGAGCAAAGGTAAACTACGCCGACGTTACTCCCAGTGTTAACTGATCACGTTAGAGAGAAGGGTTGTTGGGATGCCTCTAGGTGCTAGATAGGAAACGATTAACACTGTTCCAACCACTCATCACTTCCAGGGTAATTGTTTGATTCTGGGTGGTGATCAATTCTTCGAGGATAGACTCTAAGGGCAAAGGAAGGAATATACTTGCTACAGTCGGATCAAACTCAATCAGACATTATAGATAACCACTTGTCTTGTTTTATTAATAGACAGATAGTGTGTCGATACGTTTGCACGAAGAACTGAATGGTAGAGACAGCCTTTCAAAGGCCTCCATCGAAAAATTGAGTTTGAATGACTACAGCAGGACGAATGCCACACGAAGAGTCTCAGACAAGTATATTCCAACTGTAGTAGTCTCGATACTATATTAATAGCACACGATTACTTGGCATCAAGTCTATCAGGCACCTTATACAGGGACAACTAATGGAGCATCTCAGCAAATTTACATTGCACGAGGCAATTAAAAGATCATGTTTCTATTGAGTGTAATGAATAGTAAAACAAATACTGAAGTTGTTTCACGATGTAATCTTCCAATTGCTTCGAGCAGTATGACAAAACCCTAACATAGAATATTTGTTTTTTTTATATAAGTGGTCACAAGGAGGAATGCTTAATTATAAACTTATGAACGATAAGCCCGAAAAGTGCAGATTTGACGACAACAAACTGCCAGTTTCTAGGATCATTTCTCAGAACATTTCCCTTACACTGTATTTTACATATAATGGTACATTCACCAAGATTCCAAGGGGTTTATAAATGGTAAAAAAACTTTACAAACTTAAAAAACAAAAAACTTAAAGAAACTTTATACACATGCTTCGAGAAAAAATACGAATGGAGCTTGGGTAGTAAAGGGGACAAAAGATTCACAGACCATTAGACAGAAACATGTCCTTACATTGATCCTCTCCGATCACAACTCTTTCGACAGAATTATAATACCACATAATAGGGGCACGTAAATTGGCCAAATCAGATAAACTGTTACTACCTTTACGTTTGGTCTCATTTTTATTAGAAATTCACAGATTAAAGTCCTGGAGTTATGTTAAAAGCGCTGCTTGTAACAATGTATCCTCAGGAATTAATCAGATTATAAATTATGTTCTGTGGTTTGCACAGATGCTTGATAGGGGGTTCTCGAAAGGTTAAGATGGTTGAGAAATGATAAATATTTTACAGAAAGATCAAACGATCTAGATATTCTGTTTCGACGTGAGGCAGAACTAAACAGCCGTTGCCGAAAACACTCTGACGCGGTGATAAATTATGTGATAAAGAAACAATGAACATAGAAGAGTGAACGTTTAACGTAATGTTTTATCTCGGAAGCAATACGCACCTGATAGGCCAAGGCGTTCATAATAATTTCAGACGGTACCAGGTCTAAAGGATAAATCTCTTTCATTAGAACGTTCGTAGGGATTTTGTAGAATTGAATATACTCCAGGAAGGTGCCAATCACATCCATCAGACGTGTGTTCTCATTGCTGTCGCAATACTTCTTGCTCCACATCAGGGCCGCCTAATAATTACAGAAAAATCGAACAATTATGAATATTAATTGAATTCATAAAGTTCCACTTTCATTAATATTCAGACGTCACAGTACTATTGCATATTTGTTGCTACAATCTTGATACAAGATGTTTCAAAATTGTGGGGCGAATTGGAATGTGCGATCTCCTTTCGCCAAAAACAAATCAGAACGTCTTTTATCATTTTACAATTGAAGACTCTGTTCTTGAGATACAAGCAATTAAAATTTAAAAGCTTCAGTGACTGTTCTAATATGGTTCAGAAATTTTTAATATATACTTTCTGTGCAGTATATTAGAATTATACAGAAACTGATATTCTTCACATTTTTTCTAACTCCAAAACAGTTTCAATATTCTACTGAAGGGCCTACTTGCTTAACATTCTCTGTTTCTCCACAATATTTCCTTTAAATTAGAGCATTCTAAACAAAGGAAAGTTGTGCAGAATTTTTATGCATTTGATGCGTTTTTAATAAATTGTTAATTACAAATAGATAATTGCAGAGATATTGCAATGTTGAAGTTTTAATCAGAGTATCCGCAGGATGTGTGTAGCTACAATAGTGCAATTAAAAATGAAGAAAATAGAATTCGATAGCGAAAGATACTCAGTTAAGATAGCAATTAATTAAAATCGGTATATTCAGCAACACGTACTTGGAACTTGGAAAACTCATCAGCGCGCAGTTCCTCTCTCGCCAGGATTAAACGAACCACGTGTTGAGGGAGCAAAGTGAAGGATCCTAGATTCAATATTTCGTTGCCATGTTCGTCAACAAATTCCAGCACCTTTAAACGATCATAAAAAAAGATTAAAGTCATTAATTTTATTTTAATAAGAGAAACTCATACAACACAGCACGTTTTTTTTATTTCTTTATACAGGTACTCATAAAAATAACGCCAGCTACACTAGCGGACAAAAAAGTTACCACTTTTTCGATTTGTTCTATTTTTCTTATTTTTTAGCATAAATTTGGGACTGTGGTATGCTTAATATGCATATTTTGATGAAGAATTTAAAGCCGTATGAACCCCAGTTAAAGTTGAATTTATTTAACAAATACACAAAAGCGTTATATGCCATTGAACAGGGTAACACATTTTTGGGGTCGACAAAGAAGTTACCACGATCAGTAAGTCTTTAGGTTGTCCTAAAACCAAAAGGTGTCCCCCACAAAATATTAGATTTTTTTTAATAATGTTTAAAAGCGGTAACTTTTGTTGGCTTTAAAAGTGTGTTGTCTTGCTTAATGTTAAATAGTGATTTTGTTTGTTAGTTAAATAAATTCAACTATAACTGGGTTTTATAGAGCTTTTAGTTCTCTTTTAGAATATGTATATTAGGCACATACCGCAGTTTTGATTTGATATTGAACAGTAATAGAAGTAGGGTGGTTCGAAAAAGTGGTAACTTTTTTGTCCGCTACTGTAAGTAAATATCTATTTTTACAAATTCAGAGAAAATTATTAAAGTTTTTAATATTCTGCTTGTACCAGCACTAGCATTTCAACTTTGTAATGCAATTTTGAATAATTTCAAGCACTACTATATTAATCTTTTTCAGTTACATTTTACTGTATTTAATACCAATAAAAAGATATTACTATCATCATTATTATTACTATTGCTGTTGAGACGATGTACTGTTTTAAAACTTGAGTGTGGCTTTCTTGCAAACGTAAGTGCATCTATTGATATCGTTATTTTTAGCAAATATCGGTTGCTTATCCGATAAAGTGATTCACAGTCGAGTCTCATCCCACAGCAGGCTGTGCCTTGTGCCAAAAAAACTAAAATATCAGGTGGTCAATGAATGTGCCTTATCAGAGCGCCAGATTGACTTCATTACAGAAACAGGTAGCGCTGATAAGTCGCATCCAATGAGTATCAGATTGAATGTGACGTGAACAGTTGCTTCGTTATCAATTCTGGTATAAATAAATTATTCTGTAATGTCTAAGTCGTGTACAAGTGCTTGTGTTTATCACCGCATTAATCGCAGTTTCGTATATAAATTAATCATATTCGCGATACTAATCATTTATGTATGAGAAATTTAAACAATGACTATTTGTTAACGAGCGTGAAGAAAAAAATTGATATATCGACTAAAATGGAGAATTAAATTACAAATTTATTTTGTAAAGGAAAGTTATTAGATATTTTCACGAGGGACAAATACGAGGTGATCTGAAAAAGTGTTCGAAACATGTTGAGATATATAGTGTACTATTAAATGGGCAAAAAAACCCAGTGAAAAAAATTTTAAATTTGAACGATAACAGAATCAGAAGCCCACAAAACGTCGCACACTCAGTATCGTATTTTTGAGTAGTGAAGACGATTAAAAAAATTAAAAATAAAAAATATTGAGCGAGAGAATTTCTCGATTCCACATATCAGTAATACTAATACAATAAATAAAATCTACCAGCAGAATTATCGATACACATAAGGTAGTTGACCCAGTCGTCGATAATTTGAATTAATATTGAGATTTTATAAGGTTTTTGAACAATATTGTGTAAAAAATAAAATTACAAGTTAATATTTAAGTCTTTATCTACATATATCATCACAATATTGTTCAAAAACCTTATAAAATCTGAATATTAATTGAAATTATCGACGACTGGGTACCTATCGGCGACTGGGTCAAGTACCTTATAGCAAAATATAAATTTTAAATTTTGTTTTCACCATTGCTGTAGGTCTGCAAATTAATCTGGATTTAGAGTGCTGTTAGCTTTCTAATTGATTATCTCTTTTCTTAGATCACCCTGTATACCGTGAATCTTGCATTTCAAGGAATCAAGAAGTTTATAAAAATATAAGCCTAGATAAATTCACCTTTTGAACGAACGATTTCGTGCATTTGTATTGAATATATCGTTCAGCCGATGAAAGTAAAGCGCAGACAGTGTCGACTGTAATGCAACACTGAACGAATCCAGCGCAAGCTCTCCTAAGCTCGTCCAATCCGTAGTAATCAGCAGCGTTCATTATTCCTGTCATTGAAAACCAATATTAAGAAGCGATCAGTTAAGATATATAATTTAAAACAGCAGTCGGGAATTAAAAAGAACACTGTCACAGGTATGAGATTAAAAATTAATGAAACACGATCGTATCGATCACACTACCAATTTTGTGAAAGATAATGGGGACAAGCCCACTGTTCAATAGAATTAAGTGACCTACTTAAATGATTGTATCGATTCGCTGTTTCAATATTCAGTATAAAATATTACTGTACTTGCATCAAAATGTACAGTGTTCTTCTCGTTCGATCTTTTCTTGTGAATCATACGAAAATGTGATTCCCTAATTAGGTAGGCCTTTTAATAAATTATAGCGCAAGAAGATAATTTAAGGGGGTGTTCCCGTCTAGACGCTAAATTTTAAGGTCATTTTGGGGAATTTAATTTGAAGAAACTAATAATGCTACAATATTGGCGTTTTGCGCACATGTTTAATAACACTTTTTCTATTTGTAGATTTCTTTTTTTAATTGGCTATTAAGAATCTTTTAAAAGTTATCATCGCTTGCGCATTTCGTGTTTCAGAGATGTTGTCTCATCGGCGGTATTGATTGGGCCACTTCTACTTGCATGAAATAAATAATTCATAGCTTATTTTAAACGTAATGAACGTGGTTATCGCCCCTACCAAATTGAATAAGATACGAAATTATTTAACAGAATAGCGATTTCGTAAAACTTTATATTCGAAACTTGGCAACGTCTGAATGCTATAAGCAACAAAGTATTTGTGATATTGATTTGAATTAGTAGAGATGATTGCCACGCTTATTACGTTTGAAATGAGCTATGAATTTTTCATTTATGGCAACCAGACGTGGCCTAATCAATACCGCCGATGAGATAAAATTTCTGAAACCTGAAAGGCGCGAACAATAACAACTTTTAAAATATTGTCAATAACCAATTAAAAAATTCGACAAATAACAAAAGGGTTAATAAAAATGAGCACAAAACGCCAATATGGTAGGATTAATCATTTCTTCAAAATAAATTCCCAAAGAAGGCCTAGAAATTCCGTGTCTAGTCGACAATAAGGATAATGATGACGTTAACATTAAAGTGGCTGAATATGATTACGTCTATGAAAAATTCATTTCTGACTCACCCAGCAAGGTCCTAGGCTGCAACGTCACGCATCCAGTGTGAATGTACTCGATCAGCTGACGAAACACGTCTGGTTCGAACTCCTTGATGATTAATGTGTGATGCTGATTCGGCTGTGGCTTTGCAAAAGGTTTATATTCATAAGAAGGGAAAATTTGGACGATTGTTCAGGCCGTGGCTTGAACTCAAGGATCCATGCTAAGCGACTTGCACGATGCATTCAGTGATGGACGAAATGCACTTTGTGAAACGTTCAATCATTCTTGCAATGTGAAATTCTAAAATCTGCTCGATAAAAACTTTACACGTGACTTTTCTCCATGCGAAATCATCTTGTACAATTTTAATCTTTGACTCTTGAATCTGTGAAATTCTGTGATCAACTGGATCGTCCATCACCAATCGCTTCAGCATTGGCAGAAGTAAAGAGAGCACCTGTCTGCCATGAATACTTCGTGACACATTTTGCGAAAGTGCAGACTTCCATAGACAAGCTACTGTGCGTCTAACACTATCGTGATTTCACGACTACGTGAACCGTAAGGTGTAGGAAATTCCATAATCCAGTTACAATGTTTCTCAATAGCGAACAACTGTGATCGTGTAAGTCTACAGCTACTCTGCAAGTTAGTATAATAATGGTGGGCCAATCAACATTATATCGAACACTTTCTACACTTGTTGTGAAGTGATTTGATGAAATTTGAGTATGACGAAGTCCAAGTGAAATTAGAGGGGGTTTAAATCATCATCATGTTGGTCTCGAATTTGTTTAAATACTATAAACAGTCAAATGTTACGAAAATAGGAACACATCGTAAAATTTGACGGTCTCTATTTTTTAAACGAACTTGAAATCAGGAAGATGATGACCGACCAATTTCATCAAAATCCCTTAACAACAAGTGCAGAAATTTATCGATTCTCTACAGAATGGCCCTGATACAATTGCCTGTATTTACAGATTCTTCGAACTGAAATTTCAATTTATAATATACATGCCTACTGAAAGAGATAGATTAGAATTCTTAATGCGCCACGAAAGTTTACATTAGCTGCTTTTATAGAGGGTGTGTTTTTCCTGAGTTGCAAGTGTAACACCAGTCGAAGTTTTATCATACAATTCACTATACCCAAACAGTCTTCCCACATCTATCTCTTTCAGTGAAAAAGTCAACCACTCCGCACTGACATCGTGTAAATGCTTCAACTGTGCAATTAATTAGAGCAGTGTTTCTCAACCTTTTAAATTTTACATAGCCACTGAAAATGAATTCATAACTGGCATACATATTCATTATATATACATTAAATTTTGTTTCATAAATTACATATATCGATAAACACAAAATATCTTACAGTTACTAAATAGATTCAACCACTTCTCAGCTTTTACGACGTACTGCCAAAACTTTCACCGCGTACCCCACATTGAGAATCACTGAATTCGAGCATTACCACCAAAACTTTCTCTTACAATAAATCTCAGAAAGGACATGTTTTCTGTAGATAATGATTAAGCTGAGACCAGCTTTGTAATTATTCCACGATGCCAACGCAGTTACAATTCTTCATGCAATCGTTCAGAATAATAACTCTGTCGTGGTCAAGAGCTACTTGACGTTGCATGTCTACCACACGACACACGAATTTCACATTGAAATAGGGCTACAGAAACAGGGCGATCTCTCCGTTAGGGGTCCTCGAGAAGGAGCCTTTGTCGATAGAAGTTGAAGGCAACGAGTTCGAAACGACTCTACGCTCGAATGTTGAGGGTTATTCAGATTGTGCAAACAGAGCGAAGGGGACAGAGAAATATGTGACGAGTAGAAGGATTGTAGGATGCAAAATCGTATGCAGAAGTGACGTTCATAGTACCTCTTGTATGGGAGCCAACTGCTGCGTGAACCCTGACCGCTACACGGCACATAACAAACGCACACTTACTATTTCTATCATTTTTAGCAGCTAGATGTCGTGTCGGTGTCGAGCACAGTACACACATACTTTAGGAACGTGGTTGTATGCAGATAACGTGGCTTTGAATCGAGCATTTTAGTTACCCTTTCTATTGCAATGGATTCACTGGATCAGTGGATTCAAAATCGTTAGATATAAATTATTGCTTGTATCAAATTGGGGAAGGATTTCACTTTGGTAAGGAAGAGTATGTGTACACTACGCAATGCCAATCTGTTTTACGGCAAAGAAATTAATTAATTCATAAGTGTACAGCATTTCAAGGGATTTTAACTCTGTAGCTGTGATAGCTAGCTTCTTTCATCTTTTCATAAAGTATAATTATATAATATAATATATAATATATAATATATAATATATAATATATAATATATAATATATAATATATAATATATAATATATAATATATAATATATAATATATAATATATAATATATAATATATAATATATAATATATAATATATAATATATAATATATTATATAATATATAATATATAATATATAATATACAATATACAATATACAATATACAATATACAATATATAATATATAATATAATTATAATTTACATAATAGTATTAATAATATTATTAGCAGATGGGATGATTCTGTATAGAAACTGATTAAAATTAATATGCAACTCTCTAGTAACTTCCCACTATACAAATTAATAGATTGCTAATTTGTTATTCATGAAGTTTTAAATGGAACTAGGTGTTACATCTTGTATAGTGGATGAAATTGGAATTATTTGCAAACTAATTGTCTGAAGCTAGATTTAACTACATGTGTAATTTGAAATATGAATAACTGCTTAAAGTTTATAGATATGTAGAAGTGTTACAGTAGCGTACACATACTCGTTGCAATGGTACTTGATTCAGTGCCTGCACTTTAGTCTAACCCATCGATTTAGTTCCGATATGTATGTTTATAAAGTTGCCACGTGATTTCTTATCAATTCAACTTTTCTCCACTTAAATGATTGGGAGTGTTGCCATTTGTTTCAACGGAACGTGGGAATAGATCGCGGAAGAAAGATCCTTCTGTAACGCCAGCAATTACCTGTTGCGCTGCATTCTGTAGATTCAACAGCGGCTCGGAGCTTCTTTTCAGGAACAGACGAATTTTGTTCTCTCGCGGTGGCGGGTCTTTCTTGCGCTGTGGGCTCGGGGCTTGGTAAAGCATCTTGTGGAACACTCTGTTGGCAAAGGCAATCAAGCAATCGAGTAAATGATTACTACCGCGATCTCCTAGGCACTTCCAACGTCTTTTTAATAACAAATATTAATGGTTTCTTTTATACAATATCTGTATTGGAAAACAATTCTTTTCTGCATCCTGACCTTCACCATTTTATCGATTTTACTCAGCTCAACCTTCTTTTCTTAAGTGACGAAAAGTCCTATAATATATTGTGTGTAAAAGTTTGTTTGTTTATGGTGGAGACATAATAACAATTGTTAACGCTAGCTTACGATACGGGAAGTGTCACAGAAACTAGAGGAATAAAATAAATAAAGTAGTTAAACAGCAAAAAATTTTTTTATTTAAACTTTTCTACGCTAAACAACCATTTCACGATTTCAAGTGTATCAACTTAAAAGCTTGAGTCCATAATCGAAGAAGATGTACTCGATAAGAGAAATGTATCACAATTACCAGAGAAGATGAATGGAAAAAGCCGCTATCATGATACAAACCTACTTCTCGCCGCTAACACAGCCTTCACAGCGCAGACTGGTTCTTTGGTGTCGCCGACGAGGAAGGTGACGTCGCAGAGTTCTGGCATTCTCGCCAGGAACTTCATGTCTTCGGCCAGGCCGGTCTTATTCTCGAAAGTCGAATAATCCGCCTCATCGGCCACCCCCGACCCTGAAGCTTCCGGCATCGAGCCCGTGTTTTCCTGAAAGAATTTACATTTAGCATTTGTCACACCGCTCGAGGTAAATCTCGTTCGTCACGAACGCGTATAAATCATACAGCACTGGAAATATTCATTGTATCACTCGAATAAGCACGTTATCGCTTATAATAAAATTATCTCTGTGATTATTATTAGAACTAGGAAAATATTATTGTAAAGTTTATTTATTCCAGAAATGTGTAGCTATTTTATCAATCATATTGCTATGAAAATTGTGCGAGAAACATACTGCAATGTAAAAGTGATGCAATAAATATTTCCAGTACCGTATAAGTACACTTCGAATTAATGTTACATATTTTTAAAAGAATTCTCTAATAACATGAAAATAATTTAAACAAACGAAAAATATAAAAAAATATAAAAAAATAATTTAAACAAACGGAAAATATTATTGTAAAATTTATTTATTCCAGAAATGTGTAGCTATTTTATCAATCATATTGTTATGAAAATTGTGCGAGAAATCTAAATATAAAAGTGATGCAATAAATATTGATGAAATATCTTTTCATGGCCATCGAGAACCTAATTTAATTATCAGATATTAGAGAGATATTAGCTATCACAATGATCTCGTGACAAGAGTGTTCAGAGGGTTGCAAAAATGATATTTGAAAGCAACATTAGAGTTGTATTTAATTCGATTAGATTATTACGGTACTACTGGTATTACCTGTATTTGCATATTATTAGTATATGTTTCTATAAATAGTATTCGTTGTATGTGGAGTATTGAGGAATGAAAATCCTATAAACTTTTATATACGTAGGTCCAAGTACATGAGATCTAATTAAATACCAGAACGAAATACTTTACGTCGTGTTATAAATTTAGAACATGATTAGTAGTACAAATACTTCGCTTTCTATGATCACAGTTATGTGACGAATACTGTATTAGAAAATTCACATCGTTTACAGTCAATTTTAGTACATTTTTCACGTGGCAAAGTGCCAAACGAAATCTTCAGAATCAATTAAATTTATTACATAGAAACTGTTAATTACAGTGAGTTGTAATATTACTGAATGTGATGTTGATACAGAATAATTTCACATGTTATATCCTCGAAGGCGTGCAAGTATACGCGATTAACGATGTAAACGAGAAAAAAAAAGATTAACTCGCGGAAAAGGGTTTCCGCATGAGCGCCCTTAATGTACCCAACGAGTGGAGTCCGTTAAGAGTTTCTGAAGAAAGGGCAAGGCGATAGCACGCTTTAATGGGCGAAATGCACTTTCCTTTATCGAATAGGGAAATCTGCGAGACCATCAATAAATCACTCCCCTTGACGAAAGACTTAGCTACCCTTCCGTGTAACGAGGCCTGTTATCTACGATGTAGTTAACCTAGTTCCAGCCGCAAGACCCCTTTAATCGGCCAACCCAGTGCGACGATAAACTTTCATTTACGTACGACCTTTAAATAACGCGAATAATTTGCTCGATGGTATTCCACGTTTTGACTTTGGTCCCTATTTTCAGGCAATTTTAAACGTTGAGGTGATCAATTGCCCCGTAAAAATTATGGAGCCTTGAATTACTGAGGTCGTCATTCTTTGTTCAGTTGCCATTTAAGATGAAAAGGGTTCCACAAGAGTACAGGGTATTCCCCGATTGTCATTTGGTGTAAGTTTTTTAAGATCGACGGCGTTCGGTGACCACAGATCGAGAGATTTAGTTAACTCCGTAACCACCACCTCAGTATCTCGTACGGACCCTAAGTTTTCCACTAGTCGCCCGCCTCCGTATCTCGGACGGACCCTGTTTTTCAAGCGGCTCCCGCGTTAGTACCAGATACGGACTTGGCCGCTAAGGCTGTCCGTACAGTGATGTTTCAGAGCGGAGGCCTCAGGTAGCAACGTGACGTTTTCATTCCAAGGCCCCGGGCCTCACGGTCAGTTTTTCGTTTTAGGGGTCGGTCGTTGAGGGGTTAAAAATAGAAATTTAAAGCTCAGCTTACCTGTGCAGATCGATTACCACAATTTAGCTGGAACATCTACAGTACCTACTAGAAATATTTATTGCATCACCTCCACATTGATATTCTACAAAATAATCTTCATAACTGCATGATTGATAAAGTAGTTGGAATCCACCTTATTTTAACCAAGATATCGTGCACTGTGGGACTAGTCAACAATAAATATTTCCACTACTCTATATAAATAAAAAAATTTAAAAACCCGACTGCGTCAAAAGCGAATTAAAATGACAAAAATAATAATAAGATGATAATTTAAATTAACTCAATTGTCTGCAGTTGGAGGCCTTAAATCCTTTGACGCAAACGCATCGTCCGCTACTATACAGAATCCATCCTAAGACAAATCATTTGCATCAAAGGATTTAAGGCCTCCAACTGCAGACAATTGAGTTAATTTAAATTGGCATCTTATTATTATTTTTGCCATTTTAGTTCGCTGTTTAAGCAGTCGGGTTTTCTAAATTTTTTAATTTTTTACTTTTTTGAAAATTATATATCCTATAACATTCGGAACGTCAAGACAATTCGAAAGACACCTCATTTGTCCAAATCGGTGTATTCGTACAGGCTGTAGAGCGTAACATGGACATACATACATAGTCTGATAAACACAATACCCTCTTTTGCGTGCCGCAGACGGGTAAAAAACAGTGCAACTGCACAGGTTGTCAAATTAATTGCATGGTTTTTAGGGGCTAGCTCAGAGTTTTCTCTCTGGCTTGCCTGTAGAGTTCACCTCGTGCAAACTAGTAGATACGTGTATAGAGAGAACGGTTGATCTGCTTGAATTTGACCTGCGCGCAACTGTCAGTCAAAACAAAATGTGTGTGCGGGAGGAAGTCAAATTTATTAGTCTAGTATTAATAGAGAATAAAAATTCGAGGGCGATAAAAGTTCTTAGAATCAATATATTATAGCGTGGTAATTTGGTCACCATCAATTGGTGGTGAGGTTCAGAAAAACTTAAGCCGTGAATTTACCTGGAAGCTAAGATAAGCTATGCTATAAAACATAAAAAAGCATAGCATAGCTTAGCTTAGTTATCAGGTGGATGCTCGGCTTTAAACACTTGGTTGTTCTTTAATCTATTGGCCGAGGCAGAGGAGTTAACTCGTTATTCGAAAATTTCTCCGCATTGATTCATTATAAAAATTTCGAAACTTCACTTATACAAGAGGAGTAAATAATGCCTTAAGTCATACATAAGGTTTACCATGGACGAAATCAGTTCATTTGCCTGTAGTAATTATTAAATGCACAATCGCACATTATTTAATGCTGCTGATCGAGAAATGATAAAGTTAGCAGGTTCGCTGAAATAGGAAAATGATTCTCTATGCTGATTTTATTCACCACGGAAAAAGTACCACCACTTGTACGAGAAAGAGGGTAGGGATGCTGGAATTCGGAATCGCGATATTCGTATATCCGGCTGGCCAGTCTGCGCCTTAAACTACTGCGCCAATGCTGACCTTTCCATCTTCCACTTGTCCGGCTCCTCTCTCATGGGTATATGCCCCGATATCACAAATATTTATAATTAATTTTTAATGGAGTGATCATTTATATGAAACATATTAAAATAATGCAAAATAAAATTTAAAGATTTTGCAAGAATGAAATTTCTTTAAAAAATAAATGTGGATTATATGAAAAGTATTAAAATGGTTTTAGTTTACTTTTACATGAAAAGTCACCCTCTTGTTACTCGTCTTATACTCCCACCCCCTTTCCCTTCCGAATACCCTCCCCGTTTAAAGCTGGATCTGCTAGATAACTCTCACTGAAGAGTCCACTAGAAGACTAAAAATGTGGATACAAATTTTAAATTACTTATATTGCTCAGGTTCACATACTGATATAAAAGAGGTGTGTGAACACACAGATTGTGTAAGCATAGATACAGAAACATTAATTATCCGACAAAATAAAAGACTAAACATGTCAGAATCGATTGTCAATCTATATATTATAGGTCCAAACGTATGACTATAAATATATGAATCTGTATTGAGATTTTTCTGTATATTCATCTGACAAGTAAGTTCTTACTAGTAATTCTGAAACACCTCCTACAAAGACACCCAAGTCTACCTAATAAATTCACTAATTAAAGCACTTATGCTGCAGATAAATACAAATCAAAACCACAGAAAATGACGTGAACCAAATCGAAGGATGCAAATATATAAGCACACCACACACATATGAATAATAATAATTACACAACTATTTCGACCTTACCATACCCCAGGCTATGTATTAAAAAATAATACAAAACTGAACTTAATCACAAACCATCATACCCCCCAACCCCTAAAACCACTACCAAAGCATCTAATATTCGTCTTAAAAATTGTCACTCAACAACAACCACCCTTCACTAACGACCAAGGCGTTCATAAATTAAGCCACCCCAATACGCGCCACCGAACCCCTATTGCGTTACCAGGGGCGACAGAAGCGGTGCCCCACATCAGCGCTAAATTACCTGTTGCTCGGATCCCGGAGCCCCCTCGCTCGGCGAGCTCCTTCCGTCCCGAAAAAACACTTTTACCTCACTTCTCCTTTCCCACGATCAGGCACTATCCACCACGCACATCCCCGACGACATTGCCCGAGCCACTTTCTAGAACATCTCGAACGCCACGTCGACGTGTCCGGAGGAATCGCGTTAAGTACGAGCCAGCAGCGAGAACCGCAGTCGGAAATGAACTTTCCCAGATAAGACACCCCTTTCAGCGAAAAGAAACGATCACCTGGACGTCGCCGGTGCCGCCAGCATCGAGTGATCGTCGCTAGGGACACGCCTGTCGACTTTTAGATGTTTACCCGTCCTCTCCCTTCGACGTTTGTCGCACGCTCCAACCCCTTTTTGCAAGGGGCACGCGCGGGGGTGGCGTTCGAGGAGATTCGTGAATGAAGCTCGCGCCACGGAACGCCAGCAGGCTGCTTGCTTTCTCGGGTAAAGCGACTCGACTGCGCTGGGCCTATCTACTCCCATAGGCCAGGCCACCCTCAACGCGCACACGCAAACGCTCGCTGGGGGTAAACCGGGGTGGTGTCTGCGCCTGTGCGACCTGTCGATCCTCCGAAGGACCTCTCCCTTTCCTTTCCAGCTGGATTTTTCAAAATGTCACCTGGTTACGCCGCTATCCTCGAGGTAACTCGAGATCGTCGATTACGCTAGGCAGGAGGGTTAATTGTAGTTGGGGTGGGTAACAGGAGGGAATGGTTCTCCGGCTGGCTGACTAGAGGATTGCTCCATGGGAGAATGTTTGGAATTGTAGGAGCATGAAGTTGGGTCTTGTGGAGACGCCAAGGGGGATGACACTGAATTCTTTTCTTCATTCTTGTACGTTTCAGCTGGACTTCGTCTCTGGTGGAGCTGGTGAGGCTAGGATAATTTGGGGAGTTAGTGATGAATGCTTTAGGATATTAATATGATGATTATCTTTATTTGAGGAGGATATAGAATCCTGAAGCTGAGTTTCGGAGTAGGGAATTTTGAGTAATATTCTTACCGAAGTTGAACTGTGTGTAGCCTCGGTGATGGTGGTCAGCTGTATTAAGTTTAATTGGTGTGTTAACGCGTGTTTGTTGGCTCACTCTCGATTTTTCATGCTGGCGTTACAGCGTGAGCAGCGAAAGTGAAGGTAACGTGAACTCCACCGTGGCGAATCCGGGTCAAGCTCAAAATCTGGCTCTGTGGACCACAACCATTCATGTCTGTGGAGGCACCCTTGTCTCCCTCCAGCTTGCACCTGTCCCTCTCGATTAATCAATAACACCCGCCCCGCAACAAGTAGGCATCCCGGCTGGAAAATGGGGGGGATGAAACTGTTCGATCGCTTGGGAAACTTCACTGGGAGAGGAAAGCTTGTAACTCGATTTTATTAACATTTTATGCGCCTTAATTGTTACAGAATTAAACAAATAATTGTTAAGAAAGAAGGTAAGCAGAAGTTCATTGATATTTCCTTCACCCCTTTAGAATTTTGAATAATTTTGCAACTGATAGAGTTGAATTTTAGTTTGATAATTTAAATCGAATTCTTCTTTAGATATTGTCTGTCCTTGTGTATGATTATTTTGTATTGTTTAAAGGGAAGCAATGCAGCTGAAAATAATCAAATTTGGTATTTCTAGTTAAGAATAATTCTGTTAATGCGTAAGTGTTAAATGTGATAAGATTTAGTGGTTTCTGAAATAGGTTTGTTACTTCGGAAATCTTCAAAAATTCTGAACAATTGGAGTGTCCTTGTCGATTGCGCTCTCTCGGCGAGGGATGCAGAGGACGCCTGCGCGAGAATAACGAACGATTTCATTTTGGTTTCCGTGGCAGCCCCTCGATAATTGGTAAACGGCTCGATAAACCCACAACATTTTTCGTAATCATGAAATCTGTTATACAAAATTTTTAAACTTCTTCAGACTTCTTGCGTTTTACCGAAGTACTCTTCTTTTTTGTCGTTGAACGTTTTTTATTATCGTAAGTAGAGAATAGAGAGCGGAAAAAGGAGGATGGTGGAATCGCTTGAAGACCACTGAAATTGAGCATCACCTCAAAATGTTTGAATATCTAGCAATCTGTTGGGAATTAGTTGCAGCGCAGCCACACCACATTGGAAACGGAAATTTATGGTCGGACCAAAATAGTTCAAGGTTGATCAAATCTGTGTCACGACCGAGTTTCATGGTGGACTCTCGATTCAATATCGTGTGCAATTACGTAGATGGGTAGCTTCAAAGGAATCCATATACTGTTTCAACGAAAAATGTAACGATCTATAAAAAGAAACGAACACGAAGGCAATCTTTAAAGTGTAATCTAATCACTTTACACAAATACACAGTGCTATACACTAATGTTATGCAAAATGCATAATTTTGAGTAATAGAAACGTTGTTAGCACTGTAAAATCAGACAGATTTTTTTGTATACACCGTTGAATCACGTATTTTTTCTGCCAGGGGCGAATTTTATATAAGCAAAGTAGGCCAATTTTTTAAACAGCTAAATTGAAAGTTGTTTTGACACAAAGGCTTGAGACAACTTTAAAAACAAAAAAAAACTCTTAAAAACACTCTCTTTTTACCTAGCAAATTTGCAATAATTCATATCTGAATTATCATATTGAATTAATTTCAAAATTCTCGCAACTTTTTTAAATTAAAATTGTTGATGATATTTTGTAGAAAGGGCAGTAGACGCTTGTTAGCCTAGGGCGCCAAATCTCCAAATCCTGTCCTGTTTTCTGCGATATTGTATTTTCACTAGATTGAATCTTTTTAATTTTATATTTTAGTTTCTCACCGTCGGTTTCAATTCAAATGTACCTGAAAATAGGCAAAAGTCTTTGACCTGAAAATAATATATTGGACCCAAATCCAATATAATTTAAAAAGTCAAAATTTGATTTTCTTACTTCCATGAACGATATCTTCGAGAAGCAAGCACTTAATTATGCGAAACGTGTTTTGTATCGCATATTGCACTTTTGGGAACGTGGTATAAAAACGACACATAGGTAATCATGAGCGAGTGAGAATAACAAATCGATCTCCATCAATAACATAAAACAACATCGATTTATTCAACACAAATACTTGCACGTTACGATAGAGGTTCGTAGTAATAATAATAGTGATAATAATATTCATATATACAGGAAATAAGGCACGTTCGATATTACATTAATTAACGTGCGACCACGGTCGCTCGGCTGTTAATATTCTCTTATCATCATCATTCTATCTCCCCTTCATACGATATGCAACATCCTTACCAAACGTAGAAAATGTCGTATATATAATATATATATATATATTTATAATATATATGTATATCTATCTGTATAAACGTTCTCGTTGAATTTCATTCGTCCGTTCATCGACATCTCGAAGAAAAGACTTACACCACCTTAAACCTATATATTCATATATATATATACTTTTTCTCCCTTCCCGTTCGATTATTTGCGATGAAATCGCGGCCCTCATTGGTCGCTCGTATTTTTCTCTTGTCTACGCTTTGAGGAAGAATTTCCACGACGTCGCTCACGTCGAACAAACGCCCAGAAAAATACGCGAAATTTCGGTCCAAAGTCTAGAATGAGAATCGCTAACCAATCGTTTCTAATTAAGCTTCCATCGCGACGTTTCATTGCCTATAGTCCGGACAAAATCAAATGGCCCCGCAGGGGCATCGATGGGCATTCCCCCACCACCTCGTTGATCTACTCTCCAGCGCCATCTATCGCCTCCGCGCGTCAACTAACAAGCTAACCTCCTCTGCTTAAAACAGAGAAGTAAACTTGAGCGACACAAAGGTGGAGTCGTGTTTGGCGTAATTTAGAATGGAGAAATTGGCCACTGGATTTTTTCCTGACTATATTTTCTTCACTCACGCTTTGCTCTACGTCGGTGGAGCTATATTACACATGAAATTGGAAAATTGACTCAATACCAGCTTCGCCGTTCAGTAACGACGATCGATCGTATCATCGATCAAGCCAGACTAGCGTGCGGAGCAATTATGCTTAACAATGGAGGGGGGAAACACTGACATGGGGTAGTGGTAATGTGTGCTTCGTTGGGGCCACTCGGCTGACTTGGCGCTGGCGTCAGTTCACGCACACATTACCACTAACCCCTGTCGGTGTTTCCCCCCTCCATTGTTAAGCATAATTGCTCCGCACGCTGAGCCAGACTATTTACGAACTGTGGATATGGTCTGGAAGAATTTTGGAAAGAAGAAGTTAGTTGAAATTTGAAGTTTTCACGTTTCTCGCTACGAATCTTCGATGATATATTGTTGCGCGATATGTTAAGTGTTGGGAAAGTCGGCGTGCTCGATACAGGGATAAACGATTCGCGAATGAACCGGTAAGAGACGAGAAATGTTGGAATATTATACAATGCTCCACGCACGGGCAACTGCATTCACGATTTCGTTGGCACGCACAGACACCTGCAGTTTGCGCTGCTCAATGGAATCTCGATTTCTAACCCTTTGATGCCCTTTGTTATGGATAAATTGAAAAACTTGACGAGTATCGTGTATAATACTTTTTGCGCCAGAACAATACTGAAAATGGCCATTGTTGAATTTTTCCTAGAATACTCTTAGCGAAATGTGCCGAGTGCCTTTTTAAAATTATTATAGATCACCTATTTTCAACTTTCTGCACTCTGATTATGTTCGTTCTTTTACCTTATGGAAAAATGATATGCAAAATTTTATAATGATGTGAAAGAAAGGTTTGAAGAATTTAGGAACCCATGCCACAGACAGATACAGATAATTAATGTCCAATTAAGAGAGACAGAGGAATCAACCGTGATAAAGTATTTAATTTTCCACTTCGTAGTTTGTAAATTAAAGCTACTTGACATATTTCATCGAGTAGGTGTTCCAATATTATACGATAAGCAGAACCATATAAAATCGAAAAGTCCTTTATCACTTTGCAATCTGACGTCTGGTGTTCGAGATATAAGCGATTGAAGCTTCAAGGTTCTACTGTAGGCGCGCGCAGCTCGCGTTCCAGGCAGCCAAGCCTGCAACGAAAAAATTCAAACCTGCGCGGGAAGTTAAACTGAATTTTCAATCGCTCGTATCTCAGAAAGAGAACGTCAGATTTCAAAATGGTAAAGGACTTTTTCATTTCTTTTAGCGCGACGAAATGACATGCCTCAACTTGTTCAATAATTTTTATCATGGACAATATATATTTATAAACTTCCATTTGATTGTACGATAACAAGAAATATGATGAAAGCGAGTCTCTGAAACAAATAGATTCTCAGACACTTTTGGTTCGTTTTGTGAGCACTAGACGGTCCTAAATTCTACCAACCAATTCCCAGATCATCCCCCAAACTTATCCGTACGACTTATTCCTCGATTACATTGATCAGAACGGTGTCAGACAGCAAAGGGTCGCACGGATCCTTCTCGAGGACCCGCCGCTCGAGGCCACGCACTCTGCAAATTATTTTCTCTCGCACATACACTCGAAAACTTACTTTAGGCGGTATCTAAACTGGCATCGAGATACTTTACACGAATGTACAAAAGTCTTCCTACACCGTATCGGGAATGTGTACCACCGCTCGCTTGCTATCTGTCTCTACGCACTACCTATCGGCTAAATTAATTAGAAAAAAGGTTTCCCCTCTTGGAATTGTCGGCAACGTTGCCCGTGTCCAAATTGGAATGTAAAATGCTATCGTAAGCGCTGCGAACATGACAGAGAGACGAAGGATGATCGACGAATCGTCCATTGATAGATCCACAGTAGCGTTCATATTTTCGTTGAACAAATCCGTGAAATCGTAGTTACTAACGTAATTTCAGGTCTAATAATTGAATTACCTTCTGAGCATGTGCTACCATAATTATTACAGTGATTATGCAGGCTCATTAAAGATAAAAAGTAATCTATAGTGTACCAGGAATAAGAGTTTAATAAGAATGCTTTTCTTATTAATATTTGTTTCGTAAAATAAAATTATATTACGAGGAAACTTCCTATCGTACTTTACCCTAACTCTTACTATTAAAAGATACGAATTTCAAGTGATCAATCGTATTTAAACATCTCTGTGTACCTTGCTATTCCGATTTCAATTAATTCAACTACGTATTAAAATTTGACTGAATATTCCTACTTAATTTCTACCACTTGGCAGTGAAATTATGTCAGCTCCTATTAATAAAAATATTAAAGCGAGTTGAAGTTCCCTACCGGCAATCATCGATTCGTCGCCTCTCTAATTAAAAAGTAGAACCACCTTGTCTCTCTGATGGCACTCGCCATGAGCAGCTTACATAAATCACTGGATCATCCTCCTTAAAACACATCGATCAGCGGACGAAAGCGACGATCGAGGCTCTGTCGAGGGTCAATCTGATCGCGTTCGTCCATCTATTCCCAATAGAATCTAACTACCACGTCCCTCTAGCACGCTTTCCGCTGTCATTGACGCGCTGTCGCATCACTCGTCACCTTAGCGTTGCCCTAAATTACGCAATTAACAACCAATCCGTAAGTACTTTCACAAAGGTGCACGACCCCCTTGCACAACCGTTATCAACTAATTAATCAAACCTTTTAAACATAACCATGTAAACTCTATAACTATCATTCGAACAGTTAAAATACCTCTAAGGAACGTACTGAATTTCTCCGGAAAGGTTACTGCAGATACCCTTGCATATCCAATAGACGAACTCAGATTTGGTTAACAACGAATACAATTAAAAGAACCCTTCTGCGGAACTACCTAGCTAAGGAAGGAAAGATTTGAAATACTCTAGCCAAACGGACCACACACTCGCACACCACCTGGAAGGGGCTTTCAACTCTTCAATGCCAGCGAAAGCGTTCCTCGATATGGAATCTGCTCGGTCACGATAAAACCGTCCCACCTATCATTGTACATACATCAGTTACAGCATTTCGTCGAAGGGACAGCCCCTCCTTGTTCACCTTTCAAAACGATACATCTATTGCACTTCCTCTGTCTCAGAGTCAGATAGTCGCAGCTGGCAGTCGGCGACTGGTTCGCTTCTCTTCGTTCGGAGCGTCATCCTCGACGAGGATTCCTGCCCTTCACGAGGTCCCCCGGGTACCCTGGGCTTTTTACGTCCTGCAGTCGACTCGGAGCGTCTGGTCGGTGGAGTGTCGGGGCTTCTAAGCCCCGTGACCACGGGATCTATCTGCCGAAGCGAGTCTTGGCGATGGAGTATCGCTGGCCGGACACCCAGGTGCCAGAGCTTCGGCCGGGGTTTCTCGACTGTCGACGTGAAAAGGCGCGATATCACAGCTTCGAGGAGTCGTAGTTCTCGAAGGACCACCTCTGCCTGGACGCTGTGGGCGAGCACTCCTCCATGATCAGCCGCTGCTTGCTCTCGGTGATCGCTAGACACTTGTCGCTGCTGCCGTGTCTGATCTGCTTGGTCTGAAAGTGAAGGGGTTTTTTAGTATCTGCTCTAAGGGTGTTCGATGTTCCTGCGCTGGCTAATTCTGTGCAGGTATGCGTAATCGCGATGCGAAGTCTAGTGGACGTTTTCGAGGCAATATCTGCTGCTAAGGGAACTCGCGATAACCAGGTCATTGATTTGGCTCAGAATTTGTGTATAGTTAGTCTACACTCTACATTGTGTACTGTAGAGTGTTACAGGCACGGGGTACAGAATTCACGATGTTGAGAGAATATTGAGTTCAACATTCTGGGGCTTTTGGAGCATCGATAGGTAGGGTAAAGGAGCCAATTACTGACACCTAACCAATTACTGTCACCTGAAGCTATTTTATTTAAAATAACGAATAAATAAACTATAGTATATAATGTATAGTATAGATTATAGGTTTGATTAGATAATTCTTTTTGTGTATGACTTTACAACGTTTA
Source organism: Andrena minutula (assembly GCA_929113495.1). Taxonomy (NCBI): domain Eukaryota; kingdom Metazoa; phylum Arthropoda; class Insecta; order Hymenoptera; family Andrenidae; genus Andrena; species Andrena minutula. The sequence continues at coordinate 21,629,504 of OV815994.1, forward strand.
TTTATTCTGTATTTTAAGTAAAATAGCTTGCGGTGTCAGTAATTGGTTAGATGTTAGTAATTGGGTCCTTTACCCTACTCATATTTGAGAAACAAACATTTTTACGTAATTGGGGGGGGATTCTCGTGTAACAGCCCCCGAAATTTATGAATTTTTTTCGGAAAGAATTATTGTTAATATTGCATTAATCTCTATTGGGATACAAGGAGGCATCTTTAAAGTAGCAGCAAATATTTTTTTATTACTATTATTACTATTATTACTATTTCTTTCAACCGCTATAACTCTTTCAATATTTCATTTTTTTAAAGTGGACGAATACCAGCGTAAACTATCTAGCTTTAAGAAATTTCTATTTATTTTGCAATCAAATGATTGTAATAGGTGCTACATATCCTGCCATCAGGAGTTACATTGTCGAAGTCTCGAAGAGGTGGGCAAGATTTCAGAATAATTAATAAATAATGAGAAGGATCAACATAAAAAAATATTTTCTGCAAGTTTAAAGATGCATCCTTATATCCCAAAAGAATTTAATCCAATATGACCAACAGTTTTTTTAAAAAATTTTGAAATATCAGTTACTTTAGGGACTGTTAGACAAGAATCCCCCCTTAAGTTATAGTAACAGAATGATCGATAGTGATTTTAATTATAGTTAGTTTAAGTCAACTGGAAGTTCATTTTCTGTCTTTACTTTCTCTGTTACTACTTATTTAGATCCATTTCATTTCTATTTTTCTCCCTCATAAAAGGATCTGAGGAAGACAAAACATGGACCTCGATATTTTTACGAAATTTTGACCAATGCATCCCATACAAAGAGCGAAATTAGTGACCCGATGCATCATACATTTCCCCTTATTAAACTCCTCTATAGTTACATGGGTTTTCTCAGACGAGACACTTCTGTCCCCATCACTCTTATTTAGAACACAGGAGAAGAGATAGAACACGATACAAAATATGCGAATGTGCCCAAAATACCACTCATACGGCACAAAAGCGTCTCGTGTCAGAAGTCCCCACGTGATTCTGAATTACAAAGAGATAGTGCAATAAATAACACAACGAAATCGCAAGAATCTCGTTAGAATCACTAGAGCCTTGTCGTCAACACTTCTCGCAAACGCGAGGACAGCGTACCTGAGGATTATAAATCCATTGTTGGTTCCCCTTGCTACCGTGACAGGGATAGAGGATGACATCAGTGCCGCTGTAATCCAGGCACGACTCGTCTCGGCGGATCTCGCCGGTCTTGCTCAACATCCAGTACTGTGACAAACGATCAAGATTAATGCCCGTGGATTTTGACCTCCAACGTTTGCCTATGACCGATGGTTCTGACAAACGCAAGCGTGTACATGCCCCAAAAAGAATTTCAGAGACTTTAACATTTGGGGATACCTAGAATAGATCAGTTTCTCCTCTGTCTCTTTGCGAGACAAATTGCAGTGCAAATCTTTCAAATATTCCCAATTATGCTCCGCTTAAATCTTTTGCCAGACACCAGTCTCTTTAGAGTATTCATCACTGTCGTTATGGTGATTTGTGTAGTTTGAAGAATGTTGAATAGGTTGAGAGGTACAATCGTTCGATTTTCTCTATTTGTGATGCTTTCCGATGGAGGTATATTCGAACTAATTTGGAAGGTGTTTATTCGTGTAATGAGTTGAAATTTGTTGTATATATCTCTATGAATAAATGACGTTGGTATGATTATGATGGAAATTGATTCTTTTGCAGAAAAAAACGTTTGCTTATCGAAGTATGTAATTAAAATTTTATTTTACAATCTCTAGGGTTCTATCGCGTTACTAAAAGTGATTAAACTTTTTCGAACAAATGGAGAGGCACTTCGTCGTTGTAATTACTGGAAGAATGAAGTACATAGAAATTTACACGTGTAATAGGTAGTTAATACTTCAGACGTTTATGAGTGCTCAAGAAGAAAGTTGCTGAATAGAAAAAGAGAATTCGTCGATGTTCATGGAACTATTTAAACCTTCTTTTTAAGTAACAAACTTATCCTGCCTGCAAGGCGAAATTATAAAAGTTCGCAACTGCTATGAAAGCTGTAATTACTGTTGGAACTTAACAGCTTATGAGTCGAATTTTGGCCTGTGATGGGCGTGCAGGAATTTACAGAATCTGAAATGGCATAAGGTCGAAAACGGAACAGTGCTCGGGGATAATGAATGTCGATCGACGGTAATCGAGTTCACTGGCCCTAGAAATTGCTTCGATCTGCCATACGCAAGTGAATCATGTCAGTCAATTGAAACTGACATCGTTCCGCCAAATTCTGCCAGCTCATAATGGGAACGATGGCGGAATCTTGATAAGGGTCGAAATTTGCATTCTTTCTTCCGAGACTGACAAATGAAAATTTACATTCCTAAGTCGATATTATTCACGTGTCCAATCATAATCCAAATTAAAGGAACGAACAATTCCTTATAATTTAAAATTCTATACAAATGAATTTCAAGTAAAAAATCGTGATCTCGAATAATCAGAAATGCAAAATCTTTTTGCGCAGAATGAAGTAGATTATAAAGTGTGAAAAATGTGTTATATGAATACGTTTATGTAGCTTTTCGGTGTAAGTAAATTTCATTATTTTGCCATTTTGCCGTTTCAGGTAGAAGTGACAGGCATTTGATCAGAAAATATCTAACACGTTTCCCCATTTTGTCATAATTTCAGCCTCTGTAATAATAAATCATTTTCTACTATTGATTACGTAGGGAAGTCATTACTGTATTAAAGCGAAGTGTCGCGCTCTGTTCTGATCTATCTGACTTAAATTATGATGAGGAGTAACTCTTCACATAATTTATTCATATTCTTCAACAGCATCTGGCAAGGTATTGACTACATACTTAATGCCACTGACGTATTCAACGAAGGGATTAAGTTTTTTAAATTAAATCACTGCAATTAATTGACGACTGTGAGATATCTGGGTTTATATAATTAAGTAATGTACTTGGCAAAAGATTTAGCGGTTGTATGGAAAGAATAGTGATTTCTACATATTTATTCAAACTGTTACACTGTATGTCGTTGTCAGAACTATCCGCGTTATATCATCATTAAATATTTCATCAAAGATTTTCAGCCCCTGTCATGCGAGAATAGTTTTGAAGACAGCAATAGTGGGGATAATGAAAAACGAGGATTAACCGCATGCACGAGTCAGTGGATATTAAAAGTAGGCGTTAGTATCTATTTCGGCTAATTTCTACAATGACTTTCGTTTCGAGAAAATAGCAGCTTCTTCGAAAGCAGTTCGTGTCATAATAAAGATTGTAAATTAACGATGATGTTATTTTTCCTTCTCTCCACCACTCCTCCTTTACTTTTCAATCTTTATTGAATAGAAGAAATATGAAACATATCAAATATAAAGATTGAGAATAGTTTGAAAGTGAAACGAATTATCATTGTGAAATTGCGATGGTAACATTCGTGAGACAAAACTCTGCGTGCTTTTTAATATTACACCTCCATTTATAACACTTATTAATATTGTATCTCCATTTAGCAGAACTGTAGTATGTTCTTATTACTTAAATTATAGCTAGTGTGAAATACCCTACTTTGATATCAATTTTAGGAAGTAATTTAGTTACATGAAGTAATAACAAGCTTTTACTCAGCTTAATGGAAAGTTGCTGCAACAAATTTTGTGATTGAATCACATGTTTGTAGAAGCATTTCGAAGACAAGTTATAATGCACATCATAGTATAACAATATTATCCATGGCCTGATAGAAAATGAAACGTTCCACTGTTCATAGATTAAATATTGTAACAAATATCCGATCATAAATAGTTGTCATCACAACTCAGGAATCTGTTTATGATGAACGGGTAATCTACCGTTCTCTAAATCCCGATCTGTCTATCAATTGATTGTCACTTTACCTGACATCTAATTATTTATTAATAAGAATCCATATTAATACCTACTAGTTGCAATCTAATTGCACATTCTAATTGCAATCCGTCTATAAACTGTCAGTCGCAAATTATGAAGGTGGTAATTTAACTGTACGAACATCGTTGACATTGTTCACGCTGACTAATTATTAACTGTCCCCCGCGGCACCATTTTTCATTAAATTGCCACCTAATGAACATATATTCTGGTACGATCTACTAACGACCAATGTACCCACATAATGAAATATCATTTATGCATTGCTCGACGTATCTTCTGTCAAAATGTGGACAGTATTTAAAGCTATCATGTCCACGTTGCAATTATTTGGGGCCACTATCAGTATCAATGAGTATACTGATCCCCGATGAAACTGTGCTATGGAAATGTTGGAATTTTCTCTTAAGAGGACATGACTATACATTTGAAAGCTTCAGCGTAATTTAATGTAGACTACATCTACGTATTATAAAAAATGAAGTACAATTTTATAAAAAATGTGGAGTGATATTCACATACATAAACTGTCATGGGAGGTTCAGGTTCTTCGAATAAGAGTAACTAAGTAGTAGTTTAAGTAAACTTTGAAATAAGAAAACTAGTACCTAGTCTTAGTACTTGAAAAAGAGTACCTAGTACCAAAGTGAATACTTGAAATAAGAGTACCCAGTACCGAAGTGAATCCTTGGAATAAAAGTACCTAACTAGTACTTATTACTGAAGTGAATCTTTCAAAGAAGGCTATCAAGAACCTGATCAATAATTGAATCCTTGCAATAAAAGTACCTAGTACATATTTCTGAAGTAAATCGTTGAAATAACAGTAATTAATACCTAATACCTAATTGAATCTTTGGAATCAAGGTACCTAGTACCTATTACTGAAGTGAATTCATGGAATAAAAGTACGTAGTACCTAATACCTAAGTGAATCTTTGAAATCAAAGTACCTATTACTGAAGTAAATTCATGGAATAAAAGTACGTAGTACCTAATACCTAAGTGAATCTTAGAAATAAAAGTATCTAGTACCTATTACTGAAATGAATCCTTGACATAAGAGTAGCTGGTACCTAATACCTCAGTATATCTTTGAAATAGGAGTACCTATTACTGAAATGATTCCGTGAAATAAGAGAACTAGTACCCAATATCTAAGTGAATCCTTAAAATAAGAGTACCTAACACCTCAGTGTTCCCCAAAACGAAAGTAACTTCTACCCAGTGCGCATCACCTAATTAAAACTTTAAAATAATAATACTAAAATCAATGAATACTTAACATCACCATGAAAAACAGTACAAAACACACTTTCCGCTCATTAAATCAGAAGCTACTCCGGCTGTTCCAGTCAGTTCTACAATATCTCCAACAATTCTGCACGACCCTGACCATCCTAACACGTCGATGTCATCGATAAAGAGGAACGGAAGCCCGCGGTCACTAGTCTATCAGGGCCAACCGGTCGACTCGAGCAGCAGCGTAATTACCGTGAAACCGCCGCTTAATTGCTAGGGCAAATAGGTAAATTAAAGCGGCGCTTTACGAGGCCACGCGTGCGCCGACTGATTGTGTTTTTGGTTGTAACTGGTTGTCACGGTTGTTAAACCGCGCCAGAACCCGGGGGAAGCTGGCTTTTGTGCGAAACTGCGACGGGGATTCACGCGCGAGCTTGTCGTCGTCGTCTGCGTGATTTTTAACGACGGGACGCGAGAGTGCCCGGCTACGAGGACAGATTTCCACGGGCTCGACGCGGCAGCACGCGTGCCACGTGGTAACGAGCTCACCTCGTTCACCTCCTGTTTTTTTTTCTCTCTCCGCAGCGGCGAAACGAAATTTTCAGCCGCGACCGTTTCATTACGTTCCTCGCTTTTGTAGCGAAAGATCGAGGACCACTCGATGGAAGGTAAATGTACGCGATGAAATGGAATAGAGGAGTTGGAAGTTCCCTCCAACCAGGGGAAGTAAATGTGGACGAACGAAAAATTCATTGAGTGGTACTCAAACATGGGGGATCGCATGATTCCATTCATTACCGACTGGAGCACTCTTGTCTTCCATTCATTCCCTCGCAAAGATTAAATAAATGAGTACAGTCATGGTTCAAGAAATACTTCCTACAACCATACTCAGGGAAGCAGACAAAATTTCCAAGAATATTTCATGAATTACTATCCTAACGAAATCCCAAGTAATCTGTATCTGCAAAAAGTAAGTTACGAAGTGAAAAGAATTCAAAAGTCGAGGTTTGGAAGATCTGACTTTGAATTGGGCCAAGTTATGCAGAAACCTACCAACCCTCAAAATGACCAAAAGTTAATTAAACACAGCACGAATCACATAATTTTGTGATCTCCATTTTGCAAAATATTTCCAACCCTTAAATTATGCCAGGGGTGACTAACTGGCGACTCACGAGTCGCCGGGGGCCCCTTCGCCTTGCTGAACGTCCCCCCTCCATACCGACCAAACTCTGACGATCGCAGTCGATTCCTGCTTCTTTCCTTCTCTTTTTGACTGCGATGGTCAGAACAGTGAGTCGCCAGTTAGTCAATCCTGTATTATACAATTATTACAGGGACCAAGCAATAGTTCCATTTTGGAGATAAAAAATAAAAATTACAGAATAATTAAAATAATATCAATTATACTGTTCACTATTAAATATCCCACTAAAAAACATTGTAAAACAATAAGAAGAAATAAAATATACCCAATAGAAATAAAGCAACTTTTCTTTAACAATTTAAATCTTCAAACTAAATTTACTCAACTTCAAATCATTGTGAGTAACATCCTGCATAACTTGGCCTGCATTACAATTAACCTTTGCCAAAACCAAATCCATTTCTTTCTAATTGAGCAATTATCTGTATACCACCTTCAACTATATTTCCTTCGATAATGCTACTTAGAAATATCTAATAAGCTTCGCCGAATAAAAAGCACTGATCCATCAAAACTTCTGAAACTGTATCAACGACCACTGAAAGATGCATCGTGTCCAAGTGAACTAGCATTATCCCGACTTTAGAGGGTAGTTACATCCCGGGCAATAACTCCAGTCGCGTCTGTTCGTTCCCACGACCTGCGAGATTAATCCGAGGCGATGGCGCGATACTAAAAATGACGACAAGGAGCAGATAGCCGGGCTAGAGAAAGGTGGTTCAGGTCATCGTGCCGCGGGCGCGGGGGACGATTGATGAGCACCTGCACCAGATTAGCGACGTTACTAATTGCAGCGGAACGTGTCGAGCTTAGCAGCGAGTTAGCGTGCAAGTTAAATGGTAAACGCGTCGTCGGTTAATGGTCCCTTTTTTCTCCTTCCTGCCGCGGGACGTGTTCCCGGTGCAACGATAATTCGTAAACGATCGCTCGGGGTTGTTCGTCCCTTGCGCAACGCGACGCAAGTGTACGACGAACGGGTAGGTAATCTTGGTGAAACAATTTAGTAACTTGCACGAGAGTTTAGTGCGCGGAGTTTAGGAAAGAGTTCACGAACATGGACAAACAGTGGTTGAGGATGCGCTGCGGTGGTCAGATGGAGACGAGGGTGCCCTAGATTGTCTGCAAGAGACTTGCAGAAATAGGATCTGTCAATGTAGATTGTAGAGAGAAAATAATCACTGTATTTTTTGACCCTGCATCTTGCGATTCCGCTTTTAGAAATGGTTGTTGCATTTTGTGAAATGTACAGTAGCGGTTTAAGGGGTAACACCATTGTAACAGCTTGTAAAAAAGCGTTTTCTGGTAGTTTTTCTTGGATGGAAGGAAAGGTAATAGAACAACAATACTGGAGGAAGTTATTAAGCATACACTTTGTTATTAAAAAAAAATGTTATTGAGAAATATTAAAAAATGGCAGCACTGAAGCTATTCTCGTGAGGCATGTTGAAATTTTAGTGCTCTGCGGCAGGCAGTGTAGCTGGTGCAAATTTCAATTTGAAAAAAAGACAAAAATATTACTTAAATCTGCATGTTTATATCTGGAGAAATACGTAGGGGATTTTAAAAATATTGATTTTTGTGTGATTAGTGAGTATTTGAATAAAAGACGTTGAATTTTCTATAAAGAGAGGGCAATCATTTGTTAATAAGTAATGTTTAAATTAACTTATCGAAAATCCCGTACGTATTTCTCTTCCAAATGTTATTTTAAAGATATTGTTAAAAGTTCGAATGAAAAGAATGAAAATTGTTGGTGTTATGCTGCGTGCCGTGTTGAAACATCGTGTTTCGAGAAAAACGCGTTTAAAGTTTTGAAATGTGTTATAGACATGAAGAAATGAAATGTTGCCGTTAACATACTTTTATTAGGAAATGCTTCTATCTGAACATAAAAACTTTCTAACGACATCCGTTGTGTATTAAAGAAGTTAGAAATCAAAAGGTTGGGACATTAGGTTGTATCTTCCTATTAATTTGACGCCGTTAGTCGTTTCGAAGCAGTCCGATGCGCTTGGGGAAGAGCTCGAAATTTCAAGAAAACAAATTTGTTTCAAATACAGTTTTTGCCCCATATTCTAAAAGGTTCAAAGCATCTTTTAAGCCAATAAAAAAAATATTTCCGAAAAATTTATAGTGGTGTTACCCCTTAAGTAGAAGGATATAGTTTCTTTTTATACTTTTACACTTAATAGAGGAAAGCTTAAGGAACGAAATGACATTTTAGTTTCACAATTTCTGTGTTAGAAGGCGTGCTAGGTTTACAGCAAGGAAGGATAATAATGACGTTTTATATCTCTGTACGATATTTAGAGACTGCAGATGAGTAATGTAATGAAGCACGTTCATGTTACTGAAGCAGGATATCTAATATTACACTGACAAAATTGAGTAACGTCAAGTGGACACTTATTCACTATATCCTCTTAGAAAGCATTTTTTAAAAAACCCTGTACAAGAAAATTCAGTCGATAGAAGACAAAGAATTCTACAAAATCGATTACAGGAAGTACTTTTCGAAAGCGCTAAATTCGAAGTTTGTATTATTATTTTGTAAGGGAGCTACATTTGTTTATCAAATTAACCAGCCCTGTGTCAGTCAATACTGCACACTCAGTAGTGTTCTGCCACCACACAAGCGAGTAGAGTTTTAAATATCCCATCACCATCAAGGATCCAATAAAATGTGAGAAAATTGTGTGACAGGCAATTAGACAACCGCGTGCCCCGTTATTAGTTAATAATCTCGTTCCGTGGATTTTTGACTTAGTGTACCTGATTGCCGCCCTGGCGGTGACAGGGATATAAACCCACTGGCTGGTGCAAGTCTTCAGGTTTCCCTGGCGAGTCTATGCATATGCTGCTAACGAGGTGTCTGATCTGAATCGGGAATTCAACAAAATTTCAAACAATTACTACCCATTGCACAGACTCTGTTCCATTAATACACGTTTAGAGATCTCACGAGAAGATTTCACGCAACACCCTCCTACATTGTTTTCGCTTCCCGATCTTGCAGGGGCGAAACACACACGAGCACACTGGTGGATCCGAACGAAAGCCTAGAATGAGCATCGCTGAAGCATGCAGGAGTGATCAACGATGTGTTAGAAGGTTAGTGTCTTCTCTGCTCGAGCGAAAAGTCGACTTTTTATAAATATTTCATCAGAGATGTTTTATGGAGCAATAAAAGGGGCTGCAGGAATGCGACGAAGACATTGAAATTGCATAAACAACTACGAATTTTGAGTTTATGTATATTTTTGTCGTATTCCTAGAAATATGTTCGATACGAAAACTTTGCTTCTTCTAAATCAGTATTTCACAATCTTTTTATGGTAAATTTAATAGAGTAAAGAAAACATTAAAAATAGGTATTTCGAAATATAATCCTCACTTAATAATGTTAAGGAACAAAACTAAAAACTTTTATTGATAACACTACTTCAAATATTCAATATTAACTTATATTCACTTCCGCGTGACGATAAAAACTAGCGAGAGTTCCCCGGCGCAACGCAGCCGGAATCAAAACAGAAGTCCGCTGCGCTGTTGCTCGTGAAAATAATAAAAGTTACTTTACTACGCGCGTCAAATATCGATATATCGTCACTGCTATGCTTCAGTCGCCAATAAATTCAATGCAATCTCGGTCCGAATCAAACATCGATCTGCCGCGTCAAACGTGCCCCCGGAACAAATTATTTCTCCCGCACGAAGGGGTTACGAGAGCCTCGAAAAACAAAGTCGATTTTTCGCCCGGGCCGTGAACACGCCCGGAAACAAACGGCTGACGGGGTGAAAATGTGTCTGGTACGTGGATCCGCTCTACATCCGCGTATATTTATACCTGATTTCCGCCCTGTCGATGGCAGGGATAGAGTCCAGCCGGTTTGTGCAAGTCTGCCTTGCGTGCCGGCGAATCCAGGCAGGTGTTACCTCCCTCTCCGAGATTACGAACCTGTGTTCATTAGTTAGTACGATCATTTCTGGGATTAGAAGGTCTTAGGACGAAACGTTACGCGGGGCTGAAAGCGCGGACAGGATGCCGGAGGGTCGCTATTTGCGTGGCACGTCGCGCGCAAACACCGGGAAAAACAAATCGATCCGCGCCAAGTTGCCAACAGCGCGCGGTAAAAATAATGGAATTATCCCGCGATATATTTCCCGTGTCCGCGGGTCGGCTCGTGTTTCCTATAGAAAATATTTCCCCGATGCAGCCGCTACCGCTGTTTTTCCCCGTGTTTGCGCGCCACCGGGAATATTCACAGCGAGGGAATTCGTTGCGCTCCGTCTGGAACAAGAAGATACATGAGTCAACGGAAGCGGTGGGATGTGATGCAGCCTCTAGGTTGCGAGAGATCTTCAACCTCCAAAAAAATCATTTCTCTAACTGCCCTACATCTTCAGATGTTTAATAATGTGCTGATTAAAAAATTTAGCAATTTTGAATAGAGTGAATAAATAGAGTTGTTGATTTTTCTGGAAGGTTAAGGTCTTTGAGTCTCGCGCTCCTCGTCGACCTCTCGACCACAGAATACTTGCAAGGCATGCAAGAAAAAAATTAGCGTTGCAACCCCCTCCACTTTTCAGATGAGGGGGTGGAAAATCTAAAATCAGCGCGCTGGTTGTTTCGTTCGCGAAAGTGCACCCTCACGTGCGCGCGTGGACCCTGCACCCACAGGTGACCATGTGCAGCGTTGCACATGCACGTGTAGGTGCGCGCGTTCATGCAGTAGGTGCATTCAGTCACGGAGCTCGGTCAGCAGTCCTGATTTCGTCGCATGCAAGAATTCTGTGGTCGTTGCAGTTTCAACGTGAGCATCTTCATCCCTTTCATCCTCCTCCCGTTGTCGTCGTCGTCGTCGTTGGCTGGCTGGAATAAAAACTAGTGATTTATCGTCAGCGGTCCCGATAAAATTCCGAAAGGTACGTCGACTCGATCTTCCTCGTCAGCTTTATCAAAGAGACTCGGGAGGCTCCTCTGTGCAGCTTTGGCGATTTTTATGAATGATTTCCTTCTGCACGTGGAGACAATCAGGTTTATTACGTTGGAGGAGGTTCGCACGTGGTGAACTGTTGCTTGTTTGAGTGTTGCTTGGTTCGTTCTTGTTCATTGTTCGTTTTCTACGCTATTAGTATCTAAGTGTAGTTTGTTATGTTTATATGAATATTTTCCTCAAATAATTTGGTGTAGAGGAGTGATAAATAAAGCGTGCACGCCCCGCACTAGACGCTGTAGTTTCACTAACTAAATAAGATAGAATTTCATTTATTTCGTACTAGGGTAAAGGACTCAATTAGTGGCAGTCAACCTAATTACTGTAACTTTAAGCTATTTTACTTAAAATAACGAATAAATAAACATTTAAGTAAAATAGCTTAAGGTGATAATAATTGGTTGGCTGCCAGTAATTGGGTCCTTTACCCTATGAACTTAAAAAAAATTATGACATGGGGGATATGTAATTTGTTTTTGCGGCCAAAATTCACTCTAATGGGGTGAAATTGGCTCCTGAAAATCCGGCTATTTTTCGATTTTATGTTGAAACTCGAAAACTCTAAGAATTGTAAATTACTAAATAAAAGTTCCAATTAAAAGAAGTAACTTTGATCTGAAAACTTTTTTCTATCTTTTACAGTTCGCGAGTTATAATATAAAATCGAAAAATAGCCGGATTTTCACGGATCAATTTCACCCCCTTAGAGTGAATTTTGTCAGCAAAATAATTATTTCACATTTCCCCGAAGATTAATAATTTTTTTAATTTCCAGGTTTGGAATCTTTCCTTGTGAAAGAATGTTGTGAAAAGATTTTTTTAATCAAAATTCCAAATGTAATTTGAACCAAGAAAGCCGATGTAATGCTTATATCGTAACAAGTGAAACTACCCAATTACAAAATTTCAGGATCGATCAGCAAAGTGACAAAAATTCAGCGAAACGTACATCAAGAAATCCACGACAACCAATATTTCCAGTCGCGAATACATATGACCTTAATTTAAAATTATTCACATCCTTGCCTTGCGGGTGATTCGCGGATATTATAAATTTATCTCCGTGGTCTCGTTTCTCCTCGGCAGAGGAAGGCCCAGCTTGATTTAACCGACACTCCGAAGGAAAAAAGACGAGAGCAAGATGGGGGGCAGGGGTGGGGCGAATGGGAGAAAAGGCGAAAACATAAGTTTCGAGGCAGCTCGTCCCAGACGAAATTGTTATTTCGCATGCGGCGCGAACCGCATTCCGAAGCGTACACCGCGTGAAATGCTTCTTCGTGAAAATGTCCAGCCATCCTTTATGCATTCTTCCTTTTTCCGAGCGCACCCCTCCTGCCCCTCCCCCCCCTTTTCCCACTATTTACCCCGCCGTAAGAGTTTCTACAGCCGTACCGAGAATGCTGGCGTCAGTGGGCGCGAAGAAAAAATATGGCAGAACGCATTCCGTTCCCGGTTCGAAGGGGTGAAATGCTGCGAAGGGTATTCACCGAGGCAAGAGGGGGTTGATCGATACGATTTCTATGGCATAGTACTTGGCTCCTTCCCGATCTTCACGAGGGAAAGGATAATGGATACTACGACACGAGCTTTCGTCTAATTTCTTCCTTTTGTACATGTTATTTGAAAATGCAACGTCAAATAAATATGATTCGGGATTTTTTACATTATTTCTACTGTTTTTTTTAGTTCCTCGCTGAGTTTGTTCGAAATTTGTGAAACTAATGCCCCGTTTACATTAGTCAAGTTGTTGTAGCGGCTAATAGTTACTAGCGTTAATGGTTTCCAGAGTTTTTTCTCTAAAGTATGGGTCGTTCAGAAGCGTAACACTTTTGTAGAATAATAGTTAGTGGACAATTTAATTAAAACAGCAAAGTATTTTATTAGTTTGTAAAGATCGCATGTCAGTTCCTTATTTAATAAATATTGTTAAGTTGAAGTTTGGTAATTTAATTTAGTGCAACTTAACAAAAATTAAAAATTGACACTGTAACAGCCAAATTGTATTTCAAGGCAAGTGAATTGAAAAGAATGTCTGCTTCACTTGATAGTTGCAAGAAACCTGAAAAGATATTTTAAGTAATGTAGTTACAAGTTACTGGAATTCAAACGACTTGAAGTTAAATAATTTGACTAATGTGAACGAGGCTGAAGGTGGAATTATTACTTTAGGCTTTGAGGAAAAGGCACGTGTGCATGTGGAATTAAGTTTTAGTTTCCAAAAGTATAGTTACTTGTTCTTATGTAAATTTAAACCATTCCCAAGGAAAAAGTAACGACAGTGAGTTTTTTAGGAATGCATGTGCTGTAATAAATTACGTCGGAGAGCATGAAATATTCGTGGAAAAAGTTTTCATGTATTTCCAATAGTTTTCGAGGTAACATTGGAGGAGAGAAACTTTGGAAGGTAGCTGTATTAAACTCAAGTTTCCGCGACTAAAAAAAGATGGATGAACTTAGTCTGCCTCAGGCGTATGCAAAATTTCATTAAAATTCCTGTCGAACACAGTTGGCAAATGTTTCCTGCGCGTTTCCATCATTGCCGATTATGTTCGCGCAATATGCCCCAGCGAGAAGGTTTAGAAAATTTCTCAAGACAAAATTCTGAAATGCCTCTGAAACCCAGAATTGCAATAGAATTTGACAAACCGAGTCGTATATTATGAAAGTCGTTTGCAAGTTTCCTAATGCACGAGGCAGTTTGAAGAGTTTCAAAACTACCCTCCAGGGAATAAGACAAAAGAAAAGTAATTAGAATGAGAATATCTTTAAACGAAAGAAATCCGAACTGACCTGGCAGCACAATTTGAAAATATTTGATATTTGATATTTCAATATTTCAATATGAAAATAGTTCACTTTTATGGTTTTACAATACATAAATTGCAACAATTTTGAAAGCAAAGATAAAAAGAACGATTCTTTTTAACAATGTGTGCACTCCAACAATTCACGTAAAAATCCATAGAATATTCGTGTAAAGCAATTTCAGATAGTAAACTACTATTTTTGTGGAAAATAACAAATGCTGAATAATAGTGCATAACTTCGATGGTCAAGTACTTCAGAATTGATCTCTTAAAATAATTTTCAAAATAACACATCAGAAGTTAGATGCAGTAGTACTTGTTTTATTAAATGCAACGTTTGTCTGACCAAATACGAGCCTGCATCACTTACACTCTGTATCCCTACTTTCTATATACGTTAATCATAGTATTAATCAACGTTTGCTATATTCTTGTATAACAATCAATGCTTACATCCTCTTGAGAAAACATCTCCCCCCTAAAAATTGTTTAAATAATCAGTAAATTTAATAATTTACTGCTAAATGATTTAATTCTTAAATTTCATCTTTCTTCTCAGAAGTTTTTAGAAACCATATAAAATTTTCTTAGGCAAGTGTTGCAAATATTTATGACATGAAATTTACCATTGAAATTCATTTTAAAATAGTGAATAAATTAATGAAATACTTTCTCGAACATTTTCAACGAGTTCCTTCGATTCAATATTTTCTCTGTGACTATTATAAATTACAAATTCGCTGTATATGACTCCAACAACTAGTTTCAAGATGTATCACGATCTTGATAGAACATGAATACACTTCACTGAAAAAGTGTAATTTCTGACAGCAACGAAAAGTTCTACGATCCAGTTATAAAGTTCATTTCCAGCCTATCTTGCTGAAAGAACATGGCGTGGGGAAACCAATCTACCTTCGTCTTGTCGGTGCTCGTGAAGGGGAGTGTGTAAATCATGAAAGATTAAAGCATCGTTCCTTTCAAAACGTCATAATCGATCATGATCAAAAAGCAGTACCGCTTTTGCGATGTAATAACGATGTAATTCCTGTACGAATTTTCCTTGATTCATCTTTCCACATGTCACTAGCATTAAATCCCCATTCGCCTTTTAAATAAACGAAAATAGTGTATTAATAAACGTATTATTAACTACTGAGCATTGTTCCTGATTACCCAAAGCGCAGTAAATTTCATTTTTATCCTAGCCGTATTATTTTACAGTTATTCGTTTGAGTTAACACCTCTACACCGAAAGGACTTTTCTGCTATCCCGAAAACATAAAATATATGTAAAATCTGTAAAAACTTTATAGTTATGAACAGAGACATCTGTTGAATTTACTGTCAATTTAAAATCGCAATGTATCTTTGAATTCAATCCCTCAAAATATTCCATTATTTGTTCTTTTAATTACCGCTAAGATCGAGTATACCGGAGGAAAGCAAGGGGGAAGGGATAGAGGAAAGCATAAAATATCCAAGTTGCGTGATACTGCAATTTACGTGGAAGTAGGAAGCCTTTAATCCGCTTCTAGATACCCTGTCTTTATCACGGATCAGGAAGCATACATAAAGAGAGGGCCTAAAGGCGTTCGAAGGGGGTCCCCGTTAGCGAAACAAAGGAATCAAATTTTAACGACGAACACTTTGCGCGTGATATTATTCGAAAGATTAGTTCCCGTGCTTTCTTCAAAGAATTACTCGGGAAACATTAAATACGAAGTGTCTCTATAAAATTGCAATCTCTACACGTGCTTGTAAACCGTATAAACTTTTTCCTTTAATATCTCCCTAGAATTTCAAACACTTTGGCCGATCTATTCTCGCAGATCACTTTACGAGAACGGTCACAATAAAAAGAACAGGGGGGGACATTAAGCAAGCGTTAAGAGCGTTATGAATTGCCCGTGGAAGGGAAATAGTGTAAAAAGAAATGGGGATGGGGGAAAGGTATACAGGTGCAAAATATTGTGCTCACGCGATACCGTAGCTTACACAGCGCTAAGATTAATTCTCGATATGAATCGTGACGTCGTCGGAATTTCGTACACGTTCGCGAGGACGCACGATCCCACTCTCGGGGCAGGCAATTTGCGCGCGAGAACGCTGCAATTTGTAATTCCGCGGATAAGAAATCGCTTGGAATTAAATTTCTATTTGTGAAAATGAAATCGTTGATAATACCTGCGGAGCTAACCTACGTGTACGGAGAGCAAACTCAACCGCGTTACTGGCTAATACCTCGCAGGCTAAACAAGCTATGAAATTTCTCTTTCTTTACATCGCGTGGTGTAATTTCCTTGCTAAGCAAATACGCGAGTAAAACTGGTGAACGAAACGGATACGTCTGTATGAAATAGTAAACCGAGATCTGGATTTCTTTTTCTGGCTGCGTTGCTGTAGATAGGTATAAGAGTTTCCCCAGTCGCAGCAAGTAGAAACAGTCGATACGCGGTCGGCCAGATCAATATTTCAAGCTGTACTCCGGTGAAGTGATTGGTCGCGGAATGGACACTCACGTGAGCCTCTCACAACTCAAACATCATCAACTTTTCTATTTTTTATTTCACGGAATTTTATTCCCAGCACGCGTACTAAGACCGAGAAATGTACAGAAAGTGGAGCCAATCAGTTTCGCTTCCTAGAAGCTTATACATTACTCCTCTTGCATCCAGTAGAATGTAACTCAAAACTCTAACATCTCAAACGTCTTATTCTACTGCCCTCCTTAGTTAAACCGTCCTATCTAACATTTTTTCATTTTTTGAGATATATTGAAATATTTGAAGTTCCACACGTCTTCTACCTTTTATATAAAGTTAGAAAACTCTACGTGCTTCGTAAAGATTTATAAACACTCTAATGTATTTAACCTAGCTTTTTTCCAATTGGATAAAATATCCTATCTAAAGCAATTAATTAATTGCTACGTTAATAATGCATTACCTACCGGTATACCTATTACAAAAAATTATATTAGGCTGTTACCAACTACTTACAACATGTTTTAGTTTGAATGAAAGGAAATAAGGGCAGTACAAAGTAAATGATAAAACTTCAATTTTCTTTGTTGTTTCAAAATGCTAGATAGGACATTTTAACTAAAGGGAGCAGTCTACATAACCGCACAACTAAGCCTCGAGAAACGAGGAATAAGCACTAACGATTCGCGAGTTCCAGAAACAACGAAAAATGAAGAATAACAGAAACGTGATGTCTCGTTACACTTCAATAACTGGGGGCGGGGTAGGGGGCATCGATCATGCACAAGCTACACGGGTCGAGAATGTAATGACCCGTAGGAGAACCGTAGCCGAGGAGATTATCGGCGACATGCTCGACAAGCTCGACAATCATTTCGCAATTACGAATGCAGGGAAACAGAGGGCTGGTAGACGCCAACCGGCGTCGCAGCACCACGGAAATAAATCGAGACGTGATTGATTGCCGCCTCCCGACCCCACATGAATCCTGCACGGGAAACGGAATTAATGCACTGTCAATCGCGCGACGAGCAAAGCGAATCGCGAGACCCCCCGCGGTACTCGCGATTTCCGTCGCTGGACGTCGTGCCTCTTCCTCCCCGCCGATATTTATGCACGTTCATTTTCGAGTTCTTCACCCCCCCCCCCCTCCCCCCTAACACTCTTGTACCGTTGCAAATATCCCTGGTACTAGGGGCACGCATGGTGAAGGGGATAATATTTTCCAACCGAAAGGCTCGTAGTGCCTGTGTTTTCATCGACCTGACTGGAAATATGCAATGGAATGCTGCACAATTTCATACCGCGCTTCGCGATTTGTTTCGCGTGCTCCAATTGAGATTCGATCGGCGGTTGAATCGAAAAATTGGGCACCCAGTGGGAAATGATCGGTAAATAACAATGGTAAGCGTTATTCGTTGGTATTTTGATGAAACTTTGGGTTAGGAAGTGTTGGTAGGGTTTTGGATGTAGTCATGGGTATTTTGTTAGTTCTGAGTGGAAAGATTTAGTTTGTGCGTGAAATTTGAATGGGAGAAGTAATTCTGTTGTGTATAGTTGTATAAGAGTGAATGTGAAAGATAATACGTATATGATAGATAATTATTATGCTATTAATTATTGAATCAGTAAAAACTAAACGACCTACAGGACGTGATAAAACAAAGTCTTAAGGTGTGAATCCATAATGAGATTTTACATGAGACTTTTCTATCACGAGACAAAAATATCAGCAATAACTACATATAAGTAATGAGAATAGTTGCGACAGGTGAGGTTTTTAAAAATATATCTTGAAACTTGTCTCATGCGATTCTAGTTTCATGAATCTAACGACAAAATAATTAATAAATAATACAATAATTAAATAATTGTCTCGTGAGATTAAAGTCTCATGTGAGACACGATACTTTTGTCTCGTCGTGGATTTGTTGTTTAATAAAGTACAGCGTGTCTGACCAGAAACGAACCAGTGCTACTTATACTTCATGGTTTTCTACTTTACATTCCGTTCCTGTGCTTCATATTTCTGTGGTTGTAAGGAAAAACGACACATGACACAATTTCAAAAAATTTGAGTTTATGCATTAATTCGACTGTAAAATATTGGATGTATGTTTTTATCAGAAAAAAATGCATGAAAACGAATTTTATACATTGAAAAAATAATGCAATTTAACCGAAGTCAAATATTCAATTAATATGCATTTGGCAAAACAACGTATGTCCACAAAATTTTGAGAATACAACGTATCTTTCCATTGTGATCGCATTTTATTTTATATTTTTATTTGTCTGCATATACTATAACGTATTTTGTGTAAAATAAAATGAGCAAAATTATATTTCATATTTTCATTTTACTAGAAACTGCACAGTATGAAATACTAGTGATACATAAATGTATAATTGGTATTTTACAAAAAACAACGTAAAGTACAGAAGAAAACGAAAGAAGACAAAAAAAGAAAGTAAAAGAAGGAAGAGTAATCATTTCTATTCTTTTCTTCTTAACGTTCAAGCAGAACAACACAAGTCCAGTGGACTTGTGTCATTCTGCCTAAAATCTATGTAAATTATTACTATTTTGTTTATTATTATTTACCTTAATTATACGAATATTGAATATTATGCAAAGTGAAGGAAATATACGTTTATATCGTAAGAAGAAAACAAGGAAACATTGCTAATAAGAAGAATTGGTGTTTAGAACTTTCAACGTCAATATCTCGAAAGTGAAAACATGTGACATGGGTCGTTTTTCCTTACAACCACAGATTTCAGCTTTTCTGTTAATTCTATATTCCAATATTTTTCTACCATCTATAGTCGGGTTAACTTTTTACAATATTCTTCTTCACGTTCAATGTCAAGAACACTTTCCAATTGATGAAAGGGTTCTCGCAACGTGAGAATCATTGCAAAGTAGGAGACCGCGCGTTTACTCTTCGAGGAAATCCATTTAAGTTGCCACCAAGGTCACAGAGAATAGCCGAGCCAAGGGCTATAGCCTTCGAAAGGCGGGGACTTTAATTGCAAAACCGAAATCGAAAGTCCTGCCAATATCCCGAGGGGAAAGCGTCTTCGCTCGAAGCGACGTTTGATTCCCTTCCATTATCGAACGACTACCAACTTCAGCGATGTAAGCCAAGAATTCAACAAGCCAACCGAGGTGAATCGATTTCCAATCGAATGTCGCGCGGGCGTTCCTCTCGATCCGATGGGGATTGTGTCGACCGCGGGTCGCATTGTTTCGCGATCGAAGGCATTGTTTCCGCTAGTAAGCTTATCGACATCAATCATTGCCTCTGCTACCAACAGTGGAGCTTTATGCGCATACATGCATGTTGTATACACATAGAAATATGAACGAATATAGGTAATGAACAGAGTTATTGTTCAATAGAAATTAAGAAAGTTTCGATGTAAATCCAAAGTTTCTTCTAACAGGAATTAGGGAATTTTCATAATGTCGTACGGTTTTAAGTTAACTTTAATTATTTTCAATATTATGTATAAGATTATTGGGTTTTTCTTTGGTGATGATATTAGCATTGACATGTAAATAAGTTTAATTGACAAATGGTCTGCGTTACATATGAAATAATTTTGCATTCGAGTTACGTTATGTGTATGTTAGTTAGTGATATTTTTTAGGGTATTTTAGCAGAGTATATATAATTTTATCAGAATGTTTTATGAATAAGTCAGGATTTAAATGTTCAATAATGTGAACAATGTGTTTAAAAGAGGAGGACTCTTCAATTTTAGCAACATCTTTGGATTAATGTATTCTTCGTGATTTTTTAAACGTGCATTAATTTTGGAACTTTTTCCAGTGAATACTACTGAAATTTATACGAATTAAAGAGATACGCAAATGTAGCAAAAATTCTCATACCATACGGTTAAACATTTGAAAGTTGCGGTGGAATTATTGGCACGTTTTCAACAAAATTCTTGGAATAAAATTAGTGAGATTCTCGAAACACCTGCTCCTTTCTCCGAAACGGATAGTAACAGCCCTTCGCAATAACTTTAACACTCAAAAACTTTCTATATTCTATATATAATACTTCCGAACAACCCTCCCAATTACTGAATCTCACAAGATTCCTTCAGAGACACAACAGACCAGATATCCAATATCCCTGAAAGCCTTATAAAAACAGAACAAAAAAAAACATTACCAGAACCTCGCAACACTCGATATCTACACCTCCTCCAAAGAAGACATCGCACACCCAAGAGTGGTGCACTTCAGTAAACCATTACACGCGTTCGTTCGCCGCGACGTGCAAGTAAGGGAGCCGGGTGAAAAGATGAAAAGGAAACCACCTTTCGTCCATTTATCCACGCCTGCACGCAGTCCCACAGAGGAGCCTCCGATCCTGGTAACTGAACACCTTGATGGATCAAAGTAGCGGGTAACGTTGTTAAAGGAACGAATGGCTGCCACCCTCTCCTGTTCCTTGGATGACTTCGATAGACGCCCTCGCCCACGCAGCACTGCACCTGCGAAGGAAAGTCGCCGCGGGACACGTGTAAAACCTTACCTCGCCGGAAGCCACCGCCTCGCCAGGAATGAAGAGCTCTGGGTAAACGTTGTCCAGGTACCATTTGAACGACTTGCAGCCGAGCTTCTTCCTCAGGGCCTTTCGATCAGACACGTCCCCGTAGTTACCCTAAAAATCGCGAGCCATGAGAACCATTCACGTGAATTTTGCCTACAAGGGGAAGGCGACGGTGATGGCTCGCCTCGGAGAGCCAGAGAAGCGGGGGGGGGGGGGGGCGTTTCTGGGAGCGCGGATTTAAAGACACGAAAGGGGGATAAGAGATATAATCGTAAAAAACGGAGCGGAGAACCGGGGAAGGAATAAAGAGCCAGGAGAAACACACTGAACCTTTTATGGACTCGAGTTTAAAGCCTCCAAGTGGAATAACGGGGTTTAGGCGCGGGACGAGGAGGCGATTCGCGTGGATGGGTGTTGGATTACCTTTGGATTGTCTCTGGGAAATCAGTTCTGTCTGATGATCGAAGATTTTTGAGTGGTAATTACAGGCAAGGTCGGGGAATATTGATGTACGAGATGGGGGGCAGAAATGGTTGACCTGTTTCACTTGAAACGTCGATAACTTCTAGGTAAACGTGAAATTCGAGGAACAATATGAAAAATTCTCACGATCTTCTAACGGGAACCCTTCTAAGACTTCTTGGAAGGAAATATTGGAGCTTGACGAATTCTCAGAAATTTTGAACTCCCATAATCGAATATTTGAAACTTTCAAATTTAATCTTCCTCAGTCTCGCAACCCCTGGAACTCATAAATTATAATCCCAACTTCTCAAACACAATGAGCTCGCTCAATCTTACGAACCATACTAAGTCAAAATCGTCAAGAAACTCCAACTGTACAGAACGTTATCGAACTTACGAACTCTGAACCAAACGCTCCACGTTGCACCGAGTTTCAAAGAATTTCAGCAAAATTTCAAATGTTTCTGAAAAAGAGGATGCCATACTGAAACTACAATTATCACCTCAGATCCTGGGTGCAGTGTCTCCACCAACACTCATCTCTCTTATCACAGAGCACTTTGGAGAAAGAACAGAAATACAAGAGACCTTGCACGTTGTCCAGCGCCGTGTAATTCGTCGTGGACGGAAATGATTTATTTTTATCCTGTCATTCTAGTGGCTCGATTGGGTCTCGTGCTAGGAGGGACAAGCTGCCAGGACAAAGGATAGATCGTTATTGGCAAGAATAAAAGAAGCGTCTTTGGAGGAAGCCAGGACACGCGAGCGATCCCTAAGAGCACTTGGCACGTTTATAGCCCGTTTTTTACGACGAGCCTCGGTCTACAGTGCCCTCCATCATCGGCCTCGGTTATCGCCATCCCTTATCGTAACTGTTCCCGGCCAACGTGTGTCCGTGCACGCGCTGACGCGGCCAATAAAATCGCACGCAAATGGAAAAACAAGTTCGCTACCACACTCGTCGCGGCCACTTAATGCCTCGCGAGGAAAAGGAATTGAGAAAAGCAAGCAACAGAAAAAATACTGTTGTTACCCATGGGAAGGGGGGTTTAAGACTGTGAGACATGGGGAGCATTAAAGCAAAGTTCCGTGTAATTAGGCGCCCTCTCTAACCGCGGAAATTTGATCCCCAATTATTCAAGAGCCCCTGGGAATAACAGCTGGACGTTTCGCTGATAATGAGGAAAAATTGTGGTGTCATTTGGGCTTGTTGAAGGAATTAATGGCCTCCCAGACTCGTCGATGTAGCATGTATTCTCGTGTGCAGTGGGGTAGTTAGAAACAGCAAAAGAAGGAAAGTGAACAGGGGAATGTCACTTTATATTATACTTATGGGAGTAGTTACTATTTAAACACTTACTGCATGCATTTTTTTAGAATATAGGGGAGAGTTGCCTATATTGGACAGGCTCCTAGATTGGACCATTTGTGTATCTCGATAAACAAATATATTTGCAGTGTTTTTTTTTGGTTCCAGAAAATGGAACATGCATCTCCACTTCCTAAATCAATATAACCATAAAAAAAACACTGCAAATATATTTGTTTATCGAGATACACAAATGGTCCAATCTAGGAGCCGGCCCAATATAGGCAACTCTGCCCTACATGAGAATTGTTACATGTTGGCTGACGTATGTTTCTTTATATTTTAGGCAACGGTTGCTATCACAATCTAAATATAATAAAAATTTGAATATACTCATACATCACACTCCACGTAGTGAGTACTTAAATCATTTCAAATGCGACTTTTAATTAAAATTCTTTTCAAATATTTTATACAACAACGAAACCCTCTTCTAACATATTTCCATTGATAAAGAACAAACCCCGCCAGTTTTACACACCAGGGTCGGTGGAACCCATTATGCAAGTTATGCGCCGCATAAGGGCGCCTACCGAAGGTGGCGCTAAAAAACTATACCGCACACTTAATAATAAAGGAATCCTACTCCCACATAAACAAAATGTAATCGCAAAATTCTTTTCTTTTGGACTCCGTGAAGGCGAAACATATTAAAGAGGATACAGGTGCCACAATTTGGGGCGCCAACCATCCTCGCTCCGGCTCTGTTACACACACAACCTACTAATATTATAGATATATTGACTAAATAAATAATATATAAAATAAAACTCAAAGAAGCTAAAGAAAAAAAATAATGTATAGAATATAAAGTAATAACCAGAAATTACACATATTACACCTAACCCTTATTTCAAAATACTAACATAAACAAGTAATAAACTAATCTCCAAAAAGAAATAAAATATTAAAAATCTTAAAGAACTAAAAGTAAAAAATAACGCCACAGTTAAAACCAACCCCATCGCTGCTGAGAAAGACCACTACTAATAGTTACTCAGAAACTATCCCTGTGCAATTCTCCAATATCCGTCAAGCACACTCCAATCCCTCGAACCCTCCTTTTGAAACAGAGAGGTCCAAAATAATTCCCAATCTACCTGACCCCAGAGATCCCGCAAACCACTCGACTTCCCCCCCATTACCGTTCGCCAGCGTTCTCGAGACGGGCCACGCGTTCCTTCAGCATAATCCGTCGGTCTCGAGAAAACCGGAAGAAGCAAGATCGACATCACGAGTACGCGAAACAGGAGGGTGGAGGAAGACAGGGGAGGGCTGGGAAGGCTCCGTTGAAAAAGGTTACTCAACCGGCTGAGTAGAAGTGCTCACCTTGTCGTGACCTATCCTCTGGTAGTAGTACTTGGCGTACTCGTCCAGCCACACTTCGCTCAGTCTTATGCTGTTCCTCTTGAGCACGTTCACGCCGCTCCGCCACTTGTACGGCGAACGTTTCCGGAAGATGTGGCCCACGTGCGAGCACGGCACGATCTCCAGGGTACCTGAAGCAGCGAGTCGAATTTTCATTGGTACGCCGAGCAGTGGCGCTGGATTCCGAGGGAGAAACAAGTTTGTTTCCCTGGGACCCACAGCTCCAGGGCGATCGTCGAACCAGCTTCGGGGTCCAAGCTTTGCCTAGAAGCTCCCGTTTCGTGGGGAAATCCCCGGAACGAAGGGGAGTTGTTGTTAGATGTCGAAAGGGATTGGGCGTTTGACGTGGATTAAGGAAACGTGTCTTGTATATTGCACGTCGTAGTGCTTTGATCTTGTGGTCCTTTTTACTGGTAGATTCTTATGCGAAAGAGGGGGTAGGAAATTGAAGGCAGAACCGGCAGGGCTCTGGGATTTTCTTTCTCTCTTTGGGGGATCTCGTGGTTTAACTCTTTAAAGTGCTCGTTCCAAACAAACTCTTATTTCGAGAAGAAAGCTTCAGAGAAGAAATTTATAATTTACGTATTACAATGATTGTTTGGTTTAAAAAAACATTCAGAAGAGATGATCTGTCTTCATTAGAGTAAAAGTAGTCTGTGTGGCTAATAGTTTTGGAGATAAAAATTCGGCGGTGTGTATTTTCTCAACAAATTTGATTTGAGTAAAATGATAACTTAAACCTCCCCTAATTTCACGTGGACTTCATCATATTTCAGTTTCGCGAAAATCCCTAGCGCCAAATGCGAGAAATGGTCGATTTCATACAGAATAGCCCATCAGCAATTCTTGTGCCATATATTCATGTTTCTCGCAAATGTATGACTACTTTCTCAAGGGTATGCGAGGTATTTTGTAGCTAAAGGGTTAATGGACTACGGGATTTCGTTTTGCTCGCTTCATTCAACTGTTTGGGGACAGCTTTTGTTGCAGCGGGCGACCTACCTCCACACATCCAGCTCTTGAACGAGAGCTCGAGGTTCTCGCCGCCCCAAATGTCGAAACCACTGTCGTACGTGCCGAGGCGCTCGAAGAATGTTCGATCTATCGAGAAGAGGCCACCGGCCATGGTTGGTGACCACACGGGCTCTGCAGGATTCTTGTGCCTCTTTTTCTCCCTTTCAGGAACCGCGTGCCAGTTGAACTGATACAGAGGAATCCAGTAAGTAGTCTTTAATGGCGGAATCGAGAAATCGTGGGAACTTAATGGTAAGATCGACGAACATCCACAAGAATTAATATTTTGGCAAACGCAAATAGTAGCTAACGTCGTTAACTTCTTGATGTTATAAAATCATTCGTTATATCTTTTGTGACTCCCAGCTTACAAGACTGTGTTGAAAATTATCCAACAGACTGACGAGTCTAGCTTTAATTTTCCATGATCATTGAGAACTCGCGTAATCGTTCTTAATCAAGGAACTTTACATTTTCCATGAAAATCACACGTCCATGGAAAAGTTTTAGGCACAGGGTTCGTGAATTCTAGGTGGATGTTCCTCAAGAGTGCCATATTTAGTCGGAAAGCAGCAATAAAAATAATAATAAAAACTATAGTAATAATAAATAGTAATAAAGCTTATAATGATAATAAAAGATTCTATTTCTCGTACAACTCTAACACCTAACCAGATAGAAAGAGAAGTACAGAAGCTTCTAATTCCAATAGCAATCCATTTATGACACTTACAGCTCCTTTAGAAGCAAAACAAATTTAACTTCTAACGAAATCAATGAAACACAGTACTATAAACATAGCTACTCAAATTTCTATATGAATGGTCAATGGCAAACAGCGTTTGTGACGTGTTAAGGGGGAGACTTTACTTACTTGGAGATTCCAATCGAATCCTCCCACGTTCACGCCGCCGGAATCCCTCCAATGATATTCCAGAGTGGTGTCGTCGATGACATCGATCACGGGACACACCACCGTCGTTGGATCACGGGCGATCCGATCGAGAAGGGGCTCCAACCAGCCCTCGGTGCACTCGCAATGACTGTCCAAATACGTGAGGACAGGGGCTTTCGCAGCGGCCGCGCCGAGTAAACGAGCTCTAATAAGACCCTCACGTTTTTGCGCCCTAATGATCTGCACCTTCGGGTAGTTCATCATATAGTCTTCGAGCTGACGCTGGAGATGTGCTGTGAAACGATAAGTCCAATCGATGTAGAAAGGGTGAAAGAAATATTTATTCTTGGGCTTTTAAGGGGAAGCACGCGATGATTGACAGGGAAATGAATGTATGTTGATGACGAGCGTTTAAAGAAGTTTTGCAGAAGTATTTTTAAAGTTAACCCATCATAGCCAGACCTTATAATCACAAATGGACTGCAAGGGGTTCACTGCACCCCAGCGTCATTTTTTAATTACCATTTCGGTATTTTTGAATCTTTTAACTTTTCAGTGATAATTATACAATCGCAATAGTGCAATTGTGCTGTAATAGTCTTTTTATAGAAATGTCAATTTTATTTTGATATGATGAAATTTGTAGTGGTGACATAGCGGGAAAAAGCGATTGTTTAGTTAAAATTCGCAAAATGTTTAAATTTTAATATTAAGGTCTGAAAATTTACAGAAATATTGGCAAAGAAAAAAGATTGCCTAGGGTGCGATACACCCCGTGCGACCACGAAGGAATGAATGGTATGTTTGTGTTGTATGTAACAAATAACAATCGTGTAAAATGAGGGGAAGAGGATAATTCTCATTGTCAGTCTGTTTAAATGTTTAATTTTTAATGAAAATATTGGACTATTTTCTAAGTGTATTTAGTGGAGATCGTAGTAAAATATAGTCTTGTTTGCTAGATATTTTTAATACATAACGAAATGTTATTGTCTGGGTGGTTTTGTTCGCTGTATTTCAATCTTGACAATATAACTAATTTTGCGTCTATAGGATGATTGAAATGTCAATCAAGTTTTTTGATTGAAATCCTGAGTTTGTATACCGTACTAGATTGACATCATAAATTCATGCGAGCGTGAAATGGACCAAAAACGATTGTTAATGGGCCAAAGTAATTTCGTGCAAAATTTGGAATTGCTTGGGACGATGATTGGTAGTTAAAGGTCGCACAGGGCACAGCAACTAGTAGTCATTCATGATTTACTCTTCATTAGAATGGAGCTATGAGTACCCTATTTGGCAAGCCTTTCCCCAACGAGCTTAGTTTTAACAGTGGATGGACATAAAGGGATTTCAAGAATTAAGTTGCTTTATGTGAATATAATTATTACATTTTCATTCAAACGAGCTTGCAAATTCAATTCTACCGTTCCATTTTTGTTTTCATATTTGAAATATTTGCACAGATCACCATCCTCTTTTCATTTTCCCATGATATTAATTTTCTGTTCAATGTAGACATCCGTATAAAAACGTATTGTGGAATAATTCAATAGGGCTTGAACAGGAAATATTTTAATTAAAAGCGAATGTCGTACCTTTGGATTAAAATATCAACGTTTCACGCTATATCTCGTATCAGTTTCGGAAGTATATAATCCTGCTTCATGAAAGTATTAATTCCTCCACCCATATCAAATATAATTACCTGTTTCAGACTTGAATAAATTTTAATAAAATAAAATAAATAGTTCAACGATTTTGTGAACTGTGCAATATCTTCTAAAACGGGAGACTCTTAATCTTTAATTATTACTACTTGCAAATCTTCATTTTGCAGAAGTAAAAATCTGCGTAAGTGGTATTTTTACAGTAGACTTAAAAAATGATGGCGAATGAAATGGATAAAAGATCTGACACTGTTAGGGAATAATGCGTAAGTATAAATAAATCTATGGATCACATAAACACTGTATTCAAACAGATTATTCCATGAATAAATGTAATATTTATACTAATTAGTAGCATCACTTAAGCCCAAAGTATTCTTTCCTGAAAACTCCCTTGTGGTTCATTTTCCAACTTCATAAATTTAACTATTCGACAACGGAGCCCGATACACAACAAAATACCGTGAAGTAAACGAACTGAATATTTTCACAGCACCGATAATTAAAATAACAGTACAGGCTGCACGTGATCAGCGCACAAAGAACAATTTTCGATATAGGAAAAAGGTTAGAGAAATTCCTACAGTGATTAAGCCTTAATAAACTCCAACGTCACGAGTGTCGCCATAGTTCTACCGCATCCGCTACTGCAAAATTCATTATAGTTTTCTGAGGTGACGTAACTTTAATATTAATCGATACTGGGTCCGTCGAACGATTGAAATTATTTCTGAAACGTTAGCTTCGACGTTATAAATGAAAACTGATCGCTGATACTGCGAGAATAATTATCATAAATGCCGCATTACATCAATATTTCATTACGAGATATTCGCGTGGACTAGTAGGATTTTGCAATATCGTACAAAATTAATTGTATCGACAACGAATGTGTATTCTACGAGGTGAATAATAATTCGATATTGCCCCCATTTTTCAATGTCTGGAATGTATTGATGAATAAATGTTAAACAATGATGCAATTTCGTGATTGGTGATTAAGAATCTGCCAAGTGCGGCGCGCAGAAAGGAAAACAATATTGCGCGTGCCATATTGGACCTAAATGTAACAAAAGGATTCGTCGCTGTTATTCGAGGACAATAAATATTACACCGCGAGACGAAGTTATATAAACGCAAAACAGATGGCATGAATGTAGCGAGTTGCACAAAGAAAATTAATTCGGGGCAAGAATTTCTAATTTCACACAGCAACAAAGCCGTTCTTAAAAATACTGTTTCGCCGACGCCAATATTGCAGCACGAACAATATTGTCGCTGTCAAGTAGAAATAAAAAATGGACCAATTTAAAATTTTCTTTGCAGAGTAAAAATTGCGAATTTGATGTAGACAGAGTTTAAAACGAAGAATCGATTTTAAAACATTTCACTCGCCATTATGACTTTGGTATATACTCGAAGTACATATTTAAAGTCATATATTATAAAAAAATCAATGTTATTGCAGCTTAGAAGTATATGTTCCTGAGAAAAGAATTAACCACACCAAACACTCCCTAAAGAAATATGATACAACCCCCACTTAAGGGATCATTCTATTTTGATAGGCCGAAAAATGAAGCTATTTTCAAAGATTTTTTTTGAGTAAACACAACATATAATGAAATAAAGCTTCTTGGAATTTATTAAGCGACACTTGAATTATACAATAAAAATTTAAAAAGAATTTTCCTAATTTGTTTTAAATGTTTTTTTATAGCGTCACTATGGCATCTAAAAGAGAGGTATGTTCGTGGCGCAGGTAATTTCCCTACTCATGCTTATCTGAAACAAAAAAATTCGAAAAGATTCTTAACTTAGATGAGTGTCGCTATCACCCGCGCTTCAATTAACAATTGCTGTTGAAAAATAAACGAGTAAAACGGTGTTTTGTCAATTTTTTTTTCAAACTGGCGCTATTGTGTTATTTTTCAAAAAAAATCGTTAATTGTGCTACGGGCGATAGCGATACTCATACAGATTAAGAATCATTTCGAATTTTTTGTTTTAGATAAGCCTGAGTGTGGAAATCGTCTGCGCCACGAAAATACCTCTTTTTTAAAGTGCCATATTGACGTTATAAAAAATATTTTAAATTAAATAAACAAATTCTTTTTAAATTTTTTTATATAATATAAGAGTAGCTTAATATATACCAAAAAGTTTTATTTCATCATATGTTGTATTTATTGAGAATTTTTTTTTAAAAATAGCTTAATTTTTCGGCCGATCAAAGTAGAATGATCCCTTAAATATACACGATATATCATAAATAGACTCCGGATGTTGATGCAAATGTTTACTTTTATAGGAAAAAAATAAAGTAATGAGACCTAGACAGAAATTTGTTTTATCATTAGAGAAATCCAAAATTATACTTTTTATTCTGCATATTATGCATATTGCGTGTTTTGCATAATGCATAGTTCGTGCATATTGCGTATTATTTCTATATTATTTGCACATTTCTTGCATATTTCGTGTATATTTCTCACATGATTTGTGAATACGCGGCTGACTTTGCATTATGTGCTGAATATAGGTACAAAAAAATTGAATAATTTTGTATATAAGGTAAATGTCCCCATTACTGACCACGTCCCCATTAGTGACCACTTCATTTTGTTATTGTTTATTGCAACACAGAAAGCGAAATATAAGCGAAATATTCCAGTTATTGTTTCATACATTATTTATGTAGCCGTACATTCATCTTTAAGTAAATTCACATGTAAATTAAGACTTGGTCATTGACATGAAAGTTGACAGATTCTAATACCGTGAGGTTATACTCCAGATATCATTAAACTCGCAAATTTTACAATAAAAATACATGGATCCATGCATTAACTTACTCAAATTAACGAGAAATATATACAGAATTATAAAATAAAAAGAAAATATCCATTTTCTTTCATTATTGTAGCAGATAATCGTGGTATAAAATAGATGGTCACTAAAGGGGACATCAGGTCCAATATAATTTTCGCCATAATTTTTGTGCAAATAGTCCAATATCACTGTAAAACTAATTTGATTAAGAAACTAGAGACTTCAAAAAATACAATGATCCATACTTTACTCAAATATTGTCGTATATTAGTAAAAATATACTATTTCGAACCAGTCACACTCTTAAACGGTCGGTAATGGGGACATTTACCTTATGTATCCCACGCCACAGGGAACTTCTGGTCAGTTAGTTCCCGGGTGTCGCGTGATTTATATCAATTCATAAGTTATATATCATTCGAAATTGAAGATGTCTAAATCGAGGACAATTAGCAATATCCAAGAAATATTTCAGGTTTCAACTTTGGATGAATCACTTTGTATTTTGCATATATGTTGCATAAGTGTTGCATATATCTCGCATATATGTTGCATATTACGACATATTATACATGCATAAACATCCGCAGTCTAATCACAAAACCTCATCACGTGAACGCTTCAATTTAATTGTTCATACCACTCCTATTCCCAACAGTTTTTCAACCCAAATGTTTCGAATCACAGATATCCCCATTCACACGATCAGAGCAGTGAATCACGTCCTCCATCACTGAATGGTTAAACAAGTTCCATTTACACGTAATCTTCCCCAGGATTCCTATCGCTTTGCAAGCTCACTTCATCCACCATCGCAGACCACGAAACACCAGATTACCATCTTTCCGCTGGCATTATTGCCTTGTAACCTAATCTTCCCGCGGTGCCCCCGATAACAAAGAAGACGCGTACCCCGTTATTATTAATTAGACTGCCTTTATTACAACCGCGTTATCGCTCGACCGCAGGTGAAAGAAGGACAGGTGGCGCAAGGTAGGGGAGAGCAGCTTATTGTCTCGTCCCTGTGATAAAACAATCAGCTGGTTTGTAATGGAACACGCCACGTGCTGTCTATGGGGGCTCGGTAACTATGTTTATGAGCCTCACTTCCGGCTGGCACGGGGGCTTATCTGGAGCTTTTAAGGGGGATTTCACGGGCTCTATGCTATATCGTTTCCACCACGTTGCGCTTCCCTAACCTCCTGTCAAGGGTTAATCTCGCCAGCCTTTCCGCTCGCGATTTTTATTTTCTTCACCCCCTACGTTGTACGCGTGACTCTGGCTGGTTATCTGCCCGCTCCATCCGACGAGGGATTAATTCCATCCGAACATCTTCGACGATAAGCAGGCTTTGTTTCCGACCGCCTCTTTCGACGAGTTACGAAATAATTTATGGAAACTTCGCGCCACTGTGACGGTTCAGCTTTTGTGTTGATGTTTCTTAGGGGGTGAGATTGGGGAACCTTTTCTGTAGGTAATTGTAATTCTGTGACTCGGAATTGTTTATGCTGTAACTGGGGCACTTCTTCGTATTTGGAGTGTTTGTTAATGTTCTACGTGGATAATTAAGCGGCCACAACTGGGTCATCCTATGGACTCGTGCACTTAGGTTCTGGAGTATTTTTAATACATTGAGATAAATATTATGGAACGGGAATATGAAATTTTTACTAATGTGTAAGTTGTAATCTCCTTGCATCTCTTTTTTTTATTGATTTCTGTTTACAGGTTAATAGTTAGGTGAATTCTATGACTCCGAGTATGGCTTGGAGTATACAAAGTTTCCTCTTGGAGGTAGAAATTAACATTTATTACTAGACACTTTGCAGAATTAGAATTCATTAAAGCACAGAACTGCTACACTTACGTAGTGTGAATATTCAACTTTGGAATTCTCAATCCTCACTTTGCAATACTAAAATTCCAGATAAATAAGAAACCATTTTACTACACATTCAAATGTTTCCGCTACCTATTCCAAAATTATATACTTCGATAACTAGAATAAGCAATATAGCCAATAAATATTACGACAGTCTGGATTTGTTTAATTTAACTCTCACGTAATTTAAATCTAAGTGAACGAGTATTGTTATATTCTTTATGTATATCAATTAAATAAATAAAAATTATATTCTTCGTAAGGAAACTTACCATTCGATACTAACTGTCTACCCCTACCAGAACCAAGCAAGACTTTCCTTTACGCGATTAGATCACGGTGAATCTGTGTTACAGTAAGTATATTATCGAGTTCGCTACGAAGCACCCTTAATCCTCAAACTTTTAATCTCCGAATTGTGATATCCAACAGAGTTTCAGCAGGCTAAGCCGGAAGCCAAAGGGAAGCAGGATTTTTCCCCTTTAATTCCATTTTGACCTGGATTTTGCCGTTCGATTCGCGAAACGACACTCGAGCGAGACGGCCAGCTTCGTGAAGCTCAATTGGACGCAAATCTCCTTGCAAAATAGTAGTTGGAGCCCGAGGGCCTCGAGACACGGGGCACACAATTGAATGACACTCGATTCTGCAGCCGCGCGTTCAAAAGGATGCGTCAAACGCAGGGAAATTTTTGTACTAGGCCGAGCAGGAGCACCGCGGAAAGGTATCAACGTCTCGCCCATCGTTGGCATGCATCAACCTGTCGGAATTTTCCGAGTACACGCGTCGGCGAGTGCTTTCCCTTCTATTCGCGTTGACCCGATCGTTACGGGGCGCGCTGCCCTCGCGAGCGCGGGAGATGGATCGCGATTAATCGATCTATCGCGACGCTACGGAACACTGGCGGGATAACGAATCACCGTGCTGAATAGGGACACGCTTGCTCGATCGAACATGCACTGGTACGTAACAAACTGTGGTTTCTATTTAAGCTGCCACTCGACCCTTGCACGCCTCCTTCGCGATGCACTCGACCTTTTCTGTGACTCGAAATGGCGGAAGCTTGTGCCGCGCGTTGCGTTACTATGGGTGATTTAAAAGTAAAGGATGAGTGGGTCGCGGTGGATTTTCAATAGAATTTAAATCAAAGGTTGGTGTAGGCTCGATGATTCGTGGAACTGCGTGGAAAGAGTTGTTGGAGTCTTGCTGAACGGAGAAGTTTTGAAAGTCTGTAGTACATTGGGAATTCTGGAGAAACAATTATGCCAGGTTTGGGAATTTTTTAGAAGAAAACTATAAAATATATTTGTTTCAAGCTCTGTGGCTTTATTTATCAATTTGTGGAAAATATGACAATTTTTTTCTGTCCACAAATAGTGGTTATATCTGAAATTATAGTGGTTCAGACAGAGCGCCTTACGAAAATCATATGTTAATTGGTTGCCATGTCTCAAAAATCAATCACCCGATTTACTTCAAACTTGGTATATATCTTCAATAGATGTCGCATTCGCGTTGGTTCTAAAACTAAGTCGGTATTTGCAAAAGTAGACTTTTGTGAATTAAAAAACAAGTGAACTTTTTTTCAGAAATCGTATTTTTTTATTTTCCAGTAGTTTTCATTTAATC
This sequence comes from Andrena minutula, assembly GCA_929113495.1. Classification (NCBI taxonomy): domain Eukaryota; kingdom Metazoa; phylum Arthropoda; class Insecta; order Hymenoptera; family Andrenidae; genus Andrena; species Andrena minutula. The sequence continues at coordinate 21,663,894 of OV815994.1, forward strand.
TAGTTCGGACGATAGCCACACTCATCCAGATTAGCCATTTTGTAACTTTCCTGTTCAGAAAACTGCAACATCTGATTTTGTGGCAACCATGCGCAGTACAATTTTTGTAAGGCACTCTGTTCGAACCTGTATAACTTCGGATATAATCGCTATTTTTGCATACAATTTTTTTTCATGTTCTCCACAGATTGACAAATAAATTCATAAAGCTTGAAATAAATATATTTAAGAGTTTTGTCTTAAAAAAGTTCCCAAAGATCGAATACTTTTTCATCCATCAAAGCACGGAGAGCCCTTCAGTAGATTTGATATACTTGGAGTTCGGTGTTTTTAGAAGTGTTGATATGAGCAGCTCCAATTAAATAGTTTAAGTAACCTCTGGTTCGAAAACCCTCAGTGCTCCCGTTATTCTTGGTAACCGTGGTGCATTGAGAATTCTCAGCGGCCTCAGCAGTTTTAGCCATCCATATATTTAAGGAACTGTCATCAGTATTCTCAGTAATATTGATTCTTTGAGATCTCTGTTCTCAGTTTAGTATAAGAACTCTTCGTATCCTCAGTTCCTTCATTATCAACCTTTGTACCCACAGGTAACTACCCTTATTACCCCGAGTAATAGCAGTGCTCTAAATATTTTCAGTAATGAATACAGTCTCATCAACTTACGCATGTCAGAATAATCATCGACCAAGATGATCTCCTGAATCAGGTGTTCTGGTGATCTGTCCAACACAGAATGAACTGTCCTCAGCAATACTGACCAGGCCTCGTTATGGAAGCAAATTATCACTGCCGTGGGGGGAAGATCCTTCAAGTACTTGTCAGTCTCTTTGCACCTGTAACAAAAACGAACACCGAAATTTGTAGGAAAATTCCTTAAATAGCAAAAACTGTAATATAATTCATTCTTCTCTAAATAAAAGAAAAAAGATAGTTTCATCTATCTTCTCAGAATATTATTCACTGTATTCCCTCGAAATTAATCCTTCGTGGTCACACGGGATGCACCGCACCCCACGCAATTGTCGAGTTCAAATGTCACGCCGTTATGAATTCAAAATTAATATAGACCTTAATATTGAAATTTAAAAGTTTGATGAATTTTAATAAAAATAATCGCTTCTTTCCACATCTTTTTTTTTCAACTTCAAATTTCATCACATCAAAATTCACATTTCTAGAAAGAAACTATTACAGCATGACTGTATAAGTATCACTGATATACCATTATCACTCAAAAGTTAAAAGATTCAAAAATAGCTAACTCACACAGCAAAAGAAGAGCGACACATTTTCTTGTAATAAAAAACCTATACAATAAACTCACATCATTTCCAAATCCAGAGTCTAAATAAATATACACCAAACACAAGCAAAACCAAGATCGATCGCGTTTCCATCCACCATTGTTCTCCGCGCAGCATCTCGAATAAATATTCCCATCGTCCATAAATTCGATTCGACATCGTTAATACCTTAATCCCATCATCGACTGGAAGATACGGATTACGAGGAACAGATACCAGCGGAACGATAGGGGGCAAAATACGGTAATGCGATTAGAAACCACTATGTTGGTGGAATAAACGACCAGCAGGTGTACACACATTTCTAAGGTCCCTGTAGGCCAAGATTCTCGAGCCGTTCGATTCGGAGGCTGCCGTATCGCATAATAAAGCTAATGCAGATAATAAGCTCCGTAAACAATAAAGTTTCTTGGTTCGAGGATCGTTAGGGGCATCTGTGTGCTTGTTCGCTCGAACATTATAATAGAGATGCCAAACTACATGGATTCGTTAGCTGAAACAGCATCATTTTGCTTCCTCTACAATCTCATGTCCTTTGTATTCACCACATAAAATCGTTTTTTTTCAGACGCTATTTAAATGTAATATTAATGCTCATGTGGGAACATTCCAAATCCGAAAATTTTGATTTCAATGGAAATCAAAAAAAGCAGGGAGCAATTTATTTTTCTGCAGAAATTCACTCGGGCGGGGTGAAATCAGCCCTTAAAATTATTATGTGTCTTCGCTTTTTTAATATAACTTTATTTTTTTTTACTAGCATGATAGAGAATAAAATTTGAACAGTTTTTATACTTCAAATTTTGTTCTATCCTCCTGCACCATTAAGGGGTACCGCCAAAATGATGGGCCAAAAATGATAGGACAACGTTGGTGGTGATTTTGAAGAAATTTATGGACATTATTAAAAATGTAACATAAAGTTCTTATGATATGTGTAAATAAGAACAAAATATAGTGATAACTCTTTTTGCAATTAACATTTCTATAAGGAATTTTCTATCAAAAAAGGAATTGTTTTCAAACGTTTACCATTCTATCAATAACCAATTTTTTTCGAAATCTTGCGTGCTTCTCTAGTATTTAGAGTGTAGATGAAGGAACATTTGGTTTTTTTGTTCGAGGTTCAACAGTGTAAACGTGAAAAAGTCCACCGCGGAATGAATCAAAGGAAAACACGTATCGGCTGACAATGAGTGGCAATTGTGCCGCTATTTTTTATTAAAAAAATCTAAAAAAATATTTTATTTTTATTTATACATATCATGTTACATTTTTAATAAAGTTCATAAATTTCTTCAAAATTGCCTCCATAGCTATCCCATCATTTTTGGCCAAACATCGTGGCGTTGTCCCTTAAGTTATAATAAATATAATAAGGTTTATTATAATAAAATTTATTATATTTAATAAATGCGATAACTTTGGGGGCTAATTTCACCCCTTCAGAGTGAAATTCCACAGACAAAAGGCTCTTTACATAGTCTAATATTCTCTAATAATATTCTCCGGATCCACAACGGAGTTTCATTAAAATCAGAATTTTCGGGTTGGAAATGTTCCGTGGTGAGTATGAAATTGAATAATTGAACATAGAATACAGTGGGGGCCAAATTATTCTACTCAAATAAAAAGGTTTGAGATTCTGTAAATGGTCGCAAAAATATTTAAAAAACGCAATTTTAACGCATGAAGTTTCTAGTTTTTTAATCAAGGGCTCAATTTTGTCCATCCATTATAATACTGTTTTATCAAGGTGCAGCGCAGGAAACGAAGTTTCAGAAATTTTTGCGCAGTTTGAGCGTATGCACGGGCAGGAAAAATTTCCGGTAGATCCAACGAAGAATTCTTATAATGCAAACATTTCTCCTTAATTTCAATTGTTTAGTTTTGTTGTACGATTTTTATTGATCGAGTTATTCACGATCAAAGCAAAAAAAGTACTTTTCACTTTAAACACCTATAACTCGCGAACTAATGATCGTAGATAAATTTTCATGACTGTTTTGGAAAGCTAAGAAAGTTTCCTTTCAGAACTTTTAATTGCCAATTTAAGATTTTTTTAATCGTATTCAATCTATTTTAAAATGATCTCAAAAATTGACGAAAATGGTTTGACTGTAATAATTTGGCCACCCTCTGTAAAAATTTATCTAATCCATTTAAGCATGTGTTTCTGAAGTGTTTATATTAATCAAGTTCACAATATTACCGTAAATGCATAGCTTTGAACTTTCCAAAAAAACGAGCTTGCATTGTACCGTGAACTCAGAAGAAGCACTGACATTCCCTATTTAATTAATTCAATAGACGCACTTATTAATACAGTTGGCGATAACTCGTTAATCGAAGGTCCCCTGTTCGACGGAAAAAACTGGAAGGGCGCCGGTCACGTAAATGGGTAGTTGGTGAATTTTTAATTGCATTCGACATTGCGTTAAAGTGAATCCCGCTGGAAGTTCAGTTGCAAAGCGTTCGACCTGGAAAAGCGCTTTACCGCGTGTAGCTTCGGCTGTCGCGTGCATTAAACCCGAGGACCATTTTTCGAGCGAGATTGCCTTTGCTGGGAATCAGTTTGCGGTTTATATTTACCTGTTTGCGCGGAATCAACTGCGAGTCAGCTCGGTTTTGTGCACGGCGGGGCTGCGGCGAACGAGTAGAAGGAAATGTGAAAGCAGCTTACACGGGCTTAGAGTGATTGTGCCTGAATGGCGTAGAACTTGCGCGCAATAGATACGACGGGTTGCGGTCGCGCAAAAAGGAAACGCCACCAGCTACACGTCAGTTTAATACCAAGCCGATTATCATGTGCCCCGTTTATCTTAAAAACTTGAATAACGTTTCAATTGTCACGTGGCGCAGATTTTAGAATATGTGCTTCGATACACAGACGAGCAAAATAGTTAAAACATTTATTCGTCATGTGTCGAATACAATTCCTTTTTTAATTTCTGTGCATTATTAGAAAATTTATTTAAATACAAAATTTTTCACATCTCTACTTCAGTACAAGTAATTATAAATAATCGTTAAACAATATCGGAGGTTTGATTTTGTAGTTGGTTTTTTACGAATACTATTTTACGCAATCGAGCATTTGGAGAAGATAATTTGATTGTAAATTAGTTCAGGGAACAATATTGTATAGAATGGTAAGAGAATCACCTGAAAGATTCGCGATAGGCCAAGTACCTGTAAGGCACTGTATTAAATTGTGTTAATAAATCACAACAGACGTTGTTTGCAAAATTAATGGACACGTCTGTGTGGATCCCAAAGCTGATCAGACAGAGCGCTTCATATTACGTATAGAGTGATTTTCAGTAGTCATGCCCGCGCTAAGCCCGCCGCGCCGGCTGGCACTCTGTCTGCCCATAAATTCATAAATACCACTGAAACGTAGATTCGCGGCATGGCGAGAAAACTTTCGGGTAGCCGCGAACTGCTGTCAATTGTCACGAAATTTCACTGCAGATTTCATTATAATTGCAACGTTCAAAGCCCCTTGATTCTTAACGTTTCGTGTTTCCATTTATGCTTCAATTTTATTCACGAACGTCCCATTTCTACTCAGATATTCTGATGACTACAAACTTGAAATACGGGGCACGATGTTAAAAATAACTGAATGTTTCTAAAAGAAACGAAATATTCAGAAGCTGTTTTTAGCACTGTTATTTTGATGTAATTCATATTTCATTTTCTCGCTTGAGGAAAGATGCGAATAAAATTATTCTGTGGTGGTTGTATGTATGACAATATTTTAACAGCATTTACGTTACATTTTGGGGAAATTTTGCCTTAATTACTTCTGGTACTTTATATGGGTTTAAAAAGAATTAATCACTCTGCAACGTCAAAGCTAACAGGGCACAAAATATGCCAGAAGCAGAGAACAAGAGTAACACTTTTTGATTTAAAAATAGAAGTACAATGAACAGTTTATGAATACACACTTATTTTATTCTAATCCACAAAAAAACTTTCCTAAAATTACATTACTACCCAAAACCCTTAACATTAATATTACATTACTACCGTTAAATACAAAAGTTCCACTTCAATGTAAACCATCGCACAATATGCTTGCAAAACATCCAAATTTTCAGAGATCAACTTTTAAAAGCAGAATCTTGACCTCTTCGAAAAACCCCAACCCCAAAGAGTCCGCTTCATTCTTCCCTATTCCTATAACGTTGCAGTGCAAACCTACCACCTTTAATACACAATCATAAAGTCAAACTTCCTCGACAGTCTCACCAAAGAATCTCTTCTTCCTGGCGACAGTTCCCTCAACGCTGTAATTTTCCGCGGTGCAGAGGAGAAAATCGCAAGAATTTCGCGGAAAATCTGGCACAGGCCGGATGCAGCCATATGAATGCATTCCGTCAAGTGCAACAAGAAAAATGAGACCGTAATCACCAAAATGACACATGGCTAAAAATGCCTAAAAGAACGCTGAAAATTACAGTGTAGATTTTGTGGTAGATTTTGACGTCAATTTCTGTTTCGGTTCGTATTCGTGGCGGTTGATATCAAGCGATCGACTACAATTAGATTCTTCAATTCACGAAAGAGGTCATCGTCGTCGTCGAAGAACTGTCGAGCAGACGCACTCACTAAGACGTCTGTGGAATGAACAACCGTGTGACAGTTGTCCGTAACAATGTCAGCTGCCTGAATCGTTGTCTAGCTGACGTTAATAATTTGATGTCGCGAAGAAACTGCGCCCAGACGACTGTGTCGAGTTTGGAAGACGCGCTGGAGTAAAAGTAGAACGTGCTCATCGAGTATTTACTATTATTAATGCTGTGCATCTCGAAGGGAAGTAATTGACCCTTGGACAAAAGAGATCTGAAATAGTTCTCAGAAAAATATTTGATAAGTATTTTTTGTTATACGCAAACGAGTATGTTGGAGGGGTGAAACAACCCTTAAAGTTGGGGGTTGAAAACATATTGTTTGGAATATTTCGAGGATTATTAGACGTAGGACAATTTTTTTGTTGAAGTGTGAATTTTTAAAAAAGCATCCAGCCCCTTGATTAGTTGTTAGAAAATTTCAGATAATATTTTCGACCCCCGACTGTAGATCTTTTCACCCTATGGATGATTGCCGATAATCAAAAATACGTGTCAAATATTTTTGACTATTTTGCAAATTTGCAGAGTCTCATCAAAATTGGCGTGTGCGGGTTCAACATGTTCTCTTGTTAGATACTTCTTTGTATCTAATCAACTTCAATGTGTATGTCAACGCCAGGTATTAACAGCATTTCACGAAATTGTAATCGAATAATGTTTTTTACTTAAGGGACTGGAATTTTAAATAAATTTATGTTTGATACATGCTAGAAAAAATGGTAAAGGTGGAGTAGAATTTATTGCAGGAGATGCAAAAATTTTGTTTCTCCTGTGTTCGGTAGAAAAGTTACGAGTTACGAACTTTGGAGCTTTCAAAAGTGGAATTAGAAATTAGGTGTAAGTTTGGAAAGAAGCTCGGAAAATTCATGGTCCCGCCGAAGTTGCATTCAGTACATGTAAGATAAACCTCGTAGCACCCAAGTTTTCAGGAAAAGCACGCTAATAAGGTAATAGTAGTTTGGTTATCGAGGTACATACAGAGTGGCAAGGAGACTTATCAGGATTCATTGTAGCTATCTGGTTAGTTAGAAACCAAACAGCAATGCAAATACAGGAGCCCTGAGGGTCCTAGTTAGAAGCAATCAGGCTTTTTAAGTTAGTCACCCACACGTGCCGCAATCAGGCTTTGGTAACTAGTTAGTTTAGAAGCAATCAGGCACCATCAGTTAGTCCTCCAACTTTAAGTGTCAATCAGGTACACAGGGGAATCAATTGAACTGGTCAAGCTTGTTACCACTTGTTGCTGTTACATCGCTACTGTTATTGTTCCAATAAATCATAGTGGAGATCAATATTTTCATTTGAAATTCAATTGTATCTCATCGAATACTATAGCACCTTACCAAATACAGAAGTGCACAATATTAAGTGAATTACAAATTTATGTATTATCAAGTGTAACTCTGATGGGTATTAAACTGCTTCGGTCCCCAAAAAACGGTCCCAAGGAATGAAATAGTTTCCTTTAGAATGAACAATGGTTAAAAAATTGAAAGGACGGATTACTCTTCACATGGAAGTTGTCTTTATCTATCAAATTCGTTATCAAAACCTTGTTGCGACACAGTATATCACAGCAAGCCGCATAATACGGTACAACGTCGAACATGCTCGCATCGAGCACATATTAATTAACGCGTCGCAAACGCTAGCTACACGCTGATAAGTATCACGTTTGTCGGTTTCGTGGTTACCACGTTCACGAATCGGAGCCAAAGAGTGGATCGAGTATCAGAAAACCCGCAAAGCTTTTAATCGCTATCGGACGCCAACTAATTACGCGAAGGGTAATCATGGTGAAGTGTGATTTAAAGTAACCAAACACTGTGTAATAATGTGAATGAGAGAACTTTGTTTCGCCTAAGGATTTTCTTACACGAGACAGTTTTACAGCATACAATTGGTATTTGATGTGCATTCACGCACTTTCTACCTTCTTTTATCTTTTTTAAACAAGCACATCTCGAGCAAAAAGTCCATAAGGGGCAATGCTGCAAACTCTATTTCTCTGCGTTTGTCGATCACATTGTGCAATCAGCGTGCAGTTGCAATCGAAACTAGGGTACTAGTTAATTAGAAATTTAATATAAAATTATTTAATTTTTAAAGAATCAATTAAATCTTAATATAATTTATATCAAATTAGTGGCCTAATTTATAATTGACATTTAAAACTCATATAAAATTATCTAATTTTTAACCCTTCAATTAAATCTTAATATGCTTTATAACAAATTAATCACCTAATCTTTAATTTACAATTAAATCTTCTTTGCACATTGCAAATAATATAAGTGTAACACTTATTTTAGCTACGAATTTGTCTTTTTCATAATGGATTCATTAACACGAAACAGAAATGAAGCGGTGAACTAATAACTCTGTCAAGTAGTAACTACCCAGCCACTAAAAATTGTTTTCGTTCAAAATAATAAAATTCCGAGACACGTGATCAACGCGACAAACAGCAAATAAATGGTTCGATCTGATCCTATCTACAGTGATAATTCATCATAACCGAAGTACTTTTACCGATTTTAATCAATACTCAGTGAACTGGACCGACGTAATTAAAAAGTATTGGGTGCATTCATTTCCACAAATTTTCCTTGCTTTCATCATGGTAAATATTACTGAAATTGAAAATTCCATGATCTAAAACCGCAGGGTAGAGTGTAACAACTGATAGGATCGAAAAGGTATTAAGCATCTGTGAAAAAATAAATGGAAAATATGAAATAACATTTTTGTTCAGGATCACGTTTTCGGAGAACATGGATTTGCAATATTTGCCGAGTAGTTTTTCATACAGACTTATCCTGTTTTCCCTTGCGCCGCGAATTACCTAGACCTCACCACCTGTAGCCTATTGTGTTTCGCGAAATATGAAGCAAATGTGAAAACACGGGAGATGAGATTTTTAAAAAACAATGAAACCCTGGGAAGCTCGTTCACGGTCGCTGGTATCATAATTTTTGGATACACGGGTCCAATTCAAGCGGCTAAAAGCGCGCTCTCGACCCAGAGCAAACTTTCGTTAAAATTTACTAAATGAATACCTGCGGCTGTTGTGCTCTGTCATGCGTAGCATGATTGTCTCGTTACGAATTCGTTTGTGCTAGCGTGCCGCAACCACACCAAAAAGTAAACCCACGCGTAGGAAACTGGTTTAATTATTATACTTCGATACGTAACTGAATCTCGTTGCACATGCAGTTATTTATGACTGTTCTACCGATTTCGTATTACCCCAGCTTTTTTTCTGAAACAAAAGTTTCTAATTAAGGTGAGTGACTGTGTTCTTAATCATGAAAATTAATGAACGTAAAAACCTGGGGTATTGTTATTTGTTGTAATTGAAATGTGATTCGTATTCAGTCAACTGACGAATGAAAATACTAATTAGACGAAAGGTAATGATGTTAGAAATTTTCAATGTGTTTGCTACAATTCCCTTTAACTACAAGCTTGAAATTGCTTTTTGAAGCAATTACCACGCAATTTACAAAATAAATACTGTATCATTGAGGAGCTCTTGTCGAGGGCTTTTCAATGCTGTGCAGCAAGTGTAACAAAATCATTCCACGTCATATCGATCAATTTTTACAATCGAAGCAAAGAATTTTGACATTGCATAGCCCACGTGAAATTAAGAAGGGTGTAATTCATTATTTTCCCAGTTTCAAATTTGTTAAAAAAATACAGGTCACCAAAGTTTGCGATTTAAATCTCCTTTCACGAAAACAGAGTCTATACATAAACTTTATCTAAAAAAAATTTTTTTTAAATATAATTTCGACCGTAATAATTAGTATATCTGATTTCGGCGCACAGGTTCGGTCAATTTTATAAAATTTTATAAAATTGACCGAACCTGTGCGCCGAAATCAGTTATAATAAACTTTGTCTCTCTCAAATAAATTTTCCTTACACTGAAGTGTCTAATGATGACTTAAACTCCCCCTAATTTTACACAAACTACATTATATTTAAATATCATTAAAATCCCTCACATCAAGTGCGAACAGTGAACAGTTTGTCGTTGTATGGCTCAATACACTCTTTCGGAGTAAATCATTTTAAGAACTTATGATTCTGTCCTTGCCTTCTCACACCTTTTCCCAATTGGCAAGATGCGTCGAGAGTGACAATTGGTCGAAGTTCTCATATGGCGCGAACCAACGACGTCACGTGGCCCCAGGTTGCCTCGGCTGCGAAGCGCGAATGGCTTAAAGCTGAAGGGGGATGATAGATTGTGTTTACCTGTAATGAGTAAACACCCCCGTGCTACTATCGCATGGTGGTAAATGCGGGGAGAATGCTTCGTGCCACTAACAAGCACTCTCGTTTGCATTCAATTTCTGCGCGCAAAATCTCTTCAACCGCGAGGAGCATTGACAGCGAATTTACACCGTCCCGTGCGAACAGATTTTTTCAGCGACAAGCTTCTCGAATTTCGAGCTTCGTCGCGTTACGATGTATCCCCAGATCGTTAATCTCAATTGGGAAACAATATTTTGAAACGTAACGAAGTGTCAAAATTAAGAGCATTGACGCTTGTTTCACTAAATATTGGACGCTACATCCGAGATGTGCGATGTCAATTTTCTGAAATGTCTAATTTTATTGCGCTTCAATGGTATCTCTGCACTGGATTTTTGAGAAATATTGTATTTTTTATTTAAAACACATGGTATACCTATTCCTTTTAACGTGTTTTCCAGAATATTTTCATACTTTTTGTGTACAAAAGTATATTCACTAGAATATTCAAATTGTTAGAAACAATTGGATAGTTTATCGGAATTGTGCATTATCATATGTACATGTGTTCTTTGTCATTTTAAATTAGCAATATGCGCTGTTATATTTAATGAAATTAATATTAAACACGCTAAGATTTATTAATATTTACGTAGATGCAACAATGATGAATCGTATTTCATTGTAATATTTCGATTTCGTATTTAACTTAATGATCGTCGACTGTGCTGTACAGTACAAGTTTATATTTAATTATGAAAAAGGGGTCATACGTTTTAGATCAAGTTTTATGGAGAATAATGTTAATAGGGACAACTCTACATCTTAAAGGACTTAGAATATACAAATTTTCTATTTCCGTGTTCCCCTAATTTCACTTTATTCTACCATCGCGTTACGTACTCTAATGAACCAATAAATATCACCAAGAGCCCTGGGATACTTCTGGAGATAATTTTTGTAGAGCCCCCAGTTTTATTTTCAGAGCCCTGGTCCTCCCTGGAGGCAGCCATTTAAAACTTCGGAAAATATTCTTGGACGCTCCCGAGCAATACATCACGGTGAGCTTACTCTATAGTTAATTAACCTGGATAGAAAGTGTCTAACATTGAAATATTAGCCTGTCGATATTCCTACAGCTTCTTGCACCTTTAACACGATATATTCTTCTTCCATTAATGAAACCTTAGCGCCTTTATTACTTTACAGCCGCATATCACAAGTAAACAAAACGTTAGAATCTGTTACGTTGAATAAGTTCAAACTAATGGAGTGTTTGAACCTCGATGGAATCGATACCGAGCAATTTAGTTCCAAACCACTGCTTCGCGGTTGAGCTCGTTATTCTCACGACTGTATAAAATAAATACAATTTGACACTAGCAAGATTGCATCAACCACAATCAATTTAAATTTAATCTATGCTTGAATATTATTGTTGCACTATTATTGTCACGCATTTCAGGATGTTTAATTGAGTTTGCACAGGTGTTAATTATAAATTTTTGTGGATGTTGTTGATAATACTTAAAAGAGAAAGACACTTCAAGTGAAAATGTAATTTATCATTGATTAACACGTTCACGGTGTGACACACAGATAGCACTAACTGTGATATGAAAAATATTGTATTCCCCACCACGAAGCAACGAAATGAAGAAAACAAACCTCTTCCAGCCCATATTCATTTCAGAAATACGCACTTATCACTCTGTTTCCTCAAGGCTTTATAGACCTACTACCTAAAGCAGAGATGGGCAGAAATTTTATTTAAATAAAAATTTCGAATAACGAATAAAAGTTCAAAGTTATTCATCATGTGTCGAATAAAGTTAACCCGGGTTTGACGTCGAATAAAGTTAACGTTAAAGTTAAAATAAAAGTTGAAAAATTTATTCGACGCTGAAATTGAAATGTTGGTCGAATAAAAAAGTTAACTTTATTCGTAAAAAATCTAAAATTAATATAACTTTTATTTGATCAATTATTTAAATAACTTTTTAATTTATTAATGTCCAACTCTGTACTTAGCTGTTCTACCTTTCCCATCTCAATTATAACGAATAAAACAACTGAAAAGTGAATCGATAAGTATACAAACTACTAAGTAGCTAATCTACTCTTCCCAACTCTGCTACGAGAAATTACATAATTGTAAGGTTACGATGTATAGTAGGAGAGAAAGGTATAGTTTGCTGTATAGAGTGTAGTAGTAGAGTATAATTGCTGTGTAGAATATAGTAGTAGTGTAGAGTACAGTTCCTATGTAAGGTGAAGGACCCAATTACTGGCACCCAACCCAATTACTGTCACCTTAATCTATTTTACTTAAAATAACGAATAAATAAACGTTTAAGTAAAATAGCTTAAGGTGACAGTAATTGGGTTGGCTGCCAGTAATTGGGTCCTTTACCCTATAGTCGATATGTAAAAATTTAAACCCCACGAATCTACCAACAAATTCTAAATCGCTCCACCTATTGCTGTCAGCTCAGGGAACATTCAAAGCTCTCGTTACAGAGCGTCCAAAACTGTCAGGGCCGCGGGGAACTAACATAATTATCGACATCCTTAGACAATGGTCCTCGTTAACTGCCGCGAAACTGTTAGTAGAGACAGTACATCGTTTGGCGAAGACGTTGCCAACCTCCGTGGGAACCGAGTATTACTTCCTGTTTGGAAGAGATCCAAGTTCCCTGCCGCTTATTGGAGGACCCAGACTTCATCTCGCTTCCCTTTCTGTCTCTCCCCGTCAGTATCCTTCTCTTTTTCGCCCCTTCTTCGTCGCAGTCGCACCCACGTCTCCCTCGCGACATCGAACGACCATCGAGATTGGACGATTTTCTGGAACCGCAGCAGATTTTCGACTAATGGACCCTGAGAAAGAGACACGCGACCGACACCGACGTGCCCTGCCTTCGTGCTTTCCCCTGTCACAGGAATCCTCCAGCGAAGGAACTTGGAGCACGATTCCTGTACGGAAAGACGTTTACGGGATCGGGAAGAATCTCGCCACGGGGCTGCAACATTCTTCTTTAATTCCTGCGATGGGTACTCTTCCCCTCAGAATGGAGTTTCGAGCTAATAATGGAAGCTTGGTAGCTGCAATATTTGTAGTTTCTTACGTTGTAGAGAGATTGGATGTACAGTTGTCCCATCTAAAGAGAATTCTTCCATGTATAATTATTCTATGAAACAATTTTCTATCTTCTTGAGAATCTGTTAATATCAGACTATCAACTTAGAAGCTCCATTGATCAGAATTACAATTCCTTTTCCACTTCAATTCCGAAACTATCATATCTTCCTAACAAACTACTTTAGTAATTTATAGAATTTTCAAGAGGCTTTCTATAAAAATACCAACAACCCTATGAAACTCCACTCTTTATAATCCTTCAAACCAGAGATTTAAAAATACAATCACAGCTGGCTCTTTAAAATCATTCAAATAAAATAATAATTCGTCCAAGGAATTAAAATAGAATCTCCTTAGATATACAACATACATTCATCCCACAAACACGCAACAAAAATTTATACGCGTGCATACCGATACAACGGTCCATTGCACCCCTCCGTCCACCCTGTCCACCCCCTCCCACACGTCGCCACGAATTAATTGGTCTTGCCTCGTGATTAGTAGGTGCGACGGAATTACCGCGATGCCCAGCCATGATTAATACCACGGCGTTGCCAACTTTCGCGCGGAAGATTAATAATGGGACGGAGGGTGGCGGGATAGGGACGAGCAGGACCATTAGAATAGGAGTTTTAATGCGGCGGCGACGGTTTGTCTCTGGGCTGGCTTCCGCGGGACAAATTCCTATATTTTCGCGCGAGCAGATTTAGGTTTCCCGGAACGTCAGACGCAGCAGTGCCTGTGGATCCCGAGTCGAGTGTACCTTTGCCCGAAATTTTTGTTGGCTACCCCGTGAATCACGTTCCCTGGGGATTAACCCTTCAACGCCGCCGAAACTAGCGCGCGTCGTCGAGTTTCGCCCAACGATATCTGGATCCATTTTCGGGGGGGATTACGAATATAATAGTTGGCTAACTTGTTGGCAACTTTGTCCAAACTTCGTATGCTGTAGGAACTTCTTAAGTATTTGTTTTTGCTTTGTCCTTAGCCTGTTAACTAGGGAATAAGAGTTAACTCGTCATTTAGACGTTCTTCTGCGCAACAAAAGAAAATTAAGGAGAAATGTTTGCTCTATAAGAATTCTTTGTTGGATCTGCCAGAATTTTTTTTTGACCCGTGCATACGTTCAAACTGGGCAAAAATTTCTGAAACTTCGTTTTCTGCGCTTCATCTTGATAAAACAGTATCATAATGCATGCAAAAAAATGGAGCCCTTAATTCAAAAACTAGAAATTTCAAACGTTAAAATGCGTTTCCTAAATATTTTTTGCAACCATTTATCGCAGAGATACAGCCATTCCACCGCTTAGACTTACAAAATCTCAAACCTTTTTGTTTGAGTATAATAATTTGGCCACCCACTGTATCTATTCAATTTTTTATAAATTGAATAAGAAACCTTAGGCATCTTCCCCTCAAATACCTTAAATGTTTTTAATATTACGTGGAATATTGTTTTGTAGTAATTATAATTAATCAAGACCGCGACCATGGTCTACCAATTAACAGATAATTCAGTTTCGTATGAACTAGAGTCTTTTTAAATATAATTTCGACCGTAATAATTAATATAACTGATTTCGGCGCACAGGTTCACGTTGACTTAATTCAAACAGCAAAAGCAATATTTTATAATTTTTCGCAACTTTCCTGAGGAAGATCTAAATCAAGATCGAAACGTCGAAAGCTTTTATTATCTATTGCTAAATAGCTTGTGTTTAAGTGATTTAAAATTGACCGAACCTGTGCGCCGAAATCAGTTATATGAACTAGAGTCTACAACTTCTATATAACACTTGCCTACGCAACAGCAATAAACGCATAACTATGTAACTACCCCAATTTCCAAACCATCCACTAAATGCTCACAATACATACCAAACTAGCAACCAGTTTGCACAATCAATCACTGAACAATCTATGTACATCTCTCAACGCGCAGGCTTCCCTCATTCGTCGCAACACAACACCCCAACCCTTCCCAAAAACCCCTGCAACAATTCCCCACCCACCGTCCATAAGCCTTCACCACCCCATCGAGATTTATCTGCCAAGAATTTATCGGTACCGGTGACCCCCGTCTTGCTTTCTATCTTTAATCCAGCACGGCCCTCCCCCTAGAAGTTCCACATAATCCGATTCTATTGCACGCGCTCCGTACGTTTCAACAATAAAGCATTTCCCCGCCGGCATCGCTATGTCATTTATGCACTTCCGTTCGGGGGCTGCATTAAACCCGATCATGCATACGGCAGGAGCGGCAACGGTCGGCATGCGTGCACGGATTCCGTCGGTGGGCAGCGCGTTTAAGTGCGTCGATGAATTTCGCGCGGCAGCAGAGGGTTGCAATTCATCCCGCGAATTACGACCCGGTCGCTGTTTATGATTAATGCGATGTTTCTACCTGGGAACACACGCATCGGCCGGCGATGGCATAATCCGTACGTTAATTAAACGATGCCTCGCGCTGGAAACGGAGCTGCAAGCTCCGCGGCGAGAGACGTCATCGGCCGAGGAGCAAGCGTACGTTCTCTACGGCAAATTATTTACCCGCTCCTCCTCCCACGCTGCGCGTCATGCCGTCGGCTAATCGCTAGATACCGAGCCGTATAAATTGTATGGCTGGTATGCGTGTGCTCGCCGCTCCATTATCCGCTGGACCGAACGTTCGAAGGGGTGTCTGGGGCGCTGACCGAAGGGTGGCTCTTGAACACGGGTTCTTCCGTGGATATTGTTGTTAGTGGGATATAATAGTGCTTTGCGGGAATGGATTGCCGAGTGTCGCTGTGTAGAGTTTAGTGAGAGAGGAGGGTATGGTTGCTGTGTTAAAGTGGAATAGGAGTGTAGGGCAGAGATTGCTGTATGGAGTATAATAGTAGAGTATGGATATAATAACATTTTTGGGGAGAAGGTTGTAGAGTAGAATAATTGCGGCGTAGAGTATTTATAGTAGTAGAGTAGAGTTGTTGGGCATATGTAGAGTAGATTGTAGTTGTTGCGTGTAGCAGTAGTGTAAGTGTGGATATTACTGCGGACTTTTAAGGTAGGTTAACTTTAGAATCCTTGATACGGCGGTCAAATGAATGAAAATTCCTTCTTCTTTTTCTAAAAGAAAGGTGGAACCTTGATAATTCCATAAAAAATATAAGGGCGGAGTAATAAGCACAGTTAATTAAAAACACAGAGATTACATTACTGCGTGTCAGTTACTAACTGACAGGTGTCGGGCGAAACATAAGCTTAGTACAAATATCACTTGTAGATAGAAAAATTATTTATCTTTCTTTATTTACTAAAATCAGCAGGAATGATTATTAATTTAAATCTTAGTAATTAGTAGTACATAGTAAGTGAATACGGTCGGAAGAAAGGTTAGCTTGCACAGTCGTCGGTCCGCAGTAATACATGCACGTGGTGTAAAGTACTGCACCTAATACTGCGGTGAGAAATAACAATTACAACTAAAATGTAGACGACTGATTTACTGTTTTTCTGAAAAAAAATAACTCTTATTCTATTGAGCAATAACGTTACATTACATGTATTACTGTAAATAACAAAAATATAAATGTTTTTCAAGTAGGTGTTTATGACCGCCATATCGGGAATGGACCGAAGTTTGGCCTTGACGAATTTCAAACTACGATAAAAGAATTAATAATAACTTTGCTGTGTATATTTATTTATAATTACCTGCAATAGAGTTTAAAATAATTTTATCAAAATTTTTCAAGAGATTATGTACTCTCCAACAGTAAATATGATCTGCTTTAAAATATCCGCAGTAATCGGGGCATCCGCAGTAATACCTACACTTACCCTAGTAGAGTATACTAGTGGAAGTACAGTTGTTGGGTAGAGTATAGTATATTAGTAGAGCAGAGTACAGTTGATATGTAGAGTAAATTATAGTTGCTATGTGTAGTAGATTAGTAGAATATATTTGCCACGTGTAGTGGAGTATAGTAGTAGAGCAGAGTACAGTTGATATGTAGAGTAAATTATAATTGCTATGTGTAGTAGAGTAGTAGAGTATAGCTATTATGTCTAGTAGAATAGTAGAGTTGTTATCTATAGTAGAGTTGTAGAGTAGGATATAGTTGCAATGTAAAATATACCACTTAGCAAAATATGCAATAGTTACTATATGACAATATAGAATCTATATATGACAATAGTCATCATGATGAAGTGTACAAAATAAAACTTCCATGTATCAAGGAACACTCAAATACTGAGATTCCTGCAGCTATTAAAGTAACCATGTACAGAGCGTGATTCAGAAACAGGTGGTCGAACTTTAGAAGCGCATTCCACTCAACTCAAGGGACAATAGACACCAGAAACTTAGATCTGGAAATACCTCCTTCCACCTACTTCAGGATCGTCTTATACAACACGTAACACTTAGCATCAATCCTCGTATTGTCATTTCCGCTTTCAGTTACAAACGTACGAAACTAAGAAGAAATACCAATATTTTTTATATATAAAATGCAACGGTACACATATGAAACGCATGGTAATGACTTCCCTACTTATTTCCAAGAAAAATTTTGTCTCTTTTATATTTTTTACCGCATAATAAACGAAATTCGTAATTATTTCTGGCATTTTTACTCTATAGTAGACCAATTTAACACTACAACGCGTATCATATGTATACCGTTGCATTTTATGTATAAAAAATATTTTCGTTAATTTCGTATCTTTGCGTTTAGTTCCAAACTTATTACCAGGGATTGTATATATATCTCCTTATAATCGTCACTTTTTTAAAATCATTAATTATAAAAAACCAGATATCTAAAGGACGTCAAATTGCTCCGACAGCAAGTGCCTTTTGCACAGCGAAATTCAGTAGGCCGCCGTAATAAGCGTGCGCACTGATTTACGCAGATTGCGCCGACAAGACGGGCGAGCCGAGGCCAAATTTCGCGAGGTGACGTTAAATTCGAACGGAAAATTGGCTGGCGCGTTACCAGGCCAGGCAAATAGGCGAAAAGCGGGTTAATACGCGACGCCAGGCGTCCAGGCTGCACCAGCTCGACCGCAGGCATAAAATTGCTTACGCCCGTCTGACTAGTGCCGGTGGCTTCTACTTAGCGCCTCCACGTGCGCAACGCCATGTCACGGGGCGATGAATTTTAAAGCCGAGCGTGGTCCTATTTAAATTTCAACCGGTTGCACGCGGCATCAGTCGCCTGCACGGGATCGTTTTCGAATTAAAAGTTCCAAGTCAAACGTTCGCTTCCTGGCCGGGCTCATAACTCCGTTCGTGAGAGGCAAATTTGTTGGCAATTTGCGATAATGGATGAATTGCTGGGCAGTTATGGAGGATTTCAATGGTATCGCGTGGGGTTCGTTTCAAACACTCTGGAACCGAGATTATGCAAATCAGGCGGATTACATTTCGATGTGAGGAATGATTGTGTATTGTATAAGGTAAGGTTACCTAATGCTTCGTGCTTCTATCGCTGATACTGTTAGCATAACGTGTGAAAGTAATTTATGCCAAGACTTGACGAAGTTTACAAGATTTGTTTATTTTGCTTTCTTTTTTAGGGGGTGAATTTTAGTAATAGAGAATAAGTTTTCCGTAGTGATTCTTTTTGCCTCGATGCCTCTAAACAGTCTAGGTCATGGCGAAGGGGTTGTAAATCAAAGTCTGCGCAGTAATTAATTCCTCGGTAGATGGAAAAATAAATAACGTCAGTGGCATCCGGTGGCCGAATCGATATTTGCTTTTCCAAGTATCGTTTCGAACTGTCCGATGCAACGCGTTCTGAATCGAGATTAACAAAATAGAGGGTACGAAAATAATTCGCTGCGAAAGCGAGGCTATTCACAAACATACTAAATATTGCGACTCCACGGACATATTTATATGACATAGAATATTTAACTGGCACTCTTCATCAAAATCATTATACGTATTATAGAATAGAAGGCTGAATATCATATGCTGTCATATAACTGTAAAATTCTCTACTTCGTTTAGTACAAATGCCCACTTTTATTTGAAGGGTAGAAGACAGGTAATATATATAATTTAATCACCTCACCTTATAATAATCACCTCCGAATTAAGAACAGTGCAATATTCATATTTCAAAATAAAAATCATTTCTCTCGCGGAAATCTAATTTAGCCTGACACATTTAATAACTTCAGAAAGTAAATATATGTAATTTTCCACGTTTCTGTTATATTATATTTTTCAACAGAACACTTGATGAACGTCGATATTAAACATAAATGCATCACTAGTAAATGAAAGCTAAAGAGTCGCGGGAGTTTCTGAAGCACGTATCACCTTCGGAGATTCATATTCACCGTTTGACACGTTTAATAAACACGACGAATACAGCGGAATCGATAAGGAATGGAATGACGATGGCTTTATGAGAACTACGAATAACTTGGGTCTTTGTTATCGAAAACGTCGAAGCGAAATATCAATTGCTGGGGGCTACGAGACGCGTCCGTCTGTATTGCGACGCCTGTTCCATCCCGATGAAGATATAACCGGATTGAGCAGAAGCGGGAAAAGGTGTTGACAGAGTTTTTATTAGTTTTTGCTCGGCCACGTCTAAATAGCTACGATAATTCTTCCGGGGTGACACCCTGAATTTCACTCGAGGCACCTGTTCTCCTGCTGTTTAACCTCTTACTCACGAGGATTAGCTAAATATACCTTAGGAATTGTTAGGATTTCCTTAACAATAATATAATCCCATTAAACACCAATCGTAAAAAATTATCAACTTGGAGGTTTAAGGATGTATTGCACGTACAATATCAGACAAAAGTTAAAATACTTGAATAGCTACGTCTTACGCATAGTAAATCTAGATGTAAGGAATTCGAACGACAGTTGGAGTCTTATTTTTAATCCTGGGAAGGTATTTTTCACTTTACAAATGCTTTCGCAAGCATTATTTGCTAAACTTTTGGCAGTGAAAATGCCCAGAATTCACAATTTTTCAAGTTATAATTTATTTCTTTAAAACGGTGTACAGAAAACAATTGAAACTCGGCAGATATTTTCATCTACTCATATACTGCATGTACAAAAAAATTTAAAACATTGGTACTATTTCTTCAACATTTTTTCAGATGATTTATTCGTCAAGATCGTCTCTTTCCATAAGAGTACGTGTAAAATCAGTGAAAATTAAAATCGTTATAACTCAGTAACCATTTAGTGAATTCGTTTAAAATTTTTGGAGCACATCAGGAAGGTTAAAAAGAACAATCTCACGAATTTTCATCAACTTGAAACTATTTTGAAAATAGGTCCAATACATCCTTAAATATCTGCAAACTAACACTTTCACCTAGGTATACATAATTTCACGATTTCAATTTACAATCGCAGGTAACCTTAAAAATTAAATCTCGTTTCAATTTATCACCAATAAAACTACAATTAAAAGATTCTCATTCTATTTACAAAAACACTTGTGAACGTTCTCAGGAATCAACGAACAGATTGAAAATTTAGAAACGATCAACAGCAAATCTAAGTTCGCTCTAAAACGTGCAACAGTTGATGCGATAATGTGATTATTTTCCAAGCCAGGTTCCAGTCAATTTCCGTTCGAATAAAATCAAGACAGGTTTGATGTGAATTGGCAGTGATTTCCTCTCCCGAGATTCCCTGAGAACTGGTAAGAATGGATTCCGTGGAATCGTCGGAGAGTAAGCTGTACGGCTGGGATAAGAAGGGAGGGAAAGGATTTTCGGTTGCGTCACTTCCTGTTCCAGCAAATTCGCCAGCTACATTTACCAGACTCAGCGAAATCGGTCGCGTGGACCGCATGCACGAGCGATCCGATCGGTAATGCGGGTAATGAAAGACGGTTTCCCTTTATCGGGGGTCGAACCGGAAGTTTCAATCTGGGATACGACCCGACGTTCGTCATGTTTGCTCAAGGACCCGATCATCTTTTCCGTGCACGTACCCGTGAAATAAATGAAGAAGCAAATTTCGGGGGGGGGGGGGGGGGGGTTGCTATACTCGAATTTGATCAAGAGGAAGATGAAATGAAATTTATCAGTATAATTCTAATGTCGCACTTATCTCTCAAAGTAATTCATGAAATGTTGAATGCTACTGGGAAGATGAAGTTCAGTTAGAATTCTGAAGATGAAGATCTTGTTGTTATATAGTTGAGGTTTCAAATGATCTGTGTTATTCAATGGTCCTTTTCCAAGATATAAAATTTAGTTTTATTATGATAAAGGGGAAATTCTTGTCAATATTAAAAGAAAGTAGCCAAATATAGAATACCATTTTGGTTTTCGAATGTTATTCTTCCAAAATCAATCGCAACAAATAAAAGGGTTCTATACACTTACACTTTAAGAGCAGTCTTTTATTTCTAACGTTATGAACAATTTTCAATATTGAACTAATATTAAAAAAAATATATATATAATGAAACTATTCCATATTTGGCTAATATCTTCTATGAGGTGATTATCATGCAATATTGTTAATGAACTTTACAAGATGAACGATAAGAAAAATACCATAATTGAATGTGTATATACAAAGGAGCCTGCAGAATTATAGATTTTCCACTATAAAAACTGCTACCATTAACTACCACTAGGTTGGCGGGCAAACTAGTATATGTCAGAATTCTTACTTTTGCAGGAAGACACTTAGAATATTTAAAGTACTACGTAAGATCACAGGTGTTTAATTTTCGACGTGAAAGTTGATAACATATGTCTCGTCCCATTGGACATTCAAAATATACTTCATATTTGAAAAAAAATGACAAAATTTGAATTCAATGATAAATTGAGCAATAGAAACTTTTATTTTTAAGTTTAATTCACAAAAAAGAACGTAAAGAAACTCTTTACCTTGAGGTGAAATATTATTTTCTTTGTCGTATTCATCGAAATAACTCAACTGTTTTTCCTGCCGCGATACTGTATTTTTTACTATTACGATCTGCGGTAAAAAAGCAGGAAGAAGTGATATTGACTTGTACTACTGGAAGCATAAGCAAAGGACAGAAATATAGATATATAGAATATAGAAAATAGCAGGGATCGAAAATGTTATGAAATTCTTATTTTTAAAAAAATTCTGTTAGAACTTATATGTTTCGTTTAAGAAAACATCTGTTCCTGTAAAATTTTTATTGAATTGACTCGCACTGACTACCGGATCCATTACATTGCATCCAAAATCCAGATTACGTTTCAAATGCATATCGAACCATGAATATTTGACTAACCACTTCCATCACGGAATCCCAAATTGAGCCGCCTAAAAGCTTTCGCTAATTACCTCTTTACCCAAGCAGTGACGTTAAAACCCGCAATACAGCAACCAAAAATCGAGTGACAAAACGTATCCCAAGGCGAGTCAGGGTTTCGGAGCTCTCAGCACACTTGGAGCCCGCGTCTCTCGCTTTCCGAAGCCCGTAAAATATAAAGCAGCATCCGCAGAGAAAGCGCGACGGCCGGAGGAAACGAATATAAGCTGTAAAAATAACTATCAACCGTGTTGGCGCGCGCGCAAGCGATTCGCGCGTCCAGACACTTCGCGCAGAGTGGTTCGGTAGAATTTTAAGCACGTACCTACCAGATGGAAAAACCGCAGATTTTTGTCTCTCACGACAAAGGCAAAGAGAACAATAGAGGATAGGAAAAAAGGATGAAAGAATAAAACCGGTACGATCGATAGAATACATTTTTTTTTCAATTCGTCGCCAATGGAAGCGGCGTCAAAAGGAATAAAAAATACCGTTACCCTTTGAATGTTACACTTGTTACGCGAACGAAGGGACACCTTTGAGCAGCCCGCGCCTGCTACCTCTATTATCATATCGATGTCTCCTAATCTTTTGATCTCCGCCTCCCCGTGGATTCGCCAAAAGAGAATTCCTAACGCCGGAGCTCCGAGGCTCGAAGACTCCACAATTTCTCAGCTTTCAGCTGCCGCGTGGAAAGGAAGTGTTTGCGGAGGGGCGCGTAAAACTGTTTCTATGGGGCCGGGCGTGCACCGCGGCCGGGTTAACGTATTAAGTTTGAACGAACGCTAACGAACTTGCCGTATTGCCGGAGTGCGGTTGGCGGCCGCGGGTTAAAAGCTCGCGAGGCAGCCGCGAGTGCAGCGGAAACGCGACGAAAGCCGCTCTAGGTCGTTAAGCGACGGTTGCTCGCGAACAATCGGAGCTCCGGCTTGAAAACGCCGGTGGGATGACGAGAGGATGATGCAGGAGGATGAGTGGGCTCGTTGAAAGGTGATCGACGATCAGATTACGTTTGCTCGCCGAGTCGATTGGCTCTTGTTCGAGGTCGACCGAAGACCGACGCCAATCCGATGAATCGCGGGAAATTGACGGAGGCTGAGAGATTAGAGGGTTAACGCGGGCTTAATTTGAGGAAGTTTTGATTCCAGTGAATGTTTGTTTGAGGATGTAGATGGGATAGTGTGAGTTACTGTCTAGAGTGGGACGACGTGAATGCGGTGGTGGGTGTATGGAGTGGTTTGAGGGTGAAGTGGGGTGACGGTAATTGAGAATTGTTTGAGTGATGCGTTACATGGAAGGAGGAAGAATCGGTCGATTTGAGTGGATCAGCTGTTTAGTTTGTAATAAACTCTTGTAGGGACTCTGAATATCATGTGTATACTTAGTAGCTGTCACTTGTAATTAATAAACTACGGATGTTCATGCATTATACATATTTTTATAGGAAGCAAATAAAGTAATGGGATCTGGACAAAAATTTGTTTTGTCATTAGAGAAATCTGAAATTATACTTTTCATTTGGTATATTATGCATATTGCATATGTTTTGAATAACGTATATTGTTTGTATATTGTGTGCAAATTTCTTGCATATTTCTCGTATGTTTCGTGGATACACGGGTGAATTCTATTGTGTTGTTGAATATAGACACAAAAGAATTGACAAACGTTAATGGCGGTGTAAAAAAACTATTGTACTATAAAGTAATTTGGACTATAATACATAAATAAAGTGATAAAATGATGAATGTCTTGTAGATACTTCTGTGTGAAACATCTTTAGCTATAATTAACAATTTTTAAGAAATATTAAACGTTTCAACTTTGAATGAGTTGCTTTGTATTTTGCATATATGTTGCATATTACATGTTATAGGGGAGAGGCTTGCAGGTTGCCACCCCTTAGCTTTTTTGATCATAACTCGTCATAGAATTAACGTTGCAAAACCAATGCAAAATTCAATGCAAAACCTCCGTCACGCATATACGACGCTAATCTACCGCGAGAATCACATCATAGAACGTATTTCAGCACGTACGCAACACCTACCACAGCAATTCTCCCACCCCTGCACAAACATAACTTCCAGACCAACTGCCCCCTGCACCGTAACCTATTCCCACGCAAATCGCACCGCTGGATTCATATTTTGTCCTTTTCTAACGCACTCGTATTCCCAAATGGCTTCTCACTATTTATGTGTTAAATAAATAAAAAATGAATATTTCAAAACCAAAGCTTGTTCTACCCCCAGTGTAATTAAATTCCAACCACTCTCCCGTTTTTCCCTCGCAAAAAATTCCAAAGCGCGCATAATTACTCGATTCGGGCAGCCCAAAGTTTCCTCGATATCAAAATCCCATCGGAAGTGAAACATACCCACGCGTCGATGCAAAAAGGTCCCACAAAACGCGAAGAAGCCCAGCGTTTCCTGCGCCCCGTCTAAGGGAAATTTTCTTCCCGCGGCCCGTTCCAATCCAATTTGCAAATTGCAAAACTTGCAAGGGTCGTGCGAGGTGGAAACGGGGTCACGTATCGAGTGCTCGCCATCCACTACACTCGCTGAGAGAGAGAGATGAAGCGGGGGATGAACAGATAGGAGGGGCGGTACTGAATTAACGGCTGCGGTCGGCAAACTGCGCGTTGCAACGTTCAAGAGGGACCACCGTCGAAGAGGGTCCTGGTAACCGATACCAAGTGTCGTTGACCGTATTCTGATAATCCACCGATTTCAACCGTCCCTCTTCTGTTTTTTTCACCCCGCGCGCGCGGTTTCCTGTTCGCGACCACCTGTGCGCACCCCTCCGCCCTCGCGTCCTAGCCCTTTGACCGATCGTCGCCGCGGAAAATCGGACCCGCGTGAAGGGCGGTGATACGAATTCGTGAAACTGATATTTTGTTCTTTGTGAGCGATGTAATTCGATCACCGATCCGATGGCGCGGACGCTTCGATGCGCGCAGAAAATCCTGCGTTCGCTGGATTTTATTCTATCAACCGTCGTGTCGATGAATGCGATTTTATTATTTCCAGATTGATTTCCAAGTGCCCGTGGAAATTTTAGCGTTAGTATCAGTTTTAGTTCAGTTTAGTTTAGTTTGAATTTAGTTTTAGCTTAGTTTTCTTCTAACATTTCTTTTCTAATGCCATGCTCTGACATTATGTTTATAGGTACAGAGGTTAGCCATAATAGCAACTGGGCCTCGCCTTTTCACCATCCTATATAACCAACATGATGTAATAAAGACGGAAAGTTGAAAATAAAAAATAAATAAATGGTCGCTTTGGTGGTGCCAACTTCTTTTGTGGTACAGGGAGTTAATAGTTGTATTAAATCAACGTAATCTTATTATTTTGGGATTTACTTCTGTAATAGATGCGGAATGGTGTTGTACTCCTTTTTCATTGTGAAATTTCAGGGATAACCACCATACAATATTACATATTTATTTGATATAGCATCGCAACGTCGATCGCAGAATACACTAAACATCTCACCAGACTTCACGCTACATTCTCCTACCAAGATTACTAATAACACTAAACGCTAAACAATAAACGTAGGCACCACAAAAGAAAACGCGCTGAAAAGTCCTACAAAATATAAGATCAATTTTTACACAACCCAAACTTGTAAAAGCAGAACTAGAGCATAAGTAAGATCATATTGCATAGAGATTCTCATTTAATTTTCACTCCCTATCCTTTGTAGTCGCGATTAATTCGAAAGAAATATTTTTGGAAACGCGCCAAATATTTATCGCACACATAAGTAAAACACCACCTGTGCCTGGCCCGACTATACCTCACTTTCCATTAAAAGAAACGCCGTACAAACACTGCCACAGGGTGCAGCACAATCGACCCACCGGCATTTCATCGGCAGAATTTCGTTTTCAATTCCCAAACTTCCACTTATAACGAGCTCTCCATTGATTCGTTTCCGACAACCGAAAATCAGCCGGCGCGCTTCGATTGCTGTCCACAATCGTACCTAACTGTCGCCGGGTGCTCAAAGAAAATTGCATGAAAGCTCGACAGCCACCAAAATGGATGGCACGGCCGTCTGAAGCCTCGGCTCGGACAAACGCGAGGGAAGGCAGCGGCAAAGCCGATTGCCACTCGGCGCACATTCGCCTAGTGAATTTTTTATTTAACCCGCACGAAGAGGACCGCAGCAGATGGGTCTCTCCGTTTTCAAATGCGTCAACCTGCCAGGGAATAATTCAGTCGCGGTGAAATCTGAAATTGGACGCGCGACGGCGGCCAGGGGGTAGGTAACGGGATCGACCGCGAGCTGCGAAAAAGGAAGGCGGGGAGCAATACATAAATACCGATAGAAGCCAGAGGGCTCGTGGAAACGACAGTCACTTCGAGGTTAATCTGGGAACAGTGGAAACCTTTGCTGTCGCCGCGGAGTTTTTCTTTGCGCTTTGGAACGTCGCTCCGCGGCTTCTTTCCGCCCTCGAATCGCTCCTCTGCAGAATCCTCTCGCCGCCGAGATTAATATCTTTAACGCGACGAAAAAACTTCCGCGAATATTCCTCGCTCCAACTTGATCCCATAAACGGAAACTTAACCCCTATCTTCTCCTCCATACTCTTTGTCTTCAGTGACTAACGCGCTGAATTATGAAAGAAAATGTTCTATTTTAAACTGCTCGAGATACTGCACGCGAAGGGATAATGCTCCTGGTAAAATAATCCTACGGATTTTGTTCCGAACTTCAGATTCGGAGATAGAGTTTCTCCTCTAAGCTTTGAATTATACAGCTACATATTTGCTTGTTCTATGCTGCAGTTATTTTGTAAAATTCTCACTTCGAACCCACTGTGAGTTTTGCAATTATTAGTGAATATTATGTTATATACGTATTTAGAAGTTTGAAGTGACTTTTTCTCTATAAAGAGACTTTACCTAAATAATGTGTTAATTATGAGTATTCTACCCAACAGGTAATGAAACGTTCATCAAGAAATTTCGCAAAAGAAAATTACAATTTTGAACAACGATAAGGCTTTCGAAAAAACATTTTCTCCCTTCTCTTCATGTGTAACCTCGCAAATTTTGGGAAGTTCAACAGATAAATTTGTGATATCGATAAGAATATTTTATATCGATTTTCAAGCGAAAAAAAAGGTAGTGGAAGGGAAACGGGGCCACGATATATAACCGTCGGGGTCTGCGTGCGTACGTGGCGCGCAAAACTATCGATTCCCAAAGAGAAAATGAAACGCTTCGCCGTGGCGAGATGCGTAGCGAAATTGAACCTATCGATATCCTCGGAAAAAAGTGGAGTCCTATGACCGCAAACATCACTCGGTTGCGTCTATAGTCAGAACGAGAGTAACGATTTTTCTTTTTTTTTTCTTCTTTTTTTTGAAAAAGTAGAAATCCATACGACCACACAGAACGCGTGTGTACCTCGTATGGAGCTGTCGATTTTCCAGAGAGGACAAGAGGACCAGATGAAGTGCACTGTAAAAGTTGAAGGAATGATCACAGTTCAACAATCCCAATATTAAAATGGTTTACATAATAGAAGTACTGAGTGCATATTTTTGTTTTAATCTACAAGGAGAACTGCGTCTACTTATCTGCGTCATTGTTCATTATTATTGTCAGTGAGTTCTGTTATTGTATTCCATAAGAATGACAGATCATTAAATAACTCTGAGCCTCTGTTCACCCCCTCCAATTATCATGTTTCAAATTACAGTGAATCACAGTAATCAAGCAGTCCTTTAACCTGTATTTGGCCTATTCCAACTGCAAATTGAGTTCTCCGGTGTCCTACGTCTTTGTACCCGCACTCCAGCTTGCCCTTTTATCTCGAAGAATCGTGTTGGGGGCGGGAATCGAAGTGCTTTAGATCGGATTCCAACGAAAACCCATCTTAAAGCCATTACCAAAGTTCGGGAACAATTCTAAGCCCCGAGCTTGCTTGGTAGAATGTAAAATGACGATTAAAATCGAGTTCAGAAAAGGTAGGAAAGATGAAGGGGGTCCGAGAGACGATGAGGTATCAAGTTCAGAAGGGA
Source organism: Andrena minutula (assembly GCA_929113495.1). Taxonomy (NCBI): domain Eukaryota; kingdom Metazoa; phylum Arthropoda; class Insecta; order Hymenoptera; family Andrenidae; genus Andrena; species Andrena minutula. The sequence continues at coordinate 21,692,570 of OV815994.1, forward strand.
AGATAATTCAGGGATTAAATGAATTATGCAAATAGCAATCGGCTGAAAGCTAAGCTCGCCGAGCAATGCACCGAGTAATTCATAAATATGAAATTTCTGCTCGTTTTGTAATCTTTCCTGTTTTCCCCAGTTTCTCTTCCCTGGTGTTTCGAGCTGTTTGGAGTTCGAATGCAATCCCTAAGCCTTCCCCTCCGTCTTGCTGGTCTGTGCCAAGTATAGTTCTTCGAAGATTGAGAATGTGAAAGAAGGTGTAGGTGTAGTGAAGCTTTCTTCAGAATTTCTATTTTTGTTACTAATTAAATATTTACGTCTGTTGCGGAATATTGATTCGAACGAAAAAGTTTCGGATATAATTGGTACGGACGTGCTGTTTTATTTGTCGACACGGTATCACATGAATTTTCATTCGTTGAACGTTGGCGGAAACAAGGCAGTGAAATTTACGTTTGCTTAATACAATTAATACACAGTCCATCAAAAATGTTCGATGCACAAATATGTATATTGGCGCTTTTTATTATTAGTTTGTTCAGTGTCCAATAAATTTCAATTTATTTGACTTTCGTGTAAATAAGAAATGTTATGATTAAATTTAACTTTACATGAGTTTAATATTGATTTAACGGGATTAAGATCATATTCTGCTGTTAAGGAAATTCGAATTCACTCACAATAACATCAGCAGTTGGTAGCCGATAATGCAATTAATACTCAATTAACTCTGCCTACAAAATCTTAGGTTTTATCTATTGTTTTTTCTCCGCATGTATCCGCTAAGTCAATCTTACTTTTATATAATACCATAGTACGGCCTCATCTCGAATATGGCTCCATAATTTGGTCCCCTTACTTCAAAATACACTGCAGTAGAATCGAGATCGTTCAACATAAATATTTAAGGTTAATAGCTTACAAATCTGGTGCTAGTATTCCTATTTACTGCCACAATTACGATCCATGGCTCTCCAAACTAAATTTGTTGACTCTTGAAAACAGAAGGATTATATCAGACCTGACTTTTTTACTTAATGTGGTAAATTGCCGAATAAATTGTCAACCCATACTAAATCAACTTAATTTCAACGCAACCACTAAGAGCCTAAGGCATCGGAATCTTTTTTATGTAAACACTCATCGAATCCTTTATGACAAAAATAACTTGATTTCTTCTCTGATTCAGTTGATAAGTTCCGTTCAAAGTTTCAACGTCTGTTGCGCTGAATGCATCCTATTGTATATTCATTTTTTCCTTTCCTTTTCTTCCTCTTTCTCTTTTGTTTTTGCCTTTATTTCTTATTAAATTAATACGCGTCCGTTTCTCTACCTCATTTTTGTAATTAATTGTACCAAAGGGTTGTCTAACACGTCTATTGTAATTAAATTAAATTAAATTAAAATTAAAAATCTGAACAACTTACTATAGAGAATGAACCACGAATATGCACCATAACCATTTTTTAATATTCTATGAATCACTTAACTCTCATACTCATACAGTACTGTTCCAGAAACAAAGAAATTAAAAAAAACTAACAAGGAGAGTATTTTAGGTGTCCGCCTCCGATCATTTTGATTTTTGGATATGTTATAGAGGATCGAAAAATAAGAAAACCTCATCGTGTTTTTTATTTTTCCCCGTTTTCATATTTGAGGGGTGAAAACTGCGTTCAAAGTAATGGTTGAAAAATCATTTTTGTGGAATATCTCGAGATTTTGAAAATCTGGTGAGTCAGTCATATTTCGCATTCAAAGACACAAAATTCGTCCATTGACAATATTCCCCTATCTCTAATAGTTCTCGAGATATTCCACAAAAATGATTTTTCAACCCTAACTTTCAACGCAGTTTTCACCCTCCAAATATGCAAACGGGGAAAAATAAAAAAACACGTATTTCTTATTTTTCGGTCCTCTATTACATCCAAAAATCAAAATAATCGGAGGCGGACACCTAAAATACTCTCCTTGTAAGTAGATACACTCTGAGAATTCCAAACACGATAGCAGAATGAAGATTAAAATACCTACCTCTACAATATCATCTTAAATCCAAATCAGTCAGCATTTTAATATCCACTCATGATACGCAACTAAACATTCTCCAAAAACCTCAAAATGACGAACACAAAATAATTTTCTTTTTCCCAAAACTTCATCCTCCATTAGAGTCTAGCATTCGATTCTCTCTCCAGACACTCTCCTTCCATTATCGTAAACCAGCGTGTTAGTGTACGAGACAATTCCCTCTTAACACGAGCGTCGAAATCTCCCAAGTAATTCAGAGATCGATACGTCGAGACGCCACGAACTGCTCGCCTTTCCCCAACCAGCAATTTTTAACGTGTCTACATGTCCGTGGCAGCGACGCAGCACTTTTCTTCTGTCCGCGGGATTCCTTAACAAGGGAGGCGAGATCCGACAAGCGACGAGTGGCTGATCCCTCTCGAATGCTTTGCCTCCACCATCTTCCTCCACTTTCTTTTCCCGGGGACCCTTTTCGTTCGGCGTAGGGGGAGGATGCACCCGCCTCATTGACCCGGTGTCTAATGAGCGCGCACCTGAGTGTTTCTAGACAAGTGGGATCCGCACTTGCATCCACCTTGCCTCTGGATACCGACGTGTGCATCGCAACGTCACAAAGACGCGTACCCGGCGAGGGTGAGAGAGGGGTGGCGAAATGAGGGGACGCAGCGTAGGCGCGAACACCGCGATCTTTGTTGGGGAGAAGTGATCGCGACGCTCGGAAGGCGATAGAGATAGATACGATGGAGATATAACGTGGTGGACGTGACTGCGTCAAATATTCACTCGCTCGGTTTATTGATTAAATTCATCTTTGGATACTTTGTCAGTGGATAGGTTGCTTAAAGTAAGACAGATGGTAGAACGGGGAGTTTTTTCAATTTAAGGAACTATATAATGTTTTACGCGTTTTGATATTTAGGTACGGGAAGTGAAGGAGTTATTTAAGGAATAAAGTAATTTTTAATTCAGTGTCGAATTTAAAATTGAACAGGAGAGAACTTGGTTTTTTAAGAATATAATATGGGTAGCATTTTTATAACATTTTTGTCATTACTTTTTATAGAACTTCCACAAAAATATAAATTTCTACCGTAGAACGTGTTAAGCGGACTGATAAATAATTTATATAAATGTGGTGGATTATGTGATTACTCTTGAAATATCGTGAAAATATTGTTGCAAAGTAATTTTGTCGGTAACTCTGACACTTCTAATTGGAGGGTGCAATTTGAAAAAATTGAATGTGAAATTTCATCTTGGATAATGTCGTTTTAGAATTATTTAAATTTTCTTGTGAGATTCGCCGAAGGATGTAATGAAACTGTGATTGTTTCACTGGGAATTGTAAACAATCGGAGTTTCAATAAAAGTGTTGTAATCTGATGAATATTAACGAGGAATTGTTCAAACTGCTATAATTATGCGTGATTCTTCTGGAACGTAGTTTTCATGCTTGAAAATTTCAGGAGCGCAACATGAAATTTCGACTTTAATTGCGCGGAATTGCATAATGTAATATGCTAATCCCCATGGAAGCAATTGCCTCCTGTACCTTTTTGCATACGAGACTCAAAATTGCAATACTGGATGCACATTTGAATATACAGCATGTTGCTCCGTCACATTTCGTTTATAAAACTTAACACAGAGTAAAATGTTTGTCGTGTCAAGCTCTCCTCCCCCAAGAAATAAAAGAATAGATTCAACAATCTTTCCTTCCCTTCCATCATTGCATTTTTCACTCCTATCAATTTTTAATTAACCTTTGAATGTACAATTCTGAACGGTCGTGCAACATGATATTTAATTTCTGGAAACCTCCATGAATGTTGCTTTTCGAAGAGAATAAAACAATAACTAACGAAAAATCTGTTTCACATTAGTACGTTTTTTTTCTCAACAAATATTACTATTAATACACATAACATTACTCACAGGTATTATATCTTCAGTTACTGCATGTTTAAAAGTTGCAGCAACAGTGTTAAACAAGCTAAATTATTGTAGCAGTTACTTGCACAGTGGCATAATACGTTCACACCTAGTTGCATACAATTTCCATACAGAAAAACTGAAACTCACCCTCCTCCCCAAGAGATTAACATATTTCACAATGTTCTCAATTTCCCACTAATGCTCCACTGTACCACACACCTAGCAAACTAAACCACTGAATTCTCAAATGCCTTCAAAACATCCACTAAAAGAATTCCTTCCACATCCCTTCAGAAACCTAACAACCTTCCACTAAACCCTGAAACATCCAATCAAAAATAATCAAAGCACAAACCCCTAATCGAAACTTTCCCAATCCTTAAATAGCACACCCACGACACAAGAAAATATGGAAGCGATCGAACGATCATCAGCAGCTTCCACTTTCGCTCATACAATCTCACAAATCAGCCAACCCAGACATCCCAAACTTTCTCCCCTAATAATCCATCCCTCATCCCGATGCACAGCCTCGACGTTTCCACACCCAGCCTCGATTTTCCACAGTCGTCTTCGAATACTTTACGGTCGCGTTACTTTTACGAGGGCGAACTTCTGCAGTCGATTGTACCTGGTGTATCCACTCGAGGAACTGCTCCACGCACGAGGCAGGTGGCAGGGGGTGGGTGAAAGCGCCGTTTCCCTCCCCGTTCGACGGTGCAACGCAGTGAAACACCCCATCCAGCCACCCTCCACGGTCTCACCGTGCTCTTTCCCTTTCGTCGGTGTCTGCGCTGGATGGTATATATGGACGTGGCTGCATCACGTAATTAGAGCGAGACGTGCTCAAAGAGCGAGCTACAAGCCCCACCCTCTCGTCGCTCTGCAAAATCCGTCGCGACGAGATCGTTCGTCCCTTTATCGAGGAATCCGGGAAATCGAATCTCGGATGGTTGGGCTCGCGTTGTTCTCCAATTTGGGGCCTCCCTTCGTGCCTGAGTTCGGCGACGACCGTGGTCGTTAGCGAGATCTCATTTCGGATTCTCATCTAGGTGTTGCGCGCTGCAATTTGGAGATATTTGTCTGTGGCGTCGTGGGTGGGAGTGGATGGTGTATTCAGAAGTTGAAACAGGTTTGGGTTACGGATACATTAAGGGCACTTTCCTGGTCATAATATCAAAAAATATTTTTGCATATTTTCATCCCACAACATTTCAAGAATGACTGAGCCAGAATGTTCCAGGCTTTTATTTCACAACGATGCAGCATGCGTTGCGTATCAGAGACAGGAGTGGGCAAAAATGAAATAATTTTTTTTATTCTCTACCTTTTTATAAAAAAAAAATACTGTGTAATGGCTTTTAGAAACTTTTGTCTAGAAAAATCATACAAATCACCTTTGTTTTCGCGTGATTTGATCGCGAAGTGCCTTTAAAGGAACGAGGCTTGTAAAAATTGAAATGCTGAGAAAGCGTACGTGGCAGTCGTGTAAAGAGGAAGAAAAGAATCGAAAGAGGGTCAAGGACCAGATATAATATTTGAGGTTTTAGTTATGAAATTTTTAAGAATCTCAGGCGTCCAGTCCTAAAAGCAAGATTCAGTTTCGTAAATTCAGTGTACCGTATATTCATTCGTATCGATAAGTGGATGAAAGGACTGAAAACGCGGGGGCGCCTATTTGTGCGCCTTTAATTTTCGCTACCGACAATGGGTGGAATGAAAAAACGCAGCAGAGTGATACACGATCGGGGTGCAAAACGACCCGTTCGATACGTGTTCGCCCCTTTTATCCGAAAGTAACAGAAACTCGAACGAAAAGAATCTCGATTCTTGTCGTTTCCAATGAGCTCGACTGTCGCGTTTTTCTATCAGGGAAGCTCAAAGTACAGAAGACATTCTCTGCTGTAAAAGCAAAACAGCATTACACCATTCCAACGAGACTTCATCTCGTTATCCTGCGAAATCATGGAGGGAATTGCGAAAGAAAGTACGAGGTTGGAATCCGTGCTGGAATAGACAAGCTTCGCTCGAGTGTTACTAGAATTAATGAGAAATAAGACGTAAAGGAATACTGTACAGAGAGAGAAATGATTTTTCCTCGAAACGAATAATCTTGGGGAAATACTTTGACAGTAGCTGTGATAATAATATCGTGTCACTGTCTTTCATTGCAAAGGGGTGATTGAAACTCACTAAAAGGGATTCATGATCGAAAATCTTGCATAGAAGAATACCTTCCCCATAAAACAAACAGATTCGTGAATAAATTTTGACAATATTGTAACAAGTATTTCGTGTCGTTTTGATTCTTCGTAAATGATAACAGATAGGGAAGTTGAGAAAGCTACAAATTAATTAAAATACTATTCAATCCTCCAGCATCATCGCAGTGTCGATGTTAACGATTTTAAAAACGTTTGGAATTATTAGGAGTATTCAAATATCGAGTTTCGGATTGTACCGAATAGGATTCTGAACAAGAAATATTTTTCACAATGTATTGTTATTTGTTTTTCAAACGATAAATTTGGAACTATATTAATCTTTGGTAAATTTATAAATTTTGAAACGGAAACAACCATATTAATACTAATTATTTTACAATTGTTATTCGAAAAAATTATTCAAATGAATAATGATGAATTATTCGAATAAATAGAAAAATAATTTGTTGCGAATAGTCAATATTTATTATTTAAATAATATATATACTTATATATTTACTCGAAACGTTTGGAATAATGCCCAATTCTGTTTCGCAGTCAATCTACGCGACTTGATTTATTAGTAGCAGCTAAAACTTTAGCAAAGATTAGTAGAATTCTAAATATATCAATTATGTTCGAATATTCGAATTATTCGAAAAAACTATTCGTGGTCGAAATTATTCGACTTATTCGAACCTATTACAATTAGTCAAATTTATTCGAATTATTCTAACTTATTAGAATTAGTCGAAATTATTCGAATTATTCTAACTTATTAGAATTAATCGAAATTATTCAAACATTCAAATATTTACAGTTCTAGCATGAACCACCTCAATATTTCTCACTATTAACAATCAACACTTTCAACATTCATTACAACTTCCAGAAGCCCGTGATGATTTATCACTCTTAAGATTCGAATAATATTTCAAGCAACGCGAACGAGGAAAATGAGGGGAATGGTGAGATTGATGGAGAATTTGCGAGGCAGCAAATTGAACGCACACTCCCAATTGCAGCTAATCAAAAGGGATTCACTAGCGGGTGAAACTTCGACGATTTCTTGCGTCAGCCTCCAATGAGTCTTCTTGCCACGGCGTCGGAACAGACCTTGCCTCAATATCGCTTTTACGTTGCAGCGGTGGAACGATATCCTGGATACCTTCTGGCTTCCAATTGCGGCACGCTACGAAATGTACTTCTTGCTACTCATCCACGGAAAATTGTATGAGATTACGGAGGTAGCAGGGAGTCGGTACCTCGGGCATAATGCGAAAATACCCTCTTTGCGCTAATGCTTTTTACGGTCGTCGTTACTTTACAGACGCGCTACTTTGTCGCGATATTGTTACTACGATCTTACGTATTTACTTCGAGAGGATGTTTCTCGGGAACACGCTACTTCGTGCGTCTAGGTAGCATGGGCTACAGTACTGGAAATATTTATTACATCACTCGAATATTTAGCGCGCACTCACTTCCACCTCATTCAGTATTATCATTCGAAACAGTAGCTACATTTGTGCGATTGTTGGCTGGGTATAGATACAGCAGACTTAGGCATTAACTAAATAAAAGGTTATTTAAATAACGGATCGATTGAAAGTTACTTTAACTTTGTTATTCTAGGCTGGAATAATCCGGGTTAATTTTATTCGACGAATAAAAAAATTAACATCATTCGACACATGAGGAATAATTTTTTGATCTCTTTTTCGGTACTCGAAATATTTATTTATATAACAATTTTGCCGCCTTCTGGTATACAGTGTCCGGTATCTTGGTTAAAATAAGTTGGATACCAATTACTTTATCAATCTTAGTGTTATGAAGATTATTTTATAGATTTGGGGGTGATGCAATAAATATTTGCAATACCTACTATATATCTACACACTACTAACAATTATAATTTGTAATTTAAGAGTATTAGGATACGAGAGAGAATTTTGCAGCATTCTCGTAACTATTGTGGTTTTTAGAGACGATTCTATGCGAATGTTAATCAAATGTTGCATTATTTAACCCTTCGTTGACACACCTCTTTTTTCGATCAACTTTGACACACCTTTGAATTCTCATTCAAAGAATCCAATTATTATGAAAAAATCATGGGCCAATTTCAAGGTCTCTAGAATGTATCCTAATAATTTTTTGCTTGAAATTTTGTCACAGCTTTTGTAACATAATTCTAAATTACCACATGTTGAGAAAAAGCAAAGAAAATCTTAAAAAAATTGTAACTTTTACAAATTTCAATATTAGAAGCTAAAAATCTACAGAGTTGATGTTCGGATATATTTTGAGTGAAAAAATAGTTTGTAAGTCGGTTTTGAAAAAATGGTATTTATTTTACATATTCAGAGTGTCAAAATCAGCTTATGGGTGGCTCACACCCAGAGAGTCAACGAAGGGTTAAAGATCACAATCAAAAAGGAAAAATTAACGTCTGTTTATGTCGTACTGCTTTATCTGAATTTTCGATACGCTCGTTCTCTACTGATACCATTCTGTATTATAGGAAACCACAGTACTCTCAAACAAATTTTTCTCCAGCCCCTTGGAAAGGGAAGTAAAACGGTTCACCACTTAAATGGAAAATATCCTATGCCGTTTTCGAACTCAAAGAGTTCCACGTAAATCTTACATGGCCATTGCCGAATGTAGCTGCCTTTTCGAGCACGTCTTTCGACGAGGCACGCTGAATAATAAAGCAGCTTTTAAAGGTCGCCCAAATAAAACGGAGAAAAACTGTCTGACTCGTCTTTGAACGAACGTAGCTTTGCCAACATCGCGATTTATTAATCAGGTGATCGGGCGCTTGCCCATCGCCGAAAGTATACAAGGCGGGGCTTAATTTGAAGCAGAATCGAATGGAAACGACGTGGAATATAAATGGTTCCTGTAGCAGAGCTTCTTTACGAGAACATCACTTTCAAGAAGTACCTTAGTGGCAGTTTTCTGCATTTGAATAAATAAATACGTGTTACATCAACTTTATGCTGGACGAATAAATTTTACTTCACACTTTTAAGTTATTTCGCTCAGAAGAGTCTACTTGTTTTCATTTTGAATAAATATTATTGCAGCCTCAGTAACTTCAGGGCCGCAATTATATTTAGTTTGTCATAGTTTCTATTTTAGCGCGGCAACTCTTGGCTTGCGGAAGTAATTGCCAACTTCTAATAACTTTTGTACAGTTTCACGAGTAAAAACAAGTGCCACTTGTTTGAGTAACTTGTAACTAAGTATGAAGATGCAAATGAAAAGTGACAAGATATCTAATAACTGTCTCACGTTTTCTTTACGAACTACGTTTGCAATTTACTAACACTTCAAACACAATTGAATGCAATTAAAAATAGAGAATTTGTTTAGTAGTACGTCATTACGATTTTACATTAAGACTTCTCTGGCTTGCAAATTTAGCGCATAAAACGACAGGAAACAATGTTATATCAGATACAAGATTAGACAATCTGCAATCATCGCTCAATTATTACTATCAAATGCAAGTATCGTTCTGACTTCATGAAAATAATTAACTTTCCTCCCTTATTCAATTAAAAATACTATCATCCACTATCAAAAATGGAAGAAGCTTGCAGCCACACCTCAAAACTCTATCACGACCGCAGAACTTATTCAGTAAACCTTCCTACAAAGTCTCAACACTAGTGAGCCAGCTCAGGTACCCAGGGGTCGCCAGTTCCCGTCTCGAGACCATGTTTCTTGGAAATAATCGCCCATGAAGCAAGCCCCAAGCCTTGGGGATGCACGGCACTCGATATAGTTTCCTCTGTAAGCAGCAGTGCAACAATACACAAAGTGGAATTTTGAAAAGGAGCCAATTTGCTCATAATATCCGACTCCCTACAAAGCTTTCTCGACACATGCACCCGAGTACAAAATGAATAAAACTCACCAGCCCCGTAAAATTCTACCCCTGTGTTTAGTGCCGTCAGTGGCGAAACGTCGCTGCCAGCGGATAGCAAAGGGAGCTTGCCCCGTCACATTGTAGAGCAGAAAGGAATAAATTGTATTTCATAATTCAAGTGGCGGCTGGCAAATCGAAAACGGAGACAAAGGAACGACGAAATAACTGTCGACGTCGAGGTGCACGCGCCGCGCAGAGCCGCGAGTCTCGAGGGGGTTCGCGACACCAAGCACACGAAATGCAAATTCGCCAACGACTCTCGACAGAGAGAAGGGGAATAAACTTTCGAATAATTCCATCGGCACGGCAAAGAGTTGCTGGCGTTGAACACCAGCCAGGAACGCTTACATACCATCGAGGGCGCAGCGATCTCGTAACTCGCCCGGTCGAGAAAACTTCGGCTCCGTCGCGTCGGAAAAGATCGCGGGGCTCGGAATTAATTCGCTATTCGGGGAACCGTTTCCCGATCCGCGATAAGAGCACGGGCCGCGGTGAGTATCGCGGAAGTCGGGGGATGGAACAGCTGCACCGGGTAATTAGCTAATTAAGAGTGCGAACAACAGTCCAGACGAATTCAGCCGTGGTAGGGATCTTCGTCTTTTCAGCGGGAATGGACGGCGAGGGGAAATTGGAAAATTAAAGTCAGCGGAGGAAATGAGACGAAGGTGGAATCGAGAACGCAATCCTGCGATCCTTGACAAATTTATGGAGATAGCGACGTAAATGGAAGTGGCAGTGTTCTGGTTAATGTGGTAGAATTAATGGGAAGGGGTATATTTTGGGGAGATGTGGGAATTAGTGTATAATTTAGTGTTTTAATGAGTCTTTTTGTTAGTAGCATGGGATGCTTGTCTTATTCGCTGTTACGATTTTAAGGGGTAATGAGCCTGGAAAGGTAGCCTGATTTTGAGAATTTTTTTATGCGAGTATAGTGAATGGAATATAAAATCCGTTTGAAAGCTTTAATTGTATTGGGTTGGCGAATAAGTTCCTAGCGTGTTATGTTTTCTTTTATCCTAGAATGATTTGTTTGCTGTTTGGCAAAGTGTTTATATGCATTTGAAAGAGCTCTTTCTGCTCTACAAAACTGTGATAATCGTTGTTTTGAATAATTTAATTTTTTATTATTTTTCAAGCTTAGAAATGGAATTTCCAGGAGGCAAAAATCAACATTTTCGCGCAGTTGACTCGCTTATGACACCTTCTCCGTACACGTCGCAAATCTCCTGAGCGGCTGCGGCAGCATTTTGACCTCGATGAAAAGCGAAGAAAAGCAGATGTCGAAAATGTTGATTTTTGCTTCCTGGAAATTCCATTTCTAAGCTTGAAAAATAATAAAAATGAAATTATTCAAAACAACGATTATCACAGTTTTGTAGAGCAGAAAGAGCTCTTTCGAATGCATATAAACACTGCCAAACAGCGAACAAATCGTTCTAGGATAAAAGAAAACATAAAACGCTAGGAACTTATTCGCCAATCCAATACATACCTTGAAGTATGATCATAACTTTTTTAAAATTTTTTAATACAAAATGACGGCGCCACAGCTCAATAAAAGAAGCTCCTTCTGAAAAACAGTGTTTCCCAGCCGGGAAGATTTCTCCTTTAATTTATGATCTAGAATAAAAAACCGAAAATATTTGAGTTCCATATTAGAGTATCTCGGGAAGTACACGAGGAGATTAAAAAATACTGATTTTTGTAAGAATGGTGCGTGATTGAATAAAACACGGAACTGCCACAACCTCGAAATTTTTTAAACGTTTTGTTAAATCACGCACCATTCGCACACGAAACAGTATTTTTTAATTTCCCCTGTACTTTCCGAGATAATCATATATAGAACTGAAACATTTTTGGTTCTTTGTTCTAGGTAAAAAATTGAAGGAGAAATCATTCCGGCCGCGGAACACTGTTTTTCAGAAGAAGCTTCTTTTGTTGAGCTGCGGCATCGTTATGTTGTATTAAAAAAATTAAAAAAATAATTATGATCATACTTCAAGGTATGTACAATAAAGCTCCTCAAACAGAATTTGTATTCCAGTTATAAAAAAATTCTCAAAATCGGGCTCTACATTAATAATTGGTCACATGGGGTTCTTCACTGTAGTACTCCAGCGTCATTTTCGTATTTTTGAATCTTCTAACTTTTGAGTGATAATTGTACATTCATAATACTCATATAATCATGCTCCCTCTTATAGTCTATTTCTAGAAATGTCATTTTCGATATGTTGAGATGTGTATTTGGAAAAATAGTTGTGAATAAAAGCGATTTTTTGCTACATTGGTACAAAAAATTTTACTATTAAGGTCCAAAAATTTACAGAAATATTGACAAATACGTATCCTGAGGTGCGATACACCCCGTGCGACCACGAAACGTTAAGACGATGCGATAAATAAAATACCTATAGTTTGAATGAAACCAGAAATTCCAAGTAACATTCTAATCCAGACAATCCATGCATTATCTTCTTAATTCATCAACACAGATGTATTTAAATATTTGATTAAGATGTTGCGACACATGAAATAATATTGAATGAGTTCTCAAACTACATAAAACATAGAATGTACACAGGACAAAATATATTTTACGAAAATAACAGAGTACATCTACATTAAATTTTTTGTTCAGAATATTATCCCGAATGGAAAACCTACTTGCTTCAAACAATGTACTCTTACATCCATCTTCTACCCGATCCCTACGTTATCCAGTCTTATACCCGCAGCGACATCCTCGCAGGTCCGGAAGAAACATCGAAAGGGATCCATGGAAGTCATTAAAACGCGTGCATCTTTTCGAAACCGTGTCGTCCTGCGCCGTTCAATTTTCAAAAGGAGGATGTATCGTCGGGGAAGCTTTTTGCGGCAGCCAGTCCCGCTCGCATTTTCCCCCGAAATCTTCCTCTCCTGCTGGCTTTTACGAGGCATTTGCAGTTTCTCGGAGCGTAACCATGGGTACTATCGTTTTACTTGCACATGACGTGAACGCCTCGTAAAACTCAATCGGGAAGAACGTCTTTGCGCCGGCCCCCTCCCCCGGTCCCAAGAAATTCAACAAGGGCAATTTAGCACGACGTACGCGATCTACCTGCCCGCTAAATTTCACCAACCCTCCGCGTGCATCAACACAATTCCTGCAAGCGCTGGGAAATATATTTGTGCGCGACTCTGCGAAATAGTTAATCCCGGGATTGGCTGGTTCCCTTCGTTTGAGTCAACTTTGAATATTTGTATGTGGATAAATATTTGTGACTCGAATTCTCAAGCCCTTCTGAAACTATCTACTTTTGCAGTCGTTTTTCTGTGTAAGTTATTTGATATCTCCAACCGGTTGCAAGGGATGAAGTAAATACGAAAAAATAGGCATTTTGCTTTGAACTACACTATTAAAAATGTGAATAAATTACAAAGTTGAAAATTGTGGTGAACTAGTAATTTTAATATAATCATTTCTTCTTGGTAATTAAATTTCCTGTTATTTACGACCATGAGCTACCAAGCCACGACACTGCCTGATTATAAAAATAAAAATATAAAAATATACCTACACGTGTGACAGCTGCAACATAAAACCTTTCTAACCCTGCACGCAAGTAGCCCCCCCAAAGGAGCTGAACGCGAGCGAGTTTTCTCTCGTTAATTAATACCACGCGCGCGGACCTCGAAGAAGACGCCCACGTAAAACACTAATTAACGCGATTCTTCAGCCGACGCATACAATGAATCAATTAAGTAATTGCTAGGGAGCAGGGAGCTCCCCCAATCGAGCAGGTAACTCCGTTTAATTGCTTATTACGAATAACGGGTAATAGGAAAGCGATAGAAGGCGCCGGGAGGGGATGCTGCGAGGCAAAGAGAACAGTGCGAAACGAAGGAAGATAAGGTCAATAAGAGCGAGCTGAGGAGAGTCTGAATGGATCTCTGACGAACTCGGAAGAGAAGTTTCGGAAGTTGTCGTTCTAATGAGGAAACCGACGGATGAATATCGTGGAGAAGGCATGCCTTCAGACTTTGGTCATGTTTTATCTCGTATCGGTCGTTCCTTTGAGGACAAACTACTCGTGGCCGAGGTTACACGAAGATGCAGCGCGGGTCGTGTTCTGAACTATCATTAAAAATCGAGGAAAAAGTTGGACGAGTCCCTACTTTTCCTTCCAGGTCGATCGACTCCGCGCGAGATTGGTCGACACTGGCCATTAAGAAATGAAACGGGGACGTGTTCCCAACCCCCCTTCTACGGGGGAGAATTTTCTTCTGCTCGTGGAAAACTTTAGCGAAACAGAAAGAAATCGCCAGAAAAAGATACGCTCTGCAGCTAAGAGGAAAATTATTTAAAGACAGCGGGGATTTTTCCAAAACGTCGGGGTGTTCAATCGAACTGTTTGAAAGCGATCGTTGCACGATTCAAGGAACAGGTTATTTGGTTATGGTAATTGAACTGTTTCCCTGTTGGTGTAAAGTGATTGACAATTAGTCAACCTACCCTTTCAAACAACCAGCCCCGGTCTCCCTTAACTGTAAAGTAGGTGGCTACTCATAAGTTGAGTAGTTATTTTGCAACAGATTACGTGTGTGTCAGAGTCACACATACAAATTCCATTGCGTTGAGACATTGTGGTATGCACTTGTGCGTTCTTCGTTACGCGGGGAATACAAAAATATAATGAAAGTCTATGAAAAAGAGAGAGGAACGGTGAAGCAAGTGACAGGACGACACGAGTTCCGTTCAAAATGTGGACACAAAGTGGTATTAAAATTACCCTGAAAGCCATAAATAAAAATTGTTCTTCGATCTTATCACATTCCACAGAAAATCTAACGAAAGAAAGTCTCACTCATCTGGATATATTCCGCAGAACCACACCTTCACCTGGATAATGTAAATCACACTTGTTTCCTCATCTTGGAATCGAAGGTCACCATGTACGTTAAGGGTTGATTTAACAGTAGAACAACCAACGATTGACGTATAGGGTAGATGTCCCTATTACTGTCAGTGTCCCTATTACTGCCAGTTTATTTATTTTTATTTATAAAAATGTAACGTATAAAGAATAGTGTACAACAATAATATTAATAATAATCAGAACAGTCCCAATTTAATAATAATATTATTGTTGTGCATTATTCTTTATACGTTACATTTTAATTAAGCAAAATAAATGAAGTGGCAGTAATAGGGACACTGACAGTAATAGGGACATCTACCCTACCTAGACTTCTACCGGAGGGGTCAAAATGACTTGTTTTTTAACTTAACTTATCTCGGTATACGTAGATATATTACATATAAATTTTAAAAACAAACAAACGAAGATCAAAACCATTTTACAGAATTAATTATTTCCATATTTTAGAAAAAGTCATCCAAAATTTCAGCAAACGAAATGTACTAGAAATGAGTAATGATTCTAAGAAATGCCAAACAAGTCATTTTGACCCCCCTTGGTTGTTCTAGTGTTAAAGATCATGAACGACAACAAAGCAAACAGCAAAACTTCCCGAGTTCCACTACAAACCAACCAAATTTTGTTCATTATTCACATCCACCTAGGGCAACCCAGAAATTAAATTAAATTTGTCGACAAACTGCAGCACAATGAAAATGAATCACAAGGACTCTGAAGTACCCAAGTCAATATTACACCCCCTGAACAGAATGGCACATTGCCGATACAGAACCGTCGATTGCACCACGAGTGCAAAAGACAGCACAACCAGGACAAACCTCCAATATATAAATAAAGCCAAGGGCGTTACATCGTTACGTGTCACTTCCTCCCGCACCCCTTCAAATTTATTTCTCCACAATTTTCCTCGCCCAAGATTTTCGTTTTAACGAAGAAGTGCACCTCGCCTCTTCCACGTGGCACGTTCATTAAATTTCCCTTAAATTCGGTCAATGGCGAGTGATGGGGCTCCAATTACACGACGAATCGCGGAAATGCTCTGCAAGCCACACTGTCATTGAATGAAACAATGTTCCTTACAAATACCGCGAAGGGAAAATCTCCCGCAGCAATGGAAAAGTACTTCGCGAAGCAAGTTGCGCTCTTCGCAACTTTTTCCCCTTTTTACACGCGCTTGCACCAAAAGTATCCTCCACGCTTCCGTTCCTTTCATTCATCCCTGTGTCTTAGGCCGACTTTCGCGTCGCTCTTTCCCTTCCAGCAGGATAATGACCATCTCTCCCCGCCCTCTCTCCACTCCGTCCTTCCCAACCCCATTTTTGAACGGAACTCGTGTCATCCTGTCACTTGCTTCACCGTTCCTCTCTCTTTTTCATAGACTTTCATTATATTTTTGTATTCCCCGCGTAACGAAGAACGCACAAGTGCGTACAACTGAAGATCGTTAGTGTAGAATGGAGGAGAGTGACGTGGAACTGTTTCTCTCACGAAATAGGTTATTTCTTCCGCGAAAACGGGACACCGTATTGTCAAAGAAATTGCGAGGGACATTTTCAAAGGGAATTCCCTGCCTCACGATCTGTAACGTCGTTTCTGTCCTTCATTTTCACTCTCCTCCTGCTGTGCTTCTTCAAAAGAAGTCCTCTGCTGTGTTTCAGTGGCATATTTTTTTTCGTTTTATTCATCAGAAATGCTTCAAGAATTATTATAAAGAATTTTAATCGCCTTCGTGTGATACTGACTCCTCTAATTTTTATTTTAATTCTCGCTAAATAACGATTGCAAAGTGTTGTTAACTTGTTGATTAAATTAGTGTAGGGACAAATATTTAATGGCGCGGCGAAAATACCACTCTATTACGTTCTTCCAACCCCTAACTTCTGATTTTCATATTTTAATTCCTCCAGTCGTTCCACCTTCTTCCTCGTTCCACGTCACCATTATTCCAACTTCCGTGTCGCCCTCTTTCGTTGCAAATAAAGGCACAGAATTCTTCTTTCCTCCGTGAAAACGGTTCTGCCTCTTGTGTTTCCGCGCTCGAGCTTCGCTAAGGAACGCTCGCAATCTAGTTTGCATTATATGATGCGCAGCGTGAATAATGAATTGCAAAATAGTGCACATTCATGGTGCGACAATTACAGGATGATTTGTAATTGCAACGTCGGTGCTTTAGGATATACTACGCGAGCGAATGTGAATTTGACGAGCGTGAGTGCGTGATGAACTCATCGAACTGTGTGGATGCACACGTGGCGCGTGAAAAACTGCGGAGATTAATCGAGAAGGAAGAAAGAAAAGGAGATTAATCGTCGAGGAGCCACGAGGAGCATCACATACCTCGTGTGTTACAATTATAGTAGATACTTTATAATTCAGTTATGGACAAGGAGTAAATTCTCTTTCTGAGCTTTTCAGAAGCTAAAGTGATCAACTGCGAAAACAATAAACAGAAAATATTTGTAAGTTAACGCTTTGTGGTCACGCAGTGTGTATCGCACCCCAGGCAATTTTTTTAAAAATTTTTATACCACATGTGACCAATTTATGATTATAAGAATTGACCAGGAAGGGTTAAGCATTAAAAATTGAGAAATTTGCAGAAAGTGGTGGGTTTTTTCGGCTTTCGAGGAGCTCATTTAACACACAACCTTTTTTCACACAAAAGAAATTAATGAAACGTTTAATTAAAGTCGCGGGTTCGCCGAAAAGATCCAAGAAGCAAATGAACACAATTTGTCAGGTAATTTTCCGATTAACCAGTTAACACGCAGCGAATCGTATCGCTGAGAGCTTATATTTCAAATGTATTATCCTGTGCCTGAGCGCTCTTGCTCGCATTATTATGAATTCCACCCCATTCTTCTTCTTCCTGGCAGACAATGACCCTACATCTCGGCCTCTTGTCCTACCCTTCAACGAAGACGTTCCCTCCCTCGCCCTTTTCCCAATTTCTGCGAGCGGCGAGCGTGCGTTCCGCCTCGGACCGCTCGCGAATACGTACGTCGTTGGGAATACATAAGGTTATTTGCATGGGACCGTCCTTGGCAACGTAATTTCGCGACTGTGCAATCCCCATTGTCTATCCTGCCGCCTTAATTGGACGTTTCGCAGTGTAAATTCGCGGGATGGCTATAGATAATCCTAATTAGGCGACGTTGGGTTAATTCTGCGAGAGTGCAGCGCCGAAAGGACACTGCACAGATAACGCGACGCGGGCGTTTTTTATGGGAACGCTTCGGTATTGTCTCATTTTTGTGTGTCGCCCGTGGGCGTGAATAAATTACGCAAATGTAAAACGTAAGAGAAGTGTTTGCTATTGTAGTTTGTCTTCGGGGACCCTGGAGAACCAGAGTGTGATGGTCAAGAGAAAGTTTGAAATGAGAAAAGTAACAGAAGCGGCATGGGTTAATGAAAAGGAACTGTATCTCACATTCCACGCCGTAGGAGGTAAGAGAATACCTTAGAACGCACCAGTGATATCAATATGATGAAAACACTCTGATTTTGGAATGAATTTCAAATACCAAATATCCACTGATATATGAACGCTAGTTATTCAATATTAACCCTTCGCACTCGTAATCGTTTGGAATGAGAGTTGGGCAAAAATTTTATTTAAATAAAAATTCTAATAACGAATAAAAGTTAAAACAATTTAGTCGTGAGGTGTCGAATAAAGGTAACCCGGGATAGGTTAAAGTTGAAACATTTATATGATAAACATAAAATTATAATAAGAATAAAAAACTTAATTTTATTCGTCAAATAATCTGAAGATAAACTAACTTTTATTTTAGTTAATATCTGTTTGGAACGCACTAGTAATGATCTAAAATGGAGTTAATTTTAAACTTCCCATTAATAATTACAGAAATAGTTTATGAATTTTTGTCTTAATTCGAAAACCCAGAATATATTTTATACCTAACAGATTATTATGTCCATAAATTGAGAGATTATTATGTCTAAAAATTCCATGATACAAGTTTGAATCGATCCTTTTCATGCCCAATGCACAAACCTCTGTAAGAGGGAGACACTATTGGAATTTACGCAAGATGTTTCTTCATAGCAGCTTTTATATCGTATTATTTCTACTAACAACATTTTCACGAGTATATTAAGTGCACGAAGTTTAATTTGAAATAGAGAGAAACTGTGGCAATGCGCGCTCAATATTTCTCGTCGGTGGAACACGAAGCCATCGAAAGTTCTCCAACATGGGAAACAGGCTTCCACGAACACGATGGGAAATAGTCTCTCATCTTTTACCCGGGAACCAAACCTGTTTGCACTTTATTTATACACTATCCTCGGTTTTTCACCCGTCCGACGTGACTGCCGGCTGTCTGAGATAGCCAGCGTGCGAGGATGGAATTACAGGAGTCTTGCAAACTTAATTACCGCTCCGCGATTCAATTACCGAAGACACTGTGCATCGTGCCCGATCCAGGCTTTAGATAAATAAATTAACGTATGCTGGGTGCAACTCGAACGTCTTATCAACAGTTAGACACTTTTAAGTGATCTACATTTTTGAAACTGCATTTGCATCACTTGCTGTGTTTTTATTATTTAACTTTATCAGGGTTTCGCCAAATCACAATCTCGCGACAGTTAACAGAAATTTTTCTGTTCAGTTATTGTTCAAATAAATATACAAGTTTAACTGATGAAAGCTTTGTGTCGATTTCCTGATTCTAGTGTTCAAAGATATAAACGGTGCTAAAGTCATCAATTTTTCTGCTTTTTTTATTTCATGCACTTGATCAGTTTGGTTTCTAAGTGTCTCATGTGAAGGGTAAGGGGAAAACGGTGATTGTCACAAAACAGCTTTGTCGAGAAAATAAAGTTTTAATGCTAAGTCCATCAGTTAAGTAACAAGGTTCGACGAATTTAATTTTGATATATAATTTTCTTCTTAAATAATTTCTTGTTTTACCTTGACGACAGAAACTTGTCCTTAAGTAGGTAAAGAGTGGGAACATTCCGTATTTCCTGTTTTTAACCAGTATACCAAATCTTTAACGTTATCTTACGAGAGTAGGTATTTACACTTTATAACACTTTGTGATTCGACAGTTCGGTAGTCCGGACAATTGGAAATTTGGTAAAATGGACAGTTCCTGCTTTTTCCCTTTACTCTTCATATATTTATTCTGCAATATTGACACATAATCAGTTGATGTGTCTTTAAATCATCAAAGTGTTCGATCATTACGATACGAACGCCACTCACAGTAATTCTACTCACACCCTGTCTCGCGAGGTTTTCCTTTTTGAGGTGGACCATCGATTCGAAAGTGTCTTCGAAGCGTACCTACAACTGAGCAGCTCCTGTTCAAGGAGAACGAAGAAAATCGAGGAAAGATTTTTAAGCGCGTGTCTAAATCCAATTACACCGAGGTGCCTGAGTGATGTGTACGTCGAACGACTCGGGAAGAAGGTAGGGAAAATATACAGAGGCTGTTTCCTTCCGTCGAGTTGGAATTATAACTCGAAGGAATGCGGAGAAGAGAAGGGGGCTTAGATTTTCCAGTGACTTTGGCAGGGTAATTTAGTCCTGAATTCGGGGAAAGAGGGTTTGAAATGTAACCAATGTTGTTTCAAGGATGAATACCATTTCGAGACGTCTGGAAATAGGGAAATTCAGCTATAATACGATTTTAATTGCTAAAGGAGATTACCGAATAACTAAACTTATTTTACGAGTAAAAATACTCTGATTACGTCAAGACTGAGACTCTGATCTCGTTTAGAGCTTCACAGGGAAATTTTAGAAGCATAATGAATCTGACATCTCGCGTCTCTGGAAGGCGACGATCTCCCAGAAATATCGTAACAAGTTTAACTTTCAATTAAATTAACCCTCGGATGTCATACCTATTTTTTCCAAACGTACCTAGTTGTCATATTAGGTCTATTTTCGAAGCCCATTTTCAATCTGCTGTTGTTTACGAAGTATCAGTTAAATTAAGTCGCAAAAATTCTGAGATAAAGTTGGAACATTGTTCGATATATGTTCATCGTTAAATAATTAACATTTAAAGTATCATCATGTTTAAAAAGTAGTACCATTGTCAATGATGCTTCAAAGATATTGTACCTCGAAGTCAAGCGACATATTAAGGGAAATGAATAAACCTTGCTCCAGAATTCTTAAAAACATGTATGACATGCATTAGCATGTGTTAAGCTTTTATAAATCCTGTCTTAGTAACCCAAGATATAAAAGAGATTTCGCGCAAAGTGTGACGGGTATTCCCCTACGAGTCTTTTATAAATTTCGTAACTTTCTTCCGAACTGACTCACCAATCTCGGTAGTTAACCGCTTGTCACCCGTGACACTTTGTAAAGGGGCAGGGATGCAGCTTGACTATACACAGGACCTTACTTAGCGATCTGGACCGAAGATCCAGGGCGTCGATCATCGTTAAGGCGATAAGACGCTTTCAGTTAACTTAATCCACGCGGGCAGCGAGGATTAAGGTGAACTGGTTTGTTAAGGGCAAATGCTGGTACCTTATTGAAGAAGACTTAGGGTGGACCGAGTGCATTGTGTGCTCGAAAATTGGATGGAAACTATGCATCAGCTTTGTCACTCCAGTGAAAAGCACTGACGTCTGATTCAATTTTACAGTGATTTGTTTGAAAATTTTTAATAAAATTCTGCTGAGTCCTGTACAGAAATTGGGACTGTGACGCAAAGAAGATTTAGTAATGTAAGAGATATCATGTAAAGTCAGGGACGAAAGTAGGTTGTATAGCGCCCGGAGCAAGGATTTTGTTTCTCCCCCGTCCCAAAATATTTTACCCATCTTTGCTTGTCCAGCTTAGGAGGTTGAGTTCACCCTTTACATAGAAACAAAAAACAGAAGTGATATCGACGCATTTGTTCGGTCAATTAAACATATAAATAAAGCTATTATGCAATTTTAATAATTCTTAATGTTGGAGTTAAGAATTATTAAAATTGCATAATAGCTTTATTTATATGTTTAATTGACCGAACAAATGCGCCGATATCACTTGTATTTTTTGGATATTCTATAAATACGGTCGAAATTCTAATTTCTTTTATTTACATAAAAACACTTATAACAAACATGTTTATCCACTGGTTTCAAACATACTGCAGGTACCCTAATTTGTTTGCTGTTTGATAACAGATAAATTTTAATTACTTTTCCATAAAGAGTGTATCTCCTTTATTCCTAATGAATTAACGTAACATATAAATTTGAGTAAAGCCATTCATGTAGCATTTCCAAAATGATGTTTTTTCTCTACGAACCCATTTGCAAGTTTCATTCCTGTATAAAGTGACTTCTGTTGATAGAAAACTTTAGCTTACAAATCTTGCGATAAAAGCAAAGTTAATATTTGAAGATCACACGTTTCTAGAAAAATCTAAATGAAATAAAAGGAACAGCCGAGTCCCCGCAATCGATCTAGGTACAAAAATTCTGACTACCCATCAGCTAAATATAAAAATTCCTAATTTACAACTGTTGCGCCTAATGCACTGTTGCAGCAACAAATATCACAAAGACTCACAAGCAACTTTCAGCACTCCTGGAATAAACATCCAATACAGCCAGAGTACCAAACAAAAAAAAATCAAAAAGTTTCGACAATTCCGTTTTCCCTCGACAAATCATCCAGCCCAGGGTTAAATCAAAAGTGGTGAGCCAACAATTCGCGCAAAGGAGGAGCAGGTCACACACAGAGGGCTGAAGAAACATGATCCAGGGGAAGTGACTTCGCGAAACTAATCTAGCCGGATGTAAAAAGGAACTCGACTTCCCTGGATCGACTCCGCGAACCGTCGTAAACTGCAAAGTGGAAATAGTCCGCGAAAGGGGGCAACAAACGAGTCTCGCGATTGCTGGCCTCCCGAGTTTCCCTGAGATGTAACTGCAGCAGGGAACGAAGGGAGAGCCTCGGGGACTGTGCAGCTTCTACGCGACTAGAACACAATGATGCACTGCTTGTTACACTGTTACGAGCAATTCTGTCACGTATTTACAGCTCCGTAATTACTGGGGTCAAATATTGTAACAACCACGTGTCTACCGGAAACGTGAGTACATATACGAGTTTTACGATCGCTTAAGTGCCAGCTAATTCCCGTTTCCTCGTGGCTGGTTCGTGGTAATCCGCGTTTTTTGCACCTGGAAGGGCCGAAGTGGGTTTGGAAAACAGGCTGCTTCGTTCCACGATCGGGAAAGGTACGTTTGTTTCGTGGAAAAAAGGGATTGCTTTGGAGTGGAACTGACTGACGGATGGACACCTGATGGTAACTGTGATTGCTGCAATCTTTTGGCCAGAGGGGTCTGTGCAGTGAATGGAAGATAACAGTGCAATGGAGGACAAAGTTCTGATGGGGACTGATATTGTGGCTGGAGTGAATTTTGTGTTTGGGAAAGCTCCTTTTAACGAGGTATTATGTGAGCTCCTTATTATGTTACTTTATGAATTTTAGGGGTTTTGAGTTTCATAGGGTGGTGTGAATTGAGTAGTAAGAATAGTAGGTAGTGTTTGATGAGTGAACAAACGGTGTGCAGATACGTAACTGATTTATATTTTTTTTACGTTTTTTATAATTCTTAATCCGAGATCCAAAATAAGTTATTTTAGAAAAAAAAATGGAAAAGTTATTAAGTAAAAATTGATTTTGATTTAAATGGAAGCCAGTTATCATTAATTCTCAAAGAAATTTCCCAAAAAATCAAATTATTAAAAAATATTAATTTTTAATTGTTCTGATTATTACTAACCATTATGAATGATTACAAAATTATTTGGCCACCTGTAGTCGATTTATAAAGGTTAATCGTAACCAAAATCATTTAATTAAACGTAGTACCTCTTATATATACCTACCATAAATTTTAAAACTTGTCTTACAGCAGTTATGAGATCTGTTCCTAAATGATTATAAATGTGCTGATACGCAAGAAATACACTGTTGTCAGATAGTTTCAACAAACGATTTCTCCTACCTCCTGACTAATCCTCACGTGCGAGGATTGCACCGTAGTAGCTATGTCAAACGAGTCTACGGGAAAGCCAATTTTGTCTCAATCTGACACAATACTCTTACACGGAACACAGTAAATGCAATAAAGGATTTCCAATACTCAATCGACCTGTAACAACCCTCCAAATAACAGTATCAAGATTCGTTTGGCGAAATCCCTTGGGTCAGCAAAAGCAAGGATAATAATATCGATACTGGGTGATTTTTATTTCTATGACGAACTTTCTATTTCTCACCACCTCCAAACATCTAATTTCCTTCAATGGAGGTTTAAAGATTGGAAGTTAGGATCACTTTCAATTCTCTAAAAGAAAAATACAAGTGTTTGTTTTAAACGTAGCGCCCTCTATTAGGGCCTTTTTTAGAAAACCTCAACTTCTAACGTTTATAGTGTCTGGGCTTTGGCGTGAATTTGCCGCTGGCTTTAGAAACACTTGAAACTTTGACAAAGTTTGGTCCACGTTCAGCGTATGGAAATTCACTTGTTGGTTTTAAGTTGGAGACTTCAAAGCTACTGAATTCTAGAGTTAAGGGTTCTACCAGTATTGGTCACCTGAACTGACGTGTTCCTGAAGCAAAGAACCTAATTTCTCTCTCTTTGATGTTGAAAAACAGGAAAAAGAAGTGGAACGATTAGAAGAAAATTAAAATTAAAGAACCAGGAGCTGATCGAATAGGCTACGATCAAATGTCAATGATTCATCCTAAATAAATAAATAATGATTTATCCTAATAAATAATCCTACAATATTCTTCCCAATATTTCCTACAATTTTTCAACTATTCTTCCTTTCTCATTGCAGTCGAAGATTTAAACCTACCGAAGTGATCAAACATTCGATCGACAGAATGCATTAAAAAATATTCCTGCTCGATGTAAATTCATCGGAGAAATTGAAATCTGTTCCCACAAATCGGGTACGAGTAATCGACACGGATTTATGCAGTAACCACTTTACATTTCCAGGTGGTAAACGAAGTGGAGGATCGAAGAGGTCATCGATGCTCATAACAGACTTTACTCTGGCCGTTTTTAAACCGAGTAAACCGAACTCCAGTCGGCTAGTCGATAAAAGCTACGCAAATACCGATGCAACCGGAGGGTGCGCTGGCTGCTTCCACTTCACTTGGAACCTGCACAACCAGCAACGCTGGAATCACCGGCGGCAACAGCCAGCTACACGTGTTGAAAGCTGTAGCGTTCTGTCGAGCCGTGCAAAACTGCCGCAATTAATACTTAGCCAGCGTCCCACCGACAACACGTAGATAAATCTTCGGGCTGTGGAAATGCGAGCGAATTGTTCGCCGAAGATTCGCAGCTTTCGCTGTCGTATTTGACTAATAATTTGGCTACGAAGCCTACAACCTGGGTAAATCTAAAGCAACGTAGATGGAGTATAACATATAAACGTGAAGCTTTAAGCAATCTGAATTAGAAATGAAGAATGGGACGTTTGTAAATAATTTTGTGAAGACATATAATTTCCTGAATGCACTCATTATTTACGTTTAACTGAAGGAGATATAAATTCACCGAATTATCTTGAAAAATTATGAAATACAAATACCTTTAATACCAGTCCTGTGAATATTAATATCATTGGTATATTCTACATAATAATTTTGTTTCACTAAACTACAGTAGCTCACTAAAATATTCGAACACCCTTTAAAACATTATAACTTTTTAAATTTAGTCCAAACGACTGGAGTTTTTTTTACTATCTAGTAAACTAATCCTTCTAGTTTCTCAAAAACTCAAGTCGTTCGGACCAGTTTTAAAAAAATTATAATGTTTTCAAGGATGTTCGAACACTATCGTGAGCCACGGTGTGGTGTTTCTGCACTATGTTCAAAGAAACCTTCGTCAATCTCCATAAAAAAAGAAACCCACATTCCAAAGCACGATTCCCAAGAACCAACTCTCCCATATTCGGACGTTCCCCAACTCCACCTTGATTTTGCGACAAAAGGGTGTCATCGGGACTGCTAAACAGACCGAGACCAACTAGATCCGTGCTCAGGCGGTGTCGGTTAATTTCACTCCAACCGAAAGCGGCGTATTAAGTGGCAGCGACGTCAGAAACGGCGCCAACTACCGGTTTTCTCGGCAGTAGCTGGTGTACTTTCCCGAGGACAGGTATCCTTTACAGCCCCGGAGCGCGTTAGAGACGCTGGCCGTTTCCAGGACGCCGGCTAACACGTAGACGGAAGGGACCAGGACCCGTAGGAAGCTGACTTGCGCCACAATGGGACCCCACGAATGGATTTCTAGGCGGCACAATGGGACGCGCGGTGATCGTTATGCATTCGTGGCGCGATTTGGCTGCCACGCCAACTTATTTCTTCCGGCCACCAACTGTTCGAAAGCTCCCACTCGGGACCAGACTACTACCCACCGTTCCCCTCCTTTGCCTCCGGAATTGCTTTCGCGTCTCGTGAACCAGTTTCCAGCGCTATTATGGCGGCTCGCGGCTCAGAATGCGTCGGTTCTAATGTCGTTTGATCGCGAGTTGACGGTGCAACTTGCCTCCTCGGGCACGCTTAATTGTTTATGAGGCTGCAGGATTTTCCATACGCGTGCGCTCAGACATTCGTATCGACGTTATTAATTGGATTCGTAGCTAATACAGAAGAGGTGTAATTTTTGACGCAGTCGGAAAGGGGATGAATCTTTTTGACGAAGTGGCGGTTTAATGGGGTATTTAGTGTAATTGCCAGATTTTACTTAATAAAAAAAATAAGTTTGTACTGTCTAACGTTTTATCTGTGTATTAAAGTATGTTTGAAGTAATACGTAGAATTTTTTAGAGCTTTTTTGGCAGCATACAGACATAGATATAGTCGGTGGGGAAAGCTTCTTAAAAAAAATTGTTTTCCTTCGGGGGTTACCGTGGAGACTGTTGTAATCATTTAAAATGGAAACACTAAGGTTTATTTCCATTATTATGGTTGTCGCTATGGTCGGAACCACGGACGAATTTCTATCTTGTAAAGAATTCATTTTACAGAAAGAAAACATTCTGCGAATTTGTATTGTTAGGGGTCTTCGTGGTTCCAACCATAAGGGCAATCATAATAATGAAAATAAATCTTACATTTTGTATTTTAGATGACCACCTATAACGTTCCCCACTTTTGTATTTATTTGAAGAAGCTTGCGCCACCGAATATATATATGCCATAAAAAACTCAAAGAAATTTTCAGTATTTCTTCAAGCATACCTTAATATGCAGGCAAAAAGCTAGACAGTATGCACTTATAGTTTTTGTTAAATAAATGTCGGAAGATGGCATTAAAAACGGGCAGTTACATTAGAGTAGGTACCTCCTTTAATCTTTTATGATGATGTGGTCAGAGTCACACACATTTCGACCATATCATGCGTGTAGTTTTATTTTTCATATTAAAATTGTGAATTATGTGATGTCAGTGTAAACTAATGAAGAAACCTGTGAGTCAGACTGTGTTGAAACAAGTAATTTAGAAGTAAGGGAACTTTTTTATAGATATTTGTTCAGAGGACACGGGTGTAAGTGGAAGCAAAAGTTAGTCAAGTGTTAAATAAACTATAGTGAGAAATTACGTATCCTTCAGATTATCTAAAAAGGCCAGGCTTGTAAACAAAAATTTTATATAGATTTTTTATATTTTTTTTCGAGAAAAATCACTTTGTTATATTTTCTTATTTAAATACATTTCACTCCATCTTAAAACTTTGGTGAAAAAAACTTGAAGAATCACGAACCATCTTCGTTTCCTTTTTCCCCTTCAAATCTACGTTTCCAGACCGAAATACCCAGTCTGTTTTGCAATGGTGTCTTAAATCTAGTTTTATGAAATAATACCGCGGCAAATAACACATAGTACCTATCCTTTCATGAAAATTGATTGCATTATTTTTGCGTTTAAATCGGCGGAATGAGAGGTATCAAATCCTCGTTTCGTTGAATGTCACTGCCTGCACCGATGAGAGAACACGTTCGTTTCAATTACTAGCAACGGAATGTAATTTACGCAACTGACAGACTAAATTACCGCCAACGAAAACAAACATCGAGGCGCAAGTAAAACGCAATCACCTTAATGAATTAATACAGTAATACCAATTACATGAATAATAAAACCGAGTTCGATTGTATCGAAACCATGAAACGTTTTCCCAGAAATGTTACTCGAAATGTTCCTGGGAAAATGCCACGTATAATATGACAGTAAAATAATTGAGAGTTCAGCAATGCCCTTAAGGGGTTAGGACACATTAACGGGCCAAGAAAGCAGACGATTTTTAGACGTCGATAATAAGAAAAGTAAACTCGATTAATATAAGATTTTGTGTTTTAGTTCACTATATTATGAACTATAAGAATAACATATAATATTGCAAAACAGCATTTGTACGCCGTGCAATATCTCCATTTAAAATATCCTTTTTTCGGATGGTCAACTGCTGGGCCGGATTCCGCGAAATCGGATGAACTGTAACAAAACCCCCAAAAATGTCATAAACTATAATATATTTCCTAGGGATTGACGATCCAACGTTTCAATTTTTGCAAAAATTGACAAAATGGCCGATGTTTGAAAAATAATTATTAAATTTTGACACAAGTGTGTGAATCTTTGTCTATATTTTGTACAATAATTAAGAATTTAAAATGTTGGATCGTCAATGCCTAGGAAATATATTATAGTTTATGACATTTTTGGGGTTTTTGTTACAGTTCATCCGAGTTCGCGGAATCTGGCCCACCAGTTGGCCATCCGGAAAAAAAGGACACTTTAAATGGAAACATTACCCGCCGTACAAATGCTATTTTGTAAATATTATATGCTTTTCTTATAGTTCATAATATAAAACACAAAACCTTATATCAATCGATTATTTACTTTTCTTATTATCGTCGTCTAAAGATCGTCTGCTTTCTTGGCCCGTTACTGTGTCCTAATCCCTTAAAATGTTACACCACTTTGAAGTTTAAAAAAGCAGCTATCTTTAAGCTTTTTTCAGAAGCTGATGAACAAAATGAAAAATGTATACGTATTTCCCAAATATTTATTTAATAAATATCATGCAGTAAATAAAAATGTTGGGTTTTTGCTCTAGGCTCAACTGCTTTGCAGCTATCTTGCACACCAGAGATGGGCAAAATTTTTATTAAAATGAAATGTCGAATACAAGATAAATGTTAAGAAAATTATTCCTCGTGTGTCAAAAAAAATTTATTTCGTGTACTTCAATAGTTGTACCTACACTTTGTTATACATATTTAATTTCTCAAAAAAGAAGCTTAAAAATAGAGGCTCTTTTTAGGTTGCAAACTGGTGCAACCCCTTAATTATAATGTACTCGAATAGAGACAAGACGAATTTAATTCAAGCTCGTTTAATTTTCTTTAGAAACTAACCTCGTGCCCGTGGGCCAGGATCTATTATCCAGTTCCTCAGACAGTGTTCTTTATTTAGGCCAAGCTTCGTTCCAGATGGCGGAACATTTGTTATACGAGCTTGCTTTCGAAGAATTTAATTACAGTAGTCATTCTGCTCAACGAAAATTACGCTGTCGCGGCCAATGCTCAAGGTGTATTCCATTTGATATCCTCCTGTTCGAGCACGCTGCACGGTATATGTCTTGATTGGGAACCGAGTAGAAATTGCTCTTCGCAAATAATTCCACGCTACAACCAACCATGCGCACGTTTCGGGCCGCTTTATTTAGGATCTCCTTGTTTGGATTTTCGTTTACCCTTGCCCAAAGGGCCGCGCCGTTTCATCTTGCCGCATTCGCTCCGAGTTCGCCAGCCGTTTCCTTAGAGCAACTTCCCCCGACCAACGTTTCACGAACCTTGCAATAAAATCATGAGCCTGCAAGGAATATTCGCGAATCGACCAGCGTCGATTTCGGGGAAACCCTGCAGGCTCCAGTAGCAGCCGAATAAAATAGCACGGGAAAGAATTCAGCAAGAATACCATTTTCTAGAAACTCGATTACGAAAGCAAACAGGCAATGAAATATATTCAATCGTCAATGTTATTTCCCTGCTTTCCAATTAATTTAATTTAATTGGCATCAACAAGAACAAACACATTCAGTGGGTAACAATGCGTGTCTATGAAATATACGAGAACGTTTAAAAGGACCTGACACTTTTTCATTTTTTACTTTGTGTGCGTTGTGAAGTAATATGTTATAATGAGAGACTGAGACAGAAGATAAATTGATGTGCTTTGACGTGGAGTTTGATTAAAATACTTCCTTAGCTCCGATACTATGGAATATCGTTCCGTTTGGTAAGCGCACGTAGTTAATCCACCTTCAAACGAGGGCGTGCCTTTGGTCGGGGCAACTCGAGCGAGACGGGGAAACGTGTATCGCCAGTGTAATGAGTTAGTCGCGAAATAGAAAAGCAATTTTGACTGGTACCACTTCGGGGGGGAAGTGCTTTCACTGAGAACCAGTCACTGCCGGAAGAAATAAGTTGGCGGCGAAGCCAAATCGCTCTCGTATGCAAAACGATAGATTGAAACCAGCTCCGTCCTCCTATCATTTAATATATCGCTGACTCCGAACCAGTCGGGCTTCGCTTTTCATTCACGCTCGTGTAGTGTTCCCAATCTTACATTCGGCGAAAGTAATCTCGAGAATTCATTTAGAAAATTTTCATCAATTTATATTACGGATTTTAGTTATTTTAGTTTATTTCTTTATTTCTTTGATTTTGTATAGATAGAGATTTCATTTTATATATAAATATTAAATAAACTGAAATATTTTAAAATACGTAAGTATAAATATTTTTTACCGTTTTATTTTTTTCAAATTTGAAAATCGATTTTTTGAAATACTAGAATTTGAAAACGCGTTTTTGTATAAACCCCATGAGCAATCAGAAGGACTAACGACTGAGAAGCCTCGAAGACACCTCTTTAACCCTTTCGGTACGAGCGCCGGATATATCCGGCATCCATCCGACGACCTGTGTGGCCGAGTGCCGGATATATCCGTCGGCACGGAACGAGCCGTCGTTCCTAGCGCCGGCTTTAGTCGGCACCTCCAACAGTTTAAACAAAAAAAAAAAAAAAAAAAAAAAAAAAAATTAGTTATAAGCACTTTCGTGGAAATGCACGCCGTACCGAAAGGGTTAACTGAGAAACTTTTAACCCGTTTACTCCCCTGTAAACTTAAACTTGCCTTCGAATAGCTCTAACCCTGATTAATCGGCAAACTAACAAAAATACTCAATACCAGGCTCAACCAGCTACTCTCCCAGCACGAGCGATCAAGTTGAAATCGCCTTAAAAACAGACTCGTAAATAGGGGGTTGCTCGAGGAAAGGGATCACCGGGAAGGGATCGTTACGATCGAACAACGGGGGTTAAGGGTGGGTGGGAGATTTAGTTTTGTCCGTTGCAGTTCGCCGAAAAACCTACTGCTCCTTCGGTCCAGGCGGACCCCTCTTAAATAACCTACTCGATTATTTATCTCTGCCCCTCTCTGGCCTGCCAACCGGCCGACGATTCGAGAGATCCTCCTTTTGTTCCAGAACCAAGCAACTGCGCGCCGTAATTTAGTCCCGTGGCGAGAGTCGCGGAGCAGGAGAAAGGGAGTAGGTGGAAACGCGAGGACGGTAATGAAAAAGTATGTGCCGTAGCTGGCCGAGCTGACTGGCCGATTTCTGTGCCGCGTGCGCGCGGTCCAACGGAGAGACGCCAATATTTTTCAATTACCGAGCGGCCTGAGTTTATTTAGTTTGCGTACAATTGCCGCGGACCGAGCCAGCCCCGGTTGAATTAGTTGCACTCGAATGGAGAACAGCGATTCGAGCATCGACGCGTCCTCTGCCTCGACAAATCGTCGACGAATGGGACTTTTACGTGCTACATAGTTTCAAGCGTTCTTCACAACCTGCGAATTTTTTTTTGTGTTTTAATTTTGAATTTAGTGCCTGTTTTATGAATGGTGCTTGGAAACTACGTTTGTGAGGTATTTAAATGTTAAGAGCGTGTGTTGGATGATGGAATATGGTTACTTTAATTCGAAATAATTTCAGGTATTTTGGAGTGGGTTATTTAGTGGACTGGGAATAGTAATTTTATCGGAGAATTTGTACTTCCGGCTCGATGAAATTGAGAGATTAAGTTGATAATGGCGGTGGTTTTATTTTCTGTTCCGATAGTTTGATTTTCTTTAATTAAAGTCTATAGATGCTAAATACTTTTTAGTTCTTGAAATATGCAGTTTGGTAAGAGGGTAGGTGCTATTCGCATCTCGAATCGTAGAATATTTATGGACCTCGTTATAACGGGTTGATAGACTTTCAGGAACTTCCTAGGTACGGTAAACTCGGGTAAATTGGTGATACAGGTTATTCGGTGATACTTTTTCATTCGTCTGTAACTCGAAATTGTCTGACGCAATTTAGATGGAACAAAGGCTAACAGATAGCCTTGATCTTCTAGTTTATGTTTGATAAAATAATTAGTCGATTGGAGTTAGTGTCACAGAGTGAGAGAGCATTTTGTTCCAGCAGCGCATTATTCGTGAAATTTTTCGCGCTAGTGGCGGACGATCGCTTGTTTATGTATTATATGTGCTTTAGAAGATAAATGGAAAGTTCAAACTACATGTAAGTGATGGTAAAAGGACACTTTAACAAGTCTTACTCTTGAAATTATCATACAATAAGGCATCGGTGTTATTTTTGCTTACGAAAAGTGACTAAATTCTTATTTTTCGTGTTCCTGAACCTGCGTTTCTGATTGTGATGTTCGAGAAATTCTAATGGCAATTACCAGAAACCATGGTTCCTTACGTCTCACACATCTAACGATCATGAAACGATTGATTATTCACAAAATAACAATAATATAAAATAATATGAAATAATATAAAATAATATAAATTAATGTAAAATAATTTAAAATAATGTAAACTAATGTAAACTAATGTAAAATTATATAAAATAAAATAAAAAAAGTAGTTGATAGCCATATCACGGGCTAGCGAGAACTATCACCGAATTACCAGAGTGCTATCACCGAATAACCAGAACTATCACCGATTAATCAGAGTATATCATGACAACGTAATTTTGTATATTTTTAATTAATTATAATTAGTAAATTTTTGTTAACCTATCATTTGTTTCTCCGATGTCTGGCCTATCATTATATCCTGGACTCACTTTCAGAATATGTAAATATTAGCAGTTATTAGAGGAATTCTAAAACTATCACCAATTTACCCGAGTTGACCCTATGTAGGTATATGTATTCTGAATATACAATGTTTTACTAACTCTGGAATTACATTCTGTCGAGATATTAATGATACTGGCTGAATGTTCGTCTTTGTTAATTTTTATGGTATGAATACCTTTATATTGCATGCAAAA
Source organism: Andrena minutula (assembly GCA_929113495.1). Lineage (NCBI taxonomy): Eukaryota > Metazoa > Arthropoda > Insecta > Hymenoptera > Andrenidae > Andrena > Andrena minutula. The sequence continues at coordinate 21,726,042 of OV815994.1, forward strand.
GGTAACTCTGTTTTTTTAACGTTATTATGGGAGAGGTAACCTGAAAATGTTCAGTAGAATTGAGACAAAAGTGCACGTTTATAAAGTCCTTGTCAATCTGAATAATTGTTACTCGAAACAATTCTCAAGATAACATATGTATAACCCTTTAGTACCCAGTGTGATGTATACGTCACATCATTTTTCGAACATCGTTTTTTCTCATAAAAAGAATCGATAACCTTTCCCAGACACTTTTTTTGTGTCTGGGCGCTAAAGGGATTAGCAATAAAAGAATCTAATTCAAGCTTCACCGATTTGATGATGCGTCTGACCATAGATGCACTGGTTCCACTGGCTCTCATCGATTTCAGTGATACAGATCAATCATATCGCCATAATATTTGAAGTAGGTACATATGTAGTTTTGTACTAGGGATAGGTTTCTCGAATCGATCAAACCTCGAACCCTGAGAAAGTTTCGAGTTTTGAGAATTCGAAACTGCACTTTTTTCGTGATTCAATAAAATCAATGAATAAAGAATCGTTTGCAGCGGGCCTCGAGAATTTGTATACCTATTGTTATATTTTTGTTTGTATTTTGTTCAATAGAAATTTATGCAAAATTTTTGTTGACTTCAGTTCTTAAAGCAAGATATTCCACTTACAAAAAAAAATCAGCACTTGACGTTTCGAGAGTTCAGAGTTCCGAGTTCTGACAATTTTGAGAGTTTCAAAGCCTTACACAAAGTGTCGGTTTCGAGTTTCGAGAATTTAAAAATTAGGTTCGCACCCACCCCTAATATGTATTATTTTAACATTATTACAAGTAAAAATTATTCAAACTATACCACCCCCTTAGAAATGTGCAAATTTATCTACAGTTCCGTGCAAATTCATTTAATAAAAAAACCGAACTTTTCATATAATAATGGTCGTCAATATTCGTTACAATAAAATCTAAAATGTATGATGTGTAAACTACATTATATCGTCATCAAATATCCCTAAATATCATATTATATCTCAATATTGTGTCTCTGTTTGAACACTTTTCCCTCCAAGTGTGCAGGCGCACCAAACTTCAAATTAGCGATGCATGTTGATTAAATTATGCCCATTAAAAACGAAAGACTTCATAATTAAGGGGGCCAGTGGAAAACAGGCACATTCTACCGTTTTAATGTTTTTAGAGAAAAGCAAGTTAAAGGAAAAATTGTTTTCCTAGGTCATGCGGTACGCAATTGTAATTATTTTAAACGGTACTTGATTTAGATGGTAAATGGCAACTATTATGAAATTTCAGCTGAAAAATTTTATTAAGCATGGGACCCTTCTCCACTACGCATTTGTTTTTTTCTCAGCATGAAGAAAATTAAGGCTGCTTGGTGAAACGTACATGCTATTATATTAGGAAGTAGGTAATGGAATGGCACTAGATTGCAGGAACGAATTAATGGTACAAAGAAACGAAAATTTATGCATTTTTCCACTGTGCCCCTCAATTCATAGACTTACAAGGGAACATCCCGAACCCGAAAATTAAAAAAATTCTGGAAATTTATGAATACGTGGGCAATTTCCTCCTGATTACAACGCAATTTTTGTTTGCTGCCCAAATTCACTCTAAGTAGGTGTAATTGATCCCTGAAAATCTGGTTATTTTCCGATTTTGTGTTACAACTTGTGACCTGTAAAATAATTTTTTTATTTAAGTAACTCTTGCCATGAAACTTTTTTTCTATCTCTTACAGTTCGCGAGTTATAATACAAAATCGGAAAATATCCGAATTTTCGGGGGTTAATTTCACCCCCTTCGAGTGAATTTGTGCAGCAAACAAAAATTGCGTTGTAATCAGGGGGAAATCCCGTACATATTCACAAAGTTCCAGAATTTTTTAAATTCTGGGGTTCGGGATCTACCCTTGTTACATGAATTACCGATTTGTAATAACTCCACTACATTATTCCCTATTCTAAGCTCCTGCACTCACTAAACACAACACGCAGCAAAACTATCTCTGCTGCCTCAACAAACGAATAACTTAGAATGCAAAATATTAATTCAAGTCGAGAAAGAGGCATTGATTACGATCTTCCACAATTTTCCTGTCTTCATCAATTGTAACCCCCGGTTCTTAAACGGATCTCGGGAATTCTACAACAAGACTAAAGCTCAAGACGAACCGCCTCCTACCCTGAAACAATGCTAACAAGCGTTTCAACGGTAACGTACAATAAGACTGTGAACTACGTTCCCGAGTAGAAAAGTCCGAGTTACGGTATGAACAATAAGCACCATTCTTAGGAGTGGTGAAATTATTGCGAGACAAGTCGACCGCTGTGTTCATAACTTCTCGTTAACTGTGCCAGCCATCTTTTCTCCCTTCTCGCTCGTCTCGTACACTCGCTCACGAGACTATCACCAATTTTCTTCTTTCTTCGCGATATTCCGTACAAGATAAGTCGATCTCGAGAGCTACTTGTTACAGAGACAGTTAAGGGGATACAGCTCGTCTTTCATGTGGAAGAATGTTAACTAGCCAGATCTGGGCGATTAATCGCGCAGTTTGTCGAATAAGAAACAATTTAGAGGATTTGTGTTATGCAACGGGAGCAATTTTGCGAATTATTCGGTACTTTGAGGGTATCAAGGTAGCAGAAATCGTTTTTATGTGAAAAATGTAAGATGTTGAGGAGTGCAATTGTGTTGAATTCAAAGTTACACAAGTGTCTTCGGATGTGTGACACTTTTGTGGCTCACGATTGGTACCTTACATACTTATACCCACAAAATATTTATCTTCTTTAATGTAGCGCAGTCTCTATTAAGTGGATATAAAGGGTGCCACTAAAATAATGATACAACTCTAAAGGGTGTGATTTTACATGAAAAAATAATTTTAAAATATAGGGAAATATTTTTGTATTTAAATATTCGGTTTCGGGAATAATGATTTTGAGTATTTATTAATTACGCCTACGTCTGACTAAGAATTGGCGGAATGCAATAATAAAAATAGTACAGCTAGGACTGAAATTAATATAATTGTGGAAAAATAAATGGAAATAGTAGAATCGCTTTTTTTGATCGAGGCAAGTCAATTTAATTTTTTATAAAACAAGTCCACGCTCGAAAGGAACTCATTATACTATCTCAACTTGTTTTTGCACAAGGATTAATTTCATCTCTGCATTTACACCAAATTTACTGTTGTAGTCTGCCAATTTCTAGTCACATTATTCCAAGTTATTCTTCCCAAAAACGATTTGCCCAAATAAAAAAATGTTATGCTACATTATTGCTCATTTCTTCATGTAGAATTGCGCTCTTTTGTATTGTACTACCATTTCGGTGTCACCTTGTATAAGAAATACCTTCCTCGAGCCACAGAAGTGTCTTGTATGAAAAGGTTCTAAAGCTGATCTATTCGAAGCGCAAAATGTTATCAAATATTAATACAATATTAAATATTAATGTTAAAAACGACAGTATAAATTCTATCAATACAGGTAAAACTACAATAATTAAATGTCCACTTAAAGCTGCTTCTTCTGTCTATATCAAGCTAAATATGAAACTTGGAATGGAGAAAGAAAGAAAGAGAGGAGACGCGAGAGAGAGAACAGATCTGCAGCAAAGGGGTAATTAAATATGATAAGATCGATCATCTGAATCGTTCACTTTCTGTCTGAATATTTAATCGCGAGCTCGAGCTTCGAAAGCACAAACAGATTTCAACTCCTCGGTCGTTTCCGCGCGAATGAAACTAATTCTGTAAAAGCCTCTATCCCTCGAGTTCCACGAACTCGAGCTCATCTCCTATCAGTTACGATTGCTTTAATTACGAAAAATTTCTGAGGAAGGTACATGATATAGTTAAGCACAATTTCGAGTTAATTATTTCCTGATAGAATTTTAATTAAACGTACTGAACTACGAAGGAGACTTTTGCGAGCTACCAATCCACGATACAAGAAATAATCTATCATTATACAAAAATGAAGCAACATTAATTCGTTTACAATATTAATGGAATTTCATTGTGCATTACCTTTGTCCAAACCAGAACCAGCAGGTCTCATCCAGAATAGTCTGCTTCCCTTCCTGATCGTTGTTAGTGTTTGCGACAAGTAGACGGCTCTGTTCACAACGCGCACTTATATAATTGAGAGCGAAAAAGCAAGGGACAACTAAAGAAGAGGACAGAATCGAAGACAGTGCACGTGGAACGGAAATTTGTCATTTTCTGGGCGAACTCGCGACACATACGTGTTCACTGTGCGAGGTCAAACCCTAGACTGAATTTCGAAACAGACGAAAAGGTTATCGCCAACCGACGTGCTCGACTCAGGTGTATACGATTCTTCCCTCGCGGTGTGTTTATCACGATGCTGAGAACCCCTCGGTGATATTCGGAAAAATTCTTGCGCCGTGTGCTCGACGCGTGTTTACGTTTGAAACGAAATCGTTCATAGCTCGAGAAACGAAGTACAGTGGAATGTCCATTATCGGGTGTTCGGGTTGTGGAATTTTTGAATGACAGAATATTTTCATTTATGAAGTTGAAAGAGAGATTCAATCATTTAAGAAAAATGAGTGGAAACTGACAAGGGAAATTCAGCAACTGGAAAATTGAACTAAATCTGAAACATTGCAAAATGTAGCCCAAGTGCTGCCAATGACGTATGTAACTATTTTTTGATTGGACAATAAAACGGCCCGAAGGGTGAAGTTGTGGGTTTTCATATTATCGTGAATATCTGTGAAACCGTAAAAGCTATTGAAAAAAAGTTCAATTCAAAGTTTTATGGTTTTCGATATCCTGCAATATCGTGATAAAGAATTGTCGAAAATATGGTGGTGGCGATAAGTTGTGAAAAAAATAATGGTTTTCGCAAATTCTGAGAAAGAAGTCATTAACACGTTGATTGCCATTGGTGACCTCCACTTACAATTATACCTTTGCTTTAAAAAACATTGAAACATAAGTCATAAGAAACATTGAGTCATGTTCTAACCGACTCGTACATCGCACGTCTCCAGCAAGCGTGTTAATTTGTATAAAAGCGAACGCAGTGTTTTTCTTTCTAACTTTCCTTGAAAATGGTCGCACCAAAGAGCGAAACGTTCGAATTAATAACTATTAAAATTGCACAATAGCTTTTATTGATTTTTAATTGACCGAACTAGTGCGCCGACATCACTCTCGTTTATTGGAATTTTTCTATAAATACGGTCGAAATTTTAATTACTTTATTCATAAGAAACAGTCTATAATATAATAAACACCTCATGAAACTACACGTAGGTGCATACGTATATATTCTTATTTTCGACAATGCAGATTTGAACCAATATCTACCTGCAATTAAACAGAAAGCGTAGAACACTCACATGGCAATCAACGTATTAATCGCATACCTACTAACATGTTAAGCGCACACTCTCTCCAATACCTCTTCACACTACGAATCAACTTATAAGCAACAACAACAACCCAGTCGATTTCATAATTATGATCACCCAAAGAGCCAGCACCCCTTCCAGCATCGTTTTTCAGTGTCAGAAGCACAAGCTTCCACCCAGAAACTACCCAACCACCCCCGTCAAAATTTCAACGACCAGCTAATCGAGGCAAAGGCGTTGGTCGTCGGGTGGCCCTAGTTAACGCTGCCAAAAGCTTGTAAATCAGGGCCACCTGTTCGCGGACACCTGCGCGTTTCGGTCTCGCCCCTTAACCGTTTAGTTTCACCGTGGCTCGCGGTACCCCGTCGCCAATGGACGTCCACCAAGCCCCCCTGCCTCCTCGGCTGTCCTGATAATGTCGGTTAATATCATGTAAATTGTAATTAATATTCATGGGGTTAATTCGCCGCCTGCGCGCCCGACCACACCGCAAGAGCCGGGCCACGTTGAAGTTTTACCGACAATTTACGATCGGTGGGTAACATATTTTGGGACAGGGTGCAGCCACCCCATCAGATCGTCGGCCAGATATCGCTGGGTAGCTTGGCGAACGTGTTGCAAAATAAATCGCAAGGCGACCGCGGAGATTTATCGCAGAATTATGAAGAATGATCCCCGAGCGCGATAAAGGGCGAGGGCTTTTCCGCGCGGGCGATAAATCCAGCGCGGTTTCTGATATTTCGTCGAACGGTGTCGATACGGCTTCTCAACCACGGCGGTGTGTTCCACGAGGTCTTACGTGCCCCGTAGGCATTTCCTGCTTGTCGATCCGTGGCTCGATATGGGAGAAAAATGCCATGCTTTTGTGCGGTGATCGAACGGACTGCGTCCAATTTACGCGACGGGAATTTATAAGCTTCTTGGGCTTGCGACGTTTAGGGAGAGGACAGGTGTTCTTTTTTGGGATTAAGGATGACGAAGAGTTAGAATGGAGTAGAGTAACCTGGTTGAAGGTCGAGGAAGATCGATTTCTTTATTGTAACTGAATATGGAGTTAGGGAAAGGGTGCACCAGAGGGAAATATGATCAAGTTGCCAATCCCTACTTCTTTAGGGAACCCTTCGTTCAAAATACTAAAAAAAAATAGATGATTTGTATGAATTTTTATACGAAGAGGTTATAACATATCCTGAAAAATGTTTTTGGCTTTTATTAATACACTCGTTAAGGTACAAAAACAATTGTGTCCTGTTTTCGGTCTGGGTCGATATGATAAAACCTCTTCCTGTAAATAATTCATAGAAATCGCCTATTTTTCGAGTGTTTTGACCGAAGAGTTCCCTTAACCTTTAGAGGGCCGGGCTGGACACTATAGTGGCCACTTAAGAATTTGGATTCTTTGCCAGTCATTTTGGTGGTATATATGCATAAATTTTAAGTAAATAAAATTTACAATTTCAATGAAAAAATCCCTGCCCTCTAAAGGTTAAGAATAAAAAATGAATTTTCAGTCATATCTTAACCCGGCATTGGTAAGATGGGGAGATGCAACAGGAGTAGTAAAGTGAGGTCCCACAGACCCCGCAAATAATTTAGTGTATTACATAAATCCATATCTTTAATTAATATCAGATTACGTAGGGGCGTGAAATTTTACACTAAAAACGTAAATACATCACATTAAATTTTTTTACCCCAAAATAGTTAACTAATTAAACATCTTTAATTTTCAACAAAAATATACTCTTCCCAGTTTATATAATGAACAAACTGAATAACGACTCATTGCCACACATTGTTAAAAAGTAATACTCAACTTAAAATCTTTGCCAACATTACCAACCTTACCAACGCCGAGTTAAAAGTGCAAATCTACGATGAGACAAAATATCGTGTCTCACACGAGACTTTAATCTGATGAGACAATTATTTCATTATTTTGTTCTGTACTAGGTTCAGAGATACTATATTTTTAACATTGGCACATCGTAGACACAATTTTGTAGACTGACAAGTGAAGAAACAATGCTCAATGTGTGACAAATTCTTCTCCAAATATACCAAAGTGAAACACATATGTACGACTTGAAATTGTCCGTATAGGTAATGATGAAAATAGTATCATCACCTCACCAGTTCCATTTAAAATTCTAATTCCTACTACTATTAGTACTCCGCGCGACCAGACGTTCATAAAAAATTGATGTTCACTAAAAACTGCGAAGAGACATCCTAGAAAGCGACCAGCTATCAATAGCCAGACACCGGAACCGGAAGCATTTGCGCGGCTAATTAAATTATTGAAATAGAGGCGCCGATTTTGGACCCGTTACGAGGGTCTCTTGCGCAACAAATTAGTCGCGATGCCATTAATTTCTCCGCGCAGCGTATCCCGTGCTTCAGCGCCGGCGCGAAATTACTTTCTCCCCGTGTCAACGGAAAGTAATTTCGGCAATTTGTTAAACAAGAAGTTGCAATAACGTCCAATTACTCTGGCGCGGAACATATTAATGGAGTTGTTCTCCATAGCTTTCACTAGGGGAACGGAAACTTCGAAACACGAGTAAGACGGCAAGAATTATGCATTTCCGCTTTATTATATTATCTGCCTGGAACCTTGAAGAATCCCCGTGTATTTCATTCGAGCTGAGCGCGTTTCCCCGCGCAGCGGATACTCCCCATCCGCAATGAAATACGATGTTTGATATAGCCAACGACTGAACGTGCCCGCCGAGTAATTTAATTAAATAATAACAAGGGAACAAGTAGAATTTTGTGCGAGAGCACCGTTCCCGCTCGAAATTATCCTGTGTTTTTCGAGATCCGCCGCGGCAGACGGTCCCTTCGGAATATAGCGCGGTAATTTTAAGGTCTGTGGAAGTCGTGGAAACGAACGCGAAGACCGGAGAGAGTTACGTATATAAATTGAAGAATAATACAGTGTTGGTAAATTTATTCTGAGTGGATTACTTTTCATTACCTGGTTGTACACGTAATGTTATTCATTAGTTGTATCTTAGTGACTTGTGTCCCTACTATTTTCTGGCTTGAATTTAATAGTGGTAAGTTAAGAGAATGTTATATTCGGAAATTCCTCGATCATAGAATTTTTGGTGTGTCTAATCTAATACTTTATTTTATTAAAGATTATATTCAAACTTCCTGGGAACAACTGAATTTTTCCAGCATCCTCTATTAATATTCTTTTCTTCAATTTTGTACGTATGTACCTAGTTTAATTTCTTGCTTTTAATCGTAAGGAAAGCTATTTGGGAAAATTTCACTCACCATGGATCACGCGGGTCGGGCAGTGTTCTGTGAACGGAAATCAGGTCGCTGACGTACTGATTGAACGCGTTGTTCATCCATCCATCGTCGACGAGCTTTTTAATTTCTGTAGTCAAATTTGTCGGTAGAACCACAGGCCTTCCCATCTCACCGGGTGCGTTAGAGTCCTGTTCGCGTGGAGCAACAAGCACACCACCACCTGGCGAAAAAACAAATCAGAAAATGTTCCATCAAATGAGTTCCTAACCAACATTCACCAATTTCACAAAAAATCCCACAGCTTCCCCTTACTCCAGAGTCGGACGTTAAACTGAATAAAAAATTATTTAAATAGCGGATCAAATAAAAGTTACTTCAACTTTAGATTATTCCACCAATAAGTTAATTTTTTTATTCGTCGAGCGCTTCAACTTCAGCTTCGACCAGATTTTTCAACTTTAACTTTAACTTCATTCGACGTCGAATAAACAAAAGTTAAAGTTAAATATTTAAGGTGGAAAAATTTATTCGACGCAGAAGTTGAAACGCTCGATGAAAAAAAAATTAACTTTATTCGTCGAATAAACCGAGCTAAATTTATTCGACTCACGACCAGCAATTTTTTAAACATTTACTCGTTACCCAAAATTTGTATTTAACCCTTCGTGGTCACACGGGGTGTATTATACCCCAAAAGAAATTGTCGATTTGAAATGTCGCACCTTTATGTCTTCTACGGAGGATTTATCGCAAAAGAAAACAAAAAAAAATTTGAAAAATCGGTATCTCCCGCAACCATGGAAAATCGCTCAATTTCAACTAAAAATTTTATCATATGAATATTTACATTTCTAGAAACAGAATATTAGACCATGACTGTATAAGTATTACGAATGTACAATTATCACTGAAAAGTTAAAAGATTCAAAAATACAAAAATGGTAAATCAAAAAATCACGCTGGATTACTGTGAACCCCGTGTGACCAATTTGTGATTATAAGAAGGTGTGACCACGAAGGGTTAAATAAAATTTATGTCCATCTTAGCCTTACTCTTAAAAACTCCCTCCACACAGGAACTCGCAACGCCAAATAGAATCCTGAACCTCCAAATCAATGAAATCGTATCAACCTCTCATAAATAAACTAACAAAACATACACTTCACCAACCAGCAAACAAAACTTTCACTCAACCATCAACTCCCCCCCTGAAATTATCCTTTGAGCACAACTTCGCATCCGAAAGAGAAGCGAAAACATGATGCCACCCCAGAACAAACTGAGCAAGGAAGAGGAACAATGGATACACGAACGCGGCTCAATAGGGGAGGAAGGGGGCCAGGACGAGTTGAATTTTCAGAACGTTCGCGTATCCAGGGCGTGGCTGTGCCTCTTCTAAGAGCTTTCCCGCATAAACTCGACTTTTATTTTCCAGCGCCATATTGGCGGGGCATAGATAAAGCCGATGGGGTAAGTGGCAGCGCTATAGGGTACGGCCAGTTGGCTGGCTGGCTCGAGTTCGACCAGTTTTCTCGCCAGCTTCGGCTCGTCCTGAAAATAATTTTATCCCGGTCGACAAAGTTGGGCCCCGGTGTGTACGGCGCGGCAATAAAGAGGACGACAAATTGCTTTAGTGCTACGGCCGGAGCCGCTGCGAACTTAGCCGCAGTGAAACTCCCGTCGTGCATCACTCCCCCCGCTACCTCCTCTTTCAAAATTCCGGCTGCGCCTTCCTATATTCCGCCCACCCGCCCCCCTCAGAATTGCACTTTTGTCCGGCCTCGTTCTCCGAGCACCACTGCCAGAGGACTTCAGAGAGTTTCTGGATGATCCAGTGAATCGTGGGAAATGACTCGATGGGTGGGCTAGCTGTAGAATTGAGTGTAGTTTGGACGAGAGTTGTAGTCCGTTTCTAGAAGGCCCTGTGGTTGTTTGTATAGAGTACTTCAATATTAATGGTGCATTTTGAAGAGGGAAAATGAAGGGATTGAAAGGGAGGGAGGTTGTCATGGTTCTGAGGTAGATCGACTGTGGAGGAAGAATTTAAAAGGGAAAAGGAACTGACTTAAGTTTTGGGGAGACTTGGTTCCTGAAGTAATCCATTTTGCAGGGTGCATAATTCAACAGGCGTCTGCTTACGTCGGAGTTTTCCTTCACTGACCTCAACGATACAGGAAGTACAATCCGTCCTAGTTTCATGACTCATACTCTGTGTGACTTTCCTTTTTCTGCAGACCTGTACCACTATTCCAAAGAACACATTTCTCAGCACATTCAAACTCTTCTCCAGCACTCATCACTAGGGATTGCAATCCTGGTAAACTGGTTTACGGGTAAATCGCGAGAAATACTAGCAAATTTTTACCCGAGCAACAAAATAATGTAGAATCTGAGAGAGCTTTCTCCGCGGCTGGATTATTTTGTACAAAATTTAAAACGTTATTAGGAGACCAATGTTTAGACAAATTATCTTTTTGGGGTGCTTATTTGTTGAACAGTGTTGTTAAATAAAAAATATTTAATTATGTATATAAGTTAAGATTCTTTTCATTTTAATCACTTTATATTTTATGTTCAGAATAGTTTATTAATATATGTTTTTATAATGCTCGACTCGATTTAAAAAAAGAAAGTTTCTTTGTAATATGTACGCTTACATTTTCAATACCTAAAAGAATACCATAAATTACCGGTTTCGATTGAATATTTTACCGAAGTGCTGGTAATTGAAAAAGTCGGTAAATTTACAACCCCTAATCACTATCCGATTTCCCGAACCACTTTATTTCCCAATAATGATTAAAATTTCTCATAAACATCTACATACTTCTGTCCAATAAAGCGTGAGTCACAAGTGGCATAAAACAAGAGCCTCGTGAAAAGGCGTCGAGTGGAAGATTTAACAAGGTGGAGCCGCTCGCCCCCGAGCACGCCCCGTAACAAATTCCTCCGACCCCGACCAAAAATCCCTGCCCCAGCGAGGCTCCCACCCCCGTAACAACAGATTAATTACCTTGCTCGGGACCAGCCTGGACAACCTTCTGCTTGGGCTGCACGTTAAGCGGTGTCTCCTTCCTGAGCGCTGCGGCTACGGGCACGAAGCCGTTGGCCATTTGAGGCGCCGCCACGCCCGAGGGCGCAAGCCCTTGTACAGCAACGTTCGCGCGATCCTCCGTGTAAAGGAGGAAGCAGACGGTGGCCCAAACCGCCGTGGCAAGGACGGCCACCTTCAGCCACAAGGATCTCCTCCTGGGGAAACCCATTTTTGACTCTCGCCCCGTGGGATCTCGTTCACCCCAATCCCCTGCACTCCGTCACCTTCTGATCCTCCGTTTCGAGCACGGTTCGATTAACTATCGTTTTTCAGCCGGCTCGAGATATCGTGTTACCTCAGCAACATCCTCTCACTTCTTCGTCCCTCCACTCCCCTACCCGTTTGGGTTCCACCTAGTCCACGCGGTACGTAGAAAGGTCCCACCTTCCGACGATCGATTCACGTCGCGTCCTTAGGGCAACGGAGTTTTCTCACTGATCTGGTTACGACAGATTGTCGCCTGTCTCGTTATCGCCGAGCCTGGAGGATCGACAGCTAGTACAACCTAGTTGCGGTTGGATCATCGTTCAACCTTCATTTCTTCGTGATATGGCTCGCATCTGGGTGGCAGATATGTCGAATTGGTCGATGACTACGTGTCTCGAGGTTTCGGGTCTACAGCTGGTCCGAATTGGTACTAGATGATATGAGTTGATATGTTGGTTTTTTTTTTTGGTTGGCTCCTTCCAATGTCACCGCATGGTCGCACCTGGAAATATAGGAAAGTGGGAATTAATGGTGGTAATAAATCACTGGGATACGATTAAAGTGGCTATGAGATTTGTGTTGTTGACGTTTAATTAGCGGTGGATGCTGAAGCCTGGGATTTAATTAAATTATATATTATTGGTATAAAGTTATGGACAGTTGTTTTGAAAGCACGAAACAGTTATTATTGAATCGCGGGTCAAGCCGAGTTGAAATTATATAAATTAAATGTAATTGCGTACGTTCAGAGATAATTATAGATACATATGAAATTCAGTGTTCCTGGGTAGGAATCGAGTTAGCCTTGTTTCACACATCACGGCACGGCACGGCAAAACATGTGACGATCTTATAGAAATTTGCCGTCATTGCGGTCAATTGCCGTGCCGTCACGTGTGAAAGGTCTTCATATGATTTTTGTTCCTTTCGCCGTATAAACGGCGCCGTTTCCGTGCCGTGCCGTCACGTGTGAAACAAGGCTTACTGTGGTGAAACAATTGCCCGCACTTGTTAGAGATATCAAGTTGAAATGATATTAAGAAGAAAGGGAGAAGGAATGCTAAATAAAGTTAATTAAATGTACAGAGTACTCGAAAAGTCTCTGTGCATGTTAGAGAATTAAGTTCAATATCGAAATTGTAAAATAAATGGCAATTACAGGAGGACTTTTCTACGAGCAGTAGTATAGGTACGCGATAAATCAGACATTCTGAAAAAATAGAACTAGCTATCCCAGGCGAGTTAAAATGTGGCTCATAAGAAAGAGCCGCTTAGCGTGTGTACTTTACGCCTCAACTAATACAGAAATGACAATTTTTTATAAATCCAACGACTGAGAAATTATAACGCATTTTATGAATAATGAAGCACCTTCACGTACGAGTCTGAGACATCCCTAAAAATTTACCGAACACATTCGCAGGCCCGTATATAGGGGAAGATGTACCCATAAATTAACTCACGCGATGTAATTGAGTAATACATCACGGCCGGGATTTCATTAACCAAAGTAAATCATCCTAGGAAATTTCGTTTCGCGGTAGAACTTTTGATTATCCTCCGAACACAAACGTTTCGGAGTGAATCAATCTTGTTCGGTAACAAGCTCAATCAATTAACGATGCCAAAGACCGTTAGTGAATATTTAAGCAGTTGAGATTTAAACTGAAAGTTCGTCAACGCTGGAAAGAGGACCAATTTTCTACACAGCCACCGAACTATATAAGCCCGCCGGGACTTTGCTAATCAAAACGTATCGCCGCCGAAACTTTCGGATACGAAGGCACACTTATTAATGGGAGGGTCAGGTATCCACATTGGGTCGTTCATTAATAAGAGGAGAGCACGTTTGCATGTCGTATAGTCGAAGGCGAGGATAACGCGAGCGTGGTAACGCGAAGCGTGTTAATAGCGTTCCGAGCGACCGAAACGGTTACGTAAATCGCGAAAAAGCAAAAGAAGAATGAGTCGCGCGCAATCTTCGCCCGTGAGCAGGCATTAGAATGGCCGTGTTCGACATTGGAGAACAAAAGGCGCGCGCATTCAGCGTGCACCTCGAGTGCATCGCGTACCGTTATGCAGAAGAGATTACGTTGCAGTCCGCGCCGTCTGCTGCATTCCGAAAATTTTTACGCGCCTCGTGCCGCTGTAACGAACACAGCATTCCATGGAAGCATGTTTTATCATAATTGTTTATGATAAATTCTACAAAAGACCCGCTAATAATTATGGGCTGATTAATTGTTGGAAATTATTGGTCCCATCAAGTGATTCAGAATTAAAATTCTATGGATTCGTGGATTATTTGGATTCAATGGTCCCTCTGGATAACTGAATTGCCTCGAGTTGTCACTGCAGTAAATCACAAACATTACTATTACCTAAGTAATGTGGGCCATTGGGACTGATGTTACTTGCACTGTTCCCCGAAGTGGGAGTTATAGATTTATCAAGCTAGTTCTACATCTAGATTCCACTGAATCTGACAACCGTTCTACGTAATGTTGATTAATATTTACTACTTAGTTCTGTTGGTGTTGAAACCCTCCAAGGGATTGTATAATGCTAGTCAGAGGAAACTGGTAGTCATCCATTAGGTTGTACTTCAAACTGTTTTACAGTCGTGCTATGTATGCGATGTGGATTAAGTTTATGTGATAAACACTATTTACTAGTTGGGCAACTAGCTGTTGCAACAATGAATCAAGTTCTATGCACGTAATAAGCTACTACACCTGCATCGCGAATCAAGATCAGAGCCATTAATTGTCCATATAATAACATTTGCAGAAGCTTCTGTGGGCATTCGTCGTTGAGAACGGTCTAGGGACCATCCAAATTACATAAGGGTTGGGGGTGGGGAGGGGGATGAATTTCTTACGTTTTCTTACAAGGGGGAGAGGGGATAGCGTCGTACGTAATATTTGTTTACCTAATTTTTTAGAATTAAATAAACTTTTAAAAGAATTTTAATAACTGATAAAATACGGGGTAATCGTCTCCTGCTGGTTATTACAGGATCTACAGTTAATAAAAAGTGATTTTAAAAATATTCTGATGGCAAAGACATTATTTTCATGAATCTTTTATTATTTTCTCGGAACCTTTTTGAATAACTTGAAATTTTATGGATTCCAGCAAAAACGAGCACAATCTGAATGTTAATCTCAGTTCTTTGATAATCAGAGATGATAACGGTGGATATCGGACTTGGAAGTAAACTAAATGTTTAATTGTTTTTGCAGATCACCAATGGTCATTAAGGCTATACGAGTCAATTTTGAATTAAACTTTATGAAGGTATTATTGCTTGCCGCAAACGTAGAACAACAAAAAGTAATTAAAAAAACATCTGAAATTAACGTGTTCATTGCGAAACAGAAAACAAACAATTACTACACAAAATTGTTTGATAAATCCCTAGGAATAAACATGTAATGGAGTTCCTACAGCTAACTGGTTTTGACTAGGGTTGGGACAATTCAAATAATTTAATACTTATTCGAATATTTTACAAGTATTCGAATGCTACGAATAAACTTCGAATATTTGAGTATTCGAATGTTATTATTCGAATACTATTCGAATATCGCTGTATTCGAATAGAGCAGTATTCGAATACTATTCAAATACCGATATATTCGAATACTGGTGGATTCGAATAGTATGGTGCGAAGTGGGTCAAAATTAGCTTACAAGATTCCACCTGAAAATGAACCCAAAGAACTTGATTTATAATTCATACCATACTATTCGAATACATCAGTATTCGAATACTCCAATATTCAAATAGTATTCGAATACTTCAATATTCGAATACTTCAATATTCGAATACTTCAATATTCGAATACTTCAATATTCGAATACTTGGATATTCGAATTATATTCGACAAATAATTTAGCAACTGAAGTATTCGAGTACTCGAATACCAAAAAATTCGACAAATAGTCCCAGCCCTAGTTTTGACCGATTCGGATAAGGAAGGAAGAGTTGCATGAGTAGGCTGTGGATATACGTTTTATTGTGTGTCACATATTTCAACTATATCAGGGATAAAAAATCGGATGTGAAGATTTCCTTTTATATTTTGATATTTCACCAACTTTCTAAGCTTTTCTACCCACTGTGCGGCGTTGGAGGAAATGGTAACGCGGCTGGCGAGTACCCAGAGGACACGCAGATCTTAGGTTCGAGTCCCATCGTCCGAGGCTCTCTTTTTCCCCTACACTTCGAAACACCCCCTCAAACTAACTATCAAAATTCACTCAAAGATTAGCCAATCAATTGCAATAAAGAACCAAGTAAACATTCAAGTTGTACATCCCTGCCTCCCCTCCGTAGACAAAACATTTCATCCCCACCCTACAAACCCAGCTCACTCTACATCCCACAATGTCCTAGCGACACTAACCCACCAATTAACTATCTCCTCGTCAAGACAACTCGCTCCACCACTCCCGTACCTCATTAACCAGCCGACACAGAAATTCATGCGACCAAAGCTCAACGGCAGATCCTCCGAAACCAAAACCTCATAATATCCGTCGGCCAGCAGTGGCTGCATAGAAGTTTCCATCCGAATTCCCCGGAGGAATCTCCTAGCAGCAACGTTCCGCTTAAATTAAACGCTCGTCGGCAACGTGAAAGAAACGTCGGCCGCGGAAGCGTTCCAGGGCCGAGGCCGAGTGGCTGTCGCGGGCATTATCCGTTGAAGTTTAATCTGGCGCACGTCATAGCCGCGCGTGGCATGCGAAAACGGCAGATGCCGCGACTTATTGCCACGAGCTGATCCACAATAGCCGCTTTAGTGTACTGACGGAAGTTTCCCCTGGACGACGCTGTCCGTTCGTCCCGCGGAAGCATCGCCGTCCGAGTTGCATAATAAATTCGTATCGGTGGCTCAGGGGCGGGCTGCGCGACATTCAGCGCGGCGTCCGAGCGGGTGTTCATAGTGGTGAACAGTGCACGAGCCACCCTTCCCTCGGGCGATTTCGCCTTGACGGAACGCGAACTGTTCCGTTCGCGTGGCTCGTTAGTCGACCGGGCCCCGGGTACCATCCGTGTCTGGCGGCATCGACGCTCAGATTAAATTCTGCTCCACAGAGCCGCAGAGAGACGGGCAATTTTCACGCGTTTCAATTAAACATTTCGCAACAGGGTTACGCGCCGCGAGCGGCCTCATACACGCGTACCGGCGCGGCCTTGCGCGGGGTTAACGAGATTGTTAAAGTTTCAAGCGTGCAACTCGGCTGACACTTTGCTGCACGCAGCCGACCCGCGGATGTCTGCTTGTGGGATAAGGGTGGGATTGGCTATGGTTCAAATGGCTGGAAGAATTTAGGATCGTCTGGAATAGCATTTGAATCTCTGGAATCTGTGAAGACTTTATGGGTTTTAGAGGGTTTGGTGAGGTTTCTGTTCCTGAGTTGATGTGTGATCTGGTGATAGAAAGGTAAAGAGGGGCAGCTCGGGCATTCTATGGACGTCTTGCGATTTACATATTCGATGTAAGAGACGGATTTGGAATTATTGATGAATATAGCGATGAAGATTAATTTAGAAATTCTTGTATAATTTAGTCTCATAATATTTGAATGGTATAATTAAAGAATATTATTTCATTTGTTGTCTTTAACCATTGTTTAGTAACTATGTACGTATTCACTTACGCGTTTACTTTGTTAAAACAACTTTTTGTTGTGGGCTTATAAAAATAAATGTTGATTCTAATGTGTATATTGAAGATTTATTTGTTTTTAATTCATTACCCCCCCCCCCCCCCAAACGGTAATCTCCATACGTGGGGTTAATTAATTATGTTCCACAAACCCGGTCATCCTACAACTTTTATACATGATAGTTAGATAATACAGTATTTTACCTGTTGTTTGGAAAAACCACCCACAAAGCATAAATTATTTATGTTCTGCCCGTAATAATTGATATTTAATTCGGAAAAAATTATATCAAGTACAGCTAATATCTAGCTACTTTTCCTCCTTTGTTTCATTCATTTATCTTAAGTAATAACCGAGAGAAAAATATAAAATTGAGGGCTTTTACCGCCGTATTATCCTTAAACGAGAGGGTAGAGACCTGAAACTTCACAGAATGGTGGTTCAGGTGAGGAGCATTGTTTAGCAAACAATAACAACAAAATTTTTCGCGGGGGCCGTTTGCTCGCGCTTACCTTGCCGGACTCTTTGTGTAATTAGACACGAGTGCTCTGAGATTGTTGTTGATAGTATTAGATTCACTACATTCTAATTGCAAGTAATCTTACTGAATAGTATTTACATTCATAATTAGGTACTCAAACTGGGGGAATATTGGCAAGTTTTTAAAAAATTTTGTTACCTATATAATATAAAAATTAACATTTTTAAATTTGCTTTAGGCAAAAGCGTTCGGAGACTTTTTTCAGAGACTGTGGGGGGGGGGGGGGGGCGCAACTTTGGGATGAGAGTAAAGAAAAATATACCCCTTTTGTTTTTTCCAACCGATTTTGTAGTGCCAATTTAATGAAAATTTTAAAACCGAAATTTAAAAATATTCCCCTTTTAAGATAACCTTAATAAAGATCAGTTTTGAAAAATAAGCGATTTTTTTCTGAAACTTTTACACCCCCGTCCGGACGCCCATGACTTCAGGTATCCTATCGTAACATCACATCGTTTGTGATTGTACTAAAAATTCGAAAATACATCAAATTGTTATCCTTTTCCCTCTTTAATACACGTTAAGTAACTACCAATGTTATCCCGCACTGCCAATCGTTCCCCAGTTTACGGCACTCAAAGAGCGTATCTAATAAAGAAGTCAAACGGCTGCTTTTGATGTCCCACAGGCCACTTAAATTCAACACTTTAAAACTCTGAAGCCCCCTTACTTTACAACGTAGAATTCAGAATCATCGATGTTCCTCGCGAGAAATCAAGATGCCACCTATCAACCTACCCTCCACACGAGCGTTCTCTACAATTCACTCGAAGCGCCCCTCAAAACTCCAATCCCACGCATCCCACATAAAATTGCTAAGCTCAAAGCGCTCCTCCATCTTAATTCAAAACGTTGCCCGGCGAGTTTCCCGCGTTCAGAGTCAAATCCGCACGATCAATGGCCTCCTCTCGCGTCGATGCGACTCGTGCACCGAACTATCTCGTCGACACGGTCGAAGGATTAAATCGTCGCGGATTCGCGGAGCTCCAGAAGCGCTTTACAATACGGCTCGCATCAGCGTGCGTCATCCGCGTCGTTCCAGCGAGAGCAATTTCGGCGGGGCAATCGCCTACTTCCCGCTGGCTGGTTTCAAATGCGCGTAACGCGCGGTTACGCAGCCGCCGGGCGGCCGTATCGCGGCAAGAATCGGAATTGTTCGCGATAAGTAGGTGTATACAATGCTCGTTGGCGGTTTTATGCGTCGTCCAGAGCGGGGAGGGAGAGAAGTTTCGCAGCGCACGCAATCTCGGAAATTGTCTAAAGTTGTCGTCTGCCGTATCAGAGAATCGAGGGCTGCATTCGGAATGGCACCGCGACGCGGGTGAGGGGCCACGGGGGAGGGGAGGATGAAAGAGGAACCCACGGTCGTACTCGGCTATCCTGAAAGATTCTCAATGCGAAAAGCTCCGCGAAAGCTCGCTCGAGTACGAGATACTCGAGCGCTGCGACTGTGTATGCGTGCGCACGATCGCGTTCCCTCGACTGCGATTCCACCGGAGCCGACGGATTTGCGAAATGCCGATGGCCAAGTCCCCCCCCCCCCCCTTCCCTACCGCCCCATAGACATTGATGACCGAGGGAAGAGCCCTGGGAATTTGAATATTTCCTTGTAGGGCCTGTGGCGTGATGATACTCGTTGGAAATTGAAAACGCACTCAACGGCAGAAATAACTGGGTACGTTACAGGTGTGGGTAGGTAGAATGTTGGGCTATGTGCGTATGAAGTGGTCGTGGAGATTCTTAAATTGTCAGAAACTACTGTGTCGTTGATGGTATCGTGAAATAGTAATGGTGATCTTACAAGGAAGGCTATGGGACCGTCCGCTCCCGATTGTGATGAAACTTTGCATATGTGTAGAACAGTAAGAGACACGTGTTTTTTTATCGGCGGATATTCAACTTTAAGGGGCGAATTCACCCTCTGAAGATTGACACCCTCGAAACTATCTCGGAAATTATTGGAGATAAAAATATTCTTCAAATTACAAAGTTGTCTGGTTTTTTTATGTACAATACTTCAGCGGTAATGATTTTATAAAAATTGTAAAACTGTTGAAGGTAGTTTCGAGGGTGTCAAGCTTCAGAGGGTGATTTCACCCCTTAAAGTTGAATATCCGCCGATAAAATAAACACGTGTCTCTTACCTTTCACTGTTCTACACATGTGCAAAGTTTCATCACAATTGGGAGCGGACGGTCAAATAGCCTTCCTTGTTAGTAGAAATATTTTTAACACGTCCGCGTGAAATACTATACTGTGGAGAGATAAATTTACCCTGTTCCATCAATGGAACAAATAGGTCCCTGTTTTCGTTGTGTAGCAGGGTCTGTTTGAAGAATATTTTCGATAGTAGCTTATCGTGAGAACAGATGTAAATAAGTAACTGTCTACTGAAAGGAAAGGTACTGAAACTCTACATGTTTAACTCTACAATGTGACCACTTATTATTCCGCACAGCTTGGGTCTAAAATGACCCAGGGACCATCATTTGAGGGCGAAAGAGTACAACAGATGCTTCCCCACTTGAGGCGAATTTGCACGGTTCATTTTGGTTGAAGAATGCGGTTGGATTTAACGAAATTGAAAAGGAAATGAACAGTGCGAATTACCATTTAATCAATGTATTCAACCAAATTGAAGATTGAAAGAAGGTGACAGTGTTTCTACTTTTGATGAATGTGGTGTTCATTCGGGATGAATCATCCAATTTGAATACGTGTAAACACGCAACTGAAATAAAACATTGAAATGTTTTATTTCAGTTGCGTTGATGTATTACTTAAAAACAGAGTTTGCTGTTTTCTGCCAGAAAGTTGTGTGTAAAGGCCATAAGAATATTATAAAAAATTTCTACCTAGCACCTCTCGATTTTATAATAATGTATAATTGGAGAGACGAGCGAAGTCCATTAATTCTCGATTCGTTAAAAAACCATGAAGGTATTATACTAATAATGCTTAAAAATTATTTCCACACCAACACGTACAATTTGCTGCGAGGCCACTTTTAACCCTTAGTATCATGATTTTTTTAATTTACCCAGAAAAAATTCTCATCGTTGCATTTTTGCCCACACTTCATCGTAAAAATAAGCAAAAAATTGTTAGTATAACAGTTTTTTATATAAATGAAAAAATGTGGATATAGTACCACTGTTGAACCATGCATAAAGGTACCTATGTATTATAATGTTAAGCCAATGCTCATTTCTGCAGAATATTACACTAGTGTTACATACATTATTATGTTCGACATCAAATTTAATCAAAAAGAGAAATCGAAATAATTGAGAGACCAAATTAGTATATACTTGGTACTTTCAGGGGTCCTGGCGAAATGAAGAGGTGTAATCAACAATACGAGACAGTGTATCACAGTAGAATTTCTACGAATGTATTTCTGCCCTATGGACACTTGTTACATGTGGTAATAGTAAAATAACGCTTTAAAGTTTATGAAAAAGTCCCCAAATGGCGCGGTCGATTTTTTTCAATTCCTGTAACACGGGTGTTACACTATGATACTAAGGGTTAAATGAACCAGTCATTTTATCGAAACGTGCAAAAATTCCACCTTTCAATTTTGTCGAATCGACATCATTGTTCGACCAAAGTGAACCGCGCGAATTCGCCTTTACGTCCTTTGTCTGAAACCCTACAATGTACCACGAGATTCGACGGACGATTATAAGCGACGTGCTCGCGCCAGTCAAAGAAAACAATTTCTATCTTGTTACACCCGCGAGGATTTTCCCAACTCGTCGCAGTAAACTCTGTCGTGGTTAGTGTCGCCGATAGTAACGACCACTAAAAACCGACCGAACCACTTCGCCACGTACGGTTCTGGCAGTCGTTCCTCCGTTTCTTCGACACACAGACCTCGCAGACGCTCTCCTCCTAACACGTGCGGCTACTCGAGACACCAGTTCCGTCCACTTTCCGGAAAATGGAGGTCCCCCAATCGCGGGGGCAGGAGCGAAGCGGCCGGCTGCAGGCTCGCAACGAGAAATCGCCCGCCTCGATTGTTAGAAATGTAATAATCCCGCGACAGAGTGCAATCACTTGCACTTCGATCGACGAGCATTGTGGGGCTGGCCACTCTCTATATATATCGGATACTTGGGAACTTCTTTATAAATTGAGTTTGATTCGACCATCTAAGTGGAACAGGTAAACGCGTCTGTCGTGTCGGACGATGATAAAGCGAAGTTTCCGCTGCCGGTGCGTTTCGTTGTGGAGTTGCTGTAGAATTGATTTAGGCTTGCAGGATTTCTTTGTATTTAGGCGGTATCGCGTGTACTTTACTTTAACTGTGTGCACGTAACTTTAGTTATTTTTATCTGTAGTAGTTTCAGTCTTGGTTTTTAGTTACAGGTAGGTACTTAATTGTTAGACTTATCAACAGTATTCCTACGGCAGCCTCGCATTTAGTCTACAGAGTCTAGAACAGTGTTTCCCAACCTTTTTTCAGTCGCGATTCCCTTTTATAATTGTACTCAAATTACCTGCGACGCCTCCTCCCCCCCCCCCCCATATAAAATAAAGAAAACACGTTAAATATAAGTATTACAGAATACAATGCTGACTTAATATTATTTAATTATCTTAATACATATATTAAGTAGACTTAAAGATATTTAATATATTAAATATACTTAAAGATTTTAATATATTAAATATACTTAAAGATTTTAATATATTAAATATACTTAAAGATTTTAATATATTAAATATACTTAAAGATTTTAATATAGTTAATTATCTTATTTAGTGTAATGGGTGTGCTTGCATCTGGGTCACCAGCTTTTCTTTTTTTCATAAATGAAAAATCAGTGTTACATCATTAATAGTATATGGCAATGTAACCATGGTTGGGAAAACCACAGGTTGGGAATCACTGTTCTAGATTTACTTTTATTATTACTCATCCATATGTATTATTTCATTTATTTTCTATGCGTAACAAAGTCGTAATAATAATAATAATAATAATAATAATAATAATAATAATTGTGTGGTGATTCATTTGGGGGTGGTTTGGGGAATATAAGTGAATTGGTTTTAGTAGAATAACGCTGAATATATTGTTTAAACCAGTGAAATGTAAAGTGAAGTTTGTACTTTGGTTATTCCCGAGCGGATTTCGAAGCACGTAGTTGTTGTACAATAGTTTATTTAATGTGACGTGATATGCTGGATGATTATGTTATTTGATTAAAGTTAATCGAGTGTAGAGGGCATGCTTGCTGTATGTATCGTGTTTGTCAAACTATTTCGCACATTGGTTACGATATTGCATTAAAATGGTCAATTACACTCGCACCTCTAGGTATGTTTGGAACCCTATTTTAGGATAGTCGTCCTGGAATTCACATCTAAAACTTGATTACCATATTAAACCATTTTGACAACTCCCCAGAACAGATTGTTAGATATCCGCCTTCGACTGCTTCACTTTTGGAGGCTTTAGAGAACCAAAAGGAGAGAAATACGTGTTTTTTATTTTAGGGGCTGAAATCAACCCTCACAGTCAAGAAGAATAGTTATAAACGTGACTGACGACAAGAACATCATCCATACAGCAAGTTATGAGGAAAATGAAATTTATATCAATTTTTATTCCATACAATGTTACAATATTTTTTAAACTAACAATAAGAAATTTTCTTTCTATTCTGCACCAATCTGTATCCATCATCCACAAATCATCCCCCCTCCCCATCGAATGCAAAATTTCCAGTATTTAACTTACATCATTGCATGCACCTACTTTCGTTTACAATAATCATAATTCGGTGAAGCGATAGAAATCAATGTCGCTAATTGCGTATCGTTCGGAACAGTGTTGTCCAGCTGGTTCCCCCCGTGAATGGCCACGGTCTAGCGTGGCGGAAGAAAGGATTTTCGCCAGTGAATTTCCGCGGCATCCACCGTGAGATTACTTTTCTCCAAAGTTTTTTTTCCCCCTTCTTTTCTTTTACAGCCGGTCCCTTCCGTGTTGCGCGAAGTTACGTTGCACTGCCACGCCCGGGATAACATCTCGGTCGCGTGTCCCCGTTTATTTGGGTTGCCCTCTATTTTCACCGAGCGGATTTCCACCCTTGTTAAACCTCCACCGTAATGGACAGACACTTCGTGGCCCGAGAAGTTTCGTTTTCGAACCCAC
Source organism: Andrena minutula (assembly GCA_929113495.1). NCBI lineage: Eukaryota > Metazoa > Arthropoda > Insecta > Hymenoptera > Andrenidae > Andrena > Andrena minutula. Next base: position 21,750,387 of record OV815994.1, read on the forward strand.
CCACGGCGCCGTTCCTCCTCGACGAACTTTACGGCGCGTTCGTGCGAGATTTTTATCAATATTCCAGGGATTACTATTTTCAATTACTTCACAGCTGCTGATGTATAGAATTTGAAGTGAAGCTTATACAGAACCCTCTATTTTCTAACTGAGATTGCCTCGCGAAAGTACGGTAGTTCCGCGAGAAGCTCTCGCCAGGATTGAAAATTTTAAACGAAAGAACCGGCTGAATTAAAAATTTCAGCGGGAAGTTTAAAATTATTTTCTAGTGAATGCGTGAATGGAAACCCACGGTGCTTTCAAAAATCTGGTATGAAATTTGAAAGAAGGAGAAAGATGAGGGGCCATTTTATTTCCTACTTCCCTTTAATTATGGCCATCGAAAAACTAATTTACTTATAAAAATAAATGGACATAGCAGTAATGGTTTCAATTGGTTACTCTACGTCACAAAATTTGCATAGACAATTCTTTCTCGAAATAAATATTCGTGGGCCCAATTGAAACTTTTCAAACTCAAAATCCAGGAAGTTGGAAAACCGGAACTCGCGTGTGGAGATAGCAACAACAAAAGTGAAGGATCTAAGCAGATGGAAAGCGGGAAAAAACGTGTCGCAGTCCGAGCCCAAGAAAATAAGCCGACTGGGTTTGCCTATGGCCATAAAGAGAAAAAAGAAAATCGAGGATTTCGAATCTGCATGAGAGCTCGACGCCGCTGCGAAAGAGATTGAAACAACAATCGGAGGAGGTCGCCGCGAACTACGAATGAAAGTAAATCGAGACTTTCCTTTTCCCTTGCTTCCTTTTCTTTATTCCTCACTCGAGCCTTAAGCTTCCCCTTTGTAACTCTGCTTCTCTCATCCCCTCCAAGCTTCCTTCGCCAAATTCCAGTGAAGTTCGCGAAAGAAAGGTTAGGGGAGAGTCGTGCAGTACCGACCAGCTTACAGTACCGACCAAAGCTAGTTCTCGCTTCTTCAACCAGATATTAACACTTTATTTGAATTAACCAATGGAAATCACAATTCTCTATAACCTATTTCGGGGCCATATTGTTTACTCCATTGCTCTCGATGTTCTACGGCATTAAACGCATACGTTGATATTGAGTGGGTTAAAAGTTATTTTTTAAAGCTAATATTTTGTTTCTCGTGTAAGTAAATGATTTTGTTCTATTATGTATACTATCTCTAGTCCATTAAGTTTAATAAAACGTCCTGATTTTGCAATATTTTTTCTACATAATATACCATGATCTAAAATGTTGCCCCGTGTTTGTCGTACAGTACCGACCATCCAACTGTCGTGCAGTACCGACCAACAGACTCTGTCAACCAGTAGAGAACAAAATTTTCTTATCTGTGCATTCAATCTGTTAGCAACTCAGATTAGTTTATAAGATGTTCATTTAGCCTTCCTACTACCTTTTCCCATAGAAAAATAAAGTAAATATGGATAGGTATCATAACCTAACAAACAGGAAGCTAAGATTTAATGAAGAAGTTATCCAGTGTGTTATTTGCAAGCGAAGTTGGGTATTAACTAAATAAAAAATTATGTAAATAAGGATCAAATAAAAGTTACTTTAACTTTAGATTATTCGACGAACAAAGTTAATTTTTTTATTCGATGAGAATTTATTTGAAGAATAAAGTTAATTTTTTTATTCGTTATTCGAAATTTTATTTAAATAAAAATTTTGCCCATCTCTGTTTGCAAGGAATCATTTGACAAGGATTGGGTGCAGTGTACCGTATGTGACGGTTGGGCACACGTCGAATACACAGATCAGGAGAATATGTATTAATTATCTGACTTGCGAGTTTGTACAAATAAAATTTGAAAAGAATCTTGTATTGTACTAGTTAAATGTCTTTATTAACATTGTTAATCATTTAGACCTAAAAATCTACTAATTTAATAGTTGGTCGGTACTGGACGACAATTTTTCGTTTCCTAGAAATTACAACTTTTTTCCTTTTGCGAATTATCAATTCTTATTATTAAACTTCACAAAAATAGTTTCCCTCCTCATACTAAGTTCTATCTATACTACAAATACGTTTTTGAATTGTTGATTTTCATCGACTCTATCCCAAGATATAACAAAAAAACTTAGAGCGGTCGGTACTGCACGACTCTCCCCTAATATTGTTCTTTTGTACGCGTCGACCGTGCTCGAGCTCTTTTCGTTGTACTTCTTCACGGATTGAAACTATAGAGTTGATGAGTATAAATATTTTTCTGCGGAAGAAAACGGCCAGTGGGTCGTTGAAAAGTGTCTGGTTATGTATTATTAGCCTTCTGTTCGATGGAGTTCGACGTGTCCTGCGTGGTCATTTTTGTTGGTTCTAGGATCAATGAATTCTATAGAAAATATTTATCTAAGTATGGGTTAAAGAGAATTGGGGAATCTGATTTGGCTTTTGAACTGTACCTGCATTTGCAAATCTGGAAATCTGGAAACAAGATTCTACTCGTATGATTTCATGAATGTCTTATTATTACAAACATACATGTGCTATAATAAATATTCTAATATATTATATGTAGCCATTCATTGCTATCACAAACAACATTATTCAACTGTGTGTAATAATTGGAAGTAATGGAATAGTTTCGAAGTATTTATTCTGAGGAAACTCAATGTAGATTTTGAAAGATTATGTAATTCGATAGCAATTCCTGTATAAATATTAAATATTATACATGTAAAATATTAGCTATGGATAATAAATATAAACAATACCAGTATAAATATGAAGTATCTACTCTATTATTTGTCCCACTTACGATATTTTAGTATATTTAATATTTAAATATGTACTTCATGCATACAAATTTATATTGATCATCAAAAGAATTTTCTTCAGAAACGATTTTAGAATCATACCCCTTGCGGAACGAGCGATTGAACTTGGAAAAGAATTCTTGTAAATCCTTCGACCCGTATTTCACTCAGACATGATTCATTGCTCGCGCGAGAGCACACAGTGCGTTAAATTTCACATTGAAAGCAGGACCCTTCATTAATGAAGAATTATTGCGCGCCGTTAATTGCTATCGAAGTATGTCGAACGTGGGAACTTGGGTATCATGGGATTCTACGAAAACGGAAATAAAATCGTCCACCTGTTACCAAATACGTTTAGACCCTGTTGAACTAATTTCGTTGAATGTTCAGCATATAAAAACGCAGGCGTTTTAATTAAAATTTCCATTAACACACAATACACGGAGTCAAAGGAATTAAGAATATTCATTATTTGTCACTGCGAACTCTTAATTACTGAATTCCATGAAAATTAACATTGTCTTTGATGTACAATACTGTCCAATTGTTATTCACAATTTGTGTAACGCAGAATTAATTAAGAAAAATGAAATTACTTCACTCGAGGTAATTACGCGAGACCAGAAACTCTAATACGAGCCTGTACGCGAATACTTCCAAATAAATTGTGGCAAAAAGATAGCGCAAACGGGTTAAGCAAGTTTTGCATGTTGCAATTTATTCACGACACGGCAACTTTATTCGAACGATATGTAAATGATAATATATTTCATTCTCCCTGCTCTCTGAATAGATTTCGTGCCATTCTCGTTTACTTTGCATCAAACGAATTCAATGCACGTCAACCAATAATAGCTGAAACAATTTAGTTAATATAGTTAGCTAAAATGAAACAATATAATCATTCCTCCCATTTAATCATTTTGTGGAATCAGCAACTTCGTTATCCAAATTAAATTCGTCCCCCGCTATAATAAACGATCACAGAATTTTGATGAAGCCTCATTCGATTTAGTTTGAATTAACGTAACCAGATGAAATTTTATCCGACGTATTATTAAATGATTGGAAAATGTTGTTTACCATAGGGAACACAAGGTGGAATTGTGGAACTGAGGCAAAGTAAATTTGGGCATTCTGTAAATGGTCTCAAACGAGTCTCTTTGAGTGCGAAACGATATTTACGCTCACAGCTGTAATCGTATTGAATTTTTAATTTATATTGCTAAATTAAAGCAGCGCACTTTTCTCCAGCAACGTTCTACGATAACTTCGTATTATCAAGAGTTAAAAAAAGAGCGATCATTTAATCAACTTCGCGATGTCAGTGAGATTTTGCTTTGCGTTCTGAAATCACACGCGAGCTTTACCTCAGCAAGGGGTATGGACGGAACGCCTGTAATTCGCAATACGAAATAAATTACACAGAGGGTGCTTTCCCTTTCGACCATTTACCAATATCGAATTCGCTTTTTTGCGTAACCAGATCGCTGTTACTGCCTTCAGAATAGTAATCGAATTAATTAATTATTGGGGTTAATATAATACCTTATGTGGACAATAATTGTTTGTAATAAATTATTCTTCCCGCGTTATACAAATAATTCTAAAAAATCGAGTCTAAAAAATCGAGTCTAAAATCGAGTCTAAAAAATCTAGAACCCTACTACTTGTCTATGACTGTGTGAACAGTACAGTAAAGATAATAAATAATGAGATAAGGAAAACGATTTACAAATGTGAACAGATGTTTAAAAATATGAACAGCACAAAGACACCATAATGCAACAGAAACGATCTAAATTCCACAATCTGTGTCACACAAACGAGGTTTTTAATCTTCTCTGAGCTCGAATTAAATAAAAACAACATGTGCTATCAATAAATTAAAATTCCTCAAATGCTAAACTTAACATACCTGCCACCAATTTTCCTTCTCGAGTTCACAATCTTACAACCTCTCCATCTGGTCACAAAGTAACACGTCTTCGCAACCACCACGTCAACTTTCACCCACCCAAGTTCACCCCTCCTTTAATTACCCTCGTCTCGTCGGCGGAAGCGTACTCGTATCATCACGTTAATGACAAAACGATTTCGTCTGTGTGCATTAAGATAGGTAAGAGTAACAAACTCGACTGGCAGTTCGCGTTTACTGCTCGCGGAAACGTTTCTGCGTGACCGAAGAGGAGGAACAACCCCCTATCTGGACCAGTCGCCAGTACCGGAACGGTTTTACGGTAATCCCCGGGAAATGTGGACATTAAACGCCCTCTCAGCGAGTGAAGAACGGCGGCTCATATACCGACGGGCAATAAAGAGTTAACACGGTAACCGCTAATGGAATAATGGACACTCCAAGCGTGCAGACAGCGGCTGGACCATCGCCAAATACGTACTCTCCTTCCAGAATATCGGTCTGCCCGCTTCCACCTTCCTTTTTACCTCTTCCCCTAATTTGGCTTACACCCTACCATCCTCATAGATTTTCATTTACAAATAGCGAACGGCGGGTACGCCCATGTCTCATACATGTATACTTCGTATTAATTATAATATTATTACAAGGCAAAGGTTATCGTGTACCTACTTCATACCACCGCAAATTTTCTTCAGGCCCTGATGATGTCTAAGTGGTAGCAAACTGCGTGTATATGTGTGACTTTACGAGAATTTTGTGGGGAATTTGTTTAATGGCGGATGCTTTATTTTAGATGTTTAGTGAAACTGTGAATTCAATGAAAGTGGACTTCTTGTGATAAGGTTACACTGTGAAATAACGTAGGTAATCTACATTGGTGTTCTTGAACCGGTTTTAATTTTTTTAACTGCGGCGCACTACATTGAAAAATTTGAAAAATTTAGGACAATGGTAGCGATGATGTTTTACTGACAGTAAAAATATAATTACAGTTCTGCATCTGCTGCGATACACAATCGGTATTTTTTAGCATTTTTTATTTCTCGCAGCTTAGATTTTCAATTTAAAAAACTGAAATGATTCTCTAATATGTGCTTTGGTAATAGAAATGTCTCTGATTTTTTTTAAAATTTTTATATACTAGTATAAGAGAAATTCGGCAGAAACCTTATTTTCTATTTTTGACCTTTACTACCCCCGAGTCGAAATATAAAGTTGAAACGTGCCACAAATGGTTCTTTTTTATAAACTTTCAAATAACTCATCGTGAGTTGAATTCGATTTAGTATTCGCGAAAAATTTCACCGAAAAAAAATCCAATCAAATTAAATTGTCATTTTATAACGTGAGGTTTAATAAATAAAATACTATCTACATTGATTTTTATTTCTGTGGTATCCAACAGCCAGTCCGCAAAATATTTCTCCTATTTTCGCCGGTCCGAAGGTGTAAAAATGTTGAAGAACACTGATCTAGATCGCGTGATAATATTTATACGAAGAACAGCGACGACAAAGTCGCTTTAATATATTAATGAGACAACTGGTAAATTGAATTTCTAAAATACCGTCGACATAGAAAATTAATAGCTCCTGGAATATTTTATTAAAGTGTCGAGGTGTTAAGAATATGTACTTTCAACTTTCGTATCACTTCTTCATTTATAAGAATTAAATTTCTAAAACGGACTCCAAGTGCCATGCAGAATTATATTTCAAGCTTTTAGTGTCTTAATAATTTAATGAGGGTGAAGGTGCACTCTACCTCAAGATTAATAATAAATTATTCATCACAAGTTACTGCACAGTTCCCAAAATTCTCTATAAACCTCGCGACGATTCGTCAAGCGGGAAAATCGAGCGTGCCTGATTCCATGACAAACATTTGGAAGATCAAACTGCTCGTGTGCAAACCAACGTAGAAATTCGAGCCAAAATCTACGTGCGTGAGGAGTCACGTGCCAGAAGCTGGGTCAGGGGTCACGGGGCCACTGTGACCCCCTCGACAAGAAGTCGTTACGTGACTTGAGAACCTTAACACCCCGTTGTCAACACGTTCCCCTCGTTTCGTTCCGATCCGGGGAGATTCAGCTTCTAATCGGACACCAGATTTTTTCAGACAAAAATGGACAATTACTAGGTATTTTCCTGATTTAGTTGTTTCAAATTATACCCTTGCCTTTATATTTTTATATTCAGTCTTATTCCAACCAACTCGCGTGTCACAAGTATAACGAGTACACAGTGTCTAAATTCGAACAGCATAAGCAGTATTTTATAATTTTTCGTAACTTTCCTGAAGAAGATCTGAATTAAGATCGAAACGTCGAAAGCTTTTATAAATTTATTGCTAAATAGCTTGTTTGTTTATTGTTTTAAAATTGACCGAACCTGTGCGCCGAAAACAGATTGATTAATTTATATTTTTATTTCACTCAAGAAGGTGGAGCTCCAACTATATGGAATCAATTGAGGTAATGCATCCCCTGAAATGTGTAGAGAGTTATGATTTTAAACGTTCTGCATTCGTAATCCTAAATTGTGTTTGTACTACTGAAACTATGTATACTTAAGGTATCTAAAGTTACTGGTCCTGTACAACTTGCAAATCTGCTTTAAAATAATTTAAAAAAAACATCATGTCACTTAAATATCCAATAAAAAGTCCTGCAAGTTCCAAAAAGATTCATTAAATAATTTGCTTTTAATAAATGTCCAAAGATACTTTTAATTTTTAGACAATTACCCTGTTGTGTATACTTTGATTTTCAGATTCGATTTAGTTTCATTCTTCTGTCAACTTCATCCCACAGGAACACAATAGTATTAAGCTTCAGCGATGCCCAGAAGAAAAACAATCTCTCTCCACCCACTAACATTTCTACCCGAGTTCCCCAAAATTCCTCGATGCCCTCCATCCAAACAAACTCCGGGACCTCCAATCAACCCTAAACTCACAAGCTCACCTTTCCAATGCCCACACACATTCACCCGTCGAAATCGAACGTCACCGTTTCCCACCAACCCCTTTCCAACAGCAGAAGTTTCGCCTGAAAAAATAAGTTGCAGCGTAGGACGAAGTACACAAAGCAAAGCCGAGGCACACGGAGAGAACTAAAGTCAACGCCATGCCGGGGAACTGGGAGATGGGTTGGTGGCTTCGTAACTATTGGGCCCCTGGTGGCTGAAATTCGCGATCGTCCGTGGTTCGAGGGGGTGCGACCGCGACGACACGGCGCGGATAATCAAATTTTCGCCTGTGGGACGATTCGTGCTCGATTTCACGGGCCGTCGACACCGTGAACCCGAGGCACGGCTTGACTCGCGCCGGGAGACGGCGACGCCCGCCTCCTCGAGGAGCCAGCGGCCCGGCGCTAATGAATTTTCCTCGAATTAACGCCGACGTACCGTGAACCGAGCGGCAAAGGAAACGGTGCCGGTGAAACGAGCCTTCGCGGATGCAATTCCGCCGTCCCAAAGGATGCGCCCCGTGCATCGGCCCCGCGCAATTAACGGCTACTGCAGCTGCGATATATTGGCAACGATAATGACGCCAAGCACGCGTTCACAGTCACCAAACTGAGTTGGCGGATGGAGACCGCCATAACTGGACGACGAAATTACTGAATCGCGGGGTGGAGTGGCCTGGTGGAGGCTGATGAGTCGCTTTACGAGTCGCAGGCAATAGTACTTTGGATTGTTATTGGTGTCCCTTTTGTTCGGACGGGTCACATGAAACGTTACGATTTGGTTCTGAAGGGTTGTTTAAGTGCGGACGTATTTCTTGTTCTGGATCTGTCGTGGGTTCTTTTTTAGTATTAGGTTGGCGCTACAGATGTTTCGCTTTATTCAACGCAAGTCTTTATAAAAAATAAAAGTATATTATATGTGTCTTTAATCACAGTATTTTCCTTGGCTATCTACGAGTTTTTGCCAATTTTCTGGTAAAAATAGAAGAAGGTAGGGGAGACCGGGGCAATTTGTACACGGGCAGGTTGATAAAGAGAAATTATCTCGACACTGTGTATGTACATATAGCTCCATTTGAGTTTATTATTGAAGTTTATTATTCAAATTTTTACTACGATAGAGCGTGCTTCTGTATACATTGACATTAGCAAGTTTTTTAATTTTTTCGTTTTTATAGAGAAAAAGTAAATATTCATTTTTCCATTACTGAAAGATGTACGAACTTGCATCGGTCTCCCCTAAATTCAGCACACTTAACATTATCTAATAGTGGGCGAATGAAATTTTCCACTAATCTAATATGTCGATGGGTGTTTTGGTTTATGAATAGGATTATTGAATTTGTTTGTTTGATAGTGGATGTTGATTTTAAGTTCATGGATAAGATTAGGCACACTTGATTCATAGTTAGATTTTCAAGTGTTTCAGGTTCGATGCATTGAAAAATAAAAAAGTGTTGTTACGTGCCGGTTACTTTTTCCAAATTCATTTCTAAATTTTACTAATTTTTACAGTCATTTCGCAGATGTTCTCTATTGATCCAACCGCTTAGCGTGTTATGGGAATTTCCCTCGATCAATAGTCGATTATCTGTAGATATTCTTAATAGTGTTTGACTTATTTCTGATTTAATTCTGTTTGAAGCTTGTCACGCCACGGTATATTCTCATGAAAGATTATTGTCAACGATCTTTCAACGCTGTCGACGTTCTTGGAATGCGCGTTGTGATAAGCCTTCCGAGGCATTGTAGTAGACTACTTTATAGTCGGTTCTTCTTTCCTTTCTTCCTCGTTAAAATTTTATTACAGAATCATTGACATCTGATCCAACCGCTTAGCGTGTTATGGGAATTTCCCTCGATCAGTTGTCAATGATCTGATATAGTATAATAACCGATTTATGATTGTTACGCCACTGCGTTACTTCCATAAGAAAACCTTTCGTCAGCAACAACGTTCTTGGAACGCCGGATGTGATAACATTCAAAACCCTAAGCACTGCGAGGCTGGGAACGGTCCGGGGTGACGACGGTTGGGCCCGTGTGTACGAAATGCATGCTCAGCAATTTGACTCTCTTTGTTCAAAGTCCCAAGTGCTCGGGGCTGCCCTGCGAACGCTCGACACAGTCGGCTGTTAAGTCGCATAGTGCGTGGTCGATCTGTCCGAGGGACATCGCTATTATTATTAATAAGCGCTTGAGCTAGGGTTCCATCGTGCAATAATAACGTGGAAAGACTCAGTTCCCTCGTAGTTACTACATAATTACTTATCATTTTATTCAAAATTTACCATTTTACGACAGTCGGCTGTTAAGTCGCATAGTGCGTGGTCGATCTGTCCGAGGGACATAACTATTCTTTAAAATAGTCTTGAGCCGGAGTTCCCGATTATCACATAGTGCGTGGAAGGACTCAGTCCCCGTAGAGACTTGTATATTCTTGCGTTTTTCAATAATACTTTTGCGTTTATATATTATTTGTTTTAACACCGTTTTATTTAGCCAAATATTAATATTCTCGCGCTTAATTATAATATATAGTGAACTATTTTGACAATCGTGTGTGTTGTGCGACACTCCTGCGCTTCACCATCTTAGACGCGGGACCCTCCAGGTCGTACAGAGCCAGAGCCAGAGAGAGAGAGAGAGAGAGAACTTGAAAGTAAGCCGCAGTACAAATTAACAATCTCTTGTACAGAGTTGGTGAGTGATTCGATCTGTCATGATATTGTACGGAGGCAGCAGCTGATTCAACCACTTAATTGGTTATGGGTTTTCCCTCAATTAGCTGCTACTTTCCCTTCGGCGTGTGACGCGTTTTAAAAATTGGCTTGTTTCGCGTAATGTAAATTATAACCAAATCAATTATACAAATAACTCGAGCGAATGTACAAAATTAACAACAATAGACACGATTATTGATCCAACCACTTAGTGGGTTATGGGGTTTCCCTCGATCAATTATTGTTGATCCGTTATTTGTTCACCATACAACGTTGTCGTTCACATTCAATTGCGACTGAATCAAATCCTTGTAAACGAGTCTAGGATTCTACATAATTTGATTTTTTATATATAATTTGGCGTAACACGAATCCATGTAATTTTCCCCATTTTGTACCACCTTTCAAAACCCCTTTATATATTTCTTTTTGTAATACATGGTATATTATTCCTTAATTTGTCTAATTTTGTTTCGAACCACCTTCACCAAAGTACCACATCCCGATTGGACAACCTGTATAGGTTATAGACAAAAGCCGCGCCCAAAATAATCCTGATTTTTGCGTATGTCAAAATTATAAAATCTCTTTAAATTCGTTAAGCGTTACGTGAGTAAATCAGACTCAACCGCTCGGTCTCTTTTAAAATTAACGCCCTCACGTAACAGTGTCCTATGGCTATTCCAGTGAAATAATAGCCTAATTCCAAATTTGCAAATTTTGAGATAAACGCGATACTATTTAGTCTCAGGCATATCTAATCTTTCCACTATCTTCGTCTCCCGAAAAATCACTTTTTGAAAATTGCCTCCTTCTTGCACTGGAACGATGAAATGAGTAACTCTGAAGCTATTATAGTTTTCACACCCCTGTGGGTTTAAAGCTCTGCGACTTGGGTACCATTTGTTCCCGAATTTATATTTATTCAATTTTCCCATAATTCCTTCTTAACTTTCCTCTTAAGTTTAAAAGAAATAATTGAACAATACCATAAAAACAATTTCCTCACTTTGATTACTCTAAAAATAACAAATTTGAAACATCTTCACCATACTTAATCGCATTCGAAGAAACTCCCCGATAGGCAAGAAACATTTTATTATTTGAAGCGGAGCCCATTCGCATTAAAGGCATGTCCACCCAAATCCTGATTGCTAGCCAGCGATTCTCGTTCGAAGGAATCGAAAAGCCCCGCGTTTAGAGGCTTTTCGCGGCGTTTCTTTTCCATCAGTCAGCCCGTAGTAATTTTCCGGACGTGACGTTTCGCATCAAAGTTGCCGTCGAAACATGGACCGGATCTCATCCACGCATACCGACGGCGGCGAAACGAAATTGTATTCCACGGGAAGAATTTGATGGCGGCGTCAGTCACGCGGCGGCCGCGTGGAAAACACGGGAAATCGAATAAGAATCGCGGGCGCGCGCGTGAACGGGTGTCGAACGTTTTGATTACTCGCGAGACTTCGGCTCTCCCAAACGTGATTCGAACTTGGAATCGGATTCGCCAACTTTACTGCGCCCCTTTCGACTTATCGCCCGACGAAGTTGCTCGATCAGCTCGAAACGGTCCTTGTGAATATGCAACGGGGCGCGTTCTGGACGATCGTCAAAAGGATTAATGGATTGAGAATCGTGTCTAATGATCTACCCTCGAAGACGTTTATTAGGAGAGTTTAGTATCCTGCTCTGTGGAAACTATGAGCTTGTAGAGGAATATTGAAAGTCGGTAAAAATATCCTGATTTCTGTGGATACTTCTGGGAAGAAATTATAACTGTAGAATCTCGAGACTTCAATTGGATTCAAGCTCTAGAGCTCGACTATTCTAAGTAGTTGGTGGATACCACGTTTGCGTAATCGAACCACTATAATTCGCCATGAAGAATAACTGCTTTTAATATAATACTATAAATATTTTGACACTCAACTTCTACTTTTACTTGTACTATATAATTTCTGACTCTATATGTATTTTCTCTTTCTTTTTTCCTTCCTATTTGTTTTCTTTTTACTTGTGCAATAAAGAATTATTATTATTATTACTAGCTAAATATAGCATATAATTTAATAATTCCCTTTATCATTAGCTCTAGATATTTAATTATTTAATCCCAAATAATTAACACGGGTATTGTGCCCACAGCTATTTCCATAGAGCTCCTTTGTTTCCACGTTTCAAAAGTCTACAAACATTTCTGAATGAGTAGAAAGTTCTTTAGTATTTTTGAACAGAATTCCTTTCACGAATTGTTTAACGAGGAAAAAGCTTAGCCAGTGGATTAACCAGTGATTTTCCATATTCAGCCTCGATGAGAGGGAAAAAATCTGCGAAAGCTTTATCTGCCGAAATTCTACGGACGTTGGAGAGACGTTACGTTCCGAAAATGCGATTTGGATAAGGCGGGGAAGGGGAGGCGAGGGAGAACACAGGCAAGTATCCACTCGAATTCGTCAAAAGTACACGTGCAGCAGCGCAGCCCGTGAATCTAGTTCGCGAGGGCTCAGCTCGCTCGAGTTCCAAACTGCACTCCAAGTCGCCAAACATTCCGCGACGTTCTTGCACTCCAGCCAGCTTTGCCCTGCACTCGACTTCGGTCACTTTGCGGAAAGTGCGCGCGAATTCCGCCGTTCCCCGGCGTAAACTCCGCGACGAAACCGAATTCAACTCGTTCGAACTATGCTTGGGTGTCTTTTCGTATGCACGCTACGTTAAACTGGCATTATTCTGTCTTCCCATGGCAACACGTTCCATTAAACATTGCAACTCTCCCTCTCGGTTTGTTTCAATCCGGGCGACTCGGCTAGGTTTGCAACGAAAAATGGTTTCGGAATACGTATTCGGTTAGAGTATTTCTATTGAGCGGATTAAACACCACGAAGCTAATAGAGAAGCTGACGCAAAACTCGACGCAGAATAAAACTAGCGCACGTACCAAAATAAATTGTCGTTATAATATTAGAAGTTGTGTTTATTCAAATTTATTTCGTTATTTGCTGACTGTTGACTTTAAAATTAAAATGACAATAAAGGTGAAAATTATGGACATTTAATTGTTTCCCAGCTTAAAGATTTCTTACGGAAACGTGCATTTTGAAGTATCAGTTTCAAATATTTTTCATGGTAACTTTACATGGTTTGTTTCAAATTCAGGTTAGTTTTTTATGATAATAATAATTTTTCAATCAAAGCACCTTAAATTTCATCAAAATCTTCCGGTATCAAGTTGCAAGAAATTGAGTATCCCTGCCAGTAAGTGCAAGAAATCAAGTATGTACTCTTTATTCTACATTAAAGCAGGGACTTCAAACCGGTATGATTTTCATACCGGTATTGCGTCAACAAAGCTATACCGAAACTGATATCGTAAAAATAGATGAGTACCGAAACCGTTATAGAACCGAAATAGGTGAATACTGAAATCGTTGAAGTACCGAAACCGAAATAAATACCGGTATTTTTCCGGTTCTTCTTTCGGTGACATGATAGATTAAAGTAATATCTTCATAGCCCTTATTAATTCGAGCTGTAAAAAAGCAGGGAGCTGAAACGAAATGTTTTTTTGTTTCATAAGAATACAACGTTTCGCTTCCGAATTCCAGCAGTCGCAACATCACTTTCTTCTTCACTTGCGAACGCATTACACATGTTATTTTATGATTAGCTTCAGTATTACAGCAATATCAATATCATGTACAATCGGTTTTGCTATGTTGATTTTAGATTCTTGTCTAATAATATTTTGAAAGCTGCAATAAAATACGAAAACCGAAAAAATTACCAATAAATATAGGTAAATATACCGGTAGTTGCATATTTCGGTTTCTATAAAGGTCTTGAAAATGGAATCCAAAAATACCGGTATCATACCGGTGAGTTCGGTTTCGCGAGCAGCGATCAAGGAGAAATCAGCCACCACCATCTGACGATCGCTGATTTGTCAGTTGGAGTTGCATGGCCCTCGCTGGGTATGGTGGGGTAAAGGGAACGGTGCTCGGCTCTGCCTGAACCTAGCCGGTTGGCTGTTATTTATTCTTAACGTAATAGTTGTGTGCGTTACGAAGCTATGCGTAGACCAATACGAGATGAAGCTATCGAGAACGAATCAATGTTCTAACCAATAAAGCTCCTGAATTTTTTCGTTGCTAACACACACCTATTCTGATGTATGTATTTCTACGCTGACAGATCGGTTTGGCCTACATCCCTTTGGCAGTATCCCCACCACTTCTGGCTCACTCTTGTTCCGCGAAGGCGAAAGCGAGATGGAACGAGAGCGAGTCAGAAAACTTTGAAAAAAGGAGCACCGAGGCAAACAAACGTTGTAGTGGGAGAATACCCCTCACGAAACTCACCGGCCAATATATATGATACCGACCTTAGTTCCATTGACAAGCCGAATAACACCAAAAGGATACCTGTCCCACAAGACCATACAAAATATCCAAATAATACTGCATGGAAACCAGAATTTCCCTGAGCACCTACTAAACCCGTGAGCATCAAACTTCGTTTCCACTTTCACGTCCCCAAGCGTCCTCAGTCATGGCCAGGTCTGATCTCCGATCGGTGCAGCGTGTTCAGCAGAGGTCGCCGCGGTGAACTGAATTTATTCTCCGCGCGTATGCTAAAGCAACAACGAGAGTGGCTCGTATAAATCTGCGTCCAGGAGAGCGGGCCGGGGGATCCTCCAAGCCACGAAATACAAGCGGCGACATGACAGTTGCGCCGCGACTGGATCCTACCCGGCCGAGGAACGCTCGCGGGTCTTTCCGGCCGGATGCACGTGCACGACTCGCGGCAGCATTGTTGCGCTGACATCCCCTGAAGAAGAAAAACGAGAAGAGCGTGGAAACCCGCCGTTTACACGGGCGAGCGTGCGCGCGCGCGCGCGCTGCTGCTGGGCGCTCCGCGACGGGTAATTCCGTGCACAGACCGTCGAGACCGCGTGCTGCGGCACGCGGATGGACGCATGTTCGTCTCGGCCTGGAGACACGAGCGCAGGGATGGCCGAATGCGATGCACGTCCGTGAAACCTTGCGACAACCGGGCGAGCGACGTGTATGGACGCGTACCACGTTGCGCGCGTTTTGACGACGCAATTAGCTCTTCTGGGAAATGTTTCGTTGAGTTTGCATTTGCATTTGGGGGCATTCGGTGGTTGGTGGGTCGGCTGCTCGGGAACTGCTCGAGTTTGGGTTGAGCGATCCGTGAAGAGATACAAATGTGTTTTCGTACTATTCACTGGAGGACTGTGATGCCTAAACGTTTGTAGGGGAAGTGTGTTTGAAACGACCTCTTTAAGGAGTAATTCATATAAAAAATACAAATGCATATTATTTAAATAAAAGTAAAGTTGGCTTTTTTAGCTACCTGATCAGTTATGTATATTTTTTATTCGTAATTTTGTGTAGACATAGGTACTAAAAAAATTGTTTTGTACCCCTATGTGTATAAAATGATTTCTAGGGTCATTTTATACCTACCGATAGTAAATCAGATACACATGAAAAAGAATTTTATTTATAAATTTTTATTTAAATAAAAACGGGAATTTAACTCAATCATAAAATATATGAGCGTAATAAATTAAAAGAATCTTCTGAAAAAAAAAATCAAATCTTCGATAATTGTTTCAATCAATGAATAGAAATAGTTAAAATCAACTAACAAAGAAGAAAAAGAGGTCAGCTGAACAGACTCCAATTTTTTCGCCTACCACCTAGGATTTCTGGGCTTATTTTACACTGCTAAGATGAATTATATAATCCCAAACACCCAACTCACATTCAGTGATTGAATCTAACGTCAAATTATTACTTAGAATTATTATTTAGAATTTTGAGATACGGATGTCCGAAAATATGAGTTTCTGAGTCGACCCGGCAAGGTATTCAAGAGTGCTACTGTGTTTGACTCTTGTTGCTTTGAGGAGATCGCTCTATTTATTATGCCAACGATATTAGTTTGAGGAGCAACTTTTTCGGTACATTGAAGACTACTGAGTACTTTGTTGAGTATCAGTTATTGATGGTATGTACTGGGTCGTGTTACTGCTTGGCAGGCTCGACAGTGTGTCCCTGAAGTGCATCCTATCTTTTGAATGATTTAGAACAAATGCAGGTTCGTGTAAGGAGTTTGACTTAAGAGAAGGAGACACTTTTGTGACAGGTAGGTGCTTCCTGTTGTAAACGATATTATTGCGAAGAAGAAAAGGGAACGGTCTAACTGCGAAGATAGCGAGAGCCTTTGGCCTTTAATGGAGAGCTGGTACCTAGAAGGTTGCTACTTGTAAGGGAATATTTGGGGCATTGAGGACAAAATCGGACTAGCCCACGTTTTTAGCGAAATTAAGTTAGTAGCAATAATGTATTCGAATAGGCTGTACTAATCATATAAAATAGGAAAGAAATTTTTTTTTCAATGTCGATTAGTCCGTTTTACTCCCAATGTTCCTAGTAACTACCTTCATCAGAAATTTGAAAACACAAAGATACCGTGTGTATCAAACCGGTCATCTATCTAAAACACCTATTGTATTACTTATAATTGGAACCTAATTCCAAGTTCCTCAGATTTGTCACTTAATAAACAGCAGCAACGAATTTTCACCATACATCAAACCATACACATAAGTTTCTCACACTGTAGACGTTTCCTGGAACCAAATTTCAATGCTAGCTCGACGACTTATAAAGATTATTCCTGTGGAAAACACGAGGAAAGCCCCTACGGAATTTTTATCGGAAAATTATGGAAAAAGCTCTTATCACTGACAACCCGCTCTCGTTCCTGTAGACAAGCCAACGCACATGCTGGAGCGCTGTTCGCCCGACATCGATACACGGACGATGTCGTGCAAACAAAAGTCTCATCGGTTTTGCGTGGCTTATGTCGCCGAGGAAAAACTCTGAGAATATCCGATTCCGTGTTCTATGCGCATGCATCCACGAGAGCAAACGGAATACCAGCAGTGCAACGTTCTCGTGGCGCCAATACCGGCAAATATCCAAGGTACTTGCAATCGAACCGGCGATAAAAGGGCGGATTTCCTTCTCTGAGAATTTACGCTAAAATGGAACAAAAATAACGAGAAATATAATAACTTGTTTGTTTGAGTTGCAAGTCTTTGAACGTGTGGGAAGATGATAATTCGGAAACGAAGTAAGCATACGAGACAGACGAACATTAAATAAATGGTTTCAAGCTTTAGCCAGGAATCACTGAAGTTCATGGCTGAGCACTTTTAAAGTTTGCATTAGAAACATGTATATTGATGTATAATATAACAAATAGGGTATATTTTAGTAAGAATTTGTTACAGTAACCCGGATTATAATAAATTTAACAATTTTTTTACATGAAGCAACTGCGAAAAAATTAATTTTAGACTGTTAGATTTGCATAGGATGTTTTATTAATTTTGCAGCATGGAATTTTTGCAAATTTGTTTGTAATATTGGAAGAACCTTCTTCTTTTAACCTTCGTCATGTATGAGGTCTCTTTATTTCGTATACATAGAAGCAAAATTTCCATTTGGTTTTTGGTAGAATGAACAGTGTTTTCATTTGAGAGTTTAAAATAAAATTCCTAATAAATTTAGTGTAACTGAGCAATGCCTATTCACTACAAGGTACATAGTAAACGATATGTATGACAAAACATAGAAAGGTACTCTTCATTGATGCCAGCAGAAGATTAAACGGAAACTGTCAGGGAACAAGGGAAACAGGTCGGCGTATAGTCAGCCGCAAATTTACTTCCCTATAATCCGACACTCTTTCATTATTTTAAAAATTGTTTCAGGCAAAAGTTAGATGAATTGATGTCAACTTTGAAATCTTGTGAAAGTTTTGCAACAATTTAATGTAACACTTTCAACATTTTTATTTAAGCAATTCTTTTAAAGAAAACTATAGACTACTTTTCTACTTAATACGAAAAGCCTGTTCCCACAATGAAATTAATAAAAAAGAGAATGAAAAAGTTATGCTAAAATCACTAATACGAAACAATTTATATTAAAACTGCCGAAAGTTTTTTTCCATTTTGATCCAAAATCGATTGCCTCGCTGCTACTAAAAATGCCTCATAAATTTATTCAACGTTCTCATTAATAACGCTGGGAATATTGTTTCCATTTTTTCCTGACTACGACGAAGCACCCTGTTTAGATACGAAGGACCTTGCTCAGTCCCGAAGGATAATAGTGCGCGCCAGAGGCAGTTGAAACAAAAATGGTGGAAACGGGACAGACTGAACGAGCAATATTCGTCTCACTAGGAGTTACACCTCGCTGGTTACATTGTAGTCTTCTATAGACTGCACTTCGCGCAGTAGTCTACCGTTGCATATGCCAGACAGACTGTGAAAGCTATTTATGAAATGAAACAAAAAGGATGACGAAGGATACGACCTTTGAAAGTTTCCTCTTGCGGAAGAATGTTTTCTCCGTACTCGAGAAGCACGTTAACGTGGTGTGCACATTTAGGAATTTTTATATATGTTGCAAGTTGAACGTGTATAAAATGCATTTATATGTGTGAGAATGTGGAATAACTGTGTTGAAAAAAATGAATCGCGAATTTATTAATAGTGAATTTTCTGACACGTTACAAGAATTTTTCATTAAATTCTGTGGTAGTTATATTAAATTCTGGAATCACTGAATATTTACAAAATAAAATCTTTCGTGAATATATTCCGTGGCCTAGGTTGAACTGAACTATGTTGCAGCTGAATTTTAAATGGCTAACTTGTTCTGTGGCCGAAACTTGTTTAATCGGCTCCCCAACATTTTAAATGTTATTACAGTATACTATCTCTGCAAGGCAATCCTTCCACTATCTACCTGTCATTAAATTCCCAATTTACTAGGACACATTGGCACGAATATCAGCTTCTAATTTGCAGCAAGTCAGTGTTTCAATACACAACAAATACTTAAATCACTCAACTTTCTCCACGACACTCTTCACTCACCCTGAAAATAAAAAATCCACAAAACAGCAGAAAGACACCCTCGCCACGATAAATATTTCATATCCCCATTCTTCAACTCTCAAAGCGGTGCCACTAAATTTTCCATTTAATTGCCCGAGTCATTAATATCCGAAATCGCAGCACCGCGATGCCTTCATCCGCCAAAGTCAATTAAACTTTTCCGGCAGAGGTACACTAATCACGTTGTGCCTCGATAGCACGTTATTATATGAAAGTAAACCGCGATAGTTCTGAATATTCGAGCCTAAGGAACGAGAACAGAAAGGAACAGAGCATTCATTTTTTTCCACGATTCGAGTCCCCCCTGCTCGAACCACCAGGCTTCCGCATCCGAGTTAAGAGGGCTCTCAAGGAACGGGGCACGGAGCACGTAAAATGGAAGAGGCAATTAATTAATCCGGAGACGAAAGTATGCCGAAGAAGTTCCAACACGTTCCTTGGTTCCTGGCCTCTGTTTCCTTCGCGAAACAATGGGGATTGCAAGTGTACCCTCGAGAGAGCGAGAGAGAGAGAGAGAGAAGGAGAACCGGAAATACTCGACGATTCCCGGTAACGAAGCGCGGCAGTCGTCGTTGCCGTCGTCGCTGGTCCTGGATTTGCATAAAGTTCGAAAACTTTTCGAATAAACACGAGACACCGCCGTCCCCCCACTCCCTCTACGCCGACCCCCGAAGTGGCTTCAGTTAACGGAACTTTTCCATTTCCGGTTGGTCTCGGCGCAGCAGCCTCCGGCTGCCTTTCGACGTCACTTGAATACGATGGGAAACTTAATTTTGAATTCATACCTCGTCTCGATAGAGATTAATTACTTGTATCGTCTGGGAACCTGTGTGGGGTTGTAGGGGGCGAGTCTAAGGAGGTTCTGGTGAGCGTAGGTCCGCAAGCATTGGGTTTTCAAGATGAAGGTAGTTTGAGGACACTTACACGTGAAACTAGGTACCTAGCACTAGTTTGAAAAAGGTAGAAATTTGTCCAAAATATCAATTACTTGTGAGTTGTGCGTTGTAGCATGGATTATGGGTGAGGAAAATTTTAAGTTCAGATGGGAAGTTGAGTGAATAAGAAGGAAAACTTATAAAAAATGCATGTAACACCAGAAATCAATGGAGAAATGGATGATACCACGTATCATCTTGTGTGTGGGTCTATACTGGCGATTTTGTATATTTGCTACGAAGTAGAGCTTCAAGTAAAAATGATTGTGCCTTAAAAACGAATTATTTATTAGTAAACCCAAAATTTTTGTTTCGAAATTATTAACGTTTTAAAGTCGTTGCTTTAATTTCTATTTTTAGGTACATAAGTAAGATTTTTTTCAAAAATATAATTGCTAAGATGTGTATTATTAGTATACATATAACTGTAAATGTATGAATATTAGAGATGTGGTATTGCGCGACGTAAATCAACAAAATACTCGGTGCAAAAATACGTTTTTGTGTTGCCACTTTGTGGATATTTTTGGAAGCTTGCTTAGGCCACAAAATAATTAAAATTTTGTTGTATAAGAGGTGGTTTAGGCAGAAATATCAATCCACTCCCAATTGTGGATTAGGTCACTATTTCGCTGATGGTCACATTTATGGATTCGTGCTTATTAGGACGTTCTTCTTATTTTGTTTTATAAAATACGCCTGTAAACAGTATTACACATCTCACGGAGTTTAGAAACACGCAAGTAGACGCATTCCCAGATTATCAACCGTGAGAACTGCGAGTAGCCACGTTCTCCTCTCCTGCATTTGCAAATCGGTCGAAGAAATATGGCCAGTTGGCAAAGAATAATGCGGTTGCCAATGCTAACTGCCACTGAATGGGCCGGAGAATTTTCTTGGCCACGGTAATGATGTTTTATGTGAGAAGAATCATGGCCCTTCCGGGAGCCTCGCGCCATTTACGGGGGATCGATGCACCAGTTAGATAAAGTATTTTGCAAATGGCCATAATGACGATGGAAACGTAGCTCCATGCAAATCAGTGGATATCCGTAATTCTCTTCTACTTCTAAATGATGTTTGCGACTAACTTGACGCAATTATAGAGATTAATGTATCAGAAATAACTAATAAATTCTAATTTATTTGCCACTTATTCGGTACAATTTGTTCTGTTCTGAAATAATTATGTTTCTTTTTTTCTAAATAGAAGTTTCAAATTCGGGAAAAGATTACCAAGAAAATTTTGTGTTAGCCTAGATATATAAAAAATTTAGTAGTCATCTGTGAAACTGTTGAAAGCAAATCGAATAATGGACAGTACCACAGTAATCGAAAATCTGGCTCGTTTTCAATAGTTTCATGACCTCTCTGAACTTCTTCAGAATCTCCGTTGAGTTTCTTATCCAAAACTTTTCTCTACATAGCATGGATGGCAAGCTTGAGAGTCGATAGCTTTCAACAGGTATTGTCGTCTTTTTGCGCGAGATCTTTTTTAAAGTATCATATTCACAATATTTCCCCGTTTTTCTTTCTTTTATTATATTAAATGCTTGCACTGGAAAAACTGTTCCACGAACGAAACCCATGAATAGCAGAACTTCGAGGTTTCGTTTTTGCCACGCTGAGCTGTGACACGTGTCGAATTCACCGGTAGAAATTTAAAACGTCCACTGACGTTTTTGTAATATTACTCCTTCAGCTTCACAATTATTCAAATATTTCTGTCTATATTTCGGGAAATAGTGTCTCCAAGTTTTACTATTGTTTAGGACAACAGAACTTTAACAGCAACGAGTGACTATATCCCTAAATACTGAAATAGATGAATATGATATTTGACATAGAATTAAAAAAAAAACTCGGATGCACAGAACTAAGTAATATTTATATATCTTTTAGTAACGTTGCAAATAAATAAGCATTTACAAATTTACACAGAAAACTATGTTTCTTAACTGAAGAGTCCATGTGCAAATTCCTTCGTTTGATAAAGCTACTTTGTTCGCATTTACAAGTAGTTAGGATTATTATTTAAAGTGTGCTAAGAATTTATTAACGCAACACTTTTGCCACAACGAATAAAAAGAGAACACGCACGGAGGTTACACGTACGTTTAATCTCGCGCGCGACGAGTGTCTCCCTTCTGTCATTTTTGCTATTTCCGCGAGAACCTTTTGGTTTGCAACATGCCCCACAGTGTGCTCCGAAAATGCAACCGTGCAACATCCTCGCGCCCGTTTTTGCAAGTAAACTTTTTTGTACCTGAAATACGAGCAGTTTTTATGACAGAAGAATAATTACTACAGAATATTCTCGCCTGCATGTGAAGTGTGGCATACAAGAACGCAGTGAAGATTTTATACGATTGAAAATCTAAGCAACATTTTCGTGCTATGAATGTTGCAAGTGGAGCAACAAATTATGTTTCCAGAAAGTTTTAGGTTTGAAGGAACCGAATTTGGAGATTGAAGAACCACGCACTGCACTGATTTAGATTTATCTGAGGAATTTTGTTAATGCTTTTCATTGCTTCTATTTAACTAAAGATGATATTCTGTAGGATGTGAATGGAAAATGAGGAGCACTATTCAATTCAAGAAGATAGCTGCTCGGGTAAGCTACATTTTAACACGATTGGAGCGTTTAGAGTGCCATTATTTACCAATTTTTATATTTTATTTCAGATTTATTTGTCGAGCAACTCGAGCTGGTACTAAGTTTGCGAATTGATACTTCGTTAATTTATAATCGCGCAGAGACAACAGCCACTGATTGTTCCGCAGGGAATAGCACGTGTCGTTCACAAACACTAATACGGTACAGTGGGCGTATCGTGTGCATATCACGTGAAACAACACTGATGCACACCGACTGAACGGGGACTATCAAAAGTGCGCACACACGAAGGCACTGTAACCGTGAAAGTGCAAACGATTGTCCAGGCAGCGTGGTAACTTTATGCAAATCGAAGTAACAACTGACAGAGGAACGATCGTGAAAACTTGCTAACTCAAGCGTACAAGCTACTAAAACCATTGCGATACGTTCCACTTGTATCGTAAAATATGTTAAGCAATGAAGATTATGTAGTCACCGATCATTTCTTCTGTTAAACGACAAATTGCTGGAAATATCGACGAATCCCATTTGTCAAATATTGTGGAGGAAGACTGAACGATTTATCAGTAGGCAACTGATAGAGTAGATGCATTATTAGAACGTGAACACGCGTTAAATTAGTGTGATAAACATAATGATACATATAGGTATTGCTTGACCACTGACAAGGAAAGGTTCCCCGGTGTCCGCCTCCGATTGCTTTGAAGTTTGGATATGTTTTAGAGGACCGAAAAATAAGATATACGTGTTTTTTTATAGCGGCCTGTTTTCATATTTAGGGGGTGAAACCAACCCCCAAAGTTATAAGATTTTCAGGTGTTCATCTCCGATTGCTTTGGTTTTTGGATATGTTTTAGAGGACCGAAAAATAAGAAATACGTATCTTTTTATTTTGGCCTGCTTGAATGTTCAGGGGGTGAAACCACTCCTCAAAGTTATATGATTGTCAGGTTTTCGTCTCCCATTGCTTTGGTTTTTGGATATGTTTTAGAGGACTAGAAAATAAGAAACAGGTGTCCTTTTATTTTGGCTTGCTTACATGCTCAGGGGGTGAAACCACCCCTCCAATTTTATGAGAATAGGTGGTGCCATTCTTCGATTGCTTTGGTTTTTGGCCAAAACAATCGGAGACGAACAGCTAAAAATTTTATAACTTTGAAGGGTGGTTTCACCCCCTAAATAGTCAAACACGCCAAAATAAAAAGACACGCGTGTCTTATTGTTTCGGTCCCCTAAAACATATTCAAAAACCAAAGCAATCGGAGATGAACACCTGAAAATCTTATAACTTTGGGAGTTGGCTTCACCCCCTAAATATGAAAACGGGCCGTTATAAAAAAAACACGTATATCTTATTTTTCGGTCTTCTAAAACATATCCAAAATTCAAAGCAATCGGAGGCGGACACCTGGGAACCTCTCATTGTGAGATACCTTTGAACATATTACATACTGGAAAGAAGCTAGCAATTCAAATTTCATGAACAAAGCACCTCGTATGAGTGAATGGTACATGTTCCACAGTTTTTAATTATTTTTTAATAGGGAACTACTTTATGTGTAATCGCAATTACAAATGCACAGTCCACAGTAGAATACAATGGGGTAAATTCTCGTTTCTCAACTTTCAAGCAAACAAAGCCACCACGAGAACTACTATTGTTTTGCATTCCAAATAATAGGGGTGAAACTACTTAACTACAAAAATGCTAAATCCACATTTCAAACATTCAACTCACATCTATTATATACAATTTACAATTGGTAAGCATACTTTTGCCCAAATATTTCATACAGTGACATTAATTTCCCGATCACCGTCCTGCAATTAACCGCCCAGGCCACGAAAATTAAGCACGAACGATCATTTGCACAACTCGAAGCGCAAGATCGATGCGCGCATCGCGCATCCGCCTTGAATGGCACCGCGATGGGACCCAAGCACCGAACTTTCGGTCCACTAAACCGTCTCGAAAGTACGCGATTAAATCGAGCTCATTAAACGAAAGCGAGCAACGTAGTCGACGCAAAAATCGGTAAACCTCGTTTATTCCGTGAGCCTGTGAAATTGCCAGGGAACGGTGGAACGACCGATGAAAAATTAATGATCCGACCAGGCCGCTGTGGCGGATCGGTCTTCGAATACGTGGAGACGATCCAGCCAGGGGTCGACGAGGATACAGAAAAAAAAGAGTCAAGCAAAAAGTGTGGACCCTATTAATGCAAAATTAATTACCCAGTAGAAGGGAGGAAGAATGTGAAATAGGAGAGGCTCGCGTGAAAGAAGCGCCACAAGAGTCCACGCGAGAAATCAGGGGACAGATGTAACTGGCTGAAATGTGATTATAAATAAAGCAAGTAGGAGAAATGAAAATGAATACAGAAAAGGGGTACGTGGAATGAGAGGAAGGGAATGGAAGGTAAGCGTGCAAATGTGGTTATTTAAGGTGAGTAGGACGAATAAGGGAGTAAAATGTTAATAAAGGGAGGTTTACTGAAAAAGAAAGGCAATGGGAAACGCAAAACGGGGAGGGAAAGGATGGTTGTGTGCAAAGGGTGGACATATTTGTGACGGGGTCTGATGCTTTTTCCCTTCTTTTGTGCCTTCTGACCGCGATGAAATTAAACTCAGCGACCGTCGCTGTCGCGCGGCGAGAATAAGTAAATTGAAACTGACACCTGGTGTCGTAAGTCGCGACTGGATTCTTCTCTCATTGTCAATTTCTGCGTGGGAATTTTTAAACGCGAGCAAAGGGAGCGGATAGATTGGCACGTTTAAAGATCTTTATTGACAGAAGCGTCTTGAGGATTGTCTACCCACGACGAAGTTCAAATTAAATAGAAATGCTAGTTACTTGTCGGATTATTTTAAGCATCGTGATAATTAGGGTTCTTCTTAGTGGGAGATAAACGCTGCAATAATTGTAATGGAAACTTTACGTTTGTTATCATATTTGATGTCTTAATAAGTCTAAGTCATTTAGACTTGCAACGTTTACTTGATTTATTTAGAAGAGCTAAAATTTTCGATGTTTTACTGTTCATTGTTCATGAAGCACTGACAAAAGTGTTCCAAAAACATCTGCATCAACTAACAGATTCAGTATCAACTTAAGGGGTTACTTTAAACAGGTTGGTAATTAGGGTTATTTTTTTCTTGTATAAAAAACATTATATTTAAAAATCGAGACATACACCTTTTTGCGTATAAATTAAGGTGTATTCTCATCAAAAAGAAATTGGGTAGTTTAGTCCCCCAAGGCTTCTTCAGATTAAAATATAACTTTTTTTTTTATATGAGTAAAATCATACAAATAACCCTATTTTCTGATCTGTCAAAGGTATGCAACCCCTTAACCCTAGGAATCCAAAGGGAGGGTAAAAAATATCCACAAAGTTTTAAATTTAAATTTTCTCATAAAATTGTGTAAGCTGCAAATAATTTGTGGTTTTATGACAGAGTAATTGTATTTAATGACTGTAAATTGATTATTAATTTGGATGCTGTCAAAATTAGCTAAAACAACCATGACTTCTTTGGTTTTGTTTGTAATGAAGGACATGGTGAAGACTGATAGTAAATATATGTAAGTTTTCCTAATGAATGAAACAAAACTAAATTAACACTAACATTATGTCATATTATTAGCATCTTAACAGATAATTTTAAGAGGAGTGTTTTTTGTTTGAACAGTTTCTAAAGTATGTTTTCAATAACAAGTTGTTAAATATTTTATACTACTTTATTATTTAACTAAAAATAGCTTACGCAGAAAAATTAGCATTTTTATCACTCTCCTTTATGTGGCCACAAAATGACCCTCCCTTCGGCTGACCTTAAACCTTCCAACACCTCGCGTTTGCTAGACTAACACAGAGAGTTAAAAGTATATTACATTTACCATCGCGTTAAAAAATCCATTAAGAAGATCCTCTGATAGACCACGAATGTAATTAAACTTCTAAGCTTCCCATGAATCTTTTCTATTTAATTCATGTGCATCGCGCCAAAAACACGGTACTCCGCCAGAACATTGTAGCAAAACTTCCCCATCTAGACACTAGCTATCGCCGAGAAAAAGATACTTAAATCCCCCACAATTGTCAACTGTCGTTCCAGGTACCTACCGACACTGCGCGTCTTCACCACTACCACCGCACGCCTGAAAACTTCAATTTCCACTTAACTAACACGCCTCCAACTAGCCAGACTACACCCCTCCGTTCGACTGGAAGGCGCGCCTTGCTCCCGAGTATTACTCTCATTGTCGGTGGCCGGCCATCAGAAATTTCCCATCAAACCCGCATTTACACCTCCAATCTGAAAGCCTGGATCCCTTAATGCCTCAGCCCCCCCGGGGGAAGAAAAACCGTCGGCCTCGATTTCGCCGATGAAGCTCCGACCACGATTCTCTTTCCTCCCTTTGTTCCCGATTGAATGGTAGGCTCGATATCAATTGAAACGTTCCCAGGAAGCGACTCCATCGGATCGGCCGACAGAAAATTTTTAATGAAAGTCACGAAGGGGCATAAAAGTAATGGCGGACACCGACTGGGGAAGAAAAAGGTCTGGAGGGGTGGCGGGGTAGTCTGGGACGAGGGATAGGTGGGAAAGACGGAAAGCTAGGCGGGTAATCTCTGACATCTTGTTACAGCTCGGCATAAGAAAGAAGTAGGGGGATGAAGGTGGCTGAGACCTCTTCGTGGCCGCGTTCAATTAAAGCGTCACCCCGCGGAGGAAACTTTTATATGAATGGTTTTCATTACGTCGCGGACTTATTAAAGCCGTCTTCGCGGGGGCATTAATATCCCTCGTCCAGACGAGTTTTGTTATCAGACCGGCCTATTCAGCGGCTCGACGCTTCGCGGGATACGTAATAGGCGGTTTTATATGCTGACAATGCCGTTGTGCGTCACCTCCAACCGGCTTTCCACGAGTTAACGAACAATTTGCTAGTGACAATTTGTAACCTCGTGGAGGATGGGGTTTAGAGAAGGGGCTTTGGAATGATTCGAGGAGTCGACTTTGTGTTATTGTTGCTGAGAGCTTGATGCACAGCGTGGTGTGTTGTTGATGGTGAAGCTGCGGCAGGAAATAATTCCTTATGGAGAAGTGAATCTCGTGTGAAGGCAGCCAATTTTCCTAATTCGAATCGCAGTAGAAACTGCGGGACAAATGTTGTCAACCTGATGATGAGATGACGCTAAGAGCGTCGTGCATTTGCAAAGAAGTTTATTTATATATACTTCCTCTGTATGTATATTATCTATCTATATAATTCCTTATATACTTAGGAGAGACCAGGGTAAAGCGAGCTTAAAACAGTTTGAAGTAGAATAAAATATTTCTCTTTCAATAAAAATGTGTGGAAATAGATTTATAAATTATAATATATTTTAAACATTAGTATTGATAAATGACGAATAGCAATACTTAAAATAAACTTGGAGTATATTAAAATTCAGTTTGAAAGAAATGATGCAACAGGGATCAGTTTACCATGTATGGGGTAAAGCGAGCTGAAATAAAATAAGAACTTTAATTAAGGATATAGGTAATTATTTATCCTTTTCGCTGGGATGACGTGTGTAGCACGTCAGCTGCTGTCTTTTTTTGTACCGTGGTTGTCAAAAACTTTGGCCGATTCTTCATTTTTTTTTAGATTAGTTTCTGTTCCATCACGCCGTGTGGTTTTCTAGCCGGCTGACAAGTTAGGATATTGCGCACATCACTTGCGCATCTGTTGTTTGCAGCTCAGCTTACCCCGAATATGCACCCAGTGCAATATTAATTATTTAATAATGTTAGGATTAATGTTTTCTTAAACGCGTGTACATTTATGTTTATAGGATTGTTTTAAACACGTAGAAAAATTTTTGTGTTAAAATAACACATTTATGACCCATTTATCCAAATAGCTAAATTGAAAAGAAAACCAATCGGAAGTCTATAAAAATTAAGTTAAAGTTTTTAAATGAATTTACATTTTTCGATATCTGAATGTGCATAATTATCATTGTTTTATTACATTCATTTATTACGTCACCAAAATTTGTAAATAGGGTAAACCAATCAGTAATTGACCGCATACCAGTCAATTATAAATTTAAAATGAAAAGAAATGTCAATTATAAATTTAAAATTATTATATGTTTATAAATGGAGTGTAGTTGCACTTTTAATATCTCATATTTTTAGTTACGCATATTAAACAAACATTAATAAGTACAATTCTTATTCAAAGTATGCGGTCATTTACTGGGCTTTTACACGTTTTGCATTTTATAATCGTATTTTTAAAAATTACGACAAGAATAAGTAATTATTTCTATAGAAATTTCAAGAAAAATAAATTTAAATGCAATTTCAACAGTTGTTTTGTTGGTATACATAAATATATTGAAGTATTAATCTCAAAGGTCTATAAATTCAACAATTCGGTCATTCACTGGTTGGTTTACCCTACATTGTATTTTTAAACAACAAATTAAGAAAGCTCATTTTACTCCGAGGCTCACTTTATCCCGATCTCCTACCCTGTAACTGGAATATTCCAAATTTATTGCGTTTCGCACCTTTTCGACCGTAACATTATAAAACTCTTGCTTTCGCATTTTTGTATGTTTATACCAGTAATATTCATTCAATTTGTAACAGAAACGACTGCTTCTATGTGTTTGAAGCAGTTTGCGATAGTAGCTCATTTCTAGCAGCATATCTAAGATCTAAATGTACTTGTTAAAGATGTGATAATACCGTCAGTCAACAACAAAACTAACTTCAGCCATTCTCCGATTAGGATTTGGAACACTTACTTAAAATTGATTCTTCAAGCCTCTGAACGTGCAGGTTATCGCCTTGCTACCAAGCACTTTATCTGAAACAGAAAGAAATCACTGTTTGTCAGTACATCGTGTTTCATCGACCGAATAATGGCATAAATATGAAAATACATCCACGATATACAAGTTTCGTAACGCGAATAGATTTTTACGAAATATCGCCACAGTGAATCACGGCATGGGAATTTGTAACGTTAACGGATGACAGATAGGTGTTGTGAGAAAAAGCAATTTGGATCGGAAAATAAAATATTCCCGTTCACGCTCGCGCCACGATGCAAGCATAAAATGTCACGTGCTATTTCATTCTTAAGATTTAAGTGCTCATAAACCATAGATAGGATATTCGCCAGTGGAAACCTGCATACGGAATACGGCGGCAATATCGCGGAATCTTACATTTGCCAGCGTGTACGCGTAATCTCGAGGAACGATCGTGCACGCCCAGCACGAACATTTTATAATTTCCGGTTCCGCGAAATCGCGAGGAAAACATCGTAATTTCAAAAGTAAAACATCAACATTTTCACTTTCGTCCTAAATTATGCCCGTTCCTTACGTTTTCCATAAGGATACGAGAATAAGAGGCAGAATTAGAGGAAGAAGGTGGCGTGTCACGGAGAAGGAAGCGCTATCTCTGCAAATTAAATTCGAGTAGAAAATGGACAGCTTTAAATTTCGCCCGGCTTATCTGTGCGGGCACAAAGCCTCATTGTTCCCCTTTGAAATTTTATCTGCGTCTTGCGCGGGCACAAGGAGCAATAGGAAAAACTGCAAATTCCATGTATGGGGAAATCCAGGCGTGCATTTTTATAATGATTCTGCAGACCTGATATAACAAGTGGCGGTGTGTTCAGGAATTTTCTTTCATCAAGGAAGAAATGCTGTTAACGATCGTAGTTCATTATAGGCTTTCAAACTAAACAACACAGTTACTTATTCAGTCAGTGACACAGATAACCCAGAAGCTAGATACAGTTGCAGAAATCCGGTAAATAATACATAAACTTGCCATTTATAGCAAAGCTATGTTAAGCAGCGATGGGCAATTTTTATTTAAATAAAAATTTCGAATAACGAATAAAAGTTAGAAAAATTCTTCGTCATGTGTCGAATAAAGTTAACCCGGGTTAAATTAATCTTGAAAAATTTAAGCGCGACGAATAAAAAGATTAACTTTATTCGACGAATATTCTAAAGTTATATTAACTTTTATATGATCCGTTATTTAAATAATTTTTTTATTTAGCTAATGCCAAACTGTGCCCTAAAATTAATAGCAGCAGTGAGCTGTGTAATATATTCTAATTCACTCTGTTTGCAATAAAGCCTTCAGTATTATTATTATTATTATTAATAAAACGACAATGACCACTCAGCAAATCAACCCGAAATTTTCCATAGAATATTAAATTCTCCTATCACGAACGAGTAACTTAAAAGAATCCATATAACGGACCCCACAAGTTTGTAATTTCAAACACAGTAAAAAGAATCATGCCTCATGACACACCCAATGCTCATCACAATCCTCGAGCACCTTCCTAGAACGGCGTCCACCGTGAAGCTCGGCCGTTGGACGCCATTTTCAAGCTTTCCCGCCGGGTTATTTCCAAGCGTGAAATTATAAACGCCCGCTTGTACATGTATTTTATACGAGGACGCGCGAAACTGCTGGTGCTCCGTCCAGGGTCTTACTTAGGGGATGGAACGCGGTCGCAATTTTTCATTACACGCTGGTAAAAAAAGCTCTGCAAACGGCTCACTCCGCGGAATCAAGGAGGCCACACGACTGGCGGAAATGCTTGCGCGTGTCGCGCGAGCATAATCCCGATGCCTCCGTTATCCTCTCCCTTTTTGTTGTTATTGCCTGCAACGAGCCAGGAGTTGCACGATTCCAGAGGTTTCGCGGCCTTTGCCGTTTAATATCCGCAAGCTGGATTCAAAAGCCTCTTTTCGGGGCGAGCAACCCCCGCCATTCATCGTCGTTCGAGTCAAAGTCACGTTTATCGCGGCGCGAATTATTTACACGCTTGGAAATTAATCTGTCCCGTTAAGATCGAGGGGGATGATAAGCAGGCGTTTTGGTGATATATTCACTGTTCTTTTTTTATAAAGAATTAACACGAAGAGATTGAACTGTTGTTTATAAAATTAACGCGGTCCAAATTATGATTTATGAGATGGATATCAATTGAGAAATTAAAATTAATAACTGACAAGGGAAGTTATGCAAATTCAGAAAATTATGTAACATTGTGTGTAAGTAGGAATTTTCATCTGTAACATAAACCTGCTTTTTCTGGGTGCCATAGTGCGGTTTTACGGGGTGAGATTCCCCCTTAAAAAAATGCAGAGTTTTCTTTATTGCAGAATATCTCGAGAACGGTGA
The DNA here is from genome assembly GCA_929113495.1 of Andrena minutula. Classification (NCBI taxonomy): domain Eukaryota; kingdom Metazoa; phylum Arthropoda; class Insecta; order Hymenoptera; family Andrenidae; genus Andrena; species Andrena minutula. The sequence continues at coordinate 21,782,583 of OV815994.1, forward strand.
GAGATATCGAAAGAAATTTTAAACAATAGCTGCATCTTTTCTCAAATCTACAAAATTGCGTAAAAATATTTTCCAAATTAAGGATTGTTGGTGGGGGTAACTTGAAAAGTACGGAGTTTTCAATAATAATTTTTATGCCGTTTTGTATGTTTAAAAGAGATGCAACTTTTATTTAAACTTCTTTTCGATATCTCTCACTGTCTTCGAGATATTCCACGAAAAAGAAAATTCTGCGTTTTTTTCCAGGGGTGATTTCAACCTTTTAAACCGTACCCATTATACATTTGTTTTACGGATGAACTACTCTGCTTCCATACAAAGTTGCATAATTCTCTGAATTCCCAGATTGTCTAACTTCCCGTGTACGTTCTGTAAACTAGTACATATGAAAAGTGTTACTTCAGAAGAGTAAATAACGAAAATTCTGCGCTTGACAATTCAGTCTGTTAAGGAAGAAGTTTCCCTAAAACATTAAAACTTCGAACATCTAGAAAAATAGATTACTATCTTCATCGAATCTCCCAAACTAATAACTGCCATTTCGTTGCATATTATATTTAACAGCGAGCACTGAGCACTCTGATATTTATTCTCAAGTCCTTCAAAAGCATTCTTTCCACCTTCCAAACCCTCACAAAAGTCCTCACGCAAGCCAAGAAAGAACCTAATCAAACATCCCCACGACAGCGAAAAAGAAACACACAAACGTCTGCTTCCTCTTCCACCTTAACATTCTCATACACCGCACAATCGTGCTCGCCTCTCGCGGAACGAAAACTTCCGGCGTGGAGGAACTTCCCTTACTTAACCGTGCGTCGCGGGGAAAGCAATTTCGCGCGGATATGCAGCTCCACCGGTGATAACTGCAGCGCGACCATGAACAAAATGCAACAAGCGCACACCCCTCTGTGCGAACTTTCCAAACGAAAAAGAAGAGTGTGAAAGGTGGGACGATGGAAGGGTGGAGAGGGAAATGCAAGGGAAAACTCGTCAAAAAATGAGTCGGATTCCGCGCCATCGCCACCGCGGTTGTTTGTTGAATCTTTTTTTTTGTCCCCCGTCCAACCAGGTTTTAAGCCTCTTCCCTCTCCTCTCACTCTTCCTTTCAACCCGATACACCGCAATCCCCTGTCCCCTGCTACACCCCGGACGTTTGAAAGCGGATTTGCGAAGCGTTGCTGCACCCAAACGTGATCCTAGCAATTTGTCGCTGGGCGTATTCATCGCTGCGAATCGAACCGATTAACAGCACCCGTGGATACGCGAGTACCGCGGCCAGAACTCGACCCTTGCCAAACCAGTCTCCTGTCGCGAGATCGCTGCGGAATCCAGCGTTTCTCCAGCTCTCGCGCGGCCCGCACATCGCGACAGTCGGAGCCAGCAATTATCGAAAGATTTCCGGTGAACTCCGCGGCTGAAAACGATGGACGGGTGTAAGGACCGAGGGGAGTGGCAAAGATTACCGAAGAACATTTGAATCCGCTTCTCCCTTCGAGGAAGCGCGATGGGGAGGAAGGACCCGACCGACCGTGGAAGATCCCTTTTCCTCGCTCCTTCCGAGTGATTTCGCTAATACCATTTGCAAGTTCATCGATGCTTTGCTGGATGGGAAATCTTTGGAATGACTCCTTGCTGGATGGTGTGGCGTCTGGGGGAGACGTCGGCGTCGCGGGGTCTGTGATTGAAGTGGAATTATTTTTGCGTTCGGGAAAGGGATGTGGGGAGCTTCTCCTGTCTGGATTCTATAGGTTTCCTTGGCCTGGCTGATTCTCTGATACAGTTGAAATAGGTTTCAGAAAGGGAGCAGGAACTTTGTTCGGTGGTTGGAGAAGTCCTGAGGGAGTGGTGAAGCTTTGGTACACTTTTAGTGTGGAAACAGCTTCAGTGCTGAATAGAATGAGTGTAATTAGGGAACTTATAATTGAGGAGAAAATCGAGAAGGAAATTAGAGAAATGCAGTGGGTAATTAATCATTCTTGCGAGGATTCTGAGAGTTGTGGGAAACTATAAGGAAAAGGAAAGGAAATATGTATACTTCCAGACAATATACTTAACTTTGATCGAGATGCATTACTGTTTATTGAAAATTATAATTGAAAATTAATATCTTTTAGTAGTACCTCTCTGAAAATTTTATATCTCGTGTATCGAAAATTGTTGAAATGTTTCATTGGGATGAATAATGATATATTCAAGGTCAGTGTTTGACCAAAAAATAGAATTACCGAGGACCTGCAGCTGAATTTACAAGTGGGATTAACCTAATGGGTTAAACGCGTAAACGAGGATTCGAGGGCGGGAGGAAGATCGACGATAAACCGAATCGTGTCAGGTTCTATTTAGTAGACTTGCACGTATATCGTATCACAAAGTAGAGAATGAAAGATCGTTTTCAGTGTAAAGCAGGGTTTCCCAACCTTTTTTGAGTCGCGATCCCCTTTTACAATATTCAAAAAACTTGCGACCTCCTCCATATAAGGTAAGGTAAACTTGATAAGGTAAAGAAAACACATTAAAAATTTATATTTCAGAATATAATTCTAACTTAATAATATTTAAAAAAGAAACCGTGACTACCCTGCAGAAAATATTCGCGCCACACCGGCTGGGAATCACGGGTTAAAGCTCGAAGGAGTCGTGTGGAAGCTAACAATGTTAAAATAATTAGGTAATCAAGCTTCCATTTAGAATCACCTTTGAATTTAAAATACTCGAGAAGTTGGTATAAAAAAAGCTAGAATCTGGCACGTCGATCTTTATCGAACGATGGACGACTATCGAACGGAAGGTGGAGTCTGGTCGTTTGTGGCGATCGTATCGATTTACCAATTTTCAATTTAGGATCAGGCTAAACAGGAAAAGGGCTCGCAGTTAAAGTGCAAGCTCCTACGGAAATCGAGTCGAGTGAGTATCAAAACGAATCAAACGAATCGGCTTTCCGCGTGCAAACACCCAAACAGCCTGCGCAACGTTAATAATGAAGCTGGAATAAACGTCAAGAGCTGGGCAATTTACGATCGAGTTTGATTAAGAGATCCCCTCGTTTACTCATTCAGTCCGCTACGTCGATGTGTTCGATGGTAACGACCGAATGTGTAATTTTACCGCCCAAGGGTGAAAAAAAGGTTCGGTCGCTGTTCAAACGTTTAAGTTCTCCTTTGAGCAACAGTTCGTGCACTTAGGCGTGTCTGACGTGGTAATTACGGAAATTTACTTATTCGCTACCTGTTGGTGAAGAGTAATTGTCTGTAATTGAGAGGCACTTGTGGCATGTCTTACAAATTGGTCGACGTCATAGCCACTATAAGGAAGAGGAGACAGAAATTGTATTGCCTGATATATTATTAAAATGCTAGTCTTCCTAGTATACGTCCAAAAACAACGTTTCTGACAAAATTTTGTAGAAATAACATAGCTTCGAAATAGTTGAATTTTCATGCTAGAAAGCTTACTGCCATATTATCTCAGATCTATGAGCTACCATTTTCATTTTTTTTTCGTGCAATTTTTACACTTTTAATATGTGTTTCCCTCGAAATAAAAAGAGTGGTGAATATTTAAAAATTGTTATGGAACATTTTTTAAAATAATGGCAACTTTTAGAATTCTTTATTTCAAGGTATCTTATAACGAAGAAAAATTTAGCAGAACAACAAGCAGAATAATAGACTATGAATAGATTAAGAGCCAGGGGCAATATTTAAAAATTCAACAATATTCGAAGTGACCTCAGATGCAATTCTTGCTGCACAAAGTGCGTCACAGTCAAAGGAAGCATTTTAAGCAGTATTGTAACGCTTAAAGGGTTCCCCTTCACTGTAGGAAAGATGGGAATTTAGCTCTCACTAAAGGCTCTGTGTCATGCAATTACTTTTAAATTTTGAGTTTGCATACAAGCAACTCCAAGCAAAATTCCAACGAATTTCTTTGCAAACAATTTACCAATTTAAGCATTTCACCCTTCAGCTTTCTTGTTAAGCGTTGGCCTTGTCACGTCTATAGTCAAGCAGCGGCAGAACTCTCTGCAAGCAACCTTTCTGGTCTCTAGCAGCTTCTTAAACTACACAAAAAGTGAAAGAAAGCATTCCTCTTATTCTACGAATTTAATTCTCTGAAAACAATTATACTTAAACTAATTATTCAAAACACATTCACTTCGATACCCAAAAACCATTTCTGCTACAATCCCTCCCCTTCCTTCATCACCCAAAAATTCTAAGGCATTTCTCCTTAAGCACCTGTAGGGGAAGGTGGGGCAAGACGGGGTAGTTAAGGTTTGATGATGCATAAAACACAGGTTTTCTTAATCAACTAATCAATTTTGTGCCTGAACTATTCTTTGATATTAAGTCTTTCAGTTTGACTATCAATCAACTGATTATTTAATGGATTTAATAGAATAATTAAAAAAATTCAGAAAAAGTCCTTTTACCCCATCTTGCCCCACGGGTGGGGTAAGATGGGGTACCCCCTGGGGCAAGATGGGGTACCAATTAAAAAACGATATAAATAAAGTAAATATATATATATATAGTATTTATTTAATACGCTGACAGAAGAAGCACGTATGTATATCATCATCGTCTTCATCGTCTACACCAGCGCAGGACAAATGGGACCATATATATGAATACATACTTGGCATCTTATCCACCCTTCTACAGATTCTAAATAGAGCCCATCACAATATAAACATGGAATATTTTCGTCTTCCTTGGTGTTTTCTTCTGACCCTGATGAAGAGTTTGTCATTTGGGCATGATGGGGTACCTCTCATTATCAGTACCCCATCATGCCCCTTCTCGTTTTACTACATTCATATGAACACTGTCCGAAACATTATTCATAAGAGTATAAAACAACATACGTAGCTTGAAGCCAGTTAAATTGTGCTTCATACACATATAAATACACCGATGATCGTTTACAGTATCGTGTCACTGTCACGGGTGCAACAAAGAAGGAAATACGGAAGAAATTCCATGAAATTACAAATAGTGGTGTAATTTTGTTACGCGTCACGGTGTTTCATTGGCTGTCAGTACAGTAAGTGCCCCGGTAACAACACGTCTAACGCGTATGTGCAAAGTTGGTCCGTGCGTTTGAATCCTGAGATATGGCGGGTACCTCGTCTTGCCCCCCACCCCGTCTTGCCCCACCTTCCCCTATCTCATTTAAAACATATAGTCTGTGATCAAATTATTAAATCCATAGGACGAAAAATATTTGTTGTGTTTGCGTGGGAATGGAATCACTCGACTGTATATTTGCAACTTACAAACATTAATACGTGGTTCATAAAAAAATAAGAATTCAGTGTAACTAGGCTTAATATAAAATCATCAATTTATGCACTTGGCTCTAATCAATAATTGGATCACCCACTATACAATTATTCTCACGATCCCTGTCTTGACCTAGGATGACGGAGCATGCGACTGGGTCACAGTCACATCAGTTTTACTAGACTTTCTGTCACCTATCCGCGTTTAAATGAGGAAACGTCGATAAGGGACGCGGCAACGAAAGTGTCGTTATTATTAAATAAGGCGTGGCTAAAGGGGGGTGTTGCGGCTGTAGTCGCCGGTTATCACGGGTTACAAGGGAGAGGGGTCATGCATAATTCATCGAGAAGTTCGCCCACCCCGTGGGATAGCAGCCGAAGAGCCACGATATCGGTGCATCGCGCCTCGAAGAATAACGGCACTCTGTCCTTTGCTTCTCGTCACGAGCTGCCCTCCGTAATCTTTACCGGGCCATTAACGTCGAACCACTTTTTACGGCGTCCCCAAGAACTAGCTTCCCGCTGCAAGCCGCGTTTCGTTGCATCCAGCGACGCTTGCAACGTAATTTCTTGATCTGCTCGGAGGCTTGGCTACTGCTAGAAGATAACGGTACCGATAACCATCCACGAGCTGAATTCAAATGGGAATAAATTTACTAATTTCAAGGACGTGCAATGGGTTTCGCGCAGGGGAGCTTTTGTTTAGAATTATTGCAAATGCACGTGTTGGACTTTTTAATTCAGAGATTGTGCGGAGATGTTTTTGGAATGTAAAATTGTTTTATCTGTGTTCAGAAGTATCTATATAGTTTTGGTAAGAGATTTTAAAGAGGTACTTTAATCCCTGTTGGTTGCTGCTTGGAGGGTCCTTTAGGCTGTTTTATAACGAGGATATAAAACTTTATGAATGTGATAGAGAATGTATAGAGCTGAACATTTATTTGGCTATAGGGATGCTTACATTGCAGCCACAAAAAAGATCTGAAGAGGTCTTTTAGAAAACACTGTAATGGCCACTTCTTAGTGGTAGAAGAAACTGAATGTACCATTCATTTAAATTTACAAGCGCTGTAAATGCCAATCCTCTTACGTGGCTTTCTACGGAAGTGGCGTTGGACAAAGCAATACCGTATTTATGAGTATTAGTAATTTATTTACAAAAGGAAATTGCGTTAAAATTGTGTACTATAGTATTACCATTGGCAAGAAGAGCATTTTCCACCTTGAGTAAAATTCAAAACCAAGGATCAACGTAGTTCCTAATAGAACAGTGCGCTTTAAGAAGGTAGTAGACTATTGGATACGTAAAATCGTTTGTATCTTATTAGACGCTAAATTACTTTGATACCAAATAATCGTTATAGTCGTGCTTTTCACAGTCTATTGGGGATTTGTTTACGAGTAATTACAACAACAAGAACTCGTCGGAATGTATAAAATTGTCGAAGTTATTAATCGTTGAAGATAGCCCTGTACAACGCGCCGCAGCAGGTGGTGTACATCGACACAAGTGAGCCAATCATCTGAAAGCAAAATGCTTTGGGGGGACCACTTTATACACCAAAATCTACAGAGTGCAACTTTGCCGATGAATTTGAACAAAACTTGGGGAAGTTACTCACGAATCAATTTTTTCCCCACATTTTTATGGGAAAAATCGTCTTTAATCAGTTATAAAATGTTTTACAAATATCCAATGTGTTGATGCGGGAATTCCACTCTGTAGAGGAAGGAATTCCACACGTCCAGCAAAAATTTCAAGTGAAGATATTTATTGATTGAAGAGTTATGATACATACTGTGTCTGAAAATAGTGTTTCGAGAAAAACGGGTTCAAAGTTAAGTCCCCTATGTTAACACTGCTCTGCGAGGCGGTACTCAACGGTGCACTCAATTACATTCGCTGCTATAACTTCTACAATTATTTGAATTTCTTTATGAAATTTCGCTTAAAATGTCCATAAAGGATAATACTGTTAGAATCAGTAAGAAATAAATAATAGATTTTTTGAAGCCCCTTAACCAGCCATAAGAGTTTCCATAACTAATTCTACATAATCACTTTTTGCAGATACTTTCCAAACATAGCAATAAATAAAAGAATATCTCTTTCATCTCCCAACGCATAGAAAGAAGCATAACAATCACGTGCCAAAGTAAATCTGCAAACGGGAGGCAGCAAATATTCCTACACAATGACAAGCAACCTCTGAAATAGTCGATTAAACCGTATTACACAGGATTCCACCTTCACCCGAGCTGTCCACCTGTCGCTTCGCCCTTCACGAGCAGAAGCTGCGTAGCACGGGCGTAAAAGTCGATGGCTCCAGCACCCCGGAAACAGAAATCGTCACGTAAGAACGAAAGAGTCGTCAGAGGAGCGTGAACCTCGCGGAACAGCCGCTTATCATGCCGACAATATCCGCGAGGGAGAAACGGTGGGTGGCCTGAGAATTACTCGGATGCGAATACGCTTCAGAGGATTCGCCATAAGCAGGCGAGAAGTGCAAGCTCCGTCGGTGCTTGAAACTTAATCCTCCGCGTCGTCATAAGATAACGGCACTCGTCGCCGCATAAACTTCATTGTCCTCGAGGTAAGCGGTCGTTGCAGCGTCGTTCCGTTCCACGGCTCTGTCCTCATTGTTTCCGCGGGGTCTGTGACGTTTTGGGTGACGACGCCGTCACGCTGACTCCCAGGCGCTCCCCCTCTTTGGGTCAACACCAGGCTCAACGCATTATCGACTTTGGGTACGGTTGTGTGTGCGTGAGCTCGCCAGTGGGGCCCTTTTCGCATGATACACTTCTGTGACTGGGGATGCAACAACGGGCCCGTAAACTTGGTGGAAATGATGCTGGTTTAAAGAAGATAGAAAAATTGAATACGGTGACAAGATGATTGTCAATTGGGCCAACCTCAAAATGACAAAAAATTAATGAAGATACCTTCTCATCAAATCGCTACAAAAATATGTAGGTAATTTTTAGGATTTTATTTTTACAAAAGTAAACGGCATAATGTTAAAAATCTTTTTATTTTATTTTATTGTTTGTAAACGGGAAGGGATTCCCTTTAATGTACAGGAGTATGAGGGGGCATAAGTAAAACAAAAAGAGAAAAGAAAAAACATTAAGACAGGCAACACAGGGTACATAAAATAATTTGTCTGGTAAGCTCCGGTAAGCGAAGTAATCGCGCTAGTAGAGACCAGAGCAAAAATGGGGAACAGCTGATGCATATTACAGTACATTTTTTAGAATATTCAGACAGCGTTTGAGGGCGGAATGACATATGGCGAAAATATCAAAAGAACTGGTATACTTATTAGGTATACTTTATTTTTTTAAGCTGAATTTGTGTATCATTGAAGATAATAAAAATTGTTTTTAGCATATTTGATCTAACACTGTTATGTGTTGGTGACTGTAACTGAAATCATCTACACAAACCTTTTAGCACACTTCTACTTGGACAAACATGCATTAAGAATTCAAAACCTCAGAAGAAATAAATTTCAGTTACAAGTTCTGCTTCACAACGTGGGACACATAAAGTATCCAGTGACACATAATTAGTATTATAGGATAATAAAGACAATAGAATCATCACGATAAAATCCTTCTGATCCTTCTAAATCCTGATCATGGTAAAATTTCTATGCACAATTTCTCCAGCGTAATATACTTGGAAGTGAAGAGAACGAAGGTGATTTATTCCCCATCGCTACCAGGTTAATATCACAACTTTTTCAAACCATCGTGAAACGAGAATCATACAAGCTAAAGCAAACTTCATCCTTGATTTTTCATACGCAACGCCCTCGAAGGGCTTAAAGAAAAATGGTGCGCGATAAAGCATACACCGATCTAGGGGGACGATTTTATTTTGCCATGAAAGTTGCGCTCATAAATTGACGCTAAAGCTGAAAAATTGTAATGGAGCTGGCGCGCGAATGAATGATGGCGTACATCGCGGTGAAAAAGATAGAGAGCTTCGGAAACGCCGGTTGATTAATGCTCGATCACGGTGACGTAAGAAGGCGCGCAGAATACGGCGCCATCGGGATTTAAAACGACTGACCCGGAACAAAAGATAAGGGCGTGAATGCGCCTCAAGGATCCGCGAATTACCATTGAAAAAAAAATTAACGCTGCGAGAAGGACGCTTTACAGGAGGAAAACGATTATCCTCGACGAAAATTCTTGATAACATTCGTATTTCGAAAACCACTTCTAGGGGAATACAGTGATTAATGAGGTCCAGCATCGTATCAAGAGCGTATAACCAATACATGCACTTCGGATCGCGATTCGCGATATTTAAGGAAGTCGTTAATCATCATCAAACGTCTTCCTTTTTCTGTTTTAAAGCACTTATGCCTTTGGAGATTCTGGAGACTGTTGGGATATTGTTTCATTGGCTTATCCTTTAAGGCAATCATAAATAAGTCTTGCCCATTAATTATCAGAATTTGAAAGAAATTATATTTACGATTCTAAAGAGAATATTCCTCAGTTTTAGTCAGACTATTCGATTCCCATTGACGCGAAGAATTTGCGTGTATCGATGTGTCCCATAATTTTAAGATACCTTGTATAAAATATAAAACATTGAAATTCTGTGATTACTAAATCTATCTAAAGACCTGCTCTGAAATATATAATATACAGATTATACTAAATTTTTGCAAGCGCAACAAAAATGTAACAGAAATGAAAATTCCAAGCACATCTATTACTAATAATAATAAAACTCAGAAACGCCCAGTGAAAGCGTACCGACAGCAAAGAAAATTAAATTTGATAAAAGGATAAGAAGGAAGACACCGCCGAGGCAAATTACAGCCGTTCGTATTAAAAGTTGACAGGGACATTTGTTTTGTATCCCGCAGACCGTTCGTCAACGCCACGGACGCTAAGAAATCGCGAGAATTCTCAACGTTCATGATATTCCTCGGAGTCGCGGTGAAATTAGAAAGAAGAAGCCCCGCCGTGCAAAGACGGATGACCCAGCCGAATAAAGCACCAGGGCAGCCGTCTTGACCCTAGGGGAAAATTTGCATCGACGATTCCTCCCCCCCTCGTTGCCATTTCGCCGTAGCTAGACTCGATTCCTTTTATTCCGAGAGACGTTTTGCGCCAAGGAAACAGCAGCAGGGAAAGTTTCTAATCATTCTTGTCCCAAAGAAAACAACTCGCTCCCCAGACATTGCTCCAAAAGAAGAGGAAGAGAATGCCAGGGCGAAGAAATGGCTGGTATCGAGCGAGCGATAAAACTGCGACGTTTTGTTGCAGCTCTTAGCCCGTATAGCAACGGTGTTTTAATCTGTGTCATCGTAGGCGGATTACTAAACCGAGAATCAGGAATACCTGCACGCTCTGGAATGTGCGTCCGAGGGATAAATTGACAGGCTGGCTGTTCCTCGCGTTTACGGCTTCCATAAAACCTCCTGCAGGCAGCAACAAGCGAGGAGGAGGAGCAGAAACTGTCGTCGATGGGGATCGTAAAAATATGAATTGCATTTAGCGGGATTCTAACCTAAATTTGTCAAATCCGAATTTGATTTTGAAGGAAGCGGAAATTTAAATTTGAGTTTCGAAAGAGGGGGAAATCCATATTTTAGTTTGGGTGAAGGAAAAATTCAAATTTGAGTTTTGGGGAGGGGGAAATTCAAAAATTGAGATTTGGAGAGGAGGAAATCCAAATTTGTGGCCAAATTTTAAGAACGTACTTGACCGTCCCCAAATTTAGATTTTCCCCTCCTCCAAAACTCAAATTTGGATTTCCCCTTCCTTCAAAAATCAAATTTGAATTTTCCCTACCTCAAAAAGTGAAATGTGGATTTCCCTTCTCTCAAAACTAAATTTCCGCCTCCCTCAAAAATCAAATTGGTGTCCTTTCTCCTTCAAAACTCAAATTTAGATTTCCCCCTCCCTCAAAACTTTAATTTGAATTTCCAAACTCAAATTTGGGCATAGAATCCCCCTTACTCTACATAGGTACTTCGATGCAGCCGACTCGAACATAGAGCCACGCACCATGAGACAGCAAGTTTCTTGATAACGCTGAAATTAGAGAGAGAGAGAGGATATTTCTCTGCGTACGCGTTTCCGTGACGAAAAGAATCTTCGTTAACGTGTAAATTAAATGGACAATCATGGTAGGCTGGGTAATGGACGCTTTATTACATGATAGCGTCTGGGAGACCATTATCAAACCCACAATGAATAAAATTCAGGATCACACGTTTCAATGAAGTGGAAATTCCGGTGGAAATGAAATTCATTTCGCGTTGCAATGGAATATGGTATTTCCAAATTCGTATTCAACGACGCGCTTTAAGCGAAAGGATAACAACGAGGGGGCACTTCCGTTTGGAGGGAAGGGGTGCCGAAACGTTTCTCGTTTCATTTTGCCTGGCTGGGCGGGACAGAGAACGAAGGAAATGATTTTCGTCGTGGGCGGACGCAAAAATTCATAACTCCAGACCGGAAGAGGAAAAAACGACCGAGGTATAACGTGCAACGGTGAATCGACGTGTTTGCAAATGTTCGACGCGCTGTTTCGACGGCTCGGCCCGCAGAGAAAAATTGCCCATTTCACTGCCCACCATTTTTCTACCGAGTAAACCATCCTGTCATCCTCCCAACACCGTCGCAGCACAATCGCCCGAATTGCAGACGGGATGTTCTTGCCTGCCGGAGCGCAATTCTCTTTCCACTCAGTGCAATTCGACTTGTTTAAATCGTGATCGAATTTTCCTCGAACGGATTCTCGTGGGCCACCGTCCGGAAAAACACTTTCTCTCGTTTGTGTGAGTGGGGAACACCGCTGTTTCTCTTGGACATTATTTTATGATATTATTTTAAGTAATTGGAGAATTAACGTATGAGAGTATAATTGTTTAGTATCGAGTAGTTGGAATACGAATGATTTTCACTCATGAAATTCGATACATTTTCCTGATATTGGTTTAAGTGCATTTGGCAGTAATTCTGTCGAAAATTTGCGTCCAAAAGGCTAGTTGATAATTATGTTATTCGGGAATTCGTAATTATATTGGACAAGAACTTGGATGGTCTCGTGATCTCGAAAAAATAGAAAACTTGTACCATTAGCTCTTTGAATCATATGAATTCGATCTGTATATTATATAGTTTTTTACGAAGACACTTAGGTATGTATATTATACTGTACACAGCTTACAGGAAATATTAATACATTTATTTACACGAAGTATTATGATTTAATGTCTGCATCACCTTCCTCTATGCTACAATAAATTCCATTCAGTGTACTCGATTAATGTGAAGATTCATTGTTACGCTGACAGATATAAATGTTATTTAAAATACCTACACAGTAAAAAATTTATTTAAAAGTCAGTGTACCGTTAAATTCCCTTTTTTTCAACGCTGTAATGTTTCAAACAGAACCGTTTACCAGCACGAATGATATAAAATAATTTTTCTGGTATTTTCGTGCCCCGCTACCAATCTTCCATCACAGTATAACATGTTTTGCAATTTGCCCTTATATGTGGATTTATTGAAATTCCCGTGAACGAGCATTGTGCATCAATTGCGACACGGCGAATAATTTATAACGACGAAAATAGACATGTTCCACGTTCATCACTTCATTTTAATGAAAATTTAATCACGACATTATACGGTCGAATTATTGGAAACCAATTTCTTTATTTACGCGGCACTGCTTTCCGCTGGAAAATATCGAATAATTGATTTCTGGTGTAATGCATTGTCGACATTTTAATAATCGTGTTAAACTGAACGAAAATTCCAATAAAAATCTTCCTTTCTAAATGGAAAAACTGTTTACGATAACCCTTTAAATGGCACGACAATTTTAACTGTGTGTAATGAGTTAATGAGTGTACACGGAATTCGATTTAATTAATTAGATCATGGAACTGAATTAGTACGAAGGATGGGGTATAAATTGTTTCACTAAATTCAGTATGTTCTGCATTTGGGATACCTGAGGGGTAATCAAAATACAACTCCGATGTAGAGCATGCCCACAAATAAATACATCATTATTATTACACGATGGTATACATTGTCAACCAAAAAAATCTAATTCTAACGAAATTGTATACACAGGTATTTTTTGAGATTGTGAACTGAATTTGTAGCGCAATTAGGTTTGCACCTTGTACCAGGAGGGTTTTGGTGTGTTTGGGTTTCGTTGAGGGAACTGGGCAGTCAGAAACTCGATTTTTTTGTTGCATTTTTCGAAAGTACGACCCTTCCCAGTAAAATGTCGTTTGGTTTATGTTAACATTCGCAAAATTAAGGATTTTACAGCCGAAAAGGTCGAGTGCGCCATAAACCGTTTCTGCGCGCAAGCAACAGAGGTATATATCGATTTGAAAAAAAATCAGCATATATCACACATGTCTAGTTACGACCTGAACCTACGCTGAAGTCTGTGAAAACTTCGGTTTTGACAAAAAATAAATAAAATGGCTCTTTTCCTTGGCGAAAAATGACGTTTCTTTAAAATTTCCCATTTTGCAGCCACCATTTTTATAATTTTGACTTTTTTCTTTTTCAATAGGTTCAGGGCAGAATGGGGGCCGGGACAAAGTAACAATTTCAGAGAATGCTTCACAATTCAATTTCTTACGGCCAGAATCACTGCAAAATTACAGCGACTCCAAAAAAGCCTACATATCTACATAGCTACGACTGTAGCGCTGTTATACATATGTATATAATATTCATATAATTTTTTTTACTGTTCGTAGTATTGATAAACATTGCCCAAAAGTACTAGTCACAATTTGTGTTCATCTTCTTGTAATTAATTCGCAAAAAATACTTGAATTTCGAGCGATCTGACTGCCTAGTCCCTTTAAGAAATATTACCAGGTGTTATAATAAAACATATAACCAAATTTCAAAGGGGACAGCAATCTTCACCCCCTTCCACAGATTAAACTCCATTTCACGAAAAGTGTCGAACGACTCGATCCAACCAGATTTTCCCTAGCGTCTCGCGCAGCGGAACTCGTTTCGCGCGAAACTAGCTATCGAAAAAGCGGGGACAAGAAATTGCTCGTCATCCGTGCAACGAGATTGTCGATGAAACGTAACATCGTTACGTCCCAATGGTAACATTTATCGCCGCGGAATGTAAATGCACGATCACGCGGATAAACGCATTTGTCGTCGAATCGCCACGCTTTTTGTGGCCCTGCGTGCACTTCCGTCTGACGCGCGCACTAAAGGCATAATAGAATCGAACTGTAGGTAAAAAATGACAACGAATGGTGGCTCGTTCTTTTTTTAAAACGTCCTCACAGATATCTTTGATAATTCGATTTTTAGGTGAGGCAAATGTTGGTCGAATTTAGAATGTGATACAGTTTAACAAATTGGAAGTAACAGTCTTTAAAATGGCTTCAGAAAAGTGGAGGGAACACTTCCCAGAGAAGAAATAGCGATACTCATTGAGAAGGTGAAAGTAATCGTGTTGTCCTTGATTTAGAACATATTCACTGAATTTAGGAATTTTACGAATTCCAAGATATTTTAATTGCGAAGAAAAAATTAAAATAGAGCAACTGAAAGGCTTAATAATTTATCCAGAGTTAAGGTACCTTAAATCTCAAAGATTGCGTTACAATAATGCAAGGGTATTGCGAAAGCGTATTGCGAATGTCTAACCGCAAAAACGCAAATTCTGCAACGATGAAACAACAGAATGTGAAACAGTCATTGTACAGGAAAGCCAGAAATTCGTCGACATGATTGTACTACTCATGTGTAAAGTGTTGAATACGTGGAATTCCGTTTATCAGGTCAATTTACGAAACATACCAGTAAAGGATTATTCGCAGGCGAATTAGTGATACGTACCTACCAGTCGAATAACTGGGGAAATTGTTGCTTAAAGTTCCTATGCTAATGTGATCACATTACACAAGGTATAAAATTCAGAATATTACACGTGGATGTTCCTCAAATTAAACGATTTATGAAATTCTGCTCTTTTGGAGACTGTTAAACTCGAAATGAATGGTCATTGTAATAGAACATCGAGAAAGAAAAATGTTATCGCGAACGTTTGATCTAGTACGATAACTGTAAGAGCTATTCAATCTAATCTAATTCACATGTACCTACTAAAGTCTAACCTCAACTTAAGAATGATAAGCATCTAGCCTCTTCTAAATTAGGTTTCACTGAAGAATGTATTAAGCCTGTGTTAGGGCTCAATAAAGCCTGCTTTAAACTGTTATTTTACAAAAAAATAATAAGTATGCTATCACACATTGAAATCCCTAGCCCTCAAAGATTTATACTCGAGTCAGTAATGTGAGTAGACAATGATTTTGCAACTATGTACTATATGTATAGTAAAATACACAATCCCAAACAATGCAAATGAAAACCACATTACTACTAATTATTCCAGTCACGAGAAAAACCCCACCCCTATGTCCCTAACATACAACAAACAAATTAAGATCCCTTCAATAAATACAAAACCCCTCTACAAAGTTACTAAAAGCTCCTCGAAACGACTGAGTCAAGGCCAGAGATGGACAAAATATTTATTTACATAAAATTTCGAATAACGAATAAAATATCCAAATTATTCGCCATATGTTGAATAAAATTAACAGGAGTTATTCAACGAATAAATTTATGAACTGTAACTTTAACTTTATTCCACGTGGAATAATTTTCTCTTCGAATAAAAAATTAACTTTATTCGGCGAACAATCCAAAGTTAAAGTAACTTTTATTCGATTCGTTATTTAAATAATTTATTTAGTAAATGCTCCAACTCTGGCAAGACCCAGCAAGTGAATCGTGGGAGTTTGATGCTTCTCCAGGAATGCAATAACGGTGCAAAAATAATTACCAGGATCAAAAGTTCGATGATGCGTGCAGCAAAGAAGCGATCGGACAGCAATTTTACCAAACCGAAAGGGAGGATGCTAGTTTGAGTGGTGTAGGTACACAGCGCGTGGTTCGTTCTATCGACATCGATAACGCGGCATGATGCCCGCCCTTCGAGGAAGGGCCGCGATAAAATCAAAGGGAAATCCCTCGGAAATCGGGCGCGGAGGAAAACCACGCACCCACGCTGCCTCTGGATCGCGTTTCGATGCTTCGCCCGAGCGGAAGAACCTGCCAGACTTTTTGCAGCGTTGGCCCCTTTCGGCTGAACTGGCAGAGGCAATCATCTTCCGGACTGTCAGACGCGCCCCCTCTCGCGATACGAATCTACGGGGCTTGTAAGCTCGTGTCCCGGCGCTAACTTGTGAGAGTGACTTACTGGGACGAGCCGAGTAATAAGAAGCGATATTGTAAGTCACGCCGTTCGACTGCGATCTCTTGACGGGCTGATCGAAAGCCAGCGTTTTAGGACTTTTTTCCGCTTGGAGCTCGAGGAACGTGAATAGTGTGACAGGCTGAGATGGAGGTGAAGCATGTAACACGCTGCTTTTGGATTTCTGAGTTTGAGTCGAGTGCTTGGTGGATATTGTTCATAAAACTAGATTTTAAAACAAATATTAGTATTCTCGGACAAGGGGACTTGGATATCTTGCCTACTTCAAGATGCAGGTTGGCTTAGAGTAATACTTGGTATATTCTACAGCAGAGATGGGCATTATTTAAATAAAAAATTATTTGAATAACGTATCAAATAAAATTGTTATCTTTATCTTTATTTGTCATCAAATAAAAATAATCCAGAGTTACTTTTATTTGAAACGTCACAAATAATTTTTTTTGTTCGACGTGAATTTATCCGACGGCGACAAATAATTTTTTGGTTTGTCGGGAGGTAGTAGTTACAGCGAGAGGGAACGGGAGCGAGCGAGAAGCCCGTTGCTAATATCCACCTCTCTTTCTAATCCCCGTTCCCTCTCGCTCTAACAACTACCTCCTCGCATCATGCTCTCCTGCTTACCGCTCTCTAGCAGACACTCCCCCTCTCTCCCGTTTTCTACACCCGGAGTTATTTGAGCATCAAATAATTTTCAAATACAAATGGATGAAAATACGACAAAATTATTTGAAAGTTAAAATGAATTCCCGTCAAACAAAAAATTATTTGTAGCCGTTGGATAAATTCACGTCGAACAAAAAATTATTTGTATTGTTTCAAATAAAAGTAACTCTAGCTTATTTTTATTTGAAATAAACATAACTCTAGCTTATTTTTATCTGAAATAAACATAACTCTCAGTTATTTTTATTTGATGAGTCTCGAATAAAATTTTTGTCTTTTATTCGAAATCAATTTTTTATTTGAAATAATTTTCTGCCCATCTCTGTTCTACAGTAGATGCTGGAAGAGTTTGTTGTAAAATCTAGTTTGTAATGAAAGTTAACACAGTTGTCTAAGATACCCCAGTGGTCAAAGTTACACCAGTGGTCAAAGATACTCCACTGGTAAAGATATCCCAGTGTTCAAAGTTACTCCATTCGACGGTAACGGGTAGATTCTTGATAGTTAGCAATACTTTTGCAGCGTGTGCAATATGCTTCGATCATGATAAAGCTCTGTAGATGAGTAGATAGTCTTTTCTACTGTATTTTCATCTGATGTACCTATATCGAAGAAGAGCTTGACACTTGACATGATCAATTCGTCCTGGCTGCCTGATATCATCCCAGCTCCCCATAATTCCTCTCAAAACTACCAACAACAAGCAGTTCCCCGAAAAAGATACCACGCCATTAACTCCCGCGTAAATAACTCGGTGCGTTCACGGTGCGTCCGAGATTACTCTAATCAAGAAGATCCAACTCCATTAAAACTTCGCCGCGCAAATTTCCCGCGAAAACGGGGCAACAGAAAGCCAGACCCGTCGACGGAGCGAGATATCTGCGAATAAATTAACCTCCAGAGCGGATTATCAGGCCACGTGGGAGGGTACGCTGAAACAAAAGATCATCCACCATTGTTCTGCACGGAATACGTGGCAGCCCCGTGGATGTCCAAGGTTATCCATCTTTTTAAGAAGTAGGAACTCGTAGAATCGACGCGAAAACACGCGAAAGTACGCGTGCGTGCGCCGGAGTGGCTGCGGGAGATGCGATTTATTCGACGAAATGCAAATTGAATCGTAGTTAGCGAGCAAGCCGAGAAACGACGCGTGTAAATCGTCGTCCTCCACCCCCTTTCCGCGAGGGACTTCTTTCTCTCCCCCTTGCCTGCTCCATTCTCCTCGCCTCGCCGATAATTCGAACATAAATTCACGAGAAATTGAAATAAAAACTGGGTCGATCGAGGCGCAATTTACCCGGATCCACTCGTTGTGACACGGGGAAAAAACACAAGGAGGTGGTGGGTCGGTGGAAACGAGTGGGAAAGTGGATTGTTTGGTGCCTGGAAACCAATCGCGACGCTCGCTAATTCATCTTTCTCTCATTAATAAACACGCTTCGGATAAACAACCCCTCGCGACTTATAATTGGTCCAGGAAAATGAAAATGAAAATCCTTTCGTAGTTCTTCATCAAAATGGAACTTCCTCAGTACTCTATCGCGAATATGTTGGAGATCAAGGGCTATACGTGACTCTGAATTTTGATTCGCTTTATTAAAATATCTCTAACGACTCTGTTACATGTATATTTCACCAGCCTGAAGAGTAGTACAGTCTATGAAGCGGCAGAACGAGTAAGCTTCCCTTTGTTACAGAATCCACGGTAAAAAATAAATTAACTAACGAGCAAAACTTCAGTAGCGAAGCCGAGAGCTGGTAATTGTAGGAAATATTCTGTGCGACCATGTTTCATATTGTGGCATCTCATTACTAAATTCTGTTTGTTGCAACGGAGATAATAGACACCTAAAATTATTACAGAATATCAGTAGTAATTTAATTAAACTTTCCTGTACGGAATTTCAAAATGAAACAGTCCTTTGTGGAAAAAACCAGACGAATATCCGAACACAAACGAATAGCAGAAAGGACCCCCGTTAAATAAGTTGGAAGCTTCAAATAACCGTACGAAGGACAAAAAACGCCATTCTATTTCCAACAAAGGTTTTAAGCAGCCGTTCGTTTAATATGCACACAAGAAGACCGCTACTGCATAATCAAAATTCGTCTTAATACAATTACTGTTTCGCAATTCATGCTAAATCCTCTTGGAACAGTATTTCGCGATCTCCCTTGAACCTGGACTTAGAACTTCGCCCGCCGGTATAACTCGAAATAAAATCCTTTCGGCGGACACGCTCCGCTCCACTCTCATTTACGAGCCGCACACATTCAAATTAAATTTCGCGTATATTTAATTCACAGCCAACGGCCGTTCGCGGCGTCTTTTTTTCCCGTCGTGCCGTTTAAACGTAACCAGAGGGGCGCCCTCGTAAAACCCTTAATGTCACATAATACCGCGGCGCGGTAACAATTTTTATAAACCCAGAAGTGGCCATTAAAGGAGCCGGCCTCCGAGCGTTCTCGCAACGGTGGAAAAAAAGGACTGTTCCCCTGATAAAAGCTGATTCGCGAGCAACCACCGTGAACCCTTTCTCCCCTTCTGTCCCCAGGCGAAAGCAGCGACAGAAAAGGAACTTCGTTACACCTTTGACGCGGTGTTTCGCGCTAACCAGGCGGCTCCTCTTGCTCCGCGCACCTCCGACAGGTCGATGCAGCGCGGAGATCGAAGGAAATTGAAAGGAAAGCATGGGGTGCCGCTTCCAGAAACGATACTCGGCGGGAAGTGAAGTAACGAGGGAGTAAAATAGAGTTTAGTGGCGATAGCGTAACGATTTATGGCATTAGAGATTCGTAGCAAGGATGATCGCTTTCACTGGACCCTCGATTGCATGGAGTTCGATTAAAAAAGGGTACAGGCGGGAATCGTGACGGGGAATCTGCTTCGTGATAGATTTCACGGTTTTATAGCATTCCGCGGGCGAAAGTTACTTGTTAGAGAAGGCGGAAGAAGAGATTTGTAATGAGTTCGATGGCTGTTTTTGTGTAGGGGAAAGTGGGGTATAATCGGGTACGCAGGTCAGACCGGGCATCATCGTTTTTCTGAGAGAAGAGCTGCGATATCCAGCCAAAGTGTGGTGCTACATTTGGGTCGACCTCGCGACGATTTCAGATCAATCGCACTTACTAGATAAATTAAAATAAATTTATGTACACGTTACTATTTGTTAAAGCAACTTTCTTTATGACTTCAGAAATAATAGTACTAAAGGTTTTATAATTTTACGTGTTTTTTTAATAGCTAAAGGGAACCGATATTACCCACAATGCATACTTCCGAGAAATTTTGTTTCCCTATGAACCAAATAATTTTGCAAAGAAGGACTCTCATTTTCTGATTCTGCAAGGCCCAATTAAGATTTCTAGCGGTGTGCAAATGTTATTTTGCCATCTGACTTTTTTCTAGTAGGAAAAATACGTTAGGCACACGATTTTGTTTCCCTTTCCCTTATTAAGGGGACGTTTTGACGCCCTTCTTTTTTAAATAATAATTGCACTTCAATGAGGTAACTTTTGGGAAAGTAAATTTCTCTTATGGAAGGGAGTAATGTGTGTCTGTAGCTGGATTTGTTTTTACCAAAGTAATGCATATTAAATTCACTTACTTGGAAATTTACCTTGTACTTTCGCAATCTGAACCTTACTTCCTTCAATTTCCAACTGAGATTACATTTTGTGCACAGAAGTCTCTTACCTGAAACATAAAAAATTATGTATTGTAACCTAGTAGCACAGGCAGTAAAAAGGTATGATAGAAGTAATAAGAACCGTTTTCTCTAATATTTAATTAATGAAGAACATACAGTAACTTCAGAATTTTCAATTTCACTTTAAATCAAAAGTCGTGTCAAAGCGACTCACCAGAAACAGAATACTACCATATCCCTTGGATATGAAAGTACAAAACGATGTACCAGCAAAATTACGATTGAAATTACTATTAAAGTTACCAGGATTAATACTAGATTAATACAAGAAATATTCTCAAGTAAATAACATCTTAAATTTGTTCCAAAACAGTATTATATTTCCTCCTGTGCAATAAAACTGATTTGAATTCCCAACAACACAGTTCACGATCGAATATTCACCCAGCTAACCCAGCGTATATGCAGCCACAACGTGCACTTTGAACATCAGTTATTGTACGCGCTTTCGCAATATAGAAGAGCAACGAAATCCTGGCTCAAGCACAGAGACGGAGGCTAAAAAAAAATACCAAGCTTCCTCATACGAAAATATTTCCATTTTATCATCTACTCGTCAAGCAGACCTATCAACCTATATTATTGCATTTCACGTGGGTATCGATTTCTACCGCCATGAGCAAGCAATCCAACAAAACAATCCGCAATTATTCCCGCGGAACGACGACGTGAACAAAGTAAATCAGAGCTTTCGCTAAACGAAGCAAGTGCAACAACACGACGTCATAGGTTACACTGGATTTTCGATAAATAATCGTTGAAGTTGAATCAGGAAAACAAACTCGATGCTTTCATTGAAAACATTCATTTTTATTATACATGATTAAACGCGTTACTCGTGAGTAAATAGTCAGCCAGAAAATGCTGATGTTATATAAATTCGAATTTCAAAAATACTAGGGTAAAGGACCCAATTACTAACACCTAACCAATTACTGTCACCTTAAGCTATTTTACTTAAAATAACGAATAAATAAACGTTGTAAAGTGATACACAAAAAGAATTATGTATTTCAACCTATAATCTATACTATAGATTATATTCTATAGTTTGTTTATTCGTTATTTTATCTAAAATAGCTTAAGGTGAGAGTAATTGATTAGGTGTCAGTAATCGAGTCCTTTACCCTATGTAGGTACATATCTTCAACACAACATCTTTAACCAGACAATGCTTTTTTAGACAATACATCACAACTCAGTTTATTTCACCATGTGGACCCTATTCTAGGAAACCACATCTTCCTTGAACTATTCGCACAGTTTTCTGAGAATTCAATGCAACCAATGCAACCTGTCCCCTGGCCCTGTTCGTTGAAAAGGATCGTGCAGTAGTAAAGTTTTACTAAATTTAAAAAAATACATCTAACTAACAAATTAGAAATCTATGTGCATTGTGTTATTACCAGTCTCTCTTACTATACTAAAACTAGAACTGTTGAGTCTAATGAGTAGTAATCTCCTCAGCTCTGCTAATGAAAAAGCCATTTCCATCGTCCGAACACTGTGTCATCCAAAAACTGCACTATTTCAGCTCCTGCATCGTCCCAGACCCTGAACTTGATTCACTAACACCATAATTTCCTACACTTTTGTCTGGACCAATCATCTTTCCCTAAATAACCACAAAACCTGGATATCCTCCTAACTACGATAAATCCATTTCAATTGAAGTCCAAACGCTTTTACAGACCAAGTCAAGTGTAGACTACTTTGCAAGGTCACGAATTAATCTTCCACTTTAACCTCGGTGTGTAATTCAACGTTGAAAGCTCAAGAAAATGATGAAATTGTGCCACTTTCGTTCCTAATAGAGGATCCAGGTTTCACAGTTGCAAATTGCTAAAGCGTTTCAGATTGTCGCTCAACGGAGAAGGCTGTGATGAGTGAAGGATAAAACTAGCTACCGTGGAGATAGTTACGCTCATCATAGTGAACTTTATTAAACTATTACAGCGTAAAACTTGTTAAATACCCGTGAGGCAAGCATTATACAGCCAGACACCGTGGTCTGGCCGTCTAATTTCAGCCGACAGACGGCATATTTGCGTGACGCTGCTGGCATCTTCACGCTCCACACGTCGAAGGCACGCCACGAGAATTCACCGATCGAACGGGACCGCGCGGATTCACAAGTACGTACAGAAATCGATACCCGACGTTCTGGGCTTAATAACACCACCGTCCCTCGTCAACCACGTCGTTAACGCGAGCTCATTCCGCCGTCGGTCCTCACTTTCAACCGCGATATCGATCTCTTCCATTCGTTAATTGACCGATTCGCTTCCCAGCGGAAAAGCGCTGACTTTTTCCACGAGAAACCCGACTCTCGCCGAGATTGACGTTTCACTGATTATTCTGCCGTCATCGATGTTGACTTTACCTAACCATGGTCGAATCGGCCTCGGGGAGTTTGGGGAGCAATGGTGCAGATGACCATGTATAACATACCTTGGAATATTTGGAGTAAGTAAGGGAGCGTGGGGAAAATACGAACGCGGAGTAATCGCGAATGCGATGTTGCGGCGTTTTAATAAATAAAAACGATGTTCCCTCTCCACTAGCTAATAGTTTAGGTCGTATCCAACTCCGCCGGGCAGAAAGTAATAAATACAGAACGCTTATGCTATTCAAGATAAACAATTTATTATTTTCATCATGTTTCAAATAATATTTTGTCCATTTCAATTGCATGTAATTATTGTTGAATTAATATTTTTTTTACATAATATTTTTAAATGTTTTTTTTTAAGTTGAAATAAACCACTTTTTTACCAACATTTTGTGACAAAGGCGTTGCTTGAATTATGATTCTAACATCTGAAATAAATTCTTTTCATTTTTTAATGTCGTGGGGCAATGACGAATTACTCGGATGGGGTAATCTCGAACCATCGAGATTAGCAACGATAACCGATTTTGATGAAATTTTCAGCATGTATAAAACTTACTTAAATCTACAAAACGGATTTTTGAATTTTCATTACAGGCTCAGACAGAAAAGTTTAAAAAACGACCTTTACTACTTAACTCAGCAAATCCATTGGGAATAATTCTTTAAATTTTAGAACCGACATAAAAGTAAATTATCTATGACCCTCCATATCTCAGAAACTAATTGTCACCTCAATTTGAAAATTTGTTGAGATTGGTGCCTCATCATAAAGTAAATATCACTTGGCACAACATTCAGTTCCAAAATCATGGGAGCAAAAATAGGCACTCTTTCCCTGTGCTATTCCTTGGATCGACACACCCTGGATCATAATTTTCAATTCAAGGAGAAATGGTGTCTCGTCAGAATCTCTGAATAAATTCAAGAGATAGATAAAAAGAAGGCTACCACAATTTAAAACGAGATTTACGAGTCCAACTTTTAGGTTGGAAATCGTGGATTCGTAGTCCGAATCTGCAGCAGTTTCCATAAATTTAATAAATTTGACAGGCTTCGAGAACTTCACCACCCTCGGCTAGCCGCCACGTTTTCGTTGTTGGGAAAATTTCAGGCTGCAATTCGAGTTTCTGTAACACAGTTGCTCTGCCACAGTCAGATCGTATCTCCGTGAGCGTTAGTTACGCAAGCCTTCCAGCGCAGGTGTAAGGTTGCCATCGACAGGCTCGATAAGTTTATTGCTTACAGCTTCGAGGCGCGACCCTGAATGGAAACGGTTATTCCCTTGTGTAACAGATTCCCTCGTGTAATTTCTAGTTTTATGCGAAACCCGAAGCCGATCAGGAGAATTGCATCCTAGATAACCTTCTTTCAGAAACACTTGACCCTCGTAACATTCACATAATACTCGCTACATGGGGATTAAACAGCTGGCCATGTTGCTCCCTGCCAACCATCTAACTGTAAAATGAAATTGCTGAACGAGTCCGACATCACGCAACCGCGACAGCACTGAATTGTATAAAGAGGAATTATTATTCTGGAAGGAGGAAGACTAACTTTGATAAATGCATCATCACGTTCCTTGAATGACTTACAGAATCTGTGGCTTAGAAATATACAACGACTAGTGGGACGTTGATGTAGCAGATGAAACTTTCAGTTGGTGTCTTGGAAAGCAGAGTTGGGCATGAACTAAATAAAAAATGATTTAAATAACGGATCGAGTAAAAATTACTTTCATTTTAGATTATTCAACGAACAAAGTTTATTTTTTCATTCCACGAGAATTTATTCGACGAATAAAGTTAATTTTTTTATATGACGAGAATGTTCCCTTCTCTGCTGGAAAGTATCACCTAGCCATACAGCTTCGGACTTGAAACTTGAATTATTTAAGTTCTACTAGTATCAAGATTGGGCTATTAGAGTCCGTTACTGAAAAAAGCACAGGGTTTAAGATATGATATTAAATTTTCTCGTATTTAGGAAATCGTATTTTTACGTGACCGGTGTGACATTAGTTGAAGAAGTAGGAACAGAAAGTAGAGGAGTCGCTGCATAAATAAGGGAAATGGTCAGAAATTGAATTCACGATAGCTTGGAAATACTACAACGTAAATAGTTAAGAAATACTACATATCTCTAGGAACAGTAGTCACTGCGAAGAGTAGGTACAAGTGTACTTGAACAATAAGCAAACTTAACTTAAGAATTACAAAACAATCAATTCATGATCTTTGTTACCCCGTTAAATTTGCATGCACAATTTCTCACCACCCCTTTCGCAGGCAACGTATATACGAATGAGACCGTCGCAAATAACGCGGAATTGTAAAACTTATTGCGTTACATCTGCCGTAGGCGGGGCGATATCCCCCCACGGCGCGTTGAGAATAATTGCTTAATGAAAATTCAACGTCGCGGCCGTGGAAAAAGGAAAGCTCGGTTCCCGTGAACGTGAAACGCTAGAACGGAACCGTAGTCGCATTTAAATTCCACATTCAGTTGCAATAACCCCGGGACGAATCACGGTACAATAAGTGGCACCAGATGGTGCCTCCTAATAAGCGGCGCACCTTTGCACCCTTCGTCACCCACCCCTTTACCCCCAAT
Organism: Andrena minutula; assembly: GCA_929113495.1. Lineage (NCBI taxonomy): Eukaryota > Metazoa > Arthropoda > Insecta > Hymenoptera > Andrenidae > Andrena > Andrena minutula. Next base: position 21,808,580 of record OV815994.1, read on the forward strand.
CTAATTCGATCCCCCTGCCCTCGTCCGAAAGACGCGGTGGCGCAGCCTCAATTAACAAATTCTTGCTGGGAATCTCGGCTCTAATTAGAGGGCGCAACTGAGGAAAATCTGCAAGAAGGAGCGACGCTTGCGTAACCGCGCTAATTTGTTTAAAAATATCAACCCCTACGAATTGACACAATGGTGACACTTAACCGGTGACGTGCACTTTGTGACAAACAGTGATGTGGTGTCTCACAGATTCCTCTTTAATAATTTTACATTGCCAAGCCCAAATTTATTTTTAACTTATTCTAAAGTTATTAGTGACTTTATTACATATTTAAAAAGATACTTCTGCGTGTTTTGTTCAAATCACTGAAAATTGGTTTGAAGTTATTGAAACAAGGTCGAAGGGAAAGAAGGAAAAATAATTCTGCAGGAGTCTTCCAGACTCCACGTCACCAGATAAGGATTAAGTATCATGACACGTGACACGTCACTGTGACGGTGAAAGGGAAATAGTCGAATTATTTTGATTGCATTACGTGTGTCTTTAGTAAGCGTGAAGTAGGGTAAATGACCCAATTACTGACACACTAAGCGTTGACGCTGACATTATCTTAGAGTTTTGTGCTTATAGACTAAAAGTATATGTTGTTCTTGTTATTTATTATTGTTTAATATGTTTACTTCATGAAAAAAATTTGGCGGATCTTAAAACTTCAATTTTTATGTATAAATTCATCAATTTCAAAAATATATTACGGGATTTATTACTGACACCTTTCAAATGTATTTGGCGGAATTACTGACACCCCAATTACTGCCAGCTAACCTAATACTGTTTATCTGTTATTTTAAGGTTACGTCGTGTCATGTACATGCGCAACTACTGCTATGACAGTAATACCAAAATGCTTGAAACGCTTGTACCAATCACTGTCACCCAATTAATAAGTAAAAAGACTTAATGAATCGTTGAATTCGGATCTTTATTACTTTCTATGATGCTTATATTATTTAAAATATTATATTTTGTTATGTTAATAGCTTAAATATTACAATTACAGCATTTTCTTTAACGCCTTGTTTTCTCTGTCGCTAGTAAGAAAGTCATCGTTTCCATTCTCCTAATATCCGCTTAGAATTTTGTATCGTTTTATACAAATTAACGAAGAAAAAATTAAGTACTGTTTTTTGTATCGTATAAATAACAGTTCGAATTGTATGCAAAATTTTTTTTATGCATCATTTTATAAGATTTATTCGTTATTTTACGCAAAATAACTTAGGGTGACAGTAATTAGGTAGGTGGCAGTAATTGGGTCCTTTACCCTATGATGAATTTAGTGCGCGGGGCTGTTGTGCAATTTGTAGTGACCAATCTATCAAAGTGTATATTGATTTTAAAATTTACGAGCGAAGTTTTTTACGACAAATTCTACAAAGCTTGATTTATCCACGAGCACAGCGTACACAAAGAACGTCTCCTATCACATTCTACATGCTTCACGTTTCATTATTAGAAATGATTCACTCCAGATAAACTAGCACTAAAAATTCATCCTCGAGCATTCAATGACTCTTGAAACGATCAGAAGATAAACGAACCTCGTAACACATTTCGCGACGAAAATAATCTGTCCCCCGGAACGTAACGTCGATAAAACGTACGAGGTTTCGCGAAGCTGTGGGAGGCCGCTCGTGCCGAGAAGAGCCATCGAAATAAAATACACGGGATCGTGCAGTCGCGATGGGGATCAGTCATAACGTCGGCTAGAGAGTCCAGTTCGCACGACCGTCGGCGCTTCGAGCACCGTTAAGTCCTGCAACTCTATTTCGCGTGCTCTCACGACGTCTCTAAAAGACACCTTCGCATACCGCTTGGATCAACCATTCCACGTAATACGTCCTCGTGTTTGTGCTGAGAGTTCGATGCCCGACACCAGGGCTCCGCTCATTCCTGCCTCTCCCACTTTAATCCTGTCTTTAACCCCTTCCTCTGCTCCTCCTGCCCCTTTTCCAGCGACCTTTCGCTCCTCTCCTCTCCCTAGCGCCATCCTCCGCCACGTCCTTCCTTCATCAGCCTCTTTCTGACCTCTCTTCCCCTCGTATCGCCTTTGCCACGCTATTCCCCTTCTCCTTCTTCGTTCATCTTTCTTCATTTTCCTTCTGCCGGGTCCTCTCCATCGGCTCTCCTTCGTTCGCCCTCCTCGCCAGCCCTTGCTCGTGAGGAACGGGCCGTGAGATTGAGAGCAGGACTTTTTAACGACTTCTACGTACGACGCTCGTGACGGAGGCGAGAAAAGGTGGCGAAAGATGGGGGCTGGATGCTCGACCTAACATCCTGGCCCTATCCCAGCACCCAAGGTAATGGGATCCTCCTACGGGAGGCGGAAGGACCTAGAGGGTGCGATGTCTAAGTGCCCTCTAATCGCATTCCGCTTGTCGATTGCCCCCGAGTCGTTCCAGGCTTCCTAGTTTCTGTTGGGTGACAGCCAATGAGTGTGTGACTAGCTGGCAAGGCGATAAGACAATTCCCTCGGATTTCCATGTGATCGAAGGTTCTTCAGATTGCAGTTCATGAGGGAATCTGCGAGGACCGGGAATTGAAACTGCTTGTTCAAGCAGCGAATGCGTTGGAGGGTGGAGTTGTGGTTAATGGAGGAATGCAGGGTGTTTGAATGCTGTATAGAATGCAAGTAGCTGACAAGGGAACACCATGAACCAGCACATTTTGTTAACGCAAGTTTGCAGCGTTTATTGTACCATTAAACTTTTATTTTAAAAATTTTTTTATCTCTTGTACTTTGGGAGTTAGACGCGAAAAAGTGGAAGTGCCCATTTGACTAGGAGGTTAGTTTTCACCCTCTTAAAGGGCGATAGGGCCCGAATGAAACACACCTTTGTTCTTGTTTTGAGTCACTCTAAAAACCCACAAAGTTGCGTTCCTATCAGTGAGTCCGGGTTCGCGGTGTTCCCTTGTAAGTGTGCTAAATGTTATCCTCACATCGATCAGCTAACTAGTGAATATTCTGGGATTTTGGTTCTGGACTATAATAAGTCTGATGAGGTGAAGTCTGAAAACCATGCCATTGAAGATTTAAATGCAACACGCCCAATTTATTGAAACGTGATCGTTCACGTGTTCTTAAATAATTAAAACATAATGATATGACCCAAATTGCTGCAAGTAAAGTTTCTATTCCGTGTAGAAGCATACTTTTCACCTCGATATTGAACACCTAAAAAAATAGGGTAATTTCTGATCTCCCAATATTCCACACACAATAAAGCAGCTCTTGAATTGTAAAGTAAATAAACATTATTCTCGTAAACATGTGTCTTCTTATATTATGAAATTAATAACTTTATTCTTATAAATTGTATGTATCTTTGTCACGAATTGCATGGCGTTGAGACGTTTACAAACTCCCTCTTCTTCATCTTACACACCACCTACCGCTCAAACACTTCGGAGTTTGGCGCCAAGTACAATAAATTAAAATAAACAATCGCAATCTCTGATAGCAGCAAACCCTTTCGCCCCATTTTCAACATGCCACAACAAACCCATCAATCCCAACGACAAAGAACATGCTAAACGCGTAACAAACAAAAAATAAACCGTGATTACTCGCAGCAGAAAATGCCACCGCGACGAGCAAACGTAAGGAGTCATCAAAACGAGCCACCCAGGAACGGTACTTCCACCTCTATCGATTCCATCCAGAGCAAATCACTATGGAAGAGGAAAAGAAGCCGTCGTTCCAGCTATAATTACCACGCAACGTCAGTACCCTGAGCGATTCACCCCTGAATAACACGCTAATGTGCGCCCATGGCGGCAATGAACCTGTTCAACAAGACGTAACCGCGTGGCGCGCGTTTTTATCGCATCGGGAATGAATTTATGATTGCCACAGACAGATGCGCGGAGTAGAACGTTCCATCTAGCCAGCTACGCGAATCTAGCTCAATTACGCGGCACATGAATGACGCGTTTTAAACTTACACCATCGATCGGTTACCGTTAGATTGAGTAATGCACGTCACGGCTGCTCGAGGCGCATTGACAAGAACGACAGCCTCCTCTGAATTGACAGTCTTCCGGTTGCATGTTATCAGGCCATTACTGCGTAGCTCAGCGAGGAGGATCGCGGAGAATGGATGTTTTAAAAACACACGCGTGCATCGTCGAATATGCCGATCCCCCAGGGGACTGGACGGCTGTTAGGAATTGTGCCAAATACGATAGCCGCCCCGATAGGAACTGTTTGGATAAGGATCGTTGGCCGTGCACTGAAACGTACGCATTTTTGCGGCCCACTGTTTCCCGAACATGAGCGGCTGAACGGCGCGAAGAATACACGAGGGAATTGACACGCGTGCAAGGTTTTATCCTCTGGAGGCGGGAGATTAGCGGTGGTTTGTGTCAGTTTTGTTTTTATTCAATTATGGACAGTATTTAACGAAGAATTTAGTTGGATAAGGAAGCACTGTGTAAATGTTAACGTGAAAAGAGCGTGGTGGGTGTTAATTCTTTATACGGTAGCAGTGTTCATTCACTGGACAGGTCAACCCGATCCTTTTCTTTTTTCAAGGTTGCATCAATTTCGTGGTTGTTAGCGACTAAAGCATTTCGCAATAAAGATTTAATCTACGGATAAGGTCGAGTGCTTTCTTCAAGTTTACTTTTGTTTCGAATATTTTTTTCATATTGTTGAGTACTTGGAGCTGATTTCTGGTGACTTTTGTGTTCTTGCAGTCTGATAGGATGTGTTTGGTGGTTAAGCTTTGTCAGTAGAATTCACAGGATGGTGGGGTGGGTTGTTTCGTTGAAAATGTATTAGTGTTTAATTTTAGGGTGCCCAATAATTAGTCTGTTTAGTACTATGTACTTGGTCTTTCTGTTAAGTTTGGCTGTGGCGTGGTTTGTACAAAAGTCATCAATAATACGATAACAGATTTTGGGGGTATATCTCTTCCATTTTTCCTGCCAATTCTCCGTAATGCGATTATTTAGATATTTCGAAAAATGATAGTATACGGGTGATATAAATTTGGTGGATTGTTAAAACAGTGCTAAACCTTGATATTTCCTGGTGAGCAGGTATCCATATAATTACCATCGATATTCCTTTATCCAATAGGTCATTTTATATCTTAATTCGTATTCATATGCGAAACTTCGATTTGTGATGTTCGTTGCATTGAGATTGCCAAAGTACCCACGCTCAATTTGCAGTAAAAAATGGAGTACAAAAAAGCGAATGACGTGTTCCACGTTTTTCTAATGGATCCTCGAGGAATCATTAGGTTCGATTTTCCGCTAGGTACAGGCAAATGGTATCCGCAGCCACTTTAACTACAATATATTTCATTTCTTCGTCGAGTGGGATAATTAGTGTCCTTGATCGGCACAAATTACACGGCAAGAGGATAAAAGCAGTGGATAAAAATGGCTTTAATCGTGAATTGATCAATGCCACGGTACAGGTAATCCGTAAAATTGCGAATCGCGTGGAGAATCGAACGCAAACACAAAGGGTCAGTAGCCTGGGTGTGTTGCAACGAGCAGCTCGCTGACCTCGCAAACTGGTTTCGCACAAGTCAAGATCTAGATCGCGACCTTCTCGGAGCTGTACGCTGCGACCTCGGAACTCGACTCTCGATCTAACCTCGAGAAAACTCGAGGCCGATCGAGGCAAATTAAAAGTAAATAAACGAACGATCGGTACGCGTATCGAATATCAAGCAAATCGCCATTTCCAGCTCGTAATTGAAGTCTTTGTATTAAACACTGTAAGTGCCAAAAATCAAAATTTTCAGGACAGAGAAGAAACGTCCCTGACTTTCAATTATTTACGAAATTTTATTTGTTTTGATTGCTAAATACACTTAAGTAACGAATCATAAAATTTTCTATTTTGTGCATTAATATAGTAAAAATTGGTAATTTATTTAAAAGGGGAAATTCAGAGATGGGCAAAAAATTATTTGAAATAAAAATTTCGTACACAAATTTTTATTTATTCAAATAATTTTTTGCCCATCTCTGAATTTTCCTTAAAATTTGTGTACGAAATTTTTATTTCAAATAATTTTTTACCCATCTCTGGGGAAATTGCATCAAAATTCTATAGGTACTATACTATACTAATTGCTACGTAGAACTTTTTCCGATATTTTTTTTCATTTTGCCACTTACAGTGTTTTCTGCAAGGACTCGTGAATTATGTATGTGCATATGATGTTTAATTATGTGGTGGTTAAATGAATTTATGTTGCAGCATTTTACTAGCAGAGCAAGTGAGGGATACTTTCATGAAGCTGTTATTTTAAACTCCTACACCATGTTTCTTACTGGGCCAATGGCTTTCTGATTCATTGCATGTGCAACATTTTGGGAATCATCCAGAATTTTTAATGAATATCGTGCTGGAAAGCGTCAGGCACTTGTATTTACTGTGTCTTCAAGAAAACGTCAAGAATACATTCTAGTGGTAGCAGCTAATCAGTTGAGAATTTGTTGTTGAGAAGATTACAATATTCTGAGGATTAGAATCTAATCTATCAATGAAATATTGACTTAGGAAGGCTAAACAAGCAGAAACTTGACAAAGGAGGAAGTTGGGATGGAGATGAGAACCTATACAGCTTTCAAACTGTCTAAATAAATAACCACAGCTTTCACAAAACCCCTTCAATTTCCAATTACATTGTGTCAAAAAAGATTTAACAATTCCTTTCAAGTTTGAAGACTCATGCTCAGAGATCGAATGAAACTGTTAAAATTTAAATTAATTATGAAATAACTGTAATTTTACGGCTATTATCTCTTCTGTGCCGAGAAACCTGTTACAAAATGCAGTGTATTAACTGAAACTTTTATTCCATGCACTTTTCTGTAAATAAGAAACATTTATTTTCTTGAAAGTAGAACAAACTTTTAATTAAAGAGGAATATTTATCCTGGTCTGCAAAAGTTAAAGTTGTGAGAAGCAGATTTTATGACAAATGTTGTGGGGTAGATAGATCTGAAGTTGAAACTATAAACCGTTGAATGAAAATAATTACATAAAAACCACAATGTGCTTTATCTTCTGTATTTATCCCGCTGCCAATTCCTTAAATAATACTAATTAAAAATATATTCCCCACCATTATATTGTACCCTTAAATATCTGTTCAAAATTCAACGATCCTCCAAAACTATTAGTAATAGAACATAAAATAACTATTAAAACTGAACTCTTACAACAGAGTTAAAGTGTAAATGTACAAAGTATACTTAAAACAAAATAAATGATTTCAATGTTAAAAATTAATAATATAAAAGTTAACAGTTCCATTCGACCCCTGCTGTGGTCTGAATTAATCTAATCTTGTGTTTAATATCATTTCAAATTAAACTCAGATGAGGAAAGATAGGCAGAGTTATCAGCGATAACTTCTAAATAGATCACTGTAGTAACTTATCACGTTACTCTTGATTACCATGTACCGCGATTCGAATTTATATTAAACAGGCATACCGTAACAGCACAGCCATTATTTTTCATTTACTGTTACCTCGTATCAATTCAACCCCCTGTTAAACGTTGTTTTATAACCGAATAACGTAATACTTTATAATCCGATTATTAGAACAAGCGATTATTGAAGCTATATCGCACGATAACGGCACAGACCGCGTTTTAAACGAGAATAACAATATCGTTGTTTCTTTGTATTAATTTTGATATACCGATTGTTAAATCGCGTTACAACCTCGTTAGCCTACGATTTTACAAAATCCAGCGGATTTACGAGCTGGCTTATTAGAGTGGAAATTGCAATCGCACTTTGCGAACTTAATAAATTCGGTTTCACTCCAACGACGATTGAGAATGTTTGTATTTTCGATCGGACTGATTTGCATACGATTTTATACGCGCGACATATGAATCTGATTGGTGATATCAGGATTATTGGGCCTCGATATTTTTATCATAAACGATAACGTAGGTTTGATTAATTTTTTTGGTCGAACGATATTTATGATAATATGGCGTTTGGATGAAGATTATAACTTGTGACGAAGACATGACTTTTGTGGTGTTTGTGGAATTGAGGGCTACTCTTTTACTTTGTCACTTTTAAATTATCAGCTTATGGACAGGACGCCTGGAAGTTTCACTGGATTTGAAGAATTTAATACTTCCTGCTATTCTTTGGCGATGAGTGATGGTAGGTTAAGTCTGGATTAGGGATGCCCCTTCAGCTTCCGAACTGAAATTGTTCGGAGTTTAGTAACTTCCAGTCGCGTACTGCGAGCTACTTGGAAATACGTAATACAAACGTCCAAACAGAATTTCTCGGACTTGGTAAATACCCTTTGATGGCTAAAAGTGATTGGAGCCAAAGGAGAAGAAAGTTTCAGGAAGAAAAGCGAAGAGACCTGAGTCTTGAACTCGTAAATAAGGATACCCAACACACCCACGTCTTAAAATTTAAAAGCTAAACACTGGAGGAGACACTAAAGAACGTGGGGATAAGAGCGATGATCGCCGAAGATGTTACAAAAGTATACAGGGTGTTTATCAAAATGTGGGATATTTTTTCATATCGTATATTTATTATAAAAAATTAATAAAAAAACTACAACTTCTTTAAAAATGCATAAAAACATGGTCCAACTTTGAGATGAATCGAATCGCTAGTTTCTTAAAAAAGTCTCAAATTTTGTTAAGATTTCAGCCCGAAAAATAGGATTTACCCCTTAGCAGGCATTCGAAACCTGTATTTTATGCAATATAAAAATGCTTATAACTACAAAATTAAACATTATTTGACACATGCATAAACCAACTGTTTTTATTTTGCTGATTAGTACCAATCCTGGAAAAATGTCCTCCATTTTTATAAACACCCTGTATAGAATTTTTTTAGACATCCGAAACACTTGAACTGTAGAATTTAGAGCATTTCTATTTTTCTTAACTTTAATACTTCCTGTGACTTCGACAATATATTTCAACAAAGAGAACCTTTTCCCATTCAATTACAGCAATTTCTATCTGTTTCGACAAAGAAAAACGACGAGTGTGGATTTCTATAGGGCACAAGAATCAAGTTGCTTTAATTAAAAGCAGTGCTTATACTGCTTCATTGCAGCAAGATATACCTACGTACCATAATACGTCCAGAAGAATTCTATTTGACATTTCGCGATTTGATATTTCCATTTCGACTATTCTTGCTTCAAACCAAAGGCGGAACATCCAGACAAAATCACGAAAGCGAAATGGTTCGCAACGCAAAATAGAAATTTCTGTGAATTCGTCAGCCGTCAGATTGTACAATAAAATTGATCGAAAATATTGACGTTAATATCCAATTATAATGATTATCCAAAATACTAGCGATTAAATACTGTCATTTGTTTTAACCATAGATAAGAAGAAGAAGTAATTTTTGTAGCGAAAGATTATGATCATCACGTTGATAATTTAGCACTTATTCTATGCAATCCTTCGAGTTATCTCCTTGTGGGTTAAATTCTATAGGCCTGGCGACGGCAAAGATGTTGAAGAAAAAAATTCTCGAAGTACACAAGAGACCTCAGACAAAAAGTGGAAAACCAAGGAATAAGATAATTCCAACATATAAATTCAAACGGGTGTTCCTCAAATGAAATCTGCATAAATTTAAGAAATGGTAATAGAAACTCCTAGGAGGAAATGGATTACGTCTAGCAAAATTTGTAACGTGGAGTTATTCAGGTTTCAGTACTGCAGAGGTTTGCGAGTGTAAATTATTTCGAAATTGATTATTAATCGGGGAGAAGTGGCAAGGATAATTTGTAAGAAAAGGGGGATAGTTCGATAGAAGGACGGAAAGTTTTCTGGGATCTTAATCCGACGGAAATTCTGTCGGATTATTGAAAGCGATTCGCCTTCACCTCTGACCTTCCCAGCAACATTCCTGTTCCTCGGGATCCTCGGCCTCTCCAGACTCCTCAAGGATCTCTTCTTTTCCCAGCGAATCGAAATGGCTGCCGGTTTGCGATCTTCCCTTTCGAGAATATATTACGCGAGATGAAAGCACTTTTATCTGAATTTCTAGTGCCCGGGGATTGCGGCGGATGGAAAATCCTGATGACGTCTGGGACCGAGTTAGCGGTGCACCAGCGATGAATTCTTTTTCTGAATATGTTTATTAATAATTTTCCACTTGGAGGGATTTCCGAGAACGTGTCTCCTTGCGTTCTCCCCGATGAACGTGTGCTCAGGGGTTGGAGAATGACGTACAGAGTGTTCCAAATACGGTGGTACGTATCTTTTTAATTTTTTGTTAATATTTCCATAATATGTTCGGACGATACTAGTTATAACATAGAAATAAATAATATGATATATTTATTTCATACATTTTAAAGTTTTTGCCGGATTTTTTTTAAATTTATCTTATTGGCATTTTGAATGAAAATTACTTAAAATGAAATTACTTTAGAATGAAAATTAATTAAAAAGATCTCGGCTATCTGCTTGAGTGAACCGTGAGTTTTGTTCATAACTGAAGTTCTTTTGCAATTTGTCTATGATTATAAGTGTACTGGAATTAATATTGAATTTGAATGACCCTGACTTGCTATTTTTTAATAAATCTACACTTTATTAGTAAAACGTGAAATCTCATTTATTTTACTACTCAATTAATCGATCCTGATTTTTTACGTATTGAATCCCATTACTTGAAAAATAAATGCTACATTAGGATAAAATAATCAAATGACATCTGAGCTTATTGCCAAATCTCCCAGTCTTATTTAAACCAATTGCAGCATTTAAGTTAAATGATTTAACATGGGACTCGATGGTGAATAAAACTCAGATACCAATCACCCCCAATCTCGCCAATCACATCTGTTACACTTTCAACCGATTCGCCCTGCTGCGCTAAAATTTGTCCATCAAAATAATCTCACCATAAAAGATTTCCCAAATGGAAGTAGGTTCCAGAAATGAAACGACCACGGATAACGCGGTTATCTCCATAATGCATCAAGAAGCGAGACGATCGGAAGAATCGACACTCTACCCTCGTTTCACATGGACATTATGCAAATTCACCTTATCAGTCAACAAGCTTTCCAGAATCGATAGAAACAACTCCACAAAACATGCGTTCGCGAAAGAGAAATATTTATTCGCAGTCCACCGGTGTGTCGAGTGTACAAAATTTTGAGACAGACGGATAAATTACTAATATTAATTCTTCGTTTTCACTCGCTGTGGTATCTCTGGCAGTGGAAAAATTATTTCATTAACGTGCTTTCATCAATACGTGCTTTTTCAACCGCTAAAAATATTCTCCACCGATGACGAGAATTTTAATTCGTTCATTAAGAGGCAAATTTACTCCAATGGAACCGAATTAAAATGGAATTTAACGAGGGAATTTTCAAATGAGTGTAATTGATGCGCATCGAGGGACACTGATAAAGAGATATCCGTTTAGAGAAAGACAGAAGCACACATAATGAGGATGGAAATATTCGCGATAAAGGGAGGAATTTTAAAAGATTTCAGTCAGTGGAAAATATTGATAAGCATTGAAAATTGGATACAGAATTTAATATATCGATTTGCCAAATGGGACGTTCCAAACATACGAAAGAAAAAGTAGCTCAGAGTAGAAAATCTTAAAGATTACACTGATATAGATAATTTCATAAGCACTGAAGAAGAAAATAAGAAAGAAGACTGGGCCCTTATTAGACACGAGAAATAGAAGCCCATCAAGTAAATTGAAATTAAAAGAAATCTGCATGAGGAAGTTTACACGAGGAAGCTGGATATTGCAACTCTTTTAAAACAAAACACTATTCTAGCAAACTTAAAAACATAATTTCCACAGAGATCTTGGCAAACCCACGAGCAAAATGAAAGCAATGGTGACCTAAAAAGGAACAAGCATACGATACCCGTGCAAAATTGCCAGAGTGGTGTCATCTGGACGAGCGTATAGCTCGCCAGGAAATCGCTCGTGTTCCAACGAATTACCGTTATTAATTCTCAGTTTTCACCGTTGCCAGTGCGCCCGCCATTATTCAAAGCCTTCCCCCCGGAATCCGCGCGGAAACGCGTCGAACGATTCGGCAATATCGTTCGACGCGTGGATGCAAGTTGTTCCAGCGAGCCAGGAGGAAAAGTAATTAACGATAAATCCGTTTCGCGGCTGCTGGGAAACCTCCGTAATATTTCTCCGACGACCTGCGGGCGCCCCTTTTTTCAGCGATGCAACGCGGCTCTGAAGCGTTCATTCCGGCGCTGTCCTGACAGGCGGACGTAAAAGGGCGAGCAAAGCATGAAAAATTTTACAACCCCTAAACGCTAACGCGACTCGGATCTTAACAATGGCTTATTAATTTCCCGTGCCTGGGAGAATGGAACGGCTGGCCCCAGCATCCTGTACAACGGAAAGTTTCTTCATTGAAAAACGAAAAAATAGTAGGGGTATTGGGTGAACATCCTCGTCAGCGTCTAAGTCTCCTTTTTTGGCTGCTCGCTGGGGGAGAATAAAGAGTAGAGGGTAGCGGTGGCTGGAAGAGGTACAGAGGACGAGAAACAGAGGCGTAGAATATGAAATATAAATAGAAAGGGATGACGAGTCTCGTGACATTTGGTTGTAACAGAACTCGAATTTGATCGATAGAATATAAATGCCCTCGGTAGTGAAAATTGGAAGATCCTCTGTGTTTCGTTTAGAACGGAGTACGTTGTTCGATGGAAACGTGAAAACAGTGTTTTGTTTTGGAAAACGATATTGCTGGGAAAGCAACCAAAGTTTTTAAAGCTTTTTATATGGAGTTTAAATCATTTTGAGGGGCTTTGATTTTACGAGAGCTGAAGTAACAATGCTCCATGAATGTTCGTGGGTTTTATTTGCAATGAAAAACGATATGTATTTCAGGAATGTATATTATTAGTACCCAATTCAAATCAATTCGTTCTTCAAAATGGGTGTTACAAAAACAGAAGGGTTGAATTTTTTATCGAAATATGCTTTTGTTGCTGATAATTGGACACCGTGAAATTGAGTTTGGTTTATCTAAGATAAATAAATTTGTACGAGGAAATCTATAATTTTTTTATGCACTTGCGTTATAAAAAACGCGAAAAATCTGCCTTACAATTTCGTAATACGAAATGGCAATTAAACGCTGATCTTCTAAGACGGAAGTATAAGAAAATACATTTATCCTATGGCGGGTAAATTTTAATTCTTGAATTATTTTAACCACTTTTGCAGAATGGATTACAGTGGTGTCTTTAAGAAACTATAACAGACAGATTTGAATAAATTTATCTTCCTTTCTTTCATGCTTTAGCAAGAAACCGAGACTCCAATAACGGATAGGGAATGAAAAATAGCGACGGTTAAGTGCACAATGCTGCATGTTGTCAATGTTTTTCTTATCTTAATGACAATCTGTTCGCATCCTTCATAATGTCGGCTAACAGACGTTTACCTAATAAATAAAATTCCCTTTATCTCATATTTGTGACACAAATATATAGGTATCGCAGTTCATAACGTAGAAATCCAGTCACAATTCCTTCAAACTAAAATAATACTACTTTAATTCCTCATTCTATCCTATATTAATCAAATTTATTCACTGCAATGTATTCTCTTATCACACATCCAATATAATATATTAGCATATTATATTCCCATTTAGAACGACCAATAAATCCATGAATATCTGAGTGGAAATAAAATAATTTCGTGAATGAAAAATACCTCATTGATCCAATTTGAATAAATTATTACACCTCCATTCCTGTTTCTCAGAAACAACCTCGTAATATTTCCAGCTTTCGGAAAAAGCCTGTTTTGTCTTTTCGTTGAAACATCAGCCAATAATAAAACAATTCATGGGCCATATAAACGTCAAATAAAATTAATCGTGCCACTTTGTTTACCCTGCGTATTAAATACACATAATATAATACGCTCCTTTCGCAGCTCGAAGATCAAAGATTAATTTTCGGCCATTTAGCGGCGGGCAACGATTCGTACGCGATGACAACGTGCTATTAACGACCGTGTTGATTAAAACGATTGGCCGAACGCGAAGGTTCCCGTCCCAGCTCGTGTTTTCGCGTAATAAAAATATCATGGACAGCAGTCACGGAGATGATAATTGCTGGTGGTAAAAGTTACACATAATCGTTACGGTCGAGAAGTTTCGTCGTAAAACAGAGATCTAGCGACGTTGATCTGAAGCAATCTCATTCCTCAACGACTATGTACCCCCTGCGTGTTCTGATCGTTTCGATATTAAGCGTCCGCATCGATTGCACGCATGCAGGAAGTGCAACCATTGTAACGATATCGAATCGTGTAATTGTATTTTAACCTTCACTCTGTGTACAGGGGTGCAAACACACTCCAAAGTAATAAAAACGTAAATAAAAAGTTGCCGAATGGAAGCTTGCCAAAGGATTCTTAGGAATGCTTTCCGTGATACCTATGTTTCACACACAATTTCATAAAAACAACAAACTTGTTTTTTTATTTATACTCAACTTTTTAATTTTTGTATTTTAATTATGTTTTAATTCTTTATACACCTATATTCTTAAATATCTATAAAATTTTACTGGGAAAATATCTAGGATGTGCTTACATCCCTGTGCACGGTTAACATTAAACTATTTGTACACAGAGTGAAGGTTAATTTGTTCTGGTACTGCATTCGAGAAGAGAGCAATCTGATGTTTTACGGATTTTATATTATAGCTAAAGTCAGATATAGTAACAGACAGTATACTGGTTGCATCTCGCTTTTGACGAAAGTAATAAAGGCGTTTAATAATATTATTATTATTATTATTATTGTACTTCCTAGGCTAGAGGAGAAGAACTAATGTACTTAGTGATACTTCGAATAATTTGGTTTGCTTAAATCTCTGTGAAATCGGGAGTAATTACACTGTTACTTGAACCAAACCAGATATGACTTCACGAAGAAAGAATTTTTAGATAATAGAACAGATTTTTATAGTTGATATAACTATCGACTACTCTAGTTTTCTAATAAAATAATGTATGATTAGCAACGAGAGCAAAGCAGAATGAAGAAACGATTTTCTTAAAGATTTACGTGGTCCACTTCTCTAAACAGGTTAACTCGCACAAGTTTCTTTCTTCAGTCTTAATCCTTTTGGTACCATAAACTATCGCAAATTTGACATGCAATTTGCTTTTGTATTACTATTATTAGCAGCAAGTGGATTGCACCTGATGAAATGAAAGGTTCTAGATAAAAGCCACTGTAAATTGAAGAAAGTGACGAGAGCAATGTTGCAGGATGTCGAGATCATTAGAAACTCTTCCTACACGGAAATTAATGTGTCATCCTTTTTTCTACCGTGCAAGAAAACGCGTTGCAATGTTAACGCCAGCTGCGTGAACATCGGTGATCACGCGAAACTAGTTTTGCAGAATCAGTAACAACGTGAAAGTCACGTTCAAGATGGTTGTTCTCATTAAGGCGAGCCTCGTAATAAATGAAAGGAGAATGAAGATGAGAAGTTACAGTACATAAGTGTAATTATTATTACTATGATCCCGGATTATGATTCCACTGTAAACAGATTTTTCTAGCATTAAATTCATTAGAAAGATAGCACCACCTCGTCGTGGGATAAATGTAATGAAGATAATCATTTGTGTCTACATTGTACAAGATAAAAGAAAAATCTTCCTCGATGAATGTAACGCACACTGTCGCTTATTTGCAATTTAAATCTGACACGTTTGTTATAAATTCAACAAGGTATTAATGTCTAATGAACCGTGGCCTAAAAAGAATATTAAACAGAACTGTGGTCCTTTCAGTTCCTAAATCAGATGAAATTTTAATCGTGATATCACTTCATCTTCATCAAGAAGCCTTGGAAACTCAAAAATCATATAAAACTTTATATTAAACCCAAAAACTGCTGCTGAATTTTCAGGGGAGGAGGAAGTCTCCTCCAATAAAGAAGCCTAGATATATGAAAAATTCTTCAGCCGTGGAACGGTGCGCGAGCAGAATTTTGTTATTAAAAGGCTACCGTCGGAGGAGTCGAAGAAAAAAGAAGTATGTAACTTAAACTCCGTAATTTTTCCTGCCAAACGTCACTCCACTGGATATACATTTGGGACACGTACCGCTAGGATGTATAAATCTTTATCCAAGTTAACGAACCACGGGACATGATTTTTTTTGCAAACGTCACGATCGTTGATGTAAAGTTTCAGAGTACATTCAAAACAACCAGGCGGCCTATTGTTCGCGAATCGATATTCTCGGTCGTCCAGCTATGAAAAAGAGCCGAAAAAATAAAAGCGGAGAGCAAACTATCGTTTAATGCAGCCTGGTAAAAAGTAGACTGCTGATTGTCCTAGATGCGGCCGCATATCCCGGATGCACCAGGGAATAATGAATAATTGGAGCGCCGCGGAAATCGCCGAAACCCGATAATTGTTACAGGCTCGCTGAATAATTAGCATTTTATCGTGCCAGCGAACCAATAATTCTGTTACGAAAAAGTCGTACAACCTGCGGGCCGGCGGATTAACTTGAGTTTAATTGCATCGGATGAATCAAGGTTATAGGTGGTGATCTAAAATGCAGATTGCAATGGGAATTTAATTTCACGCATCGCTTATGAAGAAAGTTATGGAAAAATAATACTGGTGAAACGCGTGGACGCGTGAACAGGAAATGGCGTGGCGTAATTTGAAATTATGATGTGTAATGAAAGCTGAACCACCGCTTGCACGGTTCTATCACAAATTACACCGTGCATCGTATCATTTCAGAAAAAGATTGCAGGTTCCTGCAGGAAGTGAGAAGAATCGATTTGTAAAACAGAAAGCTGAATTATATCAAGAGACTTCCTAAACACTATCCCTCACTACTTATCGAACTGATTTATACTAGAGGTTCTTTCAGTCAGAAATGATTAATGTATCATGTAATGTATTAATGAATCACAGCATACTCATACATAAAAACCAATTGATAACTCAAACTCGGGAAGGTTCAAACTTGGGTAGGTTTAAGCTTTAGAAGATTGCAGTGATAAATAATTATTGTATTATACAATGTATTAAGGAAACACAGCGTATCTTTGCATACATAAAACCAAATTTCCCAAAGAAAAGTTCTTCTAACTAACCAATTTCTTATTCCATTTTCACAAAACAGCGTATAACACGTTGACACTATTCCTTTAGTTCAATGCATCCTATCTACCATCACGAGCAGCCATCAGAACATTGTATCGCAGAGATATAATAGCCACCGCAGAAAGAGTGAAGAAATAGCACATGAAGCAACGAGCCAAGAATACATTTTCCTAAGGAAACTAGCTTTCCAGAAGAAATAGTTCCTAAGCCACCCAGCAATTATGTCTTCACCCATTGAACAACCCCCGTAAATTCATGGGATTACGTTCTCTGATGAATCGTCCATTCAATTATCGCGATTCATGATCGTAGCCTAGCAAGTGACCTTGCGCAAATCGGCAATAATCTGCCTGCCAGGCAGGAATGCGGACTTTCACGACATATATACGCATTCTGTCGCTCGTGTGCACCCTTGCACGTGCTTGACGCCCACGCGACGCGTCCTTGCGCGTCGGCGGAGCGATGAATCGCAGCTTAAGGCCCACGTTTGATGCAATCAGGTGCTTCTGTCGCCAGACACGCATCATCGGAATTATCATAGACATCCTGCTGCTTCCTGCCCGTGGGCGTCGATAAACCGCTCTCGCTTTTAGATTCACTCCACCGTGATCACAGAGATCGTACTGACGAGGAGACACGCCCTCGCTCGAGCAACAGGGCGCACCGGGTCAACTTCACTTTTCTTCTTTTTCTAATTGTCAGTTCTTTTTTAGTATAACGACGATGGGACTTTTTCCTGCCAATATGAAAGCTATTCTGGTTCAGGGATTTGATAGATCGACGTGGACGTTGGTTACACAGGAGAGTTTCAGTGCTCTGACGTTGATAGTATTGTTTTAATAATTCTATGGCTGTGTGCAGTGGGAAGCGGAATTTGATGAACTGGGAAGATGTGAATTGCGCGAGGTGGTCTGTTGGGAATGGATCTTTAACTGAATGAAGAAATGGGGTTTATTGTAGGTGTGGAATGCATTTATATTGGAATTGTTAATTAAGGAATGGTAGCCTCTCTGACTGTCGGGAATATGGGATTTGAAAATTGAAATGGAGGCTTTTGTGATAGCGCTTCGTATAAATGTGAAACGTGAAACTATGCGATAGCTGATATTAGTTGAAGCTGAAATCAATAACTAGAGTAGCAAAATGAGGTAAGATAACATATCACTGCCCTAATCACCTTGTTGACTTGATATGAGACACCATAGCTTTGACCGTGGCGCCGAAAAAATTGGATGATTCATATAACTTTGATACGCACACCTCGAGATTTATCAGTTTATCGACATATATAAATATTGAACTAAATTCTCCAGTATTTCTTCTGGATACCGACAAATAGTATTCTTAGAATACCGTTGATATGGTGGAATAAGTCACAGTTAGAGAATCAAAGTATGGGAGGTTGAAACTTGATAAGTTGAAAATCAGAAGGTTCAAGCTCAGAAGTTACAAACTTAAGAAGGTTCAATTTAGGAAACTTTATATTCAGGGATGTTTAAACTCGAGAAGGTTCAAACATGGAAAGCTTGAACTTGTGATGGTTTAAACTTGAAAAGGTTACGAGCAAGTTCAAATTTGAGCAAGTTCAAATTTGAGAATTTTCAAACTCGAGAAGGTTCAAATTTAGTAAGGCTCCAAACTCGAGAGATTTAAACTTGCGAAAGTTTAAATTTGGGAAGCTTCATACTCGAGGAGGTTTAAACTCGAGTAGGTTTAAACATGGAAAGCTTTAAACTTGAGAAGGTTCAAACTTAAGAAGGTTCAAACTTGGGAAACTTCAAACTTGAGAAAGTTCAAACTTGAGAAAGTCTCTATCTTCAAATTTCCAACTTCTTGGAAAAACTGATACCTAGAAAATCACAGTTTTCTATTTCTGCGCTACTGAGTGCCAGATACATGAGCGAACATCTTGATGTAACCTCAGACGATTATGATTATGCATTCATTTGACACCATAATTATGCTCCCTTTGAAACGAACTGCTGAGCAGGCAAGAGCATACACGACAGATTTTTTACATCAAGAAAGGTGCATCAAGATATCTCTTGCAAGCCGCAGACGTGATAATCGCCGTCGCGACCTTACCGGGGCTGGTTAACCTATGCTAAGGGCGCTTTTTCATCGTCGACGACTCAGCGTGTTTGAAGACGACGCCTCGAGAGGAAGGATGATACCATTCTTCACATTTAAGAGGATCAGGCTGCTTATGATTGCCAAGATCTAGCTCTTAGTTCCTCCCTACCTGCCGGGGTCGTGAACAACTTTTCGAGTAAAGACGGAAATGACGAGGCAAGTAGACGGTTTTAATCGCCTCTAGATTACCAACCACTTTAGAATATAATGTTTCCCCCTATAGTTTCCTTTTACATCAAACATTGAACGTTGCTAGACATTATCCAGAAACATTGTCGTAACCATACTATTAAATTAAAAAATCAGCCTCCTGTTTCCTGTTTATTCCCTTGTCTGCCTCCAAACATTAATTTCTATATTCTTAACAGCATGAATATTATTTAAGGGGAGGTTCCGGTCTAAAAGTCCATTTTTTTTTATTTCATTTTTCGAATGTTCAACCTTTTAGGAATACGTGTTTAAAAGTATGTGTTGAAATTCGTAAAATTCCCGAAGTTATAAACATTTGAGTAGCGGCAAATGCATTGATAACACCGGGCTACTCGGCACTCACGTAAAACTTTAAACGCGTTTTTCTCGAAACAGTGTTCTCAAAACGGTGGGCGCTGTATCTCCAAAAGTTATTATCCGATTCGACTGAAACTTTTTTTATTTTGAAGAATATACTTTTGGCTAGGGGGGAAACTAGAAAAAATGAAAAAAAAATGAAAATTTACAATTTTCAAAGGCGTTAAAAGGACGAAAAATATAAGGAAAATGTGATTTCACACTTCAAGTGCTGTTATTCTCTAAAAAAATGTCATTTTTGTAATTTTTTTCTAGTTCCCCCCTAGCCAGAAGAATAATCTTCAAAATAAAAAAGGTTTCAGTCGAATGGGATAATAACTTTTGGAGATACAGCGCCCACCGTTTTGGATCAATGTTTTGACGCCTTGACTTTAATGACTCCCCAGGGTCGTCTACAATGATTAATTATAAAACAAAAAATATATTTCGATAATTTAAGATATCCTTAATACAATGCAAAAAGTTCCATTAAATTATATATAGTAGTTTTCCTTTAATTAATTCCTAAATATCATTTATTTTGAGGGGCTCTAGACCGGAACCTCCCCTTAAATCAAATAGACATCGCCCTTTCAGAAGAAGATCATAGAATTTTTAATGCTAATATACATTGACTCTAAAATGCATTTACATGTTTCAAAGAGAATACAAGCATTGAAGCTGAGCTCGTCGAAATAGCTTATGACATCCTAACTGAAAAGGTATAAAAGAGATACTTCGATAGGCATGAGTGTACATACTCCTGTTGAAACTGCATGCGACAAAACACGGTTCGATCTCTCGTCACATGTTCATTAAAACAAAGTTTGCGTGGGTTTATTAAACATACAGATATGGACGTTTCTAGCACATCAAACTTACGCATTTCTGTTTGCATTGAGCCAGTAAGCACGGTAACTCTTGAATTAATCCCTCGCCCCTGCCATTAGGTTAAAAGCGTATTTGCTTCCCCTTTAAATTACCAACGCTACCCGCCAGTGCGTTCTGGGGAGCGTGTGTCTTTGAAACATCTCTCAAAGCTATATTCTACAATGAAAGGAACACAGTTCTACCCCCCACAACACTGATAAAGGAGAGGCTTAAGTATCATAAAACCAAGTTTCTTTGAAAATCTTGTAGTAGAAAACGCACTGTAACATTAATTCCTCAAGGTTATCAAAGCCAGCGACACTCTTTAAAATGGACAATGTTACAAGAAAAGATGTTTCAGTTTGAATAGACAATCAGGAGATGTATTTTTCACGTTTTGCTACGTAAAGGGAACAAATTTTCTCAAAGCACCCTGTAACCAAAGGACCAGCAAGCAAACTTACTCAACTCATTTCACGGAGTAAACCATGAACTACCAATGACGACGACGTCGACGTCGTTTAAGCAAGCATTCGTGAATGAAGAACTCGCATCGAAGATAGACAGCGTGAATTGCGAAAACGCTGACTCTATCAGCTGGACAGCCATTAAGCGACGTCGTTGCTCCTTAATACCGTCACAGACACTTAAAAAGTAATTTACCTACAGACTTGTTAAAGGGGGAAGGAACGTGGACCAGCTGAAAGCCAGATACCGGGGTTCAACGTTAATTGGAAATGCTGAAACATCAACCAGTATCGAGATAGCGAAGAGGCGAAAGAAAAATTGAGTTTGGTTGGGGGAGATCAAAGGTTCGCTGGATCTGCGGGATTTCTAGCGACCCTGGGGCCATGTATTTGTTTATCCTCGACTATTATCGAAACTGGAACTCCTGCTCCTAAGTGCGGCTTCTAATTGTGGCAGCGGAATACTATAATCAGTGTGACAGACAAAATGTTTTAAAGTAAGGTGAATGTCACAATTTCTGTTCATTTAAGAGGTTACTCATCATAAAGAAGGTGTAAAAAATTTGTTTGTGATCAAAATTTGCAGAGTAATTGATTAATTATTTAATAATAAATCAACCAATTCAAAAATTATTTATGAAAGATATTTCAAGATGATTAACTATTAGTAATTTGTAATTAAATACAATGCTCTAAATGTCCGTATTTCTGCTCACGAAAAATAGCGATGTACGTATTTCTACTCACCATTTGTACCAATTTTTGCTCACATAATATGTTGCCTTTTCACGTTAAAATAAGTTACATCTTTTATGAAGATGTTTTATAACGCAACAGTAAATCATAAAATAATGCTAAACAAAAAATAAAGTGCCTTCGAATAGAAATAGGGGTTACAGCATACGTTGAATTGTGAGGTCATGTTACTATAAGTGTGGTGAGTAGAAATGCGGACATGACGGTGATTCATTTGGCCCTAAACCTACTCACCTATTTTCTACTTAAAAAATTAAAGATAGTAAAAGAATCGAAATCCAGAGCACAATGCAGTATTTATTTTTGTTATTAAATAAGAACTTTTACTGCAAAAACTATTTTGTGCCCAATTATCGAATACCAATAGTGACGCTGTACCTTAGCACAACCAGCTAGAATACGATCGAAAAATCATGAGTCTCTCGTTTTAAAAGTTTGTCGTTGCTTATGCTGTACTTGTTTAGCCGCAACCTCGTACAACGCGCCCGTAAATGTTCAAATAATTTAGAATTATTTTGTTGCAACTATAGTACAAACGTAACACTAATAATAAGAAAAATACGAAATGAGTAGAAATGGGTACATGAGCAGAAATTGGGACATTTACCTTACCCATGTTTACATTTGTACCTTCAATCTTATAGTTTGGAGTTCGTTCTTCTTCGATTTTCCAGAACCCGATTCTACCTTAGCAAGGAAAACGTGGGCTGAGTTTCTTTCTCGGGGACCTCTTTCCCCTCTACGATCCTTTGTCCACGCACAAAGGGGTAGATTAGGCATGGATACTCGGCCTAACAGCGTGCATCGTATCGCGCATCTAAGCGAGCATATGTGTTCGTGCTAGATACGCAGTAATGGCGACTAAACGCGGCTGAATGTGTACCTGGCTGCATACGTCCGCCCGACGAGCCATTGTCTCAGATCATGCACACCGTCAACGGTGCAGAGATTAGCGTGAATGCGCCACGTCAAATCGACGACGTCTCTCCTGCACGCTCGCCATGTATGCGGATTTAATTTGCAACGATTAACGCCAGAGGAAACGGTAGGGTTACGGTTAACGGGATAACGCGTGGAGGAACAGTTCCCGTGGAACAGATTCGTTGGTAAGATGTCAGTGTACTTGAATAGAACTGGCGTTTTGGAAAGCAAGAGATCGAAAGCGGAAACTAGCTGGGACTAATTAATAATTAGGGCTTGGAATCAGGTTTGGGAATCGTTACATTGTTTGCTAAGGGATGAAAATGCATTCTGCATGAATTTTGTTGTGAAGTTTATGGAATAGCATTTGATAAGGAAGTGTAAGAAAAGTGTTGATTTAAATATGATAACTTGAGGTAAAATATTAAAAGTATTGTGAAATTAGAGTTCTGAAGACTGTTTGCTTGTGGTTGAAAAAAAATATGAAGAGAAAGGTGGGATTTTAGATTAGGAATTGTGAAATCATACACAGTTTTCCGGCAAACGTGGAATTACACACGAGGAGGCTAGGTTTTGGATGTTATATTTTATACAACAGTAAACGATTTGCATAGAGTCGATAATGCAGCAAAACCATCTTCACCATGCACCTGAATGCATTACTGCAACCGAAGCCATTATTGTTTCAGGACATGCACACGGGTGGTAGGACTGAGATTAGCGCCATCAAAGTACCCACATTCGATGCTGTGTACGCTTGCGACGGCCCATTAAGCGGATTAATTTGCTAAATAAATATATCATGAAATTACAGAGAAACTCGATATGTTCGATTCATCGATACAGGCTATTATAATTCACAGGGAGTAGTGCAGTGTTTCCTGAAGAAAGGAAATTAATAAATCTTGATTGGAGAAAACTAAGCACAAACTCCAATAATTGTAAATATAATATTTCTCTTATATAAAATTACTTTCTGAAAAGCAACAAGCTAAAAACTGCCTATAATTTCACTTGTTCTTTCTAATTGAAAATTAAAATATTCTGAGTCCGTGGATAACTTTGTGTATGTTCTTTTTCGTATCTTTGAACCATCTCATTGTGATTTTCTATTTTCTAGATAAAATGGCAAAACTGTGTTTTTCAAATAGAAGGTAATGCGTTTATGACAGGCTGAATTGGTGCTTACTGGAAAGCGCATCGCGATGCGCTTACGTAAGCTATTACTTTCAGACAAGCGTATCGACGACACTACGGAAATTACCAGCCAGGAAGGTTGTCAAAGCACCGTGTGCTCTGCTATCAAGCGACTTAACAGGTTAATTAAACGACTTCTTGATCGGCTTTGGAAGCACGTCGTTTCCCATTCGCGCCTCGACGCGAGAAAAGCATCGACGGTGCCTTTAAATTGAAAATTAATACAAAACTTGAGAGAGCTACTGATCACCATCAATTTTTCTTGCTTTGTGAGACGATGAACGATGTTTTCAAACATTTTCAAAGCCAACGTCGATTTAAATTAGAATAAATATATGTATCTTAAATTATTCATTTAATAACGTATTATAAATTAACTACATATATTTATAAAATTTAAAATTTAGAATAAATAGCTTTAATCTAATTTAAAATTAGATTAATTGAAACCATTTTCATACAACAAGTAACATATATCAGCAATTGAAGTGAAGTTACGAGCAAAGTATTCACGACAAAAATGAGAGTAGATATTTCTAGAAAATGAATATAACATACAAATGTATTACTTGCCACAAATTGTCTACTTATAGCATAATGAAGCTTCTTACTTCATAGTACTCATCTAGCTATCTCTTTATTAAATTTTTCATTACACTAGAGGGAATTAAATATTCTGTTTCTGGTGACCTACCCTATATACAATGTATGAAGAACGTTATTTTCATTACTTAATTTCTAGAACCTTGTAGCTTGATACATATTCCTATAGCATATAAAAATCATCTATCTACATTACCACACGGATTTGTTTCCCATCATCTTACAGTCTTTAAAGTTTCTCAAAGGACAAGATGGCTCCACTTGACGACAAAAACGCGGCATACCAAAGGAGTGAAACTCACCTTCGTGTCGTGGGAACGTCCCCGGTTCACAGCTTCCGATTCATCTAGATGATCGACTTCCGTTCGCTATTCATCAGCTCTCGTTTTCTATAGCAGAAGGCAATCTCTCATGGAGTCGTCGGGTTCAAGCGAATAACCGTGAAAGTTTCGGGAATCGAGCTGGAAAAACTGTTACTCGCGTCGACACTCACGCCTCGGTGACTCTGAAAGTAAAAGAACACACCATTGTAAGCGAAACTTGTAACACAATCCGAGTCGCGAAATCCTTCCTAGCACACATATCTAATCTACGCTTTAAAAAGGCATCGTTTGTAGCAATAATTAAAAGTTTCACTACAACCGCGGGTGTGAAACAGCTCCTAAAATAAAACGCACAATCGTTCCATTGAGAACGTAATTAATAAATGTCTTAAGTAATTTGAACCAAAGGTGCTTCAACAAAAGAATCCAACAAAAAACTCTCATCCCATTTGCAGAGTACCATCAAATAAATTGCGTTCTGCTTTCATCGAAAGCTGACTAGTAGTATTGGTCCTTGAGTGATCAGACGGTCTGCTTCGCAAAGTTTCCTCGCAGGGAAACTGTATTTTGAAAACACTCGATTCTGTACAATGACACTTTGCTACAAAAGGAAAGAAAGGAAGGTAAGCGTGAAACGAAAGTACGAGTTACGGAAAAGCAAAGAGATATACATATCTGAATATTGTTATTTTATAAGAACTTTGCAGCAGTTGTGTTAATAACGGTGTTCGCGGATGTTAGCATAAAGTCAAGGTGAAATATAACAAATGAAAGAGGCGAGGACAATTATGAGAGCATTAGCGATTCTTCTCTCTCTGCAAAGAACACTTTATGCTGGTAATTTCGCAAAGTAGTTGCGCGCAATGAACGTCACGGCTCAAAGACACCTTTGTTTCCTTGTATTTCATTTCAGAACAGACTACATTAATGTCGTTGGTGAAGTAAATGACGAAGTATGGAGGTTAAAACACCATGGAGGTGTAGTAAAAGCAGAGTGTCATGGCGTAATTCGTGAAAATATGAAAACACGTTTCGGTCATATTGGTTCGGTGGCAGACCAAATATTCCGAATATCCAAATCCCATTCACATCCTTTTGCCACGTTGACGTGCGGTTAATTGGAGTTTTTTAAATTGCTCTGCGTTTTAGATTACTCTCTATAAAATACCTAGGAAAACTAGATTTATGTAGCTGCTTCAAATAGAAGTATGACCAAGAAGAAACGTTTAGTATTTAAGCTAAACACGTATATCAATTAAACTTTATTTCCTCGACCACCATTCTAATGAAAAACCTCGAATGATGAATAATAGAATCTAGAAACTAAAGGAAGGGAAATATTCGTGGCGAAGAGAGAAGAATTTAAATTTTTCTCCACTGAGCTGTCAGCAATGCCAACTGACAAAGAAGATAAAGAAATCGTGAATGAAACACGGGGTTGAAAATTGAAAAGATAATTGGGACTGTGTTAGCCTACGATCTGCGATAAAATGACGGCGTTGCTGCTGACTGCACAGATAAAGCAACGATTCTATTAAGGGAAGCTTAATAGTTCTGACGTGCTGTAATGCCTTCAATTTCAATATTAATTTCAGCATCGTCGAGTAACAATAAGCGTATTTGGTAGAACCACATAATTCAGTCCACTGCATACTATCGGTTTGTTCTTTCCTTCCCCACTTTGAAGAATTTTGCTTATTATTTACTGTTTGCTCGAACAGGGACGATAATGATGTATTTAATTAAACGAGTTCTCTGGGGGAAAAAGTAAGAGGATTATTCCGCGGGAGCACTCAGATGTTTTCTTATAAATGAAATGAGTTCTTGGATCCCCTGAATAATACTCCTGAAGATGTAAAGAAAACACAGGAAAAGGAACGCGTTGGAACACGAAGCAAGCAGGAGACTTGTAATCATACTATTACTTATAACACTGTGACTGGTTTGAAAAAAAGTCTGGAGAGAATGTACTAGTGGCGATGAATTTTCTTAAGTAAGGATGAAAACGAGAAGGTTAATTAAACTGAATTAAAAACAATACGCATGGTACTTTAGATATTCTCTTAATAATGCCACACCACGTGTACCACATGTTCCAGTCAAGAATTGAAAACAGAATTAATTAGAGTACAATACAGATCGCTGAACTGTAATACTGCAACATGACCACGAATATTTTTACAATCTATTACACCTACAATGATAATTTAAACCAAGAACACCACCTCTCGATAATTCCATTTACGAGATTAATCCAACTGGTAATTATACGTTTACATCGATCAATTGCTCGAACAATATCGACTAATTATCGAATTAAAATCTCCAGCAAACAGGTATCACAGTACTTATTAATTCGATCTAGATATTATCTGTTCGTTATACCACCATACGTTCCTCCGATAATTCACTAGCTGTGCATTCCCACGATCATTTCTCCGATTAATTACAACTCGTTGCACGTAACAATTTACTCGTTCGTGTAATTTCTTTTGGATATTTCCCAGCTCCTTTCTCTGCCTCGTCATTTTCATCATTGTTCCATTTACGCGGAGTAACGCGAAAGGAAACCAGGCATCTGGAGCACGAAAGGGGGATGTTTAAATAGATGTGACATCGAGCGGCACCGCGAACGTAAAACGGTTGCTCAAAGACGCGACGAGCACGGGCAAAGGGGAAGGAGAGTAGGTTGTGTAGCGGCAGACATTGTGACTACGTCAGCGACAGTAGAAACAGCGGTAACGTAGCTGACGCTGACCGTACGACACACAATAAAATCCCGCTGCCAGAAGCTTTAGCGGCCCCGACGTTTTGTGACGGCGGCTTCAGCGGCTTCAGTCCTCCTCTGTCGTACGTGCTTGCTCGCGAAACAGGCGGGGACATGTTTTAACGGGAAGCAAGCAACGCGATTATGCCAGTCCACGTTCATGTTTCCTTAAGCGGAAGGTTGATTCGGGAGGAGTACTTTGGATGATGTTATTCGTGCCTCGCGAAGGTTTGTTAATCGCGCGATTTTGGGGAAGACTGAAGTGATGGATTAAGACGTTTAAGAAATTACTGACATTATACAGAATACAGGTTGGAGTGTAGACAAAGGTGGTGCAAACAGCTTACAAGTCACTTTGGTGAAGCAATTTCTGGCCAGAAAATAATTGACCATGCTTCGAGCCATTCCATACACGGAATTTAATGACGTGTGCACTGTTAGGTGAGTTTGGAACAGGCAAAATACTTCTGGAGAGTCTATTCAATTACGTCCAGTGCAGCTTACTTGCAACGAGTGAAAGAAGATTCAGCTGTTTCGTAAAATATACAAAAGCAGGCTCAGAGAAACCTTTGTCTGGGGTACTGAGGAGGCTGAGAAGCATACGAAGCAACTTTTATGGCAGCTGTAAGAAGAAGGGTTCATCCTTCTAACATGATGCCTCTTCGCGGGATATTTCCTGGAGATTTTACAAAGTCAGGAATGAAAGATGGCCGCAGACAAAAGAACGACGGTGTAACACGAATCTGAAGGTTCGTTGGTAAACCTGCTATTCGTCTAACGCATGATTAATTCGCCAGGATACAGGGGGGTGGAAAGAGTGAGAGAGATGGAACGCCATCCATCAACAACAGCGAGTACGCGTCAAACTGGCTTCCTCAAATATTAACACAATGGGAACATGGAGCGTTCGGTGGTAACAAGCTCCGTGCTTTACAGCCCGTGAACCGGAAGGGCGAAGGACAAGGCGGGAAGGAAGTTGACTTCCACTGGAACAGACACATGACCGAATAGTTTCGTCAAGTTCGACAGGGCACCGGCGTGCTCGCATTTCCATTCACTAATCTTCAGTGGTAGGAGTATATCGTAAATTGAAGCAGATTTAAAGTAGCCAATCGTTGTCCATAATTGTACAGATCTGTAACATCACTGTAAACAATTCTCATTGTCAGTGTTCCCTGATTTTATAAAATTGAAGGGCCCAATAGAAACAGGCAGATGCCACTATACTATGAATTTGCAGGAAAACAAGTTTTAGGAATAATAATTAATTATTACTAAATAAAGTGTAATTATTTTATCTCGTAATTGAATTAGATGGTAAGTAGCAACTGCTATTAAATCTTGGCTCTAGGATTCCTGTTCTTTGCACTTTTTATTACATCTTAATTTGAATAAACCACTGATTCCTCCGATCCTGTTACTTTGATATTTTTAATATGGTTTGCATATTATAATTGCTACAGATGTTTGGTAAATCATAAATAAATGCATGATATAACACTAATAATTAATCAGAGTATAAGTGGATCTTATTATTAGACTGCGGATGTTTATGCAAATATACATTTTTATAGAAAAGGTCTATACAAGTGAAACTTCGATAGAAATATGTTTCGTCATTAGACGGTTTCCAAAGTGTGTTTTATATTTTAAAAAATGTTATGCTTATTAATTTCTAGCATATACAGAATTGACATACTTGGTTCGAGTTTAGTAGTGGCCATGATATAGTGTATTCGATTTTCTTGCAATGGAAAGGTCGTAATTATAGTAATAAATATAATATGTACTTGCATAAACTTCCGCAGTCTACTTATTATGTCAAATGAGAACTGTACAACAAATTCTTATTTAATCTAACTCTATATGTTCCAGTTATCACCCATCATCATACCTCAATTATCGAACAAATGAAGCATACACAGAGTGGCATGGGTCTCTTTTCCACTAGATATTTCTTTGCTTTCAACATCAAGGAATTTTAATATGCTTCTGTTCAGGAAAGGGTAGGTACATGCCACAGTGCTACAAGTTGGTGAAATGGACGCTAGATTGCAGGAGCTACTTGATGGTGAAAAAAGCAGGAGATCTATATAGATGTGACAATGTGGTATGTGCCCCTTTTCTACTGACTCCCTTAATTACTAAAAAATTAATCGAATCTGTATAATACTACGACACTATGGAAATATATGAAGATTACATGAATATCTATATCCAGCAGATTGCAATGAATATTAGAACCTGTGGTCTGTTAGTTAAAATAACTGCACCACGAAATAAACCAGGCATTTTCTCCTGATTCTCACAGTTATTTCAAATTCCTGCTGGAAAAAAATGTTGCGTCCACAGTTCACGGTTTAAATTCTAATCCAAACCACTGGCTCGAAATTTCAGCTCGTCGGAGGGAGATGTTGCGCAACACAGGGGGAAGTTCGACAGCTGCAGCGAAAGTACTTTAACTCAAGAGACTCGTGTTTGCTCGTAAGCTTCGGCAAGACCGTTTGCGGTCAGCCACTACAGGAACGACGAAAGCTCGCGGTGCTCCAAAGCTGCTTTCGAAAATAAGAACCGACAAAGTGTTCCCAGCCCGAAGTCTTCGCCAAGATTCACCTGGACAGTCAAAAACGGCCAGAATCTCATTGGTAAGACAGCTTCGAGCCTGATACTTTGCGAAATGCATCTTACGATGGAATTATACCGCTGCGAGCGAACGAATCTCTGGGAATGATTATTGCGTCGAAATTAAACTTCGCCGCGAGATTAACTTCACGAGCTTGCAGTTTACTTTGCCGCGGAAACTTCGACAGAATTGAGACTCCGGAAGCTCTTACTTCGTTGCCAATCGGCGAGATAACGCCGAGGTGTAATGTGGCGACACAGTCCCCGAAGATACAAGCGCAACAATTTCAACGGGTGCTACGTCACCCCGGGCTTGGTATCTCGAGAACTCTGATCAACAGCGAAATTACAACTACTTAGTAGTTACCAGCGTCGAGTAGTTTCTGGTACTTAGCAGTTACAGTGACTAAATTCGACGTCACTAGCCTACCACCGAAGCAGACACCTCGAATCGACGCGTCTGGTGTGGAGGATGATTAGGTAAACAAATTGAATCTGGGAAGAGTAGAGACTATCTTCGGATATTGATCCAAATGGCCCCAGTCGCCGATGGACACGAGGTTTCAGAGGAGGGGTGAGGATGGGTAATGTATTGTATTTAGGGCTGAGACTATTTTTCGGTATTCTTCAGTTGCTCAATTATTTGTCGAATATAATTCGAATATCCAAGTATTCGAATACTATTCGAATATTTGAGTATTCGAATGCTATTCGAATATTTGAGTATTCGAATACTATTCGAATATTTGAGTATTCGAATACTATTCGAATATTTGAGTATTCGAATACTATTCGAATATTTGAGTATTCGAATAGTATGGTGTGAATTATACATCAAGTTCTTTGAGTTCATTTGTTAGTTGAAATCTTGTAAGCTAATTTTGACCCACTTCACACCATACTATTCGAATACATCAGTATTCGAATATATCGGTATTCGAATAGTATTCAAATAATAAAATAAAATAAAATAAAGTAACATTCAAATACTCAAATATTCGATGTTTATTCGTAGCATTCGAATACTTGTAAAATATTCGAATATTAAATTATTCGAATAGTCCCGGCCTTAATTGTATTGAAAGTTTTTTATTAATATCTCATTAAGTATAAGTACCCACAGCTACTATTTTAGATTTAAGGTCTACACAACCTCCCCTCAAACCTCGTGTCGATCGGCCACTGGAGCCATTCGGAACTACTTATAGCGCTGTCTTCTTCAGAAATAGACAACCTTGGAAGAATAAAATAAACTGTAATTCAGTTGTTTGTTTGCGTGTCCAAACCAGGGTTTGAGAACAGATATGATATTGATTTCAGTTCTTGAAACAGTTATAAAAAACCCAAATTTCTGAATAACTGTTATAAGAAACCCAAATTTCTGACTATATCAGTTTCGGTTACGATATCAGATATAATATTGATTCCATATCCGTTCTTATCGGTTCTATTTAAGTTCTATACCGGTTACGGCTACAGTTATAATAGTATTTATTCTTATAGCAGTTCTATTTCCATTCTACATAATAATAGTTAAATGAAGAGTTAGACTTAAGGTTATTAGAGGGAATACTATTATAACTGTAACCGTAACCGGTATAGAACTGAAATAGAACCGATATAGAAGCAATATCAGAACCACTAGTAGAACCAAAACCGATATTAGGCAGAACCATTATATTCCAAAAACAGATATAACATTATTTCTGTTCTCTTAACTGTTTTAGTAAGAACCAATATATAACAGTTTGAAACAGTTATTTTTTTAACCTTTTCAATCCCTAGCCCAAACCATCAGCGAAACCAGGTACAGCTCAAACTTCCACTCGAAAGTACCCACTAGCTCCAACCACAAGAATCATGACCATTAAATGGCCCTATCTATCAATAACGCAAAGATAGCCCTCAAACTTCATCAATCATCGTAGCCATGGCGACTATCCGCGAGACAGGCCAGAAATATCATCAACAAGTCACCTTCCTCCTTCAGGCTCCTTGAGCGAATGAGCTTCCCTTGCGTGACGAACGCCAGGAAACCAACGAGTCCCACAAAACCAAAATCCAGCCGAAGCAAGCTTAAGATTCGGGATTAAGGATGTTCAAGGATTGTTTCCCAACAAAGGGATGTCATATTGGACGTTGAGAAAACGCGTGGGGGTGAAGAGTGACGAATGAAGCGAACTACGGTGTTCCTTTTTCATCAGCAGGTCGTCTAGCCGTCGTTATCGCCGCCCTGACAATGTAGATTCGGCATTGTGTCCACTTGAAAAATGCTTGCCCGGCCGCGTCTCTTTCAGCGGCGCGCTTCCCGCTCTATTTTCAGCCTGACCCTCCGCGCTTTTACGACGTCCCGTTCCGGCGCCGTTTCCCGGTCCGCTTTCAGCTTTCAAGCAGAGTTGCTTGATCGTCCCCGGCGCCCGGAAACGGCGCTTTTGTCCACGCGTTACCGGTTACATCGAGCCAACTCGATCGATTAGGGGCGGCCCGGGGTGGTTCTTGGGCAGGTGGCGTCGTTTTTCACGGCGCCCCACTCCTCCGAGGACGTGGCACTCTTCTCGCCTGCTGAGGGAAGCTCAGTGCTGGCTGAATCTGTTCCATGGATCGATACGTGACACACAGATCGATATCGACGACTGCACCCGCGAGGGGATATGGAGCGATAGAAGACGAATGATGCGGGGGATCTTGGAACATGCTCGTGGATTGATTTTTGCCAGTTTTCGGAGGATTGCCGTGGATATGGGATTAGCAGTGCTGTTGGTTATAACTTTGAGATATGTTTTGAGAGTGGAGATAATAATCGAGAGTAGACATTTTGGGAAGTTTAGTAGTGGAAGTGCTGCTGAGTAGCTGCGTGATCAAAGATGTGATTAGAGTGAATTGTAGGATAATTAGAACTTTTAAAACCCTAAATGGAATAAGACAAAAGTAATTAAAGGATGATTATAATCTTCCAAACATTTTGGTCATTTTCAAATGTCTGTATCTCCGCGAAAACTGATCACAAAAATATTTAAAAAAGCATTTTAACGCTTGAAGTTTCTAGTTTTTTAATAAAAGAAACTTTTTTTTCATTCATTACGACACTATTTCATCAAGATGAAGGGAAGAAAACGAAGTTTAAAAATTTGTACGAGCCAAAAAAATTTTAGGTAAATCCAATGACGGGCTCTTGTAGAGCAAACATTTCTCTTTAATTCCGTTTTTTTTGTGCTTTTGTTGGATTTTTATTGGCCGAGTTATTCGTGATCAAAGCAAAAAAAGTACTTTTCACTTTGACCGCCTATATCTAGCGAACGCAGGATCGTAGAAAATTTTTCCTGCGTGTTTTGGAAAGCTAAGAAATCTTCCTTTCAGAGCCCTTAGTTGCCAATTTAAATTACGGAAATGTGATCCTTTAACTTTGGCCAGCAGAGAGTAATACAATTTAGAAAAATGTCAGGTGTGTGTCCACTGAACGATGGTAGCTTTTAAATCGGAAGGAACAGAACATTTTCATCCGACGGGGACAAAGATTCCAAAACCTCCACCTCGTGCAGGCATTCAAGGCACGTGTTCCAGCCCGACGACGGTGCTACAATTACAACGTTGTAAAGTAACTCGAAACGGTGTCCGTGAATGGGAAAGCGGGCAGAAAATGTGGAGGAGAGAGCGACGAAACCGTAGTGAGAATTTTCCAGCTTGTAGGCGTCAACAGTAGAGACTTCTCGCTTTAAAAAGTGTCCCTTCATTTGCTTTACAACCGGAGTCTCTTTGCTTACTTATTGTTAGTTGTCACGTGAGGCGCCAACACCCGCGCGATAATTCCTGACTATTTAATCCTTCTGCTCTGTCGCGTTTATTTGATGAATTACTTTCACTTATTCATGCATTCGGGCAGAATTTTAGGAAAGGAGATGAAGACCCACTTGAAGGACAAACTCGCACTGTTCATTCATAACAAAAAATAATAGGGTAAAGGACCCAATTACTGACACCTAACCAGTTACTGTCACATTAAGCTATTTTACTTAAAATAACGAATAAATAAACGTTGTAAAGTCATACACAAAAAGAATTATGTAATTCAACCTATAATCTATACTATAGATTATATACTATAGTTTATTTATTCATTATTTTAAGTAAAATAGCTTAAGGTGACAGTAATTGGTTAGATGTCAGTAATTGGATCCTTTACCCTACGTTGAATTAAGATAAAGGTGTTGAACAGGAATATAGTCACGAAATCGTGAAAAATATATTGAAGTTTAATTTTAACTATAATGTTTGACAGTCATTTATTCAAATCACTTTCTTGTCACTCAGTGCAAAAAGAGGAATTCAGAAAAACAGTGTAATTAAACTCTGACAATTCATCAACAAATTCATTCATTTTTCACCCAGAATTCAATAAACACCATAACAAATCATACAGATTTGAAGGGAATAGTAGGATTAAAACCATCGTAACGTTCAACTACCTCGATTTATCCTGCATCCTTGGAGCAATAATAAGCGCAGCTTTCAGAGCCCTAGCTACCGCTGTTGCACAAATATTCGAGGCACGCGTCCGTTTCAGACCGCCATCCCGTAATTACAGGGTCGTAAAACAAGTAGACGGTGGAGTGGCGCGGGGGAAAGAAAGGGGAAAAGTGGCGAAGAGAGGATCCACAAACGGTAGTGAGAATTTTCCGGCATAGAGGTGCAACAATGGCGGTCGACATGGAACCAAGTCCCGCTTCCTGCCCTTCCGCTCCCTCTACTTTTACCATTCCAGTAGCAAGCCCTCCCCTGCGCCCCTATTTTTTTCAGACGCACACCGAGCCCTCGGCTCGCGCCCCAGTAACTCGAACGATGTAATCTGGCTTCTTCCTCGGCGGCCCGCCGGACGAAATTAACCTTCCACCGACTGCTCTCGAGGAACGACGCTGCGGGCCTTGAGAATTCGCGGAGAACCTGGAGAGATCCGAATTACCAGCGTTATTTGCGACTGGGGCGGCGTGAAGGCCGCGAGATGCACCCTTCGACACAGATAGTGTAATTACGACGCCCTCTTTGAGACTATACAGAGGAAGATCGTATTGTTGGCTGAAAGGATAAGACCTTCCTTGGACTCAAGAAATAGGTCGTGATACGTGGCAGTTTTGGAAAATATATATTGGGAAGCTTTGGGAAGCCATGTTCTACTGATAATAATTTTATTTGGATGTGGAAGGGTGTGAGCTTGGAAAGCAGTGTAAAAAGTGAATTTTTGGAGAAAGTGGGAATTGTGTAAGTTTGGCAGGAAATAATATGCAGCAATCCCTCAATGTAGGGATTAGAAATTATAAGAAATTGTGAAGGAAATGATACATGGGAAAAGTATTGGTTTATTGGCGTAAATGCAAAAATAAAATGATAAACAAATTTAAGAAGAAAAAATAAAAATTCTGAATTTCAAATTGTGATTAGTAAGGTAAAAAAGAAGTACAAAAAATGTTTTATATTTCTACCTCTTAGATTTTTTACAATATATTGAAACTAATGACAAAATAATTAAAAAATAATTAAATAATTATCTCATGAGATTAAAGGAGTATGTCTCGTCGTAAATTTGTACCTTTATAATCCCGATTTCTGTATCGTGCTATGACCATGTTCTTTATTGTTATTTAAACGTAAATAGCGGCCATTCGATTGCACGAATCTGTATCCACTTTAAGTATCCATTGTAAGAATAGCTCGCGTTCCGATTAACGGCGGGACAACAAATTCGGAGCGAGCTTACTACAGATTAAACCCATAACTCCCGGCATGTCTCGAGCAGCTGGTTCTTTCCAACGAAATATATCGTAGTCTCCTATTCCGTACACTCGTCTATGGCCGTTGCTTAAAACAAAACTTACGAAATTTCAATAAATCCCTCTGACTATCGCGCAAGCTGGGTAAAGTACGCCGAACATCCACCAACAAAAATTAAACTCATGGCATGACTTGAAACTTGCGCACCACTTATACCCCACGGTCTGCTTAATTACTAGAGCAGAAAGAACTTTCAGCAACGATTCAGTAATCAAAGCGGACTTCTAAAATTATTTTCTCAACAACGATATTGATTTTAAATAGTTATATTCCTCGCTTTCAGAGTACCCATTTTATCCATGTTTTGAGAGCTGAACTTAATCACTGTTTATATTAGGGGAGATCGAGGCAAGTTGATACAGACGAATTATCTCGACACTGTATATACCCCCCCCCCCCCCCCCACAGTGGGGGTAAGTTGATACATTTTACCATCGTCCAAATAACATTTTTTCATTCATTTTGTATGTATTTTCGCAACTTTTCAGTTATAATTCATTAAAGAGGAAGGATCAAAGTACATTTTAGTATATTTGTTAGTAAATAACTAATTCGAACAAAAATGAAAAAAAATTGAAAACTGAAAGACGTATCAACTTGCCCGGATCTCCCCTATGTCTGCAAGGAAAGATTAGTTTCAAAAGTACTTAATCCTTGCTCATCAAGAACAATGTCATACGTTATCAAATGCTTGAACACTTATAATTGATAATTCACAATCCTCTGTTAAGCCACGTTTATTGCTTTTATGGCATTCTCTCTTTGAAATTTCTTAATGTATCTGAAAATATGCTTTGAAATGTTCTCCACTCAACATTAAGAACGGAATTTGATACTTATCCACTTAGTCTATACGGACTGAGCCGAAGGATGAAGTTTAAAGTAAAATGTATCTCCTGAATCTTCATCAGTGTCTTTTCCCTTTCTGTCTACTACAACACATACTTTCACAAAATACTGTGTTTTAACCTGCAACTTCCTTCTAAATATTTCCTCTCATACTTCCCTACCCAATCAATTCACTACCCTTCCTTAATTCCTCAGCATCTCACACACACGGACACATTCACTACCAATTTATCCTCCCACCAAAATAACCGAACCCAGAATATCACGAAATCCGTTCGTGCCTACGCAACATTTTTCTCCGCGAACCACACAACTGACACAACCAATCCCCCTGCGACGACAACCAGCAACCTTGTCTTCCTTCTCCAAATTTCAAATCCCACTGTGCCCCTCCCGCCAAGAGAGAGACACAGTCAGAGAAGTGAGCGGGATAAATTCAAAGAACGTAATACTTGCGATCAATGTAAATTTCGTGGAGATGAGATTCGAGGGCGAGGTTGGAGTGAAAAAGAAAAACGAAAGAACTAGGTGGAACAGGATGACAAGCGGCGAGGAAACAGCTTTGGCAGAGGGAAGGGTGAGCGAGGTCCGAATGGAAAGCCACCCCCCTACCCCTGACGAAACTGGGATTGTCGTACGACGATGAGCTTTCTCATAACGAAGTTTCTTTGCCGACTTGGCACGCGATGCACGTGCGATTCCTTCGTTCCTCCTGGGGTCCCCCAGTCCTCCCCGCCCGTTTTCATCCCTCGCTCGCCGCTCGAAGGCTCTGCAGCCGGCGGTTAATGGATTTAACGGCTGAGCCGAAAGCTGGACGAATCTCTGTTTGCTGGGAGATCTTCAGGGCCGAGGGAAAGCGGCCGTGAAAGATGCCCCGGATATAAGGGGGATTTATGAGGCCAGGGGAGCTGCCAGGGTGGGGGCGGGGGATGAAAGGCAAAGGCTCGTACGAACTGCTAGTGAAGCGAGTTAATTAAGACTCGGCCGCTACCTCTCACCCACGTCCGCGGAACTTGCTAACTACGTTTCACCCTCAGAGCTGTTTTTTCGGTTAAAGGGTGGCTCGGACGTTTGTCGCGGTTTTGGCGTGCAAGCGGCTGAGGGAATGACTTCGATCGCGTCGCCCCTAATACAGTGGAACCTCTGTTACCTGAATATTTACTATTTGGACGTTAAGTTGCTGATGAAGTGGTTACGGCCAGAGAAGGTAACGAGTTTGAATGAATTTGTGGAATGAAGAGGGGAATTTTAGGGGTGCTACTTTGGAGGTCCTGGATACAGTGACGAGACACGGGTAGACGTGTCAAGTTTGTCGGTATCTTTACTGAGCAGTGACAGATGTGAGTTTTAAGGTGTTAACCTGAAGAATATTTTTGCATGCTATTTCAATGTGACCCTAAATACTTCACTGTACATATCTGTTTTACTCTGCATATCCTTTTGGAAGAATATTTTGACTAGTTGCTAAGGGAACTCGGCGGTCAACTCGCTCGAAAACCAAGTATGTTTTGCGAATTAATTACAATAAAATGGAAGCAAGCACAGAGTTTTCCTTTTGCACAATGTTTATTACTATCGCGTAGAGTAAAAAAATATTTTTTTTTAAATGGCGCCACACGAGGTTGATTATACAGTGGTTCAGAGAAAGTGTTTTTGGTTTTGCTGTGGTATTGCGTTTGAAAATAAAGATATAACTGTTTCTTTGAACCGTCTTTTTGAACGTCTTTGTCACAATTTGTGTTCATATCCTTGTAATTAATTCGCCCAAAAATACTCGATCTTCGGGCGATTTGACTATCTAGTCCCCTTAAGCGACTAACCTGTCAATTCTTTATATATCCAGGCTAGAAATGTGTTACAGTGGCTCAGAATAATGCGAGGCATGCACATCATAAAGCTAGTCTCGATGAAATCCTAACGGCTGACGTCGCCTCGAAGTAACCCAAAATAACGAGGGTTGGTGGTGACGCGTGCGTTGAATATTGACGTGGCTGCGTACGCTGTCACGTACTTTATTGGCCCACGATGCCTGTTTTCTCGTCTCCTAAGCCCTTTATTCCGCGTATAATAACGCCGAAATAATGCTGGCGAAATTTAAAGGATTCTGCGTAAATACATGCCTTCCAAATATGTTCGAGAACTTCCGTAAGTAATTCCTATTGTGTTTCAGGCTTAAGAGGATGTAGGTATCCTGTCTGAATGAAGCGCCTTAAAAGGGGGAAGCTGTCCTTTGTCTTCGAGCCATTGCATTTTCATATTGTTAATTGAAATTAGCCCAGGACATACACATATATACCTGAACAATTAATTAAAACTTAAGGGAGTACTCCTGAGAGAGATGAATTAATTATGCTGGTTTAATACAAGTTGAAACTGTTGTTACTTTTATGACGACACTGTGTGGTTGAAAGCTATTCACTTCAGCTGTGAAATATAAAAATTATATACACTCAGTTGCATCTTACAATTAGTCCATACTTCTGCTGACTCGATCGAACGCGACTTTAATTAACTCGTTCCCTGAGAAATTAATGGCAAGATTCGCAAGCAACGAAATTCTCAGTCACGAGCGAAGGCTCCAATGAGGTCGTCACTGAAAAGGGCTTAACTTCTTCGCGAACGACACGCATGCTGAAATTCATCAAGCAGAGATGTAAACTGAACGAGCATTTACACGAAGGAGCACGCAAAAGACTGGAAAAAAATTGAACGATTCATGAGGCTTCTTTCAATTTCTACCCTTCGTTCCCCCATAGTCACAATCGTGCCAGTAATTAGCCACGTCACATTTAAAGGATGGTTAAAGGGGTGAAGGACCTTCGTGAAACGACGACCCGACTGTTGGCAAACACGCGAAATGAAAATCAGGGACGCTCGTTCGAGGGTGCATCTCATTCTATGATCTACGTTTCACGGGCTAATGTGCCCCACCTTAACGCACGAAACTTCCTCTGTCACTGAATAGAAAGTTTTTATATTAGAAAGAATGGGGACTCGAGCCCTCCAAATGAACCGGCGCAATGAATTTCCATGCTGCTTTGCGACCCTCCATTGTAAGCTTGAGAAAGGAGACTATTGCGTGCATGTTGATTCGATCGACATAACAGAATTACAGGGACTGTAGAAAAATCAATAATCGCAAGAAGAAGACTGACAGAACATAGACGTCTTGAAGTTTGAACTAGAAACTCACGTGAGTGGTAGTTACGATGGCATCAATGTTGAAGTGGGCATTATCAACTTAACGGAGTTCATTGCCTTTGAGTTCTAGTTATAAGTTCGGAAGCAATATGTTAGGCTAATATCCTCTTCCTGTGTTAATGCGATTATTACGTGAAAATGTATACTTGGGAGAGGGATTATTCACATATTTAGTAATAAAGATAATGATATTGGGAAAGAGAATTATTTACTAAGAGGGATTTATGAAAGTCCCTAGACTTTCCATAATTCCATGATCGAAGTTTTTAAAGTTGAAACTATTACCAACTACCACGTGTATTAGGAAATGGTTACAATGATTTTGGAATTTTTGGCGGGTTTTATTAAAAAAAAATAAAACAAAATGCTTATTACACATGATTTGTTGGTCGCTAAAGTCCATATCTCCTTTATTGTCATTATGGGTTGACGATGCCATTTTTTCATATTTTGCTTAATTAATTTTCTATGCATGACACAGCAAACTTTTGCATGAAAAATTCAATTAACTTTAGAGTGCCATAAACTGTCTTTGAAATTAAAAAATTTGGCCCGTCAATCCGTAACGGCAACATTATTTTACAAAAATATATTTTATTTTTCGGATCCATCGATGTTTAAAGGAAATATCATGCTGACCATTTTCTCTGCAGTGGTCTAAAGATCCTCAAAATCATAAATAATTTAATACGAAAATTATTGTAAATAAATTTTTTCGTGCACTTTATGGACTAATAGATCGTGTGTAACAAGTATTTTAAATTATTTTTTGTAATAAAACCACTAAACAAAATTCCTAAAATCATTCATTTTCGTTAGGGCTAAACCTATGTAACCCCTTAAGTTTAAATAAGTTAGCTCAGACTTCTGCCGCAGCTGCAAGGCTGATGAAACGTACAGTTCATGATTATTCAAATTCTAAGGATCTCTAACTTCGCCCCTGCAGTACAATTGTTCTTTGAGTCGTGAACTTTGTTCTCGAAAGATTTATGCATATTCCAACACTCTCTCCTTATAGAAATGTAAAGTGAATAAAATTCGGATGCACATTGTCCTTCCTATCATGAAAAGTATCGTAACAGTCCCTATAATATATATTATTATCATACTGATATTTAACCCTTTCTGGTCACACCTTAGAATCACAACATCATTTCTGAGTTAACATTTTTGTATTTTTAAATCTTTTACCTTTTGCGTGATAATTGTACATTCTTAATACTGATACAATCAATCCAATAGTCTTTTTCTAGAAACGTAAGTTTTGATATCATGAAATTTGTAGTTTTGTGGAAAAAGCGATATTCTTTGTTAAAATTTACCAAACCTTTAAATTGCAACATTAAGGTCTAAAAATTTACAAAACCATTGGGAAAGAAAAAAATTGCCTGGGGTGCGATGGGTGTCCATCTGACCATGAAGAGTCACCATGAAAGGTTAACACCTTCCTCCTATTCCAACTCTTCTACGCAAGCAATTTTATCGACACCTCTCTAACACAGAATCGCTTTCACTAATTATGCAGCACTTATCAATCATCGTCCAAGACGACCTGCACGCGGATGCAAGCAACAATTACAGCCGCGATAAACACGAAGGTGCAAACGGGGCCAGAAAATTCAAACAGGAAGCCATAGTTACACAACTGAAAGAAACAAAAACATCACGCAACAGTTACACAATGACAGACCCTGTAGCCTGAAATTGCAGAATCAATTAGAAGCACGGAAGCATCGGTGTCCCAGCGCCTTCGATATTCAAATCTGGCGGAGGGAAAATGCCGTGGCGGAGGCAACGATCCCCGAGCAAACTTGTTGCGCAATAAAGGTAATCACACGGATCATTGCACCGAACCAGACACCGGAAACGCCAGCGACGTTGACGCAACGGAGACGGCGGACGAGCCGCAGCATCCTCGCCCGGAGAGCTCCGCGATATTAGCCTTGTATCGCGGCGGCTGGCCGACCAGGAAAAGAATCGTCCATTAAAATGCTAATTTTATGGCGCATGCCCGGCCGCTTTATATCTCGCGACCGCGAAAGAAATTGGCTGCAAGCTACGAATGCATCAGCCAAGACCCGCGAGGAGACGTTTCGGGGCAACCGTGAAACGGAGCAGAGCTAATCTCTCTCTGCTCTTTCCTCTCGCTGCTATGAGTTACGGCTATATTACGATAGCGGGGCGGCGGATAAAGGGCCTCGACTGCTCGCGAAAACTCGAGTTACGTGCGGTTTGTTCGTCACACTCCCCCGGAGGGCTTGGGGAAATGTGAAACCGCGCTGCAGTCTCGTTTCACGCGACTTACGAGTCGCGGGGACTCGCCCCTTGGCGTCAGCCTCTTTGGGGACCGTGGAATTTTGGTAACGCGTGTGGTACAGGTTTACCTTGTCTGCGTTTCCGGCTGATTTATGCCGGCGGGAGTGGGCAGAGTTGCAGGTTCGGTGGAACTGTTACTGGAAAAGTTCGAAGACCGGTGAATCTTGGAATTTACCGGCAAATCCTAACACTCACCGCTACGGGGCGGCAGAAGTCTGAAATATCCCACAGAAGCCAGAAGTTCGAATACTTTGTAATTTATAAGATATTCCGGTCTTCAGGGGTAACAGAAGTGTTCGGTGGGTAGATGGTGTTTGATTTTGATGGCAACTGGTCTGCTGCCTTTGGGGGCGCTAAGTAGAGGGGAGGAAACGTTATATTCGAAGGAAGGGATAGGGGTGGAAAGGGGTTTTGTTTTCTTGCTTCTATAGGTGTTGTTAAGACTGTTTTAAATATAGTGATGTATAGAAACGTTTCTCCTTGGTGAGACTTCTGTGGTTCTTTGGGACCATGATGAAGATTGTACATATTACTAGACTACGGATATTTATGCGCGTAATGTATGCAAAAAACATATGCAAATATGCGCGTGAAATATGCCATGTCTATTTTTGTAAATGTTCATTAATAAAGGTTAAAATTTGAGCAACTTGTGACTATGGGGAAGATGACGCAAAGCTCGGCACAGATGGCGTCACTAGCGCATGTACTGTGGATGTGCCTGAGTGCGTCTGGTGAATTGTTTGCGCGCAAAATTTTCATTTGTGCATTATATAAATGTGACTGTGTGCTGATGGCGTCACGGGTGGAAAAAAGTTGCAGTCGTCTTCCTCATTGGAAAACATTCTGAGCAGTTGCATTTGCAACGACATTATTTCTATTAAAATTTTCAACAGCCTATTTGTAGAAACGAAATATAGGGTAAAGGACCCAATTACTGGCAGCCAACCCAATTACTGTCACCTTAAGCTAGTTTACTTAAACGTTTATTTATTCGTTATTTTAAGTAAAATAGCTGAAGGTGACAGTAATTGGGTTGACAGTCAGTAATTGGGTCCTTTACTCTAGAGTGAAAATTAATAATTTTACTATTTTCAGGTGTTAAAAGGGAAAAATGCGCGAACTTCCTTAATATTATCCAAATTATTTATGTCTATCGGGCGATTGTAACGAATGAATAATTAGTCTCTAGAAAGGACTTATTCTATCGCATGATATCAACATTGGTACTTATCATTAATGTCACGTAACTACTCGACAATTCATCTACGATCGCAACCAAAGACAGTGGGATGGATATAAAAGAAATATGTAACATATGTGCATATGCCTTTTAACAAAGCATATATGCAATATGCAAAATAACTTTTGCATATCAATATATGCATTTGCATAAACATCCGCAGTCCACTTATTGCAGAATTGTTTGTTCTACTATCGCTTTAACTACTGTCAATTTGGTGAAAGTTTCGAAAATGGGTGAGTGGAATCTTAATTTGGTAGCACCTGGTACATTTGTGATGTTAGTTTGGAAAGTTATATTAGAAATTTATTTGTCGTATATCTGACAATAAGTGACCTGTGGAGACACTCTATCTTGCGACAATTCCACGACATTGACGAAACTTCGCGGTTTACAGAAACCCCAACATTCTTCGAATGCTTTACCTATTCGCTCCGCGAGTCGCGCTTGCAATTTTCAACTTAGCGGTCGCGGTTCGCCGTGGAAACCGCGTTTCTTCGGTTTAACCGCGACGGAGGGATCATATGAAACCGCGATAATCCTCGGATTTATGCGTGCGCGTACGGGACGACACAGAGCAGAAACTCTAGCCGCCCAGAGACCCGCGAAACTTTGCTTTTATCTTCGCGAAGAACTTCCTAACAGCGCGGGATGAAGATAGCGGGGGGAGGGTGGGGCGATAAATTTCGTCGAAGGAAGCCAGACACGAACCAAAGACCGTAAAACGCGGAAAGATCATCTTATTTCCGCGAAACAACCCAGGTGGATCGGAGATTCCGTCTGCGTTAGGAAGCTTCTTCTCCTTATTTCCGAGAAATATCGCGCTATAAAGGACGCGGAGGCAAGAGCAGCTCGAGTGGCGATACCATCGAAACGTCCTGGCAATTTTTCTGTCAACTATATAAATTTAGCGACTTCCTAGCAATGATATGTGGCGGCGTACATTTGGAGGGGAAGTGGAGCTGGTCGATCAGACAGTTAAATCGGGATTCTAGCATGGACCTCTCAGAGGCTGAGGAAATGCCCAGCACTTTAAACCATCCAGG
Organism: Andrena minutula; assembly: GCA_929113495.1. Taxonomy (NCBI): domain Eukaryota; kingdom Metazoa; phylum Arthropoda; class Insecta; order Hymenoptera; family Andrenidae; genus Andrena; species Andrena minutula. The sequence goes on from OV815994.1 coordinate 21,853,480, forward strand.
TGGTGAATCTTTTTAGCTCTGAATCGAATACCCGTGGGATCAGCTGTTGCTGGTAAATAATGCTCTGAAATCAAACTTCACCTGTATGACAAATTTGACTACTGTGTCGTCCCACAAGTGTTTATATGTACATATTTTCTGTTTTAATAAACGTTTTATTTCTGAGTACCTTCTGTATCTACGAAACTTGAAAATCTTATTTTGTTTAGAATATTTCCGTAAATTTTTAGACCTTAATATTAAAATTTAAAAATTTGGTAAATTTAAATTACAAACTTCGATAACAAATTTCATCCTATCAAATTTTACATTTCTAGAAAAAAAAACATTACAGCAGGATTGCATGAGTATTAGGAATATACAATTATCACTCGAAAGTGAAAAGATTAAAAAATACGAAAATGGTTACTAACTCGAAAATGACGTTGGGGTGCGGTAAACTGTATGCGACCAATTTGTGATTATATTCTTATAATGTGACTACGTCGTAGTGTGAAGAATCGTGGTACCAAATTATATTCAATATAGCAAAGTTAAATTAATGAATTCCAGTAAATTAAGTTCATTAATCCGAAACATGTATCAGAACTTTCGAAACCTTTCTCAACCCTGGGAACTGCACAGTACCAAAACGAATTTCTAACGAATTGGTCTCACTGGAATTAAATTAAGCGCGTAGAGATATTGATCGTAATACAATGTGATCTATAATTCAATTTTAAATCGATCCCAATTTATTCTGCAGCTTCACATTTTAATTAAACCTCTCGCCTCTCCGGCGATACACTAATTACGCAGCTCGATGCAGGAAACACCGTGTAAGGAGATAGAAGTACCAAGTTTCGCGAGAACCGAACATCGACGACGGAACAAAAGGCGAAGAGGATCGTCGCGGTTCTACGCGCCTCTCGGAGAAAATGAAGCAATATGACAACGGAGAGATCGCATTACGGGGTTTCCCCATCGCAAATTTGTTACGGGCGAGTTGATTGCCGGTTCAAGTTAATTATCTTCTGGAGACATCGGATCTTTATAAATGTTTCTTGCCGCTTAGTGCTCTGTAACAATCAGCCGAGGCTGATGGCACTTCATTCTGTCGCAAAAGAGAAATAACCTCGTCCATCGCCAACCACGTCACGTTTTCGAGACACTCTTCGTGTTACACGAATCACTGTTAGTAAAGATAAAGAAGAATCATATTTTCTTAGTTTTCGGTAGACGACTCGTAATTACAATATGCCAAATATTGTACATTAGAGTTTATTGACAGCTGATACAGTGTCATATCTTGCGAGTAGCAAAATACCCGTGCTTCGCTACAGTACAATAATTAAAATGAATTACTTTTATATCTGCTTTTTTAAGTAATTTTTTATGTACTTTCTGTAAAGTGAACTTATTTATGTTCGTTCACACCTACTATTAAAAAATTAAGAAGCCCCAATTCAATGTACACTTAGTACGAAATGTTACAAAAAGATTTGTTACCCGATCCACATTTGACCATTTAAGGGTTGAATAGGGAAAAACTCAGAAATCGGTTTTTAGGTATTAGTGTTATTATTAGGCTAAAGCCAAGTATCGATATCGAATTGGGATGAAGAGATTTTAAGGAATCCAAGAAAACACATTTTACCCCTTTTCACCCCCTTAGGAATTCATTAGGGCAACATCCTGAAGTTTGTTAAAATTTGTAAGTAGAAACCGAGTTGATATCTAATCGGGCCTAAGAGATTTGGAGGAATCCAAGAAAATATATTTTACCCCATTTCAAAAATCCTTCCTTAGTGAGTGCCTACGTCAGAAAAACAATGTAGGGGAAAGGTGGGATAGTTGATCACAGTTTTGCTATTTTACTAAAATAATAATAATGGTTTGCTTTGTTTGTATTTAATTACTTAAGTTGTGCTTCTTAGAGTATTCTCAATATACTTGTACAAATTTGAGAGTTGAAAACTAATTTTAATGATTGAATTTAAACATTTTCCGCCAGTGACGTTATGCACAAGTATCCCCCATTAAAGGGGAGACTTGATCAAAAGTTTAGGGAGACTTGATCAGTGAACTTTAAGAGTAAATAACACATTAATTTTCTAAAAAATATTTATTATCTTAGTCAATAACATGAAATAAAGGGAATATCATAAATGGAAAATAAACTATAACTAACTTGAAGGAATTACTGAAAAAATAAAACCGAAGAATGACATAAAACAACATAAATGCATTCTTAAAAGACATTTCATTAGATATCATCTGATTCAGATGATAATGAAGAAAAGATTTTCCTTCTCACTGTCTTTGCTATATTTTTCTGTTTCATTAGCCATTCTATGTTTTTTTTCTGGAGCTTTCTCATCTGTTCAAGTATCCCACCTCGCATACTGATCAAGTATCCCTCAATGCACTCGATTCGAAAAAGGTGAAAAATTAAACTTACCTTAAATATTTAGATCATTCAATAAATAGCATTGATAGACCAGATATGGCTGTTATTACTTAATATATTTTAAATCGTTGAAAACGCAACATTCAGTCGAAAAGGAGGAAGAACAAGGTGACCGAAATATTTACTTTTTGGCGGCAAATAAGATCGAAGCTTCTAACTCCACTATTCTATGCTCCCGAAAGAAAGCTGCAACATGATGTGTTGCGATAATGCAAACATTATCACTATAACGTGATAGCAGCCACAAATTGCCAATATATTAATTAAAAAACTGATGTGATCATGTATCCCCGATGATCAACTATCCCACCTTTCCCCTACCTTGCAAACTTCACGTTCCTGAAGATAGATAAAAGCGCACTTAATATCATAAGATTAGATGATTACATAGGTACATGAAGGAGATCAAAGGGATCTAAGTGTATCAATGTCAATAACTCTGTGACTCACTGTAAGTACGTCTGAAGAAGAAGAAGAAGCACGCAATTCTTCACCTTTACTATCTATATATGTCTCGGCTATCTCCAGTACCTTCACTTCAGGCCCCTATAAACTTTCCTTGGCTAAGCGAATCCCAATAATTCCATACAAAGAAACGGTTTCATAGAGCTGATGAACCAATACAGCCAGGCCAAACGGCCATCAGCCATATACCAAAACCAATGAGCATTCATTTGACGACTGTCGAACATAATGGACATTTCTACTAAAACGGATAATGCAGCCCCCATAGACCAGCAGTCACACGAAGCGTCGGATCCTCTTTTATCGCTGAAAGATCTCAAACGAGCGAAGCAAATGCCGATTAACTGCGACACGTTCCATTATAATTCTCGCGTAAATTATCGCTATTGATTCGGCCGGGCCTGTGTCGAACGGCAGATACTAATCGACTGCGTCGAAATAATTTCGGCTGCGTAATTTGGATAAGTCCGCAATTTATGCAATCTGCGTGTAATACAAGCGTCCACCCAGTGTACACCATCATTTGTGTGCATCGTAACGCTAATTACAACCGCCCGCGCCACCGACACTTTGCGCCACGCGCGCGCTTGCAAACACCCCGGCCAGCAACATTACTCCGTATCGGGGCCATGTATTTATCGCATTTCGTTAATATTAATTTGCGAACGATTCGGGGCCGCGATGAGGTTTAATTGAAAAACCGTGCACACGCGCGTGCGAAACAGATTGAATATTTCCGATTAATCCGGGCGTTCCGGGTTGCGCGAAGGGTATTAACTCTTAAATGATTTTTAAATGCATCCGGCTTTGTATACGGCAGTACACTGGATCGTATCGACCAAGTCGATAAATTTTCTACGAGCTTCGAGGAACAGCTGATCCTATTAATTTTTTAAAAAAAGTAAGGTAAAAAACGTTGCGACGCAACATGTGCTCCTCATTTTCAGAGAACCGTAATCAGATACTAGTTTAGGATTCATAAATTGAAAGCAAACAGTGCGTACCACCGCAGCTATTTACCAACTCGTCGCAGAGAGGTTTAAATTCATGAAACGCCGGTGATTGCATCTCAGCCTTCGCCCCGCCAGCAAACTTGCCAATAAAATTGCTGGGCCCTCGCGTCGAAATCGATGAATCAAAGGAAGCCCGATAAACTACATAAAAGAAGGCTATTAGCTGCTCGCGGGCAAACCAGCCTCCCACTCCGTGCACGCGTCGAGATCCAAATCCGGCGAAACGAGCTCGTGAAGCAGCTAAACGCGACTTGATATCGACAAGCTTTTATTAATGCCCGGATGTCCCGGGCACGCGGACAAATCGACGTGGGATATCCGCGAGCAGGCTCGCGGGATCTGGCCGATCGCCAGCCTCGATCACGCTCGAGTGGCTTTGCAGCTGCAGAAGGGGCTCCCTTAATGGACTCTTCCTCCTTGTAACCCCGAGCCACGGTCCACGGAAGGAACGGACAAGGAGGGAGGAGGTGGACGACGCCAGGAAGAGAGCCAGCCGATTGAGTGTCCAGGCAAAGATACGTGACCGGTTTTCGAGAGTAGATCAGCTCCAGCGTCGTGGATCACGGTAATTGCGAGGTACCTCTGCCTCCATTCTACTTCTGTCCGTCCCCCTCTGGGATTCTCTTTATGTAACCGACCCCCCTTAAGAGGTCCTTTCGCTCGTGCCTTCGGATATTCGAAACTGAAAGGGGGAAACGCTGGAGCAGTGTCTTTGATTCCAATTCACGGGGATGGAGATTGTTCTTCGGACCCAGAAGTTAGCAAATTTGAAAGTACCAAGATTACTAGGGGAGACCGTTTCTGTTCTCGGCTCTTACATTTTCTGTGCTTTCGTTTATTGTGTTGAGAATCCTGATGCCTGTGGAAGGGGAGATTTGAATTCCCCAGAATGTGAGTAATGTCAATAAAGAAGGAATTGGGTGAAGAATGCACTATGAATATGAGCTAGATAAAGGTATGCCGGTCCACCTAGCAGACTTTGCGCGAAGCATCCAAAGAAAAGGAGGAAACGTCCTTTTAGAAAATAATATATCATATAATAAATTCTCTCTCTAGACTTAGACTCCAAGGAAGATTCTACATTTAGAAATCCTCTGCCCATCTTCCAGGTACTTTGACGTTACTTCCTACATTAAACAACTCCCCTTCGATGATGCTGCAAAGAAGAAACACGACAGTACAGGAGCTCGCAGTTTTCAATACCGTCGATTCGGTGCAGTGGCTGCGGAAGACAAACAAGGAGTCGCCCAACGAAACAAGGAGCGGAAAAACAGTACGTTTCGGAGGGACCAAAAACGATCCCCCCAGTTGTTTGCGCGGAGAGCGGTGAATGTACACAGAAGAAGAAAACTGGGAAAATGGGAATACACAGGTCTTTGGATACTGGTAAGATACGAAGAAAACGTCCGTCTCTCCTCAAGAGCGAGTAAACGTTGACCTTTCGATGGCACACTTTCCCGATGGTGACGGAGGTCTCCCATGAAGACCTCTGGTATCCTCTTCACCGCGTGGCACACATAGTTCGAGGCTCGACCTATCGCGTCCCCCGATATCTAACGAGGAAGCGTCCGCGAAGAAAGTCCCTAGGAATGCCGAGAGACCCGAGACGCCTCCTCGATCGCGCAATTTCTCTTTCGTTTTATTTCGTGACCATCGTCGCCGAGCACGGGCATCTCCGGGCCGAGCATCTTCACAGGAAGAGAGACAGAGATCTCTCTCCCCCGTGCGTTGGCCACGCTCGCGTAATCGCAATCCCGGGCATCGGGTCCTCGATTCCCTGGTGCTCGATCGACAAGCCATCCGGGCGTTTTTTAATTAAGAATCACGAGGACCACGCGCACCGCTTCTTAAGCTCGATTCTGTTTCGAGATCCTCTTGTTATCCAGCGCGGAGCATGCGGAGCGCCGCCTCGACAGTCGCGAGAACTGGTAATTTTCGCACTCGTGCGGGTAATTAAAGGTCTCGTTGCACCGAGTGTTCGTCAAGTGGAACGAAAAATTAATTGGAAGAGATGAAAACGATACAGCGCGAACGGCTCTCGATTTAATTACAGCCACTGCTTTCTTATGGCGACGCCGGCGGCCGCTGAATTTCATGAATAAACGGGCGGAACAATAATCGCTGCGATTTATTCCGCTCTTACTTCACCTGCTCGTGCTTTCCCGGGAAAAGTGAGCCATCGACGTGAGTTTTACCGGTTCGTTAATGGATGGGAAAGAGGACTGTTAGTTGTTCGTTTCTTCGTGTAGGGTAATGGAGAGAATCTCCAATGATTCCACTGGTACGTGGTGAATCCTTGAGATCTGTCATTTAGAGAGTCTCGAGAATGTTATAAGTAAAAGAAGAAATCACTGAGCCATTAATCACGCTCTCCAAAGTTGCTACACTCGTAAGTATCACATTTACGTGCCGAAGAGATGACGGTTTAGATGTTTTCTATTCACACCAGGAACGCATTTAAGTATGCGATTATTATTAAGTATATAAAAAGAAGTTATCGTTGAGGGAATATAATCTCCCTGCTTTGGCAACAAAGGGGAGCAAGTAGTTTGAAATATTGGACCAATTAAAGCTTGGTAACACAGTGGCAAAGGTCCTGAGAATAAATTCAATTTTATGAATCTACCTATTGGATTCAAAATCATGAGCTCAATGTCAGGTTTCCTAAGGGATGGAAGACTCGGTGCATGAAAAGGTTTAGTGAATATTCTGAGATCTCCATGGGTACCTTTCATAGATCCCAGCCTTATGAGATCCTCGCCGTGTTACATCGGCCAATAAAGAAGGCTGCACACTTTACGAACTCCATGAATTGATTTCTTTAAGCTTTGAAGAGCCTTTGAAGTTCGATGAACGCGAATTTAAAATTCTACCCTGATTATTCCAAAGCCACGTCTTCCTTCAAGTGAATCTATTATTTTCATCGAACATTTTTCTTGGATCCTTTTTAAACAGAGCGACACTGACAATTTTAACAGAAATCGTATTACCTACTGGCAGAACTAAAGTTTAAAAATGAGATGTCGAAGAAAATGCAACGAAATTTAAATTCGCATTAATTCTAGATCACAATCTCCCTCGTTTAATTTATTTTAAACTTCTCTTCTACAGTTATAATCGCAAAAAGGCAAGGAGCAAGAAGATTTCCCTCGGTAACTCGGTTTACGATCATTTGCGTGAAGAATCAGACGGATCTTCCGTTAAGAGCAACTTAGCAGTAGACATCCAAGCGTGAAATCTGCCCCGTTTGCTTCTTCGAGTTCTCGAAAGTTCAACTCGAAGCTGGTCCAGGGCAAACTCATCAGTCTTGTCCAACTATCGATGGAACATCGAATTTGAGAGGATGTCGTATCTCGCGCGAACAGGACCCTGACTGTTTTCAGACTGTTCTCTCCGGACGAAAGGAAAGAAACGAAGGAAAAATAAATATATTTCCTTCTTTAAGGTTCTGGACTAGAGCCCCCAAAAAATAGGTGATATTTAGGAATTAATTAAAGGAAAACTACTATATATAATTTAATGGGACTTTTTGCATTGTATTAAGGATGTCTTAAATTATAGAAATGTATTTTTTGTTTTATAATTAATTATTGCAGACAGCCCTGGGGAGTCGTTAAAGTCAAGGCGTCAAAAAATTGATCCAAATCGGTGGGACCTGTATCTCCAAGAGTTGTTATCCGATTCGACTGAAACCTTTTTTATTTGGAAGATTATTCATTTGGCTAGGGGGGAACTAAAAAAATAAAAAAATGACATTTTTTTAGAAAATAACGACACTTCAAGTGTGAAATCACATTTTCCTTATATTTTTCGTCCTTTCATCGCCTTTGAAAATTATAAATTTTTAACTTTTTGCAATTTTTTTTAGTTCCCCCTAGCCAGAAGTATATTCTTGAAAATAAAAAAAGTTTCAGTCGAATCGGATAATAACTTTTGAAGATACAGGTCCCACCGTTTTGAGAACACTGTTTCGAGAAAAACGCATTTAAAGTTTTACGTGAGTACCGAGTAGCCGGGTGTTACCAATGCATTTGCCGCTACTCAAATGCCTATAACTTCGGGAATTTTACGAATTTCTACAAATCCTTTTAAACACGTTTTCCTAAAAGGTTGAACATTCGAAAAATGAAATGTAAAAAAAATCGACATTTAGACCAGAACCTCCCCTTAATTACCTTTAATGAAAGAGGCGTGGTAGAGGTATTAATGGGACTCGAGAGGAATTTAAATTACATTTCATCTGTATAAAGGTGATGCTAACGGTGTGTATGGAAACATGTATTAACAGAGATTAAACGCACAGTTTAAACATCAGGCCAGGGGAATTATGCACGCCAACTCGCAGTTACTAATATTATATTGACCTCTGTTAATTACGGGGCTGTTAATAAATAATCTGCAGTTGATATCAGCGACGAAGTTACATGGTATTTTCCTATCGGCTATTATCAATAATTGATGGTAATGGCCCGAAAAAATGTGATTAATAAAATCCATAGTTTGTTGCAAATATCTCGCGACTGAAAATAGTGTGTATGACTTTATAAATAGGCTGCGATGGAGATTTTAATTGTTGACGACGAAGTGGCGTACGTGGAATTTGATATTATTGGGGAATTGCACTATGTTAGGGGAAACTGCAAATTTTAGTTGTGATTAGGGTTCATGAATTTTTGTGGTTTACGATTTATTGGAGCGGAATATACTCTGGCGATCGATGTTCATAGCAGGTATTGTGCAATGGACGTGGCTGAAAGTTTGCAATGCTTGCAAACGAGCAAAGTTTTTTCAAAATGCAGTCGTTAATAACTTCGAGAACACCGTGGAGGAATCTTCGCTAGTGTATCACACATATATACGTTTCATTCTTTGGTAAGATAATTTGCAGACATTTGCGAAGAAAGTTTACGCCTCAAGTCGTCTGTCATCATCCAGGCTGGACACTTTCTCTTATAGACATTACCTCATTCGTCGAATACAGCGATCACCTAAATTAATATACTCGATGGTTCTACGAGGAATATAAAACGTTACTCAATTGATTGAATATGTAAAACTATCAATGTTCTGCTTCATCCACGCAGAAGATACAAAATGAGAAATTTGTAATGAATAATTTGAGCAACTGGTGTTGCTTGGATAATTCTAAGATAGTCAGAGAAAAACTGGTCATCAATTTCTTATAAAAATTGTGATAAAAAGTCTTTATCTTATCACTTTATATTATCCACACATTTACTACATCACGTCACATATTTATGACACACAAAATTTTCCATTTTACACACACATCCACACAATCTTCGAATCAGAAAGTAAAGTAACCCCACCCATAAATGCACACTACATTCAAATAACGCTACTGAAAATGTAACCCGATCTGTGACAGATTATCTAACCACATAATGCCGACGAACCAACTAATAACGAATTCCAGCCCCGTGCGAATACCCAAGCAAGAACCGAGGGACTGACTCAATCTAAAAGCTCAATCCCAACCACTTTAATTGATACTCCGAAGCCTGGGACGATTGCGAGGGCCGCGGCATCCACCGTAACGAGCGATTGAGCAACCCAGCGGCGCGTCAACGTCGCTGGGATCTATTAATTCGCGGTGTCAAAATAAACGTCGTGATTACGCAAACGACGACAGACGCGGGCCGCGTGAAAATGTCAGAGGAGAAGCCAGCGCGAGGGCGAAAGACACCGTGTACACTATGAATTCCTACCAATTATCGAGGATTACGCTTACGCGAGCCTGCAGCGGGCGCTGCATCTGGCAAGCGCTGTTTTAATAGCGAAATTTCGCCGGGGGAATTTCGAAGCCACCCAATGCTCGTCGGGGGAGGCAATCTTTCCCGTTCGGCGGGCGTTTTCACCGTGATGCAATTAGCGAGAACCGCGGCTGATAATCGTCGTTGCACAATTCGGATGATCCTACCCCCTCCCCTCACCGTCTCTTAAGGACGAGCGATAAATCAGACGATTCGACTGCACAGGCGAATCTCCAGCTCCCCCCAGGGAGGCGGAGATCGAAGAAGATAGACGATACGCTCGAACGCACCCGCCTCGACGCTCGTCCATGGGACGTTAACGAAGCAAGGGTAATTAAAACCGCGACACCGCTCGACGAGGCCTCGAGACGAGGCGTAATTGATGCGATTTCCGATCGTTGTCGAGTCGTTGAAGAAACGTACGACGATCGTCGCGATACGCTACCCGATCGTACCGTTGCTCGGTCCTCGGGGCCTAATGTTTGATGAGTCGAGGAAGTACTAAATCGACGCTTTCATCCGGTCTATGAATTTAATGACGCTTTTAACCGGCGTTTGTGAAGCTTTAGGGAAAGTCTATGCGTGGCTGTTCGGGAGTTTTGTGGGAATTATTTGGACCTGATGCGCGGTCTATTGTTCCAGGTTTATCGAGGCAGGGAAGCAGGATGCAGTGTTTAACGTTTCGAGGTGGACGTTACTTGGAATATTTAGGTGCTGCCGTTGGAAGGAAATTGCTGGAGTTTAAAGGCTCTAGGAGGATAAAGTCTTATTTCTGATGATATTTTACGAAATTGAAGAAAATAATCAAGTTGATATTCTGGAATGGGTATTGATATTGATGTAGCTTGGAAATTTTGGGCGTCGCATTCCTGATGTTACTAAGGAGATTAAGGTATTTAGGGAATTGGGTTTAGAATCTGGTTTAGTGTCGTCGGTAAATGTGACTCTTCGTTTTCTGACGTTTATAGAAAACACTTGTACCGAGGAAAATTGATTTGCGTCACCAGATATCTAACTAAATGAAGGAGTGTGCACGGCTTTCCAAATGAAGAATATTTTCGATCAGATCTGGCAATTAAATAATCATATCAATGTAGGTCAATTCGATGTATGGAAACTGTAAAGATTAAATAATGCAAAATTAAACTTAAATATAGAATACTGGCTTCACTGAAATGTCAACTGCTAGGTAGGTAGTAGGTAATTTAATTGGTCACTCTCAAATTTCATATTCAGCATATTTGACGGATACTCATAATTTATTTACATTCTCGGAGATGTCATATTCACATACTCTCGATTTAGTTTATACCCATGCCAATCGAACTCATCAAAACTGATTCCAATCTCAGCAGTGATGACCCAGCTTAGGTAGCGGAAACCTGTACAAAACCGTATACCAGGGCAAATCCATACTTATATAAATACCATACTTATTCCTGAAAATGAAAGAAGTCCATGCAAGCTTATCAATTATTGTGCGCCATATTGAACTGTTAGTCATCAGACATTCATGACGAAATACGTACGCTCCAGTGAATTATTCAATTTAATCTGTTCTAAGTGCTCTGATCTTATTTTCGACCGACTTTAAGTGGAGTATATAGTGTTTTGGTAATTAGAATATATGTTGCATGAAGATATCTATTAGCAGTATCTATTCCTAGTATATTTTGCAGATCGTGGCCGATTGTTGTCATATTCATATTTAGCTGTAATAAAAAGTGTACGTGCTTACGTCTTGGAGCACAACCCTACGCGGTAAAACTGAATCACTGAAAACACCTAATCTGAATATAGAAGAATCGATAAGAGTGAAAAACGAAAAGCTGACTAATACAAAATGCAAACCAAAGAAACGTAGAGAAAATAACGTTGAAAATAATTTTTGTATTTACATGATAAAATATACATGGCATATCATCATGTAGAATAACTTCTATCATTTTTGAGACAGGAAGAAATGTTTGAGACAAAAGTTGTTTGGTTCCGTGGGAACCAAATTACTATTATTGTTACTTTAAATCAGGTCAAAATTATATAGTGAAGTTAGTAAAAAGAACTGGTTTTGTTTTATTGCTAAATTAAGTAGCCTGCTTGGACTTGTCAATTATATTTTTGTTATTTTATGTCGTTTATGAAAGCATTTAATAAACACCGTTTTTATTATCCAATTTGCTTTATAATTTAAAAAGTTATGGACCTAGAACCTTTGGACAGTTCCCATTTTGAGAACATGCTCACAGAGAATAATCACGCAAATAACCATCAAGCCCTGGAGTTCTTTAAAATTGCAAAAAATCCAAAATGCGTTTAAGTAGAATTTTGCATAAATCTTCTTACGCATTCTCCTATAGACCTGCGCTATTGTTCGCGCAGAGCCTACTAAAAAGAAACCCCCCCTTTTCATATATATTTCACATTAAATCCTCCTCATTCTTCTAGCACTGCGATCCAAAGCCCCCTCCAGTCAACAGACCCACGAAAAATATTTCTTCCATCGATCACAATTTGCCCGGGCATTTCCCTGGCGAGGCAGTCGTCGCGCTCTTCCTCCCGGCGTATAAATCCGCCATCGGCGAAGGCAAGAATCGCCGCAGTAAACCGCGAACCACCAGGGGAGAGTTTAAAGCGGAACCGAACCGTCTGGGGAACGTCAGAACAAACAACTGGAACGCGGGCAGAGATAGGCATTCTCTCGGTACTGGATATAAATCCGCCCACTCGATGTCACGGACCAAGAGGGAGAGAGAAAGGGAGAGAGGAAGACGGGATAGGAAAGGGCAGTAGAAAAGAGAAAGATAGGGTGGGAATGGAGGGGTGAGGAGAAAGTTAGTAAAGGGCTATGCTTTTTGGATATCCGCCAGAAACTCGGCCGGAGGAAAACACTGCAGTGGAGGCCCAGGTCGTTTCAAAGGACCCGTGCACTGCGAAAAACTGCAGCTTACGATCTCGGGCCGGCACAGGAAGCTACGCGGAGGGTCACCAGTCGCCGCTCAAAGGGAAGTTTCCGCGCAAGGGAAACGTGTCGAGTCCAAGTCGCGAGAGGTTCTCGTGGGTTTGCGGAGAATTGACTGGGGCATACGGGAAAGTTCCGTGTATTCGCAGCTTTGTGGTCAGAGGGTTGAAGCGGATACGAAATTGTGGGTATAGGGTGGGACGTCTTGGTTTGTGACATTTTTCGTGAAGAATTATAGAGGGAGTTCTTGAAATTTAGAATATTAGTAAGTTTTATACTTCTCGCATTCATCCTTGTCACTCTTTTCCTCATAAATAATTTCTATACAATATAACTCTTTATGATTCTAGTTCTGACTAAGCTATCTCAGTCTTAGTTAACTTAATCCACTGGCTCTTCCTTGGCTCTCTCCTTTTTTGTCGCCTTTCTCATGCCCCCTTCTTTTTTCTTTTATTCTCTTTTGCAACTTTTCTAACCAGTCTATCGTCTTTGTGTCTCCTTTTCCGCTTATCACGTCTTTTTTTAATCGCGATCCCTTTTATAATATCCCTTTTTATCGAAGCCCATCCCGAAATATAAGGTTAGGTAAATATTTCATTCCTTTCAATTATGAAAAATCAGTGTTACATAATCACTAGAACATGGCAATAAATTATTAAAATAAATAAACGCTACAAATCTTCAACTAAAAATAACCGTGACGACCACTCAGAAAATACTTCGCGAACCACAGGTTGAGAATCACTGCTTCACATTATAATCGCGAACCGATACACTACTTTAACCCTTTCGCTGTGGCACTCGACTATAGTCTAACGCCGCTATATTCCCATTCGGAGTTCGGGAAAAATTTAACTCTTGTACTGTGATACTCTGCAATGTTCCCCGAAACCATAATTTGAAAATTGGAATCTGTTTTATTCGTCTAACATTCACGCTTCTCAAGAATCGTCCGAAAGTGTAAATATGCAGCGAAAGGGTTAAGACAAATAAACTCCTATAGTTAAGTAAGAAATAAAATTTAAGTTTGCGGGGTGATTTTGTAACACTATGTTTTACCGTATGAATAACCCAGGAAAATAAGGATGTATAAAGTAACCCCATTAGACACAAATTCACTCCCACTTATGTTAGATCCTAGAAATCTTGAAAATCTGTCTTCGATAAGTGAAGAGTTGGATGGAAGTAAATATAAAAACAAGTGAGTGGAGTGAAGCACTGGAGGGAAGAAAAGGAAACCGGAGTTGGTTGCCAAAGCATATAAGTTTATTCCATAATCAGGCCCACTATCTTCGCGAAGTACCTTCCATCGCGACAGACGTCAATGCTGCCGTATCGATCGAACGTGCACGCTCGCGCTCGGAAGTCAAGCTCCAAGTCAGAAGCAATTTGAAAAGGAATTAAGATCGTAATCCCAGTTTCTACGCGGGCAAATTGATGCACGGGCTACGAAGCGTCCTCCCGGAGACGCAGTCAGATGCATATCTTAAAACTCCACGTTGGAATGCAATTAGTACCGTTTGATGGCCCGATCGCGATCAGAAACGACTGCTGGGAGGAATAAAAGTGGACGAGGGACAGCCAAACGTTATGAGCCAACTCTTTGCAGCAGTGGATCCAAGTTTCCTGGACGATCATCTCGTACGATTCTGCAGAGGGTACCCGTAGGCCTCCCGTTACGATCGATCGGAGCACCTGTTTCAGAGATAAACCCCGTTACCTTGCATTATCGTGCAGATTATCTGACTTCCGCTCGTAACCGCAGATTGATGATCGAACCACGGCGAAAAAAAGGGAACCTTTCTGGTACCACGGAGCAGTGTACGTCAGAATTTTATTGCAATGCTGAAGATTCAACAGCTAAAAATGAAACGTTTGATTATCCTTGCCAGCAATTAGAAACTAAACATTTGTTTAAATGCTGTGGACACGAACTATCGTTAAATGAGGATAGAACTGTAGTTGCACTATAGTTGTACTTGAATAGTATCGTTTTCTATGAGCCTGCAATTCGAGTTACCTGTGTTTAGAGAGGGAAGAAGTAAAACAATACGATGCTAGTAAAACTCTGCCTGACACGAAACTAGAGATTTTCGAAACACGTGCCTAGCCTGGCAAGGAATGGAGTTACTTCACAGTGAAAATGCGGGAATGATACCTGCGAACCACTTCTACGACTTCAGTTTACTCGCGAATCGATACGACAAGTGGAAAACCGGGTGATAAATCAAACCAAGCTGCGTCAACATCGATTATCTGCTCCTGCATGGACACGTGTTATTGTTTGACGAATTTCGAGTGGACAGTTAGCGAATGTTAATTTCTACTTAGTTTCAGCTGAATAAACAGCGAATATTGCGCAGGCATAATTAATATCATTTGAATGAAGTATGTATTATCTAATCTCATAATACTGAGATAATGAGATAATAAGAAATAATTAATTCCATCAAAAACATTTCATGTAAAAAATGGAGTCGAGTTTCGAGACTCTTCACCCTTAAAAAGTTGTGAGATGTCAATGTAGAGTCGAGTCTAGCGCTCTCATTAACTCTGACCCTTTCATTCACAAATCACTCCAAGTCTACATCTTTAGTTAAAGAACATTTTCTGACTTGGCAATTACGCAGTACGAGAATGTGACGGAAGTTGCTTACATTTTAATATTCACGTTTATTAATAAAGTACAGTAATTCCTCGTAATAGTCCCGACGAACGGGGCTGTCGGCGGGACAACAACGCGATGCGGACACTATTCCAGTAGTATATGCTCTAAGGACTATTCCGTGCGGCCGATGCCGCGAGTGAGAAAACCCAAGAGCCGAGCGAGAGGGAACGAAACAGTTGACACGAAGTTGCCGTCGTCTCTTTCGTTCTCTCACTCTCGACCGAAGAATTCCAAGAAATGGTGGGGATAGTGAGCGGGACTATTACGCATGGTGAAAACGGGACAATAACGAAGAATTACTGTATTGGATAAAATAATATTTATACAAGGAACTGAACGTATATGTATTTATAGTGTGGACTTAATTTTACAGAACATTGTAATGTCTAATAACTTCTCTGTGCTGCGTAATTGCCAAGTCACAAAATGTTCTTTAACTAAAGATGTAGACTTGGAGTGATTTGCGAATGAAAGTGTCGGAATTAATGAGAGCGCTAGACTCGACTCTACATGATCAACTATAAAAGATAGAAACTTGAAATTTTGAGGTTTTATTCCGTTTGCATAGTACTAGGTTTCAGTAAAGTTTCAAGTTTCTGGGTATCTCCAGCACAAAGATATGGGGGGGGGGGGGGGTCAAAAGTAGGGCCGGCGCGAGGATAGTTGGCGCCCTTATGCAAACAATTTTTGGCGCCCTTATGCAAGAAAATTTTTGGCGCCCCCAAATTTTTGCACCTGTTTTCTATTTAATACATTTTGCCTTTACGAGGTAGAATTGAAAAAGAATTACATTTACATTTTGTTTATATGGGAATTGAGTTCCTTTATTATAAAGTCTGCGATACAGTTTTTAGCGCCCCCTTCGACTGGCGCCCTTATGCGGCGCATTACTTGCAAAAACGGCGGGGGTGCTGCCGTGCCCCTAGATATCATTTGAATAAAATATGTAGGTATTATCTAATCTCGTGCTACTGAGATAATAAGATAAAAATTCGCTCGTGTCTTGAATGAATTACTTTTTCCTTGCAGACAGTTGAATTTGGTAATGTGATAGCATTTGGCAGTAGCGCACTCAGAATTTAATCTTGAGGGCAGCCGAGTTGAACGGATAAACATATTTTTAATGCAAACTCAATAAAATTCATTAGGTGATACACTTTTATTTAAAGGATATAATACAGTCTTTATTCTTGTTATCCACCCTTTCGGTGTGCCACTACTATTTGATACCTCGACACAATGGTCGATAATAATATTAACGTTGTGACCACGGTATGTATAATCGAGAAACTGTCGCAATGGAAACAGTCGGTAATTTCAATGAACCAACATTTCCTGTCCCAAAATTCGAGTTTCCTAATTACGAGATTTGCGTGAGTTAGCGTGATCTGATTATCAGTGTGCGCAATTTAACAACAATCAGTGAAATTGATCACGTGAACCCTATGCACATATTTCCCCTCTCAAACAGTTTAATCTCTTCTAAACTTTCAGCATACAGAATTATCCTTTCTAGTCACCACTAATTCTCACTTAATCTCGAATTAAATTTCTGTTTGTGCTCCATTAGCCTGTAAATGATCTCCAAACTTATTTAACCAAATGAATATAGGTACACGCAACTGACAAGGGGAAATCCCCAACCATACATAATATGTATTACGATTTTTTTTGCTATAAAAATTAACTTTGGGGAGGGTGAAGTTGACCCCTGAAAATGTGGCTATTTTCCGATTTTGTGTTATAACTCACAAACTGTATGAGATAGAAGAAATGTTTTCACATAGAAGTTACTTCTTTTAATTAAGACAATCATTTGGTGACTTACACTTCGCGAGTTACAACACAAACTCGGTAAGTAGCCGGATTTTTAAGGGACGATTTCATCACCTCGTTAGAGCAGAGATTCAAAATTACTTCCTATAAACAAATTTTGGAAAAAGTCATTAAGTAACAATTCATTTTTATTTAAATGAAAACCAGTTATCATTAAATATCAAATGAATTTCTCAAAAAAAGAAATGATTAAAAAATACTAATTTTTAATTGTTCTGATTACAACCATTATGCCTGATTAAATTGTTGACTACCAGCAATCATTATCCACATGTAACCAGAAAAATTTCTCGCTGTCGATAATGCTTACTGACAGTAACAAAAAAATTAAATCATTCATAATGGTTATTCGTAATCAAAATCCAATTAATTAAAGACATTAACTCTTATACCATAACTTTTACAATTTGTCGTATAACAGTTATGAACAGAAAAAATTGTGTAATACATATCTCCAATGTTTCATAATTTCTTGAATTTCTGAGTTGGAGATCTTACTGTGAGAAGAGAAAATATGAAAATTAGGTACCTAACCAATAGTCTTCACTTCTCTCTCCTTCCATAACATAGATTTTAAAATCTAGAGAAACTCAGGCTATTACTTTATTCCGAGTGCCATTTCGCGAGAACACTAATCACGAAGCACTTACTACATACATCAAACAACACAGGGGTTTGCAGAAATGTTAAACATCGTGCAAGGATTTCGATTTCGGAACCACTTCCTGACACTTCGCTGCCCGATATCGTAAAGTAGCGTCACGATATAAAGTTCGCCTCGTAAAACGTCGACCTAATTCGGCGAGCGTAATAAACTCGAAATGAAACGTTGACCCCCGTTGTCTGTCACGGGCGCTTTCGTTCTTCCCTCCTCTGCCTGTACCTGCGCTGGGAAACGGAGACGGAAACGCAGACTCGAGACACTGGACCGTGCTGGGAAAGCGAAACGAGCGACGATTTAATCGCAGCCGACCGGATGCATCCGCGGCAAAACGGCGCGAGCACGCGCGAACAACCTTCGTCTTAATGTATCGTCTCGATCGAGCCTGCACTCTGCTTCGGGGATAAATTTTTACGACTCTTATTCGGCTGCTAAACGAAGAGCGCTGTCGTTGCTATAAAAATTCCACGGGAGATTGTTTCAAAGTATAAATTTTATATTTTCCCGTAACTCCCGCAGCGCGCGGTAAAAAAAAGGAAACGTGTCTCGTAAATATTCGTTTATAGGGAAACAATGCCGCGTCATCCGCGGTGAAGCGGGTTCTGCTTGTTCTAAGCTGGCGAAAAGTTGGAATTTCTTCGGGGCTGTATCCCTGTCGAACTTCTCGCGTGTAATATATTACGAGCATTAGTTTCGGAAGATGAGGGAAAGGAGAGGGGCGTAAGACGGTTTGCCGCGGCGGTGAAGCCCTTTGGGAATGTTTCCGACAATATTTCCCCGTGCATGCTCCGCGATCGTACATCCAACAGCGTTGCTTTAATTGGACGGATTCCAATCAGCACGGCAATCGAATCATGTACAGAACAGACAGTCGCGGAAAGCAATCTGCCTGCAAAACGAGCAAGAATACCTCGATTCTAGCCAGGGGAGGCGAAGGTATCGGGATACCGAGAGGGTTCGCTTCATTTACCCTGCAAATAATTCGGAAAATTGACGCAGTGCTTCTGCAGTATTTCATCTGTGTAATGAAACGCTACTCTGGGGGGTAGTTTCTTAAAACTGAACCTTGTAACTTGGGTAATGCACTGTGGAACGCGAATGTTGGTATAAGTCTCTGGTTCTATTTTCTATGTAGATTTACTCTCCGAAGTGTTTACGTGGATTTAAGAGAGTCTATGTGTGAAAATTAGCAATCGAACGTATTTATCATTTAATGAAGTTCATTGTGTACGCACCTACTAATTCTAAAACAAAAGAACCTGCGGAAGAACCTATAATCCTTGATAAATACACTTTTGTCTTGCGTATATTTAATTGAAACATTTACACAGTTTACACACAAAAATTGTGTAAGAGAATATTCGTCCAAATGTAATATTTAATTTATACAACCGTAATTACAATAAGTTATTATTCTTCTAATATTTCTGCTATTTTATTAAAAGCTTCTGTCTATTATGCATACATTTAACTATTTTTTAGTGAAATTCGGGTTTATCTTGTTCCATTCTTGTAGGAAAATTCCTTAAAAATTTATTTGATAGATGGTACTTAGCTAAATATATATTTAGGTAATCAAGGTCTTCCCTAATACAAATTATAACGAGCACTGCTGAATTTAACATTACTTAAATAAATAAAACTTTACTTTTGTGAGTAACCGTATACTCCAAACGACACAACAAATCCCCAAACACTGTGCAACAAGGCGAAGAGCATTTGTCGCGAAGCATCATCCCGCAAATATTTTCTAACACGAAACCAGCAAAATCATTAGTAGAAATTCTAGGGTAGCCAGCGTTCCATCTTCCTCCGCCAAGGACGGCGTCGTCGTTTCAACCGTTCGTAGCCTTATCAGCGGCAATCTCCTCCATGCGAATACACATTTTCGTGGCATATACCTCGGCGAGAGCGAAGCTCTCCACTCTAGGATTAGATTACGGCATAAGCGGCTTATTTATCGCTGTGGCGACGCGATTTCGCGACTGGAGCGCAATCAGCGCACCGCGAAACATTCCCTCGAAACGTTCCGTGCGACATCGACGCGAACGGAATCGTCGAGCATTCCGCCCGTTTTTTCGACACGGCGAGATATTCCAGGCACGCGTCGATCCGAGCTTGACGATAGCGGGCGTCGCGAGATTTCTAACGTTCTCTGAATTCTATTCGATTGTCCATGAATGATTCTTATTTTCCTGTGCTCGATTGTGCGCAAACGCAGTCGAAGAGGAAGAAGCTTCATTGATACACAGAGGGCGAGGTATAAGATTTTGTACAATTTCCAACATTCTCAGACTGTTTTCTTCGCCTCAAAGCAGAAGGAGTGATACACATGGGAGTCGTAGAAGTACCAGGAAGATGGATTAAACAACAAACTTTGGGGATAAACTGAGAGGGAACTAATGTCTCACCCTGTGTAGATTGCAGAATCTCTCGAGTTGATTAACCGCTTGAGTTATTTCTCCTTCTCTCTGGTCGTTAAAAATTCTCGAGATGTTTAAAGAAATGCTGGTTTGTTGGAGAAAGGTGTGGAGAGCGAGGTGGGTAGGATAAGCAAGTCCCAATGCTATTGTTTGTGATGCATGATAAAGTGATTGTTTCTGAATGATTAACATCGAAACTTTTGCTACTCGCGTCGCCCAATGAACGTGCAACCTCAAAGTAAAATCTAGTGAGATCACTCAACAGTGGAGTCTGCTGAACGCACTCGTTAAATCCAGCTGTTGATAGCACTTTTACACTGTGATAGTGTCACTTACATACAAGGAAAGATCATGAATCCGAAAATTCAAAAAATTCTAATGCTTCGTGAATATGTAAGGGATTTCCTCCAGATTACAATGCAATTTTTGTTTGCTGTTAGTTATCAAATGATGTAAATTTTGTCTTGAAACTCTTTTCTATCTATTTACAGATTGTGAGTTACAAAATAAAATTGGAAAATAGCCGAATTTTCAGGGGTTAATTTCGGCACCTTAGAGTTAATTTGGGCAGCAAACAAAAATTGCGTTGTAATCAGGAGAACATCCCCTATATATTCACAAACCTTCAGATTGTTTTGAATTTCCGGCTTCGGGATCTTCCCTAGTGTATTCAGAAAACCAGAATAAATATTACCAGCTTGAGCCATCAAATGGCTGCCCATCAGCTATTACAAAGGTACCCAGTTTGCTATCTCGACACATACCTAGTCTATTTCTCATCGAAGGTGACAATCGCTCCCAAGAATCTCTCTACCTATCCCATATCAGTGACACTTCATTTTTCTATCTCCCAAGAATCTATCATTTCAATTGCCTGAAAGCAACTCAAGCGTACATCTCGAAAACACTGCAAGAGCAAAAATAAATAAAAGCAAAGTTTTATTGGAAAATGCTCTGCGTGTCAATGGTAATACTATACTATAGAATTTGATTTTTAGCACTTACTTAGTGTTTTCTACAATGACTCTTCAACTTAAAAAGCCCGTAACGCTGGCTCCAACAAACTTCACTCGATTCATAACATAATAATAAATTCATGCAACGCTTCTGTCTCCTAATCGCGATAATTGGACAGTTAGGTAACAACTGACTTACTTAACGCTACAAATCGCAGCATACCTTTCCTTCAAGATTGCACACCGAGCGAGCATCCAATCAGCGCGCGAGCTTCGCGGAATCATTGCGATTTATCGCAATCGTGGACTCGGTCTATTCAGCGAGCTTGTTAAACGAATCGTAGGTACGCAAGGGTGTACGGGCGAGGAGAATTCGTAGCACTTAATTAATTCCATCTTCTCCAAAGAGAAGGGAACGTAAATAAAGCTATCGCAACGCGGTACGCGTACCGAATCGAGGAATGTGATTGATCAAACGAGCCAGCGCGAGTATCGCAACCTCTGCACGTGGATTAAACGCGTTTCCACGGCTGGCGTATCGAATTATTGAGCCGGATAGGCCGTTCACCGCCGCCACAGAGGATGCTGAACATCGACGAAACGACGGTAAAACCGTGAAATGTGAAATGAGCAGATTCCCTCTCAGAACGCACGTTGCGTCGCGAGCAAGTAACAAGTGTCGTTGCGGCTCGACACTTTTCCGCTCTCTTTAACCGACTTTCCATCATGCTTCCACACCGAAACCACGTAAGTAGAAGCTACTACCAGCGTGAAACACGTGAATTAAAATTCCACAGCTATTTGCTCGATCGTCAGCTGATTCTTTAACACGTATTTGCTTACCAACGTAACTGTTGGAGGGCTCTTTCAAAATGTTAGGAAATAGTTGCAGCTTCAAGATCCCTGTTTCTTGAGTTAGGATTCTTGTTGAAGGGTTGTTGCTATGTAGCAATTACTTAGTCAGAGGTATTCTGTTTAGATACGAAAGTTTTGAGTGCATTTGGGAAGGTTCTGTTTTACTAGGTAATTCGAAATTTCGAATATTAATCCTAGAACAATACTGTGACACTTTTAGAGCGTACCTGACAGTCGTGACATTATGGTGTCGCAGGTTACTCCAAATTGAAATTGGAGAATTTCGAACTTCGCTTAAAGTTTTAGAAAGAATTTATATTTCTCTTTTATTTTATTTTTTACGCTGTTACATGCCGTCCAGCGTTAAGGGAACTCCCCTATGTTTGGGGGAAAGATTTACAGCATATGGTTTTCGTTTGCAGAAAGAAAATCGAAATTTGGGAGTGAAAGCTTGATATTCTGGCGTCTATTGACATGTTTGTAGAGGACATTAAAATATTCTGGGGTCGCCGACGACCCCGCAGTGTCGTTCTAGGGTTAGATGTTCTATTTAGGTTTTTTTATTAAGTCTCTAGTCTGTAGAAAGAGTGGCACTCGGACGGAGATAAATCCCAAGAGTACAGTGGACGTGGCACAATTTCAAGTGATACTGCTTTTGCAACGTCTAATGTGTAGCGTGTGAGCAACTACTGTTACGCGAGATACAAGGCTTCTTATTAATCAGTGCCACTTGTTTCTATGTCAACAAGAGAGTGCGAGTTGATCTTTGATATGACGTTAAAGTTGTACGTTATTAGTATTTCTGTCATGTGTGTAAATATTATGCGGCCATTTGCAAATGAGACAAAATACATAAGTACTGCTCCAGAGTTGTGCTTAAGAGGTCTTTCCAGTGTGACAGTTGAAAAAAAACTTAACTTTCGTGATTTAAAAAGAAACAACTATTGCACGTATCATTTCGCACGTTTGTAGCTTTAATCTATCACCTTTTAAGATTATAAAAAAAATAGTAAGTATCAAGGAGCATCGTGAAGAAAACAATATCATTCCTCATGCTAGACCTGATTGCCAAAAAACCAAAAGTCCTGATTCACTTCAAATATATCAGGCATACTAAGTAGACGTTACTTTATCGTTCGAACTAGAATTTTTCAAATATTGGCAAGATTGAATTACCACAGTCAACCAAACCATATTTTTTGTTTGCTAAAATTGATAAATTTTTTAACAGATTGCCATTTCGTTGTTTCTCAATATTTTTTTATTGGGCTGGTTCAGACGATAACCACACGTGTCCAGATTACCAATCTTCTTGAATTTTGTGTTTGAGATAACTACAAGTGCTGATATCAGGTCCGGATTCAAGAAAAAGATAGAATTCGAAAAGATAGAGTTCTCTTCGCGATGCTCTTATTCTAATTTAAATGGATATTTTTACTAACAATTTTTGTATAGTCTTAGAAAGTGATAGAATAAAGCTACAAGCGTACAAAATGACACGTGCAACACTTGTTTCCGTTTTCAATTCACAAAAAATTAAACGTTTTCAGCCAACACACTAGGAAAACCTTTTAAGCATAGATCATGACCTGGATAAAAGATCGTTGAATGGAATTGATAGGTAGGCGCCTAACATAAGTACAACACACAAACAATGAATACAACTGTGTAAACAAGTTCTAGAACAGGGGTGGCGAACCTACGGCACACGTGCCAGAAGTGGCACGTACTACGAAAATATTTTTGGTCAGCTTTTACTATACAACAATGTGTCTGTGAATTTATGAGTTAATTCCAGAGATGGGCAAAAAATTATTCATCATGTATAGAACAAAATTGCCCCGGGTTAACGTTACTCGTCAAATAAAAAATTAACTGTATTCATTTAATAATCTAAAGTTGAAGTAAATTTTATTTCATCCGTTATTTAAATAATTTTTTATTTAGTCAGTGCCCAACTCTGGTTAATTCTTATGAAAATCAATGTTAATTTTTAAACTTGTCTCAATAAAATTATTCAATATAATGATTCATTTACTACTAATTTTTCCCCTATTAAAAACTACCCGGTACGTCAGCAATTCGATAAATATTATTCATAAATTTTTGGCACGCTCAGATAAAAAGGTTCGCCTCCCCTGTCCTGGAATATTAGCTGCTGCTAAATGTACCCCCAAAAAATCGATCTCAAGTGTCTAGAGCCACAATCAATTACGTTTCACCTGTGATTATTCTTCTATTGGAAAGTCGAACAGCCAGTATTCGTAGATTCTTACACTTCAAGCATTATCCCATTTGAAAATTACCATTTAAATTGTCACCTTCGTTTGTGACGCCGTAAGTAAAACTAAGTCTGATAAGAGACCAGGAAAATTGATTAGAAACGCATGAGTGCGTCATAACGACTCTTTAGAAACAGCAAAAGTTTCAATTTGTCTATGAAAAGAATAAATCGCGGACACTTCGACCATGTAGGCAGAAACTGCCACGAAGAAGTTCCATTATACATCATGAAGATGAATGTTTTATATCACTATCGGTGAAAACATTCGACGAAACAGTGTCCGGAAACGTTCTGATTCAACTATTAAGTGATCCATCAAAGTCCAATTAAAAAAAACGTCATCCCGCATCGAACAAATTATTAATTTCACCTGTCACTTTAATCAAGATAAATGAACCCGTCTGCCAAATGAAAATTCGGCTAACCGAAGCATTAATTAGGCTTCTGCGAAGCTTGACACTCAAAGTGATATTCCGTTTCCAAAAAACCGGAGCCAAAAATCCCTTCGAATAAGAGTCTGACAAAATTTCATTCAAAACACCCCAGACCTCTCGAATCACGACACAATCAAAGCCAGTGAATTTTCAATTTTTAACAATCCTCTGCAGTGTTTACTCACGTATGGGGACGAAGACGCGAACCAACGATGATCGAGCTGCAGCAGCCTGACACCCACGCACTCGATCGTCGATCACTATCCCAGCTTTCCCACCGATGCTTTCCATTCAGCAGCACCGCGTCCGAATCACTCACAGAACTCGCGGCTGCCCGAAAAAAACTTGGCCGACGCACGGGGTCTCGGGGTCCAGCGTGGAACAAAGGGCCAGGGGAACAGGGCCGATCAGAGGCTAATGACTGTAATCCACGAGGGAACCGGTATACCTGGCGGCGACCAGGCGTTAACTGAGAGCGTATGGCGGCCGAAGAACGTCGACTGCCGGCCAGTACACCTGTGTGCCTCGGTTAGGTAGTAGGAGAAGGTGAGGCGAGTAGGAGAAGCAGCCAGCAGAAGGAGAAGACCAACACTCCCGATGTGACCTTTATGCGCGAGATATGTTTACCGCGATAAACGGTAAACGGCGTGTAACGCGACCGGCACCCGATCGAAATTTAGTGGGGGGAATTTTCGAGTACGTGTTTGTTGGCACGGTTACCTTGGAGGAGGGTGACTTGGATCGTCGTTGGATTTTATGTTTCTGTAGCAAGGTTTCTGATACGTTGCTCCTGTTGGAGAAAGAATGAGTTGGTTTTGAGGCGGAGGTAAAATGTGGAATGTGATATGTTGCGAGGAAATTCCTTCCCCTTGCTCGTCTCTTTGAAGGGAGAGATTGGTGATTCTGAGGGGTGGGTTTGCTTGGGATACGAGTTTCCATGTTGACGATGTAGTGGGAGAGATGGACTGTGGGATATATGTAGTTTTTTGGAAAAGGTTTCGAATGTGCATTGACTAGTTTTTTGGTTTTGGAGCTTGATTGGAAAGTAAACGTTTCAGGGTTTTGGAGGAATGAAGCGTGCAATGAAATATTTGAAGTATAGTATCAGAAATAATTGGCATTGAGAACGATGAATGGAATATTCTGTAATCTAGAATTGAAGATGTTTTTAATTCGACAGGCACTTGAAAGTGTAGAATATACGATATTCTCGATTTAACCACTGAATTAAATTAATGCGCTCCATTTTAGGTGTTTGTTCACTCCAAATGGCTCAGAATATATTAAGAGTACCCTTTTCCCAGGAAAATTATCCTAAATGCAGCAGAATACTCAGTACCATATTCAATAAAAATTCCAATGTGTATTCCGCCAATAAAAGTACACTCAATCACGAAAGTCTGCATATACTCTACAAATCCTGATATTTATCAGAAATAAAGTACAATGTCACAAAATTTATATGCATTAAACTTCACAGAGTTTGTTGAAACAAATATGCAATCAGCCATAAAAGTCTGCATACGCTATATACCTCCGTAATTTTTGAAAACCACTTATGTTTCCAAAATTGTTTAATAATTAAGATTACAAATATATTGAAAAGATAATAATAATGTTACACTTAAGTCGTTAGCAAGAAAATATTGACAAACGTAAGAAACATGTCTGTATTTTCCGAAATATTGCAAATTCTCAGTTTTTTAGCTGTTATAGTGCCAATTTTTAATCTTTGTTAAGTTACAATAAATTGAATCACCAAACCTCAACTTAACAATATTTATAAATAAGAAACTGATATGTGACCATGTACAAACGGATTTAATACATTACCTTCATAATTAAATCTTTAACAACCAATTATTATTTTTATAAAAAGAACAACGGTTCTTAACGACGTATAGATTGGGGAAAACACTAGGAAACCCTAGTAAATATTTTTTAAACTGCCTGTACACATAACTATCAATCTTACATTCCATCAATATTCTCGTATCACATTAATCAAAGTTGAAGTTTGTAGATGGAGCCAGCAATTTCCGACGAACCACTCGAGCGGTATCAATATTCATTTCTTCGAAGGTGTCTTAATGACCGTCAGATCCCTTTTTCCGAAAGGAGGATACTTCTTTCTACCCATGAAACTTTGTTGCAACATCAAAGTTCGTTGCTGCAAGACTCTTTCGCCCCAAGATAAATTACCTACAGACCCTCTCTACTTCAACAGGTGGAGCCGCGACGGTTTACAGTTTAATTCCACAAAGTGTGGAGAGAATGCGAGGAGATTCTTTCTCTCCTATTGGGAAGACTGCAGGTCGAGCGATCATGGGGCGAGAAGGTCTTCGGCTTTCGCGCAAAGGCCATCGTGTGCGTTGCTTTTCCACGGCGAGAACAGGTTCTGCATACTTCGTCCATACTTTTCGTGCTATTTTCATAACAAGTTTCGCTTATTCATCCTTTACTTTAAATAACATTTTAGAAATAATCAAAGAGGGGCGACGAAAACTGGTTCCAAGTCATATTTAATCTTGCTCTTTATAACCAAATATGCTGAATTTATGAATGCCAAGTGACCGGCATTGTGAAATATCCTTTCAAGCGTAAGGACTCATTTTGGAATAATTGATCAACTCCACTAATATTCGAAGAAACCAGTAGACAGGCTTGGTGTAACTTATGCACATATTCCAAGCAGAAATAATCAAAACATTCAACCTCTTAAAACAACCTATCAATCACTGCTAATTCAATTCCTCTTTGACACATACTGCGGCACCAAAAGAGCTCGAAACGCTAGAAAAATTTCTTTAACCACCCCAAGGTAAGTAACCCACCCATGTTCAATTAATCCCATAACCGACATGCATCGCACGGGCATTAAGTTCGGCGCGTGTAGTAAAGGGACGTCCAGAAGCCGCAGCATTGCAGTCGTTGGAGGAATGCAATTAGCTGATAATGATGTCAGGGCCCTGTATCGGCCGTAATGGAACCCAAGCCCTTAGTTCCAACGGGTAAACGGCCGCATCGCGATACTGACAGCGATGGGAAAACTGCAACGATCGAAACGCAGTAGCTGCGGCCGCAGCTATGCGGCTTGCATGCTGCGCGTACAAAACGATTCCCTGTTTCATTACCGGCGAGCTCGTTGTATTGTATTGGCCAACGGCCGAACGAATTGCTTCCTTCCATACGGTTTTCGAATTGCGGATACCATAAATACCAGCCCACCTACGGGGAATTCGTCGAACGGAATTCATCGCAGCGTAGGAATCGTAAGGTATCGGGATCGCGGGAGGAAAATTGAACCTGTGTACAATAAAACGCTGCTTCCGGCCACTCCAGTCGTTATTCTTCTTCTTTTTGCTTGGAGCAAAAATCACACCGTCTGGAACGATCGTTTTCTTCCACTTTTCAGTCGTGCAGGAGATAGAATGCGCCAAAATCGATGAGGGGCTAACGAAGGATTGCTTGGAGATGGGGTTGCCACCCTTACTATTTGTATTATATAGTATTGTACTATATACCGTTGAAACAAAATATACTACGCAAAATACGGTATTTTCACTTTATAGTTAATTTAGAAAAAAATTTAATTATCAACATAACTAGACCGACCTAATTGCAGTGAGTCTCAGTGCTCAGAACGCACACGTAGTTATCAACATCACGCGACAGTATGCATGGCCAGCTTAGATTAGCTGTCAAGTTGATCTTACATGAATATTCAATAGCGAGAATAAAGAAATAAAGCTACAATTAAATTAATGAAAAAATGAGCTATTAATTTATATTAATATGAAGATAGAATGCCAGGCCTCTTATAGTTATTTTGTAAAGAATAATTCCTCGATACTAAAAGCACAATCTAACGACAAATATACTTGGAAAAATGAGTAAAATAGAAAAATAAATCTGTACTTTGTATTTTCCTAAATTGCCCCGAAAATATATTTTTTTCAAGATTCCACGAAAATACTATATTTCTCCCCAAATAAATGGCAACCCTACTTACAGAGGATTTGTGGCTAAATGGAGGAATATTGTGAATCGAAGAGGGATGTTATTTGAGAAAGTGTACGAGTAACTTTACCAAAGGGGAAGTTATTTTTGAAGATATTAAGTTCCTTATCGAACGAGACGAAGAAATATTGTATTTGCGTCATCGTGTTGCGCACTGCCGTCAATTTTCGCGTGCTAATAATTTCCCGAAAACATTGAAGTATACATTTTCTAAAGATATCGTTTCTTAGACAGTTTGAGAACAATGCATCGACTTGTTCCTCATCGCAAAGGATAAAGAAACTTACTAGAAATTCTTCGTGAAATTTGAAATTCCTGTACTTGGAATCCTCTAGCATGCCAGAAACACTACACTTTGCAAACTCCAATCTTCCTCTGAAAACTGTCGTGTGTTGCGCAAAATCTGACAAGATCCTTAGATCCTTCTGTCACGCTTTTCCAATCGTCCCACCTGCAGTTCACCGGGTGCGTCCCATCTGTGACAAATAATACTGAATGATATTGCGTCTGCCCCGCAATAAAAATCAACAACAAGATGGAATGTAGTTTTCACTACGGGGAAAACTGCGCTTCTCACGGAAGCTGATATCGACCGGTTAGGACTTTAACTGCAGCAGGACGGAAGTCGTTGGAGAAGTCCTTCTTCGGATTAAACTACCTCGAATCGGGCAAATGAGACGAAGATCATCGACCGTTCGGGCTATCGATGCCCCACCAAGTACATCCTTAATTCTGATTAAACGTAATCTTCGGAGGAAGAAGGACGCGGTTCCCATCGTTGATCCCCGAGGTAGGGGAGAAAAGTTTCGGGACGCGGTTCGAAGGAACTCGGAAATCGAACGGATCGAGACGGCCGGGGCTGGGAACGACTGGACATCCGGGGCGAAACTCCACTGTTTGCCAATCTCCGAGGTACTTTGGCGTGTAATCGTGGAAAAGTTTCGTACGTTTGATGCATGAACGGGTATGGAACGGAATTATCTGAACGAGTTTCTCACGATCCGGGTGGAACGTCCTGCGATCGTGGAAATAGAAGCAGCAAAAGTGACGACAGATTGCAGATCAAAGAAGACATCTGGAGGAGCCAGAAGTTGGCTAATTTAATCTTGATAGAATTTTTGGGACCAGATCTTTGGCAGACACTGTTTCCGTGTTATTTTAAAAGGGACATAAATTTAAAATAATATAAATTTGTAGAATATTTAATTACACAAGGCGAAGGAAACTTTAGATTCTGAGGAATGAAAGAATCTTGAGAATTTAGATGATTGAAGGAAGTTACTTCAAATTAGATGTATATATTTTTTAATTCAAATTAGATAACAGGTTTCTATTAATCTTGTTGCATAACGCCGTTTTCCTATTATTCATCAATAAATAATCGAGACGATTCTTATTCCACTCATTAACGAGAAGACTAACAGGATTGCGAGGAAACGACGTCACTCTATACAACCAGTGTTACGTTCACATAAATAATTGATTAACCACAGACAATGTAGCCTTTCGCAACGGCATTCTGACATCATTCATCGATCGTTTCTACCTGAGACATTCAAATGAAATCCAGCAATGAACATCACGATTGCGTTTAAAATTTTAGCAAGATCATGATTATTCCATGGATTCTATTGGCACAGTTTTCTCTTAGAAATGTGATACCGCTGTCAGCTGTAGTAACGACAGAATCGATGAATCGTTCGAAACTCCTTCTTTGTGAACCAAGAAATTTGATATCTCGTTTCCTGCCCTGGCTGGCGAATTTCATAATTAATTTCACTTTACATCCAGACTTAAATCTCCCGTCGTCTACAATGGAAGTAATTAATTAATTATTAAAGAAGTTTAAATAATAGAATAGTCTGAGTAATCTCTGCAGGCTACCAGCGAAAGAAACAACTCTAAAATTCTCACGCTGTCTTTTTTTAAGTCATTCGAAGATTGAACAATTTGAAATTGTGCCCTTCTTCCCCATGTTCCTTTCAACTTTAAATAATTATCAGGATATTTATAATATTTTTCTTCGAGCAGTTTTTCCTTGCAACTTCGAGCAAAATTCCTTCTACATCAGTGGTTCTCAAACTGTTTGTCGCGACCCACAAGGGGGTAAGAAAAGTAAAAATATTAAATATCTTTAATTATATTTAGTATATTTGTTAAGATAATTAAATACTATTAAGTTAGAATTATATTCTGAAATACTTATTTTTAATATGTTTTCTGTACCTTATTAAATTTATCTAACCTTACATGGGGGGGGGGGGGGGGGGTTGTCGCAGGTTATTTGAATATTATAAAAGGAGGTCGCGACTAAAATAGGGTTGGGAAACACTGTTCTACATATTTTATGATGGAGGATCAAAAGTCGTTCCAAAACTAATTCGATTCGTAATGCAGCATGATCGGTGGCGTGATGAATCAAATTTAACTCCTACGTTTCACATTCACCCTCGCCTAAATTAGCCTTCAACCCTGTGCCATTCAAGTTCACCCGGGCTCGTATAAATTTGAAATGCATTCAACGTCGTATCGCAGGATACCGTAACAGTATTCGGGGAGAAAGGGTGCAGCGTGAAAAGCCCGAGAAGCTCGCGAGCGAATCGACGCTAATCCTCCCCTTTTTGATGCATATTTCACAAGCGATATCAGAGAGAAAATGGATATCGAATGGTGGCCAGCGAAAATTGTTTAAATAAATGATCGAGCCGGACGACCGTGGGCGTAAAATCGGATTCGCCGCGGAGACGCGCGGGAATATCCGATAGACCTATCGATATCGGCTGTTGGTCCTTGAAATACTCGCCCTCCGTCCATGAATATCGCGTGTCGATACGTGTACTACGAAAATATCGAGGTACCGATGAGAAGGGCTGCGGGTGGATGTCAACGAGCAAAGTGGAGGAAGCCCCACGTCATCTTAGGAGATTTATGGCCAGCCATCGCATCAGGATAGATGGTTTTGCTTGTTCTAACTTTACGGCCAAGTAACATAGCCTCTTAAATCACTGTCATAATTGAAGAGGTCGGAAGAACAATAGAAGACAGATGGGTGGAAATAAACGGTGGGTTTATGGAACAAAAGACGCGGCCGCGAGATGAGGATGCATGGAATCTTATCACGTCCCGGCCCTATTAAAGGTAGCGTAATTCTCAGATTTTCATTCGATCCTTCTTAACTCCCTTGGTTCTCTGAATTACGGGAAACTTCTCTATGAAAGTTTTATGCTTCGCGCGAGGTGAATTGATTGCTTGTAATTCTTGTTTGCCGAGGGAATAAAGAATTAGTTGGGAAGGGGAAAAGTGCGCACACGAACAATGCGAAAGTAAACTGCTCTGAATGATCGTTCGTGGGTCTGGAAAATGACCGTGCTGTCGGAGAAAATAGTGTTGCTCGCGAGCAGTAGGGTAACTTTTATAATTGCCCCTAAGTATTTTGCGGAAACATATGCTTTTATATAGCGTGGAAGAAAATTGAAATAAATAGTTTCTTGGCGTGTAACTGACAATGAGGAGAAACAGGGTTCAAAAGCAAAGCGTTGATAGCGGTGCGGGATTAACCAATAAGCAAAGTAAGCATGTGAGGCATTAGGATAAAGGATGGCACCATTGGAATTTTCTGAATTTTAAAATCTAACTTTTGTTAGAAACACTTTTTAGTCAAATTATTAGAAATGCTTAAGAAATCGTACATTGCGTTGAAGTGGTCACCCTATATAAGGGGACCTAAAAAATTTTTAAGCGATAGATGCATGTTCATATGACACTCAAAGTATCTAACATAATTTTGAGAAATATACGAAGGGCTAGGAATAAAACAATTTAATAATCGCAGCTTATCTCTTGAAAATGCTTCCCATTAAAAACATAAATTATTGCTAACGTCATCCAGCCATCCATTCCCCCAATGATTCTAAAGAACCTACAACCTAAGCCAACACATTCATCATAAAACACATCACCGTCTCTCCCATAGCCCACAATACGCGATCTGAAATATAAAACAGGATAGCCGCGCGCGAAGAATACATCCAAGACTTATTCGCCACGTACGACAAAACGAAAAGGGTCGCTACCCCTTGGAATAGAAGAATTACGATGCACTGAGTTCCCGCGACAAGTGCAGCGATCATGGTCATCGTTTCGCATCAGTTGCTGCTGGCAACTAAATTTGTCGGTCGCTGGACGAGACCCTCGCGTCTCATATTTCCCTTTTCCTTCTTCCGTGAGAGTTTCATCCCCCGCGGTGTCCTTCGCCCGCCGATCGAACCAGCCCCCTCAGCTCTTACATCACTTTTATGCCCGCCATATTTCACGTCCACCAAAACGCTCCGACGAATGATGCATTATTTAGAACGCAATTCGGGGAGAACCGAGCCCGGGACCTCGCGGAACAAATGCGCGCGAAATGGGCCAAGAGCATCCGGCAGAATGTCGTCCCTCTTCCAGGACGATCGATCGACCTACAAAACTTAATTTCACTGCGAATCCCGCGACGCCGGCGACGCGTCGCGCTCGGAACCTCAAAGGACAGCGGAGTTCACGAGTTTTTAACGTACAGGGTTTTGCCAGCTTGTCCTCGTTGGAGAAGATTGGGAAGGCGAATTGACAAGTAACCGGAAGGAACATGGAACTATCAGAGAGGGACTCGTGATTGTAGGTTTGTACATAAATTGGTAGATTTAAAAAATGAGGTAGGAAAAGTTATCAGCGTGGGCTGCTTTCCACTGTGCAAAAAATTAGGGAAGTTGGAACTTGGATTCTAGTGAATTAGGGTTGGGGAGATTTACAGATGCAGGAATTAGGTTTGAACAAACTGTAGAAGATATGAACGGGACAAAATTATCGAGGCACTCTTTAAAACGGAATAACTTTTTTAAAATTGGGCCAAACGACTCGAGTATTTTTTAGACACTAGCTAGATGGATTAGTTTACTAGGTGGAGTGTTTTGTCGTTTTGAAAAAGAATTACAATTGGTCGGAATAGCGAAGAAAATGGTGAAGGTCGCCTTTGCAAATTTTTTATCTGAGCTTGTAATGAAAATTGAAAAATCAAGTTTATAGATTTAAGTAAGTTATATGTATACATGCTGAAGTTATATACATGATTTCCAGCATATATACAACTCACTTAAATCTACAAACGAGGTTTTTAAATTTTCATTACAGGCCCAGATAAAGAAGTTGAAAAACCAACCTTCACTATTTGCTTCGCTATACCGACCAATTGCAATTTTTTCAGAATGGCGAAACACGTCCCGTAGTAAATTAATCCTTCTAGCTTCTCACGAAAACTCAAGTCGTTTGGACTAATTTTAAAGGAGTTATTCTGTTTTAAAGATTGTCCCGATGCTTTTATCCGACACTGTACCTCTGCAATGATTAAATACTCGTAAGTGGATGTTGTTGCAAGAGAAATCTTAGGATCGACATAAATTTTCTGAAAGTTCCTTCTGGAGATCATCGACCCATCGTTGAGACTGAACGCAAGAAGCTGCCAATTCAAGGGAACCGATAGAATATTGAATACACCATTCGCCACCTTTTGTCGTTCCTCTTGGCCAGGGAATAACAATCCGACCTGCTTTTTCATCCATATGTCAGCTACATGCTCCTCGCCGCCCTCCGAGGGCGTATGAATTTCACGCGAGAGGGAGGTGCATTATTTAGATGCAATTTTTGCTGGAATCACCGGCACGCGAAGAAGGGAACGCACGCGTCACAGCGGAGTGAGAAGATTAATGTTTCAATCCGACATCCGAACATGAACTTTCAATCTGCCCACCTCGTCCCTTTCGTATTCGCGTTGCGTTCCGCGTCGCGAATAATGCAACAGACGCAGACAAACCGTCGTCGAGTTTATTGTGAAACTGCTACGATTCTCGCTCGGCTGTGTTGTTTTTAAGGGATGCGGTAGGAGCCGCGCCACGAAGCATCTTTCCAAGCGCAAAGCTTCGCGTAATATGCTTACTAAATAATTCGAAGCTCACCTAGTTTGAATAACTTGATTACTGCTTATGGTACTGAATAATTTGGAAGATTCAGTGTGTTAAGGTAGAGTGAAGAAGTTCAAACTCGATTTTCTCAAAAATGAAGCGCGATATCCAAGAAAGTTCCTGTATCTTTTTTACTTATAACAAATAAGTAAGTTGAGAAAAAGGAATAGAATTTTTTGATATTGCTCTTCATTTTCGAGAAAACCGACTTTGAAATTCTTGACGTTGCGTCCAGTCGCGTATAGGATGATGATATATAGATGATGAAGAATAACTTGGGGGTTGAAAGATTCGAAGGGAAGACATTTTCTGATAAAATAATGCTGCATGGGAGGAATAAAACTTTTCAGTGAGAAAATTCTGTATTTTGTCGATGTAGATTTCTTAATCTTGGAAAGGTACTTAAAAATAAGGTGGGGATAATTCTTGAGTAATCTTGAGAAGTTAATTGAATTTCTTTTGACTAGAAAATTCTGTAATTTTTAATCTACGTTTACAGGATTGTCGAATGAAGCATTTTTCAAGGGAAATTAAAAAATGACAAAACACTGTAAGGAACGTACTTATACATTCTTCAACGGCGTAAATGTCGGACGTAAAGTTAGTACGATGACTTCGAGCTTAATTACGTAGCCGACATTACTTGGGCTTTCTTCATGCCCGTTGCGTACACGGCCCCTCGGATTAAACGCTCCGCCCCGAGCCCATTAGTGTCCGTAGGTTAATTAAGCACCACGATAAATTACCATTCGACCATTTAAACCGATATAAACCCATTTCCTAGCAGCGACTTTCGATGAACACCTTCGCCTCTCAACTATTCAGTCGGCAAGGAAACGTGCCTCTAATTATTATTAACGGTAATGTAACCGATGACGCGACAAGTTGCGACAGTTTCTGTTGTCTCGTCGATTTCCCTGCTCTATATTCGCAGTGAAACGTGACGCAACCTAATTATGCGAAATAATTAGCATGAATTAATTACTGATAGGTAACAATGAACGAGTCCGCTGATAAGTGCCCTCGTGTGGGACTCGTGGTGCAACATTGAATTCACGAAGCCAACAGATGTAGCTATTCAGAATTTAAGAACCAGGTAATTAAGGCTTCCACGATAGGAGGTGCTAATTCTTCAGGTTTCTACCTATGTTGTACTTATAAGACATATTATTTCGAAGAAATGTTTCCACGTTTTATCCTGTGATTGTCACCTAATACATTTAACCCCACAGGGCACACCTAAATTAAAATTACACCATTGCACGCGTTGGGCCCACAGGCCCATATTTTCAAATCTACAAATGCATGGCTATTTTGAGAAATTTTTTAAACTGCGCAATCTATTGCACTCAATCCTTATTAACAAAAATATTTAATAACAAAATGAAATACTGAAAAAATATTTCTTTAACACTACAAGTCAACGTTCTCTGAATCATTTTCAATATCATGAGGATTATTCACTTAGGCCCCTCAGGCCTGTTAAGGCAGCTACACCATACCGCGAAGCTACAATAGTAATAACAGAATTCCCTCAACAGCAAAACGATTTATCTTATTTACTCTAAAGAAGAAAAGAAGCGATCTTCATCAAACGGAAAATGGTCCCCTGTCCACGTACGATCTCAATAAATAAAATGTCAGGACTGCCTTGAAGCTTCCAAAATTCAGGGAAAACTAAAAACGAGCTGACGATAAAGGGTATGGGTTCATCAGTCATGTTGCATCGCGCTTATGGCGATCGAGGGCACTCCCATCTCCTTCCTTAATGCTGATAATATTTCAGTGGCCAGCCGGAAGAGGGTGGGAGCTCGCCCAGAAGAAATTGCTAGAGCCGTCGATAGTCATTGTCCGGGTATCTGGCGACGAATTGCTTGGAAGATTAATCACCGATCGACAGAGATCGCGTCTTATAAGACCCAGGCTCGAGGAAAACCTTGCGAAAACCTCGGAACGAATGCGTGTTTGCCAGAATGGCCACTGCAAACAGGTTCAGGAAACGAGTTGGGACTTCCAACTTGGATGGTATAATACATCAACCGACGTGGAAGAAAGTGTGCTTAAACACTCGAGGCACCGAGGCTAATTCCAACTGCCTTCGGGTAAGAAAGACGCATGGGTACCACATGCAACCAGGAATGCACGTAATCAGGGAAAGATAACGATGTTTAATCGCCTTCGCTTCAGGAATACGAATCATCAATTCCTTACCACGAAGGCCAGTTAGGTCGAAGTGTCTTCTATAACGACAAATAATGTTCCGCTATCGATCACGTCTGAGGCGGGTTTCACGGCCCTTTCAGGCATACACGTCCCGCGGTAGGCGATACGAGAAGTCTAATGAACTCGGCGACGCGGAGCCTCTATCACTCTTCCTCCCCCTTTTTCCCGCGACTGCCGCAAAAATTCGCGCCATCATGCAGATTTATGCCCGCAAAACGGGACTTTTTTGCCTGCAGCTGGGAACTGCAAGAACGTTATTAAATGGCCAACCGATTTTTCCCGGCGCATTTTAACGGGAAGTTGCGATAAACTTCCATTCCCAGCTTTCCACGCGCAACTCGCATCCTTATTCTACTAACTGCTGAAACGTCGATGCTTTCGATTCAATAATTATACTACTGGGTTAAGCTCCTGATACAAGGGTGATCGAAAGGGCGATAAAGGGGGCCATTTCCACGAAGGTTGTATAGGATGCAAGTAATTTCAAACTGGTTCGTGATGGCGAAATTCGCCCTTCGATGAACAGGTTTTCGCGACCTCATTAATATTCATATGCAGAGTGTGGGGTGCCTGTACCATGTTTGTGTGTTGTGCATGTGATTTTTTCCTGAAGAGTTCGTAGGGACAGTATTTACGGTCTTCTCAATCGCTGCAAAAGTAGTTTATAATGCTTTGATTTAATTACTTTGTGTGTTGGAAAGTGGAATCTTCAGTTTTGGATTCACAATTTTTTAGTGAATATATCTGAGAATCAAAACACTAATCTATGTTTTTCTTCAGCTGGGGGTTAGACCACCTTGGCCAGGTCAAGAAATACCGCATCTCTGCGAATTTATTTCTAAGTGATAAAAACACTTTTTTTTATTATAAATTTTTAATAACGATGGAGAGATGTTTGAATAATATATACAATTTTTTCAAGTTTTCTTTAAAAACAAATACGACGATCGAGAGTATACCATGGTGTATACAGTTGGACGATGTACGTTATTTATGATAAACAGGTGTCTAAAACAAAATTTTAACAATAGAATATTAAATTAAACTAAGTTATCTACCTGCCGACGTTAAATTTGTTAGATATTTTAATTTTTGCCCGACTTATGGGTAAATAAAGATCCACTTTCTGGCACATAAAACTGAGCTTTTTGCTTCAAAATGTAGCTTAAAAATTTTTAAAATTTCGTTTCAGAAAACTATTTGTCAGAAATGACGTACACGCCATGGTTCAGTTGCCTACTCTCGACCGCAATATTTATATTTAACGAAATCTTAAAAAAATTGCATAAAAATTAGATCTGTAAAAATTGTATTTTATTACTTAGAAATAAATTCCCAAAGATGCGGTATTTCTTGACAATGCCAAGGTGGTCTAACCCATAATTCTCGATATGTGTGCCCGGCCCTTTACCAATCATTCGATTATCGCAGACAGAGCAAGATGCAGTCTCTATCCAAACTACCCCGACCCAAGTAATTGCAAACTGCGCTTCGCGATGTACAGTGTCATCGTGGAATACACGGTTTCCCTTGCAATGCGTAACTTCGAAATATGGCGCAACTTGGATCGAAACTCGCAAGATCGCCAGGAGCGTTGGTCCTCGCCGATGGACAAAGAGGAATCCGGAAGCCAATGCAGAAGATCTCAGATTGGTTCCCCGTTTTGGGGTGTGAAACCACGCCCGTCTGACTACGCTCGAACTTCCCAGGTCACGAACTTCGACGCGTAATTGTTTTAACGAACTGAATCGTGACGTATACCCAGATCCGAACGGAATCACCCGTCAAAGTAGATAGATAGTAACTGTGCTGAAGTACGTCTTTATGGATCCCATACTACCCGGCCTTCTTGAAGTTTCAAAGTAAACTAATACCGATTCCTCCCCTCTGATTCTCGTATAATACGGAGCTCTATTACATTAACAGAGCACCAGCTGTAATATTCACTTCTGACAGTTGTGCACCATACAATACTGTAATTTAAGTAGAGTTTCGGTAGGCAAGGCCCAAGTATGACGAGTTTACCGAATCGTCAACAAGATACATGGCAATCACGGCACAACGTGCCTTTGTTCCATTAATTAGACATAGAGGCAAGTTAGCTTCCAATTTACCCTGTCTTCAACGCACCTTTCACCATTCTACCATGATGTCCCGAGTACTAGCCTAGGGGTTGTGACTCGAGACTTAAGGTGGAAGACCACTGTAAAAAAATCAGAAAAATCGATTTTTCTTTTTCACGTTTTCTGAAAGACATAAGGTAGTTGACCCAGTCGTCGATAATTTGAATTAATATTGAGATTTTATAAGGTTTTTGAACAATATTGAGTAAAAAATAAAATTGCAAGTTAATATTTAAGTCTTTATTTACATACATCATCACAATATTGTTCAAAAACCTTATAAAATCTCAATATTAATTCAAATTATCGACGACTAGGCCTATCTGCCTAACCTATCGGCGAGTGGGTCAACTACCTTACGTTTCAAGAATGTTCTCTCCAAATTTTATGAAGAAAAGAAAGATTAATAATATGGCTAAGGCCCTGTCAACGCCATAGGCATAATTTTGACAAAGAGCATACCGGAAACGGATTTATGAATTTGGTTGAAAAAATTTATTTTTACCCTTCAATATTTACATATTAACTATACTAAGCAATACATTGATTTTCATGCATTATTTAGTTGGAAAAAATTCCCGAAAACACACTTTTCAGATCATTACAGTGCCCCCCCCCCCCCAAAAAAAAAAGACACAAAGTCGTAAAATACACATTTTTTACTTTTAGAGGAGCCATAAAAATTAAAACACAAAGATACTCTTTGGCGAGGATAAATACAGCCATCGCAGATGAACCAAGTACAAAACAAGCATGCAGTACCACAAAGCCATTATGATTATAAATTTACAGTACATTAATTAAAATTAGGTGGCGAAAACTTTGCAGATTTTTCCACTCCTTCAAGTATCAAAAGAGCCATATTAAGATACCCAAAGGACCATATATTGCCGACCCCTGTTAGTACAGTGTTAAAACAAAGTAAACTAAAATACAGCACGGCAAAACAACCCCAACCTTATTAATCCTTTCTCCTAATTCCTAGTTTCTCCGGGGGAAAGCCTGATTTTTCCAGGAGTATTATTTAGTGGACAATACTTATTCACGGGTGCGTGACCGTTATAACCCTTCAGAGGCAAAAAACCACAGGGGTTAGCCCCTGCGTCGCTCGGTTTCATAAATCGAGCTACGAGATCTCTCCTCTGGACAAAGGGGCGATGAATGTTATTCGCGAGGAAGACTACAGAGACTTGATAATGAGTCCCAAGAAGATACGAAGGTATCGCAGAATAAATCCGTGGCTCGGAATGAATGATAAGACGGGGCAGCGACGGGGGTGGAAGGAACGACGCTCGGAGAACACCGGAGCCGTGTTATCGAGGTCGTTGTGTACGCGGACATGGAGGAACTACTTGGGAGAAATATAATACTTCACGCTGTTCTCTTGACCCTGGAGCACAAGAGAGCTTAACGAGCTGAAAACCGTCCCGATCATCGCCCGTGAAATGCTCCATTTGTATCCTGCATTATTCCTGCCAGGATGAAAGCAGATCACTTGCTGTGATACATGGCCCACGAACCTGGTACTTTGCAATCGAAACGGCTCGATCAATTTCTGTTGGCAGATTCCACCGTGTTTTTGCTTTCTGCTGTGATAACATTAGAACTTCCGTTAGCGAGCCGTTGTACAGGAAGAATGAAAGAAACAGCTTTGCATCTGGACGTTTTATGAAAAGCAATTCCTAATTCAGGAATGATAGGGAATTGTGGAATTTTGAGGAGCGTGTTCTCCAGAAAATTAAAAAGTTTCGGGTACCTACGCTACGCTAAACAGTAACAAACCTTCCACGATTAATGTATCCTATGTTTCATCCTGAATCCAGAGTTCGAAAAGCATATGCAGTGGTCCGACATTACGCAGAAACTCTAAGTGAAACTCAGCGAATCATGGAAGTTATGAAAGTACAGCAGATGCAGTAGTGAATCTACTAGCCCAAGGCAAACGAGGATAATTAATTTCTCCAATGGCTGAATACTCACTCTTTTAAAGCAGCGGTAAAACATCCAATACAGTTTCTTCGAGAAAGCTGCTCGGCCAGTCGGGTCCTGAAACAAAAACGAAAATAACCGATTAGTTTCGTGGCTCTCAGACGAGATTCTGTCGAAATTATTGCTTTGTCCACTGAGAAATAAGTTTCCTCCCTCTAGACTGTCGAGCAACGGGCTGGAAGCTGTATTAAAAATTCAAGGGTGGTTCGGGGATGGACAACCAGGCGAAAAAGAACTGAAAGAGAAATCCAACTTCTAACTCGGTTGCGGCACTGACGAAAAAGCACCCCTGACCTTCGAGCACTCCGAAGACGATCACTCCTTCCCTCTTTCGTCCCAAGGGATTCTTTGCCTTTCCCTCTCGGCAAGAAGTTTCATTCGTCTCTCGTACTTGCAGTATTTTTGTCCCCTCGGAAACTGGTAAAGAAATGTATTACATCGACTGGGTGGAACACCGTCCGATGTCCGCCCCTTCACAAGGGCTGCTCCTCCACCCTTTCGCGTCGATGCGCTCCTCGCGAAGCATTAGGGAGCAACATCTTTCCTCCCTTCTATTCAATTTCTCAAACGAACACGGCTCCCTTCGGAGCAGAGCCTCTAAATTACCGCGCGCTGTTCTCCCAACTTACTTTGGAAACGGATTAATCGATTATAAGCGGATTATGTTGGAGGTAACACGATTTATTGGAGGAAATTCATTGATTAGTTAGTTTCTCGTTGCCCGAGATGGAAAGAATTCCTTTACTTTGCGGAGGAATTCCCTTGGGCACCGTGGGATAAGCAAAATCGATTTTTGAGGAGGGACTGGAGTGTCCCTTAGTTCTGTGTTACAGGAAGGGAATGTATTATGTCTCTGGTTACGAGGAAATTGAAAGAGGTTTGTCACAGGGCTAATTAAATTACGCTGCAGCACAGCAGTGCGATTAAATTCTGCGACATTCTGCTTCACGTGTTTCAAATACTTTGCGGGACTTAAGTAACGGGATTTGTAAAAGGTTTTCTGTGAAGTCACTCGTTAAATATATGAAGCTAATTACCGAATGCAATTATGAAAGCAGTGCGGACAGTAAGAGGAACCTATTTTTAAAACTAATGAAACTCTTTTTGTTTGCAGACCGTTCACGCCATATTAATCTCACTGTACATTCACATTTTAAGGGGTCACCTTTAGCCGCGGCGAAAATGTATGATTTTAGGATTTTTTCAGGGGTTTTATTCGAATAAATAAAACAAAATGCTTATTACACATGATTTACTAGTCCATAGAGTGCAGAAAAAAATTGCAACTTGTAAAATGATGTTGCCATTATGAGCTGACAAGTCGTTTTTTTATATTTCGTTTAATTAATTTTTATGCACAATTAGAGAGCGAAACTTTCCGTGAAAGAAATTCATTTAACTTTAAAGTGCCATAAATTGGTAATCTTTTGGAAATTAAAAAATTTGGCCCGTCAGCCTGTAATGGCAACATTATTTTACAGGAATGTAATTTTATTTTTCAAATCCATCGATGGGTAAAGGAGATATTATGCTGACCTTGAAGCGGCACTTTTCTAAAGTAGTCTACATATAATTTAATATAAAAATTATTGTAAATAAATTTTTCCGTACACTTTATGGGTAATACGTATTTTTTTTTGTTTTAATAAAATCCCTAAAAATCCTAAAATTCATTTTGAAACGCTCAAAATGCAGAGTCAATCTTAAACGATATACAGAGAGAACTATTTTTCAAGGCGTACACCACAGAGCAAATATCATTCGAAAACGGATAAACGATGGCTGGGGACTACGAGTCTCAACATAGCGAGAATAAAGACTATTATCGACAGCTGTCGGCGATATCTAGATTGCGGATGGCTCTGGGTAGAGATTGTCGATCGTATATTACGGCGAAAGACATGAAGAGATTTATAAAATGACCTACTTCCAGAATTCCATCTTCCCGGAAGAAAAATAACATTGTGGTCATGGGAACTGTCCCATGACAAATATCGTATCTAAACTACACACGCAGGCACTTAAATAATATCTGAAATTTAGCTTACATTCAAGTTAGCAAAGAAAATATTTACATCTTTCTCTAGCCCAAGAATGCAAAGAAACGTGCAACTATTAAACCTGGATGAATTGCTTCTCCATCAAGATCTGCTTTTCAACTTCCAATCTCCCACTTATAAGTACAAACTAAACAATTCCGAGGCCACAGAAAACCGAATTTAGAGTTGAAGCTGAATTTCCTTCATTCTCTTCTGAACTCTTTGAAGTCACTGATTCAATTAAAGGAATCGTTTTACATTAGTTATCAAACGTGAACTACTAGGAAGTGGTGCTCGTTAGCGCCGATAAAAATTAATTGGTCCAGCGACCTTCCAGCAAGCATAATTACGCGCTGTAGCAGTTATCGCCCTCATGCGCATGAAAACACATGAAATGCGAGGGTGCGCAGTTCTTCCTCGTTTCCACCAGTCGAACACTGATCGACTGTTTCCGTGCAGTATCCTGTTTGGTTAAAAACGAAGCAACGCGATAACGAATGCCATGACGGCAGAATACATATCGCGGTAATAGCCACGGTCAAATGGGTCTATTGCAAGCTGTAATTATCGTTACGTTACAATTAATATGGAGCCAGCGAAGCGTTCGCGCGCTTTTCCACGAAATCACGTTTAATCGCTGAACATGGAATTGCTGAGAGGTGGCTAATTGCGAGCTCGTCGTCCATTAGCATGACAACGTTCACACCATGAGCATTTTTGTGCGCCGCTGTGCATGGGTTCTTCTGCGCCAATGGCTACTCCCACATTTCCCCGAGTTGAACTCCTACGTTTGCGCGTTTCACTTGTGAGACATCATCCTCTGTATTTGGT
This sequence comes from Andrena minutula, assembly GCA_929113495.1. NCBI lineage: Eukaryota > Metazoa > Arthropoda > Insecta > Hymenoptera > Andrenidae > Andrena > Andrena minutula. Next base: position 21,897,475 of record OV815994.1, read on the forward strand.
CACGAGCTTCTTTGCAATCGCGTTGCACGTCACGACAGACAAGAAATTGATAACGTTTCAACGTGCTTCTTGGAAGACAGTTTTAATCGAACGCTCAGACCAAATTGTTGCTGTGCAAAGATATAAAATCTGTGTTAGCAACTCTGAGATCCTGCGATGATATTCTTAATTAAATCATTCACCATGATTTATGAGTGCTGATAGTCGGAGATGAAATTCCAAGACCTATCATGCATGTTTATCAAATTACTAGAATCTTCTTGCTTGAAATTAATTACACTTCGTAGAGCAGAGTTGGGCATTAACTGAATAAAAATTTATTTAAATAACGGATCAAATAAAAGCTACTGTAACTTTAGATTATTTAACGAATGAAATTATTTTTTTATTCGTCGAGCGTTTTAAGTTGAGCGTTGAATAAATTTTCTGATGCGCCTGGATTCACTGTATTCGACACATTAAGAATAATTTGTTTATCTTTTTCAACTATGTTAGTCAAATTAGAGTTGGGTAATAAACGAAAAATATAAGGTAATATGATACTATAGAAATAATAATTCGGAGCGTCTTTTATAACCAAAATGTCAGAAAAAATGTTCATATAAATTTGAATCGTTGTTCGCTATTTAAATGTCTAAACATATCGATTGTGCGACGTTGCCAAAAATTTTGCACGTAAACCTATTTTTATGGGCATTTACGAAGAAACCATGTGGTCAGTTTTGCATAAATTAATAGATTCATTTCGTAAAATTTTGATGAACTTTTCTGCCACTTTGGTACACTTCTTTAATATAGTTTTCCTGTTTGAGAAGAAAACCTAAAACTATAACCGTCTTTTTCGACTCTGCCACATGCCACTGTGTTAAAATGCATAAACTTTAATTAACAATTTCCTGATAACTATGTGTAATATATAAATATTTGTACATGGGTTTCTCGTATTCCAAATTAGTTTCGAACGAAATTTGAAGAATTCTTGAATTTAGTAGATTATTCAGGAACTACCTAAAACAAAAATTTTGCCCATCTTTGCCATAGACTATAGACCAACGCGTGGAAACTGTACACATAATAATCGTGTGGTGTAGATACTTCTCCATCGATTCTGTATCAGAACATCAGAAGCATTCACCTTGTGTATCTACCACTGCAACAGCAACCCTGAAGCTTCTACATATCGATGGAAATTTGATTCCCCTCTGTATAACCGCCACTGAAAGCTTGCTCCTCTATCACAGTACCAGGTCATCTAATTTACTTATAAACCTCTTGCAGAATTGAGTGCATGTAAATCCTCGCAACCAGTTCCCAAAGCAATACTGAATAAACAATACTATTCCTTTAATCAATAAATCACCCCGACTTTCCTACCACCCCTAAATAATTCCTCACAAGTTTCAATCTTTAATTTTCACAATACCTTCTACCTAAACCCTAAGAGTCGACCGATCCCGTCCAGATACGCTCTCTTTCAACCAAGTCCTTCCCTTTTCCACGCTTGGCGAAACGTTCCCGGCGTCCGTTCGTTCGCTCGCGCATCTAAATTTTTCACACCTAGCACGTCCTCCATTAGGTTTTCTATGAACTCTTCGCGCACGTGCGCTCTCGTGCCATAAAAGTCCCCGTACGCCTACGTGAATCCCGTGCTTCGTCGCGAAACTGTCTCACAACAGCCCCGTGTACACCTTCTATTACATTTCATTGCGAATTTTCCTTTACAACGCACTTCTGGCCCCTGCCGGCCCGCGCCGCGGTACACAATTTTTCCCCTACATTCTGCCCTGAAATTCTCTCTCCTCCCCTTCGCACACATTGCGCGCGGAGCCGCGCAGCCTCTCCCTTAATATTTCCCCGCGAAACTTTCCTATGTTTCTACGTGCCGCTCGCACGCTTTACAAGCTACATGTAAATAAGCCAGCGGAGCGTGTGCACGCGGAAGCGTCGCGCGGGTGTGTGTGCGATTATTAAAGCGGCTATTATATGCGCGCGTGACATTATAGTCCGTGGAAGCGGGGATAGAGGCGGCGGGAAAGCGGGAACGAGACGGAAGGAGAAAGTAAAGGTGCTCTTAGCAAACTGTCGAGAAGCGTAAATCAATACCAGCTCGTTCGTGTCGGAGTGCCGTGTACCATTCACTCGAAATTCGAGCGTGTCCGTACAGAACAAAGGTAACGACGAACAATCATTCGTGGAACTGCGAGTTGCAGCAAAGATCCAGTTAAATTCAATGATAGGAATGGGATCGGTGTAAAGGTGAAAAGTTTCCTCAGTCAGCCAATTGCTTCCCTCCGCCGCTGTGCCCTCGAAAATCGCTGACAGACGCACCCCGCCGGTGGATATCTTCCAGGGAACGTCTAAAATGCAATCACTGTAAAGTGAGCGGCCCGCGACGCGCTCCGCTCGCGGAATAAAATTAAATCTTCGCTAATTCAACGTAATGGAACGAGTTGCTCCGTGCATTAGCCTCGGTAATTGTCGGAGGAGCTGCGTTCACTTGAACCATTAATTGGCGAAACGAGCCGAAAGAATTCGAGGCTGCTGTCGTCCATGGGAATGTGATGAATCAATAAAACGATGGAGGGGGTGGAAGATTTTATTCGACGGGGCCACCGCTCTTTCAGCCAGATGGACTTCGCGGGGGCGAATTCATTGGGGCGGCCGTTCTTTTATGATGCATGAGATTTCCCCCCGATCCCCCCGGATAATGGAATGGGAAATAAAGTGCGAACAATTCCGTCACTCTCGAGTTCACTTCGGAGCATTCGCGCGAAGAAGTGCGCGCGCCGCCGGCCCACACAATGGAACATTGTTTGTGTGACGAATGCAGCCTCCAGAAGCTGTGGAATGTAAATTTGTCCCTGAAACTGCGGCTCAGTGCTTTAGAATTAGACGATGCACAGGGGGCGCGCGAAACTCCAGCCCCGTTAGGAGCCGGCAGTCGTTAACCGTTTACGATTAAAGTTTTTCCGAGGGGAGAGGGCAAAGTGAAATATTGAAGAAGAAGGGGCGGGGGTCCAAAGAAAGAGGCGATTCCCAGAAATCAGGTGTCGCGGATGTTTCTTTATCGAGGAAATTAAATTCGAAACGGAATATCCACAGTAATCAAGCACGTTTCGATTTTCGATCTCTCCTTCTGTTCGAACAGCAAAAAGTTAATTCCAACGGCACACCTTGGCTGTAGTTGGTATTTCATCACGATCGCGCGCGGAGCAGCAGGATCCTTGATTTCCTCGCGACAGGACAAATGTCGGCGCGAATCGGAAATCAATTAGCCCGTAATGCAACGTACCCCTGCTGGCACATCAAATAAATTTAATCGCCGTCGACGGAATCCGGCGCCCCATTAGCCGGGACTACCAGGATCGTAAAATCAACTAGAGCCACGTAATAATGAAATCGTGTCGTAAACGAGGGTTGATGGCCAGCCAGGGCACCATCACGAATTTTTTCCCTCCACTCTCGTAAAACGTGTTAGAAACTGCACCACCCTGTGGCATCGTCGCATAGATAAAATTCTGAAATTTTTTAAGAGATTCAGGGTATTGATTTATGAGAAAGGAATCTGAATACCTTAGATATTGTGCTTTAAGTGTTCGAAGTAGATTGCACGAATCTGTGGCCTACAAGAAATTCACGAATGAGGTAAAGGGGAGATGTTTGATGACTGTGACTCGTAAACAGACCGTAAGGGTACAGTAAAGTATTTTTTTTTTTGAAAGTAGAAAGAAGCTTGGGAAGTCCATACCAAAAAGGATGCGTGTAATCATTTATGCTGAGAGAGTGCATACGAATTACTGAATATTTATTTTGTAACCGTGATCTTGAATATATGTAAGTCTTTTATCAGAATCTGCAGTATGCGAATTATTTTGTGATCGTCGAATTTCGGTGTGTCACTCGCACGCGGTGTTTCTCGTAGAATAATGTCTTACGTTTACTGCTATAAAAATCTCCGTATATATTGCAGTTGTGCAAACACATTAAAGGCTCAAGATACAACAATTTTAATTTTATGGAGTTGAAAAGAGAAAATTCAACGAACAGAGGGATATTAAAGGGAGAAGAAGAAGGAGCGAATGCGTATGGTTCTGGAAAAAAGGAGAAGAAAAGAAGAACAAGATAAAGGAAGAAGTCAAACAAAAGCACAATCTTGAGTTAACAATCCCAGAAACACACATAACACATGTAACCCCATTTTGAGGCCGAAAGGGAAAAAACAAACCTATTTACTACTACACAAATTTTAATTTTAAATTTTTTCCTCACTTGTTAGAACAACGCATGAATAACGTCCAATAAGTATAAGCACATTTGTTATATTAATTTATACTGTTCACGCGTTGTGCTGATAAGAGCGATACCAGGTTGTTAGACGGACTTACATGTAAGTCCCAGTAGGTTGCGGAACGGTCTGCTCTTGTTAATTGAGTGTTAAGGAGAAATGTTATTTTTTCTCAGTCAAAAATAAAGTTATAACTTAATTCACTATAACAGTAAACAGGTGGAGCCTTCAAGCCTTAAGGGGTTACGCTCAGTCAGGAGGCAGAAAAAGGTGTAGTTTTTTTGGAATTTCTTTCTCAGAAACTATAAAACTTTATTTAAAAAACTATTTCTTGTTTGAAAGGTAGTACATTTAGTTATGTCTCTGAATTTTGGCGTTAAAAAAATTTATTCATAACAAAGTTATTTGCTATCTCTTAGATATCCTGTTCGAGAGAGGGTCTGTGGAGACCATGATTATTAAGAAGTGGATTATCAAAAATAAAAAATTCAAAAAAATTGAGTTAATATATTAAATTATTTAGTCCTTGGACGAAGAGTTTTTCGAAATATTGATTTAGGACAAAATGGCAACTGTTCAAACGTAAAATGCCGATTTTCGGCCACAATCTCACTTAATTTTCGTTAAATAAAAAAAAAAAGCAACAGAAACAAAAATCCTTCGTTCAAGAACTAGATAATTTAATGTATTAACTAAATCTTTTTCGATTTTAGTTAATCCACTTCCGAGTAATCCTGGTCACAGCAAACCGCTCTTTCGAACAGGACATCTAGGAGATTGTTAATAATAAATATTATTTAACGCCAAAATTCGGAGACATAGCTAAATGTACTACCTTTCACAAAAAATAAATTTTTTCGAATAAAGTTTTACAATTTCTGAGAAAATATTCCCAAAAATCACACCTTTTTCGGCCTCCTAACCGAACTCCATCCCTTAAAAACTGTTATTAACACAAATTATATAAATTAGCAGTTACACCACTATGAATCTCAGCCTTCCATATGGTGTATTATTAATACCTACTTCTAACTTCTCTGCGGCGAAATAGCAAACTAAATATTCTTACCATTCATTCATTATGTTCCAAAATCCGAGATACAGGGGTATGATTTCCAGCTTCCAACGAATACTGCATCACAACAGATTGTACGCGTGAAACACAGAAGCAACACGAATACTGCCTTCATAAATCAGCTCCGAGCACATTCGTAAATCAATTTATGCTAATAAGAGTTTCCCCGGTCGCGACAAGATAAAAAGGGTTTCGATAGGCGGGTTGTCTGCCGGATAAAACAGTTGCGTGAAAAGGCAAATCAGAGGATCAGCCAGGCGAGCATAATACGCGTAACGCGCATAATGCATTCGTATCGGTAATAAGAAGCTGCGGCAATTAGAGCTGAATAATTAAAGGGTCGTTAGTCCCGGCGGCCACTGAAATAGCTCTCGGCTCGCGTAAAACGGAAACGGCGTCCAGAGATCTTCGAACACGGGCGACTCGGCTGAATTACAGAAACTATCGATCGCGTCAGCCTACCGTCTTAATTCTTGCCAGCCGTTTCTACGCGGAATGCAATAATCGTACGTTAAACGTGACACAACTCACCTCCCCCTCCCCACATAATTAGTGCCACGCGAGGGGCGAGTGTCGCGTTATAACGCATACGCGATGCCGCCGAAGCACGTAATTACCGTGAGTTTGTCTTGCCGCCTGACAGTACGCGCTAACGCGGAAATATTAGCAAACACTTTTTTCCATGCGACGATTTTGCAATGTATGAGCTCCATTTTTCGTTTCTTAACATTAATAGCAATGTGAAGGGGCGAAAATTAAATGTGACGAATACTTGGGGACAGCGATTCTCAACCTGTGGATCGCGAAGTGTTTTCGGGGCGATTACGGTTTCTTAATTACGGTTAGTTACAATTTCAAAATTATATTCTGAAAGACCTATTTTTAATATGCTTTCCTTACCTTACTAAAGTTATTTTACTTTATATAGAGAAGGGGACGGGTCACAGTTTATCTGACTGATATAAAAAGGGATCGCGACTCAAAAAATTTTAAATTTTCTGATACACCAAACTTTGATGACGAGAAATTATAGTCTAATTAAAGCCCACTCCTACTCAATCATACAAAAATAGTAGATACATGTATGACTCGAGCAGCTGTGAGTATTAATTACTTTACGTTTCCAATTAAATTTAAAGGCAATGCTACCTCGCATGAAATAAATTCTCAGAAAGCTCCGACGTGAGTTCACCTCGGGTACCAAAACCTATGTCTTGTGTACGAATCGAATAGAGTCTCCGTCTCTTACAGCCGACCCTTCAAAGCGACCATACAAACCCTTCAGACGTGACGATCATGAAATGACAGGATGAAAATGGATCGAGGGTGGCGAAGGAACGACTTGCCGCGGAAATCTGATGGACAGCTTTAATTACGATCGATTCGCGGCCTAGCGCGCTCCCGCGCGCATGCACATACGGTAGATGGACGCGCTAGGTTTGTATACGAAACTGCTGCGTTACCCGAAGAATTAGCATAACGATCCTTCCGGCGTCATGCATTTTTCATATGTTCGTCCACCGGTAACGAATGCACGAATCCCTTTCCTTTCCTTTTTTTTTATTTTATTTGTAAAACATAGCTCGCGCGCTGCGCGCCACGAGTAAAATAATTTACGAAAATAAAAACACCCGTTGCGCTCACACTTGGCGTATTGAGCCTCGAGCCAGGCACTTGTTGTTTTCGCAGCCATTTGCATACCTTTGTACCACGCTGTCGCGATGTTTAACGTCACGGCGACCGTTTGGTATTAACTCATTCACGAAAGAAATTTATTCTGCTCTGGGAAGAACGAAAATTCAGGAGAGACGGTTGGGCTTGTAATATTATTCTCTGGCCCTTTTTGTCTGAAAAATTTTGAGAATTCATTTTTACAGTAACTTTTAAACGTTTCTGTGTGCATGTACTATTTCCTGGGATTGTGAAGTATCTTTTAGATCATTTTATTTCATGATGTTTTTTTAAATTGGTGAGGTAGTTATACCGTAATTTGTATTATCATTTACCATTTGATACAGTAGCAGGGAGTTAAGAGTCACTCGACACGAAGAGAAGATATAATTAATAAATTGCATGAATCTCATTAGACTGAATATATGTCTAAACTACATAATGAATAAATTACCATAAAATGAATTTTAATGAATTCTAAAACCCGCGAAAGAGAACGCTCTTGCACCTCGAAGAGTCATTTCGATCTACAGGAAGGGATCGAAAATTGGGGTTAAAACAGGAGACGAACACGACGACCGCGGAGGTCAAGAGAGAAAGTTACAATCAGCGCACTTTAATCGAGCATTGAATGGGCCCCGCGTGTATATAGTTACGTTACTCCGGAAAATCCGCGAAAACCAGATAACCAGAGGTCTCTTGATGGTAATAACTGCTCCCAGGTCGCTTTCGAATCTACTAAAACTATTCCTCGCGAGAGGTAAATGAGTCCAAATTTCGTAGGAGTCTAGTAGGGTCTGTTCGACATTCTGAAGTTCCTTCAACACGACTCTGGAACGCTTGAATGGGAGACGGTTCTCCTCGTGTCTCCGATAATTGTACCTATCGCGTTACGCAGCAGATGTTAAGTCGGATTATCAGGAAAACTTTGCGCGTCTGCATTCGGCCAATATTCGTGCCAGAGATCCCGAAGAAGATCGTAGATATCTCCTTGGTGGATCAGGGAGACAAATCAGCACGTGTATGTTACTCAGGTTAGATAAGAACTTGCCAAGAATTGCATACGAAGTGTTTCCAAATTCGGAGAAAATGCTCCAGGTGATAGAGATAGGTCTGTTAATTTTGGTGTACTTAGAATTTGCAATTAGTTGTATTTGAAATGGGAAATTTTAATATGCAATTGAGTAGAACCTTGCGGCATGACGGATACTGTTCCAGCTTTACCAAAGTCGAGTAAATTGGAAAAAACTGTTTATAAAATTATTACTTTGACTTAACATTGAAAAGAGAACCCTAATTGAAAAATATATATTTTCACACAGTAAGTAGTAGTTATTGAGTTGGTAAGCTCTTATTTCTATTTGTGACGAAACATATTCTGTAATAAAAATATAAATGTCAATATTAATACTAGAAATATTATAAATATTAATATGAGAAATATTAGAAAATATTATAAATATTAATATTAACATTTCTTATAGAACAGTTTTTCTCTAAAAGTAGAAATAAAAACTTATCAACTCCTACTTATTATATTTCTATTATATTTTTATTATATTTTATAAGAAATATTAGTATTAATATTTCTATTTTTATTTATTTGTAATAAATCGCTCATTTTTTATCGGATTTGCGTCATACGTGCAGCAAACAAGGCAAAATTTTTTTACGTATATCGCACGTTACAGCTCAAAAACTATCAAAACCGAAGCTGCGCCCCTCTTGTTGCAAGATCCGCAATTAAACAGTTACGCAAATTATTGACTTTGATGGATTGTAGTATGAATTCAAAAAGATAAATAATTCGACCTTTAACAATGTACTTAACGTTGTAATATAACATTGATGGAACACCATGCACGAATTATAATTTTCTAAAGATTCATAAATCCTCCACGATAATATTCAAACCAAAAGCCACACGAAGTTGGACCAGGCGCTAATTTAAATCTTTCTGGTAAGGGAACGCGTGGAGAAATCCACTGCTGCGGATGACAGTAATAAAAGACCGATAGCTTGCAGATCCAAAGCAATATAGAGAATCAGGATGGATTACCCGACAAGAAAACGACGGAGCTGTACGTGCATCCAGCAAAGAAAAGCGGGAAATATGCCAGGGATGCGAAAAGTTGTGCGCGAAAGACGGGCGGAGGGGACAGAAGAAGCGGCTGGTCGCTCGTGTAAGCACGAAGAAGAATCGATGTTCGCCAACAAAGTGGTAATATCGGGCCATCTACTATTCAGCAGATATCATCAGGCAACCGGTCGAAAGCAAACTCTTGAAAGAAGAAGGAATAGAAAAGGAAATTCCTGATGAATTTTACCACGTTATTCAATTCTTAACGCAACAACTCGAATCACACTAGCTACTGATTAAGAGGCTGATGTTTAAACCATTTCTTAAAATTCTGTATAAAGAATGAGAAATAATTACATCTAATTAATTAACTAAGGTCTAGAATCCATGTACTTCCTTTTCATCAAGATCAAACTAATCCCACCATATCAGTCATGGTATAATTATTTCGCCTTGTTGCTTGAGAGCTAACTATATGCTTTACGATCTTATCCCGCTCTGACAGGAAACCTGGATCTCGAAAATTCATAACCTAGCGGACGATTTAACGCTTGGCAGAGACATTACGCAACGTTAACAACGTTTGATCTCGTCACTAGTGATCCTGTCGTTATCAGCACCGAACGTTGTGTGCCCTCTCTCTCTCTATCATCGTGGATCGCTCTATTTCCAGAAATTCGAATATTAATGTAGACAAACGGGCACCAGATTCCAGCGCAGCGTGAATCCAACCCCGCGTTCTAATTCCAAAGCTTAATCCAATCTGCATGCAATTGTCAACGAGGCCGCAGTGCCGTAGAGCCGCTTGATTTTAATTAAACCCAATGCAGATTAAATCTAGGCTGTAAACGTGCCGGGTTGGGGGACAGATTAGAAACTCGCCTTGTCCGCATAAATTAATAACGATCGGCTGATGTTTGGCCGTCTGGAGCTGAAACGAGCGATTAGGTTTCAAAGCGAGCCAAATTGCACCTGGAATTACTAAAATCTGGTCTGCTGGGAGCAACCGTTCCCAAGTAGCATAGTCAATGACAAAATAATTCATCGCCAGAAGTAACAGTCAAAGTAAAGACAATTATCATCCAACAAATGCAAGATCTTTGTTCGATTACAGTGATCAGATTTCCTCGTTTTTAAGCCTCTGTAAATTAATTTTATGAAGCAGTAGAAATTTGAGTTTCTTTTGTCACTGACTCAAATTGCCAACCCTTTTGCCACAATAAACTTAAGCTGAAGCATCAGGGGATGGAAAGCAGCGGTACATTTACATGAACTGATCCATTTGCAAGGGAAACCATAGAGGCTCGAACTTCAAATGCGAACTGTACTTGGAGGAGTTTCAAGTCCCCCGGGGGAGACGCTAATTAAAAATTGTCCGGGGTAATTAATTCGTATGCTGGACGTTTGTTGCTGCTTCAAGAATCCCGCTAATATTCTACGCAGCAGTCAGTGACGTGCCAGGGATTAAGCACGCCTTACCAGCGAAATAATTCAAGTTCCAAGGAGATATTTCGACCGTGTGGCATACAATGCTAACTGGTTAATGGAACTTGGGACAATTATGGCGTCTCTAAAGGTACGTATAGACGGGGTAACAATTGCCGGATACAATATGTATCCACCATCTCTATGAGATACGACTCTCGCCTTGCTCGAAACGGTCTTCTAGAAATGGTTCCCTTTGGGCGAGAACCCCGTGCGTTGCACGATTGTCACCTGGTCGTTGTCGGACTGGTATTATTACCAAATTAATATGCACGTTGAATTTTCCAAAGTCGCCAAGAAACGCACTCCGAAGCTCTTCGAAGCACTTCGAATCTGGCTTGTATATCAGGCGACTAATTCGAAACACTTCGAACATTATTCAAAACTTAAAACTCTGGAAAGTCTTGATAAGTCTTGAGTATTGATAGGGCTTGAAAGTATTGAAAGTTTTGATCGTCTTAGAAATCTTGAAACTCTTGCTTCAAAGGCTTGGTAGATTTCGTACGCGCGTGTAAGTCCACCGCCGACTCGTAAGACAACGCAGTCATAAACCGCAACTCTAGCGACACTCTCTGGCCGATCAACCTGGCCAGTTTTTGGCAACCAGATGTTCATCTTCAAGACTTTCAAAACTTTCGAGACTTATCAAGACTTTCAAGAGTTTTAAGCTTCGAATCATGTTCGAAGTGCTTGGAATTAGTGGCCTGATATTCAAGACAGATTCGAAGCGCTTCGTGGTGCTTCGGAACCCATCACTACTCTGGGCACAAGCAACATCAACGTCAACTACGGCAGATTTTAGGCGAAAGAAATTGAAATGGTTTAAACACAGAGGCATAAGAGAACTTTAAAAACAATTAACTTTTTTCATGTAACAAATTAGCAAAAACTCTTTTAAATTAAAAGGTTTTTGATATTTCGCGGAAAACGTGGTAGATGCTTGTTAGTCTACGAGAGTCAAATCTCCAAATCCAAATCCCCTACCTTTTGCCCTACTACTGACTACAAATAGCCAACAGCGTTTAAAAGTGACTGAAAACTCGACACGTTCCAGTGTTCGAATAATAGCCCAACGATTCTGAGATCGTCCGGGCCGAAATATGATCCTAATCAAGCGGAGAATAGCACCCTCAAGACTACGTTAAACGATCATGAAGACACTCTTAGAATAGATAACCTGCTAAAGAGTTTAAAACGGTTTCGTTGTAACCTTCGAACTAGCAATTAAGCACAATTTGGGTAACATTTGTGGAAGAACTTAGATCACTATTATATGTAACAACTTTCAAAATGCTTTTCACGTCAACAACATAATTAGGAATAATTGTTTTCCTGACAGTGTGATAATAATACAAAACAAAAGATAATACTAATTGTGTCCCTAAGTAAGTAATTAGTTATATTACTCATCAATTAATACTAATTTTGATTACTAATTTGGAGAAGCTTTTCCAGATGACTTTGCAAAGTGTAGAAATATTTGTTAAATATTAGGGGGACCGGAAAGTAATGTCGTTCTTTTACATTAAATGCAAACAGATAAATTCTTAACAATTTTCTATTGTTAATCAACGTTATTATTAAAATTTAAAATTGCAAATTAGCTTAATTGTAAAACTGACCGAACCAGTGCGCCGAGAACACTAATTCGTTTTTGTTAATCAACGATGTAATCACCGTCGTTATCAACAACCTTTTGCCATCTAGTGTACAAATCTTTAATGCCGGATCGATAAATATAAATTGGTTGTTGAGCAAAATATCTGGAGATGGCATTTTGGACATCATCCAAATTTTCAAATGTTTTGCCACTTAGAAAATGTTGTAGCGATCGGAATAAATGAAAATCCGAGGGCGGAATTTCGGGCGAGTATGGTGAGGCAATACCTCCCACCCCAATTCATTAATTTTTGCTAGGGTTCGTCTTGCGCTGTGCGGTCTTACATTATCGTGTTGCAGAATAACGCCTTTTCTGTTGACAATCGCTGGGTACTTTTCAATTAAAGATTGATTTACGCGATCCAATTGTTCACAGTAAATGTCTGCATTCACAGTTTGTCCAGGTTTCAGCGCTTCAAAATGAACGACCCCGCGAATACTCCACCAAACACACAAAAGCGCCTTCTTGGGGTGTAAACCTGGCTTAGCTGTCCTTCGTGGCAATTCATTCGGAGAGAGCCACTGCCTTTTGCGTTTTGGATTATCATAGAGGACCCATTTTTCATCTCCAGTGATCAAGCGATCAAAAAACAATTCTGTATTGTGCCACTGAAGCAATAGCGCAGAAACATTACTTTCCGGCCCCCCTAATAACTACCAATAGCAATGAATCGATTCCCCATCCGAATCAAACATCAATAATCACCCTACGTCTACTATTCCATTCCACCTTATTTGTTCAAGAAGTCTGTAAAATTCTCGGATTAATATATCCCCACAGGAAATTAATCTAGCCTCCTTGCGCGCAGGATATAATCGAATGTAAAGGCTTCGAAACGTACAAAGCAACCAGTTCTTGCGCAACATCATCCAATTTCCTCGACTTCGATCAGCGAAAATGAACTCCAGCCAGGAAGATTGCAGAGCCTCGCAAAAAACTCACTAATTCTCCCTGTTCATCCGCGACTAACACAGTTTCCGCTTCGGTCCTCTGTATATATCCCCGTCGTCTCACCGAAGCCGCCTCCTAATTGCTAGGACTATAAGGAGTTAATAGTATTAGCACGCTCGAGTCTTCGGCCCTGGGAAACAATTAGCCTGAAAGGCACGCTCAGTCTTTCAGCGAGATGAGTAGATTACCTCGTTAGTCCGACAACCGTGTTACACGTACGCGATACACTTCCCCTGGCATTGTCTAGCTACCGTTTTCGTGGCCCACCCTTCGCGTTCCGTTGAGTTTCGCGTGCCTTTGGTTACGGCAAAAATAGGGTTGACCGCCCCGGCGCCACTACCCAAGAGACAATATTGTCGCGTGTAAATAACGAGCGTGAAGCTGCCGCGAAGTAAACGAGCCCGTGCGATGGTAAATCCTGTAAAAATGCAGGTAGAAGCGCAAGCTTCGTAGTGTGAGAGTTAATAGTTCCTCTGAAGCTTTCGTTTACTTTCGACGAGCAAACTGTGTGGAATTCTTTCCACCTTGCATTTGGTGTCAAGCTTCATTTTCGCAAATGGGTCATGTGCGTTTTAGTGTACTGCATTTTTGTGGACAGTGTTTTACGCGACGCAATGTAAGGAAGTTTTTCAGCAGTCGAAACCTGGCGCATACTTCTTATGCTGCTGATGAATTTCGCGCATTGTAGACGATCTGATACATCACCTTTAAGTTCGAAATAAAAGAGAACCAGACACACTTTTCCTGCATTGACTCTTTTAAATATATTGCTCGTTTCCTGCGTACTCAACCGATTTTCTGGTTAGTTGTTAAAGCAATGTGATGTATTAAATAGGCAAAAATGCAAAGTCCTAGGATGCATGCAAATTATTTTAATTTATAAAATATTCAAAAAAATGTTGCTTGTACCTTTGTCTGAAAAAAATAACAATTGTTTTGTAAAATTTCATAATCAATAAAGCACTTCCACGGCACGATGTAGCAGATACATGTACATTAATTTCCATAAAAACATGCACAACCCAGACGAAACCCAGAATTTTTTCATTATTTTTCCCGGATTCAGAGGGCAAAATTTACGTTAGAGGCTACTTTTTTTGCATAAAAAAGTGGGCAGGTTGGAGTTAATAGACAGCTAATAGACAGCTTGTAAATAGTCTCATTGTCAGTAGTCATCGCAAAGCGTCATGCAGAAGGTTTAAAATATACATGTTTGGAACAGCACGATTCAGAAAATCTAACAAATTTCCTGGAGCCTCTCAAATATTTGTATTCGAAGATAATACCTCCTATCACAGAAGAAATATACCCAAACCACCGACGTGATCGACGTAGACAGCATAACGATGCAGCAGCGAAAGAAATGCTGAAAGTCGACCTTCGAATAACGATAACGACTGCCGGAAAAGGAAGCTCCTACTCAGACATTAATGGCCAGCGAAATCGCTTTTTTTCCAGCCAACGATCGCCCATTGAAGCTTGCTTTTTAAAGATTTATCGTTATTGCGAGAATGAAGTTAATTCTCCTGTTACATGCCACAATTAACAGAGAAGATAACGAACATTCCATTCGGGAAACATTAACGGATCATTTTAGTATCGTTAGAAAATAACCCACAATTTATTCGAAAACATTTAATCTACTGCAACACTCCGTCTTTTAATTTAGCAAAACATAAAATCTCACATAAGAATTCAAATAAATGGACAACATTAATTAAAAGAGAGTCGTGTAAGCGCAAGTTTATACGTTTACTAAACAAAATTTGCTGTGGCAAAATGAAGCAAAGGCACTATCGGTCTAATGTGGCAAGGAGGAAGAAGGTGATTCCAGCTGTCAAAAACTTTGCAACGAATGCTGCGGAGTGGTGACATAACCATAAAACGACCGAGATCCCCACGAAGTTCGGATATTTCATCCCCCATTTGTCCCCCAGAAATCATCATACTTCCGAGCATGGTTTCCCGGACGCGAATCATGAGGTAACACGGAGAATAAAAAAAGGTCTCGCAGACGTAGGTCGGGAAGTTTATCGTTTTCTCGAGCTTTTCATTCGCCACGGAAGGGGATAGCGGATAGAAGATCGTTGGGAATGGTGGAATTAGAGCAGGAAAAAAGAGGCCGAAGGAACTCATTTATTTTAACGTCCCGAGATCTTCGAGGAGTACTTCGACGTTTTCTTCTAAACAAACTTTCCTTTTAAACGTACTATGCCATTTAAACGATGCTCAGCGTATCGCCTGAAGAACATTCTTCTAATTAAAAAGCTTCAAGTAACAGCCTTTCTTCCTTCGTGTAAACGAGCAATGTAGTACAAGCTAGGGATAAATAATTTCACAGCTTTCAGTATCGTTAATCAATACCACTTCAAATACTTTTCGCGAAACATTTTGTGTACGCGTTATTGCGAATGTATTTGAATGGCGTAGCTTTCTATCGAAACACTCCGACATTCGTCATCGAATGGGGGAAAAAACGTATCCGCACGATGCTTCATGCGTCGAACTCGATTTGAAAGCCGCGCGTCACGCAGTCATTCCTGAATGGGACAAGACAGCCGAAATATCAAAGAATATTTTCACTTACAACGGAAAAAAGTATCCTCGCGCATTCGAGGCGTGAAAGCTTTCACGTGGAAATGGTATTCAGAACGAGACAAACGGAGATTACTATCGATCTTCCGCAAAGTGTAACGGATTGCGAGGGAAATGCCATTTTTTTCAGAGAGCGGGGGCGGAAAAATGTTCAACGGGGAAAATACTAGTCTCGGGGAACGAGCGGAAAAAGAGGATCGAGAGATGTCTAAACAAACGTTAGATGTCGTTTTCAACTCTATTTTCAGCTAGTAGGGACGGATGTTCGCGGCTCTGCCAATATTTGCGACGGACTGAAATGACATATCGTTGCTGTCGCAACGCCCCATTAAACATTGCAGCTACGACTTTAACGGTCTCGCACAACGCTGCATTGTAACGCAAATAATGTATACCGTGGTATCATAGAAATCGCCGTCGGAACGGCTGTACGTTCGTTTCAGCCAAAAGGGAGAGAAGTTATTATTTACACGGTCAATATGATGCCGGCCATAACGGCTCGAGCAATTTACGTAATCGCGTGAAGCTTTTTAAGTTCCATTCTACACTTTTGCGGAGCTTAGTTTGAGTAATTTTTCGCGTACTGTAACGGAAGCTTGATTATTTGCTTTGATAAGTGGATATTCCAAAAAGAATCTATTTTCTAATACCTGCTAGGTACACGTATGTCTGAGATTAAAAAGAAATTTAATAAATTCTATGATGTGAGAAAGAAAAGGAAAAGTTTCTAACAAAGGAAGATTCCGAAGTCGAAAATTCAAAAAATTCTGAAACTTTGTGAATATGTAGGGGATTCCCTCCTGATTACAACGCAATTTTTGTTTCCTGCCCAAATTCACTTGAAGGAGGTGTAATTGATCCCTAAAAATCCGGTTATTTTCCGATTTTGTGTTATAACTCGTGAACTTTAAAATAGTTTTTTTACCAAATGACAGATCTAATTAAAAGAAGTAACTTTTATTTTGAATCCTTTTTTCTATCTTTTATAGTTCACGAGTTATAACATAAAATAGAAAAATACCTGAATTTACAGGGGATAATTTCACCCCCTTCGAGTGAATTTGCGCAGGAAAAAAATTACGTTGTAATCAGGAGGAAATCCCCTACATATTCACAAAGTTTCAGAATTTTTTTAATTTTCGGGTTCGGGATCTGCCCTTGTAAGTGATTCATTCAGATATATGTGAACAATTTTTCAGAAGTGAAATAATTAATAATATTACAAAAAAATGAATAATTATGAAATACCCTTTTCTACCAGACTCTTGTACAAATGAAATTCTAAATTGTAATTGTTTGCTATAAGTGTCTACATTCAAATGGTGAAGTCGCAATGTTATTTTCGTTCTGTTAAGAAGATGAATCCTTCGAAACTAATGAATCGTATTGTACTACACGAAGCGAAGGTCGTTAAGCGTTCATGGAGAAAAAGTTCATTTGCTTCGTGTAAAATGAAAGGTTCGATTCTGCTCGACAATATGTCACTGCATTTTAACTGCGCCTTCGTGAATCAATGGAAGTGTTTCGAAATTCACGTCACATTAATGCATCACGCTGATGCATCGCCATCATCGCGACGATTGAATTTTGGATTGCAACGTTCGGGGTAATGCGCGGCTGAAAATATTTTACGGACTGAACATGCAGAAATCCGTTCGCAGCTGACAACACTCGCGCTGTGCATTATACACGATTTATTATTCAGGAAGAACTTGCATCGCCGATTTATAAATTAATATGATGGATAGCATTACAGTCGAATAAACATTAGGCGCACAAAAGTTACAGTCCACGGTAATACTGTTTTTCACCCTCATATAGCGACATGGAGTCAGTATTTAAACAGAATAATAACTTTTTCCTAGATACCCGTGACTGTGTCTGTGTATTTATGAAGCTCGAAAAGATTGAAGGATTCCAATTAAGGACCTTGCAGCATTTTTGTCAGTTTTTGAGTTATGACGTGTAATAGGTGGGTATATATAAAAGAAATGATCGATTTATTGTAAATAAATAAAAATAGAAATATTAACATTAATATTATTATAGTATTTCTATATTATAATAGAAATATTAGAAATATTACTAGAAATATTAATATTAATATTTTTATTATAGAGTATTTCTCCGCAAAAAAATAGAAATAAAAACTTATCGACTCAAAAACTACTATCTACTTATTGTGTGAAAATATATATTTTCCAATTAGTGTTCTCATTTCGATATTAAGTCAAAGAAATAATTTTATAATCAGTTTTTTTCTTATTTGCTTGAAGTTGGTAAAGATGGAGCTGCACCCGTCACAACGCAAGTTACTGAATTGAAAATAAAATTGAGCTTTTCGAAGCCACTTCTAGCAGAGATTTACCGCCACCTATGTCGATGCAGCTGATGCACCGTTGCATACAGCTATCCTGATGCAGAATTAATTTCATTTAACCCTCAGCTACGCTCTACGCTCCGTCAATTGGATTGTCCTTCCGGTCGGTGCCACTCAAGCACCGTTCACCCACGCCATTAAAACATCTATAACATCGAGCTATCTACAACAGTCATTCTCAGTTTTCTCCCTCATCGAGTCGCAGGTTTCATGCACATTGCGCTATAATAGAAACCTCTGCAATATGCAAACTTCCTCAAATCCTCCTCGTATAGAGATAATTACTCAAAGTAATGAAAGGATCATCCATCTAAACAGCATTATAAATGCGTTGCACAAAATCCTTTTCATATTAACTTCCTCCGCAGAGAAATGCTGCATTGTTCAAAGTAATTACAGGCTCGTCTCCTCGAACGAGGTATTCAAGCTTAAAAAGCTTTAATGCGCGATATAGAAGGTGGTGTACCGAAACGAAATCAAAGAAAAATGGTGGCACGGATGGAGATAGCCGAATCGGCGGCTCAATTGCGACCTTATCAATATGATTGACCGTATAACGACTCTATCTGCATAACGAGAGCAGCTCGCGCGCCATTATTCGTCCTGGCATTATCGATTCCATGGCCTCTGAACGCGCGTAACTCGGCGACCTTTGTTGCGGTTTGCTGGAAAGCTGCGAGCGTCCAGGCACCCCGCAGCCGAACTCTCTTTCGAAATCCGCTAGTCCAGGCGTATCTCTCAAGTTAAACGGCAAAAAGTAAAGGGAACAGCCACCCCCAGCCGCTGATTAACGGAGCTGTATGCAAGTTACGAGGGAAGTTTCACGCCGCGTTGGCTCGGACGGCGAATTGAAACTTCGTTAGCTGATTTATCGCCGGGGAAAGAAGCGATGACAGAAAATTAATTAGAAGTTCCCCGTGCCCAGGGGAAAGCAAGGGGCGAGTGGAACGATCCTCGGAAAAGCAAGACGGAAAAATTCGTAAGTCATGGACGGTTTCAGTGTGCGGCTTACAATTAGATCCGTGAAAAAAGTGCAAGAGCAAAGATAAGCCGACGTCACGTGAGGAGGGAAGAGGAAAAGGCCAATTGGACGAAGACCAGGAAGAAACGAGACTCATCTACGCGCTCGCGTAACAAGCAGAAGCACGATTTTACTGGAGCATCTTATATCCCTATGGTACACCGCATCGCATGGTCTGCAGCGTTCACCCAAGGATGGAAAATCATGATGAAAATTTTATATGATGTGTAAGAGTTACTCGAGCGAGGTATGCTCCACATTTCAAGTCATTGCGATTTCGAAAGAAGAATGGGTTTACAATTAGTGGATTGATGGATGATTCACTACTAATTTATCCAGGAACGAATTTGGATATTATCAAACATTTTAATTTAAAAGCCCCACACAGCGCCATGACATTGCAGCAACGTCTCTGCAATATTGCGGTGCAAGATTGCAATGTTGCGGTGCAAGATTGCAATGTTGCATCATAAAATTGCAGAGACGTTGCAGGTTCAGTCCTATGTCCGCCTTCGCAATATTGCAGGTGTATATTTTTGCAATGTTGCGGCAGCATTGCAAACATGTAGTCCTGCAACGTTCCGGCAATGATTCTGCAACGAAACGGCAAAATTGTGGCAATGATCCTGCAACTCTTCGGAAATATTGCAGTGCGAGATTGCAATCTTTCCACTACAGTATTGCACGGCGATATGTAGGCAATTTTGTTGGGTCGTTGCCGCTGAAACATTGCACATCGATTTACGCGCAATATTGCCGAAATATTGTAGGATCGTTGCCACTGGAACATTGCAGGTCGATGTGCGCGCAATATTGCCGAAATATTGTAGGATCGTTGCCACTGGAACATTGCAGGTCGATGTGCGCGCAATATTGCAGAAATATTGTAGGATCGTTGCCAATGGAACATTGCACGGCAACGTTCTTGCAATATTGCTGCAATATTGTAGGATCATTGACACTCCAATAATGCACGGCAATATTGCAGGAACGTTCCTACAATATTGCAATGCAACCTGCAACAACGCAATATTACAGCAACGTTCCTGCAATACAGCTGCAACGAAATGTGCTGTATGGGGTGTTGAGGCAATTTAAAAATTAATTCCATATGGCAACTCACCACAATATTAAAAAAAAGTGAATTCTTTTTAAAGTTGTCTCAAGCCTCTATATTTAAACCTTACCCAATTCCTTTCGCTCAAAATTTGACGCCCTAGGATGCAGGCTTCTTAGCCTATTCACAAATCCGCCTCTAAATTGATCCCCAGTCCTAATAGATCGTAAATTTCACGTTAGAGATCTAGCTATTCCTAGTCCAAAGTCACACATCTATTGAACGATATTTAGCCCGCACACCATGTTAAAACCAGTGACGCACAAAGAAGATTATTAACATGGTAGACGAAGCATCGCGCCAAACAGCGTTCAACGACCAAATAACCGATATGAGCGGCGAAATTAACAATGGCGTTAACCAACGGAGCCAGAACTGAAGCAAGAGATGCAGCCAGACATCAAATTAACTCCGCAAAGTTGAACAACGCCGCCCCAAGTTACCGCGGTACACGGCTACTTCGTAATGAAGAGTAAATGAGACTTGCCCGTATCCTAGCCGCGTTCAATTTGTACGTACACCTGTTATTACTTTTCCCGCCTGGCTGCTGGCCACGGTGAACCGGAAGAATAAGCATAATAAATGAATGGGAAAGGAAAGTGGCACGAACGGAGCGAGATAACAAAAATAAAGGAGGCGAGGGATGGGGATGCGGAATAAGACGAATGAGTCCCACCCAACGTAAGAGTATCTCGAGACTGAATGAAACGAGTGATGAATAAGTATGAACGAGCCAACCGGATGTTTCCATTCCACCAGAACGTTGGGAAAATGTTCGGCTGGAGTTTGTCTTCCTGCTGCGAAAAATTTCTCAAGTGCCTGGGAAATATTCCTACGTCTATGAAACTATTACGAGGTTAATTTGAAAACTCGATAGGGGTCATGATTATTCAAGTGGCTCCGCAACTTGAGAAGGACAAAGAGTAATTTGTGCAGAATTTTCCAACTAAACCGCGCTGATACACCTTAATATCCTCGGAACCATCCAGCGCAGAATGAAGATAGTCACCTTTGATTCTTGAATATCACAGGGAACGGAAACGATAACGAAGCTCGCAACCGGTAGGCTCTTCCAAAGCGCGTGAACAGATTTGCGAGCCACCGTGGCGTAATAATTTTATTCCATGGAAAATAGCGGTGCATAGTCGCGGGCGTAGGAGGCCTTGCTTGAAATTAGCCAAGGGGCGCGTGTATTGCTCGCAAGTCCAATTTGCACGTGCTCCCGTCATCCTTTCCCTCAACGAAGTAATGTGTAATCTGCTTGGTAGTCGCGGCACGCATCCCTCGTCTGATACGGAACTCCGTGCCTCGTCATATCGCGGCGACGGGCTTTTCGGAAAGGGAGGTTGAGCGAAACAAAGGGGGTTACATGGCGCCAGCCAGGCAGGCGTCTCGCTGGTAAGATGCAAGAGACAGCTGCACGTATCTCGAGTGGAAAATCATTGAACTCCTGAGCGTGTACGATTTAATCCGAACGAAACAGGCGCATTAAATTAAATTAAGCAGGTATAGTCTCGAAGGGAAGTTTGCCAGTGGGGCGTACTGTAGCATGGACCCGGAGCTATTGTTGCTGCTGTAATTTGCAAGTGAAATTCCCCCTGACCGTATCTCGCGCCATTCGTCATACTTTATCGCCCAACTTTGCACGTCGGAATTTTAAATATTGCCTACTTGATCTCCTCCCAAATGCAATATTTCATTGCTGTCCACGGTTAAAGAACTGTGTCACGCTGCTCCTAATTGTCTACAGAATAACTAGTATGATATGGAGTTGTAAGCAGGGATAGTAAAAGGGCGAAGGTGAGACTGCAGTATTATAGTGTCCAGATTAAAAAACGCACCCAAAATGAGAATTTTCCAAGTCGATTTCCTCCAGACTAGGGCTGGGACTATTTGTCGAATTATTTGGTATTCGAATATTCGAATACTTCAGTTGTTCAATTATTTGGCGAATATAATTCGAATATCCAAGTATTCGAATACTATTCGAATATCCAAGTATTCGAAGACTATTCGAATATCCAAGTATTCGAATACTATTCGAATATCCAAGTATTCGAATACTATTCGAATATTTGACTATTCGAATATTTGAGTATTCGAATATTTGAGTATTCGAATACTGGTGTATTCGAATAGTATGGTGTGAATTATAAATCAAGTTGTTGAGGTTCATTTGTCAGGGTGAAATCTTGTAAGCTAATTTTGACCCACTTCACACCATACTATTCGAATACTGCTCTATTGGAATAATAACATTCGAATACTCAAATATTCGAAGTTTATTCGTAGCATTCCAATACTTGTAAAATATTCGAATATTAAATTATTCGAATAATCCCAGCCCCACTCCAGACATAGATTATAATTCTCGAATAAATATTTGACACGTATTTCTTTTTATCGAGAATCATCCAAATCTAGGGGATGAAATCGGACCTCAAAGTTGAGGGTGAAAAACGCGTTTGCTCCAATATCTCGGAAACTATGCACTGTAGAGAAAAATCTTTCAGACGGAAATGGTGTATGACGATTCTGATTAAATGGCTAAAATTGTTATTAAAAAAATATAAAATATTCGTACACAGTTTCTAAGATATTAGAGCAAACGTGTTTTTCACCCCCACCTTTGACAAAAAAGGTGTCAAATATTTCTTCGAGAACTATAATCTACGTAAACCTCATCAAAATCGCCGTGTCACAGTTGAGAAATGTCCCTTATGAGCTCCGCCCGAACAAGTCTCGTGCCACACCAATGACCCATATTTTTATAAAAAATGTCACCCACCCTTCTGGTTGCACCAGCAATATGCAAACACAGTCCAACATTTAATAAGCTGACTCGTTAAAAATTCATCGCCAGATAAGGGGAAAAGGTGTGCAGACAAACGATTCCGCCACCATCCAGCTAAAAATCACGAGCCGTGGTACAACAATGAAAAAGATTAAACGGAAACAGTAAACAGAGACGGTGCACGTAGCCGCGTATGTATACACGCGGCATATTGCGCGCGTTATCTGCATCGGAACGCGATTCCAGCCCGCCAAAGGTTAATTACTCCGTTCCAATTAATGCTAATAGTATTACAGATCGCGACGTCCCCTGAAACGATAATGCGGCCTGTAATAAGGTGAACCAATCGCATCCCCTAATTAGTGGCGACGCACGTAACGGGTTAAGCGTAATGTAGCAAGGAGAGGGTGGGGGGATATCAAAACGCGCGTATCTCTTCAATGAGGAGGAGGAGGAGGAGGTAGGATTCGTCAAGCAGCCGTGAGCTTAGCAGCTCTAATTGGTACATGTTTCGCGTTAACATCTGTTCATCCAGTGCAGGGGCCGCGGCAGGGAGAAGGTGAAGGGACGACCTTCTCCTGCTAACGTAGCCAAAGGTAGATTAACTAATTAGAATGGCGTACATCCGACGTGACCTAGCGATTAAGATGGCACAGACGACGGCTCCTGAACTTAAGCAGGATGTAATCGTCTTAGGTCCGTAACGACCATCGGGACGGATTCGCATTAATCTTCCGGCATGTCTGAAGCTGCTTGATATGCCGCCCGAGAATCCTACCCCGGTGTCGGCCATCCCCGAACCAGCAACCACCTCCAGCGATACGCACCGACACGCTGCACCCTTGCCGGACGAGTACCCTTGCGTACCAAAGGCGAGATTAAGTCCTTTGCCTCGCCACACCCAGCCGAAACAGAGACATGCTCGTGGAAGTCTGACACGCGGTGCAACTGTTCGCACGTTTTGTTGGGCGGAGCGACGCTTTGGATAAAAATGCCTGGCTGCGGGCGCTTCGTGGAGAGAGGATCTTCTTTTTCAGCGCAATCGCGTTTCAGAGCCGGGCAGCAATGTGTGCGAATGTTCAGGGATCCTTTAATCGTTGCGATTTAAAAGGCAAGAGATGAGTGTCGATGGCTCCTAGAATATTAGACACTGCTGTTCTTGATAGGGCCATTAGGAAAGGCACGATAATTATATTATCGTTGGTCGTAGCCTAAAAATAGGCAGAGAATGTGTAAAGTTGTTTCAGCTACCACCTATGAGTTATGGATCTTAATTGAAGATCTTCTGGTAATTGTTCAAATAACTATGTTCCCCCAATCTACACGATCATAGATCTTAGTCTTCATCATCAGACCAACAGGACACTTTTGGAAACCATCTCGGAGGCACGCTTTCTAACATTTCCCCTCGTGTACGCACATCGCAGCAAATCAATATTGCACGTAGACGCGTTACACAGCCCGCGGAGCACGGCCTCACAGTCTTTCACGCTATTCCACGTACGTGACGACATTACGTATCCCTCGCGAATCCTCGCGTATTTCCTGAAGAACATTCGCCGCGAACGTTTCCACTAAACTGCCTTCTCGAGTTCCAGACCCGATATAAATTTCCATCGCGTTACGACGCGTGCATCAAGATCACCATAAAAGGAGAAAGAGATACTGTTACGTTAAAAATAGCAGAGAAACTGGCAACGACACCGATAATTCCTCAGAAGGCCGTCTCCGTCGTTTACATTTCAATCGACGCGATCCCAGTGATCGAAATTGAAACATTAAAATGCTATTACGCTCGCGTAATTACGTATTCATTATCGCCGCCAGTCACGATGCTATTAGTCACCAGCATAGTGTATGAGCAAGGGCTGAAAGGGGAAGGAGGAGCTGCGACGTAATCGTCGTGCGAAATTCATCATGGCGAAACGTGAGAGTTCGACAAACTCGCGCGAAACATGTGACCTTAGCCGGAGTTCGCCGAACGTGGCGTGGTCAAAGGATCGTTTGGTATTCAAACCACGGACAGTTGGCTACCGATGCGCTTCCTTTTCGGCTCCTGGGTGGTGACCACGTCAGAGATGTGATACGCGGCAGGGAACCGCTGCATCGTTGCGAATAGATCCCCGACTCGCCCCTATTGCAAGCAGAAACGCCCAGAAACTACCTCTCTAATCCAAATCTTGTTAAGAGCAGCCTTAAGGACCGGGTTCACGTGGAGTGGACTTCTTAGCTATTCCTCAAATTGAGAATACAGGTAAATCTTTTCGGGGCGTACTGGAAATTCAAAGATGGAAGGTCCAAATAAAAGTAGATAGGTAAGTGGAAGTTGTGGGGTGTATTCAGTTCTGAAGTCTTAAATCTGGAAATTTGGGGTGTACTAGTTGAATATCTAGGTGGGGTAGACCAGGGCGAATCGGGTCACTTTGTGTTTGACGGTATTAAAACAATAGTTGAACATTAGAAAATTATTTTTCTATCGTATATTCGTAACCAATACACCCTTGGCTTCAACTTGAATATATAAAAATTGAAATTAAACATAAAAATCTATCATTTATAAACAAAAAGTGAGAAATATTCGATTTGCGCCGAAACTTGGGGCGAATCGGACCACCCAGAAATTTCTGAAAAAAAAACTGAAATTTTCATAACTAATCTTTAGAATCAACTTAAACACATCTAATTTAATGACAGTGAAGTCAAATGACACTACTTAGCACACAAATCGGAAGGATTTGCCGTTTTTTGCCGCCTCTATCAGTACAATTATCGTGGCACCGCTCTTGTCAGACAATCTTTTGAAAATGGACGAATTAATTTTTCACCACAGTAAATACAATGTCTTCTTCTTAAACCATTAATTTATTTTTTTTCGTCATTTTTTAGATTTAATTTATATCACAGCTTCCTTAATTTTTTTTGTTTTGACACCATGATCCCTGATTACGCTTTTTTATGTACCTACAAACCATCTGTATATAAACAATCATCATATGTATATTTATAGAAATACTTAAATGAAAAAGAGGTGTAATCCGATTCGCCCCATATAACGTGATCCGATTAGCCCCATATATAAGTATTTCAAAGATTTTAGATTATATAAACATATTATGATATAATAGTCTAAAATACATCAAATACTAAACTTGAACACCGTGCAAGCTAATAACAATAAGCACATTTGAATTTTCAAGCTTACTGTTTATTTTAAATCCGAAATTGCAGATTACGTAGGTTAGATACGGACCAAAATTGTAACATTCGCACGCCACCATCTCACTGCAAACGTATGCCAGCTCTAAGCAATGATTTAAAACAATTGACGAACTATTGCAGTAAGTGCGGGAGAGAGGGACGAGGTACTACGAACGATCGGAATAATCGTTTCTATCGCGATGTAAGAAATATGGACTAAATTCTTATTTTGATCCGATTCGCCCTGTGATCGGATTCGCCCTGGTCTACCCTACATAGATCGAAGTGATGGTGTATTATTTTTTATTTGACTCAACGATCAAAGAATCCTAATTCCGAGGGTTAAACTCTAAGAATGCTTCTGAAACATTCTTGATAGATAAAGGCATGAGGACACAGAGATGAAACCTCTCATGCTTTCATCTACGTGCACAGCCTCATTTCTTCTCCCAGAGTGTGTCAGAGAGCAAATTGATGTCCTACTTTTGGTACTCAATCGGTTTTGGGATCAGACGTAGTCGAAGAGACGAGGCAATACGAGGGAACGTTTCTAGGCTAAGGTTGCCTGTCGAGTCCCGAGAATTTAGCCCCGCCGCGCTCCCCCACCAATTACATAGTAAACGTCATGTTCCTTAGAGAAGATTAACATGTAATAGGACTGTAGATTCGATGAAATCGCAGCCCTGCTGTCGGAGTACGTTCGACTCCATGGAGAATTTAGGTGATAGGAAAACAATTATGTGTTGTTCATGCGCGTCAAGATGCTCCTATGTATTAGAGATTTAACCCTTCGTTCACACACCTCTTTTTTTTAACAACTTTGACACACCTGGGTGGTCCACACCCAAAGCAAAATTTGAACGAGTGCCATTCTTATCCAAAGAATCCAATTATTATGAAAAAAAACACGGGTCAATTTCAAGGTCTCTAGAATGTATTCCAATAATTGTTTTATTCAAATTTTGTCACAGCTTTTGTAAAATAATTCTAGATTACCACATGTCGAGAAAAACAAAGAAAATCTTTAAAAAATTGTAACTTTCACAAATTTCAATATTAGAAGCTAAAAATCTACAGAGTTGATGTTTGGATATAATATTTTGAGTGAAAAAATAGTTTGTAAGTCTGTTTGGAAAAAAGGTATTTATTTTGCATATAGAATGTTCAGAGCGTAAAAATCAGCATATGGGTGGCTCACACCCAGAGAGTCAACGAAGGGTTAAGAAGGAATCCAAATTCTGAAATAATCAAATAATGAAAAATTGGTGTCAACGATGGTATTCGAAAGGTAGTTAAAGTATTGAAAACCTCACCACGAAATAACATAAAATAAAAAAGGATATTCTTCCGAATGGCCCCAGTGGCCGATCGACACGAGGTTTGAGTGGAGGGTAGGGGTTGTGGACCCTAAATCTAAAATTGTAGCGTTGGGTATTTATTAGTTTTCGAAATATTAAATGAAAAATTATTGTTAATGTTTGTCCAAATTATACTAACCGCTAACCTACCCCCAAGCAATACTAATACTCGGGACAAGTTGGAAAGTGGAGTGCGTTGTGTCGGAATAAGTCAACAGAAATACTGAAAAATTTTTTATTAATAGAGAGTCTCCATTTATGAATGGAGACTAATAATACCCCAAGTTACCATTTTAGATTTAGGGTCCACACCCCACCCCTCAAACCTCGTATCTATAGGCCACTTGGGCCATTCGGAAGTACAGCCAAAAATAATAAAGGCACTTTTCTTCGCAAATTTGAATTCCTCTATCCACTTGACTATTCTATAACACACGAAACAACAGAAGGATATAATGTCCCAGAGGACATTCTGAGGCCTGAAAAAAGTAATATGAAGGGCACTCTATCGGTATCCCTTATTATACACGCAACAACTGCTCCACGCTCTGAATATGCAAATCAAACAATAAGGGTGTCCCGAAGTGGGTGTAGGAAGCGAGGTTGCGCGGGCCGGGGATATTCGAGGGTGCCGAAGAACGTCAGACCCGGGGAGAAAGAGCAATGATAGGAAAACGATAGAGGACGGGTGGAAAGGGCCGCGTAAGGAGGGAGCGTCTCGATTTACGTTTTACGAAGTTAATTGAATGGGTCTACTCTCTCCCTTGTCGTAAGATCGCTTCTAACGACGGGGGTGGAACGGAGCCTATGGAAGCGCAAAATGGTTATTATCTCCGGCGCCACAGACATAGCTGGCTGAGCTTCTGATTTACGAGCTGCCCTCTCGACTTAATCCTCACATCCACTACTCTCGTTCGACCTCCCCCCTTCGGCCACCCTCACGATCGCTGGAATTGGTCCTCGACTTTTAAGCTCCGACGATGGAATTAACACGCCAAACGCCTGTTTCTAGATCCTGCCGACTTTAACCAACCGTGGAAGCGGCCGATTGCGAGCCGGAGATCCTACCCACTAACAGATAACGGTAAATCGACGTGACGTTGCGTGATAGTCTCTTTTCAACGCGATGGGACCTTGATTAGCCGAAGCAATCCAGGGGATACACTGATGATCAAAATGTCGTGAGCCAACGTCGAAGATAATTATTTACGTCATAGATATCGAAGCTTCTACTGAGAAAGTGGGAAGCTTGCTAAGTATGCTGTGTAATTTTAGTTTCTCTGACAGTTTCTGACTGCAAATGCGCTCAGCTCCTAAGCGCAAAATATCTTTCAAACAATTCCTACATCACAATTTGATATTCGTGAACCCAAAAGTAAAGAGGAATTCTAGTTAAAAATAGATTCTCTTCACTTCCAATTAATTCCACCTGAAGCCTAGCTTATATTTGTCGCGTTCAGTGCTAATCAGACAATTTACAAATCGGACGAACTCGGGGCGAGGTTTTCCTTTCGTCGAGCCCCGATACAAGAAACTTCGCCGTGCTGGGATCTCGGGCTGAAGTTGCCCGGCTCAAAAGTTGCAAGTGTAATCACGAAATTCTCGGGGCAGGACTTACGGGGGCTGTCTAAGGAAATTTCCTCCCCTGGCTTGATAAATGGCGAGCATCAGGAACTCGTTCCTGAGGCTCACGACTCTTTCGGCCGTCCACGGGAGGCGGATCGGCCACGCGAAACAAACCGCTCAATTTGCGGTCCGGCAGCCGAACGAATGACCCTCAACCGAGTTTCAGCGAGTTTAGGTATTGGTTCGAGACTTATGCCCCATGAGCTGCAGCGGATTCCACCCCTGTAAATGGCGTCATTTTTCACGAGCTGATTCAGCTGCTCGATACATAGTAAGATGTCGTTAACACGCGCGATTGCAGCCTCCTTTAATCCAACGTATTTGGTCCAACGCCCAGAGATCGCTTCTCTTTTCACACATACTTTCGACCTAACTATTCCGCGAGTAGCTTGCAGCCTTTCACGGGAGACACTTTTATAGCTGGGGGATTGGTATTTCGAATATATTCGCACAATGCTGCCTGTGGCGCGTGAATATAACTGAGATATCACTCGGGACACGGGGGAGTGTCTGGTGCGAGAAGGTTCTTGTAATATTTCTTCGAGTTTGACAGATATGACTTCGCATGGCCCTTAAATTTATCCCACTGGTCACTGTAGAATAGGAAGCAAATTTCAGATAGTGGTCACAGTGGCTGTGAAACGAGAGGTAGAAGGTGGAATGATAAGAGGATATGTGGAAGTAGTTCCTGAATAACTGAATGGCTAGGTGATCTAGTTCCGATTAGAATTCTGAAATGGTAAGCTTCCTATTTCATATTCTCATCGCGTTGGGTATAAATATGTCATTCTATAATGTCATCCTATTCTTATAGCCTATCCATACAAAATTTGTATTTCCTTTCCAACAGTTAGCGAAAGTCAAGCTTTTAACGTTTGATTAGCAGCACTTGATTTGCAATTCATACAATTCATGATGTTGATTCATATATCTCACATCCAAGATCTTACTTGCATACATATGTATGGAACAATAAGAGCACTTTGATATTACTCTGCACTTCTGACTCACGTGCTTGCATATCTGTCACATCAAATCTACTTTCCTTTCACTGTGCTATGTATTGGGTTCAAACTTATACTAAGTAATCCTATGTCTAGTTTCCTCTACTCGGAAACGAATGACGTACTTCGAAGTGCTTATTGAACGTTCTTTTCAAACTAACCTTAATATCACAACCGAAATATGTCTCCAAAATATGTATCGAAATGCTCTCCCAAAGACATTTAATTACAGAAATCTAGAAATATTACTCGTAAAGTTTACCTAATAATTCTTTCTACTCCAACTGGGTGCTTCCATTATGCTAGCAAGTATGACAGCAAGTATACACACCTGTAATCAAAAGAAATTTTCAATTAGTCACAATTAGGAAATGCATAAAAACAAAAAAGATAAATTATTATGAAGTAAAGGAAATTCATAATTCTATTTCAAATCCACCCCAATATTCCCCCTCTGCATTAATTAGACATAAGTTTCAACATTTCAATTAATTTCTCACTGTAATGTATTTCGCCTGTTTCATATTGTAAATAATGTGTAAATAATGTGGAATAAATAGTTTCCAGTAAATTAAAATTCTTTATAAAAGTTAAGAAATTTTTCCTCCGAAAGCTCTGTGCAGAATT
The DNA here is from genome assembly GCA_929113495.1 of Andrena minutula. Classification (NCBI taxonomy): domain Eukaryota; kingdom Metazoa; phylum Arthropoda; class Insecta; order Hymenoptera; family Andrenidae; genus Andrena; species Andrena minutula. The sequence continues at coordinate 21,928,402 of OV815994.1, forward strand.
GTTCATTCATACTCCACACGGCAGTATTAAACAGCTAAATGGATCGACGACTATCAGAGGATTACCGAAACGAAACTGAAAATACAATCTGCGAGGTAGATGATAGCGGGGTCTCGGAAAACGAAATCCCTGATTTTTTCAATATCCCAGGCAGCTCTGATCACCGCTGATGAATTCGACTACGATGGCTTCGACACCGAGCCAGAGGCGTACTCTCGCCGCTTAATCGCGTTATAGCGTGATAATCCTGAATCCAATTTGGCCAATGCAATTTTACGAATCCTTCTCCCGTCTCGTTGTGACTTTCTCGTCCTCGCCAACATGTCTGACCTAGCCCAGGTACCATCGAGGCAGGCCAATTTTTCACACAGGAGCAGACAGGCCGCGATTCATCATCGCGGAATGCATTTTTAGCTGACAAGTTTCTTTCAATTTCAACTTTCCAGGTTCGTGATTCCCTAGTGTAACCGCTGAAACGCTAAAAAATATCGCGCAAGTCTCCAAATACAATAAACATTCCGCGGGAGTTTTCGCGTAAAACTTTTCACTTTTACGCTGAACATGCAGTGCACGAGGATGTGTACCCGCGCTTAACTCGCGGGAAAATGAAGTTTCGCTCGCGTGCGCGCCGCCTTCGCGATGTTTTACGAGACCCCTAGTGCTGGTATTGCACGGAAATTTTACTATCGCGATAACATCCTGTCCCAATATCCGGGATACCCGGAATTCAATATTTATAAAACAAGTGCGCAATAAGGGGGCGCAGCCGGATCAGGTAATATGCTCAGTATCTCGAGGATCCGCTCGGCGATGAATATGATATTGTTTTGGGAAGGAACGTCTACGTCTCTTTCGCGAGGAAAATATTTGGGTGATTTCACTTTTTCACCAAGTATTTCTATGAGTGAACTCAAGAATATATATATATATCATCACTTGATGAATTCTAAAATCCTAAACTTGACACATTAGGCTAAATAATTGGCGTTAAAAATTTTGCAAGAACTTTGTATATATATATGCCAATTATTTAGCCCTATATATAAACTTATACAAAGTTCTTGCAAAATTTTTAACGCCAATTATTAAGCCAAAAGTGTCAAATTTAGGATTTTAGGATTCATCAAGTGATGTTGCTGAGACTTTATTTCTAGGTAACACATTCCCAGGCAAAATGTGAAGAATTCTGGGGCGTTCAAGTAAAATTATATACACTTCTTTGTGTTAGGTAATTATAATTGTTGATTTTAAGATTCTATGTAAAGTAATGTTTATTGATAGCTCGCATTTAAATACATGTGTTTTAACTATGCCAGCCACGGTATCACAAAACACGAAAGCACAAATAAAAATAGCCATGACAGATGCCACAATTATATTTCTAATCAGTCTTTACAGAAAGCTGAGGCATTTTCCCATGTCGCAATCCCCAAAAAATTCAACGCCTCACAGTATCTTCCACTACCCCTCAACATCTGTTTCGCCGCAACGGTCCGATTTTCTGTCATTTCACGGATGACTGAGAAAAAAGAGAGGAGAGCAGGAGCCGTGGGTCAGAATCACTCGATAAAGGACACGAGTAACTCCGAAGTCAAGGGTGTTTCGTCAGTGGAACCCAAGTCGCGCGGGAAATTGAAGTCGGACACGAAAAGAACCACGGCTCCCTTCTATGTAGGGCACGGAGAGCAATAACAGTTTCTCCCTCGGAATACTTTACATCGACAGGGCACGCTCTGGGGTAGTTTGATCTAAGGGGAAAAGAATCCATGGGCGGCGGGGCGGACCACATTTCATCCCCGTGGAATCCTTGTATCGGATTTTCAACAAACGAAACGAGCAATCTCGCGGCTCAAGAATCCGTCCTTGAAGGGCAACCGATCGGACCTTGTCTGGTGTATCTTTAAAAGCCTCAGCCTCGAGAAATGCCCTTGAGTGTTGCCGCGGCTACCACTCCCAGAAGTCACTTCCACCCCCGTGTGGAATCGATCCGCGACATCGCCTCTCGGTGTGTGTGTTTTTTCCCCTCCTTCCTCCTTTTTTCTCGCTTTCTCGACACCAGTTATCTCTCGTTCCACCGTTGCAGCTGCAACCCCCACGGAATGTAATCCAATCGAGGGGCAAAACGGAGCATAGTTCTTTTACGGTGGCTCGATAGTAAAGAATACGACTGGGGCATGGGGGAGCGTGTACAAAATGTTATCTGTTATTCCAAGAAATACTGCCGACTCGGGAGAGAACACTTGGGGTAAATCGATAAAAAGAGCTAGAAACGCACGAGCGGTTCACCCTGCTCGTTAATTCCTGCTGGGGTAAAAATACCACGTTGCACAAAGTGCAACTAATTTTACGCCGTGAGCGCTATAGACACTGCAGCCTGCCGTGACGAACTTTCGAGCGGGTATAAAAGTAACGCGGCGCTGATTTTAATGCTTAAAGCTACGTTAAAATTCCTAACGCTCTAAGTGACCAGAAATTACTAGCTAGCAACTTTCTCATTACAAAACAGAACCTATCCAGTTCCAGAGTTACCCTATCGCTTTCAGCGGTATATGGTACCTAACATGAAAGCGTCCACCCAGATGGTAACTCGAGCAAATGAACTACTTTGCGCTTCACTGAGCAATCCTAACCCAGTCACCACCTTTCGCACCCTAGAATGCAACAACGAAGGGGCCCTCGAAAATTCCCAGTCACCAGGGTATATATCTAGCCCGCCGAGGAATTCAAAACTATGCCCTTCACCTCGAGTTCATGCCCGCAGAGATCACAGGCTACTTACCACGGGCTTCCATCGTCCACTCCATGCTCACCCTCTCTGTTTTGCAGTCGGACTGCTCGCATATATACGGCTGGCCAAAGGTCGTGGTACGGCAGAAGGATGCTCGAAGGGTCAAGAGGAAAGAAACGGGACGAGTTGCGAGCTACGTACATGCCTCGATCGGCCTCCTTGAAGCCGTGTCGGCCGTGTGCACTTATCGACGCAATCTGTATTGAGCGCAATTTCGAACGCTCGTATTTCTTCGCGACGACGATCGAGCGTGCTCCTGGAGCCTGTACGTGTGCACACGCGCAGAGGTCCGAGCGATGCGCCCGGTTGTCACGGTGGTAACGTGGGCTCGTAATGTACGCGATTTAATAACGAGTACCAGGACTGGTATTGATCCCCGCGGGAGCTGCGAGCACCAGTTGGCAAATGCGAGCACGCCGCACTCGCCGTCGACGCGTTAATTCGATACATTAACGCTTTGATAAGAACCGTTCGAGCTGGAGCGAGAAGGTGTCCTCGGCGGGAAGTTTTGGATAATAGGAAGGGGCTGCCGTGGCCTGGATAACCGCTTTTTGAACAGCGCTGGGTTTAATTGGACACGTGGTAGCGCCTTCGCTCCATTACCGTTTTCTTCGGGTACTGGTTACACGAGTTCTCAACGGTTCCTTGAATATACTGGTGATAAGACACTTGGGTGTATGTAGATCGTCTGCACTTTGGGGATTAATAGAGAGATGTAGAGTGCACTGTTTGATTACTTCTTCATTCAAGGTCTCTTAGGAGAGACAGTAAAGGGAAACTTTGGATATCAAAGGTTGGTGATCTTCGTTTCCAGGGCCGTTTTAGGATCGTCGTAAGCCCTTGGCACTTTTGCATAAAAACCGTATTTGTAAGCGCTTTCAATTTGTTGTTCACGTAAGTCAATTGGTAATATATTTACATTATATTCGATATTAAATTATATTTTCAATTGGGTTTTTATTGTATTAGGGCAGTGGTCGGCAAACCGCGGCTCGCGAGCCGCATGCGGCTCTTTGGTCCCTTGAATGCGGCTCTGCCACAAATGATTACAATTTAATTTTTATCAATAAATAAGATGATTATTAAGTATGATATCAAGTTTTATTGAGTGTATCTATAGTTTAATTGAGACTTAAAACTATAATTAAAGTTTATTGAGTTAATAAACAGTGTACCTACCTATATAGTTTAAGTTTAAGAAATTTGGCTCTCAAAAGAAATTTCAATCATTGTACTGTTGATATTTGGCTCCGTTGACTAATGAGTTTGCCGACCACTGTATTAGGGTACATTCCTATTTAAAATTTCATTTTTATAGTTTCATAGGCCCCTGTAGGTTCGTAGGCCCTAGGCACAGTGACTGTGCCTATTGGACAAGACGGCCCTGTTCGTTTCATTTAGATAAAATGTGGTGTGAGATATTGTATATTTACTAGTGGTGTGCGGGTACCCGAAATTACGGGACCCGATTTGTGAATCGCGAGTCGATTTTCTTTTCGGCTCTCGGGTACCCGATAACTTTTATGTTTTGATTTTGCAGTGTGATCAGATGTACGAATTCGAGTCGCAAATCGAGTCCTATTTACATTTTATGGTTCATCGAGTGTAAAAGGTTTAGACTAAATGATTTCTAAGATGCTAAGCTTGTGGTCAACTTAGGGGATTGTACACTAGGGTGGGCCAAAAACCCAAATTTTCAAAACTCAAAACGGCCCACCGCGGAAAAGTTGCCTTTGGGGAAGACAAATCCAGACAAAATTTTTTTCACATCGGTCAATATTTAACCCTCGCGCATCGGGGTCAAAGCTTTTAACCCCGACCAAGTTTGGCGACTTCCATCTAAGTATTTTCATAAATATTTGTATATTTCACTGTTGAACATCAGAAAATATTATTTGACTAGTGTTTTATATTCATTCTGCGGGATCGTTTCAGAGCACAAAGACGTTGCCTTTCGCGTGTCTTAAATAAATTAAGAATTAAAACTACAGATGTGCTTTTAGTATCCATGGTCTAATTTCCAATACTATGTGCTTCTACTTTGAGACGTAACGCGGTTGTATTGAAGGAGGAACATATTTGCACAACATTGCACATCGATTACTCTCCAAAAGTTGGTTAAACTTCATACACACTATGCATCAACTGAACAGTTGATGATAGACAAACGTCAATACAGAAAGGATAAAATTCAGTACAGTATATTTGCAATAAAAATGATGGACTGCCTCGATGACACATAATACGTGTATTTTCAGCGAAGAATGATTGCGCGATATTTCGTCGCTCCAGCGCAGTTCGATTGCCTATTATCGACTGGTTGAGCAGTGTGCATGGAGCATTGTATATACATTTACTAGGCTACGGTAATCTATTGTTCTCGCGATTACATTACAATGGAAACGATAATCTGCCTATCAACACGAACCAGAAGTGTCACAGATATCCAGAAAGACGAATGTCACAACTGTTTTTCTAACTAAATACTGCATCCATTCCAAGTGCAATGCTTGTGTAAAGTGCCACGCTCCACATAATCCAAATATTCTTCTTTATCAAAATAAAATAGACTTCATGAATCAATCATAAAATGTCTCACTAGAGAAGCTGAAGCTGGATTTTGTCACGGATATGTAGTGATAACAAGACGAAGATTTGCTCGGAAATATGGAATCCTCGTCAATTGCCAGACCTGTTCACCAACACTACTGCCGATCGTAAACCAGAAACAAATGGTACCAGTCCTAGCAATGATTAATTGTAAACCGCGTCATAGGACGTGGTTAAGCGTGGTTAATCATCCACCGTTGGACCAGAGGATCCCCTCAGCGGACCATGTGACAGAACTATGGCGAACCACGATTGTTTGACAGATAGCCGCGTCAAAACAACCGCCGCGTGGCCCTTGTATATGCAGTCGCCATGTGCACAGGCCACTGACACCTGTCGTGGCTCTTGGAGTCTCTGTCAGTTGGACTAACTGTTCGAACAATAGAGACCCTCCCCCTATTCACCGACTCTCATACATCAGGAACTGACCAAGCTGGAGCAAGACTCGAGCCCTGTAAGATAAACCGTTCCAGTATTCTTATTAAAAACAGTGCTGAATGGAAGCAGCGCTCACTCAGTGTCTCAGTATCGCCTCACTTCGAGCAGATAATTAAGAGACAACAGCTAATAAAGCCTGGCGAATATTTAAAAGTTAGAGATGAAAAAATATAGTACAGGAAGTCTCGTTACGGGCTCGGTTTGGTGTACACGATACGGACTTTCCGCTATCCCCACAACTTCTGTCTCACTCTTGTCCAGCGAAGACGAGAGCGAGATGGAACGAGAGTGAGCGAAGGCACTGAAAGGGAGCAAGGACAGTACGAGACAGACGACGCGTTGATACTTTGTCTCGCTCCGTCTTTCGCGTTGATATTTCATCTCGCTCCCACCTTCGGCCAGAAAGAAGCGAGAAACTCACACTCGGAATTAGGGCTCCGTTCACGATACAGGCTCAACGCCGGTCCCGACCAGCGAGCGGCTAACGAGACTTTATACTGTACATAGAAAAGGTTGTAAACGCTACGAGTTGTAGAGTTGACATCTCCCAGATTTGTGAACAAGAGGTCTGAAAACCTTAGCTACTTCAAAAATGCCAAACCTCTTGTTCCATAACCACGCCAATAAAAATGCCAAACCTCTTGTTCCAAAATATCAAAGCTCTAAACTTTGGGACTCCCGTAGCTTTTACGACCTCGCTGTATCCCTTTTAGGTACCACACCCAGTTAGATTAGAATAAATAGAAGGGATTTATATTGTAAAAATATTTTTAAAAGTAGATGCGATGAATCTAGCTTCTACGTCGACTAATTCTTCCTTTTCTTCCTTCATTTGTGGATGAAATATGTGGAATTAAGATATCGTACGCGCGACCAGTGATAAGGCAAGTCTGAGCTATATTCCCATTAGAATCCTAATGAAGTTCACACTTTACGTTCACTTCGGAAACTCAATATGACTGCTACAGGCAATAAAGATACTGCAATCCTCGAGCACCTCGTAGAATCGCGCAACTGATACATTTTAAACGTCTACTTGTGCCAGTAAGAAGCAACGGGTTACCAGCGTACGCTAACCGATGGACGTGACAGTTTCTCTTATACGCTGGACACACTACAGGATTGACCTAGTCTTAACCGAGGCCTAGCCTCGCGCTATCTAGAGCCTCGCAGAGGTCACACATTCTAAGGCCACTGACACCTGTCGTGGGTTATCTGCCAGCTTGAGTAACCAAACAATGGAGTGGCGAGCTTATACCTGCAGAGAGATCTCATGGATCGGTGGCTAATTACCAGAAACCTTCGATGTATTCTGCCTATGGTAAATAACCGAGCGAGTACATTTAATTAGACGCATTATAACTGGCTCGTAACATGTGAAGTAGGTATCCACACCATCAGATGTGAGATGAACACATCGATTGCTTATAAACAAATTTTGATAGACAACTTAACTTAAATAGACAATGGTACATAAGATTCAGGGGCATAAAATGAATAAAAATAATATTTTTGACAAATTTATGAAGTAGATATAAATGTGATTTTTATACAGCATAAAGAAACTGTTAAACATTATTTTTGAATATAAAGACTTAAATATTACAAACAGTGGACATACAATATTTGTGGACATCAATATTTTCCATTTGTTTTCAACGAAATCTGATGCAATACAGTAGAAGTGAAGTGTAGGGGGAAAACAGGGAATGTCTATTTTTTGTCATTTTGCGATTTATAGCACATTTTGTTGGTGGCAACTGGAACTACAGAACTATCAAATCACAAACGATTATTAAAAACAGGAAATGTCCACGCTGCACTGGAGAAAAACACGGAATATCCCCACTATTTGCCTAAGCTCAAACTTTTGTCGTCAAGGTAAAATAAGAAATTGTGATAAGAGAATAGATATGTTTGCTGCTAGAAAAATGTGTTAAGAGATGTGAATTACGTGATATTTTTTATCAAGCAATCTACCAATGGTTGTTGGTTGAGTACCGTCTTCGCCATTAAAAAAAAGACAGTAATAGAAAAGAAAAGAGTTTAATCTTCCCAATAGAGCATGCACAGAACTCCTGCCTATTTCAAAAGCTAAATGACCTCATGGTATTAAAAAGATGTAGCCATTCTAAGGCTCAACGATTTTATGAAATGTTGTTTCATGCATAACAAAATATCTGACAATTAATAAAATGAATAGCTTTCCGTATTTTTATAATAATAGAAATGGAAATTTCATATTTTGTTTCACTATGCCGCTTTGTTCAAAGTTGAAAAAATATTAACCTAAGGTAAAACAATTATTATATTCTTACTTATTTTTTTCTGATGCCTAATTAAGGTATAAGCTTAATGTTCTGAAGAATGCTGATAAATTCATTGAACCATGTATCGTTACTGCTGGACTAAGGTACATATTAAAACTTTATTTTCTCGATAAAGCTGTGTTGTGACATTCCCTTCTTTCCCCTTACCCTTCAAATATTCTCTACGTACGCTTGACATATATTCGTCTCTTGATTTCTTTCAATAACACTTTGTCTCTAATTAATGACACGTTGCTTTTTGCATGATCGATCGGTGGAATTCGTATCACACAGATCCAATCAGAAGCAAACGAGGTCGTTACTCAGTGGGGTCGAAAACCCTAAAGCAAATGATCTAATGAAGGAGGAAGGGGATCGCGTGTTCTCCATGTCAGTATGTGACTTAAATACTGAATAAGGGACGGACGATTATCCGATGCACGGGGCCACTTCGCGAACTAATTCGAATTCTAGAGTTATCCGTGATCGACTCTGCGAATGCAGTCCACTGGCGTATCAACAAATGGGACAGACTGTGTTTGCTGGACAATGTCCACACGGGAGTATCTCAACGTTCGCGGGCTTGAATAATTTCTGACTGATTAATTCGGATGTTTAGACGTCGATAGCTATTTCTATTCACTGGACTGTCTTTAGTTTATGACGGGATTCGCGTGAAAGGACGGTGCGGGTAAAAAAGTTAGCAGAAACCGAGGGATATCGATGAAAATGTAAATAAATTCTAATTCTGTTTCAGCGAAAGGCAACTCATGTTACGAATATTTTGACAAGTAAAAATTAAGTTTATTGATTAAATTACCCAACAGCTGAATTCTTATAGTGATACTCTGAGAATTATTATATTTATGGAGGTGACATGCTTGAGGTACGCTGAATAATTCATATTTAAATGATTGAGTGGCTCAGTGACCTCAATTTTATAAGTAGATATAAGTTATTAATACATCAATTTCCCAAGCACCGATAATGTCTGTGATTCTGAAGGTAAAATCGATCTTGATTCTCAGTTACTAACTGCATTAGGTGGAGCCATCCTAAATTTGATGTAGGTGTGGCAATATGGTCACAAGGTACACCGCAAACGATCATTACCAACGACAAATCCTAATTAATGAACACATCTCTAATTCGGATGGTCAAATAGCCGAACAGCTTGATACTGAAAGCAGCATGTACATGTGTACAGTTACAATGTAAGGACCAATGCGACATCCACATCGATATTAACTCACGTGCATCGATATTTCTCAAATAATTTACCAGCTCTGCATTACGGAAAAATAAAATAATCCTACAGATTTGCTATCATTTGCAAGCACACAAGACTCCACAACTTTTCAATTTTCCATTATCGTGAAAGCAACGCTGTTCGAACAAGTAAAAACAGCTCAATTAAAACTTGATTAAAATCAGAAGCACGTTAAACGGTTAACGAAACGATTCGCACTGGTTCAGAATTACAGTACATCGACCCTTTATAAACAATACATTCAATTAACACTCCAACAGTGGAAAGCCAATACGCGCATCCCAAAGCATGCAATACCACGGTACGAAAGAATGAATTCATGAATAATGACCCTTTAATCGACCTGGCTGTTCAAAAACGACATAATACCGATAAACCATCAAAGTAGAGGAATCGCAGCGACATATCTAGCGAAAGGGAATCGATTTTCGACGACCTATTGGTAGTCGAGAATAGATCGGATCGATTCACCTTCGAGGCCATATCTGATCCCACTGAAACAAGGATCGTTTTCAATCAAGCTACATCGTCGCGGAACACTTTATCAAACGCAGTGGTGCAGGGGTGTCCGCAGACTCTTTCCGGGGGGGGTTAAGAAAAATCTGCCCCTCTTGCTTTTTTAACCCATTTTATAGTGCCAATTTAATTGAAAATTTAAAACCGAAATTTAAAAATATTCCCTTTTTCAGTATAAACTTAATAAAGATCAGTTTTGAAAAATAAGCAATTTTTCTCAAAAGCCAGGGGGGCGGCCGCCCCCTTTTGCCCCCCCCCCCCCCCTCCGGACGGCCATGCAGTGGTGATTTTCAGGCACGAATCGGTGAAAATGAGACTTCGATCTTTGGATCTATTTGAAGGCATTGGTTTACGTGAATAACCCACGGACTTTGCAATAATTAAAGGACAATATTCAACGCGAAATTCAAAATCTAATCCCACAAATTCTTCACAATACTGGAAAAGACCTGGAAAAGACAGGCAACATGGCAGCAATCAGAATTAACCAGTATGAATTGAATATCTGTAAAGCGAATCACTAGAAAAGTATGAAGAGAGAGGTACCGTCTGTAATGTGCAGAATGCACGGCTGAAAATACGAGGAACACGATATCTGCGAAGCTAACCTATGTACGAAATTTTCGAGTTACATACTAGCTGGATATTTCGAGAGTACCTCGATTTTCGAGCACACAAAAGCGGAAGCATCAAAAGATGGAAAAATGCGCAACCACTGCGGGGAACGGAACTGTTCCATTTGATAAACCGTGGATAGAGAAAATGAAATAGAATGGGAGGGGGAAAAAGATACTTTTATTATTTCATAGAGACCTGAACCACTGTAATCCGTCCTGGCGAATAAACAATACGACAGAATGATTAAATTTGATTTTATCTACCCCTTTGCATTGTACTCTCCAGATTATTTTATGCAAATAAAAAATTCATGGAACTTTTATATCTATTTCTCTCCAATTCCTCGCTGGTAGTAAAGAACTTTAAAGAACTTTACAGTAATTCGTCAAATAAATTAGTATTATGGCACAGAGAAGAAGAAAGAAGTCTAACATGAAATTTATTGTATTATCAGTAGAAAGGCGCGAAGGAAGAGGAAATAAGGAAAGACGCATCGGGGAAGAAAGACGGCCGAAGACTGGAGGGTCGATATTATCGAAAAGAGAGCAGCAGAAGATAGAATACATATGTATGTATGCAGATTATACCTGCACGTAGATATCCGTCTAGTAAGCATCTAATAGGAATAGAGACGAAGGGCCTGGTGCAAACTTGGATTTATGCTCACGTTGCAGCGCATAAAGTTCCCTGTCCTTGCATATTCTAGGCACCATGGCAAATTTCTCACCGTTCTAGCAATATTCTCGCTGACGGGTTAACGTCGAATATATGCGGAAGGACGAGGGATCAATTTTCGCGGAAGAGGGTTTCAATTGAACTGACTGCTCCAGACGACTAGCACAATCAGGAGAGACTCTCTGAATTTTCAGCCTCCTATATTAAACCTCCGCCTGACAATCAGCAAAATCGAACGAAATATACGGAGGAGAACCTGTCAATATACTTACAGGAGCTTCGGTAAAGTGCGTTCAAGGAAAGTTACTGAATATATACTGATTTCATAAGATCTTGAAAGATTCACAGGTAGTTACAGCCTTTCAAAGACTCCATCAGAAATGTCAACATGTCAACGCTACCTTTACAGGTAGTCTACCAAGTGAATTTGCACGAAGGCTGCTACAGTTTAGGGAATGCTGAGATGGGAATGGATGAGCCCCGTAGATTCAAATTGGAATTTGTAGAATTAGGTTACCGTGGCATACTTGCGACAGCAGATGCCCAAGAAAGTGGTTTTTTCTTCAGGGGAATTGCTAAATGCTCGCAAATAAGCGTGAGCAAATCGTTCCACATAGTTTCAATCTATTAGGCAGAGGATTCTAGTCGACGTTGCGACAGCCTCGGGTTCTGTCAAAGATAATCGCGCGAAGTACGTAACGTTTATCTTTATACGGGATCGCATTTAACCGCAATAAAAGGAAGATGCCCAAGCTAAGGCACATAAATTACGCCTATTATCGGCTAAGTAAATTACTTGAAATACCCCATGAGTCAAGCGTAACCTTCCATCTCCAGCCTGTGAAAGGACGGCTCGCGCTGCCTTGCATATTTCCCGATCGCCTTGAGCCTGAGGGCTGACCTTCGCGCGCATCTTCAAATGCACCAGGTCCGACGTTCACTGGCAGGAGAAATAGAAACATTCTCACGAGTCATGGACCTTCTTTCATCGGTTTCCCATCCGAGGATCTCATCTGTGTACCCAGCTGCGACGGCCAACGTGCGAAGTGGAGGATGAAGAACGAGAAAATTGAGAAATTTTCGGCCCCTCCGTTTACAGAAGACGTGATATTCTGACCCTTCTGTAGAAACGTATATTGGGTTAAGGATCCTCGACGGAGAAGATCAAATGGGCCTGGTTAAGCAGAAAACTATCAACCCCCAATGATCTCAAAATTGTTATGAGTAAATTAGTTTTGAAGATTTCTAACTGTTACAGAAAAGCAGCTTTATTTCTATTGGGAATATTTTATTTCTTGGTACTGTTTTACAATGTTTTTTAATAAGTAATTGAATAGTGAGTAATATAATTAATACTATTATAAATTTTCTGTAGCTTTTGCTTTTGTGGCTTGGTAGTTTCAATAATTGTATAATGCAAGAATTGTTCTATGGCTTTGTAATCTTTAGCAAAATAATCATCACAGAATTATAGGACCCGCACTGCGTTTAACTAATTTTTTGTCATTTTGAGGGTTGCTAGCTTTCTGCTAAACTAGGCCCAAATAATTGTACTATCAATTTCTAGTCGCTAGGAACTACTATTACACACATCACTGGATTTCTCACAACCGAGGAAACAATAGCTTCCTACAAATTTCCTTAATCATCTCAAAGTACTCAGAAAATGAATTCCCAAAGCAGAATTTAAAATAATTCTATCAGAACAGAATTTTCAAAGAACTCAATCATAAAGCAATTAAACTCTCACGCATCCAGATTCTAAAACTAATCTAACTGTGGAACATCCCGCAACTAAAATAACGTCGAAATTCCACTTCTAACGAAAATCTAGGAATTCTAAATCCAATATTAACCGAATACTCGATCTCCAAGCAGCTCGTCCCACCTCTCCAAGAATTCGAAGCGGAAATCCCGCGACAAGAGTCACGCGAGCGCTCAGCCCCCCTGCGCGTCGACGATCGCGCGAAAAATCCACGATCCCGACTATCGACGCGACAAGAAAGAAGCCTTTCTATCCAACAAGAATTCCTCCGTGGAATATAGTATACAGTTCCCAGCCCCCAGCTTCCCGTCAGCCAGCGGATTGATCCCCCTCCGCGATCTTCGCGTTTTACGACCAGCGATTTATCGGGTTGGCCCTCCCTGTCCTCTCTATCTTGCCGCCTTCCTGAAGCAGTCCATAAATTGCAGCTATGTACCGGAAGAAAAGGAATGAAAACGGGGTGAAAGGAAGAAAAGGAGGGGAGAGGGCAGGGCGAGGCTGCACACATCGCGGGTGAAACGCGGTTGAATAGGGCAACCGGTTACCCCCGTCGCTTCTTGGTCGACGTACGATCCCAGGGGCCGAAATCCGTCGAATGTGCGAGAGGGCATCCTTCTTCTGTCATTCGCACCGTGCAATTCGCGTGCACCGCCTATGCAGCGCGGATACGAGACGGACAGATTCCGATAGCCAGGAACGAGCCGGGTGTGTAAGTGCATCGCGGGCCGCGATGGAAACGTGGGCCCGTTCCCCGCGCTCCACCATTTCCGGCAGGCGTCGATAAGATAGACCTGAATGCATCTTACGTTCTGTTTAATTTATGCCAGCGTTTCAGCGGCGCGCAGCCACCGTTTCAGGGGCAAACAGAATCTGTGCGCCTCGGCCACGATTCTACATGCTGCTAATCCAGACACGTGGATATCGTGCTACCGATGATCCCCCCTTTCATCGTGATCAAGTATTTACGCGAGGGCGGCGGGTATTCAAGAGCGATGAGAGCAGGCTGCATAGTGTATACAGTTTCGGGGTTTGGAATAAGTAGTCGTGAGCTTGTCAGATCTGAGGGAAAGTGTGGATGTAAGATTCTTGCATGTGGGTGTATGTATTTATGGAATGAGTTGGTACTTGATTGCTTACAAGGGAATCAATTAGATATATAATAATTATTATAATAATAATTAGAAGGAAAACTTAACGACTTTTTATGCTCTATAAAATTGTGTAATCAAATTGTTTCAAATTTGTGATTTAAGCAGTAAACTGTTTCCCACCACGAATTTTAAACAATTCGATTAGATAGTTTTATACAAAATAAAAAAAAACATTAAATTTTGTTTATAATAATTTTGTTATATTTATTACAGTCTTGGAGATATACAGGGATTAGGAAATCACACATTAATCTTTAAGGGATTAACCTTCAGAACCCTGAAGAACCGAGAACGGCACAAATGAAAAATTGCCTGATTCTTCTACAAACCTGCACAGTTTAAAAAAAATCGGAGTGTTCGAATGACCGAACAATAAACGTCCCTTGTTAGTTATTTATTAGGATATTGAATGTGTAAGAACTGAATTGAAATTATGTGATCTCTTTTTAAAAAGAACAGATGAGAGTAAGTTCAAAGCACCACTCTAATGATCTCGAAAACAGAGTCCAGTTTCACTGGAAAATTCCCTCTGTTAAATACTGCCTCTATACAAATCCCGGAAATTTCCCCAAAAATTCGGATCAACGAAACGCGTTCTAACTCGCGGTACGTTCGTCTCCACAACGCGCAAATTGCGCAAGCTGTACAATTTGAATGCAGAACGGGCGAATATTTTTTGCCAAGATAACGGCGTAAAATGAAACTTTGGCTGGAGCGCAGTGGCTTCGTTAAATATTTACCCTCCATTTTTCACAGAGGATAGACATTGAAATTTAGAGCTGACGTCAATAGACTACTGCAAATTCCTGCAGCGCGAATATTATACGAAATATTGTCCATTCCTCGCGGTCCACAAGCCGACTGGAATTAATATCCATCGGTCGAGAGCTGCTGTGACGCTCCCTTTAAATTCATCGCCACGGAATTATAGAATCCTTCTAATAAATATTCATAAGTCTCAGGATGGCGTTCGTCTGCTTGTCTGCGAGGAAACGCGAAATTCGATGGAATCGTGGCTAATTGAAATTAGGTGCTGTTTCATCAAGCATGGAAAATAAAAAAATCCGTCCCATTTTAAACAATTCACATCACATTCGATAAGACTAAGATCGTCGATTGTTCACTCCTCATTAACCCATACAGCACACTTCGTTGCAGCTGTATTGCAGGAACGTTGCTGCAATATTGCGTTGTTGCAGGTTGCATTGCAATATTGTAGGAACGTTCCTGCAATATTGCGGTGCATTATTGGAGCGGTAATGATCCTACAATATTGCAGCAATATTGCAAGAACGTTGCCGTACAATGTTCCATTGGCAACGTTCCTACAATATTTCTGCAATATTGCGCGCACATCGACGTGCAATGTTCCAGTGGCAACGATCCTACAATATTTCCGCAATATTGCGCACAGATCGACGTGCAATGTTCTACTGGCAACGATCCTACAATATTTCGGCAATATTGCGCGCAAATCGATGTGCAATGTTTCAGTGGCAACGACTCAGCAAAATTGCCTACACATTGCCATGCAATACTGTAGTGGAAAGATTGCAATCTCGCACCGCAATATTTCCGAAGAGTTGCAGGATCATTGCCACAATTTTGCCGTTTCGTTGCAGAATCATTGCCGGAACGTCGCAGGACTACATGTTTGCAATGCTGCCACAACATTGCAAAAATACACACCTGCAATATTGCGAAGGCGGACATAGGACTGAATCTGCAACGTCTCTGCAATGTTATGATGCAACATTGCAATCTTGCAACGCAATATTGCAGAGACGTTACTGCAATATTATGATGCTGTGTGGGAAGAACCTGCTGCCAATAAACCACAGCTAAAAATTAATCACCATCAAAAGAGGATTGCATTAAATAACCCAAGAGGATACGGAAAAACGTATCCCAGGCATGTAAATAAAAAATCGAGATTTCCGCGAGGCAGAGCTACTAATACAATCCAATCAGCTCCCGCAAGCCTCGACCAGGCGAGAATCATGAAAACACGATTCTACATCCGGCGTAGATATTGCCGTAGATTTTTCCGCGCGACGGGTCAAAACGAGAGGACGCGGCTCAATATCCAGCCGGATATCAGATCCCCGAGTCCTGGCCGGTTTTATCATCCGAGTAAGTGTAGCGAGCGAGTAAACTCGAGCGGATAACGCGAGTCTTCGAGGAAATACAACGAGCGGTCCGGCGAGTTAGCGAATAAACTGCCGTGAATGGACGAAAGGGGAGAGCGCGAACGAGACGGGGAAAGGTGGAAAAGCTGGAAAACTACCGTATAAGGGACTTTATTTCCGTTTCGGAGTCGTTCAGCTTTATATCGGCCCTCCGACCTCCCGGTATCCTGCCTCTCGTATAAGCGGCCAGCTATCACCGCCAAATGTAACGGCGAAAGTTAATCTCGACGCTTATTCGCAGGCTTCTTATTACATGTATTATGCACGGTTTAATCAGCTACCCGCCGTCTTCGTGGTTAATCGCTGCAAAACGGGGCCCCCTCGGCTAGGTCTGGGTTAATTTTCACCGCCCGGAGCAAATCGGATTTCTCAAGCCCGCCAATGATTAATCCGGACACGTTCGCGAGCGTTTTTCCAGCGTGAAGGATTGCCCGGGAGTTAATTAAAACGCGACTCACGGTCCGCGTTGTCACTACCAATTTACGGAGGCCGGTAGCAGCGAAAAGGGTCAATCCTATTCGCCGCGGCCGTTTCAGCGGTGCCTTTGCTTTGTATCGAGTTTCCTGCTGTTAATCGTGTTATGCTTCTTTTTCCCTAGGCTGTGCGTACTAGTAGGAAAGGATTGATTGTGAAATAGAGTGTGGCGAGTGTTGAGACACTTTGTGCAGCTATTTAGAAATATTTGAAGAAGCATGGTTGGTGTACTTCGTAAGTAGATTGTAGCTGAAAGGCAGCTGGTTCTGTATTACGTCCTTCGAAAGTGGAAGAAGAAAAATCTGACAATTCTAGGAAAATCTATGGGTTAATTTAAAAAGGAAGATGCAATTGTAGCTTGTAGATGCATCACTGCACCTGTGCAGAGAGTGAAGGCGTAGGAAGTCAGATATTCTGAAAGAATTCTTCTACCCTTCTATGTCCATTTCAAAAAGAAAAGCTGATTTTCCTGAATTGTGCGACTCGTTCACACAATTTCTTTCTATCACAGTGATTTCTAACCCGTTGGGTGCGAAGTGGTTTTTGTAGAGTCGCCACAGCCCACAGTTATTTTTACATAGATATCTTTTTTTGAGAAAAAAATTTTAGACTGCACGTAATCTATTGCACTCAATCTTTATTAGAAAAAATCTTTAATAACAAAATGAAATACTGAACAAATATCTTTTTAATACTACGAGTCATCGTTATTTGAATCTTTTTCATTATCATGAGAACTGTTTACTTGGGGCTGCCAGGCCCCACGTGTGCACTGTAGAGGTAATATGGCTGGAAATATATAAAGCTTTAATATTTCTTTAAATTTTCACCGTGACGGACCTTGATTCACTGCCAAAAAATAAAATATAGTAAAGTTGTGTCATATATCTGCAATATTCTGCACACAATTTGGGATTCGCGTGCAGTGACAGCCGATTATTTGTTGACGACGGTGTAGAGAAGGACAGCGAGTAAAAAGAGGAATGAAATAGAGTCGGATTCTTACATTATCTTAAATGTCGAGACTTGCCAATACGAAGACAATTTATTTGGGTAATTATTATTTATTTATATTTTTGTTTACCTTACCTTGTAAGTATGGGGAGGAAGTCAAAGCAATTTGAATATTATAAAAGGGGATAGCGACTCAAAAAGATTGGGAAACATTGTTCTATCAGACTAAAACGTGAAAAAATCGGTTCCAGATTTCTCTCCCATTTCGTAAATCCCTAAGAATTTCGATTTCCCGCATACTCGCATTCACACGTGTCACAAAATCGCCCCATGGCACCATCAATGCGGAATCTAATAATGTTCCTATGCAAACCTCGCCTAGACGCAGTGTGCTTTGAATAGGGAAACCTACTCAGCGCAATCCTTAATGCCCCAAAGAGATCGAAATAGATAAAGCATGGGAATGGAGGAAGAGGGATTAAGCTATTTCACGATTCTGAACGCGTCTGACCGACGCAATGGTTGTTCGACGTGGGATTTACCTAGGGAACATTAACACAGACCGATTAAATCGTCCAATGCACTGTATAACCGAAACGTGGAATCGGATATGAACTCGAAATTTGCATAGCCCGAGACAGTTGAATGCCTCGTGCGATTAAGTGGACGCAGCCGTCAGTGCGACACGGACAGTCAGAGATTTAAACGTGAAGCTATATAGTATTATATTTTAATCTTGCTTTGATATTAAACCATACGCTCAGCCAGAATTATTGTATTCGTCTAGGCGGGAAGATTTAATTTCCGTATCATCAATAAATTGAAATTCTGTAACAAGATAAACTGAGAATTTAAATAGAATCGATAGCCTGTCCACCTTTACAAAGGAAATATGTGATTTGTGTGCATACAGAAAATGGAGAATTTATTAACCATTTAGCAGTCAAGGGAACCAGTGTCTAATCTATATGTATCTATTAGGGCTGGGATTATTCGAATAATTTAATATTCGAATATTTTACAAGTATTCGAATGCTACGAATAAACTTCGAATATTTGAGTATTCGAATATTATTATTCGAATACTATTCGAATATCGATGTATTCGAATACTATTCGAATATCGCTGTATTCGAATAGAGCACTATTCGAATAGTATGGTGTGAAGTGGGTCAAAATCAGCTTACAAGATTTCACCCTGACAAATGAACCTCAACAACTTGATTTATAATTCACACCATACTATTCGAATACATTAGTATTCGAATACTTGGATATTCGAATTATATTCGCCAAATAATTGAACAACTGAAGTATTCGAATATTCGAATACCAAATAATTCGACAAATAGTCCCAGCCCTAGTATCTATTAATTAAATTTATATACAGAGGGTAACAGTCACCAAAAGAGGGTTCAAATTACACATGAGGGATTGTAAACGTGTGTAGAAGCTTCTAGAAACTTTTTACTGACCTTCCTGAGCGATAACATTTCTAGACCTTAACTCTTTCTTTTACACGCTACCGCAGAAAGGAAGAAAAGAATCATATGATCAGATCACTGAACTGGAATTCAAACCAGGATCTTTCGTTTAGCATTTATGAGCTGCTTGCCCCTAAATCTAGCACTCGAAACGACTGCCACTTGAATTAATAATAGAACAAAAAAATATCTACAGAAATATATAAATCAGAGATCCTAAAAACGAACGGTTATGTTGAAAGGAATCCCCAAGATTGTGAAAAGGAAAAGTAAGCAGAAATACACATGAATCGAAACGTCCTTAGAACTTTTTCCAGAGTCCTCATGCCAGTCATAAAGTTGTCTAAAAAGCCGCGCACACGCCATCCGTATACTCACTTGTTGCATGTCAATAACATTTAATGACATCTAAGTCATCACTTCCAGTGCATTAAGTGCAGCGCAGCCGTAAATAGAACGGCTCGTAAAATGCTATTCGCGCCATTAATCCACATACACTTACAAATTGCCCAGCGGTGAACAGGCGCATGCGATGAATCACGCGAGCTTGATAAAGAAAACGGTGGTCACATGTGGTCGCGACTTTGAAAAAGCTTCGCGGCCCTTCGACAGCATAAATCACGCCCTATAAACAAACTACATTCACCTGAGCGAAAGTGATGTAGCTAGATACTGAAAACGCACTCAACCGGTGCGAAACAATATCCTAAATGGTGCCATCCATCAAACGAACCTATGGTCGCTCATCACAGTACTACGTAGATCTAAAACGCTTGACCACTTGGTGCTCTCAAGCCGCCGGCATGCAGAACGCGTCATAAGACTCTTGCCTCTTGACACGCCACTCTGCTACCATCTTCGCATCTGCTTCTATCGCCTCTGTATATTTCTTTCGCCCATCGCGCGCGTATATGTTTATGCAGCCGCGATGATACGCCCCGAAAGCAGCTCCTTTTCAATGAAAGGCAGAGAAAGGCTGGAAAAGTAGGAGATCCGAGCAGGAAGAGGTGGAAAGAGCGTGCGGCTTCGAGGCAAAGCGCGGAGAATGCGAGATTGAGACACCGGAAACGGAAGCCATTAATGGCGTTCACGGCGAGTACCGTGAAGTGGATGAAGCTAGATAGATGGAGAAAGAAGAGAGAGCAGGGAGTAGAGAAGATGAGAGAGAACGACGGGCTTACGAGTCAGAGAGAGAGAGAGAGATGGAGAGAAGGGTAAAGGAGGGTGACCGTAGGAGAAAATCGTGCAGTGGAAGGAACGAAAGGGGAGAGTTACACAATGGCATTGTGAATTCGTAACCACGCTTTCTAGCCTCCCCTTTCCACGGTGCTTCTGCACCGCCATGGCATCTTCCACGAGTCTCCTGGCCAGGTCTGCAGAGCACCGTCAGAAAACCCCTTGACGCGTGTCGGGTTCCACGTATTTACCGTTTTTAATCCTTCTAGTAAAGGGCCCTCTACTGTGTACTTCTCATTCTTCTCCCGCAGCCCCGCTCCAGCCCCACTCGAGCAACGAAATTTTCGAACAGCCACTTCCCGCGAGGGGAACGTCTAACTATGGAGCGGGGAAGCTTTCGTTTTGCCACTTCGGGACCTTGGACCATTTTAAGGATTTCGCTCAGAGCTGAAGCTCAACTCCGGGATGACTTACGCTCGATTTCATAATGGGGTCTCGCTCAAGGATCCTGAACTTGGATTTGGCGAAGTAGATTCTAGTTAGAATCTAGGGGATTTGGAGTTTCTTGCTGCTGTTCGGTAGCGTATCGTCACGAACCCAACAAAGTACCTTGAATCCTCAGTGTATATACTGAATCCTATCAGCTGATATTTTACGGCACAATGCCGTACTGTCGCTTCGTCGCGCCTATTTCTGCACGTTTCGTCGGATAAGCTAGGCACTGAAAGAACTGCGTGGGAGGACCGTGCGATCGGGAAAAATTAGTGTAGCTCGTTGCGGGGAGAAAGAAATGGGGGCTGGGGAGTTTATGCTATCGACGATGAGAGCGCGGATAATAAATCGAAGGGGATTTCGATGGCTTAACGATCACGCGACTTCCCATCGGTTGAAGCCCCAGCGAAGAATTTATGTCGCTGGCGGGAGTCGCGTCGCTGAATTTCGGAACGGACTTTACGACTCCGCCGAAATGGGGAACGATCGCTGGAAGAATCGCTGGCGCGGAAACGCCGTCGCGCTATCAGGGCTATCAAAGATTTAGTCTTCTTTATATTCTTCACGCTGCCCCGTCAGAGGCTTGATTCGATAGACCAGATGTCCATTAATTCACGGCAATTTATGCGATACTCCGATCAGGAATTTAGAGGCCCTTCGGTGGGGGATCTTCATTTGTTAAAGGCCCACAGAGTGACGTAGGGGAAGGTCAGTATAGATTATGCGAACAATAAAGTTTCTTCTAGTACGTATTTAATACACGTTCGATTAACTTCTAATGAATAAAAGAACTGGTGGAGACTTCACTGCTCACATTAATTAAAGGGTCTCCTTTAGATATAGGTACTTAAATGTACTTAAAAATGGCACAAATTCCATTTTGTCTTCAACTCGCTGGATCTCCGCGAAGGATGACGGTAATATCTTGATTTTAAGCTCATTTTAGAACGAAGAGTCTGCTGATTCTTTTGCTGGTAATTTTGTACCTGTGGCCGTTATGCTTAAAGTCGAAATAAAGCGAAGGTGAAAGGGTAACGTGGTGAGTGAGATTTTAGGAATATGTATTCAATTTTTCACGTTAATTATTTAATTATACAAGCTATTAGCTTCTGATTTACTTCTGAAGCTACAAAGATTTTGTTAGACATCACTAGCGACATTTCACATCTGTACAAAAAGCATTCAAAGACTTTAAATTTTTAGCAAGGATTCTGCGCACACTCAGGCGTTGCTTATGTTTCATAAAATTTCACTGGCCTTCCGAGTTACTTCCGCCAATGCATTTTAATTCAACGTGTTCGTGCATGCAAATTTTATATTGTTATTTTAAAATTACAGCTGGTAATTGGAACATCGTTTGCATTTCCTGTCGAGCAAGCGTTATTGCAACAATGCACTGCTGACGATGATACAAGTGGAGTAGCTACAGATGTTTCCTCTTCAATTAGAGGGAAATAAACAGCAACACAAGAGTTCAATTAATTATTTGCGGACGACAGAAAAAAAAAGAAATACATCACGCGCACATCCTACAGCGTTTCGGCGGAAACGCTGAACTCCCTGCGCGGAAAAAGTTCGCAGCTTTCCATTACCCTCTGCCTAGTCCCATTTACCTGGCAATTACCCTGAAAACGTGTAATTATCCCCGCGAGTTTTACGATGGCATCGGATTTGGGGGATGCACCTTGGATTTAATGGGCGTCGACAACGTAAAACTTTACTGCCCCGCGTCACAGAGCCTTCGTTTTACGCAATATAATTCCTAACGCGAAGCAAATTAACGATCCTCACTTTCTACGCAGCGCAATAAAGTAATTCTAACGATATAATTGATCCTTTTTAAAAGCACTTCGAAACTCATCCCAGAGGTCTCAACATTTCCCCAAGTCTTATTACAAGAATAATAAATCAGTATTAATGATACTTCCTCCTTGAACCAGGGACTTCTTCAACTAGGTAACCCAAGAAAACTAATTCAAGTATCCAGACACACGTTACTTAACTTTCATTCCGATTCCACAAGATGCAATCACGCGCGCGATATTATCACCCCAAGAACCTTTCAATTATCCTTGACTATCCACAAAAAAGGAAGACTGAAAAGGCATTACATGGACGTCAGAACTCGCGGAGACCTTTACGTAATGCTAGCCATCCGTTACAATCGGGTCTTAAAAAGCTTTCGCGCTTAATGGGCGTCTTTTAGCCTAACATGACGACAGAGAAAAGGCAGCGAAGCCACGCAGAAACTGCAGAGCTCGAGAGGGGAGATAATGTTTTCTGCTAACCTTTCGGCGTGTGCAATTAGCGTGTTCAGCAAAAAGCCATCCAGGAATAATATTGAAGCTAATAACCCCCATTTAACCGCGTAACGTTTCGTCCCCCTTCTAACGTCGTAAGATGCATCTTCTCGTGGTTCTCATCTGGAAACCGCGGTGCTCTCAGACCGCCAAGGAGTCCGACAGGTCTGGAGGAACGGTGGAGATGGCCCCACCAACACACGTGAACAAGATTGTACGGGAGGAATTCCATGGAAGACCTTAAATCTCCCCTCGAACACAAAGCGAGGTTCATTCTTCGAGAATGAGAAGACTAAGCCCTCGACAGGGCCGCACTCTTCGGCTATCCGTCTAATAACCTTGAGATTAAGTTTCAGCTGTTCAACGACATTTAATAAGTCGATTCTATGAGGTACCAGAGACAGGAGAGTCTGCGGCGACGAAATCGAAGTGGGTGGAATGAAAAAGGTAGTGAAGATCAAGATAATGGGGTGTTAATTTGGTGAGAAATTAAAATTATTGAATGTCATTATTTAATCGATTAATTGATCGCCGAAAATCCGACTGAGTCATTCCGTTTCATTGGTACAGTGTTTACACGGTAAAAGCTCGCAATTCGCGACTGACAGCGAGCATATAGCGGATAACGAACATATTTTTCAAATTAATTTATTCTCACTTGCTTTCGTTTAAGTACCAGAAATGGCAGGGATAGCGACAAGCTTATAAAGTAGAGGGCAAGCTCAACTTATAACGAGGAAGTAAAGAAAGAAGATTGTATTTTTATTTTTGTGCCTCATTAAGTTATCAGTAATACTGAAAATTCAAGGCCAATCAATCTGCCTTTTTGCCGACTAGTCAGTACATCTCTAATCGTTTCTAATAAAGGAAATCAGGCTTTCATTGTGCTTCTGTTTTTTTTTTAATAAAATTTGTTAATTTTAATAGAATGTAGATTATGAGGCTTCTTAAATTTTGGTGGAGGTCCCCATCAATGGACACCGCCAATTCGTTATAGAAGGATCGATAAATACCCATTCAAATTTAATGCGTACAACTTCATCAAATGCGATAGACTTAAATTGCTGATCCTACTAGGCACTTTCTTCGCTGCGAGAGTTTTCATCGTTCTCGATTCGCGCAGAGGGAATTTAAGAAACTTTCTCAGCGACCATTCTTCATTTATACTCGACAACGCTCAAAAGTTGCGTCCAATAAGAAACGCTATAAATCAATTCCTAAAGTTCCTCGTTGAAAATCAACTTTATACCCGGAGCCCGGAACATTTCCTCGAACGAGAGAAATCTTCAGTTAATTCCCTGAAAGTCGCCGGAAGAGGATTCAAGATCTCGAATACGGTGTGGCGTACATCCACTCCTTCGAGAATCGACTAGATACTATCTATCAGACCCCGGGAGCATCTAATCGTCCTTCTACCTAGACAGCTCCTACCTCCCGGCACACTTTGAATTCTCCGCTGATCCCAGGCGAGCGCACGCTTGTTCAGAATTTTCAGAACCTTTGTCCAGCAGACACTCGATTATACTTCATTGTCCCGCAAAGGAACTATAGTATTCCAAAGGCTCCAACAATTTATACACTACTTCCAATATTCATTCAATCACACAATGTGTTTGACAATAACATTTCGTTGTTAACGAAATTATATACATATTTTTTAACAAAAAATATGTATATAATATTATACATATTTATACTACTTAGAAGTACACTTTCTTCACGGTTAAAAATGGTAAATTTATTATTAGTGAAGACAGTTCTTCCAAATGCTGTTAGAGGCCTTTTTGCATGTACATTTTATTATTTCTGCAATATTCATTTTGACACCATTTACGTTTATTCGAATTTTGTGCCGCAATTCTCAACATTCTATGTAACGAAAGAAAAAATATCGAAATAAGTGGATGCGGTATATCTCGGTATAGTTTATGCATATGTAACATTGAAAAGGGTGGGGGAGACGATGGAGGGGGCAGATAAATTGATAAATTTAACTGTTTAGATATTGCAATAAAAATCATGAAAAATGTCTGAAATGCAAAGTTCTAAATTTGAGTAATTTTTAAATGCAAATTTAAAACCAGTCATTCTTACTAGATTGATAATTATAGTGTTAAATAAAGGAGTTCCAAACTGAATTCGTTCATAAAATTCAACTAGTACCAACCCTAACCTTTAGAAATAAAATCTTCAGTATGTAGAATTCCTTTTCAAATTTCATACATCTTTTGAATCATCTTATATATCAATAAACTCTGCATGACCACGACACTCATACACAACACGACCTACAAACTCATTTCTTTCTAGAATATTTAATTAAAAGAGACACCTATGCATAGTTTGGTTGCCAAGATTTCCTAATGAAAGCTCATGTCCGTTCGTAGGACAAAGAATCCCATATACACGAGACACCAGCGAGATTCTTGAGGATCGCGTAAAGGGGGAAGAAAATCCGCGTTCTAAAGGCGTGCGTGACTTCATTACGGGTCGAGCAAGTGGTCGTCTCTTCGTTGCAGAGCCTTTAAACGACACGACCTCTTGGGCTCACCTTCCCCTTCCCGTGGAATCACTTCGCGAAAGAGAGCGAGAGAGAGAGAGAAAGAGAGAGAAAGAGAGAGAGAGAGAGAGACCAACCAGGGTAAAGATCCACGGAGCAAATTACACGAGAAAATGCACGGTTTGGCCGAGCACGTAATCGGTTTGCCTGCTAAAGAATCAAAAGGTAAGTAGGCGGCCTTCGTAGGCCACCGACCACCTAGCATTCGTTGTCGCGTGAACTTACACGCTCTTTATCTTTGCACCGATGCATATGAATGAACCACATCCCGTGCACGCCCTAGAAAAAGTAATTGATACGAAGGTGCCGCTGCATTTTAATAAAACCCAGCTAGACAGCCATTTCTCACTGACACGAGGCAGCGATTGAGGGTTAATTAACACTGGATCCCTTCCGCTCCACAAATCAAAAGAGTCGCGATCAGTTGGACGTCTTATCGTTCACGATCTTACGATTTCTGCGGAATTTGTGGATTTTTGAAGAGTGAAAGTTTCGTTGAGGATATACTCGTGCAATTCTAGCTAGCTTTCGAATCACCTGTGTGTGCTTAGACAGAAGACTGCTGCATGGAATAAAGGAACAGCCAGTGGGAAGAAGGAATGCTTGAACAAGATTTCAAGTATCGATTATGGAGACACGACACTGGGTAAATACTGCTCGATGCACCTTTTCGCGTTAACCTTTTCTTCGCCCATAGCAAATGTCAGTAGTTCATGTCACCGTCGTGGCGCAGTGGTATGTGACATCCTCGAAGCAGAGATGGGCAAAAAATTATTGGAAATAAAGATTTGTGTATGAAATTTTTATTTCAAATAATTCTTTGCCCATCTCTGCCTCGAAGGAACGACTATATATGTATAATTTATACACTTAGTGATCCAATGAATTATGATAAACTGAAGATCATTTGTAACAATAAATGAAAGTCAGGGACAGTGGTGGGATTTACAGAGAAAATTCACTGCAGATGCAATAATGCACTGCACTGCTTATGAAAGTATCAAGTTAATGATGTCGAGAACTGAATATTTTATAAGGTATTTCTGGCTGAACAATAGCAGGCTCGCAGATTTGTATTGCAAGCTCAGCTGTTCTTAATGTTCTGACATAATACTGTATTTCAGTATTTCTCTCTCCTCTGGCGGTTGAATTAAACATTACTATAAATGTAATAAATATTATGGTGACAGATAGTGTTTGAATATTGGAATCCTCGGTTCAAGTGAACTTCGTGTAGTTACATAAAATTCAAAGAATCTCGCGAATGGTTTATTATCCAATGTGCTTGCATTAATACTTTATATATAGAATAATGAAAAAAATCGATTTATATAAAGCAAAAGTATATATGCGATTTTATTTAAAGCTTTACTGGATCTGTACATAAAATACAATTTCAAAAACGCAAATATTTTCACTCCAAAAACAATTAAGGACCTTCCAGCAAGAGGGGTGCAGCTCCATTTTTACAGTTTTGCAGTTATCACGTGTAATTTGTAAAAAATACAAATAAAAATAGAAATATTAATATATTTATTATAGAATAATTTTCGCCAAAAGTAGAAGTAAAAACTTATCAACTCACTAACTAAGTAGATACTACTTATTGTGTGAAAATATATATTTTCAATTTTTTCTAATTTAGTCGAAGTTGGTACAGATGAAGCTGCACCCCTCCTGCTGCAAGGTCCTCAATTGCAAGCCGATCTAGACATTAGCGTCACCCTATAAATGGTCATACATAAAACAGAATCAGTTGAAATAGCCTTAATATTACTTGCACGTTTCCAAGAGGGAAACGTATAATATTTCCAGTACAAAGAGGAGATGCATATATTGCAATTTGGCACGAGCGAATAATAAGCGAAGGAGAATGATAATAACTGGAGGACTGAAGAAACAAACTGAACTGCAGTGTAACGAACGTGGTAACTTCAATAACGAACCGTGTAATTTCATGAATAATACAAAAGCTGGGGGCGAGCAGACTCGCTAAGTGAGTATTTCCCATTATTAACAAGCGAATAGGCGAAATCTATTTCTACTCCCCCGGCTGACAAATTGGCAATCGAAACATTATTACCGAGCAGCAACGCTTCAAGAATATTCTCGCGCGAATCGCCAAATCATTAGCAAACTGTCAAGGAACGCAGCGTGCGTTGCAGCGTGCATGCAAATAGGCACAGGTCCGCGTATTTTATCTTCCTACAATTAACTAATGAACACTGTACTCCGTTCGAATAGAGAAAGGGGGGGGGGGGATAAAGTACAAACGCGTCAAACTGCCGCGCTCCAATTAAATAATCAATTAATTAAATAATTCACAGTTGCTGTTCCAAAATTAATCTTGGATTATCATCTTCATTCGAGCATGTGCTGGCGAATATTTTCCATAAACGAGAAACAAATTCGCAATAATTTGCGAGCAACGACTCGCGTGTCGTTTTATACTCCATTTCAATAATCTATCGTGCAAATTGTCCTGCATACGATGATGTTGGCCTCCAGTAATTTATTGCAGTGAACGATTGGAGATTCAGCCGAACTGATTAAAGACGAGTGAATTTTAATCACTGTTCGCGGTAGATGGCAACTGCTAAACGCGACAATGACCCGTTAAAGTCGCGCACTAGATCCGACGAGGATGCCCGATATGGCTCAATTAACTTCGCTCATGATTACGGCCGCGAGTCGAAACTCGATCGAACTTGTCAGAACAAAATGACCATCGATCATCGTCACTTTAGACAGAAAATACGTGGGGCGGGAGAGAGAGGCTGAGCACGAGGGAATATTAACCTGCAATATGACGTTTCGTCACGTAACACCAGGCCATACAATGTGCTGCTTACAAAGGGATAGGCGCGACGATGAGTGAACAGTGTACGTGTTCATCTCCACGCTTCGGTAAAGTGGAACTCGATCATCGTTGCGTGTGATTCAACGTTAACATCACTAATATCGGCGGAACGATGCACGCCTGATGAATTGCGCGTCAATTAATATTTTCGAGAGTAAATTTCGTTTTAGAATCCTTGTTTCCTTCTTGCTTCCGCGGAAAGACAAACTTCCACTCATTGAACCCTTTCGCATTATCCTGGTGTGTCATCATTGAAGGGTGCAGGGAGAAAAGTAGGAATGTCCATTTTTTGTGGTTTTGCGATTTATAGCATATTTTGTTATGCGCGGGTTATAAAGTTCAAATACCTCCGTAAGATAACGTTAAATATTTGCTATAGGTACTAGTTAAAAATAGGAAATGTTCACTCTGCACTGGAACAAAATGCGGAATAAGCTTCAAGCTTCTGTCGTCGAGGTAAAACCAGAAATTATTTAAGAAGGAACTTATATAAAAAAATTAAATTCATTGAACCTCGCTTCTTTACTGGTGGACTAAAGTATTAAAACTTAATTTTCTCTGTGCTTGTGACATGCCCTGTTTTTCTCCTTGCCCTTCAAATTATTTTGAATAAACCTCTACAGTTTCTACTAGATACATACTTGATCATGAACTACTTGTAAGCTAAATAAAAAATCTCCTTTCATTTATCCTGAGCCATGAAACGAGTAACAAAACCTTTCATTACAAATGTCTATATTGCTACCATAGGCTGTTTTTATTTTATCACTGTAAAACGATCGAATGGACCCACACAAAGGACGTGGGCAGTAATAATGACGCGAGTATAGTATTCCAGAGCAGTGTACTTGCGAAAGATGAAAACATCAACTAACCTAGATAAAAGCCCCATTCTGATTTATTGTCAGCCATGAATGCTACGCAACCTCCAACAAAACTTTCTACGTTCATTAAAATTGTTTATCCGGGTCTAGTTTATTTTACATGCTGCGCCCATAAAATTGACTATAACCCTCCTCCCTTCGCAAAGTCAGCTTGAACGAACAGAAGTGGGTTTACTATCTTTGATGCCACAACCACCAATTACCAAACCTTGCGTATCGATTATCGATGCATAGTGCATACCTTGCTTAGTGCACAAATATTTTAAATCCACTTTTTGTGAAATTTGAGTTTTTATAGGCAACATAGTTCCGAACTGTTTCTTTATGCTGTATAAAAATCATATTTATATCTACTTCATAAATTTGTCAAAAATAATATTTTTCTTCATTGTATACCCCTGAATCTTATCTCCATTGCATGTTTAAACCTGGTTTTCTCGGAAACACTACAAATGAACATACAATATTTGTGCACTAAACTATCGATATCTCCTATTTCTACAACCTGAAATGTACTGACACCTCGAATGACTCTACCAATACTCCACCATATTCCTTGTGTACTTTTCCTTTTCATACACATCCCCTCACATTACAACTTCCTTCCTAGAGGACGCCTTGCTTTCTCAACCTATTCTGCATTCAAAGCCTTACCATTATACATTCTGCATCCAGTAACACTTTCCTCTGGTTATATTTAATATTAACGCTGCTATCTTATACTACAACTGTACACTTCCTTCTATGCCAATTTACAAACCTTCTAGCACATGTTCATCAGGCGTAGCTAACACAACAGAGACGTTGTAATAATAATAAAGACATTTCTACCATAATTGATGTCCACATTCTCGACTAATCTGTAACAGTGTTCAGGCGATACCAGCACGCAGGCCATTATCTTTGGAAAAACGCAAACGGAACTGCTGATAATGATGCGGCATTATCTGCCGAGGCACAATAGAACATGCGAGCGAGCGATGCATGCACAAACGCGGTGGCGATTCAAAATTTTCACTTCCGGCTGGGGGAAGGAAAAGTGACAGGAGAGAAGAGCGGAGCGAATTCGCATTCCATCTACGTCCCTCGTTTCCTCTCTCTGTCCGAACTCAGAAAGTTTTCCCGCTGTAACAGCTGCGACCCGGAGCAGAGAAGCGGTTTTAATTGGGTCCGCAGCTTTCGCACGTAGAAACCGTACCTTAAGGTACACGCCTGTAATTTCGCGAACGGACCTCTATGAAGCTTCGACTGTCCCGACGAAAAAGTCCACGGACAGCTATTTCGTTTCGCTGGCGCGGTAATTAAAAATCGTCTGTCTTCTTTGACACGTGCCCCGTTACGGTGCAAGTACCTACCTCGAATCTGGGAATCGTTCTATCGTCATCCTGCGGCACAAAATACATGGGTAATTCGAGGGTACTTGAAAGAGACGCCGTTTTGTAAATGGATACATGTGGGTTGAAAGGGAGGAGCAAACAGCATTCGAGCCACGTTTAGCGGAAAGCTTTGGACAATCGAGGCTCTACGTGTAACTGGCGACTGTGGACCAAGTCACGACGATAAATGTCAGCACGATTATATTAGGATTGTCCCTTATTATAGGACTCTTTCTTCATCTGGGAAACCGATGTTTAATTTCAAGGATTCACCCATTCTGATGAGAGGCTGTTTCTGGAAATGCCAGCTCGCAACTTTCCCTGATATAAATCGTCGCTCTGTGCGCACATGCTCGCAGGATACGACTGCTTATTCAACGAAGAACTTTCTAATGTTAATTACACCTATCCTGTTATTATTTGCACTGTTACAAACATTCTGTTATACCAGTAGTGGTAACGAACATAAACTCAATCGTACAGCTTGTCCAGATGTTTGCTCCTAATTACTTGGCTGGAATATCTGTTGCAGAATCTACAGGACAGTGGTTCTTAATTAGAAGCACCAGACAGAAATAATATCGTTTGGTTTCATAAAATATTTAGGATAGATGCTGTGATGGGCAGTGGCGGACTGGGTCTAAAAATATTGGTTGTCAGGAGCCATCCGAAACTATAAGACTATGATTTAATTTTTATAAGAAATAACGTATGTGTTAGCGTCACATAACTTGAATCAGAATTATTTTCTCAGAATTATTTCTTGTAATCTTACATATAAAATATCCTCCTAAAATGAATTTGTTATTTTTTTTTATTGGAATAGTAATACAACGTAAATTTTAGTTGCATACAGTAATAATAGTGGAACTTCTATTATATTTTTAAGCTACTAAAGGGTTATTAACATTTTTAACATGTTGTTTCATGTTTAAGGCATGCCGTCGGGCAAACTGACACCCTGACCAGTCCGCTACTGGTGATGGATTTTACAGGTGTCACGTTCAGAAACTGAATGCCAAAGATACCTCTGGAATTTTCAAAAAGGAAATTTAATAATTACATGAATCGATCTCGAAAAGAATATTCAATTATTTATGAGTGATTAACTTCATGATGGAACATAACCATTATACCTATCCACAAAATAACAAGAAAAGAAGAATAACGGAAAAATATAGCATCTGCAGAAGAAACCCTCGAAAAATATTCTATCTCTAACGGCCGATTTCTTCACCTTCAGTAATCTTTCAGTTAAAGTTATGTTCCACATAACTGCCAAATGATAGGATCCTATTGGTTTAGAACATTTAAATGCTCTACGCCAATTGGTCGTTCACTGACCGGAAGATTACTGAAGATGAAGAAATCAGCCATAAAAGTAATACAAAACTATGTCCCGAAACAAAATTTATTCTCTTTTGCATATAGTCCCATGGAAAGGTCTATGAAATTAGCACTTCTAAGTGCAAATTTTTATAAAACAGAAATAGTTTTCGTTTGCCCACGATTTGTCCACGTTTATCCACCCTTCAAAAAAACTTATGACCAAATTAAAAAAATTTGTCACCAGCACACCCAGAAATATTTTTTATTGATTTTTAAGTGGGATATGCTTCCCCACCCACAATTTTCGTTTATCCACCCTGGAAAAGGGATTTATAAACAATATAAAACAAATGAGCAATAATCTTTATGAATACATTTTTTAATTTGGTTGCAACATTTATTTAAAGGGTGGGGAAACGAAAATTTTCATTGGACAAAAGTGGTAAAATTATAGACAAACGAACACTGTGTCTATTTTATAAAATTCGCGCTTAGAGGTGCCAACTTCACAGACCTCCCATAGAACCTGTTACAGCTCTTAAAACCATCCTGCCTACCATTGCATCGCGATGCACAATATTAAAAACCATTATATTCAAAGCGTGGACGCTAGGCGAGGACGAATTTGAATCGCAAGTGGCAGTGATTCTGCGATAGAAATGTTGTCCCCGATCATTTGTCCGCGCAGCTTCCTGTCCTGGATTTCGTATTTCACTGATCGCCTTAATAGCAGGCACTTGTACCAACCGGCGACGCGCCATGGAATCAAGAGCATCTATTAACCTGATTAATTACCATTATCGTATGGCACCGGATTGCGTCGTATCGGTGCGAAAGCAGAAACGCCGTCGGCCCGTACATGGCGAACGTCGCACCTGGATAGAAATTGTCGCTCCTCAGGCTGCTGTTGCACGACGGCGTGAACAACGGATTCATGGAATGGGTGATTTTCTCAGGAGATAAAAGGAGGAGGAACCTCAACGACAGCAGGAATGGAAACGGGACGAACAGGGAGATAGACGGGGAGGAAGGAAAAGTTGATTATAACGTCAATCATAAACGGACGATGACCTCGAATTCGTTTTGTGCTTGTTTCCTGCTCGATGTTATCGACTTGTATCGAGGTTTGCCGTTTCCTCGTTCGGAACGGGGCAATTTAATTGAAAAGTGCATTAAACGAGGGACAATTCAAAGGTGCCTTTCTAACAAGGAGTGACTTTTAATGCCTTAGCTGTTCCGTCGCTATGGATGAACATAATGTTTGTCGCCCTTTATGAGTAATTATAAATAACTATTTTAAAATATAATTTTGACAGTGAGTGAAATTTTTTCTAGGTATTTGTTGAATAATAAAAGCTTTTTCTAAAGATCTTTAATACATTTACTTTTATACATAGGGTAAAGGACCCAATTACTGACACGTGACCAATTACTGTCATCTTACACTATTTTAGTTAAAATGACGAATAAATAAACTATAGTATATAATCTATAGTATATATTACAGGTTGAAATACATAATTCTTTTTTTGTATGACTTTACAACGTTTATTTATTCGTTATTTTAAGTAAAATAGCTTAAGGTGACAGTACTTGGTTAGGTGTCAGTAATTGGGTCCTTTACCCTAAGTCTGATACTAAATTCAAACATGTATTATCTACTTTTCTACCGCTTTTTCAAAAAGTCTTGCTTTTTTATTGGATTTGATTGATTTTAATTTTCTCTTTCTTCCAATTTTGCCACCCCGAAATTTACCGCTCGGGGCGATTGCCCTGCTTGCATCCAGCCCTAATTAGATAATGCTTGCTATACGTGAGAATGTGGATTCCAGAGTGAAACCATTTTGTCACTATGACGAGTGTTATACATAACCTACATGTTTGAGTCAGAGTTGGGCAAAATGTAATCTAATTACAAATTACAAATTACGATTAAAATGTAATTGTGTAATTCAATTACAGATTTCTTCCTGTAATCGTTAATTTAGTTGACCACAATTACAATCACATTGTAATTGTAATTGTGCAGGACAATTAAATTGTAATTGTAATTGTAATTGTGCAGGACAATTACATAGTAATTGTAATTGTGCAGGACAATTACATAGTAATTGTAATTGTGCAGGACAATTTCATGGTAATTGTAATTGTAATTGTGCAGGACAATTACTATTACTATTAATGTTACTATGAACATTTATTACTATTGAAACGATATTTACGGAATAAATTGTAATAAATGGCAATTGAACACGTACCGAAAAAGTCAAATGATTCAAGACCGGGAATCACACCTTGCATTTTTCATTACCGTTCATAATTCAGTAATGCAATCTTTCCATAATTATTCAACGCGCAAAAACCGGGAGTGAAACTATTGTCTGGCTATATCTGATATTTTGAAGATTTACATCTGCTTTTATCAACGCCTATGTACGCTCTTGTTTGCTTACATTTTATATATTTGGTTCAATGCCAGTGAAGAGTGTTTTTGTATCTGTGTTTGTATTTTTATGTTCTATCTGAACTTTTCGTACTTGAATTATTAATTATGGAAAGATTTCATTACTGAATTACGAACGGTAATGAAAAACGCAAGGTGTGATTCCCGGTCTTGAATCCTTTGACTTTTTCGGTACGGATATTCTCCGCCAACAAATCTTCGGTACATGTGCCGAAATTTCTGATGAACCGGATTTATTCCGAAGAATACGAGGATCATTTAACCGAAGACTTGAGACGTGCATAGGGCAAGAAGGCGATCATTTCCAACATTTGCTATAACCAGAAGGTTACATTTTAATACATTGTTGCGTTCTGTCGCCCCGATCATAGCTATGCAAGTGACCCCCATTACTTTTTTCTTGGCTACTCCGCGCGAGCGATCAGCCGGCGGACCGACAGCTGATTATTGTGAGGGCGAGAAAACAATCAATCGAGAAGAGCCATCCACGAACAACAATTAATATTTGTATGTTTTCTATTTAACCTTCATGAGAACGTTAGCAATTAATTGACAAAATTTTCTCCATAGAAGCGAGTCGAGACACTACTACAATTGAAATATTTTGAAGTGTATGTAATGTGCGTTTGATTTATAAAATTCATAAATGATTCCAATTATGTTTAACTGAGTATAGTCCGAGTGATATCGTGTTTGCAATATACTCGGCATGTATTTTCTGCAATAATTCGGTTATACGTTGATTGTCGTGTACCCCCATAAATCTGCGACATCCCAATGCCCTAGATTAGCCTTTGAAATTTACAAAATCAATCCAATGAACTGTTATTTCCTAAGAAACTTCACTTGCGGCCGGACCAAATATCTGCCGTTGGCGTTATGTAGACGTATTTTATCTATTTTAACTATCGTTGTATTCATAACGCTTCAATCGCGTAACAATCAAACAAGAGACGATCTTAGTGTGTCTTTACTTGGGCATTTTTTTCACTTGCTAGAGTAAGTATAGACTTGAGCATTAACACGAATGAGGCAAGCCGAGACAGACCCAAATGCCCCGCGCTGAAAAAAATCGAGATTTCTCATCCTGTGCGCTCTGCACGAGGCTAGCCGAAGCAAGCTGACGTTTGTACAAATTTCATTATTTTATACAGTTTGTCGAAGAAGAATAAGAAGACATCACATTTGTATTTGAACAAGAGGCAACTAAGTAACGTGAACAACACCTTTTCATTCAATGGCATGTTGATTAAAAAAGGAAACGACATTTTCAGAAATTTTATAAGAATATCGGAAGAAACTTCCCCTGTTCTTTTAAATGCGGTCACGGATAAAATATCTAAAAATAATTCTATTTTCTGCACAGCCGTGCCACCTGGCAAATTTGTACAAGCCTCAGCTTACCTCGGCTTGCCTGGTGTGGGGTACACAGGACGAAAAATGTAAATTTTTAAAATCTATACGCGAATGGTCCGAGGCAGAATTGAGCAAAGTGTAATCTAATTACAACTTACAAATTACGATTAAAATGTAATTGTGTAGTTGATTACACATTATTTTCTGTAATCGTTCATTTAGGTAGTTGACGAAACCACATGGTGAACTGTCTAAATTAACGATTATAGAAAATAATATGTAATCAACAACACAGTTACATTTTCTCCAACTCTGGTCCGAGGCATGCGGCGAACAGCCCCAAAGGCCGAGGCACTTCGCGGATGATGCTTATTGTGCCTCGGCCTGCCTCGTTCGCGTTCGTGCTGAAATTTCTACTCGCAAGCCCAATAGAACCAATCCGATTGGATATTCAAAAAACAGTTGAAAACGTGGCGAGGCACGCGGTGGACTCGCGCGAGAACACAGGACCATTTGTGTCCGCATGCCAGAGCGAGTCAGATTGTTTAAGCTAGTAAATACATTGTATTTTTGGCTCCATATTTTTCGTAGTGTTTTAACGACGTTAGTTTTGTGTGGCATAATTGATTCATCATGGATTCAACATCAGAAGAAAGTAATTTAAATGAGACTACATCCCCAAGAGGTGAAAGTGAATTCAACAATATAGATGAAATGAATATGACTTTACTGGATGGAACCTTTTTTCAAAAAGTCCCGGAAAAATCAACCGGCCAAAGAATTGTTGCGGTATGTAAAAAATGTTCGCCAAATTACAATGAGGTCAAAGGATTTAGAAACTGCACGTCCAATTTTGTAACGCATTTAAAAAGAAAACACGGTAGTGCCGTATATGAAGAGTATAGCACTTACATAAAAAATAAGAAAACAAGGCCATCTACATCAAAGCAATTATGTCGTCAGTCAGCATCATGTTCATACACTCAACAAAGTTTTGAAAATGATTTGGTACAATATTTCGCGCATTCTATGATACCCTTACGATGTATCGAAAATCCATATTTTATTAAAATATTTGAAAAGTTAAATATTGAAACGCAAGGATTGAAAATGATGAGTCGTAGAAACCTAGGACGTATTTTATGTGATCGTTATACGACTCAAGCGCAAGAAATAAAACGAGACATAGAAAAGGTAAAATACGTATCCACAACAGTAGACATTTGGTCCGGCCGCAGGCGAAGTTTTATGGGAATAACAGTTCATTGGATTGATTTTGCAACTTACAAAAGAAAATCTAGAGCATTGGCATGTCGCAGGTTTATGGGGGTGCACGACAACGAACGCATAACCGAATTATTAAAGACAATACATGCCGAGTATATTGCCGATACCTGCGAAATAGTTGCTACCACAACTGATAATGGGAGCAATTTCGTTAAAGCCTTTAGAATATTTGGCGTCCATCCTGAATGTATTGAACAAGAAGACGGCTTTGATTTGTACGATAGTGATGGTGCTAGTTCGGATCATGAAACGACAGAGCAAGATATTGTTAGTACAGACAATGACGAAGAATATATTATTCCGAATTCTCCGGAAGAAAAGTTACCCTTACATTTGCGATGCTGTTCGCATACACTCAGTTTAATTGCAACTGTTGACGCCAATAAGATATTGGCAGCAAACGATTCACCACTCTCGAGTATGCACGGTCAGGTTTTGAAGAAATGCAACAGTTTGTGGAAAAAAGGAAGTTATCCGAAGTCTGCTGAAATAATTCAGAACATTCTCGGACATGCACTCAGTAAACCTGGTGATACTCGCTGGAATAGTTTATATGATTCCTTAACACAAATTTTAAGCATTAAGGGCAAATCTGCTACACTCCACAAAGGTTTGGGCTTAAAAAATAATTTTAAAGACCAAGAATTTACTTACATTCAGGAATATCTATCGTGTGCGAAACCTGTAGCAGACGCATTAGATATTCTTCAAGGTGAAAATAACACGTATTATGGTATTTTGTTACCGACTTTATTAGCCCTTAGGAAAAATTTACAAAAATTGAATGAAAAGAACTTTGTATTCTGTAAACAGCTTTGCGAACTTTTCTTGGAAAGTGTTGAAACAC
Organism: Andrena minutula; assembly: GCA_929113495.1. Lineage (NCBI taxonomy): Eukaryota > Metazoa > Arthropoda > Insecta > Hymenoptera > Andrenidae > Andrena > Andrena minutula. Next base: position 21,966,574 of record OV815994.1, read on the forward strand.
GTTTTATTAATTTTTTCAATGTTTCAAGCCCTCAAGCGGAGAATGCAGTAATAGCTGCGTTGTCATACCCTAGATTCAAAAGCAGATGGTTTGTGTGTGTGGATGCAAAAAATCATGAAGTTTTTAAAAATTTATTTATCACAGCTGTAGCAAAAGAATTTATACAGCAACCAATTGCTAATACAAGAAACGCCCATAGCAAGTCGAAGGAAGATGACTTTTATAATTTCGAGTCAGGTTCCGATAATGTTTTCGCACACAATCATCCAAGATTCAAAGCCGATCTTTTGATTACCCAGTATTTTACCGAGGAAAGTGGAGATATAGAATTACTTGAAAGATACCCACAAATAAAAAGTATTTTCATAAAATATAACACGCCTCTACCTTCCTCGGCGCCAGTGGAAAGACTTTTTTCATTTGCAACTATAACTAATACTCCTAAAGCCAATAGGTTATCAGACTCTATGTTTGAGAAAAGGGTGATATTAAAAGCCAACTTAAATTATCAAAATTAATAAACAAACAACTACTTAAATAATTATATTGTTTCCTTTTATATAATTAAATTATGTATTTTATGTTTAGCTTACATATTATCATTTATTTTTGGTTTATATTTTAGTTTATATTTTAGTTTATATCTTAGTTCATATTTACAAATAATTTTTGTTTATTCCACGATACAATATTAATATATGTACATATACGTATGTTATATTTAAGATCATTTGCCAAGAATTTCACTTGGTTTACAAAGACGATTAATAGTAAAAAAAAGTAATAATAATAAACTTATACAGATTTACATTACTATCTCACTCACGCATTTGATTCACTCTATCTCTATCTCTATCTCTCTCTCTCTCTCTCCCTATGATAGGGACCCTATCACACACCATCTCCAGGTACTAACTATTTACCCTACTTATTGCACAATCTCCTGTTCGTTAAAACTCTCTTTGGTCTTTTTTATCTCCTCCGCTTCTTTTCTTTATTCTCTGGAATTGGAACCTAACCTCGTTTTTCCTATTACATCTGATTGTGAGTCTCGCATAACGTGATTTAACACGGCATTTTTATGGATCAGAATATTCGCTTTATACTAGACTAGGGGTTACCTTACCTGTAGTTCCTAATGCGTAAAATTAAAAACATATGTATAAATTGAAGTCTCGGATGCAATAAGGGGACTAGCGCTCGAAAATGGGAAAAATTATTGTCCAAACGCTAAGAAATATTGGAGAATTAAATATTGTTAAACTGTATTTTAAAAAATATAGTGTGGTAAAGCTCGCCACGACACACATTTTTTCTATTTACAGTTTGTTTATCGAATCATTACTATCCGAGCCGTCAGTTGTCAAAGATGGACTCGAGGGGATACCGGGAAAATGTGCCCCAAGTGTCCTGAAGTATTGCACTACAAATCCTGTAACTGCAGTTCTGACGATAATTCAAGTCCCCCTGCAAAATTAGCCAGCTATCTATGTAATTGTTCTCTTTTTCTGATATTTAGCGCATCTTTCAGTACCCCTGCTGTCGAAAATCACGTACCATCAAAATAGTATTTCTAGGGACTGGTGCGTTCATTCAGTATAAAGTTTGAATGGAATAAAAGAAAATTCCTCAAATGATATAAAATTGGTGGGTATATTATTATTTTTAGGAGCAAGATATTAACGAATACAAGATTTTATATATCTTTCAGCATAGATGCTTTCAATTTATTTACAATTTACAGTGGACGCTCGATAATGTGCCGCTGTTTAATGTGCCGTTAGGAACGCCCCAGCTCACACGCATTACTCACACACGTGTGTGCACCTCACTCTCTAAGAGTATTCTGGCAGGGGGCAGCCAATACGGAAAAGAAAAGAGGAGAGTTATGGGGAGAGCGCGCGTTACATTGGCTCTCGTTAATGTGCCGCTTCTGAGAAAACACCGCCTCTAGAGCCCCGACTGCGACACATTATCGAGCGTCCACTGTATAATCATTTACTGAAATTATTATTTTTGCACCAGTTTGATAAAGTTATGACTGACCTGCAATTCGGCATCTATAACAAAACCTTTAAAAAATGCTATTGCTTTCGCAGCAACCACTATTTGTTAATTGTAATTGTAATCGTAATTGCCTTGCAGAATGACAATTGTGATTGTAATTGCCCCACAGTTACATCTGACAATTACAATTGTAATTGTAATTGTAATTGCTCTGCATAATTATAATTGTAATTGTCACTGCCCTGCAATTACATTTGGCAATTACAATCGTAATTGTGCAAAGCAATTACATTTTAATTGAAATTACATGTAATTGCAATTACTTTTTAATCGGAATTACTCTGTAATTGTAAGGAAAGTAATTGATTACGTAATCAATTACATTTGTAATTGATTATGCCCAACTCTGGTTTGAGTCGTGCGTAGAATCCCACACAGCACCATAACATTGCAGCAACGTCTCTGTAATATTGCGGGGCAAGATTGCAATGTTGCACCATAACACTGCAGAGACGTTGCAGGTTCAGTCCTATGTCCGCCTTCGCAATATTGCAGGTGTCTATTTTTGCAATGTTGCGGCAGCATTGCAAACACGTAGTCCTGCAACGTTCCGGCAATGATTCTGCAACGAAACGGCAATAAAAACGGCCAACGAGAAATTCTAGCATATCCAGTTAAATGAAACATGCTGTAGAATCTACTCGACGTCATATTTCAAATTTTGTCAAAGTCATAGTTGCTTCAGAATATTGCTGTACTTTTTCTACAATATTTCCACTACAGTATTGCACGGCAATATGTAGGCAATTTTGCTGGGTCGTTGCCACTGAAACATTGCACATCGATTTGCGCGCAATATTGCAGAAATATTGTAGAATCGTTGCCAATGGAACATTGCACGGCAACGTTCTTGCAATATTGTAGGACCATTGCCACTCCAATAATGAACGGCAATATTGCAGGAACGTTCCTACAATATTGCAATGCAGCCTGCAACAACGCAATATTGCAGCAACGTTCTTGCAATACAGCTGCAACGAAGTGTGCTGTATGGGATATTCCGCTGTTATCAGGGAATGTGTTTGAACAATTGGGAATGCACCCATCTATAACACTCGTGTAGTTCAACATGTATGAAATGTGGGTTAAAAAATTGCGATGCTTGCGTCATGGTAGCACAAACATATTGCTACATCGACGCGATGTGTATTTTTATTTGTTTCAGACGCATTTGGAATTATGCATATTGATAAAAAAAATTCATAATTCTACAAACATTTACTTCCGAAAATAGAAGAGGATTGCTTTTAAAGGCAATACTTCAAATTGTAAATGAAATTATCAGCATTGTGATTTAATTATCCTGAAACATTTTAACTTCAAACATTGAAATTTAGTTTATACAGATACACACGGAAAGAGGTTACACGAGAACATGTGAATAAACAAAATTTAAAGATCACACTTGAAACGATAAGCAGTGAAAATAAAGCAGTTATGGCGTGATACTCTCAATTTCGGCTGAAATGATCCACGAGCGACGGAATTTAGTTCCACCAACCTACAACCCTGCAGAAATGGCAACGACTTCACGGGCTGGAATCAATCGTGAAACTGATCGCTTTCGAAACGGTTAACGCGCTCGTCCCCTCGCAATGACGAAAGTTTAACAGCCTGGGATTGCATTCGTCTGAGGGAGACACCCTTCTTCCAGGAGAGACCGATAGGGAGAAAAAGAAAAGTTAGGGACGTTGGCACTCGACTGGCTGCAGAAAGAAAATTGGATTTCGTGTGTTATCAACGAACGACGCCAACAACGACACGTCTAAAAAACCAAGAGTCTTCCTCTTTTCTATTATGTCTCTTCTACTGGAACAAAATCTATGTTTCTGAAGATTTATATACGTTCATCATAATTACTAATCCCTGGATCTTACATGAAACAGGTGTTTTTATAAACGAATTAAAATTTATTCTACAAACTAGCTTGTCATATTTCATATTTCCTAACATTCGCTTCCAAGCATGGTTAATAAATTTAAGATTATACTCTTCAAGAAACTTAAAGGATCGTATTCGCGTGTTTTAATCATCCCATCAATCTACGTCATATCTTTTTACGTACATAGGCAATTGTAAGTCCGAATAAGATCCTTAAGTTTCTACTGATGACTATCTGTTGCAACATTTGTGTAGATGATTCTTTGTTTCCTCGTTCACTGCAAGTTACTGAACGCATCAATCATTTTCTCGTTGCCCAAGCTGTCACGGTTCAATGAAAACGCTGTGCAAGGGGATTGTCTTGACGAAACATGGGGAGGGCTAGTTGAACAAGTCGGTGACCCGACGAAACATCGACTTCCTTGAGACCCCGGCAGCTCAAAACTATGCAGGAACTGCTGCGAGCACACTCGAGCAGAGGGACGAGAGAAAGGTGCATGGGATGGGTAGTGAAAATTAGCTCGTCCAAGAGCGTTGCAACATACTTTGTACGATGAACTTGGCTTAATGGTCGAGCCTCGATTTTCTGCAGCCGTATGCTTAATTGACGTGTAATTAATTCGAAGTTGGGAGCACAGTTAAATAAAGCCTACATATAAAGCCTCATCGGGTGGTTCTTATTTTTCAACTTTAAAATATTTATTGGCTGACTCTCTTAAAATCTTCTATTTGACAAAACAAAAATATCTCCGTGTTTTTTATTTGTATATTTTCAAGTTTCTACGTTAATTTTTAAACTCGCCTCAATAAAATTCTGCAATGATTAATATTCTATTAATGCTTACCCCATTAAAAACTGACCGGTACATCAGTAATTATTCGATAAATATTATTTATAAATTTTTAGCACACGCAAATAAAAAAGTTCCCCACCACTGGTAGCCTTATAAGCGATAAATACGAAATAAAATAGAGTTCTTATGCCTACAGAATACCTAGATCCAAATCGGTGAATCATCCATATTTGACATCTACTGTCAAAGTATTTACAGTGCGAAACCTAAATACATACTGTCCATGACGCTTGACAAGAGAAATGATCGAACTGATGAAGATCAAATTTTGAGATACCTCAACAAAATTAGTCACGCACGCTGGAAAAACGAAACATTGTACATTTTATGTAATAGGTACTGTTATTAAACGTCTGATTGAAACATCATAGGTACTGCAATGTCTAAACCGTTAGATAACTCATAGGACGATGCACTGATCTAGACAGGCGATCTTGTAATTACATCGAGCAACACATTTTTAAATATCAATTCACGCTTCAGCAGGTAATTCCAAATCGAAACAAAGAAGATCCCATAGCGTTGCCTCTGCAAACAGAAATACTAGACATACATTGGCGGTTCTAACTCACTGAGCTGAACACGTGATCGCAATCGCAGAGATGAACTGCATTATTAGAGTGTCTGGCTTGGCAATTAAAATCTGCTGCGGGTAAATACATCGGTAATTATAATGGGATTTGGTACCGCCGCCGTATAGCACGTATCGTGGATAGCCACGCGGCTGGCCGATAATAAGGATATTGGTAACGGGAAGCGGACAATGATCATTAGAGACCGAGAGAGAGCCGGTGGGTGAAGAGGTATCATGACTCCTACATGCCGCAGGTCACCGACCTTTTAACGAAATCGCTGTTTTTCGCGTAAAAACCGGTGAAACCCCCGTTTAGCTGCTATGCAACCACGGGCGAGTACCCTCCAGTTTCGCGACCAAGCGAAATCAGGGTATGAAATTGGTAAATACGATATACATATCTGTGTACGCTTGAGGATTTAGGGAAGGGACTTCGCTCGCTCACCTCTGCAGAAAAGCTTGAAAATTCATTTAAATGTGTTCCTTTGATTTCGCCGTAGAGTTAGAACGTTCGTTAATAATTTAACGGCTGACTTTCGAGCGAAATATTAAACGCAGAAATATGAGAAATATGTCTTCTCTCGGGTGGATGATAGGCAAAAGGTGTATTATTGGCAAAGGTGTTCTCAAGCTTGCTTTTAACCACTTAACTGGGGGCAACGAGTTAACCTGTCGTTTGACAGTGCTCCGCTTCGGATGAGATGAGGAAATGCTTCTAAAATTTACAAAAATTACATTCTTGGAATAGGAGAATATAACGACAAAGTTAATTTCCCTCTTTGATTCTCAACTACGAATTCTAAAGTGACCAATAGACGTTTGCAGCGAACGAGAGAAGACATTAAAAACGGAAAATAATACATAATGTGTATCGTATGATACCATAGAAATTGCACAATTACTTTCCGAATCAACTGCACGTTTCGTCAAAAAGGGAATAGCAAAAGCCAGGTAAGTAGTCACTCGAAATCTCCAAGGTGGTTCTAATAGCTCCCCAGGCAAAGGTTTCTCAACCTTGCTTGTATCTCTCCAACATTTCCACCACATCTGGTAAATCCTCGTGAACCAGGGAGCTCGATTCCCGTTTGGTTAAAGCGAAACTTATATGGATACTGGTTACTTCGGCGGATGCTGTAGCAGGGATTTAACGGACATGCTGAAACGAATTACATATAAGGAACCTGGCGTAACATAAACGTGTAGCAAAGTTATGGCAGAAGAATGTTGCTCGATATATGGGATTTATCATTTTTGCAATACCTAATTACACCTTAGTTGCAGGTTTAAATTCACTATAGTAGATACTAAATACGGGTTTTCTAAGAGCACTTGAATTTTTACAGTGATAAGCTGGAAAATTGTGGATAATTTCCAACTGGCGTATATCTTCTGAAGTTATGATATGATTAAATTGTTGCTAATTCGTCTGTACTGCCTAGCCCAAGTATATCCACGCGCAGCAAAGTTGGTAACTAGCCTCGTAATCTCGATAAAACCTTTCTAACGAGTTACTCGACCACGTTGTAATGACCGATATCACGGATTCAGGTTCGCAAATATTAACAGCATTAATAACGCCAAAGTGGTTTACCTCCTGTTTATCCGCGAATATAAATTATAACGGACACACGAGTTAACTGTAACGCATTGCTGCGCCCCTGAGGATTGTAACTGAGCATTCCTTTAAGTACTTAACAGGTGGCTGCCAAAACCATTTCTCTTCATTTTTTCTCGAAAATTATAAAATACGAATTGAACGGAGGCTACTACCACGGGTAGAGAGAACAATAATACATTTCTATATAAAATGAAATGACTTATAAAGGAGGAAGTGAATGACTCACCAGTGCAAGTATTTATTATATAAATTGACTAAAACTAGGGTTCATGTACATAGAAAATTATAAAATATCTGAAATTCGTTTGTAAAAATTTTTAAAAAAAATTTCAGCCGTCTGTAAATATTATTGAATATTTGAAGAAGAAAGTCTGAACACTGATTCAGTAGCGAGTGTGCTTTAGCAATGATACCCTGCGTTCACGCTTGGACAAGGATTGTCGTGCGGTGGAAGTAAAAGCACGTTGAAAACAGTGTCTTTACAGTGGATACGGTCGATAACCCACTTAGAGAAGCGTAACACGTGAACTCGCGAAATAGGTTTGAATCATGCCACGTAAAAACTCAACCACTAACGCTTGTCATAGCGTTGCCCTGCATGCCTTTGCTGTTGCACGTATATACTTGACCTATAGTTCCGTGTTTACCATTAATTTACATCCTCCTAGAAAAGTGTGACATCCGTTTAAAAAATACAGTGTGCACATACTCTTCAATCTACGCTGTTCGAAATAGCTGCTTGCTCGCTCGATGGGATGCTTCAGTGTAAAAATTCAATGTTTCTAGGAATATACACGGGGTGATAGAAAAAAGCGCAAATACGTTTAGGAGTGGACAGTGAAGATAATTTTTAAGGGAAACGTCTCGTTAGCAAAAGTCTGTGCCTCAATAGTTGATAAAAGGATCTCTGCATTCAAATTGGCAAATAGTGAAAAGAAGATTTCTTGTGGCTTGTTTTTAATCGATAAATTAAATACCTACTCGGAAATCGTGATGAATTGTTTTTGAAATTACGCCACGAAGAGAAATCGATCCACTGCACGTGATTTATCAATTTCTCCATATATTTCATGCGAAATTTCAAAAGTCGAGAGGGTTCAAGTAACATGTGGAATTTGTTTGCAAGAAGCATGTAGTGGAAGTAGATTCCTGAATGAAGTTTCTACTTCGAAAGATGGCATTATAAATTAGAAACGCCGTTTACTTTTCTATGAAATGAATTAGTATATAGTGTCATTGCAACTCTGAACATTGCAATACTAAAACAACCATCAAACTTGTACAAAAAATTCACCCCGATAGGCAAAATTGATTACAAAACACGAATATTAAAAAAAAACCATCCTAACAAATTTTGAAAAATGAGCTCCATTGTCACATCACGTTTTACTGAAAATTACCATCAACGTCCACTCGCAGATTATTCATAATTTATTCATCTTGAACCACCCCCGGTATTAAACCCGAAACATGTACTTCCTTTACGTCTAGCCTACGATTAATCTTCTTTAAATTATCTGAAAAAAGATCCCATTCTCGTCACGAGCAAGTTTAAAAATTGTGAACGCCTATCTCCGCGCGCCGCGCGGAATCGAATTCTTATCGAGCCGGCAATATTATTTAACGTGCGACGCGTGCATTCCTATTATCGACGCCGAAAATCTCGATAATAAATCGTGTCGGCTATGTTTTATTCCATTCACGTGGCGCGCGGGGGAGGGAACAATATTCATACACGGAGCGAGCAAACGCGTCGCGTCGGTTGACTCTTCGGTCTCTCGCTAAAACGACCGGTTACAATTACAAACGGAGAGTCCCCGCTCGCGTAATCATGACATACGCGCTTGCAAACACGCTCGTTACACGCCGAGCTGGTACATTCGAGGCGGGAAACGATGCAGTTCTGCATACGGACAATTTATTTCCTGCTATCTGAACGAACGTCCCAACGTTAACCAAAGCGAATCCAACGTCAAACGGTAACGACGCACCGAACGCCCCTCGTTCTACTGATCATTTTACCGTCCCCCAATTGCCTGGGAAACCTGACTCCGTTCAAGAGTTCTTCAGCGCGTTTGCATTTCTAAAATCCTAATTATTAGATTTCATTGATCACCTTTGCTTTGACAATAATGCTTTCACGAGAATTTTAGAAATACCCGTTCTATGAAAACGGGAGTATTATTTTGCTATATTGAGGGAAATATGTAGTTGCATTAGGGAAATGAGTATCGACCAGAAATTACTCGGCTTAAATGAGATTTCTAGAGAAAGCACTGAAATACTTATTTAGGGATACGTCTAATTTTCGATGGTATGAAAGGGAAAAGGAGCTCTTAATTGTTATAAATAATTGGAAGCATCCTACTTGCCTGCAAATCTTCGTTGCTACTCCTCTGTGTCGAGGGGTTTGCTATGTATTTACTGAAAGGGGGAAATGGAGTGCACCATCAATTGCAAAAACATGAAACTTCGATTAGCAAGTGTCACGGAGCTTACCGCCACAGTTTCATGAGAACCAGTGCCGTTGGCAACACGGAATATGTTAATACGAAAACAGTCGGTGAGCAACCCGCGGCCATATTACGTGACTGGTTTTACTTTTCTCCCTGTGGCTGTATTTCTTTCGTGCCCGGAGATTGCGTTTATACTATGTGACCACAGCTGCTATTTACTCCTTTCCACGCACCAGTTTACATCGGTCAGGATGGATTTCAGCGCGGCATGAAATTATCCGCTGCTTCACGTGACGTTCGCGGCAAGCTTCTCGTCGATAATTATACCTTTCCCTTTTCTATGGATCCTGTTCTCCCGGGCTGCTATTTTTACCTCGAACACACTCCCACTGTATAAACGGGATGTAAAACTACGGCTATCTCGAACGCAATAACACGGAAGCTCGCAATACCATCTAGCAACGCGTAATGCAAACTACACTTCCTTTCGTTGCGATATTCGAGGCGTATGAAAATGTTTCACGTAACGAACACGCAAGGTTGCATAATATGTAGCCGGTATTGCTCCAAATGTAGGTAGAAGGTTGTATAATTTCGACAGAGTGAAATATTTTGACGTGTTTAAAAGACACCTCGATATTCCTTTGAAATAAGTGAAGAAAAGTCTCTGTGTTTGAAAAAGGAACAAACTAACTAAGCACATTTAAAGAACTAATAAAAAAACGAAGGAACTTAACCTTCAATTCTTATAACAAAGAATGAAAGAAGCTCCATAACCTCCCGATAATAAAATTCCCTCCAACTGCATCAATATCCAGAGGAAAAGATCTCGACTCCCGAAACTAACCTCTAAACATTTCGAAATCTATCCCCAGGCGTTCGCCCCGACACTCAGCTCAATTATTAACCCGTAAATTGAAAGTGCCGCAGTGGTAAAGGAGAAGTCATAAAAATATTCCCCTGGTGGTTCACTGGAGAGCGCGACTCGTCCGCTCGTCGCCGGCGGTCGCCTTTTCGATTTCACCTCCGGTGCTGTACGCGCATTTCCATAACCCCCGAAAGCCCCACGACGCGTGGATCGCCGCGACGCTTGTCCCTGGTGCATTCCCTGCCCCCACTCCCCTTGTTGGTTGGTTTTCTCGAAATGGCAGGTATCTGATCGAAGCGAGTGGCTTCGACGTTCCGTACGCCGGAGTTGCTTATGCACCCTCGGTATGGGTGTACAGCCTGTGTACAGTTACAGTGTGCGCGAATATATACGCAGCGGTATAATGCCGCGGGAGGACGCTGCCGAGATACGCTGGATAGATCGAGAAAGAGGGGAAGCCTGCTGGAAGAGAGGAGGCACGCTGGAAGAGAGGACAACGTTTGAAGAGAGGGCAAAGAGGAACGGAGAAAGGGACAACGGAGAGAAGCAAACCGACCTGTCTGAGTCAACCGGTCTAACCACATGTTTGCCTGCAAGTCGCTATGCAACCGGATGGGGGTTCGCTCAGAACCGTAAGCAACCTCCGTTAAGCCGCATTTACACCGAAGAAGCAAATCGATCGTTCGTCGTCCTCGCCGCGGAGAGCGACGTTTATCCTGTCGATCGATGTCGACCGGGCACACACGCCACGGACCAAAGGCCGGCAACGCACGCCATGAACAAAACGGGGGAAAGGGCACACGCGTTGCGTTCACTCCGCGTGGCCCGATCACATTTAGGTTAATTCATGGGCCTAGGTGTTACCGATGCGACCCGCAGCGGCGCTCGCGCAGGCGAATCCAGATAATCGAGATTGAAATTTTTGCCCAGGGCGGAGGTGCACGGCGGGGCGTGCAGCACGGAACCATCCAGATGGACGTCGCGATATCCGTAATTAGGTTTTGCCGTTTGATCGATGCGTCCTATTAAACTAATTTGAATACAATGGCGACGGGCATACGTGGGCACGTATGCACCTTTCTAACTGGCGCGCCGCGGCGCTGCGAGCAGAGTGACCGTTAATTCGGTTTTACGCTCAATTATCGTTTCAATTTGCTGTGGAAGGAGATGTTCCACGCTGCTTAGTGTGCTAGTACATATAATTGGGCTGCAGTTAAATAGCGGAGTTGTGACAAGTAGAGTTGGAATCGGTTTCTTGATTCATTAGGTGGTAGTCGTGTGGCCTGTGGTGCAGTTATGTAGCTGTAAATTACTGGCCATACGGTTGAGTTTGTTTTCTGTTATGGTATGGGTGAAGTTGTTCTATGCTGAACAGATGGGTGCTCAGGAAACCACAAGGTCGAGCGATGAAATTCATTTCTAGATTTAATACATCTATCCAAACATGATGAATTTCATTAGAGAAATATTAATTCTACGCAAATACCAGCAAATTGGAGGTGTAATCCTCGCGCAAATGGCCCGTGGATAAATCAAATTTAAAATTGCTTCCGGAATCATCCCACGTGTCCGATATTACTCATGGAAGTAGGGAGGACGGATTCCCCGTATCCCTTTCGATACGGGTCGAATATCGGGGAAAGAAAAAAAAGAGGGAGCAGCGAGGTAAATGGAGCTTCGTATAACCAATCATTCGGACCAGACTTCTAATAATCCATGGGCAATATATCCGGCAGGAGGAGAACAGCGGGGCTGCGCGAGATATCCGTTCGGGCAAATATCTGCCCATTCCTGGATTCGATCGGACGATAAAAAGGATGAGGTTCGATCAGGAGGCGTGGGGAAACAGCGAATTACAGCTATCCGACCAGAACCCCCGAGCGAAACGGGTGACACAACGTGTGCGTGCACGTGCAACGGTATGCTGCCGGGCCATTTAAAATTTAAATGTTCTGCCTGACGCACTTTATATACCCGCCGATGCTCTTTTCTGGTCACCGTGCTCCATAGTTTACGCGCGCAGGGAAATCGTTTCATTCGATATTTGCAGAAATATCGTCTGGCATTAAATATTCGTACGGACACCCTTCTACGCGGAAACTGGTGCTGGCGAATAACAATTGCGGTTGATTGCAGTAGATTAATTGATTTATGGTTGTGAGGGGTTGGTTTTGGATTTCGGAGACTTCCTTTAGGCCTTAGGGTATCCTGTGTGAAGAAGTTTACGATACTGTTTTGTATAAGTATGAGAAATTATTACAAACTCAGAGAGGGAATAGAGAGAAATGGGCATTTAGACTTGCTTAGAGAAGCTAAATCCACTTGTGGCGAATCTGATTGTGAGTGTTGCTAAAAGAGGAGAAAATAATTCGTAGAAGATAGACATTATTAGTTAGGGTAAAATTATACAATACGCCCCATTTGACAAAACGCCCCACCATTATTTTACGCACACAAACCAGGATGCATCGACGCGATCATCAAATTCGAACTTGTCTCAGTCGGCCACAACTGTCGCAATAAAAATACGAGCAAATATTACGGTTTTTAAAAAAATATACAAGAATTTGTGAGTATGTGAGAAATTCAATTTTCTAAGTCACTATTGTTTTTGCGATAAATTCACACATATATTTCGAAAGTAAACATTTCGTCACTACGTTGTTGCTAAATTAAAGCCGGGGGTTTTGTACTCCAGAATTGACAATATGCCCCAGAAAAGAATTTACAATACGCCCCACTTCAAAATCATATTTTTCACGAGTAACGTATTTCTTTTCTTTTCTCTGGATAACAGAAACGTCACGCAAATATACATACATATAAGGACTACATTACGGGCGAAACTAACACATGTTTGGTTCGTCAATCGCTACCTTCACTATGCAATCTACTCCAAATTTTGACAGCTTACAGTCAGGTGACAACCTGACGAGTTGTAATCAAACCTGATAAGTATTAAATAAGGTAAGTTGTAAAAATTTGAGATGTCACGTGTTTTTACAAATATGTATCGTTGTACCATTGAATTGCAACCAAAATGCAGTCTCAAACACAAGGTAAGTTGGCAAATTTTGACTTATTTATGTCGGGGCGTTTTGTCGCATAGGTGGGGCGTTTTACCTGACTCCCGTGTTACAAAACGTCCCACGTAAGGTTCAGGAAAATGATTATTTACAGTTATTTCCAGTTATATTTTTTTTTCACAATTTCGATGTAGTTGTGAAGAGTAATAAACACTTAATGTGTTTACACAAAAAATTTCAAGAATTATTAAAAAATATTGGTTTTATAGACGTTTCTTTAAAAGTGGGGCGCATTGTATAGTTTTACCCTACCAACACTCAATTCTCAATAAATCAGTCAGCAAACTAAATCCTCAACACCATAGAAACGATTATTCTCTTAATTTATGTCCACCATATATGTTTCCTCCCCACTTACCAATTCTATTAACCACCTACATACAATGACAATTATCACTCACGAATAGCTAGCGGGAATCACTTAAACGAAGCATCGCGATGAACAGCAATGGAACGACACGCGGGAAGCCGAAGGCTGCCAAGAGGAAGACCCCTCCGAGTGTATCAGGACAAACTGCTACGAGCAGGTGGACACGTACGTGGGCGAAAATAGGAGAAAACGAGGTTGTTACACCTCGTGCACGGGAATCCGCCTGGAAATCTCGACTGCGCGCTGGTCGGAGGCGGGTCGTTTAGAATTTGCGGCACGAGCTGGAAAAAATCCAAAGACGAAAACGACGAACACGCCCTGGACGCGCGAAAAGGGGGCCACAGCGTGGACTAGAGGAAGGAGAGGAGGGGGGAGGATGGCCAGGCCAGGGAGTACAACAGAGATTGAAATGCACGGAATAAATTTCAGCCGCCGAACGCAGCGGACGTAACCAGAGATTTAATTAAAGATGCATTGCGCTTCATTTCTGAAGTTGAATGGGGATCCCGTTGGCAGCCCGAGCCTGCCCTTACTTCTTAATTACACCGAGCATCGACCCATCAATTCCCTTTTTCACCCCCTTACCCCTCTGGAACAAATGCAGGGTCGAGTTCATGCATCGCCGTCGAAATTAATTAATCGAACTTTTTCCTGACGCCTCATTTACCGCTAACTTTGGCGAGTTTGTTCGCGGCGGATTCGTACCCACTCCGCCGGCTGATAGTATGAAACCAGGTCTTCGTGTGAGCCTGAAACATCGCTCCACGGAACTTCAATAGGTAGTGCTCGCGAAGGAAGTAGAACTAGGTTTATAGAATTTCGAAGATTCGAGTATGATGATATGGTTTAATTACGGTAGCTTCCCAAAGATAGGGAGGGTGCCAATAATTTGTAGATGCAAAATTTAGGGGTGGATAGATATGTTACAGAGCAAAATAAAAAGATCTTATGTGCGATTGGGGAATACAATCCCGGGATACGCTGGTATCTGGTTTTTGGATTTCAAAAATCCGGGATTTGATACAACTAATCCCGAGAATTTGGGGATTTTTTAAAAATGTGTATTACTTTATGAACACTTGACAGATATATAAATAAACAGAACAAATAAACATAGTCTTTTCATAATAATAAGGTCAATAATAATAATAATGATTTATTTAAATAATAATATTACGTCGTATATAACTAACTAAACTATATTTATTTTTACAATGATATTCTCACTTCGGCTATTTCGACATTACGCGAGTTGCAAATCGCAACTTGTCTGAACACGAAAAGTCGAAACATTGTAAATATGTACTTCAGGTGCTTTGCTGTTTCTTCGTTCGCATTTTCAAAAATCTTCATCATGGCTTACTGATATTACCCACTTATTCAGACTTTATTATTCTTCATTGTTCTATTGTTCTTATTGTTAAAAAAGATTTTAGTTCATGTTTGAGACTAATGATAGAAAGTAAGTTTGTTTACGTTAAATATAGATTTAGAATTTTAGCACATAATACTTCATTTTAATTACCGAAATGTTGTATTACCTAATCCCGGGATTAATCCGGGAATCCTGAGATAGACTTGAAAAAAATCCTAAGATAGTAAACATTTATTGGTCTTGGGCAGAGATTTGCAAAATTTTTGTTTAAATAAAAATTGCGAATAACGAATAAAAGCTAACGAATTGAATTTAAAAGAATAAAAAATTTAACTTTATTCGTCGAATAATTTGAAGTTAAAGTAACTTTTATTCGATCCGATATTTAAATACTTTATTTAATCAATGCCCAACTCTGGTCTTGGGAAAAGAAAAAAGAATTAAGATGTACATATTATACATCACCGCCATAAGAATCGTTTCATTCCTCCAAGGAGCTTATAACAGTATCAAGGCTTTTACAATCGCATAATTCATGAACGAACGCGACAATTGGAAAACAATTCAATAAATGCGTCTACATGCATTTATCGCCCACTCGAAAGCGCGAGCTTTTAGCGACATTTGTGGTTCTTTCAACCTCGCGCGTTGACGAATCCACTTAAACGCTTCAATGGTCGATGCATATAGGCGGAGCGTGATTATTCAAGCGCGTCACTTTTTACCGCCATCTGTAGCCATCGGTGAAATATTTTTATTTTCAAATGCACAACGAATGTTTGTTCTCAGCGCGGGGCGCGTATCGCGCGCCGCAAAATTTCAGGAGCGGAGGGTGTCCCTATTGGATCACCAAAGCTTTTCGATGAAAGCCGAATTTAAATTGTATATTCACTGCAAATTTAAGCCCCGTCAATTAAAACACACCCCGTCAATAACAACCCACTGCCCCCTCCCTGCTTGGGAGGGAGACCGTGGCGCGGAACAATTCCGAGCATAATGCGAAAAATGTATTCACCCCGTGATCAAAATTTCATCCGGATACAGCGTGGCCGCTGAAAGCAACTCCGTCGTCGTTTCGTTCCATGAAGAAAAATTCTTATAATAGCGAAGCAACGATAGGGTCACGTGCAGAGAGGCCCGTGTCTCTCCCGATTTGAATTTAAAATCGCCTCCTCTGCCATGCAAAACATCGCGAAACGAGGATACATACGATTTTCGCTACGCTAAACGCGCATCAGCTCGGAAAGTTTAGGACAAAAGGGGAGCGGGCTGGAGCAGCGGGGACGAGCGCGGACCTCGGTTCCCAATATGTTGTACACCTTCTGTGAAATACCAATAACCCGGAGGGGAGAGATTTACGGTTGTCTAGCTACGGTCTGGACAGATAAGAAATAAGTGCCGCAATAATGCACGTAACGTCTGCTCGTCATTAATGCGGCTGGAACGCAGGCAGCATTCCAAGCGACTGCGGTCAACTCCTATCTATTCTTTCTTGTTCCACCGGTATTGCGGGATAGAGGCGCTTTATACGAGCCCTCCACACAGTCGTAGGTCATGAACGTGGGGCCGAGGTGTTGGAAGAGGGGACCCAGCACGTAGATCCTTCGAATTACCTCGCGACCTTCTACGTGATCACCGAGATCCCTCTACTTCTCGGTGGCGCCAAGAATTCACAATAGCAAATCTATTGCGAGAAATAAGTGGTTCGCCTACTCCGAACTAGCTTGTCTATGCTTCGTGTAAAATTGATCGATTAAAACGACGTTGTTCCACTTCGGAATTGAAATTTTTCATGGCAACTGTTAATTTTATGTGGGTCAATTAATGTATTATACGTGTGGGTAACCTGGAGACATAGTAGAAGAGATTATAGATTCAGAATAGGAGTGGAAATTTCTAAAGATTTGCGTTTATTATTTATTATCAGAATTTAAAATTTCTCAGATTTGATGTAGAATTGTGAAAGATTTCTGAATAATATATAATCTGTGGTAAATTACACGGATGTCGTGAAAGTAATGAAAAATTTATATACTGGAAATTTCTAAAGATTTGCGTTTATTATTTATTATCAGAATTTAAAATTTCTCGGATTTGATGTAGAATTGTGAAAGATTTCTGAATAATAGATAATTTATGGAAAATTACACGGATGTCGTGAAAGTAATGAAAAATTTATATACTGCTTAATACACGATGCGGAATAATATACCATTAATAACAATATTAATATTGGAACAACTCGGGAGAAAAAATAACGCACCTAAAAACTCTACGATACTTAATTAATTAACAATAAACAGGTATAATGTGGCTAACAAATCAAGATTAGTGCATTTTTCTCTGGGTGAATAGTACCTATAATTAAAATTCTCATCACAGTAAAAAAGTTCGTAGATTCAAAACGAAGAGCAGTCTTTTTCATGCCAGAATAAAAGAGCTCCCATATTCAAAAAGAAATTCATCAGACCTATTTTGTATAGAGAGTAATATTCGTTTCTCTCTTTTTGGAAGATATTTGGTCACATATAACGTTGATATATAGCATCGTGTAATTATTAATATCGCAGAACCAATAAATCTTCTTCGCAGACACAAAGAATACATTAATCAGACGCTCGAATCAATATGCCACATTCTATGCGATATTTTCATCTTTGCAGCAGCTTCGATGAATTATGGACCGTCCCAGAGAATTAATCTCGCTGCACATCATATTATTTGTTCGTGCGAAAATGCACGTGATATTCAGAGTGTGTACAACAACATTGCTAATCGCACACGAGAAATGAGGTGTAGGTATGTACCTATGGAACACGGCTCCACTGTATCTACATGTTTTACGGGTAAACAAACTACCTGACTCCAAAGACCAAACGACGTCCTTCGGTTGCATAGTTTAGATTAGATTACACGCATGCCTTGACACATTATTTTTTTGGCCACGTTATTGAGACGAAGTCTCTGTTCAAAGGCAGTCGAGCGAGCTGGCGAATCTTTAGAACGGTGTTTGCTGAAAGATCCAAAGCGTAAACGCGAAATGGTACCGTGTTTACAGCGACGCGTGACTTACGCCGCACCACGCACTTAATGAAAAGGGGAAGAAGGAATTGGAGCACGAGATAGATTACCATATAATTACAATGTCGTTGCATGCAGCGACAAGAACTACGACCGCTTAACAGGCAATGGTCTGTAATCAACGTCGCAAAAATTGAGGAAACTGTAATATTGATAATAATACTCAGACATTCGTGTACGTGCATTCACGTGCGCGTAATTGCAATCATACGACTCAGTGCAAATGCTTTGCATTCAAAGGTTTTTAATCAAACGAAATAGCATATGAAATTAAAACGCCACTTGATACGCTGAAGCAATCAATTTAGATATTCCAATTACCAAGGAACAAACGTGGTATTTTGAGTGTACATAATATAAGATTAACTGGAGAAAATTATAATAATGTGTAAATGTGACTCATTTTTCCCGCCAGGGGCGAATTTGGAGACTTGGCGTCCCTAGGCTAACAAGTGTCTGCCACTCTTTCCTCCAAGTATCATCAAATATTTGAATTTAAAAGAGTCGAAACAATTTCAAAATTAATTCAATATAGTGACTCACGTATGAGTTATTATTATTATTACTAATTCGCTATATCAAGAAGAAGTGAATTGTTTCTAAAGTTATCCCAAGCCTCTGTGTTTAAACCTTTCCCAATTTCTTTCGCTCGAAATTTGTGCCTGCTGCCTAAGAGAATCTTAAAATGGCCTTGAAAGAATTCAAAGGCCAGGTCAAAGAATAGCAAAGGGCGACAAGCCAAAGCTTCTGGTTACTCTGTTTGACCCAACGCCACCTTTTTAATCGCATTATAACCCCCGAATTCTCGCTGAGAGCTCTGAACGAACTCGGCGTAGTAATACCTCGCAGGTATCAGTTGCCAAACTTGTGTACAGGGCCACGAAGAAAAGGGAAAAGATCGTGCAAACACGGAGCGTACACACGCGTCTGGTATACTCTCTGATCACGTACAGAGCCTGACGCGGAACGAATTCAAATCATCGAGCAAATAACAGGAGTGAGCGTCGAGTAACGTTATACCAACAGAGGACGACCTGGTGGCGGCCCACAGGCGCGTCATAAAATCATTTCCCTGCGATTACCTTGAGGATCGCCTTATTTTAATCGTCTTTATCGAAGCCATATTAGCAAGTCAGAAGTCTCGGGCGCGTAATGAATCGGCCAGAAATTTCGCAAGGTCCCTGGAGGCGCAGGGCGGATCGATCGATAGCCATTTAAAATGCTAAACGAATCTCGATACCGACGGGCGAGGGAGGTCGGTTTGTCCGAGTCGAACCACGCGAAAGCTCGTTATAGGAAACAAGAGACCGCGTAATCATCGGGTCTTGGCTTACATTCGGACGATGCACCGTTTGTCACTGGATACGAGGCGCACCGGTGCTGCAAACTATCGGGATTCCCTGTGTTATCCCGTCGACAATCGAGCACCAACACGCGCAAAAGTGGACCCGACGTGGAAACGTAGCAGGCCTTCCCGGGTCCATGGATCAAAGCGGAGAGCTGTGCAACCGTGACTTTTTGCCACGACGGAGAGCCCCGATGCGACCGCCAGAGTGTTACGCGGCGAATTCAAAAGAACCCCGCTACATAATGCAGACGCGCGTAAAAAGCTCTACGTACACCTGTTTATGTGGGTCGAGCATAGCGCGCCTTGTCATTCCAGTGGTAACTGGGTTATTCGGTAGGAGAACGGGTTGCTCTACCGGGTTAAAACCGATCGTCAGCCTGGCAGGCTTTGACCGCGAAGACGCGACAAACCGCATCATTAACCCTTTCGGTGCTGGGAGTCCATATACGCTGTGCAACTGACGCGATCGGCCTGTACAGTTACAGTGACTCAGAGGTTTGCACAAACAAAATCGAACTAACTGTCCCGGCTACTGTGTCGCTTCTGCTCCCGTGTCCGCGTTACCTCCAACTTCCTTATCCAACTGCTTTACTGTTTTCTAACTCCGATATGAAAGACTCAGCTATATAGATAACTTGAGTGTACGAATGTTGGAGATCTTCATAAATGCGAGGCAAATATCAAATTTGAGTTATTTCCGAAAGGATTAATCGCGCAGAGAAGGAAAGAGATCTTGGAAGACAAGATCGCGGATGAATTTCGGGGAAACCTTAACTCCAATAATTAAACCGCAGCTTTGACTGAGAACACACAGGCTGTCTCTGACAACTGTGCCCACAGTTCTCGTTTCTTCCAGGCACAGCAGACGCTGCTCACACACGTGAAATGTAAACAAATCCTCTAGACGATAGCTTAGGTGACATTGCTCGGTCGAGACAGGCTGATAAGCAGCGTGCTCCGAAATCCGCGTCACGGTTGGGCTCCGAAAGCGACGCCTGCTCCAAAACGCGGCATCGGGAGTTCAAAAGGAACGCGTTGTATCTGTGCACAGTAGTGGTGGCAAAAGCTGTCAGAGACTTGGTAATACCAGAGTCAACTCACCCGAGAGTTGATCGACCAGGGGGAACGTCCTCGTCCGTAGTCTTGAACGGCAACGATTTCGTCGCGGCATCCACACACTTCTGCACACTGGTCACACGCGGGCAGGAAACGTCGGGTACACGCGATGGTACGCACGCCAGGGGGTGAACACACCACCTCGTACGGTTCGTAGCCGCGGGGCACACCGAAGAAACGCACCGAAAAAACCCGGGGGGAACGTCCACGAGAGCCGGTTTCTTCTCTACGCGTACGCGTCGTTGACAGGTGGGCAAGTTCAGGTAGCGAGATGCGACGGAACCTCGGTATTCTATCGATACTCGCACGCCGAGGGACCGGCTTCGACTGTCGAGCGACGCCTGGCTCGGCCTCCTGGTCGCCGCTGCTGTCAACGACACGCGGGCTACGCAACCCTCTCGCGTCCCTCCTCACGGTTCCCCCAACGGACCATGACTACGCTATCATTCCCCCTCGGCCAGCGTTATCCCCCCACTTGGCGTCGCGACGCCCGACGGGCTACGAACCCTCGCGAACGCCCACGAGCAAGACCTGCGCGGATGCGACCGCAGCTGAACCCCGCGACGAATAAATTCGCGGAATGTCCGGTTTGCAGAAGTTGCGAGGGTCCTTGGCCCTTCGCCTTTCGGGTTAATCTTGACCTTGATCGTTGAGTGTCTTCCGACACTTGCAACATTATTAGTCGCTTGTGTTGGAAGTTTATAATTGCGATGGTGGATTGGAAGGGCGCATTTGGCACAGCTGTTTTGATGTTTGGATAGTTTCAATTTTCAGTTGGTACTGGGTATTTTGGGTAGGGTTGAGTGACATTGACAAGATACTTTATAGTGTTTTGGAGTATCACTTCGCATGCATGGGCTCTGATTAAACGTTCACTATGGACTGAGGAGTCGTATACAATTAGTCACTAAAGTATCCGCCCACCTCAACATATAACAGATATTGCTTGTTTAAGTAATGTACTTAATTAGTTTAAATTCAGAATTATCCATTATAATTTATATTGGTGTAAACGTTGATTAAGGGGTCTCCCTACCTAGACGGACGAAAATATATTTACTTTCAGCTTTGTGGGTTTATTTGTCAATCTTTAGAGAATATGAAAAAAAATTGTATTAAAAAATAGAGGTAATATCCGGAGTTATAGTGCCTCAAATAGAGCACCTTACAAAAATTGTATGCGCATGTTTAGCATGAAATCAGCCGTTGTAATTGTATGAAATAGAAAATTTAAAAATTTGGGTAATTTGTATGAGTGTAGCTATCGCCTGAACTAGTTTAAATCAGAAATACTGAAAAGTAAAAAAAACGGCAGCGTCTAAAACAGTCATCGATTTCTGCAAAAAATTGCTGTTTTTTTTAAGTCGCAAAAGTCTAATATTGCAAAAAGCGACTTAGTTTTAGTAACATCGAGAATGGGTCATGTACTGAAGATATATACCAAGTTCGAAGTAAATCGAGTGATTGTTTTTTTAGATATGCTAAACAATTCGAAAAACATCGTTTGGAGAAAAATGCTTTAAAAGTTTCAGGTACCGTTTTTTTTAATTAATCTATTTTTTCAAATATTGCCTAAATATGTACAAATATAGGCATACAGTTTTCAATTAATATAATTTAAGGGTTTCTCTTAAAAAAAATCCCAAATATCGCTCTCTTTTTCAGGCCGTCAAAGTAGGAAGACCCCTTAATATATTTTTAGTTAGAACCAGCTGCCAAATAAATTTTGCTAGAGGAATGGAGCAAGCTAAACCCGAGTTTCACAGAAATTTAGTTGCATCTATGCATAATAGATTTAAGCTTATAATAAAATCAATAGAATATTAGGAGAATATTAACTTATCCCAATTACGTTTGTATAAATTAAACATTGACGAATATTTTGCACGATCTTTGCTACTTCCACGCACAATTTAGAGCTAAAAGGATTGAGAAAGCTTTAAAGCCCGTTCATTTAATAATTTAATTAACTATCACAGTGTTTTTTAGATAATGAACTGCGAATAGGAGGACGTCTACTGTTTGTGTGACATAATTATTCAAACATTTTCCGAGGAAAATATCCGTCATTTTCCGGTATATGTACCCCGTTTCATTAGAACGTTTACGATCCGACGTAAAGGCTACCTAACACGTGAACAGAGGTGAAGAGGTATTCAAGCTTCACAGCGACTCTTTAGCATCGTGTCTCCAATCCCGTCGCTGAAACATCGTTGACAGTCTGCGTCCATCCATCGTGCCTACAAAATGAGCACGGAATTATCGCAATCCCCGACCTTGTTTCTTCGTCCAGAAGCACCGGCGCAGCCGCGACCACTATTAATCTTCCCGATAAACCAATTACTCCCGCGAAAACCAGTCGAACTGTAAGCCGCTTAGATATTTCCGTGTTGACGCCGACGCTTGCCCTGTCCCTACGGCTGAGATTCCCTCGGTGCCCCCGTTTTATCCGCGGAATTAACGCGGCGACTGATCCAATTACGCGTGGATTTGAACTCGGGAATTTTCCAGCGCGTACACACCTGAGCGAAAGGAGACAGGCTGTCGAGTGTCCTGGGGCGGTTAGCCATCCGCGTCGCCGTGACGAAAGAAATCGAGCCATTACCAGCGAGCCGTTCCGCAGATTTAAATTCTAATTCGAGGTCGGCGATGGGTAGGGCTCGGTTAAGTTCGCCCAGCCGAGGCGAACTAATGCCTCCGCCAGCGAGCCCCCCGAAGGAATTTGTAAATTCGACGGTGGAAGTTTTAATCGTCCATCAGGGAAGAAACGAGGAGCACGAACTTTTCGCATAATAATTCTTTCCTACCTTTCCCGCGCGGCCGAGTCCGCTTCCGTTCCCTCTGCTCGGCGCCCAACTGGGAAAATGAGCAGAAACGATTTGCGTACGCGAATGAATATTCTTTGTAACTTCGGGTCCCCTGATAAAATAACCTTCGAAGATGCAACCACCCACAAATGTGCCATCGAGATAGTATTTTTAACTAGTGAACGTAATTTTGGATTTGATCAATAGAGGGGATCAGGGTTTTTAAATTGTTTGGTGGAAGGAGTCCTCTATTCGCTGAGGTATCCAAAGAAACCAGGGATTCTTATTTTCCTAGTGAGGGAGGCAAGTGAATGAAACTTGTTTTTGACAGTTTGTCCGAGTAGGAAATTAAATTATTATGTTCACAACAGTATACTTTTATATAACGCAAAATAATGGGAAGAAATATTGAGCTATTCTTAAGTTTTACTTCATGGAGTATTCAAAAAACAATGATGAATTAAAATTCCAATTATCAGTGAATCCTTTTTCTCCTTAAAATCCTAATACCAGTGTATTTGAAGAGAATTGCTTTCTATAAGTGAATCCATAGAGAAATTCTTGTTCGATCGTGACTTGAATAACTCTAAAGATTGAATATTTAATATCTGCGGGTAATAATTAATATTTTATACATTATACTTCACACATCTCGTATGAATATTCTACGTAGGTTCGTGGGGAAAGCAGTAAAAGGTTTTGTGGGATAATCCCAAGGGTCCGAAACAGCGATGGAAGTTCTTGAACCATGGATATATTCCTAAGAGATATGAGGAGACTTTAATTCTGAAATATAGTTGTGAAAGTAGGGGAGACCGGGGCTAGTTGACTAATTTTTTACATTCCTAATTTTTATAAATATACCTTTGTTATTTTTTTGACTTGCTGCATACCAAAAGTTTACAAATTTCATTAGGTATACAGGCTTAATTTTTAAAATCGTTTTAATTGAGTCTACGTTGTTGTTTTTATGGTATTTAGAGTAGTGAGACGAATGAGTCAACAAACCCCGGCTGCGGGGTTAGTTGACAAATACGATGGGGTTAGTTGACTTGACATTTACTTTTCAGTTTTAAACCTTTGCTTGCGAAAGGCATATATATACGCTGTCACAGTACATCAATATGTATGAAAAGCGTATATATACGCTGCCAATTCCACCAATATACTATACGAAACGCGCACATATGTATACTACAACCAATAATTTTTTTAAATTTTTTTTTCACTCCTTCACAGTGTTATTTTTTTATTAATTATCATGGTGTTAGATACTGTAATTATTTTGTACTTATTTGTTATGCTCTATTTGGAAGGCCTGAGAGTTTGAAGGGAGGATAGGGTGTAAAACTGGTAGGGGTGAGTTTGGAAGAATTTTATGGTGGGGGAAGTGGACTTGAGCAGCTAAACTCTTTGCCTCGACTGCATCTTGAGGATAAAAATGCAATTACTAGTGGTACAGTTCTGTCTCTCTAGAGTCGCGTGTGTCGGGACCGGGCGCACGCAATTTGAGAGACGAGTAGTCTATTCGGCTTCCTTTGATTTCACGCGGTCAGAGTGTAAGGTGTGTCACTATCTAGAATGTTTATGAACCTTTCTTCGGCTTTTTCTTTGACATCCGATACCCGATGCCGCGGCGCGACGACTACAAACGAAGTAGTGGGGATAGCTTCGCGCTTATAGAGAATCCGAAAACGCGTGACATTTGAGAGACAGCACTGTATTCCTATGCTTAGTCAACTAACCCCGTCCGACATTGTTAACATGTTAAGGGCCGTACGTACGAAACCTTCACGCACCGGATAAAATAAAATACCACAAATTATAGTCAAGGTATCATGTTTTCACAAAATATTCATGAAAAAACATCAAGCAGTACTTAGTGGACAAAAATTCATAAATAGTCGAAATAAAAATATTTACTTCCCGCCGAACTTTTTAGATTTTTCATTCTCACTGACAGAATACGCAAGTTTTTGTCACGGCGGCACATTAAATGGCAAGCTGGTCAGTCATATGTTTCAATATCGCGAATCGCCGAATAATTTATTCCATAATATAACAATTAAATGGAATTAGTCAACTAACCTCGTTAGCCAACTAGCCCCGGTCTCCCCTACCATATGACGCGAAATATGGTGCAAAGGTATAGAAATGTCTCCAATAATTTTATTAATTCTACGGAATCATAAAAATAATAATTTTACACGGCATACACAGAACAGCATGGTATTATTTTATAAAATTATGTGTCTCTCCTAATCCCTCCGTAGATTCTTTCTCTTAAATCTCCCAACCAACCAACCACCACACGTTTCTCGTTCGAAAACCACTAGACACCTTCACGAACGTGGAAAGCAGACGAGCTGCATGTCGAACGTAGCAATCGCCTCAATCGACTGCAAATCACAAAGTTAAATCAACCGTTCTCATCAAAACGAAATTACAGATGAACTATCACGCTCTGAAACCTGACGGGTCAGTAGAAATTCGATGGAACTGTCTGCCGTGGAAGAACCCCGATCCAAGCAGAAGCTACCATCAGTAAACAGCTGTGCAACGACGATATTGACTACCTACCAAAGCAAAGTTCATCCATAGAAATACGTGCAAAACGACCGTGTGTCTATACGCGACCTCTAGATAACCGTAAACCCGCCTGGGAAATCAAACGTTTCTCGTTCGCCGCTTGATAAATGCTACGCGAAAAGGTCTACGGATAATTGCAACGTATCGAGGTCCAATAAAAGATCACCATTACGCTATTGTGAAATCGGGGAAAGATAGTTCACACTACCAACCAACGAGCTATCAAAATTAGTAACGGGCGTGATACCAGTCTGTCTCGTGACTTTTACTTGTTTGGAAAGTTCGATACGTATCGAAATTTTAAGTGCTTATTGTTAGTAAAATGAGTACTGAGTCGTATTGGTATCACGACAACTTTAAATGTATCGATACTATTCAAGCATCCATAGAATCCAACCAGAATCAAGCATACATAGAGTGAATATACCAGTGAATGAACATTTTTTATTAAAACGAGTGACATAAGTTATTAAAATTAGCAATTAATAAATTAGAAACTTTTTAATTTCTTGCTTCATATTAAAACAATTTCTGCAGCATGTGGAATCAATCGCGCTGCAAATATAATTTTATAATTTTGGGATTACCCATAAGGGGTTAGGCTACCTTGGAAATAGCAAAGTTATAGTCATTTTCGACAATTTTTTGAGGGAGATAATGAAACAAATGGAAAATTTAATATGACCTCTATTATTGTACAACTCTCAACGGAAAAAGTCATATTCTTTGTTGTACAAAATGACGGCAATAGAGCCATGATATGCAAAATCTTGTCGAACGATATTTTCCACGGTGTTTAACCTCGCGGCTATACCGTTTGACCTAGAAGAAAAAACCAAACAGTTTTCTTTTCTACATGCCTAAAACTCAAGAAGTCATGTGTTCATTACCTCCCTCAAAAAAATTGTTGTACATGACTATAACTTTGCTTCGCCCAAACTGGCCTCACCCCTTAAGTGTTAAAGAGTAATGAATACTGTAGGTATGGAAAAGAATCGATTCCAAAATGATACTTACAAATGTCAAGATCCTTTAAACTCGACTGAGTTCGGGTCCGACGTTGAGCATACAAAGTATTGTGAAAAAGGACCCCTGAATACTTCGACAAGGAAATAGAATGAATATGTATAACGAAAGTAAGCGAAATAGCCGTAGGTACTTACAGGGTGATCCTCTCGCGACGCTAGTCAAACAAACTGGCGCTCGGCCGCCCGTGGCGAATAACAACACCCTTCCACGCCTCACCGAGTCTTATGGCTTCCATCGGACCCGATGAAAAGTAGTTATCTCCGATTTTTGAGAAAATTCTTGGATCGTACTTTTTCTCTTCGTCTCTACAATTTTGTCAACTTTCGACTTTCTTATTGCTTTCGAAGTTCATCGATCATGTAATTTGATAAATAATAAGAATATGTTGGGTTTTGTTCATTCTAAACGAGAATTGAACCGCCATCGTAGCAATATACCTCGATAGCGACATTTACAATTCATATTTTTAATATAAAAAATTATTTTTCGTATCTTCAAATGTTAAATATAAAGTCATAAAAGGGTTCAAAGTGATTTGCTTCATAATTTCTGCAGAAAAAATTCCCCAAAATCGAACTGTTTTAGCGTTGTGGAAAATATAATCCCCCTTATGCAAATAGGTACATAAGTTGCCCCCCACAATTTGCTGCCCTACGTTGCAGCCTACTTAGTCCAAACATATGCAATCCGCCTCTGCAGAGAATCATAAATTAGAAGATCTACAGACACCTATTTCCATTCACCGCTCTCTCTCTTCCACCATTTCCAAAGCATTCGACATTTCAAATCAGCGGTAGGATACATCGAAACTGTAGCCAGAAGAAAATCAACCTTTGATATTGCTAGACCATCTCAGGATCACTGCCTCTTGCCTAAGACCAATCATCGAAATACGTGGTTGGCGTCTAAAAAGAAACAGACATGCAGCGGAGATGGCTGCGTCGAAGTGCAGGTGAGTGTCGATCGAACCGTACGTCAGTTGCAAGCTCAGCGCAGCCGTTTAAATTTCACGAGATCCGTGATTCCGTGCCGCCATTGCGAGGCCGTGCTCTACCAGGTAAGGCTGCTTCAGGGTCCAGTTTTTACGAGGAGGATACGTCTCTGCGTCTTGCAGCGCGTCTTCTAGGTGTATTTGACTCCCGAGGTCGTGGGTTCAGTGGCCGGTTACAGGGCTTGCTCGCGCAGAACTATTTCTCTCAAGATCGAGCAGCTCGTTTTTTACGAGGGGAACGGATACAACGCACGGTACATACTTGTCCAGGTAGTGCTCACACCTTACACCGCGACTCTGCCTTGTTCTACTTGCTGTTGGTTTATGGACACGGCCACATTGCTGTTTAATCGCCGACACTCACGGGGTTGGATATCTGGATCGGTGGGTAGAAAAAGTGGAGACTTACTCGATGCTCGTAAATCTTCAATATACATCGACCTTAGTCACCTTTACGTTTGTACTTGGAATTCTAGCTGCATCTCGCTTTATAATGTGCATGGTACTCTGTGGATGTCCCATGTTTGCACAGTTTAAGTTTGATACTGGATTCTTGTAACACTTTTGCGACCTGAATTGAGGAATTGAAATGGTAAATGATGTAAGTATACCAGAAGTGAAAATTTTCAGTATTTTCTTTTCGACCGCATCGGTGATGGTACTTGTGATTTCAGTGCTGTCTTATGACAGCCCTAGAAACTAAAATAAATTGTAAACTGTATTCAATATAGAATTTAGATCATTTTCCACTAAAAATATTTTTTATTTCTTTGACACTTGCAACATTTACCATTTCAACTCCTCGATATTCTGAATTTTTCCTCGAATCCGAATTCTTCAAAGATACTATTCATCAGTAGAAATTAGCTATTTATTTTTTAATTTGTATTGTCATCCAAACTATGCACGCCTGCAAAGTTTCAAGACAATTGGATAGTTGGAAGTGGGTTAATTTTGAGTTGCCAGATTTGAATCATACATACAAACAAACAAACAAACATACAAACAAACAGAGGAATGAAGCTGAATAAAATCGTTTAAAAATACCACTTTTTTCGATCAGAGTTGTGGAATAACAGGCTTCATATTGGACTTTCCATTTATTGGATTTTCCCTCAAAAAAATTGCAGAAAGTAACTTTAACTTTGCTTAATTCGCCCGACTACGAATAGTATGCAGATTTTATTTGAATCCAAATTCTGAGGAAAAGAAGATTTCTGAATCACCACCGGGGCGCTTCTTCCGTATCGCTTAAAAGGCAATAAGGGTAAACTGGATTCATTTACGAATCGCAAGAAACACGCCAGGAGAATGCTCGTAAGCACATTATCCCGGGGCGGAGGTCATTACGCACGTCTGCAATTAACGCTGATTATTATTCGAGGGCCGCGTCCCCCTATCGAAATTCGTTCTCCACGAGTTCTTGGCAGATAGGTTCCGCTTAAAATGCATGGCGCCTCCTAACAGAACGACATTGAAAGTGTTTCGGGAATGTGCATTACGGATATATCGAAAATTCAGTATTATCGAAAATGCGATCGCCTCAAAGAATAAATAGCTGCTGCTACGTAATATTAGAAATGCAGGCCCTTCTTCGCATTATCAAATTCTTTCGCCTATATCGCCGTCTTGGTATCTAAAATAATCTTAAAAAGCTTAAAACACAATAAGAACACACGAACCCTTCTTGAGGGGTTATACCTAGTCTGGAGACCGAAAAGAAGCGAATGTTTGCGAATTTTTGTTTGAAAAAGTGGAAGCAGATATTTTCACAAAACTTTTTGCACTTTAAAGAGTAACATTTACAGAACATTTGGTAATTTTTTTGTAGAAAAATATTTAACGTTTATAATAAAAATACAACGACATCCAAGAAGCCTTTTTAAAACCGGTGAGCACGATATCTCAAAAACTACTGCACCAATGTTTCTCATACTTTGTGGGATTATTTTTTATATAAAAATCTATCGACTATCGTTCGCATTTTCTTTTAAATGTATATTTTTGATTTTATCAACGAAAATTCGTCGTTTTCGACGAATCAGGTCCTTCAAACTTTAAATAGCCGCCATTTTATTTTAAATTAATATTTCGAAAATCCCCCGCTGTCAGTCGGAAGATACATTAATATACTAACGAAATCTTTTTTGTTTTAGATAATCTGATTCCGAATTACAGTGCTCACCGCAAAACAACTTTTTATAAACGGCATCTTGGATATCGATTGTAATTTTATTATAAACGTAAATATTTTTTTAAGAAAAATTACCAAATCTTCTTTAGATGTTGCTCTTTTAAGCGCAAAAAAATTCTGTAAAAGTAGATGCTTCAGTTTTTCCAAAAAAATTCACAAACATTCGTTTCTTTTCGGCCTCCTGACTAGGTATAACCCCTTAATCCCCTTAATATACAAAGTCTCGCACCATTCTACTTAAATCTTTACTTCCATTATTATTTTATATTTCTCAAACACAAAATAATACCAAAAGTGTGTCACAGATTTGTTCTTAACTAGCCTAATTCTAAATGATAAAAAAACACTGAAAACAAAATCGAATTGTCCCCCCAATTTGTCTATATCTAAATATGAAGTTACTCTACAAATCGGAAGCAAATGTTAACGATTTTTCTTCTTACACTACGATGAATATTTCGCCCGGCAACAATGAAAATCAGTAACAGTTCACGTAATTTTGCTAAAAGCGTCTTCCTTTCGATGGCACGGCGACGCTAGAAACAATAAACAGCCGATAAAGGATTTATTTCCATTCCCATCGAACAAAGGGCGATGAAGATGAGTGGATACCGCCTTTCGACCGCACGTGCGTTCGGTTGCGTTTGTGTCAAACGTGAACCTTCCTTTTGACTTTCTTGAGACCGCCTCAGTTAGTCAGTGGTACGCGTGCGGAGAACATCGTCGAAATACCCGGTCACAGTAGAATAACACGGAACAGAATCTGGATAATCGAGTCTGTTCGCTGAATTTTGAGTTTCTCTAACAAACCATGAGGATATACAAACCGAGCGAACAAACGTAAGAGTCGTTACCACAATTATTTCCTCTTATTCGAGATGAAAATGTGATTAGTGATAACTGACAGAATTTCTCGTGGCTCTTATCTGCATTCTACATTAACATCTATCACTACTCCTATCATCAATTCACTTATAACTCCGTGTTTTGCAAAGTGTTTCGTGGTGATTCTTCAAACTTTACTAAAATCGATAACGATAAAAGCCTAACTTTACGCCGTTTCGGTTTCGCGCGAACGAAATAAACGGAGTTGATTTTAGAATTTCGTTTGAATTCGATTGGTTGAAATCAGAAATGGAGCAGGCTTTGGAAAATTCTGAGATTGTATCCGACTGTGTATTTAACGATTTTATTTCGATTTGTTACAAAGGTGATGGAACAGTTGCGCTTCGTTTTTCATTTGTGATTCGACGTTTTCTTTTGAGTTTCACCTTAATAGCGGTTGTGTGTTGCAAAGTGTTACAATTGTCCCTGGACCTGTAGAACGCGGCAATTATTATCGACACACAGTTTCAGTGCCAACAGTGAAGATCTTGGAAGGAAACGTTCTAAAAAGGAGCGAATGATTTACACCTGCTCCGATTGCAAATACGAAAGCAATCGCCATTACAACGTGATGCGTCACTGGGAGAGAATCCATTGGAAGGAGCAAATGCGTATTTGTTGTGGTGAGTGAATGTTGCTTATTAAAATTCAGAATTCTTCTGGTACGTAAAATACTGCTTTCGTTAATCATCGATTTATTAGCATGATCATTTTCTTTATATTTCTATGCATCAGTCATCCAGAACGTTATTTTCTATTTGGGTACTTGGGTGCATCTGATTCTTTTTGAGAAAGTGGAAATTTATTACTGGAACCACTGTTATTATAATTATTATTATTATTAATTGTCTTTATTATTGAAAAAAGAAGTTATGGTTCAGAAGTTTATCTGTCTTAACCTGCCGTCGGCACACTGGGCCGTTTATGAATTGAGCCAGTTGCCTCTTTTCTTAAACTTCCTTCCGAATTTTTATTTTTCCCAATTAATTCTTTATACATTTGACTCAAAGAACAATTGTATATTAAAGTAGAGACTTGAATAAGTATCCCATAATTTTCTCAGATTTTTTGAAAGTCAAAAACAGTAAAAAAAGCAGTCATGAACATAATTGACGCAGCGTGTCTACTGACGCACAGTGGTATATAATGACATTTTTTGTTCAAATCATCCTACAGGTCGTAATTTTTCAGGAAACTTGACGATTTTTTTCAAATTCTTCACAATTAAATTCTCTATCGATCTGTCCGCTCGAAATTTTCAATTTTGTTACCGATTTTTTTATATTTAGCGAATCGTACAGCACTTTTAGAAGATCAGTATCTGTGAGCCGCCGGTTCGGAATTTAAAGTAAGATTTTCGAAATTGAAGTGGTGAATCTAATATACCGGATATAGTTGACTTTTCTGACTCAATATCGATGAGCAGGATTTTTAATGTTTGATATTTTTAGACACGTACATAAATAAAAAATCAGAGATTTGCTTCCAGAGGCACAAATCCTGCTCCTGAAACAAGATTGCGCTAAATATAATTGGATTTCTAAAGGCAACTGGGATAAAACGTTAAGTGAATCAGGCCTTCTAAAAATATTAAACATTAAAAATCTTGCTCATCAATATTGAATCTGAAAAGTCAACTATAAGAACGCGTATGAACACAAATGTATAGGCTTAAATATGCAAAATCACGTACACATCTAGGAGATACCTAAAAATTTGTAAAAATACGAAAGAAAATCTGCCATTTTAAATTTTACAATTTGATCTACAGTATTAGATTTGTGGTACAAATACAAAATTTGACCTTCATAATAATTACGTCATATTCGTAATTAGCGTCCCCAAAAATCTAGACGCACTATGTTTCTTCCGATAAACCTCATTTTCTAAAATTTTGCTTCAACATATGGGATTCGCCAACTTCAATTTTGAAAATCTTACTTTAAATTCGGAACCGACGACCAAAAGAGCTCACAGATACTGATCTTTTAAAAGTGGTGTAAAATTCGTTAAATATACAAAAATCAGCAATGAAATTCAAAATTTCGGCCGGACAGATCGATAGAGAATTTAATTGGCAAGAATGTAAAAAAAATCGTCAAGTTTTCTGAAAAATGACGACCTGTAGGGTTGATTTGAATAAAAAATGTCATTATGTACCACTGCGGGACGGTGCGAAAATAACTGTGCCCACGGCAGGTTAAAATACTTTGTCAGTAAATGAATTTTGATCGTTAGAATTTAATATGTGTAACTGTAGTTCGATCTTAGTGATCATTTACCTCGAGTAAAATACAGTTTACCTGTTACTTTGATCGAGCAAGAAATTCGACCGCGAAATCATTAGGATACAGTAAAAACTCTTTTATGGGTTTCCCTAGTGAAGGCATTATCAAAAACTGTAATGAAGAAGATATCGTAGATTGAATTGAAGATCTAAAATCATTATTAAGGCTATATTGAGACACGGCTATGAAGAATCTATTAGCAAGCTTTAAGAAACATCTGACAACATAGGTACCCAGTGGTTGCAAAACATTTACTGTAAAGATCAACTCTATCGAGATTAAAAAAGCCTAATGGAGAAATTCAATGGTACATGCTATAAACAGGGCCCTAGCTCTTTCGTCACTCTGGGCAAAAATTATTTTTGTTGCTCTTTGTATTTAAGTATAAATAATTACTTTAAAATACAATTTCCGACAATGAGTGAAATTTGTTGTAGGTATTTGTTGGACAACAAAAGCAACTTGTTTTATAAAAAAAGTAATATTAGAAAAAACAATGGGTAACAAAACAAAATTCGAGTTTGATACAAAATTCAAACATGTATTACCTACTGCTTTACCGCTATTTTAAAATGTTTTACTCTTTTATTGATTTTTATTGCTTTCAATTTTCTCTTTCTACCAATTTTGCCGCCCCAAATTTGTCGCTTCGGAGAGCCGCCCTCTTTAAATATGGAATTGACACCAGAGGTGCTCCAAACAAATATTAATACCAAACATTTATTTATCCTACACTTTTGAAACATTCACAGAGATCATGCTTCCAATACATATTTCATAAATTCTGTATTCGTTGCCAGACAGTTTTCAATGAAGTTTCTTCATTATAATTTTGATCATTCTATCTCGCAATAATCTTAATAATATTTTCAAACTGTCAGCATAAATTGCATGTGAAAAATTGTCACGTGACATACTTTTGAATTTTCACGGAGATTTCAAGTTTGTAATAAGTTTTTCTGTCATA
This sequence comes from Andrena minutula, assembly GCA_929113495.1. NCBI lineage: Eukaryota > Metazoa > Arthropoda > Insecta > Hymenoptera > Andrenidae > Andrena > Andrena minutula. The sequence continues at coordinate 22,001,018 of OV815994.1, forward strand.
TTCTTAATTCTTTTTACGATTGTGTGCAAGTACTCAAATCGACGATTTTATTAATTAAATCTTCCCAGTCTGTTAAAAGCAATTCTTAACGCGTGCTACAGTTTGTAATCGCAACAATGTTCAGTTTCAAATTCGATAGGAACATAGCAACGTAGACATGACAGAGACCGCAGGACAGAGATGTTTAACAAATACAAATGCCCCGCCGTCTCTTATTTCTGTGATCGTCGCGGTTATCTGGGGATGATCCAAACAAACTAAATCGGGATATAGAGGATTGGGAGTAGGACAGTTCTTAGTCGGTTGTTAGTTTCGGAAGATAAAAGTGTCCCTGTGTCTTCTGCAGTACCCAGTCTGCAATAATAATTCAGATCTGGTGTCAATATCACCCTCTGATTTCACGTCACTGTCCTGTGGCGGCTCATTATCCCCGACCCCACACACGTCAAAGAGTCAGTGCCGTGCAGGAGACCAGCGCGGAACTAAATTATCTAAAATCATCAGATAAGCGGGCAGACAGTTGAATCTTTCGAAACGAAAGATGTGACGAATGTGTCTTTCAATTAGAGTTGCCAACTTTTTTTCGGGATAATATAGTACTTCACGGCTAAATGTAATAATACAGTACATTGTGAAAAATATAGTACTTTTCAGAGGAAATTGGTACAAAATAGAACTGCATTAAAACAACATTTTTTAATGTATTTTTTGTGCATTTTACATTATTAATGAATTGATTGTTTTTAACAAATATGTTAAAGGTTTAATTGTACTAAAAGTCCAAATTATCATATATGAGGAGCTCATTTTTTATGAGAGATAGATAGGCTCTGTTTCTCTCTTCCCGCCACTTCATATTCATTATAGAAAACATCCTCTCTATTAAAGTTTAATTTCGCAAATTAAAGTTTTGATATTGCCATAAAATAAAAAAGTAAGTAAAATTGTAGAATTTTATCACGTATCAGAAATATAGTATTTTTACGTACTATATTATTTTCTGTCAGTATAGTACACGAGACAAAAATATAGTACAAAACTATATATCATAGTACGCTTGACAACCCTACTTTCAACCTAAGACTAACAGTTACCTACTACTAAATTTCTTCTGACTCTAACGTTTTTACATCTATAAAATAATTGATTTCACGAGCACTCAAACAGAACGATAAAGGTAGCTTCCCTTTTCCTTTAGGTATCCAATTCATCAACAAAAGCGATTACTACTTACACTGCGAGCAGGTGCATCCCGAGAAAAGATCATACGCGATCATATCTAGGAAGAAGTACAAAATTATTAGTGACGTTAAGAGGCCTCGTTGCAGCAAACGAGAAGCGGGTTCCTGCTTGCAGACGACGGAAAACTTGGTCTTGAATCCGAGATTCTCCGAGAGGATTCGTAACAGGCAGCAGCAGGGTCAAGTGAAGTCTATACTGAGCGTTAAGTATTCGGTGACTTATAGTGACATCGACACGGAGGATGTACCTTTGATAAGTTTCCTCACCGATCGCCGGTTGAAAACGTACATCAAGAAATTCGCTCCGACCAAGTTGGTAAACAAGACCAGTGACGCGCCGAAGGGAAAGCCGAATGAGGCTGTAATGATCGCAATCTCGTCTAAGGAAAACATCGAAAAGGCGGCGTCTGATAATGCCGCGGAAAACATTGGAACGAAAGTTTCCAATTCATCAGGCTCCTCCTTCACGGAACTGCCTGCGAAAAAACTTCTTCTGCATAGATTCAGAACGAGCGTGATGCACGAGATCGAGATACCATTACGGGAACAAAATAACAACATCTGCGGGCAGGTGAATTTCGCGCAGCATCAGACCAAAGAGACGATTGTTCCTGTGCTCCAAAATCGATCGACCTACCCGCAACGGTCCACCAGGGCGAACAAAGAAAATGTACCAAAGTTTGCGTTCAGCTTGGAGCAACATTTAGATATAAAGCTCGACAGGGGAATAACTGTGCCGGGGGTCAGCCAGCTGCATCGAGACTTTCTGGCTTCCATTGATTTCGACCAGTACAAGATATTTTAAATATCGAGAAGGAACGAGGGATTCGTACATTCCACGAGGAAATTGATGAAAAATGGTAAGTCAGTGTTTCGGTAATTGGTATTTCGTGAATGACTATTATGCAGCTGTTTTGTTCATTAAAGATTTTCGTTTATTTTTCAGGTACCAAAGATGAAACCTTTATTCGCATACCAAAGAAAATTCGGTGACAGTAGCCTAGTGTCTTCCTTTGAATGCTCAAACTAATGTGATATCATATATACCGGATAAGTGATAGGTTGTGTAGTTATATACGCTATGAGAGCAACAATAGTTCCTGTATATTTTTATATTTCGTTGTATACCGTGCGCGAATGTAAATATATCTTTGTAATAAATTAAAGAACGTATGTCACTGTTGTTTTTATCAACCTCTGAAGACTGTAATGTAGTATCAAGCACTTTATAATTTAATATTCCATGCCATTAACTTAATTATCTAAAAAATACTTAGTGCATTCGAAACACTTGTCATTAATAACCAAAATATTAAAGGACCTACAGGTATTCATAACGTCTCCATCAGAAGATTTTCTATTGTGACACTCGGGAAACCCGTTCGATTTCTTTTAATCTTCATATGTTCCATTTCTTCTATTCAACAAGTTTTCCAATGTGCATTCATTTCTAGATTAGACCAAAACGCCCTAGATACCTTCTAAATGGTAAGTCACCCCACAAGAGAGGTCTAAAGACAGTTTCTATGTAAATGTTTCTACAGTTGCTGAGAAGGAAATCGTAAGAGGTAATTTGTAACAAAGCAGGAACATGCTAAGTATCCAGAATGATGCGGCTTTCAGATCGTCCTATCCTCGAGTGAGTCAACTTAGTTCCAGCGTTGTTATTTTAATAAAGTGCACTTTAAGACTGAAATTATGCGGCGAAATGCTTGTCTTGCATAAACCCACACCTGGTTCGTCCTCATCCACGAACAACCCTCCGCCTGCGGGAGTACGTCACTTTCTCGACGCGTCAGCATTTTGTTTAATACCTCCATTTTAAACTCTTTATAGCCCGCGAGGAAAACCGAGTTACCGAACTTCCTTTGTACAGTCTCTTAGAGCAACGTTTCATCATTAGAATCGTAGTGCGGTTTCATTTGCATGTCAAAGCTAATTACGCCGGCGTTTAAAAATTCTGTATACAGGGCAGATCCACTTTGTCGACTGGTGAACTGGAGAACCGAGTTCTCATCGCGAACCATAACTGAATAGAAAAATATTTTTACACTCTCCTATCGCACATCTAACGCGAAGGTAATAATAGGGACTGGTGGTATATATAAAACAAGTTTTAATCGAGAAATTAAGTTTCAAACAGTATGTCTATAAAGAGTTTAAAGGTTCATTCTACTTTGATCGACCAAAAATATAAACAATTCTTAAGGACTTTTCGCTATAAATAAATCTTTTTCGAATTTATTAAGCTACTCTTACTTATTTTATACAAAAAAATTAAAACGGATTTTTTATAGCGTCAATATGACATCTAAAAAAGAGAACGGGAGAACAATTTTTGTCAAAAAATAATAAAGAGAAAGGGTGTTTTGTCAAACTTTTTTCAAACGGAGATTTTGTTACTTTTCAACAAGAATTGTCAATTGGACTACGAGTGATAGCGACAGTCATACAGATTAAGATTTTTTCCGATGTTTTGTGTCAGATAACCCTGATTGGGGAAATCACCTGCGCCATGGACATATCCCTTTTTTAGATGCCATATCGGCGCTATAAAAAGTCATTTAAAACAAATAATTTAAAATTTTTTTTGTACAATATAAGAGTAGCTTAATAAATTCCAAAAAGATTTATTACATTATATGTTCTATTTACTCGGAACAAAAATCTTTAAAAATAGCTTAATTTTTCGGCCGACCAAAGTAGAATCGCCCCTTAAACGCCATACGAAACATAAACATACTAGAATTTTAATATCTTTCCAATCCATATTTGCACTTACATTTGAAAAATTGTCTAATTTGAACATGAAGGCGACAAGTCGATGGGAACATATCGAGGGTATTCCCCTAAAATTATATTACCTATTAATTCAAATGTACATACACGTTTTACTGGCATACAAACACAAATATCTTATTCTACATTCTGCAACACTCGAACGCATAATTTAATGTAAACGAGCTAACAACTAATTAAATATCGGGATGAAAGGCTATACTCTGGCTCGAAAGAGGGAAGCGTTTTCTGTTTTCGTGAAACGTTTACAAATCAATCGGGAATCGAGAGTCAGCATTTTTCAATTGCCGCTATTATCGTCGGGGGAACAACGCTGCACTTCTGGCTGCGTGGATTGCGTTATTTTATAAACATGAAACGAGTAAAGCATCACGTATGTACATACATGCGTTGCAATTGCTCGGGTGCAATTATCTGTTCACATCGGTGTGCGAGGGTGCACGAGAAGGGGGTCGTGGTGTTAACGAACCGGACAATGAGTAGTCACGGTTCGTTAGATACTCAACAACCAAATAATTAGCAGGTGCATTCGGATTCCCATGTGTCTAGATTTTGGACACCGTGTCACGCTTTCCGTCCCAGACGATATGTTTCAATGTCGGCTGCCGTTTTGCGTATCGGCCACCCTGCTCTTTGTCTTACGATTTTACGCAATACTGTGACGCACACGAAGAACGCGTCTTTCCTTGTCTACGGCAACTAAGAGATGCTTTTGACTGGTATTGTGGTCGAGATTGCGAGTAACAACTGCGTAATATCCAAGCAACAAGGGGAGAATAAAGTGGCGAGACAAGTAGGAGATATAGAATTGTGCGAGCTTCTTTTGACAAGCAACAATAGTTTTACAATCGTGCTTGTTTGACGTACATATAGAAAATGAGGGTAATTCCAATAAACGAGAGTGATGTCGGCCCACTAGTTCGGTCAATTAAATTGAATTTTAATAAATAATTGAATTGGATTTTAATTGACCGAATTAGTGCGCCGACATCACTCTCGTTTATTGCAATTATTCTATAAATGCGGTTGAAATTCTAATCACTTTATTGAAAATGAGGGTTATACAGAGAGTGTGACAAAGAAAATCAAATAATTTAAGGTGGAGTAAATTTTATATTATACTTACAGTGGGACCATTTAATCCCATGTGTTCCATTAGGTAATGAATTTTCAATCTTTAAATTAGTGAGTTGAGTTGTAAACATTTTAATCATATGGTATTAAGAAATTTGATTGAAGTTTACTCAATATAGTACGTGGTAATTATTGGAACACATAGTGTTTTAATATAGGTACTATAGCTGTAATAATGACAATAATTGAGAGAAGTCAATTAGTTTCTTAAAATCTGTAGAGGAATTGCAGCACCTTACACCTGTAACAGGTAAACTCAGAGAAACTAGAAGGAATCAAGAAAAATGAAATTGAAATCAATTTTCTGCCAGCATTTACTCGCAGTCGATTAAGACGCTCTAATTTTCATAGATCAAAAGGCACATTATTTAAATAGCACGATGTGTCTTTTTGTTCCCAATTTTAAAATACTAGAAATAGGTATTCGATGTTCCAGCGACTAGTAAGCATCTCGATCGATATTGTGTCAGTGCATTCGCAATCCGTCATATTGGCGCCCTCCCCTAATGAAAATCTCCTGTACTATCGACGAAGCGAAAATTGGTTAATCCGATTTCCCGCGAAATTCCCGTGGAAAGTCTAATGAAAATCTGACGAGGGCATCGGTAAAGTGCTTGCACTGCTCCAGGTACCAATATCCAGAGAATTGGAAAGTGTTGTTCACGAAACTATCACCGTGGCTAATGTAAATTTTGGGAGCTTTACGAGGTTACGTCATGTCACGTTAGTTGAACAATATGTTACTTGTATGACAACGTTTATATCGCCATTTAATGTGTAATCAGAAAGGACTGCCAATTTCATTAATTTAATTAGTTGCGTTTGCTTTTGAATTAGAATACTGGATAGTTGACACATATGTACTTAAAATATGTAGGATCAAAACACATAGTAGAAATTGAGAAGAAAGAAGGGTTCAAAGTGAGTGGTGTCTTATAAATCACAGTGACAAGAAGCAAAGTATATGTATGTATATGTTGGATGGTTTTATTGGAGAATTTGGGACTGATTAATGAAATTTCACTACGTTCCAGTGTCAATACCATTTGACAGCTTGTCCAATCTTTGACCATATTGTCAAGCTGTTACCATCAATCCCCTTTCCAATTACCTTTCCTTGAAATGACGTTTGCTGATATTTGTATCAATAATAATCGAACAATTTGGATGCTCATTCCAAAAGACTTCCAAGCAGTATTAACACCACAATTCAACTCACAAGGAGAGTATTTTAGGTGTCCGACTCCGATCATTTTGATTTTTGGATATGTTACAGAGGACCGAAAAATAAGAAATACGTGTTTTTTATTTTTCCCCGTTTTCATATTTGGGGGGGGGGGGGGGGGGGGTGAAAACTGCGTTCAAAGTTAGGGTTGAAAAATCATTTTTGTGGAATATCTCGAGAAATATTAGAGATCATATTTCGCATTGAAAGACACAAAATTTGTCCATTGACACTATTCCCCTATCTCTAATAGTTCTCGAGATATTCGACAAAAATGATTTTTCAACCCTAACTTTGAACGCAGTTTTTACCCCCAAATATGAAAACGAGGAAAAATAAAAAAAACACGTATTTCTTATTTTTCGGTCCTCTATAACATATCCAAAAATCAAAATGATCGGAGGCGGACACCTAAAATTCTCTCCTTGTCAGTTTCAGTCGCATATTTCCAACTATCGCAATACCATCATAAAATCGTACAAGCCTCCCGTTTGCTTTCCCCGGCCATTTTTCAAACACAGTGGTTCCTATATCACGAGTCGAAAAATCCGCCATCTGTCTGTATTAATTCACGCTACATTTGCGCCTGGGAGGCTTCATCATCGCCGCGATAAACGCGCGAGGGGGATGCTTCTGTTCCGCGGCCGTTGTTCGCGATCCGTTCGCGGTGGATGAATTCAAAAATTTTTCGAAAGCAAAGGGGATATTGTAATAAATTTAATGAAGCGGATGCTTATGGTGGAAAAATTAGATGGTACTTTTGCGAAAGCGCGCCGTCAGCGGCTTCGCGTGGATATCCGAGGGATATTACGAGCAAGGGAGCAACGTCGAGGAACCTAAACGAGTCTAAAGTACCCACTTCTCTCCTACTCAAGCTCGTTTCACAACGCGAGCGTAACCGAGTGTTTTCCTCGATGCTTCTTGACCGACTTTCTGATGCTTTCGTTGTGGACACAGATGCATGTATACGTATAACCCCCTAAATACGCGCCTTCACCGACGGAGAACTATCGCCCGTGAAACTGGAGTCATGCAACTTCCCGCACGGTCCTCTTCTCGCATGAAAGTTATTTGCCAGCTCTCGAGTACGATTTGCAGTAACACAACCGCACATAAGAGTCTCATAAATAGTGCAGCGCTTTCTCTTTCACTGCTTGGAACATCTGTGCTTTGTTCAAGCTGGGTATCTTACAGAAATATGAGATCGTCTGAGCCATGATTAGCTGTGATGGGAAAATGATGTGAGGATACTGATTTTGTGATGTTAGGCCCATTCTGTCGGCATCGTTTAACACCTGTTTCGTGGTGGGAACTTGAAGGTACAGGATTTATTAGTTTAGTGTTCCACATGCGAGGAAAAGTGAGTATGCCTTGGGATACTATTATCAGGTTGTTAAATATTTAAAAAAAAATTAGAACCGACTTCAAAAAAATAAAACTGCACTACACAGTAAAAAATGATTTTTTTCCTTATTTAATGGACGACTCTCAATTTTTTTATGTCGGGGCCTCATCATTTGCACTTTTTATATCTGCCGCAGAATTAAACAAATTTGAGATCCGGAGATTAAATAAGTGAAAAAATAAGTTTTTACTTTTTAGTGCGTTTTTAATTTTTTCAACTTTTTTATTTGTTGTTTTTATATATATATAAAATTGGCACAACATGCCGAGGAGATATGCGCGTACGTACAGTGAATAACGAAAATATTCTGACACTTTTTAATCTCGCATAACTTTTTTAAAATGAATCCAAACGACTTGAGTTTTTTTTGAGAAGTTAGAAGGATGAGTTTGCTAAGTGACGTGTTTCGGCGTTTTGAAAAAAAAGCACTTTGTCGAAATAGCGAAAAAGTGCCCGAATATTTCCGTTACTCGCTGTACATAAAATAATAATAATTAGGTAACAATAGCCTTTATTAACCAGAACTGGCAAAAAATTGGGCTAATATTGATGCAGTAGGGGATGGGACCACCGAGGCATCGCCATTTTTCGAATAAAAAGAAGATCATCAAAATCGGCCCATATGCAGCCTTTTTGAAGTCGATTAAAAATGATATCTACCAAGTAATACTAAATAGAAGATGAAAACAAAAATCTGAGAACATGAAAAGTGAACCCTACTTTTCAAAATCGTAGGGACCACAGACCTCGTCTCTGCTACCAAAGTAACACCAATGACACGTTTCCACTCTCTAACCGTAGTATCCTGAAATGAGTATTAAGGTGAAATCAGACGGCGCGTGGATCGGCGATTCACGCGCCAAGATCGCCGATTCACGCGCCGTCTGATTTCACCTTTAGATACATGTAGAAATTGTAGTAGTGGCCGGTATACAATACATTGTGCGGGTATGCATGGGCGATCAGCGGGACTCTGCATAGTGTATACATTGGGAGATAAGGGCTGCGGTGCCTTACGGCCCAAGGATAGTCGAGGCGCGTGTCCAAAGAATTAGTGGCGTGTGCAGAGCGAAAGACTTGGTAGCGTATGCAAAGCATAGTGAGGAATACAAAGGATTGGTAGCGTGTGCAAAGCGTATGTAGTGATGATATTCAGTATTCTTGTTATATTATCCTGTTACATATACACTGTTCTTTCATTATTATATTATTTCATTTTTGAAATTTATTCGTGTGTCTAATTGTTTACTCGTGAAACCCCGACTTTCCTACATACATACATTTCTCTGCGATAAAGGGTGACCCAAGAAATGGCTTCTTTTTGGGCCCACGATTTTGGATCTGAATTTTGTGCCAAATGATAGCTTATGATGAGGCATCAATCACACCAAAGTTTCAAGTTGAGGTGACAATTAGTTTCTGAGATATGGCCGGTGAAAGAAGTGAAAATTCATTAACGCGTCAGCCCATACGCTGCGATGTATATAGATAGACTTTTATGTCAGTCCGATAATTTAAAGAATTGTTCCCACTGGTTTTGCTAACTGCTAACAACGAATTTGAACTTAGATTTTCAAAATTCACGAAAAAAATCAAATGGCCGATTTAACATTGTGGACGATATATTAACAAAAGCACCTACTACACAGACATTTATATTTCTTGATTTTTATTTTTTTTCGTGAATTTTGAAAATCTAAGTTCCAATTCGCTGTTAGCAGTCAGTAAAACCCCTGCAAAATTATCGGACTGACATAAAAGTCTATACATCGAAGCGTATGGGCTGATGCGTTAATAAATTTTCACTTCTTTCACCTCCCATATCGGAGAAACTAATTGTCACCTCAACTGGAAAATTTGTTGGGATTGATGTCTCATCATAAACTATCATTTGGCACAAAATTCAGTTGCAAAATCGTGGGACCAAAAAGAGGCTAAAAAAGGCCTCATTTTTGGGTCACTCTTTAGGCTACACGATTAAATTTTACATTCCAACCACCATTTCGCCAATGTGTTGCAGAAGAAAAGATGCGAATAACGGTTAACTAGGGCAAAATGCAACGCACATTGCGCGGCACGGATGCAGAATAGCTGAACGACACATACACCCTTAACATAATTGCTACAGGACCAGGACTCATACTCGGATCTTTAGTGTAATCAGGTAATATAGTTTCCCGGATACCGAATCAGCCGATGCACCGTGGAATATTGCTGACAGCCACCCAACACTTCCCAGCATGGGTGATGTATTATTAATTACGCCGGCGTGCTGCTATTAGAGACCAAGACAATAGCCCGTAATCTCCGTGTACCGAGGTAATAGCACATTCAGAAACGTATGGTTCGTTCTTCAGCAGACAATGATACCTACTATGTGCTACTTAATAATAAATATATCGAGGAACCTAAGTTTAAAGAGGACAAGTACAAGTTCCTCTCTTTGTTCACACTTGATAGTCCAGAGCATCATAATTTGATACAAGAGCTATTAACAATTTCCTATAGAAGATTTAGATCAGTTATCATATTCATTGTGGATTAAAAATAAATCACACACCTCAAGCTACGAGCAACAGAATGCAACAATTTATATTGTATGACTCAAATAACAGTCAAGATATTTCAATTATAATTGATAAAGTACCCAAGAGACACAATAGAGTTTCTACTATTATCGTTTCATCCTAAGAAAAATCCCGTTCCGCGCAGGGATGATTCTAAGGAGACGCTGGTTGGTCCGACTCCCCACTTAACCGCCGATTTTCTCCGTCTTACCGCCTGTTACCTCTCTGTCAATCGCCTGCGTCGGGCCCGTAGGCGGTAGTGGGGGCTGCGCAGAACGGTCACAAAACGGTCTGGGCGTAGGATTTTTCTTAGGATGAAACGGGTATAGATGAAAATGAGGATCTGTTTGAAACGTTCGAATGCTATTTAGAGTATTAATATAGCAAGGATTCGAATTTAGGTATATACCACTATAGTTGCTTTCAAGAATTCGATACATCAAAGGTTCATCTGAGAATTAACAAGGTAGGACGATTTCTGACAGATTCCTCCGGAGTGGCACTTAGGTGCAATTTCCAGACGATCGCTGCAGCCGGCTGCTGCAACGCTTTATCTCCGTCTAACGAAGCTGCGGTCCGAGATCACGGCACGTGGAACATCAGGAACTCGTTAGTGCGTGAAGCATCCAGGTATTCCGGAAACTAACTCCATTTACCAGCGGTACCGTGAACCTCGGTGCAAAGGCAGAGAGGCCGGTCGAATTAGAACGTTCGTCCCTTCGAAACGTAATTTACGTTTCCAGCAGAACGCATTGATTTGCGGCGGTTCCGCTGGGATGACGATCCAAGCTGATAGTAATCGAGATAACCCCGCGATTCAACGTGAAATTCGCGACTCTTTGCAAGCATCGAGCGCGATCAACGTACCGCGATCGCGGCGCGTGATAAAACTCCCTTTCGAGCTACCTAGTTTTCGTCGATTTAAATTGCTTTCCGATTAGTGCAGCGAGGATAGATCGTTGCACTTTCCGCAGAATTTTTGGCAATAAATTGGGTGATTCGAATTTAACTTTTTATGGTAGGTTTTAATGGAATCACACCTTTCTGTATTTATGCGTTATTAGAAGGAGCAAGTGATATTTAATATGGCCTCATTATATTCTTTGACCTACTGATAAAATGTGTGTCAAGTGTCATTAAAAAAGATCTTCAAACGTTCTTGAAGCAGCCATCCATCGACCTTTCTACTTGATATTCTACTCTTCCCCTCGAGTTCCTCCAACCCCTACGTGTTCAATTTTTTAACTCGACGTGCTTTGCGACATATATCCAATTATAGATTGAAGTAGGTCAATCTATATTATTATCTTTGGGGATTCAGATGTCGTAGCGCGAGGATTGGTCACACAATTCAAGATCCCTTTGGAAATTGCCGTACAGCGATGAAATAACCCCTTCATATTTCTGCAGGAAGATTGGGGAGCCAACATTCGGATTTTGTGGCGATGTGTCTAAATTCTCTTTTAATTATTTTTTGCAATAATAATTGCTTTATCTACTTTTATGAACAAGATCTGCTTTTTTTAATAGTGAAGCGGTTATCATTAGTAAGAACTAGTTTTTTAGCTTGTTTTCGTCAGGCATTGCTATCCTACAGAATAAGACGCCTAATTAAAAACACAATTTTTATTGGAAACACCCCTAGAAACAATTTTCCCTGCGAACAGCGTTTTTTCGTTTGTCTGCATAGGAGGCCAAATAGAGAGCGCATTTTGACTATGCGTTGAGCGCGCATTTATATCCCCACCACTTCGTGAAATCCTTCGGTCGAGAGTGAATGAATTCGTGAGCGAGTGAGAAAGGACGAAAGAGTTGCACTAACAAAGGAAAATCCCGAATCCGAAAATTTCAAAAATTCTGAAACTTTGTAAATAAGGTAGTTGACCCAGTCGTCGATCGGTACCCAGTCGTCGATCATTTGAATTAATATTGAGATTTTATAAGGTTTTTGAACAATATTGTGTATAGGACAAAATTGCAAATTAATATTTAAGAGTCTTTACCTACATATATCATCACAATATTGTTCAAAAACCTTATAAAATCTCAATATTTAAGTGATCGACGACTACGTCTAAAGTAATCAGATTTCCTTCTGATTACAACGCAAATTTTGTTTGCTGCCCAGATTCACTCGAAAACGGTGAAATAAACCCCTGAAAATTCGGCTATTTTCCGATTTTGTGTTATAACTCTCGAACTGCAAGAGATAAAAAAAATATTTCAACACGAAAGTTATTTCTTTTAATTGGATCTATCATTTGGTAAAAAAATTATTTTACAATTCAGGACTTATAACACAAAATCGGAAAATAGCCGGATTTTCAGGGGTCAATTACACCCCCCTAGCGTGAATTTGGGCAGCAAACAAAAATTGCGTTGTAATAAGAAGGAAATTCCCTACATATTCACAAAGTTTCAGAATTTTTTTAACTTTCGGGTTCGGGATGTTTCCTAGTAAGGTACCGTCGGCCACGAAAGAGAGAAAGCATGGTACTTTGTCTCGCTTCGTCCTTCAGCTTGAGTTCGAGTTCGACCCTCGTGCGGACTTTCATACAATGCGGTAGCGGCTACTACATTGTACATAATACCTGCTTCAGGCCACAGGTACTACCCATTTTCGATTTTTCCAAGTTTGGATTTTTACGAAACTACGAAACGAACATCCAACTTAAGCGTTTTATTATATACGATCAGGTCAAGAAAGGGTTGAAAGTTTTATGCAAAAAGTCATAAATAGTCTATACTCATAGATATATCGATCTCATTCTGAAATTGTGTCCCTATCAACACTCTACAATTAATATTTCATTCTTTTCGAAAAACTGCAACTTTGTGTTAAGCAGAACCAGGAAAAAGGCCCAGGTGGCAAACGTTCTGTGGGGCCCAGGAATGAAGAGATATGTAGTTTACTAACAACAGGCTAAATGTAGTAGTACAGACAAAAATGGAGTGTTTGGATAAAATCATAATTTTTTTTTTGATGATGTGGGTGGGCCTTCTGGGCAGTGGCCCAGGCAGCAATTGCTCATCGGCCGGCTGTTAAATCCGTCATGGATTGTGAGCAGAACCTAAAGGTATGTTTTCTTATAAGGTAGTTGACCCAGTTGTCAATCGGTACCCAGTCGTTGATCATTTGAATTAATATTGAGATTTTATAAGGTTTTTGAACAATATTGTGTAAAGGACAAAATTGCATGTTAATATTTAAGAGTCTTTACCTACATATATCATCACAATATTGTTCAAAAACCTTATAAAATCTCAATATTTAAGTGATCGACGACTAGGCCTAAACCGATCGGCGACTGGGTCAACTACCTTACGCGTTTGGATGCAGCTTCAAGAAATTCAAGGTCAATTTTCTCGAAAATGAGGCACGATATCAAAAAAGGGTACTGTTTCTTTTCGACTTATAACGAGTAAATGAGTCGAGAAAAAGGAAGGAGAACACGATCAAACTGTTGGTATCACTGAAGACTGATAAATTTATGAAACCACGATCGCAAAATAGTACATTGCTACACGTCTACGGAACAAGATAAAGGTCTAGAATACTATTTCACCCCGAACAATCGCCACCATCATCAGCCCAGACTCGTAACGGGATCTATGGCTCATCCCGCGTGTTGCAGATTATTTAAATCCCACGCATTCCCATAAATCATTTAATCTCGCCACGACAGAAACTCGCCGCCATATAACAATTACAACAAAATGGTCAGATACTGCTTTGATACACATTGTTGCGGGGGCAAAAATTATGCGATGGGTCTGCGTGTCGGGGGCATAGCTCGGAGGGGTTGTCAGAGGAAAGAGGTGGGTAAAGAGGCGCGGTAATTATTATCATTGGAATTTATGGTGACACCGGGATTACCCTTTCTCCGTGACCAGTGCCGTGGAACTGCAAGAAACTATTATTACCCTCACTCGTGTTTCTTGTTTTGCCGTTCCCCTATCCCGAAGGACCCTGTCCTGGGTGAAGTCATAAATCAGCCACCACCCTCGGCTGCACCCCACCCACCGTGTCCGAGAGGCATCCTGTCTCGATAAGAAAGAGGAATCGAACGATACAAGTGCACTGGTAAGAAAATCGAAGAGGGTATAGCTGAAGATCCCGTGTAATTCCGGCAGATAAGTGATACTCGCCATAATTGCAGTTTAATTATAATTATAAGACAAGGGAAGAAACGTAGATGATGTATCGTCGCGAATTTCTCAGACGCTTGGGATCGAATAAACAGTCTATAGATTGCTGATCAGACTGATTAATGAGTCTGCACTAAGGAACATGATGTAATCAGGATCTACTGATTGTGAATAACGTTAATTTAAGAGACTCAAACGTGACTGTAGTTAATTCCACCTCAGTCGCTAGGCGAGTGATGTTTCAAGAACTCTGTGAATATAGTATTTCTCTATTTCAAGAGATAGTCTGAATTTGGATTTCAATCGCTTCTAATTAAAGCTTTGTGTTCACTAAAATACGTTACATATTCTTATGGAGATCTCAGCACCAGCGTTTTAAATTTTAAGATAAGGTAAATCTACCAGTGCTCGACCATGTCCCAGTACCTGAACAGTAATGGGAATTTGATTTATTTTTAAGCTTAATTGTTAATGTAATTAAAAACAAAAAATAGTACCGTAATGCACAATATTAATTAAAATAATTATTATAGAAAATTAAAAATTGTTAGATAGAAACAATTATTTTGGAACACACTTCGTACGCACAGCAGATTTCCAGAAATTTCTGAAGTGTCTGTCAAGACACTTCTGATATTTACTAAGAAAATATTAACAGCATTACTTATATATATATTATAATAATACATTATTATAATAGTAAATAGATTTAAATCTAGTTTAAGATAGTTAAACTTGCAAGAAAATTAATATTTTTGTAAACAAGTCTAAGTTTATTTACTGCTACAAGAATTTCGTGAATGTAAGTAATTTAGACATCCATTTTTAGGTTGTTCGCTTACTGGGACGATATAATTCAGGTATTGGGACATGCAGTTTTAGGTTGTCCGGTTACTAGGACATCTGTATGTTTCCGTATTTTCATTAATAAATACGTCTATTATAATACATAAACTTTTCTTTCAGTTTCCGATAGTATAATATTGTGTTATCTTCCACATTTCAACAGCATTTTTTTACTTCATGATGGTTTTACAAATTAAATTAGGAGACAAAGTTTGCCGCTATTCCTTAAGCTCCTTAAGCGTCCAGGTAATGGTGCATTTACCTTACACGAATAATCGATAGACACCTATGTTCATCTGGTGAGAATATTTCTTATAAAAATGTCATGCGTTCTACTGTTTGTAACTGATAAAGGTATCTCAGCCATGGACATTGATGATACGCGATGGGGATTTCACCCTTTGGATTGAAATATCTAGTCCAATGGGACTACACATTATTAGCCGGGATTAACATCAGCTTCCTCTATAGCCGCTGATAAGGGATATTTGAGAGGATTCGTCGGATACAAAGCGAATATATAACGAACGTTAACATCAAAGGGATTTTTGTCGTTAGAGGAAAAAACAGCAATACCTTTGAGCGAGTATTGGGATGAATAAAAGATGCCAGTCCAAGCGCATACTTAAGCAGCATGAGCTAACAGGTATTAAGAGACGAAGAAAGAATTTTAGAGCTGTAGATTAGCCTTCCTGAAGAGCTTCTGTTAAAATATGTCAATAGAATCTCATTTGCTAATTATATATGTACACCATTAATTAGACTGGCGTATGCTTTTAGGGTTTCCTTCAGAATTGCTAGTATTAATTAATAAAATTAATATCGCTCATTTCCACACAGCAAGAGTAATTTGATCTATGTCGATTTTACAGAGAAAAGTGAAGAAATGGTTGCATCCAAGATATAAATAGGCCTTCATCTTTATATCTCATAAAATAAAAATGGCAATAATGTTCAACAATCTATTCATCACAGATCTTCAAAACTCCCGCATTCAAACCTTCAATCAAATGAGTTCAATTCGTCTTAAAGGTGGCCATTGCATTTGAAGAAACAGAGTTAACCTTGAAATCTCTTTAATACCTCCAACTATCGATTTTCCTCTCTGAAACTCCGGCGACCTCGGCCTCCTCCAACCTCTTCAATATTCAATTTCTTCGATTCAACGTACGTTACGAGCTATTTCCACTTGTAGATTAAAATACGCCACTCTGTACACAGAGTGCCTCATCTTACGCCGGGATTCTGCATCTTCCTGTGCTTCACGCGGAATAACATATTTTATCAATTCTTCTCTCACGCATCTTCCACCTTACAATCTAAAAACGATTCGGAAATCGACGAACATGCATCGTATTATAAATAAACATTCTACCCTCAGTTTGAAGACTACGAACGCAAATTCGAGAAAGTATTAAGCCGCGTCCCCACGTGTGTAATGCCTAAGCCCTAACACAAAACACATTGGACGCACAAAAATATTATTGCTTTACAACTATGCCGCAAATCGTACAAGTGGGAACGTGACTTTAGCAGACCACATTGAAATATGCCCGTATCAGGTGTCACGCGATTACTTTCGTCTGCAGAGTAACGCGGGCGGCATTACATAATTGACCGCGTGCTTTGAACAGGAAATTCGCCCGCGAGTTTAAGGCATTGCAGCTCGTAATTGCGCCACACGCGGTCTGTGCACACACATATAATTATCAGTTTACACTCCGGTGTGCCGTGACGGATGCATGCAGCTCTAGGCGCGAAATTTCCTCCTTGGGAAACCGCGTGACGTCGCTGTGCGAAACGGAATAGGCGACAAAAAGCTTTCAAATGCGTCGATCGTAACCGACTAGGGTTGAAAGAGAGAAAAAAAAATGGACAAAAGGGATCGCCCCCGGGTTAATTCACCTCGTTACGCACGAATGGCCCGTAACTTCATCGCGTTCCTTCTTGCGCGCGGTATCGAGCTTGTATCTGTGTAGCGCGGTAACCAGATATTGCGGCGAATTAATTGCATACGCTCTCGGCCGGTATCTCCGTAATACGGACGACTTTAATTAGCGATCTCGCTCTCGATGGTTCTTTTCGAGATAGTAAATTACGCAGCTTCTTGTCTTACACGTAATAAGAAGATTTCCGCAATAATGCGCGGCTATCGGTGGTCAGGTATCGTTTCTGTGTATCGCCAAGAGTTAAGAGCACCCCTCCGTCCGACGCAAGTCGAACATACCGCAATAACTCTTCCTACTTTCTGCCTCCGCTCGTTCCGTACTGTTAAAGATGCCGCGGTAAATAAATGCCTACGGTGATCTGAACCTTGGATTCTGTATTGAGTTTCAGGCTCTACGCTCGTACACGTTAATCCAATGTGAACGCGAGTCCCAGGTATGCAGTGTACAGGATGTTCCATTTAACGTTCCCGGTGATTGCAAGTGCGAATGACGGATTCACGTTTCATGGACGATTATTTATTTAAAGTTCATGGGGTCGGTTGAATTTTCTATTAATTACGAAGAATAAATTGAAGCTGAGACTTTTCCTTTGATACAAAGTTGAGTAACATTGTAAGATTAAAAAAACATGTTTGTTTAATCAAAAATATGGATTGTATATGATATTACAGATGGATCGGTAAAGGTACTTTTTAAAAAAGTTTATTTTGTTTTGCAGTGGTAACTCAAAAATTGAGGTTTCAATTGATTCAAATCAAATTTGAAGATGTTCACAAAATATGTACTTTAAGCCTGAACCTAAATTGAAGTTAATACAAACTTTTATTCTTTATAAAAAGAAACTAAAACCTCATTTTGTGTCGTTTGAAAAATCACCGTTTCGTAGTTGCCATTTTCATAATTGTCTTCTTTTATAGGTTCAGTGCAGAACCAATTGTATTCTGAAGTAGAATTTACAAGTAGGTCGCTGAATTTCGTTTCATCAAAATCGCTGTAAAACAAAAGGAACTGTTTTAAAAAGCCTCTTTGATCATCCATCTGTAGCGTCATTTATAATGCATATTTTTGACGAAACAAACAGGTTAACAGGTAATAAACATTGTGTCAAAGAACAAGTCTCAGCTTCAACTACAAAGCATATTTCTATGTAATTAATTGAAAAAGAAATGCTTCATTTTTGATAAAACAACTGCCTAAGTAGTAACCTTAAGGTTTGATAATTCCGGGAGTTCGAAGTGTCTGTGATCGAATACTTTGAATCAGTGGGGGATTTAACAGCGCAACCCCTCCCACTCCCATTATGAGGATTTAAATATTTTTAAGATTGAAAAGTACATATTCTTAGTTTTGAAAACACAATCTCAGACTAAAGTCTACAGTCCTCATGGTGTTGGGATACGTCAACAGCTATCGAGAAGAAAGAAACACAAACCCTCAAAATTTCACTAAAAACTAGGATCAAAATCGTACTTACAAACTAGAAATACCTACACCTTCATAACTCAAACACACCGAAGAAATCACATTCGTATCATAAACTCGGTCAGACTTCCACCCTACATAATCTTCCCCCAATAAAACAATTTCTCCCCTTAAAGAACCCTCCTCTGACGCTCTGCCCCTCTAATCAGAAGCAAATCAAACATTTGCATCCATCGGCCAGTGTCCTTCAAGCTCCTTTTTATACCCCTTTATAAAAACAGAGTGCTTTGATGCCAAAAATACACCGCCCATTAAACTCATCGATTATGAAATCGTTCGAAAGGGTGCAGGGTCGTCGATCTAAACGACGGGGGATTAGCTCCCTCCTGCGACGGGCAATCTTTTTTCGCGCGATACAGTTGCCTAGGAAGTATGAACACTAGCGCACCGCCCTCGACACAAAAGTGGCAGCGATGCGGCAGAATTTAAACGCCGCGAGTCACTCCAGGTGATCCTCAATTGGTCGATACGGGTGCCCTTATTACGCGGCCCGTCCTTAATTCAGAGTTACGCCACTGCGGCGTGCATCTACCTGCGAGGAAGAGTTTCCAGCCCAGATGAGAGTCCTTCGATTATCCGGGCCAGAGGAAGTGAAAGAGCAAAGGTTGTTCTCCAGTAGGCAACGGAATGTCGCCTTGATATTGGCGAACCGACCGACGCATGCGTCCCGCCCGACCGCGTCCTCGCTGCAATTTTGGAATCATGTCAACAAACATCTCTCACACCGTCCTTAGCCCCTAAGCTGCACTAGGTATCCGTGCAACCGCACTCGACTCTTTTCCCAGACCGCCACGCCAGTTCCAGCGCGGCAGACTTGCAGCTGCGAGTAGTAGCTACTAGGACCACCGAGTGTCACCTAGTGTCGCGCTTACCTCGGAGCACTCTTCAATTTCGTGCCACCGATAGGATACAAGTGCGAGCATTGTCTTGGAAGTGACGCAGTATTTGGTGAATTATCAGTGGTAATTGAAGAAGCTGCTGCCCATAACGTGCGCGCGATTCATCTGGGAATGCAGAACGCGAGCGTCGTCATACCAGCGCAGGAGTCTCTGTAAATTAGCCTGGGAACTTTGATGAATACCAAGTAGCCGCAGGAAACAGTTGGGAGACCCGCGCGGCAGAATGGAGGAGGAGGTGGATCGCGAAACCGAGACGTCGATCGTTGCTACGCTCTCGAAAAAGTACGACCCAGTTGAGGCTGACGAAGGTGTTGTAAATAATTCTTTTTACGTTTGTCTTCGATTAGCATTGGCTTCCAGCGCATCGATATCGTCCTCGATCACCCTCACAAGGTGTATTACAGCGGGCATCAAGTTTCTGGGAACGTCCACTTGGAGCTGAACGAGCCAGTGGACGGTTTAGGTAAGAGCTTGGAAGAGTCCAAGGAGATTTGCCACTTGATCTCCTTAACACGGCGAATTCACTTCCAACGATGCTTATTCTTAAAACTACACCGGTCTGTTTCGAAGCACAGTTTCTCCTGCACAGAACAGTGCACAAGTGGGTATCGGAGTTTCGTCGAATTTATCTGATAGTTGAAAGCGAACGGCAGAGAACAGATCACCGCTGATATCCCGGAACGAAGGCGCATCGTAATTAATCTGCTAGCACGGATTCAACCGCCAGATAAATTTGTCACAGAGCGGGACAACTAGTTTTAAGTTTCTCTCGGTCGCAGTGTGCTGTTCCGCGATATCTCGCCCGCATCTCCCCCGCCCCCCGGCGTCGATGTATCGAAACTGACGCCGCTTCGATAGACCCGGAGAACGAGAAGATACCCGATTGGTTTGCTTGTAACGAGGCACGACCAACTTTATATTTATTCTCGCGATGTTTACCCGCGCTCGCAATCACAAAAATTTCTCTCCCGTTCGACTCGAACGGCTGCCAAACGTGCCATCGATCGCGTTGCATAACGGGTGACCTAAAACATTCTACTACCCCTACACACACGCTGCTAGACGACGTGCCACGTGATTCTGGTATTGCAGGAACGCTTGTAGCGTACACAGCGAAGGCAAGCGAGAATTAGCTTTGACGAACCCATCGCGAGTTTTCAGAGGATCCAAACCGACTTTGTACGTGGTAGAGAGAACGTATTAGCCCCGCTATCGAGAATGTTATAGTCCATTGAATACGAAAGTGTTTTGCACGTGCCCTATGCTTCTTGACTACCGTCCCTCCAATTCTGATCGATCTAATTTCTCCTTTCATTGCGTTACATGGATAAATGTTTCTTTAAATCGGTTGACTGTGTTCTAGCTAATCGAAGTGTGCTCGTAGCCACGTGTTGTAGTGAATTGATGTGGAAGTGGATAGCATGGAATAACGTTTCCAGTTGCTAGCTCGTACGAACGTTGTAAACACGACCTTTCTGCATGCAGGAATTAGGCTTAAGTGCAAGGGAGAGGCTCAGGTGTATTTCACTGATCGATCGGCCGGCATCCGACGTAAGTTTTCGGCGCTCGAGAGTTACCTGCACGCGGAAACTTATCTCGTAGGCGGTAAGTATACACGGCCGTCACGATCGCCGCGGGAAAGGCCTGATGTCACGGATTAACAGGTATTCTCGTCACGGTTAGATGGTAAAGAAACGTCAACGATCACCGGCGGCGTCTACCCGTTCACCGTCACGCTTCCAGAGAATCTGCCGTGCAGTTTCGAAGGACGATATGGACGCGTACGGTACTCGATTAGGGCATTGTTGGACGTAACGAGCATTTATCGGTTTTCCACCAATATTATTCCATTCACGGTGGCTCCTATTCTTGACCTTAATCGAGATTCCCTCGCCCCCGTGAGTAGGGATCTAACAATGAATGATAACGCTTCTGAAGCGTTCTAATTCACCAAAAGCAAATGCGCTATCGAATTAACGCTTCCCGTTGCTCTATCCCTTGCATAGCAGTCGCTAACTTCGGCTATCCGTGTTCAATGATGCCTTTAATGTTATAAGAACAATCGTTTTCAGTTGCCCATAAGCGTCCAACAGTCTAAGGTGTACATAGGTCAAACAGAGCCTCTCACCATATCTATGTCGCTGCCCGTTCACGGATACGTTCCCGGGCAAGCAATACCCATAAAGATCGCCGTGGCGAATCCGTCCACGGTCGTGGTTAAGAAAATCCGAGTTGTCTTCAAAAAAGTAACCCTGCTTTTTCTATACGTAGATAGTAGCGAGTAGTGCGATGCTTCCCCTGGCATGATCCGAAATCTTTTACTCCCCCGTTCAGTTCGAGAATCAAGTAGTGCTCCTAGCTCTAGCGGCGTATTCGAGTAACGAGTGTTTTCAGTTGGTTTGGATTTTGTTCGAGGGGGATATCCCTCGACGAAGCGTATTGCGGTAAAACTTTCTGGGTCATGCTGGCGGCAGACGATCTCCTTCGGTGCATTCCTCATTTTTCTGCTGCTTGTTCTAAATAGTGCCTGTTTCCTTAGGTGGTGACTTATCATTCGATGGAAAAGTCCCGTAAGCATAAAGAGATCATAGTAGAAGTAGAGCAACCCGTTAATAAAGACCCCGATACGTACGACGTCACGTTTGATGTTCCTGCAGTACCACCCACAGGGATGATCCACTGCAACGTCATCGACGTTCTGTACACGCTTAAAGTGAGGCTGTCTTAAATTCAATAGCGCGACGCAGCGCGATAAAATCGGGACGAGCGAGACCTGCGAGTCGCTTGACAAGCGGAATTTTGAGGAAACTATTTCTTCTAATTTTACGCTCTTGGAATCGTAGATTATTGTTCACCTCTCGATCGACTTGTTCGATTATTAGACAGAAGTTTTGTTGTAGTATTTGGTGGAGATGATGATCATTGTATTGGGTGATTGCAAAAAGTTTGCCGAGGTTTGGCGATATTTTCTGGGTTTTGTTTAAAAGCAAAAGCAAGTAAGTAGTTGCAGGTGTGATGCAGTAGCCTAAATATGTTGCAAATTGATGGTTAAGGAATTTTGTGCAAAATGAACTTGATATATGAAGCAAATAGAGGTTTGTTTATTCAAATGAGGTTGACAATGGTCCATTTCACTAGCTAGAGGGATTTCTATTAGGGACATTGTGTTTTAAAAGAAACGACTAGTTTTAACTGAGCAATAAAAAGATATAAAAAAAATTATGTTAAACGATTTTAGAAAAATTGCAGTAAATACTAAAACATAATACTTTTCTTGTACTACAAGTTTGATGGTGACATGTGAATTTAAATAAAATCATACAAACTGTGATTATCCTTTTTCTTTACAATTGATTTGAATGATTCTACAGAATAATCACAGAATTTGTACGATTTTATTTCAAATCACATATCAGCCATCAAAATTGTAGTACAAGAAAATAATTGTTATTTAGTTTTTAGTGCATTTTTAGTAAAATCGTTTAAAATATTTTTTTACATATTTTTTTATTTTCTAGTTTTTAGTGTTTGTGGATTTTTATACATTTCTTTTCATATTTTTTATTTTGATTTTTTTTTAAATTGTATTGTCATCCAACCTACGCACGCATGTAATGAGTGAAAATTGAGTTGCCAGATTGGAATCATACACTAAACAAACAAACATCCACCAAACATACAGAGAATGGAAGCTAAGTAAAATCATTTAAAAAGACACCAATTTCCTGCAGGACAATTTCAGAACCTGTACTTCAATACAGACCAAGCAGTATAGTTAAAAGAGTTAACTTAGAGCCTCTTTATTTACCACTTGCACTGCTAAATAACATACCGTTTAGGAATAAACCAAAAGGAAGTTTGTAGCTTCAGAATCTTTCGCAAGTTACATCCATTTTCTCTCCACTCAATTTTTAGGTCACCTGAAATAGCCTCCGCAGACGAACTGATTGGTTCGCATTAAGAATCGTACCAAGACTTCTGCAACCACCCACTGCAAATGAACTTTTCGTTATATTAAACTCAATTTTAAAATAATTGAATGACGAACTAACACTCGTCCGCAGACTGCATATCCACACAGCTATTCTTTTTATTAAAAGGTCGAAGCCTGCATAGACGTGAGCGAGTGGTACTACAGAATGTTTCAGAAGAACTTGAAACTGCGAACAAATATAGTAGTCGGTACGGTCCCACTTCAAAATTACGAGACCCCACAGAAAACCGCCGACGTGACGGAAGCTGTTCCATTTCATCCCCCGTCTACCGCAGCTACGGAAGAATACACGAACAGCACGCCGTCGTTGAAAAACTTGGGAATAGAGGATAGTGCTGCGAAGCGAAGTTTGTCTTGTAAGTACACATGTATTATACAATATGACAGCTGCGTGTTAAGTATTAATTCGATTCGACTGTTCATATTATTCTCCTGCTCGAAAACGTCGATATTCATGGACATTTAGTAGAATGGAGTTTTCTCTGTAAACGAAGATTTGGAATAAATTCTGGTCGCAGCTCAGGTCACAAGTTAAAACGCATGGGGCATCCATTTCTATTAATTTAAAATAGAAGTACCATGGCTCGTTAATGAAAATTTTGAAAGATGTTCACTTTGAGTGTTTTGCAGCAAAATATGCATTAATGTTAGTGGCAATTATGTATGAAGGGTAAGGGAAAAACAGGGAATGTTACACAACAGTTTTATCGAGAAAATTAAGTTTTAATTCTTTAGTTCACCAATAGGGAAGCAAGGTTCAATGAATTTAATTTTCTTATATAATTTTCTTCTTAAATAATTACTTGTTTTACCTCGACGGCAGAAGCTTGAAGCTTATGCTAAGGCAAAAAGTGGGGACATTCCGTATTTTTTAACCAATATATCAAAACTTTAACGTGATTCGACAGTTTTGTAGTTCCAACTGCCACCAACAAAATATACTATAAATCGCAAAATCACGAAAAATGGATATTCCCAGTTTTCCTACTTTACCCTTCATATGAATATTGGTATCCAATTATTTCATGCGTTACAATCTAACATGTGCGTTACTTTTTAAATATAATGTTTCAAGTTTTGTTTTGATAGCTGATTAAAAGTAAGCTTTGCATTTCTTCCAGCACAAACACTCTACGAGAAAAGTGAAATATATCGATCCTCGAAACCTGACAGGGATGATCCCACAGGGGATGACGGCGACAGCGACGGAGAGGTCAAGCCGTATTCGCCTATGTATCGTGTGTACAAGTTCAAGTCATCTCGAAAGAGACACGTTATTGATTACACAATTAGAGATGGCCATCGTTAATTATTTGTTCGAAGGATGCTCGTTAGGGGTGTTCCTGACAGATGAGCCAGGAGTGGATTAACCAGAAAGTATAAACGGATGTTATTGCTTCCAGAAATTTTATACATTCACCATGAATTACGTCCAGTTTCGCGCTTTAACGATCGCCCAGTTGCCTTCGATTTTGCCTTTGTTTCCTTATTTTCTTACGCAGAGAAGAAAAAAGAAGGAAGGTATTATTAAAATGAAAGTAGCGACGAGAGTGAGATATTAAAATCCGTTGGGACCAACCTGTGCAGCTAATTAAATATCGTAATTACGCGACTAACTCGCGAGGAAAGTTGTTCTATAATAATCGTCCGAGCCGTGAAATCTCCAATACCCATCGAAACAGAGTTTCGAAAGCGCGCAACAACATGTATCGCTTTAATGTTCAATAAAAATGTTCTCAACCACTTTGACTTCAACTGCATTGCATCTATTATATTTATAGGATGATGCTTGTTAAATTGTCGTTTCACGTAGAGAAGTTTAAATAAAAATATTTTTTGTTTTTTAACTACTCTATATTTTTTTTAAGATTCTGTGACATTTCTCGAGTCGTAAGCCAGCGCTAGCAATTATTATTATTGTTTCCCAACCATAAAGAAAGGAACTTTTACGCTATTCGCGATCGGTAATTCAACCCAATAGTTTCTATTTTTCCCAGTGACCAGTGAAAGAATTCTGAAATTAAATACTCGTTCAGCTTGGAATGTGCGTTTCGAGGACGATATTATTAAAAATATTCAAGTATCGTAAATCGTGAGGCACGTTTTAGATATCGTGCGCTTAGAACGATCATTACAGCACGCCAGCTTGTCGTTTCGTAATCTTCTCAACATATGTACGAGCGAACGATCTCGTTCACGTCGTACGCTTGAATTAATGACGTCGTTAATGCGCGATTCAACAATAATGCGCATCGATCGTCGTCGAAATGCAATTACAGAGAGTGGGTAGTCGGGGCAGGTGCCAAGTAATCGGTGTGCAAGTCTCGATGAGTGAAAAACGCAAAGGGAAGATTACATCTAGGCATTGCCTCGAGCAACATCGGCTCAACGGAATAAATAAAAATTGCGTGATCGATACCGTGAATTGCAAACTCGAATCTGGTGTTTGATAAATAGCGAACTTTACGATAGCATCTCTGATACCTCAGTCTTATTTTATATTTTCCTTTCAAGTTTCATTCACCGTAATAAACTTTCTTTTCTCCTTTCATTAGACATACGTCTAATTTGAATATATATGATCAAGTTGCTTGCAAAATGTTTATCTTATAGGAAGTATGTAAGAAAAATAAATGTTGAGGTAGAAAGTGTGAAAATGTATTATTGTAAAGAATGTTCGAAGAATTTTTGAAAGTGATACACTAAAATTGTCTACAAATACTTATTAGTGTCTGAAGACGACTAAATTATGGATATACTTATATGTGTACAACGATGTTTTCCTTCTATTTACGGTTTGATTAAATTTCATGGTACTCGATCAATAAGATTTCGTTAAAATTCCAGGATGAATATATATCTAACGTCCATATTAAAATTGTAATATCTGGTTACCGATTTAGAATTCGAATGTTTGAGTGGCAAGAATCAATAATTAGATTACCCAAAATTAAGGAGAAAGTCGAAATTCCACATGATACATCAAACATATTACAGACCCCAAAACCAGTTCTAAACAATAATAAAATTCATGAAGTTACAGGGAGCTTTCACATCAAGTATCACTAGCAACAGAATTGAGACAAATTTTTGAACGAACGAGGAAGAAATACCCTCATGTCGTGTTCATTAAGAGAAAATTTCATTCAGGGCAATAGTGAAACCAAATTTTGAATTTATGTATGTAATACCGTGTAATGCGGAATTACTTCACAATTTAATTTATTTTTATTTGGTAATAAATTAATTTAATTTTGGACGAACGATTAATTTATTCTCTGCCCCTCCTTGGCTACGCCAACCCTCAATGCATATCCAAATTCACGTTCATTAATATTGCAACTGATGACCCAAGGTTCGTTTTATAATGATTCATTACACGAAATTTAATATCACCCAGTGTGTTCACGGTGCCCCAGATTTGACATGGTGTGTAACCCTATCAGGTTCTTGATTTTGAGGTTGGCAGCAGGTGATGACGAAGCTACCGGAGTGGCTTTAACTTTGAGGGCTCTGGATATCCCAATGGGTGGGTCTTTGATTACCAACGCCGTCTAGCAGATGTTTCTGTCTTTCTCTGGCCTCCTTCCTCTGTGGCTGCATCTTCCTCCAACCCCTGCTCCTTCTCATCGGCGTGTATATATCTACTTTGAAAGACCACATCATAGGTGGCTAGGTCTCGGGGTTCGGCTTAACCACGTGCCCGCAGCACGAGGTTATCCTAATTTCGTAGTGATTAAACGTTGCTGGCGTGCTCCACGACCAAAGGACGCGAATTTCCCGAAAATTGAAGCTCCTTGCAAACTGGCTATCTACTATTCCCTTCGAGTTTTCGCAAATTTAGATCGCGGTCGCGCGAACTACATATTAGGATTCCTGCTGCATAATTAATGGCAATCCAGATTTCAGTATGGGATTCTCCGTATTAATACCATTGAACGTAATATTATATATTGATAAGGGGACAAATTTAGTAACCCTAATTAGAACATAGTTGGTAATTAAGTAGAAACCTTGTATAGGTCATTTATTCTTAATTGTAATCAAGGAATATGATAGGTACTATTATATGAATTCCGTGGATCTACAATTATCCCACGTAGCAATTACCAAAACTTCATTAACGAGTGAGTCAAATTACTTTAAATTTCTATAAACACTGTTACCCAATATTTCACATTCCCGTTTTGATATTCAACCCTACACATAAAAAATACCATATCATTGACACCATTTCTGCAAATAATTATAAATTTATTACACGCTGCAGCGCCACACTCCCCCGTTATGATTCATTTACTACGCGACCTGGTCGCTTTTAAATCGAACCGGCTAATTTTGCACGCAATCTCTACGTTGAAAAAGCCGGCTCAGGAATGTAGGCCAAGAATCATATGTTACTGGACTCAGCTATGGCAATTAGTGTTCCGTCCGCACGGAACGAAGAGACGTGAGCTTGGTCGTACGACGGCAAATCGATCTTCACTGAGGTCAGAGTTCGCCTCGATATACCCTTACGTTGAAGTCACGCCGCCAGAGCGTGCACCTAATTAAAAGTTCGTACTACTACTCCGGAACCTGGTGGCACGGTGTTACCACTATCGGCTGCGGCATAAGAACGAGCTTCTGCGAAGAACAGTCGTCCAGCCTGGCACTTGGAATTTCCCGCGTCGCGAATAGAAAAATTCCTCCCGGAAAATTCGAACTTTCTGCCCTGACCCAACCATTACCGGCTGATTACCTTATACATATAATTATGTATGTATATGCCACATATGTAGGCACATCCACCGAGGAAAAGAATTTTCTTAATCAAAGTATTAACCGTTTCAAGCCCTAATCCTGGATGAATTTTAAAATAAAAATTCTACACTTCCTTCATCGACAAAAGTGCTGCCTTTTACATGATTATTTTAATTTAATTCCAGCTGTCTCGTTATTAGTCCTTTCACGTAACACACTCGTTTTGGTACTTTTTAATAATACATTCCTAAACTCAACAATATTTTAGACTCGTATTTCTGCAAGATTAACGAAGAGCAATGAAAAACATAATATATTGGAGCTTTCAAAGTATCAAACACCTATTGAGCAATAAAATCACTATGGCAGCTCATCCTTAATTATTATCCTAACCCGGTGCATAATACCTGTTTCCTATTTCCATTCACAAAAGTTACGAGCACAGTTTAATAATTTACCTCTGGGACATACTCTGCAATAAGTTCAAGGTGTGAAGACTTTACGACTGGAAGTACAGTGGCACGTATCGATCGCGCGGAGGCGTGAACGAGGCGCGAACGGTTATTTAGTGCTTTCCGATTTCGATTTCACGACAGGCCGGAGCGGGGCGCGGAATAATGGGAGAAACGTAACGAAGCAATTGGGCGCGAAACGTGGGGGTCGTGCTCTTTCGAAAAATTGAAGGGTAATGCTTCTACAAGGGAACAGTAAATGCGCCCCCGCCACGCTGCTTACTCTTTTCTTCGGCGCTGTAGACTCTGAAAATCGGGTTTGCAATACAATGAGGGGCTTTTCACGGTAGCGTGCAACGTTGGCACTTGCCCACCGAACGACAAAGTTTCCCCTGAATTTCCCGCAGCGCTCCTGGCAGGAGACGAGTTTACGTGGATTTGCTCCAATCAGAGTTTGTTACGTACACACGCGGCACATAGTTGCCAATGAAAACACGGACGACGTTGACATTTTCTCTGATATAGTTCGCATCGATACGCTGCCGGTAGGTTTGTTTTTTTTGTCGCCGCTCTCGATCAGATACCAAAAGGGATGCTGCGGATGTTTGAAACGCGCCTCACACTTTCGAAAGCTGTTGGGCCTGTTTGCTTCAAACGATTTTCAAATTAACTTTATAGAACTGTGTATCTACATAGGTACAGCCGAACATACAGTATGCGATCACCTGTTATTCCACAGTTCTACTGTCCGAATGTCTTTTTAACCGACTTCAAAAAAGGAGGAGGTTATGTATTCGACCCGTGTTTATGTTTTTTTTTATGTTTGTCCCCTCATAACTCCTCAGCATATAGACCGATTTTGATGATCAGTTTTTTATTCGAAAGAGGATGGTGCCCCGGTGGTCCCATCCTACGCGGAATCAATATTGGCCCAATATTTTACCAGTTATTGTTAATAATAATAATTTATATGTTTGTCCCCGCATAACTTCTCAGCATATGGACCGATTTTGATGATCTTTTTTTTATTCGAAAGAAGGTGATGTCCCGGTGGTCCCATCCTACACTAAATCAACATTGGCTCAATATTTTGACAGTTATGGTTAATAATAAAGACTATTGTCATCTAATTATTATTATTATAGTACGTGCGCGCATATCTCCTGAGCATGTTGTGTCAATATATAAAACTAAATAGTTGAAAATAAAATAATTTAAAAAATTAAAACCGACTTCAAAAAAATAAAATTGCACTAAAAAGTAAAAAATAATTTTTTTCCCTTATTTAATCTACTACTCTCATATTTTTTAAGTCGGTGCCTGATTTACACAGTGCAAATGATGAGACACCAACTTAAAAAATATGAGAGTAGTAGATTAAATAAGGGAAAAAATTATTTTTTACTTTTTAGTGCAATTTTATTTTTTTGAAGTCGGTTTTAATTTTTTTTAAATTTTTATTATTCGAATGTTCATCGCTCTCTAGTAATTCGGATAGGGGAGATTCTGCGGTATTATTATTATTATTAAGCGTCTTCATTGCACAAACAAATATAAATAATTGAGCAAGAGGAAAGAAAGAAGAAGAAGACAATCGCAACGGCGAGGTTCAGTGTGAAGACTATTCTCCAACCTAATCTAATATCCTACTAGAGGTATGCGAGAACCCGAAAATGTCAGGTTGGGTCGGGACGAGAATTTTTCTTGGGATTGGGAGGGGTTCTCGAGGGTTCCGGGATTGCAGAGAATGTCGGGATTCCCGGAAGTGTCGGGATTCGTATTATTAGGACTGGCTGATGTTTGTAGGTATGTACTTCGGAAAATCAACAATGTCTCTACACTTTTTCTTACGATGCGTCAAATGTGTAACGTCGTATTCATTAAATGGGTCCTCGGAATTTTCGAGTGCCGACTCTCTCTCTCTCTCTCTCCCTCTCTCCCTCTCTCTCTCTCTCTTCTCGAATCCCGGACATTCTTGGGAATCCCGAAATATTCGAGAACCCGACCCGTCGCGACCTCAGGTTCTGAACATTTTCGGGTTCTCGCATAACTCTATAACCTACTGATCGAAATATGCATACCCTACTTCGAAGTGGAATTTGTAAAGAAAACACAAACTGACAAGCCTCATGGTTGATCAGCTGCACAGTTGGAAGCTGACTTTGAAGATTTCCTTTAACCTTCCTGAACTCGCGTGTTGGTCTTACAGACCAGTGCGAATACGAAATACGCTCATTTTTCAGAAATCATTAATACCCGGTCCCCGCGCCTTGTACTTTCCTAAAATAGTTCTTAGGATGATAACATGGCTTTCCGTAAATTATTGAAGACTGTTTCGGAAGACTACTAAAGAAAGAAATATTATGCATTGAAAAATCACGCGAGTTCAGGACGGTTAAACTCGAGGAAGATTGGTGCTAGAGGTAACTCTCAGATATTCACAAGACTTAAATAGAAGTGGCTGAAGTTCCATCGCAATGAGCGGATTTTTTATTGCAATTTAATATATTCCCGCGCATGCCTACAAGCATGCGTTTGTGCAAGCCATGAACAAACCACTTGGCGTGCGAGCAGAATGTAAAACTGCAGTGAATATATGAACCCCATGATTCCATCTTGTTGTGTACGCTACAAATTGTGTCAAGTAATTTTGTTATGAAGATAATGGCACATAGTTTCCGTCGGAGTGTACGTTAATAAACGTTTTCGCGAAGTTGATGCAATTAATTCGTTGCAGATAAGAGGAAACTTAGACCAAGCTTATCTACTTTCCAATCTTCTCTATGAAAGTGTGTAGTATAGTTGGACCAAAATCAAGCGATGCCATAACTTCTACTTTCGCGCAATGCAAGCATGCCTTTGTAAATGAATGAAACAGAGCGTGCACACAAAGATTATTAGCGAAGATACATAAAACGGGACGGCAGATATAACGGTGCACCAAAAGTATAACGTGAACAGACCCTCAATGGCTTTACGAGGCCAGTTGATTTTGTTCCTACTGTAGCGACGTTATTTTTCACATTACCGTAGGAAGTGAAACAGTTTGAAACATTAAGCTCTTCATGAGGAGTATGATAATTTTCTAATTACATTTTATAGCGTACACGCGCACGTATCAGTAGTTATCTTAATGAAGATAAGTCTATAATGTTTTGAAGTAATATAAATTCAAGGGAAAACACCTGCAACCAAGAACACAATACTACCCATGAAGAACGTGTAAGAAAAAACTGCAAGATTGCTCCTATTCTCTCACATTTCCTCGAGAATTATGCATGGCACCAGATGACCCCACAATAGGACAATACATACCGGTCGAACGAACCCCTTAAGAGTCGCAACAATGAACACATAAACTCTCCATTTAACTGTGGCGAATAGCTCTCGCGCGGCAATTTGCATTTGCACAGTAGCAAATAGAATTCAGCTTCCTGCTGATCCCAAGGCGAGAAGTTCGCAAAGCCTTTTCCACTGCAGCCAGTCTTGCCGGTGGCCTGGATAAATGTATCACGGAAATTTTCCGACAAATTTTCGGGTCCGAACTCAAAGACCCGAGGCAGCCCGCGCCTCTCGTGCTCGCCGATTTCGTTCGCAATCGGCAAACTTTCGTCGACCACGGAATTAAATCAGGAATCGGTCTGAGCGGAACAGGCAAGCCGCGTGGCTGGAAACAGAAACTCGGAGGAAGCCGAAAGAAATAACGGGAGGCACGGTGTAGCTTGGCCAGGGCGGTGCTACCTACGAACGATGCGAAAACTTGTACACCCCTTGCCCGAGGGGGCCTCCCTTTGAATTTCAATGCTCGATCCTCGGAGAATCAGAAGCGTTTCCGCGAAGACTAAGTACCACCACCGACGTTTCATTTCCCCTCGGGACGTCTGTCCGTTCTTGAATTCAAATCCCCCTTCTTTGCGCGCGATTCTCTGAAGATGCATGAAAATGATACTCGGCCCCGGCGAGTTACCGCAAGGGAAAGAACTTTTCGAATTTACGGGGGCGTGATTAAAACGTCCGCGCCACGTTATGGTGCCGGATTAAGAAGGTAAATCGTTTTCTGCTTGTGAAGCTGGATGAAGTCCTATCACCTCCTTCCCTTATTCCTTCAATTCTGTTTCTATATTGCGTTGCTGAGGCTGGCTGCTTTGAGGGGAACTCTATCTGTTGGTCTTTGCTTTTCTACTGGCGTCTTCATTGCGCATCCCTAATGGAATTAACCTTGCAAGGGTCTCTGCTGTTTTAATTTATCCTCTGCATTTTCAGATTACTTCTTTATGCCGCAGTTAGTACTGAGTAAACTAGCTGTAATTTTATTCATCGTCACTCGTAAATCCTCAATTATGATTGGCAAGGGAAACTCTGTAGTTTCTCCAGTGATTGTTCGATTTTTCACTCAACCACCGCTTCGAAGAAGTTCTACATATGTTTCAGATTCTGTAACTTTGCACATGCAAATCTAATAGAGTCTAAGTTCGCAGATGCTTCGAGCACCCCCGAGAGACAGACTCAGTTGAAATCACCCTAACATTACTCAGGCGAATATCTATTCTTCCTAGCAGCATGAACCAAAAGAAGAAAAAGGAAGAGAATGAAGAATACGATAGCTAACAGCGAACTTTATAACTCTACCTCCGTTACGTTATTTTTTAACGACTTTTCTAATCTTAAGAAAAATACAAGCCCGCTGTTGCTAAATATATGGTTTTCTTCTTTGAGGTTAGATTATACCTGAACTCAAGATCTGACTGCTCGGAGGTCCCCCAATGACTCCAAGAGCCATCCCCTTACCGCACCTCAACAGAAATCCTCCCAGTGATTAATCAATAATCCGACTTCGGTAAAGACGAGAAGGAAGCTGATGATCGCGCTTAATAACCGTGCACGTGACAACATGAAATTTGCATCCGGCGTATCTGGGACATTGTGCAGCCTTTATTCGTGGAATTGTTGACCGTTATCGTGGCCGCTTCGTTAAAGCCGTCATTGTGCCGTGGCCTCCGTAGGTGGCTACATAAATCCGGGACTTATTGAGCCGCGTAGTTAAGTACGAGCGGTTAAAACAATTAGCTGCGCTCGGCGCTGCTGCAGTAGCCCCGGTGTAAACAGCCCTCAGCAGTAATTCTGTTATCGGTGCTCGGCGAGCATTCATAGGCTTAACAGGGCTTATTTCCCTCTCTCTCTCTCTTGTCCACTTACTTCTCTTTCTCTCTGACTCTCAATCTCGCCCTCTCTCTCTATTCACCCCCTCACCCTCCCGTTGCCACTGTCTTGTAACGCTGAATTACTAGGAGATCTTATCATCCACGGAATGCATCAATCTGAATATGTTCAATGACGAAGTCCAATTTCCCAAATCCCGAAGTTTCCCTCGCGTCGAAACGGATTCACAACTTCTTCCTGCTCCACTGGAAATCTTGACGAGTGCCTCGACACCGTGTCACGCTCTTCCCTAACTTCGTCATCGTTCCTACCGTTCCACGAGTATGTAGGTACTCGTTTAGTTTGAATCGGCAACGATGATCGTTGGGTGCTTTATTCTGCTAATTAAAATACTAACTAAATGATTATTCATCGAGTACGAAGGGTGGAGAATTGAGATGTAATCAAGGAGGAGATGTTACTTCATACTGTTCCTCGCTTTGAGAAGTCACAGGTTGCAATTCGATTTCCATCAGCAATTGGTGTTCCACCGAAGGATCGGCTTTTTAGGAAATAAAATCGACGCACGCTAAAAAGCGAGGTAGGGAGGAATTACGAGAGGTTTTGGCATTCGTTTCGCGTTAGTCTTTCGGAACCGGAGAGGTTATCGTTCGCGATCCAGACGATCAGGAAGAAAGGGAAGAACGATTATGGATCGTTAGGGGCGGACGTGCTGCGGTGGGCGAGAAGCGTTATGCAATTTCGCGCAGGGGCGTCTGTGTCAATGCATTCGCGCGCGTGCAAGCGCAGAAGTGTTCGATGCTGATTCCCCCGTACATGTTATCTGCCAGCTAGACACTTTAGATAGCGCCTGGCAGTATGCAACTCTGATACGAGCGTGCACATCGCAAAAAAGACTACCGTTCATAGTGCTACTTCAAACAGTACACGTGTAAACATGACTCTGTCGATATTCACCAAAAGGCGAATGAACACAGAGAATTTTGCAATTCTTTCTGGTAAAACCCATCACGGGGAATGAAAGGGTAAACCTGGAATGAAACTTGCATACAGAAAATGTTAAAAGTCTACGATAAAAATTCATGTAGTCCATTCAAATAGGAAACAATGAAACGAAAAGCGCTACCGAAAAATATTTTCGTCAATGCTTTTGCTTGCGACAATTTTTCTTGGAATAATATTTTTTAAAGGCACGTTGACGACTACATAATTCCAATTTTTTATCAAGGAGACCATTGTGCGAGTAATATTCGTTTCCCATACGCGCTCTAATTATTGCTTTTCCATTTGATTCTGCGTTTATTTTTAAAAATATAGGATGGAACGAAACAAGACAAGTACGAGCGGATATGAAGGAATCTTCTTAGAAGGGGCATCGCGAAGATATACCAGGAAGAGAAAATAACGATAACGATAGATGAGTCTGTATCATTTCCGTAGTGCTGTCCGCTGCGGTGAAATCATGTACAGGGTGTCTCATTGTGTTATCTTAGAAAGGATGGAGATTAAAAAAGAAGAGTGATACTACTACCCGTAGAAAAATCGTTAGACAGAAATAGCAGACCATTTTAACATCAAATACATTCTTTTAAGTGAAATATGTCTTTCTTCTTATAGATCACGATCACTTTCAAGTTGAGTTTAATAACCTAACGAGTGTATTGGTTGACATGAAGAGTGGAGATTCAGGTTGTTCTTTCCACCTGTGGCAGGTCGTTAAATTGGTTTTAAAGAATAAACTCCAAGTATCAACTCAACTCGACTGAATAATTTTAAGGGCCTTAAATCTTTTTCCAACCATATATTCAACACATATTCAATTTTTATTAAATTCAATATACAGGGTAAACTGTACAATGATTGTCACCCTAAGCTGAAATCCCAATTAGAATGTCTATATTTTTTTGTGAAGTTTTTATATGGTCTTAATTTTCAGTTATTATCAATGATTGTGGATTTCTCATTAAAATAAAACATCTCGAGTACCTATTAAGTCTCTTATTTTAAAAATATTCAATGAAATACAAAATTAGGCATAAAAGTACAGTCATTGGCACCCTAAAATTTGAAGTTATATGGAAAAACATATGTAGTTAAAATCGAAGTTTAAAGTGTTTAAACAGACTATTTCATCCACTATTAAATACCAACAACACTTAGTAAATCTGTATTGCAATCCATTATTTAGTTACAAAGCAACAAAATATTCTTCAAAAATATTCAAAATATTCACTTTGTGGTGTTGCCAAATGTAAAATGTGTAGTTCAACTACTCGGCTTTGCAGTGTGGTAGCAAAAGAAAAATAAGAAATTGTAAAAAAGTATTTTCTAAGCTTGTACTTAATATTTGGCTTTTTAATCAGGAGTACCAATGATTAGTGCAGTGCCAGCATTAGTACAGTTTACTCCATTTCCAGACACATAAATATATAAGTTACAATGAAATCCTTAACTTCAATAGAAAAACGTTGCTCTGCTTGAGCAGAGTAATATTTTCTCTAGAGAAACACGAAAAAGCCTCTTTAGAATTAAAGCCTCTTGTAAAAAACCTTATTACTGCAAGACGATGGACATATCTACGATTTTATGTGGTGAATGCATGAGTGTAAGTAATCCGATTCAAATGTCAAATTCTGTTCGTGACTGTGGCCTCATAAATAAAATTCTTGGAAAGTATGCTCGAGGACAAGTGGAACATAAGCAGTGGAAGTTAATACGCGATTACTACTTCCCTGTAAGTGATGGAGTTTGCACCAGTGTGGATAACTGCGAGTTTTTCAAAACTCGACGAAGCATACCATTCAATATTCATGCATCGGTAAGGCAATCCCTGACTACAGGATTCCTGAGAGAATTTTCGATCCCATGGGTGCTTCTTTCCCTCCCGCGATCCTGCTACGTGGGAGCGAAATACGTTCACGGATCATCGGTTCGATTTTTCACGGAGATATTACTCCGCGAACCCGCTTCGTTGTCGTTTCAAAACTTTTCCTACCAGGTTTTCGAGGCCCGCGTTTATTGTAAGTGGTAGGATTCTTGGGGCGGAGACTCGAGATTGTTCGAACAGAGGGAGGGAAAAATGGAGAGGAATATTTGGCTGATCAATGATCAGTATATGTGTAAATTATATTAGAAATTAAATTGGAACTGATTTTAATTTAGAATAAAAATAAACCCAACAGATTTCATTTGAACCTTAAGTTTTCCACGTTTCCTCGCACTTTAGCAATAATTGCATTAGCTACTTTCTGAGTACTACTTATAATTAAACAAAATAATTATTTCGTTACAATGCAATTATTACTTAGTTACAATTAATTGTACCTTAAAATTGAAAATTTACTATATAAAATTTGGTACTATGTGGAATTATTTTATTGCAACTTTATAAATCGCGGCAAAATATTTATTTGTAATGGCTACAATCCAGGTTCTACTGGTTTTACATGGAGGCTTTTGTCAGAATTTTGTATGCGATAGTGGTAAAAAGATAACTGTTAAACAGCGGATAGGTACAAATTGAACAGTTGGTAATATCTGTTCACGAGGTTGAGAACACAGAAATGAAAGGGCACAAAAACAAGCGCAATTTTAGAGTCGTTCGTGCGTTAAACAGGTTACGTACAGAACAATGGCACAATACACAGAAATTTATCGGATAGTAATACTTAAGCACTCACCCTTTTGCTGCTTCTACTCTCACCACATCTAGTATGCTTCTGTTGGGTCTCAAATTCATTCCAATTGTGAATTATCATGTTGAAAAATTCCATTGTTGTTTATAATACTTCCACACTATTCTATTTAATAATGCAGATCACATGGACCTGAAACGTTAAAAATATTTATTTATTTATTACAGGATAACAATTCATTAGCACATTATAATAACACTAAAAGTCGTGAATAAATAACGAGCAAATCAGGTAGAAAATTAAAATTAAAATAACAAATACCAAAGAAAACAACAGAAAAAAATGAAATAATATGAACAGATATTACAATACAGTATCAATATTGCAAATTACTCATCCGGAATACACAAAACACTGAGTTTCCGAACGTAGATAAGAAAATAGCAAAATATTGCAACAACAGATTAAAGAAATAATATTCAAAATTTCATACACATGATTGCTGGAATCGCTAAGTAGGTACACTCGAAATTTTACATGGATTTCAATGAAATCTGAGTTACGAAATCGTATAATTAGATGTACGAATAATTTCCAGCAATCTATACAAATGTTTGTAGTGAAAGAGCCCTTTAAGCAAGAACTGCAATTTTGTGGAGAAACACTTTAAAAAATTACACTTCCCTGACAAGACAAACGTTACGATAACGGGATCGAAAGTCGGAAACAGTTCTCCTTGCATTCGGCAAGCGAGGAAAGATCGAAACATACGGAATGGTGGTTCAGGAAGTTGCTACTTCCTTATCAATGAAATAAATCGTTCGCGTGGGAGGAAGATTTCTCCTCCCGAGCAGTTATCTTTTTTCTTCCTCTTTAGCTGCCTGTCGATACCCCCAAACGGTTCACGATTATTAGGCTTTCGTAAAGTGCCTCTCCGCTTTAATTTCTTTACATAAACTTGGTCCACAGAATTTAA
The DNA here is from genome assembly GCA_929113495.1 of Andrena minutula. NCBI lineage: Eukaryota > Metazoa > Arthropoda > Insecta > Hymenoptera > Andrenidae > Andrena > Andrena minutula. Next base: position 22,039,674 of record OV815994.1, read on the forward strand.
TTAAGTGTGCATAAACGAAAAGTGAAAGTGCGTGTCCACCACTTCGGTGTATTGCCAAAAATTAATGATTTTGTGCTTACTTAATTACAGAGGGTGGCCTAATTATTATACTCAAAACATTTTCGTCATTTTTGGGATCATTTTAAAATGGATTTAATACGATTAAAAACAAATCTTATAGTAGCAATTAAAAATTCTCAAAGGAAACTTTCTTAGCTTTCCATAACACTCGTGAAAATTTGTCTACGATCATGAGTTCGCAACTTATAGGTGTTCAAAGTGAAAAGTATATTTTTTGCTTTGATCGTGAATAACATGATCAATAAAAATCATACAACAAAACTAAAAACAAAACAAAATTAAAGAGAAATATTTACTCTGTAAGAATTCTTCGTCGGATTTACCGGAAATTTCTTTTTTGACCCGTGCATACGTTCAAACTAGCCAAAAAATTCTGAAACTTCGTTTCCTGCGCTTCGTCTTGATAAAACAATATCATAAAGGATGGAAAAAAATTTGAGTCCTTGATTCAAAAACTAGAAACTTCAAGCGTTAAAATGCGTTTTTAAATATTTTTCGCAGAGATACAGCCATTCCATCACTTAAACTTACAAAATCTCAAACATTTTTGTTTGAGTATAATAATTTGGCCACCAACTGCAATACTTATTTAATTGATTTTTTCATACATTCGTATATCCTCTGCTTTCGAAATGATTAATTATCTACAGAATAGCACATGAACATATACATATATATGTTGAAAGATTTAACACGCGGGACAAACAAAAGACAAGAAGAATGTTAGAATAATTTCAAACTTGATTAATCGAAGTATAATACATATAAAACATATTTAAGAACTTGTCTTTAACCCTTTAACTCCCAGCGTTGCACCGATGCAACACTCATTTTGAAAGTGCGTGAAATTCTATCGCATGTTTATATGTATTTAACTTTCCTTAGAAATCATCCGTAGTTTCCCTGATGGTAAAGTAGATTTCAATTTTTTTCGGTTTAGAAAATTAAACATTCCCTTCAAAAATTTATTGTGGATTATTATAAAAAAAAACACAATAAAAAATATTTTCATTTGAAAATAACAAGATACATCATATATATCAGTGAGATTATATATATATTATCAGTCTCAACAATTTTGTAATAACGGTTCAAGGGTCTGGGCCTGGTCCGTGGTCTGGGCAGTAAAGGGTTAATAAATATGTCACCACAAAGTTAAATATTACGACGAAACAAGTTCAATAATACAGAATATTATACAACTTTATTGAAAGAAATTGTCCTAACTTACTTGAAAGTAGGGCTCTCACTATCCGGATATCCGGATACTCAGATCCGGATTTCGATTCGGATTTCGAGTTATTACGAGCAATCCGGATACTCGGATATCCGGATAGTAAGAGCCCTACTACCTACTAGGTAGGTACTAGGTATCCGGATTATCCGGATTGCTCGTTATAACTCGAAATCCGGATCGAAATTCGGATCTAAGTATCCGGATATCCGGATAGTGAGAGCCCTACTTGAAAGTGAAGGATTCTGCGCCTCTAACTCTCGTTGCTATGCTAACCGTACAAACCGAATTGTTGCAATCCCGTGAAAAAGAAGAAACGTGTTATCCACATGAATAATTTATATACCATTTCGTAGAAAACATATTTAGGCACTTACTGATACTATTTTCTGGCTATTTCTCTCAATTTGAACACAATAATTTCAAAAGAAACGGGGAGCGAGGCACCCCCATCTGCACAGTTTTCGGCGGGAAGGCGACTAAACGCCGCCTGGCGGCGGGCCGTAAAGCCAATCGACGAAAGCCCGCTTTCATTGGTCGAGTTTGAATCGCGGTAGAAGCGGTTACATGTAGCGTGCTTGTGCGATGTCAACGGTTTCGTGGGGCGGTGCAAGGAGCGTTTATCGGGAAGCGATTCGGAGCGAATATTCGTGGAAATTTGCGATAGAAATGTGTTACGCGCGTCATTTTATTCAGTTTACGCGGCGAGTTCCAACGAATTGATAATCGTGAAGGGTGTAGTTGGCGCGAGATCGAAGTAATCGACGAAATACCATTGCGAACCTGTTGCGTGGCTTCATACATGACAAAACAACCTGATTTCGTTTGAGCAGCCTCCCACGTCCATTCGAAAATGACCACGTTATCGTTGTTGGCGAGCCACGATGAAGTGGTGCGATGCACGGACGTACTCGTGAACGGAGCCTGCGAAGAAGGTTTGCCTCTAACATACTTTACCCCCTACAACGTTTCATTCATTAGTGCGTCTTGAGGAGCATATATAGACAAGATGCGCGTACCGGAGTTTATGCGCGTTTCCTGTATCTCGCGTATTTTAATCACCTCGATTTACGTATCCCATTCCGCGTACTCTGTTCACTTTGTGCCCTAAAATAATCTGAATGTTGTATGTGCAAATAATGAAGAAAGCATAACTGGAGTATTGTTGATGAAATCGGCGTAGCTAGAAATTAAATAGTTGTAATATCGATGAGAGATTGAGACTTGTTTCTACTTTCGTGTAGAATTTTTACAATTCGCGATAAATCAAGAGGAAATGAGGCAAAAATGGTTAGCGTCGATACAAGAATGCCAGCGCCTTCACTCGGCCTTAGAAAAGGCTCATCAAGAAGCAGCAGACTTAGACAGGAAATTGAGTCACGCTAGGAGACTCTTGGACGAGGAGAAGAGGAAGAGACGGACTGTCGAAGAGCAAAGAAATTCATTGGTACTTATATCTTTTTCGGGGATTAAGTTAGTTTGCGATTGATTTTCATTATTTGTGTTTGTATAGGAAAGGCAAATGGCTATGGCTAGAGATCTTTTATTTAACGATGGCGGAAGGAATTTAAACGACGAAACACGGGAGAAGTTACAGTTCTTAAATAACACAACTTTAAATGGGCGTCCCAGTAACATGCATATTAAAGATTTACAAAATGATAAGTGAGTTCCCTTTTATAGATGGAAATATTTAGTTTTGGCGTTTGGGGTGCTATTCGATATTTATTATTTTAGATTAAACACTATAGCGGAGCTGGACTCCACTGGCTCGATATTAAGTGACCTAAGTTGCTTCTCGAAGTCGGAAGACGACTTGGATAACAGTGTAATCCTTCAGCAAAGTCACAAGAAACGCGAATGGAAAGAACACAGACCGAGCGGCGAGTATTCCACTAAAAAGCGTCGCAGCACTTTGCCAACAGTTGCAGAATTAAATTCATCCGATAGAATAGTAGCGACGACCACTGTAGTTATGCCCAAAGAAGGCACTATCACCGCGTCCTCTGTAATCGAGGCTATCCCCAGGGACGAGAACACAGATCCGCAGGGTCCTTTACACAGCACACGTAAAAGGCGCAAGAGTGGCGATCGTAGTAAATCTAAGTTGACGCCTGTTAATACAAATGAAATACATGTCGATACTACTGTGAGTTATTGCACGCGTGGAGTACCCAATAGTATACTTCTTATATGACTGTAATTAACAAAATAATTATATTACAGCCGTCCGCACCGAGAGCAGATATTCTTACATCAGGTTCAGATTCTGAAGGTATTTTCAAGCCTAGTCCTAATATAGGTGGATACACTTTAAATACAAAATCTGCCAGAGGTCATAATTTTGTAGCAAAGACGGTAATTAAACCAGAAGTCTGTACGCCCTGCGATAAAAGGTACAGACAGTTGCGCCAACAAATAAGTAAGGATAATAAATAACACTTGTAACTAATTCAATCACTCACCCTGAGCAACGTTTCAGAATTCGTTTTGGAAAAGTAGCTCTGAAATGTAGAGACTGTAGAGCTACCGCTCATACGGAGTGTAAAGATTTAGTACCATTGCCATGCGTGCCTACTGGAAACACTCCAACACTACGTGGCACATCGGTGAGTTACTAATGTCCAGCTCGTAACAGTAATTTATTATATAAAATTATCGTAACGCATTATCTCTAGGGAACCATAGCAGACTACACACCAATGATTCCACCAATGGTGCCGTCATTAGTTGTTCATTGCATTAATGAAGTGGAATTAAGGGGAATGAGCGAACAGGGATTGTACAGAGTGAACGGTGGTGCATCAGATGTGAAATGTCTGAAAGAGAAGTTCCTCAAAGGCAAAGGAGCTCCGAATCTTTCTGATGTTGATATACCTACAATATGCTCAACTCTTAAAGATTTTCTCAGGTGCGTTGGCCTAATACATTCTGTTGTAACAAAACTGGAAATAAAGTGTACATGTTTATTTCTTTAATTATCAGATCACTGCGCGAACCATTAATCACTGTGGGCTTATGGGCAGACTTTGTTCGTGCTACTACTATTACTGATAAGCAGGACGCAGATGCTGCTTTATACCAAGCAATTTCAGAACTACCTCAACCTAACAGAGATACACTTGCTTTCCTAATATTACATTTGCAAAGAGTGTCGAGTAGTCCTGAATGTAAAATGCCTATAAGTAACTTGGCCAAAGTTTTCGGGCCTACGTTAGTCGGTTATAGTTGCCAAGAACCGTCACCTACTTCCTTGCTCAGCGAGACGAAGAATCAAGTCGCGGTAAGTATCGTAATGATGTTTTAATGGTAGATAGCTCTTTAAAAAATGACACTCTGGCTTCTTACAGATAGTTGAAAATTTACTGAAGATCCCCTCGGATTATTGGGCGAACTTTGTCAATCCTGAGAACTTAAATAATATTGGTACCCATAAAACGGGAGAACTAAGGCATACACCATCCATCGAGTCTCTACTTAAACGTAGCACGTCTCGTGGTTTCTTTAATACTCCGCTTGCTTCTGGGTACGTATTTTTAGAAGTCTGTATTCATTTGCTACGTGCATCGTTGATATTTATGTGCTTCCGTTGTCTCTTATAGCCGGACGTTTATGAGGAAGAACAAAAAATACTTCGCGACACCTCCGTCTAGAGCAGGTTTCTAAGAAAAATCGGTATGTAGCTTTTTCTTACAATGAGGTGCGAAGACTTTATTAGTTACTGATTATTTGAATATAATGACACTTTGATATTCACTAATGTGCAACACACTGTTTCTATATTCTGTTTAAAAAATTCGTGACGTTCCGATGCGAATACTTTTCTTAATGTTTGAACAAAGTACTATTAGAGTTGTAATATTAGTCTGTTTGAAGTTCAAAAATTATAAATACTAATATATAATATATTAAAAACTTGTTATAATTATTTTGTACATGTGAAGAGAAGTGCTAATGATAATAATCTCATTGTTATCTTCGAATTGGGACTAAAGTATAGATAGATCAGAACACACATGTTACATGTACTATATAATTATATGCAAATATCACGATAGTCGTTGTCAGTAGTCACTAGGTCGAAACACGTTCGATGAAGTAAAACGCAGATTATTTTATTTCAATATAACTTTATTTTTCTCTCTCTTCGCGAGCGTATAAATACACGCACAAGTAACAAAAATTAGAAATTTATTACTAGTTTCGTAAAAACAACATGTGCCTTAAGCAAACTAAGTAAACTCGAAATGTATATTACAAACATTGCTTTTAAGTTCATTTACATATTTTCTTTTAAACATCGGCAAGTATTTTCGATTTGTACATACGTCCTCTGTCTCATAATAATAACTGTACCGCAAGTACATGTTACATTTAAAACGATATCTTTTTTAACAATTTGAAAGAGGTACTTATTTAATTATGGCAAAAATAAATTCCTTGACTGGTACAATTAAAGTGTAAGTTGATAAAACGGTGCCTATGCCATGTTTCATTTCACACTTCAGCTTGTCCGTGTACATGATTTCTCCTTGGTTTCCCAACAAGATTCCCAGAAGTGCATCAGTCTATTATCCCCGTTCGAACAGAAGTTCCTAAAATCTTGAATAAGTTTCTTTTGAAACAATTCATCGCCGGCTAAGGTGGATGACGATTTCCACTTTCGGCTGAGCATGTGATTCCACGACCAAAGAAATCCCACCTAAATCACCACGAATTATTATTCTTCTAACTGTCGCTTCCCAAACTAAGCTACAAATACTCACCCTTTTGTCCGTACTGTAATCGTCTTTATTTTTACCACTAACGTGTCTCGTAATGTAAGCCTCGTGCGGACTAGGTTGATCAGAATGAACTGGATACCCTTTCTGTCCTGTATTCCGCCTTACAACGTTAGTAGCCGTTCGTGGACGCAATTTTGTGTTCGTTGTAGAAGGAATAAGTATGAACGCGTTGCCGGTCATATGCACGTATTGATGATCATTCTCGGTACTTTCTATTAAGCACGGGACGAAGCCAAATCTTTGTACAATTGCTTCTTCAAACAGGAAAAGTCGTTGTGCGTACGTGTCTTCTCGAAATTCTGTAATCAATCGATTTCAACCTAGTTCCTCGATACTTCAATTTTATGTCGTTTAAGTATTCGCTAATATAAAACTGCCGACAGACCTTCGAAAAGATTTCGTTTGTTCATCAGAAGAGATTCTATATTTAATGGTATAAAAATAGGTCCCCGTAGAGGATCACTTTTTAAAGTATACGGTAGTGCCAATGGATCACTGGGAATAGGAACCATTTGAATTCCGCACATTTGAGCCTTCCTTTGCCACACAAATATCTTACCAAAACAGAGACCCAACCGTAGCATTAGTATCTTACGAAACTTCATTAAAAATTACCATATTAAGAGACATATATGTACTCACAAGATCAGCGACTATGCTGCCCGACGATGCTACCCATTGCACTATAAGTTCGTAAGAATGATCCACTTTGTATATGGATTGATACCTTAAATGACCCCATTCAATTCTGTCGCTTCTGTTATTTAAATCTATATCCAAATGAGTGTGTTTATATGGTGGAACTAGAAACGAAACATTAGAAAATACAAATACCTTCTCGAAATTAATTAAAAACAGTGGTGAGAAGGAGTAAGATATGAGAGGTATAAAACATTTGCTTTGATGCAAATAAAGGACATTTCAAATTTGGTGATACGCAAGAAGAAACAGTGAAATTCCTTTTTACCTTGCCACTCTTTATCATCTGTAGGACCTATTAAGTCTAAGTCATCCTTAAGAAACGATGGTACGTTTGATTCGTCGACGGTATCACAATTAGGTATAGTTATTGGAGACGATATTGTTGGACACGTTACTGGCGATGTAGGCTCGCACCAACCTTTCGGTGCTTTTATTTCCACCTCAACCCATTCGTTTTCGAAGCTTTGCAAATCGCCCGAGGGTGAGAAATAATCTGCAGCTTGAAAATGAATATGATATAAAAGATAAATTGCATACTTTTGTGCAATGTAATAAAGGGCATTTCCTCGTACCTCTTTGATTTTCCTTATCCTGCACTACGTGATATAAATAGAATCCTAAAATAAACGGTTTGGAAAAATCTCCAGAAGCGTGGCATATTAATTTGTCTTGTATCATGCCCTGGATGAGAAATATTTTATTAAAATATGCTCGATTATTTCCCGATGTGCTGGAAAACCACTCTTACATTCATAATGTTTATTGCTCCCTCCACTGTTACTCCTCCTTCTATATGATTATTCAGCCATTGCACCGCATCCGCGCTAACGAACGTTTGACTTGGTAGAGAGGGATGTTGGGTGAGGAATCCAACACCGGACTGTGGGTGTTTCATTGCTTCTAAAATCTCATTATTTGGCGCGGTACTCTTAATCTTTGTCATCTCCATGTTCGAACTGTTGATAAAACACAAGTTAGCGAGGCGTACATGCAAATAATTCCATTGTGTTTCGCATTCGTTCTACCTGTCCTCGTTAGAATCGAAATGATCCTGCTGCTGTTCAAGAGAAAGTGGCAGCGCAGCTTCACTTGCAGGTGAAATTCGGCCCCTATCCATCACTTTGGAACCTGACCTGACAAAGACAGGGAAAGCAGAATAATTACATAATGTTTCTACTGTCACACAGATGTATGATAATAGAACATGGAGCGACTAAGAAATGAAGCAATGTTTGAAATTGCAATGTGAAAGGCCACAAAATCTTTTTCGCAAGAACATAATACCGATGGCATTTATCTCAAACAATAATTGGAATTGACTACATCTGCAGCCGATATGTATGTACATTATGAACATCACATGGAAATACAAAAAAGTCCAATTACTTCTGGCATTTTCTTGGAAGAAAATTTTAGTTATAACTTCAGCACTGAAGTGCCTAATGTGTACATACATATATAGGCATTAGTAGCGAATATTCAAGTTTATAGTTGAATACAAAGAAATTAAAGGAGTAAACCAACCTGTTTGGCACGTGGCGAGGAGTGTCGAGGCACGTGCGGGCAGTCGCAGCGGTATTCACTACATGCCTCTCCTGTACAGAGAACCCCGTCACTCCCTCACTCACTACCAATGTTTTCTACTGTACAGAGCATTCGTACGCAACCATATATTCAATAATTTATTATACCATTGCTTTCTCAACTTTGAAACAAATGGTACAAGTGCTCTGTATCTTACGTTCACTACATGATGTAAAGAAAGGTAAAAGCAGCTGAAAGATATAGAATGGGGACTATGTACATACAGAGATTTTCTTAGACATTTAGAGTCTTTTTTTTCTATTTCGATTACACCCTCATCAGAAGGGTAACACAGTAGAGGTACCTTTGTACTCGCCACCACAGTGGAAGCATGTGTTTGTAAGCAGATTACATAATATAGGTTCCACAATATAGCATTCTTAGATTGAGTTCTTCTGGATGCAACATGACAAGTTTTGTGTGAAAATACATATAGAAATTGATCCAATTTTCACCAGATTTTGGTACAACATGCAGGTGCACAATATTAAGAATGATGTGCAATATCCTCGTTAAAAATTGCAGTACAATTGTTGAGAAATGTATATTTATAGTGGTGTTCCTCTACCAACAAACCATTCCTCTTACCACAACCACAAGAAATGTTGTCTGTACAGTAATTTGTGACTTAAGAGTGTACTGTGATTTCTGTGCCCGTAGTCTTAAAGTTCGAGATTCTGAGCTTTTTAACAAAAGAAATAGTAGCAAAATCGCAACTGCAAGTTCAAACGCTAAATGTGTCTCTCGCCCTTCATTCAGGGCCACTTTGGCCTCTGAGCTTCACGCGGCTTGGCGTGCTTATGCTCTTTTCTGAGGCTGAGAGACATATTTGGCGTCCTGATCTGCAGTGATATTACTTACACCACTTGGTTTTTTTCTGAAGTGTATACTCGAGACCTTGATCTTTCCAACAGTGTGCAGAAATCGCGGCACGCTTTCTACTATCTACTTTGATTTCTACATCAAATTAAAAAACACGCATATTCGTTGGATAAAAGTTTCATTCCCGATAAACATCATGAGTCATATCGGTGAACATGTAAATTTATAATGACCAAAAATATGTGTAAAAATGGTTTTGAACTCGATCATGTTTTACCCCATTCGTATAAGAAAGTTGGGAGTATTTTTTAAAAAATGTCGTGTACGTAATTGAAGAGGAATCCTGCTTAGTAATTGAACATACGTAGCACAAAGCAAACGAGCAAAATAAGAAATCATCAAACATGAAGTTGCAATGGTCCGCCATTGCAAAATGGATAGGCTGCAAGCTATAACATTACATCTGCATAAAGCAACAATGTCGAAATCATCAATCTAAGCTCAAACCTTGGTCTTGGTTTCTCTGGTAGACGATTGCTTCCAAGTCGCTCCCTGAAGGGAGAGCTGCCAACTAGACTGGTCTGAAAAGCATGATGAAGAGTACGGGTAACTGTAAATGTATGAGTAAGCTCATGATCATGAAGATGTATATCTGGTTTGTTTAACTGCAATGGCATAATTGTTAAACATTATATTCAAAGAGTATTATTACACTATGAAAAAAAGAAGGAAATAAATTAAAGGTTGACATTTTGCATTACATAGAAGCTTGCTAAATCATGTGCGCATTCAAGGCGGATATCAAGCATGGTTGCATTCAGTGTGGAATATGTCGTGTGAGCTGTCTGAACGTTCTAAAATCTAAGTAATATATTTGTAAAAGGAACCGATTAAATTGAATTGAAATATATTGTAGCTAAGAAATCATAACGAATGGTGTATATGTAAAAATAAGAAAGGTCGTTGTTTCAAAGTTACTCCTGATTGCCAAGGAGGCAAAGTTCTGTGTAGTTTGAAGCCTAAACTATGATAATGATTTCATTGACACCTGACTCAGCTAATCGAGGCTACAGGATGCGAGGATATACCTGGTTAGTGAGGACTATCAGGCTCGTGCTGTGCCTGCGTCTGGTCAAGTGAGAGGCAGGATCTCTCGGCGAAACACCACCTATAGTCGGAGGATTCTGAAACATATCATGCTAAATACCCCACCCTGTACTAACACTCCATCGATCTATTTCTGGCCACTGTTCTGTGTATCTAGGTTCGTGTGATCGTGTAATTTTTGCATTGGTGACCCGCGGGCTGTAATATTGGTTCGAAGAATGTTACACTAGAGAAATTAGTTAATATATGTAATAAAATACTGCTGTCTCAAGAATGTTATAGTCATTATTACTCTAGTGCCAATGAAGCTTCTGAAAAATGTCGTGCTCTTTCCCTTTCATAATTTTATACAGTAGCCGACGTGTTACTATCTGTTATGTCCAACACATCTAGTGCACCATTCGGAAACACGCTAAATGATAGAACGATATTGCTCCAAAACTTACAAACGCACTGCGAGGGAACAAATTGCGATTTCTGATATATCAAATGAAATATACTAAATAATAAATATGTACTCAAAACTAAGAGAAAAGCATCAAAATAAATTGCGTTATTTAGGCATTTACATTAGGCATGCGACATTCAGTTGTAAAGTGCGGTAATATAGCATAATATAATACAAAATAAATCATTGAACGGAACATAGTTAATATTTAGGTATAAGAAAAATAATATCAAGGCACCTTTTATAGAACTCTATACGGAATATTGTTTTGATTTCTTTTTCACCTACATAAATCTTAGTTTATACCGATTATTAGTTCCTATGTATCGAACAATCCGATTATATCATAAAATAATTGTTATTAAAAATTACCCAATTTTTGTTGGGGTTCGGACGTCGTATTTTATTCGGCCACAGCTCGATGAATCGTAAAAACCCATCCATGAGAGATACTTGCTCTGATGCGGTAAGAGGCGTGTAGATATCGCATCTCGATGATCCCTCTAAAAATTTTCGGGTTGCCGAATTGTGCAATGGTAGTAAGAAGACACGAAATCTCCAATATTTAAGAGCCTATAAAATTGCCAGTCATTTCAGAATTTTAAAAATAAACGAGTGTTTAATTTTCGTTTTTGGATGTATCAGTGAAATCTTACTTCTACTAAGGCAAAGTCAGTGTGGCCTCTAGTGCAAATATAGTGATCTAAATAATTCCAATTGTAATTTTCAAGCTTCTCCGTTGTGAAAGATGCCCACGACACTTCGTACGTATCATGATGCGGCGCATGGAATCGATAGAGGTAATGGATGTTAAATGGAGGGTAAGGATGCCTACAAGAAGGCAGTGAAAGTATTTCTTCATCTTCTGTTGACTAATGGTATAAGTGAATTACTCACCTGGGCCGGTACCTTGTAACTGTTATACAGTTATCGAACAGAGATATTTTGTGAAAAATTCTACCAATACTTAGCAAATACTCTTCTTTAGGCTCCGATTCCGTTTGCCGACCGCGCATCACGGAACTTATTGCTGGAACAGCATTACTACCAGGGGTATTGCTTTGATTTTTATTAGTTGCAGGCGGGACAATTAATTGGAAACCCTTGATAAAAAATTGGATGTACATAAATGGTGGTTGCACATGTAGAAGAGTGTTTCCGCAGTTGAAATGGAAATAGCTATTGGTACCTGTGCTAATCGTTGCGACACAAGTTCTTTGAATACTTCCACGGTTGTCAATGGTTTTTTATATATCGCTCGTTGTTGAGCAAAATCTGAATTAACATCATCTGGCAAGAGATTATAATCTGAGACAACATAATCGTTCTGCAAACTTCTTTTATCTGGGAAATAGTCCGTAGTGATTGGCAAACATGCTGGGATTGTCAACGACTTCCAATCAACACCTAAAAAGTAACATATACGATACACAAAAGTTATATGCTTCCAGTTGATAAATATTGCGAATAGGTAATCTATTCAATGTTGCATGTCAACTTTGTGGCTATATGAATACTATATCTAACTATTTACAGCAGTTGACACAAAAATACAGTTGATACACATCTGTATTCGTAATAGTAATTTTATAAGTATGATAATATAAATGTCATCATTATGTAAAATCAAGAATGCTCACGGCTATTTAAACATGCAGTGCAAAATATATTAATTGTAATATATTCTCACGAACTTTCAACATAATGAAATACACAATTCTATGTTATGAAGCACAACAAATTGAGTGTAACTGAGGAGAATATTATTGGATTCAGCAGATATCTATACATAGTTGGTGCAACCAAATTATTTGATAGTCTAGTGCACTACAGAAGAGATAGGATATGCTCAGGTAATGCACAAGTGCTTTATATATTAGTAAAAAACAGAGTCTACTGGGGACTACGTACTACAAAGACTCATCACCATTGATAAAGAAATGGAGAATGATAAAGTGAAAGAAGTATAAAGCAGACAAGAGTATGGTTTGAAGAATTTGTGAATCAGAAATGGCAAATCATGGTGTATAATATAAACGATACGTAATTAATAACGAATGAAAACTTTGGAGAGTGCGAGATCGTGAAATAAATAGAAGTAGAAGATAACGAAAACTTTTAAGTAGGTGTATACATAATCATAATACTAGTAAAGACTTAATGGATTACTGCCTATAGAGATTTCTTTGGAATTAGAATTATTTGTCCTTAATAGAGAACATACATGCAAAGAGAAATCATAAGAACTAGAACAATGAAGAACTAAAATTACTATAAATTGCACGCCCTGGAAATAAATCTGTACCATAACCGAATCAACCCTCAATAACGTATTGCGCTAACCTATGATTGCTGTTTAATATGACATCATAGTTGTACATCACACACGCGTCAATGCGTCCAGCGTTGCATCCCAATAAGACGTACCATAGCATGGAAATAAATTTAATAATATTATTCATATAAATGATTGATAAAATTCAAAACTAAATATGAACATGTCTAAGAATGAAAATACTTCTAATGCATGATGATTTGTATGATTGTGTGTCAAACTTTCGTTCAATCAACGCGAAAAACAATGTCTTGTCTTTAAGTATACACCAACTATTTTCATTCTTTACGAAGTTGTATCTCAAAATGTATTTAATAATCCTTCTTAGTACTAATCAACATTAATTAAGAGCACATGTTTCCGCACAACTGAGGAATATTACACCTACGTTTCATCAATGCTTTCACTGTTCTTCTAAAACAGCCAAGAAGCATTATACTTCACAGATAATGCACGAGTTACGTTATGCATTGTAATAACAGACTGCTTGATGAAAACCTACTTTGAAATTCTTTCTTCAAACTGCAAACTCATTTTGTAATGATAGTATTGTTATTTGCATATGTTATGAAATATTGTTTGCTGTGGTCGTATAATCTATTATCCCTGCGAAATTCTTATCAGGTGAACATATGCAAACCTGTTGTAAGCGCTGGTGTCCACTCTTGTTCACCAGTAGCACCCCATAACAGTGTCAGAGATTTATTTCCCGTAGAGGACCCAGGATTTCCACTTTTCTCGCCGCTTGATAGTGAGAGATTCGGCCTCTGTGATTTACTTTTTGTGTCTATGAAAAACACAGTTGTAATTCCATACTGTACCAATATAATACTCGAGTAATTTTGATGAAATACTAACGATCTTGGAATTGATTTAAATTAGAAATTTCGTTATGTTCCATGGGGGATCCACTTATATTTGAAGTAACATCAGATTGTGATTCTGAACACAGCTGTGCTGGTACAGCTTGGTAATGATGTTGCTGTATGAGCACACCTGTTGGTCCTGCAACATTAACTGGGTTTAATTGAACGTCCACACGATCACTCATCATAATTAATATTTACCTTTCGGAAAAATGTGTGTCCATCTTCGTCTATTACTTGTAAGTTTGATCGTCACATGAGATGGATCAAACGGATTGATAAGTGCTCTGCTAGGTCTAATGATATTTGTTGGTTGAGATATTGCATTTGTTGGGCTTCCAGCGCTACCAACGACTGGCCTAAACGGCGGCGATATCTCCGAATCCGTTAAATCGCTTTTCACTGACGTTCTTGATTCTACTTGGCATAAAATAATCAAAGTATTATTTTCTAAACTATACTTATGCATACATTACACTGAGATAGTTCAAATACATGCCATTAACTTCTCCATTAGATTCATTGCTAGCAACATCATCTGTTCTATGAGGTATCGAAATTGCTGCACTCCTTGTTGCAGCCACTGGGGGCAAATGTGGCTCGGGTGGTGGATGATGAATATCAGGGTCAGACATTTTTCTTTTTAGAAGTTTCAGGATATGTGCATTGTTATGTGTCTCCATGCTTGCGACACTTGTTTTCTTAGTCCTTGTTGTAACTCGTTGTAAACTACTTGTATAAAACGTTAAGCTACAGTATCTGCTCTCAGACTCTTGCTAACACACATTACACGTTTATATTATACCTTGAAGTATGAACCGAAGGTAACTGAAAGACTTGCGCGTCATACGCATCATAGTCGAATAAAGTATTGTGTAAACATTCCCTCGGATCTTCCTGTAGAAGCTTATTTTTACATTGCAATTTTCCATTCTCCGCTGGATGTTTCGACACCCTTTGGGGCAGTTTTATGCGAGGTATAAATGTTAAGTAAGGAATTTTCTTATTTGTCGAATAAAAACTCAGATTAATCCAGTGTGGCATACTATAGTCGTCTGGTGCATTTATAGATGTATCTTTATTATGAAACTAAAAGCATAGAGTGGATATCAATGTTGCGATGCTATTATATTGTTACTTAGTATTGCGAAGTATATTTAATATACCTTTAATAAAGGAACTGCGTGTAACGGTTGTTCTCCGACGCATACTAAATCACTACCAACTCCATTATCAATAATTCTTTGTTTCGTAACATTTGTTAACTCCCTATCAACCTCGAAGACCCCCACACCAGGTGTAATTACAACTGATAATTGACCAGTTCTATCAAAACTACGATCTAAGTAATGTTTCTCAAATACATTTAAGGACATGTTTAAAACTTCTAAAAAATTGCCTTGCGCAGCTGTTGAATTCACTGCTTTCGGTATAACGATACCTGGCTTTTGATGATATTCTAATACAATCTTCTGATAATCTGTAAATAGTTTGCGCAATTGCACTAATACGTTACTCCAATCTTCGAATCTTTCATTTTGTACTACCACCCTGTAGAAATCTTCATAAAATCTTCTCCTATAATCGTGTTGTAAACATTCGCGCATGTGGTTCGGGAATTCTTCCAAACTGCTGGCATTATAAAATGTCCTTGAAAACAGGACTATTGTGACTTCGTGATTGCTACCGTTCTTCTTCCATTTTTGAAACAAATCAGCTAGAAACCCATTAACCGCTTTCTCGAAATACAGATCGCCATGAATGTCGAAATCCCACATTTCTGAGCTCATTTGAATGAAAAGGTATACCATGCTTGTCGAAGAGCGAAATACAACCTAAAAAGAATGCTTTTAAAAATGAATTTTCTACATACATTTCGTCACGCTGCATTTAAATGCGAACCTTGGTATCGTTAGTTATAACGCCACAAGCGACACGATCACCTTGCGACCACATTTCACATACTTGACACCTTATGCTACCTCCGCAGAACTCAATTTTCTTGTTCATATATACACAAGTGTTAACCTGATGAGAATTCATTTAAAAACATATAAGACAACAACATTCACAAAGTCAATGCATGTCTAGAAGTAAATAAGATGCTCTACCAAGCTATTTTTTAGACGGCACATTTCGCTACGCCCTAAATATTGATCTTTAAAAGTCAGTTCAACGGAATCCAAAGCCACGTCATCCGGGTTTACAACATTCATGTAGACGTCTCCGAATGTTCTTAGTTGAAACATTGTCGCTACATTATTTTCCACGCTAATCGTCTCGCGCCCTTGTAAGTCTTCCTTAAAGGATGTGACTTGGAGGAGCAGGCGACTGAATTCGACCTCTGGATGATAAATCTCAACCACATCTCCTGTTTTTATACCTGGGTGATCTTTCGGATTGATTATTAAATCCTCCTCACTGAAGGTCTTTTGATGTACTATCAATTTATAAAGCTTCATTTTTAGCCCATTACTCTGCTGCTAGTAAGAATCAACTGTAATATACAACAAAAGTATATTGTAGCTACTTTACCATAAATGATAGTTATCATCTGTTTTACATACACTTAGTAATACATATGACATTAGTATAAAAGCATTGGTGTTACAATATTCGTGTTCAAGAGCTTGGAATCAAGCTGCGTCACAGAAAGTTTGAAAAGTGAATGATGAAAATATTATTGCTTTGCATCAGCTTCACTACACATAGGCTTTACATGCATGATGTAAAATTGAAACAATTCACTTACTATGAATATTCACCCAGTACAAAATATGTCTTTAAAAGATCCACGAGAAGCATCCCTTTCTAAGTAATCCATCTGTGTATATTGTCAACAATGTATCACTAAGAAATGTCAGAGTTATAAAATGAACATGAGGCATCACTATGCTTCATACGAATCCCAGGACCCTTCCCTCCACCCACTGAGTTCTCTGCGAATACATTCTATCGTGTATGATATGTTTAAATTGTTCTTCATTTAGCGCATGAAGATAAGGCACGTTAGCACTATATACAGGGGGAGAGAATTAACATCAAACTTATCCAAATTTTCAGTATGCTTTATTCTGCGAAACTTTGGTGACATGCATTTGTTTCGTAGGAGAATGTAACTAGCCAGTAGCCACCTCTTCCCTTCATACGCGATCGATACCATTTGCTTGATGCAGCAGCCGCGTAAACTTGAACTATTCAGTTGCATATAAAAATGATAAGGTCGTACGATGTTTAAACGTTTGTAAAGCATTATTTTTCTCAAGTAAAGTGTAGAAGCGTGACAAATCGAAATGAAGTATCACAGACCAAAACCAATTCGTAGCAGCCGAACTTAAGATTACGGAAGATAAAGCTGTCTTGTTTTGATCGTGAAATGCAGATTACAGGCATCAAAGTAAACGGAAATTGCGTAAATTCGTTTATAGGTGTCTGAAATATGCTAGACTTTGTGATACGTTTTGCCTACGTTTTGTGACATTATGATCATAATGGCCAGATAGATAGTCAGATAATAGTGCAGGTGTAGAAACTGGCTGAAATTGCGTTACAAAAAAATGACATATTATATAAATGGAATAATATTAACGTTCGTAGAAGGTACAAATGTAACTCGGTCATGCCACAGGATTTAGTTGAGCTAGAAATATGCAAACGAGTAATGTAACAATATGTTATACATCACTTTCTCAGTAATGGTTGTATCAAAATACATGTTCACTTTGTTCCTACAGGTAGTTAAATCGTCTTCCTTATCATATCATCTTAATGTCAGCTTTTTATTGAAATCTTTATTTGTTTTTTTGATAAACAGAATACAAGTTTTTGAAATAAGTTTTGTGCTATCATAGTTTTTACTGCAATCTTGAGGAAAATTGCAGATCACTGTGAATTCACCTTAATATAATTTAGTTTAATAACAAATTGAAGACTTGAAATATTATAGAAACCTGAAAGTGTCATAGAGAATTGAATTGTATGCCTCTTAAAAATGTGAATTAAAGACAGTTGCCAGAGGGTGGTGTTCATCTACTGCCAGTATTCTGAATTTTGTCCAATAAAATTCTTATTTCGTGTGAAGCGAACTTAATATATACAAATTACAGCCAAGTTAAATTAAACTCATTCTGAATAGGATTATAATTTTATATCATTTTCGCATGTAAATTCTGAAAGATATGGAAAGATATTGCAGTCAGAAAATGGAATTTTCTAGATCTAGGTAATTCTGCACAGCTGAAGCGAATTGCAGAGCTACCATTCTTACACATTCCGATTAAAAAGTTCCTATAAATGCGGCGTCTGCTAGAGTACTGACAGTGCTTTGTTATCAAGTCGAATGCAGTTTAATCTAAGCAGTTGAAAGATTCCAAGTATTGTATCTATGGGATGAGCTTACGAACCAAGCCCTGATCAATGCATTTAATTGATGTTCGTCTGCCAGCAACGTATTCCAGTTATAACAGTCAGTCATGTCAGGGACAATGTATAACCTATGCGTGATGTTTTTAACATAACGTTTCAGTGCAATTGTTATCTAAAGATCGAAGAACAAACATTTGGTTAAATGATGAGAGATGCGTACCAAGGGCCTGCTACTGTTGCTTATCTGCATAGCAGGGAGCAGCATCGTTTTCATTGCTCTGAGCAATCAACGACCCTCTATTCAGACTCTGGTTACAGAGACCCACAAGCAGCTACGTAACTTCCAAGTAAATACAGTCAGGACTATTCACTATAATCGATTACGCGGAGATAATGGTTTATGTTCTTGCTTCGTTACCTTTGCAGGAGAACTTAAAAGAGGTGGAGGAGAAGCGGTTGGTGACAGACTCAAAGTATCTCGCGATGCTTGGCCTCGATGGGCAAACGAGCACAACACCCTTTAGTCTTAAGTCCCAAAACGTGACTGTTGTCTCTCTTATAAGGCCAGGGAACGAGCAGCATATTTATGGCTTTGTTAGAAATGTCAGTCACCTTTTGCCAAATAATAGTATTGTCATTTATAGCGTTGGATTAAATGATGATTCTTTGCAAAATATTAGAGCAGCTTGTAATTCTACGAAGTGTAACGTGATTCAATTCGATGTGAGTCAATTTCCAGCACACGTTGAAGACGATAGACTGCATGTTTATAGACCTTTAGTTATCCAGGTAAGTAACAATTTTGTAAGGTATAATACCCATAAAGGTATGGCTATTATTGACAAAAACTGTTGAATATTCCTTTTACTTGTCACAGACAGCTTTAAATACATTAGGAAACATATTGTACATGGATTCAAATGTCCGTTTGAATTCATCAGACATTTCAAAGTACCTTTTACCAAAATCTGGAATTTTAACTTGGCCTACAAGGCATGCCATTAGCTCCTTAACGCATCCAAAGATGTATGAATATTTTCATGTTTCTGCGGAGAGTTTTTTCTTTCTCCCTTTAATAAGAGCATCCCACTTAGTAATTAGGAATTTTAAAGAAATTAGAGAGAAAGTAATGTTGCCATGGGTTCAATGCGCGCTAACGAGAGATTGCATTTGTCCCATCGGTACGTACGCTAAAAATAATTTTATCTACATATTATTTAACGGAATAGCCGTGCATAGAATTGTTACGCGAGCACTTTTCTTCTGTTGTTGTAGGAGCTCAATCGGCTGGTTGCCGATTTAATAAGAAACCGCAATACCGGTACTCCGGTTGTCACGCGTACGACACTTCTGCACTGAATATCGTGCTCGGGTTGCACTTTAATTTCGACGATACTCATTACGTGCATCAAGAGCGGGACACGTACTTCAATAAGATTCAGCCTGATGAAATCACGGAGGAGTATCTTATGATTACGAGGCAGAACAACGCGACCGAGACGAATTTAAGAAACTTCATATCAACCGAACGCTAATTTCTCTGAGATCTCAATTAATTTTTGGATCAAGGATTAAGTGATACGTCGATCAAGCACAAGTTAATATAAGGATACATGATAAGTTGAAAAACAAATAAAGACTTTAGCAAATAAACGATCGGTCTTTTATTATCTACAAGACTCCAAAAATTTGGCTTCTACCGAATTACTGTCTGTCGTTTATCTCGCCCTTATGATGTTCCGCATGTATATTGGAAGTAGATTGGACTTTATATGCTGGATTTCTTCACCTCCGACAAAAGTCCCGGGCAGTGAACGACCAATTAGATGGTTTAATGGCACTCGTCGACCTGTTGGATGTTATCATTTGGCAGTTACGTGGAACATAAATCTAACTGGAAGATTACTGAAGGTGATGAAATCGGCTATAAATCAGCTATCCCCTCCACATCTTACGACCCTTTTAGGCCCGGTGCAGACGAGCTGCATGCGGCAGTATGCCGCCGCGTCAATACGACAATACTGTCGCAAAATATACATATATTTTATATATCTCTCCATATACATATATGTACTGCTGACACACAACGTTACATCGACGTGGCGGCAAACTGCCGCAAACCGTTCGTCTGCACCGGGCCTTAATCAGAAAGGCGAGGAATTAAATAATATAACAAAATCAACCGCGTGTAAAATATCGGGAAGCATCGAGCGTGATCTATTTTCCATGCTGGTCGATTCGCAATAGTGCTGACAGTAAATGAACCAAGGCACTATCAAATCGCAGTCGTGTTAGCGTCACCACGAGTACCTTAATGGAGGGTGTTCCTCCCGATTGAAGGTGACGCCCCTGTCAATTTCAAAATCCGAACGCGGAATTGCGCGAGGACACCCAAGCTTGCCCAAGAAGCTTATCGATAAATTTCACGCTGAAGCGCAATACCAGCTCGACGTCATTTAAAAAGGGATTCGCCATTGTTTGTGAGCGAATAGTACAACATCGCGCGGATCATGGACGAGTATACGTTCACGAGGTCCGTCCGGAATCCTAAGGACTAATTGGAAGACGCATCACAAGCCAACGATATGTGACGCCCTCTTAAAATTCGGCATACTTTAGTCTACACGTAATCTTCATCGCGTAATTGCCGGACCAGGGTTAAGGACACTTGACGATGGTTGACAGCGACGTTGACAGCTGGTATGATTCGAGGCAAGGGGATGATTTTAATGAGATGCGCCGCGAAAGGGGCACTGGCGTCAGGAACGATGTACGGCTGAGGGGCTCCGATCGTTTCGATCGTGTAACGTCCGACGACAGCCAGAAAGGACGTTCCCGAAGGACCGGATTAGTCAGTTACAGTCTGACTCCTACGAGCTCTAAGTCTGGGCCAGAAGTTCGATTCATTAATCCAGCTATCTATGCCGAAACTTTGAACAACGAGGACGAGGAGCACGAGGTTCAGATTCGTGTGAAGGTCAGCTCCAAGGACAACGGGCAGCAATTCGAAGGTAATCACGGTGATTTCACAGAAGTGAACAACATAATGTCCACGTTGTCCATCAAGAACGATCTGTCTACTTCGTTCGTGAATCACGCCGGCGACCAAACTTCGGCCCAAGAAACGTATCGTTGCTATTCGTTCAATTCTCCACGTACGCCTGCATCCCTAGAATCTGACATTGTACGTTCCAAGTCTGTAGTATCATGTAGACCATCGAATCGAGTCGAGAGACGATGTAGAATCGCCGGTAGTGCAGACAATAACGATGTGTTTTGTTCTGCTACGAAGCTCGACTCGGAAGTGCAGAGGTATTCTGTACATTCGTAATATTATGCAAATATTAAGCTCACGATGTGTCTGTAAATAATGTGTTTGCGAATAAAATTATTGTTGAGATAGAAGAAAATATTTAAACCTTATGACGTGACGCATAGGTACAAGTTGAACGGGCACCGAGTCGTGCAAGTATCCACGGCATCGTTAACAAGCATTAGCATTTCGGAGGATAGATCGAACGAGAGCGAACTCTCTAAGAAAATCACTTACAGCGAGTGGATCCGTAGGAAGCAGGAAATGGAACGACGAAGAAAGCAGGAGGAAGATGTGGTTGAAAGGAGAAAGCGAATGGAAGCGGAGAGGGTAGTTAGAGAGAAGGAAGAGAGGGAAACTCGGGAGCGAGAGAATTTTTTGAGGTGGACTGAGAGGAAGAAGAAGGAAGAAGAGAGTAAGAAAGCAATGGTGGAGAAGGAGCTAAAGTTGCAGAAGCAGCTAAAAATGGTCGAAGACAAAGCATCCGTGGTGAAGACTCTGTATCTTCGCCAATGGGCTCGCAAAAAGAACGAGAAAGAGAAAGGTAAAGAGAGTAGCCTTCGATTCGTTCAGGATTTGATATCTTCGATGTTCGTGTAGCTCGTCAGAGGACAGAGGAGATGAAACAGAAGCAGCTGGACGAGAGAAAGAAGAAGAGGTTAGAGGAAAGCCTGAAAGCCTATGAGAATTGGACCAAAATGGCGAAGAACAAACCTAAGCCTGCCACGCAAGGACTTCTGCGTTAGTCTCATTATGTTCCTTATAATTTTAAATCTCTACTGTATTCGAAAGTTACTTTCGCTGTAACAAAAAGTCACTCTGGTGTTGATGTTGACTTAACAGCTCATCAGAAAGCAAAGCCAGCGTACGTAAACCCTATGCCCTGGCAGCAAATCGTCGATGACTTCGAGGGCGACGAGGAGAGCTCGTCGAACGCAAGAAAAACGCAAAGCCACCCGAAGATTAGCAGTAGGAAAAGTGCTACATCTTATCAGTGACACGATTGTTAATTATTGGAACTCGAGGAATTTGTGGTGTGAAGAGCAATCGCGCGATTCGATTCCTTAGCCTCGGAGCAAGGTAGACTCTTAGAAGAATATCATTAAATACTGTACTTTGGATTACAGACACGCGTGCTGCGCCTGTCTTTGAAGGCAGAACATCCTTGCACGGGATACGTCATACAATTAGGAATGATTTTCACAGTCTGGTGTAGCAGATGTCCGGGCAGATAATTTTATTTCGTAGAAGATATTCTTTGATACGCTTTACAACTTCTCTTTTTGTTACGCTCGTCCCCGTGGTCAATGAATACTAACATATCTGAAGGTAATTGTGATTAGCTTATGAATTAGGAAAAAAAGAGTGGCAAGGACAGGGTGCAGATCCTCGCCTTGATACTCGAAGGTTTATAGATAGTAAGAACGAGAAAAGAAAGAGGAACTTACGTGAAGGTAATTAAAAGGAAACGTATACGCAAAACCGAAATACCTCTTATTATTTGTACTACTAATACTTGTACTGTATATTACATAATCTAGACTCTTTACATGACCACCATTCCTTTACACCCGGTCACGGAGCGTACTCTCTACTCGTTCATTATGTCAGACATACTTTGAGAAAAAGAATGCCCCTAACGAAACAATAATCCTAACACGCAGAATAAAGTGGCACATTATGATTTCTCCCTCTCGTCTCTACCAAATGCATACCATTCATTTTGCTCTTTCTCAACGTATGTCGCACTCATGCATGCGAATGTTTAAATGTGTACGTGAAGAATTATCGCTGCACGGTTTAGCATCGTTCTGGTGGATCATCTACTTGACCAAACTTTCCTCCTCTTCCTGAAGCCTCTCGATGTCAGATTTGTTCATGAAGTAATAGGAAGGTTGTCGTGATTTCTACAAGCACAGAATTCTTGTCACCATTCCTTCTTTAGTTCAGAAGCTTAGTAGAGAAGAAGTCACTTACCAAATCTTTGATGGTACGCTTTGCACCCGTTTTGATGAGGATGTTGCTGAGTTCTTCGACCGATGGTAAGCCCATTGCGTAATGTAAAGCGGTTCTTTCCAACTGAAACAGAACATTACGAGTTCCACTTAGAACTTAATGGAACCTATGATATTTAATTACGATTAAGAAATTTCGCTATCCTCACATTGTCACCGATGCGCAAAGTTTCTGGATACGTTTTCGCAATGTACTCGGCTAGTTCTTCGTTCTCACGAAGGACAGCAATGTGAAGAGCGCATCTGCCCATCGGATTCTTCCCCATCGCTAAGAGTTTTCCTCCTCCATTGTTCTTACTCAACAGTTCCTTCACTTTTGTAATGTTGCCCGTTCTAATTTCATGATGTACTTCCTCTCGTTGTGCCTGTAAGCGAATACCACGTTTCCAGCGTTCTGTTGCTATTTAATATAGTATAATACAATAGTTCATATGACGATGGTACTAATATCCGCTTGGCTTTACCACGTAATTTGGGATAGATTGCAAAAATTGCACAGTTGCGTCGCGTCCTCGTTCTGCAGCAATGTCCACGATGTTCACGCCTTCGTCCTTTACGTCCAGAATGTGGTCGTAGCCCTCTAACAATAGTTCCACCAGTTTCTCAGTCTCGCCTGCATCACAGATTGCAAATTTAGAAAATTATGATTTTGAAATGTATGATTCTGCATTTAATACCACTGAACAATTGAAAGGAACAGTTAGTTCTCACCTCTGGCTGCCAAATAAGCCACATAACGATCGATTTCTTCGACATTTTCTCTGATGTTCGCAAGGTCGGCGACGTCCCTAGCTGTTCTGTATAACTCATCCCTGAAGCCTATATTAACTTGACTTTCTTGAAGTAAATGGAATAGGCCATCCTTCGAGTAAGAACGAATGGCCGCGAAATGGACCACGCTTTGTCCATGTTCGTCCTGAAGAAGTAAAATCATCTATTACTCGATCCCTTTTCTTCCACAGAAACTTCCATCTCTTTTCAAATGTATGTTCTGAACATTTATTGTGAATAAGTAACTGACTATTGACATACCCTGTTAGGGTTGCTAAAAGCTGATTCAGGGACATCGGAACCTGGACTTTGTGGGTAACCAGCATCTTCTTCTGGATTCTCATTCACAACATTTTCCGTACTTTCTTCTTCGCGATCAGGAATAATCAGCACATTTGGTTCCTGTAATATTTTCAAATTATAGTCCAGCATTCATTTATCAGAAACAACATTCAGCCAGAGTCGATTGTGGCATTCACCTGTTCTTCAGCGGTGCTATTTTTACTCTTATTAGCAAAATTGTATAAATAGGTCGCAAGGTAGGTGACAGGGTCCTTCGGACGCGCATTGGCAACTTCCGTTAAACCTTTGAGCAGTGGGTCACCAAGGGCTATTAAAATAGTTAACACAGATTACATTTTATTTCAATTAAATCGGAGAAATCGATCTTATCATTGTAATCCATTAATATAACTTTCGCTTACACGATGCTAAATAGCGACCCTCTTCTTCACGAAATATCGATATGTCCAGTTGCTGGTCATCTGAAAAGAGGATTATATACATAATTTCGTTTGCGTTGCGTGCCCCTATTTGAATCTTTTAATATCCATTTGGGTTATTGAATGAAAATCTGATGAATTGTTGCAACAACCATTTCTCAAAACACAGAATGATTACACACAAACTGCAAACGATCTTATATGAAGAAAAGGTGCACCATGAAAGCGTAGTGTATTGCTTCACTCTGAAAAACGTGTACACAGTTACACATCGCAGGCAAAAAGTCCAAATGGCCGATTCACACGACACAAAATTTGAAATACAGAAGCACACGTATGTACACGTAACTGCGAAAGTGTCACCATAACAGTCAGTCCCAAAGAAAGTGCGTTCAATTCATATTCGGTCATTTCGGTTTTATGCATACGATACTTTACATATAGTAGCTACTCAGGAAAATATACTGTTCATTGTAAATTGAATACATCAAGTTGGAAAGACATGTGCTACGTCGTTTTTTATTTCTGTGAACATCGAACTCGTGCGTGACATAAAGAAGCTTTCATGTACTATTCTTAAGCTTGCTTCCAGTTAAACGAAACTACTTCCCCCATAATCTGGATACGATCGTTACGGCAAGTGACTCCGCGATCCAGATATGTACACAGACACATTTCACGTACGTAAGCATGGTGTCGTGCGACAACATGTCAAAAGCGTCGTAACAACTGTTCGTGGACCAATAACGTTCATTTACTAACCTAATAAACAGTCCAGTGTCCCTCCAAGTAGCTAATCCAATTAATCGAGCAACGAAATTTTGTTCAAGCATCGCAATTCGGTGCACGAGAAATAGAATAACGTTCACACACATCTTTCCAACGCTCCTATGCCTCTCTATCGACATACGTGACAGTCTCTCTACGGTTTTATCCCTACGGGGATTAATTGGCAGTCGAAGAATTATCACAGAAGGTTTCCACGTATAAGCGCATTCATCCAGTGTTTAAAAAAAAAGAAGAATAAAATCGATATAAACTGGGAGTAAAAGTCTCCACTGTTAAAAGGCAGGCTCGTAGGCGCGAAGAATCTTCTCGCCTCAGTCAACTATAACTTTGGTCCCATTCCGTCAATTATTTCTGAAATCGTTTCCCACTGGTGCGTTTACGAAACAGCCCCGCGATAAGATTGGCGATTTTCAGCGAGCTGTTTATCGACAGCTCCTTCTCTAACGTTAAAACATTCAGAACAGCCCTACAAAAGTCTTGAAGAGTCTGCAGCTCGGTGATGCTTAGAGACTGTTGATTGCCAATTCTAACAGTGTCTTGCCGCGCAGTTTCGCGTATGCTCAGTCCACGAACGACGCACAGATGTTTCAAGTTGTCGAATTCTTTAGACAGCTCGGGGAACCGAATTATCACGCTGAACCTAAGGGTGTTGCCGATGGCGTAAGGCCTCGCACTGAGGAAGCCTAGCTTCTTATCCCGTCTGAACTTGAGCTTCTCATCGAGTATCAGTATAATCTTTGCCAGCCTGACGTAGGCGCGACCTATGAGACCTGGTCGGTTGTCGCCGGTGCGACAGACGATCCTTAAGTGATCCTGGACGTTCACCCAGGCTGCAAGATCTCCCGCAGAAGTGACGTACACTCCTCGCCCGTACGGCCAGTGTCTGCCATGGAGACGTTTATCATCGTACAGTTCTAAGTCTGTGATCGGCAGGAGCAAGCCAGCGGCAGCTAATTGGGCTCTGATAGGACTGGGCTGGTCCAAGATTTCGTTGAGAGTGAAGTACGTTCCCGGCTCGTCCTCGCTGCTACCCTCGGCCATCATCCCCGAGATTTCTTGGCTCATCAACTCATTAGTGATCTCGCGTTCTACCCTCTCCAATTGGTTCACCGTCAGCGTCAACGGGAACGTGTATTTCTCCAGGTTTCTGCAACACTCGATAATGGCAGCTTGAACGTACTTCGCTGAGGGATCGAGATCGTACGCCTCGATCGCCGAAATCGTCACTTCGTCTACGGTGTCTGGGTTCTCCTCGCTTTCGTCCTCGTCGCTGTAGAAGAACCTTGGCGCTGGGTGGTCGGGGAGGTCACCACTGGCGGTCACGCAATGGATGTCTCTGATGAGGGGGTCGAAGAACTCCCCGAAGACGGTGTAGCTTTCGTAATCCGGCGCAACGACAGTCAGACCGCTGTCCTCTTCTGCGTTGCTGACGAACGAGTAAGCGCTGCTCGCTTTGCTGTTACCAGTCGAGTTACCGTATTTCTTTAAAGCGGGCCAGATCACGTCAAAGAGATTGTGGTCCATGCGAGTCACACGGTGCTTGATACGATCGAATATGGGCCGTTTCAGGCAACGGCTGATCAGTGTACCGGGGTTGCCAGGTGACTTCGGGGTCGCGATGTGCCTTGTGCCAGCGAGCAGTCGGAAGCACCGTTCCAAGGTGGCTAGGGTCTCTGGCTCGGTTATGTCTCGGCGGGCAGAATACGTGTCCCCTCCAGGAACTGTTCGCATCGAGCATCGAGACCAGAAAGGGCCGAGGTCCAGTCGAAGACGAAGAGTGGAAAGTGATGAGCCGCGGACACGTTAATCAGGAAATTTGGGCAGACTCGTTAGTAGTGATTGGGGGATTTGATGATGCGAGTTGTTTCGATTCGACGATGATAGGGATGCTTGATGATGTGTGGCAAGTGCTCTTGGTAGTTTGGTAGCTTTAGGGGCGGCTAAAAATTTGCCAGTCTTTTGAAACAGAATACTTGAAATGATACAAAATTTTGTGACAAAACCATCGAAATTAATAATAGTTTTATGGGTAGTTGCAGTTACAAAGTCTGTCAATGTGGCTTCCAATTTGAAGAATCCCTAGTAGCACAAAATATTGAATACACATACATCCAATATTAAAAACACATTCAATCTCTTTTTGATATTTAAATATACAATATTTATTCTAGATTAAGAAGCAAATTTTTTTCTGAATATTTACCTCACATTTGTTAAATATTAATATTACATTTGCTGAATATTTATTTTACAATTCTGAATATTTATTTCAATATTTATTTTATATTCCATGAATATTTAGTTCATATTTTCTAAACATTTATTTCACATTTTTTTTGTATATGTAATATCTGAATTCAACATTTGCTAATATTTGAAAAAAATGTTTAACCAATATTTTGTGCTATTAGGGGTGTTTCAAGCACCTGTATAAGATCTCATAATTTGTGACTCTGTGATGATGTTATATGAGGGTAAAGGTGAAATGTGTGAAAAAGCAACGTGATGGTGGTACTGTAAGTAAATACGGCAGTAGGGTAAAGGACCCAATTACTGGCAGCCAACCCAATTACTGCCACCTTAAGCTAATTTACTTAAACGTTTATTTATTCGTTATTTTAAGTAAAATAGCTTAAGGTGGCAGTAATTGGGTTGGCTGCCAGTAATTGGGTCCTTTACCCTATCTTGAAATACAGCCTGAATTTCAGTTCATTTGAGAAACAAAACGTGGAGTAAGATATTTGACAGTGCTTTGAACGATCATTGTACATTTCTGTCTGGTGTGATCGATGGTGCTATAAATGCCTCGTCTGAATGAAATACCTTTGTCGGCCAACATTTCGTCGGCGAGGTTTTCGTTAGCTCCGAAACTGCGTAGCAGTGTTTTGTGTGAGAATTCGCTTTGATCTTGCTTATAATACTCCGCTTTGTGTCCGAGCTAGATGACAAAGTAATTGCACGAACAATATATTTAAAAAATACCATAGTCAAAATTGAAACTATAACACTGTGTAGCGTACAAACATTTTATTGCCGATGTAACTACAGGGAAATTTTTAGTATGAAATCCTTGGATCCTCAAAAATAATTTAACAGTTTAAAGACAAGATATATAACGCTTCAATATTCCTTTAAATTCAAAAAGTATTTACTTTCCGTAGGGTGATGGATGAGTATCTTAATATGTTTCCAATTCCGATGCATTTAGTACCCGTCACCAATTAAAATCGTTAAAAATGAAGTGTCATTTTGCAGGAAGCGATTGCTTATAAAAAAAGTTAACTCACATTGTCTTGAACCAGAGGATTGGCACCCAAATGAAGCAGTAGGTTGTAGTAGTGTCCGTTGTCTGCAAGGGTGGCAGCGTAATGCAAGGGCGTTCGGCCATCTAGATCAATGGCATGCGCAGTTTCAGGAAACCTTCCTGCCAGGTACCTAAAAGGAATATAAATAATTAATAGGATAGGCGGCAGAAATCGATGAAACTTGATTGAAGCATGACAACATAATTCGTTTGCCCCTCGCACTTTTAATTTCTCTGTCACGAACTTCGCGAAAGTACTTGCGATGTGAACTTTCACCAGCTATCATTTACTTTATCGAACTAAACAGTTCTGTGCGAAGGCCAGTATAATTATTAGAAAAAATAAGTATCACGATGGAAAAATGTGGTGCAATCGATACCTCAGATTATGCCTTGCCCCACTTGACTATTAAACAAAATCAAACGTTTCATCTATTTTACCTATTTTTTTCATTGAAAGTTGGAACTCTTCAAACGTGGAGCGATTACAAAAGGGAGGAACTAACTTTCGTCACAAATAATTGTTTTTTAATTAATACCATCGCGTGTCTTACGCCAGTGTACCTGATAATTGCAGTGTTCCCAAATACAACAGCAACATGAAGAGGTGTTGCACCGCGGGGCGACGATCCATCCCTCGCGACAGCGAATTTGCGACGATCTAATGCGCTCTGCAGATCTCTCAGATTTCCCTCTCGCGCTGCCATATGCACGGCATGGATTTTACCCTGTAAGAATCATACATATTCCTATTCGTCACCGAATTAACACGCAATTAGAAATAAAAGTAAGACAAAAACAGGCTGACGCTGGAACAAGTTTGTAGAATAGCTTATTAATTAACGAACGAATAAACACCGTCATCTACTGAATAACGTATGTAAATTATGTGGAACGAGCACGTTGATAGACGCCTCCTCAAGAAATAGGCCGAACAAACAAAAAAGTGTTTCGCAACACAGGTAATGCGTAATACCATGTAGGATGGGACGCGATCGATGAACGCCTGTAGCTCAGGATTCCCCGAATGCCGTCCAACCAATCTTCTCCCTTCCCCGTTGAGTACCAAACCGGCCAACTGCTCCATGTTGCCGTTCTCCAGCAGCGTCTCGATTTCTGGGTCCGCCGTCATGCTGCCCTCGTTTACTTCTGCCTCCGGAAGCTCCTCGTGCTCGCCCACGATCACCTGCTAATCATGCCTAGGTGCAAAACCATGCGCAGGGACGGACGGGCACGTGCCGGTCGATAGAGGAAATATTAATCATATGGGGCAATCTAAACGTGCAAATCGATCGTCCGATGTCTTCGCCTCGTATCTGCATTGCGTGACGATGCGTCTATACGTGTTTTTTTTTCGATCGATATAAGCTATATAAGGTAGTTGACCCAGTCGTCGATCGGTACCCAGTCGTCGATCATTTGAATTAATATTGAGATTTTATAAGGTTTTTGAACAATATTGTGTATAGGACAAAATTGCAAATTAATATTTAAGAGTCTTTACCTACATATATCATCACAATATTGTTCAAAAACCTTATAAAATCTCAATATTTAAGTGATCGACGACTACGTCTAAACCGATCGACAACTGGGTCAACCACCTTAGTCTGGTATCTTTCTTTTTGAAATCGTGGTGTGTTTTAATAAACGTCTTAGCATAATGTTTCTTTCCGTCGAGTAACTGAATCTCGATGTGAATTGTCTTTTTGCCGAAAAATGGTGGTCGTTTGAACGCTTGAAGGCTTCGTTTTTTATTTCCCAGGTGTCGCGTTTTATTGCTGTTAGGCTTGATGTTCATTTTTGCGAAGTGTAAATGGATCAATGAGTGTGACGCTGTCATACTGTTGGCGCTAAATAAAGTTCATGAAGAATGAAGAAACGAGTGCAGATCATGAATGCCATCGCGATCTTTCGATAATCCTTCAAGCGTTCATGGGACTGTTTCATTGAGAAGTTACAGAACAGAAGTCCTTCGTTCAGTTATTTATTTATTGGTATATTTGTGCGTGACAAAGAACATACTGTATAATATTTTGATATCGATCGTTTCTTAACTTCTAAGTGACACTTATAACCATCGTACGTGGTAGGGTCAACGTTAGTAGCTAACTGGCTATGTACTCCCTTAATTATTCAATCGCCGAACGAATGCCGAAGCCCGGAATTTAGCAGCTTTACATTCCTTTCCCTGTTATTGTTAACTTATACTGATATAATATACTTATCTCGTATCTTGCGCTTCACTGCCTACGAATCTCGCGTTTATGTCTGTTATGCTAGCCGATTACGTTCCTGAAACTGGATTCGTTTAAGAGTTATGATGACTGTACCTGGTCTTCGTCGTTTCCTGGATCATCGACCCCAGAATCACCTGTGCTCGCCTCGTTTCTCTCTTCGTGCTCCGCTTTGTTTTCCACCACCTCATCTTCCTTCTTCTCCTCCTCTTCGTTGTCTTCCTTCTCCTTTTCCACGACATCTTCAGCTTCCGCAGATTCGGGGGCCTCAGCCTCCTCTTTGGTTTCCTCTGCTTCCTCTGTCTTCTCTTCAGGTTCTGCTTCTGTCGGCTCCTCTTCGCCATCGTGTTCGGGCTTGGGAGTTTCCTCTCTCTCTTGCATCGGTGCACCCGTCACCACGTCATCGTCCGAGGACCTTTCCTCTGAATCGTCCACTTTCATTTCCTGCGCGGTCTCTTCCTCCTTACTCTCTCCATTTTCTGTATCTTCTGGGTGCTCTGGCTTCTCCTCCTCTGCATTCTCTGCAGTTTCTGCGCCCCCCGCATTCTCTGCAGTTTCTACGTCCTCTGCATTCTCTGCCTTTTCTGCGTTCCCTGAATCTTCCTGGTGTTCTTTTTCTTCATCATCTTCGACGTTCTTTATCTATTTTGTTAAATTATTTGTTAATCTCGGTAATCTTAAAATTTGTTTTTTATTTTCTTCAAATATCGAAGCAGGGTTTAGGTACTGTATAATGTCAATGAATGCAAATTCGTATGGAATAGAGACACAGGTATTTGAGCAAAATTTAACTGCAGTCGTAAGTAAGGTGTGTCTAAATGGAGTTTTCTCAAATGAAACTCTATCTGTATCTTTCAATGAACTAGGTGTTATCGTGTTCGAGACATAGACTCAGAGTATTAGCGTATTATTAAGTTACAGAGTATTCAAGTGTTCACTGTGGTACCTGCTCCATAGACCTGCTGAAACTTTTCGATGCAGATTCAGCGCTGCCAAACGCACTGTCAATATCTGCACTGTGGACTTTCTTCATCCCCCTTGAAATCGATTCTTCTGCCTCCAAAATCCTCCAGTCCCAGTGTTTGGGGTACGATGGTCCAGAGACTCGAGGTGCTTCCGGTACCACGGTTAACAGCGATTGATCTATGTCCGATGGTCGGTTCTTATAGAAAGCTGCTGCTTTTTGTTTCTGGCGAAGAAAAGATTACACAAATGAATGCAAGTGTTTCGTTTAATGCAAAGCTTAAGATATTCCATTGCAAGTCACCATTTACTCAAATAATGCGAGATACATCGAGGAACAGAAATATCTCTTCCTTTCACGCACTATTTTTATAAATTATACACAAAGATTTCAGTTCCAACT
This sequence comes from Andrena minutula, assembly GCA_929113495.1. NCBI lineage: Eukaryota > Metazoa > Arthropoda > Insecta > Hymenoptera > Andrenidae > Andrena > Andrena minutula. The sequence goes on from OV815994.1 coordinate 22,072,519, forward strand.
GATTCGACTTTTGCCATTTCGAGTATTTCATTTCCATTTCAACCGATACAATGGATTATTGCCATTAATTTCTATAATTATTTATTCACCATATTGAAAACTTACGTTGTCTAGCTTGCTCTCGTCAGCTCCGTGTTCCGTTAACAAATCATACAGCGTTCCACCATCTTTCACTGCTGCTGCATAATGCAAGGGCGTTTTTCCATCGTTGTCTTGCGCTTCCACAACTGTTGGGTATCTCGCCAAGATTTCTCTCGCGATTTCCGTGTATCCCAATCCAGCAGCCTAATAGTTATTCAAAATTTCATCATTTAAACGGCGCTTATCAAAATACTAAAATATCCAGAAACAGGAAATTACGGTTTGTGTATAGTTTACCTTGTGCAGGACGTTTAAGCCATTGCTATCTTTGCTGCAGAGAACGACTGGCGATGTGGAGTCAATTTTCTTTTTAAGCTTCTCTAACTCGTTTCGCACTGTCGCTGCGTGGACGTCTTTAACGGTGCCCTTTCATAAAAGCACAGAAATTTAGTTTCGTTAATATCAACAATTTTGGAAAATAAAGATACATTTGTTGTGGTAGATCTTTAGAAATTATTTTTGTCACTGAATCAACATCGAAGGAAAATAGAGTGAATTTTCGATATATCGTTGAGAAAAACAGTTTAAAATTTTTGTAAAGTCACGAACCATTATGTGGGGGACAGCTTCCAAAAATCTTTTCACGCGTGGATTGTTGCTGGTCTCCATACGCAATTTGTTTCCATGTCCTTCCCATAAAACCTGTTGCAATTTCCTGATGTCCCGGTTGTGGATCCATATTCTTATGTTGGAAGGTTTGAAATCCCAGCCTAGGAAGGGAACATTTTCTTCAACAGTTATAACAATTATTCAGTCATTTCGAATAATGTATTCCAAGGACAGTAGCTTGTCGTTGGCCCTTTTATTCGCCTTTTTCTTTCAATTAATGTTTGATTGATAATTAACAATAGTGACGGAACATAATTTCTTAGACGCGTTTGTTTTCTTTTCGATTAAAATGTCAGGCTTCGAAAAATGTAGGAAGAAGTGTGACGGGCGTTTAGGTGCTTGGGCATAGGTTGGGGTTTGAATTAATCAGAGGCTCGTACGACTTGTTTTTTATAATAAGTATCGTAATGACGTGGTCTTCTTGCCTCGAGGTATAACTGGCTTGTTAAGAATTCACGAGCAACAGGATTTATGACACAGCGTTGCGTGTTTGAACAGTGTAGTAAATATTTTAAACACTCTGTGAAATTCTCTTACCACGGGTGATCGATTTTGTGTTTGACACTGGTGCTATTCTGAAAATGGGTGGAATAAAATCCAAACAAACTAAACCGTATCTCTGACGCATAAATTAAACAGAATGACAGAGTATTAAAATTCTCAAGTGTGGTTTTAAGAAACCTCTCTCGTCCATTAAAGTAATTATCTGACAGGAAGCATCGACGATTACCAACGAATCATTGATTTTTACATAACATAACAAACCGTGACTGAGCTGATTAAGCCAGCTATTCCATTCTACACACACACATTTACAAAAACTACGAATCGATGATAGTATTCAAAAATGTTAAAATGATAGCAAACAGTGTTCAAAGAACAGTCAAGAAGAAATAAGATATATAGAATATTTTGCATCTGAACTGTGTTGTGATTACAAGTAGGGATGTGGCTTAAACGCGTCGTACGCAACTCGCGTGGGAACGTGACTTAACATGCCTCTTACCTGTGCTCTGCTTTCGAAGAGCAAAGTTTCTTACATAGTTGGAAAAGTGCAGTGCATTTGCAACACGTGGGGATGTGGCATAATGTTCTCTTTGGACACAGATTGCGTGCTCCACGATGCATTAATAAATTTTTTAGAAGTCAGCCGAGTGCACGGACCCCGTCACGTCGCTGACACGTTTCGAGCCACCGTTTACATCGCACGTGCCCTATTGCTTTCTTAGTAAATAGATCAATCAATGTAGTAGGCGGGAATTCCGGTGTACATTGCAAGCGTAGCACACTGGCTTCATATGCGACGTAAAATACCGACTGCTTATAACAATTTAATGCAACTTCGAGGTCTGTCAATTTCATGGAACTTCCAATGTCAGTTCGAACAACTCGATGGCCATTATCTCGGCTCAATGTAAATGGCAGCGTTCACGGTGAACTTATTCTTTCCCAGTCTTAAATGGTATCATAAAAATTGTGAATCATTTGCAAAGGGCTCAATTTTGTTTCACAGACGTATCACTGATTTTAATATTACGAGGTCCTTGCAACTTGTTCCCACTAAATTGAATGCAATCGTTATTTGATTATGAATTTTAATCGTCATTGATTTACTACGGAAATTCACATTCAACTTTATAGAGTTATTAGGTATTCACATTTTCTTGTAACAGTTTACCATTCAAGTTTAAATGGCACAGAAAAGAGGAATGCTATAGGAACACAGATTTTCAGGATATTGGCTTGCCAGTCGATCTTCGAAGGAAATGCATATGTGTTTACTAGTGAACTGAACATCCAATCTTTTCTGGGAATTACACGGTTCTGTTTCAAGCGAAGATCAATTATAAAGCTGTCCATTTCTGACTGTATTATATACCTAGTAATGGATTTACCCTATAGGCTAACAAGGCTGAAGCCTAGGGCCCCGTTTAGCTGGGGGCCCCTTATTCTAAATAGTTTCTTCGAAAATTAGCATTTTTTTATATTATCTTTATTAACTTGTATCTTTAATGTTTATTTATGTTAATGTTATGTTTAGTTTTGATATTCAATGTTAATTTTGAAATTAAATTCTTATTTAGATTCTACGAGTATTTTTTTACATTTAACCGAGGGACCACCAAATCAGCCTAGGGCCCCTTGAAAGGTAAATCCGGCTCTCCTAGTATATCATGAGAAATCATCTGGTTTTAATTAAATTTCAACATCCCTGCATCGTTACAACGTTGACACAGTTTCTGGGCACTACAGTTTTAAAGGGTTTCTAAATAATTCGTTGCTCGATCACCCAAGGCATGTCATCTTATCGATCGCCAGCAGTTTTCCTAGTCTTACAAATTTAAGTTCTATCGATTTCCCCTGGTCATTAGGGGTGGATTCCGTAGTAGGGTATAAGTCAAGGAATCTATATCCGACTAAGGTGGAGGATGTACGGAACGAAGCCTGCCGCAAGGTTATCTAGAATTCATTTACTAAGCTGTTTTCAACCAAGCTGTCTGCCCACTCAGTACTTGTATGATGAACAGACACATTAATTGAAACTAACAATAACTTTCATTGCCTTCCATGTACCGTCAGTTGCAGTTAACTGCCATAGCCTCCAGTGCACACAATATACTCGTCTTTCCTCAACATTCACACACCGAGGTTCTGGAATTTCTATCCTTGTACGAAAGCATGTCATTGTTTGTCAAATTAATATAAAGTTTTGTGAATAATTTTATATGTTTTTAAAATAAGCGCTTCACACGTACAGTGGAACTTTAGTGTTTGACTTTGAGATGTAAGTTACGAACCGCTGCTGGGAAATACAAGGTGCATTTTTGAAAAAGCATCGCGCTTAAAACAAATTTCATGCAAACAGAAAATTGCTTTTAAATGTGCGACTGAAAAGGCTTTCGGATGAATTCGTTTAAGTGTTTGAATGAAAACGGTGCACGTGCTTGATTAAAACCACTCACTTTCCTTGCCGCTGCTCATCTTCCGGCGGGACATGCTCTCCACTTCCGGTAACTCGATTTCCGAGCTGTGTTCCAGGTAGTATGCCGCCGGGTTGCCCCTTTTGTCGCAGATACTCGCGTCGCAGTCGCCTTCTATGAGAACATCCCAAATCGCCTCGAAATCCTTGCAAACTGCACAATAATGCAACGCTGTTCTACCTTCCTAAACATCAAAAACACAATATTATAATTCTCTCCACTCATAAAACCCATTACATCCCATCACACCCAAGAGCACTATGCAAAGTACAATTTACAAACTCAAGGTCACCGAAAACTACCTTCTCATCCGTTGAATTCAAAATTATCTAATCACCCTTCAAAGTTCCATCATCTATAACCACTGAACTCGAAATATTAATTCACAAAAAAAATCCAAAATCATCAGAAAAACAATAAAAAAGTTTAAACTTTAATATACCATGTCACCTCACAGCCAAGGAGCAAGAATTGATTTCAAGCAACGATTCATCCCACGTAGTCATTATTTGAAATTAAGGAATGACTAAAAGAGCCAGCGTGGGCAATGTTTGCGAAAAGAAAGTATCACTTGCCGCAAACTTATGGAGTCATCCTCGGCGAAACGTCACCGCGCGGTGTTCGGCGGGAAAAAAGGGGTTGGAAATTGTGATAGTTGCGGAACGAATGGTCGCGGAGGAGCAGCGTTGCGAGCACGATGTCGACGACAGTTAAACGGCGAATGTATGGGGCTTGAATTGAGATCGAGGGTGGGAAAGGGGTGAAAAGCTGCCGTTTGCCGTATCAGAGGCACTGCGTGCGCGCCTGGACACGAAGCTAGATGACTGCAGGGGAGAACAGGTGGTTTACACTTTGTTATTAGCGACGTCACGCGATGCGGGAACGGCGACCAACGTTACAAAAAATGACCTTTCGATTATTCAGCAGCTGGATATCTCGCGAGAAGCACAAACGCCCCTGTCACGACACGATCGTCACGTGCCAGCTATCTTGGGAACAGGGGTGGGTCGGGTTCGTTTGCTAATTAATCGCGTTATTCTTCGTGTTATCGGTCGAGATCGACACTGGGCGTGTGGCAAAAGATTGGGTGGCTTTAAGAGTGTTTCAGGGTGAATTAAAATAAATTGCATATCACGGGGCGATTTGCTTTAGAATAGACCGTGATTCGTTTAGCTTCGTTGCTCTCATGAGGCCAGATCTAAAAGATTTTCATTTGCTTGTTGAATTTTAAATTGGCATTCTTTGCTCGTACCATTTATAAGCTCTGTCTGAGAATTGACCATGCTCACTCATTTGTTGAATGATATGAGATGTTAAAGTTTGAGATACGAGGCAACTTAGTCGACTAAGTGAGGCGACTAAGCCATTGAAATAGGTAATTTTCTGATGTTTTTAAGCAGTGCAGTTTTTAAAATTTAAAATTCTGTATTAAACGTGGAAGATGCTTAGAGTTTGGACATAGTAGATAATTGATCTGAATAGGTCGAAAAAAAGATAGAAAACTGTGAGAAGCTGAAATGAAACAGTGATTCTAGAAACAAGTGACGAATACGATGTGAAAGAAGATAATAAATAAAAGACGTAAATGAATCTGTAAATTGTGCATTAGGGGAAATGAAATAACGAGAATCACCCTGTCCTTTTGCTGCACAGTGATAGGGTAATTCTGCACGAGCCATTCAACGATGTCCTGATGATCGTAGTAGACCGCTTTATGGAGTAAAGGAATACCAGCTGGATCTTTTGCAATGGCCAACTTCTTTTTAGCCCCTTCTGTTACTAATTTTTGCACCTCTGGCAGGGAACCACGGGAAACAGCATCGTGCACGTACGAGATTTTTGTCTGAAGGAAAAGTGACTAATTCTTGAAAGGATCTAGAATGTCCTGCCTTCGCGAATCGTGTTATCAATGATATACGAACCAAGTAATTTGGGAGTCCTTTCAGGAAGACTCGAGTCCTAAGATCAGGCGAGTGTTCACCTAAAAGGCGAGCCCCACGTCCTTCTAAAACGACATGCTCTAGTTTTTCCAGCTCACCCCGTAGCAACCAGGACTTCAGCGTCGTCGGATTCATCTGCGTCTGTGAAACGATTGCAGTAATCATTTTGGGAGCATTTGTAGAATTTAATTCATTGTTTGAATGATTTAATTATTAATAATTGATTTGAATTCAAGGCTTCAGAGGTGGTACAGTACAGTGACAGAGCGGTGGTGATTTTTTTTAAATTAAGTTACTTAGGAAACTTTTTAGGTGTATTGGGCGGATGGTGGGTGAAGGCAGGCCCGGCTCGAACTTTTTTTGCGCCCTAAGCGAAATTGTAAAATTGCGACCTTTATCTATATCAATTTATAATATACTAACAAACTACCGCCGCGCTTCGCTTCAGGCCCAAAAGATATTAAAGACTCCAGGAAAACACATTTCACTCCTCTTCACCATCCCCCATTTGTGTGGGAAACCTTTGTAAGTAAAAATCGAGTTGATATTTAATCGAACCTAAGAAATAATGAGAAGTCTGAGAAAACATATTTCACCCATTTTTACCCCCTTAGGGCTGGAATTTAAAAAAATCCCTTCTTATCGAGCATCTACATCGCAAAAGGAATATACCTACCGAATGTCATGTTTCTAGAGTCAGTGGTTTGGGTTGGGCGGGAATGAATCAATGACACAACGATTATATAAGTATAGATTTATTTGAGCTTTTTGATGACCTTACTCTGAATTTTTATTCGTAACTTAAAACATTTATAGTACAACTTGTAATATTTCATTTTAAACTTTAATTTAAAAAATGCCGACAGTAAAAAGATCATTTTGCGCTCTTTGTCAATTCGTAGCTTAAAACATTTATAGTACAACTTGTAATATTTCATTTAAAACTTTAATTTAAATAATGCCGACAATAAAAAGACCATTTTGTGCCCTTTGTCAACTTTACGCTCTAGACCACTGCCTACACTTGCCTATAGGGACGAGCCGGACCTGGGTGAAGGTACGTTCTTTGACAAACAGTGGCAAATCACGATTCTCGAAACACCTGCTATTGATTTTCCATCAAGCTTATAGGATCGAGACCGCGTGTGTTGTACACAGTTTCTCGTTCCACGTTCGTATCGACGCGCAGATTACTCCATACGATGCAATCTGCAAAGCTGAAAGGTCTGGAATTGTTACGCAGCTTTCTAAACAGCTTTCGAAATGAACTTGCCCAACCCCATCCGGCAGAGTAAAATTGCTAAAACGAAATTGATATGAAATTGCTGGGGCATAGTCACGCTAACACAGGCGAAGAATAAAACACTTTCCAATCACAATCAACCCTGAAGTCAGATACTACATAGGGTAAAGGACCCAAATACTGTCATCCAACCCCACTACTGTCACCTTAAGCTATTTTACTTAACTGTTTATTTATTCGTTATTTTAAGTAAAATAACTTAAGGTGACAGTAATTGGGGTGGCTGCCAGTAATTGGGTCATCTACCCTATCTAAATTTTTCTATTTTTCAACACATGTTCCTATTCGTCCGAGTAACTGGGATCAAAGAATTCAAGTGACGCAGAAGAATTGTGAAGTCGAGTTAAATTGACTTTCCTGCTCCTTGTACACAGCTCCAGAACTCCACAAGTGTGGCTTTCGCAAGATAAAGTAACCTGTCGTCACTCTCCTACAGAGGTCAGGGAACTAAAAAAAAATATGTCACTGGTCAAAGGAGTGACAAATCTACGCAATTTCACGCTGGCCTCGCTTTTCCTCTTGCAGAAACGACTGGTGAATCCCCTGGTTTGTGGGTCGCGTGTGAAAACAAATGGAAGACAAACAGCGTCATGGACATGTGCGACGTTATCGTCGGCGAATCGGGTTTTATTTGCGTTGTAAAATTTCGTATGAGGAAACGCGCTGAACCAATCGAAAATTTCGCTTAATCGTTCCGTCCCAATTAGAGTGGCCTGCTAGGGTAGAGTTGTAGATGACTTATCTGATACCAGGAAGTACTTTTTCGTTATTACATAATGGACTTTAAATGTACACCAATTTGTAGGCCACGTGGAGGCAAACGGAACAATTTTTTTCTGGCGATAAGCCATCGGGGAAACTACATTCGCGATACCTTAACGTACACGTGACTAATCGTAGATCAAATTGCAACCATTGTCTTTCTATTATTAGAAGTATTGTTAGATCGTGTGAAAGGAAGTATCAGCTATTCAAATTACTTAAACAAATGCCTGTATTGAATATTTGATGTGCTTTATACGTCAATAGAGACAGCAACAAACATAAATATAAATATTTACCTTAATTGCTCGTGTCTCCGATATATTCCCACGTTAAAATCAACAAAAAGCGAAACTGCGACACTATAATTCTTCCAAGAAGACTTAATTCCCTACTGGCGTGCAGTGACTCATGAAAGTATTGAAACGTTTACAGGAAAATATTCAAATGAGCGCGTTGCAACGAAAATTTGAAAACACTGCTGTGGCGATAATAAGACACAGTTATCACAGTGGTATTGTAAAAATTGCATGAAAAAGTAACAATGAATTCGGTATAAAAGAACGATTATTACAATCACGAGTCGCAAAATCTCAAAAGTAACCAAACAATTTAGACATTCACTAGATACTAACACTTAATTGGAATACCATTTGTATTAGTTATATTAATAATCACTTTCCCAGAATTTTTCTGTTAATCTGTCTAAAATTTAAACATTTCTTCCAACATATTCAATACAGAATATTTTTCGAAAGACCTAATACAATCATACATCGATTCCTAACGTAGCAAGCCGCTAAAAAAAAACAGCAAAGAATTAATTAAATGCGTAACGAGTGCACGGATTGCAGCGACAGTCAGTGCATCGTCAACAAACAAAAGTGCATAGAAAATCACGAATGAAGCGTATGCATTGTGGTCTGTGGAGCGGTGATCTTATCTAGCTGATCACCCACCCGAATCATTTTCGAAAAGTGAAATTACCTGATCGACTTTGGGTCAGGGGACGCTTATCATAACGGAGTCATGGTCCCACGGCACTGTGCAATGGAAAAGCGCATCGCTATGCCGCGTACAATGAATAAATCGCGATAGTCTGGCGGAAAAGCGTCGGTGGTCGACACGAGGAAGCGTCGCACGTCGAATGAAGTCGATGCCGAGCGTCGCGACGCCACCTGTGAACTCGTTCCATAGATTTTGCCGGGTCGTCGAGACTGGACATTCGGTCAGCGCGGAAAGGAACGAGGAAGTAACCATGGAACGACGACGGTCTTCCTACGTGTTCACGCAAATAAATGGGATCGATCGTGAATCCACAGTATGTCTGACCTGGATAATTCCGCGGACTCGATCAAGGTACCCGAGCAGTCGAAACTAGCGAGTAATTTAAAGTTTCAATCGAGGGAGTATTTACTATGAGTGTCAAGGTTCGGGTATGTTGTAAGAACTTGGAGGAAACAGAATTTTAATTGAATTTCTCATGAATCCATCCCAACCAGAATTAAGCATTAACTAAATAAGAATTATTTAAATTACTCTTGGCGGCCCGGATGCGAGTCAGAAAATTATTTGACCTCGAATAAAGTTGAAGTTAAAGTTATAGGTGACAAATTTATTCAACGCTCAAATAAAAACGCTCGACGCATACAAAAATTAACTTTATTCGTCGAACCGGGTTAACTTTATTCGACACATGACAAATAATTTCTTAATTTTTATTCGTTATTGAAAATTTGATTTCAATACAAATTTTGCGCATCTCTGATTGCAACTACTTGAATTTTACTCGTGCCCTCTAATTTCTGACTAATTCATCTCGTGCGAAATCATACCTATGTTCTGTTTTCGTTGTGACGCAAGTGAAATGGTAATTTTTAATATTACTTTGAAAATTCAGATGCAAATAAGATACTGATGTGTTTGAATCGTAATGGATCAGGTATGAAGTTAAAATGGAGAAAGATAAATAGCAACGCATCTCGTTTGTTTGCATCATTTGACAAACATACTTCGCTCAAACGCGGGCTATCCAAGAAACAATCGAGTTTTGAAAATAAATGTGGACATACTGTGCGATAAGGTAGGTCGAGTTCCTCAGGAGGAATCACGGCGAGTGTGAAAACATCGTGAATCCTTGAGCTCCCGTTACTGCGGCGGAAAAACGTGCACGAGGCTAGTAGCACGTGCTTTCTATCGGTGAACCCCCGCGAATCAGGCTATTTCCAAGTATCGAGAAATTGTAAAGTAGATGGTAATTCTAATAATGGATGTTGCGGATATGATTGCGCAACACCTGTTCGTGAAAGTCGCCCGATGAATCCGTTTCGTCAAAGGAAATACAACGGTTCGACGAACAGTTGCAACAAGGAATATCGTTCCTCACTTATTTAAAACGGTGTTAGGGTCACGATTGTTATTGTAAAATACAGTGAACTGTTTTACAATGAAGCTTCGTTAGGTGTAACAATGAAACAGACATCATAACTGTTCTAAGACTTTTAAAAATTACGGTATAAGAGTTAATAGGTATCTTTAATTAAATCATTTTGATTGCAAATAATAATTTTTAATGATTACAATTGTTTGATTATACGTAATCATTATCGATGACCCGAATTCTATTTTGGTTACCGCTAATCAATATCGACGGAAATTTTTTTTCTTGTTACATTCGATCGTTGGTTAATTATTGTTATTAACATTACTGATAATTTCAGAACATGAACAAAAATTAATTATAAAACTTATATCTTTTATTAAGCTAATAAATTATATGAAAATATATGAAACAAAGAATAGATTAAAAGATATTGTAATATAATTTACCGTTTTTGGCTTAATGAAATATATAAGTTTTATAATTAATTTTTTTCATGTTGTCAATGAATACTAATTATCAGTAATGTTAATAATAATTGACAATGAGTGAATGTTACTAGAAAAAAATATCCGTCGAATTGGTTAGCGACAACTAATAAATTTTTTCGCCGTCGATAATCGTTATCCAAAATCAAAATAAAATCGGGTCGACGATATTGATTACTGGAAACCCATAAAATCCGGTTATTTGTATTGTACTAGTAACTAAAATTAAATTTCCGTCAGTGTCAATGGTTACTGGTGGCCAAAAATTTCAATTATTCATAATGGTTAGTTGTAATCAGAAGGATTAAAAATTAATATTTTTTAATCATTTAATTTTTTAAGAAATTTCTTTGAGATTTAGTAATAACTGATTTCTATTTAAATGAAAATCAATTTTTACTTAATGAGTGTTTTCCAAATTTGTTTAAAATAACTGTCATTTCGAATCTCCGTTATTAAATGAAGAGGAAATCGCGAACGTTACACAAATTTACTTATAAATTCTACTTAAATATTAAATACGATTGTTAATAATAGTATCAACCAAGACACTACAAATATTTTCAGCGGGTGTTTGATCTATCATCAGACATTTTCAAGCAATATTTTTTTAAGGAGAATAAGCTAAATGAAACACAATTACCTGACGAAGCAAGTTTGCCGAACTCTTTAGCGTTGAACTCGAAATGGGATTTAACATTTTCGGGTTACCTTTTGTATCGATGTTTTGCTCGTTTCCTTGCGGTGTCCCCATTGGAACAGAAGGAAGGAATAAAGGAGGTACCGTCAGAAGAAAGAAATGGAGTTCGTATTAGAAGCTAAATAGTTAAGAGAATCTCCTTCATATTTAAATATATACTTCACATTGCCTTTATAAATATTAAGTGCACAAGTTTATCGAGCGAGTCTCCGTCTGTCCCTGATACAGAGAATCCAAGGAACGAGCAGCATGTATCAATCTTTTATTCATCGTTAAGCGTCCCCATTAGCCCTGGATAGGCTTGGACCTAACGATTATCGACATTTATTTTCAGTTCGAAATGTTTTAGCTGATACTTCTTTTACGTATTTAACAACCAGCCAGTCCGCTGGAATCGATACTCTTTGGAGCAATGACACATCGATCATATACGTGATGTTGCTTCGACCGATCCTTTCTCTATCACGAAATACGCAATTATTATTATAATTATTATTAATAAATCAACGGATAAAACCTTTTAGTACACAGACTATATTGTAGTTACATTAAATAGCACACTACGGAGTAAATATAATGGTACTATATACGGTGGTGGTTGCTTAATTGTCCATAGAGAGAATTTTGGAATTAGTTAACCGATCTCGAGAAAAGGTGACTATTTCCAAGCTGCCTAATCGTTTCGTTATTTAATCATTTTAAAAGCACAGTTGCAAAACAATAGGAATAATTTACAAATGAGTGCAACAGTTGCAACTTCACCATTTCACCGTTATCGATATCTAGCTTGCAAAAATAGAATAGCTGTGTGACTCAGAACTAGGTGGTATCAAATGAAAACAAATCAAAAGCTTATTCTGTTATTCAACGAACCATTCTCCCGTCGTCCGTGTTATTCCATTTTTCTTGAACAGTGCAACCATCGATTCTTTAATTAGTAGCACGTATTACCGTCACGTTGTAATAATAAGTGACCATGATTAAAAAAGAATTTCACGATAAAACACGTACGATAGCGACGGTGTCTTCTGTTCGACTGACGAGGCATAGTTTTCTACGTGTCTCCTTCAAACACGGTTTCTATTATTCAAGAAGAGTATAGTATAATAGCCGCTACCTCTTAGGGTCACTGTGAAAAAGTTAATAAGGCTGTATGGTCAATGCAACCAAACAAATGGGACATGACGCCTTAGTGAGCTAAATTCCTATCGTGGAATATATTGAGACAGAGTATGCTCTTCCTTAATTAGTTATGAGCGTGATTAACGTTTGTTTTTACTTCCTGGAAAATATTTTCACACCTCGCAGCCACACATACTCCACGAAGGCTGTGATAGCGTATCAGACGTGCTCCGTTTACATTATAGAAGAATTTATTTTTAGTATCTGTTATTGGCGATGTGTTAATACTATATTACACTGGGATAAAATAGGAAAGAAGTGTCTTAAAGTAATCGTCCCAGAAGGAAATTTGTTTCAATTAAGATATAGTTAATGAGGCTTCCTTCGGTTTTTGAAGAATTGGCAAATTCCAATGCTTGCTGATATCAGCATATAAGACCACCAACAGCACCAGTCAATGTTTTCAAGTCACTTCATCATCGACCACGTTGTACTGTTAAGTTATAAGCAGTGATTGATAAAATGGAGACGAAAATATTAACCATACCATACATGGTTCTCATTTTTTCAATTGTATCTGCCAGTGGTAATTACAAAACAGTATCTATTTTTATATACACTTATCTTCGCCAAATTTTCATCTTTTATATATTCCTCGATATTGTTAACTCACTTTAGAAAGAAGTCTGAACAGATCAGACTTGAATTGCAGCGGTCGTGCTCATTACAATGTGACTCTCACTGCGTATTATCCAGATTACAGTAGCGACGATGAGTCTGATTACTTGGACTCGAAAATGAAGAAACTTCGAACGTTGCAGGTTTGTTTAACAATTTAATACCATATAAACTTTTTCTACCTCCTTTTATAGAAATCATTATCACACGATTATTTTTCAAAATATGTAAATTGAGAACAATATTTTTTGGATAAGAGTTAAACATACATGAGTACTGGAAGACTTTATGAAATTACTATTAATTTTGAGGATATTTGCTTGAATCGATGAATATATACACATAACGGTACCGTACTATAAATATAACGTCAAAGCATAATTAGTGCCTGTTTGTTTGATAGGATTTTCTTGATGGCCGTGCCGAATTCGTTACCATCTCCATGGATCTAGACTCCGGAATACCATATGGGACAAAATTCTGTATACCTGAATTGAATGCAAAGTTCCGACGTCAAATTCCGCTTCAGGTACGCCAAACTATTAATACGATCCAATAAATTTCTAAGTAATTGCATTTTTTTTAATACCACACAGGCTAGAGACAAGAGCCACTATAGTGACGTCAAAACAAGCTCAGCTGATTTTTCGCATGTCGATATCTGCGTAAGGTCTGAGGAAGACAGTTACGATAATTCTGTTAACGGTGTTGTGACACTTTATGTGTAATTATATAAGGCTACTTGTACGGGAGGAATAAGACACAACGATGTAACGGAAAGTATATTTATTCGAGTATACTTAGCATGAGAAGGAAAATAAATCATATACCTAGTGATGGTATTCTTTGAAGTGAAATTATACGTCTCATTACCACGTCCATTGGGGCTATTTTATGAATGTATATCCTGTTCCTTGTCTCTTTTATCGGATCAGTCTGAACAGGCTGTCCCCTGGACAAATCGTATTCAATCTGGTTTGACGATGTCCAAACAATTTGTAATCTTCATGTATATCGCCAATTGACACGCCGTAAGTATGCTATCAACACCTGGGTAGCTTGTATTGCGGCTTCATTTTGCTCGTGAACTACGAATATTTTTATAAGATGACACAGATGAAAAGAAATATCTAGTTCGTTACTTTGAACTTAGGAAACTTCATTCCTTAGGTAAATTTATTTCCAATTATCTTCTCTATCTTTTCTCAGCCAGGTAGGATAGGAAGTATCTTCTATATTAAGATACAAAAAGACCATTTTAAAAATATTACTTTCAGGTGGCTTGCACTTCCTACAGTGACCTGGCAAAATATTACACGTGTTGTGTTTGGAGGTTCATCTTTCTGATCGTACATCAGTATTCGAATATATCGGTATTCGAATAGTATTCGAATATATCGGTATTCGAATAGTATTCGAATATATCGGTATTCGAATAGTATTCGAATATATCGGTATTCGAATAGTATTCGAATATATCGGTATTCGAATAGTATTCGAATACTACTCTATTAGAATACAGCGATATTCGAATACTGCTCTATTCGAATACAGCGATATTCGAATACTGCTCTATTCGAATACAGCGATATTCGAATACTGCTCTATTCGAATACAGCGATATTCGAATACTGCTCTATTCGAATACAGCGATATTCGAATACTGCTCTATTCGAATACAGCGATATTCGAATACTGCTCTATTCGAATACAGCGATATTCGAATAGTATTCGAATAATAACATTCGAATACTCAAATATTCGAAGTTTATTCGTAGCATTCGAATACTTGTAAAATATCCGAATATCTAGAGACGCGGTAGCGTCTCGACGCCAAGTACATGAAAAACACCCTATATATATATGTCGAACTGTCGCTGCCGTGTACCTTTACTCGTCGCGGAGGCATTCCAACCTAATTCTGACATTTATTACATTATATCTCATCACGCCTGCAATATTTTCTAAATTTAAAGGCATTTTTCTCATGTAAACCGCATATCGGCTTTCGAATAAGACCAATTTCAATAAAATCGGTCCACGCATGACAGAGATATCGTAATATCGTCTCATGGATTAGTCGGAAATGGTAAGATTCTTCTTCTTCTTCGTCAAGGAATTTTTCGTCAAGGAATTTTTCGTCAACATAATACGTATACGCGTTATTATACGCACACCTTCAGCCAAAACGAACTAATACATGTTTCGTTCATCAATTCCTATCTTCACTAGGCAAATTTCGTTCATCAATTCCTATCTTCAATATGTGCAATCTATTCCAAATTTTGACAGCTTACAGTCAGGTTATATACAAAATTTGAGATGCCACGTGTTTTTACAAATATATATTATCGTTGTACCATTGAATTGGAATCAAAATGCAGTCTCACATACAATTCCATGAACCTGGAAACACGTACAATTCCATGAATCTGAAAACACGAAAATTCGTGCTAAATCTAGCGATAACCCCTTTAAGCACAGAAATCTGTAAACATGAAAATGAAAATTGATACAAAAATCAATTAGAGTCTAATAAAACGCATGAATTTAGCAAACATAAACAAATTAATTTAAAAAATACTATTCCATGAAATATACTCAGAAAATGACGTTATGAATGGAAATTTTAATTTTTTAACCACGAAAAACATTTCTCGATTTGATAAAACAATTCATGAAATTGTGCGTGCTTTCAGTTTCATGGAATTGTACGTGCTTTCAGATTCAAGGAATTGTACGTGCTTTCAGATTCATCGAATTGTAAATTTCAACAGCTGATAATTATTATGCTGTAATTGTATAAAAAAAGTAAACAAATTACGTCAAGTACATGATACAAATAAATCACAAAATATAGAAAGTAATAATAATCACAAAAAATAGAAGATAATAATATCTTTGTAAAAAGAAGTGAGATCCCCATAAAAAACTTCAAAAAAGTAAAAAATACGCCAAGTACATGAAAACATGAAAATCACAAAAAATAGAAGATAATAATCATTACAAAATTAAAAAAAGATGTGAAATCAAAATGAGCTGCCAGTACATAAAGATGCTTTCCAATTGCGCTTTAGATGACACAACTACATATGCACGGCTAAAATTCCATTACTCATAATGGCTATTTATACAAAGAAAAATGTATTAAATAATAATATGCAGATATATTTTTATACAAATAAATATTTTAATACGAATAAATATTTGATTCAAAATACTTGGCGCTGCGCAACCGAAAAAATGTTATTTGCCTTAGTATTAATAATTTACAACTCCATTACAATATAAAAAACATATACATACACATACTAGAAACACAGTCAGATTTATTCTACATATATTTAATTCTAATGCCATACGTAGCATATGCACACGCATGCACGCACGCATGCACGTACAAGAAAGAAAGAAAAGGATTAATGCAATTTATACATATTTATTGAGGTTAGCAACACCAATTCGGGGCGCAGCGCCAAGTATTTTGAATCAAATATTTATTCGTATTAAAATATTTATTTGTATAAAAATATATCTGCATATTATTATTTAATACATTTTTCTTTGTATAAATAGCCATTATGAGTAATGGAATTTTAGCCGTGCATATGTAGTTGTGTCATCTAAAGCGCAATTGGAAAGCATCTTTATGTACTGGCAGCTCATTTTGATTTCACATCTTTTTTTAATTTTGTAATGATTATTATCTTCTATTTTTTGTGATTTTCATGTTTTCATGTACTTGGCGTATTTTTTACTTTTTTGAAGTTTTAAATTATTCGAATAGTCCCAGCCCTAATTCCAACGCTTCGCGATGCTCTTTTGTTTCACGCGTAACGGCTGCCGCCGCGTCGGTTTAGGCAAGCGCTGGCCACGTTATTTAAACACCGTTAATTAAACGATATGTAAACGATTTTATTCAGATTTGATCCTTTGTTTGTTTATATGTATGTATGTTTGTTTGGTTCAAATCTAGAAATTTAATTTTGACCCACTTCCAACTATCCAATAGACATGTAATGTTTGGATGAACACCCGAGTAATACAAACTTTTGGGTGTTTTGTCAAACTTTTTATTCAAACTGGCGCCACTTTTTTTACTTTTCAGCAAAAAGTGTTAATTGTGCTAGGGGTTATAGCGACACTCATACAGATTAAAAATTTTTTGGAATTTTTTGTTTCGGAAAAGCCTGAGCCGAGAAATCACCTACGCCGTGAACATATGTACATTTTTTTCAGGTACCATATTGACACTGTAAAAAAATACTTAAAACAAATTGCAAATTTTTTTAAAATTATTTTTGTATAATATAAGAATAGCTTAATAAATACCGAAAATATTTATTTCATTATGTGCTGCAGTTACTGAGAGAAATATCTTTAAAAATAGCTTAATTTTTCGGCGGTTCCAAGTACCCATACAGCACACTTCGTGGCGGCAACGTTGCAGGATGGTTGCAGTAACCTTGCACTTGCTTGCAGTGTTGCATAGTTGCAGCGCAATGTCGATGTAACGTTGCTGCTACGTTGCCGTGCAACATTCCACGGGGCGGACATATAATTATTGCTGTATAGTTACATCAATGTTGCGTTGCAATACTGCATTGCAACTTTGCTGCAACTTTGCTGCAATGTTATGGCAACGTTTGGCAATGTTTCCACAACGTTGCTATAACGTTGCGTCACTATTGCGGCAACTACCATTTAAACCTAAAATATTTCCGTTGTTTTTAATGATACGAGAATATGTCTAAGGAAAAAAATGTTTGCTTCAAAGAGACAATTATTCTGACGAAGACGATTTTATTCTCAAGGTTATATTTCCCGAAATTTACAGATCATCGATGGAATTTTTAATGGGGTGACGTATTTTCATTACTATAACGTTATAGCTAATAAAAATACAAACTGAACCATGTATAATATGCTATCCTTTTTATCTAGCACTCATTTTTTTTCTGAGACATTGTCTCGCATCATTAAAACCAACGGAGATATTTTATGTTTATATGTTAGGTGTCTCATCCTGTATATTTAATATGTAGAATGACACAGGGTGGAAGTTGTAGTATATATCTACAGTAGCGGACAAAAAAGTTACCACTTTTTCGAATCGCCCTACGTCTATTATTTTTTAATATCAACTTAAAACTGCAGTATGTGCCTAATATACATATTTCGAAAGAGGATTAAAAGCTGTATAAAACCCAGTCTGCTAGTGTAGTGTTACAAAACTCTAATGGAGTTTGTCAAAATGTACCTTCGTTTTTTAATAATTTGTGTTTAAAGTTTTAGGAATATATATTCGAATACGTTAGCAGTCTTATCAATCAGTGGTTGTAGCTGCGGGTGTAAAGTGTTCGCCTACAACGCTTACAGGTCCGCCCGCCAGTTTGCGATTCCCCTCGGGGGCAAAGAATTTTTCTATGAGAAAAACGGGCTTTATAATTCCTATGATTCTCTGCACACATTCAATATATATATACCGTTATTTATTATTATTTATAATTTTGGCCTTGCTGCCCGAATCGTTGCAGCAGGCGGAAATAGAATTATTGCTACACCCTTGCGGCAACGTTGCGTGAAACATTGCGATCTTGCACTGCAACTTTGCTGCAACCAGAGTGTGCTGTATGGGTAGAATGACCCCTTAAACTCACATCAACAAAAGGTCGTATACACGACACGGCGTTATAATGAAAGTTTACCCCTCGTTCGATAGATTCACGATCATTCGTTAATTTAGGATCTAAAGATGTCACGTTTCTCGGGACTGGCATTGTAGACACAATTTTAAATAAAACTTTTTAGAACAATTCGCTTACCCCTCCTTCCCTGACTTTCCAATTCTTTCGATATTAATCTTCCCATATCTTCATACATACACCTACGTATGTACTAACGGGGTCAACATCAGAAGAGAAATCATCACAGCTTTCGACCATGTCCTCCTGCATTTCCACGTTCGCTGTAGTTGCATCATATCAAGCACAGGGCACGTCACTGTCACACGTTAGACAAAGTGCCATTCATCCTCAGTCTACTACGTTGAAATTGTAAGAGGCCGAGACGATTTGCTCTGAAAGTATGATGCGCGTTGCGCAAAGTCTGCGGAAATGAATTCTGCCTTGGATTTTCAGGAAGATCTGCCTTGCATGTTGATCTGAAACTTTACAATCTAAAGTTAATTTTATTAACTTTTTCGTAATTCCTATATATTCGGGAGCCACGGAAAAAACGGGACCTCGGGGCGATTGGCCAGCCGTCTTACCAACGTCGCCAATGCCAACTCTCCGAGGTTTCTTCTTCTTGATCCCACAATACGAACCCATGTTCGGCCCTGCTATATGTAACTTTCTAACAATAACTCCTGCTTATTTTAAACTAAAACTAAGTCACTAAGTCCTGAACGAATCTTGGCTTCTATCTCTGCTCAGAGATGATTTGGCATGAAGCTCTGCTTATCCAAAAGATCGATAAATAAATCTTTCTGAATAATCTACGATTCGCTTTGCAATTTGTTGTTTCACGCTAGAATTGGAATATCATTTACGTCTCGGCTACGGGAGTCGCAAGAAATGATCAGTTTTGCCAGCACTTACCTCGACCACGAGTACGGTGATACACAAGCTCATCACGAAGCTCTGCAGCAGAACTTTAACGCGGGTGCTCTGGAAAGGCCACATACCGACCCAGCTCAGAAGTCGTTTGTTCCACTTGTACGCCGGCTGCTCGAAGAAATCCATCCTACCTGATAACTTCTTCCCTCGACGGACGGTTGGGAGCGATTGTGGTCGGCCGTTAGGGCGATTCGATGGCTGCGACGACAATCGCTGATTAATCATTGATGAGGGGATCTATACTCTCTTCTTCCAAGTCCACGTAAATTGGCCAGCTAATTCACCATCAGCCAAGGGAGACTTTCATCATAAATTAATTATAGGACATTTCACGTAATAAGCGGGACGATCCATTGCAATTAGAAATGCGACGAGGGGGCGGAGAGTTTTCTCGAATTTTCTATTAGCAACTCGCCTGGGAGTGATATTATCTGACGAGACACCCCCTCGGCTATACACTTTGTGTCTTAACTTCAAGGTGAAATAGAACGATTAGAAGTAAAGCCCCCACGGATAAGTTGCACATTTTATGCGCATTGCGTGTAATGACACATTCGACCGCGTAGGGTGCATTACTAGTGACTGCCCCCGCACAAGTGAATGGGTGAAGTACAATCTATGTAGTGTAACTGCTGGTATTTCAGTCGCTAATTGTTATCTACTAATACTTTCAATCCTAAATCCTAACGAAGATAAGCCTATTGACGGATGTGACTTCACAGAATCGCTGTTGTTTAAGTGAAAGTTATGCGGAAGAAAATTGTGACTAGCAATTGTGTTAGAAATTAGATAGTTATGTAATAAAAAGAGAGTCTATGAATTCAGGCACTTCGATGATTTGGCATGGAACAGAAATCTGCTAGTTTCAGATACGATCGAAATTTCCTTCCTTCTTCAATTTCGTAGCTTCGACGTCTGTTTATTGAGCCCCTGTGCTTCGCATTATTTTCAGATCAGAGGATTGTACGATGTGTGGGGGGTTGACTACGATACGGTTATTGAGATCTTTCCAACGATAACAACCCAAATCTTGACCACCGCGATATACGTCAACGGAATTGTCAACCTAGACAAGGTATTCATCCCCTCGTGTTTCATGAACGAGCAACAATCTCCCTCGACATATAATGGCGTCCATAGAGTTCGGGAAAAATAACCCTGGTGATGACATCGACGAATCGGATCATGAAACATGCTGTGCGAATGGAGTAGCCCTTCTGCTTTTTGGAATACATTTTGTAGGACCAATTTTATTATAAATTTAAAACCGAAATTTAAAAAGTTTTCACTTCTTTATTATAAACTTAATGAAGATCAGTTTTTAAAAATAAGTTATATTTTCTCAAAAGGGAGGGGGGGGGGGGCAACTGCTCCTTTTGTCCCCAAATGTCTTTGGTCCAGATGGAATTGTTAAGCCAATCCGTCTTTCCCTTAAAAAGTGTCCTCTTCGTTTATATTAAAACGATACGCTATGTGTCCTAGATCAAGCTTGTGCTTCTGTCCATTGAGAAAGACAGCAACCGCTACTCGAGTCGGCCACAAAGCACGATTCTTGATGGCTACAAAGTAGAAGGCAGAAAGATTGTAATCACCTTTGCAGGTAAGCGCGATCCCTTGCTTTTCTGTAATTAAACTCACTATATGTTTTTCTAATTAAAAAGCAGTTATTTTTCAAATATTTCCCCAAAAATCATTTAGAAAAAGTTAAGTTTTATTCAAATGGCAGTCAATCGTCATTAAATTCTGCAGAAATTTTTCGAAAAATGATGTGATTTAAAAATATTAAGATTTATCTGTTTTGATTACTGATAACCATTATTGTAAACGAAAATATTTTTTTATTGGCGACCATGATCGTTTTCGTTATGAATAACCATTATCGATTTACCGTTACCAATTTTTTTGATTACATTATAACCAATATCGATTGTGGGATTTTTTTGGTTACGACATAACCCATTATAATAGATTGAGGAAATTTTTGGGGGTTACGTTATAAGGGAGAGTGGGGGAATTACGAACACCTAAGCGAAAAAGCAAACAAAACGAAAACTATATGAGAAATGAATTTGTTTATTATTTATAAACATAGTTAAACTATTGATCTATAAAGTCCTGTGGCGATTTTTTGAAAAATTATGATAAAAATCAATTTTATAGTGAAAAATAAAAACCCTTGGTGTCCGTGATTATTCGACTGCCGTGGGGTAATCACGAACAGAGTTTTAAATATCGCAGAAGTCGCATAGAAAGCGCGGTTGTAATGGTGAACGCATAAACAATGTTGCTACAACCTATTCCTAATGTATTTTTCAAATTCATCTTCTTGTGCGTTAGAAAAAAAATTGCAATTGGTCGGAATATCGAAAAAAATAGTAAAGGTCGTTTTTTAAACTTTTTTTGTCTGAGATTGTAATGAAAATTCAAAAATCCCTTTTGTAGATTTAAGTAAGTTTTATACATGCTGAAAATTTCATCAAAATCGGTTATCGTTGCTAATCTCAAAGGTTCGAAATTACCCCATCCGAGTTGTTCCTCATTACCCCACGCATCAAAAAATAAAAAAGAATTTATTTCAGAAGTTAGAATCATAATTCAAGCAACGCGTTGGTCACAAAATGTTGGTAAAAAAGTGGCTTTATTTCAACTTAAAAAAATCCCAATTGTATCATTAATTCAACAGTAATTACATCCAATCGAATATGGACAAAATATTACATGAAACATGATGAAAATAATAAATTGTGTTATCTTGAATAGCATAAGCGTTCTGTATTTATTATTTTCTGCCTGGCGTTGGATACGACCTAAACTATTATCTAGTGGAGAAGGAACATCAGTTTTTACTTATTAAAACGCCGTACCATCGAATTCGCGATTACCCCGCGTTCGTATTTACCCCACTCTCCCTTACTCAGTATCGATTGAGGGATATTTTTTTTTGTTGCCGGTAAACAATATCGGATGCGTTCCACTTACGTCCAAATCGCCCGCTTCACCCCGTGGTTTTCGTTCCACATAATGGTGGAATCAGACGGAACGTGCGAGCTTGCTCGGCTGGTCCAGGCTGGTAAGTCAGCTTGGCGAGCACGACTCGGCGAGCGATGACCGTTCAGACGGCGCGGCGGCGTGTGAATCGTAGTTTCACGCGCAAACATCGCCGTGCCACGTTCCGTCTGATTCCACCTTAAGGAGGGAGACCACTGTAAAAAATCTGAAAACTTGATTTTTTCTTTTTTACATTTTCTGAAAGACGTACGTTTCAAGAATGCTGTCTCCAAATTTTATGAAGGAATTCGCAAAATTGACGGAGATATGGTGTTTACCGTGATGCGGTGTCAAACGCGCGACTGAGCCGCGCGGAATATTGAACGCGTTTTCCTCAGAATTACATTTTTCAACCGCGTTGACAGTCTACAGAGAAAACTATACGTCCTATTGACATGACCAAGGACATTCATTGTACGGAAAACTCGTCGCTATTACGTGACCATCAGTTTTTTTTTCAATTTTCGACCTGCTTCTATTTTTTTTATCAACATTTCCCCAATTTTGTACCCCGAAAACATGTTTTTTTTTCAATGGTCCGCCATTTTGTAATTTTTTACAATTTTGACTTTTTTTTGATCGTCACGTAATAGAGGCAGGCTTCTAGTTTCTAAATATTGTTGACTTTTTGAATTCGGATTAACCATATGGCCTGGGCACTGTCAACACGACTAGCATGTTTTTGCCGTAGCGTAAATTTTGACGAAGAGTAGGCGAGACCGGGGTAGATTGTAACAAAAAAGTTTTCACAGTTTTTTCTCGAAAGTGTTTTCCTCAATCAGGAAATAATTTGCGTGATTTACTACTTACATATGTGGTGAACTAATTACGCGAAAGTACATGACAAATTCTTGGACACTTACAAGGAAGGCTATGGGACCGTCTGCTCCCGATTGTGATGAAACTTTGCATATGTGTAGAACAGTGAAAGGTAAAAGATACGTGTTTTTTTTATCGGCGGATATTCAACTTTAAGGGGTGAAATCACCCTCTGAAGATTGACACCCTCGAAACTATCTCGGAAATTATTGGAGATAAAAATATTCTTCAAATTACAAAGTTGTCTGATTTTTTATGTACAATACTTCAGCGGTAATGATTTTATAAAAATTGTAAAACTGTTGAAGATAGTTTTGAGGGTGTCAATCTTCAGAGGGTGATTTCACCTCATAAAGTTGAATATCCGCCGATAAAAAAAATACTTGTCTCTTACCTTTCACTGTTCTACACATATGCAAAGTTTCATCACAATCGGGAGCGGACGGTCCCATAAAAATCTATCGACTATCGTTCGCATTTTTTTTTAATGTATATTTTCGATTTTATCAACGAAAAATGGCCGTTTTTCGCGCGAAAATCAGGTTCTTCAAACTTTAAATAGCCGCCAGTTTATTTTAAATTAATATTTCGAAAATCCCCCGTCGTCAGTCGAAAGATACATTAATATACCAACAGATACATTAATATACCGCTGTACGAAGCATATATTTTTGTTTTTTTATTTTAGATAATCTGATTCCGAATTGCAGTGCTCACCGCAAAACAACTTTTTATAAAAGGCTTCTTGGATATCGATTATAATTTTATTATAAACGTAAATATTTTTTTACGAAAAAATTACTATATCTTCTTTAGATGTTGCTCTTTTAAGCACAAAAAGTTCTGTAAAAATAGATGCTTCAGTTTTTCCAAAAAAATTCACAAACATTCGTCTCTTTTCGGCCTCCTGACTATGTATAACCTGAGCTTTCATTACAGTATACACTTACGTGTCGCTGTTCAGTTACTTGGCAGTACCATCAGTGCCACTTGTACTTGATATCATTATGCCACTGAATCAGTCCCGAGAGAAGCAATACATATTCGTAGCTAACTACGGCGTAGACAACGAGGAATATTACTATTATTTATGCATCCATATGTACATAGGAGCTCTTGCTGTAGGTCACTTGATCGCTGCATGCCAGAGCATGTATATGCTGTACGTGCACCATGCCGATGCCCTGCTTGCGATTGTGAGGTAAGGATTGAAGAAGAATTAGTGTGTAAATTGGAAGGTATAATTGTAATTGCTGCAACGTTAGCGCACTATCTTTCCTAGTTACCAGCTGAAAACGGTACACGTGCTGCATCCAATAGGTTCGATAAACATAGAAAATGGGTGGATCCTTGAAGAAAACGATAGCAGAAAGTTCACGCCAGACGAGCAGGAGCAGCTATACATGAAGTTGTGTGTCTGTATACAAGATCATCAAAATGCTATCGAGTTGGTTTTATATTTTAATAATTTAGAGAATTCCTCTTACTTACAAGGTGAAGGTATATACAGGGAAAATTCAGGGACTTCCCGTATATGGGGGTTGTAGTAATCATGTAGTATAAAATTACCGTTTCGGCTTTTTCCAGATTGGGCCTTCGTTTTCGACATATTTTGATTTAAAGTTTTTAACGTATCTAGTAATCCAGATACATAGGTAGCATCTATGTCCAAGAAAGTTCCGTAGTTATGCAGGGTTTTTTATGGAATTAATTCCTTTTTTGCCCTGGTACCACGCTCGCCCCACGAGCTATCTAGAGATAAATAGTTTCACCCTCCGTCTAAGGGGACAGTGTATGGTAGTACGATATTAGGCCATATATGCATGCTTAACACGTTGACTGCCGCGCGCGTTTACAGTGAAATCTCCTTCAGGCCACGCGTACCGCTGTGCGAAGCGTATTCTGCTGGTTATTCTTTTCATATAAATATCTTTTCAAACACATAAGAATGTTCTGCGCAAGTAGTGAAATAAGCATCACCCCAATACGGGTGACGTGGCAGCCAACGTGTTAAGGGGTTAGGCCACCTTGGACGGAGCAAAATTGCAGTAATTTTCGGAATTTTTTGAGGAAGATAATGAATAAATAGAAAATTCAGTATGAAGCCTGTTATTGTACAACTCTGGTTGGAAATAATACGATTTTTTTCCCACAAAAGGCGACGGTAGTGTCGTAATACGCAAGATCTTGAGGTGCGACGTTTTCCACGGTGTTCAATCTCACGGCTGTCCGTTTGACTTAGAACAAGAAACTAAAAGTACATGCTTAAAACTAAAGAAGTACATAGCGGTTTTTCGATATCTTGAACATATTCTTTGCAATTGACACTTTTATAAAAAAATAATGCAGTTTTTCTCCACATGTTCACCATTTCGAGACAAATTAATGTTCCTGGATTTTCCTACGTAGGGTAGACCGGGGGCAATAGTAACAGGAGGACGATTGTAACACGTTAAATATCTCAGAACATATGATAGATATTAACACAAATTTTGGATATACGATGACGAATGACGTTTGGAATACACACATCCGTGTCCTAGCAGTATAGATACACAATAGGCATGTATAGTGGCGAAAATGATTTTTCGGTACCCTAAAGTAACTTTTTTTTACTGAATTAAAGTTGTAATATAAATACTCCCTTTGCAAATACGTGTTTTTTCATTTTTGTAATATATAATCTGGACATTTTTAAAGTAGTACTGATCGTTAGTTATCAGTTTTAAATGTCTCGTTAATCAAAATTTATAATTTAAGTTCAAAAGCCTGACTGGGGTCGATTGTAACATCGGCAGTCGGGGTCGGTTATACCGCGACAGAACCGAATAGTGACAAAGAAGATGAATAATATTGTCTTGTTGGCATGGAATAATATAGCATAGCACAGGCAAACAATTGGAAAATGGGTGGAATGTACTGAATGTAAGGATTAATCACATGAAGAATGTACCAGGCAAAACGTTTTCTATTTCTGTCACAATTGAGATACCGCATAATTGGTTATAAATTTTCCTTTTTTCCATTTACTATTATAATTAAAATGAATAAATATTTTAATTTTGTAAAGTGAAATTTGTGCTACTATCGACTCCATGCAGTGTTACAACCGACCCAGGGTCGGGGACGGTTGTAACACTTTGTCCGCTTCTCATTTTTTATTAATAACCTGGATATTACGTGACAAAAGGTAAAGTTGTTGTGGGTCAATAAATGTCAGATAAGTAAGTAACATTTTCGTATAAAAACTTTTGTTGTAACTTTAACAGTTTTTGCATAATCGTATTCCAAAGTCAAAGTGTTACTACTGTCCCCGGTCTACCCTACTTCTCTAGTTTTAGGCATGCGGAAAATAAATCATTTTGGTTTTGTGTTCTAAGTCAAACGGTATAGCCGTCAGATTCAACATCGTGTAAAACAGGCTAGTCCAGGTGGGCGGTCCGAGGACGCTAGCTTCCATAGCGTCTTCTACGTGCTGCGTGGAAGAGGGTGTTAGAAGCTAATGAAGCAACGGGCATGCCACGGTATGGAAACCTCTAGTAGTGTGCGTATCGGCTTGTACCCTTAAGGGGAAGTTCTGGTCTAAATGTCGATTTTTTTTTATTTAATTTTTCGAATGTTCAACCTTTGAGGAAAACGTGTTTAGAAGGATTTATTGAAATTCGCAAAATCCCCGAAGTTATAGGCATTTGAGTAGCGGCAAATGCGTGGGTGACAACCGGCCACTCGGCGCTCACGTAAAACTTTAAACGCGTTTTTCTCGAAACAGTGTTCTCAAAACGGTGGGGGCTGTATCTTCAAAAGTTATTATCCGATTCGACTGAAACTTTTTTATTTTGAAGATTATTCTTTTTTCTAGGGGGGGAACTAAAAAAAATTACAAAAAGTTGAAAATTTATAATTTTTAAAGGCGATGAAAAGACGAAAAATACAGGGAAAAGTGATTTCAAACGTGAAGTGTCGTTATTTTCTAAAAAAAATGTAATTTTTGTGATTTTTTTTAGTCCCTCCCTAGAAAAAAGAATAATCTTCAAAATAAAAATGGTTTCAGTCGAATCGGATAATAACTTTTAGAGATACAGGTCCCACCGATTTGGATCAATTTTTTGACGCTTTAACTTTAACGACACCCCAGGGCTGTCTGCACTGATTAATTATAAAACAAAAAATATATTTCTATAATTTAAGACATCCTTAATACAATGCAACAAGTCCCATTAAATTATACACACTAGTTTTCCTTTAATTAATTCCTAAAAATCACCTATTTTTGGGGGCTCTAGACCAGAACCTCCCCTTAAGGTGAAGTTCCACGGCGCGTGGGTCGTCGACTCGCGCTCGCCAACCCGACTCGCCGAACCTAGACGAGCCAAGCGACGAACCGAGCCACGAGCCGTGGAACTTCATCTTTAGGACCCAAGAGCACAATATTAGAGTTTTCCCTGTCCGTGGCATGCCCGCCGCTTCATTGGCTTCGAGCACCCTCTTCCACGCAGCACGTAGAAGACGCTATGGATGCTAGCGTCCTCGGACCGCCCATCTGATCTTCGCTACCTTAACTGATCCACCTGCCCGGGAGTCTCGAACGCTCTCGAGCATCCGGGCACTTTTTGAATTTCTCAGACTAATGAGTTTTTTTCTTAGGTTTATTGATCTCACTGTTAATCACAATTGTACTCCTTCTCATCAATATATATCAGGGTTGACTAACTGGCGACTCACGAGCCGCCAGGGGCCCCTCCGCCTTGCTGCTACGCTGAACGTCCCCCCTTTAAACCGACCAAACTCTGACGATCGCAGCCGAAAAGAGAAGGAAAGAAGCAGGAATCGACTGCGATCGTCAGAGTTTGGTCGGTATGGAGGGGTCAACCCTGATATATATCATGATAAAAAAAAAGATTCCGTGGCTACAACGGTAGCGTGACAGCCTGCCACGCGACCGGTTCGGGTTTAAGTCGTCCAACTGCGTGCACATTTTTTTTGTTTAGCAATTTATGCCGTGGAAATATATTTTGTACTATTATTATCTTGCCCAAATTTTGACGTTGGACCGGAACTTGGACCGCTAATATTCAACTCATCATATCTCGAGAACGAAGCTTCCGATCCCAAAACGGTATAGGACTTTTCAACGTCCTTCTGCATCAGGATACTGCATGTCTCACGATGTCCCTGAATTTCAAGACATCCTGTATGCATTTGCCTACTTTTCTCTATTAGGTATACAGAGCTGGTCGAATCAATATTCACGAAATCCCTATTATTTCAACTGTTCTGTACTCTAATACGCCTGAGTATCACAGGAGCTCAAGTAAGTACTGGCAGAGAAATGATTTTCAAACTATTTCAACATTATATATTAACTCTATGAGTCTATGGAAATAAATTAAAATGTGAGGGAATATATAATTGTATTTTTAATGAGAAAGCTCCGTAAGAGCGAGTTTCTGAAATTTGTGACTCTTCGATGCTTTTGTATTTTTAGACTGTACTGAATCTAGATGATCCAGAAGCTGTGATAAGATTTGGGTCGTTCTCAGTGACGCAATCAATTTACATATTACTGCTTTGCCTTCCCGGACAGAAGCTATTAAACCACAGCGAAAACGTGTTCACTGCTGTGTAAGAATATAAACCATGCCTCTAATATTTCACAATTTTGCACTTGTGTGGAAAGTTTAATGATTTCATGTGTGCTTAGATGCGAGTCAATGTGGTACATATTTCCCAAAAAGTCTCAGAATTTGCACATGTTTCTGCTTCAAAGAAGTTTGAAGCCAAGCCAAATAACAGCTTTAAAAATCGTACCAATGACGATGGAAACATATCTCTCGGTAAACAAAAAGAATTCCGATTCGTAAAGCTGCGTAATTTATTAGAATTTCTGAAAAACGTGTCGTAAAATCAGACTTGTGCACTGTATACTTTTATACAGGACATAAGATGAAAATGAATATATCGCGATATTAAACATTCATTAATAACAGACATTGTATTTTTAGATTATGAAGACGGCAATGAGTTACTTCACTGTGTTATTATCGGCAAAGAAAGATGCTGAATGAAGCATTGAATTGATTGTACTATGTTCAATATAATTTCAAAACATAATCGTAATATTTATTTAGAACCCTTCTGAATATTTAATCAACTTTCTCAGCCAGGACCTTGAAGACGTAGCGGAATTTCCCACTCGCCGCGAAGCTGTGCCTGAAGTCCTTAGATCCTAGGTTCAATAAAGTTTGTTCAAAAATGTCGATTTTGAAAGGACTGAAGTTACTGGTCTCTTCGTTCTCTCTGGGGTCCGGCAGGGTGTTCAGTACTTTCAGCACCTCATGCACTCATTACAATGTCGCCAGAATACGTTGCTCAGGAGTTTCAGGATTATAGTATTCATTCGTTTCATCGATAGTGCAGTCAATTAACTAAAAAGCGAGATCTAAGTAGCTTAATACCAATCAATTTTTATACTATTAAGATTCTCTATCGAATAATTGGCGAATTTGATATTTTTTCATTATTCTCAGATATGCCGGTGTTCTCTTGAATATTATTATTATTGCCATTTTTTTTTCATTTGTTTCATTCGCATCATATACATCTATATAATTGTGTAGACATGTGCGTGTTTTGACTCTGAGTCAGACAACTTGAATTTGATTGGATAGCAGCTTCTTCATGAACACTAAATTTATTGGCTTCTTCTACGTGTTCCTCGTGTTCATCAGCGTTTGATTGAGATGGCGAGAAATATTCTGTTAATTTCGGCAGTTTTTTGTTAAACTTCTCTTCCCCTTTTTTTGTTTTCTTTTCAACGCTCCACTATCATATTTTGTTAACATTTTCAAATATAGTTCAAATAAAACATTTAGCATAAAAACTCTTCAGTGGCCTGGAGAACACACTATTCTATATATATGTATATATTTACTCTATTCACTCTTTGATAAAGTTGCACAGTTAAAACTTCAAATAAGTCGCGAAAGCAAATCTCGTTAAGAACTTTCTTCTTTGCAGAGCACAGACAAACTGTTAAAAGTAACAAACTCCGTTGTTTCTGCTTTGTTTTTCCGCAAATTAAAACACGCGCTCGACACACACTGCACGCACACTATAAAGCCAGCTGCATACATTCTGATAGACCTGTCAGGTATGCTTGGCGCAATTATCTCCTATTCGTTATTGAAAAAAATGTTTGAAGTCAAACTTACTTTATTTCAAGGGGTAGATCTTGTAATGGTCATAAATCTTATCTAAATGTGCCTTCGAGATATCAAAGTGTCCTTTGTTTTCTTTAATGGAACTATCATGCGTTTACCCTGATAATATAAAAAATCGTATTACTTCTGCAAACATTGGAGTGGGTGCAACTATCTTTCAAAGATAGAGTAAAAAAAAGCATTGACATCTGAGGTCATCATTTCGAATACCGAAGATAAGGTAAGGAACAATTTCTATACGTTCAACGAAGACGTTCACGTAAGTTTTGAAGGGCAATAAATTACCTTGAATGACCTTGAAATATATACACATTAGGTCGATGAATTTGGCACGGAACGGGCTACACATCCATCTGAATAAAAACATATACAGTTCTGTCTCTCTATAGCCGCGTGTGTCAGGACCGGGCGCACGCAATTTGAGAGACGAGTAGTCTATTCGGCTTCCTTTGATTTCACGCGGTCAGAGTGTAAGGTGTGTCACTATCGAGAATGTTTATGAACCTTTCTTCGGCTTTTTCTTTGACACCCGATACCTGATGCCCCGGCGCGGCGACTACAACCGAAGTAGTGGGGATAGCTTCGCGCGTATAGAGAATCCGAAAACGCATGCCATTTGAGAGACAGTACTGTAGTTCTATTTAAGGAAACAAAAGTCATTTTGAAATCTCGAGATATCAAGAGCAATTCATCAGGTCTTGATTCTGTGCACGGGACATTCCCCGCGAAATCGGGCACTTTTTGGAGTAACATGGAGTAACAAAAGTTAAAAAATTTTTTTTAACTTTTTTGTGCAATTATTTTAAACAAATGCAGTTTTGTAACATGGGGCGCGATTTTAAAAATCTGAAAAAAATCAGAATATAGTTCTATCCTTCCCCTTCATGGTGTAATTGTTAAAAATATGGACATTTTAAAATTGGCCCTGTAAAAATTGCCGAAAGTTGACGCTGCGTCAAATCACACCGGCTCGACTGGCTGAGCCGTTCGGTACTCGCAGCGGCCAAGTGGCTATATCTGCTATTCTTATACAGTATTCTCAAATATGGTAAGTATTTGTAAAAAACTGAAGAAGGAAAACTTTTAGTGTTTTTTTATACACAACATAGTACGGTAACTCAATTTTTGGTGTTCGCAATATTTTCCTTGAAACGAAGGTGACCCTCAATTTTTTAAATGGAATGCTATATATTTGATTATCCAATATGAAAGCGACTGTCAAGACAAATTCAGCCATATGGTATACTATGACCTTCAAGGCTATACATGGTTAGGAATGAAATAAATATTTAATAAATAAATAAATATTATTTGTACAAACTCGCAAGTAAAATAATTAATATTCTGATTTGTGCATTCGACAATTGTGCCCAACCGTCACATTTGGTACACTGCACCCAATATTTCTCAAATGATTTCTTGTAAACAGAGATGGGCAAAAATTTTATTTAAATAAAATTTCGAATAACGAATAAAAAAAATTAACTTTATTCGTCGAATAAAAAAATTAACTTTGTTCGTCGAATAAATTCTCATCGAATAAAAAAATTAACTTTACTCGTCGAATAATCTAAAGTTAAAGTAACTTTTACTTGATCCTTATTTACATAATTTTTTATTGAGTTAATATCCAACTCTGCTTGCAAATAACACACTGGATAACTTCTTCATTAAATCTTAGTTTCCCGTTTGTTAGGTTATCATACCTATACTTATTTACTTTATTTTTCTGCGGGAAAAGGTAGAATTAAGAGTTAATGAACATCATATAAATTAATCTGACAATGAGTTGCTAACAGATTGAACTCACAGATAAGAAAAATTTGGTCTCTACTGGTTTGCAGAGTCTGTTGGTCGGTACTGCACGACAGTTGGATAGTCGATACAGTATGACTAGGGAATTCAATCCCAGGATCGTAATCCCGGGATCCCGACTGTATTTTGGATTCCATTTTTATATTTTTCAGTTGTTCATAAAGTAATTTACGTTTTTAAAAATTCTCGAAATTCTCAGGATAAGTTATAACTTGATATATTAAATCCCGGGAGTTTTAGAATCCAAAAAACAACCGCGATCCCGGAATCCCAGGATTGAATTCCCTATGTACGACAAGCACGGGGAAGCATTTTAGATCATGGCACATATTATGTACAAAAAAATATTGCAATGCTAGGACGTTTTATTTAACTTAATAGACTAGAGATAGTATACATAATAGAACAAAATGATTTACTTACACGAGAAACGGAAGATCGGCTTTAAAAAATAACTTTCAACCCACGGAATATCAACGTATAAGGGAGAGTGGTGGAATTACGAACACCCAAGCAAAAAAGCAAAGAAAACGAAAACTATATGAGAAATGAATTTGTTTATTATTTACAAAAATTCTTAAACTATTCATCTATAAAGTACTGTGACGATTTTTTGAAAAATTATAATAAAAATCAACTTTATAGTGAAAAATCAAAACCCTTGGTATTCGTGATTACTCGACTGCCGTGGGGTAATCACGAACAGAGTGTTAAATATCGCAGAAGTCGCACAGAAAGCGCGGCCGCAATGGTCAACTCATAAAAAATGTTGCTACAATCTATTCCTAATGTATTTTTCAAATTCCTCTTCTTGTGCGTTAGAAAAAAAATTGCAATTGGTCAGAATATAAAAAAAAAATAGTAAAGGTCGTTTTTTAAACTTTTTCTCTGTGGGCCTGTAATGAAAATTAAAAAATCCGTTTTGTAGATTTAATTAAGTTTTATACATGCTGAAAATTTCATCAAAATCGGTTATCGTTGCTAATCTCGAAGGATCGAGATTACTCCATCCGAGTTGTTCGTCATTGCCCCACGACGTCAAAAAATGAAAAGAATTTATTTCAGAGGTTAGAATCATAATTCCAGCAACGCCTTGGTCACAAAATGTTGGTGAAAAAGTGCTTTATTTCAACTTAAAAAAATGCAATTCTATCATTAATTCAACAGTAATTACATGCAATTAAAATAGACAAAATATTACTTGAAACACGATGAAAATAATAAATTGTGTTTATCTTAAATAGCATAAGCGTTCTCTATTTATTACTTTCTGCCCGGCGTTGGATACGATCTAATTTATTAGCTAGTGGAGAGGGAACATCGTTTTTACTTATTAAAACGCCGTAACATCGCATTCGCGATTACCCCGCGTTCGTATTTACCCCACGCTCCCTTACGTTTAATGCCTCAGAAGATCGAGAGCAATGGAGTAAATAATATGACATCGAAATAGATTATAGAGGATTGTGATTTCCATTGGTGAATTCAAATAAAGTGTTAATATCTGGTCGAAGCAGCAAGATCTAGCTTTGGTCGGTACTTTACGGTGGTCGGTACTGCACGTCTCTCCCCTATACACGACACGGCGTTATGATAAAAGTTTACCCCCCGTTCGAAAGATTCACGATCATTCTTTAATTTAGGATCTAAAGATGTCACGTTTCTCGGGACCCGTATTGTAGACACAATTTTAAATAAAAATTATTAGAACAATTCGCTTACCCCTCCTTCCCTGGCTTTTCAATTCTTCCAATAGTATTAGTCTGCCCGTATCTTCACACATACACCTACGTATGTACTAACAGGGTCAACGACATCGGAAGAGAATCATCACAGCTTTCGACCATGTCCTCCTGCATTTTTTCCACCTTCGCTGTAGTTGCATCAGATCAAGTACAGGGCACGTCACTGTCACACGTTACACGAAGTGCCATTCATATTCCGTCTGCTATGTTGGAATTGTAAGAAGGCCGAGAGAAATTGCTCCGAAAGATGATGCGCGTTGTGCAAAGTCTGCCGAAATGAATTCTGCCTTGGAGTTTTGATCTTCGGAAAGATCTCCCTTAGAAGTTGAACTGAAAATTTACAATCTAAAGTTAATCTCATTAAGGGGTCATGCTCAGTCAGGAGGCCGAAAAAAGGGCGATCTTTGGGAATTTTTTACTCGAAAGCTATAACACATTTCTCAAAAATTCTTGTTTCCTTTTAAAGATTGCATCTAGTACTGTGTATCGTAATTTTTTTATTTAAAAATATTTATTAATAACAAAGTTATTGTCCATCTCTCAAAGGTCCTCTAAAAAAGGCTTCTGCGGTGACCACTGCTGTTCGAAAGTCGACCATGTAAATTAAAAAATTCCAAAGAATTTACTTATTATATTATATTATCTTGTCTTTGAACGAAGGATTTTTCGAAATATTGATTTGGGAAAAAATGGCGGATGTTTAAAGTAAAAGTTTCAATTTTCATCATAAATCGTGCCTGATTTTCGTCAATTAAAAGAAAACTAAGCATTGGAAAAAAAATCCTTCGTTCAAAGACTAGTTTATTGTTCCTATAGTAAGCTTGTAAAATTTGAAGTAAATCGGTTGAATGGTTTTTGAAATATCTTGGTCACCGATTTTGAAAATGCTGTTTCGAGAAAAACGCGTTTGAAGTTTCAAGTCAAGTTTATAGGTACTTATATAAAATGGTTCACTTCAAACGCCTATATCTCGGCCAATTTTATTCGGATTCCCATAAAATTTTTACAGAATATTTCTAAGATGTTGTACTTAAAGAAAATACAAAAATTGAAAAATCGATTTTTTTAAAGTTGTGACTGAGCATGACCCCTTAACTGTAGAAATAGGTCACGTAATTCCTATACATTCGGGAGCCACGGAAAAAACGGAACCTCGGGGCTATGGGACTCGAACCCACGATATCTTCGGAGGGTCCTCTGTGCTACTTGGTCAGCCGCCTTACCAACGTCGCCAATGCCAACTCTTCGAGGTTTCTTCTTCATGATCACACAATACGAATCCATGTTGAGGCCTGGTTTATATAACTTTCAAACAATAATATCGGATCAGTCTGAATAGGTTGTCCCCTGGACAAATCGTATTCAATCTGGTTTGACGATGTCCAAACAATTTGTAATCTTCATGTATATCTCCAATTGACACGCCGTAAGTATGCTATCAACGCCTGGGTAGCTTGTATTGCGGCTTCATTTTGCTCGTGAACTACAATTACTTTTATAAGATGACACAGACGAAAAGAAATATCTAGTTCGTTATTTTGAACTTAGGAAACTTCATTCCTTAGGTAAATTTATTTCCAATTATCTTCTCCATCTTTTCTCTGCCTGGTAGGAAAGGAAGTATCTTCTATATTAAGATACGTAAAGACCATTTTAAAAATATTACTTTCAGGTGGCTTGCACTTTCTACAGTGACCTGGCAAAATATTACAAGTGTTGTGTTTGGAGGTTCATCTTTCTGATCGTACTTAATTCTCGTCCACGTCACGGGGTTATGCACTAACAATAAGCTCAGAACGCGCGCGCAAGAACAGATGTCCTACGTGGCCTTTTTCAGGCAACCGACTCGACATTTGTCCTGAGGCTCAGGGGAAAACGACGCAAAAACCCTGAGCAATGTGTCTGTACATCCAAAATCCAATTTCGTCTTTAGGACAGCGACTGACTACTTTGGCCAATTCATTTGTTCTCGTGCGCGTTCTGTGTTACGTGGATAACCCTGTAGTTCGTATCTTAGCATCAAAGCTGGTGATTATGCAAATTTCAGGACTACTGGTGTTGTAGCTTGCCGTATGTGCACCACGTATACCCCACCCACTTCCCTTGTACACGTTATCATCTTCTCCAACTATTTAGGAAATTGTAGCCTATGTCGTTCCAGTCTATTTCATACATCTGGTGGTTCTATGAATCGTGATTAAATAACGTGAAAACAAATTGTCCTCATACTTCGCATTACTATCCTGCTACTCCTATCACAATCATAGCTGAAGCATCTTGTACTTTCACTCAATGAGTAACTTTTACAAGTCAATTTGGATAGAATTTGAAATTAAATTATTGATTAAATTATTAAATGCTACCTTTGCTGAATATTAACGAGTAGAGTTTATTGGAAGAAGTGCGGCATATCTGGAATACTGTTGGTAATTTGGAATACCGAAGTATCTAATAAACTACTAACGCTATCTAATTCGTAACGCTGTAGATAACAGGGGCTAATGAGCTGTTAACTAATGACATTTGTGCATTAACCGCCATTTTGACATTTTCGACGTAATCCGCAGAATAAGATAACGTCAATTTGCAAAACTTTTTCAGCAAGTATTCAATGGTCCCAATCATGGTTGAAATATGTCGAAACTTTAGAGTTTTATGTGTCAATTTCGTGATAATTTCCAGAGTACAAACTGTGATATGAAATTTTAGGTTTAAGTGCTATGTTGCTAATACGGAATACCGAAGGTGAAGGTAATTTGGAATATTCCAACGCTTAGCGATGCTCTTTTGTTTCACGCTTAACGGCTGCCGCCGCGTCGGTTTAAGCCAGCGCTGGCCACGCTATTTAAACACCGTTAATTAAACGATTTTTAAACGATTTTATTCAGCTTTGATCCTTTGTTTGTTTATATGTGTGTATGTTTGTTTGGTTCAAATCTAGAAATTTAATTTTGACCTACTTCCAACTATCCAATAGACATGTAATGTTTGGATGAACACACGAGTAATACAACCTTTTGGATGTTTTGTCAAACTTTTTATTCAAACCGGCGCCATTTTTTTTACTTTTCAACAAAAAGTGTTAATTGTGCTAGGGGTTATAGCGACACTCATACAGATTAAGAATCTTTTGGAATTTTTTGTTACGGAAAAGCCTGAGCCGAGAAATCACCTACGCCGTGAACATATGTACATCTTTTTTCAGGTACCATATTGACACTGTAAAAAAATACTTAGAACAAACTGCAAATTTGTTTAAAAATTATTTTTGTATAATATAAGAATAGCTTAATAAATACCCAAAATATTTATTTCATTATGTGCTGCAGTTACTGAGAGAAATATCTTTAAAAATAGCTTAATTTTTCGGCGGTTCCAAGTACCCATACAGCACACTTCGTGGCGGCAACGTTGCAAGATGGTTGCAGTAACCTTGCACTTGCTTGCAGTGTTACGTTGCCGTGCAACATTGCACGGGGCGGACATAGAATTATTGCTGCATAGTTGTATCAATGTTGCGTTGCAATATTGCACTGCAACGATCCTGCAACTTTGCTGCAACGTTACGGCAACGTTTGGCAACGTTTCCACAACGTTGCTATAACGTTGCGCCACTATTACGGCAACTACCATTTAAACCTAAAATATTTCCGTTGTTTTTAATGAAACGAGAATATGTCTAAGGAAAAAAATGTTTGCTTCAGAGAGACAATTATTCTGACGAAGACGATTTTATTCTCAAGGTTATATTTCCCGAAATTTATAGATCATCGATGGTATTTTTAATGGGATGACGTATTTTCATTACTATAACGTTATAGCTAATAAAAATACAAATTGAACCATGTATAATATGTTATGCTTTTTATCTAGCAATCATTTTTTTTCTGAGACATTTTCTCGTATCATTAAAATCAACGGACATATTTTAAGTTTAAATGTTAGGTGTCTCATCCTGTATATTTAATATGTAGAATAACACAGGGTGGAAGTTGTAGTACATATCTACAGTAGCGGACAAAAAACTTACAATTTTATCAAATCACCCTACGTCTATTATTTTTTAATATCAACTTAAAACTGCAGTATGTGCCTAATATACATATTTCGAAAGAGGATTAAAAGCTGTATAAAACCCAGTCTGCTAGTGTAGTGTTACAAAACTCTAATGGAGTTTGTCAAAATGTGCCTTCGTTTTTTAATAATTTGTGTTTAAAGTTTTGCATGGTAGGAATATATATCCGAATACGTTAGCAGTCTTATCAATCAGTGGTTGTAGCTGCGGGGGTAAAGTGTTCGCCTACAACGGTTACAGGTCCGCCCGCCAGTTCGCGATTCCCCTCGGGGGCAAAGAATTTTTCTATGAGAAAAACGGGCTTTATAATTCCTATGATTCTCTGCACACATTCAATATATATATACCGCTATTTATTATTATTTATAATTTTGGCCTTACTGCCCGAATCGTTGCAGCAGGCGAAAATATAATTATTGCTACATCCTTGCGGCAACGTTGCGTGAAACATTGCAACGAGAGTGTGCTGTATGGGTAGAATGACCCCTTAAGGGAGTGTCCTGCTTTATAAGGTCCAAAAAATCGATTTTTTCACGAATTTTTTTGAAAGGGAAAGGAACAATTGATCTTCGTAAACTTTTAGATATATTTAAACATATACTCAATGAGTACAAAAAAAAATTTTTCGCATAATATTATTAACTATGGCAGATTTATCAGCCGATTCTCGGAGCGCTTTGCCACTGCAGTCTCCAATTGGCGGGAAAGATTCTGGTCGTAATTCTCGTCTGAAATGAAAAAACCAAAATGTTTTTTAATGCACATATATTTTTCTTCTGGGTGAACTAAGAAAAAGCAGAAAAAAGCGCGAAATCATGATTTTTTTTAGTGTGATAAGAAGAATGTCTATTTTCTAAAAACAACATGTGACTTTAACGTGCTATAAAAGTGATTTAAAAATAATTTTTTAACAATCTTTTTAGTTCACATAGAAAAGAATTTAATACTGAAGAGCATAAGCTTTGGTTTAATTCAATAGGCCGCACGGTTTTTTTGCTATCACGCCCCCTAATTTTAAAGAATCGTAAAAATGAAAACTGGAGAAATCGCGCTTTAAAGTTTTCGGTAGGAGAAAATATTAATTATTGGTTACTTACACCAGTGATCTGCTAATCAGCTGTTCTTGCCCCACATAATAGCCCTTCCGCCTGTTCAAAAAACTAATTTTGTTGCATTTGCTCAATCCTACGAGCTGTACGAGCCTCCTTGCTGTATGTTTGGCGCTTGTCTTCCCGCGGGAGTCGCTGCGCTGCGCATCAGTGGTATCGGCGTACGTTTTGCACTTACCGAACTCGATCGCGTTATTTATTTGTTTTGAATTTCTGGAATATTCGGTTTCTCGAAGTGTCAATAAACACGAATTGGTCCCGCATGCTCGCGAATCTGCCAGTAGCACCGGTGCAACGATTGACGGTGGTGAGAGATTCTCGTGCGTTCGCGATCTTTCGCTCGCGGTCGATCGCTACAATTCTCTACATTCAACTTATAACATCTCTAACTCACTCTGCTCTAAGACTATTCTGTACTATTACACTGCACAACTCTGCCGTTTTGATTGTCTTTAAAAGTAATGATCGACGAATGGGGACGCGTCAAAGGGTGAAGCACGCGCCCGTGTCCGGCCGAGCGCTCGCACAGATGCTCGCCGCTTCCCTGCTCTCGGTTCTGTATCTTTAAAAATACTTCGAATTGTCCGCTATAACTTTGTGAATACATTCTTGGATAGTTTATCTATCGATTTAGACAATAAAAATAAATCGATTTTTTGGACCTTATAAAGCAGGACACTCCCTTAAGGCAGGCCTGCACAGGGAGCCTTTTTCAGCGCCTAGCGGCAAGCAACCAGCCGTACACCGTTACTAAGGGTAGAATCGGTGAGTAGAAATGCAGTAGTTTAGGTTGGGGCTCGTAGTCGCGTAGCATAAGCATATATAGCTGGGTTCCTTGTGGGGCCCAGTGCAGAGCAGGTCCCGCAATATAATTCGGTAGGGTCACTGGGGCCCCACAAGGAACCTAGCCATATATACTCACGCTACGTGCCTACGAGCCCTAACCTACACTACTGCAGTTCTCCTCACCCATTCTACCCTTAGTAACGGTGTATGGCTGGTTGCTTGCCGCTAGGCGCTGAAAAAGGCTCCCTGTGCAGGCCTGCCTTAAGGGGAGGTTCTGGCTTAGAGCCCAAAAAAATAGGTGATATTTAGGAATTAATTAAACGAAAACTACTATATATAATTTAATGGGACCTTTTGCATTGTATTAAGGATGTCTTAAATTATAGAAATATATTTTTTGTTTTATAATTAATCATTGCAGACAG
Organism: Andrena minutula; assembly: GCA_929113495.1. Taxonomy (NCBI): domain Eukaryota; kingdom Metazoa; phylum Arthropoda; class Insecta; order Hymenoptera; family Andrenidae; genus Andrena; species Andrena minutula. Next base: position 22,113,285 of record OV815994.1, read on the forward strand.
CCTTGGGGAGTTGTTAAAGTTAAGGCGTTAAAAAATTGATCCAAAACGGTGGGCGTTATATCTCCAAAAGTTATTATCCGATTCGACTGAAACCTTTTTTATTTTGAAGATTATTCTTTTGGCTAGGGGGGGGGGGGACTAAAAAAAATTACAAAAATAACATTTTTCTTAGAAAATAACGACACTTCAAGTTTGAAATCACTTTTCCCTGTATTGTTCGTCCTTTCATCGCCTTTGAAAATTATGAATTTTCAACTTTTTGTAATTTTTTTTAGTTCCCCCCCCCCTAGAAAAAAGAATAATCTTCAAAATAAAAAAGTTTCAGTCGAATCGGATAATAACTTTTGAAGATACAGGTCCCACCGATTTGAGAACGCTGTTTCGAGGAAAACGCGTTTGAAGTTTTACGTAAGTGCCGAGTCGCCGGGTGTTATTCATGCATTTGCCGCTACTGAAATGCCCATAACTTCGGGAATTTTACGAATTTCAACAAATCCTTTTAAACACGTTTTCCTAAAAGGTTGAACATTCGAAAAATGAAATAAAAAAATCGACATTTAGACCAGAACCTCTCCTTAAACTCACATCAACACGAAGGTCGTATACACGACACGGCGTTAGAATAAAAGTTTACCCCGCGTTCAATAGATTCACGATCATTCTTTAATTTAGGATCTAAAGATGTCACGTTTCTCGGGACTCACATTATAAACACAATTTTAAATCAAACTTATTAGAATAATTTCGCTTACCCCTATTTCCCTGACTTTCCAATTCTTTCGATATTAGTCTTCCCATATCTTCATACATACACCTACGTATGTACTAACGGGGTCAACATCAGAAGTCAACACATGCATTTCCATGTTCGCTGTAGTTGCATCAGATCAAGCACAGGGCACGTCACTGTCACACGTTAGACAAAGTGCCATTCATCCTCAGTCTACTACGTTGAAATTGTAAGAGGCCGAGAGGATTTGCTCTGAAAGTATGATGCGCGTTGCGCAAAGTCTGCGGAAATGAATTCTGCCTTGGATTTTCAGGAATATCTGCTTTGCATGTTGATCTGAAACTTTACAATCTAAAGTTAATTTTATTAACTTTTTCGTAATTCCTATATATTCGGGAGCCACGGAAAAAACGGGACCTCGGGGCGATTGGCCAGCCGCCTTACCAACGTCGCCAATGCCAACTCTCCGAGGTTTCTTCTTCTTGATCCCACAATAGGAACCCATGTTCGGCCCTGCTATATATAACTTTCTAACAATAACTCCTGTTTATTTTAAACTAAAACTATGTCACTAAGTCCTGAACGAATTTTGGCTTCTATCTCTGCTCAGAGCTGATTTGGCATGAAGCTCTGCTTATCCATAAAATCGTTAAATAAATCTTTCTGAATAATCTACGATTCGCTTTGCAATTTGCTGTTTCACGCTAGAATTGGAATATCATTTACGTCTCGGCTACGGGAGTCGCAAGAAATGATCAGTTTTGCCAGCACTTACCTCGACCACGAGTACGGTGATACACAAGCTCATCATGAAGCTCTGCAGCAGAACTTTAATGCAGGTGCTCCGGAAGGGCCATATACCGATCGAGCTCAAAAATCGTTTGTTCCACTTGTACGCCGGCTGCTCGAAGAAATCCATCCTACCTGGTAACTTCTTCCCTCGACGGACGGTTGGGAGCGATTGTCGTCGGCCGTTGGGGCGATTCGATGGCTGCGACGGCAATCGCTAATTAATCATTGATGAGGGGATCTTTACTCTCTTCTTCCAAGTCCACGTAAATTGGCCAGCTAATTCACCATCAGCCAAGGGAGACTTTCATCATAAATTAATTACAGGACATTTCACGTAATAAGCGGGACGATCCATTGCAATTAGAAATGCGACGAGGGGGCGGAGAGTTTTCTCGAATTTTCTATTAGCAACTCGCCTGGGAGTGATATTATCTGACGAGACACCCCCTCGGCTATACACTTTGTGTCTTAACTTCAAGGTGAAATAGAACGATTAGAAGTAAAGCCCCCACGGATAAGTTGCACATTTTATGCGCATTGCGTGTAATGACACATTCGACCGCGTAGGGTGCATTACTAGTGACTGCCCCCGCACAAGTGAATGGGTGAAGTACAATCTATGTAGTGTAACTGCTGGTATTTCAGTCGCTAATTGTTATCTACTAATACTTTCAATCCTAAATCCTAAAGAAGATAAGCCTATCGACGGATGTGACTTCACAGAATCGCTGTTGTTTAAGTGAAAGTTATGCGGAAGAACATTGTGACTAGCGATTGTGTTAGAAATTAGATAGTTATGTAATAAAAAGAGAGTCTATGAATTCAGGCACTTCGATGATTTGGCATGGAACAGAAATCTGCTAGTTTCAGATACGATCGAAATTTCCTTCCTTCCTCAATTTCATAGCTTCGACATCTGTGTATTGAGCCCCTGTGCTTCGCATTATTTTCAGATCAGAGGATTGTACGATGTGTGGGGGGTTGACTACGATACGGTTTTTGAGATCTTGCCAACGATAATAACTCAGATCATGGCCACCGCAATATACATCAACGGAATTGTCAACCTAGACAAGGTATTCATCCCCTCGTGTTTCATGAACGAGCAACAATTTCCCTCGACAAATAATGGCGTCCATAGACTTCGGGAAAAATAACCCTGGTGATGACATCGACGAATCGGATCATGAAACATGCTGTGCGAATGGAGTAGCCCTTCTGCTTTTTGGAATACATTTTGTAGGACCAATTTTATTATAAATTTAAAACCGAAATTTAAAAAGTTTTCACTTCTTTAATATAAACTTAATGAAGATCAGTTTTTAAAAATAAGTTATATTTTCTCAAAAGGGAGGGGGGGGGGGCAACTGCTCCTTTTGTCCCCAAATGTCTTTGGTCCAGATGGAATTGATAAGCCAATCCGTCTTTCCCTTAAAAAGTGTCCTCTTCGTTTATATTAAAACGATACGCTATGTGTCCTAGATCAAGCTTGTGCTTCTGTCCATTGAGAAAGATAGCAACCGCTACTCGAGTCGCCCACAAAGCACGATTCTTGATGGCTACAAAGTAGACGGCAGAAAGATTGTAATCACCTATGCAGGTAAGCGCGATCCCTTGCTTTTCTGTAATTAAACTTACTATACGTTTTTGTAATTAAAAAACAGTTATTTTTCAAATATTTCCCAAAAAAATCATGTAGAAAAAGTTCATTTTTATTCAAATGGCAGTCAATCGTCATTAAATTCTGCAGAAATTTTTCGAAGAATGATGTGATTTAAAAATATTAAGATTTATCTGTTTTGATTACTGATAACCATTAATGTAAACGAAAATCGTTTTCGGTTACGAATAACCATTATCGCTAACCAGAACTTGTTTTTTTCGTTATGAATAACGATTATCGATGACGAGAATTTTTTTGGTAACATTATAACCAATATCGATTGTGGGATTTTTTTGGTTACGATATCTAGAGACGCGGTAGCGTCTCGACGCCAAGTACATGAAAAAAGAACACCCTATATATATATGTCGATGTCGCTGCCGTGTACCTTTACTCGTCCCGGGGACACTCTAATCTAATTCTGACATTTATTACATTATATCTCATCACGCCTGCAATATTTTCTAAATTTAAAGGCATTTTTCTTATGTAAACCGCATATCGGCTTTCGAATAAGACCAATTTCAATAAAATCGGTCCACGCATGACAGAGATATCGTAATATCGTCTCAGGGATCTGTCGAAAACGGTAGATTTTTCTTCTTATTCTTCTTCAATCTCAAATTTTTGTCGACATAATACGTATACGCGTTATTATACGCACACCTTCAGCCAAAACGAACTAATACATGTTTCGTTCATCAATTCCTATCTTCACTATGTGCAATTTACTCCAAATTTTGACAGCTTACAGTCAGGTTATATACAAAATTTGAGATGCCACGTGTTTTTACAAATATATATTATCGTTGTACCATTGAATTGGACTCAAAATGCAGTCTCACATACAATTCCATGAATCTGGAAACACGTACAATTCCATGAATCTGAAAACACGAAAATTCGTGCTAAATCTAGCGATAACCTCTTTAAGCACAGAAATCTGTAAACATGAAAATGAAAATGATACTAAAATCAATTAGAGTCTAATATAACGCATGAATTTGGTAAACATAAACAAATTAATTTAAAAAATACTATTCCATGAAATATACTCAGAAAATGACGTTATGAATGGAAATTTTAATTTTCTAACCACGAAAAACATTTCTCGATTTGATAAAACAATTCATTAAATTGTGCGTGCTTTCAGTTTCATGGAATTGTACGTGCTTTCAGATTCAAGGAATTGTACGTGCTTTCAGATTCATGGAATTGTAAATTTCAACAGCTGATAATTATTATGCTGTAATTGTATCAAAAAAGTAAAAAAATTACGTCAAGTACATGATACAAATAAATCACAAAATATAGAAAGTAATAATAATCACAAAAAATAGAAGATAATAATATCTTTGTAAAAAGAAGTGAGATCCCCATAAAAAAACTTCAAAAAAGTAAAAAATACGCCAAGTACATGAAAACATGAAAATCACAAAAAATAGAAGATAATAATAATTACAAAATTAAAAAAAGATGTGAAATCAAAATGAGCTGCTAGTACATAAAGATGCTTTCCAACTGCGCTTTAGATGACACAACTACATATGCACAGCTAAAATTCCATTACTCATAATGGCTATTTATACAAAGAAAAAATGTATTAAATAATAATATGCAGATATATTTTTATACAAATAAATATTTTAATACGAATAAATATTTGATTCAAAATACTTGGCGCTGCGCCCCGAATTGGTGTTGCTAACCTCAATAAATATGTATAAATTGCATTAATCCTTTTCTTTCTTGTACGTGCATGCGTGCGTGCATGCGTGTGCATATGCTACGTATGGCATTAGAATTAAATATATGTAGAATAAATCTGACTGTGTTTCTAGTATGTGTATGTATATGTTTTTTATATTGTAATGGAGTTGTAAATTATTAATACTAAGGCAATTAACATTTTTTCGGTTGCGCAGCGCCAAGAATTTTGAATCAAATATTTATTCGTATTAAAATAATAATTTGTATAAAAATATATCTGCATATTATTATTTAATACATTTTTTCTTTGTATAAATAGCCATTATGAGTAATGGAATTTTAGCTGTGCATATGTAGTTGTGTCATCTAAAGCGCAGTTGGAAAGCATCTTTATGTACTAGCAGCTCATTTTGATTTCACATCTTTTTTTAATTTTGTAATTATTATTATCTTCTATTTTTTGTGATTTTCATGTTTTCATGTACTTGGCGTATTTTTTACTTTTTTGAAGTTTTTTATGGGGATAACCAATTACAATAGATTGAGAGAATTTTTGGGGGTTACGTTATACCCAGTATCATTAAGCTATATTTTTATAGTTCAATGCCCAGTACCGATTGAGGGATATTTGTTTTTGTTACCGGTAAACAATATCGGGTGTGGTCCACTTACGTCCAAATCGCCCGCATCACCCCGTGGTTTTCTTTCCACATAATGGTGGAATCAGACGGAACGTGCGAGCTTGCTCGGCTGGTCTAGGCTCGGCAAATCGGCTTGGCGAGCACGACTCGACGAGCCATGACCGTTCAGACGGCGGCGCGTGAATCGGACTTTCACGCGCAAAGACCGCCGAGCCACGTTCCGTCTGATTCCACCTTAAGGGGGGAGACCACTGTCAGAAATCTGGACATTTTTTATTTTTTTTTTTTACATTTTCTGAAAGACGTAGGGGAGAGTCGTGCAGTACCGACCATCTTACAGTACCGACCAAAGCTAGTTCTCGCTTCTTCGACCCGATATTAACACTTTATTTGAATTAACCAATGGAAATCACAATTCTCTATAACCTATTTCGGGGCCATATTGTTTACTCCATTGCTCTCGATGTTCTACGGCATTAAACGCATACGTTGATATTGAGTGGGTTAAAAGTTATTTTTTAAAGCTAATATTTTGTTTCTCGTGTAAGTAAATGATTTTGTTCTATTATGTATACTATCTCTAGTCCATTAAGTTTAATAAAACGTCCTGATTTTGCAATATTTTTTCTACATAATATACCATGATCTAAAATGTTGCCCCGTGTTTGTCGTACAGTACCGACCATCCAACTGTCGTGCAGTACCGACCAACAGACTCTGTCAACCAGTAGAGAACAAAATTTTCTTATCTGTGCATTCAATCTGTTAGCAACTCACATTAGTTTATAAGATGTTCATTTAGCCTTCCTACTACCTTTTCCCATAGAAAAATAAAGTAAATAAGGATAGGTATCATAACCTAACAAACAGGAAGCTAAGATTTAATGAAGAAGTTATCCAGTGTGTTATATGCAAGCGAAGTTGGGCATTAACTAAATAAAAAATTATGTAAATAAGGGGCAAATAAAAGTTACTTTAACTTTAGATTATTCGACGAACAAAGTTAATTTTTTTATTCGATGAGAATTTATTTGAAGAATAAAGTTAATTTTATTATTCGTTATTCGAAATTTTATTTAAATAAAAATTTTGCCCATCTCTGTTTGCAAGGAATCATTTGGGATTGGGTGCAGTGTACCGTATGTGACGGTTGAGCACACGTCGAATACACAGATCAGGAGAATATGTATTAATTATCTGACTTGCGAGTTTGTACAAATAAAATTTGAAAAGAATCTTGTATTGTACTAGTTAAATGTCTTTATTAACATTGTTAATCATTAAGACCTTAAAATCTACTAATTTAATAGTTGGTCGGTACTGTACGACAATTTTTCGTTTCCTAGAAATTACAACTTTTTTACTTTTGCGAATTATCAATTGTTATTATTAAACCTCACAAAAATAGTTTCCCTCCTCTTACTAAGTTCTATCTATACTACAAATACGTTTTTGAATTTTTGATTTTCATCGACTCTACCCCAAGATATAACAAAAAAACTTAGAGCGGTCGGTACTGCACGACTCTCCCCTACGTTTCAAGAATGCTCTCTCCAAATTTTATGAAGAAAATCGCAAAATTGACGGAGATATGGTGTTTTCCGTGATGCGGTGTCAAATGCGCGACTGAGCCACGCGGAACATTGAACGCGTTTTCCTCAGAATTACATTTTTCAACCGCGTTAACAGTCTACAGAGAAAACTATACGTCCAATTGACATGACCAAGGACATTTATTTTACGGAAAACTCGTCGCTACTACATGACCATCAGTTTTTGTTTTCAATTTTCGACCTGCTTCTATTTTTTTTATCAACATTTCCCCAGTTTTGTACCCCGAAAACATGTTTTTTTTTCAATGGTCCGCCATTTTGTAATTTTTTACAATTTTGACTTCTAGTTTCTAAATATTGTTGACTTTTTGAATTCGGATTAACCATATGGCCTGGGCATTGTCAACACGACTACCATGTTTTTGCCGTAGCGTAAATTTTGACGAAGAGTAGGGGAGACCGGGCAAATTGTAACAAAAAAGTTTTCACAGTTTTTTCTCGAAAGTGTTTTCCTCAATCAGGAAATAATTTGCGTGATTTACTACTTACATATGTGGTGAACTAATTGCGTGAAAGTACGTGACAAATTCTTGGACACTTAAGTGGACATCTAGCTTCATCTTAAACAAATCTGAACTTTTGTTACAACATGCCCCAGTCCGAGGTAAATTGTAACACAACTGTTTTACTTATTTAAATAAAAATATGAACACAAATAAACATTTCTAAAGAATATAAATGAAAAGACAGATCATTATTAAACATTTGATATAAGTTTTTATTACCTAATAATATTACTACATTTTTATTACCTAATAATATTACTAATACGATATACAATGAATATTAGAATTTATATATTTTAAACAACGAAGCAGTATCTCTCTTCAATTTAAGGGGTTATACCTAGTCAGGAGACCGAAAAAAAGCGAATGTTTGCGAATTTCTTTTTGAAAAAGTGGAAGCATATATTTTCACAGAACTTTTTGCACTTTAAAGAGTAACATTTAAAGAACATTTGGTAATTTTTTGTAGAAAAATATTTAATGTTTATAATGAAAATACAACGACATCCAAGTAGCCTTTTTAAAAACGGTGAGCACGATATCTCAAAAACTACTGCACCAATGTTTCTCATACTTTGTGGGATTATTTTTTATATAATAATCTATCGACTATCGTTCGCATTTTTTTTAATGTATATTTTCGATTTTATCAACGAGAAATGGCCGTTTTTCGCGCGAAAATCAGGCCCCTCAAACTTTAAATAGCCGCCATTTTATTTTAAATTAATATTTCGAAAATCCCCCACCGTCAGTCGAAAGATACATTAATATACTAACAAAATCCTTTTTGTTTTTTTTATTTTAGATAATCTGATTCCGAATTGCAGTGCTCACCGCAAAACAACTTTTTATAAAAGGCTTCTTGGATATCGATTGTAATTTTACTATAAACGTAAATATTTTTTTACGAAAAAATTACCAAATCTTCTTTAGATGTTGCTCTTTTAAGCGCAAAAAGTTCTGTAAAAATAGATACTTCAGTTTTTCCAAAAAAAATTCACAAACATTCGTCTCTTTTCGGCCTCCTGACTATGTATAACCCTTTAATCTGAGCTTTCATTACAGTATACACTTACGTGACGCTGTTCAGTTACTTGGCAGTACCATCAGTGCCACTTGTGCTTGATGTCATTATGCCACTGAATCAGTCCCGAGAGAAGCAATACATATTCGTAGCTAACTACGGCGTAGACAACGAGGAATATTACTATTATTTATGCATCCATATGTACATAGGAGCTCTTGCTGTAGGTCACTTGTTCGCTGTCTGCGAGAGCATGTATATGCTGTACGTGCTCCATGCCGATGCCCTGCTTGCGATTGTGAGGTAAGGATTGAAGAAGAATTAGTGTGTAAATTGGAAGGTATAATTGTAATTGCTGCAACGTTAGCGGACTATCTTTCCTAGTCACCAGCTGAAAACGGTACACGTGCTGCATCGAATAGGTTCGATAAACATAGAAGATGAGCGGATCCTTGAAGAATACGATAGCAGAGAGTTCACGCCAGACGAGCAGGAGCAGCTATACATGAAGTTGTGTGTCTGTATACAAGACCATCAAAATGCTATCGAGTTGGTTTTATATTTTAATAATTTAGAGAATTCCTCTTACTGACAAGGTGAAGGTATATACAGGGAAAATTCAGGGACTTCCCGTATATGGGGGTCGTAGTAATCATGTAATATAAAATTACCGTTTTGGCTTTTTCCAGATTGGGCCTTCGTTTTCGAGATATTTTGATTTAAAGTTTTTAACGTATTTTAACGTATCTAGGACCGGAACTTGGACCGCTAATATTCCACTCTTCATATCTCGAGAACGAAGCCTCCGATCCCAAAACGGTATAGGACTTTGCAACGTCCTTTTACATCAGGATACTGCATGTCCCACGATGTCCCTGAATTTCAGGACACCCTGTATGCATTTGCCTACTTTTCTCTATTAGGTATACAGAGCTGGTCGAATCAATATTCACGAAATCCCTATTCTTTGAACTGTTCTGTACTCTAATACGCCTGAGTATCACAGGAGCTCAAGTAAGTACTGGCAAAGAAATGATTTTCAAACTATTTCAACATTATAAAATAAATTCTATGGAAATAAATTAAAATATGAGGGAATATATAATTGTATTTTTAATGAGAAAGCTCTTTAAGAGCGTGTTTCAGAAATTTGTAAGTCTTCGATGCTTTTGTATTTTTAGACTGTACTGAATCTAGATGATCCAGAAGCTGTGATAAGATTTGGGTCTTTCTCAGTGTCGCAATCATTTTACATATTACTGCTTTGCCTTCCCGGACAGAAGCTATTAAACCACAGCGAAAACGTGTTCACTGCTGTGTAAGAATATAAACCATTGCTCTAATATTTCACAATTTTGCACTTGTGTGGAAAGTTTAATGATTTCATGTGTGCTTAGATGCGAGTCAATGTGGTACACATTTCCCAAAAAGTCTCAGAATTTGCACATGTTTCTGCTTCAAAGAAGTTTGAAGCCAAGCAAAGTAACAGCTTTAAAAATCGTACCAATGACGATGGAAACATATCTCTCGGTAAACAAAAAGAATTCCGATTCGTAAAGCTGCGTATTTTATTAGAATTTCTGAAAAGCGTGTCGTAAAATCAGACTTGTGCACTGTATACTTTTATACAGGACATAAGATGAAAATGAATATATCGCGATATTAAACATTCATTAATAACAGACATTGTATTTTTAGATTATGAAGACGGCAATGAGTTACTTCACTGTGTTATTATCGGCAAAGAAAGATGCTGAATGAAGCATTGAATTGATTGTACTATGTTCAATATAATTTCAAAACATAATCGTAATATTTAATTAGAACCCTTCTGAATATTTAATCAACTTTCTCAGCCAGGACCTTGAAGACGTAGTGGATTTCCCTCTTGCCGCGAAGCTGTGACCGAAGTCCTTAGATCCTAAGTTCAATAAAGTTTGTACAAAAATGTTGATCTTGAAAAGACTGAAGTTATTGGTCTCTTCGTTCTCTCTGGGGTCCGGCAGGGTGTTCAGCACTTTCAGCACCTCATGCACTCATTACAATGTCGCCAGAATACGTTGCTCAGGAGTCTCAGGATTATAGTATTCATTCGTTTCATCGATAGTGCAGTCAATTAACTAAAAAGCGGGATCTAAGTACCTTAATACCAATCAATTTTTATACTATTAAGATTCTCTATCGAATAATTGGCGAATTTGATATTTTTTCATTATTCTCAGATATGCCGGTGTTCTCTTGATTATTATTATTGTTGCCATTTTTTTTTCATTTGTTTCATTCGCATCATATACATCTATATAATTGTGGAGACATGTGCGTGTTTTGACTATGAGTCAGCCAACTTGAATTTGATTGGATAGCAGCTTCTTCATGAACACTAAATTTATTGGCTTCTTCTACGTGTTCCTCGTGTTCATCAGCGTTTGATTGAGATGGCGAGAAATATTCTGTTAATTTCGGCAGTTTTTTGTTAAACTTCTCTTCCCCTTTTTTTGTTTTCTTTTCAACGCTCCACTATCATATTTTGTTAACATTTTCAAATATAGTTCAAATAAAACATTTAGCATAAAAACTCTTCAGTGGCCTGGAGAACACACTATTCTATATATATGTATATATTTACTCTATTCACTCTTTGATAAAGTTGCACAGTTAAAACTTCAAATAAGTCGCGAAAGCAAATCTCGTTAAGAACTTTCTTCTTTGCAGAGCACAGACAAACTGTTAAAAGTAACAATCTCCGTTGTTTCTGCTTTGTTTTTCCGCAAATTAAAACACGCGCTCGACACACACTGCACACACACTATAAAGCCAGCTGCATACATTCTGATAGACCTGTCAGGTATGCTTGGCGCTATTATCTCCTATTCGTTATTGAAAAAAATGTTTGGAGTCAAACTTACTTTATTTCAAGGGGTAGATCTTGTAATGGTCATAAATCTTATCTAAATGTGCCTTCGAAATTTCAAAGTGTCCTTTGTTTTCTTTAATGGAACTATCATGCGTTTACCCTGATAATATAAAAAATCGTATTACTTCTGGAAACATTGGAGTGGGTGCAACTATCTTTCAAAGATAGAGTAGAAAAAAGCATTGACATCTGAGGTCATCATTTCGAATACCGAAGATAAGGTAAGGAACAATTTCTATACGTTCAACGAAGACGTTCACCTAAGTTTTGAACGGCAATAAATGTCCTTGAATGACCTTGAAACACATACACATTAAGTCGATGAATTTGTCACGGAACGGGCTACACAACCATCTGAATAAAAACATATAGTTCTATTTAAGGAAACAAAGGTCATTTTGAAATCTCGAGATATCAAGAGCAATTTATCAGGTCATGATTCGGTGCACACAAGGTTTTAACGCATGGAAAAAATATAATTCTTCACCACTTACTGCCAACTGGCGAGCTATCAGAAGAAGCGCAGAAAACGAAAAATAAAGAAACATTACCGTTACCATGATAAACATAACAGTCGAAAAATTTCTCGAAGTGCGCGGAATCAAGACCTGATGAATTGCTCTTGATATCTTCGGACCCTTACATCTCATCGTTTCAAAAAGTAAGAAGGAAAAAATACATGATTAAAATATATGTGGAAGAAATGATTAACTTATTAGATGTGTGACGCAAATATCTTGTATAGCCGGAGTCATGAGACAATACAGAAAACTCTAACGGGCAGGTAAGGTAGATTTTACTTCAATTACCATTTTCTTGGAAAGTAGCACAAAGTAGCACCTAATTCGTTTTGTTTCTAAGAGAGAAGGGTTCATTATTTCACGTGACATCCATTACACCAATTGCAAATGGTTGCAACTTTCTAAAATTTTATGAAAAGTTTGTTCACATTTTACCCGAATGAATGACCTTAATAGAATATATAGCTATGGAATTAACTTTGTAACTAACTTAAATTGTACCCCTCAAAAAAGAATTTTTCAGAATCGTGAATAAAAACTATGGGAAACATAAAAGTTACTGATAAGCTCTTAACTTTTGCGATTTTGGCAATATTTGAGCACCGATCACATGAAAACAATAGCGAATATGAAAAAACAGGATTTACCACAATATAACACAGTAACTAGTAAGTGTGTTAATAAAATGAGAATTGGAATTGGCCAGTAGTCCCACTTTTCGAAAACATGGGTCTAAATACACGGGCCTAGCACGGGCCTCCGGAGGTTAATACCACTTATATTAATACAACTTAAAGACCGTAAAGTTGCGGTTAAATTGAGCCGAATTTCATTAAAACATCTAGACCAGAACCAAAGTTATAGATTTCTGATCGCCGTCGGGTCGCTTTGTCCCAATGTGCGACGTAAGGACAATAACTTAGACATGGCAATTACTTCCAAACGGTTTGGACTTTCATTGTAAAAATTTGCACACTTTCAATTCGTGTTAAGTAGAATAACTGAGATTTAGAAAAAAAAATTGCAAACCTTCTGGACTTTCTACAAATAACGAGTGAACATCCCGAACCATTACATTCAACAAATTCTGAAACTTGATATTCCACAAAAATGATTTTTCAACCCAAACTTTGAACGCAGTTTTCACCCCCCCCCCCCCCCCCCCCCAAATATGAAAACGGGGAAAAATAAAAAACACGTATTTCTTATTTTTCGGTCTTCTGTAACATATCCAAAAATCAAAATAATCGGAGGCGGACACCTAAAATACTCTCCTTGTAAGTAGGGAATTCAATCCCGGGATCTCGGCTGTTTTTTTGATTCCATTTTTATATTTTTCAGTTGTTCATAAAGTAATTTACGTTTTTAAAAATTCTTGAAATTCTCGGGATAGGTTATAACTTGATATATCAAATCCCGGGAGTTTTAGAATCCAAAAAACAACCGGAATCTCGGGATTGAATTCCCTATGTACGACAAGCACGGGGAAGCATTTTAGATCATGGTACATATTATGTACAAAAAAATATTGCAATGCTAGGACGTTTTATTTAACTTAATAGATTAGAAATATTATACATAATAGAACAAAATGATTTACTTACACGAGAAACGGAAGATCGGCTTTAAAAAATAACTTTCAACCCACGGAATATCAACGTATAAGGGAGAGTGGTGGAATTACGAACACCCAAGCAAAAAAGCAAAGAAAACGAAAACTATATGAGAAATGAATTTGTTTATTATTTACAAACATACTTAAACTATTCATCTATAAAGTACTGTGACGATTTTTTGAAAAATTATAATAAAAATCAACTTTATAGTGAAAAATCAAAACCATTGGTATTCGTGATTACTCGACTGCCGTGGGGTAATCACGAACAGAGTGTTAAATATCCCAGAAGTCGCACAGAAAGCGCGGCTGCAATGGTCAACTCATAAAAAATGTTGCTACAATCTATTCCTAATGTATTTTTCAAATTCCTCTTCTTGTGCGTTAGAAAAAAATTGCAATTGGTCAGAATATAAAAAAAAATAGTAAAGGTCGTTTTTTAAACTTTTTCTGTCTGGGCCTGTAATGAAAATTAAAAAATCCGTTTTGTAGATTTAATTAAGTTTTATACATGCTGAAAATTTCATCAAAATCGGTTATCGTTGCTAATCTCGAAGGATCGAGATTACTCCATCCGAGTTGTTCGTCATTGCCCCACGACGTCAAAAAATGAAAAGAATTTATTTCAGAGGTTAGAATCATAATTCCAGCAACGCCTTGGTCACAAAATGTTGGTGAAAAAGTGCTTTATTTCAACTTAAAAAAAAGCAATTCTATCATTAATTCAACAGTAATTACATGCAATTAAAATAGACAAAATATTACTTGAAACACGATGAAAATAATAAATTGTGTTTATCTTGAATAGCATAAGTGTTCTGTATTTATTACTTTCTGCCCGGCGTTGGATACGATCTAATCTATTAGCTAGTGGAAAGGGAACATCGTTTTTACTTATTAAAACGCCGTAACATCGCATTCGCGATTAACCCGCGTTCGTATTTACCCCACGCTCCCTTACGTTTAATGCCTCAGAAGACCGAGAGCAATGGAGTAAATAATATGACATCGAAATAGATTATAGAGAATTGTGATTTCCATTGGTGAATTCAAATAAAGTGTTAATATCTGGTCGAAACAGCAAGATCTAGCTTTGGTCGGTACTGTACGGTGGTCGGTACTGCACGACTCTCCCCTATACACGACACGGCGTTATAATAAAAGTTTACCCTCCGTTCGATAGATTCACGATCATTATTTAATTTAGGATCTAAAGATGTCACGTTTCTCGGGTCTCGCATTGTAGATACAATTTTAAATAAAAATTATTAGAACAATTCGCTTACCCCTTCTTCCTTGGCTTTCCAATTCTTCCGATAGTATTAGTCTGCCCGTATCTTCACACATACACCTACGTATGTACTAACAGGGTCAACGACATCGGAAGAGAATCATCACAGCTTTCGACCATGTCCTCCTGCATTTTTTCCACCTTCGCTGTAGTTGCATCAGATCAAGTACAGGGCACGTCACTGTCACACGTTACACAAAGTGCCATTCATATTCCGTCTACTATGTTGGAATTGTAAGAAGGCCGAGAGAAATTGCTCTGAAAGATGATGCGCGTTGTGCAAAGTCTGCCGAAATGAATTCTGCCTTGGATTTTTGATCTTCAGAAAGATCTGCCTTAGAAGTTGAACTGAAAATTTACAATCTAAAGTTAATCTCATTAACTGTAGAAATAGGTCAGGTAATTCCTATATATTCGGGAGCCACGGAAAAAACGGATCCTCGAGGCTATGGGACTCGAACCCACGAGATATCTTCGGAGGGTCCTCTGTGCTACTTGGTCAGCCGCCTTACCAACGTCGCCAATGCCAACTATCCGAGGTTTCTTCTTCATAATCACACAATACGAACCCATGTTGAGACCTGGTTTATATAACTTCCAAACAATAACTCCTGTTTTTTGTATAGAACTAAAACTAAGTCACTAAGTCCTGAACGAAATTTGTCTCCTATCGCTGCTCAGGGATGATTTGGCATGAAACTCTGCTTACCCATAAGATTGTTAAATAAATCGTTCCGAAAAATCTACGACTGGCTTTGCAATTTGTTGTTTCACGGTCGAAGTGCAATTTCATTTACGTCGCGGCTACGGGAGTCGCAGGGAATGATCAGTTTTGCCGGCACTTACCCCGACTATGAATATGGTGATATTCAAGACCATCAAGAAACTCTGCAGCGGAACTTTAACGCGGGTGCTCTGGAAAGGCCACAAACCGACCGAGCTCAAAAGTCGTTTGTTCCACTTGTACGCCGGCTGCTCGAAGAAATCCATCTTATCTGGTAACGTTCGCTTCTTCCTTCGGCGGACGGTTGGGAGCGATTGTCGTCGGTCTTTGGGCGATTCGATGGCTGCGACGGCAATCGCTGATTAATCATTGACGAGGGGATCTATACTCTCTTTTTTCAAGTCCGCGTAAATTGGCCAGCTAATTCACCATATTTAAGGGAGACTTTCGTCATAGATTAATTACAGGACATTTCACGTAATAAGCTAGATGATCGATTGTCGTTACACGAAGCGAGGTGCCCGAAGAAAAGCGACGACGGGGCGGAGAGCTTTTCAGATATTCTATTCA
This sequence comes from Andrena minutula, assembly GCA_929113495.1. Taxonomy (NCBI): domain Eukaryota; kingdom Metazoa; phylum Arthropoda; class Insecta; order Hymenoptera; family Andrenidae; genus Andrena; species Andrena minutula. Next base: position 22,129,599 of record OV815994.1, read on the forward strand.
AAAAGTCTGGGAGTGAGATTATCAGTTGTGGCACCTCCTCGGGTATTCACTTTGGGTCGTAACTTCAAGGTGGAATGGAACGATTGAAAATTAATCCGTATAGGACAAATTGCACATTATATGCGCATTGCGTGCAATGACGAATTCGACCACGTAGGGTGCATTAACAGTGACTGTCCCCGCACAAGTGAATGGGTGAAATATAGTTCTGTCTCTCTATACCCGCGTGTGTCGGGATCGGGCGCACGCAATTTGAGAGACGAGTAGTCTATTCGGCTTCCTTTGATTTCACGCGGTCAGAGTGTAAGGTGTGTCACTATCGAGAATGTTTATGAACCTTTCTTCGGCTTTTTCTTTGACATTCGATACCCGATGCTCCGGCGCGGCAACTACAACCGAAGTAGTGGGGATAGCTTCGCGCGTATAGAGAATCCGAAAACGCGTGCCATTTGAGAGACAGCACTGTACATCTATATGGTATAACTGCTTGTATTTCAGCTGCTAATTGTTATCTATTAATACTTTTAACCGTGAATCCTAACGAAGATAAGCCTATCGACGGAAGTGACTTCACAGAATCCTTGTGAAATATATCCACAAAAAACTTCAAAAAAGTAAAAAAATACGCCAAGTACATGAAAATCACAAAAAATAGAAGATAATAATAATTACAAAATTAAAAAAAGATGTGAAATCAAAATGAGCTGCCAGTACATAAAGATGCTTTCCAACTGCGTTTTAGATGACACAACTACATATGCACAGCTAAAATTCCATTACTCATAATGGCTATTTATACAAAGAAAAAATGTATTAAATAATAATATGCAGATATATTTTTGTACAAATAAATATTTTAATACGAATAAATATTTGATTCAAAATACTTGGCGCTGCGCCCCGAATTGGTGTTGCTAAACTCAATAAATATGTAATAAATTGCATTAATCCTTTTCTTTCTTTCTTGTACGTGTGTGTGTGCGTGCGCGCGTGTGCGTGTGCATATGCTACGCATGGTATTAGAATTAAATATACGTAGAATAAATCTGACTGCGATTCTAATATGAGTATGTATATGTATTTTATATTGTAATGGAGTTGTTGTAAATTATTAATACTAAGGCAATTAACATTTTTTCGGTTGCGCAGCGCCAAGTATTTTGAATCAAATATTTATTCGTATTAAAATATTTATTTGTACAAAAATATATCTGCATATTATTATTTAATACATTTTTTCTTTGTATAAATAGCCATTATGAGTAATGGAATTTTAGCTGTGCATATGTAGTTGTGTCATCTAAAACGCAGTTGGAAAGCATCTTTATGTACTGGCAGCTCATTTTGATTTCACATCTTTTTTTAATTTTGTAATTATTATTATCTTCTATTTTTTGTGATTTTCATGTACTTGGCGTATTTTTTTACTTTTTTGAAGTTTTTTTGTGGAGATCTCACTTCTTTTTACAAAGATAATTTGCATAGGGATTGACATCAGATAAATTTTAATATTATTTTTTATAACTTAAAAATTATGACGGTACAGAAGTAAGTATAAATTCTATATTCTATAAATTCTACGTAAGTTTAACAACTACGAAAAGAAACCGTATGCACCGTATTGCCAGTCTATATGTATTATATGTATAGTATTTTGTGTACAATACATGGTGCGCGAAGCAGCTTATGGCGCTGAACGTCTTTAACATTTTTAGTTTATATTATACATATCATTTGCTCGTGCAACAGGGTTACATTCTCTTTCAGCTCTTGATATAATTCTCTTCGCCTGCATCGTTAACTGAAAAATAGGACACATTTACGAATTATTTATAAATTAATACACGTGCTCATATGTCAACATCATTGAATGAATAATTGCGTATGCAATACCCTACCGGCAAATTTCTGCGTGCATAGTCTGACGTAGATCACACTGCATCATCTTCTGCTTCGATTATCTGCCCTGATAACCAGGTCTGCCGGCAGATCCGGCACAGTTTATGTCCGCATTCAACTACGGATCTGCCGGCAGATCCTGCTGCCCGTCCGACACATCCAATAGCGCCATCTGAAGGCAGGGTCTGCTGCGGATCTGCCGTCCATCTGCCGGCAGACCCTGCCTTGTCAGACCCTGCTGTCCATCTGCTGACAGACTGCAGGCTGTGTGGTTATCAGGGTGTAAATATATTATGATATAAAAGCCACATTTTAGTTATATACAACTTAACGTAGAACTTACTTATATAGAAATTATATAGAAATAGTGGCCTTTTGCTATAATAAGTGTAGAGACTACATAATGTTTCCGAAGGAGGTGAGAGTATATGATAGAAAGTCTTATGGCAGAAATTTAAAAAATGTTAATGGTAATTTAGCGAAAATGAACGAAGAGATTCGATATTTTTATTGGTGTTGGTTTAGTATAGTATAATATTTATTGGTGAATTGAAATATTGTTAATGGAAAACTAGTAACATTAATGAATAGCGTAGCAACTATATAGAAATAGAGTGGCATTTTGCTATAGTAAGTATAGAGACTACAAAATATATTCGAAGAAGATGAGAGTGTATGTAGAGACTACAAAATGTATCCGAAGAAGGTGAGATCCGAAGAAGCTGAGAGCGTATGACAGAAAGTCTCGTTGCCGGAAATTTAAATACTAATGGTAATAATTCAAGGAAAATAAACAAAGATATCTATTATCTTTAACACACACTTTATGGGTGTTGGAATAAAATTAATTTAGTATGTTTATTGGAGAAGTGAAGTCTAGTTAATGGGAAACTAATAAAATTAATGAATAGCATGGCAACTACTGTGGATTTTAAAGTATTATGAATGTCTTTCACAAAAGATTGAATTGAAAAGTATCAAGAGAGATGTATCTTCAGCGTACTTGGTTCACTAATCTGACATGCTCCACATTGCTAAATTTAAACTAAATTTTGTTCATTTACCTTATTTGAGAAATGTCCAGAAGCTTGTGCGAAAGAAGATGCTTCTCTGTCGAATCGAACCTTCTCCGGACAACTTCCAAGTCTGCGACTCTACATAAAAAGTCTATATTATTATTATTTTGTCCATGCATGGTACAAATTTTAAGAAACTTATGCGAAAGAAGATGCTTTTCTATCGAATCGAACCTTCTCCGTACAACTTCCACGGCTGCGACTCTATATAAAAAGTCTATATTATTATTACTTTGTCCATGCATGGTACAAATTTTAAGAAACTTATGCGTAAGAAGATGCTTCTCTGTCGAATCGAACCTTCTCCTATTAAAAAATTTTGGCAACTTACCTTTTTAATTGAGACAATAATTCAGTGTTCTAATGTGGTGTAAAAACTCGTGATATTTCAAATTTCGATTTGGACAACTTACCTTATTTAATACTTCGCAGGTTATGAGTGACTAACGCTTGACAGGTTATAATTTGGTGACTTACCTTGTTAGTTGAGACAATAATTCTGTCTCCTATTTAGCGTAAAAAAAACTCGTGACATTTCTAATTCGGATAGCTTACTTCATTTGACACTTAGCATTTTAGGTTATGCATGTATGTACAATGACGGACGACGATCCCTGCCGAATGATCCCGAGAGTCTACGAACGACGAACGAAACATGTGTTAGTAACTCTTTTGGGTGAAGGTGTGCGTGTAACGCGTATACGTATTATGTTGACGAAAAATTCCTTGACGAAGAAGAAGAAGAATCTTACCGTTTCCGACTAATCCATGAGACGATATTATGATATCTCTGATATGCGTGGACCGATTTTATTGATTTTGGTCTTATTCGAAAGCTGATATGCGGTTTACATAAGAAAAATGTCTTTAAATTTAGAAAATATTGCAGGCGTGATGAGATATTAATGTATAAATGTCAGAATTAGGTTAGAGTGTCTCCGCGACGAGTAAAGGTACACGGCAGCGACAGTCGACATATAAGTGGTGTCTTTCATGTACTTGGCGTCGAGACGCTACCGCGTCTCTAGATACACAAGAAAATGATGCAAGCGATTGTGTTAGAAATTAGATTCTTATTTAATAAAAAGAGAGTCTATAAATTCAGGCACTTGGATGATTTGGCATGGAACAGAAATCTGCTAGTTTCAAATACCATCGAAATTTCCTTCCTTCTTCAATTTCATAGCTTCGACATCTGTGTATTGAGCCCCTGTGCTTCGCATTATTTTCAGATCCTAGGACTGTACAGTGCGCCGAGCGAATTCGGTGTGGCTATGGAGATTTTTCCAGCACTGATAACCTTCTTCATGGGCGTCGCGGTATATATCAACGGAATTGTCAACCTGGACAAGGTATTCATCCCCTCGTGTTTCATGAACGAGCAACAATTTCCCTCGACAAATAATGGCGTCCATTGACTTTGGGAAAAACAACCCTGGTGATGATATCGACGAATCGGATCATGAAACACGCTGTGCGAATGGAGTAGCCCTTCTGCTTTTTGAAACCCATTTTGTAGGGCCAATTTAATTATAAATTTAAAACCGAAATTTAAAAAGTTTTCACTTCTTTAATATAAACTTAATGAAGATCAGTTTTTAAAAATAAGTTATATTTTCTCAAAGGACGGGGAGGGGGGGGGTGTAACTGCTCCTTTTGTCCCCAATTGTCTTTGGTCTAGATGGAATTGTTAAGCCAATCCTTCTTTCCCTTAAAAAGTGTCCTCTTCGTATATATTAAAACGATATGCTATGTGTCCTAGATCAAGCTTGTGCTTCTGTCCATTGAGAAAGACAGCACCCGCTACACGAGTCACCCACAAAGCACGATTCTTGATGGCTACAAAGTAGAAGGCAGAAAGATTGTAATCACCTATGCATGTAAGCGCTATCCCTTGCCTTTCTGTAATTAAACTTACTATGCATATGTTTTTGTAATTAAAAACAGTTATTTTTCAAATATTTCCCAAAAAATCATTTAGAAAAAGTTCATTTTTATTCAAATGGCAGTCAATCGTCATTAAATTCTGCAGAAATTTGTTGAAAAATGAAGTGATTTAAAGATATTATGATTGATCTGTTTTGGTTACTGATAACCATTATTGTAAACGGAAATATTTTTTGGTCACTAATAACCATTATTGACGACCAAAATTGTTTTCAGTTACGACAGGGTTGACTAACTGGCGACTCACGAGCCGCCGGGGGCCCTTCCGCCTTGCTGCCACACTGAACGGCCCCTCTCCATATCGACCAGACTCTGACGATCGCAGTCGATTCCTACTTCTTTCTTTTCGACTGCGATCGTCAGAGCCTGGTCGGTATGGAGGGGGGCCGTTCAGCGTGGCAGCCAGGCGGAGGGGCCTCCGGCGCACAGTGGGACGGATCGACGTTTCGTTAGGCATTCACTCGAATTCTTAAATATTTCGTCATTTATTGATTATAATCTAAGAGTACAGGTAATATATTGCATAAAAAATATAATATTCATTTTTTTTCTCGTCGCTGTTTTTAATAATGGGGCTTCAAGTGTCCCTCCATGTTGATTTCCATATATATACATCCATATATATGGATCGGGGCTTATTAATAAATTATTTAGAACATCATGATTTGTCATTTTTCGGCTGCTCTTTCTGCGTATAATTCGCAGTAGATTTTAAAATGATTATTTCGGGCGTTCTGGGCATCCTCAGTTAAATATTCTAAAAAAAATTTTAGATTTCCAAATGATCAGCTTTTACACATTGGAATAGTTTCAGTTAGTCTTTTTCTTGTAATGAAAAATATAAACACTTATATTCTATTGTCAAATTAAGATTTTTTGTTACCATTTTCGTATTTTTCTAAATTAAAAAAATTGTCCGCATTTGTCCGTAAATTCAAGCATACCTCATGTTTCTGGATGGATTCAATTTCACAAAATTCAATTATTCATATCCGACCGCATCCGACCCTTTGAAATATTGATATTTTTTTGCACAAACGCTGGTGCAAATTTGTCCAATGGGCAATATAATTTGTTAAGAGAAACTGGCCTTAAAGAAGGAACAAATATTTATCCGTCCTATTATAAAATTAAGCAAGCAGATTTTTGTATATATTGTACAATATATTATCTGTAATCTTAGATTATTTTATACTATAAAGCAGAAAGTTTATATATTTGTGTGTTTGTCTATGGCCTGAAAATTTTCAAGCGGTAAACTCTGGGGTCACGAAATGTACCCCAGCTTATTTTTAATTTAGAAAAATACGAAAATGGGAACAAAAAACCTTAATTTGACAATAGAATATAAGTGTTTATATTTTTCATTACAAGAAAAAGACTAACTGAAACTATTCCAATGTGTACAAGCTAATCATTTTCTAAAAATGGAAATCTAAATTTTTTTTTAGAATATTTAACTGAGGAAGCCCAGAACGCCCGAAATAATCATTTTAAAATCTACTGCGAATTATACGCAGAAAGAGTAGCCGAAAAATGACAAATCATGATGTTCTAAATAATTTATTAATAAGCCCCGATCCATATATATTGATGTATATATATGGAAATCAACATGGAGGGACACTTGAAGCCCCATTATTAAAAACAGCGACGAGAAAAAAAATGAATATTATATTTTTTATACAATATATTACCTGTACTCTTAGATTATAATCAATAAATGACTAAATATTTACGAATTCAAGTGAATGCCTACCGAAACGTCGATCCGTCCCACTGTGCGGCGGCTCCCGAGTCACCAGTTAGTCAACCCAGAGTTACGAGTAACCATTATTGTCAAGGGAAATTGTTTTCGTTTACGAATAACTATTACACTAGTTTACAGCCATTTTGCACAGCAGATGCCACTATTTCTTTCTTATGTAAAGCGACCCGCTGATTCCGAAAATAAGGTCCAAAAATTTTTCTATAGATACGTTCTCGACATATCGACAGGTCAACTGTTTACCTACCTGTCTATCCAAAAGGTGGTTCCACTTAATTGCGAATATCTCGTGTTGCGAATGTCCGATTTGACCGAAAATTATATCAAGTTAAAGATAATTGAATCCCCAACAAATGTACCTCACAAAATTTACAAATCGGTTCAATAGTTGGGGTGTAATCGATGGAAATATGTGAAAAAAGTCATTTTTTTCGACCGAAATTGAGGTCGACAATTCATTTAATCACCTGGGAAAAATCAAAATCGCCAAAATGGCCCCTGTTTCTCATTTCTTACGTTGAGTCTGCATTTTTACGAAGAAAACAAACTGCTATTGAAGAAAATCTATGGATAAATACTGAAGCTAGAGACAATTGTGTGAGAACACTAAAATTTCATTTTTTCTCGGTTTTTATGTTTCTTTTAAATTTTATTGTTTTATTTCAATTTTAATTCATTCTGTACATTTTTCAACTATTTTGTTAATATGCGTTTGTTTTATAAATAGTAAAAATGCACTAAAAAACTAAGAAATAATTATTTTCTCGTACTACAATTTCAATGGTGTTTTTTTACTTTAAATAAAATCGTGGAGCATTTTCAATAAAATCGTTTGGCATAAATTTTTTTTATATATTTCTACTCCTAATTCATTTTCTGTTGTATGGTCTCCTTTTTTCTATTTTTCCAACAGGAGTAAATATAATAATAATAATAATAATAATAATAATAATAATGAGAGATTATATTGGGTCCCTCATAAGAGAAACGAGTGCCAAACAAACAAAAGCCAAAAAGAAGAGCCAGAACTATTTCTAAAACACACATATGTACATTAACAAAATACTTGAAAAAATGTACAGAATGAATTAAAATTGACATAACACAATAAAATGAAAAAAGAACACAAAACCGAGAAAAAATGAAATTTTAGTATTTTCACACAATTGTCTCTAGCTGCAGTATTATCCACAAATTTTCTTCAGTAGTAGCTTGTTTTCTTTGTAAAAGTGCAGACTCAACGTAAGAATTTAGAAACTCGTCACATTTTTACGATTCCGATTTCTCCCAGATGATTAAATAAATTGTCCATTACACTTTCAGTGGAAAAATGCCTTTTTCACATATTTCCATTGATTCCGTCCGAACTACTGAACCGATTTGAAAATTTTTCGGGTACATTTGTTGGTGATTCGATTATCTTTAATTGAATATAATTGTTTGACCATATCGGTCATTCGCAACACGAGATATTCGCAATTAAGTGGGTCCACCTTTTTAACAGACAGGTCAAAAGTTCACCTGTCGATATCTCGAAAACGTATCCATAGAAAAATGTTTAGATCATATCTGCTGCGCCAAAAAAAAATATTTTGTAAACTAGTGTTATATATTTTTAGTTACGAATAACCATTATCGATGAAGGGAACTTTTTTGGTTACGTTATAACCAATATCGATTGAGGGATATTTGTTTTGGTTACTGGTAAACAATGTCGGTGGCGGGAGTTTTATTATTTTTATTTTCGACTATCATCAACTTTTATTACTCAATAATATTACTAATAATTTGTGTCTATGAACGATATACAATGAATATTAAAATTTGCATGTTTCAATGAACGAACCAGAATCTCTCTTCAATCTGAGGTTTTATTACAGTATTCACTTACGCGACGTTGGTCGGTTACTTGGCGCCACCAACAATGCCAATTATACTTGATGTCATTATGCCATTGAATCAGTCTCGAGAGAAGCAATTCATATTCGTAGCTAACTACGGCGTAGACAACGAGGAATATTACTATTATATAAGCATTCACATGTATGCAGGAGCAATGTGTATAAATCACTTGCTCGCTACATGCGAGAGCATGTATATGCTGTACGTGCACCATGCCGGTGCCCTGCTTGCGATTGTCAGGTAATGATTGAATAAGAATTAGTGTCTAAATTGGAAGGTATAATTGAAATTGGTGCAACATTGGCGCACTATCTTTCCTAGTCACCAGCTAAAAACGGTACACGTGCTGCATCATAAAGGTTCGATAAGCATAGAAGATGGGTCGATCCATGAAGAAAACGATAGCACAGAGTTCACGCCAAACGAGCAGGAGCAGCTATACAAGAAGTTGTGCGTCTGTATACAAGACCATCAAAATGCTATTGAGTTGGTTTTAGATTTTAATAATTTAGAGAATTCCTTTTACTAATAAGGTGAAGGTATATACAGGGTGTTCCAAAATTCTGGGACTTCCCGGAACATGCAATATCCTGATGCAAAAATTTCTTAGTTTTTGGGATCCGAGGCGTCGTTCTAGAGATATTAACAGTTAAATTTTAGCGGCCCATGTCGCGCAGTTACTAACCCTTCGTGGTCACACCTTCTTATTATCACAAATTGGTCACACGGGTTCACTGTACCCCAGCGTCATTTTTTGAGTTACCATTTTCGTATGTTTGAATCTTTTAACTTTTCAGTGATAATTGTACATTCGTAATACTTATACAACCATGGTCTAATAGTCTTTTTCTGGAAATGTAAATTTTAATATGATAAAATTTGTAGTTGAAAATGAGGGATTTTCCATGACTGTAGGAAAAACCGATTTTCAAAACAAAAGTATTATATTTTTGCGATAAATCGTCTTTGGAACACGTAAAGGTGCTTCATTTCGAATCGAAAATTGCTCTTGGGGTGCAATACACCCCGTGTGACCACGAAGGATTAACGCCGAGTCAGCTGACAAAGGGAAGGCAGAGTTGCGGAAACAGCTTTTGGAACAACAGTATATGGGGGTCGTAGTACTCATGTAGTGTAAAATTACCTTTTCGGCTTTGTATCAGAATGGGTCTTCGTTTTCGAGATATTTTGATTTAAAGTTTTTAACGTACTATCCAGTAAGCCTGATACATAGGATCTATACCGAAGAAGGTTCTGTGGTGTCAATAATTTGGTGGAACTGTAACCACACCATGGGTGCGAAAATGTGGTGCCGAGAACGGAGATGTCTAATGCCGGGTTTACACCAAGGCGAACACGAACAAAAACATTGTTCGCGAACGTTTTCGTCTGTTCTTGCCGTGTCCACACCGCCGCAAATAGAACAAAACGTTCACATACGATGCGTACACTGAGTTTGGTTCATGTTTGCGGCGGTGTGGACACGGCAAGAACAGACGAACACGTTCGCGAACAATGTTTTTGTTCGTGTTCGCCTTGGTGTAAACCCGGCATAAGAGCTTGTCTGGGCCTATACAGATCAAGGGAGTTGGACTGGCAACATTTTATCAGCAACAAAATGCTGTATGACCACGCGGAGATCCCTCGCATTAATCTATTTGCGCTAAAATTATGTAGGGACTACTATAGTAAGCTACCTACAATTGATAACGATATGACAAGGGACTTAGGCAGACTGGACGATGTGTTGGCAGCCAGACAAATCTTCCGTGCTTATCTGCCACCATAGGCCTTTATGTATTGTGACGAGATGGGGTTTCTCCAGAATGCATACATACAATGTGTCGCTAATTTACCATTCGCGCCGAAATAAGGTGGACAAACGCGTTTTTAGTTCGCGGTTTTAACCAGTGCGATCGAATCTACTTATTTTAATTGAAAATGAAGTAATTTGATAGATTATATTAAAATCTGTCAGTTGACTCGGCTTTAAACTGCGCGGCCCGGAACTTGGACCGCTAATATTCAACTGTTCATATCTCGAGAACGCATTGAGCTATAAATATTTGTATAGCTTAATGCGAGAACGAAGTCTCCGATCACAAAACGGTAAAGGACTTTTCGACGTCCTTTTGCATCAGGATACTGCATATTCTGGGTTGACCCTGAATTTCAAGTCACTCTGTACGCATTCGCCTACTTTTCTCTATTAGGTATATAGAGCTGGTCGAATCAATATTCACGAAATCCCTATTCTTTGAACTGTTCTCTACTATAATACGCCTGAGTATCACAGGAGCTCAAGTAAGTATTCGCAAAGAAATGATTTTCAAACTATTTCAACATTATAAAATAAATTCTATGGAAATAAATTAAAATGTGAGGGAATATATACCCTGATAACCATCTGATGCCAATCTGACATCAGATTGGTAGCAGAGTCTGGCATGAGAGCGCAGAATCTGACGTCAGATCCGTAGTCGTCTGTGTCCGCATTTGGCTGCGTTCTGAGGTACAGAATCTGATGTCAGATTCTGATGTCAGATCGGCAGCAGATGGACAGCAGATTCTGCCGTCTGCTAGGCACAGCCAACAGCGCCATCTGAGGGCCAGAATTTTCAAACAATTCCCTACCCGTGACGTCACATGCCCGTTCCTACCCTTACATAACCATCAAGCGGATTCTACAGTATATTAAATAATTTATTCTAGTTATTTAAAAAAGTATTTATTTTTTAATAATATACAGGATCGGAGATTACAATTGTTACAAAATAAGTTGCGCATATAAATAGGAAGAGGGACTTTCCACATTTAAATTTACAAATCCACGTCCCGTAACCACTGGTACCTAGTAGGGGCGATATCAGAAAATTTCATTCCATATTTTGGACTTCTTTTTTGTGGAAAAGCATCATATTTCCTGTTGTGTTAGCGCTGAAAACAAACACAAAATTAGTATAAAATTAAACGTAACGTATGAATAAACAGGATTCATGCGATACTTACATCAGCTCCATCTCCGCACAGTACACATTCTAGGCGATCATGCATGCTCCTGCGAACATTAACATTTATAAGAAAACATGTGTTAAATTATTATCTACTAAACAAGTCGCTAAACATTCGCACTTCGTGCATAACCATACTTTTCTATCTTGCAGATGATGTGAATATCGATTTCCGCGACGTAGATAATTGGAAATTATTCAATTTCATGATTACCTTTTCCTTCTGGATAAGTCGAGATGATTTGTCTGGATATTGATGCATAGAATCGCGTGGAATATTATTTGATTTTGCTGTCACTGATTGCCACTACCAGTGACTGCCATCTCAGACGTCGAAAAGGAACGCAAACTGGTCGTAGAGTCTTGACCAATCACGAGTTTCGGCACTATGGCGCAGCCAATCCGAGCGTAGCCCATTATACCACATTTAGTTATCCTCTACCGTGGTACATCTACCTACTTACATACCCTTTGTTCAAACTGGTATCCGTTCTGCTTGAAGACGTACGTTCGAAGAATATTCCAAGTAATTTCAAACATCAATATCCAGACAAATCATCTCGACTTATCCAGAAGGCAAAGGTAATCATGAAATTGAATAATTTCCAATTATCTACGTCGCGGAAATCGACATTCACATCATCTGCAAGACAGAAAAGTATGGTTATGCGCGAAGTGCGAATGTTTAGCGACTTGTTTAGTAGATAATAATTTAACACATGTTTTCTTTTAAATGTTAATGTTCGCAGGAGCATGCATGATCACCTAGGATGTGTACTGTGCGGAGATGGAGCTGATGTAAGTATCGCATGTATCCTGTTTATTCATACGTTACGTTTAATTTTATACTAATTTTGTGTTTGTTTTCAGCGCTAACACAACAGGAAATATGATGCTTTTCCACAAAAAAGGAGTCCAAAATATGGAATGAAATTTTCTGATATCGCCCCTACTAGGTACCAGTGGTTACGGGACGTGGATTTGTAAATTTAAATGTGGAAAGTCGCTCTTCCTATTTATATGTGCAACTTATTTTGTAACAATTGTAATCTCCGATCCTGTATATTATTAACAAATAAATACTTTTTTAAATAACTAGAATGAATTATTTAATATACTGTAGAATCCGCTTGATGGTTATGTAAGGGTAGGGACGGGCATGTGACGTCACGGGTAGGGAATTGTTTGAAAATTCTGGCCCACAGATGGCGCTGTTGGCTGTGCCTAGCAGACGGCAGAATCTGCTGTCCATCTGCTGCCGATCTGACATCAGAATCTGACATCAGATTCTGTACCTCAGAACGCAGCCAAATGCGGACACAGACGACTACGGATCTGACGTCAGATTCTGCTGCCAGTTCTGGTTATCAGGGTAATTGTATTTTTAATGAGAAAGCTCTTTAAGAGCGTGTTTCTGAAATTTGTGACTCTTCGATGCTTTTGTATTTTTAGACTGTACTGAATCTAGATGATCCAGAAGCTGTGGTAAGATTTGGGTCGTTCGCAATCTCGCAGCCAGTTTACATATTTCTGCTTTGCCTTCCCGGACAGAAGCTATTAAACCACAGCGAAAACGTGTACACTGCTGTGTAAGAATATAAACCATTGCTCTAATATTTCACACTTTTGCACTTGTGTGGAAGGTTTAATGATTTCATGTGTGCTTAGATGCGAGTCAATGTGGTACACATTTCCCAAAAAGGCTCAGCATTTGCACATGTTTCTGCTTCAAAGAAGTTTGAAGCCGAGCATAATAACAGCTTTAAATATCGTACCAATGACGATGGAAACATATCTCACGGTAAACAAAAAGAATTCCGATTCGCAAAGCTACGTAATTTATTAGAATTTCTGAAAAGCGTGTCGTAAAATCAGACTTGTGCACAGTATACTTTTATACAGGACATAAGATGAGAAAGAATATCGCGATGTTAAACATTCATTAATAACAGACATTGTGTTTTTAGATTATGAAGACGGCAATGAGTTACTTCACTGTGTTATTATCGGCAAAGGAAGATGCTGAATGATGCATTAAATTGATTATACGATGTGCAGTATAATTTCAAAATAAAATCGTAGTATTTAATTAGAATCCTTCTGAATATTTAATCAGCTTTCCCAGCCAGAACCTCAAAAAAGTAATGGTATTTCCCTATCGCCGCCAAGCTGTGACTGAAGCTCTTAGATCCTAAGGTTCAATAAAGTTTGTACAAATATGTCGATCTTGAAAAGATTGAAGTCTTTCCGTTCTCTCTGCGGCCCAGCAGGATGTTCAGCACGTTCAACACCTCATGCACTTTACGATGTCGCCAGAATACGTTGCTCAGGACTATAGTATTCATTGGTATCCTCATCGATAATGCAGTCAATTAACTAAAAAGCGAGATCTAAGTAGCTTAGTACCAATAAATTTTTACACTATTAAGATTCTCTAAAATACTTTCTTTTCTGTAATTGTTGATCACATGACACTGCAATTACAGTATGTCTTCCTACATATGTTTAGGTACTAATTCAGTGCATAACGGATAAATTTTAGTGCTGACTTTGCGAGATATGGCGAGTGGCGATATTAGGAACTGGGACGATATTATGTTCGGTCACCGTACACTTAATTATATAAGGCTACTTGTACGGGATGAATAAAACACAACTTCGTAACGGAAAGTATATTTATTCTAGTATACTTAGCACAGGATGTAAAATAAATCATATACCTATATAAGTGATGGTATTCTTTGAAGTGAACTTATACGTCTCATTACCCTGTCCATTTTATTCCACGTTTATTTTATGGATATATATCCCGTTTCTTGTCTCTTTTATCCTCCGAAATAATGAAAGCCCGGTATATAGTGCGGCCAAGTTTGAATCAGTTTGTAGAGGCTCTCCCCTGGACAAATCGTATTCAATTTGGATTGACGATGTCCAAGCAATTTGTAATCTTCATGTATATCGCCAATTGTCACGCCGTATGCTATCAACGCCTGGGTAGCTTTTATTGCTGCTTCATTTGGCTCGTGATCTACGAATATTTTTATAAGATGACACAGACGAGAAGAAATATCTAGTTAGTTATTTTGAATTTAGGAAACTTCATTCCGTAGGTAAATTTATTTCTTATTATATTCTCTATCTTTTCTCTGCAAGGTAGTGAAGAAAGTATCTTCTATAATATAAGAATCTATATTAAGACACGAAAAAGATCATTTTTAAAAACATTACTTTCAGGTGGCTTGCACATTCTACAGTGAGCTGACAAAATATTACAAGTGTCGTGTTTGGAGGTTCATCTTTCCGATCGTATTCAATTCTCGTCCTCGTCGAGGCTTAATTAGAGTCTTCGTTGACATGCTTATCGCATTACGCACTGTACATCGTGATATACAGGGTTATCCACTGACAAGGGGAAATCCCGAACCCGAAAATTCAAAAAATTCTGAAACTTTGTGAATATGTTGGTGATTTTCTCCTGATTACAACGCAATTTTTTTTCTTGCCCAAAATCACCCTAAGAGGGTGAAAGTAACACCTGAAAATTTGGTTATTTTCCGCTTTTATTTTCTAACTCGCAAATGTGTACGAGATAGAAAAAAATCTCAAGACGAAAGTTACTTGTTTTAATTAGATCTAGAAAATGGTGAAACTTTAATCAATTGTCTAAACAATTATAAAAAAAAAGTTATAAACGGTAATACCTTTTTTTAAAATTAATTGTTTCGCGTGAAATCTGAATTGGTGGTTAAAATAATTATGAAACAGCATAATCCATTTTTATTCATACAAATTCAACATTTTGTTGTATCGGTGAATTGCATTCCTCGGCAATCGAAGGACTTCTGGTTTCTGGATCCACCTGAAGCTGCACGACGAGTAGTGATCTTCTAACGTTTATTACGTTTATTAGGACAGAATGCGCAATGCGTAGAAAAAAGTAAGGCATTTTATACAATATTTTTGTCTCTAATTACTCATGAGGCAAATATACCAAGTGGAAAGAGAGGAGAAGAAGGGAACTGTTAGATGCAACTTATCCTTATTAGAACATTTTATTTTTAATATAATTGTCGAACCTTTCTCTTATTTGCTGACAAAACATCGAGCTAATACCGGCGTTTAATAAGTGATTTAAGTATACCTTGTTAGATAACTTTGAAAACACTTGTGTGATGTAAATAGTATGAGTTATTCTTCATAGTTATAGCGACACCTATGCAATACATGTACAGTGAAATGTTTTATCATCCGATAAGAATAATATATATTCTCATCATAAATGCTCCACACATCAATAAACATGGGATAACAGTTTGATGCGAGACAAAAGTATGTAAATTGTCTTACTTTTTTCTACGGCCTACACGTTGCGTATTATTTTCTAATAAACGCTAGAAGAACATTGCTCGCCGTGCAGCTTCAGGTATGTAAGTTACAATGGGATCCAGAAATCCATCGATTGTCGAGGAACACATATCAACGATGCACCAAAGGTTGAATTTGTATGAAAAAAAATGGATTATGCTGTGTCATTCATAATTATTTAAACCACCAATTCAGATTTCACGTGAAACAACGAATTTTATAAAACATTATTGATATTTTTGTGTATAACTTTTTCTAACTGTTTAAACAATTGATTAAACTTTTACCATTTCATAGATCTAATTAAAAGAAGTACAGTCCCTTACAGATTGCAAGTTATAAAATAAAATCGGAAAATAGCCGAATTTTCAGGGGTTAATTTCACCCCTTAAAGTGAATTTTGGCAGCAAAAAAATTATATTGTAATCAGGAGGAAATCCCCTACATATTCACAAAGTTTCAGAATTTTTAGAATTTCCAATTTCGGGACCTTCCCTTGTAAGCCCAGGACGCGCGTACAAAAAACAGTTGCGCTGTGTGGCCTTTGTCAGACAACCGCCAAAGACATTTGTCTTCAGGCTCTGGGGAAAACGACGCAAAAATCCTGAGCAATGCGTTTGTACATCCAAAATCCAATTTCGTCTTTAGGACAGGTACTGCGATCCTTGCTCAATTCATCTGTTTTCGCGCGCGCGTTCTGCGTTACGTAAACTACCCTGTAGGTCGTAACTTACCATCAAAGCTGCCGATTATGCAAATTTCAGGACTGTTGGTGTTGTAGCTTGGCGTATGTGCACCGCGTATACCCCAGCCTCTTCCTTCGTACACGTTACCATCTTCTCCAACTAGGAAATTGTAGCCTATGTCGCTCCAGTGAGACACATTCATGTGATGATGCTACGAATCATGATTAAATACAGTGAAAACAAAGTATCCTTACACTCTGCATTACTATCTTGCTACTCCCATCACAATCACAGCTGAAGTATCTTGTACTTTCAGGCAATGATGAGCTCTTACAAGTCAATTTGGATCCCATCAAAAACATTTCATGTAAAAAATGGAGCCGAGTCTCGTGACTCTTTACCCGTAAAAAGTTATGAGATGTTATGTAGAGTCGAGTTTAGCGCTCTCATTAACTCTGACACTTTCATTCACAAATCACTCCAAGTCTACATCTTTAGTTACAGAACATTTTCTGACTTGGCAATTACGCAGCAAAGAGAAGTTATTAGACCTTACAATGTTCTGTAAAATTAAGTCCACACTATAAATACATATACGTTTAGTTCCCTGTATAAATATTATTTTATCCAATACTTTATTAATAAACGTGAATATTAAAATGTAAGCAACTTCCGTCACATTCTCGTATTGCGTAATTGTAAAGTCAGAAAATGTTCTTTAACTAAAGATGTAGACTTGGAGTGATTTGTGAATAAAAGTGTCAGAGTTAATGAGAGCGCTAGACTCTACTCTACGTGACATCTCACAACTTTTTATGGGTAAAGAGACACGAGACTCGGCTCCATTTTTTACATGAAATGTTTTTGATCGGATTTCACTTCTATTTGTAAGTGATTCTTCTTTTCTTCGGTCGCAGCCGCGTTCGCGCCTCACGTGAGAGGATCGAGCAATTTTTGCGAAGTGGGGGCTCCGCGTTGTGACTAAGTTACGGCGTCATCGTCAGGACCGAAACATGCGCCGCGCGCGCACGGGATAAACTTTCATGTATCGTTTTTCGGTAATAGGATGGCTAGATTTTTTTAATTTATTAGCGAGCAGCTGGGGGCTGAGAGGAACGTGCCTATCAAATTTCATGGTTATGGGTTCAGTGGTTTCAGAGATATCGAATTTCTTTCATAAATTGTTAGTGAAGAGGATTTTTCCAGATTTTTTAATTTTTCCATTTATTGTATCCCAAACACTACCTTTCTGCCAAAGTACAAGTTTCTAGGGCTCCTAGAAGAACGACTGAATTTTGATGATCGGTCAGTGTCGAAATTACGAAACTTTGAGTTCAAATATCTTATCAACTATAAAAGATAGAAACTTGAAATTTGGAGGTTTTACTCCGTTTGCATAGTACTAGGTTTCAGTAAAGTTTCAAGTTTCTGGGTATCTCCAGCACAAAGATATGAGGGGAGGGGGGGGGGGGGGGGTCAAAAGAACGCTGAGTTGCTTCCAGAAAAAAGTGCTTACGGCAAGCGCCCGACTCGCTAGAATTTAAAATTAAATTATTGATTAAATTATTAAATGGTAGGGTAAACCAACCAATAATGGACGTCATACCAGTGAATTATCATTTGGCAAAGAAATGACAATTATAAATTTAAAAATATTATTATAAGTCCGGGAGAATTCGACCACTTTTTAGAAAAGAAATTGTAGTCAATAAGGAAAGAAAGAAAGAAAGTGTCATCGTTGTTTTTCACATTTTTGTCTTTTTGTGCAAATTAAAGCAAAGCCCAAGCAATTTAGGGTATATATAAATTATAGTGTGCGATAATTTCACATATTTATTTTCATTTTCAACGAAAAGCATTGACACTGCAACTGGTCGGTCTCACCCGCATGTCGGGGCTAGACCGTCCACCCACTGCGGGTGAGACCGACCTTGAAAAATAGGAAACAAAAAGTATAATACACGAAGAAGTTAAATTATGTGTTATTTCTTCTTCAGTTTTCCATCTAAATCGCAAACATTCTTGTACTTGGAGCATCTAGTATCATGAAACCAACTTCAGTGCACACATTTTATCCAATCGTCGCTTTTCAAGATTTGAAAACAAATGAATGCAAGATTAACAACAAGCGCATTCATTCCTTTTGTGTCAATGACACACAGTGCCCTATCTTGCGTCAGTCTTAAATTATCAACACTGGCTGGACTCTCCAGGTGGTCGAACTCTCCCAGACTTACACTATATGTTTATAAATGCAGTGAAATTGCACTTTTAATATCCAATATTTTTAGCTACGCGTATTAGGCCAACATTAATAAGTACAATTCTTATTAAAACTATGCGGTCATTTATTGGACTTCTACACGCTTTGCATTTTATAATTGTTTTTTTAAAAACTACGAAAGAATAAATAATTATTTTTATAGAAATTGCAAGAAAATAAATTTAAATGCAATTTC
Source organism: Andrena minutula (assembly GCA_929113495.1). Classification (NCBI taxonomy): domain Eukaryota; kingdom Metazoa; phylum Arthropoda; class Insecta; order Hymenoptera; family Andrenidae; genus Andrena; species Andrena minutula. The sequence goes on from OV815994.1 coordinate 22,148,712, forward strand.
AACAGTTGTTTTGTTGTTGTACATAAATATATTCAAGTATTAATCTCAAAGGTCCATAAATTCAACAATTCGGTCATTCACTGCTTGGTTTACCCTACCTCAGCTGAATACTAACGAGTCGAGTATATTATAAGCTACTGTTAAGATAAGCTCATTTTACACAGTTTTGCTTCCAAATCAGCTTTCCTTTATGCAGCTAAATGCTGCATTTTACACATGCATAGGTAAATATTTCATCCAGTCAATCACCTGAATGCTTCTCACTCTGTCTTCACAATTGGCCTGAGTCTTGCATGGCAGCGTATCGGAGTGATGAATATATACGTACGGAGATGGCTTTATTTCCATTAATGCTGGCGTCTCCTTAGGTGCCTCGGCGACCCACTCTCCCCTCGATATTATATTTGGTCGACCTGGAGAATATTAAAAAACCTAAGTAGTTGTGCATCAATTTTGTACATTTCCATAAGCATCTCAAACTTTACCAAACTACTTTCATAAATTATGAAATAGCACTTTTCCTTTCTGTCAAACAACGGAAGAAAATGAAACACTAAGTGATAAATCTATTTCCCTGTTCAAGATCTTTTGAAAATTATGCCGAAACATTTCAATACAGCATGTAAAGATATTTTGCTCTAGGCATGATATTAGTTCAGACCAGAGGATTGAATTAATTGAGCTTATTAATAAAAACATGAAGCATGTGGTCAACTACTTGTCACTGCGCGAGTACACTTAATTTGACAACAGAAGGAAACGTTTCACAACCGAAGGGGCTACCTGTCTCCACATGTCCTCATTATTTAACAAGTCATAACAGAAGCTGCGCCTCATCAACTAATGATTTCTATAGAAAGATTAAATCTTATACGTAATTCACGGCCGTGGTAAATTATCATCCTTGAATATGAACAGTGTCATCGCTCTGGCGTAACGACAATTACCACGCTTTCGCGTCTATCTCGCCCAAAGAACATTACGTCATCAAAGGGACAGGAACATAAAGAAAATAGAAAAAAGTAGCATTTTGATTGAGTTTTCTTGCCTGTACACAGAGTGCCACTAATGCATCGCTTTCGAACGAAAGGCATACAGTTAATTTAGACTTTTCCCAGTTTTCAAGGAGCAATGTTAAAATTGATATTGTGACAATTTTATTACCAATTAAGGACCACCCGGGCCAGGATTGAAGCAGTCTGTAGAAGCTGTCCCCTGGACAAGACGTTGCCCTGGTTTGACAATGTCCAAGCAACGTGTAAGCTTTTTTTATTTTGCCAATTGACACGCCGTATGCTATCAACGACTGGGTAGCTTGTATTGCGGCTGCGTTTGGGTTGTGATCTACGAATATTTTTATAAGATGGCACAAATGAGAAGAAATATCTAATTCATTATTTTGAACTTAGGAAACTTATTTCCATAGGTAAATTTATTTCCTATTATCTTCTGCACCTTTACTCTGCAAGGTAGAGAAGAAAGTATTTTCTATATTAAGATACGAAAAGGACTATTTTAAAAAATATTACATCCAGGTGGCTTGCATTTTCAACAGTGACCTGACAAAATATTACAAGTGTCGTGTTTGAACGTTCGTCTTTCCGATCATATTTTCGGTTCATATCGTAATTCTCGTCCATATCGAGGCTTATCCAGCGTCTTCGTTGACATGCGTATCGCATTGCGCAATACACATGGTGATATAAAGGGTTATTCACTGACAATGAGCCCAGAACGCGCGCGCAAGGACAGATGCCCTGCGTGGCCTTTTTCAGACAACCGCCTCGACATTTGTGATCTAATTAAAGATCTAATTAAAAGAAGTACAGTCCCTTACAGATTGCAAGTTATAAAATAAAATCGGAAAATAGCCGAATTTTCAGGGGTTAATTTCACCCCCTTAAAGTGAATTTTGGCAGCAAAAAAATTATATTGTAATTAGGAAGAAATTCTTTACCATCCACAAAGTTTCAGAATTTTTAGAATTTCCAATTTCGGGACCTTCCCTTGTAAGCCCAGGACGCGCGTACAAAAAACAGATGCGCTGTGTGGCCTTTTTCAGGCAACCGTCAAAGACATTTGTCTTCAGGCTCCGGGGAAAACGACGCAAAAATCCTGAGCAATGCGTTTGTACATCCAAAATTCAATTTCGTCTTTAGGATAGGGACTGACTACTCGGTCAATTCATCTGTTCTCCAACGCGTTCTGAGTTACGTGAATCGCCCTGTAGGCCGTAACTTACCACCAAAGCTGCCGATTATGCAAATTCCAATACTCTCCTTGTTGTAATTTGGCGAATGTGCCCCACGTATACCCCAGCCTCTTCCTTCGTACACGTTACCATCTTCTCCAACTAGGAAATTGTAGCCTAGGTCGTTCCAGCCGTTTACATTCATGTGATGATTCTACGAATCATGATTAAATACAGTGAAAATAAAGTGCCCTGACACGTTGCATTACTATCCTGATACTCCCATCACAACCACAGCTGAAGTATCTTGTAATTTCACTCAATGAGGAACTTTTACAAGTCAATTTGGATAGAATTTTAAATTAAATTATTGATTAAATAATTAAATGATACCTCAGCTGAATACTAACCAGTCGAGTATATTATAAGCTACTGTTAAGATAAGCTCATTTTACACAGTTTTGCTTTCAAATCAGCTTTCCTTTATGCAGCTGAATGCTGCATTTTACACATGCATAGGTAAATATTTCATCCATTCAATCACCTGAATGCTTCTCACTCTGGCTTTACAATCATCTTGAGTCGTGCAAGCAGGCGTCTCGGAATGATGAATAATTATGAACGGGGGTGGATTTCTTGTCAGTAATTCTGGCGGCTGGTTTGGTGTCTTGGCGCCCCAATCTGCCTTCGATATTATATTCGGACCAACTGGAGAATCAACACCCAGTTACGCATCAATTTTGTACATTTCCATAAGCATTTCAAACTTTACCAAACTGTTTTCATAAATTATGAAATAGCAGCTTTCCTTTCGGACAAACGAAGGAAGAAAATGAAACACTAAGTGATAAATCTATTTTCCTGTTCAAGATTTTTTGAAAATTATTCTTAAACATTTTAATGTAGCATGTAAAGATGTTTTGCTGTAGGCATGATATTAGTTCAGACCAGAGGATCTTCTTAATAAAAGCATGAAGCATGTGGTAAATTACTTGTTACTGAGCGAGAAGACTTAATTTGGCAACAAAAGGAAACGTTTCATTACCGAACGACGTACATGATCGCACATAGGGGAGAGTAACGGCGTCATGAAAGTAACACGCCTTCTCCTGCCTTCCACAAAAGTTTCCAAAACGTTTGCTTTACATAGTTACGCGTGTTTAGTGTTTCTTTTCTTTCACGGAGTTTCTGATAATAAAAAATCCTAGGTTGCTTTGGAAGAAGTGTTTTTACTTCATTCTCCTCAAAATAATTAGTGTTACTTTCGTCCCATGGTATGTTACTTTCGTCCTACCCCTGCAGGACAAAAGTAACAATGACAGCCACTGGGGAAAATTGCCATAACTCTTTGACTACTTATCATGGAAGGCTGCATTTGTGGTCAAATAATAGACCAAGAAACACACTATCTTAAGGCATAATTTTCATTTTTATATCTTTAAGAGATAACTGGCAGCTAGGCCAAATGTAAAAAGTGTTACGTTTATCCCCGCTCTCCCCTATCTTTATTATTTGACAAGTCGTAACAGTAATTGCGCCTCGTACATAGGGATTGTAATCGCGAGAAATATCATCCAATTTCTACCGGTAATTCGATAAATTGCATATAGCAATATAGTGCATAGGGGAAGCCCGGGCAAAGCGAATGCCCTGGGCAAAGCGGATAGTATTTTTTTTGCTTTGCTATCAAAGATGGCCCCACGAGTTTTTCCTGATCTAGAAAGCGACCGGTTGTAGACGCCATGACAATGCAATAAAGCATGTAATTGCTGTGGTGCGTCGTTTGTGAAGAAAAAACGAAAATTGTGCGTTTTCTTACACATTTCGCTCAGGTAGGTACGTGGCTTGATTATTAATAGTTATCGTGTTCCATAATATCTTCGACATCTACTATGTTATCAGGAAAAGAAAAGCCTCAAAAGCTAATAAAGACGAAAGCCAAAGTATCTCATGAAGAACCAACTCTCATCTAAAAGACGACGAAACATCTGAAAATCTGAAGACTAAAAATATATGCATGTGCTATAAGATTTCTTAATGACCACCAGTCAAATAAGTGTAGAATCTGAGAGAGCTTTTTACGCGCCTGGATTATATTGTACAAAAATTAGGTCACAATTAGGATACCAAAGTTTAGACAAATTATCCTTTTTGCGTGTTTATTTGTTAAAAAATTTTAAAAATATAAAAATAAAAATTTTAAAAAAATCAAAACACTTCAAAAAATAAAATTGCACTAAAAAGTAAAAAATAATTTTTTCCCTTATTTAATCCACGACTCTCGTATTTTGTAAGTCGGTGCCAGATTTACACAGTGCAAATGATGAGGCACCGACTTAAAAAATATGAGAGTCGTAGATTAAATAAGGGAAAAATATTTTTTACTTTTTAGTGCAATTTTATTTTTTTGAAGTCGGTTTTAATTTTATTTAAATTTTTTATTTTCAACTTTTTAGTTTTAGATATATTGACACAACATGCCTAGGAGATATGCGCGCACGTACATGTAATAATAGTAATTAGATGACAATAGTCTTTATTATTAACTAGAACTGGCAAAATATTGGGTCAATGTTGATGCAGTGTAGGATGGACCACCCTCTTTCGAATAAAAGAAAGATCACCAAAATCGGTCCATATGCTGAGGAGTTATGCGGGACAAACATATGCATTATTATTATTAACCATAACTGGGAAAATATTGGCTCAATGTTGATTTAGTGTAGGATGGGACCACCGGGGCATCCCCCCTTTCGAATAAAAAAAGATCATCAAAATCGGTCCATATGCTGAAGAATTATGAGGGAACAAATATAGGAAAAAAAACATACAAAGGACATATACGGGTCAAATCTATAATCTCCTCCTTTTTGAAGTCGGTTAAAAAATATTTAATTATGTATGTAAGATATTTAATAAGTATTTAATAAGTATTGTCAATAGTTTGCCACTATTTGCATTTTATATTTTTTATGTTCGAGAATAGAGATTTTAGATTTAAACACAATGTTTTTTTGTAGTATTTACCCTTATATTCTCAATTCCATAAAAAATACCGGCAAATTTCCAGGTAAACCGGATCCGATTGAAAATTTCGCTGAATTACTGGTAATTGAAAAAGTCGGTAAATTTACACGATATCAAATCTCATACGCACTTCGCGGCTGTGGTAAATTATCATCCTTGAATATAAACAATGTCATCGCTTCGGTGTAACAACAATCTCGCCCAAAAGAACATTACGTAATGGAAGGAAAAGGAACATAAAGAAAATAGAAAATAGTAACATTATGATTGAATCTTCTTGCCAGTACATATGTAGGGTGCCACTAAAGCCACTATCGCTTTCGAACGAAAGACATAGATACAATTAATTTACATTTTTCTCAGTCATCAAGGACGAATATTACAATTGGTATTGTGACAATTTTCTTACCAATAGTAGTCTCGACGTCATCACCAAACACCACTCGAAGAATCGCGAGCAGCAGAAACGCAAGTATTGGCGTGTCCATCTTCGCTCTTCCAGAGATACTGGACACTGGAACCGTCGTATGATTGATTTAAATAGTAGCAGCCCAGTTCGTGACTCATCCGTTTCTAATCTTTGGGTGAAGCCACCACGGCTAACGCCAGCTCTCCGTGGTCTCTTAGTCCGGGCCTCCTCTTATGGTGGGGGGTTCCTGATCCCAAATCTGCAAACATTGTTTTTCTGCAAAATAATTTTTCCTCAGCGAAACAATGTACATGTCTGTAATATTTATTTCCTGTGGGAAGTTTCAGCGTCTTCGCTCTGAACGAAGTGATTTCCTTAATTTTGCATCAATTAATTCTCCTGTCTCATTCCCCTGTCCTGTGTTTCTGCAACGTTCCTCACTTATGTTCGGTTCCCTTTCACCACAGTAAAAGGTGGAGGCTAAGGACTTGGAGTGAGTTTTAATCACGTAAACATTAAAAGCTTCGCGAATTAAAGGAAATTTAGGTATAGGAAAAAGTTGTTCAGAATCGTGTCCCCGACAACATATCCAAATTTCATCAAAATCGGTGAGGAATCTGCTCTGAAGAATTTGCTCTCGCCCTCGAAGAGCGGCCGCGGGTGGTTGCGAGCGAAGGCAAGAGCGATGGCAAGAACGGCAGCCGTAAACGAGTGGGGATAGGTAGCGTTCACAGATTCTCCTTTCAAGAAAGCCTTTCGCTCTTGGGCCTGGCTCTATGCCTCCGAGAGCGAAGAGCAACTCGCGGAAACGTATCTGTATGATAGGACTTTCTTAAAGGGGTAGCTACCCTCAGCAAGGTCAGAAAAATCGATTTTTGGATTTTATCATTTTCTCAAAGTATATCATCCTGAAAATGTTTTCTGTAAGTTTCAAGTCGATCTGGTTAAAATTATGGGAGATATACGACTTAGGGTTAGGGAATTCAATCCCGGGATCCCGGTATCCCGGCTGTTTTTTGGATTCTAAAATTCCCGGGATTTGATATATCAAATTATAACTTATCCCGAGAATTCAGAGAATTTTTAAAAACGTAAATTACTTTATGAACAACTGAAAAATATAATCCCATCAAAAACATTTCATGTAAAAAATGGAGCCGAGTCTCGTGACTCTTTAAATAAAAAGTTGTGAGATGTCATGTAGAGTCGAGTCTAGCGCTCTCATTAACTCCGACACTTTCATTCACAAATCACTCCAAGTCTACATCTTTAGTTAAAGAACATTTTCTGACTTGGCAATTACGCAGCACAGAGAAGTTATTAGACCTTACAATGTTCTGTAAAATTAAGTCCACACTATAAATACATATACGTTTAGTTCCCTGTATAAATATTATGTTATCCAATACTTTATTAATAAACGTGAATATGAAAATGTAAGCAACTTCCGTCACATTCTCGTACTGCGTAATTGCCAAGTCAGAAAATGTTCTTTAACTAAAGATGTAGACTTGGAGTGATTTGTGAATGAAAGTGTCAGAGTTAATGAGAGCGCTAGACTCTACTCTACATGACATCTCACAACTTTTTATGGGTAAAGAGTCACGAGACTCGGCTCCATTTTTTACATGAAATGTTTTTGATGGGATTTCACTTCTTTTTGTAAGTGATTCTTTTTTTTCAGTCGCAGCCGCGTTCGCGCCTCACGTGAGAGGATCGAGCAATTTTTGCGAAGTGGGGGCTCCGCGTTGTGACTACGTTACGGCGTCATCGTCAGGACCGAAACATGCGTTGCGCGTAGGGGATAAACTTTCATGTATCGTTTTTCGGTAATAGGGTGGCTAGATTTTTTTAATTTATTAGCGAGCACCTGGGAGTTGAGAGGAACGTGCCTATCAAATTTCATGGTTATGGGTTCAGTGGTTTCAGAGATATCGAATTTCTTTCATAAATTGTTAGTGAAGAGGATTTTTCCAGATTTTTTAATTTTTCCTTTCATTGTATCCCAAACACTACCTTTCTGCCAAAGTACAAGTTTCTAGGGCTGCTAGAAGAACGACTGAATTTTGATGATCGGTCAGTGTCGAAATTACGAGACTTTGAGTTCAAATACAGTGCTGTCTCTCAAATGGCGCGCGTTTTCGGATTCTCTATACGCGCGAAGCTATCCCCACTACTTCGGTTGATGTCGCCGCGCCGGGGCATCGGGTATCGGATGTCAAAGAAAAAGCCGAAGAAAGGTTCATAAACATTCTCGATAGTGACACACCTCACACTCTGACCGCGTGAAATCAAAGGAAGCCGAATAGACTACTCGTCTCTCAAATTGCGTGCGCTCGGTCCCGACACACGCGGCTATAGAGAGACAGAACTGTATCTTATCAACTGTAAAAGATAGAAACTTGAAATTTGGAGGTTTTATTCCGTTTGCATAGTACTAGGTTTCAGTAAAGTTTCAAGTTTCTGGGTATCTCCAGCACAAAGATATGGGGGGTCAAAAGTACGCTGAGTTGCTTCCAGAAAAGAGTGCTTACGGCAAGCGCCCGACTCGACTCGGCGGGGGCACTGCCGTGCTCCCAGAAAATGGAATCCAAAAAACAGCCGGGATCCCGGGATTGAATTCCCTACTTACAATTAGAGTGTACGCGCCGCGAAGCGTACCGCCGACCACTTGAAACTTTAAACGCGTTTTCCTCGAAACGGGTTTTTCGATTGCGGTGACCACGATTTCTCCAAAACCGCTTCACCAATTTTTCTGAAACTTTGTAGGTTTCTTCTAGACATTCAAATCCATTCTTTAATCGAAGTATTTGTTTCTCCAATGCATAGCTTTTATTTTAAGGATGAATAATTTTTTTTTCTACGAAAATCGATCATTTCACTTAAAACAGCTGCCATTTTGCCCCAGATTAATATTTTATAAAACGAAACGATTAAAGACTAGATGAACTATTGTACTAACTAAATTTTCTTCGTTTTCTTATTTCGGATAGCCCAGTTCCGACTAATGTTGGTCACCGCAAAACGTGTTTCTAAAAACAGCTTCCGGGAAATCAGTTGTAATTGTGCAATAAATAAATATTTATATACCAAAAGATAATATAATAACCTATTAAAGTGTCCCTCATCTGAATACAAAAACCCATGCATAAAAATATGCATGTACTTTCTGAAATAAATCCCCAAAAAGTTTTTCTACCTCCTGAGGGGAGCTAACCCCTTAAGGATCGCGCCGAATTTGTTACCACCTTCGTGGATGTAGATTCAGGAATACCATATGGGGCAAAATCCTATATACCTGAAATTGAGTGCAAAGTTCCGACGCCAAATTCTGCTTCAGGTACGCCGCACTATTAATACGATCCCATAAATTTCGAAATAATTACATTCCTTTTTAATACCATACAGGCTAGAGATAAGAGCGACTATATAGTGACGTTAAAACAAATTCAGCTGACTTTTCGCACGTCGATATTTGCGTAAGGTCTGAGGAAGACAGTTACGATAATTCTGTTAACCCTTGTGTCAATAACCCGGTACCCGGGTGCCCACCTGGGCATGTTTTTTGAAAAAATTTTATGTTCCCGTGAAAATTTCGATACCACCGTTTGGATCTTCGTTATTTCAACATTTTGAAAGAGGAATATGCTTTCAGACTTCGTTTTTTGTTCTTAGAGTCGGAGAATTATCCCGTCAAAGTTTACATGCTGGTTCTCAATAACCAGGGTACCCGGGTACCCACCTATAAAAACATAAGACTTATGAACGAATTCCGAATGAAGGAAACAATTTACAATAAGGGTACGTTTATGTTGGAGCTGCGATAAACGATCAGAGCGACGATAAGAGCGAGATGACTATATAGATGACCAACGATAAAAGCGTCGAGAAAGAAATATTTCTTTTTCTTCGCTATTATCGCAGCTCCAACATAAACGTACCCTAAGATATCGTTGCAGGGATCATTCTGTAAATTGAACCAAATATTTATGTGCAAACAAAGCCGTAATTATTTACTTATTTATGCATTCTTTACATTTTGCAAGCGTGACAGCATGCTCATTGCAGACTGGTTTATCGCATACGATGCAAGATTTCTTGGTTCTCCTGCGTTTCTAGGTATAGAACAAATATACATCACCAACAATTCTATGAATGATATCCTTTTGTAAACGACCAAAATAACATCCTGTAAGAAAATCCGATGGACGCGCTTAAATATGGCGCCCCGGAACCGCGGCCTACCGTCCGGAAGCCCAAATATACCGATTGGGACCGCTCGCGCGGGAAATACTGGGAAAAACCCAGGCCGAACGGAAGCGGCTCGGAAAAGGACGCTACGCACGGGCCAGGACGTGGCCACTCTTGTACGGTCTTCGGGACACACTGGTCGCTACTGCAGAAGCCCTCCGCGTTCTCTTGTACGATTTGCCTGACTCTTGTGGAAAATAAACAGTGTAATATTGATAGTCTATCTTACGTGTGTTTGTTAACCGACGTTAAGAAAAACATTTCTTACAATCCCACAATCATTTATCTTACCTTGCAAACTCTACTTTTGATAACTCCTCCATAGCGTTTGTATTTGATTTTGTAGTCACAAAAATTGAAATTATTTGAAATACCCTTATTGAAATACATAATAGTTCGAATGCTAAGTCTTTATTTCGGGTGTTTTATACCAAATAAGATGAGATATCCTATCGAGGTGTCAGCGAAGACTGGCGTCTGCCGGCCACCCAATTTGCCGGCAAGACGCGCGCAGCTACCTGCGGTATACCATTCAAGGCCCACTTATATTATATTAGGTAGCAACTATCGACTAGAAACGTAAAAACCACAAAAAGACGCGATGGAAAGCGTTTATTTAAAAAAAAAACGGAGGTGGGTACCCGGGTACCCTGGTTATTGAACAACGTAGGTACTTTTGGTTATTGACACAAGGGTTAACGGTGTCTTGACAATTTTCGTGTAATTATATGTATAAAGCTACTTGTACGGGATGAATAAAACACAACGTTGTAACAGAAAGTATATTTATACGAGTATACTTGGCACAGGATAAAAAATAAATAATATACATAAACAGTGATGGTATTCTTTGGTGAAGGGAAATTATACGCCTGCTGACCACCTAGGCCAGCTTTGAAGCAGTCTGTAGAAGCTGTCGCCTGGACAAGTCGTTGCAGTGGTTTGACGATGTCCAAACAACGTGTAATCTTCTTTTATTTTGCCAATTGACACGCCGTATGCTATCAACATCTGGGCAGCTTGTATTGCGGCTGTGTTTGGGTTGTGACCTACGAATATTTTTATAACATGAGCCAAATGGGAAAAAATATCTAGTTCGTTATTTTGAACTTATGAAACTTCATTCCTTAGGTAAATTTATTTCCTAACATCTTCTCTATCTTTTCTCTGCAAGGTAGGGAAGAAAGTATCTTCTATATTAAGATACGAAAAAGTCCATTTTTAAAAATATTACATTCAGGTGACATACACTCTCAACAGTAATCTGACAAAATATTATAAATATCGCGTTTGAAGGTTCATCTTTCTGATAGTATTTAATTCTCGCCAACGTTGAGGCTTAATCAACCTCTGCGTTTGTATGCACATCGCATTACGCAATGCATATAATATAGGGATATGCGAACCTTACCAATAAAGTTACCGACTATGCAAATTCCAATACTCTTCGAGTTGTAGGGCTTCGAATGTGCCCCATGTTTACCCCAGCCTCTTCCTTCGTACACGTTACCATCTTCTCCAACTACGAAATTGTAGCCTATGTCGATCCAGCCGTTATGATTCATGTGGTAGTTCTACGAATCATCATTAAACAATTTACAATACTATCCTGTTACTCCCATCACAATCGCAGCTGATGTATCAAGGGAACATCCCGAACCCGGAAATTCAAAAAATTCTGAAACTCTATGAATATGTAAGGAATTTCCACCTGATTACAACGCAATTTTTGTTTGCTGCCCAAAATCACTGTAAGGGGGTGTAATTGACCCCTGAAGATCCGGTTATTTTCCGATTTTGTGTTATAACTCATGCACTGTAAAATAATTTTTTTTACCAAATGATAGATCTAATTAAAAGAAGTAACTTTTGTCTTGAAACTTTTTTCTATCTATTACAGTTCGCGAGTTATAACCCAAAATCGGAATATAGCCAACTTTTCAGGGGTTAATTTCACCTCCTTCGAGTGAATTTGGGCAGCAAACAAAAATTGCTTTGCAATCACGAGGAAATCCCCTGCATACTCACAAAGTTTCAAAATTTTATGAATATTCGGGTTCGGGGTCTTCCCTTGTAAATAGTACTTTCACGCAAGGAGGAATTCTTATAAATCAATCTGTGTAAAAGTTAAAATTAATGTATTGATTCAATTATTAAATGGTACCTTAACTGAATAGGTACTAACGAGTGTATTGAGAGTTAAATTTTAACAAGCTCAGTTAAAATATTTCATCAAGTGAATCACCTGAAAGCTTCTCACTCTGGCTTGACAAATTGCTTGAGTGGTGCAACCATCGGTCGCTGAGTGATGAACAATTACAAACGGAGGTGGATCTGTCGTCAGGTTTTCTAACGGCAATTTCGGTGGCTTGGCGCCCCACTCTGCTCTCGGTATTATATTTGGGCGAACTGGAGAATGTTAGAAAATCCAGTTATGCATCGATTTTGTACATTTCCATAAGCATCTCAAATTTTACCAAACTACTTTCATAAATTATGAAATAGCACTTTTCCTTTCTGTCAAACAACGGAAAAAAAATGAAACACTAAGTCATAAATCTATTTCCCTGTTCAAGATCTTTTGAAAATTATTCATAAATGTTTCAATATAGCATGTAAAGATGTTTTGCTCTAGGCATGATATCAGTTCAGACCAGAGGATTGAATTAATTGACCTTCTTAATAAAATCATGAAGCATGTGGTCAATTACTTGTCACTGAGCGAGAAGATTTAATTTGACAACAGAAGGAAGACACGTTTCCACATGTCTTCATTATTTGACAAGTCATAACAGAAGCTGCTCCTCATCAACTAATGATTTCTATAGAAAGATTAAATCTTATACGTAATTGACTACCGTGGTAAATTATCATCCTTGAATATGAACAGTGTCATCGCTCTGGCGTAACGACAATTACCACGCTTTCGCGTCCATCTCGTTAAAAGAACATTACGTAATCGAAGAAAAAAAGAACATAAAGAAAATAGAAAAAAGTAGCATTATGAAAAAATATAAAAAGACATACAATTAATTTAGACTTTTTTCAGTTTTCAAGGAGCAATGTTAAAACTGGTATGGTGTCAATTTCATTACCAGGAGTCTCGTGTTCAGCGGCAAACGTCGCTCGAAGAATCGCGAGCAGCAGAAGCGCAAGTATTGGCGTGTCCATCTTCGCTCTTCCAGAGATACTAACATTGGAAACTTTAAACGCTGGATATTAATAGCACCCAGTCGTGTGTCATCGCTTCTGATCTTTGGTCACAAGAGAGCACATTAAAGAGGGGATTTGAAATGTATAATTATGAAGATGCAAGATTGGTCTCTATCAGTTTCGGACTGGGGTTCCCCAAAGCAGCGATACCTAATAATGTGTATCGTATGCAAACTTAGTTTATAATAGATAATTCAGTGACATCAGCGGTTATTATGTTCGCGCAAGACGTTTTCCTCAGCGCAACAATGTACATGTGTATAATTTTTCTTTCCTGTGAGAAGTTCAGCGTCTTCGTTCTGAACCAAGTGATTTCCTTAATTTTGCATCAATGAGTTCTCCTATTTGATTCACCTGTCGTGTATATCTGATAACGTTCCTCACTGATGCTAGTTTCCCTTTCACCACAGTAAAAAGTGGAGGCTAAGGACTTGGAGTGAATTTTAATCACGTAAACATTCAAAGTTTCGCGTGTCAAAGCTTGTATCGAACATTTAATTATATTCAGATGGAGTTACGTCGCATGTAGAATGAAGAGGAAGGTACGGAAAAAATGTCCAGGGAAACTGGTTTTTAATCGAGACTACTGTAATTACAGAATAATTGGCGATAATTGATTTATTTTACACACACATGTGCAAGCAGATGAGGTAACAGTTATCAATGTCTCGTACTTAGATACTATGATAAGAAAATGAGAAATAAGTTTCTCAGGAACAATGCTTATCGCTGTGTTGCGAACTTATTTCATTACATTTGTTCGTAGTAAAATGCATTACAATTTAGTCCATAAATAAATTGGACTTATCGTAAGACTGAATTCCGCGAATTTGCACAAGAAATTATCTCATTAATTCAGGTTGCTGGATCATTCTACTTTGATCGGCCGAAAAACGAAGCTATTTTTAAAGATTTTTTTCTGAATAAATACAACCTATAATGAAATAAACCTTTTTGAAATGAAATAATATATTAAGCTACTCTTATATTATTCAAAAGAAATTTAAAATGTTTTTTTTAATTTGTTCATATGTTTTTTACAGCGTCAATGTGACACCTACAAGAAAGAGGTGTGTTCGTGGCGTAGATGATTGGAGAACTTTTTCTCTCAAATTCATTTTGTTATTCCTCAATAAAAATTGTTACTTGAGCTACAGGCGATAGCCACACTCATACAGACTAAGAATCTTTTCAAATTCTTTATTTCAGGGAAGCCTGAGCCGACAAAATCACCTACGCCACGAACATACCTCCTTTTTGTAGGTGTCACATTGGCGCTATAAAAAAAACTATGAAACAAATTAAAAACAATCTTTTTATTTTTTTTTGTATAATACAGGAGTAGGTTAATAAATTCTAAAAAGAGTTATTTCATTACATGTTGTATTTATTAAGATAAAATCTTTAAATATAGCTTCATTTTTCGGCCGATAAAAGTAGAATGACCCCTTAAATAACGTGTACGTGACACAAATACAGTAATTCGTCGTTAGTGTCCCGTTTTTTACCATGCTTAAAGCCGGGAATCCACCGCGAAGCTAAGCTAAGCTATGCCATGCGATGCTATGCGATGCTACGTTTTAAAAGAATTAGCTTCAATACATTCTTATGGAACCGTTTCCACCGAAAGCTATGCTAAAACATAGCATCGCATGGCATAGCTTAGCTTAGCTTCGCAGTGGATTCCCGGGTTAATAGTCCCGCTCACTATCCCCACCATGTCTTGGAATCTTTCGGTCGAGAGTAGGGTTCTCACTATCCGGATATCCGGATACTCAGATCCGGATGTCGATTCGGATTTTGAGTTATAACGAGCAATCCGGATAATCCGGATACCTAGTACCTACCTAGTAGGTAGTAGGGCTCATACTATCCGGATATCCGAGTATCCGGATTGCTCGTCAATTTCGATTGAATCGAAATCTAGATCTGAGCATCCGGATATCCGGATAGTGAGAGCCCTAGTCGAGAGTGAGAGAACGAAAGAGACGACGGCAACTTCATGTCAACTGTTTCGTTCCCTCTCCCTCGGCTCTTGGGTTTTCTCACTCGCAGCATCGGCCGCACGGAATAGTCATAAAGCATATACTACTCTAAGGGTACGTTTATGTCGGAGCTGCGATAGACGATCAGAGCAGCGATAAGAGCGAAGCGTCGAAATACATTGTATTGATTTAAAATGGAAGTGTTTATATTGGAGCAACGAGATGACCAACGACAAAAGCGTCGAGAAACAAATATTTCTTTTCCTTCGCTATTATCGCCGATCTCATCGACATATAATGAGAAACGTTTTTCGTACTGTCAGCTACCAGAAAACAACAATTTATTTTATCAGTATACTCGAACGGCACTAAAATGTTTCTTGACTAACCTTATTGTAATCATTAACCTTTCTTCATAAAGAATTGGCATAGTATGGAAATTGCACCAGTTTGTTTGAATCTTATCCGATATCGTGGACAAGATGTAATCAAAAGTTTCTATTTTCATTCACATATATTCAAACAATTTCTGAGAATATTTTCTTAAGTCGTTATATAAATGATGAAACTCTCCAAATTCGTATCTAGTAGTATTAATAGGATGCATACAATGTTTACGTTTACTGCGTAGACTTCCTATGTACCATTTTACGGCACTTGAAGACAGTAATAATTCTTCTTCAGAATCGCTCATATCTAAATGGTTCATCTTCCCGAAACCTTAAACGACCGAAGCAATACTAGTATGACAGCTCCACTATAAACACGTCAAAGAAAGATATTTTCGCGCAGCTTCTATCGCTGCTCTTATCGTCGCTCTGATCGTTTATCGCAGCTCCGACATAAAGGTACCCTAAGGGAATAGTGTCCGCATCGCGTTAGTGTCCCGCAGCCAGCCCCGTTCGTCGGGACTATAACGAGGCATTACTGTACTGTACGTATTTTGCCAAGTTGCAGGCTAAGAAGCCTGCGCCTTAAATAATTATCATACCTCGAGGTAAAAATGAATATTTCTTATTTCTTATATTATTTATATGTTTGTGGTTAGATAAACATTAATTAAGCCTATTTCCTCGTAATTGTTCTCGTGGCACGATTCAGCAAGTGCAACTGTCGGAAATGCTTCTTTAGGAATATATTGCCTTTGAAAATCAATGCTTTTCAAATATTTTAAGTGTTTCGCGTTACATTTACAACAACTCGAAGCACTAGCATTTCGCGTTGCGTTAGTTGTTTTTAATCGCATTCAAGGAACTTTGGTCCACAGCAGTGACTGCTTTTGTGGTGGCTGTTGTCGTGGAGTACTTAGGTATAGGATGCTTTGTCCATCGTGGATTTGTCTGTATGTATTTGTAAAACTCGTCACCAGGGCATAGAGTATCCCTTGCTTGTCGATGCCCTAAGACGTGATAACTTTCGCTAATTTTTCCCAGAGACACGCCATAGTCAATGAGAGCGTTCAGTGTTTTCAGAGCAGCGTCTTTTGGAATGGAATCTGCACAAAACAGTACATGTTTAGGTTTACCAATTTGTTCTATTTTAATCTGTTTCCAATGTGAGTTATACTTGCACCTATACAAGTGTACTTTATTATAAATCTACTATTCTTGATTATCGAAACAACCTACAATCTTCCACTCTTCCCCCGTTTTAAAACTTCAGTTACAAAGAGTCTGCTAATGCACTGCTTTTATAAAGTTTCTTAATGCCAAAGCATCACTCTTTCAATTCTGCAAGTTATCACTGCACTGGTTCCACTTCTGAAGCTATTCTTCAACTAAAGAATTTATTCTATCCAAAGCTATGCTTGTTCATGAAAGACGCCTATCACCTCCTTACAAAAACAATTTACCTCAGAACCTAATACAACAGAGGAGTGACTTTTCAAAAGGACATATTTCCATTTTTGACCTTGTAGCAAATTTTGATGGCATCGCCGTGAACATTTAAATATGTCTAAACAACGATCAAAGGGAAAAGGACACCCGAATTGCGCCCATTTTTGCAAATATATTTCAATTCATTTCGAAAATTAAGGGTCTAGGAAAAAATCTGACTACTTTACGCGATGCAGCAGACATTTTTCTCTCGGAAAACATCAACAAAAGTGGCAAGTCTCGTTTTGTTTACAATTCAAAAACGAAATAGTTTTACAAAACGAGCGGCTCCACCAGTGATGCTCACGCGTATCAAGCGATTCTGTTAAGGTTGGTATCCACTTGTTACATATCCCCGTATCGTATCGCCGTTGCATGTCATCCAGTGGTACGATGCGGTGCAACGATGTGTGACTTTTTCCCATATCATTACTGTTTCATATATTTGCATTAAATTTTGACACGCGACGCTGCAACGCTGCCAGTCCACGCTGATACCCAACGGTGATACGACAAGAAGATACGTAACAAGTGGATACCCACCTTTACGCTAAGCGGCAGTGGATCGCCCGATGCACGTTTTGCCAAACTCTTTCGTTTCTGTATTAAAAACAAAACGTGACTTGCCACTTCTGTTAATGTTTTCCGAAGGAAAAATGTCTGCTGCATCGCGTGGCGCAGTCAGATTTTTTCCTAGACACTTAGTTTTGGAAATTAATTGAAAGATATCTATAAAAGTGGATGCATTTCGGGTGTCCTTTCCCCTTTGATCGTTGTTTAAACATATTTAAATGTTTATAGTGCTGGGGGGTTCATAGAACAATTTGACGGGACAAGCAACCGAATAACTATTACTGTTTGAACACAAAAGATGTTCAAAGTTGAAAATTTGCATTTTTCCAAAATCGAATTTCTCAGAAACTGAGGGTGATAGCAACAACGCACAAAAATATAAAGAACCGGCTATTGAATGTTACAAGTCCGAAAAAGTTCAATTTTGTCAAACCGTGCAATGTTAAATTACACCCCCCAGTGGCACAAAACACTACAAAACAGGTTTAATTCCTTTTTGAAAAATTGGTAGTGAAAATACATGCTTCCTACAAAAGATCTTATTTCCAAGATTATCTGATGAAATAATTTTTGAGCCTGAAACAAACGGACATATTTCCTATACCCATCTGTAAAACTCATAAATTCCAAGCAAAAGGAGCTTAATTCCATAGAGTTCCCCAAAGATACACTAAATGAGTTTAAAAATGTACCCACTGTCATAATATCTTTACAATTAAATGTGACAAAACAAAGTAGCCATAAACATTATATTATATTTTGAAAATGATAGAAAAGATTGTGCAATATCTAGGGCTTATTTCCAAATGGTTTCATAGAAACGAGCTTATTTTTTATAGTTTCCATCAAAACGTACGTGTATTAATAAAAAAAAGATTTTTTTTTAATAAACGTAGGCACCACAGTTTTCTGCGGTTATTAAAAAAAATTGTATGTGAAAATGTGCTCTTTTGAAAAATCACTCCCCAACTTCTCTTTCCCTTGATCTCATTTAAATTGCAAAAGAAAATGCACCAACCACTAAAGTCACCGATGACACATATCCCAATGCTTTGAGTGTTGTAACCAGGTGCATGTGCTCCAACGTAATCCCAGCCCCTTCCCTCGTAAGCGTTCCCATCCTCTCCAATCACAAAGCTGTAGCCGATGTCGCACCAGCCTCGATCGTCAATATGAAAATTCTGGTAGGATCTCACTATCTCTGAACATGTCTCCTGGTCGTAGCAATACTGCTTGATACCTCCGTGATGGATCACAACGTAAGGCGTTGGTGTCACTTCCATTGGCACACGCTCCACCGGTGGCCTGGCTCCCCATTCTTTCCTGGTCACGATCCTTGGCACCTCTAAACAGGCGAACTCAGGCTTCTAAGTAACGTTTAAACGTAACGAACTTCTTGGTCGCTTATACAAATCGCAAATCTGCATCGATAACGCATGACACGTAGATGATATGAGTCAACTAGTAAAAAAAAGAGGACAACATGTATTTTATCATTTACGACGTCTGTACGAACCGTTACTGTGACATCGTTAATCGATTCTGGAGTGCTGATATCGACGATTTCTTTCTATTGAATTAGTATGGTGATCGTGAAGATGTGAAGTGTTTATTGCCGACCTTCAAATGATGCAAGAGTCTTTAGAAATTATGTGGAAACACTATGAGCAAAGATGGAATGGTTTAAGAGGTGTGAGGATTTCGGTGCAAATCGACGAACTTTCTAACGGTAAGTAGTCTACGAATTCGGCTCTGTAAGACTGCGGGAAAGAATCACTCCTTACCGGTGTCATTTTCGAAATTGGCCCAAGTGACTGGTAAGGAAAGAACAGTATTTTCGCGGGGCAGGATTAAAATCAACGCGTGTGTCAAGAGAACAGACGACCCCATGATCGCCAGCACCGCGTCAGTTCGTGTTAAAAGTATAACTGAACGAGAAGCATGAAACGACCGCGGCTTTTAAACGATAAATTCAACGTAGCCGGGAAGTCCCTCAGAGACGCACTTGGGTCTTTCAACCCTGTCCCCTCTTCGAATCGTGGTAGCGTGAAAACGATAAGTGACCCGGCGAATTCAATTTCTCCAACTTATAACGAGGCCCAGGCCCTGTGAGTATGAATAATAAAACGGCTCTGTAATCTGAGATCACTGTAAAAATCGAAAAGATAGTGCAAAGATATAATATACCGCGAAATGTTAAGCGATAAGATACACTGATCGATAATTACACTTTTGTTAGTGTCAAGTAATCAAGAAACGCGAAATCTATATTAAATACGTCACACGATTCTCTGCGAGAAAATTCACGACGATGTTCCAGTAATATTTTTATTTTTTATTTTTGTTTTATTTTCTAAAGATCGATGGTGACGTGTACGAATCACTGTGCAATCTGATTGTTGCTGATAATACGATAGCGATTGCACTTGAGTGTAACGTGAATGAATTCGTTGGATAATTATTATCAATGGCACGTTAAACGCGTATACTGTATACTGTTTCAATGATTAAAACTATTAAAAGATAAGGATTCCAAAATGGAACATACTAAATCGTAGTTCTATGTACTCTTTATGTAGCTAATTGTTTCTTTCATACCAGCTGTGTATTCGAAGCGATATTGCGTAAATTATTTTGCACACTACATGCGTTATACGTAACAGCGCAATTTAATTATCATTCGTTTGCCTTAAATTCTGGGAAGTGGAGGAATACTTAGTTTAAAATTATCTGTTTGCTTTTTCAGTTCACAATTTATCCACGTTTTCAACTAACGCAATAAGGTTGGTATTCCAAAAGTTGTGCGTAAAGTAAAGGATCTTTAGGTTTTCTAAATAAGAAGCTATCGTCATAGTGCGTAGTATAAGAAAATGGATAACAGCATTATTATTAGCAGAATGATTTTGCAACTACAGATTGTCTCCTCATATTCACAATAAACGTTTCCAAAGATTAGATTAAAGGAAAGAAACGACAACGCCGCTAGATATATTACTTCGTCAATTCGTTAAATTATCATGTCACGATAAGAAAAGGAATTGAATTTCGTTGTTTACAAAAGCAAAGACTCTGATTTTGTAACCCATAAAATATTGCTGCCTTTCGAGTCTCACCTTCAAATTCGAAACTTTAAACTGTAAAAATAATGTGCACATATTTAATTTATCACAAAACTTAAAGAACCAATCTTTACCAAGTTATTAATAATGGAGGGGAGAGGGATATGTATTTTCAAGTATATATTTATAATGTGTATGGGCACGTATAAAAACACTTTGTAAATCACTTTTTGAATAATATTCAGCAGCTAATCTGCAGAGGTCGTTGCATCCAGGAAGCCCCTACGTTTGTAGAGATCTGAGTTATCTTCGACGGTATTATAGCACAGAATCATTTGTGCAAGTGAGTTTCGAGTTTATAGGTCGGTAAGGCAGTTCAGTCTGAGTCGCAAACCGCAAGAGTCCATAAGATGTGAGTTCTAGTTTATACCACGTTTGTGTCCGTATTTCCGATTCTTTTTAATAGTTCCTCTGAACATAGATATAAGTAAAACTATCGAGGATAAGATGTTCAAGTTTGGATTTTTAAAAGGCGACGAGGTCGAAGGTATTTTCGCCTCTTTCTCTCTGATTCGATTATTTAATGTTCCCATTAGGAACCGTTTTAAGGTTAGGGTTATGTTCCCGTCACATTGGCGTCCTGCGCACCTGCGACCTTTGAAAGTGTATATCCAAAGTTTACTCACCTTCGAATGTAGTCAGCATAGTGAAGTACGATACTACACAAAGTTTTAATTACTTCAATCGTTCCAGAAAAGAATGTCGATACGGGTAAATCGACGATTACTTGGACAGCTGCCTCCAAGGTCGAGATATCGAAATCACAAATCGAGAAACAATATGAACGCAGCGATTATGCGAGAACTGTAATATTTCCGGGGTTTGAGTTAGACTTAATTCGATCTGAAAGGGCTTTAATCGATTTAAAACGGGATGACTGTAAAAATATCGTAGAGGCGGAGTCGCAACATTCCGACCTTGTTCCCGCGAAATACGAAGGTAGACCATCGCTAATTTCTATTTCCAACCCTGAATTACGTAGAATATTTACAATTTTGAGAAACTTGCTTCGTCACCGGCAGAAACAAGTAACAAATAAATACGAATTCTTGTATCAAGGTGGTTTAAAAATCTGGGAGTGCAGTTACGATTTAGGTCTCTATATATCCGACAACGATATCGATTTCGAAGACAAAATGGTTTTGGATTTGGGATGTGGCGCCGGTGTCATTGGTCTGCTAGCTCTTCACAAAAAGTCCTTCGTTCATTTTCAAGATTATGTTGGTATTGTTATCGCTGTATGCAATGATGATCTTCGTAAGATCGTGTACACAAGAGAATCATGTTACAGAACGTAGAAGTAATTAAAACCGTGACTATCCCGAATGTTTTGATCAATACGACGGATCGAAAAAGTACGTTAGAAAGGTGTGAATTTTTCTGTGGTGACTGGGAATCGTTTACAAGGTTGAATGTCTCGAATGACGAGGTTGCGAAGTACGATCTAATTTTTAGTAGCGAAACGATTTACAATCCCGACAATCACAAGAAGCTATACGAAGTTTTTAAGCAAAGATTGAAACCAGACGGCATTGGGCAAGTATAACGGTCGTGGCGTAAATATTCGATTAGGTTCCTAAAGCAACGGTAGATAATATCGTACCTCGTGATATCTTCAGGTTTATTGCCGGTAAATCTTATTATTTTGGTGTGGGAGGAGGGATGAGGCAATTTCAGAGTCTCATAGAGGAGGATGGTTTTTTCCACGTTAAAACAGCGTGGAAGAGTCAGAACGGTAACTAATTAATACAAATACATCGTAAATATATATATATATATATATATCCTTATATCCTTCGAAACAAGCAATAATTGTATGTGAATATACATTCCAGGATTACAAAGAGAAATTCTAATAATTACAAGGAAGCAGCGCTCGTAGGTTTATCCTATGTACATTTAAGTTTTTGGCATATCTAACAACATATTGTATTCTCACCGCATTTATTTAGAATAAATAACTGTAATTCCTTTCTCTCTTTTCTACGGAGATAGTGTTTCATAAACCCATCCATTACTCCCTTCATGAACGAGAATATTATCGACTTTTTCGTTGGGCTTAGGCCGTCTAAAACGAATTCTGTCGTGCAAACGGTCGCTTTGGCCCTGCCAGAATTCCACGAATTCTGGAATGATTATGTACCCTCCCCTAAAAGGCAGATTATTAAATACACAGATGGTAACCTTTCAATAATATCATGAAATGACTTGAAAGATTTTTGCAACCGTCCATCGAATTAATTACCAGCAATCCGGCCTCTTAACTTGCCCTTCTGGAAATTGCGCTATCAGCTCCCTTTCCTTCACCATAAGCGTTTGCCTGCTTGCAATCACGGTACTTTGTTTGCTGGACATACTCCCTATTTGATTCGAGTATGGTCGGCTTTCGAAGTAACGGTTGGAGTCCTCTGGTGATGTCTTCTTGACTTTGCCTTCTATTCGCACCTACATTGTTTAATGATAAAAGAAAACATGGAATTTTTTATATAAATGCGATTATATTATAATGTGCCATAAATGGTAACTATCGTCGTATGTTCAGCTTGAAAAAAATAATTTTAAAAAAATTAAACCGACTTAAAAGGATTTTTAAGTCGACGCCAAATTTACACAGTGCAAATGATAACGCGCCGACTTAACAAAATTGAGGTTCGTAGATTAGATAAGGGACAAAATAATTGTCTACTTTTTAGTGCATTTTTATGTTTTTGAAGTCGGTTTTAATTTGTTTTATTTTTTAATTTTTAGTTATTTAAGTTACATAACTACAGCAATTCGTCGTAATAGTGCCGACCAACGGAGCTGGGGCGGGACAACAACGCGATGCGGACACTATTCCCTTAGAGTAGTATATGCTCTAAGACTGCCGCGAGTGAGAAAACCCAAGAGCCGAGCGAGAGGGAACGAAACAGTTGACATGAAGTTGCCGTCGTCTCTTTCGTTCTCTCACTCTCGACCGAAGGATTCCAAGAAATGGTGGGGATAGCGAGCGGGACTATTACGCATGGTAAAAACAGGACAATAACGACGAATTACTGTACATTTATTTTAAAATAATATGAGTAGGCATACAAAATGACCTGCTCGGAAAAATAACTGCTTGATAGAAATGGAAGATTCCAAAAATAAGCGACTTGAAAAAGTGCAAATAAGAATGTCTCAAATTCGTTATATGGGGTCTACAACTCAACGCGCGGAAATACTCCCTCGTAAAATTAAATCCCTATTGGGAAGTGACATCCGTCACCATGACATCTGGTGGCGAAAGTAGAAGCGCTTCTTGGGTACACATCAAGCCCTGCCTGTTCTCGTGTCGTTGCATAAAATTCTGGTTAGACAGGATTTGAACCTGCCAAATCACATATACTTTGCATAGAAAGGAACATTTTCGCAAATAAGTACAATATCGCATATATCTTGTACCCATTTTAGTCAGGCCCAGCCCGCATGTCACTTCCCAATCTTAGAGCATATATACATGGAGGTTTCATTACCTATATAAGATTGACTGCCTCGAAACTTTCGCCAACATCACGTGAGAGAGAAAGACACGTGCGATCTGGTGCGAGAGAGAGAAGTATAGAGGTTCCTTTCGACCGTAATGCGCATGCACCGATATCGTGCGAGAGAGAAAGACGTGTGAACTGGAGCGAGAGAGAGAAGTATAGATTCTCAATCTCGTACCATGTTGGTGAAAGTTTCAAGCTTTCAATGAGACCTCCATAGTATAGGCTCTAAGTTCCCAATAGTAACCATCATATATATCAATATTGATATCTTACGCATCGTCTGAGAGATTCCCAGTAAAACGTCACGGCTGCATTCGGGTTTTCAGCCTGAAAAGTAACTGAATACACATCCCGCCCGTCAAATACACATAGCTCGTTGACTTTATGCACTCACTAGTTCGCGACCCTTCCTGCTCTCGTAATTTGTGTAAAATTTAAAACCATTTGTGCTGAAACCCTTGAGCAGCACAGGTCTCACCGATGGAATACCATCTCTGCAACAAGGATATTTTCCTGAATATTTTTGCGAACCTCCACGCAATCGAGATGAATCATTCGGTAATACTTGGTAGCCGTTGCGAGAAACATAGCGTTCGGCTCGAATATCTGCGGAGTGTTGCAGGCCTCGTCAAACCATGCTTTGAATTGACCAATAGGCTCCTTGCTCGCGAGATGGTCTTCAGTGAAAGTTTCGCTTTTATCCTTATATTTGATTCGCATGCCTGTCGCAGTAATTAAAATACAAACATTCACACCTTTTTTTTTCTTTCGCGCAGCCCTCACTTAAGACTTGCTGTGCAGCGTGATTGGAACGCTGCCTTTTACTCATGGCAGTATTCCAATCTCCTAAATAAAGATGAGCACATAAATATCTCAAATTAATTTATTACTTTATCGCGAAAGCTACTTTGAAAATCTCCCGCTATCTCCATTTACAATATCGACAATCGTCACCAATGCCGAAATCGTTGCAGCAACGCGCTCTCGTGAGGGACTACGCCACCTACTATCGCAGACAGCCGTTCGATAATAGCACAGACGAGGTATGGAATAGACCTATGGGACTTCGTGTCACCGCCCAAACTGTGTTACCGATCCATACCTCGTCTGTGATAATAGGTGTTTCAAAGGTAATGATCGCGCAGTTATCTGCTAGAAACTCATTCACGTGATTGTTCGGAAGCTTACAGAGTAAATCATAGTTGTACTAGTCACGAGCGACAAATTTTGACAATTGTTTGAAAGTTATTGAACGAAGGCGCCTAATTCTGACGATGTAGGGCACCATGATAGGGATATAGTATACGTCCGCATCCGCTATTCAATAAGTGGCGGTATTGATCACAGGAAACAATTGACATTTCCCGACGACAGACGGAATTATTTATTAGATTATCAACGTTACCTCCAATGTCAACGCTGTAATTTGTATCCTGAGTGGTGAATTTTGCGGAGGACATGATGGCAGAGTGCTGTATCTAATCGGGCTCACAAGGAAACAGCTGATACTCGACACGAGGAAAACGACCGAAACTCACTGATACGAAATGCGTCGGCGAAGTGTGCTTGTAAAACGATAAAAATCAACTAACACGCTTCACTAACTACACGTTACTCGCGTTCTTTGTGTGTAGTTAATTCCTTTTAAGAAATTCGAGGTTATCCCCCTCCTCTTTAGAATTCTGTTCACTGGTAGCGTAAGATGGCGCGCAGTGTCGTAGAGTAGCCAACAATAAACACTTTGTTAGTATATTGTTTGTTTATTTTTGCCGTGCGAGTTTAACGAACATCGTTCTGGCTCGGCCTCTCACTGTATTCGCATTTTCTGATAAAGTATGATTAGTCATTCCAGATTCAACGAGCACATTCCAGAATTTAAAATTGGAACACACCTGGTACGCCATTGCAATATTTGTAAATAATATTACGATGTTAGCTTTGAATTATGTAATTAATAGATATCCTATCTGTGTTTTCTGTTTATCTCGAGACAGATTTTCTATTTTATTCGATTGCTCGTAGTGCACGGTTTAGGGTAACTTCATTCTAATCATTCCATCGAAATAATAGTGGAAAAAAATTTATTTACAGTAAAGAAACACCATCGAAAGTGTAGTAAAATAATAATTATATTTGAGTTTTTAGTGCATTTTAATTTAGTTTTTTTAGTGCATTTTTAATAAAATCGTTTAACATAATTTTTTTCGTATATTGTTTATTTTCTAGTTTTTAGTGTTTGTGGATTTACATTTCACAGCTAAGACTTCTTTACTATCTTTTATTGCTGTATACTGTTTAACAGTTTGCTTATATGTATAGTGATAAAGTCACTAAAAAATCATTTTTTTCTTGTACTACAATTTCCATGATGATAAATTACGAACGCCTGCAAAGTTTTAGTTTTACTATTCGACATACAGACATGACGGATCATTTCTCGATAAATTGTATCTGTGTGTGTGACAATTATAGGATCAAAGCTGAATAAAATCGTTTAAAAAAGTGTTTAATTCTTTGGCGACGGCAAAAACTCTTCTATTATGTTTTTTACACGCTATGCATTTTCGCCACGCATTTTTTTTATCAGCAGAATACACTTAGTGATAATATAATACGAGCGAAGTTCATTGCAGTACTGCCGATTAGATTTGCCGAGTGCCCTCAGTTCGCTTCGAGCCACATCGGAAGCAAATTATCAAAGCGCCTTTAAAAAGTAATAGTTAAAATAGATTAATTTTTAAATTTGTCCTTGAAACGAAATATCTATTTTCATGTTCTTCTCAATTCTCTAAATATTCCTAGAATCTCCTCGTAGTAGGGGAGAGTAGAGTAAAATGGAACGCTTAACTTTGGAGGGTGATACCATAAAATCGGAAGGAAAAAAAGACACGAGACTTCAACAGGAGTCTTATGTGGACATTAGACTATAAGAAAATCAAAGCCATTGTTAATGAAAATATTTGCTCACAAAGGGAAATGAGATTTACCGGAGGTATTGAAATCTTCGCCTCGCTCAAGTGGTAGGGTTAAACGGAACACCCACTTGAAGACCATTTAAACATACAAAATCTTTATATTTATGATTTAAAAAGTATTGATTTATGTAAAAAACTATAAATATATGTTTTAGGTATAACTATTACAAATAAAATATAACAAAAATATATATTATACACATAAGAAAAAATATTTTACCAGATAACATAAAAAATACTAAAAGTCATCAAATACACATGGATTTTTACATGAATAATGTTAACACGTGCATGGAGAATTTTTTAGTTTTTAGTGCATTTTAAATAAAATTGTTTAACTTAAATTTTTTTTTTAATATTTTTTTATAATTTTGTATTTTCATCATAACTACGCACACCTGCAAAGTTTCAAGATAATTCGATTGGTGGAAGTGAGTTAAATTGGTGTTCCGTTTTACACCACGCAAAAATTAAACATTAAATATTTACATTTCAGCGTAACGTAAAGAAGTGAAGAAAAGTGGTCGAAGCTATAACTATTAATTGATTAATTTATCTAAATAATACTGTGCAATTAAATGTATGTTCAAAGAGCCGCGAATATACAACCCAAAGGTGCGCCTGCGCTTACACAGGGCGCGGGCATGTGCGCAAGCGCAGTTTGTGCCACGTGACATCATAAAAGGAAGTGTAAGTGGTACCTGGAACCGATACATTCAAATTAGCACTTCAACGAGGAACTACACTCGGTTTGTTAGACATCAATATTAATAAAAAAAAACACTGGCCCGTGTCATCTACAGGGCCGTGGGTGTTTTTGCGTGACGTCCATAGGCGGTGAGACTGGTAAGAGAAATGATAGACTGTGTGGGTTTGTTAAATATATTTATTTGTTATTATTAGACTGCGGATGTTTATGCAATTGATATACAAAAATTATTTTGCATATTGCATATGTTTTGTTAAAAGGCATATCTAACATAGTTTTTTTTATATTTATCTCACTGTATTTGGTTGCGATAACTAGTGATACATCGCAATACATACAACGTTTCGTATTGATGTTGATATCATGCTATAGAATAAGTTATTACAATGGAACGATAACTCGAATCTCAAGGGAAGGGAAATAATCTTCGAATTATAGATGCTTCGACTTATCGAGTTTTCAAGCGAAGGAGGTTCAACAAACGAACATTCGACTTATAAAGGCTTTGTACGACTGTTCATTTTTCAACTTGTGAAGCTCTAAAGCAAGACAAATTCAAGTTTTAAAGGTCAATTGTTTATTGTATACCTATAATCAAACATACCCACAACTTATGTACTACATGTATACCTGCATGTATAGAAATAATTATAAGACACATTTTATGCTCACAATAGTACTCTTTATTACTTATTAAAAAAATTGTGATTTCGCTTTGTGCTAGTCTTTTAGTGTATTGTAAATCAATAGCATTTTCAATCGTGAATATTGCAGAGAAAACATTTTCCGCAATATTTTGAGATCTTATAAGATCTCTTTCTACGAAATTTCGTAATACATATATGTAAAAGTAAATTTCGACTTGTAGAGGTCGGAGTTCTTCTAACTTCGAGTTGTAGGGGGACATTCCATACGAACTGGGACAGATTTCGGAGTAAGTTTTCGTAGAATACTGAAATTTAAATATATTGTAGTCTTTAGTGATATTTAAACGTACATCAAAGGATTTTTATAAATTTTGAAAAATGTCAATTTTACAACTATTTGAAGTTAAGTACGAACTTTTTTCAATACATTATAGCTATGGAAGTGGTAAACGGATGGAGATGAGCTTTACGGTGCTTATAGAGAAGACATCGAAGTTTAAGAAAAAAGTACAGTATTGTCTCCGCATGTGCTCGCTGTTCGAGACCGGCGTTGAGCTCCTATCGTGAACAGATTCCTAATTCCGAGTGTTCGTTTTTCGCTTCTTTCTGGCCGAAGGGGGAAGCGAGTCGGACCGTTTTACGTGCGGGCGCGACGGGTGCGAGCACTCATTGTCAGATGGAATCGTGACTGCTTGACGCATGCGCGCGACAGTCAGATAGCCAGGCACGGCACGAGTCTTTTTTGCGCCCTACGCGAACTTGTCCAATTGAGCCCTTTATTACAATACATTTATTTGAGTTTATTGATGTCCTTACTCTTAATTTTTACTCGTAGTTTAAAACCGTTGTAGTACAATGTGTAGTATTTCATTTAAAAATTTATTTTCAACAATGCCAACAATGAAAATACCATTTTGCACCTCTTGTCAACCTTACGCCCTAGCAGTTGCCTAATTTTGCAGAGTAAAGTCTCAAGAGTAAATAATCTCAAATAAATGTATTATAATAAAGGGCGCAATTTAACAAGTTCACCTAGGGCGCAAAAAATACTTGAGCCGGGCCTGCGTCAAGATTTTGCGATGCAGTTCTCGTGTTCCCGTAAGTGCTTGCGACCATCGCGCACGCAGAGGACGGAGTGTCACGGCGCCCGAAAGACGGAGCGAGACAAAACACCAACGCGTCGTCTGTCTCGTACCGTCCTCGCTCACTTTCAGCGGCTCTCGCTCGCTCTCGCCTTCGCCGGACAAGAGTGAGACAGAAGTGGTGGGGATAGCGACAAGCACCTATCGTGTGCACCAAACTGAGCACATACGGAGACAATACTGTACTTCATTTCAAAAAAAAAATTTGAACCATCTTTGTGCAATTATTTTAAACAAATGCAGGTTTTTAACATCGGACGCGATTTTAAAAATCTGAACACAGGAGAATATAGTTTTGTCCTTCCCCTTGATGGACAAATTTTAAAAAATATAGTCATTTTAAAATTGGCCCTGTAAAAATTGCCGAAAGTTGATTCTGCGTCAAATCACACCGGCTCCACTGGCTGCGCCGTGCGGTACTCGCAGCATCCAAGCGGCTATATCTGATATTTTGATATAGTGTTCTCAAATATGGTAAGTATTTGTAAAAAACTGAAGAAGGAAAACTTTTACTGTTTTTTATACACAATATATTACGGTAACTCAATTTTCGGGGTTTGCAATATTTTCCTTGAAACGAAGGTGACCGTCAGTTTTTTAAACGGAATGCTATATATTTGATTATCCAATAGGAAAGGGACTGTCAAGATAAATTCAATCATATGGTATAGTACGACCATCAAGGCTACACATGATGAGGAATGAAATAAATATATCGAACTATCTATCTAGTAGATAGATAGAACCATGTGTAGCTTTGATGGTCATAGTATATTTTTTTAAACTGAAATAATTTTTTCTTAAAGCTTCAATGTCTTCTCTACAAGCACCGTAAAGCTCATCTCCATCCGTTTACTACTTCCATAGCTATAATGTATTTAAAAAAAGTTAGCACTTAACTTCAAACAGCTGTAAAATCGATGTTTTTCAAAATTTTAAAAAATCCATTGAGGTACACGTTTAAATATCACTAAAGACTACAATACATTCAAATTTCAGCAATCTACGAAAACTTACTCAGAAATCTGTCCGAGTTCGCATGGAATGTCCCAGGGGTGAAATACATAATTTAACATGCAAAATATAGGTCGAATTAAGGAAAGTTTATTTCGGGTTCTACAGGTGTTTATAGCGGACCGAAAGGGAATGAAGTAAAATTTTCGTCTTATAGAGATTTTCAAGTTATCGAGGTTCGACTGTAAGTAGAGACTAATACTTAGGCCGATCTAAAATAACTCATTCATTACAATCGTAAAAGAACTTTAATAAAATAGGATGTAAATAAACGTAATTACATTTTTAACATCTTCTGAAGATAACTTTACGAGTCTAACAAAACATATTATCTATATTATCGTGAAAGTTATCCATATGTTTGAGAAATTTCTATGCAAAATAAACTTTCTTCACCTCATATATCAATTATTTGTCATACAAAAGTAAACCGGAATACAATAAATGATTTAATTTAAACAACATACATTAGAAATGTTTCAACTTACGGCATATAATGAGTATTTCATGTTGATCAGTCAGATACTATACTTGCTTTCGAGTGCTTGTGTCGGTAATTGATCATCCGAAGAAAGGCTTTCTAAGTTTTGTTGTTTGCGTTTAATATCAAATAGAAACAAACGAAAACATGTCGAATAATTATCGGTTGCAAAATCGAAGTATACACGCAAATTTTCTTCACTGTACTACGACGAATAGCAGATAATATCATTGTTAGGTTAGAACGAATGTAGAATAAATTTGTAAATGATTGTAAGCATTAATAAAGAGTCCGTGAAATTTAGTTATTCGTCTAAATAAATCTGTCATATCAAATTTACTTTTCACGTAAAATTACCGAAAGTTAAATCGAAGTGTGACGTTTACTCGAACAACGTTTATTAACCAATCAAAGGTTGCTGTCGAAATTAACACTGACGGTTGAACTAGAATAATTAGAAACATATTGTACTCGACTCATCTAACGAAATATGTCTTAAAAATTTTATTCAGAGTGTTATATCACGTTATTAAATACAAGTGTAACAAAATCATCAGCCTTATCTGCTTCCCGAGAGTAATAACACAATTTAAAAAGTTATAAACAGATAATTTATTTGACAAAATTATGGGTATACATTTTTATGCAATTTTCTTTAACCAACTATTCAACTGTTCAATTTCTGACGAGGTGTCAGAATCTTTACTGAATGCACTGCATTCTGCGAACTCAATATTTGCATCCAAGTGGGAAAATTCAAAATCTTTTCCCTCTTTACCAAGGAACAGATTTGCTGCTAATGCGTCTGTAGCTTCTAGTTGATTCGTTCTTGTCATGCGCAATAAATTCATTTCTTTCTCTAACAAAGTCTTTATGACGGCGGAACCTTTCGCCATAGTCTGATCCTGTTTGTTGCATAGCACAAGAACAGGTTTCTTTTGTATAGCTCTGTCAGACAACAACGTATACAAGAACCTGAAAATTAAACCTTATCGTTTCTGTTTCAGGATGGGACGACCCGACGTTCGTATGTACTTACTCCGCTACATCTCGGATATCTTTCTGGAAGGTCACTGAATCGATCACATAGACGAGTCCTTTCGAAGACAATTTAAATTGATCAAAGAATTTGTACCGCAAACGCTCGTGTCCAGGTATATCAACGATTTTCAACGAGTGCTAAATATACAAACCACTTTAAAGATCTGTGTTCTTAAGTCACATTCTTCCATTAAAATATAGTTACTAACACTTACATTATTGATTACAATGTCTGAAATATTTTCTTTTACAGATGTGTGAGTTGCAACAAATTTTGAAAAAACTAGACGCGCGTATAACAATGTTTTACCAGCATCACTGAGACCGGTTAACAATACGCTGTTCCCTATGGACTTCTTTCTGCGCCATAGGGTAAATAACACTGAACAAAGAGACAGGGCAAAGATTTATAAGGAATATGGTAATGCCTAATGATGGATTGCCGTACCAAAGAAATGGCCCTACAGAGTTAAATTTATGGATACTGTGGTTATAGCCTAGGAAAGGTCTCGCTTAAAGATGTACCTATTTTTGTATTACATATACAATCATAACATTATGTTTGTTTCATTCCTTGTATCTATCATTATATTATTCCATAATTACTGCAGATATAATGATATACATTTACTTTAAATAATTGAATGCAATGTTTACAAGATTTTATGAGACATTAAGATAGACTTGATTGTGCGATTCAGAAATGTGATCTATTTAAAATTTTTATTAAATGTATCTCTAATTTTACTATTTACAGAAAAGAACTGTGATGTTATTTTGGACAATGTGATAATAAATATTTGAACAAATATGTTTCTTTCGCATGGCGAAACCTGTCGTACGATTTTGATGAAAGTTTTATCAGATTATATGAAATGATGTTGACACTATAGACGAAACATAAGTTAGTCATAACCTAAATGTACTAAGTTCAATTACCTATGGTTATGATAATTGCAACTATAGCGGATAATACTCTCACTAATTGGGAATCCATATTGTAATATGTTAACAGTTTAACATGCTCTTTCATTCTTGCTGTATTACTGTATTAATTTCAGAGCACCTCGTGGACATACGCCGATTCCTTCAGATTCATGCGAATAATTGTATACACTGTGGATGTTCGATTCCGATTCGATTCTTTAGAAAATCGATTCTTTTGGTTAAAAGATCGATCATTCGAATCGATTCTTTGGTATTCGATTTTTCCCCGAATCGATTTCTTGATGTAAGAATCGAAAATCGAATTTTTGCCCTCTGGGAGAAATACTTGTCACTAATGAAAGGACCAATCAAACTGCTTGATGCGTAGGTTTTCCTGGTCTTATATGTTTTCTGCCATTTATATACGATTTCCGACATAATTTATATACGATTCTCAGATAGCACAGGACGTCTTAAAGACGTCCACTTTACGTTCATTTTAGGTCTGAACGCCTGTCGGCTTGATTTGTGAAAGTGGACGTCTTTAAGACATCCAGAACACGTCTTGGACAAAATAATGTGATCACACAGCGAGGTATGGAATAGACCTATCAATCAATGTATTTTTCTGTTACCGGTTTGGGGGGTCCTAGGACCCCCTTGCCATTTTAGTTTCGCATGCAACGTTACCGGTGAGGTCTCGAAGCAGATTGTAACGTTACGCGTGGTAGGAATTAGAATTCAGCACGGGTAAAACTAGGTTATTTTTGAAAGTCGAAGCCCGCGATTTACAAATGTTTCTCTTAGAGTAACGATTTAAAAATCGTCGTATGAACATATTCCGTTCAACGGAAGAGAAAGGCGGATGAAAATAAAATGATATCACATTCGCCGCTTAACCTTGCTGTCCTATTCCGGTTTATTTAACGCAAAATACATTTCATTCGCTTGCAATAATGCATTGAGCTATAAGAATACCTGGAGAGGGAACAGAGCAATGGCGGCAGGTTCGAGAATCGGGTGAATCTATCTCTGTCTTACAACAGGCTATGAATGTATAGTGCATGTGAGTGAAGTTATCTGCGCACACACATCCATACATAACACAGATAGTACAGAGTGAGAGGGATAATAGGAAAAAGGATAGGTTTACCCGTGATCTTCTGTTTCCTTCAGACCGCTGTCGCCTCCACTTCTTCCCACTGCTGTTCCCTCTCCAGGTATTCTTATAGCTCAATGCAGTAACGTAATTTGTAAAAAGAGTGCTTTAATGTTTTTTAAGAGCACCTGTTGCTGAACCCCACCCATTCATCATGTGTTTGCGCATACATTAATGATGGTCTATATGATATAATACAGAAATATAATAATAATAATAATATCCTTCTAATGTACTATATTATTATTTAAAAGGAACATATCGAACCCGTACACATCGATTTTGGTGCAATTTTGCAAGTCTGTGGAGTAGCCAAAAATATTTGGTACATATTTTTTGAAAAAAGAATTCATTCTGGTTTATTAGGCGCAAACTACTTTCCCTATCCCGGTTTATGGAGAATTCCCCAGTCCCGAATTTTTCTCGATAATCCAAGGACCACTGTATCACAAATGGAGTACTATGGTGTTTTTCTGATGAAAATGACACCAAACTTGATATAATCCTGATTATTGGTAATGAATATAATGTAAAGTACTTGGAGTATAGTACCTGAGGCAAATAATGAAGAGTACCTGAATTCTGCGTGAACTGATATGTGTGCCCAGATCTTAACGTAAGCGATAGCTACACTCGTGTACTTACATCGTAGATGTTTTTTATCATTTTTAAATCCATTCAATAGTTAATAAGGACAGAGCCAATCAATTTGTAATGAAACGTAAGGATTTAGGGGCCTCGGGTCCCAAAAACTACGAATATAAATTTTACAAAAATGTTTCAATTCATTATTTTCAATGATTGTTACGTGTGGTAGGATGGGCACCGTCTATTTAGACACGCGGGAAGTGCAGAGATTTGCGGGAATGTCAGTAATAGCGCCATTTTTTAATATTTTTCAGTGTACGACACGTGAAAATATTAGTTAAATGTTCCACTACATGTAAAATACTAACAATCAATTTCGTCTTGCAGTTTATAGCTTGTATAAGCTCTCTCTGTTTATATGTTCACGATTAACACACAATTTGAACAAACTGAAAATGCATGTCTGAAAACAAAGGGGATTAATAATAATTTTCCTACACCGAAGATTCTTGAGAATCACTGTTATTTTTCGAGAAATAAGAAATTAGAAATTATAAAATTTTTCGAGAAATTCTCGAGAAGGAACACTAGTCGTGGGGTGCATGGATGCCACTGCAAATAGAGATACTTTTCAAACCCCTCAAAAAAAATAGTAAAGGTCGTTTTCTAAACTTTTTTGTCTCAGCTTGTAATGAAAATTCAAAAATCCCTTTTGTAGATTTAAGTAAGTTTTGTACATACTGAAAATTTCATCGAAACCGATTATCGTTGCTAATCTCGAAGGTTCGAGATTACCCAACCGAGTTGTTCGTCATTGTCCCACGACATCCAAAAATAAAAAGGAATTTATTTCAGAGGTTGGAATCATAATTCAAGCAATGCCTTGGTCACAAAATGTTGGTAAAAAAGCGATTTATTTGAACTTAAAAAAGAACAATTGTATCACTAATTCAACAATAATTACATGCAATTAAAATGGACAAAATGTTAGTTGAGACATGATGAAAATAATAAATTGTGTTATTCTTGAATAGCATAAGCGTTCTGTATTTATTACTTTCTGCCCGGCGTTGGATACGACCTAAACTATTAGCTAGTTAGGAGGGAACATCGTGTTTATGTATTAAAACGCCGTAACATCGCGTTTGCGATAACCCAGCACTCGTGTTTAGCCGACGCCCGAGCTGGAAATCGTTGGAGAGAGACAGAACGTCGACAACCTCTAGCAAAGTCGCACCATCACCGAACAATGTACTTGGCAGTTGAACTTTGCCTGCGACAGTGAACGGACCACAGTGAACGCGTGAGCATATTATTTCGCGATATCTTGATTCGTGGATTGATTTCATCGATTACTGGACCATGTGGGAGGTCGCTTAACAAGATTCTACAACAATTCGCCAAGTATCTAGAAGAATTCGCAAGCAATACTTTTCTGGGGGAGTGGGGAGTCGTTGGAGCGAGACGGAACGTCGACAACCTCTAGCAAAGTCGCACCATCACCGAACAATGTACTTGGCAGTTGAACTTTGCCTGCGACAGTGAACGGACCACAGTGAACGCGTGAGCATATTATTTCGCGATATCTTGATTCGTGGATTGATTTCATCGATTACTGGACCATGTGGGAGGTCGCTTAACAAGATTCTACAACAATTCGCCAAGTATCTAGAAGAATTCGCAAGCAATACTTTTCTGGGGGAGTTGGGAGTCGTTGGAGCGAGACGAAACGTCGACAACCTCTAGCAAAGTCGCACCATCACCGAACAATGTACTTGGCAGTTGAACTTTGCCTGCGACAGTGAACGGACCACAGTGAACGCGTGAGCATATTATTTCGCGATATCTTGATTCGTGGATTGATTTCATCGATTACTGGACCATGTGGGAGGTCGCTTAACAAGATTCTACAACAATTCGCCAAGTATTTAGAAGACTTCGCAAGCAATACTTTTCTGGAGGAGTTGGGAATCGTTGGAGCGAGACGGAACGTCGACAACCTCTAGCAAAGTCGCACCATCACCGAACAATGTACTTGGCAGTTGAACTTAGCCTGCGACAGTGAACGGACCACAGTGAACGCGTGAGCATATTATTTCGCGATATCTTGATTCGTGAATTGATTTCATCGATTACTGGACCATGTGGGAGGTCGCTTAACAAGATTCTACAACAATTCGCCAAGTATCTAGAAGAATTCGCAAGCAATACTTTTCTGGGGGAGTTGGGAGTCGTTGGAGCGAGACGAAACGTCGACAACCTCTAGCAAAGTCGCACCATCACCGAACAATGTACTTGGCAGTTGAACTTTGCCTGCGACAGTGAACGGACCACAGTGAACGCGTGAGCATATTATTTCGCGATATCTTGATTCGTGGATTGATTTCATCGATTACTGGACCATGTGGGAGGTCGCTTAACAAGATTCTACAACAATTCGCCAAGTATTTAGAAGACTTCGCAAGCAATACTTTTCTGGAGGAGTTGGGAATCGTTGGAGCGAGACGGAACGTCGACAACCTCTAGCAAAGTCGCACCATCACCGAACAATGTACTTGGCAGTTGAACTTAGCCTGCGACAGTGAACGGACCACAGTGAACGCGTGAGCATATTATTTCGCGATATCTTGATTCGTGAATTGATTTCATCGATTACTGGACCATGTGGGAGGTCGCTTAACAAGATTCTACAACAATTCGCCAAGTATCTAGAAGAATTCGCAAGCAATACTTTTCTGGGGGAGTTGGGAGTCGTTGGAGCGAGACGAAACGTCGACAACCTCTAGCAAAGTCGCACCATCACCGAACAATGTACTTGGCAGTTGAACTTTGCCTGCGACAGTGAACGGACCACAGTGAACGCGTGAGCATATTATTTCGCGATATCTTGATTCGTGAATTGATTTCATCGATTACTGGACCATGTGGGAGGTCGCTTAACAAGATTCTACAACAATTCGCCAAGTATCTAGAAGAATTCGCAAGCAATACTTTTCTGGGGGAGTGGGGAGTCGTTGGAGCGAGACGGAACGTCGACAACCTCTAGCAAAGTCGCACCATCACCGAACAATGTACTTGGCAGTTGAACTTTGCCTGCGACAGTGAACGGACCACAGTGAACGCGTGAGCATATTATTTCGCGATATCTTGATTCGTGGATTGATTTCATCGATTACTGGACCATGTGGGAGGTCGCTTAACAAGATTCTACAACAATTCGCCAAGTATCTAGAAGAATTCGCAAGCAATACTTTTC
The DNA here is from genome assembly GCA_929113495.1 of Andrena minutula. Lineage (NCBI taxonomy): Eukaryota > Metazoa > Arthropoda > Insecta > Hymenoptera > Andrenidae > Andrena > Andrena minutula. The sequence continues at coordinate 22,186,805 of OV815994.1, forward strand.
TGGGGGAGTTGGGAGTCGTTGGAGCGAGACGAAACGTCGACAACCTCTAGCAAAGTCGCACCATCACCGAACAATGTACTTGGCAGTTGAACTTTGCCTGCGACAGTGAACGGACCACAGTGAACGCGTGAGCATATTATTTCGCGATATCTTGATTCGTGGATTGATTTCATCGATTACTGGACCATGTGGGAGGTCGCTTAACAAGATTCTACAACAATTCGCCAAGTATTTAGAAGACTTCGCAAGCAATACTTTTCTGGAGGAGTTGGGAATCGTTGGAGCGAGACGGAACGTCGACAACCTCTAGCAAAGTCGCACCATCACCGAACAATGTACTTGGCAGTTGAACTTTGCCTGCGACAGTGAACGGACCACAGTGAACGCGTGAGCATATTATTTCGCGATATCTTGATTCGTGAATTGATTTCATCGATTCTTGGGCCATGTGGGAAGTCGCTTAACAAGAATCTACTACAATTCACCCAGTATCTAGAAGACTTCTTGGGCAACACATTTCTCGGGTCCTATCAAAGGTCCCCACTGCTTAGGGACACTTAAAAATGTGCAGTGCTTTGTGTTTAAAATCATGAAATGGTTGTGCGTGTTAGTATTGTCAACGCGAGTGTAGAGTCAGTGTTTTTACGCATCTTGAACTATTTAAGACGAAACACCGGTGCTCAAATTACTTTTTGATCGTGAAATTAAAGTGACATATTTGTGTGTGTGTGTGTGTGTGTGTGATACATTCTGTTTGGTACTACTGACCTTGGTTTGTGAACCTGCTAATGTGGCTGCCTGACTGCATGGATAGCGGTGAGACTGCATTCAACTATCGGTGAGTGGTACATTTTAATTTTTTCAATTTTTCTGAATGCTACTGAATAAATGATTGCTGTAGCAAGCACAGTGACCAAGAATACATACTTTGTACTCGTGAACAGTAACATTAACGCGCGTGGTTCAAAATATTTAATGCAGACAAAAGCAATGAATAAATTTGAACTTCGAGGTCAAAGTTCTAATAACGCGTTTTAAATATTCCGAATTATATTTCTTGAATTTTATAATCTAAGCTTGATTCTTTGAATACGAATTGCACATTTTAAGTTTAATTACATTCGAGCCATTAGATTCTCTTAATAAAACGAGAATGTAAAGCATTAATTTATTAAGGATTTTCAATTATATAAGTCGAAGTTCTTTCTCATACAAATATTAATATGCGAGAATGAGAGTTGATATTGGTACTACTTGGTCAGTGTGCTTGCTTCTTCAACTTTTCTCTCTCCTTACAATATTTAAGCCAGCCTATCAATAAGTCTTAGTTTAAGAACTTTAGTCGTAAGACTTTTTCAAAATTTTCAAAAATGCGCAAAGCATTGGTCAAATATGGACCAGAATTATTCCGTAGAAATGGGTCACTTTCGTAGGTACCTCCCCGCTGGTGTGGCCTGGCCTTGGTAACGTTTCCCAAGCATTGCGACTTGCGAAACGGAATCAAGCTGAAGCCTACGATCTAGTTTAAGTGTCCAGATCGAACCAAACTCACATTCGGTGAATTTTTGGTTCGGTCTGGACATCTATTCAAAAATGCACTTGCGTATTTCGAGCGATAAGCTTCTATTCCGTCTCGTTCTATTTAAATATAAGAGTGCCGAACGCGCTCTTCTAGAAATACAATTCGCCTTCAATCACTGATTTCGAATTCGCGCATGGTTTGCTCGCCCGCCATAAGCCGGCTGTGCTGGGTACAACTTATTACGGCTTTACACGGAGGACCATTGTTAGACGATGTTGTGCGCCAGTTCATGACTTTCGGATTTTCTTGTCATCCCGCCGATACCGGGCTTCGGTCCATCTCGTGCCGGCTCTGATGTCTTCGTTAGCTCGTTCTCGGCCACACACGCCATGGCAGTGTAAAGTCGTAGTATGGAGCACGCTATGTAGAAACGAAAATTCGGTGCATCGAGGGTGAATGTCGCGTCGCGTCGCGTCTTTCGGTCCTTTATTCGTTTAGTCTTCTTTGCAATCTCAATCGGGAGATTCTTAGCTTCCGCATATCCCCCGAAAGTTACGCAAGTGCATATTTGCGATAGATTATGCCACTAGGGCCCATTGTAAAGAGTGCGGTAGGCTAAATTTAAGGGTAGAGGTGCGCTTGCTTGTCGAGAGTGACACAATTTGCTTTTGCTTTTGCTTTTGCTTTCTTTTACAATATTAGCTTGACCGTGGACCGTGTCGTTTCTCATTTAGCATACCTACTTTTAAACACTTGTCATAGTGACTTTTCTATTCCCTACTTTCAATTCCTTTCTCTTTCTTTCCGGTAATATAATTCGCTCTCGGGTGAGATCTTGAATCAGCACAAGATGCTCGGGCACGATGCACTCGCCTGTGCAAATTGTCGGCTTTGTGGTGGGATGAGCGTATTGCAGCTGCATGTGATTGAATTGTGAGCCCTTCCGCTATGATTCCGATCCCTTTCAGGCGCGGCCCTAAAGGGGAACTCCCGTTACTGAGGGGCCTAGATGAGTAGTGGTCGTGTAGTAGCGTTTTATCTGTGCAACTGCAATGCGTGAGTGTATCGAGCAGCTCGAGATCTCTCGCGACGGCGAATCCGTGTCCGTGTGTCAATTCTTTTCTATCTCTGCAATGAGATACTTAGAATCTGTTTGACACTTGAAAGCAATGCAAGCGTACCTCTAAAATATGCGAAAGAAATTGTAATCGTATGTATGCAGAGAGTTCGACGAGATCCTCTCGTCTATTTCTCTCACGCGCGTATGTTAACCCTTTGTACTTTAAAGTAAAATCTTTTGAAAAATTTTTGTTGTCATTTACCATATATTGCTATCACAGTCCGAAGGGTTAATATACCGAAGCATAGTCTGTTATGCTTCCTCTGAGTGGTGTGTGTGTGCGTGCTGCGAAACTTAGAATAGTTGGGCAGGCAAGTCTAGTTTTAAGCGTTCCATCGAGGAATTCTTCGAGGGATTCGCCGAGGGATTCGCCGAAGGGTCCTCTGGTGAATTCTTCAAGAGATTCACTTAGAATTTCGTTGGCAGGCTCGGGGTGGAATTAGATCTGGGTTAAGGTTTATTAACATTGTAAAGTAGAATTAGAAAATTTTTATTATTAGCGCCTGACGAGGCTGCTTTTTTCACACTACAATTCGGAATTATTATGCGCCCAAAGAGGCTGCTGTTCTTCCGGCTTGTGATTCGGCATCGTTATGCACCCATAGAGGCCGCTGTTTCTTTTTTCATTAAAATTGAAAAGTATGTGACGCCCAAAGTTGCCACTCCTTTTTTCTATCAGTCTTGAGAATCGTTGAGCGCCCATAGAGGCTGCCGTTTCTTTTCTCATTAAAATTGAAAAGTTTTAGGCGTCCAAACGGGCCACTCCTTATTTCTATGAATCTTGAAAATCATTAAGCGCCCAATGTGGCTGCTCGAAATTTTTCTGAATGTCCGAATTGCGTGGCGCTCCATGCGGCTGCCTGGAATTTAAAGGAAATTTTTTGAAACTTGTTTAAATACAAATTGTCTGTTTCAGTAATAGTGTTTGTGATCGCCCGTAATGCGATCGTAGAGTCAGTGTTTTTGCGTAAGTAAAACTAGTCGAGAGCTCCGGTGCTCTATTAGTCTTTTCACCGCGAAAGTAGAGTCATGCACGAGTCCAACTGGAGCTGCTGGGCTGAGGACTAAAAGGTTGCTGACCTGAGGGGTGCCGAGCTGAGGGATGCTGAACTGAGGGGTGCTGGTCCGAGGGGTGCTGGTCTGAGGGCTGCTGATGAGGGGTTCGAGTTTGCAGAGATGCAGTACTCTTGATGACAGCAAACGGCAAGTCACTTTATAATTCTTTGAATTTGGGTGCACGCAATAGAACAAAATGGTTTCTGTAGAAAACGTAGCGTAGCTATTAGCTCCTTCGATTCTGGCCATTCCAACACAAATGCGCGACATGCAGGGGCCCATTTCACATGGTCGGTATTCATTTCGGAAACACTTATGCAATATTTCGCGAATATGGTCTAGGGCGTCTAGGCAGTAGCCTCATGATGTGGTTCTTTTCTAAGCCATATTGACGAAATATCGCAGAAATGTTCCTAAAACGAATGCCAATTATATGAAGTGGGCCACTAACCGCTGCGCATATTTGTTGGAAAGAGTAGAATCCAATGAGCCGACCATACAAGGTACTCGTAGATTGTGACATGCATGTGTCTGTCTTAAAATCAAAAAATTAAATCGATACAACATTTGCTCGCGATTTTTGCAATTCCGATTAATAATTCGTAAAATAATGGAATCGATCGTGTCGAGTAGAGTCACCGCGAAAAATTTGGAAAAGTTCCAAGTGGAACCAGAAATCCTAGCAATCTTGCAGTCTCGCAAGATCCTTCGTGATCGCGCGTAATGCGATCGTAGTGTCCCCGTTTTTTTTTTCGCGTTCATCTACGTATTTTGCAGAGCACCGCGGCTCTTATTTAGTAGAGTAGTATTACCGCGAATTTGGAGTCAAATTTTTGCGTTTCTAAGACTTGTCCAGAGCACCGAAGCTCCAGTTGAATTTTCTTCGCGAAAGTAGAGCCAATTTTTTGCGCATAAAAAGTTCATCCAGAGCACCGGTGTTCTAATTGCTTTTTTATCGCGGAAGTAGAGTCAAATTTTCGCTTAGCTTCAATTTTCAGCTTAGACTTGCCAAGGAAATTCTAGGCCCTAAAAAGGGCCTACCTCGTGGACCCTGGAGGGGGTCAGAAAATTAAATCAATACAAAAGTTGCTCGCGATTTTTGTAATTCCGATTAATAATTCGTAAAATAATGGAATCGATCGTGTTGAGTAGAGTCACCGCGAAAAATTTGGAAAGGTTCCAAGTGGAATCCCAGTCTCCCTAGTAATCTTGCAGTCTCGCAAGATCCTTCGTGATCGCGCGTAATGCGATCGTAGTGTCCCCGTTTTTTTTTTCGCGTTCATCTACGTATTTTGCAGAGCACCGCGGCTCTTATTTAGTAGAGTAGTATTACCGCGAATTTGGAGTCAAATTTTTGCGTTTCTAAGACTTGTCCAGAGCACCGAAGCTCCAGTTGAATTTTCTTCGCGAAAGTAGAGCCAATTTTTTGCGCATAAAAAGTTCGTCCAGAGCACCGGTGTTCTAATTGCTTTTTTTATCGCGGAAGTAGAGTCAAATTTTCGCTTAGCTTCAATTTTCAGCTTAGACTTACCAAGGAAATTCTAGGCCCTAAAAAGGGCCTAGTTTGTGGACCCTGGTGAAGGCCCAACAAATGGACCCTATACAGGGCCTAGCGCGTAGGCCCTAGAGAGGGCCCAAAGGGAGACCCTACAGAGGGCCTAGCATAGGCCCTAGAGAGGGCCCAAAGCTTGGAAGCTGGCGAGGATGACAGGACGGACCATATTCGCCGACCGGTGAATAATATTCTGTACTTGCATGCGACTTGTTATGTAGACACGAGTACCTTGTATTCCTGGGTAGTAATCTTTGTGCGTGTATTTTGCAAGGGTAAGCATCCTACTTAATTGCACGCAGTGCAGTTTGGTAGGATATGCATCCTACCAAATGCAATCAAAAAGACTTTGCCCAACGAGTTCATTCCGAGAGCAAGGAATGTGAAATAATTGAAATGGCGCGTTTAAAATACAAGAGGGCCAAAAGTTGCTGCTGCTTTTGTCGAATTAGAGCCACCCCTATATACCCCGCGGCGTGTATACGCATATTAACCCTTTGGACTTTAAATTAAAATTATTTGAAAGTAGTCTTTTCCCTTTAATATTGCAAGTAAAGTTCAAAGGGTTAATATATTTTTGCGAGATATTCGGGGAATCATTTGGGAGTCGCTGAGGGATTCGTGCGTTTAGATTTAAGTAAGAGAATTGTAAAGACTTGTGTACGTACAGGGAGATATCGAACCTACCTCCTATCTCCGATGAGCAGGTAGGTTCGATACCTAAACCGAAGGGATCGATGGAACTTTGTTTCCATCCATCTCTTTGGTTGAGTAGGCTAAGGGTTTCATGTACAGGGAGATCGGTGGAACTTTGATTCCATCTATCTCTCTACGGGTCTCGAAACGCAGCAACCTCCTCGTGGTGAGACCTGGTAATCGGTGAGAACCGAGCCGATAGTTGCGATTGTCAAATATTCTAATTAGATATAAGAATTTATTTAACTTGCAATGTTAATAGAATGTAAGAATAAAATATAATAACTTGAAATATTGTAACATGAACTCAGTATTTCAACACATTTCAGAGTAGTTCTTGAGTTGGACGCTGTTCATGAACAGAGGTCGCTAAATTCAGTCCTCAAATTATGGGTCGGTAACACAGTTTGTACGGTGACACGAAGTCCCATAAGGTGATAGGTCTATTCCATACCTCGTCTGTGTTGGAACGCTACGCGTGGTAGGAATTAGAATTCATCACGGGTAAAACTAGGTTATTTTTTTAGAGTCGAAGCCCGCGATTTACAAATGTTTCTCTTAGAGCAGCGCTGCACAAGGAGCAGTTTTCGGCGCCTAGCGGCGAGCAACCCACCTTTCCTGTTGCTAAGGTTAGAATCGGTGAGGAGAACTGCAGTAGTGTATGTGCGTGTTCGTAGGCTCGTAGCATAGGGATATATGACTGGGTTCCTTGTAGGGGCACCAGTGCAGAACAGGTCCCGTAATAAAATTCGGGAGGGTCATGAAATTTCCAAAATATTTGCTACTGCCGGCATTTGGTATACTTGAAGGTTCAATTTTACTGATAATGACACATTTATTGCTAATATTACTTATTTTTTCATCCGACACGTAATATATTTATAAAGTTAATACTATACAAATAAATAGCTCGGACTCGAAGAAAACCAAATTTTAATGAAGGATATATATTATATATCCTTCATTAAAATTTGGTTTTCTTCGAGTTATATATTATATATCCTTCATTAAAATTTGGTTTTCTTCGAGTTATATATTATATATCCTTCATTAAAATTTGGTTTTCTTCGAGTTATATATTATATATCCTTCATTAAAATTTGGTTTTCTTCGAGTCCGAGCTATTTATTTGTATAGTATTAACTTTATAAATATATTACGTGTCGGATGAAAAAATAAGTAATATTAGCAATAAATGTGTCATTATCAGTAAAATTGAACCTTCAAGTCATACCAAATGCCGGCAGTAGTAAATATTTTGGAAATTTCATGACCCCCCCGAATTTTATTACGGGACCTGTTCTGCACTGGTGCCCCTACAAGGAACCCAGTCATATATCCCTATGCTACGAGCCTACGAACACGCACATACACTACTGCAGTTCTCCTCACCGATTCTAACCTTAGCAACAGGAAAGGTGGGTTGCTCGCCGCTAGGCGCCGAAAACTGCTCCTTGTGCAGCGCTGTCTTAGAGTAACGATTTAAAAATTGTCGTATGAATATATTCCGTTCAACGGAAGAGAAGGGAGGATGAAAATAAAACGATATCACATTCGCCGTTTAACATTGCTGTTCTATTCCGGTTTATTTAACGCAAAATAAATTTCATTCGCTTGCAATAACGTAATTTGTAAAAAGAGTGCTTTAATGTTTTTTAAGAGCTCCTGTTGCTGAACCTCACCCATTCCTCATGTGTTTGTACATACATTAAGGATGCTCTATATGATATAATACAGAAATATAATAATAACAATAATAATAATAATATCCTTCTACTGTACTATATTATTATTTAAAAGGAACATATCGAACCCGTACACGTCGATTTTGGTGCAATTTTGCAAGTCTGTGGAGTAGCCCAAAATATTCGGTACATTGTTTTCGAAAAAGGAATTCATTCTGGTTTAATAGGCGCAAACTACTTCCCCTACCACGGTTTATGGAAAATTCCACGGTCCCGAATTTTTCTCGATAATCCGGGGACCACTGTATCACAAATGGAGTACTACGGTGTTTTTCTGATGGATATGACACCAAACTTGTTATAATCCTGATTATTGGTAATGAATATAATGGAAAGTACTTGGAGTAATGTACCTGAGGAAAATAATGAAGAGTACCTGAATTCTACGTGAACTGATAGGGTAACTGTACCTAATATCGCCACTGTTCCTAATATCGCCATCCCCTGTATCTTGCAAAGTAAGCAGTAAAATTTATCGGTTATGCACTAAATTAGTGCCTAACCATATGTAGGAAGACATGCTGTAATTGTAGCGTCATGTGATCACCGATTACAAAAGGGGAAGGATTTTGGAGAATCTTGATAGTGGAAAAATTTATTGGACTGCCACAATTTTAAATCCTATTCGAAGCAGAAAAGTCTAATAATTCCATGAATATAAGACTATCTACTAGAAATACCTGATTAATAATGTACTTAAGGTATGAAATCGATTCAAATATGTTCCGTGATGAAAATACTGTTTTTCTTTTAGCAGTATGGGTGTTCCGAATACCGCCTACCGGAGAACAATGGTTTCGATGTAATGTTTGTTACAGGTGGGATCACAAAATTTGCGGAGCGACCGAAATAAATTTTATTTGTCCAATATGTACATCGGAATGTGGAAAATAAAATATTTTAAAAATCTATATTTGTAAATTTCTGTTTTTCTAATATAAATAAAATCAAAGATGGATAAAAATACATTTATAGTGCAAGAAATAATAAAATCACCTGTGAAAATGACTTAAAAACTCATATATACATGAATTAATCAATATTTCTTGAGTTGGCGATATTAGGTACACTTTTTTCAGGACCCGATTTTTGCATGTCTTACGTTTCTTGAGTCCTAATTAAAATTTTGTAGGTTTCAACGATTCTAACTTATGCTACATGAAAGATGAATAATTTCTCTTTACTTTGAAACAAACTGCATGCAAAAATATCAATTATTATTCAATTGGCAGCGATTTAATTTTTGCCTGGCGATATTAGGTACAGTTACCCTATGTGTGCCCAGATCTTAACGCAAGCGATACCTACGCTCGTGTACTTACATCGTAGATGTTTTTTTATCATTTTTAAATCCATTCAATAGTTAATAAGGACAGAGCCAATCAATTTGTAATGAAACGTAAGGATTTAGGGGCCTCGGGTCCCAAAAGCAACGAATATAAATTTTACAAAAACGTTTCAATTCATTATTTACTATGATTTTTACGTGTCGTAGGATGGGCACCGTCTATTTATACACGCGCGAAGTGCAGAGATTTGCGGGAATGTCAGTAATAGCGCTTATTTTTAATATTTTTCAGCGTACAACACGTGAAAATATTAGTTGAATGTTCCACTACATGTAAAATACTAACAATCAATTTCGTCTTGCAATTTATAGCTTGTATAACAAAGGGGATTTATAATAATTTTCCTACACTGAAGATTCTCGAGAAACACTATAATTTCTCGAGAAATAAGAAATTAGAAATTATAAAATTTCTCGAGAAATTCTCGAGAAAGAAATCTCGAGAAGGAACACTAGTCGTGGGGTGCATGGATGCGCCTGCAAATCGAGTTACTTTTCAAACCCCTCAGAAAACATAGTAAAAGTCGTTCTCTAAACTCTTTTGTCTGAGCCTGTAATGAAAATTCAAAAATCCCTTTTGTAGATTGAAGTAAGTTTTGTACATACTGAAAATTTCATCGAAATCGATTATCGTTGCTAATCTCGAAGGTTCGAGATTACCCAATCGAGTTGTTGTCGTCATTGCCCCACGACATCCAAAAATAAAAAGGAATTTATTTCAGAGGTTGGAATCATAATTCGAGCAACGCCTTGGTCACAAAATGTTGGTAAAAAAGTGCTTTATTTCAACTTAAAAAAGAATAATTGTATCAGTAATTCCACAATAATTACATGTAATTGAAATAGACAAAATATTAGTTGAGACATGATGAAAATAATAAATTGTGTTATTCTTGAATAGCATAAGCGTTCTGTATTTATTACTTTCTGCCCGGCGTTGGATACGACCGAAACTATTAGCTAGTTGGGAGGGAACATCGTGTCTATGTATTAAAAGGCCGTAACATCGCGTTCGCGATTACCCCGCGTTCGTGTTTACGCGACGCTCGAGCTGGAAGACGTTGGAGAGAGACAGAACGTCAACAACCTCTAGCAAAGTCGAACCAACGCCGAACAATGTATTTGGCAGTTGAACTTTGCCTGCGACAGTGAACGGACCACAGTGAACGCGTGAGCATATTATTTCGCGATATCTTGATTCCTGGATTGATTTCATCGATTATTGGGCCATGTGGGAAGTCGCTTAACAAGATTCTACAACAATTCGCCAAGTATTTAGAAGACTTCGCAAGCAATACTTTTCTGGAGGAGTTGGGAATCGTTGGAGCGAGACGGAACGTCGACAACCTCTAGCAAAGTCGCATCATCACCGAACAATGTACTTGGCAGTTGAACTTAGCCTGCGACAGTGAACGGACCACAGTGAACGCGTGAGCATATTATTTCGCGATATCTTGATTCCTGGATTGATTTCATCGATTATTGGGCCATGTGGGAAGTCGCTTAACAAGATTCTACTACAATTCACCCAGTATCTAGAAGACTTCTTGGGCAACACATTTTTCGGGTCCTATCAAAGGTCCCCACTGCTTAGGGACACTTAAAAATGTGCAGTGCTTTGTGTTTAAAATCATGAAATGGTTGTGCGTGTTAGTAGTGTCAACGCGAGTGTAGAGTCAGTGTTTTTACGCATCTTGAACAATTTAAGACTAAGCACCGGTGCTCAAATTACTTTTTGATCGTGAAATTAAAGTGACATATTTGTGTGTGTGATACATTCTGTTTGGTACTACTGACCTTGGTTTGTGAACCTGCTAATGTGGCTGCCTGACTGCATGGATAGCGGTGAGACTGCATTCAACTATCGGTGAGTGGTACATTTTAATTTTTTCAATTTTTCTGAATGCTACTGAATAAATGATTGCTGTAGCAAGCACAGTGACCAAGAATACATACTTTGTACTCGTGAACAGTAACATTAATGCGCGTGGTTCAAAATGTTTAATGCAGACAAAAGCAATGAATAAATTTGAACTTCGAGGTCAAAGTTCTAATAACGCGTTTTAAATATTCCGAATTATATTTCTTGAATTTTATAATCTAAGCTTGATTCTTTGAATACGAATTGCACATTTTAAGTTTAATTACATTCGAGCCATTAGATTCTCTTAATAAAACGAGAATGTAAAGCATTAATTTATTAAGGATTTTCAATTATATAAGTCGAAGTTCTTTCTCATACAAATATTAATATGCGAGAATGAGAGTTGATATTGGTACTACTTGGTCAGTGTGCTTGCTTCTTCAACTTTTCTCTCTCCTTACAATATTTAAGCCAGCCTATCAATAAGTCTTAGTTTAAGAACTTTAGTCGTAAGACTTTTTCAAAATTTTCAAAAATGCGCAAAGCATTGGTCAAATATGGACCAGAATTATTCCGTAGAAATGGGTCACTTTCGTAGGTACCTCCCCGCTGGTGTGGCCTGGCCTTGGTAACGTTTCCCAAGCATTGCGACTTGCGAAACGGAATCAAGCTGAAGCCTACGATCTAGTTTAAGTGTCCAGATCGAACCAAACTCACATTCGGTGAATTTTTGGTTCGGTCTGGACATCTATTCAAAAATGCACTTGCGTATTTCGAGCGATAAGCTTCTATTCCGTCTCGTTCTATTTAAATATAAGAGTGCCGAACGCGCTCTTCTAGAAATACAATTCGCCTTCAATCACTGATTTCGAATTCGCGCATGGTTTGCTCGCCCGCCATAAGCCGGCTGTGCTGGGTACAACTTATTACGGCTTTACACGGAGGACCATTGTTAGACGATGTTGTGCGCCAGTTCATGACTTTCGGATTTTCTTGTCATCCCGCCGATACCGGGCTTCGGTCCATCTCGTGCCGGCTCTGATGTCTTCGTTAGCTCGTTCTCGGCCACACACGCCATGGCAGTGTAAAGTCGTAGTATGGAGCACGCTATGTAGAAACGAAAATTCGGTGCATCGAGGGTGAATGTCGCGTCGCGTCGCGTCTTTCGGTCCTTTAGTCGTTTAGTCTTCTTTGCAATCTCAATCGGGAGATTCTTAGCTTCCGCATATCCCCCGAAAGTTACGCAAGTGCATATTTGCGATAGATTATGCCACTAGGGCCCATTGTAAAGAGTGCGGTAGGCTAAATTTAAGGGTAGAGGTGCGCTTGCTTGTCGAGAGTGACACAATTTGCTTTTGCTTTTGCTTTTGCTTTCTTTTACAATATTAGCTTGACCGTGGACCGTGTCGTTTCTCATTTAGCATACCTACTTTTAAACACTTGTCATAGTGACTTTTCTATTCCCTACTTTCAATTCCTTTCTCTTTCTTTCCGGTAATATAATTCGCTCTCGGGTGAGATCTTGAATCAGCACAAGATGCTCGGGCACGATGCACTCGCCTGTGCAAATTGTCGGCTTTGTGGTGGGATGAGCGTATTGCAGCTGCATGTGATTGAATTGTGAGCCCTTCCGCTATGATTCCGATCCCTTTCAGGCGCGGCCCTAAAGGGGAACTCCCGTTACTGAGGGGCCTAGATGAGTAGTGGTCGTGTAGTAGCGTTTTATCTGTGCAACTGCAATGCGTGAGTGTATCGAGCAGCTCGAGATCTCTCGCGACGGCGAATCCGTGTCCGTGTGTCAATTCTTTTCTATCTCTGCAATGAGATACTTAGAATCTGTTTGACACTTGAAAGCAATGCAAGTGTACCTCTAAAATATGCGAAAGAAATTGTAATCGTATGTATGCAGAGAGATCGACGAGATCCTCTCGTCTGTTTCTCTCACGCGCGTATGTTAACCCTTTGTATTTTAAAGTAAAATCTTTTGAAAAATTTTTTGTCGCCATTTACCATATATTGCTATCACAGTCCGAAGGGTTAATATACCAAAGCATAGTCTGTCATGCTTCCTCTGAGTGGTGTGTGTGTGTGCGTGCTGCGAAACTTAGAATAGTAGGGCAGGCAAGTCTAGTTTTAAGCGTTCCATCGAGGAATTCTTCGAGGGATTCGCCGAGGGATTCGCCGAAGGGTCCTCTGGTGAATTCTTCAAGAGATTCACTTAGAATTTCGTTGGCAAGCTCGGGGTGGAATTAGATCTGGGTTAAGGTTTATTAACATTGTTGAGTAGAATTAGAAAATTTTTATTATTAGCGCCTGACGAGGCTGCTTTTTTCACACTACAATTCGGAATTATTATGCGCCCAAAGAGGCTGCTGTTCTTCCGGCTTGTGATTCGGCATCGTTATGCGCCCATAGAGGCCGCTGTTTCTTTTTTCATTAAAATTGAAAAGTATGTGACGCCCAAAGTTGCCACTCCTTTTTTCTATCAGTCTTGAGAATCGTTGAGCGCCCATAGAGGCTGCCGTTTCTTTTCTCATTAAAATTGAAAAGTTTTAGGCGTCCAAACGGGCCACTCCTTATTTCTATGAATCTTGAAAATCATTAAGCGCCCAACGTGGCTGCTCGAAATTTTTCTGAATGTCCGAATTGCGTGGCGCTCCATGCGGCTGCCTGGAATTTAAAGGAAATTTTTTGAAACTTGTTTAAATACAAATTGTCTGTTTCAGTAATAGTGTTTGTGATCGCCCGTAATGCGATCGTAGAATCAGTGTTTTTGCGCAAGTAAAACTAGTCGAGAGCTCCGGTGCTCTATTAGTCTTTTCACCGCGAAAGTAGAGTCATGCACGAGTCCAACTGGAGCTGCTGGGCTGAGGACTAAAGGGTTGCTGACCTGAGGGGTGCCGAGCTGAGGGATGCTGAACTGAGGGGTGCTGGTCAGAGGGCTGCTGGTCCGAGGGGTGCTGGTCTCAGGGCTGCTGGTCAGAGGGGTACTGTTCTCAGGGTTGCTGGTGAGGGGTTCGAGTTTGCAGAGATGCAGTACTCTTGATGACAGCGAACGGCAAGTTACTTTATAATTCTTTGAATGTGGGTGCACGCAATAGAACAAAATGGTTTCTGTAGAAAACGTAGCGTAGCTATTAGCTCCTTCGATTCTGGCCATTCCAACACAAATGCGCAACATGCAGGGGCCCATTTCACATGGTCGGTATTCATTTCGGGAACACTTATGCAATATTTCGCGAATATGGTCTAGGGCGTCTAGGCAGTAGCCTCATGATGTGGTTCTTTTCTAAGCCATATTCACGAAATATCGCAGAAATGTTCCTAAAACGAATGCCAATTATATGAAGTGGGCCACTAACCGCTGCGCATATTTGTTGGAAAGAGCAGAATCCAATGAGCCCACAATACAAGGTACTCGTAGATTGTGACATGCATGTGTCTGTCTTAAAATCAGAAAATTAAATCGATACAACATTTGCTCGCGATTTTTGCAATTCCGATTAATAATTCGTAAAATAATGGAATCGATCGTGTCGAGTAGAGTCACCGCGAAAAATTTGCAAAAGTTCCAAGTGGAACCAGACTTCCTAGCAATCTTGCAGTCTAGCAAGATCCTTCGTGATCGCGCGTAATGCGATCGTAGTGTCCCCGTTTTTTTTCGCGTTCATCTACGTATTTTGCAGAGCACCGCGGCTCTTAATTAGAGTAGTACCATCGCGAATTTGGAGTCAAATTTTTGCGTATCTAAGACTTGTCCAGAGCACCGAAGCTCCAGTTGTATTTTCTTCGCGAAAGTAGAGTCAATTTTTTTGCGCATAAAAAGTTCATCCAGAGCACCGGTGTTCTAATTGCTTTTTTATCGCGGAAGTAGAGTCAAATTTTCGCTTAGCTTCAATTTTCAGCTTAGACTTGCCAAGGAAATTCTAGGCCCTAAAAAGGGCCTAGCTCGTGGACCCTGGAGGGGGTCAGAAAATTATATCAATACAAAAGTTGCTCGCGATTTTTGCAATTCCGATTAATAATTCGTAAAATAATGGAATCGATCGTGTTGAGTAGCGTCCCCGCGAAAAATTTGGAAAGGTTCGAAGTGGAATCCCAGTCTCCCTAGTAATCTTGCAGTCTCGCAAGATCCTTCGTGATCGCGCGTAATGCGATCGTAGTGTCCCCGTTTTTTTTTTCGCGTTCATCTACGTATTTTGCAGAGCACCGCGGCTCTTATTTAGTAGAGTAGTATTACCGCGAATTTGGAGTCAAATTTTTGCGTTTCTAAGACTTGTCCAGAGCACCGAAGCTCCAGTTGAATTTTCTTCGCGAAAGTAGAGCCAATTTTTTGCGCATAAAAAGTTCGTCCAGAGCACCGGTGCTTTAATTGCTTTTTTTTATCGCGGAAGTAGAGTCAAATTTTCGCTTAGCTTCAATTTTCAGCTTAGACTTGCCAAGGAAATTCTAGGCCCTACAAAGGGCCTAGTTCGTGGACCCTGGTGGAGGCCCAACAAATGGACCCTATACAGGGCCTAGCGCGTAGGCCCTAGAGAGGGCCCAAAGGGAGACCCTACAGAGGGCCTAGCATAGGCCCTAGAGAGGGCCCAAAGCTTGGAAGCTGGCGAGGATGTCAGGACGGACCATATTCGCCGACCGGTGAATAATATTCTGTACTTGCATGCGATTTGTTATGTAGACACGAGTACCTTGTATTCCTGGGTAGTAATCTTTGTGCGTGTATTTTGCAAGGGTAAGCATCCTACTTAATTGCACGCAGTGCAGTTTGGTAGGATATGCATCCTACCAAATGCAATCAAAAAGACTTTGCCCAACGAGTTCATTCCGAGAGCAAGGAATGTGAAATAATTGAAATGGCGCGTTTAAAATACAAGAGGGCCAAAAGTTGCTGCTGCTTTTGTCGAATTAGAGCCACCCCTATATACCCCGCGGCGTGTATACGCATATTAACCCTTTGGACTTTAAATTAAAATTATTTGAAAGTAGTCTTTTCCCTTTAATATTGCAAGTAAAGTTCAAAGGGTTAATATATTTTTGCGAGATATTCGGGGAATCATTTGGGAGTCGCTGAGGGATTCGTGCGTTTAGATTTAAGTAAGAGAATTGTAAAGACTTGTGTACGTACAGGGAGATATCGAACCTACCTCCTATCTCCGATGAGCAGGTAGGTTCGATACCTAAACCGAAGGGATCGATGGAACTTTGTTTCCATCCATCTCTTTGGTTGAATAGGCTAAGGGTTTCATGTACAGGGAGATCGGTGGAACTTTGATTCCATCTATCTCTCTACGGGTCTCGAAACGCAGCAACCTCCTCGTGGTGAGACCTGGTAATCGGTGAGAACCGAGCCGATAGTTGCGATTGTCAAATATTCTAATTAGATATAAGAATTTCTTTAACTTGCAATGTTAATAGAATGTAAGAATAAAATATAATAACTTGAAATATTGTAACATGAACTCAGTATTTCAACACATTTCAGAGTAGTTCTTGAGTTGGACGCTGTTCATGAATAGAGGTCGCTAAATTCAGTCCTCAAACTATGGGTCGGTAACACAGTTTGTACGGTGACACGAAGTCCCATAAGGTGATAGGTCTATTCCATACCTCGTCTGGGCTCACATTAATCACTTCTATCGGTAATGAAGGATTCCAATAGCTTTGCTGCCATAGACGTCGGTACTAATTTGCAAATCAAATTTGAAGGAACACATGCAATTCTAATTGAAAGCAGTTAATATTCCTAAACGAATATATTTAACTATTTCTCAGAAAAAATTGATTTTGGCTGTATTCTTCTTCAGAAAAATCTTCCATTATGAACAGAAGGTGGTACCCGTCTGTTGCTTCAACACTTTTCTTCGAGATGACGCCATTATCGATCTGCTTGGCGCGATTAATTCAAATGAACCTGTTTTTCAAAGCATTTGTAGCACTTACGTTCTATATAGTTATACATATAATTTCCCTGTTGTTTAGAATATGGAATAATCTTATCTCGGTTAACAACCCCTGAAACAAAAATATATTAATTATTTAAAAATGACCAAATTATATTAGTTTATCAAGATGATGTTCACAGCTTACCGGTTTCTATCTGAATGTTTATAGGGGATCAAGGAAATGGAAAAATTGAAAACAAGAAATCCATGAAATATTAACAGCAATTATAATTAGCTGCTATCAATGGTCAAAACCAGAGCTTCTCCATCAACCCCTTTTGAACATTTATGGCGTTGCGAGTGCCCAACGTTGATCATTGTAAACACAAGCCTTTGCAATACACGAATAATAGAATAAAGTATTCACAAAGTTGCAAATCTGAAATATTCTGTATATAACAGGATCCAGTACACATTTCTAAAAACCAAGATCGTAGAAATGAAAGTAGGTGGGACCTTTAAACCTCTTATATTAAATAACAATTATTGTAATTTAAAGTGCGATTAATGGCCAGAAAATTTGTAGTTTATCGCGTTTTCAGTGTTCAACGAAATTCCCGCCGTAGATAGGAATATTCGAACCGCTTTAACGAAGGGTCTTGAGTTTCCATACTTGGTGGACGGCGAAAAAAGGGTTTTGTGCGAGCAAGTCTCGCCGCTATCAGATCCTTCTGTCGGCAACGTATCCGCGAATTTATTGCTTCGTTTCTCCGCAAAGGCGGGAGAGCACGATCTCTCTCGGAGAATTCCCTTTAGGATAGCGCCTTGTCTGTCAATTCCTCGCTATGGTCAAGACACTTGGTTCCCCTCATCGATTATCTGTCCTCCCTCGAGGTATCCATGCAACCAGAACACTTCTCAGGCCACTAACCCGTTCGCACGGCGGCAACTTTCAGGAACCATCCTTTTTACCCTGACAGTCAAATTATTTCGTGAGTATTCGTTTCTCCTGGAGCCTAATTTCGAAAAAAGGGTCAAATATGTTAGTGTCCTCAAAAGTAGAATAGTCGGTGATGACTAAAGAGCAGAAATATCATAGACCAAGTAATTAAAAAAAACTGAATTCCATGTTTCTCATCACATGAATGTAAAATCACTTATACACTTGTATGAAAATTCTGTAGATATTATTATACATGTACATGTATAGCTACATGATTGAAATGTGTTAGATATGGAATGCCATCATCTTCCATCATGTTTGCTATTAAAGTTCCATACAGGGTTGCAATATAATTACACATGTAGATGTATTTAATTTTGTAGTCGATAATTTACCTCGAATCAAATTAGTCGATCCTCCTTCGATCCAATTCGATGCTCGAAATTAGTAGTGGATCCTGTGTTTTCGTATTCGTTGCAACAAAGTTTGCAAATAGCCACTTTGCATATCTCCGCATCAGACGCCCTGACGTTAATAGCATGCTCCAAAGGATCTTGATAAATTTGCAAGCTTGTTCTTAATTACGTCGGGCATCGTTCATTATTAAGTGCGCATCAATTATCATCGACTCGATCGGGCCCGTGCACGGCGAGAAGATGATAGGTTCCATCATGTAAATACATCTTGCTCCAATTACACTGGCAAGATATGTCATCTTCGCAGAATACAGACCTTAATTAGCGTAATGTTAGACCGTCGTGATTTGAAACCGAGTTGTGTATCAGATAACGTCATTTTGGTATGCTTCCCGACGATGATACCCTTGTTAACACATTCACGACTAGCCACATAAATTTGCTTCAACGTGGTGATCACTGCGTCGCGGAGTATCTCTGGTAACACTCAGGTGCACTGTTTAACATGTTCTAAAAAACGTCCCTTGAAACGAAACAACACAGTGATATTTTAAAAACCGACAAAATGAAAAGTAAAATAGCGAGCTACCTAAAGTGAAATTTCTTCAAGTTCACAATTTCTTTCCCACAGACATTCGAACGGTTCCCCGACCAATCATCAGCCAGCGATTTGCCTCGCAATCAATACCAGAATAAAAAGCCTCGGTATTAAGAAAGTAAGACTTTGATTATCAGAATGGAGGACATAATGAGTCCTGCCGTGTCTCTGCACAGATTCAAGCCTTTAAATCCGCGACCAGTGATCAGACGTCCAGCTTCTTTATTAACGCGTCCTTGGGAAACAGCTATTAAGCATCGAAAAGTCCACGGTCCCGTCTATATACTTTCTCCACCTTTGTCCCAGGACCGCGTGCCGAGCGATCGAGCCACGGCAAGAGGGATTTTGGTGGGCTGGGAGAGGGAGAAAAAAAATCGGGACACGTTGAATCGGGCTACCGTAAAAGCGGGCGCAGAAGGAGGGAGGGAGCGGGGACATTCGCGGCTGGTTGAAAAAGGAGGGCGTTGTGATAAAGTGCGGGCAAGAAGTTGGTCGGAGAGGGCAGCGGTAAGGGATGACGAGGCGGGCCGAGGGGGCGAGGGCAGGGTGCGAGTTTCTTATGGCGCGGTGGGACAGAAAGATCCGCCGCAAAAAAGGACCGCCCTGGCTGCGTGGACGCGCAGAATCTGCAATTATATCGCAAAAAAGGAGCCGAGTGTCCGGGACAAACTGCTTCCTGGCCCGTAAACAATGCTGCCAAATAAGTCGCCGGGCATAAATCGTTGGCTCCGGGGCGACTCGGTCGCTCGCACGAGCGGCGCAGCCGCGTCCCAATCGCACGATAAAAAGCCAATCGATCGCTAAACTCTTTATTCCGCCGCTGAAAGCTCGGTAGGAAGGAAGAGACGGGTGGCCGCGGCCGAGGGAGATACGAATTTACGAGTCGATGCTGCTCAACCGCGGCTCCAACATATCGCGATATAAAGTTTCTTACTGCCACCGACCGGCCACTCGTTCTCGATGGACGTCGTCCGGTGTATCGATTTTATTAAATACCCCAGTTCCGACAGCCAGCCAGATGAAAGGCTCTGTTGCTTGAGCCTCCGCATGGTTACGAGGTACACGAACGCGGGGCTTCTGTTTCTCCACTCGTTGGCGGCTTCTGACGTCTAGGGAAGCGTATTTCGGTGCATTCTGGTACTCATATGTTTGAGTAATAGAATTTGTACTATATGTAGCAGGGAGAATTCTTGGGTAGGTTAGGATTCGAGTAGACGAAATTTTGGTTAGATGAATGTTGATAGTATCTAAGAGTAACAGAAGCATTGTAGTTGAATAAGAAATTGTGGTATTAGAGTTATTCATACTGATGTGTGGGCATATTTTAATCTCAGTCTGATCATCACTGTAGTTCCTTCCCATACAGCACACCTCGTTGCAGCAGTATTGCAGGAACGTTGCTGCAATATTGTGTTGTTGCAGGTTGCATTGCAATATTGCAGGAACGATCCTACAATGTTCCAGTGACAACGATACTACAATATTTCAGCAATATTGCGCGCACATTGACGTGCAATGTTCCAGTGGCAACGCCCCAGCAAAATTGCATCCACATTTCCGTGTAATATTCCTTTAATATTGCAGTGGAAACGCTCCTGCAATACTGATATGTCCGGTTCTACTGATTTTACAGTACAGCAATTTCAAATTTCTTTCAGCGGTGAAAAATTCTTTTTCGTTTCGTGGGTGAATACTACTGTATAGTATTGGGACAATTGGAGAAGTACAGGTTAGAGGAAAACAAGCCTTATTCATGTCACGTATAATTATATTCTGTGCAAAACATGAACTACAAATATATGAACAAAATCATTATTCTAAAATCACGTGACAAAATCATTATTTTATAAATATATTACACAGTAAATGGACAATTAGTTTCATTATTATTATTATTATTATTTATTATATAAACGGGAAAGCCCTTTACAAGCAATAACATGATTATTACAGAATCATTGCCGGAACGTTGCAGGACTACATATTTGTAATGTTGCCGCAACTTAAAATACACACCTGCAATATTACGAAGGCGGACATAGGACTGAACTTGCAACGTCTCTGCAATGTTATGGAGCAACATTGCAATCTTGCACCGCATCATTGCAGAGATGTTGCTGCAATGTTATGGTGCTGTGTGGGTTTTGTGCATTGGCGGATGTAAGGATAAATCCCCAGGTGGCAAACATTCCCAATTTTTCGAAAAAATGAAGAGGTAGTTTACCAAAAACGGCCCAAGTGTACAGAAATGTACCAAAAAAATATATAATGCTTGGAAAAAAATCATAATTTTCCTTTTGAAGATAGGACCCTAGGGGGTCCTTCTGGACAGGGGCCCATTTCTCGAGAAAATGAAGAGATAGTTTACCAAAAACGGCCTAAGTATACAAAAATGTACCCAAAAAAAATATAATGCTTGGAAAAATTATAATTTTCTTAAGGTGGGGCCCAGCCGGCAACTGCTCATCGGCCACCTGTTAAACCCGCCACGGCTTTTGTGTTAAACATTATGGTAACTCGAATAAATTCCCATGTGAATATTGTCGATCCTATTTACAACCTTAGGCAGGACTTTTTTAATTTAGAAAAGGTAGAGGATTCGTAGTAAGATCCCATAAATTCAATTTTAGTGAAGTCTAGAGTATTCTCCGCACATTGGTTCGAGAAGTACCAGCAGAGTCAAGGCCTCGATTTCCTCACGTTTTCGATTCCTATCCTCGCCCTTAATGGCTGCTGGCGAAAGGTCGAGACCACGAATCTCCGTGGGACCTTATTAACCCCGGCCAACTTTCGACCGTCATAAATTAACATTTTATCCCGCCGCTTAATACGCGCCGCGTTTCTGCGCGAGAAACAAGCGTGAGATTATTTTAATGCCCGGCCGATTGAAATATACGTCGATACTTAATAGCGTTTCGCTCGCAGGCTCGCGATAATGAAAGGAGGGACCTAATTAATCCGGCGTATCGCGAGGCTTTGGGTTGCCGGGCCGAATACTCGGGGGCCCTGGAAAGAGAAAGAGACGCCCCATTCGCTTGCAAATCCGCCCGGCTGTGGAAGCTCTGGCCGCGTTAACGCTTCGTACGTAATTATAATGGGCCGGTTAATCTGATGGGATTAATTCTTTTTTCTCTCTGTACTGACTGGAGGCGAGCGCTCGTTGGCTGGCTCGTACCTCTCGATTATCAGGCGCCTGGTGCTCACACCTGGTTAACGCGCTAATGAATTCCCAGCATCGCGTAATTATGGGGTAAAGCGCGAAATCTCGCGCGAGCTAGCGCGCTCGCCCTCGGTGCCTTCCCGTTCTCACTTCGTTCACTTTCGTTTCGTTTCGTCTCGCCGCTTTTTTTTCCCCCGCCTCGTTCTTTTGTGCCCGTTGAAAAATAATTACACCGCCGGGGCCAGGCCGATATCCGGTTACGACTTGACACGAGCTCGTTCCTCTCCGCGCGCGCACGCACGGGTTATCATAAATTAGTGCCCCACGAGAAAGAATTCCCTTTCTGCAATCGAACTTTACGATCGGGGTGTACCGCTTATTGAGATGCTGCTTTGGCGAACGTTAACAAGGTTGCCGCGAAGGGAGCAACAGGGCGGCTGTTACACCATTCTTCGCCCGCCTTGTGGGGGAAAAAGTGGTGTTAATTAAGGGTTTTTGTACGTGCCAAGTGTGCAGCGTTTGGGAATGGACCGAGCATCGCGCTGCACCTTCTCGGACATGATAAATTTGGGGATAGGCGGCGGCGTCGTGAAGTGTGTGGCTGGAAAAGTGGCACATACTACGTGGATGCAGAGGATTAATTAAAACAATTGTTAGAGCAGTCAATTACGATCGTTAAACCTCGTTCTGATTAGTCAAGTTACTTGACTTCAAGTTTGTGTTCAGTAGTTTCAGTTGCCTCCAAGTTACTTTTAAGCTTCCTCGAAGCAAGTAGATATCTAAAATGGCAACAAAGAGGGTGGTGTTTGCTGCATTGTGCGTAATAAGGAACGAAATTACGAACGAGTTAATACAAATATTAAAAAAATGATTGAAAAGTAACGGCAATTCCACAATCAGCTTACTTCAAGTGAATTTAAGTTCACACTCAACGTACGTGAAATTTTCTAAAAACTGAGCAGGGGGCTAGATTCGCCTTTAAAAAATTCAAATTTAAAAAAATACCCTACGCCTAATGCTTTTTCAGATATTCGGGGTCGTGATTAAATTACGTAAGCGTAATTTTGGCGATTTTTTACCCCTTTTTCTCCTCCAAAAAGCTTTACGTAATTTATAATTTAAGCACGACCCTTTCCAGAAAATGTATTTTCAACCTTCAACATTAGGGACTGTTTTCACCCCTTCAACATGGACGATTCCCGAAAACAAAAAATATGTGTCAAATATTTATCATTATTATCCAAAAAACACAAGTGATATCACTTGTGTTTTATGGATATTCTATAAATACGGTCGAAATTCTAATTTCTTTTATTTGTCACTATTCTTCAAATCTGCGGAGTCTCATCAAAATCGGCGTGTGTGGATTTGATATGTTCTCTTGTAAGTGTCACTCACAATTAGCATCAAGAAAATTGCTCTGCACGCCCAATCAATTTTCTTCTAATTATAATACCTCGCAGTAGAGTACATACATGTTCACGGTTGCTGCAAAACAGCATCAGAGACAGGCTCGTATCATCGCTGCAGATGAAATCGCGTCGTTAGTTAGATAAGTAGCTGAAAAAGGTGTGTAGGTATCTCTGGTAACATCTCATCGAGCCGTTGATTGTACATCGTGGCGAAAAGCGGACCTGGTCTGAGATCGGCGAGGACGTTGGATAACGGAGCTGATTTACGAAGACGCGAATTAGCCCATAATTGCCTTTAAACGGATCGCGCATTAATATATATTGAGTTGCCCTCTTCGACGTACGGCTTTATCGCACGTAAATCGGCCGTTACCTGCACAACTCCGCGATCACGCCCTCGTGTAAGCGTTGAGTATACAGTTGGAGCAGCGGAATCGAGCGAGATTATCGGCAATGGTGTGTAACTGATCGTAGTTAGAGTTATTAGCGTAGTTAGAGCACGCGTGGGCTGATGGTAGCGAAGTATTCCGGAGGGTCCCAATGTTTGCTCCCAAAAAGTCGTTACGACGAAGTCACGCAACTTAAGGATTAAATATCGTGTAGGACATGGATTTAATTATCAAAACGAAATCGGGGAATTTTTACGGTAATCGAGGTTCATTAGGGAGTATCTGCATTCCTAAATGATCCATTAACGAACAGTCCAAGGCTGACCACCAGAGACAGACTCCTTATTCGCCTCTTTTGCTGGTAAGGATACGAAAATATGTAAGTACAGTGAGGTATGAAAGTTTCTTTTAACTTTAGAAAATTTTATGTTTAAAATACGGCTGGTTAATATTGAAAAAGCTGAAATTATATCCTATACAAATAATCATGATGACACTTTAAATTATGATGTTTTGAGTTCGATATAATTTTGATGACTGAGCAACAATTCGGTGAAATTCTGCTTATTTTACTATATGGCATTTCAAAGTTTTTTAAAGTAGATAATTTTCGAGTGAATTATTTATTGCTTTAATTCTATAAATTTAACCATCTCAATTGGAAAAAGTTTGCTCAGGGATTATTTTATATCTAAAATGATTCGTTCAAAGGAATTAATATCCAATGATTTAACTATATCCATTACTTAATTACATTGACAAAATATGTAATAAATTGATGCACCAACCGATACAGAACACTTCGTTCCTGCTGTATTACAGGAACGTTGCTGCAATATTGCGTTGTTGCAGGTTGCATTGCAATATTGTAGGAACGTTCCTGCAATATTGCCGTGCATTATTGGAGTGACAATGATCTTACAATATTGCAGCAATATTGCAAGGACGTTGCCGTGCAATGTTCGATTGGCAATGATCCTACAATATTTCTGCAATATTGCGCGCACATCGAAGTGCAATGTTCCAGTGGCAACGATCCTATAATATTTCGGCAATATTGCGCGCACATCGACGTGCAAAGTTCCACTGGCAACGATTCTACAATATTTTGGCAATATTGCGCGCAAATCGATGTGCAAGGCGGACATAGGAGTGAACCTGCAACTTCCCTGCAATGATACAGTGCAACATTGCAAAATGTAAAATATTTCCGAAGAGTTGCAGGATCATTGCCACAATTTTGCCGTTTCGTTGCAGAATCATTGCCGGAACGTTGCAGGACTACATGTGTGCAATGCTGCCGCAACATTGCAAAAATACACAGCTGCAATATTGCGAAGGCGGACATAGGACTGAACCTGCAACGTCTCTACAATGTTATGGTGCAACATTGCAATCTTGCACCGCAATATTGCAGAGACGTTGCTGCAATGTTATGGTGCTGTGTGGGAAGTATCTACCGCTTTAGGATTAATTTAAATTTAAAGTAAACCCAAAGTTCAAGAGTATTCTTGTATTTTCTCCAACAATCCAGATTTAGAACATTGAATTAATTCAAAGAAAAAGAAAACACTTATGTATATGATTATTTTCTAACTCATTGCGTCATCTCTGACTTACACAGTTTTCCAAGATGTTCCCGATATCGTCCAGCTTATAGGTTATCTGCTCTCCAGCTGGAATCCAATTCCTAGAGAGGCCACGGAGAAAGCTTAGCGATTTTTGCCCGCAGAACAAACCAGCCGTCGCGAGATCGTTCAGGTCGCTCCTTTAAAGGCATCCTCCTCTTCCTTCCCGCGTCTTTGTGCGTCGCGGCACTCGTGTCGGCATAAAGAGTCAACATTGTAACAGAAAACCGATCATAAAAGTACCGTCCTCGCATCCTTCCTCTCGTATGGGCACGGGGCATAAATCTCCCCGGATGAATGCAACCGGTAGGGCATAACCGCCTAACAGGGCCCCCATGAGAACAAAGTCAGGCCATTAAAAACGTTTCTCTCCTCTGCAAAGTGGCTTCTCGCCGGGGCTGCAAACGTCTCGCGGACTTTGATGCCGAGGCCAGCCTCGCTAATAAAATGTTACAAATTCGTTGCACGGAGGGTAGTTTATGGCGCGTGTGAGGCCTTCATCGAACCCTCTGCCTCGCGCGGAGGTTTATACCCGCCCGGATTTACTATTCTTCAGCTTTGTGGCCTATGCTCTTATGCCTCTGACCCTCAGTCTCGCGATGGCAACAGAGGCGCGGGTTAAATCAATTTAATTCGTACAGAGTTGAATCGGCATTCATGGCAGGTTACACCGTGCTTTTACGAGATGGAAATGCGCGGGGGCTTAAGGCCCGTGGAAGTAAAAAGTTCTCTTTTCAGGGTGGCCACGATAAATCATAGGGTTATAGGACACGTTTAGGGACGATCCTTTGAAAGTGTCGAGCTTGTTCGAAGCATGTTTCGAATTTCGAGTGTGGCACCAATTTCGTTCCTTGGTCGATGTTGGTTTATGAAGCGGAAGATATTGGTGAATTATGACGGTGGAGATCGTTTATGAATTGTTGTGAGACTTTTGTGGCGAGAGGTAAGGAAACAGTGTTGCTCGTGTTTAATACGCACCTTTGTTCAATATAATTTTGCGTCTTAAAGTGAACTTCTAGCGTCATATGTATCTGGAACAGTTGCGTTAGAAATGCGATTTTTTCATGTTATTCCCATTTGATCGGTGGACAAAAAACTATTTTTGGAGACATTTTCTTATAGTTTTTGGTTTTAAAGATGTACCTGTACCTTAAAGATAAACTCTTCGTTTTTCTCAAAACGATATTTCTTAAGACGGGCGCAGTGATTTCTTAGGAACTACTTAGGGTTGCCATACGTCCCGTATTTCACTGTTCCCGTGAAATATTTTACAGAGTAAAATAAACCATTACATACCTACCCACTTTTTCATGTTTTATTTATTTAGCACTTAAATGTCCCGTATCAATGCTTGGCAATTATGGCAACCCTAGAACTACTGGACGGATCCGGTAACGGTTTCGCGTACGTATTCAGTATATGACTGGCTATGATCGATGTCTGCAACTTTGATTTCGTTAAATGTAAAACTGTTTGATAAAAGTACATGTTTTCAGGCTAAAAGTAATAATTTTTCTTAAAAAAATCAATCATTTCTGTTTCATGAACCGTCATCTTGTTAATTTTGGGGTTTTTGGGATGACTGAGGAAAATACCTAAGCCTTAGTTTTTTAATCTTACATGACAGGGTCAACCGCTACGAATCGGCCCGACAAACAAAAATTGTAATGGAAACTTATGTCGTCGACTATAACTCTCTCAATTTTCAATAAAAACGCTCAAAAAAATTCTGACTCGCACTTCAAACATACTTTAATACGCAGGTAAAACGCCATACAGTATAAACTTATATTTTGCGTTAAATAAAATCTAAAAAATAGCGTTGAAAACGGGCAGTCAAACGGGAATACTCCCTTAATCATGTTTTGTGAATATTTGATTGCATTTAAGCTTTACGTTAACATACAGGAGAATATACACATACATCTCTTGACGTTCTGTACAGCACTATCTATTTTCCTCAGTATCACCATAAACATCCATCATTCCCTATTTTCACAAAGGCAGCATTTCCACGACTATCGAAACTGTCATAAAAGCTCCTCGAAACAAATGTCCCCTGAGTCTAATTAAAATCCTCCACCACATCTTCGTCATGTGAATCTCTGGGTACATCAAGGGGGATAATAAA
The DNA here is from genome assembly GCA_929113495.1 of Andrena minutula. NCBI lineage: Eukaryota > Metazoa > Arthropoda > Insecta > Hymenoptera > Andrenidae > Andrena > Andrena minutula. The sequence continues at coordinate 22,214,270 of OV815994.1, forward strand.
ACGGAAGAGGAAGTAACAAATTACATTTTATACTCCTGTGCGTCGCGGGGAAGACAGTGGTATACCTCCCACAGATATAAATTCAATCGTCGATCATTATTTCAAGGGACAGTTGGATTTAACGCCGCTTAAAAGTTCAATTGCTCCCTCGATTCTGGATCGTTCTTTAATGGAAACGGTTTCACGATTGTGTCACAGATCTTTACGATTCTTTCATTCATTAGCTGAACCAGGAAAAAGGTTCGATAGATTCCACTCTATGGTGGTGGAGCCATTCAGGGACCGCGGATGGCGGTAATTGCTTCGCGTGGTTCCGTGTCTGGGAAAGATTTCTCTCGGCCAGGTACAGAAGGCCGTATATTTTGACAGTTACGGCGGTTCTTAACGGTGGGATTAATTTTTATCGCGAAACGAAACTCTTGAACCCGTTCGAGGAAGCATTTCGAACCGCTTTATGGGTTTCCTTAGAGTTTAGAGCGTCTCTGATGCTTCGTGTACCTTTTTATCTTTGGGCTTTCTGGCTACAGGTTGCTCAACTATGAGGAACGTATAAGGCGAGTTTCAAACTGTTGATCAAGCTTTAGATGTTCATTCTAACAAATACGAAAAGATGAAGGGAATCAATACATATATAAACTCCATAACGTCTTCTCTTTGATAATAAATTCCTTTCTTTTGCAACGGAGTTAAATGTGTCAGAAGTTCTAATCCAAAGGTGCTGTTATCAAGAAAGGCGTAAATTAATAGTTTCCCCGTACTCAAGGACTACTGTCTGTTACTGTATGCTGTTGACAGAAGTAGTAAGCGCATATAATTTTGCACTGCCATGTGTTTGGAGATTCATAGTTTTAATAATCCTGAATAAGGGTTGATTTAGAAGGCAGGTGCTGTTTCCCTGCAGAGACGCGTGAGAAAGTTCACGTAACGTTGGTTTTCTCGACGGAAAACGTCTTCCTCGCAGGTGGTGCGGGGGGTGAACTCTAGCTAACCGCCCCTTTATTACGTCGAGAAAGGCAGCGAACCCTTAAGAAACCCCAATCTCGATCCCCCATTCTCGCGGTGAATCCAGATTTCTGGAAATTCTATATTATCCGACTCGTCAATGCTGCTTTGTCGGATATGTGGAGTGACACGCGTGGTTGCAGGCACCCCATTGTCGTATCTCGAAAGGATTTTTCCCTCCCACGATCCGGTTCTCCAGAGAACGGGGTTGAAAGTTGAGCTCCCTTCTCGGTTAACCGATTATTTGGAAATATTGATCCGGTGTTTGATCCGGATCGGTCTAAATATTGATTCCCTTTCATCGGATTTTTGAACAATGGTTTAATTGACTTGCTGCGCAGTAAAATTTGAAAAACTGTCTAAAATGTACTTTTGTGCTGATTTATCACTTTACAAGTCTATAGAACACGTGCGATGAAATATTATCAAATATAATACAGATGCCTTTTTTAAGTAGAAATAAATCAGTAGCTCTAACGTATCTGCATAATAATCTCGTCTTTAAAATTGAAATGGAAGTAGGTTATTTTTTCTAATAAACTCGTGGTTTGTCCATGTATCCTATGTACCTATTCGTTTTTTTTTTAAAGAAGCTTTCCATTAACTTTTCTAACCAGTAAGAGTAAATTGAAAATTCGTAAGGTACGTTGAAAAGTATGAGACAATTTTTCTGTCAAAAGTCTTCTGAATTTTTGTTGCGTAGAATGCATTTGGTGAATGCGAACGCAATTTCTATCAAGTGCGTCGATGGAAGATCAATTTTTTTTACATTTTTACGGTCGACAAACTCGTTTCGCTATCCCTTTCCGCCTCCGCAATTCCCGTCTAACGTAAACCCCCAATTTTCGCACAATGGAGCTTCTCGAGGATCCTTATAAAAATTCGGAATACAATGAGGCCTTTGTGCCCGGACTTATCCCATCCCGTTCGATAGAACCGGACAATTTTTTTCTCCCCTCGACGACCCTACACGGTGCGCCGATTTCTGGTGAAACGTCCGAAAATCGGACACACTCGTGAAGAGGTTAAACCTTTTGTACGGGAATCATCGTGCCAGCCATTCACCGAAACCTTCTTCCACCTTTTTCACCTACCCCGTTTTATGATACCGACCCGACAAAAAATCTTCCTCGAGAACAGAGTTCAGACATTTTTCCTGCTGCTTTTTTATATAATCTACGCATGCGTTATTTTACAAAATTGTTAGAATCTATCATTAGAGTTTATCATTGCCTCTTCCAGCCTGCACATAGATGAGCTCAAATTACTACAGGTACTTCAAAATAATAATTACGAGAATTACTGTCCTCTGGATTTGAAAAAGAAGAATTTGATTAATAGCAGTCAGGATTATAAAAAGATGATTCTTTCCTTCGAGATTTGATTTAATCATCTTAACTCCAAACGATTTAGAGCTCATGGCACTAGTGTACAGAAACATAAGCGATACCTACTTAGATTGAGCAGCGATTCGTTTCGCTTGAAAGCGTCGAACGCTGATGTAGGTAGGCGAGGAAATCAATGATTCCGCTTAAGCTAGATTAATGGATGCTGTCGGTCCACACGGTCGAAACGTCCGTGCACAATTCGAGTAATCGAGTCTGCCAAGTTGTTTAATTCAATCCGATAGGAAATGAAGATTCTGTAAGTATCAGAAATCTGACAGCAGCAATGACATTGATCCAGTAATTACCTATTTTTAATATCTCCACTTTGCCTCTGTTCCGCAATCAAATCTCACAACACAGACCAACCAGCATCTCGTACCAAATAAAATCGCACTTATCCTGATACCATCCGCAAGAGGCTTTACCGCGATCAAGTTAAGCTTCTAACGCGCCGCTTGGAGCACCCATAGAAAGCTTGTCGCGGGATCGCGCGCCCGTTGAGCGCCGATCCCTAATTTGGTCTGGTGGCTAGGGAGCAACTATCAAATTCCAATATTTACGGTATTTAAGGTATCTCGCGATTGAAATTCCAGCGGCGCTCGCCAGGCCGGTGCCGATCTTAAATCGCGGCTCGATGGGGGATTCGCAAAACTTTACGATACTAGGGGCCGATAGGGGAGGCGAGCGCGCGGCTCACTTTGCCTCTGGAAGGGAGCACCGGCTATGAGCAACAGATCACAGACAGGAAATCGCGATAGCGGCCGCGGGGATTCCAGTGAGCAGCCAACTTTATAACATTTCACGAACCGGAAATGCAATATGGCCGGCGCACGTGGGCAGCCGCCGCGTATATACGTGGATGCCAGGCAGCTAGCGTAAAAGCGGCGGCCCGCCGATGTTTCGCTTCTCCTCGTGAAATGAATAAAAGATGCTGGGCCGGCAGCATCGCTTACTCATTAACGTTCGTGCTGCACTGGCCTCGCAGGGGCTGGAATTTAAGCGGTAACGTGAGAGACCTCGCGTATGCGGCAGGGTGGGGGTGGGAAGACGCGTGGGCGACTCGATACTTCGGCACATAATACGAATGCATAATTTTCTCGTGCCTTGCCGGCGAACAGGGGCCCCCATAAGCCGTACTTTTAATGTAATGGAGTTTAATGAAAGCCCGATTCACTCGGCGCTGCTGCACGCTTCGTAACACCCTCTCGTTTTTGCCTGCTTAGCCCAGTTGGGGCTTAGGCACCGATGTTTGTTCCCCAGAAGAGGGTGATATTGAATCGGTATTTATGTGGCTTGTCGCGGATTCCGTTCTGTAAGATATCTCAGGCTCCCACGACTAGCATTCGTGCAGGGGATAGTGTGCTCGGTGGTTGGATGGTAATAAAGAAACTTTGGTAACCCCAAAATTCCCATTTTTTGTTTTTAAACTTGGTAGGCTCTTAGGGGATTTCGATAAAGGTATTAGAATAATTTTTTGTTGCTACTTTTTGGTTTTCTAGGTGAAAACACCCCTTAAAGGTTAATTACCCTTTAAATCTTGATAATTATGCTAGATCTAAAAATTTAATAAGTGTTTTATGCTCTATAAAACTGTGTAATCAGATTGTTCCAAATTTGTAGTTCAAATGAGAAAACATTCCCCACTACAAACTTTAGACATTTCGATTGCTTAAAACATAAAATACCAGTTTTAGATTACTGAAGTTCCCTCGCAAGAGGGCTATATGTAGTAGTACCTAAGTTAAATAGTGCTTGACAGAACCGAGATTTAATCAGCGATATAGGAATCTGGTCATCTGCAAAAGAGCGCAGGTTTTTTAAATACCTACAGTGGCGGACGAAAGAAAGTTTACATAACTTCTTTAGAATTGATCCAAACGAGATGAGTTTTTTTTTTGAGAAACTAGAAGAATTAGTTTGCCAAATGACGCGTTTCCTTCTTCTAAAAAAAAATGCAATTGGTCGGAATAGCAAAAAACACACTTTACACCTACATTAACTCTCGTTCAAGTATCTTAAAAAAATCATCCCATTTGCGAAAAGTGAAGGTTCATTCGGTGCCTGAATTCCCAATTACTTCCCCTCGCCAGACAGTTTAGATGAAACATAAGCAAAGTCGAAAAGTCGAACGTTCTCGGTTGGCAGGGGTCCAGATGTGAAAAAAGTTGTAAGGGGGGAGCGAAATGGAGGTGTTAGTTGTGTCCCCAGCGTAAACCGTCTTAATAACCGGGCCCACCGAGTCTAGTGGCAAGTCCAGTCGCCGTGCCGCTGTTACTGATGCCACAGGAGGGGAACACCAACGACGACAACTGGCAGCACGACGATAACAGAGAACGGGAAGCCGCGCATCGGCCTGCCAACCGAGCAGAACGTGTTCGTCAAAGAGTTTCATTCATCCGCGCGGCAAACTTCACTCGTGCGGACACGTGTGCTCTGCAGCCTGCCATTGTAAACGGGGATTTATGCCCTTTCGGCGACACTCAAGGCCCTCTTTTAACGCCCTTCCTCCCCCTCCTCTCTGTTCTCCTCGTTTCTTGCTCCTCCGGGCGCAAGCTCATTTGCGACTGAAGGCTTCCTCAGAACTTTGAAGCTAGTTTGTCCATTTCACAGTTCTCTAGGCCTGGGGCGATTAGCTCTGACGATTGGAACTGTCTGTTTCAGTTCTGGGATTGGTTGGAAGGTGGAGAATACTTGCAGTGTTCAGAGTTCCTGGAATTAGTGGGGGGAATCGATGAAATCGTCGGTCAATGAATACTTCTCGTAAGAAACAGTAGGACAGATAGCATCTTCTGTGTTTAATGGACTGGAGCAGTGGCGTTTTCGCCGATATTTCGAGTCGCTTTCGAGTCGGTTCTCGAATCGAGTCCATTCAGTCGACCACTGCCTGGACAAAGGGACACTCTCGATCCTCCGCCTCGCGTATTGACGTGGCGTTATCGATCGCTCTTACATTTCGGGCCTGGCGTCTCGATTCTCTCGCTTCCAGGGCGTATTTGGCTGTGAAGCCAGTGACAATGGACTTGGATTCTCGCTCTTATCACGCTTTCTATCGCTGGGACAGGCGTCTATAATTTGTTTCTCTGCCTTGAGGGGAATTGAGCTGCTTGGAAGCCATTTAAAGAATTATGTATAATTATTTTGTTGGTAAATGGAACGCGAAAGCTCGCTTTTTATTTGAGGTGATACGTAGTCTGTTTCGTACTTGCAGATCTTATACAAAGAGAAATTTGCGGAAGGTTTATGAGTTGTGTTTTGAAAAGTTGTTATTTGATGTGCCTTAAAGTGAACTCTATTTTGAAATAAGATATATTATTAAGTGGCAACCTGGTGTAATCGCCAGAAATCAAGGTTCTTTTGGGGAATTTTTTCTAAGGAAACTACACATGCGATCTTTTTACAACTTTCAGGGTATATTATTATGTATTTCAAGAAGTGAACATACATTATTTTGTATAAAAATAACGCGGTAGGGCCAAATAAATATAGCACATTAATAAATTTATATTAATTTACGACAATGTTTTTAAATGGGATTATATACTTGGCGCTCTTTTTTGTACCTTTTTTTTAAAAAAGGTAATTTTGTGGAGTAAAAATAACGCGGTAGGGCCAAATAGAGCAAGTGTTTCGAAGTGGCAAAGTTGTTCAACTGTGAGCAATCTAAGGTATGTACGTTGTAGTGACCTAAAATCAGAAACCCAATTAGTTGTGTTTTTAATAAAATTACGATATGGATGCCCCTCAATTCGCATTGCTCCTCAATGCTGAGTGTTTGAAAACATAGTACCCTTTTTCACTAAAAAAATTTCACATTAATTACGCAGTAAAATTTATTAAATTTTAGAATATTTTATGCAAATTTTGTTCTCAGGCTCTCTGTATATTTCACTAATTTTTTTGTTTTTTACTCTTTCTTGTATACCATGGGAATTTCCGTATGATTAATAAATAAATAAATAAATATTAGAATATTCTTCCGGATTGAGGTACATCCATAGGTCTTACGTTCCTCAACTGGTCAACAGGTACTCTACAATAACCACCAAAAACCACTCGGAAGCAAGAATATACCAGACAACCTTCTCGCGAAGGTTAACTGTTCCTCCCACAGCATCTCTGGAAGCTCTCAGACAGTATTGATTCGATTTCAGTAGGTAGCCTCACAGTTTCTCCGATCTGAATGACTTCGTTATCCCCGCGGCGGCAAGACGCCGCGAGAAATTGATTGGCCCCTCGCGAGATCGTTAGACGGGATAGAGGAAGGATTTGAATTAAAGCCTGGGGGCGCGTGGGCGGACTACTTAGCGGTAACAGCTTCTGTATTTCCTGGCGCTGGCCCATCGCGCCTTTTACGGTATAAAGAATAATGGTCCTCGCCAGATCCCGCCGATCTTGTTCCAGCTATCTTAGATATCTCACTTCGCCGCGCCTTGTCACGATGCTCGGGAAGTTGGTCGAACCTTTCGTTCCTTTATTCGTCCGTTTGTCGTGCGAGCAGCGTCGAAGTCGCGTGGGCGCGCGGACGAGTATCGAGTAGCTTGGCCACGGTCGTTTATTCCGCGTTACTAGGCGCACTGCATTAAGAGTAGTTTAATAAATTCACGGGCGGACGACACGGGACAGGCTGGAGCTCTTCGCTTGAATTACGAGCGTATTTCGATTCGTTCCTGTAGCCGGAAGCTGGCTCCCTCGCCGACCGGTATGGCTCAATCGAACCACGGTGGGAGGATTTTGTGGGTGGCTCCTGGAGATGTTGAATGGTCTATGGTGGTGCAGGGGTCGGGTGATTTGATTGATGTACCACAGTTATTTTTATATGTTCTGTGGAGAGGCTTCTTTTTAGTAGCTATTTAATTGAAATTATTTGAAGAATTATACGAATAATAATATTAACCCTTTGTGGTCACGCGAGGTGTATCGCACCTCACGCAATTTTGTTTTTCTTTGCCACTATTTCTGTACATTGTTAGACCATAATATTAAAATTTGTATGTTATTGATGAATTAAGGAATCAATTTTTTAAAATTAAATCAATTAATATTATAGGGTATTAATGATATTGAAGTTATGAATATCCAGATTTTATAAGTATTGAATTTAATTCATATGTAATTAATGAATTTGAATCATTAAATATATTTCGTTTATTAGCTGTTGATAATCGTAGAATAACCCCATATAAAATTCATATTCGACTAATTTCTACTTCCTTTGATGTAATTCATTCTTGAACAATCCCATCGTTAGGAATAAAATTAGATGCAACACCAGGACGAATTAATCAAATAACTTTATACTCTATCCGTCCAGGACTACTTTATGGGCAATGCTCAGAAATTTGTGGAACAAATCATAGATTTATATCTATTGTATTAGAAAGTACATCCATTACCGTAAACTGGGGTGACTTTGCCCGCCCGGGGTGACATTGCCCACTTTTCGGAAGAACTTTATCTTATTTTATTGTGAAGTAATTAGAACATATGGTGTTTTGTAATCGATAACAATAATTTCTCCAAGGTCAAACGAAAAAAACAATAACGAATTCAATCATATAGTAATTTTTCAGTCAAAGTAAAAAAGTGGGCAATGTTACCCCGGCGGGCAAAGTCACCCCAGTTTACCGGTAATATTTTTAAAAATTGATGATACTCATTTTAAACTTAAAAAATTAGTTAAAAAATGACATTAAATTGTCGTTTTAAAATTATTAATAAATAAACCATAGTCAGTAGTTCAGTGGATTAGAAACTCGTGTACATTACTTAAACATTCGATTCTAATTATGTACCTATGCAACGTAGAATACAGTATAGATGAATTTCGAAGTATCGTATGGTACGCACTGCTTTCTGAGCTAGTATCAGGGAAGCTTTCGAAAAGTTTGGAGTTCAGTCCTGGTAACAAGGTAATAAATTGAATTCAAATGAAAACTGGTCGAGGCAAGTTCTTGTATGTTAGTTTTCATTTACAAGTGCCGGTACCTCAGATGGTTTCTGTATGCATACTTGTGAGATATTTATAGGCATGAAGTTGAGTCTAGATTTTTAAGGAGCTACCAGCTTCCTTTCATGGGAACGAGTTGTCGAAAATAAATTGTGCGGTGGCTAATAAGCTGGCTTCGTTATGTTTGTAGAATGGGGAAAAGTAGCGTTTATCGTTGAGTTGGTCTACTTAAAAGCGACAGAAAGAAACCAAAGTTCATAAAGTTAGTCATCTAATTCATTTGGACCTTTCTGTAAACTTTCTATGCAATCTGTACTACCGAATGGACATTATATAAAAATTTCCTACAAGTGGAAAGTTCGTGTTTCCATATTTGCATGCGCGTTTACATGAAATGTGCACTGGACAGAGGACCCCGATATTTCGAACCTGGCTTTCCAAACAGCAGGTGATATCTTATTGATAGTTCATAAAAAAGGGCTCTCGACGCGAGGGGCCAAGGTTAAAGAAAGGCTGGCCATCTTCACGTCCATCAAACGCATATCGAATCACAAGGGAGAACGATGAGGATCCATTGTTGTCAGACTTTTGTGAAGCCTCTTTTTTTGCTGCACTCGAGAAGGAAGCGTAGTCTCAATTATTCGTTAAATGGATCCTTTGAAGTGGATGATACTTCTGACCAAAAGGAAAGTGTTTGTTGTCTCTGCAGAAGTGAAACCAAATAAAAATACAGTGACGATCATTTCTTTCTCCCATGATAAATTCAGTGATCAGTTTCGATATTAGAATCTTGCAATTTTCTTATCGTATATGTATCGTACATGTATATGCACTTTTCCTGTTGTGAATTATTTTTTAGTGTTAAAATTGTAGTAGGGAAGAGTTTCCAAGTATCTTGAAACTTAAAACACCTACTATTGGATATTTTTAACTTTTTGAGAAGAAGAAATTAATTTGCTATCAATCTTCTTATGACATAGTGTAAAGGGTGCGAAATTTTTCGTTTCTATTTCTGTGCTCTGTTATTTATTCATTAATTGAAAAGTCCTTCCGAAATTTTTTTTTAGGAAAAGGTTCTACTTGCCAATGGTGATACTATAGTATACGGTTTTAATGCAATTTCCCTTTGTAAATAAGTTACCAATACTCCTAAAAGATCATTTTCTTAGATTTCTGAGATTCTTTTTCACAAATCTGAACTATATTAATGCACAAAATAGAAAATTGTGTGATGCATTTGGGTTTTTTTACACTTAAGCATACTTAGCATACTAAAGCATACTAAACAATTTAAAGTCAGGGAAGTTTTCTCTCTCCTGAAAAAATTGATTTTTAACACTTACAGTGTTTTCTACAAGGACTCCAATTATAAAAAAATTAACGAGGTATGATTTACGTAACCAGTACGATATTGCCAACTCTCCCCTAACATCTATGTGTCGCGAGCATTTCCATACTAAGCAGAAAGCGGCTAAGATAAACAAAACAACGAGAGGTCTCGGTTAGCTGCGGGAGTTCCGTTCACATTAATTTGCACGCAACCCTCCGTACGATGTGAATCATCGGTCCTTTGATGGCCGCCGTTGAGCGTTCCCCCGACAGAAAGATTCGCGGCTCCTCGATCCCTCAATCGATTCTTCAATAATGAAATTCCACTGTGACGTTATCGTGTAGGAAATGAGTTACGTGATTGTCATACGTCCCGAGTACTATGGCGAGATGTCGAACGTCCTTTCGAGGTTGCTGCTGCTGTCTATTGTAAGCTGTCCAGACACCGGAGTGCTGGGAATAAGATTCGTGATGGAATCCATCGCGACTGTCATTGTTCGAAACGTTTGATCGAGAAGACAATGATGGAGAGATGGGATCCAGTCAGCCAGTGGTTCTCTTCTATTTCATACCACCTCTATTTTTCATCTACCATACCAGTCCAGCGTGCACTCGTGACGCATCGCTACCACTGTGCACCTTGTGATCCTCCGTATAACAAAGTAGCCATTAAAACACAGCCGTGCATTGAAACTCAACTACCAAAGGGTCATACTTGTCCACCTCCATCACCATCAACCGAAAGAACTGGCCTACGAAGGTCGGAAATCTTCGAGAAAAATTGAGCGCAAGACTAATGGGCACGTTGCTGCTCGGTATCTCAAAATCGCCAACATATTCGTAAACTGTAACCGGGCAGTAGGGCGAGTGTTCAGTTAGCTCTTATAAATAGAATTGTCAGGGCTGCTGGGAGCGCTAGAGCAGTGGTAGCAGCCGAAATGGCCGCGTAACTTCTCGATCTTCGAGGCGAAGGTGAAACAAGAGGAGCCTGGCCCCGAAGTAAGGGCAGGGAGGGAAGAAAGAAAGGGCAACGGCGAAGATATTTCATCACGCGACATCTGCATATTCCTATATCAAGCACTGGGCGACTCGAAAACCAAAGAAAACGCACACACGTCGAAGAAGCATTCGAGGGCAGAGTGGGGTATAAAGTATCCGTGGAACGATCGTAAAGCATGTGATATCATCTTCGTGGCCGACCGCCAGTTGGGGGCTTTGTCTCTTTGTGAGTTGTGTCGTTGCATTGTCTTCCGGCCGTTCTTTATGGGCCCCGAATCTTCGGCTGTGCGCCAATAGCGCAAGAAATCGAAGGGCAAGCGTGCCTCTTTCTCTATTTGGAGTCGCGCCAACCGGGCTGCACGCAGGTCTTTTTCGGTCATTCTACATATTCTGCCATTTTTTGCCCCGGATACAATTCATCCGTTATCATTGCTTCATCGTAGCAGCAGAAGACACCGTGTCTCTACCCCAAAAATTGGCCCTGCAAGGTCTCCAAAACGCACTGTAATTTAATTCCTGAGGACGATCAAGCCTCCTGTTCTACTACTTCGACGAACAAAACACTGTACTCCTGAGATTCGTTTCGAAAGAATTTGAAGCTTCGACTCCTTCGCTAGAGCGAGGGACGCCGAGAGGGATACGTTTTCGGTGCTCGAGGCGTTTCCTGCTGGAATAATGCGTAATTCCAAACGTCGGTGGTGACGTTGGAGAGGCTGCACGCTTATCGTGCATCGACATCGCGGAAATTCGCATTTCAAGCGGGAATTATGCGCTCTCGAAAATCCGGCGTCGGTGCTGTGTACGCTGTGGCACGTTTGATCGGGGCGGCGCATTTGAAAGTTAAATTGCCAACTGGAACGGGAGTTTCTCGTCGGTGTGGAGTTGCGGAGGCCGCGGTGGACTCTCGACGCTTCGCCTGTACGTACGTGCAGCACACGCGTTGCCTCGGCCGCTCGCATACGAACGGATGCGCCCGTGGACGTCGGCTACTGCCTTTCCGTGCGTTTCCATCAATCCGCTTTGACATGCAAATAATTCGTGGAAAAAATCGACCGGCCATGCGGCCGCGACGTTACAATTAATCACGTGACCGTGGCCGCAGCCGTAACACCGCGTCCCTGCTACCGAAGTCACAATTTGTTATGGCTGACAGGGTCCACGGTCCCGAGCGCATCGACAATGCACGCTTTTTCTGCACCTCGCCGTCGACTTGGCTGCCCCCGAGCCGAGTCGCTTCGCCGTGTCCTTCCCTCTGTGCTGATTTTCAAAGATCTCGTTGAATCCCCACGAGACGCCGATACAGTGGCGTACAGTGCGTTTTTGGCGAGCGATTAATCCCGCAGACCTGCAGAGTTTCTTGACTTCGATCGACACATAAATGCGTCTACATTAAGAGTGCTTGCGTATATGTTAAGCTCGATTCTCTTATATTATATTCGGAACGTAGTAGAACTACTTCCAAATCGAAGGCTGAGAATCGTAGCGGTGTAAGTAAATATCAAATTTTGATAATTTGTGTTAATAACAGGTTTTAAGCGTTATTATTAACACAATTTTAGCCGTATTTTGAGCTTTCAGATTTGCCCCACAACTGAAATATATATGTAGAGTTTTTTTTATAGCTGTAAACGCAAAACATTATTTTACGAGAAATTAGGGCTCATACTATTTTTCGGATTTACGGATATCCGAGGCTTAAGTATTCGAGTACTCGGATACCCACAAAATTTATATTCGAATATCAGGATACCCGGGTACTTATTTAAATTAGATTCAATTACCCGAGTATCGGTATATATCCGGGTACTCGAATTTCTAATTGTAACTCGAAATCCGCATCTGTATCCGGTTTCGAATATTTTATCATAATGACTCAATAAAGATCTGTTTATTTGGATTTTAATTAAAGAGAGTTATACACAGTTATACACATACATTAAAATAATCACTTCCTATTTGCAGAAAATAGTACCGAAGAACATTCAGTTACAGAATTTGAAATGTATTTAAGGGGAAAAGCAAATTGGGTACAACCTGGACCACATAATTTGGTGAAAATCAAGAGAAACTAAATTTCCAAAAATGGTTTCTTTAAAAAAAACAGCGCATACTATTCTCTACAGCGGATAATATTGAAACCGCCAAAAGATCATGTTTGTCACCGGAAAATGTAAATAAACTTGTTTCTTTTTATACCAGAATAGGAAGTTATTATCCTAGTGTACATGTATAATTGTAAATAAAATATTATTATAATTCCCTTTGCATTTCTTGTTTTAATCACTTTCGTTAAACTTTCTCTCTATAATTAGAATCCAAATAAACAGAGCATTATTCAGCCATGATGATAAAATACTCGGATCCAAGTACGGATACCCATTACCCGGATCCTCAGATCCGGATTTCGATTCGGATTTCGAGTTATAAGGAGCAATCCAGGTAGTCGGATATCCGAAAAGTGAGAGCCCGACGCGAAACCCCATGCGAGTGACATACACCACTATGAATCTCGGCCCTCCAAATTCCAAAATCTACCAGCAATTCTCCTATTCAGGCTATTACAACCCATTGCCATCATTTGCAAGTACACAATCCTTGCAGTTGCAGTGCAGCGTTTTATAGCAGCACGGGGATAATTAAGATATAATAAATGTTGAAGTATGATCTGTAAGTGGTTAAATTTTCTTGCACTCGTGCAGCATAGGCGATTCTATTCTTCTGTGGCAGCGAGATGCGAGGGCAAACCGTCGGTGCATACATGTGCATCGATGTGCATCCTACACCGTATGCAACATTGACCCGGACATGGCCCATGGTGGCTACCGCGTAACATGGTTCGTGCATGCATATGTGGGCTCGAATACGCTCTCTCTCTCTCTCTCTTTCTCCTTCTGTCTCTCTTTCTCTCTGTCTCGTGCTGGTCTCAGTGGGGAAATAAAAAGTAGCCTGCTATACATCTATAAGCATACTGGCGAGGGCGGTCCTGCGCCATGGCCACGATAAAGTTCCGTGTTCGCCGCGGAGAGGCTCGCCTGGAACGGTTGCAGATATACGAGCACGAAATGCGCGAGCCTTGTCACCGTACGTTTTCTCGGAATATTACGTCGAATATCGCGTCGACGATTGTTTCTGGCCGCATTAAGGACCCCGTGGGTACTCACCGGCGAGAACTGTCCGCGTGGGTGGTTTTATAGAAATTGTATTTCCTCGTCCCCGGAACGGTAACCAGGGCCTCGGCGTAATCTGAACTGCGACGTTTGATTACGGGTGCCGTTTTATTGGCCGACAGGGAGAACGGTATTGTGGGTTAAGAGAACGAGGATGTTAATAAAAATCGGGGACAGTTTGTCAGGGGCTGTCTTTTCCTTTCTTCTTGGCAGCGATGTTTCTGGGTCATTTGGAGCCGTTTCTGCAGAGTTGCAGCAACCGTGTCTCCACTCTCCGTCACTTGCCGGTGGAAACTGGAATTCTGGTTAGATTCATTGTTTATTTCACGGTGATAGATGAGGGGTTAGTGGTAAATCTGCGCTATCGAGTAGAAAATTTAAAATAACGTAGAAATGGGAAATGTTTGAAAGATACTTTATTAATTTTGTTACTTCGTATTTTCTAGAAACCTATTGAAAACACTGCTATAGATTATAATAGTAATAGTAACAATAATAATCTAATATATAAAGCAGTAAGTGCTTGTGTGTTTATCTGTCACCTAAAAACTTTCGAACGGTAAACTCTGGGGTCACAAAATGTGTCCCAGCTCATTGTGCCTAGGTATTTAGTTAATACAGATGAATATGACTTTTTTCACAAAAAGAAATAAACAATTTTTTTTTATAAAATCAGAATTTCAATTTTGGGCGAAGCCGAGTACTAAAAGTTAGTAATATTATAATATACAGGGTGTTCCTAAGCGTATTTAGCTGAACTTCAAAGTCAATTTCTCAAAAAACGAAGCCTTTACCGCGATTTCGTCACTCTTGATTTTCGTCTTATTTTTGCCTGTATAATGCCCTCTAGAGTGTTCACTATAGGTATAAGAACACCCTGTACATATGCCTTTATTGCACCATTTCAAATACAAATATACTATAAGGCCCTAAAGAAAATAGAAAAGCAAGAAGAAGAACAAGAAAGAAAGTAAAAATTAAAGAAGTGTCAATGAAACCATAAGCGGATTAAAGAGCGAACACTGTTTAAAGAAACTTAACAACGACCGAAGCCGTATATTCTCAACCATTGCAGAAAAATTTTGCGCAAAGGTCCGCGAAATATTTTAAGCACCATGCAAACTAACGATGCAGACGTATCATTCCGTACTTGAAAACTTATCCCGATGTTTCCATTTATTCGTCGCACTTCAATCGATCGTGATTCCACCGCTGACAAATCATTGAAATTTTAATAAACCGCCTGATCTTCTCAAATTACACGAGTTCCTACAATTACTTAGGATCTGAAAATTAGCGGCCTGTTATTCACAGAAACCCGACGCTTTCCGCGGTTGCGCGGCTCGGTCCATTAATCAGCCACTGATCAATACCAATAATTTAAATATTGACTCAACCCCCCGCGCACGGGATCTACGCCGCATGGATGCGGTGCGCGCACGCAGCGGAGCGGCGCTCGATGCCTGGCCGATCAAGATTAATGCATTTATATGCATCGATAGCGCGATCGGCGTCTTAGAGCGTTGCACGCTGTGCGTGAATGCGCGCAGGGATGAAGATAAATATTTGTACTGACGAGTCAAAACTCGCGGTAACCGCAATCAGACGTCTATTAGTTTACGATGACTTGGAACGACCGGTGGGTTAGGCCTCCTCTCCCCTGCCCCTCTGCCACCCCTTTATTTCCCTGTTGCGTTCTCTATGAGCGTTCCACCGCCATTGGCTGCAGGCCAAGTGCCTCATTCAAATGTAAATCACTGTCACCTACGAGGGTACCTGGAGTATCGTGTCGATCTTTCACGATCGACGCTCCCTCCGCATGCAAAATAGAGCGGTGTTTATATTCTTTCCGCCAGGGAGAAAAATGGGAGACGAATCGGTGATCCACGTGGCGACGTCCGACGCCAGACATTCCTCTTGGTTGCTCGATCTCCCGATGAATCCGACTCCTTCGTTGATTTGTTGATCTTGCTGATCGTGTTCCTGATACAGGCTCGCGAGGATTTGTCTTTGATCGATTCAGGTGTCCGCGAGATACTATTGATATCGAGGGGTGGACGGTTGGAGATTTGATCGGGGATGGCGAGGCTGTAAAATGACTTCTTATTTTACTTATCGTGAGGCTTACGTAGATGAGTTAAAATTGCATGGGTCCAGAATTATGTAACCTCCTATTGTCGAAAATCTTTCGTGTTCGTGGGACGTTCTGTGCTACAGTATTGGAACTATTTATTTCCATCACTCAGATTTAAGTAGTATCCACCATTTTCATAGTAACATGGTTGATAAAATGATTCATATCCATCTTATTTTGGACAAGATAGTGAGCTACACAGTTTTGCAATATTTTCCTGGTACCAATAACAATAAAAGAGGAGATATCAGTGATAACATTTTTATTCTAATGGTGCAATCAATATTTTCAATACTGTAGAAGGTTGAAAAGGCAAAGAATACTTATAAAAATAGACGAAATATATAAGTAGGTATAGGTATATATGTCAGGAGTTCGAAACTCTTTGTGTAATATGTGATTTTTTCTTTCGATATATTATGTTAATTCGTTCGTCCCTATAGGCAAAATTAAGCAGCTGCCTAGGTCGTAAAATTGACAGGGGGTGCAAAATGTTTTTTTCAATGTTGTCATTTTTACAATAAAGTTTCAACTGAAATATTACAAATTGTACTATAAATGTTTTAAGCTATAAACAAAAATTTAAAGTAATGTCATGAAAAACTCAAATAAATGTATTATAGTAAATAAAGGGCGCAATTTGGTATTCCATTAAATTTTTCTGAGCACTGTATACCACTAAATTATTATCATCTATTGCATTTACTGTTTCTACTGTTTCATTTTGTTGTTTGGAGGTCGATATAGGTACGTGGATTCTGAGCAGCGAACATTCAGTTTGCAAAAGCTACCATCGCTGTTCCATGTCCCCTGACTTTTAAGAAGCTTCGCCAACCGATTCGAATCGATTAGAGGTAAAAAAATAAAGGAGTTATCCCGTGTCTTCTTCCCACGGCTCGT
Organism: Andrena minutula; assembly: GCA_929113495.1. Taxonomy (NCBI): domain Eukaryota; kingdom Metazoa; phylum Arthropoda; class Insecta; order Hymenoptera; family Andrenidae; genus Andrena; species Andrena minutula. The sequence goes on from OV815994.1 coordinate 22,231,136, forward strand.
ATAATATTGATAGATGAGCCGCAGCCTCCTCGGTGCCACGAAAAAGGGGGATCTAACGTTCGAATTTATCAAAATCATTTTGATACCTACTCGGCGCAGCATGACGTCACACGTCTCAGCGGTGTTCCGGCTGATCCGTCATTAAGAAATTTGCATACGCCAATCAGTCAGTGGCGGAAGGATTAGGACGGCTGTTCCTTTTTTTCTGAAAAAGGATTTACATACATCCTTACCAACCGGAACTTTTTTATGCGGTGCGTCGAGGGGTAAACACCTGAAGGCAGAATCCTATTCAGGGTGGTGGAAATATCTTTTTGTACCCCTCACTATCGAAGCACAGCAAATTGTGATTGTAAAAATTTCCCTTTCGCAACTAAAGTGTCATGAAATATAAATTATACTTGGTGTGAAATCTATTTAATTCTTTATTCATAATAGTACTTTATTCATTTAAGCTTTTGAGAATTCCTTCAACTGCCTATATTTGAATTAGAAGTAGCAGAATACTTGTCCTTATCGTGTCAAAGCCTAATTTTTCTGCACTATTCGACGAATATTAAGGTTCGCCTGGACTCATGCACGTTTCATGAGAAATAACCTTCGTGATCACCTACGGTGCCCTTCTTCCCATGTAATCGCGATGTCACGTCATCAGATGAGGCACGAGGCGGGCTGAAGGAAAAAAATGTTCACGCGAACGAACTCTTAGCTGGCCACAGTAACCCGAGGGATACGTGCTGAAAGAAGCTGGCCTCAAACTGCCAGTTCACTTCTGCCTTATTATTAAATGTCGAGTTTCATAGCTGTGGAAAGCGTGGTTGTCACGCGCTGAGTGATGATACACCTTTCCCTTTGCCGCAAAAAGCTTCGCGAAAGCCTCTCAGCTTCTTCTTCCACGCGCACCGCCGTAATTTAATTCCTCCTTACTTCTGGTCAAACTTCCATCCAGGCAGATTCTTAAACAGCCTCTGTTAAACAAATTCCACTGTGTTTCATTCATATTATTCTCTGATTCGTTATTCTGAATTCTCTATCGTGCGTTACAAAGTGTTGCGGCTTTGGATCTCGGGGTGTCGTAGACGTTTCACAGTTTTTCGGTGCTTGCTACATCCGTCTACTATGGAGCAAGGATTTCCATGATTCGAATACGAATCAGTCTATTTCTCCAGTTTTTCTCGGCGAGACCAGGCACAGTCGGCACACGTCGCTTGCAAAACGACATTACTTCCCGTCGCGTGGGTCTGCAGCCGCGATGCACCGCGAGAACCGAGTGCATTCACACGCGTGTCCCTCTTCGACGCGGCACGAATGAATGAATTCGCGTAAATATTTATAGAACGTCGAGACACCACGAGAGCCGGTACCAGCGGATGCCGCGCGAATTGCTCGTTTTGTCGGGTGTTTCCAATTCGATTACAACCGTGTCGTCGTCGTCGCCTATCTAAGCGCCATGGATCTGACAAGCAGTTTTCGTCAATTTTCGCGGAACCCGCTAACTTGTGCTAAAATATACCAACACTATAAATTCGGACTATTATGCTTAAGCTTCCGGGTTTTGTTTGAATAGGGTAAACCCGGGGGTGTCGGTACACCTGACATAAAATGGATATTGAAACTAAGACTAATATTATTTATTTAATCAGAATATGTTCAGAACTTTATGTTGATTCAGAAAAATTGGTCGATATTTTCTTTAAGATAATATTTTTTAGTTGAAAATTGAATTTATGACATCTGACCATCTCTCCCGAGGTGCCGGGAGAATTTGTTCTCGTCATTGGCAGAGATGGTTCGCGGCTTCGAGAGAGATGGCCCATATAAGTATTCATTTATCCTGCAAGTGTCCTCAATTCGAGCTTTCACCTAGATATCTGTTTTCTAATACGTCGTTGGCACAACAGTAGTGGTAAAAATATATTTTCAATTTTGAATGGTAATAGAAACAAGATAGTTTTATTAGAAAGAAGTATGTCGTAAACTTTACATGGACCAAATTATGCAGAAAGCTACCAGCAATCAATGATGTAAAATGAAGTAAATTTATTTTGAAGATTTTAATTTTTACAGAAACGTAACTTTATTTATATTGGGTATATTTAATTCCTTGTTATTGTTGTACAGTGTTTTTAATGGGTTATTTAATAGTGAGTAGTATAATAATTAATATTATTTCAAATTTGCTTTAGCTTTTATTTTTTACGCCCAAAACGGAACAATGGCTTGGTACGTTTAATAAATAATTGTATAATGTGAGAGTTGTTCAATGGGTTCAATGGGAAGATCACAAAATTAGAGAATACATACCGTTTAACTAATTTTTTGCCTGTTTCAGTGTTGGTGTGTTTCTGCGCAACTTGGTTCATATATCCCATAGATTGGGGGTTCCCAAACTCATTATAAGCTAGTGATACATTATTACAAACATGATACTTAATCGTTCGTGGTCACACGGGGTGTATCGCACCCCAAGAGCCATTTCCAAGTTGAAATGTCGCGCCATTACGACTTCCGAAAGGGATTTATCGCGAACAAAATCGCCTTTTCCACAACCATGGAGACTCGCTCTTTTTCAACTACAAATTTCATCATATCAGAATTTACATTTCCAGAAAAAGACTATTAAACCATGGTTGTATGAGTACATATTACAAATGTACAATTATCACTCAAAAATTAAAAGATTCAAAAATACAAAAATGGTAACTCAAAAAATGACGCGTGGAGTACACTGAGCCCCATATGAACAATTTATGATTCTAAGAAGCTCTGACCAAGACGCGGTTAAATCCTTCCATGAAGTTAGTTCCGCAGATACGAAAGAATATCAGTTTTAATTATTCTTTAGCCACCGCTGGATGTTTCTATCATTCCCTCATCATCGTGATCCAACTCTCCACCACAGGCCTGACAATTTGAATTGTACTTTGTACGTAGTTGAAGCAAAGACAGGAAGCTCATTTAAAGAAGCCCTCGAGTTGCCCGGTTGTGCGCCACGTGATGACCGCCAGCTACGCCATAAGATATTACGGGATAGATCATCTACACGGGCACGCCGTCATTATTTCTCCTGACCTCTGCACCTGAACGCGATCCTTTCTGCATGAGAAAAGTACGTAATTTACGGGTCTCGCGTTTCTTGAACCACTACAGGGATTTACTGCGTTGGGTGCCCGGGGTCACCCTAGCGGGGGTTCCCCTGCCACGAACACTCGCGGCCCCCTTTCTCTCTCTCTCTCTCTCTCTTACTCTCTCACCCCTTATTTTAAGCGAGCCTTCGAAAACGAGAGTCCAGCGAGTCGAACGGATCCCTGGATACGACGGAGCGAGAGGAGAAGCACCGTGGATGACGGTGTAAGCCGTGTCACGTCCGCGGATTATCGCCGTGGGAGATTATCACCTGTGCCAAGAAATTACTCGCACAAATTATCGTGGTATTACCGCGGGGTATAATCGACGTTCTCAAACGAATAACGCCTCGACTTCTCCCAGCCTGCGCCGGTATTAGTAAATTGATCGTTACTCCTGAACCGATCCGTGGCCGTGATACTCGTTGGCATTTCGATCGGGAAGCCTGTGAAATCGCGCTACCGAAGCTGCCCGGTCGACTGGTTTACTCGTAGCGGTTTCTCCGTTTCTTTGAAGTGCCCGACCGTTCGGCGATCACGCTGCTCTGAACTGCGGAACGAAAAGCGCTTGAAAGGCGGGAAATTGGAATAATGAAACGGAGATCGTTGAGGCTGATGGTGGTTCATCCTTTCGACGATATTAAGCGCGGATGGTGGTTTTGACGTCTTGCTCGGGGTTCTAAGCTTGATGTCTAATTCTGGTTTTCAGGTGGAGGCGCGGAGGTGCCTCTTATCCAACTTCTTTATGCATTTTCTATGGATGTTAGTTATTTTATGTAGCTGCTGGCTAGCACGGCTTCTTCAATGTCTTTTGATTCTGCTAATTTCTGGATTATGTATATTTCCTTCCCTAAGACTTGGAACTTGTTTCGTGGGTGATTACTCCCTAGAAGCATGCGCTCAAGACGGGAACTAGCGATCTCGGGGTACCTGAGCTGGATCTCCAGTGTTAAGACCTGTTAAGGCTGGATTGGAAGGCTTCTATGTTTGCGGCAGCTATACTCAGGCTTAATTGGAAACGAGAGCGATGAGATTCAGGGTTATATCAGAGTGTGTACTTTCTTTGCATTCTACACGAGTGCAAGGGTCAAGAATTCGATTGGGCCCCCGTGGGCAGTTAGGTCCCAAAACCATGCAGTTAGTAAACAAAGTAGCAGTAGCTTGCACTCCTTTCATGGCAACGCATCATTAAATTTGTAAAGGCAAAAGGCTTGACACTTTTTCTTCACTAACTCCGTGGGATACTCAGTGTGTCACGAATTTATCAGCAAACATTCTTTTCTCGGAAAATATTTACTATCCCAGAAACGGTTGCATCGTCATTGCATACCAATCACCAGTTCTACTTCAAGAAGGGGTAAATACCACCTGAAACTAGACAAACAAGCTGAAATCGTAGGATTCCTGCGACCCGCGTTGCTCGTCGCACTCCGTGGACCGAACGATCGCAGGAGTCACGCGCTCGGCCGGAGACGTCCCTCGAGATTCCCTCTCCGGTCTCGCAAAAATTCAGACCGCGTAATCACTCGCGAGGATCACCAGGGTCGAGAAGCATAACGCGAGAATGCTGTAGCGGTGCGCTGGCTCGAAAAGGGGTTGGGGCGGTCCCCCGGAGGGCCCCTCGACTGTCTCCCACCACGCGGCGGAGGAAGCGAGCGGCGCAGAGGACGGAGGGAGGGAAAGGAAACGCTGAAAAGGGCAGGAAGGGCGACGGGGGCCTAGTCGGCAGGTGGCCTCGTCTCACGGGGCCCCCGTCCATGGGGCCTGGGCGAGGATGAGAATCTCGACGGACACGCGCGCGCCACGAGATGGAAACGCAGATTACGCGGCCGTTCTCCTTACTCTTCTCATCCTCGCCGGCCGTCTTCGTCTTCGTCTTCGCCTCCCGACCCTCCGCGGCCCTCTCGCTCGCCCGCCTCCGACCAGGATATCTTCTCCTCTTTCACTGCGCCCCTCTTCTGCTTCTGTGTTAATCTCGGTCCGCGTATCTTCTCGGCTTACAACTCGGGGACCAAGTCGCGGAGGACTTTATTTATTAAGACTTGCATTACAAATTGGGAGGAGTAAGAAGATATCATTGAAAAAATGTCAGTATTCGTACCGCGCGCCGCTCCAAACGCGGCGATAATATCGTCGCTCTTCTCCCACCCCCCCTCCCCCTTCGTCCATCCCCCGTTCACCTCTCTCCCTTCTTCACGGGAGTTCGCTTTTTTTACGGGTTACACGTTGTTCCGCGGTGTGTTAAATTCCGTGCTCGCGTGCGGAAGATAGCCCCGCGGAACCTGTTACCAGCGTTATTTATTAAGCCCGGCGTTACGCGAGGGCGTACGAGGGAATCGTTATTTTTCCATTATGTCTCCATTCGAAAAAACAGCTCCGCTGGGAACGTTGCCAGTCCGCGGGCTGGGGACGCTTGCCGTTACGATTCTCCGTAATCGCGCGGCTTTCCGCGGTCGCGGAATTGATGGGCCTGAACGCGGTAGACGCAAACGCTACTGCGGGGCGGTTCTCTTTTTGTTGTCGTGTACTATGTCCGGCTCGCAGTTACTGGTAGAAGCTGCTAATGCATATGCACGCGGGCGCGCGTGATAAATCGAGGGAACCGGCCGAAACTAATAATAATAGCGCGCTCGCCGCGCGGAGCGTGTCGTGTTCCCTTATTTCACACGAGACTCTGTCAAATTCTCCTGTTACTGGCAGCGACATGACACGCTTTAAATCCCCGCTCCTTGGACGCGGGATTTGTGTCAGTGATTCGTGCTCGAGTTCACGCCGATCGTATATCTCTCGCGCTTTCGTGGGGGACCGTGGCAGATAATGATTCCAGCGAGCGTGTTCGAGCGGTATCGTTGCCGATCGTGTAACCATAATTTCGTGACTGTAAATCACGACAGGTGCCTACGTCTTTAGGGCCCTGTAATTCAAGTCGAGGAGGTGTCTCCCGCGACTTCCACCTCTTTACCCCCAGGAAACGCGTGTGCACGTTACGGCGGAGGCATAAACTTGGTCACTGTAGGCGATTATTAGTGAATTTATGCACAATGATGGGCCAAACGCAGTCTGCAGTGTGCAAAAGGAACAGTGGATTGGTGAAAAGGGATTGTATCGCGAAGGCTGCGTTCAGAGAGTAGGGATTATCACGAAAGGGGACGTCTTCTGTTGGTATATCTATTAGTAATTATTTATATATGTTGCAGTTTACGCTTTCATTTTTTTAACAAACGTGTGCAGTTGACGCAAGAACGTTCTCCATTCTTCTTTGGTTGAAACGTGAATTCTTTGGCTCATCAACGAAGAGCTCTAGATTTAAATATTTATTATGCGAATTCTGATATTTAGATATTAGTTTTAGTTATTGCGTTCTTTTCCCAATCTCGTGATGGAAAATTTACGTCTTTTTTCGATGATTAAAGAGTCATTGTAGAAAACAATGCACGTGTTAAAATAAGGAAAAAAATTATAATTGTATACCAATAGTATAGAATTTGAATTTGGATTTTGGCATTTACAGTGTTTTCTAGACGGACTCTTCAATTGTTCTTAAATCAGAAATAGAAACTGATACTTAGAATTTAGAATGATTCTTGATGCATTTGAAGGATGACATGGAAAAGTGTTCTCCACTCCAGAAAAGCTACTTGCAAGCAGAGTCCCAAAATTATAATAGTTAAAAATATGCTGACTTTTAAAGCCTACATATCTGTAGATGCTTCGATGCTCCAGAGCAGGTACGAAGAAAATCACCGTTGCAAGCCTGAGTACGCATTAATTCCTCGGAGTTGAGACTCGAGATCGTGCTCGCGAGATGATCCGCATCGATCTTCCTCCTTTCATGAACCTGACGCGACGCGGCCACGAGCGATAACTGAAATAAACATATCGGAGCGTACGAACGGTACGTCACGTAGGATCGTATCATTCTTAAACGACGTAGTGAAAGAGCAAGCGAAATTGAAGATGTCAGCCACGTCTAGACGCTGTCTCGTCAAACTACCCGCGTCGACACTTTATCCAATTGGCAATAATAAGTATCATTGCCGCTGTCAGCGACGGAAATGCATATTATCCTGCAACAAACCTTTATATATTGAAAGCTCAGAGGAACACAAGAGCTTACTCGATTGGAGACTGATTTTTTAAATCACTTCGTCAATTTGAATGTGTGCGGCACGAAAGAATTAAATGATTGAGACTGAGAGACTCCGTGTTTGTAGATTATTTCTTTTTAAATTGAATACATTATCTTTCTTCATTCGTATGCCAGAGCATTTCTTAAACAATTTACTAAATTGAGACAAGAAAGTCGTAGGGTAAAGGTCTCAATTACTGAGACCTAACCAATTATTGTCACTTTAAGCTATTTTACTTAAAATAACGAATAAATAAACGTTGTAAAGTCATACACAAAAAGAATTATGTAATTCAACCTATAATCTATACTATAGATTACATACTACAGTTTATTTATTCGTTATTTTAAGTAAAATAGCTTAAGGTGAAAGTAATTGGTTAGGTGTCAGTAATTGGGTCCTTTACCCTATGTAGATAGCGATTCATTCGTCAAAATGAAGCATAGAAAATAATTTATTTAGTCTTCCAAGAATTTGAAAAGTAAGAATTTTTAAAACGTCCAATTTGTGACGATCCATTTACAAAGGATCATAGAGCATCAGGATTTAAAGTTCGTTTGGAATTGATTAAGTTCTAAGATCTCAGGATTGCAATTAAATCACATTCCTGAAAAAAATGCAAGATTTCAGAGTGCTTCACACTTCAAACGATTTCTTTTCTCAATCATCTCATGATTTCTTAATTAATATGTGCAGGACTATTATAAACACGTGAGAATAATAGAACGTCTTTGGTACCTGATATCAGCGGTGTAAAGTATTTTTCTTTGGCTACCATGTTGGCTGCGAAAGAAGCCAAATGCGGCGCCGAGGACTCACGATCGTACCTTGTATCCGTAAAAAGTGGCGATCATCTTGATCTCAATGGTAGGCCCTGTGGGAATTATTTATCTAGACTGAACTCCATGACGAGAGTTTCTCAGGGGACAGGGTTCCTTGATATGTGAAATAAAACTACAGATTGCTCTCGAGAGTTTAGGTGGAATCTTGTATGGAACTGGAATCTTAGGTGGAAACTTGCAGAGTGGAATTTTCTTCTCGACATGTACATGGCTTTTAAACAAGCTTCTATATCTTCACTTTCCTTCACTGTTTCACTTTCTGGCAGTTAAGATTGATGAAATAGTAGAGAGCCAAAGGTGACCCAGTTTCCACCATTGAAGGTGAAAAAGAGCTAGGAGGAAATTTTATTAACTTCGTAGATGTTAACTCTGTGAAATGGTCTTCGATTTCACCCCGCTCGAGAAACTCGGAACTTCCTGCACACGAGTTACTATCCTCCGCGTTTCTGTCATTCCTTTAGCCATTTATGGAGAAGATGGAGGCTCGGTGACATTCGAGAATTACAGCATTGTAATAGCCGCGTACCGTCGATCCTCTGTAAGGAATTGCCTGATTTATAATGCGTCCAGCAAGACAGATCACATACGATTCTTCACGTGGTAAATTACTTTCTCGTAAAGCACTGTACAACTGTGTAACGTATTGAGTTGTAACATATAAAGTGTTATTTAGAAAATAATAATGTAACAGTCATGTAACTACATGCAAATATAATCCATCGACACGACGACGCTTGGAAATTATTCATCGTCATTTTAATTCGTACTGAAATCTATAATAGGTATATTAAGCAGTCTCAATTATTCTTCTAAATTAATTCAGATTTAGAAGATAACGTCCCACAGACTCGGTCAAGTTTTGTGGTCCAAATTTTGAGTGACCTATATCTCATAAATAAATATCAAATCAGTCAGTTTATCAAAATTATAATGACCTGCTGTTTCATGAAGTAACTTCGCAGATTCCATTAAATTACAACTAAGATTGTCAGTTAAGGGAGCACGGGTACTCACGAGTAGAGTCTTCATTTCTCTCCTGACACGTCCAGTTCGCAGTTAAACAGATTTTTTCCTGATCCACCCCTTTTCCGGCTTTCAATCCGACTCAGGATCGACTCTTTGACGCGTAAGGATGATCTCAATTAAACGGGTTTATCCGAGTCGACGGGGGGCCTTAACCGGTGCACGGGGGGACAACAGCGTATCTGAATAAGAAATCAGGATACGCAGGAAGGGTGATCGCTTCACGGTGTCGTGAGAAAGGACATATGTCCAGAGGACTTATGAATATACACCAAGTCTCTTTCGGGGTGTGAATACCCCGTGTCACACAATCGTCGCAGCCACCTGAGCTGCTGGGAGATGGTCGTCGACTTCGAGGGGTTGCTGTCCGTTCTTCGTTACGTAACGCAGTTGTCGCACTGTGTGTTGTAAAAAGATTGCGGGTCTGTGCGATCAGGTGTTCAGGAACGCGAGAGGATTGTGGTGACGCGAGAGGTTTATCGAACGGGGGCTGAAGGAAATGAAACTGTTCCATTCGCTCGTTTGACGCCACTGTAGGAAATTGAGGCTTGAAATATTGATCTTTCGTGGATTGTACAGGGTGGTCCATGCATTTGGATCCATTGTTCTATGGGGGTTAATTATTCTAGTATTTCGTAGTAATTATTCCATTTCTGATACATGTGTCTCTCAATTTCTACGGTTTAGTGTTGAAATATTCACGTTTTCACACACTAAGTGCGATATATTTAGGTTTTCTTAGTTATTAGAATCTGAAAATTGAACCTTCTTCGTGTGACCATAGTCTTTAGTATTTTTAGCACTGACGTGTTTAGAGTAATAAGGTAAATATTGGTTGCAGGGTTTATAACACATGTGTGCAATATGTATTAAATAAAATCCTAGCAAATTCTATTTCATTTCGAACTTTCGCGTTGGGAATAATTTAAAGAACACGTCTCCATCTTACAATCCATAGTTAAAGACCCCTAGCAAATTCTGTTCCACTTCAAAGTTTCATGTCACAAGTAATTTCAAAGACACATCTGCATTTAAAAATTCATCTTTAAAGACTTTTGTACCTCAACCAAATTTAACCCCATTTCGAACTTTTGTGTCACAAATAATTGAAAAAAAAACTCTATCTAGACAGAGTTTTTTTTAAATTATTACGCTTACTAGTAAGATGGCTAGTAAGCCATCATTAAAGACTCCTGTACTTCTAGCAAATTCTGTTCCATTTCGAACTTTCACATCACAAATAATTAAAAAACCACAACTCCATGTAACAATTCATCTTCAAAGACTCCTGTGCCCCTAGCAAATCCTTCTCAGCTTTAATAATAACTTTCCCTAATAACTTAGGAAACACATTTCCAAACGTTCAAAGAATAAAGTCACCAGTCTGCAAAAGGTACCCACACGGCCAGAGTAAAGTTGGGATCCGCTTATTGTAATCCATCTGGCAGCGGTACCCCGCAAACGCGGTATTGATTGCGCACGTCGAACAGGGGCTGGCGGCCGGCAAAAAACGCAGTTTCGAATCTTCGTGACCGTTGTTACCAACTATCGTTCGAGGACACGGTAGGTGGGTTGGAAAAGGAGCGGGGTGCGGCTTGAATTGATGAGCAAAAACCAACGAAATCATGAGCGATTGCTCGGGCTTGAGCGGCGGCGCGCATCTCTCCGCTCCGCTCCTTTCGCCGCTCTGTGTGCTGGCTGCAAAAGCAATTTTTTTCCGGTGTCGTCGACGCCGCCGGTCGTTAGCTGCTTTTTCCTAACTAATCTCGAGGGGTATCCCCTCCAGTGTTCCGCGCGGCTGTATTATAATGAGGTGTGGATTGTAAATGAAGCTTAATGACGCCGACGCCGCGAGGTCATTTTTCAGCGTTTCACCGTAAAGGAAGGGAAGGTGTCTTGGGCCGAGCCAGCTCGCTTCTCGGTCGCGATTAATATACGGGATAGGTTTATTTGTTTAATATCTGCGCTTGTGCACACGTTAGGAGAAACGTACCACGCTTCTCAGATACAGTTAAATCAATATTTCTATTGATATGTTTAAATAATTTTGCTAGTCGATTTTATGGATAAATATTTTGCGTAGTGTCGTGGCTATCTTTTCTTTTAATTAGAGTGGTCGGTGTTTAATTTGTAGGATTTTTGTTAATATGTTACTGTATTTAGAATTTCGTATGGATTAAATTCTGGGATTTTGGAATATACATATGTATTCATTCTGGAAAGATTTTCTGTTTTTTTTTGGGTGGGGGGGGGGGGATAAATAAGGGACAGTAGTACAAAGAGTAATAACTTTGAACATGCAGTTTGAAGGAAATTGTTTATAGAAAGGCTTTACAAGTTGCTTAATGTTTAAGGAGCCTGATCATAAATTTAGGATAAAGCACCTTGACTACGCACACGTGACGTTTCTAGCACAAGAAATGTATTCATGTCCGTTACACTTGTTAAAAAAAAGTAAAAGAAAAAGAGTGGCGGTAAACAGGAGGCAGCTGGTTCAATTGGGGTTGAAATTATTTGAATACACGAATCATTTATCAAACGTGAAATTACCTGAACGAAACTCGTTCTTCGAGTGGGGTAATCTTCTTTCACCGAGCACGTGACAATTCTCACTTTACTACAAACGTGTTGTGACCGGGCCCCGTCATAAAATATACGAACCAGAGTTTCAACTCTCCGTATAAAAGATTTCACTGTAAATTACTTTGGATATCAACACGAAATTATTTTTTCCAAGAATTCTATCAATAACCTATGAACTTTATTCCATGGGAGGACTAAAATATTTGTGAAATTCACTTATACACTATCGATCCTCGCAATTTGAGTTCTCTCCATTATGAATTTTAATAAAATTAAGGGAATACAGTAGGAACACCACACGAATTTAATTTTTCTAGGCTCTCTTTATTAGCAGAATTACAAAATGATTACATTTCCCTCGTTAATACTTTGATTTCCAACCCCTAGAGCGCTGTGAATCCGTTACACTTGCTGTTGGCGACAAAAAAAAACGCGTAGTCCCCTCGTTGTCACTCGGTGCGCCACTTGGGGCGAAATAAAGTAGGGGAGCTCGTTTCCGGACCAGTTTTCGAATCGTCTTGTTATGAAGTGTCGCCACTTAAGTATCGCATTTGTATACGAATTGCTCGGTTGCGGTTCTGGATCGAGGCCTCCCCTCCTGCTCCCCAAGCTCGAGGTACATTATATCGTCGTTTAGCTTGACACGTGGAAAGGGGACCGCCGTTTTTAACCAGAAATGGAAACGGAAGAAAGGGGTGGATCGAGCCACAAAACAGATCGTTCCAATTTTTCGGGACTCACATAACACAGTCGTGAAAGTACCCTTCAGGCATAATCGTTATCAATAATAATCGAGGCCCATCGCTGCATCGATCTCAGCAGCTGTTTTTAGTGCAACTTCTATAAATCGAGGGAGAAAGATCGGATCGCTTGCGTATAGTGATGGGATCGAGTGCATCTTAAGTTTTGGAATGAGTTCCTCGCGTTTCTTTGAATTTTTGTAGCAAATATTGGTTCTAATAATTACTTTCATATTATTTAAATTTAACTTTTGGAAAGGATTAAGTTTGGTTGAAGAAATAGTTACTCCCTCGTGTTGAATTCCTAATGTTTTAAAATATTCAATATTCAATATGTAATTAGACTTACTATTAACAAAATTCCAAATTTGAGAATGCTTTCCTCCTCAACTCCTTGTTCCATCACAATTAATTTATTCTAGGTGTTCTATATTTTCTTATTTATATTTGAAGAACAATATAAAGATAGCTTAGTAATTTAACAAAAGCATTAAAATCTTCCAAATTTAATCAAAATTACCTCAAAAACTATGCACCAGATCTATCTAAAAATATTTCCTTGCACAATTCGAGAAACTATAATTCCCAACCATGATTTACTAAAACATTCCCACTTGTTACTCTGTCAGTGGATACAAAATTGATCAACATTTACGAGTCGTGCTCGATTCCATCACTAAGCATCCACGGAGCAAAATTTGTTCTTAGCTTCGATTCGAAGATCGAGCACCTGCCCGAATGATGATGTCCTGCCGAATTCCGTAATATCAGCGGACCCTGGGAAACATTTATTCGCCCGACGGTTCGGTTCCTCCGTGAAAGGGCCCGAGATGCAGTTTTTGCGTTGAGCCGCGACTCATCGCCGAGGAACCTATCGATTTACAATGAGCGGATCGTCCGCGACGCTGGCAAGTCGGCGCTGGTAAAAACTAGTATTGGATTAACGCGCACAGGGAGACCGCGAGTTTTTCGGCAAACGAGACCAGTTGCGAAGAAGAGATTGAAGTTTATGAAGATGTCCGAATCTCGGGGACACATGTCACGGTGCATTGATTCTCGGCGTTTCCGCCGAAAATCTGTCTTCGATCTTCATCCCCTTTCAAGCAATTCTCCACGTCTGATTTGAAGAGTCAATTGTTTATTTAACTCGACTACGCTCCCTTGGCAATTATAAAACGGAAGAATTTTCACAGTACACTGCATAACGTCTTATTAAGATTTTAGAATCGAGTCTTCTTTCTTCAATTTTCTTAATTTTTCTTACACTCATTCTAAAATATACCTAGGAAATGTAGAACGTACATGCCAAGCTAAATATTTGCTTCACGATAATTTCACATGCTTCAGATTCACATATCCAACGAATTGTGTTCCCAAACCTCTAAATGCGGAACCACAAATTCGACATTCGGCTGAATTATTCATCAAAAGTTTGCAATTACCGATCACGAGTCGAAACACTCGTCATTTGTCGAAAAAGCGCATAGTGTGAAGCTATACACGAATACTTTGGCGAACAGTTTGTTGAATACCGAATATTCGGATGCCGAGTTTGTGGTCTCACTTTTAAATAAGTAAGAGGTGTGCTTCATTAAAGATTCACGATCTTTCGGTGTATCTTATTACGCCCTCCTCTTGAACACTCTATCGACTGCGAAAGGTGTATACGTTTGCGTCAGTATTGAGGTCTTCATCAGGAGCACGTTCAATTTCTACCGTATCGATACGGGCAGGTTGAGCTGACCGAAGGTGTAAATGTGAAAATAAACAAAGCAATCTCGTTAGCCAGTTGGAGGCTTTTATCTTAACCGAGGATGCACGAGGTGTTATACCGTGAAATGGAGTCTCGTAGATGAAAACGATGTTGGATTTCAGTCCTCTCCCATTCCCGGCTCCCCCGAGGCTCCATCATGGCCGTGATAAGTGGCTGCCGTTTGCACCGTGGGCGCCAGAACTGTTCGTCTTCCTTTTTACCGAAACTTCATTTGTACAAGTCATTAAGGACCTACCCGGGGTGGACGGCGAGATCGAACGGGCCCTCGGGAATCCTCTCGGAGTCGTTTTGCTCCCTTTGACACTCGAGGTCCGGAGAAAAGCCTGTGGGAGGTGAATACTGTGTTTCTGATTTAGAAAGGAAGGAATCCCTCGTGAAGGGGATGAGTGACGGCTTTGAATGACGTGAATATAGAGCCTCGAGTTCCACTCAGGAATAAATATATACATATAGAAAGTTTGTGGCTAAACACCTTTTGATTTCGGTATATTCTTCGGTATATGTATATACCCTAAAATTAACCCTTAACTGTGCAGCTTCAGTGCTAAGAATAAACTTACAAATAACAATACAATGAAGATTTAAATTTAATTTTTGGGGAGCCGAGTTGAACGGCTAAAAATAGTTTTAATGCCAATTCACTAAAATTCATTAGGTGATTACAAAACTTATTTAAAGAATAAAATCTAGTTTTCTTTTCTTCTTACAAAGCTCCTTCTTTGGGGGTGCCAGGGTCCCTTGGCTGCGCCACAACTCACGAGAGTAACTATTTCAAAAAAGATTTCTACACATTGGAACACCCGCGTCCCACGTGAACCATAGCCATACACAATCGAAACTTACAAAAGCCACGTAACTGAAATTCGCGTCGCAGAACGGCAGCATAAGGCCTGCATCCCAACGTCACGAAACGGAACTTTCTCTTTTTCCCCTGGCCGGTTGAGTCACGAGCTCTTTTTACCAAAAGCTGCCGCATCACGTATGCGTAGTATGTTATCGAACAATGCGATTGCAAATGCATTTATCGGCCCCGGCCGAATGCAGCGGCGAGCCAGCCACGTATATCTTCGCGGGCATCTCGCCGGCTCGGGGAATTCCGAATAATTTGCTTCGGTTGTTGCCGAGGATTTAGGCCCGGTAATACCGGGTGACTCTTCCCTCGGGCAGAGAGTCTCCGCGGAGCATTTGTCGCGATAAAACCAGGGCACGACGGTAATCGGTTGCTGCCGCGGAGGTACGGTGGCTGGCATCCACGCGGTCGCCTCACATTCATCAGACGGCAATTATTTTACTTCTGCGCACGTCAGGACCTATTAGGACAACCAGACTAATCGACGTCCTTAAATGGCGCGCCGGTGAATTCCTGCAGCGCTATCCAGGGGAGCATTTCGCTGCACGACCGCGCGAGGAAGAAACCGTGGCAAAATGTCTCAGCACCGTCGAGCGTGAATTGTGATAAGAAATGGCGTCGAATCGTCGCGAAACGGCTGCAGGATGCTTTGGAGAATAGGTTGCAGGATTTCTTTCTTTTTCAAGATTCTTTTGTCATGGGTTTGCATTTTAACGTGTTTGAATATGTGGATCTAAGTAGGTGAGGGTAATCTTTGGCACCTAAGTACTTGTAGAATCGAATTGGTAATTATTTTGTTAGATTATTTATACCTACTTAATTGCTACGACTGAAGTTGAGTGCCTCCGAGTATTCTCACACGTGTTCGTGAAATATTTTCCACGGCCCGGCCGATCGCATCGTGGGCATTCGTTTCTCAGAGTGCGGCTCCATCAGTTCTCGTCCCCTTTCTACGTGGGCCAAAAGCAGGGCTGGCCGACATGTCGGGATGATTTTTATCAGGATCCACTTCTGCCCCAAAAATTCCACCGAGATTCAGCGAGTTTTCGGCCTTCCGAGCGATTAGGCCCGAAGATACCAGGCCGAAACAAACAAATAAGAACAAGCGTGGTCGGCTACCTACTATTCTCTACGCTCACCATGAATCCTCGTGGTGTCCTCTTGTTTTCGTGCCGCGGCAGGTGCACACCACCGTGGAATTACTCGAATGTGACAAATATGCCAAACATCTTCGCTAGGGGAGACCCCGTACAAGGGAATACGGTTCTCTTCTTTTTTATCTTTCCCTTTTCTCGCCGACGCCGCCCGCTCAAGCCCGGCCATTGTCTTCGCCGCGAACCACCCTTCGAGATCGCCTTTATCTGACTCCTCGATGCTATACGGATGCGGTTAGAAATTTTATAGTAGCGCCGGAATGCGTGGATGCGTGGTTCGAAATGTATTTCATACCGTTTCTCTGTTTCGGAGGTGAGAAGCTGGAACGATGACGGAAACTCAAAGTGGGAAGTGAGGAATTCTTTTTAAGAAGGAATTTTATTTCTCTAATAAGGAGAGTATTTTAGGTGTCCGCCTCCGATCATTTTGATTTTTGGATATGTTATAGAGGACCGAAAAATAAGAAATACGTGTTTTTTTATTTTTCTCCGTTTTCATATTTGGGGGGTGAAAACTGCGTTCAAAGTTAGGGTTGAAAAATCATTTTTGTGGAATATCTCGAGAACTATTAGAGATAGGGGAATAGTGTCAATGGACAAATTTTGTGTCTTTGAATGCGAAGTATGACTGACTCACCAGATTTTTAAAATCTCGAGATATTCCACAAAAATGATTTTTCAACCCTAACTTTGAACGCAGTTTTCACCCCCCAAATATGAAAACGGGGGAAAATAAAAAAACACGTATTTCTTATTTTTCGGTCCTCTATAACATATCCAAAAATCAAAATGATCGGAGGTGGACACCTAAAATACTCTCCTTGTAAGTGAAAAAGAACTCTTAGTAATTCAATGGAAATCTAATTTTAGATTAAAATTGAATGGAAATTTTATACTTTTCGCACTGGACCCCGTGTGAATTTTATTGTCGGAAATATGGCGATGTAAAGAATATAAAAATAGGAAATGGAATTTGATTTTGAATGTATACTTCTTCTGAAGTTTCTATGTGTTATACAGAATGTCCAGTAAACGACGATTTTAGAAGGGTCATATAGCCTTTCCATTGTCAGGAAACTCGAAGTTGAGTGCTCTCGAATTTCAGTGAAGTCGAGAAGGCGTTCCAGTTCCTCCCTTTGACGCACTTTCAAATTGCTCTCTGCTCCAAAGGACATTATGCTCCTCGATTTTCACCGTGGATCCTTTGAAAGCAGTGGTTCTCTTTTCCAACTCGTTACACATCTACTGCCTCAGCTTTTCTTCAATACAGAGTTCACTTTAAGACACCTTATTTTCGAAATAACTAAAGTGTCTTATACCCTTGTCTCCTAAATTGACACTCAATTAATTACACCTCCAAGGATCATCTTGTACTTTACCATAGAAAGATTTTATTTATTTTATTTATTTACTGGTCTATCTTTAAATGTAAACATTTCAGTGAATTTTTCTAGTGCATCAGTCGACGGAAAGATTGAGAATCGTTTTGGTCAGAATAGGTTGGGGGTGCTGAATGAAAGTCATTCAGGGTAAGACTTGCCTCCGGTTTTGGGGTTCATTGATGCTCGAAGTTCATTTTTGACAGATGGCCCATCTGCAGCGGGCTACTTTGTTACGTTCTCGTTGCGACCATCGAAACGTTTAACCGTGACGAGCACATTGTGCGACGATTCCAAGTGAATCGACTCCCACCGCTCTTTTATTGGCTAAGTAATTGTCGAGCCTAGTGCATGGGAATTGGCCTCTTCTATTTTGCGGCTTTTCGAGAAATGGGCAAAGGTTATTGCTGTTTTCATTCACATCTTTTGAAAGTGCTATTGGGAAGTCGAGTTCCTCTCTCAAGACGCTGCTGCGTTTACTAGCGAACTTAGAAATCGTTCAAAGGGATCAAATTCTCTAAAGGAGAACCGCAGATACTTCTACCATTTTCTTTTTATGGTTTTATTATATTCTGCGTAGTCTTATCTACTGCGAAATGTGTTTAACTCTTCGACTGTCACGGACCAGAGATGGGCAAGATTTTTTTTTAAATAATAATTTGTGTACGAAATAAATTTGTTGTCAAATTTATATACGAAATTTGCATTTAAAATAATTTTTTGCCCATCTCTGCCACGGACGAATAAATGCATCGTGAAATTCGTGTAATCCTGTAGTTTCCTTTGGTATACAGAATTTATTCCACATCGAACTCTCGGTATTCTCTCAGGAACTTATGTAATACGAGCTACGTATGACTAAAGATAGCAGCCGAGGTGTTAATTCCCTGTTAATTTTCTGAGTAGCATCTTCAGATGAGGAGCTTCTGCTTTGAAGACCTTGCAGTAAGAGGGGTGCAGCTCCATCTTTACCAACTTTGAGTTAAATTAGAAAAAGCTATTTATAAAATTATTGCTTCGAGTTGAGATTAAAAAGAGAGCACTAATTGAAAAAATATATTTTCATATAACAAGTATAACCTAGTTATTAAGTTGATAAGATTTTATTTCTATTTTTGGCGATTTTTCAAATCTAAAGCTACAAAAAAAAAATATTACAGGTTCAAAATTTGCAATAAATCGCTCGTTTGTGATCGGATTTCTATCAAACGTGCGCCAAATGATGTAGAATATTTTTACACGTTATATTACACGTCGTAACTCAAAAACTGTCAAAAATGTAGTTGCACCCCTCTTGCTGCAAGGTGCTCATTTGAAGTTTGTTAGAAAGATGATGGTAGAGGCATCTGCATCTGGCCATGCATAATCGTTTCGTGTCGAAGCTCAGCCATTACTCTGCTCGCATTTTTGCCTGACAAGTACCTATTCTCCCACCGACAAAAAGTAGTGCATTCAGCACAAGGAAACGCGGAATTCATTCAAGATCCCAGGAATCGCCATCAATGGGTCCTGCAAGGGATACTTGGGAACGAAGCTGCGAGTAAAACCCAGTATACGGGTTCAAAGTCGAGTGACTTTGTAGTGGCAATTCATTCAGCATTTTCTGAAGATTTGACGCGCCCCGGTGCTCCTTTGCGAACTCCTCGAGGGTCACTCGTTGTCTGAGAGAGGTGGATGGTCGGCGCACTCGGCCAGTTCGTTTTAAGTGACAAATAGAAGGCAGCAAACAACGAGTTTCGTGAGCTCGAACTAACCTGGCACTGGTTTCACGAGAACCGAAGTGCATCAGTTCTGGGAAAGCTTCCAATAAGCACCAAATTTATCTGCAATTCTCCAAGCTTCAATCTACGCTTCGGTGTTTATAAGAATTGTATATCAGCATTTTACAAATTCTGTACAGGGCCATTACCTTCGAGTAACGTAGAGAGATCAGTTGAATTATAAACTACATTCTGGATCAAAACTAAACTTATCCAGTTGCATCAATGGAATGGCGCACTCATAGAAAAAGAAAGAAGATTAATGTAACCATGACTGAAGTAATTCAGGAGCTTTGCAGAAGAAAAGAAAACTGGACCTTATTCTTTAAATAAATTTTTATAATCTCCTAATCAGCATATTTTTAGCCATTTAACTCGGCTCCCAGAAGACTAAATCCCGAGTGCGCTACTGGGCTGCATCAATTCTTCTGTAACTACTATTTCTCTCCCTCCGCAGCGTCTGTTTGAGATTTGCAGCCGTAAACATGTCCTCCCTGTCAGAAGTTTCGCGTTTAACGATAGTTAACCAACGGAGGGACCGAAGGAACCCAAGAATCGTTCGGCATGATAACCGCTAATTTCGCTGTCCTCGGGTAGAAGAGCACTCGTCATCATGTCCAACCCCCATCTTCCACGGGCCATACATTGTGCCGCGCAGCGCAGCGCGCTGCTCTGACGCACGATCATTCTTCCCACCGTGACAGTCGGGTACGTCCACGGCCGCGTACGCGTCGGGGCGGAATTAAAAAAGTCAAATAGACTGGTCGATACACCAGCTGCCTCGTCTTACCGTGCCACGGACGTATTTTCTCGCTTCTCAAGAAGGCACGTGGGTGGCGGCATGGCACTTTGCCGGTTTTATGAGGCCCTTAAGAATGGTCCCAGGGCCCGTCCGTCTCCCTCCCTCGTCCCACCTCTCCCCCCCCCATCGCCCCGCCGCGTCCACGTGCTTTCCCCCCGTGGCCGCGCGAGTTCGAAACTTTTTGCAGAGTCGCCATTACTCGACAAAGTCCTTCGCCGTTTCGGGCCCTTGATGGATGCCCATTGCGTGGGCACCGTCGTTCCCGTCTGCCCAATGGCCTGCGACCGAATCCACCGCGCGGCTACTCCACGAAAAGACACGCGTCCAGCTTTGTAAATCGTCCTGCTGCCATGCCGCGCCGCGGCCCGGGGACCGTTCTGTCTCTCCGTCCGGCTCCCGTCGAATTTACGAAAGGGAAAATATACACTATAAGCTCCGTACTTTGTTTCGCGGGGGAAACATCATCATCCCCCTTTCCCCGGCCACCCCTTCTCGAATCCGGCGTCACGTTTGGCAGATATACGCACCCCGCCGGGCCATACCGCTTACGAACACCTCGGCTGGGATGCTCAATAAAGAACCGCCGAGCGGTATTCTCCTTATTTTATCGTTTGCCTAAATTTCTTTACCGGGGCCCCGAGTTAACGCCATGGAAATTAGGGACACACCGGCGGCGATAAATATGCCGGTTAAGATCCGAAGGCGTGCTAGGTTTCGAGGTTTGAAGGTGATGGACATTATTGCGCAGTAAAAACGTCATTTCTGGCGGAATACATTAGTGGTAATCTTGCGTTGATGCAAGTAGGTACGAATATGTTTTATTCAGAAATCAGTCGAGTGTTTTAGTGGAATTCAAAAATGACTTGAATGTATGAAATTGTAATTCTTGAATTGGACAATGGCTTGGAAGGTTTAGTACGAATATTCCTGAATGAAGTGCCTACAGGATATGTCTGTCGTCTTCAATAATTAATTCCTTAACCCTTCGTTAACTCTCTGGGTGTGAGCCACCTATAAGCTGATTTTGACGCTCTGAACCTTCTATGTATATGCAAAATAAATACCTTTTTTACAAACCCAACTTACAAACTATTTTTTCACTTAAAATATTATATCCGAACATCAACTCTGTAGATTTTTAGTTTCTAATATTGAAATTTGTAAAAGTTACAATTTTTTTAAGATTTATTTTGCTTTTTCTCGACATGTGGTAATCTAGAATTATTTTACAAAAGCTGTGACAAAATTTCAATCAAAAAATTATTGGAATACATTCTAGAGACCTTGAAATTAACCCATGATTTTTTCATAATACTTGGATTTTTTGGATGAGAATGGCACTCATTCAAAAATTGCTCTGGGAGTGAGCCACCCAGGTGTGTCAAAGTTGATCGAAAAAGAGATGTGTCAACATAGGGTTAATTGTGTAGATAGTGTGTAAAATGATCTAAAAATATTTTTAATGTAAATTCAATAGTATGCATCAGGTGATTATAAAAATTTCATTATGAAATGAAATCCAGCTTTCTTTTCATTTTACAAAGCTCTTGAATTACTTCAGCCGTGGTTACGTTAACCTCATTTTCCCTACTTCTGGGTGCGCCACTGCTTTTATGTGATAATTAAGCAAAGTTTCGAAACTGCTTACTGCATTTCTCAATCTGATTTCCTATGAAACGGTTATTGGGCCAAGATCAGGCGATTTAGATACTGTTACAGTCATTCGAATCGCGTCCTCTAGGAGCCGCGTGTAACCCACACTGCATTTGTCCCCGGGCACGCAAATAGTTGTCAGGATGCCCGCGTGTACACCCACGCGCCGATAATAAAGTCACGGACGATTCGCTCCTGTCGCTTCGCCCCGGATAAGAGCAAAGTATCGTCGGGACGACGATCTCCGCGGCAGAAATTCGATCTTCGCCTGGATTTTTCTCCGCCTGCCCGTTTGCGTTCTCCTTACGCCTCGTGTGAAGAGATATTACAATGCAATATGCAAAGCGCGCGTCTTGAGAGCTCCGTAAGTGATTCCTCAAATTCACGCTCCCTTAAGTGCGAATTCGTGTCCAGGAACGATACTCAGCGGCACCGTTACATCGGCACGACTTCCTGAAACGAATCCTGCATATGAAGGACGCGACCAAAACGTCTCCTTCAAGAAAATTCATCATAGAACGATCGCAACAGAGAACAAAATTCTGCATCGCTGTGCAATCATAATATTAAATGCGGCGCCTACAGTTAATTAACTAGCAGGTGTTCGCTGTCACTTTCGAACTCTCCACGAGAACAACCATCGAACTTTTTACCAAAGGAACGTAGAACTCCTCTCGTTCCATCCTCGCCCAGCCTCTTCCCACCTTCGCCAGCAATTTGCGTGCAGAAAAAGGAGCTACAAGCCTCGAAGCCCTGTTACGAGCGACTCAAAGAACTCGCAGCGCTCCCCTCGTCGAGGAGACTATCCAAAGGAACGTACAGGCCATCTAATCGCGCGCAATTCACCCTGTCCTTCCTGCAGCGTCGAAAAAAACGTAGATAGAGCACCGTGAACGGGATGCTGGACTGCCAAGTCGAACTTTCGGAGCACGTACCAATGACGGGCGGTGCAATTTCGTAGGCGTATGAAAAGCAGGAGGGAGGAAGGGTCGGTGAGAGGAAGTGGATGAGCGAAGAAGGTCTCACAAAGGAGACTATGTGCTCTTGCAAACAAATGGCCGGCGATTACCTGCAATTTGCCATATATACCGGCGCCGTGGCCTCCCCCTCGCGTTCCGGCCGACAATAGCTCGGCGTTCCTCGTTTTCGTGGCTGTTTTCGGTGCGGTGCTTCACCCCCGGGGCCATACATCGATCGCCGGGTAATTGTCAGCGCTCAGCGCTCCGAACGCAGGTGTAGCAGGGTAACGGCTAACGGCCGCAGGGTGCTACGTAAGTGTGTTAATTTATATAGTTCTGCTGGGGGGAGCGGCCGGCGAGAAGGAAAAGAGACCTTGGCTCCCGGGGTGAGCCGCGAAAATCGACGGGAGTTGATAGAAATTCCTTCGAGACGATGCTTACACAGGGGATTCAGGCTGTGGGTTGGAATGCGTTGTGCTTTGAGGCTGTAGGACTACAAATCATTAGATGTAACGTATCTGTGTTGGGGTAGATTTGAGATTGGCGTAGGTATAGGTCGCAAGACAATTGTAAAGTCAGCCTTTTTTGTAAAAAGCTGAGTGATTTTACAAAATTTTTACCTGAAGTAGGTAGAGTTATATTTACAAAAGTATGAACTTTAAGGAAGAACACCACTGTGACGGCTGGAACAGTAAGTCATTTTTAGAATTTTTTTCAGGAATAATTTACAGTTTTCATATAATATTTTTATTACCAACCTTTAGTACAATGTCTTAAGAGACTATACAAAAATGAGTAGAAAAACATACATAAATTTTAATATATTAATTAATCTTCTAGACCCCGCACGCGCGTTGGTAGGATGTGTAACTATGGAATGGCAGGTCCGCAATCAAATTTCATTTTTTTTAAGAATTATATCAGTATAGTTTCCGTTGCACATATGGATTCTTTGATCGAAAACAAATTTTTGAAATACGCTCACAAGACTGTCCATCTTTTTCGCCAATTTTCGATACTTTTCTTCTAAAACGTAACATTTTTATGAAATTAATTTGTTTTTAGAAATCGGTACAACGGAAACGATACTCATATAGTTTATAAAAAAAAAATTAAATTTGATTTCGGACCTACTTTTCTATACTTACATATTCTACCAGAACGTGAGGGGTATAGAAGATTCATTAATATATTCAAATTAATGCATGCTTTTCTAATCATTTATTTGTATAGTCTTCTAAGACATTGTATTACAGGTAGCTAATAAAAATTTTATTTGAACACAGTAAATTATTCCTGAAAAAATTCTTAAAAATGGTTTACTTTTGCGGCTGTCACAGTGGTGTTGCCCCTTAAAAACGTGAAAATATGTAGTTGAATTTATTCTGAATCTTGGGACAAAACTATCGGTATAAGGTGTGGTAAGCCTATGTAGCATGTGGAGTAAACAATCCTCACTCCGATACAGGACAACCTTGCGATAGGCAACATTACAATAGGTTCGGACATTCTTCGGTTGGATAGCGTACCGTGCAGTTCATTTGGTGTATAGGGTAAAGGACCCAATTACTGACACCTAACCAATTACTGTCACCTTAAGTTATTTTACTTAAAATAACGAATAAATAAACTATAGTATAGATTATACGTTGAAGTACACAATTCTTTTTGTGTATGACTTTACAACGTTTATTTATTCGTTATTTTAAGTAAAATAGCTTAAGGTGACAATAATTGGTTAGGTGTCAGTAATAGGATCTTTTACCCTATATTTACCTCACAATGGAAGTAAGGTAACCCGAAAATTCAGAAAATTATGCAACTTTGTGTGCAACTGAAGTAGTTCATGCGTAACACAAACCTATTTTTTGTTGGTGCTATAGAGCGGTTTTGAGGGGTGAAATCACCCATTGCCAAAATGCAAAATTTTATTTTTCGTGGAATATTTCCAGAACGGTGAGCGATATCGAAAAGCAGTTCAAATCACCCCTTAAAAAAATGCTGAATTTTATTTTTCGTGGTGTACCTCACGAACGGTGAGAGATATCGAAAAAAGTTCAAATCAACCCGTGAAAAAATGTAGAATTTTATTTTTCGTGGTCTATCTCCCGAACGGTGAGAGATATCGAAAAGAAGTTTAACAAAAGATACATTTTTATTTTATGTCTACAAAACTGCTTAAAAATAATAATAAAAAAATCCCTAATTTTCAAGTTACCCCCACCATCAGTTCTTAATTCCATAATTATTTTTACGCCACTTTGTACATTTTGAAAAAAATTCCACTTTAGTCTAAACTTCTTTCCGATATCTCTCACCGTTCTCCAGATATTCCACGATAAAGAAAACTCTGCAATTTTGTCAACAGATGATTTCACCTCTTAAAACCGCACTATTGCACCAACAAAAATTAGGCTCATGTCACGGATGAAATTCTCTACTTGCACACAAAGTTGCATAATTTTTTGAATTTCCGGGTTGCCTAATTTCCCTTCTCAGTATAAAAATTGAACTTGTCAAGCCACCTATTGGAAAGCAGAGTTCTAAAAGAACCAAAGAGTGTAGCACTCATCAACGCAGCTCCACATAATCCATCTACTTCCATATACGTGCATCCATCCGCGTTGTCGATGATAGTCATCGATCGCGCAGGACGACTCACATTTTCTCGCGGTCAGAAAGAGGTAACACCCGTGGCAAGCTCGTTCGTCGCTGAGCCCTGCCATTTCGAGCCACGCTCAGCCCCGATTCCCTCTTTTTAGCTCTCGTTGCACTTCCACGTGCGCCACGTGACGAGGCCCGTCACAGCTGCCACATGCAACCCGTCCTCTGGCTCCGGTGTCGTTTCTCCCCTTCCGACGACCAGAGGGAAGAACGCCGGGCGAGGAATTTTTACGGTGAAAAAGGGAGGACGGCGAAAGGGTGATGAAAGGATGCGACTCTGCACGAGGAAGTGTCTCGTGTGTCTACGGATTGCTCCGAGTTCTCTACCTGAGACACTCGATATTCCGAGCGTGTATCGCGTGTGCCGCTTATAGAGGATCGTGGCTAATGGCCCGTAGATTACCCGGCGTTGCACGCAACTTCTATGCGCGCCGTGACAGGTAAGGGCATCGGGACACTCGATACGCTCAACGACAGCCTGATAACCACACTGCGTAATCCATTACGCCGCCAGAAAGAGTCCGAGGAATTAACCCATTAGGCGGCCAATTCTCTTCTCTCGTCGTCCCTTCGGGGGCAGGAAGGAGACTTACACTATCGTTGGTAAGTATTAGCTATTAAGACGCCTATTTCTGTGTGGAATAATTGCGAAAATCGTTGCATATTTATTGAAGAATTCTAGTACATTCACTTTATTTGGTAGTTTAAATTAAAATCACTGAAAAGTAGTCCATCTGTACCAAATATCACATTTTCTGCAAATACAGCAGTTACCCAATATTTAAGAACGGCACTATACCTTTGGACATTTAATTGTTTAGTGACTTTTCCATTATGTGTTATGCCATCGGTATTTTATATAAATCGAATTAGGTTGAGTATTAAATCTGGATAAAAAGGTGGCTAATAACCCGTAATATATTTCATAAACTCCAACGGAGACTTTGGTAGATACCAAAATCAGGCATCGATTTCATATGCATCCGAAATACAAACTGTTATTTCTTCAAATTCAGTCCACATATGGCTCTCTTATTTAATACAGATATATGTAGATAAACTATTTGTGTGCCACCTGGCAGCAGTAGCTCAATTTCATCGAAAGTTGCAGATGAAGTTGTTTTGGAGACAAGGATAGGGTAAAGGACCCAATTACTGGCAGCCAACCCAATTACTGTCACCTTAAATTATTTTACTTAAAATAACCAATAAATAAACGTTTAAGTAAAATAGCTTAAGGTGACAGTAATTGGGTCCTTTACCCTAAGTGCACCATTCTCACAAGTGTTTCTGTTCTCTCGCCTTTTGAACATTGAGAGTGTGAAATAGTTTGAATATTTCATTCCTTTACTTGCATTAGATTAGATGCGTCATGCATTTGTGTAGAATAATGGTGGTTGTTAATCCTTAACCGGTGACGTCTCCCTATGTGACATAAACGGTGACGTGGAGTCTCACAGGCTCCAATTTAATAATTTGACATTGCCAAGCTTAAATTTATTTTCAAAATATACTGGAGTTATTAGTGACTTTATTACATATTTAAAAAGATACTTTTGCAAGTTTTGACCCGACATATTTTATCACAAGGTCGAATGAAAAGAAGGAAAAGATACGAAAAATAATTCTGCAGGAGTCTTCCAGACTCCACGTCACCCGTTAAGGGTTAACGATTTTCTCAGTGAATTTCAAAGATTCTACATTCTTTCTACGAAAGGGGTGCTCCATTCTGTGTGATCGTTTTGCGAGACAGTGTTGCGATCTCATTCTCTGCCTTCAAAAAGCCTTTCAGCTGGATCGTTATGAGAAAGGATGCCCGCGATTTTTCATTCTTCATTTGTTTCCCAACCACCGCTCGGAGGCAATACCTTCTATACCTTATCGTTAGAACGGAGGAACGTTGATCAAGTGCATTTTAACTGGCTGTAAACGACCTCTTTTTCACTGTCAGTGGAAGAGAATACAGACAGAAGGGAAATCGTCCAGCTCGGAGCGAGCAATTAGCAAACCGAAAAAGCCTTTGTATCCCCGAGCCAGCTCGATTAATCAGCATATTAAATCGATCCGTGGACGTGCATTGAAATAATCAGTTTTATTTGCCTTTGTTATCGATGGGCCGTATTTTAACCGCCTTGATAAATCTTGCGGTCTCGGGCCGCGTCAAATAATCCAGGAAGGAGCGAGCACCTTTCCGTGCGGGATGTTTGCCAGCAAATATTTCCACTAAATCGGGAAAGCTAACAGGTTCGGTGTCCCGCAAAACGTATTTTCGATAGAGCTTAGTCTAATCACAACGGGATAATCCGGATGGAAAATCTCGTAGCAGTAACAAATGTCCTTCCACTTGTCCTAAGAAACTGCGATCAGGAAACAGAATGCTTCGCACACCTGGCGATGTACAAATACTCAGGGAATAGAAAATGCAAATTTTTGGTTAGATAAATGCGTGTACAAATGTTCCTGCAGCGTGTGTGTGTAGATATTTATAGTACTCCACCCCTGTTTATTAGTTTCAGGGTAAATTCTCGTGTGATCCCTCAAAAAATTTAGGATTTTTTTAGAAAAATGTAACAGATAGAGTAAAAAGTCTTTTTGGTATTCATTTATATATGTTTTAAGATGCCAAAACATGTTTTTTATCATTTGTTCTCCGATGTAATCTTCAATAAATAGCTATACTTATAACTCTGGCGGTTGATACAAAGACGGTGTACATGATATAAAAATAGGCTCGTTTGAAATAAACAATCAAAGGTTTGTCTTAAAATATATGAGCATAATTATCGTGTTATCAATCGCTACTGCAAAATAATGAAAATTGGATGATCGCTAAATGTTTTAGTAAAAGTGCCCAGAAACCGGTAACTTTGTATTCTGAATAAAATCAAATGGGTGAATGAAAACTTATGAAAGCTTGTAATACGATAGCACGTTTACTTAGGAAAAGAATCCCCAAAGAATTTTTTAAGTCCGTCAATTAGTTCCTTTCTTTTTATGTACGCCGTTTTTTCATAATTAACATTATAGCAATTTATTCAAGATTACATCAGATACAAAACAATAAAAAAATGTTGTTATCATCTTAAAATTTGTATGAATCAATACCAAAAAGGCTTTTTTTTACCCTTTGTGTTACAGTTTTCTCTTTAAACAAATCCTAAATATTTTAAAGGATTACACGAGACTGTACCTTTAATTTATTTTCTGTATTTGGGGGCACGTAGGACTAAGCGAATGTTACTTTTTGTAAAAAAATTTAAAAGCAATTTTAGTCTTTAAAGTTATCATGCGCAATTATCCATCGCCCAGTATGCATTACAAGTTCGACCCACGTTACTCCAAATAATTTTGGGCGAATATTCTTCGGCTTAGTAATTCATGCATCCAGCTGATGGCATGCACACGCACAGGGGGTGTAATGCATGCTGTGCACGCGTGAAATGCATCGCGATACCAAAGGCTGTGCGAAAAGGTTCCGCGATGCAGCACAAAGGTGCATATACGCGATATAAATGGATCAATGCGGCCAGGCCTACAGGGATTTACCTAATTACAATTAATGATGGGAGATATTACGGCACCACGAGATCACGCGAGCCAAGGGTTACTAATATGCCGACGGGATTAACGATGTTGAATTATCGCTCGTGCAAACCCAAAGAATCGAATATTTCAAACCACCTCTGGCGCCGATTACCTTAACCAATCCATAAGATGCATCTCCATTTCATCTACTATAGTGCAACAAGCTAAAGGAGATCTTCAAATTTGAAATTTTATATTTTACTGGTCACACATTCCTAAAAAGGAGGTCTAAAATTCCATTAACCCTAAGAATGTAGTACTAAATTTAACAAACCACACTAAGAAACTGTTAGAAACTAGAGTACTTTTATAGTCAAAGGCGAAAAAGTTCAGATGTTACGTGGTATTTCACAGTTCATCTGGTTTAATGGACACGTGTTGAATCTTATAATCTATTATATTCTGCCGGAGCAAGCACGATACAGTATTGCGAGATTAACAAATAAAATATGTGCAGTTATGTATAATCAAAAGAAAAAGAAAATGGGTATATTATAAACAAAATAAATACTTAATACCTATTCATATTCTGAAGCTTCTACTGTTTAACGTTTTATCTTATACCGCAATGTGCGAGCTCACCGCGCACCGGT
The DNA here is from genome assembly GCA_929113495.1 of Andrena minutula. Lineage (NCBI taxonomy): Eukaryota > Metazoa > Arthropoda > Insecta > Hymenoptera > Andrenidae > Andrena > Andrena minutula. Next base: position 22,260,752 of record OV815994.1, read on the forward strand.
ACCAGTAAGAAGAAACAGGAAGGAACCCTCCTCCTAATCTTAGAGTCGAGGAAAGCGCTCTTCCTATTTTAGCGAGCGTGGCTAATTCAAACTCCTCCACGCAACTATTTTGCTGCTTTCATCAGAATCAACCCCAGAAGAAAAATGATCCACACAAGTTCCTACTTCTAACCCTCCAATAAAATTCCACCAAATATTCACACAAAAATACATACACGCAAGCCTTTAGTGAGCCAACATTAGCGTTGACTGAAAGGGACCAAAGGCGACTGTGACTTCCAGCAGCCAGAGCTTCAGCCATAGACCTAGCGAGATGGAGGCCAGTGTAGCATCGATGTCGCGAGATAAATAATCCTTGCAGCGAGCACGTTTCGCGTGGGAGTGGTTGATGCACGTGGTGCTGCACGCGCGTAACGTGGACCGACCTGTACACGGCTGCCTGCACATAAGTAACGCGGCTGCCACGTGTAGCGATGGTCAGGGGGGAGGGAAGTAGGGTGGTCAAGGCACGGCGCGAGGCGGCTCGTCTGATTGGCTGAATTTATGGGGTCTACTTATCGCGTACTTACCGCGTTGTATATCAACAATGACACCCGCACCCGCGGGCGCTCCCTTCCGCCCCTTCGCCCCCGACCCTTTTACGCCCCTTTCCAACGAGCGCGGCTGCCTGTCGCACCTTTTCTTCTCCGCCCCACCGCCTCGCCCCGCGCCCACCCCGCCGGACGTTTACACCGGGTAAATGGCTCCGCGATATAGGGCCTGCTTGTTGGAAACGCGAAGATGGTGGTAGGATACGTTTCAAGGAGGCCGTTGCCGGCGAGATTTATAGGAAGACGATAGGAAGTTGTAAAAAGAATATTTACAACTAAGTCTCTTTCGGCTGAGTAACGTTGCTCCTCTATCGACTTCGACAGGGCCGCCGGCGGCTTCTGAAAATGGTAAAAAATTATGAATTTTTTGGAGAGAGGGAACTCTGATCTTAAGAGGGATTTTGATATTCCCTGAATGGCCCTGATGTAATGTGGTATTTAGAGATTGCTGTGGGGTATTGGAGATTTGCGGAGGGGTGTTTAGGAGGTTGTGACGAAATGGAAAAGTGTCTTTTGTATTTATCGGAAGTACCGTAAGGTCTTCAAGGATATTTGTGAGAGAGATTTTGGTTCGAATACTGATGCTTTACAATTGTTTTCAATTCATTGCTTTTCGATAGCTACTTCTGGTCAACGTTCACGTTTTACCTAAATTTTAGGGACCTACGCATGAAATTACAGCCTCATTTTCAGTCCAAGCATGTCTGAGCGGTAGCCCAAGCTACGACCCCTGTAAAACACGACTTCCTGAAGCGTCAAATCGTTGCCTCATCGATGTCCCCACGGTAGAATACAAGTTACCGTATAATAAACCATTTATTAATGAATTGGTGACGCGCATGATGTTGAATAGGAATTGCCTGAGCGATCATCGTTGAGACACGCGTCGCGACAATATTTGTTAACTTCTGGACATCCTGAGAGGACAGGCTGGCGTGGGACACGCTGTGGGCGCCAGGAAGGGGCCGTCACGCGTCAGGGTCGTGAATCACGGAAACAGGAAACCTCGCCCCCGTGACTCCAATCGAAATCACCACGGTCGCGAGGATCCGGAACTTCATTTGGCGCCAGATAATCTTCCATGGCATTCTTTTTAGGCAGAAACAGACGTTCCTACAGAAATTATTATTAAACAGTCTGGAATCACTACAGAAATTCAGAACAATCTTACACTTGCGATTTGTGTACATATTTATTTAAATAACTCACGGGATAAAGTTCCATTAGTATACAATAAAGCGCGAAAAAATAATAATATTATCTTTTATAATATTCAAATAACCTGCGACCCCCCCCCCCCCATATAAGGTAAAGTAAACTTGATAAGGTAAAGAAAACACATTAAAAATAGTTATTTCAAAATATAATTCTAACTTAATACTATTTAATTATCTTAATACATATATTAAATGATACAGTATATTAAAAGATATTTAATTATTTTATTTAGTGTGATGGCTGTACTTCCATCTGGGTAACCAACCTTTTCTTTTTTTCATTTACTAAAAATCAGTGTTACATCATTAATAGAATATCTGTAACGATATTAAAATAAATAAGTACTAAAAATAGTCAACTAAAAATATCCGTGGCGACCTCCCAGAAAACACTTTGCGGCCCACAGGTTGGGACGCACTGAATTTGGCGGTTTAAATACCATAAACTCATACGCAGTGTAGTTACAAAAGTTCTTCAAGTGCTCAAGAAAAATGGTTCTATTTTAATCGTGAGACTGGGAATGATAGTGTGAATCAGATAGGATCAGGACGTATAGGAACTGTTAAAAGTTCAAACTTTGTAATGTAATCCAATGTGCAATGAAAGTGTCAGCTTGGTCCACCTAACATCAAGTGATGATAGAGTAAGTTGGGGTGAGTTAGTGTGAGTGAAGAAATAGCAATGTATGTAAGAATTAGCCAGATTCAGCACAATACTGGAACTACAAATATGTTTCGCATAAAATCAAGTAGAGACAAGTAATAGGTTTGTTATAATACGTTTTCCTGTTGCAGTTGCAATGCTGTAGTTGGGAAGATGTCATCCTGTTCTAGCAATAAACCATAAGTATGTAGCCTGATGTGTGTATCAGTTTCCTAGTTGCATTTGATTAAATCTTCAGTCTAATTCAATTTTACCTGTAACGGCGCAACGTTTGCAGTATTTGTCACGCAGGTATTCTTAAATTGTTGTGGCCTTTTCTCCGGCGTGCTATAGGCAGCGATCTGTCGGCGAGCGACAAAGGCTGTAATCTAATATTTTCGGAGGGTACTGTAACGAAGCACCACTACCTGGTGGCTCTTCGGCATATGTAGCCGCTGCCTTGTCAACGTAACATCGAACAATGGAAACAGGAGACGGTGGACAGGTTGATTTGTTTCAGACACATTGTTTTAATGCGAGATGGCACGAGCATTCTGTTGGCTCGGGAGTGCTGGATGAAAGCGCTCGGTCACTGTTACAAAGATGTATTTCCACTTGAATATTCTCTACTGCGTTAGTCAAGGCGGCGTAATAGATTTCTTGAGATATCTCTGTTACTTCATCTTATTTCGTCCTTTTTGTAAGAGAATATTGGCAGCTTGGAAAGTACATCTGTACTTCACTCTTTTTTCCTTTCACAGTCAAGTTTCAAACGTGGGACGATGGGCGGAGGAGGATGAAAGAGTCTGATCGTTCTGACCGGGCCATTTCCTGCACAAAATGTGTTAACATTAGTCACGCCTGAAATTTTACAGTTCCCCTTATTCATGTAATCGACGGGCTGAATAGGTACATTAAATGTTCTTTATCATGTGAGTCTTCTTGTTCAACATTTCAAAAATATATATGATCCTTATTCAACTCTTTCTGTCATCTTTTGGCATTTTCTTGTCTATTATTTTATAGGAATTCACTGGCAAGTCATTACTACCACTGACAGTGCGAAAAAGAGATTTAATATTCATATCAAGGAAAACAGGCCTTCTTCACTTTTCGTTGCAATTAGAAACTTTTCCTGAATGAACACAATTCCATTCTCTTAGAATTCGTTCGTGTTTCCCAAGAAAGGAGATCTTCAAAGGCCGAACAGATTGTTGGCTTCGTTAATTTAACGGTTTAAAAGGCCGTGCCGATCGAGAGCGATCTTGGCGTTGGTGCGACGCCTGCAGGGTTGTAATCCAAAATGTGCAATTTTAGAAAATATCCCCTTTCAGGAAACGTGGAAATTACAGGGTGGGAAAAGAAGTCCCTAGAACGGTCCCGAGGGGCTCGGCTGGTCGATGCGAACGTTTCCTTGTGTCGTGACGCCACCGTAAGTGGCAGCTGTCTGTTCAAAATTCTCCGCCGATAACCTCTTTCTACCGAAGAATCCACGCGTATCCTTCGCCAGGAAATTTTTTCCAGCCAATCGAGCCGTAATTACATACGTTTAAGACGTAATCGTATCCGGTGACTAATTTTAAATTGCTCTAATCGCGAGGTTCTTACAAACTTCCCCATGATTTCACGTGACCATCAAATTCGATAATATCCCGAGGAAGAATTAAGGATCCTTAATATAGAGAACCTTCGATGAAGCTGAACTGATCACGCATTCCTTAAAGCGAATCTATTCCAAATCCTTCATCAAACTATACTGGGATCTTGACAGCTTGATAGCAATAAACCATCGCATTTAACCAGCACAAAGTGGAACAACATGTCGAACACTTTAACACCTATTAGAATAAAGCAAATTATCCCTTCTTTCGCGAGTAACTTAATCATAAAGCAGGGGAGCACGGCGCGCGTCACTGAAGATATGCGCATTCACAGTGGAGGTGCATATCAGGATTTCAAGATTCATATCAACCAGCAGGTCTCTGAATTTCGCTAAAGTGCCGAAAGTTTACATAAACCTGTCGCCAGGGGATTTTAAGCGATTTCAATCTTCGAACCCTCGGAGCGTCGAACGGCATATTGATCGAGGAGGGAAGCAGGGGCGACAGTACCGCTTACCTGTTTCAATATGTAAGCTGACGTCTACGTTTCCTCGCGTCTTGTGTTCCTCGGCCGTGTCGACGAGACGTCCTTACGTATCTGCTGATTAGCTGAGAAACGAGACTTTTGGCGCCTGGACGGCTGCGTCACGGGTGCACGTTCGTGGGCCACGTCTAGACGCCGAAATCCATGAGAGGGTGGCGGGGGTTTGTTTGGGTTGCTTAATGAAATTCCAGTCTCGCGCCACCTCAACGGGCCATTCATATGCTCGTTACTTCATGCCCAAGTCATTCACAGGAAGAAAACGATGACACTCACGCTATTCCACATCGTTGGTTTATAAATCACGAGGCATATCAATGATTGCACAGGAGCCACTTAAAAGGCAAGGATTAATTCTTACTCAGTCATTAAGTGGTGACATGGGGCCTCACGGACCCCATGATGATGTTGAGGATGCTGGGGATACAAAACACTAATTGTAGTTTTATACTCTTTACGAATAAGATCTCCTAAGAAAAAGTTAATAAGATTTGATGAAATCTCATGATAATGCTTCACGTGGGGATTATAATTTGATATTCTTTGCACCATTTGTATTAATATAGGGACTTACTGAAGAATCTAGAATGCTTTATCCCAAAGAGAAGCTAAAAAATTGGGGCACGTGAGACCCCACTTCACCAGTTAGATAATAAAGCTTCTTCTTCGCCAGTTAAGGGTTAAGAACCCGCTTCGCAATTCCCCACCAGCATTACGCCGCCGCTCTGGACTCGTGGTTAACCAGATTATCGGAGCCACCCAACTGGTCAGTCTCGCGTTGAACTCAAACACCGGGGCATAGATAGCAACCGAACTGGTCGGGACATCCCATTAAACAAGCCCGTGTCCATGTACCCTGGCATTACACGGAACGAAGAAAACGAGAAAAATTTTCCGAGTTTGCACCTTGCGGTAATTACGGTGGAACGAAGGAAAAGGCAGCTTAACTACCGGAGGAACATCGTGGCTCCACGGAGGAGGTCTACCAGGCCTGTAATCTCAAGCAATTACGTAGTTTGTGCGCCTCCCATTAGACAGGCTCCTAGAAGAGACACCGCGTGTCCCTGGTCGGCGCGCAGGCCAGGCTTTATTGCGTTCACCGGAGGAGCAAGTCGTAGCCCCTGACTCTATCTACCATCTACCCTGAACGGGCCAGGCCAATGATAGGCCGGTGGAAGGACACGCGAATGAGGTATATCCGGTTAATTGAAGGTTCCACTCGAAATATAACAATTAGAGGCGCGTAAATCAACGCCCACCGGGTACGGCGCATTATTTTCTTTAAACGCCGAGGATTCGCGAGGCGACGCCTACTCCCGGACCGTTCAATCTGCGCCGGGGACACGGCCAGCTGACCTATTTAAATTTCGATTTCTTTTCGAAAGTCTCGCCTTTCTTGGACGCGCCGCCGCCCCGACAGAGAAACTCGGGCAAATCGTGGTGCATTTTCTGGCCCCAGACGAATAAAATTAAGGATTTATGAGTGCCTCCGATCGTTTCTGGGGCAGAATGCTCGCCAATGGAGACATACTGATACGGGTGAGTGAAATCTCGCCGTTCCTTCGACGCGGGGGCGAGTGGATCGTCGGTGTGCCGAGGCATCGCTCGGGAGGAGTATCGAGCGTAGGCACTGGATTCTGGGAATCTTCATTTATTATACAAACTTCGTGAGATATTATGAAAATTAGGCTGAAGAGGCGCGTCATCAACGACATTAATGAGGGTCCACTTTGGGGTCCATTTTGTGGCGGCAGCCTAGAATTATCGTGAAGCTCGTGGCTGATCTCTGAAGGGCAAGAGGAAGGCTGGAAAGACAAGCGATGGGCAGTTTGGGGGATAATTTTATTCTTTTAGAGAGGTCGGCTAGAAAATCTTTCACCAATTTTTCACGGAATTGGAGATGGCAGTTATATTCCTGCTGGGTTTGGGATTAATGGTAGAACTTTTGGAGGAATGTGATAAGTTTTGTACAGTGCATGCTTTTCTTACAATTAGTGTAGGTTAAGTTTAACAAAGGATACATTGAAAGCTGAAACTTTTACCAACAGACTACTATCCGTTGGTAGAATTGTAAACGTAACTTTAGAGATAGCGTCAGAGATTTTTGTCCCGAGTTAGTTTAGTAAACAATTATTTCACAAAACTCTCAGTTAAAGCAGTAATTAAACATGCTTCATCAACAACGTCAAAATTCAGTAAAATTTTTTGTTTCACCCAGTTAACTGTATCAGGAAGAAGATAAGGCTCCTGTAGCCGAGGCAACCGCCAAGCACACTTGTTAAGCAGATTGCCTTTCACTGCACCTCAAACGAAACACGTGCAACGACGCACTGTGCAAGTAAAGTACGAAATGTAAAGCAAATGTAAAGGAATGGAGTTCACCGACCCCGAGAAAAAAGAGATTTTATGATCCGTATAAGATCGATCAGGCGATGAAATAAAAAACTTTGGCGTGTGCAAAAAAATGAGCCGTGATAGCAGTATTATTTGCCCAATTAAAGCAGTCGAACGGAGGCAGTTTAGGCACCGTAACCGTGACATAAAATGCACGGCAGGTGAGGCAACGTATGAGCAGCGAAAAAAGCTGTCGCATCGGGGCGTCATGACACGTGTGCCGTGACACGGGGATTTTTATGGTGTCACCTTTCCGTTTTTCAGCCCGAATCGCTTAGGTGTGCATGCAGCGTCGTAAAAAACCCCATCGAGATTTATATACCCCGATTTCGTTACGGTCTGATAAATATGCAACGCTGCAACGCGATTGTATGCTGCGTCGCGATACATCACAGGTATATGAATTTTCCATTGCATTTTGATGCTTAATCTCTCCTGCCACTGATTGCATACGGCGGATAATGAACGCGCGAAAGCTGGTCATCAGTTTTGGAAAGAGTTATCAAGAATACATAGTTACTTCAATGGAGGAGGGTTAAGATGCAGGGTTGGGGAAAGTAGATTTTTGAAATACATAAACAGAAATAAATATATTTATTTCTTCGAGTGATACGGGATTTGACAAATAAACTTTTTTTTAAATAGTGTTTGAAATATATATTTTAATAGTAACTCATACAAATACTATTGCGAAATGAGTATTTCATTGAAATATAAGGAAATAGTATTTCAAATAATAATATTTCATACAATAACTATTTAGTATCTCAAGTAATAATATTTCATACAATATCTATTTTGTATCTCAAGTAATAATATTTCAAAAAATGACTGACTGAGAACACAAAAATATGTGTAAACATAAATACCTGTGTTCAGAAATACTTGCAAGAAATATTTACTTTAAATTTTTATGTAATCTTGAAAAGGTAGCGAGCGATACTTTGGAGATCTGTTTGGTTTTGAAATTTGTATTTCCTATTTTCGATCCCCTATTTCCTGTATTCGAATCCGAGTGTACATAATTAAATAGTAGTTATACAGTATTTACTCATGATTTAAGTATTTAATGAAATAGTATTTCCAAACAGTATTTGCTTATGCAACAATATCACTTTTTAGTATATTGTCTCAAACTATTTCATATTTCACCCAGCCCTGTTAAGGGGGGGTTCTGTCTTGTGAGGCCGAAAAAGTAGGTGATATTTGCGAATTTTTTATAAACAAACTGTTGACCAGATTTATTTGGAATTCGGCAAGTTGTGTTATTATACGTTTAAGTATTATTACAAATTTTTATGGGGCTATACAAAAAAAATGTGCGTGTGTAGAGCGTCAATTGCAGAACGTTGAAAAAAAACAGCTCGTGCTGGTGTTGAAGGAAAGTGTTCTATAGTTTCTCTGAAATACAAAAAGGAAAAGGGATTCTTAATCTGCATGAACATAGCTATCTATGGAACTAGAACAATTCAGAAAAATGAAAAATTGTTAAAATGGCAGCCTTTTGAAAAAAATGTTCGAATTTCGTCCAAAAATCGCAAGGAATTATTTAAATGAAAAAAGAACGGTAACAGATACAGCCATAATCCTAGTTCCATAGATAGCCACGTTCATGCAGATTAAGAATCCATTTTCCTTCTTGTGTTTCAGATAAACCATAGGACACTTCCCTCCAACGCCAGCACGAGCCGTTATTTTTCAACGTTCTGCAACACACACATTTTTTTTGTATAGCCTCATAAAAATTTGTAATAATACTTCAAAGTACAATAAAACAACTTGCCAAATTTCAAATAAATCCGTTCAACAGTTTTTTTTTATAAAAAATTCGCAAATATCATCTACTTTTTCGGTCCCACAAGGCAGACCCCCCCCTTAAAACGTATCAATTGTCGCTGCGTGTTTTCGGCGAAATAACAGGTGAGACGTATTCTGTCACAGTTAGGCGCATAATAGCCAGCAGCACACTAACAAAGAAAAGAATTGAACGTGTTAGATCGGTCGGAATAGGTGTGCCGCGTCTAGGGAGATTATCGTCGAAGCCAAATCCTCTTAGAAAGCAGAATTAAATGTGCAGGGTGGCTAATTCGATTCTCCCTGAATTTAAATGATCTATCGGCAGGGAACGATGGAAACGTTTTATGCTTCACAGGCTGATACTGGTGATCGATTAGTCTCCAGCCAAATCTATCGAGTTTCTCATTAATTTCATCACGGAGGCAGGCATTTAACGCCCTGTCTATCCGTAATCCGATCTGCATATAATATTCAGTTCGTCATTAATATACGATATATCATCGGCTGCTTATCGAGCCAAAGTCATTGTCGCGACTCACGACACCGGAGCTATTTGAATAACAATATTCGGGCATTAGACGGCTCACCTTTTGTGCCACCTAACGAACTCTTATGTAAATTCAGCCCCATTATGACGCGTCACAATATTGAAGAGATTTAACGATTCATTTAACCGACTTATCCCTCGCTCATGGAGCACGTGACAGACTCACGTCGTTGGTTATACTACTCATAAAATTCTGTCATGAACTTGTGATAACTCTAGGTGACTGTGATGAATGGAGCAGATAACGAAGTCTAATTATTTTCTGCTTTCTTATTGGTAGAGTTGAAATGAATAGATTAAGTGGTTGGAGTATTGTCCTTTTTCAATATTTATTAACTCCCTACTTTCTAGGAGCTCCAGAGCAAAATAGAAGATGCAGAGAACGTAAATTTCAAAAAGGAGACATATAGAGCTTCGACATCTGCCTTCCTGGTATTTCGCCCTCGATCCGGGTGGCTCCAGGCATATCTCTCTATCCGTGCCCTCTGTTCTTTTTATTTCGCCCAACGTAGCAAAATAATCCAGAAATCGAGGTCTATTAGCATCGGAGGCGTACTGGCACGGACCCCAGAAAAAAAGTCGAGTTCTGGGTCTCCTAGAGTAGCCCACGAAATAGCTGCATCGGAATCAGTTCCCTGTACGTGGGGAACGTGGAAGGTCTCCTCGGGGTCTTGTGAGAATGCGGACGACCGCGAAATCGCATATAAATTAAGGTTTCAACCTTTTCGGGTGCCCCTTTGTCGGATTCGCGGTGTCTCGGGGGAGCCATTTTATCTGGCCCGAGAAAACGAGGAACGGACTCGATGCCGGGGAATGGAGGTCGTACCATCTATAACGTTTCGCCCGCGTTCACGTGAATCTATAATCTGATATCTGGAACACTATGAATGCATAGGATTGGAAGAATTTAGTGCGCCCACCGACAATTCGGTTGCTTGAAAGTTCGATAGAATTCTCTTCCCGAAGCATAAAGGGAATTGGCCAACCTTATCTTCCCAAGTTCAACTTTCTACAGATAGTGTATACTTGTAAGTTATCGAGACGTTCTCGTTCCAAACTTTCAGGTGACCTAATTCTGTACCAAGGAAACAAAGAATCTTGATTGCACGAGTAGCCCAATCAAATAATCGATAGAAGGGTTTTACTGTTGGCAGAGTTTCTTTGTCGAACTCGTACATTTATGTCACAAATATTTTGAAATGAAAGAGGAGTCAAAAGAGTGACGGTGATTATGAAAGTGGTGTAAGTCATGTATTTTTTGTTTCGAGATATTTAGACTGTTGCGGTTGGGCGTATTGAAAAATATTTTTACAGTGGGGGAAGGTGGGGCAAGACGGGGTACCCTCCGTATCTCGTGATACAAACGCACTAATCAAAATTGAGTATACGCGTTAAACGTGTCGGTAGCGGAACCGTCAGTGAGCAGCAAGTCAGTGAAACACGTGGACGTGTGACAAAGATAGATCAGAATATATAATTTAGTTTTCAGGTAGCGGAATCAGGTAGCGTCTTACGTAATATATTTTAACCTAATTTTCAATAAATACAAACTCTATCATTAATGTTCAGCAAAGTAGTTTTAGTTTAAATTTCCCGAAACCGAGTTAAGTGAATTATATAAACCTTTAAAAGAATTTTAATAACTGAAAAAATTAAATGTATAAAATATTACGTAAGGAGGGGGTTGGAAAATCAAATCTTAGGAATTTTTATACTGAGGGAGTGAGGGGGAAGAATTCACCAAAATTAACCTTACGTAATTTAAGGACGGCCCCAAAGAGCTGTTGTACATCATCGAAGCTCCTAAGATGTCATGATTACGCGATGATTTGCGAGGTTGTTGGCCCGACTGTCTCACAATTACGTAGAAACTGCCTAGAAAAAGTTGGTGCAGCTCGATGTACAGGGGATCAAGGTGGCCGGGTTCAGCTGACTCATAACAGGCGAACACGCGTGTCTTCGATCACCGTGAGTTACAAGCTGTGGCAGTGTAACTGGCTTTGAAATTGTCTGTACACCTTCTGCAAGATTCTATGATTCCAGAGTAACACGTTTGTCCACCTGTAATTATTTCTCTACTCCTTTAACGAGCAGGTAGTGTTTCAGTACCTTGAATGGCAGTTAGTGTTCTAAATGGTTAAGATGTGATAAGTAAAAGTGAATCATCTTCATAGTTCAATCATTTGATAGGGTAGGTACTACATGTCAGATATTCTTTGACATTTGGTCGATGGGTTCTTACTTTATCATATTTTTTAATTGATTCTTTATGTAGTAGGTGCTGAGGAATGAATATTTTTTAGTAGACTTTGAGGAAAGACTTAGGGTAGATGTTTCAATTGCTGCTACTGTCTCTATTCCAGCCCCTCGACTTATTTTACTTAATAAAAACGCAATGTATAAAGAATAGTGTACAAAAAGAAATTGTTAATAAATTGATACTGTTATTCTTCTTATTATTATTGTACACTCTACTTTATAAGTTACGTTAATGTGTCAGTAATAGGAACAATGAATTAGGGTAAAGGAGCCAATTACTGACACCTAACCAATTACTGTCACCTTAAGCTATTTTACTTAAAATAACGAATAAATAAATTATAGTATATAATCTATAGTATAGATTATAGGTTGAATTAAAAAATTCTTTTTTTGTACGACTCTACAATGTTTATTTATTCGTCATTGTAAATAAAATAGCTTAAGGTGGCAGTAATTCGTTAGGTGTCAGTAACGGGGTCCTTTACCCTAGTATGTTTTATTAAATTTTTAGGTAGTGGTAATAATTTCAGTTGACGGTCCGTGAAAATTGTATAGCAGGCTGTGAAGGACAGCCTGTATATTTGGAAGACTTCGTTTTCTTCTCATTGATGCCGTCCACATTGTACTCGTGACTTACCGATGCAGCCTGCATGACTGGCGACGATCCCCTCGTAATGCAGGTTAATCGATGCACCGACCCGTGTAAAACACCAGCAGGATAGCCTGCGCCATGCAGCCGACGCAACGAAATGCAGTCAACGGAGTCTTTCTTATATAACCGCTTCCTGTTTACTTCTTCGTCTATGTACTTTCCGTTTCCGAGTTAGCTGCGAATACACTCACACCGTCCACTATCTCCAAGTTTCACGATGAAAAATTAAAGCCTTATCAATCTTCAATACCGTCCACATTTTATGGACAAAATTTTTCTTCGTCACATAAACAGTATCTGCACCAGAATAATTAATACGGAACAATATTATTTTTATTATTATATAATCAATGGGTGAAGAGTGCGAAGACTCTTTAGTTTACAATAAATCAGTGTTTTCCAAGCTTTTTTGAGTCGCCATTCCCTTTTATAATATTCAGATAACCTGCGGCATTCTTCCCCATATAAGGTAAAGAAAACACATTGAAAATAGATTATTTCAGAATAAAATTCTAATTCAATAATTGAAATAAATAAGTGCTAAAAATCGTCAACTAAAAATAACGACCCCCCTCAGAACCCATTTCGCGATTCACAAGTTGGGGATCACTGCATAGACTGTTAACAAAGTTAAAAAATATCGAAGAATACCTATATAAATTTTCTATGCATATGATCATATGGTTATTCCACCAAATCTGCGAGCCATAGTCAGACTGAAGTTTAATCAATCTGGCATGACGATACAGAAAATTAGTCGCACGTGCAAGTTCCAACATCTGCATGAACGATTATTCTCCATGCATTCCGATATAACATCCTGTGTCGCGAGGAGGTTATTAGAAAGTTCGGCATACGGTGCTCCGGAGAAGTTGGGGGCCTGGCCCTCGTTATTTACGGCATTCATGAATTTTAATATTTCATCGAAGCAACCCTTTTTCCAGGGAACCGTCGTTAGAACGATTCAACGAAACTCGAATATCACCGTGCCATTATAATTTCCGCGCATTTTAATGTCGATCCGTTGGGGAAAAAATAAGGGAGGCCATCAAGGTCCTCGTACCTTCCAGCAGATGCCCCCGTGCCATCGAATCATAATGACTGGCGAAAAAAATCTGTAAGAAGGGCGCAACCCGATCTGTTGACGTTTATTGTGTCTAAACGGGCGAAATGGCGCTATTAAAATTTCCTCGTCGCGCGATCTATCCCTTCCCAACGGATGGGGTTTATTAGTGCAAGTCACCATGGGAAGACACCGAGAGCTGGATAAGATAGAGGGAGAGAAAGAGCACGGAGCATACGATATTCGCGCGTTCAACGATCAAACCTTTTCTCTTACGTATTGATTGATGGCTTGTAAAAGGGTTCCTGCTATTTTGTCCGATGTTTAGTCATGCAGAATACCGGCGAGGACAATGTTTCGTTCATCCATACGTATGTTATGTCTTTTCCCCTGTAAGCAGTAAAAATTACTGGCGAGGTTCCTCGAGGTGTAAATCTGAAACGGTTGGAATATGCGTTTCATGGCAGGGTTAGGTTTATTTCTTCGAAGTCTTATAACGAGGGAAGAAGCTATTTGGAAGCGATAGAGGAAAGTAGTTTTAAAAGGGTTGCATTGGTGAGAGTAGAGACTGTCTTCTAGGGAATCACCCTCTGCGACACATTTGTGAATGAAGGATAGGTAAGGGAAAACAGGAAACGTTACTTTTTCGTGATTGTACCATTTACTATAGAACTGTTGAATCACAAAGGGTTATAAAGTTTAAATATCCACGTAAGATAACGTTAAGGATTTGGTATAGAGAAATTATTTTAAAAAGATAATTATATAAGAAAATTAAATTCATTTAAACGTGTTCTTTTACTAACAAACACCGCGAACCCGGACTCACCGATTGGAATGCAACTTTGTGGATTTATAGAGTGACTCGAGACAAGAACAACGGTATGTTTCATTTGTGACCTATCGCTCTTTAAGGGGGTGAAACCTAACCTCAAAGTCGAATTGGCACTTACACTTTTTCGCGTATGACTCTCAAAGTACAACAGACAGAAAAAAATGTTTCAAACAAAAGTTTAATGGTGCAATAAGCGCTGCAAACTTGCGTTAATAAAATTTTGAAAATTTTTTTTTCGTTCAGGTATTTTTTTTAAAACTATTTTCAAAATTTTGTTAACGCAAGTTTGTGGCGCTTATTGCACCATTAAACTTTTGTTTCAAACTTTTTTTTCTGTCTGTTGTACTTTGAGAGTTATACGCAAAAAAGTGGAAGTGCCAATTTGACTTTGAGGTTAGTTTCCACCCCCTTAAAGGGCGATAGGGCACAAATGAAACACCCCGTTGTTCTTTTCTCGAGTTACTCTATAAACCCACAAAGTTGCATTCCAATCGGTGGGTCTGGATTCGCGGTGTTCCCTTGTGAGGTATGAAAATATTAAAACATAGGGTAAAGGACCCAATTACTGTCACCTTAAGCTATTTTGCTTAAAATGACGAATAAATAAACGTTTAAGTAAAATAGCTTAAGGTGACAGTAATTGGGTTGGCAGCCAGTAATTGGGTCCTTTAGCCTAATTTTCTCGATAAAGCTGTTTTGTGACATTCCCTGATTTTTTCCTTCATTCCTTCAAATATCATTTCTACTTGTCATATTACGGTTGTTCTGTTATCCTTCACTTTGAAATGTAATCTCCTTTCAATCATTTTATATATTCTGCTGATTATTATTATTATTTTTTATTATTAATCGTCTTTATTACTCCAATGGAAAAGAGAATATAATTTAGAAGGGTAGACAAGATGAGTAAAGGCAAATCTACAGTGGTAGGCACTGATGACAAGCCTAACTGCGACCTATAAAACTAAACTAAACTAGGAACACAAAACAATTATACAAAAGTAAAACTAGACAACTAATAACTCAACTTATTAAAGGATGGAAAGGATAAGTGGATTGAGCTATGAATAACGTTGCAGGATAAATAAACGAGTGTGAGACTTGAAGAACGAGTAGGATTTTAATTCGCGAATGAGAAGTGGAAGAGCGTTGAACTAATAGGCGGCAGTGTACGAAAAAGATGCTTCAAACGTAGATATGGATTGAGAAGGAATGGAGGGGAGAAGTTGGTGCCGGGTACCAAGAGAATTAAATAGTTGACGTATTCGTTAAACGTGTTCAAATATCTCTGTGTTCCAATGTACATATAGATCGGGAGATTCCATAGCGGTATCTTGAAATTACTTGGTCAACATTTATCAAGCATCTTCTTTTAAACTTCCGAATGCATACGCCTCTAAATATTCTGACACCGGGAGTAGTTGCCCATAAATTGCTTGAGAAATGGTATCGCCTTTCAAGGGCGACACGTACGATGTTCCTCGCGATTAGGTAGCACCTCTTAACTCCGCGGTGTATATCATAAATCGAGGGTAGTTTTCGAGGCTGCCAAGGATGGACATGTCAGCCCGGAGAATCAGGCATCGACGTGATCGGCCGTGATTCACGGTCGGCGTCAGTGCACGGTATAATCTCCCTTGTCTCCCATAAATTGGCCTTTAACAAAGCTCGTCCTTGGTATGCATAATATCAGCGGCACCGTGCTCACCTGCCGACAAAAACGAGAGCGAAGCTTAACCATAATTTAATAACCGATTCAGCCTTTAGTTTTGAGTGGCCGCGAGAGACGGAGAATAAGAGAGCGAGCTGGAACAAGTTTAAAGCCCCGGAACGGTCTCATAAATAAGCCCCGGCCAGAATTACAATAATCCGATCCAATTAAAGCGGAAATTTATAGTCGCAAAAAGCGTAGACGCCACCCCACCCCCGCCTCCCGCCCTCCCCTCTCCGCCGTCCGCCCGGGAAATTTGCATTTCGAAATTTGCAAACGTAATTTCGAATTTGCTTAATGGGCCAGGCCCCCCTCTCCCAAGGTTACACGCGTGATAGATTCCAGTTTTCGTATTCGCCGATGCTATTTACTACGCGGAACCGCGGGGAAAGGGACAGTGAGAGAGGGAAGATCACGCTGGGCCCGGGCGCTCTCAAAAGGGCCGACGTCCATTATGAATTTCATACACTGGTCCCCTTTTCGCTCGTCCCACGGGGGCGGCCCTGTAACTTTCGACCGTTTACCATACTTTGCTGCAGGTCAGCTCGCCTCGGATCCTCGTAGCCTTCGCTACTTTCTATCAGAATCAATTACCACGGTTTCTGATATTGTTTCTGAACGAAGGCTTCATCGTCCAAGGTCTTATTAACCAGCCGATAGATCACCATTCGGCACTTGTTTTGGTTTCCACTGAATTGGGATGCAGGTAGAGCTCTTACTTTTTACCCGTCGGGTACCCGGGTAGCCGGAAATTACCCGGGATAACTTCAAACCATTGAATGTCGTATTGTGTGTGATTGTCTGTGGTATAGTCTGATGTTAGCCAAATATGATCGAACAATACCACATTCAATGGCTTGAAGTTATTTCGGGTAATTTCCGGCTACCCGGGTACCCGACGGGTAAAAAGTAAGAGCTCTAGATGCAGGTACTATTTTATTCTGTATCTGGTGGATATTCTTGATAATTATTAAGTTGCGTCGTGGTACGATGCTGCGGGGTGATAATTATTCTTTGGGAGATCTATTATGTAGTATTCAAGTAAAAATTTCTCGATATACACTTCAATAAGTGTAGTTCTGTATTCATGATTCTGTTTTTTTTTTACAGTATTATTATTTTTTTGATAATTATTTCTCAGAGGATTAGAACATAAGTGGGCTTTGTATGGCTAGGTGTGCTAACGATTGCGTCATTTTTATATTTCAGCTATCTACAGTATAAGTAGGGCAGACCTGGGGTGGTTGTCTCAAGGAATAGGTTGACTAATTGTTAATAACTTTACACCGACATATGCTCTAATGCGGAAAGATTTACTGCAGAAAGAAGTCACTTCTACTATGGCATGCATTTATGTCCGACCCCGCGATCGCACGGTTTTTAACTGTTATCAGCGTTTGTCGAAAAAAATGACTACGTAAGTTAATACTTTTTTTAAAAAATTTTATTTGTCCACGTTCTATATAGTTACAATAGAATAAATGTTAAGGGGGTAGACGCGTCACGTGACACGGGCGATGCACCGCGCTGTAATACCGATAATCTAACCTAAAACATGGGTTTGGGATTTTTTGTTTTTCGTCCTTATATGAGCAGATTTTGGGCTTGGCGAGGTCCCATTCAAAAGAGGAAGGTTCAATGCAGAGCGCTCTACTCACAGTTTGAGTTACAAAACTCTTATAGTGACTTAAAAATACTTGGATTCTTTCGGGTGTATTTTGTCGACTTTTGCTCTGCTTTGAACACTCATATTATTAGATATCAACACAATCTCGTCGAACCAGAGCGCGCTGCACTGAACCTTCCTCTTTCGAATAAGACCTCGCCCAGCCCAAAATTCGCTCATATAAGGACGAAAAGCGTATTCTACTAAACCCATATTTTGGGCCAGATTGTGTCGGTATACAGCGCGTTGCATTACCCGTGTCTACCCCCTTAAGGGACTATTTTAAAGTTTGTTTTTTTAGACGATCTATTGACAAAGTATTTTTGTATATACATAAATAATTGAATATTATATAGATCAATTAAATCAAATTCGAAGCTGGTTGATTAATAATGTTAATAAGGTTTGAATTGTTATTTTGTTATTCAGAAAGCGATTTCTTTTTTTTTATTTAAATTTCACTGTGTTATAGATACATTTTAATATATGTTTAAATTGAAATTTTTTTCAGTTTATCATTAAAATATGAAAGAAAGGAATTAATATTTTATAATGAAACAACTCTTGTGAGATTGTGTTACTTTATTACCACTGAGATAAGTTGCTAATAACATTTTCTTAACTGATTGTACCTATAGTCATCCTATCCCACACTGTAAGTCAACCAACCCCGATCATGGGGCTGGTTGACCAGCATGGAAGGTGTTAGAAAAACATTAAAATACCTTAATTGTTGTGACATTGAATCAACTTTAATAATTTAATCGGATAGCCAAATGTATGCCCTATCAAGTATACTAACCGGTTAGTATACTAATCTATTTCGTCCACATAATTTATTAAAAATCCAAAACTGAAAACCTGGTCTACCAGCCCCGGTCTTCCCTAACCACTAGTTTTGAGTACTTTTTGAAGTTACTCAATAGCATTATGAAATTCATATCCCTTTCATTCAATGAAATTAAAAGTAGAGCCAGATATTTTCTCACAAAATTAATCCCTCTTCCGCCTGCCGGCCAACATCCACCCGTTCCGCCATTATATTCGACGGATCGAAACCAGATCTTAACAATCATCATCCCAGAAGTGGTTGAGCCGGTGCCAAATTCGTAGGGACCCTAAAATTTTCTGCCGGGGCATTAGCATAAATTACCAGCATCAAGGTGACCGGCCACGTAGCCCGTTATTCTGCTCGCGTAATCCTGATCGCTAATGTCATACATTCGGCTTTGGAAGGTGTTGAAAACGAGGCCGCAAGGTGGCAAACCTCGGCGCACCAGAAACTCGCGAAACCTTCGAAAACTGAGCAGCTCACCATAATCGACATTCACCGAGATGTCGGTGATTCGTGTATTTTTAGTCTTAATGGCGTCTAAACGATTGCCTCGGACGCGATCCTGCCTGGAACATCAGGAAAGCGCCCGATGGCTATCAATTTCGTTCTTTCGCACAGGTGCGCCATTCCTCGTTATAATTCCCCGAAATTAGTGCTGCGTGGATCCCGTCCGAGCTCTTCTGCAGAGATCTGCAGCCTCTCGAACCGCATTGATCTCCCGAAGCACCTTCAGTTCCCATTGTTCCCCGCGCCAGCTTGTTTAAGATCAACCGTAAACGGTCCCGGGTGTGTTTTTTTTGCAGGCTCCAAGGATCGCGCTCGAAAGTTCGCGGGAATATCGGATTTCACAATGTGGTCCCGTGAATTTTATTAAGCGACCGGTGAAGTTAACAGCCGCGACGATACGCCTCGTCACTGATGCCTCAGTGAAAGTGATCGAGTCTGCGGAGACGTTGAAAGATACGGAGGAAAGCCGCGCGCCGAGTGGAACCGTGAAAAATTACTCGCGTGACGATGAACATTACGGTAGCCTTAATGCTCGACACTTTTTCTCGTGCCTCCGGTTTCGCCTTTTCTCGATGGCGATAGCGGCGGACGGAGGCGGTGCCCGGCTCTCGTTCTCCGGCAGGGCCATCATTTCTGGGCCGATTGAGCCGTCAGCGAAAAGCGCGATGTATCTCGCCCAGATGGCAACAGATACACGCTCGTCAGCGATAGAACCGCCGAAGGTCGACGCCTAGGATTTAGAAAGCTCGCTCGACCTTCGTATCTTCATCTCGTTCAAGTGAAGCCGTTGGACTTTTCGCGGTGCTTGCGTCAGAGATTGCTGAGATCTGCTCTCCACTACTTACCGCTCGGGAAGAGATGGGCGAGTCCGATTGCCAGCGGATAATCCTGGCTCCTCTTTGAACGTCTCAGTCTATCTGATTGCGAACGCGAGCGCCGTTAGCTAGGAGATTCGGATAACAGTTTCCCGGGACTTTTAGACTTTTGCTCGGGGACGATAATCAGCTCTTTGTGCGGAATGATTCGTAACACTGAGTCTCGGTTTTGTGGGATCGTAGAGGTCGGTTGGACCAGGAAGCGATACGGGAACTTGAGTTTCTTCACGTAGTATTACAGTTTAACTTTCAAACGTTTCACTGCGATAGAATAGCTTGATTTATTGGAGCATTATAAGACTACTGCGATTAAATTTCTTATCTGTCGATAAAGAGTCATCCTCCTTTCAATTCTAAAATTAAATCTTAAGGGGGTTTTCCACTGTGACGCCCTCGGCAGTTGCTGTTCTTTGGAATTGTTTTGTGTCACAAAAAGAATGCTTTTGCTGGGTTGTGGTTTTCCTATCTGTTAATGGGTGTTTTGGAAATTCAAAGGGATTTATGTCATATTTTTCTAATGCTTGCTTTCAATTACCAAAATAAATGGGTGTAATACTATGTGCTGTAAAAAAAAAAGAGATTTTGGAGGAACCATGTATCTGGGGCGGGGGAATGGGGAGGTTTCTAATCAGCTCTAATTTCTACAGTGGTACAATGAATGCTGTATATCAAATGCTAAAATTGATAAAATCCAAACAATAATATTTCTGTTTGCTCTGCATATATGTAGTAATAATATCCAAAAAGCTTTTTCTTTTATTTAATTCATGAAAATCGCGAAAGTATTTTTCAATCATTTTAATCGGAGGGTACCCTTAATAAATAGAAGAAACTTCAGTTTAGTAAGCACATTCTTTTTGTGACAAAAAGAGTTCCAAATAATTTTTGACTAAATTTTTAGGGCGTCGCAGTGAAGAGGACCCTTAAAATATCTTCGTTCGTTTCACCGATTCCGTTATAATCCAGAGCAGTTGGCACAAAAATCTCCGACTGCGGCGTGGCTAGCCGAATTCGCCCGTAATTATGCAAATATTTCACGGAGCGCAGCGTTTGGTATAAAATCAACGGGGCTCGGGTCGCTAGAGACAGCGGACACATTGTCCTGGGTAATCGGGGTAATTTTAAGGAATCGGATAAACGGTGCCCGGGAAGCTTGAATAATTGAAACGTTTGTTTGCATATCGAGCCCTTTGTTCCATCCCCGTCGCCGTATAATTCACCACTTGGCGGAGCAGCGGTGGGTCGAATTCGAATTCCAGCGAGACCCTTCCAGCTCGTTTTATTTCGCGCGATCGCCACCCTGGCAACCGATCGGAATCCCCAGCGTTTCAGGAACTCGGGGCTAGTCCCGGTGCCCTGCTCGCGTGTACCGCTCGTTACGCTCCTGGAATAAAATGTTCCTCCAGGAGGCTCTCTCTTAAAATGGCCAGCCATTGTTCGTGGCCCTTGGACGCTGTCGATGGCTAAGGGCGACCTTAAATCTCACGTAATGCGCCTCCCGTACACGCGAACGGAGCCCTGCTCGCCGTGTTCCCCTTGTTAAAACGAAGGAATAAAAAGAAGAGCCGAGGGAAGGACGACCCCGATGATCGCGGGATCTCCAGCCGACCTGGTGGGGCTGCTGCTACCACGAACACGACGAATTAATATCATAAACGGGGGAACATCTCCTTCCACTTCCTTCTTGAGGTGAGCGCGTGTTACTTCTGGACCTTTCTCTGCAATCAATTCTCGAGGATCCGCTGTTTCCCTCTTCTGCAACTAGAAACGATGGAAATCAATTGATGAGGAAGATCATCCGGCAAGATATCAATCTCTCGAGGTGTTCTTTAACTCTCACAGCAAATGCAGGTGAATTAACATCGCGAGATTACTGATTTCGCTTAAGTGGCTACATTGGTCCTCTCCTCCTTTCATGGAAAGTTCCGTTTGAATGTTGTCTGATCGACGTGAAGAAAGTGTGGATCGCGCGTGGTTTTGCTGGTGGAGTGGCCACTTTTTCTCCTTTCTACGGTGGACACGTAAATTCGACTTTTAAATCGCGTTGGATTTTATCAGAGAATCAGAAGGAAGTTTGCGATTTCTTTTCTTTCTTGCAGCCGCGAAGTACACGGGCGCAAGGTCCTCGACTTCGACCGGGGAGCAGCTGGTGAAGAAGTTGGGTCTATCTGGAGCGATCTGGACCCTCGAGATCCGAGGGCAGGATCAAGATCGAGCGAAGATACCGCAGGGAACCCCGCGGATTATGCCTGTACGGCGTGCTTGTCGTACGACCGCGTTAAAAGTTCGTCATTGTCCTGGTCATTGTGTCGCTTGTCGTCGATTCTATTCGAGAGAAAATATTTAGCCCTTATTTCTCACAACACCAGACACCTTTTCTGTGGCTCTGCCGTGGACAGCTTGCACGTCGTCGGCTCTTTTAATATTCCTATGCACCTATGCTTTAAAACACTTACTCCATTTCCACCATTAACTGGGGACATGAAGGGACATTCTCAACAAGTCGCTTAAAAAGTAGGTGGCCTTTAGGATTTTTTTTAAAGAAGTATACAACTTGCAATTAGGGAATCCAATCCCGAGATCGTAATCTCCGGATCCCGGCTGTTTTTTTGATTCTAAAACTTCCTCGATTTGATATATCAAGTTATAACATATCCTGAGAATTTCGAAAATTTTTAAAAACGTAAATTACTTTATGAACAACTGAAAAATATAAAAATGGAATTTAAAAAGCAGCCGGGATCCCGGGATTGAATTCCCTACTTGCAATACTACTTCAGATACTATTCTATAGAATAAAAAATTGGTTTTCTGAAAAATTTTAATGAGAATATCCCCTTAACACTAGTTTTAAGTACTTACTTGAAGTACTAGTTAACTTACTTTACTAGTTTTACAGCATCAGCAACGCGATGGCCATTTTTTACAAGTGCGTGCATTTACGTACTTCAGAGAGTAATTGAGTGTCACAGAAAGTTGTTTATGTGCAAGTAGAAACAGATGCTGATTTTACAACATTTACCATTTAGGGGAAGTCCGGGCAAAGCGAATACCCTGGGCAAAGCGGATCGTCTTTTTTTTTGCTTTGCTATCAAAGATGGTCCCACGAGTTTTTCCTGATCTAGAAAGCGACCGATTTTAGAGGCCATGACAATGCAATAAAGTATTTAATTGCTGTGGTGCGTCGTTTCTGAAGAAAAAACGAAAATTGTGCGTTTTCTTACACATTTCGCTCAGGTAGGTACGTGGCTTGATTATTAATAGTTATCGGTATTTACCACAGTAAATATTTTTTATAAGAACTCTGTGTCTTTAAGATTCTATTAGAGGTTAACATTTTTAATTTGTTGTTCATACTTTTCTCAAACATTACAATTTCCACCAAGTGGGTTCTTTGGGCAAAGCGGATCGGGGTAAAGCGGATCGTCAATCCTCTGCCCTGCTAATCTCGCTCATATTATTATTGTTTTATTATTGTCATATATTATTGATAAATTTTTATTATTGATATTGATATTGATAAATATTATTGTCATATATGTGTGTTTTGAGCCATACTCCGACCCCCCATCCGAAGACTGGATCCAGTGCAGCCAATGTACCAGATGGGCCCATGAATGCTGCACTGTATATTAAGGATCTGGCAGTGACTTCTGTGACGAATGCCAAGATTGACTTTGCGTTATTTAATAACGTCCGCTTTGCCGACCCCCTGATCCGCTTTGCCCAGGGGGGTAGGGCAAAGCGGATTGATTGACTTATTTACGTTTTTCGTTTTAAAATGCTTTAAATGTTTCAGTTACCCATTTTTTCGTTATTGTATCAGAAAGCTGATTAATTTTAAATGATTATTGATATAAAAAATATTTCTCATCTTAATTGTAACTATGTTATTTTTCTCACTAAACCTTAACATAACCGCTTTGCCCGGGCTTCCCCTACAGGAGGCTGTTAGAAAGTCTTAATAAACATGTGTTTCAAGGTTTGGTACCCCTTTCTAGACCCTCCTGTCTTCTTATTTTGAGTCTCTTGGTGGTACGTTAGAGGAAACGGTATCGTGAGAATTTTTGGTACGTAAACTTCGTTAGACGGAGCATATTCTATTCCTCATGCATGCGATCCACCCGTCCAAGGATTTTTACGGTCGGCTATAAAGGCACGTGCCCACCTCGAGGAAGATTTAAATTTCCTGGCTCCGAGGAAACTCGCACTCGAAATCGGCGGTTTTATTTCCACGCGTAAAAGCTGCCCCTAAAACTTCGGGCATGTCGGTTTCTTCCTTTTACGACGGGTACGTGCCACCACGGTAGCCTTCTCAGTTTTAATTGCACTTCCAAGGAAATGACACACCTCGAGATATCCAGTTTTTTTGGGGCGTGCCCTGCTCGCATCTGGACGACAACAGCTTCCTTGGAACTCGTCTATAAAAGTTAATGAAGTTATTCGAGATTCGAAGGAGAGCTTCGTTTCAGTACAGTTCAATGTTTCTCGTGGTTCCTCGATTTCCATTAGGTCACTTCGAAAATCTTTGCGCATTTCGTAGGACGTATTTGTGCTGATTTATGCGTTTGTTTTCTGCTTAAGCCATTCTAACGTTTGTCTTCTTTATCGAGGATCACTTCGGTACCAATATTCAATTAGTGAATCGAATTTAGAGCCAGTAGTCGCTAATTTTAGTCTCAATAACGTTGGCTTTACGAATTCAACAAATTCGTAAATGCCTCATTAATTTATTAATAGAAAATATTAATATATTATAGAAATAATACAAACTGGAGTCAGTAAATCATTTAACTGGAAACCTCTTGAATTTTTTGAAAGAGGCACCGATCAGTTACTAAATCGATGGCAAAAGGTCATTTAAAAAAGAGAAATCACGTTAATGATTCCATTAACTTATTCCATTGTATGTTTTTCTTCGCAGTAATGTTCAAACAAAAAACTTCTGCAAGGACTTCTGAAATAACCTGATACATTCTCTCGAAACGACACAATGTGTAATATAAATGAGAGCAGGTGTCCACCGCTGTAATTTGGCAATTGAAATTGGAAGAAACGTAAGGTGTCATGATTCTTGCCCCAAAGAGAAATGCTCGTGAAGTTGGAAATGTCTTTACGATCCAAATTCAGCCATACACATAATCAGCTGGTCGTTAACGGTTATACAGTTTCGTAACCCCCTGCTTTTTATCAAACACGCGATTCAATCTCTGTCAGCAGTCGGGCTAATTACAACGGACTTTTGACCCACTACTTAAAGTCGATATAAATTACAATCATCGCCCGATGCGCCAAATAGTTTTTGCCAGCCCCAAAAGAGTTCAACGCTGGTTTTGCTGCATGCGCGTACTTTCTCCTCCTGTACCAATAACCAGCATCGTTTCCTCAAATCTTCCTGCACATTTCGCCCATAAATCCTGCCGTCTTCTATCATTATCACGTTTACTCCAATTTTAATAGCAAAAACGTTTTCATCGTGGAATCCTTTAAGGGTAGAAACCAATGTGCCGGCCGGGAAGAAAGGCAAATTTCGAGGTTCCGTTTTTGGTAAATTAAAAGTTCTTCTAAAATATCTTTATTGGCATTAGAAAGTATATATCTTGAGCAATTTTTTTTCCAACATATCATGTACAAATATTAGTTATTGTATGCGATATTTCTTCGAATTTTACTTTAATACTTTAAGGGTACATTATTGAGGCCCCAAAAATTATAAAAACACAAAAAAATTTGATTTTCCAACTATCACCACCTGTGTTTTTTTCTCCCCTGAAGTGATGTGTCCGTACGAACTTACGAAGTATCGCGAGCGAATTATAGTTTCGGCGTGTTCCCTGTTCGCCCCTTTCACTCGGGCGCTTGAAAACGCGTCGATCGTCGGGGAATAAAAGATCTGGAGGGATTGTCCCGACCCCGGGGAGAACGTAGCCAAGGCGAAACGACTTCCCTGTTCGCTCCTTCCGCGTTCGAAATGCGAAACACGCGGCCCGAGTCCAGCATCGTTCCGTGGATACGGGCACTTTACCAATTAGTCTTCGTACAATCCGCTCGTTATCCGGCGAGATATCTGATCGACAAGGGGCGAACGGGCAACGGCATTGTACGTCTTTATCGTCAACGTGATCAAATTATCCGTGAAAGGGCGGATACACTCGAGTAGTTCCAGAAATGGGTCCACTCGCTCGTTACGTTCCTGTCGAAATCTAATACGGCCCGTGGCCACCGATGCGATCCTGCGTTTCCACTGGGGCAGATATTTTTATTTAGGCCTCCGTCAGTTTTCGTTTCGTTCTTAGAATCTCGGGCAAAGTATAATACACGTATCTCGTGCCTTCTATCTTCTAATAACTCAGTAATTAGAGAATTTCGAGTAATATCCTTGCAGACACTTTGCGAGGAGAAACGATTCTCTTTCATTTGGAAGCTGAGTTGACCAAAGGCATGCTTTCCTATATTCGCCTGGACGCAGCGTCAACAAATTCAAAGTCGATTTTCTCGAAAATGACAAAAAAATTACTGTTTCTTTCCGACTTACAAGAAGTAAATAATTAGGGACAAAATTTTTTGATATTACGCTTCATTTTCGAGAGAATCGACATTGGAAATTCTCGACGTTCCAAAATTTGATCACTTATTGATCACTTGGGATACTCTGTCTAGTCAAGTTCCAGGGATACTTGATATCCACCCTTTCAACTCTTCAGAAACTTCTAGTATCGTTTCATAATCTTCGTAAGTCAAGCATAAACGAGTTACCTTACCGGGGAAATCAACCCAATCAAGATCCCTTCCTTTATTAACTCTTCAGCCACACGTCGACATTAGTAACGATCAATTTTTCAGAAGCATTGTGCATCGAAGATTGCTAAGTAGCTTCCGTGCTCGCGTTGCTTTAATAGACACATCGTCTGAGTTTTTTGTGACAGTTCGAAGACTGTTGTTTCCCCTGCAATTCACGATTGCCAGGGCAGAAAAGTGTGGCTGCGAGGAAGGATAGCAACGACCTGCTAACTGGGACCGTACGACTCGGTCCTCTTGGAAGGATCGATATAAACCGCACTGATCGAAACGATCACCGACGGATTCTGCGGCCGTCTCGCGGCGCAAATATAACAGTATCCAGGAGATAACGAAAGGTGTCTAAAGTATACGGATCTGGCGATATCTCGGGGCCCCTATTGCCCTGTATCTTAGATCGCAATCTCGGGGGGAGCGTGGGTGTTTCAATGATGTGACCGGTCACGACGTGGCGATGATCAGATAGCGTGAATGACACCGCGACAATTTTATTTTATTGGCGAAACTCCCACTCCGTTAAACCCAGCAGATCCTAAATCCGTTGGTTTTGTAACGAGCGAGTTCCAACGACACGACGACGTGGCCCCTCGCGATTGATCTGACACTATAACTCCGACGTTTTATAATCGATATCGAGAAGCATAATTCCAGCTCACGGCCGGTATTAAACTTTAAGAGCTTTGGAAATAGCGTCGCTACAGTTGGAGACACGCTTTTACCTTTAACGCCTTCAGGGTATGGAACGATTTACACCACTGCCAGTAGCAGCAACAATGGATCACTTTCGCGCCTTTATCTGCTCATAGATCGCATCTCTAAGGATCCCAATTATAGTTATATATACACGCTGCATCTCCCTCGGTTAAATATTTACCCTAATTATTTATTGCATCCTTTCCTGCACGTTAGCATTCTCTTTAGTTTTGTCACCTCTGTTTTTCCTTTATTTTTCTTTCTTTTCTCGTGCAGCTTCTCGAGCCAATCTATAATCTCTTTATTCTGCCCTGTCGGATTCCCTATACATATTTTCTTGTTAAATTTTCTATATTCCCCAATATATCCCCGCACATATTACACTTTCTTGCATCCCAATTATATTCATCGCTCTAATCAGCGTCAACCGTGAAGCGTCTTAATTATTATCGTCAGAAGCGCAGAAATGCTGCTCGGAACGGTTGAAATACATTCCCAGGAATATCCCTGAGTGGTCACTGCCGAAAGAGCCACGTCAGTCTCGCGGAAACTGAGTTGCCATCTGAGAATACCTAGCGATGCGTGGCGCACTTAGGCATTCCCAGGCAATGAATCTAATCGAAATTCCACTGGGCAGTGTCACGAATTAAATTACACGCCAATCACGTCTGAGCGTAGCAGGAATCGCAGGGTGAGCGTGCCGGGGTTACTGGGAATGTCGAAAAGAGAATGGAATCCGATATTAATCGTAAACAGAGAGGTGTGATCCGTGAGACGCGTAATTGCTCTCGAGCAATCAGCGGTGATCCAGCTGGAAGGAGAGTGGAGCTGGACCCCGGACAGGGCCGCCAGAGGACGTGGAAGACACGGCGCACAATGGACAGGCCGTGCGGCCCCCTGGTGGGCCCCGCGAACACCGCAGACCTTATCTGGCGAGATCTATGGGCCACGGACTAGGACCCAGGGGCCCTGTTAGAAATATCGCACCGGCCGATCGCAGATAGGATCACGATAGCAGCCCCTCTTTTCACCGCGAAGAGACCTCTGACGTGCTCTCCGGGCCTGGCTGGAGGGGGTGGCGGATTACAGGCAGCTGGTGGACCCCAGACAGTTTACAATAAACGGAGCTTGCAACAAATTCGTTCGGGCGGAGACGTCCGCCGCGAGGACGCTGACGTCTTCGTCACAATGAGACGAGGCATTCGCGAGGCAACGGTCTCTCTTCCCTTTGTCGCGCTTTCGATTTACATTTCTCCTTCGTCTGTGGATGGAGACTTCAAGGCTGGAGGGATTTTGAACCTTGGTTCGTCATTTCATTCAGGGTAGCAGTTAGCAAGCGTTGATGTCCCTTTCCTTTAGAGAAGTACCCTTTATGTTGCACGAATTCTTCCGAATATTTTACAGCTTGGCAAGCTTGAATTATAAATGAACAGAAGGTTCTTCTTGATTAGGACAACCCCAGGGGCTAGTTTGTGGTACCCTCCGCAGGTGGATATTCAATTTTTTGTGATATCATCCTCGAATTCGGTGATTATCCCGAAACCGTCGGTGAAATCCGTTTCACGTAGAGGCAGGCTGGTCTCATCACAGAAATAATAAGATATTAACCGCACGGACTACCGTAGGGGGTCATCGTGGAGGAGAGGCGCGAGTCATTCGCCTTAATACGCGCCCGGTTCGTCTTTGGTTCGACCTGTAGCCGACGCTACAGGTGGATCGGTTCGTCATTAGGGGCCCCACATTAATTACACAGATCGTGTTCATCGTCGGCTAGCGTTGGTCCTTTGACATCGAAGCTAGGAAGCCCGTTTCATCTCGCCGAAATATTAATCCCCGACGCGGGGCACGAACCAGGCGACGAGGACCCCTTAACGAGGCTCGGGATGACTAAACGCGAAAACGAACGAGGTAACGGGAGCAACTGGGGTGGGGGGACGTAAATACCACCTTCTTGAATTATTATCGCCTTCCATGGCTTCTAATCATTGGCTATAATTTACAGGGACCTAGTCCCCGTGCAAGTGCTATCGCCATCGATCGGCATGGTAACACTTCAAAGGGCCCACAAATGACGAGCGGTGCTTAGTGTCCAATTTGCTGCGTAGCTGGCTCCTCAGTTTTATTTATTCTTTTGTCTATGGGAGGATGTTTTCGGGGATAGTCCACACATCGATGATGGGTAAATTCATGGACTTTTTAGTCGTGTTCTCGTTACGATCATCGGTTTCCTTTGTTAGCTTTCATGGGATGGATAAATTTGTTGTAAACAATTCGGTGGATTTGGAGGGATCAGTGGTTGATTAGTTTGTTTCAGGAGATTTTCAAGGAAGTCTGAGCTGTGAAATGTAAATAATAAAAAAACAATAAAAACTAGAAAATAAAAAAATATATAAAAATAATTTTTTATGTTAAACGATTTTATTAAAAATGCAAGAAATATTAAATTAAAATGCAGTAAAAACTAAAAAAATAATTCTTTTCTTATACTACAATTTCGATGGTGTTTTTCCAATGTAAATAATTCACTTCAAATAAAATCGTGGGGCATGATATTTCATAACAGGACATGATTCATTTTAATGCAGAAGCAAACGTCGAAATGAAGTTGTTGTGAGAAAGTTTTCATTCGCATTAATGGCACAAAATGATTTAATTACAGGATACAGAGTGTAATGTGACATAAAATTGATAAACTCCAGATGATGTTCTAGTTGCTAACTTATACTTCAACTTCTGGTTGCACATGGTGTCCCACGATTTTATTTAAAGTGAAAAACACCATTGAAATTGTAGTATAAGAAAGGAATTAGTTTTTTAGTTTTTAGCGCATATTAATTTCATTTTTGGGCATTCTTAATAAAAGTTTGTAACATAAATTTTTTTTGCATATTCTTTTATCATTATCATTTTTTTTTCATGTTTTTTTGGTGATATTTAGTTAGCCACTGTGAGGAAATTTTATTCTGCATCGGCATGGTGATGTTTCACGGGAATTATCAATTTATAAGTCTTCCCAATTATCTCGCGCGACGCTAGCAAATTTCTTAAACACCTATAGCATTTATTATAGTTTCCTCGCATGTCCCTGGACCAGTACTTACACCACTGGAATCTATAATGGCCTGAAATTTCCTAGAAAAAGGGGACCGAAGTTACACTGAACCCCCAATTTCTTCGGCATATATCTTACTAAATTTCAATATTTTCGCATTCCTCGTTCAGAGAGTGAAACTTTGCATACCCGCTGCCTAATCATTTTCGACGATCCACGTTTTCATCGATCATTATCATACGTTCAACATATCCAGCCGACGTCAATCTGCCGTCAATAAATTTACACGTTCCACTGTTATCAAGTGTCAGCGTACAAAAAATTACTATCATCGTGGCAACTCAGCACTCCTCTTTCTTGCACGTCTTTAATGCCCCTATCATTCGCCTTATCCGCAGATCTCCCAGGAACTACGACATCGCGAAAGCGCATAATAGACATTTAGCGATCTAAAAAGCATCGAAATGGTACAATGCCTATCGAAGACTCGTCGTCACTTATCGCACGATCGATCATCCGAGAATTGCACTTGCGATAATTCTCTTTCGCTGCCAGCCCGAGCAAGATCTCAGTCGCGTTTCGTTACTGCGCTTCGTGCACGCGGAGCTATAACAAATCCATTACGCGAGTAATTCCACGCGCCACGAGCTACGCCCGACATTTATTTCTCTAAAGGCGGTGCTGATCGTGGCGGCAACCTTCTTCAGGGTGCACGCAACGAGCCTTCGCTATCTCGTTTAACTTCTTCCATAATCGATCCCAAGAAGATAGAGAACTGACCACGATCGTGATTTCACTTTACGCGTTTGTAATTTAACGTGGAACTTTTATACGCACGGTGGTCTCTTCGATACTACGGATTATATATTTAACGCATTTTGTGAGGGTTTATAGCGACTTCCTGTCATTTCATTCTAAAGCATCGTTAAACATTATTCAAATTGAAGGAATAAATTTATTGGTAGCCTCGTAGAATAAAGTAGAGGGCCTTCTATAGGAAAAAAATACGACTTTGTGCGTCGAGAGGTTTCATATTGAATTTTCCATTTATTTATGAAATATCTTCCTTAAAAAAATTACCGAAAATGGCCACAACTTTGCTTCTTCCAACGTGGCCTAACCCCTTAAAAAACCAACGTAATTTCCTCGTTCTCCCGAAAGCGAAATCTTCAACCCTTACTTGCAATTTCCGCTTTCGAGTCCCTCAGGATCCCAGCGTCAAGGGGATGACCGCATTGTCCACCTGCAATGAAACAATGCCGCCGGTGCCACCTTGCATCACACCCTCCGCACTTTCCTCCACGAGCCCTTATTGTTCGCTAACAAAGGGCCCCCGGGCTGTTCTCGATCCATGAAACTGCACCTTCCTTTGGCTTTATTTCGTCAAAGTCTCATTGTCTCTTCTGGTCGCCGGTGAGTCCTGCCAGCAGGTGAACAGGGTCAGTGCTATAGAAAACGGTCCCCCAAGGAGTCACGCCCCCTCGATGTCGCTAAGTCGCTGGAGATCCCTATCGAGGTGGCTCTCTTTTTTTCTCAAGTACCAACCATCTCGTACGGTTGACTCCTCGTTACGCGGAAGGTTCGCGCTATGGTAGCCGGTAACGAGTATCGAGCATCTCGCACTCGATACAAATTACGCGCAGTGTCGTGCGAAGAGCCCCTCTGATAGGGTTACATTGAATTTACATGAAGTACCCCGAAACGCCCTTTGAAAAGCGTGCCGATCGCGAACGACGGCGGACCGTTTACGCCCAAATATGCGATAATGCACGATAATCGTTGATAATGAAGATACGCTGGTAGAGCAGGTAGAGCCGATCGATTCCTCGAGGACCAGAGGCCCAGAATCCCGTCCGTGTACCCTCCATACACCATCTTTCCTCCAGTTCAATTTGTCTGGAACGGTGGCGTAATTAGCCTTGTAACGTTACACCGATTTATTATAATTCCAGCGAGTCTCTGCTGGCCTTGTACGGTAACGGCTGGATAATAGCGGCTTAATGATATTCAAGTTTCCGTTCCGTGGCTTCTTTCCATAAATTTAATAATCCACGTTCCTGTGTGTTCAGAGTGCCCAACACCCGATGTCATAATTATACCGAGACCAAGCGATTGAATTTCTGGCGAAATAATTTCTCAAATATTAATGATTAAAATGTTCCCTCTGTAGGATGCTATAGAAATTTAGCGCGTCTGGGTTGAACCAATCGAACCAGAATTAAAAATCTTTATTCACCCGCGTGATTTTCTAATTTTTCTTTTTATTATCACAGTGTGCTGTAGGTGCAATTGTCTGCCAGGGATTCCCCCCGCGGAATCCCGAATTGAAACGAATCGAGGCCACTCGGCACAAAAAACATTCACATCAGCCGAGAAAGCCCCGGAGCAGAGATAATCTTTATTAAAAATACGTCCCTTGGCCACTTTGTCCTTAATGCGAGAGTGCCACCTGTACTCCCGTAAGTGGTTATACCCGCCACTTAGGGCACAGATTATCTTCTCGCCGAGGGAACGACGCGCAGCCCTCGTTTGGGAAGCAGTCGATCGAGAGGCGTCCGTCGTTCCGCCGACATCCCCGCGGTCTCGCCGCCGCGATTTAGCGGGAGGCGTTCAAATTAATGACACCAGCCCGTGAAATCCCGGCGCGGGGGGAACGAGAAAGGGAAGCTTTCTCTTTCGCTTCAATTTTCGGTCGGGCTCCTCGGACCAGGTTCTAGAGCTGTGCAATTAGACCTCGTTTAGGGATGTTTAGAGGCCCCCCTCATCGCCGCCATTACTGTTATTATCGACTTATTACGAGGCTGGTGCATCGCCACAGTCGCCAGGATAGGTGGCACGTACTCCACCTGCAACGCAGGGGTACTGCTAACGGTTATCGACGGGATATCGATGCTTTGTCGATAAGCCACGATTTGTCGATCACGGGCTCGAGATATTGGTAATGTTAGTAGGGGTAGGGTGAAACAGGAATTATCTGTTTTCTGTTAAACTTTACGGAGCAAGTGTAATGTAACACCTGCTGAAATCTTTCTGTAATTTATCTCAGAGATGGGCAAAATTTTTATTATATTATTGTAAGTCCGGGAGAGTTCGACCACTTTTTGGAAAATAAATTGTAGTGTCGTTGTTTTTCACATTTTTATTGTTTTATGCACATTAAAGCAAAGCCCAAACAATTTAGGGCATATATAAATTACAGTGTGCGATAATTTCAAATATTTATTTTCATTTTCAATCAAAAACATTGGCATTGCAACTGGTCGGTCTCACCCGCATGTCGGGGTTAGACCGTCTACTCACTACGAGTAATCAAGGTAGTGATCGACCACCTTATCAAAAAAAATTAAAAATGAATACATACGTATTGTTGGTGTTACACTGTAGTTATATGCATATTATATCCCGAATATCGGAAGAGCGTAAATAAATTTACCTGTTTTTCAAATATTCAGCCTCGCATAAAGTTTTAACTGTATCTTATAATTCAAATATGGATTTGTGACAATGGTCAATGTGAGATAAACAACAAGCGCCTTAATTTATTTTGTATCAATGATACACAGTGCCCTATCTTGCGTCAGTCTTAAAATATCAGCACTGACCGGACTCTCCCGGTAGTTGAACTCTCCCGGACTTACTCTATTATAAAGTTAAAGTTGAAAAGTGTATTCGACGTTGAAGTTGAAGTCCTCGACGAATGAAAAAATTAACTTTAGTCGTCGAATAATGTAAAGTTAAATTAACTTTTATTTGATCCTTTATCTGAGCAATTTTTTATTTAGTGAATGTTCAGCTCTGCTGAATCTCTGCTTCATAAGAGACTGCAGGATAATATTCTTAGATTTCTTTATGAATTTTATATTAAATGCATCGAAGACCTTAAGTGGAGTCTTCAAAATGGATTTCCATTTGTCCTAATTATAAATTTCCAAGACTATTGCCAGTTTGTATTTTTTCCAGTTAAATTTGATGTATCAGCAAATGTTAATAATGCGTCAAGTAGCCCAGCCTCCAGTGCAGCATGCATTCCTTCACCCCTGCTTCGACGCATAGTCACCTTTGTTATCCACGATGCATCGAACCCTCTACTAAAGTGCAACAGGTTGCAGCAGCACGGGGATCGAGTATCCCCATTCAACGTCGTATGTAGGTGACCAGTGCACTGGGTAAACTTGCCAGTAGGGCAGTTTGGTGAAACTGTGGATTTCAGGTCCCAACGTGTAATCACGTGCTGACGTTTCCTTAATGAACTGCCTTTTGACAGCGCGGTTTAGGTGCGCGGCTCGTTTTGAGCACGCAGGAGAAGGGTTAATGCGTGTTCGGTTTTATGACATTTCTTTGGGGAGAAAGTAGGTGATTATGTGAGGGGTTTCATTCGAAGAACTCGACTAAATATAGTGTGGTAAACTAAGTAAGTAGGTTTTGATTTAATTGAGTTATTAACGAATTTGATTAAAATGAGGTGTGACGTTGTGTTCTAGAGTCTAGACCTGCTAGCAAGTCTGAGTTTGTAATTTTGATGATGTAGATTCTGTTACAGAATTTTCAGTGGGTGAAGAAGTCACTCAGGAAGTGAGTTGGAATGATTTATGTTGGTACCTTTCTACGAGCAATTTTGTAAATTCGAGATTCTATTCATACATTCATACGTACATACATACGTATATTTCTTTTTTTAGCAATGTCGCCTACGGGTTAGAAAACTGGGAGGAACCCTAACGGTTCGCTATCAAGGAAGAGTATTATGACCGACGATTACGAGTGAAAAATCACAAAGGCGCGAGCAGAAATTGACCAGGAGAGAGAGTAATTACAATGAGATTAATCTTTCTTTCACGAGCCGTCTTAACGAGCACCAAATGGATCACCGTTACACACGTGTGTTGCTGGTTCCGTATCAGTTTAAAAGGAAATCGTTCTTTCTCTTTCTGTCTTTGACTCCTCTTGTGAACACTGTATAGTCTGTATTACTTCTTAACACATTTACATCAGATTTCTCCCCTGTGCTCCAATGCAGCACATAACTATTCATAATAACAGTATGTAGACTCTTCATATTTCTCAATGTACGAACATCAAACTGACTTCTAATAATTATGATGCACTTAAGGGGTTAGCTACCATGGACAGGAAATAGGGTCATGTTTATGATTTTTTTTTCATATAAACAAACGTCATATTTATAAGTCGACAGCTTGTTGTCTCAAAAGAAAT
Organism: Andrena minutula; assembly: GCA_929113495.1. Lineage (NCBI taxonomy): Eukaryota > Metazoa > Arthropoda > Insecta > Hymenoptera > Andrenidae > Andrena > Andrena minutula. The sequence goes on from OV815994.1 coordinate 22,296,245, forward strand.
TTGATATCTTAAGAAGTGGTACCATAGTAACCCTTTCTCCCGGTTCCTCTTCATAGTTACCTATAGCATTTACGGTATCCAAAATATCTCAGAGATTACTGGACCGATTTGAATAAAATTTTGAATGAATATTCTTAAGACTATATATAATCCACTACTTACACGAAGCTGATTTTGAAATAATTTATTTTTTCAAAAATGGCAGCCACTCAAATTCAAGCATGTTCGACCTAAGTTTCATCTTCTTTTGCTAATAAAAACCAAACACAAGACTAACCGAAAAATCAATAAATAGGTATTAGATTATAGCTTTAAGAATATTCGTGCAAAAGTTGATTCAAATCAGTCCACTAATCTCTGAGATATTTTCGATACCAGAAATACTGTAAGGTAACTATGAGGAGTCCTTGGGTGAAGAGCACAATTTATACCCAACAAGGTGTATATCTTGATTTTTAAATATGCTGTCACTTTACATAAAAAAAAATTATAAAAATGGCCTTATTTTCCAACCTGTCAAGGATATGTAATCCCTTAAGATAGCAAACAATTAGCAATTAGTTTTCATAACCATCCAGTAACCCACATACCTACTTCCGTTTGAACACGTTCTTCTGATTTCCAAAATTTTCCCAATCCTCCAGGAACTGCCGAGCAAAACAGCTCGGAGCTAACAAAATTCATGCCTACTAACCAGTTACGCATTTGCACAGCCACCTGTTCGTTCGCCGATCCTCGAGGAAACCGTGCTCCGTTGAAACGATCGAGCCTACCCGAGGGATACCTTCTCGAGGATGATTCCGGTGGTTAAGAAGTGGTTGAAAGATCACGCCTGCGAAACCGGAGGGCTCGCCGTGTCATGACGTTTTAAGACTATGCAAATCTCTGGGAACTCTCTTCCTCGTTTCTTTATATTGTTTGGCGCACAAAAGGGAAATGCGGCAGGGTTGCTGCGACGTGGGCGAAGCGTGGCCAAGGACAATGGTACCTGCCAGGATTGGCAATCGACAATGTCGGAAGAAAAAGGCGAGGCAGGTGGGAGAGGTTTGCCAGTGAATAGGACCTGGTGTTTTCCTTTTGCCTCGAAAAAGTCCTCGTTGAGGATGAATGGGGTCATTAGTCTGCGGGGAAACTGCGAGGAGTCACCGATCGGGATCCATTATTCCCCGGTATATTTTCGTAGGATCGTGGACGAAGGATCCGTGGAGGATTCTTCGATCCTGTCAGAAAATAAGAAGGATCTCCGTGGCCTGCGGTGCTGCCGCTGACAAATTGTCTTCGCTTCGTCACCGGCCCGTCGAGGCTCTGTTTCGTCGTTCGATTTTCGACCTTTTTACATCTGCGAGCCTGGAACAAGGCAAGAAACGAACGCTTCGCGAGTGCTTCATTAGTCATTTAGGAAGGGGAACTCGTTTCCGGGGCATTCATTGCTGGCTTAGCTCACCTGTCGATATTTTGTATCCTTCGGATACGTTTGGGAAGATGTGGCATAATTAGTCAGACCTTTCTTGCTCCTTCGTAGAGATCCCGTTGTAGCTCGTACATATTCTAAGGAATTTGGGTAGCTTGAAACTATTTCGCAGGTTTTGAATTTGTGAGCTCTATGAAATCATAAAGTTCCCTTTTTCTCTGAATTCTGACACCAAACGTTTCGGAAATGTTAATGTTTCTAGAAGTCTGGGTCTATCGTAGTAAGGAGGAATTTGTTTTGTTTCTAGAAATATATCGCAGTCCTAAAGTAGGAGAATTATACTCAAGATGTGACAGTATTGGACACAACGGTTTATACGTTTATAAAGGTCACGTTTGCAGTAAAATTTCAAACGCAACATAGCACGTCGTTGGAAGTTTTTTCTCCCAAATCGTTTTGAAAGTAACAGACACATATTTCATTCTCCAACGTGCCCGATCGAAGCCGTATAAACAGCCGCCTTGTGCTAGCAAAATTATAAATCACAGTAATTTACGGCATTCCTGGATAATGTAATTCGCATAATTTGTGCAATAAATTATCAAAGTATCTTATACTATTTGCATACCCGGTTTAAGTGTCTGCCCCCAGAGTCGGAACAGCATCTGTGATGCTTTGACGTTTTACGACCGCGTTTAACATTGTATCCATTGCTTTCACTGATATGTATAAACACGTTTGACAAAATTATGGCACTGCTAGCTTTTCCAGATGCTCGTACCGGTCGCCACGCGTGTTTGAAGCTGCGATTCAGCAGGCATGCGCGCGAGCGGATTCCTAACCCCGAATCGGACCATTTTCAGAATACGTCACTCTTTTGAAACACCACTCTAAATTAAAAGAAAATCATCAGTATCCCAGCAACATTCAGTTCAAAAACAATTGAGGGACCCAGTGGAAAATAGGCAAATGCATAAAAATTTGCGTTTTTTTGTACCATTAATTAGTTCTTGCAATGTAGTGTAATTCTACTACCTTCTAATATAATAGCATGTATGTGTTTCGGAGAGAAATATTAAATTTTCTTCGAGTTGTGAAAAAACAAATGTGTAGTGGAAGAGGGGCCCACGCCACACAGATCTTACATTGTATTCAAAACAGATATTACTATTATTTCTTAGTTATTTACTAAATACACAACATATATTTAGCAATATAAAATTATTTTAAAGATTTATATCAGTGTTTGTCAACCTTCTTAGGATTTTAGGACCTTCTTTGAGTCGCGATCCCCTTTTATAATATTCAAATAATCTGCGACCCCCCCATATCAGGTAAGCTAAATTTAATAATATAAGGAAAACACATTAAAAATACGTATTTCAGAATATAATTCTAACTAAATAATATTTAAAAGAAAAAACCCAAAGCCGGGGCTCTCCAGTAAACACTTCGCGACCCACAGGTTGGGAACCACTGATTAATAAAATTCATTTAACTCGGTTTCGTGTGTGCGATGAAACATCATATTTTAGGCTCCTGCTATTGCAAAATAAGTTACAAAAATATTACGTTAAACGTTGCCTGACTCCCTCTGCCTCCTCATAAAAAAACCGAAAGAACCCGCGAGCCGCTACCCCAAAAAACCGTACATAATTCAAGAACGACCCTCAAACGCTAATGAGAAACCAATCACAAATTCCACTCGGCCGTGCACCGCCTGGGGAACAAAATGAATGCGCACACGGCGAAGTAGGACACCTACTTATCCACGACGCAGCGTAAATGCAAAGGGATGACAAATTAGCCGGACAAAACTGCGGGTTATTCCATAAAATTCCGGGACGAGGGACCACGCGATCGGACCGCGCACGCATGCGCCTCCCGAGTGGCTAATTTACGGCATTAACTCCGTTGCCCGGCTAATTAAGGCGTATAAACAAACGCAGAGGTGCAAAACACGAACGGCTGCGAAATCGCGCCGGTACACGCAGCCGTGTCCCGCGCCGGTGCACGCGAGCTGATCAGACACAGGCTTCTAAACAGCCAGTTAGCCTCGAACAATCAGGCTAAGTGGTACGTAGGTACTAGCTAATGGAGGCTAATCTGGCGAATTCTAGCGGCGTGTTTCTCGCGCACGTGTTTTAACTGAAAAAAAAACAAAAAACAAATAAATAAAAAGAAAGAAGCTGGAGGGGTCGGGGAGGGAATCTACGAAGCGAGAAGCAAGAGAAGAAACTGGCGGCGGGAGAGTGGAGGCGCATGTGCCCAGAGCTTGATGCACGTACACACGCGTGTTCCGTGGGCCCCGGACCCGGGGCCACGCGAGTTTTATTGGCCGCAATCATCTTTGTTCTAGGGGCTGTGCCCAGCGGACAGGCTTGTTCCATGCTGGCATCGCGCCTGTAATTTTCACACCGTTCGCCAGTTGGGCTTTGCAAATGTGCGAATGATAGCTCGGCCTGGATCCGGCCGGATGATTGCGGCGAGGGGCAGGGGCGGAGGTGAGCCGGGGCAACTGTCTTTCGTCGAACAAGGGTACGAATGCGATTTCGGGATGCCCCCCCGACGAAATGCCCGTTTGCATATCGGCCCTCTGGGGGCGCACGGGTACTTAGCGAGCGGATCGACGCCGCTGCAATTTTGATACCCTTGTTAGGAGTCCCTCCGCAGAGGTGTCTGTCGTTCGTGTCGCTGGAAATTCGAGGTTTCGCCGCGGCGGTAATGCCTGGTTCCTCCTTAAAATCACTTTGCCCGGCAATCTCATTTAATACGCTCGCGCTTGCTCGCACCGCGACCCTGCCAGCGTGCTTGCCAGCTAATGAACGCATCACGCCCCGCTCGACTGGGTCTAACGCGAGCACTGATTTGAATACTCGCGGTGGGGACTCGTGGCGTGCCGAATGGCGGCTAATTGATCAATTTTAATATCGACGCGGGGCCACGCGAGGCTCGGCCACAATCACGTAATCCCTCGATCGCTCTCGATCACTGTGATCTCGGCGCAATTGATGAACGAACCGCTGCGCCGCGCGGAGACGGACTTCTACGCGTTTCGCTCGAATTAAAGAGCCGGTCGGCTCGAATGTTAAAAACGTGGCCATTAAAGAGGTGTAAGTAGCTGGAGTTCGCTCGGCTGCGCGCGAGGGGACATATTTTTGAAACCGGGGGGCGTTTAATGTTGCAAACGGCGAGCTTCAATTGGCCACCGCGGGGCAGGTGGAGCGGGAGTGGATGAATGTAATTTTGATACCTTCGTTGCTAAAGATTTCTCAGGTATTCATCACCTGCACTCGAACCAGAGTCCGACAGTCGGAGTCTGCGTAATAAATGACTCGGAGCTGGCAATGCTTTTAGGCCTTTAATCTTCTCACCTTACATTAGGTCTCTTTACGTCACGAATCATCCTATCCATGAGGATATAATGATCACTTGATGATTCTATAACGCGACGTCGAGGTGAATTGATATGGAAAGTTCCTTTTGATTTTCTCCTCACGTGTCGCAATAATGTCAAAGCCTGTGGTAGTAATTATATTAATAAATTCTCAGCAAGAACGTCTCGAAGTTGGTTAATACGGCCCCATTAAGAGTGGATCGCGCAGAGGAAGTCGTAAGGCTGCAGGCTTTCTCAGCTATCAGCATTTTTCTCGCCCTCCTTCCGACACTTTTTACCCGCGCCCGGTGCATCCTTTCATCAGCGTAGCGGCACACAGGTTTCACGCGAATACTCGCCAGTTACCTATCCGGCAGTCTTTACAGCCCGGCGACTGTCTGCCCCGGTGATTTAGGGCTCCCAGCCATGAGAATTTGCGAGGAACAACGAGGTGTAAAGAACACCGGCTCTGCCCCACGAATATTTTCGCGATCCTCCGTCTGGACAGCGTTCTTTTAAACACGGGTATCCACTGCGTTGAGCGCAAGCATAAACCGAGGCAGCCGCTTCCCGTAACCGTGACTGACAACGAACGCGCCTCGGTTCTTCGAATCTTGTCGACGAATTTTGGATAACGCGTGTCCTCGGAGGAGCTCAGAAGCTTTGGACCACAAAATGAGCCGTGCAGCTTGGAGAGTGACGAAGGCCACGGACAGGGATGATTCGTTTGTCGTAGTTGATTCCGAGTCGCGTGGCTCGCGTCAGACCGCCGGCTGTCAAGATCCTTCCCTGTATTATAATAAAGAGAGCTCCAGGCCACGGGGAAGTTCCTTTTCTTTTTTTCGACGGAAACGATTACAGCCGGCTATTGTGCGGCTGTGGTCGCGTGCGATAGTCACGCCACGTTACGTGCGCCGAACGCTTTGGATCGCCAGTAATTTTCTAAATCGACCTAACAGCTGCGGCGCCGGCCCCGATGAAAGAGCTGTGTTTCCCAGTCGAAAGTATCTCATTTCGCGGCATGAATCGCGCTAATTGTCGCGCCGCGTTCGGTCTCCCGTGCGAATGCCACGCTCGCGTGTCAACTCGCGAGGCATCGCCTATGCAGGCGGCCGAGTCTTTGGCTCTAGAAGGGGTTTTTAGAGCCGAGGATGGTGCATGGTCTGGTGCAATCGTCTTCGGACGATTTAGGTTTAGAAAGCTCTATTGTGCGAGAAAGTGGCGCTGCAATTTGAAACGATTTGGTTTCTGAGGAATCTAGAAATTGGGGGTTTGTAGATGTTCCTCTAATTCGTGCGAGGTTTCTAGCAGATGTCGGTAATTGTGTCTGAATGTCTATGAATACAGTGGAAGCTACGAAGCTGGGGAATTTGTTGAGTAGATTCTTCGTTGGGTTGGTAATGATGTATGCAACTCAGTGCAGGCTTAACCTGGAGGCGAAAGACGCAGCCGCCTCGGGTCTTCGGAAATCAGGGGGGCTGATAAAAATTGGAAAATTAAAAAAGGAGGTTTCTAAAGGCTAGAAAAAAATTGGCGATGGGGCCCTTCAACTGTGACGGAAAGAAAATAATGAATGCGTAAAAATTGTGATTTTAAAATGAGGCCCTTTTTCGCGGAGTGGACCTCACATTTAATATTATTTATTTCATTGTTTTAATACTGGTTCACTTCGCGTGTTGGCACGGTATTTTTGATTTTATTTAATTTAGAGGGACACATATGGAGCTCGCGTCAGGGCCCCCGAAAACGATAAGCCGGCACTGATGCAACTTGATATTATTTTGCAGAAAATGTGGTATTAATTCACGTCTTGACAGCTGCGAACTGAATAGTGATAAGGCAGTAGAAGATACAGTACTGGAAATATTTATTTTATCACTCTCAAACTTACGTAGTACGCAGAATTTTCATAGCGATATGCGTGATAAAATGATTCGTTTCTAATTTATTTTGACCATGATAGTGACCTACACATTTTTGCAATAATATTTTCCTAATTAGTACCAGTATAATAAGATAGGTAGGTATAAGTGATAACGTGTTTATTCGAGTGATGCAATAAATATTTCCAAGAGGCCCCGGCACTCCCCAAAGAAGAAGGAAAAAGGGGATTAATGATTCAAGAGCTTTGTAAAAGGAAAAGAAAACTGATTTTCATTTTATTTTAAATGAATGATTTAATTTGACTGAATTTGCATTAAAAATATTTTTCTCCGTTCGACTCAGCTCCTCCAAGATTAAATCCTGAATGCGCCACTACTGTCGTATATGTTTGCTAATATTTCAATGAAATCGAGTTTCACGATCAAGAAAAGAAGCAGAAAATGCAGCAGAATTGCTGTTGAAAATTTAATGGGCAACTGGGAATCACTGCGTGATAATATGTAATACCAATGAGGCGGTTAAATGGACGCTTAAGTACCCTTAATATGGCATCATGCGCGTCAGGTATTAATACGCGCGTATTTTACAAGATTGCACAATAATATTTTTATCAAGCAAGAGGAACGTGCACGGGAAAAAGCGTTGCTGGCTATAAAACGGAGTACTGCCTTTCTCGAGAGTCCCTTCCTCCCCACGGCTTAAAGTGCTGTGTTTTTGCCAGCTCTCGCAAATTTCTTCCAGGTAAAATACGAGATCCCGGAGCATTTATTGGCCGCTCGTACGGTCAACTGTTTTTAAACCGAGAGGCTGCCGCCGTATCCACCCGAAACTCCAGGAAATTTAGCGAGAACTCGGTTCATTTCTCCGGTAACGGCGTAATTTCGAATTCATCGGGCGTTCGGGATGTACGCAACTGGGCTGTACTCGGTTTTATGCCCGTCGCCCCGTGAAATTTGCACGCCCCAATTAAAATAAACGGGCAGTTAGCCCTCTTACCTAAATCTGTCAACGATACCAATCGACAAGAGCGTGAACCAGTCGAGGGGGTTCCGTGGGCCTCGCGGATTTTTATTATTCCATCTTCTAGCGGGGCTCGTCAGCTGGTATCGAGCAAAGGTGAACCTTTCCCTTGCAGGAATTTCTTATTAGCACCGATAGAACCGTTGTTTCGCGTTCCCAAGTCCGAATTTATGCGATCACTAGAAGTAAAAGGTTGTAAACTTCCTACTAAATGTTGCAAAGCTTCAGTGGAAAAATTTAATTCTACGGCATCTTTCGCGCTAGTGTCAAATAGAAATATTGCTTTTATCTATTAAGGTTTCAAAGGTGGCATCAGTAGTGCATAGAGTGAATGTGTATTTTCGGTTGGTGTATATAAAAATTTTCTTGGTATAATAAATATTTACAAACTGCCGCGATGTTTTATTCAGTGAACGTCCCGAGGAACAATGTCGCGGTGGTATTTTTTCGCGCATCCCCATAAAAGTGTAAGGCGTACCGTGATCGACAAATCAGGAACCAGATTCCGAGCGAAGGTGAAGAGAGGCTCCATCGACACCTGCGCTGTATCTTTAATTCATCGAGGTTGCTCCGCGAAATATGATGCACGTGGCGCACGTCAAGTGGTCGGTAGAAGTCGAATGTAAGGCCGAAATGAGTTTTTTGTAGCGATTGAGATCGGTATGCTTAGTCGCCGACAGGGAAGACAGCTATTATCGATTTAATCGTTCGATGTTCCAGGCTTCTATAACAATGAATTAGCATTTGCATATTGGATTGGGGGAAGTGCATCATCCATCATTTTTGATTCCTGTTATTAAGACATAAAAAATCAGAGAATATTATTAATATTTATTTAAACAGGACTAGCCTTTGATATATAAATTGTACAGTTATAAATAAATATTATGTGAGGTAATATCTAGATACCTACAAAATTTCGTGGATGCAACAGCTCTCAGTTAATCGGTGGTTAAACTATATTGTTGTTAAGAGCGTGGGTTTGAATAAGAAAAATGATCTTATTTTCCATTCTGGCATTTAGGCAAATTTTGTTGAGAATATCAGGACAATAGATATGATCGTTTCAAATTTTGGAAAGAGAAGCCAGATCCGCCACTACTTTCTTTTTTGAGAAGGGAATCTATATTGCGCCTATGCAATATTCTATTTAACCACTTGCCCAACCAAAATACACCGCACCTCCGAAATAATTTCAATTTTCCCGTTACACGATCTCCTTCCTCGAAATTCCTTGAAAACCCACCCCTCCCCACGAGCCACGCTACGCAGCGTCCTCGAGACGGCCAGGTTCGCCGCTTCCACGAAATCTCCACGGTAACCAGTTTCTGGATCACTTCTATTAGGCTGCTTAGCACGTAAACACGTTGGATGATCTCGTTTAGACGGTGCGGATGGTCTTTTCCTCGACGCGGATGGATCTCGCCTCTGAACGGCTCGCAGCCCTATCCGCGGCGGATTGTCGGCAATTAGGCGGTTTCTCGAGAACATAATTAACGCTAGCGGCGTTAATGAGGCCGCAGAGGTGTCGAACGCGGTCGTTGGAGTTGCCCGATGCCTCGGCAGAGATTCACGGACGCGGTCGCGCGCAGGACGATCACGGGGAGCGTCGAAACGACGAGGAACACGTGGTCCGCGCGGATATATTCGAGGGGGCGAATAATTGGCTTCTGGGTGTATCGAGCATCGAGAATTTATTCCCGCCGCGCCCGCTGCCAATGGATAAACCTTAATTCCCTTGGTGGAACAAGCGGGCCCCGGCCATCCCTTTCTGCCCGAGCCGATCTCGAGCATCGCGTGAGACCTCTCGAAGAAGCTAACGAGCTCGCCTCTGATATGTTTGTTCCGGACGGATAAAGCCTTCAGAACTCTCGCGGGTGATTTGGCGAGCGGCTCTCCGCAGCTTCTAGTTGCAGGGGCATGTAATTTTATTTCTGCCGGCTCGCTTTGCAAATTGGTCTTCTTCTTGTAGTCCCATGGCGGGTTTATGGGGCGACTAATTAAACGCGCGTCTCGTTGCTCGAAACCGGCATTCTATGTAAATATCACGGTCCTCGGGGCTCCTTTCGCGCAAGCTACGGTTTCACACGTTCCGGAGCGGCTCCGAATTCTCACGATGGAAGATCGCCGGAGGTGAGGAAGTAGAGAAACGTGGCTATTGTTGCTGGTCTCGTTACTCATTGGTGTATCCTGTGGAGCATCCACTATAAAACAGTGGAATAAAAATTCAGGAATCAAGAATCCTTTTGCATTCTGCCCGCTTGAGGGGTTAGGAGGCGAATGTTCGTGATTTTTTTTGAAAAAGCGGAAGCATATATTTTTACAGTATTTTTAGTACTTAAAAGTGCGTTAAAAGAACCAACGTTTAAAAAACATTTGGTAATTTTTATATTAATTATAATAAGAAATATACAACGACATCCTAGAAGCCTTTTTAAAAATGGTGATGAAGCCTTTTTAAAAATGGTGATGAAGATATCTCAAAAACAACTGCGCCAATGTTTCTGAAAATTTATGGGCTTATTTTTTATATAAAAAAAATCTACTGAATGGCGGAACGCTTTTTTCAATGTATAGTTTCGATTATATCAACGAAAAATGGATCATGGTTATCACTATAGTGATTATAATCACCGTTCTTCGTTGATAAAATCGAAACTATACAATGGAAAAAATCCCTCAGTCAAAATTTTATAAAGATGTAGTAGTTTTTTAGATATCTTGCTCACCGTTTTTAAAAAGGCTTCTTGAATGTCGTCGTATTTTTATTACAAACGCAAATATTTTTCTACAAAAATTACCAAATGTTCTTTAAATGTTGCTCCTTTAAGTGCAAAAAGTTCTGCAAAAATATATGCCTCCGCTTTTAAAAAAAAAAAATCACAAACATTCGCCTCTTTGCCGGCTTCCTGACTAGGTAAGTGTAACTCCTTAATACAATTTTCCATACTGCGCTGGTCAACTACCGAAGTCGCAGCGGAGAGTAACTCCTTTCCCATACAGAACACCACTTCCCCACGAAAAGGCCCAACAGTCCCCAGCAACGTACACTCAATCACATCCCTCGCGACAGAGCAATAACCCCGTCCCCTGGACAAATACCCGTCTCATCATCCAGCAGGCAAAAGGAAAAAAATCAGCCAAAAACGGTCCCAGATATTTAACTCGAACATATCGACGGAACACGCGGGGACATTTAAATTTCATTCCGCAAGGGTCAGCCGAAGGAGATGGTATCTCCGGCTGTCTAGATGCCTTTTTTCCCCCGGCCATCTTGCCGAGGACAGCTTGACGTGGAATCGTCGAAAAACTCGCATAAAGCCGTACGTAGCCGGTGATTCGTTTTACGGCCACGGAGGGCGTGCGGCCTCGAAAGAAATTCGCAAACTCATGCATATACAGAGGGGAGAGGGAAGGGCCGTTTCAATGGTATCAATAGCCGATCGAAAAACTGGTACAATCTTGCACGCCGCGTTCCCTGCGATCCGGGGCCCCCCTTCCCCACCTGACTGGCCCTGGACCGTCAATGTCGGCGATCCCCGCCAGCGGGGCCTCACCTGGGCCTTTTTACGCGAGTCATTGTATTTGCGCGAGCGTGCCCGAAATATTAATCCGCGGGGCAGCGAGGAGTCGCTCGCCTTCAACAGTCGGCCACCTGTACCACAGGAGAGATACGACTTAACTCGATGCCACGGCGCCGTTCCCGCAGCAATGGCCACTTGCCAATTGGTTTGGACACGTGTTGCTATCGGCGGGGCTCATCTGCGGGCTTCGTTCCTGCCTGAAGGGAGGCATCGGCTACAGGGGCTTGCGTACGGTCGTTTAATAATCGTTTTGGGTTCGAACACGTTAATCGTTTGTGGAGTAATTCGTTTCTTCTGAAGGAGTTATTCCTTTTTCCAGGCTGATGGTTTGTAGTATTCTGTTGCGATTAGCGGCTTGACGGATTCTGCGTTGGTAACTGGGGATTCTGTGATGTTGAAACAGTGATTTGCTGAAGGTAGCATGTACCGGAGTTGTCATTTTTTAAATGGAAATGATATTGGTATTAGAATTTCTTATTTTGGCACTGGGGAACCTTGATGGGGTCACACTGCGCTTGGAAATTTGCATAACAGATACGTGTGTTTCCAATTAATTTTAATATTGTATTTAGAAAAATCCTTGAGGACCAAGTGGCCAGAGATTCAGAGGGCAACGGAACGTACGTGATTTCGTTTGAGAGAAGGAGACAGGGGCAAACAAACAGCCTATCTGGGAAATGGGGTATCAGGGATCTCCGAACGATCGGAATGCCACGAAATTAGTAAGTCAGCGCCAGCTCGTCGGATGTAACACGAAAAAGCTATTCGAGATATTGGCCGGGACACTCCGAGGGGCGAGATTATCGTTCTTAATGCAAAAGCCAGGACGCCGGGGGGACGCCGACAAAAACGGAGGGGAGAAATTTATCGGAGTCGAAATACGTGATATTTGGCCGTTCCTAGAGATCCAACACGCTAGAAGGGGCCGCCTTAAATTGTCGGGACAGAATGTTCGGTCCTGCGGTGGTAGGAGTCCTCGCAGGGATCAAAAGACGCCTGGAGGATACTAGAGAAAGGAGTGGCTGAACTGGATCCCAGCTAAGATAAGGCTGAGCCACTACCGTGCTACCAAGCAGCATAGAGATAGGATACCTCGGGAGAAACTCATTACCCTCTAATAGTTCCTCGTCCCGAAAAGGTACCGCGGAAGGGCTATCCAGAATTTCAATTTCAGAGAGCACGGGGGAACAGGCCGAAACTGGCCGCGCTTTGCATAATAAATAACCCCGCTTTCGAAGATCTCTGGCATTTCGGGAACACTGCTCTCCGACCAGTCGCTGAGATATTTTATACACGAAAGTTGAGCCGACTTTAAACGACTCTGATTCTTCCGAATGGACGCTGATGGTGTCTTCTGGTGGGAGAGTATCGAGAATGAGTTTGGTTCCATGGAAATGAATATTCTCTACGCTGAACAGAATTATTGGAGGGTTCCTCAGTTGTGGTTTGTAATGTTTTCTGACAAAATGCTTGCTGTTATAGAATTATACGTAGGTATCTATGTTGTTCGTTTAAGTGTGTATAGGACTATTGAAGTCTCGAAAAATCGATTTTTTTATTATTATTAATTCTGAAAGTGCCATGTTTTGTGAACATTTACAACAATGTATCATGAGGAAATTTGAATAATCAAGGAAATTATAGCGCTGAACGTAATCGAGTGCACCGTCCAGAAACGGCCTCGCAAAGCGGTATTGGTGTATGGGACTTAACTTTGAAGCCGTTTATCTTGAAACTACATTTTCAAATACGGTGTACATCATAACTCTTGAACGAATGAATATTTTCACTTTAAATTTTAACTGGAGCTGTAGAATTACTTTCTCCATCGTGTGAAATTTGCGCATCAACACTGGATGTTTGTAAAATATTTTATAACTGATTAAAGACGTTTTTCCCTTCTAAAAATGTGGGGTAAAATTGATTCGTGTGTAACTTTTACAATGTTTGTTTAAATTCACCCTGCAAAATTTCACATGATAACTATTAGTGCAGAGATTGCTCACCCCAAAGCATTTTGCTTTTAGATGATTAGTTCACCTGGGACTATGTACGCCGATTACAGCTGCGCGCTACGCGGGACCATCTTTAGTGTCAAATAACTTGAATAATTCTCAACATTCTGACAATTTTTTTATTTTATATTACTTGTAAAAGCGTACATGAAAAACTGTGAAAAATGCTGGTATGAAGATTATTCGGTATCTAAGCAATCCAACCATCAAGAAACCGTCGTTGTTAGTCGTTCAATAGTCCAATACCCCCTTAATTCAATCTAATTATTTTGATCGGGGTAATGTAGGTACTATCTCTTGAAGACACGTGCGCGTTGTTTAAACCCGAACGTTCGCACTAACAAGAATTCGTTTTAAAATAATTAAATCGAGAAGAATTCAAGATTCTAAAATCCCAGCTCCTGCGTCAAGTTATCTTGCCACTTACATCAAACTAGCCAGAGATGTGTGAGATTCTTAGGCGCTAATACAGAATTCCAATGTGGACGTTTAATAGTTATTCCCTATCGTCAGATTTCATCGAGTTTGCGGTACTGGTTACTTGCCTATCGTTCCACGGGGTAATCGTCCTGGGCGAAGTACGGTACCGGAGCCTGGCGGTATTTCGAAAACGTGGAGTGTCGGAAAATTAATTTTCTTATCGCGAACATCTGAGGAACGATCTGCCTAGTCTCTGCCCACGGACAAGCGCTTCCAAAACAAGGTCCCGAGGGCGCCGTCAGAGCGGCCTCCAGTTTTCGGTAGTGGCACGTTGAAGCGGTATTTTAACGATCTAACGACACGTCCGTCCAGTTGACATTTTCGACTCGGTTCCATGAGGACCGTGGTGCCCCTTTCTGAATAGATAGGCCCTTAACCCGGCCCCTTAATTGGGCCCCATGTTGGTCCACTATCGCCGCCTGGACGTTGCGGTAGCAGACGGTAGTTGAGGTACCTTTTCCCTCTTGCCCCCTCTTTTTTCCACCATCCGCCTCGATCTCCCTCCTTTCCGGCCTCCGATCCCATCTCCGCGTCCTTGTTCAACCCTTCACCATGACTCCTCGACCTCTCTGCTCGTTTTCTCCAACTTTTATCTCGCCGTTGATGCACGCTGTGCGCGGGTGCGCCTGATTTTCGAAGGATAAAGGAGAAGCTAAGGAAGAGGCAGCCACCGTGGACTTGTAAACGCGACCAACTGGGGTGGCGCGCTTGATACGCGCGGAAGGACGATGGCGGAGGGCCTTGGGCAGGTTTCTTGGGACGGAAGCCTGCGGCTCAGATGGATATAAAGCTTTCTAGAACAGATTCTGCGGAGATTTTGGAGAGAGCTAGGAGGTAGAGACTTATATTTTTTCTGAGTTCTATGTGTAAGGTAGTCCGAATTGCGCATCTTACATTTTCGTGAGCTGTGATGAGTTTTTAAAGATTTTTAGCCTTTAGATGAAAAAGGCTAGGGTAAAGGACCCAGTTACTGACACCTCACCAATTACTGTCACCTTAAGCTGTTTTACTTAAAATAACGAATAAATAAACGTAAAGTGATAAACAAAGAGAATTATGTATTTCAACCTATAATCTATACTATAGATTATATTCTATAGTTTGTTTATTCGTTATTTTAACTAAAATAGCTTAAGGTGACAGTAATTGGTAAGGTGTCAGTAACTGGGTCCGTTACCCTATCTACTAAATTTTCTTCAAGTGCTAACTTTTGGAATTCTGCTTTGCTTTTAATCTATTTAAAATATGATCATTAACTGATAAAATTTCTGATTGTGGTCTTATAATTTTAAGTAGTCTTAATATCACTAAATTTTCTCGCTAGCTTCTCTTAGACTATACTAACTTAATCCAGCGCATACAATTTTACCTGATTTTTAGATTGTTCGATTGTCCACGCTAGACTACAACCTCACTTACCAGCGGTACCTTTCTGCGTTCACGTCTCTCGCGTTCTATCGTCTGACGTAGACGGATTAGGCGTGTGCTGATGACAGGTGGTCAGATTGGTGAAACTCGTGGGGGGGATATCGAATGACCTGAGTGTATACCGGTAGCGTGGAACTCGATACTGGTCAGGCAGAAAGTAGCTCGTCCAAGTTAATTTAGCATACGACAAGGAATTCTATACACGATGTAGGACCTGCCTCTTTTGCGAGCACCAGCTGACACGCTCGTCTAACCGGGCCGTGGCGTCTTCCGTGCTTCGGGAACTCTCAATTTACGCCGGCATCGAGAATAAACTTATCACCCCTCGACTGTTCATTCATAGTGACGTTTGAATCTTTCCGGTGTCGTGGCTTCCTCGGGGTTCCAGTTCGTGGTGTCCAACAGCCTTTGTCGATGATTAGACGTGAAAGAGGAGCTGCAGGTATAGCTCTAGAATTCAGTGAGTGTCGAGTTTAGAGGAACTCGCAATAATGGGCTCATTCTCGCAAATTATTTTTCTTCAAAACAAGTGTCTAATGTCAAATCCAGAAGACATGATTTATTCCCCTTAAGTCACTTAAAATCATGTAAAATTCACTAACCAAATCCAATTAGTCCCATTACGATTTCTGCCCAGTAAATCATTTTAATCTCAACCCCAATCTTCCTCTGAAATAGTGAGTTTCTTCTTTTATCATTAAGACTGACACAGGTAGTTCAGTTTCCTCTTTGCATATTCCACCTACGCTTCGACTAACCCCATCGTACTAAAAGTACCTATAACACCGACTTTCTACCACCAATTATGGATTGAAGAAATTGCAGCTGGTCATAGCTTAATTACGCAGAGTCCCGACAACGTCCCCTCTTAGCGTGACATTTCTATTCACCCTGTCCCATAATACCACACTCGTATAGACTGCCTCGTCTTTACCAGGGTTTCTCGGGAAGAAAACGAAGGAAACGAATGTCACCGGTGTCCACGGGAATCCCATCATTAAGGTGGCGCATAAAACTTTTAAGGATCCTCCGTGGTATCGAATGGGGCAGCCTAAAGTCAGCGGAGGCCGAGGTCAGATTGCTCGTAATAAATAGACAGGAATATGAAAGGTATGCAATCTGATCCCCGGGTCCCTCGTTTCCTGCTGAAATACGCGCGGGTCGCGACCCACGGTGCTTTAATTAAAGCGTCGCGTAAAGTTAATTTATGGGAAAAGAGCAGCGGCCCATGAAGAAAGCAACGGAAGCCAATTAGGCCAGGAGCCACTTCATCGACGGCGGCGGCGGCAGCACCTCCGCTTATCGGCTTCTCGTTTCTCCCCTTCACCGCTCTATCGGGGGCTCGTTTGTCCGTCGCGCCGCCTTTTCTTTTGTCGTTGCCTCATTACGATCCTTGAGAATGCTGTTGTAGCGCGGGCCACGGCGATAGAGCCGTACGTAACGCCTCCGATAATTAAGAGCTCTAATTACATTCAGAAGTTCGACCCGAGCTCGTGGCTTTAACAACTTCCCCTTTCGACGATTACCCCCGGTGCCACAATGACGAATGGCTGCAAGAACGCATCGGCTGGTGTTACTGTTCCCCTGATTCAGTGTAATCGATGCCGAGCATCGCGATCAACACGCGCAGCGATTAATAGCTTTTAATTATAATTCTTTCGTCGTTACCTCTATTGAAACTACATTAGGAGTGCGGGTATATTGAATACACGGCTTGGGGGAGGAAAATGGAAGCAGGTATATGTGGAGGAGTCTGAAGAGAATCAGTGTAAGTCCAGTAATATTAATCGTAGAGTGGGCGCGTTGCGATTTTGTAAACATTAAGTGGAAAAAGTTCTTCTTTTAGTTGGAAATATTACACTTTTAGTAATAGTAATAAAATTGTAGTACCTATTTCAAACTGAAAGAATTTTTTTTCCACTTTTCCACAGAACAGAATAATAAGTAAAATATTCTGACGCAAGTAAACGTGGATTTACTATCTGTATAAGAAGTCTGACATATAATACCATTTTTTTTTAAAAAATTAACATGCATTTTTTTAATTTTGGTCCTATTTTTGGTTTTTGTCTTTTTGGGGGTTTTGGTTTTACTTCTTAGGCTAAAATGATCAGCTAGAGTGAGCATGAGTACTCAAAATTCAGCAGTTACTAAAATACTTAAATGAGCGTGTCCACTCTAGGGTTAAAACCAAAATTTACACTCTTTGTCCTCTAAATAATTCTTAATAATTCCGTGGTCAATATAAGTACTATAATTTATTGCTTACGTATAAAAGTAGAGACTTAAATTGATTTATCAACTGAAAATTTTAACAATAAAGGGGTTTTTAAACTACGTAGGTAACTCATTTCCAGAGAAAGTTGAACTAACACTGATTGGCTTCCGAGCCCTCCGTATCATCATTTTCATCGGTGAACCCAGAAGATGGTACCAGCTACCTGCTAAACTCCTCAAACTAACTATTCCACAATCTTCCTCCTAACCAGGAGGATGTCAGTTAATACTCCAGCACTAAAAACGTCCCGTTCTACCCAGAAAAAGGAAACTAACATTGAAACTCTACCTGACATAATTATTGGGCCCAGCAGAGTGGCCAAAAAACGTCTTCACGCCGAATGCTCGCGCGGGCCAATTTGTCTGCGTCATATAGACTCGCCCCGTAAAATAGAGCACTCCACATCCGAGAGAGTCGCTCGGAATACCAATGACTGTGGCGGCGGATTTCGCAGGTTGCCGACAGTGGCTTCATGGGAACCAGCCAGGTCCGTCGAGACGGTAACACGGCGCTGGGCACAACGATTGACACACACTCGCGCAAACGAGTCGGAGGATCGACAAGATCGGATCGCAGCCTCGACTCGGGCCGACCGACCGACCGACCGGTCCTTTATAAATCTGAAGCCGCAGCTGGCAATTTCAGACAGCCCTCCTCCCTCTACAAGGATCCTGTAGGCGGCAATGAGAGATGAACTGCGGAATCGTAATCGAATCGTACCTACATTGTTTCACGTATCCTAGCATTGTGCAGGCAATCGATACTGTAAATCTTCCCTCGCCGAGCTGGATGTATCAAATGGAACAGTCATGCCTCCTCCTGGATCAAACGGATTTGATTTATTCCCTGTGCTTGGCTGCTGGTTCCTTTCAGAGGGCTCGCTGCTGCTTTCGGGAGGTGAGCCTTCTGTGGGTGGGTTGGTGATGCGGCTGGATTGTAGGGAAGCGTTTGAGGCTTGTAAGAAGTTATGTTAATGTTTCCAACTGAGGAGAAATGTGTAATTTTTACAGTTTAACACGTTTTGTGTTTTCTTTCTTCGGTATTGTAGAAATTGAGCTTGTCCTGTAATTAATAATAATAATTATTATTATGTGTGTATAGTGAGAGGAGAAGGGATATCGAGTCAAGCTGCCTTCTGGGTTAAATCAATTCTTTTTATTTTTTGTTTAGCTTCTGGATCCTTTCAAAAGCATGCTGCTATATTTTGGGGGAGAGTCTTCTGTGGAGGGTGGGTGGAATATTGGATTGAATTATGGGGAAGCGTTTGAGACTTTTGTAAAACTATTATGAGTGCACGAGAAATGCAGCAGGTGAAGGATACAACGATGATTAAGTGATTGGTAACGATAGGATCAGAAATATTGCAACTCCCTTTTCTTTGTAAAAGAGGTTGTTTCACGAAGAGCAAGTGTGTCTTTTGATTTAAATATATCACATTTTGAATGATATTCAAGATACACTCGAAGAAATATGACAGAAGCGAAGAAGTCTGAAGACCAAGTTCCACACTAGCACGAGTGAGAAGACAAGTTGCGCTCACGAGGGCATTCATCAACTTTCCCGGAACCAGGTGGAAACCGCGAGGCTCTCACGGTTTCGCGAGAAGGAAGTTGTTCCACCGGGGGTAGAAATTTCGTGTAATGCTGTCGTGGCGACACACCACATAAATCTTCCTGTAATAGAATAATTACAAGCCACGGTGACGTGTGGGACACCAGGACGACTATGCGCGCGAGGGAGGGGGAGAATGATGAAAATGTAAAAGAAGGATCGAGGATTATTTTCGAGGAGCATTCGGGGCGGCGTCGATTGTGCCGTCTCAATCAAGCAAATTAGCCGTAAGCACCGGATAATTGCGCTATCCTGGCACAATTAGGCCGGCGTGCACGCCTATGACAGATCATGGTCGACTTTAGCCTCGCTCGAACTGGTTTCCCATGGGCAGACTTCATCTACATTGGCCTGATTTATCGCTACGCTCTGGATTCCGCGAAATTATCGAGACACGCGTGAAATGTGGTCACAGCCGTTGGTACGCGGTCATTAATCCTCGTGGAAGAATAAGTCCTGTTGGTCAGGCGCGGTCTGGTCTCGTATGAACCGTGCTCGAATTAATTAGCGAAACTTCGTGGCGGTATGCGTTCAAGAGGCAGCAACATTCTTCGTGAAAATTGGTTTTGAGACTGAAGGGAAAGGTCTGCAATTCTTTTGCATGGTTTGGAAGTGTAATTTGGAGTTAGGGGTACCCTACCATTAATATTTGATTCAAATAAAAGTAAATGTCACAGAGCCAAGAAAATGTGTTTAGAGAAACACGTTTTGTACATTGCTGCGAGTTTTGATGCCAAATCAATTTTTTGGAAAATTTTAATGGGATGGTACTTTTAATAAGAATAGTGACTGAAGATAGATTGTAATGTTTTTTGAGGAATTTGTCGAATCATGGTATTGCCACTTTGAAGGTGTTTGACTCAATTTATATCCTTTAAATTGCAATATTCTGTTAATTTATTGCGGATGGTGCGAAGAAACGTAGTCTCAAAGGGAGAAAGCTGTTGGACTATAATTCTCCGATCCGTTTTTCTGGAAAGGAAGCACTATGTTGTATAATATTATCCGCAAATCGAGGTAATGTGATTTATAACGGTGCAACTTTCCCTCGTGAAAAACCCAGCTTTCTCACGACTTGAAGCCGACAGCGGCGCTGATAAGTATCCTGGTATACGCAGACGAGGGAAGACAAAAGAATAATAAGCTCTTGTTTAGGGATGTTAGTTTATTAAAAATATGTAAAGTTGCCTGAAGAATTCAGATCTACTGTAACTAGCTTATTAAGACAATAATTTCACTTATGAGTAAAGGAAGCAGGTGCTTCTTCACCTTGCACAGACTCCTACAATTCAATATTGCATAAATCTCATTTATGATAAAAAAAGAAACAGCTCTTTTCACGTTGATGCAACAAGTTGCTTTTATATGAAACGATTATAAAATTGAATATCAAAGTCTACGAGGTGAAGTACACGAGGTGAAGTACTTTCCACTTCGAAAGTATCCAGAGGCGTAAACCATATTCCACGTTGCCAGCGGGACCACCAGCAACCACTGGATCCGGTAATTGCATAACTGCGGAGGTCGTGTCCGCAACGAGCTGCTCGTTTCTCAGATCTTTGGAATCGTAAGGTTAACCAGGAACACGTCTCAAGAGCTGGATTTTTATTCAATGACGAATCCTCATCCTGCTTCCACTTAGCAGCGGATAATTAAACGTTGTCTCGATGTTCCAACAGACAGTTCCATGTTCACGACTTTTTGTCCTCCATCGACGGTGCCCGTGTCCTACTGCAGAAATCTTCGATAAATCACTATTGACACTGTCGGTGTTAATCCTAACCGAGCATGAAAGATTGCGAGTCCCTTCGTGGTTGGTTTAAATTGAAGTCGTGGTAACAGTCCTCGCGTAGATGAGACGATATATCTCCGGGTGACAAGGGACCACTGGTAACTCGAAAAAATGAAATTTTAACGAGTTCTTGTTGGTAGAGAACGTGGACACACACTTTATTTATGGATTCACTTTTAAGGTAAAACACCCCATGTTCTGATACTTGCTGAGAATTTGTGACATTATCTAAAAAATTGTTGACTCTGGAGAAATCTCCATAACTGTATTATTCATTTCATGAAAATTGGTAAAAAAACATGGGGAGTTAAGGAGTCTAGACAGTGAAATCGCTCGAAAATTACTTTTTTGTGATTTAATTACAAGGAAATGAAAGCAGGCACAGACTTTTCCTTTTATACAATGTTTACTACTATCAAGTAGAGTACAAAAATATATTTCTTGCCTACGTATCTATTTTATAAATGGCGTCACACAAGGTTGATTATACAATGGTTTAGAAAAAGTGATCTCCTAGAACCTGTAATTTTGGAGGGGCCTCAGAGAAAATAAACTAAACCTCCAAAAGCTGATTAAAATCTGAAAGAGTCATCAGTATTCTCTTGTGATTCGAGGGTAACTTCAATTTATCAATGTAGGTATAATAGTAATGAGTCATAGGTATCTCATGTTTTTCTGATTCTGCAACAGTAACGACACTGCTCTCACATTTTTCTATTACCTCCCGTGGCGTTCGCTCGATCATTCGTAATGTTTCAACGATTAGTTTGAGATCGTTCCGAGATTGCGAGCCCTCCATCTGGTCGCCAGTATCGAAAACTGGTAGGAAGAATTCGCAGGAAAATCAGTGCGTCGTAGGAGTGATAATATTTGCGTGGCGAAGCTCGGGGCACGAGCGTTCCGTGACAGATTTTTTGGATCATTTCAGACAGGGTGATTAATTGATCGACACGGGTCAAGAGGAGAATTGCCGTGTCGCGCGAAGATAAAGTCAGCGCGCGTTTTCTCGGTTACGCTGGTTGGTCAAACACAAAGGGAACAGACGTCGACGCCCGAAGTCACGTCGTCGTCGTCCAGAATCGCGTGGGAGTCTGAGGAATTGTTAGATGAACTGGAGAATTGCTCACACCCACGATCTCAAAACGGCCAGGCGTTATAAATTGGTACAGAACGCGGGCTATGCAACCTTAAAATTGAATTCCCATTTCTCTTATGACTCACTCGCGTACAACTTGAAACCGTACACCTCCGAGTGGCCAATTTCAGCGGTTTAACCTTATCTCGTGGCCATCAGGATTTGCATTAACGTCTTGCGACCTCTTTCGCCAAAATTCCATCCCAGTGCCACGTTCTATTTAGTGTTAATTCATATGACGTATGACGCAGATCATTAATTGCTTACTCATATATTTTTTGGTGTATTGTGCGAATCTCGAAAATTTCGCAGAACCTTTGCTTCTTCACCGATGAGTCCTTCAGCGCCTGCGTTTCTGCTTCCCAACTTACGCACGTGCCAGTCGTGATACTCTGACTGCCTTCTGAGTAATACACTACGTCTTATCAATATACACTTTGATCTTCATGATTTCATTCTGAATCATATTTAAATTATACTTCAAATTTACATCCTATGAATTATTAATACTTATCATGATTTCCTGCATGTTTCGATACTTTTAATAAATAAAATCACAGTGTCGCATTGAATGCAATATAATTTCACCTTGATATTCCTATAAATTTAATCCAACTCAAAAATGCTACTTTATGCATCATGAATTCATTTTCCAATTACTCAAATGGGGCAATACTTCTTCGTGTGTTACTTATTGTCGCTAGTAGCCCATTTCTCACGTTAAGATTATATAAAAATTTAGATGTTCAAATGTAAACAGTCCTTTCTTCATGGACCAGGTGTTCGTCGATCGGGTTTTACCCGACTGCGACACGCAAAGGAGGGGATTGTGTTTATCAGGCTATGTTTGTATGTCCTATGTCACGCTCTAGACTCTAGAGCCTGTACGGATACGCGGAATTTGGACAAATGAGGTGTCTTTCGAATTGTCTTAACGTTCCGAATGTTAGACGGTATATAATTTTCAAAAAAGTAAAAAATAACAAAACTTTAAAAATTTAAGAAACCCGACTGCTTAAAACGCGAAGTAAAATAATAAAAATATTAATAAGATGACAATTTAAATTAACTCAGTTGCCTACAGTCGGAGGCCTTAAATCTTTTTATGCTCTTCTATCCCAAGTGCTTCAAGCTGGTAACAAAAAGAGGTGGACAACATCAATGCAACTTCAAGCTTGTATAGTGACATTTCAACTTCAGCGTATTTTGTAACTTATATGTTTCTCTCTTTGTCCGTGTGGGAAATACTATTAGTGTTGTTAATAGCCTATCAAATCTAATTAGGGCGAACAGCGAAAGACAATATTTAGTTAGACAATATGTAACTTTCTATTTCGAAATAAATGTTCGAATGTAATTACATCAAACATTTGCATCAAAAGATTTAAGGTCTCCGACAGCAGGCAATTGAGTTAATTTAAATTGTCATCTTATTATTATTTTTATTATTTTAGTTCGCCTTTTAAGCAATCGGGTTTTTAAAATTTTTTAAATTTTGTTATTTATTAAAGTGATGTCAAATTGCCAACACTGCGGTGATTCGGCGTCTTTCGACCCAGTTTCTGACGCGCCTTCTATTCTTTGTCCCCTCCGATGGCGTAGACGCTGATATTGGCGTCATCGACATCTTATATTGGCACACACGCGGATTTATTGGTGTCCCACAAAGCGCGGGAACAACGTGTCGTTTCTCGCACCGTTCGTCGTACGCGTTTCGCATAGCTTGCCCACGCACATGAGTCAATCCTTGCAGCGGCTCGATGACGCCAAGCATGACTCTCGGTGACACGGTCATTGAGTCATGTCCGTGTCTATCGATTTTTTGACGTGTTGCATTTACGCACACCTAATTAGTGACTTACGACGAAGAACATTCGAGTAGCTTGAATTTCCAACCGAGGAACATACAGAGCAATAGCAAAACATCTCCGCGCTTCGCTTCGGACCTAAGAGATATTAACAACTCCATGAAAACACATTTCACCCCTTTTCACATCCTTAGGGGTTGGTTAGAGAAAAATCCTGAAATTGCTGTTTAGGCATTTGTGTGGGTGATCTTTTTGAGTAAGAACCAAGTTGATATTTAATCGGAGCCTAAGAGATATTGGGGAGTCCGAGAAAATAAATCCTACCCCTTTTCACCCCCTTGGGGTGAAATTTCCAAAAATCCTTCCTAATATATCCTACGTCATGAAAATAATGTACCTTCCGATTTTCACGAATCCAATTTTAATCTTTTTAATATTCCAATTTTAATCGAATTTCAAATCGGGGAATATTTGAATATTTCGTCAAATTTCAAATCGGGGAATATTTGAGTATTTCGTCAAATTTCAAATCGGAGAATATTTGAGCATTTCACCGAAATGAGAACTAGGTCGTTTGTGTGACAGTCTAAATAGCGTGAAGAAAGCAAGTAGATCAGAAACGTTAGGGTAGATTTAGAATTTTCTGTGAATTTATTCAAACGACACCGTGTTTATTCAAATTTAATTTATCTACTGAAATCTTTCGAGTATTTTGTTTGATCTGTAGGTCAAAGGTTCGCAAGTGGTTCTTTTTAAGTACTCGGGCAGTTTTATCGGTGACCTATCATGAAACACAGATTGCCAGCAAACAACTTGCCTGTTTTTAGGTATGAATATGTACGTATGTAGAGTAGCATGACGCATTTTCATTTCTCAGGTCGACTTTCACTGGCGTCATGACACTGACACGTTATACATAGATGAATAATTTCTTCATTTCCTTTGCGAAAACTGTGGTATATTAGCTCCGAGATATAAGTCATGCGATTGTCCAGCGCAGAACGTTACTGCCGCAGTGTTATCGTTCGTCTACATTAGCCCAGAAATCAGTGGCAGGCATCATTAGCAGTTATCTAAGACACTTTCCAACCTATTCAGTTATCTGCCAAAGTTTTCGACCTTCGCGAATATTACAGGCTCACTTTAATTGCAGCTGGCCGTTTGAAATGGTCGCTAACGTTCTAAACTTTAGAATCTAAAGTAAAGAATTGAGCAGAAGTTTCCAAATTTTTATGAAAGTGACAATTTTTCTGTCTCTCAAAAATAGGCAAAGAAATATCTATTCTATGTTTGGAAATATTTTCTTATCAATATGAAAATCAAGTGAGCGAACCTACCTAAACTTTTGAGTCATTGCAACTTCTAAGAAAAGTGTTATACAGCACATTACTGTCGTCTCAAAATTCGTGGGGTATTCAGTGAAACTATACAATGTCACTCTTTGGTTTAAAATTGTAGATAGTATTTTTTAAGAAATATTTTTGGCGAATAGATGTCACCGCAGCAGGAAGTGTGTTATTCGTGTTCAGAGGCCTTTAAACATTTGTATACTTTGACGTGGACAAATCATTGGGGAGATTTATTGCGTAAATCCGGGATGCATACTCTTCCCCATTGACGTAAAGTGAGTCAGTGCATCGTGAGTGATTTCGACGGATAGCCATTCAACTTGAATTTCATTCAGGTGGATGCGTCATGCCCGACCTTTGGTCACCATTCTCGGAACTATGCTCGAATGCGCAAAGAGTATCACCCACGCTCGTTACAGAACGTTTCACACTTTTCGAGCATCCTTAATTCTCCCAAGGACTGCACGCTGTGATACGATAATTCGCACTTTTTGTATTCAATTTCAACAGTTTAATGTTCGAGTTTATGGTACACCTTCACTGTAGGTGGACAGCTGAATATTGATAATCGAGTACCTACCTGTAATTATCTCTGTAGCATGAAGTTGTTGAAGTGTTTCCCTACTATCAATAGCAAGCAGAACTGATGTATGCATTTTTAAATAGAGGCAGAAGTCACTTTTACCACGAAATCACACTTTTAAAATTAAATATTAGCTAGAAGCTGAGAGAGTTCATAAATCAGTCGATTATGATATATGGGTTTATTATAAGTAGAGGAGGATACTTATTGTCAGATAAGTTTGGTGAGTTACAGAATTTATACTTTAACACATCATTCTTTCATTCCCAAATCCTGTGGTACCACAATTTCGAAATTCGTATATCATTCAAGATATCTATAATAATAATTTCCAACAATCCTTTTGCACTTTGATCCAACACGAATTTACTACTTATCTTGTACCTCTCACAAATATATCCTCCCATCCTCCTTACCGATCCCAGTTCTCAAACATTCCATAGCTCCCTCATTTCCACGAATCATTCCATCCCTTTCGCAATCATTCAAACCAATACACGCACAGTCCTTCTTGTTATTAATCAATCGAGCAACGAAAGACTGAGAAACGTGGTTTGACGGTGGACCGACGGTGGGAAAACGCGAATGGCTTGCACTACACTTTCATAATCGTTTCGCGGAGCGTTCGGGTGCTTCCCTGCGTTGGAACAAGGCAACATGGATCGTACGAAGCGCTCGATAAGATCTAATATTCCCCACACACGGCCATGTTTCGACCTTTAGCCGTGGTGAACAAGGTCGGAGGCCTCGCAAGCCCGTAAACCATCCTTAACATCCGTGAAAGGATTCCAACACCCACGGTCGAGAACGCAGCAGTCGGCCACCAGTCGACTCCCACATCGCGGATATAGAAGTTGGAAACGAGGATGAGGTTGCCGAGGATTACGGGGCCGTGTGTCTGAGAACGCTGCAAAGGATTATTCAGGGTCTAGACGGAGTCTACGTAAAGGAAATGCGTACAATACCTCAGGCCCTCCTCGACGTTTTTGTTTCAGATGCTCGTTTATGTTTTGTCATAGAAAAATGAATGGAAAGTGAAGACTATGTCGGTTCTAGTCTGCACCGCGAAAATATTATCTGTGATTGATTTGGACCATTGAAGAGCCTCTGTAGAAAAGACTGTAAGTGCTAAAATTAAAAAAAAATTATCAGAAAATGTTCTAGGTGCTATATTATTGAATTCGATTTTTGACACTTACAGTGTTTTGTATCAAAACTGTTCAATTCATAAATAGATGTATCGCCTAAATCTTCTTTTAGTGGGCTACGTGAATGGGCGCGATTTTATCTCCATGGAAATTAATTTCTGTGTTACATTCACATTTTTTTAGGAAACTCGAATAATAATACATCCTCAAAATTATCATCAATTTTAAGAGACTTCTGTCTTTATTCTGATCTGATTTTAATCGCCGTGACCACTAAAACTTTTAAATAGGAATCAAAGGAATCAGCTGCTAGCATTATTCAGCAGGCTCTGTGGAATGTGTTAAAAATTTAGCAGGTTT
Source organism: Andrena minutula (assembly GCA_929113495.1). Lineage (NCBI taxonomy): Eukaryota > Metazoa > Arthropoda > Insecta > Hymenoptera > Andrenidae > Andrena > Andrena minutula. Next base: position 22,323,507 of record OV815994.1, read on the forward strand.
TTTAAAGTGCTAAGCCCGTGTCAATAAGTGCAGGTGGAAGAAGGGTTGAAAGAAAACGCAACACAATGTCGAAGCCGCGGCGTGATCTTGTCCACTGCGTTTTACACGACAGGAGAATTGAAAATTGAACGCATGCGCTGCCATCGTCCGGCTATAAAACGATAAATTGAGGCGGCAAAAAGATTGGTACAAGGTTGTGGTTTAAGTGGAGGCTGGCAGGCAAAAAAGCCGCGAAATAATCGAGGTTTTCTGATCCGCCGCTAGCAAATTTCTGTTGTACTCGGCTTCCATGCCGCGAGACTTCAGTGCATCGCATGTTCCCTGGACAGGAAAGTTCACGCACCACTAGTTCTCGACCGCAAACACGATCGTCATCCAAAAAGCCGGATCGCGCGCAAAACTAAGTGATCGACCGCAGACCTTACCGTTAAAGGGAAGTTTCAGTTCCGCTGGGCTTCATTTCCAATAAAATGCTTTTGAGATTGAGTATTGAATGCTCGCCGCACGCTGATAGGCCATTACGAGGGGTACAGGGATGTTCCTGCAAGACTGCCTTGTAAATTCGGAAATCAACCTCAACTGGGATTTCATTTCAAAATATAGTCTCGTGGCAGACAATATTTCCACTTGCAGAAGCCATTCGTTTGTAATTCTTCTATTTATACAACACTTGGACAAATTTGTGACAAATCTGGTTTCCTCATACATGAGAATACAGTGAAGCAACCACAGTTTCAAAAAAAATCATCTCACATGTCTGAGAGGCATAACAAGCTCCCATGTAAGAAAGTGAGGATACCTTCGTAGTTAATTTCCACTTTGTAGCTCCACCTATGTGTATACAAATTCTTTTTACGATCACGCATCCCGTCCTATTACGAGAACTGCCGAGATTACTTCACGTTTCTTGCGTCACGCAGAAGCGTTTCACGTTCTTGCAGTTATCCACCATCGGTGTTTCTAATCGTCCAGGGATAGAACGCAGGTGCAGATAGGTACTGTTGAATTTCTCGTGCCTGTAGCTGCCGCGATTTCTTAATCGTTTGGCAGTACCCAGCGTTCGTGATGGGAAAACTAATAATCGCAATTCCGTTTTCTTTTAGCAGCTTTCCTTTGAATCTTCCACGTCCTCCAGGCCTGAGATTTGTTGGCATGGGTGTATAAACCGTGGAAGCATGTCCTCAGGACGGGAACCAGCGATCCCGGGGTCCCGAGCTGGTGAGCTAGTGCTGAGGCCCTGCAGGAGGCTCAACTGGGAGAATTGAATCTTCCCCTTCAGCTCCAAAGCCAGGCCGAATCAAGTGATGGGCCTTCTTTCTGGTTGGAAAGTGGGCTCCTCTAATCTAGTCTCGATTACGTCTGGACGAGGTCATTAGGATTGGTTAGGTTCGTTTGAACATAAAATTGCTAAACAAAATTTTCATGTCCTCTGAAAGGAATTCTTTATTTCGTAAATGAGGAAGTGACATTTTTAGAATGTCCCTTTGCTTTGATGTCTACTATTATTACCTCTTTCCATCAATAACAGTTGAATTCTACGTAAAAGGGGAAGGAATCATTAATTTTTCGAACTTGACTTCCTCATACAAGACTTCCTCTTTCATCACTTTCTTAAATAAAAGTATCTTGCATTTCCACACAAGACATTACACTTCAGTATCTTAATAGCACTGCATTCTGTGGCTCAGCTGTTTCATAGCTCGCCCATAGTAACTTCATACCCGAATCTTCCATTTCCCTAAAAGAAAGCAGAAAGAAGCGGTATCGAAGTGCGCAGTGGTCTCACGACCTCTGCACGTTCACGGTGACCAAACGAAGGTGTTTCTCGCAGCGCTGATAAGACCACCTGCGCGTCAAGGCCTGTTTCAGATAAAAATCTTGCGCTTCTTGTAAGCGACTTGCTGGTGAGCCCATAGGTAGTGCCCACCATCCACCACAATGGTTATTGTTTCAGCACGGTATGCGAGCGGCGTTGCGCGCCGCCTATTTATGACACATTATGCGAAAGCGCACCCGATAGAGTACGAGTATTGCATTTCGTGCCATTGTGATGGCAACAATGATACACCCTGGGCCATATAGCCTCGATACCACTACATAAATCATGATTCGTGCTGGGCATCGATGCCCTTGCTGGCTCCGCCGAGGTAGGTGTCGCGCAGAAATACTTCGCGCCCCTTTTTCTCTGCCGGAGCGTGATCGATAAAAGTGCCTCGATCCGCTGTACGGGCGATCCAGATCATCTGTATTTTTATATTACGCTTGAGTGTACCCACTGCGATATTTCAAACCCAGAAATTGCAAATATCCAAGTCAGTAGCGCACTCAGGATTTAATATTGATCGGATAAAAATATTTTCAATGTCAAATTCAATAAAATTCCTCAGGTGATTATAAAAATTTATGTCAAGAATATAATCCAGTCTTCTTTTCTTCTTGAAAAGCTTCTTCTTTAGGAAGTGCCAGCGCCCTTTGATCCTCTACTGCGCCACTGATCCAAGTAGGGTAAAGGACCTAATTACTGGCAACCAACCCAATTACTGTCACTTTAAGCTATTTTACTTAAAATAATGAATAAATAAATGTTTAAATAAAACAGCTTAAGGTGACAGTAATTGGGTCCTTTACCCTACCTCCACTAACTTCTTCCATCATTCATACCACCTTCAACGATATCCTTCCAAATTGTTTATCTCCGACCAGATACCCAATTCAGTCTCAGGTGAGCTCTATCTCATCTACCAATCTTCGTTTCCTCCCATTAACCCCGCTTTACGTATTAAGAATTCGGGGACATTTCGCGCTTGGTTACCTACACCTAAGGCTCATAATTATTCTCCTATACTCGAGGCCGTCCTCCTAATTGCTCGCTCTTATCCGTCCCCCGTTCCTTCAGCTGCATAATTCCAAGGATCCACACCAACCCCCGGCACCAGGCGGGCGAGAGGATGTGCTCCGGGGACAGGAAGGTGGATGTCGCGTTTAAAGTAGCGTAAGCAGCGGCGGTCATATATCGCGGTGACGCCGGAATCGCAGAATCCGTGCCCTTAGACATTAACGTTCATTAGGCGGGTCGTTAAGCCGAAAAGAAACGGCGCGTACCAGAATTTCTGCGGCTGGGAATAATATTTCTGCGACGAGAGGCGTGCGTGTGTCGTCGGTGTTGCAGGCGGAGCCGGGATCGAAGCGCGTTCACGTGGAAAGGGAGGGAAAAGGGTGCTGAGAACGAAGGGATCGGTAGCTGTCGGTGGTTTATTCGCGAGAGGAGAGAGCGAGAGAGGCTGGGTATGCAAATCGGGGCTTTCGGCTCGATATAGGGGCGACGTGCGCGCGATTCGAAGGGACCGAAGGCTGGCCTCCTCCATTCACCATATATCCTCGTAATTAAGTCGGTCCCTCTTTTTAAGCACCCTGCCTTCGCTAGGTGTATAGTATCGCTGATTAAAGGACACAGTCTGTGGCGACGATGGCCCTCTCTCTAAGGGCGCACTATATCCGGGAGCTTCATTTCCTAAACGCTGCTTCGTAGCTTAGAAAATGAGCCTATGTAACTGGTGACCTGGCCCTCAGGTCACTGCAAAAGTCTCCATGGGGAATGATCGCTGTGAATCTGGGATTCTAGGAATCTAGGACGGTTTAATCTACTGGAGGAATCGACGGCAAGGTTGTTGATGAGTGGGAAGTCCTTTGAGGCGAGTTTTATGAACTTCCCACTTTTTTTTGTCATGGTTGAATGAAATTGGTTGACGCAATTATTAATAATTGAAATTGAGATTTAGCCATCTAGCAATTCCTCTTTCACAGTCGCAAAATTGATATTCATTCAATCTTTACATCATGTTTTATTTAATTTTTACAAAAATTGAATGCCAAGTTTCTCATTAAATTTGTCTGACTTGATTCCCCATAAAACAGTCATTAGGGAGTAGTGTTTTGCACCTCGTATCAGTTTCCTTTTTGAAATAAGCTTAGTCACTGTACACGTGGCAGACTTTTCGAGACACGGAAGAATAGCCTCCGAATTGATAAAATATCATTGGAAGCGGCAGTAGGGAGTCGTGATCCGGCGGATCCTTGGTTCTTATTCTCCTTTTCCTATTGGCCACGGCGCGTTTCAGTCGCGAGCGACAGCACAGCCGCGCCGCATTCCAGCCACGCGCCTTGCCTAGGAACACTGGCGTAACTATCGACCTTAACGAGGCGATTTGTCAAGACCCTTTCATGTCCCGCGATAAGAAGAGGGGTCCGCCACAATGACGATTACGTAGCGATCGGACGTGAAATGCCACTGGCGATCGGTAGGATTGTCTTCTGGGCGTTTCTCGGTGAAATGGCCTTGCAGCTTCGACGTAGATATCGAAAACGACAGTGACGGCGTTTCCCACGTTTCTCGCTACTTCTTTCCCTGGAACAAAGAAGAGATATTTCCCTGTCGACCTGGGATTTCCTTTAAATGGAAGAAAAAGGGGTGATGACACAAATGAACTTTTATAGATCACTTAGATGTTTTGTTTGTCAGTGGACTGAGGACCTGAAATGACAGTGTAACTATTAGTTCTTCAAGCTATTATTTATTTCAATAGATCTATGATATTCTAGAAATTGAGTTAGAAACATTATCCCGAATGGTTGGAATATATTCAACAATCTTTTTAGTGATTCTTTGATGAAAATGTACATTGGTCAAGGATCTAGCATCACTTTTGTCTGTACGGTTACCTATACCTACCCAGGATAAATTCAATTACTTTTTATAAGGATCCTTCAAACGTCACCAAGCTAATGCTGCAATGGAATTTCCTAAAGATGGGACTGGCCATGTAAAGGAAACTTTCTTGTTTGGTACGATCAAGGGAGTTTCCTTCGCTTGACCAGTAAAATCCTGACGACGCATTGGGTTTTCTGATGAGAAACACTATAGAAAGTTCTAGGTAGCCCGGTGAAGCCCGGATATTCTGGCTACCTACGTCAATGGGAATCTGCTAGGTACAGCAAGAGCAGCACGAGCCGAAGCTGTGGAGTCGCGGTCGAGCGGAGGCGGTGGGAGCCGTCCTCTCCATCGTGGCGAAGAGAAGCGAAAGAGAAGCAAAAAGAAGCCGAGCGGAGAAAAGGTATGGGGACCGTGTGGAAGGGGTTGAGCGCGAGAGGTGGTGGCAGACGAAGAGAAATGCATTCCGCGTTGGGAGCGAACGAAAGAGAGAGGAGAGCCGCGACACAATCACGTCCTGCACGCGCCGTGCCCCGAGCCACTTCCAGACGCTGTTACACGAGGCACGGTCTCTCCTATCCTCCACTTCCGGACGTATAAAGTACTTTTTTATGTCGAAAGCTTCGTTCCGCCAGGGAACTCGATATTCGAGTTCGCTGACAGGCCACGCGCTTGGTTTCCCTATCTGCTGTCTGCACCTTGAATACCAGAAGCTACGACTAGGAATGTCTATCCTTTTATCTCCTACTTAACCTAACAAAACGTAAGAATGTGAGTAGAAACGGTCCTACTGCGACTTTCTTTCCATCTCAATCCGCAAAGGGAATCATCATCGATTCAAGGAAAAGCGTGGTTATGTGCCTTATGTAGTTTCTGGTGCATTCCGCGAGATGGCAGCACGATAGAGTACCGATCGCTCGCCGCAAATTGCACGCCGTCTCTGATCAAAGACACCGGCGCTGCCCGGCGTGGAAAGAGCCGGTCCGTCTCGTGTAACATTACTTTCGATCACGATCGCCGCTCGAGGCGCATGCAGGCGTCTGACCCATGCGCTTCCAGCGCTCGAGGCAACTCCGAAGTGTGGGAACTCCTCACCTCGAAGCCTCCCGACGACCTTTGCTGCAACCTGCAACTGCATATCTTCCTGCACCTTGAAACTGCATAGATATGTGGGGCTCGACACGGTTCCCTTTTTCTTTCCTTTTCACGCGCGGCAGGGGGAAGGCCCCGAATGGAGTCCTCAGGATAACGGGTTCAAGGTAGACCCATTAACTGTGACGTATTCCGGTTTACAGAGGAACTTATTGTGCCCGGCTGATTGCGCGCCCCGGGCTGCTGGCCAGCGGGCATTCTGCTCGCGCGGCCATTTATCTTGTTCCTTCGCGAAGTCGAAGAAAAACCGTTGATGATAAAAAAGCACAGGCGGCCGCCGTCGTCGTTGAGAATAAAAAATGATCACCCGCTCACGGATTGAGCTGTTCGAAGTAGGCTAGCCTAAAATGGTGGCGCGGCGGGCTTGGCGGGTCCGCTGTTGTAAAGCGTCTCGTTCTTTTCTTTTATTCCTGTTCTTCTGCTGACCGGTGGTTACGGTTTTCTCCGCCAGCAATGTTAATTCGGGGGGAATAATTAAGGATTGGTGGGAGGTTTGATTGGTACGTGTTCGACAAGGTGGATGACTTTCAAGTGTGGCGATATATCTTAACCAGCGGGTGATAAATGTGGCATATCTCGTTGGCCAAATCTGGCTTTAGCTACTAGGATTTATTGGCTTGGATGTGCTCGTTCTTCGGATGTAATCGGGTAGTGTTGATTTTAGCGCAGGTTTTAGTAGAAACTTGATCCCACTCGTTATTCAAAAAAGAAATTGTTAGCGGACTGCTTCGAAATAAACTTTTTCCTTCGTCAAACGGTTTCTCGTATTCACTTAATGCAGTAGTTACTAATAGTAATTTATTCACTACCGTAAACTGGGAGAATATTGGCAGTTACTGAACATGTATTAAACAAGGAAAAGGATAAAAATTCTATGCAATTTTTATATCATATAACAAAATCTCCCAAAAACACCGCAATGTTCCTCCAGTTTGCGGTAGTGATCTACTGCTGCATTTGAACATGTGATATTTGGAATAGATTGAATACCTTCACTGCTTTTAATTTAAAATACCTAATACAGTAAAAATTCTTAGAGTTCTTCAATAAATTTGCAACGCTTTTCATAATTATTCCACACCGAGTAGGTATTTTAACAGCTAATACTTATGAACGGTAGTATACACAACTTCATGAATCGTTAATTATTATATATCAGTATCCACGTGGCATTCTCTATCAGTATCTCCATCACACGTTCGATTACTCCATCAGAAAAGGATAATTACAGAAGAAATACGAATCGTTGCAAGGCGCTCTAAGTCGTGGATCAGTGAAACTGAAACACACCTCCAGACCTCTCTGTTCGTGACCTTTCGCCACGAGCAACGAAGGATCGACCATCGCCGCGCGACCGTGATCTTCGATCTGGATCGAACGGATGATCCGGTTTCTGGTCCCATCGAAGGCGAAGGCTCACAATTACTATCACAATGTCGAGTCCTCGAGGGTGCGTTCGGTCGTCGTGCGACCTAAGTACAGGCTACGATCGGACCTTCGTTCGCGGATCGTTGCGTCTCCCGCGATTGCATCGTCAGTGATTGCTGCTCGCGTTCGAGGAGGGACCTTTGGGCCCTGCGGCTGCGTTTACATGTTCATCGACTCCACGCCCGAGTAAAGTCAACCTCGAGATTTTTTACTCGGGTATGTTGGATCAGGCGGTTGTCAAGTGTTTACCCAGCCCTCGGACGATTCTTTCATACCTGAACATCGCGGTTCGCGTCTCATCCAACCCCTTTTTCAACAGTCATCTTCGAAGTCTGTGTTACACAGCCGCGGGACATCAGAATCTCATAAATTACTTTTTTACTCACGCAAAAGTTTTCATCGAAATTCTGACCAATCCTGCTCCTTTCTTGAGGAAGGTAGAAATATGTAACTCAGATACACAGAAGCCAGCTTCAAAGCTACTACGCCACTCTGATACCTATTCCAAGGCAAGACCAACGTGCGACTTTAGCCCAGACACCTAGTCGCCTAAACACACGGGATAGACAGTACCATGGCCAGCGTACGTTTGCCTATCTATTGGTGCCAGCACTCCTTTCTCCGTCCCCTACGATGCGTAGATCGATGCTGGAACACCTGTTTTCAAACATTCATGTGTGACGTTCCTACGCAGTCTTCAGAGGCAGCCACACCTGTTTGTCGCGGCGGTCGTCTCTGCCACGAGCTGACGAGGAATTCAGGCGCGCCTATTTTTAATTATCGTTCCCTACGACCAGTCCCACTTGATAACACCAATTTCGAATGATGTATCGCTCCTCGACGGTGGAATGTAACAGTTTATCAAGCTACAACGACCTCGCGGTACTCACCATTCCTCAAAGCTCATAGCTAACATGATAAAGCATGTTCGCGATGAAGGAACCAGCAGAGGCTCTCTGGGAATCACTTTCCTCGCGATATTATTCATCAGGAAGATGGCAGCTTCTCTGAAACAGGGTTTTCTCTTACCATCGCGACCTGCTACGCAGAATTTCGTATATTCTGGTCATCATTAGTGTCGACCAGCTCCAGGAAGTAGTGTGCCCGGAGAAATGCCGGGGAGGCGGATTAAAAGGGGCATTCTTTCCCGTTGCGTTAGACGGCACATCACACCATCATGATCCTCCTCGATTCGAGGGAATCTCCTGTCGGGCGGTTTTTGCCCGGACAGTTTTGCCCTCGTCAGTTGCTCAACAGCGCCTCGTGGAACGGCATTGGGGGGAGAAAAAAAAGCAGTTCTGTTGACCGTTCCCGGGGAAGGACGTCGGCCGTCCGTGCCCTGGGGCAATTCCACCAGCTCTATCCGCGGGATTCCTGGCTGGTTCGGGCAGAAAAAAGAAATGACACGTGCGTCTCTGCCTTTCCGTCCACTCTTCCGGCGACAAGCCTCACCGTCCCCGAGTCGATTTTCACGACTCTTTGACCGAACAAGTTGCCGATACCGCCAATTAAGCGCGCCTCCGCCGCCATCGAACGACGATTTATCGCCAGTTAAGGCTCCTTTCTTGGACAGAGTGGCAGTCGCGGCTGGAAATGTTTTCATTCCGTCGGAGGTTCTCCTTGGACGACCACGATTAGCGCGTCGATGCCCGTGAAATTTAAGGACTGGAGGCTGGATGCCTCGGTTAAAGCGGAGCTAAGTAGTTTCGTACGTCCAGCATGATCGTTGGGAGTATTTCTGCTTCGATCTTGGAGGAAGGAAATAAGAAAGGAAACCTTTGCGAGTAAAAAGACACTCTTACACGCCACTACCCTTTTTTTTTTTAGAAGTAGTACGTTCTTTGCTTGAAGGGTATATGCGATGGCATAGCAGTATTTTAATGCCACAGCAGGGGAAGCTACGTACCACTCGCATGTTGCAAAGATTCTTCCTCAGGAAAAACTCTTATAACTACTCTGTTCTATTCCAGAGCTTAAAAGAATTCTCTTTCAGCTGCATCCTCACAAATATTCAATTACTATCCCAGATCACGTTCATAACCTCTATCTGCACCCATCCCAGCTCTGAACACCGAGGGGAGTCCTCAAAATTCTTCAGATTGACTCCGCGAACGGTTAGCCTCCCCGTGAGAGGGATCTGCCGCGTACGGCGAAAAACGTCGCGCTTCTCTATTTATTTCCTCGTCGCCAATTAATTTGGCCGTGGAAGCGTGGCGTGGCCCCGGACGAAAACAAAGCAATCGCGCTCTGGTATCTGCGGTGGCGGGCTGGCCGGTTGTTTAATTAGCGAGTATTGTGCAGGCTGGTAGAGGGAGTCGATGGCGACCGCGGACCTACTCGCCTGGATATCGCGTAACAAGATCTTATTCAGTGTTCGGTGCACGGAGGGTTAATGATGCTATCGCCATACAGTGCCAAAGCGATCGCATTACAGATACTATTCCGGCGTATTCGCCCGTGGACCCGCTGGGTAAGGAGGCGCATACGACGTCGATATTTCTTTAACGATCGCCGCTGATCCCACGTGGCCGGCAGCCACTCTTTCTCCTCCAGCCCCCTGCCGCCTGTCCCTCCCCGTACACCTCTTCGATCTTTTGTTGTGGGCCACAGGAGGCTTGTCGTATTACCTGGTAAGGATTTCGCTGGGACTTTCGTCGATTAATCGACGAGAAAACGACCAGCGCCGGTCTTATGAAGATTTTATCGGCACGGCAGCACGGGCTACACCGTTCCTGAAATTGTAACGTTTGTAACCACGATATTCTCGTATTGTGGGAGGCTGATACTGTGGGATCGAGCAACGTGGGAAAAGTGGTTTCGTTTATCTTCATTTGGGTTGGGACCAAATCGTTGTTGTGGTAATTGTCCTTTCGTAGAGGGTGATAGTAAGATAAGTGCGAGTAATAAGGTCTATTACTCGTCTATTAAAATTGCACCATGGCAGACGTGGGGACTCGCAGGCCCATATCTCCAAATTAGAAATTTATGGATATTGTGAGAAAATATTTTTTAGACTGCACGTAATCTATTGCACTCAATCTTTATTAACAAAAATATTTAATAACAAACTGAAATTTTGAACAAATATCTCTTTAACACTACAAGTCATCGATATCTAAATCTTTTTCAATATCATTAGAGCTGTTCATTTGGGCTTGTATGCTTGAGGCCTCCACGTGTGCACTGTAGGGTGCAGGACCCATAACTTTAAAAAAAAATTATATATATTTTTAAAAACTCTTTATTTTATAGAAATCTATGAACATTAAGTTAAAAACTATGATATTTTGAATACTATATGAAAACAACAAACACGAAAATTGTTAGGTTTTTAAAAACCTTGTTTCGTGTAGAGTAGGTAATTAGGCCCATCCAGTTAGAGCGTATATTTCGGGCAAACAAAGCCATCTTCGTCCTCAGGTGTGAACCCAACGCAACACTCATGCACCCAAGCGAAACACACTGACACTTATCACTTTTAAATTCAGTTCCGCATAATTTACAAAACTAATTTTCTTCAGAGTTGGCGTCTACGTTTTCCCTACAAGTAAATGGAATGGGCTGTTGTTCACACTTAATATTTTGGTGGGCCTTATTACCTACTTTGTCACTTCCTCATCCTCTCAATTATACGTTAAACGCGCACTTTACAAAATCAACCATTTTCTGGGAATACGTCGCAAACATATGTATTTATACATGCCTGTAGTTGGACAGTAATTGGATGATTAGTGCTCCCATCACAAATCCAGGAAAACGACGTAGGTAATTGTTATAATTGGAGCAACGAAAGTTGAGGGGGAAACAGTTGTTAAATTTACAACTGGTAACTCTTCGAATGACATTTCGTACGTAGGTAATAAAACCAATATAAAGCACTAGCAGGATTATAGATTGACATGCCACGGAAAAATTGACGGCTGGGTCTTATTACCTGCTGGGCCTTATTACTCGCACTTATCTTCCAAGTGAGGCGATTTCTCGTGGAAAGTAGCTTTTCTGTGAAACATCTAGTTGTCGATACAATTCGGTTTAATAACTCCGTACGACCACTACCGTCACACCCTCTTTACTTCGCGATTTCTTCACGGATAACGAAGCCTTCCTTCCCGCAGTACACGTGATTGTTCCGAAATTGCTCGTGCATGATTAGCGGGTGACTTTGTCTTTTATCAACTTAGAAAATCGTTGCTCATTGAATCCCTCTGCCGCGTGAGACGTTTTCCACCGGCGAGGAGAAATTTCCCCTGAAAGTCGCAATCTCCGCGTTCTCATTCCGCCGATGACGCACATCCCGCATCGATCCTGCGCATCTCCTATTCTTCAACGATGTCGACGCGAAGGTCGCCCGATCGCCCAGTTCCTTCGACGTTTGTGGGAACGCAAGGCTTCTCACGTAGACGAGCGAAAACAGCTGGCGGAGATCTCGCGTAGCGCGGTCCGTACGATGGGAATCGTCTGATTATGACCGTCTGGATCCACTAGCGCCGCGACCGACATTGGTCCGCATTCCTCTTCACATATCTCGCGCGGCTTTCGACTTGCTCTTCCTCATCTGCCGCCGTTACGTTAATTCAATTTCACTTCCTCAGTGCCCGCATCCTCCTGCAGGCTTGCGCTTGGTTATCAATATGAATCGTTTCCTTGAGAATATTTTCGTCGATCGGTGTTCAGGCTGATCGAACAAGTTTCAGGTATCTATATACGCGCTGCGTGCCTCCAAATTGCGGAAGTATAAGAGGAGAATCGGATTCTTGTGATCGGAGCGTCGGAGTATCGTATTATTCATCGCTCAGGACCACTTCTCCGGATTACTGTATAAGCGTTTAAAACCAGTTCACCATGTAGAAATGAGACGTCCAAGGAAAAGTGTTAATCTGCTCGACATACGATGCCTGATACCTACTTGGCGATTGGCTATTTCAATTCTTGGGTGCAAGGATTCCCACGAAACACTGTGAAATATGCAATGATGCAAGGCGAAATGAATGTGAGGAGAGTGTAATGATGTTTGCAAGTTTGGAAAGTATTCAGAATTCATTCAACTAAGACAGAAACATTTTGTGGATCTAGGTCGAGAAGCATTACCACACCAGATCATGATTTTTGCATTAATTAACAGGTACTAGAACTCCGAAACTGTCATCAAACGTCTTTGGATGCCTTAGACGTCTGTGGACGTCTTTCAATGACCTTAGACGTCTGAAGATGAATATCGAGATTTTCATATGCCTAGGTATCACGTAGATATTGATATTTACGTGTACTTAGGTATGCAACAAGTATCAATACATTCGCAAATGTAAGTATCTAAGTAGTATCGATTCCTTTTGATACCTACAAGTAACGGTGGAGCAAAGAGCTGAGTTTTAAGCGTTTTCTTAAAATAAAAATGTTTAAAAAAAAATAAAATAAAAATAAAAAAATAAAATAAAAGGAGTAAGTATATTTTGTCGCTTTATAGCTAAGTAATTAATTGAAATACAGATTACTCTCACTATTTAATAGTGAATGAAATAGTCTGTTTAAAGTTCGTTTTTAACTACTTTTTTCTATATTACCTCAAATTCCCACACAGCACCATAACATTGTAGCAACGTCTCTGCAATATTGCTGTGCAAGATTGCAATGATTGCAATGCAACCTGCAACAGCGCAATATTGCAGCAAGGTTCCTGCAATACAGCTGCAACGAAGTGTGCTGTATGGGTTTTTGCATGTCAATGATTGCACTTTTATGCCTATTTTTGTGTTTCATTGAATATTTTTAAAGTACAAGAGTGAATAGGTACTCAAGCTGTTTTCGATAGTTAAGGCCATATGGAAATTTCTCAAAAAAATATAGACATTTCAATTGGGATTTCGGCTTAGAGTGCCAATCGTTGTACAGTTTACCCTAAATCGCAACACTACATCATTTCCCACGACCTACTTGCAGAACTCCACTCTAGAATCGAACACTTCCTTCGTCGATCGTTCCTCTCGCGTTCGCAAGCAATGGTGCAGATACATCGCAACGAGGGTTTCAACGCATCAGAAAATATCTTGCAGCTTTATTTTCGACCCGATGGTTTTATTGGACGTTGACACTGCATAACTGCGTACACGCGGCGTGCATCACGGAGTACCTAACGACCAACAAGGCAAAGATATGGGAGGAGCTGTGTGGCGTGTAAACGCCATGCAGCCTAATTACTATATTAATTGCCTTCTCACTGGTTATCTTATTGATTAAGGCCGCGTTGGATCGCAGGATACGCGGGGCGTAAAGCCGCGAGGCTGTGTAACCATTGATGTACAAAAGATCGGATCGAAAATTAGTTGCGCGTCCCTCCTGTTAACGTATCAGCCGTTGTAGCAATTTAAATACTTTAAACGGCGTGATTCAATATCCCAACGACGTTTATTATTTTTGCACCGTGCCGTTGCTTCTTTCTGAAGGTGCAAAGATGGGAATCTCTTTAACAATCCCCACCCCTGGACTCACGGAACACGATCGAATGAAGGAGGAAGCATTTACTTTTAATCGGTTCCATTTTTCACCCTTCCCAGCTGTGCAATTGTCTTGACTGTTTTATTTAATTAACTTCGCGCGATTAATTCGCGTGTGTTGGTACACTCGTCGATGTTATTATAACCGAAATTTTTAGGACATTGGTAAATATTGAAGATTGGATATAAATTAACACAGGGTTACCCAACCTTTTTTGAGTCGCGATTCTCTTTTATAATATTCAAAAAACCTGCGACCCGCTGCCCTCCCTTGTATAAGGTAAATTTAATAAGGTAAAGAAAACTCATTAAAAATAGGTATTTTAGAATATATAACTCTAACTTGATGATATTAAAAGAAAAACCCAAAAACCGTGGAGACTCCCCAGAAAACACTTTGCAACCCACTGTTGGGGAATCACTGAATTAACAGGTTAATTTAAATTTCATTTTGTAAAGATTTTAATCCTTACTAATATATAAAAGTGAAACGTTGTCTGTGTGTTTGTCCTTCTTTCACGTCTAAACCGGTGATCGGATTTCAATAGAATTTTGAATATATATTATATACGTCCTAGATTAAATGATAGGTTATTTATTTTTTCATTTAGGCTTTTTTATTTCATCATATATAATTCCCGGGTGAAACCAGGTAACGGATGGGCCAGTCTAAAATAAAGGATTGTGGTTCTTATGTTGTCGTAGTTGAATATGGAACATTTGTGAATTAGTTACCTTAAAATTACCTCAGAATGCTTGCGTGAAATTGAACAATGCAGATAGCGTATTAATCTTGATATATAAAGCAGAAAGTTGTTACCCAAAAACTTTTAAACGTTTAAACTCTGAATCTAAATTCCGAACGAAGCTAATTAAGTAAAGCTAATTATATATAATTATGGAATAAAATATTTGGAACACACAGAGTAGGAGACGATGCATTCAAGGAAAATAATGGAGAATTAGAAGTCTGAAAAATAAGAATGTTAAAATCACGAGATGAAAAGCTTCAAAGATGTAGGAAGCGAATTTAAAAGACTAAAATTTTGACTCAAACTGAATGGACAAATTTAAAGAAGTCAAAGGGGTGAATACCTGACATACTATTTGACGCTGTATTTCACTAAAATCCTTTTGCTAATCAACCATGGATCCAAAAACAGTCATAGAAAATCCAAATTCCAAAAAATGATAATTCATGAACACTGCGTGGCACGTAGGATCTCACTCAGCCTGTACGTTCTCAACTACAGACCCGAAGACACAGAGACCTACATTACGCCGATGGTTGCGATTCGCTGCCGTCTGGAGGGCCTTGCAATGGACATTTCGGGGTGTGGGTTTTCGTGGAAAGGCCGTAAAGCCTGGCGAGGTCGACGGAGACCGCAGATTTATGCGTAGTAAAGGCGGACAGGCTTGCCTCTTCGACGTCCTCTTCATCCCCGTGGCTCCTCTTCGTTGCTCGCGTACCCGCGCATAAGAACGAACATTAGCGTTTGCTCTCGTCGGTACTTATGGATAGTTACCGCCTGGAATCATAAATTATTGCCCACGCCCAGCAACTTTTAGTGGCACTCGGAACTGGCGGGAGTTTTCGGCTACAGAAATTACGTTGGCCCGCGTGGATCGACGAGAGGAGCTCGGTATCCACACTTCTCCCTACTGGTCCTTTTGCTGGTAACCGCTGAGACCTGAGCATAAAAATCGTCGTTTCCACGCGTCTCGGCCAGCGAGAGGGACTGTTCTGGCATTATGCTAATTGGAGGGCTAATTAAGTTAAATACGTCGGAAACGATTAGCGGAACGGACGGTTGAGTTTCGGGCACCGTCTCTTGATCTAATTCAAGGTAACTACGAGTGGTTTCCTTTTTACAGCTCTGAGGGAAGACCCTTGCTCCAAATGTTTACTTACACTTGATCACGCTATTCCTTCAATGCTTCTTCGATCTTCAACGTGAATCGAGGAATACTTCGATTTTTGTATTAACAGTGTCTAAGTAGTTCCTAATCGGAAGATGACAATAATTCTGTATAGACTAGTAATCCTTCACTCGATGACTCGTAGTGTCATAGAGATATTTATTCAGTATTTCATTTTGTTATTAAATATTTTTTAATAAAGATTGAGTGTAATAGATTACATGCACTTTAAATTTGTATTTCTCAAAATATCCATGCATTTCTAGATTTGGAGAAATAGGCCCGTGAGGCCCAGCACATTGGTGTAATTTTAATTTACCAGTGCGCTGTAGGGTTAAAAAAGAAGGCGCCTTATGAGTCTCGCCACTACAGGCAATCAACGCAAGCTATAATCTCACGCAACATCCGAATTCGACCATACTTTCGCGCGTCTGAAGTAGAGCAGGACATCACTGGCGCGCCCAGGAGCCTCGTGTCATCCCAATTATTTTTGACAGCTCATACGCGTACATTGTAATCGACCAGCAATCAGTCGAGCCGCGCCATCGCCTAATTAGTGAGCAGATGAATCGTTGCACCGACGTTGCCAGGTTCGGTGGCCCAGCAGTAACGAGCCAGTAGCCACCAGGCCTCTGCAACATTTCACCGGTCGCCGTAACGAGAGCTATATCGATTCGAACACTCGAGTACGATCTCTCCGATCGGTTCCCCGCTCGCAGCATCGCGGGAACAACCTGTAATTGTATTTATCCTTCGAGACGGGGACCGCTCGCAATAACAGACCCGCGATTGCCATTCGAAGCGCTAGATGCATGACCAAGCGAGTCGCGACTCTTTCTTTCCTGCCTTTTCTTTTCCCAAGGCCAGTTCCTGCCTTTCCTTCCTCGTCGCCGCGCCACCACGCTTAACCGTCATCGATTCTTGCACGCTGCTTGCAGCTCGCGAGTCCGTGACGCGTCCTCTGACGCCCCAGTCCCCCCCTTCGTCCCGGTAGAATGGTTCTCTTTCGCCGGCGGATTTACATGCGTAACGAGCTTTTTACCGTACCGCGACGCTAAAGATAACGCCTCGCGCACGCTGAAAACGTAACACGCGTGGCGATCGTTCGCTCGCGATACGTGCCGAGGATCGCAGGAAATGGTGAGATTTACTGCGCCGCTACCAGATCGCGTGCGATCGGGCCACTTTTTGATGCGCGCGGCCTCGTGCCTCTAACCGAGGCAACAAGATGATCTTGAGCTTCTTTTGTTGATGGAGGTTGGATTTTTTTATACGAAGGAGGGGAGGTAACTAGTTACGTGGCGTGTAATTCTAGGGTTGTCATCATTGTCGGTGTTTTTGTGTTTTCTTATATTGTAAGCGTACAAGGAACGTCCTCTGTTTTCAGAAAAATTAATTTTTATTTTTCACGAGAAATCTAAAATAGTTACCGTAAAATGAGGGAACATTGGCAGTTAATTAATATTAGTTTTTTCCTCAGGCTGAAGATTTTTCTGTTTCTTTTTTTATTTAAGAGTTTTTCCTGTGGATAGTAATAATAATAGTAACATGAATTATAGACGGAAAAGGTAAACAATTTTATGCATTTTCACAGTTGTAGTACAATTAAAAAAAATGCAGTGTTATAATGGGATACTTGAAGCAACTGTAAAAATGTTAATTTATATATTAGGCACCTATATAACAAACTGTTACAAAAAGTTGCTAACCTAGACTACGGTATCACCATTCTGTGGTAAAATAATGAAATTTAGAAAAAATAGACTTTGTGCCTTTTCTTTGTATGCCCACAATGTACTTCTGATTCGTTTTATGAGTGGCTGAACATTTTTAATGGGTGTGAAACATGTGTCCTTTGGAAAGTGTATTCTAATACTTTAGAATTTAGTGTTGTAGATAATTTTAAGGAGTATTTTCATGCTTTCGCCCTAGTTTGAATGGTCGCACTGACTTTGTATTGTTTCATGATTTTAATGAAGGTTTTAAAGACTATTCCAGATGCAATCCCCCAATCGTGCTGTCTGATTGATTAATAGATTGAAAATCTCTAGTTGAAAATCTCCTACCACTATAGAGTCGCTGTCAAGTTCACGTAAAGTACCTAAATACATGTTTTCCTTTCCATAAATTACTACTTTTGATTTTTATATAATTCCAATATATTTAGTTTCCTAAATAAAAAGAGCCACTATCACATTCTCGTGAAGTACCAACATGTTTTCCTTTACATAAATCATGTCTTTTAATGTTCATAAAATTCCAATGTATTCATTTTACTAAATGAAAAGATTCCGATACCAACAGATCATTAAAGCCACCGTCACGCTGCAGATTAATTCGTTAATGAAAGCGAGTGAAAGTATTCAAGATCCTCCGCGATAAATCTATCAGGCCTTCTTTCGATTGCATTCGTAGAAAGTGTTCGCGGGTCTCGTAGCACGTCGCTGGGGAGCTAGCTTTCGTTATCTGCATTCGTATAAGTTCATGGTTCGATAACGGCGACACTCCTTGTCGTCGATTATCGCGAAAAAAGTTAGCTTCTCCGATAGTCTCGCCCAGAACAAATACTTTGTACGCGAACAAAGAGACTTCGTGTTGCCTTTCGCGGATTGCTAGACAATCCGCCAATTCCGAGAACTGGATAACACTAGAAACACCCCAGCAAACTTAAAAATTCAAACAGAACTCAAACACAAATTTTTCAAACAGAACTTGAAAAATTCAAACACACCATCAATCACAGGAATATTAAAACAGATATCAATTATTAAAATTCACTAGAGTCAACGCTTGTCCGTGTTAAGATTCTTCTGAATCCAATCAATTTCCAATAGCTTCGCTCAAACAACTCACTAACTCACTTCAAAACTTATTAATACATTGTCTTTCATCTTTCGACAAAGGCGCCTCCTCTACATGAGAAAATCGTTGTTCGCGACGCGCTGCACTTGGCGAATCGTGTCAGGGAGTTTATGTTCTCATAAATAAGGGAACGTAAAGGCAATACGTCTGTTTTTTATGGGCGAAACGAAATCGTTTACCACGGTGTGCGAGTTTACGCGTCCTGCTCGCTGGTTGGCTTCTTCTTTCCAGTCAGAGGATGCACCTTGTGTATCTGCATACACGTCAGAGCTTCTGGGCGAAGCTTATACCCTCGCGAACGATCGTCGATAAGCTCGCCTAATTTATCGCCCTTTTCCCTCGAGGTTAATGTACCGAGGTGTGCTCGTTCTTCTGTTCGTTTCAAGCCGCGCCGACTACTGTATCGTCGATGCGCAATGGAGAATTATTGCGGAGTGGTTTTGGTGGAAAAAGAGGGCTGTGAGAAGCATCGTTAGCTGTGCTTGGAGTGAGGGCATAGGAAATGGAGGAGATTAAAGGAAATTTCAGAACTAAGGCGCGCTTGCAGAAGGGAAGTTCCTTATTGGCGTCGTATAGAGGTGGAGATAGGGAAATTGGGGCATGGGAGATCGGTTTTGTGGAAGTTGCTTCGTAATTGTTTAATTTTTAATAGTTTTTTAGGGGATTCGGTAAAAATTGAGGCTGAGTGGTCGGTTTTGTTCTGTAAAGTGAATTCTCTTTGAAAATACTACTACTACTATAAGTTTTGAGATTTGGTAAGTTTAAGCGATGGAATAAAATATATGTCTCGTTTTTAACACGTTGAACGCCACGCTAATTTTACATGGATTGCTTGTGGCGCCAACGTGAATTTCTTAGTATAATAATTTGGCCACCGTTTGTATACTACTTTTTTTGTTTAAATAAATTGGCTTATTACGATTCTGATTGCGTGGCTGAATCTGTTATAAAAAAATACACCATTTTTGCCTGAAAGATTTTTTTCTATAGTGCATTGGTTTTTAGGTTTTGGGGCAAAGATGTTTTTCACCTTCGGCTTTGAGGGCTGATTTCCCCCCTCCCCCAGATATGGACGTTTACCAATAAAAAAGTATGTGTAAACCTCATCAAAATCGGCGTGTCACTGTTGAGTGGTTTCCCTTGTTTCCCACCTGGAGTAATTACTATGTTTCTTAACTACTCATAGTACATAATATCTTTATTAAAACGTAACCTTATCATGCTCCATATTAGCATACATTCTTCTACTAACATTGCTGCATAGAATTCAGCTCCAAAAATATACCCATTACTCACAAACCACCTAGGGTAAAGGGCCCAGTTACTGACACCTGATCAATTACTGTCACCTTAAGCTATTTTACTTAAAATAACGAATAAATAAACGTTGTAAAGTCATACACAAAAAGAATTATGTATTTCAACCTATAATCTATACTATAGATTATATTCTATAGTTTGTTTATTCGTTATTTTAACTAAAATAGCTTAAGGTGACAGTAATTGGTCACGTGTCAGTAAGTGGGTCCTTTACCCTAGCAAACGATACAATTTCTGCAAAGCCAGCCAAGTTAAAATATATTCTCACCCAGTGGCGGATCCAGAGGGGGGCGATGGTGGCGATCGCCCCCCTCCCTCCCTAACAATAATAAATTATTCAATAACAGGTAAGTACTACAATTATTCTGATTTCTTGTGACGTATAAATAATTAATGTGTATTTAATTATTCAGGCTATAGTATCAGATAGATATATTAAAATATAAATTACAAGCAAATTTTAAATCTCGTAAAAGAAAATTAAAAAATGTAGGTATGTAGTTTTACACGTTTCGCCCCCCCCCCCCCCCCCCCCCACCACCAAGAAAGGCTTCTGGATCCGCCACTGTTCTCACCAAATTCACGTAACAAATTACATCATACCCGTCAACGTCAATCCGTCTCAGAAACACACAAATCTCCACTGACCCTAAAAACCCAGCAAAGAAACCAACACAAAAGCCCTCTGAACTCCACAGGTTTCACCTCCACGTCGAAAGCCATCCCCGGAATCACCCCTCCCCGCGAGCAGAAAATCACCGATTCCACTTTCGACGGCAAAAGGCTCCCCTGCCCCATCCCCGGAGCGTTGCACAACGCTTGCATTACATAACCCCCCGGCCCGCTATAACTTCATACTCCGGATGCGGCGTGGTCCAGCGCGCAGCACCTGCGATCGGGCGCATCGATCGCGATATTCCTCCGCGGTGGTCCCCGCAGTCGGTGGATACGCGCGAGGAGTTCCTCGGCACCGCCTTGCATCCGATAACGCGACGCGCTCGCATGCACGTGTTCCCCGAGTTTCTCGAATATCCAGGCGACATAAAACATTCCCCGCCGATATAAATCGGCCGCGCAACGAGATCGATCCTCGTTACCGCATCGCCGCGCAGACAGTGGACTCTGGCTGAGGCTGCAGAGGTGTATAGAGGCGAGGGGGCAGAGCACCGGTGCCTTTTGTTTTTGCCCGTACATCAGATACTAGGCGTCGGTTATCACCATGTGGTATCAGGCCCACGGCGAGGATGTAAGTATACGCGGCGCGTTCCCTGGCGCACAGTGTGTGTCTCAGATAAGATATCTCCGGGTCCAGGGTACCGATGCCTCTGTCCACCGTGCGCGGCTCCCCCCTCCCTTGTCCCTCTGCCCTCCACGAGGGGCAATAAATAACTCGGACCGATCGGTTTTTGCCGATCGAGCCGTTCCACCCTGTGGCGCGCGCGCCCCAGCTCATGCCCCGTTTCGACGTTCCCGCTCGCCCCGGCTCGTAAAAACGAGGCAGCTTGCGAGCTCGTGGCTTGCAACGTCGCGGGACCACGGGTGGGGGGAGTAACGGGAGCTTGATGCGAAGCCTTATTGCCGCTCGTCCTCCCTTTTTGCGGGCTTTCGACCGAGCGTTTGTTTGTCACGCGCCATCCGTGGCGCAGCCTCCTGCGTTTTCGACAGCCGGGTGATTCCATCCTCGGGGATGGGTTAGGCTTGATGCGCCGCAATGAGGCAGCACTCGTTTCCGCGCATGAGTGAATCGCGAGGATCACCTGGAACAACGAAAATTACGATTGCCAGGGGACGGTTTAGCAAGTTAAAGCATGTCTCGCGGCGCGAGATCGGAATCGGTGCCTGGCGACCCTATATAATCTGCGCTCGAAAATTACGATGATGTCCAGCGGATAAAGCCGGGGAGATGATAATGCTCGGGCGACGATGCAAACGAACGGAACGGATGTCTGCGAGCGTCTCGTTCGTTTTCGTCTGCGCGCCGGGGCCCCGCTAACGAATGATAGCATCGCGGCTGATTATGAGTTTCGGCCGTGGCGCGGCTTCAAGAGTAATGCACCGTCGTGGCTGATCGGGGGGCCCAGTTATAGGGATTTCGATTTTAATGGCTTCGCGGGACGGCTTCAAACTTCGCCGTGACCTGCGAGTCAATGCGCTCCATGGATGTTTAACACGTCGAGTGATCACTCAATTTGCTGCAATGTCATTCTACTCGGAACTTGATCTGTCGTGGTCTGGACTCGAATATTGAAAAGCCGAAGTAGTCAACTTTCTCAGTACAGGCGTAGGTATATGAAAAGGCTAGTTGCAGTTATTAGCATCTATTAGCACGTTCTCTCTCTATACATTAGATATTCTCTACATTGTGTATATTGTACACTCTAACTTCTTAAGGATGTATCGGACGTACGGTATTAGAGAAAAATATATGGAATTTCAAATACTTGAATATCTATGTCTTACGCATCTAGATGTCTAGATTTAAGGAACTCGAACGACAGCTGGAGTCTTATTTTTACTCCTAGAAAGGTATTTTTCACTTTAGAAATGTTTTTTCAAGCATTATTTGCTAAACTTTTGGCAATGAAAATGCCCTGAATTCGTAATTTTCTCGAGTTATAATTTATTTCTTTAAAACTGTGTAGTGAACACCATTGAAACTCGGCAGATATTTTAAATTGAAAACTTTTGTATCTATCATCAACATTTATTCAGCTGCTTTATCTGACAAGATCGTCTCTTTCTCTGAAAATTAAAATCGTTATAACTCAGCAACCGTGTAACGAATTCGTTTAAAATTTTTGGAGCACACCAGGAAGATTAAAAAGATCAATCTCGCAATTTTTCATCAACTTGGTACCATTTTGAAGATAGGACTGAGACATCATTACGGGGTCATTCTACTTTCATCGCCCGAAAAATCAAGCTATTTTTAAAGATTTTTTCTCAGTAAATACAATATATAATTGAATAAATCTCTTCGGTATATATTAAGCTACTCTTATATTATACCAAAAAATGAAAAGAATTTTAGTGCTACTGCCAGTATCATTTACAATGATTAATTACAGAAAAATATATATATTTCTATAGTTTAAGACATTCTTAATACAATGCAAAAAATTCCTTTAATTAATTCCTAAAACTTACCTATTTTTATGTCCTCTAGACCCGTGTAACGAGTAAAAGAATCGAATTTTTCTTTTCTCAATTTTCTACAAGTAGGTATCTGTTACGGAAAATAACAAAGGAGGGTCCATTCTATGGTCCTGGATTGGCTGACTGATGGTGAGTAAAAGTTTGACTGTGTAAACTGTATGCAAATCTTTAAACACGTTTTTCTTGCAACCATGTTTTTCGAACTGGTGTCCACGACATCTCAAGATTGACTTGACCAATTAAGGTCAACTTCTGCATACATCTTCAGCACACGTGGACTATCGCCCCTACCACAATTGTGTGAAAATATTTAATATTTTTCATTCTGACAGTCCCAAGAAGTCAAAAAAATGGGTGAAAATCGAAACTCAATCTTCAAAGTGGTCATTTTTTAAATTTTCAGAATCTTTCTTTCATTCTGGTACCGGCTACAGCCAATGACATACAAATAATGAATCCTTTTGAATTTTTTATTTCAGATGATCAGAAACCATCCAATAGTGGTCACTGTATGTGCACCGTTTTTTTTTCAAAAGCAACTACAAAGGGGTCCACTTGAGTTAATTTCAATCTTTTCGTGTTAAAAAAAATTAAAAATGTAATCCAACTATAAATAAGTATGTAGAAATAAACCGGGTGGCAATAATTTTTACAAGCTCCTCACAAAAAATTCCGAAAAAATGCAAAGAAAATGCTTCGTTACACAAGAAGACTCCCTTAACATGCAATTCGTCGAGACCCTCTACCACCCATCCACTCCTCCAATACAGCCACCTCGACATCTCTCCACCTCTATGCCCCACCCTCACAGTCTCATCTTCCAACACGTGTTTCCGAAGTTTCCAGTCAAATCAAGACATCATAATCTCTATCCGAGCGATCCAAGCCCGTACTGTGGTGCCACCTGAATAGCATCGCAGTCGCGGGTACGCACGGCCCCTACGCAATCGTTCCGAGCTCTCGAGCGTTAATCTCATGTTGAATCCGCAGCGAAGTAGCCGCCGTATCGACGTGTTGCGTAAGCTCGCGATAGCGCGGTGCAACCGATCGCAAAACAGCCGTGCGTGCAGCGTGCTGGACGAAAGAAAGCCTGGCGATCCCACGGAGCCACGCGATACTTCATGCCCGGCGCACGTGACCCCGCGACCTTAAAACCGAGCACTATTTTCCGCCGCGGACAGATCCTCTCTCCCCCTTTCATGCTCGCCGTCGTGTTACAGGACGTGGCACGACATGAGACCGGAGATTAATATTATCTCGCGCGTACACCGAGGAGGACCGCTCCGGAGCTGCTACACGTAGAGCGGCCTGCTGAAGGCACCTTCCCTCTATGTCTTCCGTAGCTTCCGTTCTGTTCTGCGAAACTGGAGGCTGTCAGGGTCGCGGAACTGCTCGATAGACCTGGCAGCGTGGTCCCAGCGCGAGTGGCAGCGGAATTTAACATCGTCGCAAGTAGACGTGGGTTGGTTCCGACTTGGCGATGCTACAGATCCCATTTCGATTAGAATTCTAACAGCACGAGGAGTTGAAGAGTGTATAATTGGAAGTTTGAAAGTTAGGTCCTTTGGAATTCATGGTCCCGCTAGTTTCTACCCGAAATTCTCAACTTTCGTATTACTAATCAAATTCCAAATTATTCTCCGGGCATCAAAGTTCCAAATCCCACGTGATGTACTTCATACATGTCTCTCCATTCACCTGGATAAATTCGAAAACGGAACATTCGTCTTATTATACCCAGGAATGGAATATTCAGAATTTGCTTCCTAGAATTTCGTTTCCAAGCTTCCTCGAGCCTCATGTTAGCGAGTACCCTTCGCTTTCAAATATAGTCTTCGCTGAATACTATTCCAACGAGCGGTGTACCGACCATCGAGCCTCCTCGAACCCCATTAACATACTCTGCTCGCGTATGCATATCGCTACCATGCTTTGTACACGGGTACACGGGTGTCGCACGAAAGCACGACCTCCTTACGACGTATACGTGAAACAATAACGTGTACAAAGAGGGACACGGGCACAAAGCTGCCTCCGGGCCGATAAAATGCGCCGTTTGTATTTCCCGCGCTGCTCTTTTGTGCGTGACGTGCACGCGGCGCGGTTCGAATGCGTTTTTCTCGGAACGCTTCGCACGTTTTCTTCACGGCTCGTGGGACCCTGAGCGCGATTTTCGACCGCGCTTCTCGGACTTGCTCTCGGATGTGTTTTGTTTCGAGACACGAACAGACCCGATGGCGTTTCCTCGTGGACATTGTGTGACACAGTTCAACAGCGTGCGTTGGGAGAGGGTGACGTTCTTGGTTTCCTATTCATGTTTTTGAATTTTAATGAATGAATCACTGGCTTGGAATGGGAATACTTCAAAGGATTTCATTTAATATTCAATGCTTAAGGGTACACTCTTGTGTAATTCCCTAAAAAAAGTATGAATTTTTGTAAAGAAAAGTGTAACGCATAGGGTAAAATCTTTTTAGTATTGATTTATACATTTTTTATTGTTTTTTTCTTCGATGTAACCTTGAATAAATAGTTAGGGAACCCTGAGAACCCTAGAGAACTCTGATGGTGAGAAAAAAACGATGTAGAGAATATTTCAAGGTAAACTCATCTGAAATCAAAAATCGAAATGATAATTCGATGATTGGTACATGTTTTATTAAAAGTGTCAGGAACCGGAAAATTAACACGTGTATCCATCATTCATTATTTTGCAGTAACGATTGGTCACATGATAACCACACTCATATATCTTAAAGAAACTCAAATTTTTGATTATTGATTTCAGATGAGCCTATCTCGAAGTATCACGTGCACCGTGCTTTTATCACCGTTGGAATTATAGCTATTTATTCAAGATTACATCCGAGAAAAAACAATAAAAAAAATGTTTTTATCATCTTAAAGTATGTATAAATCAATACCAAAAAGACTTTATCCTATGTATTACAGTTTTCATTGAAAAAAAACCTAAATTTTGTAAGAATGTACCCTTAAAGAACCGTGTAGCGCTTCCTATTCATTTCAGGCAGAAATTGAGGCTTATAGAATGCAAGAATACTTCAGATACTCATTTGAAATTAACCTCCTAGACTGGGGTAGTTCCGAGGATTCTGGCAATATCCATTTTCTCAGAATCTCTTCTCCCTAGTGAGCCCCCAAAAATAGAACTCTTCACCTGCATTACTTAACACCACCACCTTATTATTGTCTACTTCTTCCTAAACCACCAAACTCCACTGACCATACTAAACGAGGAAAAGCTTCCACAAAACAGTCTACCATTCGAATACATATATCTTAATTCATTAGTGATCCTAAGTATCTCAAGAAGCACATGTCGAACAGCATTTTCAACACGCATGAATGACAACCGCCAGGATGAACTGACTCGCAGATTCATACGATGCAGGAAGAGCTCGTGGTGCCCTGGCAAGTTCTTTGGCCCGAAAAATCGACCGAAAGCGCAAGTACTGCATGGTGGACTAAGCTGCATGAACAATGACGAGAGAAAGGCAAGAAGAGGAGGAAGCTGCGGAGGAGCGACAGTGCAACGGCAGCTGGCGTGTTTAACGCGTCCGACGATGCGCGAAACGCGTCTGGTGGCATTCTTACAAGTACGTAAAGGGCCTCATTACGGGCCGAGAAGGACGGTAGTGCTCCTGTCGCGGGCATTGTATCGTTCCATCGGCGATTTCTTTGCCTCCTCCTTTCGGTACATCCCCCTCGTCTTCTTCGTTTGTTGGCAGGACACGGGATCACGTATTCGAATCATCGATTACCAGCGTTACCTTGCACACGGCCATCTCGTTTCCGCCTCGTCAATTCGCGCGGATGATATAACACGTGGGGTTGCAAGCTGAATTCATTTCGCGTTTCAAATACACAATGCAAATGCGATCCCTTTTATGTGAATAGGGGTTGAAAGCTTCGTGTGCTTGATGTGGGTACGAGGAAGGTTCTAACGATGAGTCAGTCTTAATGAAGAGTTCTAGTAGTTTCTCTAAATTGCATGCGTTATTTTGTAGAAAAGTATTTTATAAATTCGAATTATTTTAGTTAGGAAACTTTTAGGTGGGAGTAAATAGATGAAGGTGGAACGAGATTATTTGAAAGGTAGGGGAAAACACAGAGAATGTCACAAAATAGCTTTAGGGTAATTCCGGGAGACGCGGCCGGGCTGGAGAGTTGGTCGAGTTGCTATATTTAGGCTCTACATCTGTGTATATGTAAAAATGTGTTAAGGTTCCGAACAATTATTTCTCAAGAAATCAACTGTTTCGACCAACTCTCCAGCCCGGCCGCGTCTCCCGGAATTACCCTATCCAGAAAATTCAGTGTTTTATTCCAGTGCAGACTGGACATTACCTCTTTTTAATCAGTATATATAAACTTTAACATTCTGTTACAGGGGTATTTGCACTCTATAACTCTTTGAGAATGGACAGTTCTGTAGTCACGAAAATTGGATTCCTCGTTCTTTCCCCTTACCCTTCATTTAGTATCAATTAGTGGAAGTTGAATTCACTCGTATGAACGTGTTTTTCGCTAATTTTTGGTAACGCAAGATGTTTAATGACCACTCTTAAACAAATACGAAATATTAAATTTGTCAGAGAATTTAATATATAATCATGTATGAACCGCAGCCTATCATGTTAACATTGTTAACGATCAGTTGCTATTAGCCTTACGATTCAGCAGCAGATTAACGACGAAGTTATCAAGTATCTTAATAATTAAATATCAAACTTTATGCTAATAACCACAGTCCAACGATAAAGAAAGTGGAACGCTTCGATTTAAGAGACACTGTTGCCACGACTCTGAACGTATCAGGGTCTCGTAAGTGGAATAAGTTCGTTATATACGGACCAAATCGTGCGCAAGCCACGAAATTCTTTCAATTTCGGGGTAATCGAGGATGCTGATGATCCTCGTACCATCAAGCGCACGATTATAGAATGCAATTCCAATCAAAGCGTATATTATCCAAGCACAGGATTCGAATGCAACGCAGAGGCTATATAAATATTCATAAAATTTGGAAATGCAATTCGTTGGTCTTTAAAATCGAGTAGATACATTTTCTTCTTCCCATCGCATTTAATCGATTCCTTCTCTTTTTCAAGACTAAGAATATACCAGCCATGTATTCGTGTATCTTCCTCGCGAGTGGTTCTTAATTACATCACCAGCAATTGACGATCCTCCATTTACCTTTGAGGCTCGCTCATGAAACGTCATGGCGCTTTCGCCGCACAATTAATAAACCATCGCGTATTCCGATCGATAATAACTGATTAATTAATTACCAGGACGAAATTCAGTGAAATTATCGTTACTCGTGAATCGTGATTCGTAAAGCGATTGGTAGTTAAGAATGCTGATTAATAGTTTCCGTGTACATCAGATATAGATTGCATCTTTGAGAAACATTTTATAAAGCATATCTGCAAGTGTCTTCCTAATGAGATCGTAACGAACAGAATTAATTTCATCGCGTAACCAGTGGCGGAGTTAAGGAAAATGGCGCAGGTGGCAAACGTTCTGAGGGGCCTATTTTGGGGGGGGGGGGGGAAATGAAAAGGTAGTTTACTAAAAATGGGCAAAATGTAGTAGTAAATACAGAAAAAAAATATAATTTAGATAAAATCATAATTTTTTTGAAGATGGCCCTCTGGGTGTTCCTGATTTCCCGATATTGTTCGCATCCGGAGAAATGAGAAATCAGATTATATTTCTCAAGAATTCTCAAGAAATTAAAAAAATATCCAAAATTTATATTTTTGGAATAATGTTGATAATATTTATCTAAATTTGTATTCGTGTCCAACTTAGACAAAACTTGTGTAAATGAAAAACAGATATTAAAAATAATTGATCAGTTTATTTATTTAATATAAAATGTGAGCAAGGCAACACATTACTTTTTTGTTTTAAAATAATTTTTTCAAAAGCACAATGCATCTAATATTGCGTCAGCCAATCTACTTCTTCTTTTTTGTAACAAAATCTGCAGCTGCAGAAGAATTTCTTTCATTTCGAGTGGATGTTGGATTAAATCTATATAGAGCATCGGCGATACGAAGAGAAAAGTTTATAAACAATCGCGTAATTCTTCGTACATATTGCTAACATTTATCACTGATTGTAGCATGTGTTTATATGTTCACGATTAACACTCAATTTGAACTAACTGAAAATTCATTTCTGGAAACAAATAGGATTTATAATAATTTTCCTACACTGAAGATTCTCGAGAAGCACTGCAATTTCTCGAGAAATGAGAAATAAGAAATTATAAAATTTCTCGAGAAATTCCTGCCTTGGTCACTTCTAAATTTCCAACTTCAAACACGAATGACCGACATTCTCTGCTTGAAGATGAAGCAATTTTTGCATTCCTTTGTCCATTCTGTACAAAACCCTGTCGTCGTGAAATCATTGCCAGTGGTGGACATAAGAAGGGAGAGGAAGTATCTCCCATCCGAGAGAAAAATTGCATGGTGAAAAAATGTTCATAAGGGAACATTGTCTGCGAAGAAACGGGAGGGTTCCACTTGACTACCCTCCCAGGGGAATCCTTTGTGGAAGCGAAGAGTCCGTCGCTGGTCGTCTACACGGTCCCTGACTTTTTTGCGCCATCTTAATTCCCATCCTTCGGCGTTGCCACGAAAGAGAACTGCGGATAATTTTAGCGAGTCACCGCGTGATGATACTCGTCCCTGTTTCTCACGTACTGCCTCCGATGATAGCACCACGTGGTGGTCATTAAAGTTTCGCGAAACACGCGGAATGTGAGGACAGGCTT
Source organism: Andrena minutula (assembly GCA_929113495.1). Classification (NCBI taxonomy): domain Eukaryota; kingdom Metazoa; phylum Arthropoda; class Insecta; order Hymenoptera; family Andrenidae; genus Andrena; species Andrena minutula. The sequence continues at coordinate 22,353,358 of OV815994.1, forward strand.
CTCCGAGCAGCAACGCGAATCCAGGGTCTTTGTGGCACTGCTTATTTCAAGTACCGAGTCACGGTCAATCTCGTATAACTTGAATGGGTAATTACATTGCATTGGAGTGTCTATGGCGGGACGATATTTTTAAGAAGTTACAAGGTTACACGTTCTTTCTGAATGGAAGAGAATCTTACAAGGGAAGATCGCTAAGCTGGAAATTCAAAAAATTGTGAAACTTTTATTTTCATTAGACAATTATTGTTATTGCCCAAATTCACTCTAACGGGTTGAAATTGCCCAGTGAATATTCGGCTATTTTCCGATTTTCTGTTATAATTCGCGAACTGTGGGAGATAGGAAAAAGGTTCAAAAGTTCTTGTAGAAATCACTGTAAGTGCCAAAAATCATAGTATTACCATTGGCACATAGAACATTCTCCTATATTTTTTTTTAATTTTGACATTTGCAGTGTTTTCTATGACTCTTCAGTTTTCAGAGGACAGTTATTTTTCTTTAATTAAGACTATTATTTGATAACTTACAGCTCTGACAGTTCGCGAGTTATAACACAAAATCGAAAACTGGTAAATATTTCAGAAATCACTTTCACCCCTTAGAGTAAACTTTGGGCAGCAAAAAAAATCTGAAAAACATACCTATGTATTCTCTACATATGCCCAAAGTGTGATAATATTTTTAATTTAATGGTCAGGGGATCTTGTTAGATATATTCGTGATAATTATCCACTCGTTAAAAACGAATTTCAGAGAAGCATTCACTTCCCTGACGAATTCCTAGTAGTGACACACAGTTTGAAAATGATCTTAAAACACTTTTCGCAAAAAGTTCCCATCTTCCTGCACCAGGTGTCACTGGCCACCCACGATGCTTCTCAGAGCTGGCCCTAGAATAACTCACGTAACACACCCTTTACGTAATAACACTGGATCCGGGATACGCAAGAAATGCATTTGAAAGTCGAGAAACACCGTGGTGGCCGGTGTAACCACTATTATTTACGATATCACGAAACGCAGTGTAATGAAAGAGTTATTTGGTCTCTGACAGCCTCATCCAAAGGACCATTACAGCAAAAATGGCGTCCGGTCGAAGGCGCGAGACACCGGCATGCAGGAACGCATCGCCTGTCCCAGAGAAGGGTAAATTACCGCCGTGGGCGAGGGTCTCTCATAAAGCACTGTGCAAATTAAGTAGCCAAGAAAAGAGTGGGGGGAGGGGTGGGGTATATTGTCGTTAGCGACCGAAGGGAAGTGCAGGCCGCGAAGAAATGGAGGGGGAGGCTCGTAATTTTTATGGAAATTATTATCGTCGGTAGGCGGCAGGCTAGAATATCGTAAATTACGTCGAGCCGCGAGTTTCGCCTCGTCTAATTATTATTTGGCAATTAAATTTAACTCTTTATTGCATGCGCACGCCTCTGGGACTTCGTAGCTGTCGTTCAGGCCTATGGTATCGTAAAAGGCGAGGGGGGAATATCGTTAAGCACGCTCGCCGTGAATGTCGTGTTCCTTTGCGGGGGTATCCGTGATCAACGCTACGGTCCTGCTTTACTGCACGGCTTTTAATGGTGTCCCCTAAAAAAATCGAGTAAATCACGCGCAGTGCCTGCCATTCGGGTTGACAAGGCTGATGGATCTGATGGAAGGACACGCAAATTGTTCTACTAAACTGCCCTCGCAATAGAATTTCTTCAGACACTGGGGACTAATGAAAGGAGAATAGCTTCTTAATTAATTGAGCAATAAAATGAAATTGAATCGTCAGTGACACCCACAAGCGAGTTTCTTATACAACTCAAAGAGACCTATACTTTCAGCGGTTACTTATTAATAAATGTCTACAGTCTTCTGACATTTTCTCTCCAAGTTAGTCCTCCTTCGTACCACTCACGATTTTTCTCGGTCCGAAGCACCTTACGCAAAAATCTCCCCCTGCAATCTTCATTATACCTAATCACCTCCTCCTGCAGCGCGTTTTCCAGCGTAGCGCCGCAATTGCCCTTAGCAACGGGGGTTGCTCTTCGACTCCTTCCCCGTCACAGGATTTCATCCAGCTGCGATTCGTGGAAACGCAGCACGCTGCACTGGCGTCCCGTAATATCCGAATGAATAATCGCCGGGGCTTGTATATAACTGTCCAGTTAGCGTCCGACTAAATAATGCCGGGGGAATGTTATAAATTTTATAGCGTTCGCGTTTCGCGGCGGCGCCGGGACGTTATTAAGCGATCGCCCTGTGGCAAGCGTGGAGCGCCGTTTTTAGCGGAATAAAGCCGAGCGTTACACGCGAACGAACGCCCGGGCTTAATAGATGTTGCATATAATTATCCAATTAGCATCTGTGTTCTGCGCCGCGCAACGCCGACAAATTGTCGTTTAGCACGAAGGAGCGAGCGTGACAGCGAAAAGGACGGCAGCGGAGACGGGTCCGAGCGGCGTCGCGGCCGCTCGACGAGTCGTGTTTTCGCGTATCAGCTTCTTCAAGATGTCATAGCACGTGTCCCCGCCGCCGATAAACTATCGCCTCCTCCTCCGGCTTCGTTTCGCGATACCTTTATTACATTTAACCGAACACCATCGCTGATAATCTGCTTCGTATCGGGTAGCCTGGCTGTTCCGCGAAAGGGAACGCGAGTGATGTAATTGGAACGTTTGCCTGCTCGCTGAGACGATAATTCTGCGCGGGGGAGGGTCTCCGAAGGTAGATCGAAGGCGATGTCAAGTGGGACAGGATTTTTGTAAGACTTTCCGAGATCCTTCGTTGCGAAATAAATGTGTCGATAAGGAATCTCGGGGGAATTGCGAAATCATTTGCGGTAGAAGTGACGAATGGCAATGGAATTGATTCTGACGCACGTGCTGCCTTTGCTTCATAAGATTGATCAAGTTATTTGGAGTAGGTACATTGATACTTTAAAGCTTGACTTTAGTTATAACGAAATCGGTGTTTTTAGATCGTAATTATTGTTATTATTATTATTTATTCAGGGGTAAAGGTCCTTTAGTTTGCAGTGAACAATTCATAAAGTTAAGAAAGAAACAATGTGAAAGAAAAAGGATAAATAACCAAACAATACTACAAGAAAATAATAGAACTAATGAAGTAATAAAATTAAAATTAGAATTAGATTTAACGGACGTGCACAGAAACGTTGGTGCGAGCCAAAACCCGCAAACGATATTTAAAATTATGTAAAACAGAGAAGATTATTCTTTAACCCTAGATTACTAAACTACCCTCTGAGGGACGTTGTTACTTAACATTCGTAAAAAATGCGAGTTTAAAATAAAACACCAATATTTTGGAAAAACATACTATTATTCAAGTAGGAACATAAATTTTACTTCTTTGGTAGATCAGAAAACAATAAAAAGAATGAAATATTTTGTATTCGGTACTATGGCATTTCATACAAAATTTAGGTTTCATTTTCCTTGGCTTGCTTAGGTGAACACAAAGCGCATGATTTTTTTATGATTTCTGGGAATCGTCGATTTGCTGTCGTAATTTTTACGATGTTTAGTAATCCGGATTTAACGGTACCTTGCGATCAAAATGCTTGAAAAATACCCGATTTTCATGAATTAAAAAAAGAAACTGTATAACATACAATAAAAAAGTTTTCTGGACTTTATTACTATATATTTGAAGAACGAACGAAAAATTATTGTTTGAATTTTATCAACTTTTGTATTAGATTTACAGCATTCATTATACCACTATAGAAATTGGAGCTCTTGACTGGCGCTACTGTAAAAAGCTTAATTATGGACCGATTTCAAAAATTCTTACAGCATTCTATTCACAATTAGACTCGCTATCGCATTATCCACTGTTGATGAATAATTTTGGATCACCCACTTTTTTTATGGACCGATTTATACGTAGAAAAACTGCTTTTTTGCAACATTGTATTTAAACATGTGTTAAAAATCGCCGGATTATACAATGAATGTAGTATATCTAACGCAAAAATTGATAAAATTCAAACAATAATTCTTTTACTTTTTAAATATGTAGTAAGAAAGTCCAAAAAGCTTTTCTACTGTATGCTGCCCAATTTCTTTTCTTTTTAAATCGTGAAAATTAAGTATTTTTCCAGCGATTTCACCGGAGGGTACTCTTAAACAGAACAATTCGCAAAAATTTCTCAAGAAATATATCACTTTTGAAAATTCCTCGACGCGGTGTCCGCGAGAATCCAAGCACGTGTCAAACTGCGCGCCGAGAGAGCGACGTGTGGAAGCCTGGAAGAGACAGGCTGGAGGATTCTCGTTTACACTGCACCAGCTCGTTTAGCTCTCTTTTCTACCGTTGCCACTAACCGGCGTGCATATTTAGTTTACCCCCGCGGGTAATAATGACACTGGCAAACGGAGGAAACGGCGTGCATGCGCACATAGAGCGCAGCGCTGCGCCCGCTGAAAAGTGCTGCGCGCGTGACCAGACTAAGCAAATTTACTTTGACCGCTTTCGGGCCCGAAGGATTCAACGAGTGTCCAATGTAAATTAACGAGAGTCCAGCCTCGAGGGAACACGCTCGCCTCCGGTTCCTGTATCTCCGGGAAAATCGTGGCGCTACGAAAGAACGAGATGAATTATCGCCTTTTAAAATCAATTAGTGGCAGGCGTCCTGTCAATTGCTCCGGGCACGTTTCCAACGGCGGAGGGATCGCTTAACGCGCTTTCTAAGAAACCGTACCTGCTCGTCCGCTTCCCAATACACAGGATCCTCCTAAAACGTTTGATTTTTACGTATGGGCGTTCTGCCTGCGATCGTGCAGATGAAAGGGTGCTATACGAACGGCGGGTTCACAAACGCGAGTTCCAACACGCGTTAGTGGAAAGATTCCAGTGCTACAGTAAACCGCCAAGACATGCAAACACTATTCGACAATACTCGGATACGATAACAGAGTGTCAATAGACAGATACCGAATGGTCATAAGGATGATGGTATCAGTTCGTAATTACAGTAATGTAGGCTGGAATCTTTGGATCTGTTTGGTAATTAGGGAGGGTGTATAGTGAAGTTTCTCAATTCGTTTACTTTGAATTTTTCAAATTCGGAAGTTAAAAAATATTTGAAACTTTGGGGATATGTAAAGGATATATAAGTACCTATGCATTACACAATTTTTTTGCTGTCTAATTCAGTCTAAGGGGGTTATAACTCGCGAAGTGTGAGAGATAGAAAAAATAATTTCAAGTAAAATTTACTTGTTTCTTAGAAGGACCATCATTCGATAACTTAGATTTCTGACAGTTTGCGAATTATAACGCAAAATCGGAAAATTGTCGGATTTTCGGGGATCAATTTCACCATTTTAGAGTGAATTTGAGCAGTAAAAAATGGTTTAATACTTAATAAAGCCTACTACTTTTGGCCACCACCACTTTTTGGCCACCTACCTACTTTTAAGCCACATCAATTTGCATGATCTTGTTGAGATATGTAGAACATGTACTTACATATTTCAATAAATGGACAAGAGACGAAGCATGAGGGAAGCACAACGGTGTGGTGGAAGTGTAATCGATCAGTGATCTCAAATCGCCAATACCTTCTGTCTAAAATGCAGTGCAGTACAGTAGAAAGGTTCAGCTAAACGCCTTAGAAGCACCCGATATGTGCGTGTCTTATCAGAATTCCCGGCAGGCTCGCGTATTACGCGCGTTTACGACGAAGATCGAGAGCCAAGGGGAATAAAACGAGCTTCCTTATCGCCGTGCCGTGTTCGCGATGCCGGCTTTATTAGCGCGGCGATAACCTGCGGGCCTGTTGTCATTTAATGGCTTAACGAGTGTCTGGGTTCATAACGCCATGCCAGAATATCAGTCATTCAGCGGCGCGCATGGGGAAATTCGAATGAAAAATTCCTTGTCACTGGTAGTTTAAGGTTATCATCATTAGAATACATGGATAGTGGGACGCGTAATCAAAGAAAATTAACGGTCGTATACTATTCCTTCTACCTTAAGATTGATAAGTTTCAACGCTAGTTATAGGAATTTTCACAATTTTCCTCGACCTTGTGCTCGTTACTTAAAAAAGATTTATACCACGAATCAGTGGCGCAGCCAGAGGGAGGCCAAGGGGCCCTGGCACCCCAAAGAAAAAGGAAAAATGAGAGTAATGTAACCACGACAGAAGTATTTTATCCTTTAAATAAGTTATTATAATCACCTAATGAAATTTATTGAAATTTCATTAAAAATAATTTTATTCATTCAACTCCCCCAGACTCCCCCAGATTAAATTCTGAGTGCGTCACTGCGACTAATAATATTTGAAATAAATGACATGATGTCCCACGCCATATCCCCAAATTTGTAACATAAATGGCAAACTGAATTGTAACGAAGTAGCTCCGCTCCAGCTATAATCAGGAATATTCCTTGACGTTTCTTTCGTAGCTAAATCTTAGCGATAAGATGTCCATCCAAAGGAAAATTTCGAAGGCGGTCAAGTGTTTCCAAGCGGGGGCTCAACAATAGCCACTGGGATGGGCAGAAAAACATTGACAGGCGTTGAGAAACGTCTAGTATCAGGGGCAAATATAAAATTCCTCCTGGGGGAGGCGATAATCGTGCTGCTCGAACAATAGGAATTAGTAACGTCAAACAGTGACGCGGTGAAAAGTTTCCACGGAGCGGCGCAGCGCAGCGCTGCTCGAAAACTTACAGCGTTATCAGAAGTCATATTTCAAGTACGCTATCAAAATGATCCTCATCCCATCCTCATTGATGGATGGCGCACGCACAAACATGTAAACAGTCGGGCGAAGATAGAAGAAGGCGTGACGAGATGCAATTCGTATCTGTTCAATACCAGGACAATGAGCAGATGTTTGATTGGTCGGCGTCCAGCGGTGTCCGTTTAAAAAATAATCAGCGGCACGCTTGGCCACGTGCCCGTGAACGTGATCGCCTGATACAGGGGAAGATCACCGTTGCGGAATTCTATTCGTGGAAATTTATGACGCTCGGGTAGCGATGGCCTCAACACGTATCGCATCACTTCACACGTAGATATCACACATGTCTCAAACCATTTCAGATATCATCCGAAATCAGGAGTTCTCCAAGACTCACGAGTGTCTCAGAACTTAGGAATCATCCATGTATATAATACCTTCGATATTTCCACAGCACCCAATACCAACAATTATCACGATACAATCTCTATTCGCTATTATTTACACACTATTTCTAAAAAAATACAAAATCTGTATCCTCTCCCCACAGATGACCTCTCCCAGCTTCTTCAAAACTGAAAACAACTAGGTGCGGGTCTATTCGTAGATCTTTTTCTTTCTCTTCTTTTTTTATCGAGTTTGCGTCTACTGTAAATTAGCCGCCATTGTTCTTTTCATTTTATTTCATTTTATTTGTAGTAATTAGTAAATATTATGTTCTTAGGATTAGGCTTATTAACAGTTCCTACTGCTATCTTATTTTCTTTAAATGCATTATATCTTCCACTTGAGGAATCTTCCTCCATTTCCAACTTGGGAATTAGTTGGCCATCAAAATGCCAGCAATAAAACTACTGAGGGCACAGTGCCTCCTGAATCTACATATTATTGAATTGTTCGTAAACTTTCACTCCAGAGATTCGAGAGACCGTCACTACACGCGGGTGGTCACAGGCCGCGACTCGATTTCGCCGTCCCCCCCGGCCCCACCCCCACTCCTTTCCGATGGACGGGCTGCGCGCGATAAGCGCTCTCCGCGAAAGGAAATCGTGCTGGCCTCGGCGTACGCAGAAATCTGCCGACTGTCTCGTGATCCGCGTTCAAGTTCCACGGCCCCCGCGACCTATTGCGACAGACGCCACAGGGGAGAACGGCAATTAAATCGATAACGATTAACGGCGTCGAGCGACTCGGACAGAAGGCGTCCGCGTTGCCGTCCACGCGTTATCGATGTCGGCCGATTAGCCGCGAACCGGCACGTGACACCCTCCACGGACTTTGAACGCCTCGTTAAGATTGTTTACGAGGAAACATCATTAATTCCATCGATCGCGCCGGCTCCTAGCGCGCTCGCTGTGATTTATCGCTGAATGATAACGCCGTTGATCGGGGAATGAATCGGGAAATCGTTTAGCGAGAACGCAGACGCTCGAGAGGTACCCTGGACGTCCGTGTGAGCGTGAACATCGAACGGCAGAGATTATCGTGCCGTGAACCGTTGCACTCGATGAGCGATTAGAGTTCGCAGATGACGTAGATTTCCGTGTATGGCTGTTGGAATGGTTGATTGTGTGGAGTAGATGTACTGGGCCTGTTTTTGGTCTCTTGCAGTTTTCTTCCGAAGGGTTACTGTTCGGCTACTCGATTTTACCATTCACGGTTGTATTCGTTTGTCGATGTTTGTTGGGAGGTTCGAGGTAACGATTGTGGTGGTTGGAGAAAACTTGCAGGAGTCTTCATTAATTATGGCAGTCTATATAAGAAGTTTAAATTATAGGATACCTATGTAGATATTTTGTTTTAAGAGGGTCTTCTCGTCCGGAGGGACGAGATCAGAGATTTTTTATAAATATGCTACACTCTTACTGATTAAGAATCCCTTTGGTTTTTGTTTTTGATCAGCGAATCTTTTTTTCACACGCTTTGTAATATAACCCTTATCGTCATTACTTAGTATTATATATGGCTGAATTTTTTTTACAATTTAGTGGAAGGTTAATAAATACGTGTGGATAAGGCTCATCGGTAGGAGGTGTGTAGTTTTTGTGTGTGTTGTCCCTAATGAAAGACAATAAATGACCTTCTAGACAAGAATACTTACCTCCTTAATTGAAAAATTTCTCATGGTAATTAACAGTTTGAAACTTGGATATGGATCGAAGAACTTTTGAAGCACACTCATAAAGGCACTGCTTATGGTGAAATAAAGTTAACTTTAAAAATTTATAATAACCTTGTTCCTTAAAATAAATTTGCAAATAATGCAATGCCTGGGTGTTATTATTTAGTTCTCCCAATTCTATATATCGTTTTCGCACTTGCCTTTGCCTCTTAGAGTAGCTTTACTCCCTCTCCCATTTAACTTTCTACACAAAGGATAAATTAGCGCACTTCAACCCACAAAGTGGTTTATTTAGTCCCGTCCTCGCGATTTCAGAGACCTGACACTGTGATGATACGATAAAAGAGCGATTGCAGACGAAATGCTTGCGAAATTCGTGGCCGACAGGAGTAGTAGACATCTGGAAGTTGCCGGCGATAAAGAGAGTCAATGATCCTGATTCGTCGCCACCGAACCAGACAGCCCGAACTCGTTATCGTTTCTGGAGCACCGTTATCGTCGTCCGACAGTTCTTCGATGGATGTCGGGCGCCTCGTTACCGTCGTCGTGCTCACCTGTCATTTGTTTCTTTCTACCGGGGAGGACGTAAATGAGCGTCGTCTAGACGCGCGTCCGTGCAAAAACTGGGATAATTGCCTGGAAAATAGGAGTGAATGTCGGCGTTGAAATCAGCTGAATCACATCGCCCCCGGTCGATCTCGAGCCACATAGAAATTTCCATCGATTCCCTTCGTCGCGAAAAAAAACCTGATCAATTATTAATCACGAGGCACGGCTATATGCAGGTCAAGCAAGTCTTCGTTTCTTGTTACAACGAGATTTGAATAAAGTAATATTCCAGGAATGTCGATAATATTGCTTGCTATTCGAAAACGTGATGTAAATGGAAACTGATTCCTCAAGAATCAAACTGTTCGGACATGAAGGGGATAGTCTTTTTCATTTAACTAGCTAGAAATGGACGATGAAGAGATTAGAGGAACATAATGGAGGGATGGTTGATTTTCAAAAGAGTTGCTTCACACCAGAGTTGGGCAAAATGTAATCTAATTACAACTTACAAATTACGATTAAAATGTAATTGTGTAATTGATTACACATTATTTTCTGTAATCGTACATTTATGTAGTTGTCGAAACCAAATAAACTACTTAAATAAACGATTACAGAAAATAATGTGTAATCTACTACACAATTACATTTTAATTGTAATTTGTAAGATATAATTAGATTACATTTTGCCCAACTCTGCTTCAAACTGAAAGTAATGAGAAGAAAATGGAGTTAGAAATTTGTCTGATGATGATGATGATTAAAGGATATTCATGTCACAGGAGTCAAATATGTACATTATTCTATTTCAATTATTATAGTTTATACGTAAATAATGTGTAGGTACTATAAACACCATAATCTTGGAAAATTTAATAACTCTCTGCAATAAATGGTACATTTTAAGATTAGTTCAAACTTGTAACAACCACAGCGTTGTCTTACAATATGCAATATACACTTTCAACAAACTCTCAACATCTACACTCCTGATATTCATTTCTTCCCTCCGAACATTCTCATGCGTGGACTGTAGAATATATTACGCACAGGAGTTCAGAACTTGAAGGATGTGTAACACTCATTACAACTCCATCCTAATATAACTCTAACAAGATAACTTTTTAACTCACACGAGTGCAAATCCACTAATTCTCACGGACTACCCAACATCCTAAATCCCTTTCTTAAAGCCTGAAATCCACCTGAAAGCTAAGCTATGCTATGTTAAGTTTTAAAAAATTAGCTTCAATACATGCTTATGGAATCGTTTCCACTAGAAGCTAAGTTAAAAATTAGTTTAATATTTTGTTATGTTTTACCTAGCCATAGCACAGTAGAGCATAGTCTAGCTTAGCTTAGCTTCCAAGTGGTTTCCCAACTTCACACCAAGCACACAGAGTAAAAACTCCAACTGTATTAACCCAAAAGGGAAAAATTCTCGTATACCTATAAATAAAAATAAAAATTTGTCTATCTCACAACCAATCTTCCCAGTTAAATAACAAAGTTTCCACCTCACCATATAATACTTCAGCGTTACTCCTGACACACAGTACACCAGGCTTCGCTTCTGCCAGCGTTCTTTAAGCCATATCGAGGCATTTCATTAACGCTGCCGCGTTATCGCCGCCGTTCTTCGTCGCCGCGTAAATGCGGCAATTGAAAGGCGTCCTTGGCGTAAGGAGACCGATCGTTGGACGTGACGCGTCAGTCACAAGGCCCGGCGCGCGGCGTCATGCATGCACACGTAGTTTCGTGTGCTAGGTTATGGTTTCCTGTTTCGCGACCACGTTGCCAATAAAGTTCCCGGAATCCGCTGATTACGCCCGATCCCGCGGAAGATACGCCGCGGCATTATTTTCGTTGTGACGCCGCCGTGGGACCGTCGGCCACCACGACGACGATGGCTCTCCTTAATGCACTCGTAAATTTTCCTTCTCATGGGTGCTCGCGTGACTCTTACTCTTATTATTGCGTAATATCCGGTACGACGATTCCGCGGAGTAACCAACTCCCACGCGCTCGCTTCCGCGACTTGCGTTTCCTACTGGAGTATTAGCTTCCTCGCTCGCTGATCACCCTTCGACTCGGTGCTTCTGCTGGATACAGATCAGACTTAAAGCGTCTTCTTTCGTTTTAAATTTTGTGTTTGATATAACTACACTTGTTGATATCGGGTCTGGTAGCTGCAAGGATATTACTCTCCTCGCGGTGCTCCTAATCCGCTATAAATGGATATTTCTACTTACAATTTTTTTTATAATGTTAAAAGGTGATGGAATAAAACTACAAACGTGCAAAACGATAGGTGTAATACTTGTTTCTCTTTTTAATTGCCCAAAAATGATTTTTTTTTCTGTTGTTGCACTAGGAAGATTACTGAGCTTTGCTATTTACGTTTAGGCATGCTTCCGATGACCTTCTTTGTTTCTTTTATTTATTTTTTATAGGTATTGTCCATTCGTACTCTGTGCACCATATACACAATGTGAATGTAATGAAGAGGTAATATAATATAATATACTGAAAATTCCTGTTGTTTAGTCCGTTTCGAGTAAATGGTTTCTATGGTTAGTTCGGAGTAGCGTGAAAGGTGAAGGTATTATTGACCTGTACTACTTAGAGGAATTAGAGGATCGCTTATTTCATGGCTACAGGCTGTTGGGTACGCTAGGTGTTCAGTGAAAGTGTTACTGTGTCGAGTATGTCCACTGTGTTACTTTGATATATGAAGTTTCTCGAGTTTCAGTGAATTTTGTGAAACAGAGATCATCTAGTGATTACGAGTAGTTTATTTCGAGCAGTAACCTTGCTAGATGAGAATAACCAATCAAGATACATATGTAAATGAAATCCTAGTCCGTTGTTTGTATTACGATTGTCCTGCTCAGTTAACATTTTGAAAAAATTTCGTGATATTTATCACTCTACCCGTTGTAGTTAACATTCCAACCTCATCTAAAAGACTAAAATGTTATCAGCAAGTGATGGCTTTTATTTTTAAATGAAAAATAAATTAAACCCTTCTGCAGGTGATGACCAATCACACCTAAAAATTAAAACATAGTGGTCTCCCTTCTATCAAAATAAAACTGAAAATCTTGCAGTATTCTAAATTGACGTAGGTACTATTTCGAAAAGTAAAAATTCTCAATTTGTGCGCAGTCATGTGCGCCACCATTAGGTTCTGCATACACTTTATTTACATTTTGATATTATTCGTGGCGGCTGGCTGTCCGCCGGAAGTATCGTAACGACACGTCTCCCATTCACATACGCGTATATTGTTTCATGAGAACTGTGACGCCGCAGAAAAGGGTCATGTGAACGTGTCACGGGCATCCACTGTATACTTTCATTGCGAATCCGAGCTCGTGGGACGTTGACCGAAACGAGTAAATAAATGGTTCTCCCTTGCAAATCGAGTTCGACACCTTTCATGCACACACTTCCTGGAAGCTTATAAGTTTCTCAGGATTTTCTGCAGCTACTACACAAGCCGAAAATAGCGCAGATTTTCGGATTTGATAAATTCTTCGTTTACAGAAAGTACTTATACATACGTGACGAGTGTTCGCAGTAATTGTTAGTGGGTTAATGAGTGTTATAATACTTGGTTTCTTTTGATGAATTTCAAGATTCCTACCTCTACCTCCGTTGTACCTATTCTTAGCCTCAGAAACGCGAGATCCTCGACGTTGCAGGAATGAGAATCTGGGGTAGGCTTACATTAGGGGCAACCACTCTGATACGGATGAAACCGTGATGCTCGCTTGTGGTACAGATAGCCAGATGGTGTTCAATCTCATTGCTCTGCTTACTAATGTATATTTGATATGTAAAACCGACATGAGCAGCAGTTGGAGTCGTTCGAAAATCCTCTACTTACAGGATCGTCATCAGTTTCTCCCACTTCGTAATTCAGTTTCAAGGAATATTGAAATATTCCATCGGATATCTTTTATTTGTATGCAAAATGCACATTATGTACGTAAATCTTAAATTTGTCGCGTTTTTTACTAAGTGTGTAAGTGGGGATTGGCAGGCCCAAGTGAACAGTTTTCATGATATTGAAAAAGATTCAAATCATGATGGTTCGTAGTGTTAAAGAGATTTTGTTATCAAATATTTTTGTTAATGAAGATTAAGTGTAATAGATTACGTGCACTTTAAATGTCTATTTCTCAAAATATCCGCGAATTTCTAGATTTGGGGATATGGGCTAGTGAGGCCCAAAGTGTGCGATGGAGTAGTTTGGCATCCACTAAGTGTGTCATCCACATAAAGGGGGATTCTCGACTAACAGCCCCAAAAGTAACTGATAATTAAGAATTTTATATTAAAAATCTGTTCGTTATATTGGTTTAAACTGTTTTGGGATATAATGAGACAATTTCAAACTTGCAGAAACTATTCTTTTATGTCGATCCTTCTTGTTATTTATTAATTATTGTAGAATCGTGTCCACTTCTGCGACGATGTAACTCCTGTTGGCGGGATGTGTAGCACTTATCACAGTCATCTGATTGCAAAAATAATCGAAATTTCTTAAAGTTAGTAGATAGTTTACGCAGAGATTGGTCCACTTTAAAAAAAAATGAAAAATTGAAAGAGTTATAGCGTTTGAAAGAAAAAGTAAATTTTTTCCCTCGACAAATTTTTCATATTATTCTTTATATCGACGCAAAAAAGTATTATAAATAAAAACTAATATAAAAATTTCCGATCCAGTCCCAGCCTAAATTATTTAACTTTAAGAAAATTTTCATCTTTTCGCAATTAGATGACTGTGACAGGTGCTATACCTGACGCCAACATCGTCGAAGAGATTCCACAATAATTAATAAATAATAAGAAGGAATCAACATAAAAAAAATATTTCCTGCAAGTTTAAAGATGCCTCCTTATATCCCAATAGAGTTTAATGCAATATTAAAAACAGTTTCGTAAAAAAATTCATAAATTTCGGGGGCTGTAACACGAGACTCCCCCATTAAGGTTCAGAATTAAATAAATCTTCCCATCTGACTTTTCCTAATTCTCAAGCTTCCTCAACACAAATTTTCACAACAGAGCTTGTACCTCACAACTCGTCACTGCTACAGATCCCGCATTCCTTTCTTTTTAGTTATTTTGCAACCAGCCGGGGAAGAAGACAAACGACACGATTTGTAGTATTTGTGCGCATAGTACTCAGTCTAGCCTATTATCCGCGAGAATAGTCAGTATCATCGATTATCAAGCCGCGTTGTTTTGCAACCGTAGATAGACCATCATCAGCGACGCAGTACCCATAGTAATGAATTGTGGAATTCCCTGTGTGCCTCCTGTACGCCGGTGTGTATTCCGCGAGCCGGTGCTAAGGCTTTTTTCCCCATGGACGCCTATTAGCGAAAAGGGTTGCTCGCGAGGCGAATGCTATCATCGTCGGTGGCAAAGAAGCGTTCATAAATTTATTCCTCCCCCCTCGCCTTCGACCGTGCCCGTATACGTTAATTAGAAACCTCTATTTTGATTTAAGAGCACTGTTAACGAAGTTCCTGGAATGCACACGGGCTGGCACGGTAATGGTGAGACTGCATAAAGAGGCGTCCTCACGGGAGAAGTCGACGCACGCCAATCCCCACCATCATCCACGTGGCTGTACGTGGCGACCCGTGCCTCCTTAAGCCGCGCTCGCAACTTTAATTCCCTTTTCCGATACGCATCTTCTGACGTCGGCTGATTTCGAATGACCACTATTCATCGATACGATGCTATCTGCTTGTATCGCGTACATCAGCGTTTCCCAATTGGTGTTCCGCGAAACGAAGATTAGGGTTCCGCGAAAAGATCTATCTTAAAATGAAATTAAATAAGGAATGTGATCAAATATAGAATAGTAGGTATACCTAATATGAAATAGTATAGGTAGAATTTTTTTTAATGTTAGTTCAATATTGAAAATAGTTCATAACGTTAGAAATATAAGACTGCTCCCAAATTGAGTGTAAATATGTGACCCATACAAATCTTTTATTTCTTGCGACTGATTTTGTCAAAATGACATTCGAAAAGCGAACTCGTATTTATATTTGGCTACTTTTCTGTATTAAAAGAAGGTGCAAATTATCCAACGAGAAACATAGACCTGACTGGAAAATTTGAGATGGTGTTGTGTCGCCAGCGCATTGTGTACAAAAATAACTGTTGAGGTTGGGGGTTCTGCCAAATTTAAGTAAGTTTGGGTAGAGTTCCGTCGCAAAATTTAATTAAGAAACACTAGTGTAGGTTATTCTAATTTCTCGAAGAATTTCACAGGATCGTGTATTTGAAGTTATTTTGTGATAATGCAGACTTCTTGCTAGAGCTTAGTCCGCTACATATTCTCTGCACTTAGTCTCCAACATTTTCTAAAGTTACCAAGTCACAATTTTTTGCATAACCATTTTTAGTGCTTTAAAAGTTTTCATACCATACGCGTTGCGTTCGACTCTGAAAATCGATTTGCACCGCACTTTCTGCCAATCGGTTTCTCGGAGCCTGCGCCGAACAGTTTGACTGGAAGTAGGGTTCCACGGATTTCATGAATCGCTGAAGGAAACCCCATTTTCAGCTTTCACGCCTCGCTCTCGAGCGCAGAGAGAGAAACGTGATTCGAGGCACGGAAACAGAAGTCTCCCGCGGCCACTCGGTCGCGTGAATTAACGCGGACCGTGTCGTTTTACTGCAACGTTATACGCGCTTACGCGACGAGATAGGAAAGTCGATGCACCTTCTCGTTTCTCTGCGTCCCCGGGGGAGATAGTCTTATTTTCCGCTGATATAACGGCGATTAAAGCGTTTGCCTCCGCGTTTTCATCTGGCGGGTACCAATTAACGACGGCACGGTTACGCGAAGAAACGCGAGGGAGATCGCACGATCTCCCACGGTCGGAACAAGGAGGGAACGTTGTCGTGAAGCCGGAAGATTCGAAGCCGGCTAATCGAGGAATCTGCCTTGGATAATAAAACTTACAAGGCTCGCTTGGAATGGGGAGGTCGAAGTGTACTGCAACCTTAGATAACGGTTTCCTGAAAATCATCGCTAATGGGTGACGCTTTTTAATTAATTCGTTGCAACCGGAAATGTAGGGTACTGAGAAATTTATCATAGATATGCTAAATTTAGTTTCTTGCCAACTCCTCTATCCCTATGCTAATTTTGTTTCGTTTAAATTCCGTTACCTGCACTGGATCTCTCAATATTATGAGATGGAACTTCGAAAGAACCGTGAAGCTATTCAATGAGAGTTTCTTATATCGCGAATAACTGGGGTTGCCATATTTTTTTGACAGCAACCGGGACAGGTAAGAATAGAGGGGCACACCAAAAATTGTTAAATATAAGGCCATAAAAAACTTCAAAATGATTTGCTTCATAATTTTCCTAGAAAAAATTCCCAAAAATCTGATTGTTTTAGCGTTACCTAAAGTATAGTCCCCCTTAAGGCAAAACCAATAAAATTCATTAGGTGATTATTAAAAATGATTTAAAGAATAAGATCCAGTTATGTTTTCTTTTTACGAAGCCCCTTCTTTGGGGAGTGTCAGGACCCATCCCTTTCCTCCTAAGTGCCGTACTGACGATAACAATCAATTTGAGAGTCAAATCATATTTTTCTGTACTTACGTAAAACTTTCTTCACAAATGTTTTATTATTCTTAATTTAATTTTATTCTTAATTTATTCTTAAGACCAGAACACCCGGAGCAAGGGTTGAAAACAAGAACGTATGATAACCCTACAAATAACAAAACCTCTTCTATCCCTTTTGACACAAGAAATTCAGTTGATCCTAGAATTTAGTTGTAGCCTGTAGAATAACGAGAATTTATATTTATGTTTCTCCTTCGTGAATTCGAATTTCATCGTCCAGTGTCTTCCATTCATTAGTAAAGCATTCATTGTCGGCGACACGTTCCCTAGAATTATTAATCCCTAGCGAAAACCGTGTCAGAACGGAGCCTGAAATAACAAATTCCGTCGCTGGACGGTCATCCTATCCGGCCGTTTGCATGTATTTACGGGGCGGCGGGTTTCTCGTGTTTGCATGGTGGTTGCGCAGAGTGTCGCCGGTGTGCGTGTGCAGCATGCTGTGACTTTTTGAATGTGTGAATCGGAGTGTGTCGCGGAGGATGCGCCCGCGCGAGGGGTCCGCCAACCGAGGTAATGACTGGAGCTTCCTGCTGTTCACAAGCTACACGGGAAGGGGAGACGTCCCCCGTCGCAGGATATCCGACATTTAATCTGATTTCTGGATTATACTGGCGTGGACAGGGCTGAAAGAAACACTCTCACTCTCGCGCGGCCTCCCCTGCCTGTGCCCCTTTCCTCCCTCTTTCGTTTCCCCCGTTTCACCGGCCGCTTCAACTGCTAAAAATAATACCCAGCCGTCACCCCTTCTGAACTTTACGAGAGGAGTTAGCGGATCGTCCGAGGGGACGCTTTCCGATCGTAGGATGATGGATTATTTTTTAATTGGGTATCGGGGGAGCCGTCCATTCGTAATTACAGTGTGTCGCAGAGCTGCGAGTGCAAAGTGAACCTGGTACTTTGTAGAAAACAGCGGGAAGGTTTTAGTAAACGGATGTTTGAAGTTTTATGAACTGTATTCTGTTCTTCCAGTTTGCGTGGCAGTGTGGTTTCAGTGAATATCGTTGAGTATTGTAATATTTCCAACGGCTAATGGTATAGTTGTTATTTCAACTATCCAACAGAGGACCATTCACCGCACACTTCCTTAAACATCAAATTAGTCGAATGACCGAATCACTTATCCCCACTAATCACGTGTGCAAGAGTTCTAAACTCAGAAATGTATATTCACTTCAACCACATGCCCTCCAAATTCTTCCCCCACAAGCCCACAAGATTGAACACCCAACGAACAATTTCCCCCGAATAGGGACGCTAAAGAATGACCCTCCCTTAACCGCCAACTGCGTTTACCCACTTAGCACCGACAATTTCCGCCGTTTTCCCGAATCATCAGTCAAACCGTAACAGGAATCGTCGCGACGCACCGCGCCGCTTACCGCTGACGATTAGTCTCCTTCCTAATTCCACGGTCCTTTATTTAGCGCGGCAGCCGTGCAACAGGAAGGAAAAAACGGAACGTTAATATGCCGGATGGCGGGCAATTAACCGCGCACGTTTTGAAAATAGTCCGACCGGCGCAGCGCCGCCAAGCCGCGTGTTATTTTTCATTGAACTCGGATGGGGACACGCTACCCTGACTGTGTGTGGCTCGTGACGGTGATAATGATGTTACCACCAGGACGTCACGCAACGCAGGCTTAATAACTAACATTTCTCTAATATCGTTCTCTTTGCTAAACGAGCCACCGTCTCACGTGGCGAGCATCAGTTACGAAACGCTGTTATTACTTCGCCGCGGATGCATGAGACCACCAGGTGACAATTGCGAAACGTGGCTTTCAGGCTGCGTTTTTCAAAATGTTCGTCTGCTCTCCGCGATTTCTAGGTTGTTTGAGAAGTTGCACGAGGGATCAGTTGATCCGCTCTGCTTTCATCACGCGTTGGATACGCTTTGGATTTGCATGACCTTCTGTGAGGGTTCTTATGTCTTCTGGACTCTTCGTGAACTTGGTCTTCACTGTGAGGCTATTGCAGTAAGGTAGAGAGAATTTTGGATAGATGTATGCAGAGTATCTACCCTGTTTGAAGCTTCCTACATTTAACCCTTCGTTGACTCTCTGGGTGTGAGCTACCCATAAGCTGATTTTGACGCTCTGAACCTTCTATATGCAAAATAAATACCTTTTTTCAAAACCGACTTACAAACTATTTTTTGACTCAAAATATTATATCCAAACATCTACTCTGTAGATTTTTAGCTTCTAATATTGAAGTTTGTAAAAGACAATTTTTTAAGATTTTCTTTGCTTTTTCTCGGCATGTGGTAATCTAATTTTACAAAAGCTGTGACAAAATTTAAATCAAAAAATTATTGGAATACATTCTAGAGACCTTAAAATTGATCCACGATTTTTTTCATAATAATTGAATCTCGTTCAAAAATTTCTCTGGGTGTGAGCCACCGTGTATCAAAGTTGATCGAAAAAAGAGGTGTGTCACCGAAGGGTTAAGAATGAAGTCCTCGTAGTAAATTCAAGTTCCTCATAAACTGAAGACATCAAGAGCCAGCGTTTTCACATTTCAAGATTGTTTGGTTTCTCCCGTACCTCACAACTGTTTTCATGCAATTAACAGAGTCCCCCAATTAGTATCCAATTAGTACCCCAGTAATACGTTCCGACTCTCCCGGCGGAGAGTCAAATCAATAAATTTAATATCCACTTGCATCTTCCTGAGCCTGCGAAGCTACGTATCCCCGCGACGTAAAAGGATGAAGGTGAACTTTTATTACCGGTTTGTCGATGAGGATGCATCAGGTTAAAGATTGATGCCGATCGATACGCGTTTACGATCACACGTAGCTTGATGCACCCCAGGACAATTGGCTGCTGGTTTGGTCAGGTGATTCGGCCAGTTTTTGGCCGTTCCCAATAATCATGTACCGTGGCGCGTATCGCAAATAAATCGGCGCTGTCATGAATAAACAGGTGCGTTTTATTGCTCGTAATTCCTGGCTATGAAATCGTCGTGCCGGGGGACGAGGAACCGAGCGTAAAAAAAAAGATGAAGAAGAAGAATCGATTACTGTCTGCCGCCTCGTATTAATTATCGAAGTTACCGGTGCCAACCCTCGTGGCTTCATCCGGTTCGAGTTTACGCCACGCGCTCTCATTAACAATAGTCCGCGGGACCCTCCTTTCCACTCGATGCTTACGGCAAACGAATCTTTCGACTCTGCCGCGGCTAAAAAACACGCGATTTCCACGTCCCTTGACGTGCACAGTGCACGCGCGCCTCTCTCGGCTGGTTTTATTAAGGATTTATTACCTCGTGCTGAATCTTAACCAGTATCTTCGCCGTTTACTCGCGGCGCGGCGTGTCTAGTGTCGAATGTTTATCGTCGCCTGCAACGGAAACGTTTGGCGCCTCGGGTGCCGGCCGAGGCCTTTTTACTCGCTGAACTTTGAATGCAGGATGTAACATAGCCTTTGTAAATTGTCGGTAATTATCGATGAATCGCTTTGAAGAATAATTGAAGTCAACATTTCGACCGTGCTTGTGGAAATGAAATCCATGATGGTGATTGTGAAAGTGGTTGTAAGTTAAAAATCTAAGAAATTGAATTCATCACTTAAATACTACTTTGTGTTATATCACCTTACGTTACAAAATAAGTGATAAGTTCAATTTTTATAAATTTTTCAACGATTTGTACCTATAATTATTTGTACGAAAGGAGTTATTTTACCATTTTTTTAAAAATGTGTTAAGTTTAATATATAAAATTATCTTGGCAGAATAGTAATTTAAATTTAGAATTTAGGATATACAAGTTAATCTGTAGATAATCATTTTTCAATAATTCTTTAATTTATTTTATATAATTATTTTATGACTTTATTTGAACGAAACATTTTTGGGTACATTTAAGATTGTAATGGTCCTAATTAAGGGGCGGGGGTAGAGTTCGCAAGGTGTATTAAGTAGTGCTTCCATTATTCAAGATTTCGAGCTATTATAAAATAATCGAATAGAAACTTAAAAATTCTTAAGATCTCAAACTTGAAAAAATGTATTTCCTCCTCTTCCTTTTTAAAGCCATCACCCAATTCTATAACGCGTGAAGCCTTCATAGGTAACCGCGATCACGCTTTGCTACCTACAGAAGTAATGTTTCTGAATCGCTTCTCAAGCTGCTACTGAAAGGTTCATCCTGTTCGACGTAAACGCGTCTGAGGCGGCCTGCAATGCCTGTATCCCCTGCAATTTTCTTTCCGCTGTTCATTTGTCAAGGGATCTCCTTAAGCCCGGCGATTTGACGCCACTCGGACGCGACACTCGAGTTTAATTTTTCAAGCTTTGCCAGCTCCACGATCGCCGCTGTTTTTCTTCCTTCGCCCGCTTCCCGTGTTTCCAGAGCCACGTAATTATTCCGGAGCTGGAGGCAGCTTGCATCATTTGTCAGGATGAAGGTCCTTCCTGACGTTTCTTCCACGACAGTCGCGACTGCGACCTGTCCTTCAACAGAACAGGAATTTTCGATGAACGCCACGAGAAAATCGACAAAGTGGCAGCCCGAGGTGTCCTTTATAAATCTTGCAGCACCTGGCCTCTTTTATACGCGACAAGCTGAACTCGAGAGATCAAACTCCAACTGTGAATTTTAATGAGGCTTTTTAGAGTAAAAGCGATTCCAAGGAGGTTTTTAAGGTAGTCTGTTGAGAATGAGTTTATTTAATGACTCTATCGGGCTTGGTGACTAAGGAAGTGATTAACAAGCAGGGATGAGTAATAAAGTTAGTAGAAAGCAGGAACTTATTCCTTGAAGTGGAATCAGATCTTTCCGCTACTTTTATCTTTTATATTGTTTATTTTTGAACTTTCATGATTGATTCATCCACGGTTTTTGCTGCTCCATCTAGGTGACCGCTTGTCTTCAGGCAGTTTCTGAGAAAGGAATCAGGGGGATGGAGGTCCGATTATCAAGCTTTAATTATATCCCTCAGTTGGGAGATGGCAGAAGCAGAGTTATTTTTCTGCGAGCAGTTTGCTAGAATCTTTCAAAAGGAAAGATAATCTTAGTATAATTACTATCTCCTTAATTTTATTATTATTATGCCTGTTCCTCTAGAGCAACCATGAGTTTCAGACAGAATTACAAGTCAGTTCTTAAGGTTGGGATTAAAATGTACGAAAGCGTAGAATTGATTTACATAACTCATCTGGTTTCAAGCTCACGAAGAAAATTATACAGGTATCATCAATTTTCTTCAGTAGGGTAAAGGACCCAATTACTGGCAGCCAACCCAATTACTGTCACCATAAGCTATTTTACTTAAAATAACGAATAAATAAACGTTTAAGTAAAATAGCTTAAGGTGACAGTAATTGGGTTGGCTGCCAGTAATTGGGTCCTTTACCCTATCTGTAGCTGCCAAGAATTGACAAATCCTTATAGAAAACACTGTAAATTCTCCAAATCAAATTCTATACTATAGAATTACCATTGTAACGTAGAAAATTTATTAATATTTTTTTTAATTTTGACACTTACAGTTTTCTAGAAAGACTCGTCAATTATGGGACTAATCTGACTGGAATTTGCTTCAACTGGGATCTACGTGTCCTTGTAGTTCCTCAATGTCCATGCTTGTATTACAAGAAATTAGTGATGTACCTTTTGGTAAATTTGCAAAAATATCAGTGAAGATATTGAATATCACATATCCGAATGTAATAAGTTAAGCGGTTCCATGTAAGAATGTGTGACGTTGGATAAGTGGTGCAATCGTGGTGAAAGCTTCGAAATCAATTTCTTTTTTCATCATTGAATCTCGAAACCCACAATGAACTGTAGTAATTGGCTTCTGAAATGCAATTTCTGATTAACAAACTCCCCGTAACAATTCCATCGCGTGTCCAGGTGTCTTTTATCGGGGATCAACGTTTTCGTGGAACAATTCGTGTCACTCCGGAGGTTCTACGGGCGACGACTACGATCCATGATAGTTGGTTGCTGCAGTTTCGCAAGAAAAGGGACCAGCCAGCAAAAAATCAATATTCCAGGGTGCACGGTGAATTGAGATACGAGGCATTTGACGACGATTAGACCCACCAGTGTGGTCCGATTCGTGAGTGTGTCTAATCTGTAATTGGTACGGGATCTCGATGCTCCGAGCAGCGAAACATCACGAGAAGGATTCTGCTCTCGAAAATGTGACTGTACTACCTGCTATTTCAGCAACTCTACAATCTCCATTCTAAATAATGCCTCTTCTAAAAAACACCCCTCCTTCTCGACTTCTATAAACACGAGACATTTCAATTTCCTTTTTACACCTTAAAGCAATTTTCCAAAATAAATTGCCAATTCTTTCAAAAATAAAGAGTTTTTAGATGCAATAGATCTTGTTCAGTCAAATTTCAAAAACCAAAATTTGAATCTCCACTGCAAGTCGAAATAAGCCTATTTATTCATGAATCTCCAATGTTCACTTTTCACATTTCAAGCAAATTAAATTGCTCGAAATTAATGGCACCCTAATCCAAGCTACACTTAACTCAACCCCAGTAATCGTGCTCCCGTTTTATTCCAACTTCCAATTGTATCTTCCCAGTGTATCAGATCATCAGAACTACACGTACGGGTCTGATGCACAGGTATCGAGGGAATTGCACGAGCAGTGTGGTCCTTCATTTTGGCACCTGTCCACCAGGACAAATGACCGAGCGGAGCGGCTTCATGGGCCTGATAACGGCGCGCCGGTTAAAAGGAAATTAGGGTCGGCGCAATTGTGTGCGCGCGAAGGGCAGCGAAGGGCCCCTCCTCGCCGCAAGGACGAGGGGATAATCTGCTGTCATTGAGGATGGTATAATGGGCCACCCGTGAACACGTCGCCGTCCCGACCACGTTTTACCCCTGCAGCCTTGGTCCGCAGCGATCGCTTGGCCCGTGATGAAGAAATTTTTGCCGCGGACCGTGCGAAATTACGCGACGTCCCTTCGCGAACGTGGGACGCGCGTGTGCTTAACGAGATAACATCCGGACATTGTTGGAAATTATCGTCGGTGCCGCGAGCCACGGCAGGTGGGCAGGATCCTCGAGTTTCACGAGAGGTTGCCCGTCGTTTTGGGGACCAACGAGAATGGGCAATTTACGCTGGGGGTGCATCACCTCGGGCCGATTGAGAGCTTAATACCCCTCGGAGTGTCTCGCAACCGGAGCTGGTGTAATTGCGTTGGATAACAGACCTTCTGTTAATCCTTCATGGTCACGCGGGGTGTATGGCACTCTAGGATATATCTTCGCCAATATTTCTGTAAATTTGTGGACATCGATAATAAAATTTAAAAATTTGGTGAATTTTAACAAGAAAGAAATCGTTTTTATACGGAACTATTTTTTTAAATACAAATTTTAACGTATCAAAATTTATATTTCTAGAAAAGGGAGAATGTATAATAATTATGATTGAAAAGTTAAAAGAGTCAAAAATACGAAAATGGTAGCGAACCCCATGTGACCAATTTGTGATTATAGAAGGTGTGACCATAGAGGGTCAATCCTCTTTTTATTTGAGGCTTTGGGTGATATGTGTGTGATTACCGAGGTCAGTTTCTATTTCACACTGGGATATTGAGACTGGTTCATCGAGGGGGCATAAATAAATTTCAGGCAAGGTGCAGTTGAAATTGACACTCGAGGTTCAGGTTCTCGGAGTACTGCAGTGTTATTGGTCCCTTTGCTCAGGTGGGTTAATCTCGTTTGATTAAGAGCGTAGGTATCGCTGGTGTGAGTATAAATGCGAAGTGGCTTTACTGTGTTGGATAAAGGGTATTCGGGGAACTCTGAGTCACAGGAAGATTTGAGTGACAGGTGTCGTGTGGCAGCTACCTTTAAAACTTATTCGTCATCGTTCTCATTTTGCATTTTTACACTCAGAAATTACGTGCGGCTTGGCGCGGAAGGCTAAGGATGATTCAGAAGTGGTTGAGTTCTGTGTATCAGTTCATGGCAGGTCAGGGATATTAAAAATTTATCATATTTTATAGCTGGTCATCTTCTCGTTAAGGAGTCGGCAACATATGCCAAATATGGATCTTTGGGTGTCTAAATATCCCTCTTTTGATATTTGAAGGAATACAATAAT
Organism: Andrena minutula; assembly: GCA_929113495.1. Classification (NCBI taxonomy): domain Eukaryota; kingdom Metazoa; phylum Arthropoda; class Insecta; order Hymenoptera; family Andrenidae; genus Andrena; species Andrena minutula. The sequence continues at coordinate 22,378,510 of OV815994.1, forward strand.
TTGAGAAGTGTCCGCCTTCTAATATGAATTAAGGGGGGAGCCTGGTTTCTGACGCTGAAACTACGGTGATTTTTAAGAATTATTTTCGCAACAAATAGAAAGCGAATCTTCCCAAAAGTTTAAGGTTTTTTTTATTAAAAAATAATTGTGTACAACCTAGTGGATTCGTTTTTGCGTGAAATAAAAAAGCCGAAGTTTTTCTTAATTGATATCAATTCATATCGTCGATGTATTAAAAAAATAAGAAAAAAGTCAAAGTTATGGGACTTTAACGAAAAAGTTATGATTTTGACGGAAAAAATTCGACGTTTTTATGCAAAAAGGATTGAATTTAATTTCTGCATAAATGTTTTTCATTCATCGATGATGGTTGGTCAGTATGTATCGGTCAAATAAAGTTTTCTCTATCGTGTACACAAGTTTAGAAAACGTGGTTGCGAGAAAACGCGTTTAAACTTTTCCACCGTAGGTTAAAGGACCCAATTACTGGCAGCCAACCCAATTACTGTCACCTTAAGCTTTTTTACTTAAATGTTTATTTATTCGTTATTTTAAGTAAAATAGGTTAAGGTCGACTGTATCTATGAAGCTGCTTCGAATTTCTGTTTGTAACTTTGGGAATACATTCTCCATTATTATTACTATCCATAAAAAAAAATCGAATTTTTCAGCGTCCTAAATCAGGTTCCCCCCTTAATATGCTATAAATTTGTAATCACAATAACTTTGGCGTACCACATGCTTACTGTGTACGTGGTTCATCTGCACAAAGGGTATGTATTTTGTGTTATAAAATTTCTACGGCTCTTCTAAAGTAAAGAATATATATTTTATGACCTTTTGGCCCTTCTTAATTTCCGAGTCGTTGACCCCTATTCTACTTGACGAATCTTCAGCTCAATTTAGCTAGACAATTCGTGTTACAGCCCGCGATATATCGAGGAACTGTCACCGAAACATCCCATACCTATTGTTAAGAATTTCAACAATTATTGCGTGTTTCCAAGTAACATTATTGTGTCGTGATTATTTCAATGAATGCGCAATACGCGGAAAGGTGACGGCGCAACGGAATGCCTCGCAGCGGAAGACGGAGAATTCGTATGCGAATTTGGAAAATTGTTGACGCGCGAAAACTCGCGTTGTCAGTGTTTGTTCCATAATGCAGGATTTAAACCTCTGCCTTCAGTATGCTATATCCAGAAATTGCCTATGTATTCTGCTAGCTAAACGTTTGGGCCTTGAGTATCTATTTTTACTCTCCAAAAATGCACAATTCGCAATGGTAAAAATGTCACAAATGCCAACACTGCTCTCTCTGCCACAGTCACTTCAGTTGCAATTTCCATTCACACTCGTGGCCCAAAGGAGACTTCAATTTAAAACCCATATTTCTACATGTCTGCATAACAAACTTAAATAATACGAACTTCCTTTCTTTATTTCCCATAGAAATGTCACAACCTCCACTGTCCTCTCTGCTACAGACACCTCAATAGCATTTCCATTCGCACTCGTGGCCCAAAGGAAACTTAAATTTAAAACCCATATTTCTACATGTCTGCATAACAAACTTAGTACAAACTTTTCTTTCTCCATTTCATTATTTCTCAAAAATTCTCTGCTATTTCTAACAGAACTATCTTACTCCTATTACCCTTCACGATTTAAACTTTCCTTCCATTACTTTACAAAACACGTTGATAGTACAGCTTACAATACATTCATCCGTGCCTCCGTAACGCCTCGCCACGTGTACCCACTCTCCATTACCTATAATTGCCCGAAGGAAAAAGGCGTATAGCAATAAATTGTCGACAGAAAGGCCGCCGCGCCGGGAACTTTTCCCGCGGGCGCGTATCTCGTCGCGATATCGCGGAGCTGGAGCTCCATAACAGGTGTATCGGAGAGGTTTCCGGGCCATATCGCGTTATCGCCGTGCCGCGAGGCGACGATACAGCGCGAATATCATCGTCGAAACGACGGTGTCATCCGTGAACTGCGCTTTTTACAGCGTCGATTAGCTTATCTCCGCCCTGTCGTAATGGCGACGCTCGTCTGGCGACGGCGACGTGTGCAAAAATCAGCAAGGAAAGGGGACGAACGGTGGCGCGCGGGGCTTTTATCTCAGCTTTCAGCCGCGTTATACGCGTCCAGGATAAACCTGGCTCGAACCGCGAGGCGTCATAAACCGACCCAATTGCACGTGGAGACGACGGGGGCCCGTGAGTTTCAATCCCGCGCCTCGGACGCGCCGCTGCACGGGGATTCAGAGTTTTATAGGAAACTGGGTGGTCGACGATTACCTTGGACTTATCGGCGAACCGGATGAACGGGATCGGGAATCTCTCCGGTGCGATCTCGGTGAACGGCGCGCCTTTCGTATCGGAAATCGATACGGATCGTTCTCCGGGATATCACGTGAAAAACGAGCGCGCAGGTCGATAGAGCGAACCTCCGTGCTTTTTATTTGAGTTGATAAGATTAGATGTTTTTCAGCGAGGGGGGCGAGATGTATTCGGCAGATTTGGAAGTTGATTCGATCGACGATATTCTACCGCGACCACTGCCTTCGCGGCTTTTTCTCCTCGTGTACCCCATCAGCTGTTTCGAGTGTCCCTTGAATTGGAGATTTATTCTGACATGGATCGTGAATGACCAGGGGGAAGTTTGAAAGTCAATTCAGCGTGCGTCAATCACTTGATTTAATTCAGCTCTGTTCTTCGCGCGTGTTCATCGAGATTTAAATTGAACATTACAGCAGGCTGATGTTGAGATTTTTATATTAGCAAGCTTGCATTCGTGTGCCACGTTTTCTCTCAATTTTCTTAGTTCTCTTATTTTTCTTCATCTCGAAAAATGTACGCTAAAGACTCTGAATTAAAATCGTACATCAGCGTAGACATTTATTCCAGGTTTTAACAGATTTTGGAACAAAGGAATCTCCCCATTGTCAGCGGCTTCTAAGTTTTTCCCCAGTTTCAGGTCCAAGGAGCCTGCAGCGTTAGCTATCCACTCATCAAGCCACGGCGCGTCAAGGCTCGTCACACGAGTTTTCTAATGCATCTGCTTCTAAGTAAACGCGAAGAAAAAAACGTGTCCCCGGCTCTCTTGGAAAACGTGTTCGAGTGCACACGCGGCAGCGTCAGGTCTTTCCACGATTCGTTAAGTCGTCTCGCGACAGGCACACGAACGGCACGTAAAATAAATACGTGCGCCGTGCACGCGGTGGACCTGGTCAAATAGGAGCGTATCTGTTAAAAAAATGGTCAGGCGGTTGCATTTTATTAAGTGCAAGCTTGTTCGGTGGTATTTCGAATCCACTGTGCAAAACGGAAATCAACATATGAAGGATAAGGGGAAAGAGCTTTATCGAGGAAATTAAGTTTTAATACTTTAGTCCACCAGTAGAGAAACAAGGTTCAATGAATTTAATGTTCTTATATAATTTTCTTCTTAAATAATTTTGTATTTTACCTTGACGATAGAAGCTTGAAGCTTATGCTTAGGCAAATAGTGGGGACATTCCGTATTTTTTAACCAGAAATACCAAACCTTTAACCTTATTTTACGGGGGCATTTAAACTTTGTAACGCTTTGAGATTCAATAGTTCTGTAGTTCCTGTTGCCACCAACAAAACATGCTGTAAATCGCAAAATCATGAGAAATGGACATTCCTCGTTTTTCACCTTACTTTCATATGCATTCTTCTTTCACTTGTACTATGATCTACCTGGGAAATGTATTTTCCAACCTGTAAGCGCGAAACACTGCCTCATTTTCTAAAGTACAAGGAGTGGCCAAATTATTATACTCAAAACATTTTCGTCAATTTTTGGGATCATTTTAAAATGGATTTAATACAATTAAAATAAAATCTTAAATTGGCAACTAAAGATTCTGATTGGAAACTTTCTTAGCTTTCTAAAACACTCATGAAAATTTTTATACGATTATGCGGATGCAAGTTATAGGTGTTCAAAGTGAAAAGTACCTTTTTTGCTTTGATCGCGAATAGCTCGAGCAATAAAAATCATACAACAAATAAAAAAAGGAAATTAAAGAGAAATTTTTGCTCTATAAGAGCTCTTTATTGGATTTACTAGGCAACAATTTCTGAAACTTCGTTTCCTGTGTTTCATCTTGATAAAACAGTATCATGGTAATGGTGAAAAAATTGAGTCTTTGATTTAAAAACTAGGAACTTCAAGTGTCAAAAAGGGGTTTGAAATATTTTTTTGGACCATTTTTCGCAGAGATACAGATATTCCATCGCTTAAATTTACAAAATCTCAAACCTTTTCGTTTGAGTATAATAATTCGGCCACCCACTGTAACATAGCATAATCTTGTATTTAACAATGCATTCTACCAATATCCTTCTGTAGAATTTGTATTTCGAAATGTGGGAGTAGTTTTGGATACATCTGAACTAAAAGTAGGTAAAGTGCAGTGCGATGGCCATAATTTTCTGTATTCACGTTTCTACTTTTCTTCAATATTCTACCGCTTAGCTCTCATTCCAATTAATCAAGTAACTTGGCTTTAAATTGCTTGAATTCAAGTAACTTGAACCTACATTACCAATGTGAACCTGTTATTTACTTGACTTAATTAAAGTATCCTTTCAGGTTTCTTCGAAGTTTCAAGTGAAGTAGAAATTCTTTCAACTTCACTTGCCTTTACTTGACTAACACGTTCGCGGATATGAATGCTATAGCATTCATTTTCATGATGATACAGAATGACATGAATGCTATAGCATTCGAATCTTAAAGTCAATTATTTTGAATTTAATTTTATATAACCTTAAGTTTTTGTAATTATTATACCTATCATGACTATATAACGATTAAAATATGATAATCTGACTACCCTTTTAAATGCGTTTAATCAAATTTCGGATATCACAACCAATTTAAAAATAAAATGACTGTCAAGTTTTGCACCTCGCCGAAACTTTTACTGTCCGCGAACGTGCTAATGTAAACGAGGCTTTAGAGAAATATAAATAGCTTCCTTAAAGTTTCTTTTACAGAATCAAGTGGTAATAGTATGTTCCTAATATTCCTTACTAAATGTCTTTTTCACTATCATCTAACATTCGTCAAGAACTTGCGCCGAGAGCTAACGAAAGATTTGCAAAGGTTCTCAGCGATGACGGAAGATCATTAATTCCCTCACTCGCCGCTAAACTATCGCCTTGTCCATTGAAATGAAAGTCAGCTTGAAGTCCAGCGTCACGCGCCGCTCATTTAAATGTACAATATTTCTCACTCGCTCAGTCGCGTTCCATTTTTCTAGCACGTGCCCGATATAGGTGGTCGTTAACGTTATGCGAGTTTTTACACGGGAACAAGGCTGCGCGCCTCGTGTTCGTCGATAAACGTAGAAACGTGTTCGCCGTGCCCCATCACGCGATTAGGCTGAAGGTGAGGCGCGAACGTCACCGAAGATACGTCGACATGCTGACGATACGTGGACGAGCGCACGCACGTCCGTCACGTTTTCGCGGGGCCACGTACGACTTCCTTCATTACGCGAATCGATCCTGATCGATAGCTTCTCCTCGCGCCAGTCGCCGCGAAGCATAGCTGCCAAACGCCATGAACGAGCGACACTAACAGAGGAACAGGAAATGGTAACGTAACGCTGTGCAATGACATGGAAGATTTTTCATTTGCATTTTGAATTCCTTTATATTTTAATACTCGAGTCTCAAATGAACTGCTGCTACTTGAGAAATCTATGCAATAGTATATCTATTCAAATTAAAATGATTTGCGTTATGCTCCTTCAAAAAAAGGAACTCTCGCTTGGGATGGACCAAAGTTTGCCATTATCTTTCACGATGCTTGGGACTGTGTAAGAAGAGGAAGTAGCGTAGAAGCGCGTAGATAAATACGAAGCAAAAAAAAAGGTAGTCGTTTCTTCGGCCATGGGATTGGAAGGAATTTCTTAAATGGCTCCATCAACGTGTCTGAACACCGTGATGGACAAGAAACTTAATCTCGAAGAAGAACGCTGTTATCTAGGGTTGAACTGCGCGCGACGTGCGGTATCTAACCCGGCTGAGACAACATTTGAGGAAACTTAGAACCTGAGCGCAGGTAGATATATACGCTCAGAACCGCTCCTCTCTGCTCTGGGAAAGTCAAACAGTCAAACAACCACGCGCACCAAGTGTTGACTCGCGGCATACATTTGGTAGGAACACTTCCCCTACGCCTCGCAAGACAAACAACCTGTCGTGATAATGATACACCGGATAACGGCAGATAAAAGTGCAAGACACTTAGCCCGAGAAGGGAATCGAATATTGGTAGCGTTTATTCCACGAACGAGGGACGTTGTATGAGAATATTTTTGTCGAAGGACGTCACCTTGAGCGTGGCCAACAGGGAGCAGAAGTTGGATCGAATGAAGCTTTTATATTGGTACAGGATCTATTAAATTGCTACGATACAATTATTATTCTGAAGAGAATAGAAAACTAAAGGTAATTGCAAAGTAGCACGAGAAAGGTTAGCACTATTCACCTTGACTGCTCGGTTTCCTAGATTTTCACAGGAAAAGTGTTCAAGTGACGAAGGAATTCTCTACAAAATTCTTCAGCGCAGTGTGTCCGAGTCTAGTGGTAACTCTGAGCGATTTGTAATGTTACAAAAACCCTCAGCCTTCCTCCCCGGCTGAAGGGTCTGCAAAAAATTTAGCGCACCTTCCAAACGACGCATTTTTCCACCAGCAGAGCAATCATTCCCGACGTTCACGAACCCTCCACCCGTAGGGCCTTCCAAGTAGGTCTTCAGCGTGGGTGCACGCGAGGATCGTGAGCTACCATCGCGAGAGAAGGACCACGCGAGCGGAAGGAAGGAGGACACGAGAGAGCCGACGATTCATTCCCACAATTACGCAACCGCGTTCCCTGTATCTCGGCCTTCGAATTCGTCCTTAATGAAGGATAATCACGTTTAATTGCCCGCCCCGAGGCGTCGGCTGCACCCTCGGGCCAGTATCTCTTACACTGTTACCAACAATTTCGTGAGACTATCCCGGGGCACCTCGTCTCTTTCTGCCTCGCAATTAGAAGAGCCTAGCTCGGTCAAAGAAAGCATTAACGACTCTCAGATCCAGCGGAACCTGTGGTTCTATCGCATAAGCTTTTAAGATGGCTGGGCAGACCTGAGATTCAGAGATTAGAACTAGGGCGGTTACGAATATTCTGAGTAAACTACTTGAATATTCGAATATTCTAAGTATTCATATATTATAAGTGAAGCATTCGAATATTCGAATATTCTAAGAAATGTATTCGAATATTCGAATATTCTAAGTAATGTATTCGAATATTCGAATTTCTAACTAAAGTAGAATATTCGAATATTCGAATTTCTAACTAAAGTAGAATATTCGAATTTCTAACTAAAGTAGAATATTCGAATTTCTAACTAAAGTAGAATATTCGAATTTCTAACTAAAGTAGAATATTCGAATTTCATACTAAAGTAGAATATTCGAATTTCTAACTAAAGTAGAATATTCGATTACCAGTGGAATTCGAATTTGAGTCTCGAAGGTTATTCGAATAATTAGGAGTATTCCAACTTTATTCGAATAATTATTAGTATTTGAATATTCGAATCATTGGAATAAATTATTTGTATTCGAAATGATTCTCAAATCGGAAGCTTAAAAATCTATAACGTACGTAGAAATTCAACTTCTTTTAACATCTCTTTGATTCTTCAACTTCCAACTATTGTATTCTGTATTTACGCTTCGACTTCAGAAAAGGGACAGTCTATTTTCGTTGACCCCCGTAGAAGGTCATAGTATACTTCCCATTGACCCGTACTTCCTTGTTGTATGGAATACGCAACGGAATGATAAAAATCTCATGCATCCTTGATTGAGCTGTGACCGTCGCCAGGCTTCGCTGAAGCCTGTGGCACCGTCAACGTCGGATCAGCTTCTAATTGCGCGGATAACCACGGTAATTCCGTGACTGAGGGACGGGAAAGTCGCGGCGTGTCAACGGTTTTAACTGCGATGTAAATCATGCCGATAAGTATCGCGCTGCCGTGTGCTGCCGCCACGTCGAGCAAGTAAGGTCGCGCCTCAGTGTCTCTCTTTCCTTGCCGCGTAATTAATCATTTCTTGCCCCTTTCCCACCGAACAGATAGCTGCGGAGCGGCGGAGTTCATGGGCTTTAATGGTGGCGAGTAATTAAAAATTCCAAGTGGAAACAGACGCTTCTGGCTAGCGACTGACGCGTTCTTTGACAGAGCTTCTGGATATCCCTGAGGATAAAACGAAGGTTCTTCTATAGCATCCTTCTATAGTAATCCTTGATTGTTCCTTGCTATTGTGGTTATACACGGTGAACAGAAACTTTGTATAATGAACCTTAACATTTTCGCTACCTATATGTTGCTGCCTCCGCATATATTATAGACCAAATGCGCAAAATTGCGGTTTCCACAGCAAAAGTGTTAATAGTGTATTAATAATTTATAAAGAAAAGAGATTTATCTCGAATAGAAAATTCGCTCTTACACCTTTTAGGGTAAAGGACCCAATTACTGGCAGTCAACCTAATTATTGTCACTTTAAGCTATTTTACTTAAAATAACGAATAAATAAACATTTAAGTAAAATAGCTTAAGGTGACCGTAATTGGGTTGGCTGCCAGTAATAGGGTCCTTTACCCTATTTCCACTTAAAAATTACCTATATCTTTCACGTAGCCTCTATTACACCGCACACATTGCTAGAGTCGGTTTCGGAAGCTCAAGATCACCCGCTGTAAGCATCCTGTGGGATGTTTGCAATCTTTTGCGTTATGCAAGACGTTATGTTATATAGAACCATCTTCTCAGAATTCTGTGACGAAGTAGTGCCATAGCGTCTATGAAACTCTCGTTGAGTAGTTGTTAGAGACTTTGTTAGAATAATTAGCTCATAGTCGTTCCATAGTAAACAAAACTCCTAGGGGGAGTACCTGTGGTACCACGCGGAGCAGCGTTCAGGTGTCAATCCATAACGCGAGAAATTCTAATTTCAAAACAGTCCAATGTTTCTTCCTATCCCTGTAAGTACACGGTGTATCAAAGAACACACTTGCTGCTTGGTACTCAAGGATACCCATTCCTTCAGAAGACTGCTATCCAGACGGGAGTTTGCTAGTTTTTCCTCCTCCAAGCTTGATATTATGGACATGAAATGGATTCTCGAATGTATTCCTATTTGATTCTGAGGATTAAGCTACTATCGTTGGACCGCCCCTTGAGGAAAGATTTATAGATGCGCATAGCAATTGTGATCTCGGTGCAAGATCATTCTAGAGAGTTTTTGGGCTAGTGACCTTACTGCGAAGCTCGCAACGCGTAAAGGATATCACGTGCGCGCGATAAGATGTAGCTGAAATTAAATCTTTCTAACGGATTACCTTGCTGGTCTATAAAATCCAATCTTAACGCGGCAAGAACAGCCGGCCCACGCGTTTCTACGGTGAAACATGAGTATCCTGGCGGTAGCGGCAATCGGCCGCATTAGAGCCGACACTAGATCCGAGTATGCGAATTTTTCAGCTTCCCTGTCTCCGGCGTAAAAGATACTTATACCCCGCGCGCCGTATTTACGGTACTTTGAATGCGAATTCCATTCCTAATGCCCAGAAAGCCGTTTCAGCGGCGCGCGTCAAGCTGGCGCGGCGCCCGCGGTGATTTCCGCCGGGGATTTTCAGCGCGCTGGGAAACTTGCTTCCCAAGTTCTGATGGCTCTAACGACAGTTCCATCCGCGAGAACTTCGATTTGCTTCGTCTATGGATGCTTAGAGTCTCGCCGAATGAATTACAAATGGGCCACGATGGTACTGAATTTACTGCAGCTGTGGCTAATTGTGTCTTCTGAATGGTCAGCCTTGTGCAGTGGCGGATTCAAGGGAAAAGGCCCAGGTGGCAAAAGTCCTGGGACACCCTGTATACATAACAGAATTATACATAAATTTATGCGGGCATGGTATGAAAATTATGGGAAACAAAAGAAATATTGTTTGGTTGAAATCATCATTTTTGTTGGAAGATGGGACTCTGAGGGGCCTTCTGGACTGGGGTCCGGTACTGATCTTGTGAGTTGCTTTGGGGATTAATTGGCAATGTGTTCTTTTATCTCGTTCCCAAATTGGTTATAGCATATTGACCGTAAGGAAGTGGCAGTGCTGGCTCCAAAGGTTTAAGCCAGTGGCGCACCTAGGATTTAACCTTGGGGGAGCCGAGTTGAATAAAATTCATTAGGTGATTATAAAAAAGTATATAGAAACTAAACTCCAGTTTCCTTTTCCTTTTACAAAGCTCTTGAGTTACTTCAGTCGTGGTTAAATTAATCTCCTTTTTCCTTTTTCTTTGCGAGGGTGCCAGGACTCGTAATGGAGAGTAAGCTGAAAGGGAGTAGTGAACTTATTATAAACTGAGCGTAAGTTTCTTGAGTACTTCCCCCAAAAACAACAAAGTCCCCTGTGTTAGTTGATGCCTAATTATTTTGTGTGACACAGAGACTCATACTAGAATTCTTAGACAAATGAAAATTTCGGAATTTCTACCTAAGCAGTTTTACAAAAGCAGTTTTGACTAATGATATGGGCGGAGATAAAACACCAGTTCAATCATCCAGGTTTAAAGATATAATTATTACCCGTTGGTGTGTCATGGAGAAAATCTCACCTCGCGATTGATGTTGAAGATCTTTCTCGAAGATGCGATAGATGTACCACGTTCCAGCATGCATAAAGGGCGACAAATATTAATTAGTGCCATAGGCGTGCATAAATTGCGGGACACGACTGCGTCGTTTAGGGTGCTCATAAATAACGCCGAAAGTATGATTTCGCCTGATAACCGCCTTAGAGTAATTAAAATCCTGGGGTAGTTACAGGGTCCTCGAAGGTTTCTGCGTAAATGTATGTTGAGATATTTATACGAGGCACAGTAAAGGTAGAACTTAAGGGAGGAGCCTGGTGTAGCGGGTCGAAGAAATCGATTTTTGTTTTTGCATAAATCAATAGTTGAACATCACGATAACATGTTCCCAAAGCCGCAAAAGGAAATTCGAAAAATTAAAGCGGATATAGCCGGTTTTGCTACGAAGCACCAGGTTACGAGAAAACTTGAAGTGTGTTTTTCTCGAAACGACTGTTTTACACTTTGAGGGCAATGTAACTAAAAAAATATGCAACCAATCGACTTGGCCTTGTGCACGGATATTTGTGAACAGTTTCTTCATAGAATGAAGTTATTAGTATAATGATATTGTTTAAATAAATAACTTTTTTTTACACATTTAAAGCAAAATTTCGTTGGAAAAAGTAAAGTTTTTATTCAAGAGGCCGCCATTTATTCAATTTTGCATCTTTTAAGTTAAAAATTTGTTCGATCTGTGCGTACACTCATAAACTAAACGAAAATTGTTCGATTTTTGGTTTCAGGTGAAACCAAAAGACGCTACGTTGCCGCAGTGCAACAATTGCGTCGCCAACGGACTGGGCATAAGCCCTTATAACTTTGTTATTTGCAGCTCTTTTTTAATAAATTTTTTTGGTGATGGCATGGTAATTCAAATTTTCCTTTTTTCTTCTATTTTTCTGCCCTACCCTCACCAAATCACTATAAATCACTGTTTAGAGTGGATGCACGGCCTTTCGCGGCGTATCTGTATGGTCTAAATATTATTCTCTGTAAATTTTTTTTATTTTTGAAATGGTGCAGCTAGCTAAGTTTAGAGATGGGGAAAACAAGGAAGCTTTCTTTCACCCTCTTCCTTGAATTTCATGGTACCGAGTTAATATTTTATGGTATCCTTTAACTAATACACTATGGTACCAAATTAATGTACCTATGTCTCAAAAATTAAATATTAAATTTTTCAGTCATCTTTCTTAAATTAAATACTAAATTTTTCTTCCAATACCACGAAACTACTGAGAATGAAAGAACAAACTTACAGATTATAATTTAGCTACCCAGTCTATTCTCAACGAAAAAGCCACAATACCTCCAAACAGAGAAAACTAATTATAACTCAATACCATATCCGTATTACCCACTTTACATAAAAACTTACACTTTTCAGCATCCATTCAGCTTCAAACAGAGCTCGATACTTTCAATTTCAATTACCCTTGAATAATCTCTGCAAAAGGAGCAGCCGAATCCCTCGATGCCGAGTAATCGGCCGAGCGCACGACACACAGAGGAAACGGGTTTCTCGCGAAACGCTTTATCCGTTATTTATTATCGCTTCCCCAGGAATTACATTCTTTCGTCGGGTCTTAAATAAGCCCGGCGCACGAACCGATGGTAGCACCTAACAACTTAGGACCAGGGACAGGAGAGGTTCAGCTGCGCTCCCTTAGAAGGGTACCGCTCGTTAATTCGTGCCGTTAATGATAATTGTATGGAAATATGAAATATACTCGGTACCCGTACCCGGGCTGCTGCTCATTTATTTCAATACCGGTTTCGATAATACGCCGCGGATTATTATTTCATACGGCTGGGCCGTGGAAGAGGCAGAGCGGCAAGTACATTTCTGCGCCATAGGGAGGATCACTACCCACTCGCTAAAAAACCGAAAAACAATCATACTTGCTTCCTGCGTTGCTCGTTGAATCGGGTACAGGTGTTGCAATTCTGGTTTAGCTCGTTTAATGGAACAGTAGGTACCATGCGACGTGGGTAGACGTCTGACCTTCGTGTACGCAGACTTTGTATCCGCTTCCAACGTATTATAGTCGCTATATTCCTTCGTGAGTGCAATTACTATACACCGGCGAAGGAAATTGTGAAAGTAATGATTTTCTATAAGTGACTTGCACCGAATATCGAGCACTGCAAGGCGGGCTATCATTTTGTGGTGCACGCCTGTAATGCGCATCCGAGGCGGCCACTCTCCCAATTACAATTTGCCACGATGATTTCACGAAGAGTCTCCTCGTTAGAAAAAATCGTGGCTCCACCTTGCGCCTATTAAAGGGGGCCCGGTGGAAGCTCTTACAAAACGCTTGTTAGCGCGGCGAGACGAAACTGTCGGTCGCGGGGCACGTTAATCCGGCGAATTATTATCATTATCGTTAATCAGGCGAGGCGGTGCGTTCGATTGGTACGTTCACACGATCTGCCGATAATTTTGTATCGGTCATTAGGTTTATTGCCCCGGCCGCGGCGCGAGTTATCGATGACTTACGGTGGATAGGATCAAGGTGCAGTAATTATTCGCGGCGTGAAGGGAATAATCGGTTCCTTGATTGCTCAATCCCCCTCCCTTCGGAACGGGACCCGCCGCTTAATCGTTACTCATCCTCGAAAAACCTTGGCCGCTATCTCGTTGCGCCGACTTTTAATTTGCGTATTAGCGGCCCTATATACGCCCGATAATTAGTCCCCATCGATGGGGTCATTAATATTTTCTTGGCGGAGACCCGCCAGCCTAAATGCAATTACTCCTGACGTCGGTCGCCAGGCCTGATCGCGATTATGTCGATCGATCGTCGTCCCGGGGCTGACAGACAGGGCCTTTAATCGAGCGCGAGACTTTCGAGTTATCCCTTAGCTTGAAGCGTCGAAGGAGTTTCGAGGGTGCGGCTAACGAAATTGGTCGGAATGTCGTGGTTTGTGTCTGTGAATGTCTGGCGGGGATGGTTATCTTGATTGTAAGAGGAATTGTAAGAGGAATGTTGGTGGATTTTTATTTTTAGTCAATATTTAACGATTATTTCACTTCATGTTGATTTGTGTGAATGGAGTATGGTGCTGAAGATCTTGTAATAATAATATAATTGGTGACAAAGGATTTTGTTAATTGCGAATGGATAAAGTTTGTGGAAAGCTTCTTAACCCGGCTGTGCACACGTGGGTGTCTACTAGAAACCCAACCGTAGAATATCTTTTCATCGTCTGTTGTTTCTTTAGCAATGGGGCTGATGCTTCGTCTAGCTTCCAGATACATTGTTTGCATTCAGTATATTTAAAAAATAAATAAATTAATTGTGTGTTTATTATATATTTCTGCCGTATACTATGTAGTAATTAATATTCGCTTAGATCTGTATTGCTTGAGTGTTAGTAAAGTGTAAACACAGATTTTTCTATATCGTGGTCAACCAATGTTAGTTTTTACTGGGAATCCAGGAGCACCCCACATGGATACTTGTATTTCAAAAGTCATGGAAGCAGTCTTGGAAGTAATGTAGCCGTTAGTTATTTTCAGGATTTAGAAATCGATTGGTGAGTATATTGTTGCATCCATGGAAGTTGAAATTTTCTCAAATTTATGCAGGAGTTTAAATTCTTCAATTATGAAAAGAGTTTAATATTAGACTCTAATATTAGAGTGATCATAGTGCAAGTGGCCTAATTCTGTGCACTGCAGAGTGACAGATAAGGTATCGTTTTTTAAAAAAGCGTGTTTGTTACTGCTTTCATTTTAAACTTTCTTTGGACCATCCCTTATCATAAGCTATTACATATTCTTCCATTAGAAGGCATCTTTATGCATGACTTTTAAAGTCACGCGTAGCTGTTTAACAATATCGATAACAGTAATCTCGCGGAAATTGATAACAGGGCTCACCAAACGAAACGCTGTGTATCTGCCTCAATTGGTATTTCCCACCCAGTGGTCATCTTTCTACAATAACAGGCAACATTTGCTCATTCCTATAATAACCACCATTTTAACAGTTTTAAAGAATCTCAAGCCGGAGATGATTTAGAACGAGAATTACTCTCTGTCGTCAGAATTACATTGCAATCAAGGGCGTCCGTAGACTTTTTTCCAAAGAGAGGGGCAACTTTGAGAAACGGTCAAATTGACAGCCCACGATTAATTGCTAACTTGAACCTTCGAACCAATTTTGTAGTGTTAATTTAATTAAATATTTAAAATTTAAATTTAAAAGTATTCACTTTTTTAGTCAAACTTAATAAAGATTGGTTTTTAAAAATAAGCGATTTTTTCTCAAGCCGGGAGGTCGCAATCTTCGTCTTGCCACACTTTCTATCAAACAAAACTCACAACTGTTGGTTT
Organism: Andrena minutula; assembly: GCA_929113495.1. Classification (NCBI taxonomy): domain Eukaryota; kingdom Metazoa; phylum Arthropoda; class Insecta; order Hymenoptera; family Andrenidae; genus Andrena; species Andrena minutula. Next base: position 22,393,592 of record OV815994.1, read on the forward strand.
GAAAATAAATGTCGTACACAAATTTTTATTTAAAATAATTTTTTACCCATCTCCATCTGAATTCACCTCATTCAGCAATATTTCTACAAAGAACGTTTATACTATTAAATCAAAAAATGATATGATTAATTTGCATACCGTTCACAGAGCACTGCAGTTCGCCATAGATTTATTCAAACAGACTCGTCGATATCCAAGAAACGGCATAAGAACATAAAATATTGCTCGTACAGTTTGATTTAACACAAGTTTCTAAGTATAATGGACTGTGTAAGCCGTAATGCTTAGGCTCTTGACGATTATACTCGTCATAAACACCTCCGAGTTTTTATAGCTGCGCGTTTCTCGTCCTCAGTAGCCTTCAGCGGCGTAAAATCGGTCCCCGTCCGGTGGTTAATTATCAAATATCCTGTTGCGTCGCGATGCGCGACAAGTGCAGCACGCATCGAATGCAAATCTGGAAGGGAAAGTCCCGGGGGAACCGGAAGTAGCCGGTGGCCGAGCGGCGTACTCCTGCGGCCACCTGTCCCTTGATACAGAAATCAAAAGCGGAAGTCTGGCGTGGCGCAGGAAGCATCGAACCGTGTCAGTAGCCTCTTGTCAGCCTCGTCGCTTCCTTCTTCGTGGAATCAGCTTCGCGAGCTGTCAGCCTTCCTCGATACCAACCCGTTTGCGTCCCTTGGTCGGTAGAAACTGCGAGTCGCGGAAGTAGATGTTCTGTTGCCGCGTAAAACCGAATGCAATTAATTTTTACGTTGCTCGACCTCGCGTTTTAATATCTGTGATTATTCGAATAGCTCTGTAGCTTGTTTTAATGATCATTACATAAGGAAGCGTAAGCCTGCTTTGAAATCGGAAGATAAAGAGTAACTCCTGCTTCAAAATCAGCGTCAGTTTGAAATGGAAAGCGACGAGCGTAGGGGGTGCAATTAAATACTGATAGATGGTGGCCATCGGAGATGCTAGATTAGGATGAGCTGGAAAGTATTTAAGTAACTAAACCTTGGAGCTGGTACCTGTCCAGCGCAAACACCAGTGTTTTATCAGCAAACTGCAATCTGACAGTGGCTTTGACAGAGTGTCGTGCAGGAAGTTGTTTCCATGAACTGTCTGCCACTGGCAGATTGAAAGGTTGCCAGTAAATATCGAGCGAAATCGACCGTGAGGTGCAAAAAGCCCCGAGCAATTTAACCCTGTGAAAACCATCAAAATGTTCGAGCCCCGGTAAAACCAACAACGACTTGACTCTTCGTGATCGCCCAGGCTGGTCAAACGGCAGTCACGGTCCGACGGGGCCGGCCCCCTTTAAACATTTAACATTTCCTGCGACAGAAAACCTTAACTCGATTGGTCTCAGGGGGTTAGAAACCGGGGAACATCCCTCTCTGTTACGGAATGCTTGCCGCGCTTCCGTGTCAGGTACCGCCGTTGTACAGGTGCATCTGCTGGCGGTTAAATTGGCCCCGGAAAGAGTTAGCTAAATACTAATTATTATACAGGATCAAACGCTTTGAATTGCCGGCAGTAAACTGGATCAGATAATAATTCCGTACTTCCTACCTGCAGACTTTAGTTTCCTGTGATAAAATTCTTTAACTGAAAAGTTCTTGTAGAAAATACTGTAAGTGCCGAGCATCAAATTCTGTAGGTACTACAATGTTATCATTGGCACGTGGAACATTTTCCGATAAAAATTTTGACGTAGAACTACGTCTTACTCCGTAACGGGTATGGGGGTGAATTTGAGAATTGAATGTCACGAAAAAGTGCAACCCCCTTTCGCCGCTACTGCTGGCATACGGAAAGCGATAGAGAGATGGTTTATATAGCGTTGGGTAGAAGAAGGCGCTATGTAACTAATAACTGTATGAACAGTAGAACAGTTATTATCAGTTGAATCTGAGCGAGCTGGCAACGTCGCGAAAATCAGCGAGATTTGATTGTAGTTCTTCCTGAAATATGCAGCATTATACATTTACAGTGGTTTCTTTAAGGACTCTTCAATTCCCTCCTCAAATACAGTCGAACCCCGATAACTCGAAAACTCGAAAAGCTGTATAAGTCGAATATTTTCTTCATTGCCTTCAGCTCCACTGTAAATACCCCTACAACTCGAAATAAAACTTCCTCAACTCGAACTATATTTTGCATGTTCAATTATGTATTTCACCTCTGTTAGTCGAAGTTTACTTTTACGTATCGCTTATTTGCTACAACAACGACATAACTCAAAATTCACGGTTTTGGGCGAAACGGGTTCAAAAGTTTCCTTACACAACAACCGCTTTTTCTATACTAATAACGCAAAAACTACAAATTTGGAGTTGTGTCGTTGTTGCAGCAAATGAGGGATACCTATGTGTTACACATAGGAAGATCTCAAAATATTGAGGAAACTGTTTTCTCTGCATTATTCACAATTGAAAATGCTATTGATTTACAATGCACTCAAAAACTAGCACAAAGCAAAATCACAATTTTGATTAATATGTAATAAAGAGTAATATTTCGTGCATAAAATGCGTCTTATAATTATTTTTATATATGCAGGTATCTATGTAGTACTTATTAACCTGTAGGTATTTGATTACAGGTATACAACAAACAATTGACCTTTAAAACTGTAATTTCGAGCGCTCTCGATTGCTCGTGAGCAAAGCGAAGAGTGACGCCGTGAGCAGTTCTCCCACCCTGTGGCCAATAGCTGTTGTCAGAGGTGGGCATTATTCGACTAAATTGTTATTCGACTAATCTTCGAATACAAATTTCCAATAAAATGGAGTTATTCACAACTAACGAATAAATTTTTAGTCGACTAAGTTTTTATTCGATGGACTCGAATACAAATATTGAATAAAGTGAAATTATTCGAAAATAACGAATAAGTTCTTAGTCGAATAAATTTGTATTCGTTATTCGTTATTCGAAGGACCACCGTGGCGACTGTTGTTACGAATAAGCCGCTTCGGCTCGAGTCCCGTGGCCCTTGGCCCGACCGGAGGGCTTACAGCGGAGGCCGAGGGCCTCTAGTTCTGACCCATGCTTATTCGTGTCGCTTAGTCGCCACGGGGGTCCTTCGAATAACGAATAACGACTAAAAATTTATGCGACTAAGAATTTAGTCGAATAAATTTTAGTCGACTAAAAATGTATTCGTTATTCTCGAATAACTAAACTTTATTCGAAATTTTTATACGAATTCGTTCGAATAAAAATTTAGTCGAATAAAAATATAATAAACTGTAAGGTATGTTGCTGACATTCAGCGTAAATCCCCACCACGGCACTTACGGCACTGTTGCTCATGAAGGCGTGGCTTAGTACTTTTCGATGCTCTTTCCGCACGCGCCCGAAAATTTTTGCCCGGCGGGCATTCAGCTGTGCACGCCTGCTTTACAGCTTCACAAGTCTAAAAATTAAGTCTTACAAAGCCTCTATAAGCCGAATTTTCGTTTATTGAATTTCTCTTACTCGAAAACCTCGAAAACCTCTATAATTCGAAGATATTTTCCCTTCCCTTGAGGTTCGAATTATCAAAATTCGACTGTATATATGAATAGATACATCTTTCAATTCTAGAATCTGGCTTTACATATCTTCATTAATTTCGCGACATCTAAATCCTACTTACTCCATCAACACAGAAAATCCCCTCAGTTCCCACTAAATCCTCTATTTACACGTGCCGAACCACACCGATGCCTCCACTCGACAATGTAACACCGCGTTTCGTAACAGCACCGTTTCGCCGGCAAATTTCAATTTAAAAACGTACGTCATTTGGCTTCATATACCTGTCGAGCTTAACCACTAATAAATACGTGGCAGGACAAGGTACCCAGGGCTGCAGGTTTCACCATCACCCACCACAGCGAAAAAAAGAAATTTTCCCATGTCCGTACCTTCCCGTTACGGATTACACTTCCGTGGGCAGGAAACAGGTCCTGCTATTACGCGCGGCTGCATCTGCCGCGAATTAAATCTGGATGGCATGCAAGTGCACCGATTTCGACGTTTAATGCGCCACGGGGCCCCCGTTCGTTTCGCGTTTCTCGGGCAACAGGTTTCGTTAATGAACGGGCTACTGGAAAGCCCTCGGGATTACGTAAGCTTAATAACAGATCACCAGCGAGACGTTGCATCCCTCTTTCCCCCCCACCTCTTCCAACCCTCTCCGCGCGTGGAGGTGGATTGAACTGCCGATGCTTGCCCGCGGGGATCGTGATTTCGCAACGAGATTTCGTTCCTCGTACGAAAGACACGTGTTCTGGTAACGCACGCGTATAATGTCAAGGATAACGCGTGCATTACGGAACAGGCAACGCCGACAGCTGCAGCCCGGCGGAGAGATGGGTTAAATAAGCGAGTCGGAACAATCGGCCGGTTTCCATCGGCGGCCACCGTCGTTCGTCGCATGACAAATGACATAATGAATCGTGCAAATCGATCGGCGCCGAAAGATACCGATAAATTATGTAAGATTCCGCGTGGAAACCCTTTGATACCGCTGCGCGCTGTTTAAATCGTGATCACCGTGGCGCGCAACGCCAAACTGGTTTGCACTTTGCGGGGATCGAAAGTGCATCGAAAGCTCGTCGATAATACAACGCCGCGGTGGCAGCTGCCGCGCGGGGACAAAAACCGATACAAATGATTGTCGATCATACGGATTTAATTATGATTTATGCCGGCGCATGGCCGGAGGTAGGCGCGTGCACGCGGCGGCAAATGCGGTTGCATTAATTCGGCCAGTTGCGCAACAACGGAGTTACAAATGATCATGGAGGTTTAGCCAGTTGCCTGACGCGTGAATTTCGACGCCTTGTTAATAAGTCGGAGTGTAATTGCTCGTTGATGGTCTCTCGTTAGTACTGCTGCTCGTGGAGCATAAAATCGGAGGCTTATGTAATTTTGGAAATATTGGATGATGGTTGAATGTGAATCGGATAAAAATTGCTAAGATAATTGGTTTTTGATGAATATTTTTGTGAATATGATTGGAGACTTATTGCGGCTGGAGCCTTTTTTGCGCCCTTTATTTATAATATATAGTCTTTGTTTTTTTTATGACATTACTCTGAATTTTTATTCGTATCTTAGGGGGAACACCACTGTGACGGCCGAAAAAGTAAGCTATTTTTAAGAATTTTTTCAGGAATAATTTATAGTTTACATACAAAAAATTTATTACCTACCTTTAGTACGGTGTCTTAAGAAACTATACAACAAAAAATAAATAGAAAAACATCCATAAATTTTAATATATTAATGTTCTAAACCCCTCCCCCCCCCCCCCCACACACACGCGCGCGCGCGCGCCGGCGAGTTGGTCGAATGTGTAACTATGGAACAGGTACCTATGGTACCTGTTTGGCGATCATAATACCAACTTATAATATTTATGTACCTATTTAATTCCAATAAACTCAGTTACTATATTTTAAATTAACATTATTTATTAAATTAAGAACTGATATGGAAGTTATGGAACCGTGTACAAACTAAAAATTATAATTAATCCTCCTTGCCAACAAATTATTATTTTATAAAAGCTAGCAGAATAACGTTAGGAACTATTAACACGACACCCTACACCTGTAAGTAAGTACAATATCCCCAAGGATTGAGGATTGTATCCAGGGGTGTTTAACCCCAGGAGTATGTCGCCAGGGCTGAAACTAGCGATCCCGGTGTCTCGAGCTGGTTTACCAGTGCTGAGAACTTACTCAAGCCTCAAATGTTAGTATTCTGTGTGTACAAGTGTCCGCCATAGTCTCAATATCAGCGATGACACAAAACTGGGGAATTCCCCTTCATTTCGCAAGCTCTAGTCGGTCAGATAACGCACGTGAACCACATCCTGTGGTCAGTTACCCAACTTAAAAGTTCTCTTTCTCGGAAGTTGGTTTTCAGGCCTGTTAAACAATCCATTATCAAAGACTTGTATACCATCCCTTGACCACTGTTCCAGGTATTCTTCTACTTTGAATCCACTGCACGAAAGTCCGTTTCACAGCCTTCCTCATCAGCAGTTCCATCGAAAGTGCATTCCCCTGCGACGGTCCTCGAGACTCGTCACCCAAGCTCCGTGGAAAACCCCGATCCAGAGCTCACAGTGAATTCCGCATCGCGTCGTTTCGTATGCAGCGCGGTTCTTTTGCCCCGCGGAGTGGCACGATAACCTTTGCACGCGCCTCGAGCCCGATTCACTCGCTTAACGAGTGCTCGGCCGTTAATAAGTGTTTACGTGTCGCCGGAAGATAAATTGCGAACGCCTGCTTCGTGTGGGGCTACGATAAACTTCCTATGCCTTTCAGCCTGCGTGCAGAAGCGCACGAGCTTTCATCGTTATCAGCGCCTCGGGATATAGGCCTCCTAATGCGTCGCGATCGGCTGCCACACGTCAATAAAAACCCCCGCGAGCCGAGCACTCGCGTGAAATCTCTCTCGTAACTCACAGTCGCTACTAAAACAACTGGGAGGCATTATTTAACAGCTCCACCCTACTAAAGTTCGATGAAAATACTCTACACCAATTGATTCGAATCCGGTGCATCTGTCTGCAATAGCTGCACACCGCGCTGGCTCATATTTACTGCAGACTTGTTTATCTCAAAGACAGCTTATGTAAAACACTCCGCGGGAAATGTCTGGAAAAACAACCGGAGAATGTAATTATGCAACGCGCTAGTTGTCTAACGATGCAGCATCCCTTGTTTTCGTAGACGGCAGGCCGCGATGATCGAATTAAAAGTTTCTGAAGGTGTGTATCGACGTCGCACAGTGGTCTAGTGGGACAAAAGTCCAAAATCATGACCATGCAAAATCTTGGTCATGCCACAAGCTACTGAGTCAGAGATATCGGAATGATATGGTATGCAACTTTATACGTATTTCATAAAGTGTAGTAGCCGCTTAATAACCGATTGTTAGAATGCGTCAGTATCAGCTATATATCAGAAGTGCCTAATTGTATCTCGTTTTAAATTGCTAGTATTTTGAATAATCGGTTGCAGCGGTACAATTAAGTAGTAAATCAACCTTCAGCCATGAGTATTTTAATTTCCAACGAACAGAATTAAAATATAATCATAAAAATGATGAAATTTTTCAATAGCTTTCGTTGGAAAAGCTCTAGAGATCCGGGAACCTTATGGAACCTGAAATTGTTTGTGCTATTTTGTTCTATTTGCTGTGTAGAGTACATATTCACAAGTTATAAGTTGCAGAAATATTTGCAACTCTACATAATTATTATACATAAGTAAAATGATTCTATCTTCTAAAATGGAGATGTCAGGAGCTAAAATGTATAATTCATTCTAAATAACGTGGTTGTAAATAATTTTTTTCTACAAAATACAGTTCGTATTCGTTTTCTACATTTTAAGAAACCCTAGAATACGAATTTTGGATTTAAAAAACCCTTGGAGACTGAGGTGAACGTTTTAAGGGTGGTAAAACAATGTGGATGGTGTTACTCAAACAAATAATAAACATTTTCACCTAACTGATGATTTATGGACGACCTGCGACATTTGTCCCGCTAAATTCGCTGTAGATATTAGATTTATATCGGGTTTTAATTGTTAGAAAACGAATCTTCTTCGTATCTAAAAATATTATTGTAACATTACATTAATATTATATTATTGTAGTTTAACCCTTGAGTTTAACCCATATATCGTCGTTCGCAACACTTGCGAAAAGTGCCAACGACGATATATCGTCGCGATATATCATCATGTTTTATATTGATGTTATTCGTATGATTTTCAACAAATATTGAAATACAATTGGCATTACTTTATTCTTTCTTTATTTCGTAACATGCTGCTTTTTGAATTTTGTAAATATCATTTTTAGTTTGGTTTTTATGAACTTTTTCCCAAACCTTAGCAAATTCGTCAAATTGGCCCGGTATTCTTCGCATAGATACGATACTTTCGCTCGGCACTAAAACGGCTAATATTAATATTGGAAAAGTACGTCATTTGGTCATTTACCTGTCTAGCTTAACCACTAATAAATACGTTGCAGGACAAGGTACCCAGGGTTGTAGGTTTCACCGCCACCGACCACAGCAAAAAAATAAATTTTTATAGGTATTTTTAAGTAACAATAATATTAGAATAATATAATTAGGTTTTTATAAAAGTTTGTTTTCTAATAATTAAGCCCCCATATAAATCCAATTCTGCGAAAAAATAATTGTACCTATTCAGCTAGCATATAGTAGGGTAAAGGACCCAATTACTAACACCTAACCAGTTACTGTCACCTTAAGCTATTTTAGTTAAAATAACGAATAAACAAACTAAAGAATATAATCTATAGTATAGATTATAGGTTGAAATACATCATTCTTTTTGTGTATCGCTTTACAACATTTATTTATTCGGTATTTTAAATAAAATAGCTTAAGGTGACAGTAATTGGTTAGGTGTCAGTAATTGCGTCCTTTACCCTATTCATAGACACACGAATCACTGTGCGACCGCGACGGCTGCATCTTCTCGCCTTGCCTTTTCTTCTTTTGGGGTTAATTTATTGGTGATTAATTAACTCCAGGGTTACCAAACTCCAGATAACGTCGCCCGAACTGTTTTTTTTTGTGGCTCGTAGGAATCCCAGGTCGTGAAACAGCTTACTCCCTGGAAAGGTTTAGATCCACGGTTGATCTTAGGGTTATCGTGGCGATAGTGCTGCGGGAGTTTTCCTTTCCGAGATTAGATTAGCGAGCGCTCTATTTCGATAATTTCCGCCAGTCTCGCCTTCGTTCCTTTCCTTCCTCTCCCTTCGGAATATTTTTCTTGGCAACCGGCGGCTCGGACGTGTGGCGAAATTGCGGTGGGTTTCGTTTTTGGCGTTGGCGTTTCGCAGCAGTTTGGCATCGCCTGCCTGGGTGACGCGTTTAACAAGCCAAGGTGAACGTTAACTGCTGAAACGAGCTGGAAAGCGCTTCGTTAGTACGCCATATTTCACGAATACTTAATTACCCTCGGCTCCACTTTACTGCAGCTACAAATAATCGTAAAGTCAGGGTATATATTAATATTATACTTGAACTATTAATGCGGCATACTTCAGCCTGTCGGTGACGTTTATCGTCCCCGATTTATTTTTCCCGCGACACCCACCATCAGCGATAAATTTCAGGCACCAATTTCAGTCGCTGAGCACGATTTTCCCGGGTTCATTAACGCGTTACGTTTACGCGTCGCTTCGACGTTGGCTTCGTTAACGAGCAAGTTTTTTTGTATCTTCCATGCTGTTGGAGGGCATTGCTAGACGAGCTTCATCGTTTATCGATAGTAGCAAGTGTGTGGAATGGGGTATTGGCAGTAAATTGGCTTGGTTTAAGGCGTAACCATCAGTGGAGTGTAGTCTTTTTGAAATTTACGTTTTATGAAACACGTCTCTGAAACAGGCTGGAGCTTATTTTGCAACTATAAAAATATTATCTTCTTTCCATCTCAATTTGTTCCTTTTTATAAAAAATAAAATCCAGCAGAATATAAGCACAACTGGTCTATATTTAGGGCTAGCTAAACGATGATGGTTTCCAATGTACATGATAATTATATGAAAGGGTATGAAACCCTAGAAATTTTTTCAAATGCAATCGTTTATTACGAAAAATAGAAACTGAGAAAAGGTATCATTGTGTCCTATCTGACGTATAATTAAGTAAAACAATTAGTAGACTGTACCCTGACAGCAGGAGACAGACACTGTCTGATGTTTGAGCCTCTGGGGACAATAAATTTAACAAATTTTCAAATATAAATGTAATGTAATGTAAATGTAAATGTATAAATTAAAATATGGCTATTTTATGATGAATTTTCATAATTTCTATAATCTTGGACTCACTTGAGGCACCCCTAAACATAAGTATGTATTTTCCAAAGTTTTTATATAGAGCCTGTATATCTAAAGGAACAAATCAGACTTACATATATAAAAATATTTAATTTTCCTTTTCAAATTTTAAGCTCCACCCTACTATGAAATTATTGCTCTCCATCAAACTTTGGCCCCTTCTCTCCGCCGTATGTTGATATATTAGACGTGCATTTCATGTATAGTCCACTTTCCACCTCCCTTCTATCGTCACAACTTGAAAAACAACTTCTCAAAACAGGTCATCTTGACTAATTTAAATTTACCTACACAAGTACCGTTGTGCAATTCAAAATCCATCTAGCTCATAACTCCTAACAAATTTCCCTACAATCACAAAAGACATGCATTCGTGAAATAGCATTTCTGTCGCACAGTTTCTCGAATCAGTAATCCACGTGTCGATACTTGCGATGCCTCAGCTGCCAGTGACTCGCCACGAATATTCCCGCGTCGCGATACTGCGCGTTCTCGGGCTCCGAGCTTAGAGGACGAGCGTAAATCGGCATCAGAAGCCATAAAGCACGTGTAGCGAATCGCGTGTGCGAAGCTGGGGCACTTGGAGCATGCTCGTGTCTCACAGAAACGATTATTCCGGCCTTCTTGAACCGGCGGGACGGTATTATCTCCGTGGAAGAAGCCACCGCCGCCATTGACGCACGAGTGAGCGCGATAAAAGGGGCTAAAAGGTATTCTTTCCCGCGACCTCCTGGCAGTGTTATCGGCGCATGCAAGTCGCTCGTAAGAATCGTCGCCGATAAAGACAATTCTCCTCGTTCCTCGCTGAATCATCGGTGCAACTCCTTCCTCTTCTCCACTTCCCCGTTTTTTCTTCCTCATTGTGGAACACTTCCTCTTCTCGGTGAATTTTTCTCCCCTTTTCTTGTTGCACAAGCGTTCTTCAAGGTTTCATTCTTTCACTATTAAGTTTGCTTTGTCGGGATGGCTGAACACTTTGGAAACCTTGATCGTTGCATTTGAACAATGATAGTAATTCTTTCACAGAAATAAGTATGAGGACACCTGGTATATTTACGCAAAATTTGATATTTGGTACAGATTGAGTACCAAATAAAGTAGAATTTGTTAGAGTTCTTCAATAATTTTGCAACGTTTTTCTCAATTGTGCCGGTGATTATGACAGTGCTGTATTTTTTGTTTCGAGTTATTTAGTTTGTTGCGTTTGGACGTATTAAAAAATATTTTTCTATGACTGAACATAATATTTCTATATTTTTTTTATGTCAAATGTACCTATCATTTTAAAATTTTACGAGTAACTTGTGTGAAAATGTGCTTTTTATTCCTTTGAATAGCTCTCAAATTCTAAAATTGCTGAAACGCAGTTTTTCGATCTTCACAACTTAATAAATTCAAACGTTTCTACGAACAAAAGCAATTTTTATTTTCAAAGACTGCCACTACAAACTTTACCACTTTTGGTAATGTATTCTATACCACCATTTCTCCTAATTTTTCTCATATTTTCAGCATAATTAAGTATATTTCGTGTTTTCTTTCTTTTTATATTTTCTTGCCCCACATCTAAGGTTAATACGTACTTCAAAAATATGTAATTATTTCCATTCTCACAAATTACTTACAGATTATAAATTACACCACTATCAAAATAAACGGGAACCTGTTGCAGCTCATTATGAAAGTAACACTATCATGTCATTGCTTACTTGGCAGCTGTTCTGCAACAATTCTTTCGTAATATTGAAATATAAATCAATATAAAATAAGAGAAATATCAATTTTCCTGGTGTTTTGGCTTACATCACATTCATAATCAGAGGCACAATTATTCCACACAGAGTAGGTGTCATTACGAGTATTAACTATTAAGTTAATACTTATGAAGGACTGTGTACCTCGAACCTAATATAAATTATGTTTCCAAACTATCAAAAACCTCAAACATTGATAAAGATGAAACTCTCCCTTCCTCAAACACCCCCAATCTGAAGTCATTAAAAGTACTTCTACTACCGAAATACTTCCTCAATTCTCCTCTAAACAGACTCCCCACAATTTTCCATCAACCCCACCCTGTTTCCTCTTTTCCAAAATATTCCACAAGGCATCCAGTATCCTCGCAAACAAGCTGTCCTCCTCGTGGCAATGCTCACTTTCCAATCTACCCACGAAGTGTGTCCAATATCATCCCGTGACGCGTCACACGGTTCCCCTATCATCCTCAGAATCTCGCCTTCCCTTTTTTTTCCGTGAAACCCGCTATCTGCCTGCTCTCTGGCCTCTTGCACACCCCGTTCGCCGCCCTCGGCTCATTTCTCCCTCGCGGCCCGGGGCCGCTCTCCGCGGCGGCTCGTCCATTTTTCTCTGTCCGCGACGGGGCCGCAGCTCGTGTCTGTTCGGCAGCGCACAAAAGCCAGCCGGCTTGCGTGCGCCGGTATCTTCGACCTACGACCCCTGCCTCGGCTTCTTATTTCTCCCGGAGAGCGAGAGAGGCTCGAAAAACACGGCGTTACGGGCGCGCGTGTTATCGCGTGCGCGCAGGGGGCATCGCGGCTATCCGCCGGTCGGGGTCGCCGTCGTGGGTCATCCTCGTGACCCAGCCGGACGGCCGCGCCAGCCGCTGGTGATGGGAACGTGGCGGTTTGATCACAGGCGGATGGTGTTATTGATCTGAACCGGGTACCCGATGCTGTCCGACGATTCTCCGCGTGACCCGGGCGGACTGGGTTAAGTAGACTGGGAGTATTATTGGAGGCATAGCGGGTGGAAGGAATGTAGCGAGGTTGTGAAAGACGTAGAAGTGTGAGGATGGTGAGATATCGAGGTTGTATCGAGGAGTGTCAAGAGTTTGGGGCTCGCAAGGGAACGTTCCCAATCCGAAAATTCTGATTTCAATGACACTTCGTGTGGATGTAAAGTATATTGGAGTGTGCAAGAGCATTTTTTTCTGTGGAAATGCACTTTTAAGGGGTGAAATGAGTCCTTAAAATTATTACAGTTTTTTTTTTTCTGTGCTTCAAACATTTCGCTGTATTTCTTCCAGTCATTACACATGTACCAAGGAGTATTGAGGTGAAATTAGCAGAGTATTCTAAATAATATGAGGCATTGACAGCTAAACGAAGTAACCCACATTTTTTGCGAAATTGAGTTAGTAGCAATAATGTATTTGTATAGGCTATATTAATCATATACAATAGGAACTTTTTTCAATGTGGGTTAGTCTGTTGCAGCTCTCAATGCCGCATATAGGGAGTAAGATGGTTGAAATGTCTGAGTTAGTGCTTGAGTTTTATTTTATCTTTGTTGTATAATGCTTTTTATTCAATATCGTGAGGTGGTTAACTTTACTAGGTCAAGATACAGAGTAGATTTTCCTGGAATTACATAGATTACACGTAAAGTTGGTATTTTCCTAGAATTACATAGAATTAGCAATCATCTTTGGAAGCTGATTTTGTGATACTAATCCTTACTGCCTTGCTTACGTTGAGAATATACAAGCGGGTTCTTCTTTTATATTTCGATACTCACCCTTAAAATACAGTCGATTTTAAAGTACTTACACATTATATTTAAGTAGAATCCATTTCTGACATACGAATCGTCTCAAATAATTCTACATTTCCACAATTCATCACAGCACACCGATCACTTCTGAAATGCCACTCATACCCATTGTGACTCACCGTCCTTCGTCTCATTAAACAGACTTTTCCTAAATTGTTCTACAAGGGAAACACGTGAAGGGAAGGGCAAGGGACAGTGACTACTAGACGATAACCTAGAGCCTCGCGTCTCTCGCTGATAAACGCGTCGATAATAGAGTACCGCTTCGCGCGATAAACGACGGGAGCTGTTTACTCGTAGCCTAGTGACAGCGACGTTGCTTGATAAATGTGTTCATCTTCGATCGTCTGGGGGCTCATTGCTATCTACGGACTCCCGGGTATCTCGTGATCGATCTGCCGCGCAGGTAAATACCCGTCTTACCAGTTTTTGGCAGCGCGGCTGATTAGAAACTAATCAAACGCGCGGATAAGCCGCTTACGTCATTCTGAATTCTGCCCACTCGATTCATCCATCATTAGCCGACACGCGATTTTATCTGATCGATCGAGAGTTATGATAGACGCGTCTTAAGAGCTGGGCATCGTTCACTTTCTGCGCGAAGAAAAGTGATTTCCGCTTCACTTGCTGAAACATTAATAGTGGAAATGCGATTTAATGAAATTCCCATTACTATCAGTCTAGTGCATTGAAATTAGTCTCCTAGTCCAAAGAAACAATTCCTAATCCTCCACAACAATTAATGCCATTCATATTCTAATCTACACCCTCAACACCCAACACATGTTCACCCACAAGTTTCCAGTCACCACCCTCGAAACTCCCTCAATAAGTCCCTGATCCTAAACCAGATCCTAACCTCCACTCTCCATCCACTAACATTTATGACGCGCCAGAATAGAACAGGTCCGCCAGCGCAACGCCGCACGACAGCCAAGTCACGAGAGGATCCATCCAGCTCGACAAGAGAAAATCGATCGAAAGCGGCCAGCATTGACGCAGTCAGCGTAATCATCGAATGAGATCCTCTCTCATTGTCCAGTGGTCAGGGCGAAATTAATAAATCGCTCCTCCGCCAACAATCGAGCGGACCCATCTCGACGGCGTGACATTTAAGGGGAAAAAGAAGAGCGAGTGCTAAAGGAACCGAGGCCGAAGCCGACGAGAGAGCGTAATCTCAATGGTCGTCGGACCGGCTGGTTGGAGCTGGTTGGGGCTGGCCGGTTGGTTTGGCCCACTGGAGCGGACACCCGGAGGAAGCACACCCGCCGGAACGTGGCACGCTTTGTAGCCTCGTGTATACACCGGCACACGTGCAGCCACGGATACTTGCGGATACCTCTGTGCTTTTACATATGCAACCACGTCATGTACAGGGTGGCCTTTTCATCTTTGACGCGAGCTTCTTCCTTTTATCCCCTTGTCATTGGTAGCATTCCAGCATCACATTGGTGGTGATCTGGTCAGGGGGGTACTGGTCACTCGAGGAAGATCTAGGGGCTCTGAGTGTTAGATTTAGAGAGTTTTTGGTAGATTCGTGGGGTTACCAGGTGCAGTTTTATTGGGTTTGACTTGGGAGGTATCCTCTCTGGAACTATTAGATTTGGAGATTTGTTTGTTAGAAAGTGTAGTGGATGATGTTTCAGAATTTTAAAAGGGATTTTTAATTCATTAATTCATTCTCTACCACGAGTGGTGTATTATAACTCTCTTTCTGATTGGAATAAAGCCGACCCAGAACATCATTTCAATTACATAAAGGCTATCAGATCCGGCAGACGAAATTAATTATCTCCATCAGAACACCGGTCGGGCAAACCTGTTACAGCATCAGGCCCACGCTGCTCGGGGAATTAACATCCTGTAAGATCATCTTCGCGAGATGTCCAAGCCTAGAAGCGTATCACGGTGGATCGTTGGAGTAGCGGTGTTACATGAGATGCTGGTTGGACTACCCTGTATATGCACGGTACGTGAGCGCAGACGTGACAGGGTGAGCGGACGGAGGAGCAAGTGAAAAGGAAAAGCAGGGGCCCTGGGGTTCAGGGGGAAAGAGAGAGCCAGCGGAGAGTACGGACCGAAAGGGAACTGCGCACCACTAGCCGGAACCGTCCATGGCGCAGTCATCGCGACCATCTCTCGTGTCTATCGCATCTGCATACGTGAGTGACGACCCGAACTTGTCTGTGTGCTGCACGCGTGCACGTACGCATAGGCATGCGCGATCTGTGCGCTGGGCTAGGAGGCATAGATCTTGCATACGTGGATCGAGTGGCCTGGCCCCTGATGCGTCCCGGGCATACGAAGATGAACAATCGACGCTAACATGTACAGAATTTTTAGGAAGCTTTATTTCTTCTTGCCGCTGATCGAGACTTGTCGACTGCAGCGAAAGTGGCGGTTGGAATGAATGATAGGCAGGTTCTCTTTGGTTTGTATTTGCGCTTGGCTTGTTTCTGATGAAAGGAATGGGGATTAGGGTTTGTGTTCATTGAAATTCAGTGGGAATAGAGTGCTTCCTTGATGATAATGGGGCGATTTAATAGTTAGATGGGGTATACTATTCAGGGATTTAAGTAGGCCTCTGTAGATCAGGCTAGCATCTACTTCTTCTTCAAGCAGAATTTCATATTGGTGTGTGAAACACTGGGTTTCTATTTTCAATTTGAATAGAAGACAGCTGTCGATGACTCCAAATATTCGAGTTGGAAGATTACCTCACCAATCTCGTCAGTTCATCCGCATTCTTGCTATCTGCCACACTTTGACGAATGTTCCCCTTTCTATGGAAGACATCCTCGCATAATAAGGGTAGTTTAGCCTACGAGGTTTCTTGAAAGCAGAGGCTGTCATGTTCTTCGCTACAGCAGCGAAGTCACAGCGTGAATCCTATCACGTGCTTCTCCAATCCGTCCGCGTCAGGAGCCAAAAGATATAGCGCCTTCGTGGTAGGAGAGGCAAATAGGCGCGTCAGCTAGGTCTGAGAAAAGTGCCATGGTAGGATGAACTTCGAGGTGTGAATTTTAAACAATCATGCTAGGCGCATGGGGCGTACGCAGCAGTTGGAACGGTCACTGAAAGTGCTTTCTAAAAGTGAAGATCGCTTTAGCGTGCATTTCCCTTCTAATTGTGTATCTAATTAATCAAAATAGTATTGGATGAATGATCTGATACACTCACTCCTTAAGGCCAATGTCTAATATATCTCAGATCCCATTGGTAGACAATCGATCAGTGAGTAATCAGTTTGCTGGGTAGTAACGGATCAGGCACGTGGCAGTCGACCAGGTACCAACCTCTCGACTTCGTGATTCTCAAGAATTTTCTTCTGCCAGTTCTCCACCTTTTTACCTCCCGTTCGCTTTTCGATTAGCGGAGCTAGCCGAGCAAATCGTGGAGTTCCGGAAGCCGCAGCCTGCTCGTCGATACGAGCGACAGTGGCGCACCCACGATCCTTCAAAACGGACAATCGTGGCGAACGTTGCGGAGTGTTTCTCGTTCTGCTACGATAACTCCATTTCCACCAGCTTCTTTTTGTCTTTTCTCTCGCGCTTCCGTGCAACGAAAAGTGACTAGAGATAAACTGGGATCTCTGTCGTTGGTTGAGGCATCCTTACAGATTTATTGAGAGGTTCTAGCGTTTCGAATGGATCCCTGAAGGTGGTTTTAGGTGTAGTTGAATTCATATCAACGCAACTCTTAGCATCAGCTTTCCACAAGATTCTCCCGACTACACGGTAAAGTAACCCCAAAACCCACATCCATTTTTCACCCGGCTATCTGACACCACAGTAGCATCCACCAGTGATATCTACCCTAATCATCTCTGCGCATCATGTGGCCTCGTAAAAATCAGCGGCGGGATCGCGGCACCGTCGAGCGCGTTCCTGAAAACCGCCCATGGATCCACGCGCTTCCTTCCCTCGGTTGGCCGTCACGCTGCAGAGGATCTCCGCTTCGCGGGGCCAAAAATTTCGACTGGAAACTGGTCGCTCGAGTGACTCCTTTGTTCGACGAAGTTATGCAAAGGAACAGCAACGGCCGCAGAAGGAACAAGGAAAGGGGAGCAGGGAATGACGGAGAGGAGCAGAAAAAAAGGTAATGCCCTCCCGATTTTCAGGCAAACGAGCCAGCTCCGGCGCTAGCGAGCGAGTCGCGCTTGGGCCACGGGGAACGGCGGGGAGGGAGCGCGGCGGAGGTAATGAGCGAGCTGAAATGCATCGGGCGTTTGGAGGGCATAGTCGGAGCGTCACCGTGACACTAAGCGGAACGCGAAACTGCGCGAATAATTGCGGCACGTTCGAGCGAGTCGCGCGAGTGCAACAACACCGCATAAGAGGCCTACGTCAGCACCGTGCTTGTGTGGGCATAACCACGGCTGCACCCACTCGGGCCCAACCACTGCCGGGCAATTAACCCGGATGGTAACGAGCCGCGTCGAGTGCTACGAGTCGTCTACCCGCCTCTGCCACTGCGAAACCTCGCGTTTCGGTTGCCGAAATCCGGCCCTCACTCCCGTCGCTGTTGCTTAGTGTCTTCCCTCGTGCGATGATGACAACCCAGTGTGGTTTGCATAAGGGATGCTCTCGTAGGGGTTTCGAGTTTCAGGATCGCTTTCGAGCTGAAACGTTTGGATGAGTATTCTTCTGATGAAGGATGACGTTGGGGATTCAGAGTTTTTTTTATGGTGGGTGGTTTCAGGGTTAGATCTACCGAGGAGGATTCTTCTGTTGGTAGATTTTGAGAATAGGTTTTCTAAGAATTTTCTCGGAAAATATAGAAATATTAGTAGGTATACTAGGATTTATTGCTAAATATTAAGGATTACTGGTACCGCGAGTGAAACTGTCAAGCATTAGTATTCTGTAGTTTTTATTAACATCACACAAAGGACCTGTACACACTAGAATAGACAAATATTTGGGACTTGAATCACCCTATATTAAGGGGTTAAACTACTTTGGCCAGATCAAGAAATATCGCATCTTTGGGAATTTATTTCTAAGTGATAAAAACATTTTTATCGATAAAAATTTTTCAATAAGGATAGAGATACCTTTGAATAATATATACATTTTTTCCAAGTATCAAAATATTCTGAAAACTTTAAATGCGTTTTTCCTGAAACCGCGTTTTCCGAAACGGTGTACGCTGTAATTTGAGTAAAACTCTATGGATTTTTATACATTTTTACACAGATGTTCTTATATATTATTCAAAGATGTCTCTATCTTCAAAAGTGTTTTTGTTACTTAGAAATAAATTCTCAAACGTGCGATATTTCTTGACCTGGCCAAGAGAGTCTTGTAGTGTATGAGGGGCTTGTAAAAGTTATTGCTACCCGGATTATTTCTACATACTTATCTATATTTCGATTACATTTTTAATTTTTTTTAGCACGGAAAGACTATTGGACGTTTTCTGATCATCTGAAATAAAAAATTCAAAAGGATTCCTTATTTCTATGTCCTTGGCTATAGCCGGTACCAGAATGAAAGAAAGATTTTGAAAATTTAAAAAATTACTTCACTTTGAAGATTGAGTTTCGATTTTCACCCATTTTTTTCGATTTTTTGAAATATTTTCACACAATTGTGGTAGGGGTGATAGCCACACGTGTGTTGAAGATGTATGCAGAAGTTGACCTTAATTGGTCTAGTCAATCTTGAGATATCGTGGACACCAGTTCGAAAAACACGGTTGCAAGAAAAACGTGTTTAAAGATTTGCATATAGTTTACACAGTAAAACTTTTAAACCACCATCAGTCAGCCAACCCAGGACCATAGAATGGCCCCTCCTTTGTTATTTTCCGTAACAGATACTTGTAGAAAATTGAAAAAAGAAAAATTCTATTTTTTTAACTCATTACACTAGAAGACCCCCTTAAGTACCACTATATCTCTTCCCATATTATACCAGACGCTTCTTCCCAAATTATCACGGATATCAGTTCAGTATCCTATAGGCACAGTGGAAGCTGCCTTTGTTATAGTCCTTTCAGCGGCAGATCTCGACGAGAAACTCGAAGAAGTAAGAAGATCAGAGAAGAACGGTTGGCGACGATTTGCGGTCGTTGTGCAACGATTCCCCCTGGAATTCCTTGGGTACGACAAAGATTGAAAACGGTCACTGAGCCGCCGCATTCGTTCCACAAAATTTAACGCTAAATATTTCGTAATTAATAACACGGCCACGTCGGTGGGAACCGGAGGTTGCGGTTTGGTACTCGCTTGACCCCGCCGTCCGCGAACAGTTCCATTAAGGATTTTCTGGGGTCGGGTTCGTTCGATCGTAAAACCGCGAAAGACCCCTTTCTTTCCCAGGTATTTCATCTTCCTCCACCCTCGACAACCGAAGAAGCTTCATGCTTCCTCGAATGTGAAATCGACACTTTGGGCCGTTTAGGGCTTCGATCGTGACTGCGCGAATCAGCTGAAAAACTTTCAATTTGAACGCTTCGATCGGGGTGACAAATAAACGAAACTAAGGACACTTTTTGCGTTAGAATTCATTATTCTTCTCTTTGGATCTGGTGCAGCAGATTTGAAATGAATTGTCGCCCTCCTGGTCGAGATATCTAAAGATCGCTGATCTTCAATTTGGTGTCTTAATTCTCTGCACAATACGACACGATATTAATCTGTAATTATCCAAACAAACCACGGGACGCTTGTTCCTTTTCAAAACAGATTACAGGTGATTATCACGCACACGATAAATTATCATGTAACAAGCCTGATTACGTAAATCGTGCAACGCGAACAGGTGCACGCGCACTATACCTTGCAGCGATTTAAATAAACAATAAATCAGCCACCCAGACAATGTCACGAACACCGTAACTCCCTGTAACGAATCCCCATTAACTAGCGTTTATGGGCGTCGTCCATCGGACAATTAGCGAGGGTCATTAAGAGGCGGCTTAACCACAGAATCACGGTCCCAGCCTCCACTTTTTTTTCTCTCCCCGCTCACGAAAGGCGTGAAACGCGATCGTAATAGCAAGCTAGGAGTGACGTTAAAGTCTCGTGGAATAATCAGTCATCCGTGAGATCCTCGGAGCCGGTGGGTTCGCGTTCACGTAAACCACCCAGCGAATCCCAACGAAAATTGCCTGCTGGAATAATTCACGCCGTCAGCTAATTATTGTTATTAAACCAGTGGATCCGTCTGCACGAGTGATCGTTCCATGCTTCCGATATTACGACCCGGCCAGCCATTAGCCAGAGCTCTGATACGTTTTTTGTAGACGCGGAATTCGACGGCCAATTACACCCGGAGGCCTGCCGATTTCGGTGTAATTACCAACGTCGGGGGCGTCTGCTAGAACTGGAACGCTTCACGGTAGCCTGATTTCGAGCCGCAGCAGGAACCACGGTAGTAGTTATCGCTTGTTGTTTCGATATTTCGACAGCCTCGGGCGGCTCTCGTAACGTTGCTGATCGATCATGTGTCAGGGATCGATTCGGAATCCTCGATCCCATTTGAAATTATGGAAATAATCTCTCGGGAGATTGTCGAGTTCGCATAGCCGGGGAATCAGTTGGGAGGATCGACCGGAATGGCCATTGTGAATTCTAATTTGAATCTCTTCTTAATTGGAAGTTCTTTCTTATTTTCGGTGTTTTCTTACAATGTCGATGAAGAACGTCAGATAAGGAATTAATCTGGCAATAGAAACTGGTAAATTTATTAGTGTATTGAAGTAGAATTATAATATCAGTTCATTCTCGTGATTTCTATCCACAGGCTTAAGATCTCCTTTCACCCAAAGGACTTGCCAAAAATGTCCCAGTCAGTCAACTCCAACTTTCAATATCAGCGACACCTTCCAGGAATCAATAAAATGCTTTCTGATATGATGCAGCGCAGGGTTCAATTAACTGTTCGCTCCGTAATCGCGACGATCCATCATATTTCAATTGCCCCGCGAATTAACATGTCACTTACCCAAAAGGCGAACCGACCTCGCCGCTGGTTCTCTGTTAAGCCGTTAAGTCGTTAAATAATCGCTGCGGAGCGTGCGAGCGAGCAACGCAACTGCTGCCAACATTACGCAAGTCAACGCGCACTCTCAGCTGCACCTGCACTTACCTGCGGCACGACCCCGATCCTGGCTACTAATTCGAGCCGTCTTTTTTTTCACCACGCGACGATCACCACCACGCGCGCGGCCCGCAATCTCTCGGCTATCTTATAGCGAGGCTGCTTATCTAATTTCAATAGCTTCCTCGCGACACACCCACGTCGATATGTCGGGCTGCTGATAAAGTGGAAGGTTAAACACCGGATACGACAAATTTCAGGACGGAAAAAACAGGGATTTTACGACCAGAAACGGTTTACACTTGTTCCACTATGACCCATGTGATCTACTTGAAACGCTAGAATGTTTTATAAAGTGCGTCCCAGGATGATAAAGCCACCTTAGAATATAGCAGTTCTAAAAGTTAGGGTTAGGTTATTACAAAATTACAATATCACGTTATTCATATGTTTATTTAATATGTATTTTTGCATAAATGTCATAAAACGAAAAACTTTCATCGGTATACAATTTAAAAACATAAGTAGGGTAAAGGACCCAATTACTGGCTCCCAACCCAATTACTGTCACCTTAAGCTATTTTACTTACACGTTTATTTATTCGTTATTTTAAGTAAATAGCTTAAGGTGGCAGTAATTGGGTTGGCTGCCAGTAATTGGGTCCTTTACCCTGTGTCTCAAAATAATAGGGACACTTAACTAATCCTTAGGCGCTGAAATTTTGGATCACATACTGCACGAGTTGCAGTGTCAATAATAAAGTCATTGCATCAAGTCGTTGAAGAATAACCAAATAAAATTGAAAAAGTCTGAAGAATCCCAAATTGCGATTCTTAAAAGGACATTACCTAACTTAGAAGTGAGCCAACTTTCTCTTAATTCCGAATAGTGAGAAGGCATTGCAATTACTCAAAAGCTTGATTTGCTAATTAAAATTGCAAGAAACAGTTCAGCTTGGCCGACGAGATGAATGGTCCCAGACTAAACTAGATAGAACGTCTTGTCCACGATTGCAGACAATGGGGCGTTGTTGACGTCGGTCCACCGTGGAACAATCGACGCATTCTTCGTTTCATTGTTCGAGCCGGAGCTTTTCGGCGGCCCCTGTTGCCCGGCCTGTTTTGTCCTCCACCACTTGCCCTAATTCCTCGAGGCGGTGCACGGAAAACTCCGTGCGTTAATCAGGATTTCATAGCTCGACGTGGAGACCAGGTACCTGTCCATGAATCTGCCTCTGTGTTCGAATTTTTTCCCCCCATCGCTGCAGCCTCAAGTTTCTCAGCTTTTTATAGGTCAAGAAATCGAAACTCCTTCGTGAACAATGCACTATTCAGGACCACTAAACGGTTCATCATGACCGATCAGATTTAGCGGAGAATGTTTCTCCCATGGCTTCGTGACTTAGTCGGATAGGAGAATTTAATTGACTGCCAGAGTGCACGAGAAAAAAATAAGAAAATGTGAGAACGAACCTTGGAAATATCCTCGAGACAGTAAGAGCCTCTGGCGAAGACATTACGAATGCAGATTCAATACCACGTACAGAATGTACATACAGAAACACTGCGGATTAAACCCAGGCATTTAAAATAATACAATTACGGTGCGTTAAAGTGCTCGGATTGATTTTTCTACAGCATTCGACAAGTGCCAGCGGACGTTGTATGCGTCTTGCGAGCAAGCATTATCGGTTTCATCGAGATCTCGAAAGAGCCGGCGAGGGGAGGAATGGGGAGAGACGAAGAAAGCGAGGTTCCCTAGCGCACGCAGCAGGGAGATCCGATCGTTCGGCGCCTCGCCGTAAAAACGTGGCCCCCGCATCGGCCAACCAAAAGGGTCTGAAAATAGCCCATTTAATCCGTGGGACTCCTCCCACTCGGCGCTATTAGCTTTTGCATTTTTACCCTATGAATTCATCTCCGAAAATTAACAACCCAATTAAAGCGGCCATTAACGTCTCGGTATCTCATTAGACGGGGATCGTTTGCAACTTTTAATGGAAGGGGGCACCCGGTTTTTGTGAAACACACAAACCGAGGGCCCCGGAGGATTCTCATTACGTTGGTGGGAGAGAGAGAGGGCTCGCTTTATGATGCTTTCTTATCGCCGTTGTACCATCGGAGCAGGCCGAATCCCGATCTGGTAATTGATGCGGGCAGGAACCAGGTATCGAAGTTGCAAGTATGCGCGCGATTTGCACGTTTTAACGATCGTTAATGTTAAAGGCAGATCGTGTTAAAATCCGTCGGGAGTATATACAGGGTGGATAGAGTAGAATGGGGAACCTGTGATCTTATAGGTCATTTAGTGCAACCTTTTAACTGAATCCAAATTTTACAAATCGTTTTATTTTTATTAATACACTTTTGTTCGACAAGTGATGGACACCTATGTAGAGGATCAACTAGGTCAAGTTATGCAGAAACCTATGAACCCTCAAAATGACAAAAAATTGGTTGAACACAGTACCTACGAATCACATAATTTTGTGATCTTTATTTTGCAAAACATGACCAACCCATAGAATTTAGGCTGAAAAAATAAAAACTACAAAAAATTTAATACAATATTAATTATTCTTCCCACTATTAAATAACCTATTAAAAAATATTGTAAAATAATAATAAGAAATAAAATATACCCAATAGAAATTTAACTGTTTTCTGTAACAGTTAAAATCTTCAAACTAAAACTCGATTCAGACCATTGAGGGTTGGTAGCTTTAAAATTAACAAAGTTTTCATTTCTTGAAATTATTAAGCACATAGTAGTTAGAGTTTTACAAAATATTGTACATTTTTAAATTAAAATTTCTTGAATGCAGCCTTATTTGATTACAACTAAATTAATACAGATTTTCAACTTGAAATCATCCGCCACCCCTGTTTGGTATAATATTCACAGAAACATTCTGGTATTTGGGTGACGTAAGTGAGTTATTTTTAATAGAAGAATACTATGAAGTACTTATACTTTAACGTGGAATAGTTGGTGTTGTTCGTCTGCAAACCTCGCTGTGCATCTGAAGGGCAGATACAACATCGTAAAATAAAAGATTTAAATGAAGAATCCACTTGCAATGGTGATAATTTATCTCCATGAAGCGTGACTTGCAAATTGGAGCTGAATGAATGGATTTCTTCTATGCCAGTATTCTTGCCAGTACTACAGCACCTCAATGTCTTCCTTTTCTAAATCCCTCCAGCAATATCTAGGTTTTTACTTTTCAACGATTCTGACACCTCTACCAGAGAATCTCTAGACACCCTGTATGCATCGAACCTTACTTTTTCTTCACTTTATCGTGCCCCTATTTCACCATTACGAATCAGCTTCTGAGCAACATTTTACGCAGCAACCTTATTCCAATCGTGCTGGATCCTTCGGATTATCGAGTCAGATCGACTTGTCCACGATCAACGCTGCCAATAATATTCCCGCGACACGTAAAGCTCGCCATAGCGATTTAACGGCCACGATCATCGGTTCCACCTGTAATGGAAACGTTGCCTCGGCCACTGTGTTCGCCCAGAGCTTCTAATCACGTGCAACGCCCTCCTCTTTACACGATTTCTCAAAGCGTCTCGGGGAAACGAGCCGTCTGGTGGACCATTCATCATTGCCCGTCCATTTTTGGGCACCTGCATTGTCTTAGACCGATGCTGCCTTCTCGGCTCCCATTGTTTCGTGGACGATACGCACGACCAGCTCCGGCCTAGCCTCGTTAAATAGCATTTCAGCGGCGATTAACCGAATCTCGTAACTTCTGTTCTACCACCCCGACGAATCACCCCGCCGCGGTGAAAAAAGACCGCGCGCCTGACTGAAAGCGACCGTAACCCGGCTACTTTTTCTGCCTATTGTCTTACTTTCACGCCCGATTACCGCGGCCTCGGTCCACCCAGCCTTTTTGTTTCGCGCGGATCGTGGAACAATGAAGTTTAATTAGAAAACGCCTGGGTATTTCGCTCGCGGGACTTCGATCATTCCTCCACGACCACCGTGGACGAGGGATGCCGGGTGTTAATTGGGGCGTGGAATAAGGTTCCCAGAAGTGTGAAATTTGGTTACAGTTTGCGTTAGATGGATCTACTTGCGCGTTCCGAGTCATTTTGTTGATTGCAACGGGTGCAGCTGTCCAGAGTTTGGAGACTTTGTAGCGGTGGAGCACCCAGAGGGTGTGAGGGGGATGGGGATGGGCTTTGTAAAAAGAAAAGAAAACTGGATATTATTCTTTAAATAAATTTGTATAATCACCTAATGAATTTTACTGAATTTGCATTAAAAATATTTTTATTCGTCCAACTGTGTTCCACCAAGATTAAATCCTGAGCCCACGACTGCTCTATTAGTATCTTTGATGATCATAGAATTATCTTCTATCGATTGGATCTTGCATTTACTAGCTGTAGTTATAGTTATAATTTTGCACTTGAAGTTGAATATCGAATTTGAAAAAGGTAGCAAGTCGGTATTAAGTAGTATGTCAGGTTCATCCATGCTTCTGCTTATTTTTCTTAGACACTTCTTCTTTTTAAGAATTCATCGATAGTCTTTATTTGCGGTGAGCTTCAGTGACAGATACGAAGACTGAGAGTAAAGCTGGAGATAGTACTGTGTCAAGTAAATTAACAGGGGCAAACCTGCGCGTTAATAAAGGCCTCGCTCCTGAATTCAAGGATGCCGCATCGATCAGATTAAACAGGAAGAAAAGGAAGAAAAAGCGAGACGAGGGATGCGAATAATTAAATCTCGATGAGGAGCTCCATAGACCCTTTGTGGGAATAAGCAACGTCCCATTGATTCCAACACCTCACTGGAATTTAATTAAAAATTTCCAAAGCTCCACTCATCCTGATACGTCAAACTTTTGAAGTAAGACCAGATGGAACTTGGAATACTTCACGAAGATATTCGTATTTAAGATATATCACTAAGATTGTCAAAGATTATTTTCTAAAACAATTTCGCGATAATTAAATTTCATTACGCTGATAAGATTAATTTTACTTGTAACAAAATGATTAATTATTAGTTCGTAATTCGTTGAAACGTACACAATTGAGGCATTGAGAGCAAAAACGGACTAACTCACATTGAAAAAGTATTCATTTTTTGTATTTTATATGATTAGTACGTACAGCTAATTGGAATACATTATTGCTACTAACTCAATCCCGCAAAAAATGTGGGTTAGTCCGTTTCTGCTATCAATGCCTCAATTATGCAGTGGAAGAGTTTTTCTTATTCTTCGGCTGCTTTCAGAATCTGCCATTTCCTACCATTGTCCTTTATGCGACCTTCCTCTGGACGTGCCACCCTCATTAACGATATTCATTGGCGGCTCCGCGCCGATAATTCAGCCATTCATCAAGCCGATCTAACGATCCCGTTTGGTTCTTGCGCCAGCCTGGGCGAAATCGATTAAAGTGATCGACTGCGGTCGTCCCTGCGTATAGAAAATGAAAGAAAGATCCGCAGGGGTGATCGTTGGATTTCGTGAACGAACATGCACGCCGCTGACTAATTCTCGAGACAATGCATCACCGTGTTCGGACGGAACACCTCATCAGAGAGCTCCACGTTAATGAGCGCCCTGATGAGTCCGTCAAGGAGTAGGTATGCATTTATTTCATTCTTCCCTTTGTTAGATCGCACACCAGCTCACCTCTATAATCATTTTCAGGTGTTTGGAAAAATGAAACGGGCAAGATATTCCTAATTCCAAATTTCCGTATTTTTCACCATGCCTTTGGGGCCGTCCTTAAATTACGTAGATGTAATTTTGCCGATATCTTACACCCTCCCTCCTCAAGTATAAAAATTCGTAAGATTTTGAATTCCAACATTGCATCTTTACATTGCCTTTTTCAGTTATTAAAATTCTTTCAAAGGTTCATATAATTCCCTTAACCTGGTTTCAAGAAATTTAAATTAAAATTTTTTTTCTGGAACATTAATGATAGAATTTCTATTTACTGAAAATTAGGTTAGAAAATATTAAGTACGTAAGACGCTACCTGAGTTCTCCCTTCCCCTTGTAAAAAAAACGTAAGAAATTCACGAGCCACCCAAAAGCCTTACGTAATTTAAGAACCACCCTTTTTTAACTCTGTCACATTGTTCTCCATCCTTCATTTTTCTAACTAACAAATCTTTGCTAAGAATCACCACTAGAATTCCACTCCATCCTGGATTATTCCAAAGAAACAAGGTCCCGCCGCCGCCCTTCATCTCAGCATCAACCCAATCAATGTGCCGAAAGTATCAGGCTGAAAAACGCGACGCATCCGCCGCTTCTTGTCCCCGTATCAGCGTTCACGGTTCAAAGCACCGCTTAACGACCATCCCAGAAGAAAGGGTTCCCGTTCCGTGGCAGATAAGGATGTTACCAGTTTCCCAGCAGGGCCATCGATCAAATCGACAGGGCATACGGTACTCATTAGATTCGTCAGTTTCGGCGTCATTTTTCTCACCGTGCCGGGGCGCTGGTTTCTCGAAGATCGGGAGACTTCTGTCGAGCCTCGGGAGCAGGTGAATCGCAGTCGGCGGTGGTTGCTCGTCCGAAGGACGCGGCTTGCTCTCAGCACGGGTTTTCGGGTTCCCCGAGCGCGCAGTGCCGCCCCAACGGGGGGCACCTGGCGTCCCGTCGCGTTGCCCCCTCCCTAAATCGTTTTGATTATACCGGGACCCCCGGTTAAAACCTTTAGATAATTACCAGCCTCTGACTTGGTCGGTGAATCGCTTACGGGCGGCTATTTAATTACTCTATTTAATTTAACTGTTAATACCTCGGTACAAGGCCGAGCGCCTATTGGTCTACGCTCCACCCGTTCGCCAGCCCGGCTCCGCTCCGTAATTTAATTAAGCTCGCGGATGCAAATGAATATTATAATTGGACGATATTTTATGAGTAATCGAAAGCCCACCCGGCTGGTAATTATCGGGAGGCCTTCGATCCCTCTTCCTTCGGACGAGTGTTTGTCCAGTCCGGATCGCGCCGTTCGATTTAACTCCCCGATTTATAATAATGTTTGGCGTGCACGGTGATTAATGTCCCGCATACTCGCCGCGGGATTAATGGCGACGCCGCGTCGTAGATCGCAGGCACGTAACGAATGGAAATTCGTCACGCAAAGTCACAAGGATTTTTCGCAGCGGGGTGGTCGAAAATGCTTCTCCGCGTGCCTCCTGGACCCTCTCGGGAATTTATTTCGGTGGACTCTGGGATAGGGACACACCCTCGAATTTCCATTCCGAGGCCGTGGTTGCGCGTATATCCTTCGTCGTTGTGGTCGAGAAGCTGGTGGACGGCTCTGGTTAATAATCGTTGGGGAGAAAAATTGGACGGTCTCAGGGTGGCTGTGAATTATACTCGTGAATCAGGAGAATACGTTGAAGGTTTCAGTCGGATCTTTCTGGTGACAAATGAGGGAAGGTTCGATGGTTCTTGTCATGCAAAGAGATTTTAGTGGTTTAGGAGGGATTGTGATTTGTGTCTTGTGAGATACAGGGTGTTTTCAATTAAATTTGAGAATCTTGATTATGTGTAACGTTTCTTCTATTGTACTTCAAGGGTATATTATGCGATAATTGTGTGTCTAGAAAAAGCTACAATTATTGCAAAAGAATTTGGATTGGGTTTATATTGAATTTAAGTTGTATTCGTGCAAAAATAAAAATAAAATGTGAAGTACTGTTACTATATAATAGTATATGCTTATAGCATATTCTAATTTACTAATGACCTATTCAGGAAGCCGTAATTGCAGTACAAGGTAAGATAATAGCACAAGTAAAGAGAAATAATACCTCCTTAAATTAAAACTAAAAAATAAGAGGCTTAACTATTCGAAAGTCGAAGTATTATATTGTGACTTAATTCATGTAGCACTTGACCACATTAAAGTATCAGAAGAGAAGCTTATATTACTGTCATTTAAGAAACTCACACATTTCACAAAACAAAATTAATTTATCAGACTTAAAACACACATGTCTTTTTTTGGGAGATATAGCCTTCAGTGGTCCCATTAGAATTTATAAAAAGACTCTAAAGACGTAAGCAGCGAGGAATCGAATGAAAGTTCCTGCATCCAAGACTATACATCCTTCCTCGTTATGCGATTCTAACGTCCTGGCCGAGCGCCTAAAAAGGCGTGCCTAAACAATGAAGTTTATGGGCTAAGGCCCTGCGGGAGCGGCCATTAAAACAATCGACAGTCGCGCTTACAAGGGATGCAAATGTTGGCGCGAGCACAATGGAGTTTCGGGAGAGGCCGCGGCAGTAAATACCAGTATAATTGCCAGCCTCAAAAAGTTAAGGCACTTTTAAGAACCCCTTCGGCCCCTTTAAGCTTGCCCTTATATGCAAACCGCAACAGACGCGTGCAGGTTTAGAATTTTAGACCATAGGCGCAGTCATTCGGTCTTCCTGCAATTTACTCCATTAAATTCGCGAATGGATTCTTTTGAATATAGAAGGTTGCAAGAGGAATGAAAGTTGGTCAAGTGAAGGTTCTGTATTATGGTGATGCAAAAGTCATTATTCATGAAAGACAGTTTATTCGAA
This sequence comes from Andrena minutula, assembly GCA_929113495.1. Classification (NCBI taxonomy): domain Eukaryota; kingdom Metazoa; phylum Arthropoda; class Insecta; order Hymenoptera; family Andrenidae; genus Andrena; species Andrena minutula. The sequence goes on from OV815994.1 coordinate 22,423,671, forward strand.
AAGATTTCATATGACTCCAATATCCTAATGTATATTTCCATATAGTTTTAGCCTATATAGTTATTTACTATATTAAACCTTATAGTTATTATTCTTTCTTAATAAGTATTATTTAGAATTAACAGAATTTCATGCAAGGTTTAAAAGAACCGATTGCATTTATAATTTCGCGAGGAACGCGGTGCACGGGAGAGCGAGCAGAGGATTTGCAAAAGAAAAAAGCGCAGTCACGAATCCAAAGCAAATTATGCGACGCTCATGCGCAACGCCACGCCCGCCAAATGGCCAATTCGTGTTTGCAGATTGCCTCTATCTCGGCGCCCTGTCGTGGTCCAAGATTACAGTTTCCTCTTTCCTTTAAATCGAACAGAAACGAGAGCGCCCATGTGCATTGTGACGAGCGTGTGCCCTCGATAAGCGCTCCAGTTGCAAAAATTATGCGAAATTCGGTGAACAGACGCTTCGTAAATTATTGCTGCTGCAGAACAGAAATGTACTCTTAACTTAATTCATGATTAATGCATAACATTGAATGGCACAGTTCGAAAAGTCACACCTTTCAGGAATTAATGATCATCCTTTAAAATGCACTCAACTGTGGGGTTGAATCATCTTAAATGCATGCAATAAATTAGGATGGATCTGTATAATTTAATGTTGAGTGACAAAGCGAGGGACGTGTGCTAGACAATATTTATTAAACTCAACGTACATTGAAACTTTATTTCATGATTTATAAAAATACAATAATAATTTTTGTGAATTATTAGTTCTGCCTTTACGACGTCTGTCTAATGGAATACAAGTTCTTGCAGACGGCATAATCCTTTTCCCTGTCTCTAGGCATTGTTTACATTCCAAACCCTGACGTCGATTCTTGTATACTTGCTATCTACAAATTCAATGGTCATAAACATTGGGACGAAATGTTGTCCTTCCTCAGTTGTTCGTGACTTCCAGACGAAAGTGCTTGTCTTCTTCTTTAGTATGCTTTTTAAAACAATTCGATTCTCGTTTAAGTGGCATTTTTTTATCAGAATCGAGTTCAATGCGAGTGGTGTTCTAAGCGTTTGTGTTCCAAACATTTGTGCTCTAAACGTTTGTGTTTCACGCGATTGTGTTCTAAGCGTTTATCTTCCGCGGGATTGTGTTCTAAGTAGGGTTTGTCGGTTTTAAAAACCGGGTTTAAAAACCGGTTTTTTAATAAATTTGTAAAATTCGAAAACCGGGTTTTAAATTTAAAAAACCAGTTTTATATAGTAGAATTAATATGTAAAAATGCATTAATTATTTAATTAAAAACGTTAACATTTTAACTTGTCATCGCTGCGGACACAAGCAAATTTTAGTAGGTAACTGTTTACTTAAAACTAATCTTCATGAGTTCATATTTTCGGAAGAAAAATACTTAATGAAATAAAGATTTATAAATTATATTTTGTACGGATTTTAGTTATTTTAATTCTTTTTTTCATTTGGTTTTGTATGCAATGTATTTTATTGTGTTATATTTTTGTAAATTCATAAATATTACCTAAATGAACTCAAAAATTGTACGGATTTGTACGAATTTTTTTCATTATTTGGTTCTGTAGAGATAGAGTATATTTTATTTTATTATATTTTTGTAATTCCATAAATATGAAGAAAACCTGAGAATTTTTAAAATAATTATAAACATGTATTTACTATTTTAATTATATTTTTTTATGAAAATTCGAAAACCTGTCTAATCGCTTGTTTTTTTTTAAATAGTGGAATTTGCAAACCGGTCTAATCGTTTTTTTTTTGGAATAGTGGAATTCGAAAACCGGTTTTCTCAAAAGTCGGTTTTTGTATAAACTCTGGTTCTAAGCGTTTGCGTTCCAAGCGTTTGCATTCTAAGTGTTTGTGTTCTAAGAGTTTATGCTTCACCCGCTTGTGTTTCACACGATTGTGTTCTAGACGATTGTATCCCATATGATTCTGTTTGAAATCTATTTTTCACACGTTTACTAACTTCAAAATCTCCACGACGTCTATCATTTCCTTTTTCCATCGTTCGTCTTCTTCACTTTCACGCCGTCAGCTTTCTACGTCTCCTTCTGGATACTCGTTTGCTCGTCGACACTGTTGATGCTGGACCACGTGCGGCGATTCGTGCACCGCGAATAAGAATTCTGTCTCGATGGACACAAACGAGCCTGGCGCGGACTCGGTGCCGATTTAACGTCAGTTAAGATTAAGTCGAGTACCACTAAAGGTGCGCCGCATTAGGTATTCTCCGTTCGAAGTGGTTCGCCTTCTTGCAGCCTCGTAATCTCCATCGTCGCCCCAATATGCAGCACGAGCCAAATCCGGAGCGAACGACATATGTAAGTAAGAGTACACTCTTCCATCTTCCATGTGTGCTCGTTTGTTTTCTCACATTCATGCAAACATAACAAAACTGACCGAACTTTTTGGAAATCGTAATTCTTATTTTAACTACTGAAATTATGATGTAGTACTCATTCAGCTTAATCCTTTCGAATAGCGATGGGACAAATTCCTGTGTATTCCGAGTATTAAGGATTTGAATTAACACGTTGGTCGCCACGTCACCCATATCTGGGTGACGGCTATGTTTTCGCGAGGACCCCGTCATCCGTTTACGGGTGACGCACTTCGTCCAATTAAAACAGGCTTTTGGAGGTGATTTATAGTAATTTTATTTGTAACATCGCTCTTCCAGCTTATCGCGGTGTTTACACTCCGAGTTCGGATTTAGGCCCCGGGAGACTCTCCACCGATTCACGCTGGGTGATCAGCGTGTTAAAGTTGGGAATTTTCAGGTCCTTGAATTTGTGATCACATAACATGAATTAAATAAAGAATGTTCCTTTTATTAAAGCTATACTTACTAAATCAAATATTTTAATTCAATATTACTTCCTAAGCAAATATTTCAGTGCATTTTCTTGCTAAATAGTCAACATTGTGATTTGTGATCCCATATAAGGTGAACAGAAACAGATCACAGTATGCACTAGTAATCTACTCATCCATTTTAACAAACATACAACCACAGAACACAATTCTAAGTTCTGTTCATAAAAATCTCTGCCATCGAGATAGCAATAGTCTCCCCAGCAGTACAAACACTACAGAAACACATAAATTAATTTACTATGTAAGAGATTGTGCGCTGTTCTACATAAAATACTCATAGAGGTGACCTTATATCGAATAATTACAATCTACCCAGCACCTACTCACCATTATCCACCACCACCACTATCAACCTTTCCTCTAATCATAATTGAATGTCCGACTCCAACACCCATCGCGCTGTATCGACTCATCTAGACCACTCTCGGTCACCTGACTCCCAGCAGAACCGAGGCTACGTTAGACCAAAAGGCACAAGGCGCTTTCGCGCGTGCAACCATATAAAGCCGTGGTTCGAGTCGCCGTAAAAGCCGAGATCTAGCCGCGATATATATCGAGGGGACGTGATTTCGCGTGGCCCGCATGGGCACGTGACCGTAAATGAAATATCTCGGGGGCGAAGCCGGGCGCCACGCCTCTGAAAGTCCTGGCCCGCCGCTTTCAGGGAACCCGTATCTGCGTAAAGGCCACTTGGACGGGATTAAAAAGGACAAGCAGAGACGTCGAACCGCCGCGTATAATTTCTAGGGCACAATGGGCGCCAGGGAAAACGGAAGGCGATCTCCCCGGAGCCGATCGTTTCTCCCCAGTTTTATCGGCGCCTTCTTTCCTCCCGGCGATTCTACTTGCGGTGTGTGGGTACGCGTTTCTCAGCGTTACAGCACGGCTCAATGCTACTTTGTGGTTGATGCAGGAAGTGCTCATGGGTACTTCATAGGTACTTCGTAAGTGCTTCAACGTGATGCGTACGCGAAGCAGTGCGAAAAAATAGTTTGATGATCCTTTGAAATTTTTTGCTACTCTGTGGAAGTAGTTCCACAGAGTAGCAATTTATTTCATAGTGTTTGGAAATACTATTTTCGTTTTTTAGTAGTTGAAGTTTTTAGTACACCAGTTTTAGTTAATAATAGATCAGCTGGTTAAGGAGTAACGAATTTAGAAATTTAGGAATTTTTCACCAACAGGAGGAGAAATGTAGGAGTGTCACATTAATTTATTACTACAATTGGTGTATTATATACAGGTAAATAATATTTGGGAACTTAAAGCACTGCGACCGAGTGCAATAATTAGTTAGCTATAAAAGATACTTGAAACACTTACAAGGGAACATATCGAAGTGCCAATTGCCGTTTTTATGCGACTTTGGTAGAAAGTAGCTCGTACAAAAATGTTTGACACATATTTGTTCTTATCGACGGACATTTGTTTTGAAGGGGTGGAAACAGCCCTCAAAATTGAGGTGTGGGAAACACGTTTGGTCGCATATCTTGGAAACTACTAGAACTAGAACTACGGTGTAACTGGCAAAATTGTATATTTTCTACGAAGGAATGCAGCTATGCAAACAGAATCCAAAAAATCTGTTTTCATTTAATGTATTATTTAAACAAACAGAATTTTTTGGAATCTGTTTGCACAGCTGCATTCCTTAATAAAAAATACACAATTTTGCCATTCACACCATTCACCTAGCTCCGGTAGTTTCCAATATATTCGACCAAACATATTTCTCACACCTCAAACTTGACGCCCGTTTTCACCCCGTCAACCTGAATGGCAGTCAATAAGAAAAAATACGTGTCAAACATTTTTGTAAGTCCTACTTTCTACCAAAGTCGCATCAAAATCGACGATTGTCAGTTCGATATGTTCCCCTCTTAGCTTAAGTGATTCCGATTAAAAATCAACTTTCAACGAAACCGTTAACTGCGAGATTAACATCGAATGATATTCACACAGCCAGCAACTTTCGATTATTTAAAAAAATCAGTAGCCCCAGTACCCGCAAGAATCTTACCGCAGAAACTGCTGCTCCCAACACTCGCATCCAAAAATATCAAGCGTTTTAACTGCGTCCTGGCGACAATGCCGCGATAAATTCGAGAACGTTTTAAAAATACTGCCGGTACCGCGAATATTTCCACGTACCCGCGTTCTCTGTCGTCCGCGTTCACGGCTCCAATTTCGCGGTCCTAAAAACGACGGTGAACAACGCGGCGAGGTCCGCGTCCCCGTAAAAAATAAGCGCGATTTATCGCGGAGACGCCGTATATCGGTGTACAAAGAAAGAAAGGGAATCGGTGAAATTTCTGCGCGAGGTTCCCCGTGGCTCGCGCATAGTTTGCATATCCCACTTTTCAAAGTAAACGCGGCACGACCGACTTCCCTGACCGCGCACGTGCGTGCCTGGCACGTCGTTCACGCATACTCGTGTTACCTCGGCCAGCGCGGCCAAACAGAGAAAAAGGAGCAATAAAACGGAGAAGAATAAGGAGTCGCGGGTGGAAGATAGGAAGAAAGAGAGAACATTATTCCTTAACACTAACCAGTTCAAAGATAGATCAAGCTTATCACAAAGAACCTAATGGAAGCTGAAACAACTGAAAAATGGCATTCTCGTTTAAATCGAATTAACCTATCCCAGATGATATCCTATGAAAAGTGAAGTGAGATATTTCAGCGGGCATTGTATCATCACAACGTTAAGACTAAGATTCATTAATCTTCCCTCGTGGATACTCGGTTCGTTAGGCGAGGATCTATGTAGCTTGAAAGTACCAGGCTGTTAGCTTCAGTCGCTGGAGATCTCGATCGATCACGTCCGTCAGTGAAGATCACCTTTTTTGGCCGAGGCTATGCCTCGATCGAGAACCTTGGACCAGTGTAAAGGCACCGTCTTATCGCACACAGGCCATTCCGTTACACTTTCTTCTGCGAAGGAGTGCGGGGCCACTGGGTGGGTGAACCAGGAGCCTTATCAGAGACTGGTTGCTGCCAATATTGATTATCCGCGTGTACAGGGGCCCAGCTCGAGGACGCCGATAGCCGCGACAAATTGCACGCCTTCGCGACTTTCGATACTCGATCGCTGCTTGTTGCCATTTGGCGCCGGTGCCACCGGTGACATCACTACCGTAACTTTTCCTTTCCGCGGTCAACCTTGTTCGAGGCTTTTTCACCTGGATTGCAAGCGTTTGGGGGATGTTTCTGAGTTACGTTTTGGGTGTGCGTTACGCCTAATCAGAATTTATAGATTTTCATCCGGTATTTTTTGTACTTATGTCCAGCTTTGCTTCCGAAACGTTTAGTAATGAGTCTTTTCATTGTGTTCCTTTATTTCCCCACTATATCGTGAGTCTTGTACACGGGATGGGTGGATATTTCTACTTCTATCAAGCCAACAAACTTTATTTATTATTTAAAACATTTCAGCTTATTCTGAAAAGGAAGTAGCATTCCTTACAATGGAATTTGGTAACCCTATTCATTGGGATCTTGTATTTTAAATCTCCCCTATACTAACTTCAGTATCGACACAATACTAGAAATGAAAACACTACTCCCTACAATCCCTACGACCACTCTGTAAGGATCTATACTTCTTCCGAGTCCTCCTTCGTCTTAAAAACTGAAGGCAGATGATCCACTCCCTATTTCCTTCAAACGTTATGTGGTCATGTAGAACAGCGAGTGCTGTTAAGTAGAAAATTGTGCTGGACCAAAGGAAGCGTGACTTTCGCGTTAGAATGTGTTTGAAGAGGGTCACAGGCAATCATGTTCCGGATAATTGCCCGTGAAGTTTCATTATCGAAGATCTCCGGAAGGCACCCAAGCCTGTTCGAGGCTCTAACACGCCTCTGCGGTTCGACGAACTCCGCAGTAAGATTGGCTTGAATATCGATTAGTCCAGTTCGCGTGCACCGAACAGTGCTACCGAAGAGAAAACTAAATGACCCTAAGTTACAATGTGCCAACTTATTATTTCCTCGACATTCTTGGGAGCTCGCTGCGCCACTTTCACCGAGCAACATTTCGATTTATGAACCGCGCACAGTATTCAGTCCTGAGTTCTCCTTGTGGTCTAGAACAGACTCGATTTGAAGCTAATTATGTAATTTGGCATGGCCACTAATTTATAGGGACTGGTTCATTGATAAGATTACCGACACCGGGGGTCCAAACTTGTCGGGCTGCATTGTGGAACTTGAATTGGTCATAAAACCTAGCAAGGCTCGTTTGTCTGTCGTTCATTGTGAAACGTCACAATCACGTACCTTGAAATTTACGCGAACGTGATGGGGGTCCAAAATTTTCAGGAAACTAATTGTAAATAATGTCACTGTTCCTTGCCAGTTATCTAATGCAAAAAGTCACTAGGGTAAATTCACCAATAAATGAACACTTAAGGAACACAATAAATGAAAAATCACCAAAAAATTTTGCGTTGCAAAAATTGTTTGGTTATGAAGCAAGAAACTAGAAGAAGTCTTTAATTAATTAGTTGCTTATTTTAGTAACTTATTTTACTCATTTTAATAAAAAATGTCCATTCACTGGTACGTGTTCATTTACTGGTACATCCACCCTACGACACTCTTAGTTATTGTTTTTTTCTTTTTGTTGTTTGTAAATGTGATAAATAAAGACGTATTATTATTATTATTATTATTATAATTATTATTATTGTAGAAGGCTGGGTATTACAATAGTGACGGTTATGGGTGCATCCTAATCTTCCTCACTGACCCTCGAAACAGTCAATATAATCCCCAGAAATTATTTTCACGCTGTTCCTAATGTTTCCGAAGAAATAGCTCGTAACATAATTCGGGACACTGTACAGCATGCTAGAGATTTCCTATCATCACTTAAGTTCCAATCTGAAGCAACCTAAATCCTCCAAACACGAAAGCAGAGCTCGCACATTCTTTCCCATAAGTTTCACGCTCCCGCTTCACACGATACGAGCCTCCAGTTCTGCATCACCAAGGACCAGTCACAAGTCCACCAGTTCCACCGGAGCCAACCACAACAAACGCGCTAAATTCGCTGGTCCAGGGAGTCAGATTGCCAAACAACGCAGCTCGCGAGATCAGATGGGGCAGGTCCCTCAGAGAGCGAAGGTTTCATGGGTCCAGGTTGTTTAGGCTACGTCGAAGGATTAACGAACTCGGTGTGCTAAGGTCGAGCTAAGCAAAGGAACGTTTGGTGAGATATTTCTAAACAGGCGCGGGCGGGACGTGGCTGCTGGAGAGAAGGAGAGAGAGATAGAGAGCCGGAGCCAAAGCACGCGTATAATAATAGCTAATAAAGTGGACGTAAAAGGGGGTCCCTGGTAGGGCAGGTGGTCTTTGGAGCCTCCTCCATGGGGGCACACTCCGGTTACCTCTCCGTGACCAAAAACCAAGCTGGTGTCTCGCCTCCAGGCCCACGCGAGTAAAAGCATCATCTCCTCTCTTTCTCTCGAGCTGCCTTTGTCTGCCTGCAACCCAGCGACAAAAAAATAACGAGCGCGGGCGTGAGCGAACTCGAAAAGATCGTGGACATTAAGCGAGCCCTTACAACGATTCCTAATATTCGATTCGTGTCCAACAGAAACGTATTTGACACTCGTTATTGAAAGAGAAAAGGGGTAACTTTTTGACATTTTGAATTTTTATTAAGTGGTACTTTTATAGGACAGTCTGTTAGTCTTGAGTCTTAGCACACTGTGTAGTCAGTCGTTTTATTGGTAGCTGTACCTAGAGGTCAGGTATTTTTTTAAACTTTTCTATTCCTAATATCATTCACGTAGTTACTGCCATGGGGGTCATCAGTGACCACTGACAATAGCTTTGTAAACTTCTCTAGTAGAGTAAAAGGGGGCAATACAGGTCACTTATGCTATAATTGTAATAAAACCAAAATATGAGGTGAAATATTTTTCGCAAATAAAAAATTTACAAGAAGGGTTGTTTTCAACATTATAGCGAATAGAGCCGTCGTTAAATTACTAAGGTAATTTTGAAGATTTCTCACCCCCATCTCTCCCCAAGTATAAAAATTCGTAAAATTTTATATTCCAACCCCCCACGACCTCCTTACGTAATATTTTTTACATTACATTTTTCCAGTTGTAAAAATTCTTTTAACCCTTCGTCGTAACACGGGGTGTATCGCATCCCAAGAGCAATTTTCGAGTTAAAATGTCACGCCTTTAAGACTTACATAGGGGATATATCGTAAAAAAATTAAAAAATCATTTTTTCCCACAACTATGGAAAACGTCTCATTTTCGACTGCAAATTTTATATCAAAATTTACATTTCTAGAAACAGACTTATTAGACCATGATTGCATAACTATTACGAATGTAAAATTATCACTGCAAAGTTAAAAGCTTCAAAAATACGAAAATGGTAACTCAAAAAATAACGCTGGGGTGCAGTGAACCCCGTGTGACCAAATTGTGTTTATAAGATGTGAACTCGAAGGGTTAAAGGTTTATATGATTCCCCATACATGAAAAATTGTTTTTTTTTTAAGTTACTCATATTGAAGATTAGGTTAAAAAATATTACATAATATGCTCTCCGACTCCTCCCCCTCCGCGTGTAAGAAAACATTAAGAATTTCACGATTCCCTCCCTCTGCAAAACCCTTACGTAATTTAAGGATGACCCCAGCGGTGTCACGGAACCCGAAGAAAACAAAATGCACATTTCAGACATGCCGATTTATAATAACAATACTGACCATCATTGCTCGCTGACCGCTAATGCCCCATTCTCCCCTATATTACTGTCATTAAAAACGACGTAAAGTAACAAATGCATCATTACACAGTAAAACATTCTTATTTCTAACGATGCGCATTTGAACGCGAGTGAACGGCGAACGTGGGCCAATCTCGTGGCAGTCAGCGTGTTAAATCGTCCCTTTTAAATGACAACAATGCAAGAATTCCTGCGATCCGTTCGCGATGTGTTAAACAACATGATCCGTGACATAGAATTTAACCGACCGCGGAAAGAAACGGAAAGCAGTGCTTCCCCGTCGCTCCCAGCTACCTAATGCACTCCCCAGTGGAAGTTCCGCCAGCGTCGTCAAACAAACGCGCTGATAGGCATCAGAAAAGCATGAAACGCGTCTAAGAAGCGGCGTGGCTGCATTAAAGAGGGGGCTCTGATTGCGTCCCTCGCGCATCACACGAAGAAAATGATCTCATCTAAGGATTCGCCACGGACCGCGCCCCGGCGTGTTAAGTTATAACAACTCGTGGAAGCATGCAACCGCTTCGAGACACGAGTTGCGCAGCATTATTATGATATAAGCCACGCGCGGCCTGCATTAACCATAAAACCACTGTTTCATCTGGCCGGCTCTTGTAGGGCCCGGAACATTTGTCAGAACATATGATGCCACATTACCGTCAGCGCGTGGCTCGCATGATTCTCTCGGTTTCCTCCCTTCGAACCGTTCCGCGCGCGGACTCCACGGATCGCATTGCGCATTCTGCGCGCTGATCTCAGTGTTTGAATTCTAATTAGCCGCGTGACTCATTTTAATCAGCGCGTGGAAGTTGGGCGAGGTTTCGAAGTGGAGCGATATTAAAATTGCAAATTGGATCGGGTGTCCGCTAATCAGCTTTCGATAAACAATATGCTGATATACGTTTCTCGGTGTCTTTCCTGGAAAGCTGGCCGAGAGCCGCTATTGGTTTATCGCAGCAATGTTGAATATCCCTTTCAGCTGTCATATTCGAAACGAGCAACCATCCTACGCGCGCTGTCCACTTTTCCCTCGAGCATCATTTTCCGCGCGGGCGCTCGTAAAATCCTGAAAGAACGACCGCTTCTGATGCTTGCAGCCGTTGTCGATCCGTGATACACACGTTCACATCGTCGATGTTTTCACTTATCATTCGCTAACGAGAGGTATCTGTGCTGCTCGGTCGAGCTTGTGACATCACGATCCTGTTTGGAGTTTGCTACATTATTCTAGGGACCGTTAAAGTGAATTTATTCGGTGATAGACTGGTGCCACATTTTCTTATCGACCTCCGGAGCACCAGAGAACTGATAGTTTCGAACGCAGCATATAATTCAGTCTCATTTTGCAGGTATCAATAGCAGTAGAATTGTAAATAGAAAATAATAATATTGCAGGGTAACCAATGCTTACACGCAAGCAAGCATATTTATGTAGCATACTATACTACTAGATGTTAAACTCTTAGGTGGAGAATCTGGTTTAGTAGGTCCGACTTTTTGATTTTGTTTTTTCTTTAATGAATAGTAATATTCTTGGAGAATATATTCCTAAAGTTTCAAAGTGAAATTCAAAGTATTTTGCAATTATCAGCAGTTATGCGTCGCGAAGGATAGTTACACGCGCCCGGCTGCCAACCATAAACTTTAAAACATGTTTCAAGTTTGCGGGAAAGACAGCAGAAAAACTATTTGACCGTTCGACTGTTCCCGAGGTTTTATATTTAAAGGGGACATTCTACTTTGATCGGCCGAAAAATGAAGCTGTATTTAAACATATGATGAAATAAATCTTCTTGGAATTTATTAAGCTACTCTTATATTATACAAAAAAAATTAAAAAGATTGTTTTTAATTTGTGTCAAATGTTTTTTTATAGCGTCAATGTGATACCTACAAAAAGAGGTATGTTCGTGGCGTAAGTGACTTCTCGGCTCAAGCTCATCTGAAATAAAAAATTCTAAAAGATTCTTAATTTATAATAGTGTGAAAACCAAGAAAAACTTCGGTTTGTTTATTTTGGGCCAAAATTAAAGGCTACATTTTTCCCGCCACTTCACAATTCCGGTGGCGAGGCTCACTTAATAAATGAGTAATCAATTTCGGTGCTGATGAATGTAAATTTTCCAATTAATTTTTTTTTGATATTGTATAAATACGCATTAAAATACCCCAAAAGTTTTGAAGAGATCGGATTTATTTTTCTGTGTTAAAAAATGTCACGAAAATCATCTTTTTTGAGCATCCTAAACCAGCTTTCCCCCTAAGCCTCATCTATTTTCCATTTCATTCTGTTCCCTATTCTTTATACTCCTCACCCTCCCTTCATCGATTCCCCTCCGCAAGTCTGAACGCCTCCCTCGTTGAAGCTCGAAACGACTGGAGAATTCCGCTTTGGCGCCTGCACGCCTGCGGGGTCGTTCGGCCCGAAATCGCGACCTCACGAACAATGCCGCGAAGGTGGACGGGTCTGAGGGCAGGCGGGGGCGATTTTCTCGTGCAGCCGGGCGCGTGCACGTTTCCCCGGCGACGAGATAAATTCCTGTCGAGTAATTTCAGTAAAGACGGGATTTACTGGGCCGACTTTCGTCGTCGCCCCCACAGCGAAACCTTCAATTTCACGAGCGCCGTTTCGACATAGAGAGGACTCCGGAGAGCGTACCGGAGGCGAGTTTGCGGTATCGGATCGGCGACAGGGACGGAGGATGCTGGCGAGGGAGCGCGAAGAGGAGAGGAACGGTCGGAGGAGCGTGGAACAAGGAGGGAACCACGAAGCGGACAGAGGACGGCGATGGTCGATGGCGAAGAGGGAAAGAGGGTGAGGGAGGGAATAAGGCAGAGTAATCGGCAAATGGAGATGGCCCCTAAGTTCTGTGCATCGTCCCGCTCCCGCCCACGCTGCCAGACAGAATAAAACTACTCGGGGACGGTCGTAAGTACCGAGGAAGTACGCGCCTCGTGCTGCTCTCGAAGAGGGACGAGCGCGGACCAGGGCCAGGTCGAGGGGAGAGACGGAGAAGGAGCCGTGACGATAGCCCTGGAGCGTCACGACGTGGTCCACGTGCAACGGGGGATGAAGGGGAGGATGAAGAAGACGAAGGGAACGCCGCGTAACATCGCTTTACGGCTCCACCGGTCCAGTTCGACCGCTAATGTTTTCGAACTTTCCGTGTGGGCGTGCCGGGAGATCCGAGGACCCTGTTGACACGGGCGTTATTTCACGTGGCCTACGACCATTGCCGCCGGGAGGACGATAGATAGCCCTCGAACAGCATGAATCACTGAAAGATCACCGACGGGGTGGAATCAGAGCGGTCCTGTTTTAGATTTGATCGATGGGGTGCGCTGCGCTTCTTGGCAAAGGAATTTGGGTTGTTTAGGCGACTTGGGAATTAGTCGATTGACCAAGCTAGGATTGATGAGTTCATTTCGAGATTGATTTGCGGTCCACGAAAATGAGTGTGGCGATGTGTATAATAATGCGTGATAGAGTGGGGAAGTGATTTATTATTATTATTATTTATTTAAAGGGAACTAAGCTCAGTATATACAGTGTGCACAAGAAAGTACACAGAATATACAGAACGAGCGAAACAATAACAAAAACAAAAAAGAGAAATGCCTCAAAGCAATAACCTCCAAAACTTTTATAAAAAAGACGTATGAAAAGTGGAGATAGGGTAAAGGGCCCAATTACTGGCAGCCAACCCAATTACTATCACCTTAAGCTATTTTACTTAAACGTTTATTTATTCGTTATTTTAAGTAAAATAGCTTAAGGTGACAGTAATTGGGTTGGCTGCCAGTAATTGGGTCCTTTACCCTGACTCACCGTTTGAAAGCATCGTTGAGGTGCCAAAGAAGTTAATTCGGTCGGCTACCTTATTCCCGCACAAACGTAACCTAGAAATAGAGTCCCTCAGATGGAGATTCGTTCTATAAAATTGGACACTAAACAGCGGAGTGTAGCGCAGAGGTCTGGGCAAAATACAAAAGTTAATTAACCCAGGTAGTTGGAGATTTACTATGGAAATGAAATCTGCGAAGCCTCCTTGCCACAAATATCAACGATTTCACTAAAAGACGCTTGATTTGCGACGTAGCATCACTCTCGAATCCTCCAGCACCCCGCCGTATATCACAGAGCGAAGAGAAAAAAAATTCCAACGTGTGGAAGACGCGTAAAAATCGGCCCTTAAACGTCGCCCGCAACGGCCACCTCTGATAATTTATGCCCGAGCCCCGCTATCCCCGCGGAGGATATTAAAATATTAATACGCTCGTATTTATAGACCCGTGGGCATATAAAATTAAGAACGCATCCGGTCGAGGTCACGAGGGTTCGAATTAGTTAAAATTTATAATCCGGCCGAGTGTAGCGCGCCATACAATGGAAGGAATAATCGTCCTATGACTCTTTCCGATATCGTTCAGCCTGTTTCTACGATCGATCGCATTGCCGGTCGACCCACTTCCTCTGGATCCCCAGGTGATTTACTCCGTTGGACGGAGAATGAAACCAGGGCGGGAACGATTGCCTGTTAATTTGCCGTGGATGCGATCGACGCTGCAGCGAGCTGCTGCCGATGGTACGCGACCCTGCTTGTGCTTCCCTTTCTTTCTTTTTAATCGTCCGACATCCCCGGACGTAATAACCGTTAATAAGCGCCTTCGCCGCCGTTAAGTATCGGCGCGTGGGCGATCAACGGGGAAACTGGGACCAGCCCACGGCAGGTTGTTGCAGCGATTCCCCTGCTTTTTGGCCAGGTGGACCGAGGGTGCGCAGATTTCGGGCTTTTTCTTTATTTTCACGGGACCGAGAAGATAGGCGCGAAAAGTGGCGTGCTGGTTATTTCAGCAGCTTGTAAATAACTGCGAGGTGGAATGTGGCAAGTATGCGTTTGTTTGTGCGTACGAGATCTCTGCTTTAAACATTTATATGGTTGATACAGATGGTGAGTGTTTAGTCGTGAAAGATTAAATTAGAATTGAGTGTCATGGGGATAGGGGCCGTCCTTAAATTACGTAAGAGTAATTTTGGCTATTTCTTACCCCCTCCCTCCCCCAGGATAAGAATTCGTAAGATTTAATATTGCAACCCCCATCTTACGTAATATTTTTTACATTTAATTTTTTTCAGTTATTAAAATTCTTTTAAAGGTTTATATAATTCAGTTAACTCGATTTCGGGAAATTTAAACTAAAACAACTTTTCTGGAACATTAATGATAGAATTTGTATTTATTGAAAATTAGGTTAAAAAATATTACGTAACAGGCTATCTGACTCCTCCCTCCCCCTTGTAAGAAAACGTAAGAAATTCGCGACCCCCTCCCCACCCAAAAAGCCTTACGTAATTTAAGGACGACCCCATAGGTATCGACATTAATTCGTGAAGTTTTGACAAATGAATAATGTACCAGGTGACTGTTTCTGGCTATAAACCTAATTTCAACCGCAAATGCAAATGCAGGACGGTTAATTAGGAGCCAGAGTCCTTTAAACTCCTTTGTGCCAAGTTGAGCCACATTTGGCACTAGATGCAAAAGTAGGTTTCCTTAGTTCGAAGATGATTAAAAAATTAGTTACATTCCAGAAATTCCTCGATCTTCCCTATTAATTGTAAAGGTATAAATAATAAATCCACCGCAATCCTTTACATCAACAATACACCACACTTTGTGCATCAACATATTATTATTATTATTATTATTATTATTTCAACTTTATTACTCTTTAACGAGACAAGAACAGAGAGAAAAAGAAGTGGTACATAAGAAGAAAGTAAAAGTGAGTAAAGGCGATATCAGGGTTCAGTCTTCAAGAAACTCATACTTATACACCCCCAAAAAGAAAAAATGAATTTATATCTCTAGACTCTACAGAGACTCAGCACCCCAGCTACTGTTCTCGATTCAGCATACAGAAATTCGCGAAGTCCTCCGGGGAGCGCATTGGACTTCCAAATAATCTCCAAAATGTTGCAGCGACCTCCAGAGTATACCTTGCAGCGAAGTTGCAGCGACAGGGATGCTGGTTCGTGTTTCCCATTCCACCCACCCTTTGTTTCCATAAATCACCGCCGCGACGGAGCTCTCCAAGAATGGGCAGGTGCTCGCGCACCCACTGTCACGCTCCGTGCACCCGTGCCCGCAACTCTTCCACCGTTTCTTCTTCCTCCTGTTCGTCCTCCGCTGCCTTCCTCCGCTTCCAGCGGCGTTTCGCCCGCGCGCAACTTCTCCACCTTTAAGTGCCTTTTTATGTGGCTTGACCGTTTTGCTTCTATTCCCCTCTCTCTCTCGCGCTCCTCGCCCCAGAGCTTCCGCCGTCTCTCTCTTTGTCTTCGCTTCGCCACCTCGCCCCAACCCGTCGTCTTCTTTTTCCACTCAGGCTCGCGGCATCCCCGCTGCAACGCGCCTTTACTTTTAGGCCCCCGGCGTAATTATCGCGTCTTGCGGTTTGCTAGCGGTCTGCTCCGCTGCTGTTCAGCCTACAGGTGGTCCACCCTAGATGGGAGGGGTCCAGGGTACGCGCTCCTCTCTCTTACCCCATCTCTTCGGCGCACTTGTTGGTCCCTTTTTCCGAGGCACATATGAATTCTAAAAGATTTCGGAGGGGGAGGTTCATTAACTCTGAATTAAAGCGACGATTCCAATTGGTCTTGAGGCTATCCCAATATTCTGTACCACCAACTGCATTCGTCACAGGGAATTTGTCTCCGGAAACAAGAAAGAATAAAGCATGGGCCTGAAGGAGGATATAATTTGGCATAATTTGGATATTTGAACTTTATTAACAAAAATTCTTTCCTTGGTTATTTCTGCGAATTTTTTTAAGGCTTATTTAAATATAAAAGGTGACATCTACCCTATCGTGTAAATCTCTGTCCATGCTGGCTTTCTACAACGTCCCTTGTCCATACTTATTTGGAAGAGGCGCTGTGCTCCAAGTACATTGAATCGATTTTACGCGATTGCGCAATTAAAGGTTGATGGCTGCTCGGCGATTTTACGATCCCACTCTTAATACGCGTTCGACCGAAACGGACCAGAAATTACCCGCTTCCTCATCTTACTTGTTCGCCCTCACCCCCTAGGAGGTTGCATTTCCTTCAAAACGAAGGAGCGTATGAACAGGTGGCATCGATTACTGCGGCATGCGCGCCGAAACTTCCGCGATTTTTTGCCCCTCGGCCATAATAAAGGCGCGCGCCCGTGATCGTTAAATACAGGGTGGTTCTTCGCGTGGAGGCAGTATTGCGGGTCCCGATGATTTGGGGACGCGAAGAGAAGCGAAGAAATTAGTACCACATATAGTCACAGTAATTTCTTTATGTTTCTCCAGTTACACAACTTAAAATAACTAAGTCAACTCTTCGAACTGTTATAATTTTCAAAATAATTCGAATTTTGAGAAAATCCTGCGTTAAGTGGAAGATAATGTATTCCTGTTTATATATCTCTTTTGTATTTCCTTTTCAGATGATCCAGTCATTCCCGGGAGCGTGGACCAGTTTTTTTGCAGTCCTCCGCAAACCATTTTGTACAATTTTTCATAAAAAATCCAAGCCCTATATTTATATTTATACAAAAAAAAAATCCTTAACTCTGCCTTTTGTTAGTGACTTCAGGGTAGAATCCACCCTTAATTTTTCTTCTCATAAAAGTATGCAAAATATTTATTTTCGCTGGTGATTAGTTCCCGCAATCTATTTTCTAAATACAATTGATCCATTACCAATCGACACTTGCTTCTACTTCCTCCAAAATAGTCTAGATTCCTACGACAAACTCAAACCCCATTTACAACATCCCTTCTATCACTCTCCAAACCAAAAACACTAAATCCGTCATAAAACGACTGGCCCGTAGTAAACTCCGGATTGCGTCACAGGGCCCGTCGACGATACAGTCCCAATCGTGGATAGACGCTAACCTTCGAATAATTACCGTTCCCTTTTTAGATTAGTCCGGCGACTATCTGAAGAGCCTCCCTTTCGAAATAGAGTACCCCTCGAGATACGCTCGGTTTTATTACGATGAAAATCCATCCGCTCGGAGCGCGCGCGGCCCTTTAAGATCGTCGTCTCGCCTCGTCCCACCGGCGGCAGGGAAAGTGGGAGCGAGAAGGAGGCCCTGAATAGGCTGAATGAGGGGCGATCGGGGGAAGATAAGCCGCGCTACAAAGAACAAGTATTTTACTCGCGAGTCATCGGCTCTACGGGGTCGGCTGTTGTGTGGTACACGAGCCCCGGCGTCCCGGACACGTTGCACTTTGACTTTTACGCCGAAATAAACGTTTTATAATGATGCTGCAGTATCTCCGGAACTCGTTTCGTCCATTAGCCGGCGATGCACCTGTACCATGGGTCGAGAGCGCGGGGGTGTGCGCCTTCCTCGGGAAAAGGGTTGGATCGTCCTGGGACCGACCCTCTAATTTCACCGTCCCGAATAGACTCTAGCCCGGAGAGAGAGCCTGTCTACGGTTTTCAGGGTCGACGGGGTCAAGCCTCGAGGTAGAACTTTTTTTCCGTCTTCCCCCACTTACCACGGCGCTTTGAACGGGAGTGACCGTTCTCTATTTCCGAGGCCAGGTACCGAACGAACGGTGCCTATGATTGAGGTGAATTAGAAACCGGAAGGGGTGGAATTAGTTCTGGGGTGGTAACGGTAGGGGCGAGGAAGTGGGATGTCTTTTGTGCTTGTTCCTGTTCCTCGCGCCTCTGTTGCCGCGCTTTTAAGTGATGTTGTGACGGGGAGGGTCGTGAGTGACGCGGAAGTGATTGCTTTCCTAGGAGACGTGGTGAAGAAAGAGTACCTAGAGGGATTCTCCTCGTGGGAAAACAGGTGGGAAGTGTAGGGATGAATTCCTTTGCGCAAGGCCCTGCTGTATGCTGGCATGAGTTCAGAGTTGGATTGAGGAATCTAGCAAAGTGAAGTCTTTTTATTTTATTATTGGATTTAGTGTTAAATATGATAGTTTAACTCGTGAATACGGAGATCCTGATAGTCAGTATGTATCTATCTCTATTTCCAGTTTGTTTTTTAACATCTGTTCAATCATGAGGCTCATTAGTTCCAAATCATATTCAACTGTACACGTACCGTTATAATCAGGGGATTGGAGCAGACCAATTTTCAATACAATATTTTTTCAGTGATGAAACATTGAGAATTTGTATTTAAGGAGTCTCTCTACCTTGGAGGACGGAAAAAGATGCGAAATTTGGGAATTTTTTAAAACGAAACCATTAAATATATTTACTTCCAGCGTTGTGACTTGACTTGTCAATCTTTAGAGAATATGAAAAAAAAATTGAAAGCAATAATAATGGTTATATCTAGAGTTATAGTGGTTTAAATAGAGCGCCTTACAAAAATCATATAGTCATGGTCAGTATAAAATCCGTCGTTGTAGTTGTCTGAAATAGACAATTTAAAAATTTGTGTAATCTATATGAGTGTGGCTATCGCCTAAACTAGATTAAATGAGAACTACAGAAAAGTAAAAAAAATATGGCAACGTAAAACAGCCATCGATTTTTACAAAAAATTCCTTGGTTTTTTAATAACGAGAATGGGATATCTACTGAAAATATATATCAAGTTTGAAGTAAATTGGGTGATTGGTTTTTGGCATATCATGATAACTAATTCGAAAAACATCTTTTCGAAAAACACGCGTTTAAAGTTTGAAGTGCTGTTATTTTTTAATTATTTTTGTTTTTTAAATGTTTTGTTTAATAAAGTTTTCAAGTAATATAATTTGAGGGTTTCTCTTAAAAAAATCCCAAATATCACGCTCCTTTTCAGGCCGTCGAAGTATGGAGATCCTTAAAAATATTCACTCGTCTACTATTATAAAAAAAAAATAAAATTTACACCTACGAATAAGTCACCCAACATTTACTACCTTTTCCTGCATAAAGAATCACCCAAACTACAACTTTTGAGCCCATCAAAAATTTTCACACGAAAGATGCGACCCACTGCAAACCCAAATACAAACAGTCTCGGCTCTCTGCCCTGTGCAGCCAGTAATCCCAGCACGCGCTTCTCTCCGTGGGTGCAAGAAAGAATGCGCGGCTGGAAAGTAAGACGCCTCACCGTTCGTTATCGAGAATTTCTCGGCGGAAGCGCGTTTAAGGTACACCGATCGCGACACCGCCGCTGACGTCGCGCGTCGCAATTACTTTTCCTCGGGCTGACGAACGGCCGGCGCGGTATCTGCTTTCGCGAGGCCGAAGAAAATATCCCCCTGTGGCCGATAATTTCGTGATGCACGGCCAGCGCGATCGTAACGTGTAACGAGCGTCGATTTCTGCTTGGCAACGAGGGACGGCGGAGAGACACGGGCGCGCTGCCCGAAAAAAGAAAACGTCCCCGCGGAAGACGAGTGGGGGTAACGAGGAGAGAGAATCGAAGAATTCACGAAAGAAGCCTGGAATTTATCGCCGCCGGAATATTTACAGCCAGCCGGTATGAATATTCAGCCGGGTTTATTTTACGTGCTCGCCGCTTCCTTATGTCCCGACTCGTACGCCGCCGTCGGGTCAGGGGTTAATGAAACTTGCTGAAAAAAATGCAAATAAGTGAAGGAGCGCACGCTCTCGCGGCGTACGCGCGGCGGCCGCCGATAAACGTATCCGTGGACCGCAAATTAGAGGCTCTCGAGCGTAAAGGTATCGAGCGAATTTGACCGTGTGAGCCTCTCGCGAGCCGCGAGCCTCGGCTTGAACGTGAGCCAGGTAATGATAGTGAGCCGGTCTCTTTCTCTAAATCGCCGCTCCCTGTTCGTATTGACGCCTCGCAACGTCCATTTCGTAGATCATCCACGAGGTGCGTTGCAAAACGGGCTATGGGCCCGTGGGACTTGTGGAAATTGGGCCTGGCTCGTTCTTGCTCCAGTCTCCTTGTGCTTCATGAGTTTCATCTATGTAGATACTTTATAAGTTTGATGGACCCTATCGAGTGGTCCTGGTTTAGTAGCTTTGTGTGATTGGTTGCTTCAGTTCTATGTAGGTATTGCTTTGTGGTAACTGTGGATTGAGGTTGAGGATGTAGGCTTGGAAGTGATGTGGTCTTTGTTGTGTTTGCTTGCTTGAGTTTGATGAGAATGAATTAGTGAACTGAGTCTTGTTTTGAAGGCTCTGTTTTCTGCTTTTGTGATTGGTTGCATGAATGTACCTGCATCAGAACCTTTGTAGTGACTCTGGTTTTGGAATTTGAAATAACAAACTTAGTCTTGAGATATGGTTGGTTAGAGTTTCTTCAATTTGAAGTATCCGAAATTCTTTCTTACACTCAGTTATTACCGCCCAATATTCATGTATTTTTCTACGGTCACTTGGGTCTAGTTATGCACAAAGCTACCAACCCTCAATGATCTGAAATTGAGTTTCAGTTGGAAGATTTTAATTGTTAAAGAAAAGTAGCTTTATTTCTTGCGTTAGTAGGTATATTTTATTTCTTGGTGAGGAGAATAATTAATATTGTTTTAAATTTTGTGTTGTTTTGTTTTTTGAGCCTAAAATGGAACTGTAGCTTGGTACTTTTAATAATTGTATAAAGTAAGAGTTTTTCGATGGGCTGGTAAATTTTTGCAAAATAAAGATCACAAAATTATGTGATTCCTAGGTACTGTGTTCAACTAATTCTTTGTCATTTTGTGGGTTGATAGGTGTCTGTACAACTAGGCCCATTTGTGACTGGATGCTTCTGTATTGGGTCTTGTTGACTATTACTTTACCACTGACAGTAGCATAGATGTCAGTTACATCTAAAGCATATCACTATCTATTCTCGTAATCTCCCATCAGAACATTCTATTACCAATCACGATTCTCGTAAACACCGTATCCAATTATTCTTAATTTTCCCAAATTCCACTTTTTGCCCAGCAGATAAGACGAAATTCAGCACTCTTATTTATATATATCCCATACAACTTTTGATAATCAAAATTCCAGATACTTTGACAGAATATTATCATGGTCCGAAGACATCTCTGCTTTTCCCTTAATTACGAGGAATGCAGTGTAATCAAAACTCAAATCTTATTCGACGGGGATATCTTCGGCCACTTGTACGCTGCGTACGTTGGCTAATTAATTATTTCCCGGTGAAATTTCCACGCAGTTTGTCCAGGCGGAAAAGAAACGGACTTTCAACGGTGATTTACGTACCGTGACCTTTACGTGTGCCGTTGACGAACACGGGATGTGTGCCTATAAATGAGAATAAGACGGCAGGTGCACGTAACACGGTAGTTCCTCGAGGAGAGGACCATCTGGTGACGTACCGTTTCCAAGACAGAAAGTGGGACGTAAAAGGATGTTAATAATTACATGTACGAGCACACTATCCGATGCTTGACAAGGAACAACCTCTTCACTGCGCATACTATATTATAAATTATAAACTGTCAAGTGTGAAG
Source organism: Andrena minutula (assembly GCA_929113495.1). Lineage (NCBI taxonomy): Eukaryota > Metazoa > Arthropoda > Insecta > Hymenoptera > Andrenidae > Andrena > Andrena minutula. The sequence goes on from OV815994.1 coordinate 22,445,768, forward strand.
AATCGATAAAATTGAAGCTCCATCAACAGAGTACTTCCTCTACGATATTTAGGGGAAACCAAGGACAAACATAACAGATCGCCTTTTTGAGTCTGTAACTCTTCAATTTTTTAAACATTTCTACACGATGGTAAACCTTGGTTATTAAGCAAAATAATCGAACCGAGAAACTTGGAATACATTATACCAGTTTGTTTAACCGTCCTTTGCCACACTGAGTCAAAGTGGCTCACAATTTAACTTTGAGGTAGAATATCTTTGGGGTAAAAAATATCATTGAAAATAGTAATACATACTGTTTAAAACTGGTGATAGTTTAAATGTTAATTGTCAAAGTTGAACATATATTCTACAAATTTTATCTCTGAATTTTTGCGACTTAATTTAACACACAGTTTTTAAATAGCAGTTGATTAAAAATCAGCTTGGGTCGAATCGACCCAGTGTGACAACTACGTTCGAAAAAAAAAAACAGATGTGACAACCGAGAATTAAATAAGCCTTTCTTTAAAACAAGTCATTCGTTACTTTTGTTCCCACTCCGGGGACCATTCTAACACCGTATCTAATTCGATTAAAAACTCCAATTAATAAAAAAGTTGCTTCTAAATGTAATTTTGATTCATTCTATAGATATACATAGACATAAATATACACATAAACATCACAAAAAGTTGATGGTCGATTGGCATTTGTTTTATAAAACTTGTTAACGTCGTTCCGCGCTGCGTTTACCCTGAGCTCCTCCTACGTTGACATCACCATTAACATCACCAACAAATTCATCTGTTTTTCAATCTCACTACATTGTGACTAGTCTTTGAGGTTCTGAAAGTTTTACTGAAGCCTGCCTGTCGTGCTTGCTCCATCTTTCAAGCTCGCGTTCGTTCCACGCTGTTCTATTTTCGCAGTCCCGCGTTGCAGCGTCGGTGAAGAGTGGCGAGATGTGGAAAACGGCGAGAGGGCGCGTTACTTTGGTCGTGATCCCCGTTGTAAAGATACCCCCGTGTATTCTGGGGAACGGTTGGGATAATGGGTCTATTCTGGATGGGTCTAATCGCCGTTTTAAATATTCTAATTAAACGCGGGGCCTATGTTTGCGGCGGGATAAACGGTCGCGTGACTCGTGAACACTCGGATCCGCGACTCCTTGACTTAACGTCCGCGGAATGTAACTGTTATTTTATGGCGAGATAGTAAAAATACATTTAGGCAGATTACGGGAGAGCCGTAGCGGCTGATATATATCTCCCGGTCCCTCTTAAATTATAGATTTAATGGATTTGCTTGGATACTTTGCAAACATTCTGCTTAAATGCCTACACGAGCCTGGCTTTGCAGCTGCGATCGTAAAATTCTCGTCCCCGCTGACGTTTTTCAAACGCTTCATCGGCTATACAGTGGATGGCGAAAGGAGAACAAAGTATTTCGGGAGTGGTTAGGTGGTGCGTAAACGCGCGATCGGACGGATTCGGGTGTCTAATGAAGTCCTGCGTATCATCCGAGTGGACAGTGGCTGGTGGCTGGGCACAGCTGTTCCTCCTTCTGCTTGGCTTCCTTCACTTCTCATTTCTAATTTTGCTGCGTCGATCTTTGATTTCTAATGACGACTGCGAAAATAAGATATAGATATGCACACTGTCATGTTCGTTAATTGTTGGCGCCTTTGCTGATCATTCTACTCTCCATCTGTTTGTGTTGGATTAATTAAGTAGGTAAGGTTGAAATGTGGTTCAGGAACAGCTTTATAACTATACCTCAGTTTCCTGTATTTATATACTTTCTTTATCGTAACATTTCCCTTTTTTGCAAACGTGGTATACTTAAACTATGAAACCAGAGGTGTTTGAAAACAGAGTTGGACAAAATGTAATGTAATTACAAATTGCAAACTACGATTAAAATGTAATCTTTAATTTAGGTAGTTAACGAAATTATGGTCAATTACCTAAATTTAAGATTATAGAAAATAATGTGTAATCAATTACACAATTACATTTTAATCGTAATTTTGGTAGTTGACCATAATTTGGTTAAATACCTAAATTAAAGATTACAGAAAATAGTGTGTAATCAATTACCCAATTACATTTTAATCGTAATTTGTAATTTGTAATTAGATTACATTAATTAGATTACCTTTCGCTCTACCTATTATCTAAGAAAAGAAGTATCATTTTCCTGTTGATAAAAGAATATTGCGCTTACCGTAAGCACATTTTCACTAATTAAAATACCATTTTCAAATTTTAAGCGCCTCACAATCGCCAGATGGATAAAGCTACCTGGTGGTCACAGTTGGTACTGTTTCTGTGACTTGCACTGCTAATAAAGTTCCCCAAAAATTTGCATAATACATGGCCAAACATGGTAGTCGTGACTTTCCCGCGCTTACCCCTTGATAGTAATGCAACGTGATTTACTACTGCCTCGGCGGCAGTGAGCGCGTGTATTACCTTACAAAGCAGGAACACTTCTCGGTTCCCATGTTTGGCGATCGATAATGCATGTTAATTATCGTACATTGTTTTAATTCCACTGTGCGGCAAGCTTTATTATCCGGCGGCTTTTGATTTACGGACCGACAGTAAACTGTACCTGTGGCCACAGGGGAAGTCTTACATGTGATCCATCCTTTTTGGACGAAAGTACAGTTTTTATTATTCCTCTGAATGATACAGTGCATTCAATTTATTTAGTACACTTTGAATAATTTAGGAACATTTTGTGCGCTTCGTTTTTAAGCGACTTTGTAATTTCAGTCCAAATTGTTACCTTTCGATTCAAGAGGAATCACATGAACAGGTGGCCAGAGGTGTAATTTTCGTGAAAATAACGGTTTTTAATGTTTGACCGACTGATAGTTATGTGTACAATTAATTTCTTTAATCCTTAATGGTTTTGAGAAATTCTGTGGTGAGATTTATTGGCGGCTGGGTTACGATTTATAACCTGAAGGTGAATTATACTTCCTGTCGTGAAGATATTAATAAGCGCAGTCCATTTTACTTGTTTTCAACTACTTAGTGCTTTGTTTTAAATCTGGCGCATTGGAATTTGATCAGTTTTATTACTTTTGTATTTGTTTATAACTTTAATGATTAACGTTCCGATTATCATATTTGCGAGAGTATACATATTCTATTCTACTTTCTAATGAATATTTTCAAGATAGAAGCATTAATTCAGGAAATTTTTACTGCAATGTTACAATAACAAAAATAGTATTCCCACTTATGATTAAATATCATGTACCTATTTCCAATTTCAGCTAGGAGGAATCATCAGAGTTACTTTGCACGTGGATTAGCTACCAATATGTACAGGGTGTTTCCTAAATATTTAATCAACTATGGATTAATCATTTCAAACATTTAAGGAGGTAGGTTACCTTCAACAGTCCAAAATCAGGCCCTTCTTCAAACGCATATTTTGAAGTAATAAGTGAATATAGAGATAATTTTTGTTTTAATTTTTAATCGTCATTTCGTTGACTTTAATGCACAAAAAGAAAATTTTAAATGTATTTGCTGGAAAAAAGATATAAATACAAATGTAAGAACGTGTACGCGATGCACCATCTGATGGTGCACATGATTCCGGATAGGTGAATTATCAAAAACAGAAGGTAAATGCATTTTTATAATATATAAGACAGTCTCCATCTTGTGCAGGAAGCAAAATTTTGATAAACAAATTAATACAATTTTTATGTCGATGTATATGATTTTATCCTTTCTCATAGGAAAAATGTTTTTTATCTTTTTTAAGAATTTATATTGAAAATGTGCTCCCGACACACTGTGAGGAATAGATTCCTCCACCTCCCTGTAAATTTTAATTCAAATCATTGCAGCCGTTGTCGAGATTGTATGTTCACCGTTTTGGAAAACATACCGTAAACTGAGGGAACATTGGCAGTACGGAGTAACGGAAAAGGAAAAGGAAAAGGAAAAGGAAAAAAATTGTATGCATTTTCATACTTGTAGTACAATCAGAAACGATGCAATGTTATAATAGGATACCTAAACCAAATTTAAAAGTGTTAATTGAATAAATAAAAAAATAAAAAACAATATCAAATAGAGTGCATTGAACATAAAAAGAAACAAATTTAAGTGTTAATGTAAGTTCAGATGTGGTAAAATTTTAACTTTTTAATACCATTTATATTTAACATGTATTAAAGAAGGTTAAGGACAAAATTTTTATGCATTTTGACACTTGTAGGGCATTCACAAAAGATGCAATAATATGTTATGATGGGATACTTAAAGTAAATGTAAAAATGTTAATTTTTATATTTTATAGCAAAATGTTCTCCCAGTTAACGGTAATTTCTGAGAAATCGCGTTCAAAGTTGGACATGCAGTTTTGTCGTTATCCGATCTCATGTGCAGACTCGTACATTTTTGACTGTAATAGAAAAGATTTACCTAGCTGAATATTCCAAAATCCTAAAAACCAATTTTCGAAAATTTTAAGGGTAACCCACCCCTGAACTGAGAACCTCTGAAGTTCGAATCCTCACTGCCCTGCATCCATTCCCTCCTTTCACGAAACAAGAAAGGATCCCCCCGCAGTTACAAGAATCCAACTCCTTCCTTCTCAAAATTTCACGAATCCGTTTCATCAGATTACAAGTTCTCTCGAAACGCATCCAGCTCACCCGCCGTTTAATTCTCCGGCGTTAATCCCGATTTCCCGAAAGCCGCTTTCGGCGCGCCTCGGTTAATTTAAAGCATCGCGCAACACCGTCGGCGAAGAAATCCGTTCGAGGCCCCTTCCCATGATCCAAAACTTTAATCCGCCGATTTACCACTCTCCGGCTGCCTGGCCGGCTAAGAGCCATTAAAAGTTTTACCTTTAATATCGCGCATAAACACTGCGGCAGAATTTATGCCGCCGTATTTAATCGACACCGTCTTAAAAGGGTCCCTCATCGAGGCTCACGGGCGTCACAACGTTTCACTGCGGGTATTATGCCTTTACTTAACTGGCATACCGTTTTGTTTTGCCACCGAGAACGCGCCACGGCCGCGGCGAGAGGATGTGGAAAAGCAAGGTGGACCGACACAGTGGTCCCCGCTGGAGAATAAAAAGAGCGAAAGACAACGAGGAAACAGAGGAGGAGAGGACGACTGGCGACGGGCCAGCGAAGAAGGAGAGGACGTGACGTTGATATTAAGAAAGAAGAACGGGTGATGTTAAAAGCGAGGGGGATCAGGGAGCGCGTCGAGCCTTGGATCCTCGGTTTACCGTCGACCAGGCTAATTGGACGTAATTAAATCCGCGTAGGTACGCGTGCATCTGCTCCTGGTGTCATCGGACGTAATGAAAATCCCAAGCTGCTTATGAGTACAGCGCTCTGGGTCTCGGTTGACCCTGATTTCGAAGGCAGTCTCGTATCCCAGCGACGTCATCCTCAATTCTCCAGAGGGACTGTTTACTGATTATTAAATGGCGTATTAACAGATCCTTCCCGATGAAGATTTCTGTCATGTTGTCAGTGACTTCAGGCTTCACGGTTTGTGGAAGGCTGCCAGTGCTCGCCATAGTGGTGATCGTGATTGGAATTTGTTAAATGGGGTGGAGGATTAATTGAATGGTGCGGAGAGGATTTTTAGAGGTAGCAAGGCGGTTATGTTGATAAACGTGGCTGGGCTGTGGTTAGGCTAAGTAGGCAACCATGAGTGGCTGATCAGAGATGATGCATCTTTACGGTGATGTTCTTCGAGTGGTTGGAAGAATGCTTCGTCGAGAAGCAAGGGTTTTGTTTTTTAAGTTGTTGTCTTGAATTCATTATTTAATTATAGATTAATTTAGTTATGGGATTTAATTATGGGTTAGGTTTAAGGATTTTTTAATTCTTTTAATGCACATTAGGGTACACTGGAGATGCGCTATCTTAACATATTTTATTTCTTGTGCTAGAAGGGAAAGTGAGCTAACAAAGGCTGCATGTTTATTTTTATTTAACTCGTTTGTATTTTTCCAAGTAATTAATGTTCATTGTTTAATTAATCTGAAATTTTAGCTTATCTGTCATTATTCCCAAGAATTTTCATTTAAGATGCATGTTTGGAAGTTACTGGAAGTTACAAGGCCAACCTAGCGATTTAATATTCGTTCGATAATAAATTCTTCATGAAATTTTAAAAACGTCCCTGCCACGGTTTATCGACGTTCAGCCGCATCTGTTGATACTATCCACTTAAACGGTTAACTATTAATCCTCGGACCGTTCATTTGGTTAACCGCATATTATATTGCGGTCGATCTGCGTACGATCAATCGCCCGCATTTGCGATAATAACTTCATTGCGGTGTCGGTAGCATCGATCTTGGATAACGTGCGTACACGCGGGAGCATCTTAAAATCTGACGAACATGAAAATTAACGTCCCACTTGCGTTTAAAGAGCCCATGTTCTCAGCTTTTGTACATCCTTTAAAGTACTTGAAGGATTACATTTTTACGTGAAACAGTATAAATTGCGAAAAATGAGGGTGGTGAAAAAAGTAGGAAGTACAAAGATTGAGTGCCTCCACCATCGTATAAACTATAAAATATCGATCATAATCTTTACAACAGTACTCTGGCATTTTAACCCTTTTATTTCCACCACCTTTCACTTGTATCGATCAACCTATTATTTAGTAAGCAAAATCCTCCATAATTTATTCTAAGCTTCCTTCCTAAAGTTTGGAATCACTTCGACACTTTCGACAGATATTCACTCTTAAAGAAGATAAATTCAAATAACATCATCATGCTCTAATTCTGAGTTACCACAATCTCTCAAAGCAAAGTGTATTCCACTGATTCCCAAACTCCTTCACTTCAAATCAGGAGGAAACTTGTCACGCGACACACTTCCACTAAAAATCAGCAAGCAATTCCTGACAATCGTGCAGCATATAAATCAAATCCTCCCAGTGCATTCTTCCCACGTTTCTCCAGCGCCCCTACGAGCTTCGCGAGGCACCTGTTAACGAACTGCCATCAACAGCGGCAAAAAGCCTCGTTCCCCAAGCGGAGATGTTGAAATCGACGATTCTCATTCACGTAAGGAATCTCTCACGCTGATACCGGAACTGGCCACGCCGAATCGCAGAGGGAAGCCCCCCGCGCCCGTGCTGACCAGAAATCGTGGAATCCTCGGCGGTCCCGGGGCTTCTTTGAGCCCGTCCCGACGCTGCAGAAAATTAATTCGGCAAATTACGCGGCGGGGATAAGCGTGCGCGGAGGGGTTGCAGCTTCCACGATTCGGCCGGTTTCGCGTACAAGCCTTTAACGATACGGAACGAAGGTTACACACGGCATAACCGTTGGTTATCCCGTGCTCGAGTAACATTCCAAACATCCCACGAGCGGTCACGCGATATTCCCCGGGGTCCTGGAACATTCGTTCGTATATGGCGGCGCATTATCCCGGAATCCAGCCAAACGGATCGCCGTTTCCCACGAAGCGTCGCCCCTTTCGTGGCCTCCGCCGACGGATTTCGCGTGTGCATAACTCCCGGGGGCCGATTAATTATCGCCCCTCTAATTGCTGTAATAATTATGACCACGCAACCCACGTGGACGGCGCTGGGGGGGGGGGGGGGGGATCTAATCGCGCGACGCTCGCGGGAGAACGCTTTCGTCTGGGCGCAAAGGTTATCGATGATGATAAACGAGGGGGATTAATGTGCTAATATGGAGGATACGGAGGGTCATGAAAGCGGAGGATTTTTTTTAAGTGTTTGGGGATCGAGTGGAAGATTGAAGGATTTTGGGAAGGAATTTTGAAAAATGGAAGAGGATTGTTCAGTGAAAACGTCTGATTTTTTATTTGGCAGATGAAGTGGAAAATTTTGGGGTCTGTTTGTTGAAGGGTGCATCAAGCAGTGTTGTATTCTCCTTTGGGTTTTCATTTAGCTAATTGCAAAATTGTTCGACTGATGATTTTTAGTTAGCTTCTATGCGCGATATTAACCCTCTTTGGTAATATTACGTTTCTTGCAAACAGTCTCAAAACTTCACCTCTTTAATATTATGTTTGATAGAAGCGTAACCGTTTTATGCTTTTTTTGAAAAAAGTGTTTCATCCCAGTTTATTTTATAAACGTTTATATAGTAAAATAGAAGCATAAGAAGAGGTTGCAATTTTTTAACGCTTTTCTAAAATTTAGTGCGCCGTTCTGGGGTTTAGGCAAAAAATTGTAAATGATTGTAAGTTGAACAGTGTTATTTTGTAGTCTCGTGTTTTCTTTGTATCCACACTTGTGTATCTCTGAATCTGTCAACCTTTCCTCCACATCCCCTGCATATGAAAGAATTTTATAAATACACTATGTTGGAATGTCACCAAAGTGACGAAGTCACATTTGTACCTATAGGGTAAAGGACCCAATTACTGACACGTAACCAATTACTGCCACCCACTATTGTAGTTAAAATAATGAATAAATAAACTATAGTATATAATCTATAGTGTAGATTATAGGTTGAAATACATCATTCTTTTTGTGTATGACTTTACAATGTTTTTTTATTCGTTATTGTAAGTAAAATAGCTTAAGGTGACAGTAATTGGGTCCTTTACCCTACATATCCATATTTTTGTTTCTGATTAATCCTACTTCGACCATGGGTGTGTTGAATTCAGAATAACTTATCAATATTTTTAGCATTTGATATCTGTGAGTACTGGAATTACCATGCACAACACGAAATACATGTATCTGTAAGGGTGCAGCAGTCAGCGGTTGAAAAAAGGAAAGGGTCGAAGTCTTCATCGGGTTGTTCTGTTTTTTCGAGCCGCATAATTTTCTGGTGCGCCGGTTTTTTCCACGACGGGCGAACCACCATAAATAAATGTTGTTTTTACGGCTGCCAAATTGGGCGTTTAACGTACGCTCGGGTTTTACTGGCGGTGGAGTTCGTCGACGTTCCCGCGAGGGTCTGCCATTTCTTTTTCGTCCGCGAATACGGCGCAACATTGAAACGAAAATTAGTGTGGGAATTATGTAGCGAGAAAACATTATTCCCTAGTCACTAAAACAGAGGATAAATCGAGCAAAAATGCAGATTCGTACACCAATAATTTCTCAAATTCCTCAAGTTTTCTCCTCCTCCACTGTAAAACAAAATTTCTCGAGTTAAATTTCTTGCTATTTTTGCACTATTAGATAAGTAACTGCACGTGTAAATTTCGAGGGAAAATTAAATCTTCCAAATAGTGGAAAGTGAAAAATCTCTTGCTTATCGAATTATCTCGTTTATTAGTTCCTAAATAGTACGAATGTATCATGGTTATATGGTACAATTATCCACCCTTCGTTCAGCCGGATTCGACGGAACCTCTTCCTTGAAAGCACCCAGCGAAACAAGACTACGAAATTGCCATTGGCCGGTGCACGGGGCCAGGGTGCTCCTCGCCGGAGGTACCAATTTTTTCCCGAAGATAATACAGCACCGTAACGCATCGGGCACGCAAAAATACCGTGCACCATCACCATCATCAGCGAAAACCATCCCTGGCGAGAATCGAACGTAACGTTGCCTGTGGAAATAGATACGTCGCTATGTATATCTCTGTCCAGTGAAGCTATTCCTTCACTGTTGTAAACGATGTTGCTAACAAACGCAGCCTCGTTTATTCAAGAACGCATTATTTTCGATCATTTCCTCTCAGATCTTCTGAATTTCCACAGACAACAGAAATTTCTTTCAAGCACTTCATCTGATTAGGAATCAGTGTTCCTTTTCTAGTTTTCAAACTGAAGATACCTCTGCTCTTCACTTCGTGATTCCCGAGTCTTTTGTATAACATAAAACTGCACTTCTTCTGTTCAAAAACGTACAATAGTATACTTTGAAAAGTGAGGTAACCTGGGTTGCCACCTTATCACAGTATAAATCCCGGAGTGTCACACATTCCAACCTTAAAATGGAAAGAGCAACAAGAAGATTTTTTCTCGAATGTCTGAAAAACAAATGTGTAATTTTTTTAATCATGAATAATTGAGTATTTAAAAATATCAGTTTTATAATTAACAACTTTTATTGTATATAAATTACAATACCTACCACAATTTCTTATTACATACATTTTTTTTACCGGAGCCCGAAGATTTACGTCCAAATCCGAAGTCTCCAGGGAAAAACCAGAGAGGTGGCAACCTTGGAGTTAACAGGAAAGGGAGCCTCGCGACAGAATCCGATGATTTGCAGCATCACAATGCAAGAAGTCATTGAAAGGGTCAGATAATTCCCGATCAGAAGAGGAATTTGAATAGCCCCGCACCGCAAAGTGCAGCATAAGTAAATGATTGCCCGGGCAAATCGCGCGCCAGTCCCGTTTCTCCGAAATCCAATTTCTTTCCTGGCCAATTACGTCGAGGGTCAAACGTGTACCGTCGTTTCCTTCGATATGTAGGAAGTCCCTTTTCAAGGGACCTATTAAAAGAAATAGGCTCTGATTATACTCGGGCAAGGGGTGCAGCTGCATCATCGCTGGGCCGGGGCCGCGGTGAGGACACAATCCTCCTTCGTGGATCCGCTCACAAAGTATGAGGAGGTCTCATTATCTGCTGTGAGAATTTGGATTGCACCGAAGGTGTACGTGGGAAAAGATTACACTGTAATCTGGCGCGGGGTTTGTCGGTATCGTAATTCCGTCCTGGGAAGAAATATATCAGAGGAAAGTAGCTGCGCGTGTTCCATCGCTCCAGGGAAATGCTTTCGCCGCGTTTATGCTCGCGAGGATTCGACGTAAGCCCTTCGTTCTGCGTCAGTGGCAATCTTCCCTTAGCCTAAAGCTTTCTATCGACCAGACTTGTCGCGGATTCTGCCAAATTACCCGCCAAGTGCCCGATCACAAGCGGGTTGTTATTAGCAGGGATGGGGGTTCGCACGGTGTTACGTGCACCGGCGGACGAATGTCTTATTAAAATATTTAGGGAGTCATTTGCAATTCAATATCGTCCTTGCTACGTGTGCCTGGCTCCCGTGAATTTTCGAGCAACGAGGATGACGTTATTGAATCCTCCCAGCGTCGTTCTTTCAGCTTCTGACTACATTAAATCGATATCAAACGTTCCACGGTGTCATTATCGATTCAACCACCGCCTGAAGGCGACACCTATAATCAGCGGCGATAACGCGAAATTTGGGAATCATTTTCGCAACGGACACGGCTTACATCTAAAAGAACTCGCAGGATTATCATAAAGTGGGGAACATTGGCAGTTAATTAACATGTATTAAAGAAGGAAGGGGACAACAATTTTATGCATTTTCACACTTGTAGTGCAATCAGGAAAAATGCAATGTTGTGATGGGACAGTTAAAGCAAATGTGAAAATGTTAATTTTTATATTGTACAGGGTGTCCCATCTAAGACTGGACAGCGGGATATCTCCGAACGTATTGGAGATAAAAAAATGAAAAAAATATGGCATCGCATGGTTCGAAGGGGCTGATCTATTAGCGCGAACGAATTTTTTTTTCGATTATTATTTTAAAAGATACGATGGTCAAGTTCTGTTTTTCAAATGGAACTATTTTTTCTGAACACCTGAGTTGATAGTGCGTTCCAAGACAAATTCAATGAGCATTAATGTATACACTTGATTTCCACTGGTTTTTGAGATATTGCGCTTGCAAATTCACTGATTTTCCCTGGAAAAAAGCCTGCTGAAATAGCAAGGACAGTGGACAGTCTAGCTGACGCCACGGGTTGCCTTGCCTGTTGAAACCTATACCTACCTGCTAAAGGTCTACGTCAGAAATGGCAGGCCCAAAGGCTGGACAATTCTTTTCCGCCAGAAATGCCACTTAGGTAGGTACATCTGCGGTATCGAGAAGCGCACCGTTACTTTTATTTCGCACTTGCTTCTACGCTCGGATGGCCGGTTCTTCTTGAATGGATGCAAGCTCGATTGGTTAGATTATGAGGTGTGAAAGTTGCTAGACTAAATTTCAACTATAGGGAGCAGATTGTATTAGAACCAATCGGATTTGCATCCCTCACAAACGGCTGCTCTCTTCAAGAGGCCCTCGTCACAGCAATAGCTCCTCCCCAATGCCCACCTTCTCTCGCATGGAATACGTCAACGCATGCTTTTCTTTTAATATTGAAGCTCGTGTTTATACTCGAGAGGACCACGCGTCGACAGCGGGCTACCCCTTTTCTTCCTGTGTCTTTCCACGAGGAGTATCAACGGTGGATTGTAGGAGCGTAGATGTTGGGATGCTAGTTATTGAATTCAGGAGACGATAGAAACACTTTATTACAAAACACACATGTGCTATAATAAATGATCGAACTTGCGCCCCACTTCGCGCAGACCGATTACAGGGTGATTGGCTCGGTACGCCTAATCCGCCTCGCAACCGTGACGAGGTCAAGCCAAAAGGTATGAATCCTGGGTCCTTTTTCCGAAGGAAGCCATAAAATTCGATGGGCACTGCGGGGTGTTGTCGTCCCAGCCACGGGATGAAACGCAGAATTACCCTGTTTCTGTTTCAGAAATAAAATAATTCTTTATTCTTCATCGTATGGATATGGAAGTGTCCCCGATGAATTCCTTGTGGTTTTCCGATGAAAATCATGCCAAATGTCGCGTAAATCGGACTACTTTTACATAAGGAATACAAATAGCTTGTGTCAAAGTAGTCCGATTTGCATGATATTTCGTATGATTTTCATCAGAAAAACACAAGGAATCCATTGGCGTCACTTCCATATCCATGCGATAAAGAGTAAAGAATTATTTTATTTCTAAAGCAGAAAGAGGGTAGTTCTGCATTTACGCCCCTCAACACGTGGGCAGGGACAACACTCCGCAGTGCCCATCGAATTTTATGGCTTTTTTCGGAAAAAGGTATGCATCCTCGGCCGACCGCGGCAAATCGGGGTCGGCGCATCGTAGTCGAGGGGTGACATCTGTTTCAGAAAGGAAATAATCCTTTATTCTTTATCGTATCGAAAGGGAAGTGACGCCGATGTATTCCTGGCGTTCCGTCGATTGAAATCATACCAAACATCATGCAAATCGGACTACTTTGACACAAGCTAGTTGTATTCCCTATGTAAAAGTAGTCCGATTTGCACGATATTTGGCATGATTTTCATCGGAAAACCACAAGGAATCCATCGGCGACACTTCCATATCCATACGATGAAGAATAAAGAATTATTTTATTTCTGAAGCAGAAACAGGGTAGTTCTGCATTTACGGCCCTCACCACGTGGGCAGGGACAACACCCCGCAGTGCCCATCGAATTTTATGGCTTTTTTCGGAAAAAGGTATGCATCCTCGGCCGACCGCGGCAAATCGGGGTCGGTGCCTCGTAGTCAAGGGGTGACATCTGTTTCAGAAATAAAATAATTCTTTATTCTTTATCGTATCGCAGGGGAAGTGACGCCGATGGATTCCTGGCGTTCCATCGATTAAAATCATACCAAACATCATGCAAATCGGACTACTTTGACACAAGCTAGTTGTATTCCCTATGTAAAAGTAGTCCGATTTGCACGATATTTGGCATGATTTTCATCGGAAAACCACAAGGAATCCATCGGCGACACTTCCATATCCATACGATGAAGAATAAAGAATTATTTTATTTCTGAAGCAGAAACAGGGTAGTTCTGCATTTACGGCCCTCACCACGTGGGCAGGGACAACACCCCGCAGTGCCCATCGAATTTTATGGCTTTTTTCGGAAAAAGGTATGCATCCTCGGCCGACCGCGGCAAATCGGGGTCGGTGCCTCGTAGTCAAGGGGTGACATCTGTTTCAGAAATAAAATAATTCTTTATTCTTTATCGTATCGCAGGGGAAGTGACGCCGATGGATTCCTGGCGTTCCATCGATTAAAATCATACCAAACATCATGCAAATCGGACTACTTTGACACAAGCTAGTTGTATTCCCTATGTAAAAGTAGTCCGATTTGCACGATATTTGGCATGATTTTCATCGGAAAACCACAAGGAATCCATCGGCGACACTTCCATATCCATACGATGAAGAATAAAGAATTATTTTATTTCTGAAACAGGTAGGTACAGGGTAGTTCTGAAGCTACGCCCGACGAAGGATGCGGCCTGGTACCCCATAGAGCCTCACCTCATTTGTATGGCTTTTTTCGGAAAAAGGTATGCATCCTTGGCCGAACGTAGCGAGTGGAGGTCGACCCCCGCAGTCGAGGGTGAAATTGTGAAATATTCATTTAAGCGGATTAAGAAATTCTTTATTTTTCATCGTATGGGTATGGAACTGTCGCCGATGGATTCCTAGTGGTTTTCCGATGAAAATCATGCCAAATATCGTGCAAATCAGACTACTTTTACATAGGGAATACAACTAGCTTGTGTCAAAGTAGTCCGATTTGCATGATGTTTGGTATGATTTTAATCGACGGAACGCCAGGAATACATCGGCGTCACTTCCCTTTCGATACGATAAAGAATAAAGGATTATTTCCTTTCTGAAACAGATGTCACCCCTCGACTACGATGCGCCGACCCCGATTTGCCGCGGTCGGCCGAGGATGCATACCTTTTTCCGAAAAAAGCCATAAAATTCGATGGGCACTGCGGGGTGTTGTCCCTGCCCACGTGTTGAGGGGCGAAATGCAGAACTACCCTCTTTCTGCTTTAGAAATAAAATAATTCTTTACTCTTTATCGCATGGATATGGAAGTGACGCCAATGGATTCCTTGTGTTTTTCTGATGAAAATCATACGAAATATCATGCAAATCGGACTACTTTGACACAAGCTATTTGTATTCCTTATGTAAAAGTAGTCCGATTTACGCGACATTTGGCATGATTTTCATCGGAAAACCACAGGGAATTCATCGGGGACACTTCCATATCCATACGATGAAGAATAAAGAATTATTTTATTTCTGAAACAGAAACAGGGTAATTCTGCGTTTCATCCCGTGGCTGGGACGACAACACCCCGCAGTGCCCATCGAATTTTATGGCTTCCTTCGGAAAAAGGACCCAGGATTCATACCTTTTGGCTTGACCTCGTCACGGTTGCGAGGCGGATTAGGCGTACCGAGCCAATCACCCTGTAATCGGTCTGCGCGAAGTGGGGCGCAAGTTCGATCATTTATTATAGCACATGTGTGTTTTGTAATAAAGTGTTTCTATCGTCTCCTGAATTCAATAACTAGCATCCCAACATCTACGCTCCTACAATCCACCGTTGATACTCCTCGTGGAAAGACACAGGAAGAAAAGGGGTAGCCCGCTGTCGACGCGTGGTCCTCTCGAGTATAAACACGAGCTTCAATATTAAAAGAAAAGCATGCGTTGACGTATTCCATGCGAGAGAAGGTGGGCATTGGGGAGGAGCTATTGCTGTGACGAGGGCCTCTTGAAGAGAGCAGCCGTTTGTGAGGGATGCAAATCCGATTGGTTCTAATACAATCTGCTCCCTATAG
The DNA here is from genome assembly GCA_929113495.1 of Andrena minutula. Taxonomy (NCBI): domain Eukaryota; kingdom Metazoa; phylum Arthropoda; class Insecta; order Hymenoptera; family Andrenidae; genus Andrena; species Andrena minutula. The sequence goes on from OV815994.1 coordinate 22,461,227, forward strand.
TTGAAATTTAGTCTAGCAACTTTCACACCTCATAATCTAACCAATCGAGCTTGCATCCATTCAAGAAGAACCGGCCATCCGAGCGTAGAAGCAAGTGCGAAATAAAAGTAACGGTGCGCTTCTCGATACCGCAGATGTACCTACCTAAGTGGCATTTCTGGCGGAAAAGAATTGTCCAGCCTTTGGGCCTGCCATTTCTGACGTAGACCTTTAGCAGGTAGGTATAGGTTTCAACAGGCAAGGCAACCCGTGGCGTCAGCTAGACTGTCCACTGTCCTTGCTATTTCAGCAGGCTTTTTTCCAGGGAAAATCAGTGAATTTGCAAGCGCAATATCTCAAAAACCAGTGGAAATCAAGTGTATACATTAATGCTCATTGAATTTGTCTTGGAACGCACTATCAACTCAGGTGTTCAGAAAAAATAGTTCCATTTGAAAAACAGAACTTGACCATCGTATCTTTTAAAATAATAATCGAAAAAAAAATTCGTTCGCGCTAATAGATCAGCCCCTTCGAACCATGCGATGCCATATTTTTTTCATTTTTTTATCTCCAATACGTTCGGAGATATCCCGCTGTCCAGTCTTAGATGGGACACCCTGTATAATAAAATGTTACAAAAACGTGGGGAAACTGGGGAGTTTACGGGACTTCAAATTGAAGAGTTCAAATGGTAAACGATGCAAGCGCCAAAGAAATTAAAAAATTATTCTTTTAGTGGCAAAGGATGTAAATTCTATGCTGAATATGATAGTAAACGCTGTAAGTGCTAGAATAATTTATTTTAGTTTCTAGAACTGTCACAAGACACAGCTGAGATCAAGTCCCAACGTCGTCGTGGTTAAAAAGAAAATACGTACTGCAAATTTTCACTTGTAACGCTTACATCAATTACCATTTCAACTCCTCAATTATCTATAACGTTAATTAATCACAAATTCGTCGCATAGGGTTCACTGCACCTCCGTGTCATTTTTGAGTTACCATTTTCATATTTTTGAATATTTTAACTTTTAAGTGTGAAAAGTTAAAATCTTTTAACTCTAATAATCTTTTTCTACAAATGTAAATTTGGACATGTTGAAATTTGTATTTGAAAAAATTGTTGTGAATAAAAGCAATTTTTAAATTCTATTATTAAGGTGTAAAAATTTACAGAAATATTGGCAAAGATCATGTTCCCACGAAAGGTTAACCTCTGTTGAGGAAACAAAATCAACTAAACTCTCAATCCCGCCCTCCGTAACAAGAATGCAATCTGAAGTGAAGAAGAGATGGCAGTCATCACGTTGATTCTTCAAGATCACCTAAATCATTCCCTGCTCAGTTCTCCAGATCTCCCAGCCCAACAAGAGAAGCATCCAGAAGAAGCATCTCTAATGCTTCATCCCTCATTAGCGGTGTTTTTCTGCGCCTCCTCAACACCACGCTTCGACTCCGCATGAAATACAAAAATCCCCGACCGATTGCGTGAATCCACGCTCACCTGGAACCGACAAGTAGAAAACGCGAGAAAAATCTCTCAAACACGTCTGAACCTCACTACCCGTTGAATCAGCTCGTTACTTCGCGGGTTCTTGAGATTCGTTCCTACTTCTGCCGCGCATGGAAATTACCGCCGCGAGATGTAGCACGTGGAGCAGCGCGGAGTTTCCACGTTCCACGTGCGCAATGATAGGCGTCCCTCGCGCTGGGAATGAGAGAGCGCGATTCGACGAGAATGCATCGGCGGAGCTATCATCGATCCAAGCACGCTAATGACGGGTAGAAATCTAGGTCTCGGAAGGGCGGCTAAGATCACGGGGCAGAAGAAACGGGCGTTCCACAGGGCACCGTGGAAGCGAATCTCGGACTGGCCGAGATGCGCCTGGAAAGGTAATCGTTTCGCTCCGGGCGACGAAGGCGTCCGTTCGGCGAGCGAGCAGCACGCTCCGCCACGCTTCGACATCCCCACCCGCGCGTAAAGGCACGTTTACACGCCGCGATCGTGACTACCGATTGTTCGCCGTGCACAATGAGTCGATTAATCATTTGCCGCGGTTACTGTCGAAGCAACGCCACGGGGAAACGTTGCTAGCAGTTTTTGGCGATCCTTCGGCATTCACTTTTCCATTTTTGTCGCCTGATAAGGGGAAAATATGCTGCTCGTTGTGAATTCGAGACCACCAGCTTCGTCGAAAGATACATGACACTTATTGGGTTCGTTGTGACGCTTACTAAAATGTATACTTCGCTGTTTTAGTGGAAATCCTTTGCGTAGAATTTTTTAGCAGTGCCTGAGTTCCTGAATTCGGTAGAATTGCATAAAATCGTTCTCACAAGGGAACATATCGAAGTGATTTTGATGCCAGTTTGGTAGGAAGTAGCTCTCACAAAAATATTTGACACGTATTCTTTCTTATTGACGGACATTCGTGTTGAAGGGGTGATAACAACCCTTAAAGTTGAGGTGTCACAAACATGTTTAGTCGAATATCTTGGAAACTACTAGAGCTAACGTTGTAAAAAGAAAAGTTCTGTGTATTCTAATAAGGAATGCAGTTGTGCAAACAGATTAAAAAAAATCCGTTTTCTTTTAATGTATTATTTAAACAAACGTAATTTTTTTAATCTATTTACACAGCTCCATTCCTTATTAAAAAATACACAACTTTGCCCTTAACATTGATCTCCTAGCTTTAATAGTTTCCGAGATATTCGACCAAACATGTTTCTCGCACCTCAACTTTGATAGCTGTTTTCACCCATTCAGCATGAATGTCAATCGATAAGAAAAAAATACGTGTCAAATATTTTTGTAACAGCTACTTTCTACCAAAGCCGCATTAAAATCGGCGATTGTCACTTCGATATTCCCCCTTTCAGTGAAGGAGGGACCTAATTTCTGTTGAGCTAGAAAGAAAGGCGAATTTCTCTCCGCAGAGTTGCACGTCCAGCGGAATGGGTGCAGCGGACTGTTCTACGATGCGTACAGCCTCAGGACGATCATTAGCCTTGCGCTAATGCACGAGTCCCTTGATTTTAGTGCCGCTGCCACCCGAGAACTTTACGGCCCTTCGTTTCCATTCGACTTTACGCGACGACGTTACGGTTGGCGTCGTTGTCTTACCGGTTCGTTAGCGACAAATTCCGCGTGGCATAGCGGCCTCGTCCGAGCGAATTATCGTCTCGAGCGTAAAAATGACGACGATCGGGCCTGCGTGCGCGGAGGCTTCTTATTTACGTGGACGTAATGGATTCGGTCGGTAGTTGGCCCGTGGGTCTCGAGTAATTGGACGTGTCTAATTGGCGGCGGATTAAATGCGCGAGGATTTGTGGGATTCGCTCGTGACAGTGGGATCACCTCGGCTCGGGATAAGTAAAAATTTGTATTCAACCATGACGCCGGGCACACGCAGCGTGGCGCATGTTTTAGGGCGCTCTGGTTGTATTTCATTCGGTAAGGATGTTCACTGCACCCTTTAAACGCGATGGAAATAATTTTCAAGTTTATGTCGTCGAGGTGGAAGGAGGAACAGCTCGGTGCTTCTTGCTGTACCAAAAATGGAGCCTGTGGGATGTCGGCGTTGCGAAAGGAAGGATGGTGGACGGGGATGTTAGTAGAAATACGAAGAGAATGGGTTATACTGTTTTGTGTTCTTGAAATTGAATAGCAAAGCAGGGTTGGTGGAGTATTTTCTAATTTAACTGCAGGTTTTTTTATTATTTATCATAGAAACTTGTTGTGCTTCTGTTTCTATTGGAGAAACCAATGTTGGATAATCCTAATTATTATTATTATCATTATTATTATTATTATTAAACGTTTAGATAAGCAAGAAATTAGATAAGCAAGAAAGAAAACAAAGACAAAAGCAAAGGCGAAGTTCAGTCGGAGACTGTTTTTCAACCTAACGTGAGGCGAAAACTTAAACTCGACTTAAATTTAATACAAGACTAACGAGTGTACACAGGAGAATCTGCAAAACAAGATGGCAGAAGAGTTGAGGTCCGATAAAGAAAAAAAAAAGATGACATACTGAAAAACCGAAAACTGGGTATATAGCATTATAAAGGATGAAGAAGCAGAATAGATTTGCAAGACCGTCTGAAGGAGGAGAGAATGGGAAGTACGCGGATTTCACAAGGAAGAGATTATATTCCGTGAACGATTTCTATTAGGGTAAGTCCGGAGGAGATGGCCATAGTTTCGTTGGGAGTCTCCTGTAACCAACATAGAACATAGAATAAAATTGTAATCCTTTTTCTACATTAACATATCCCTTAATAATAATACACGAAAAATTATTACATAATAGACGAATGTCACAAACAAAAAAGTATCATTGGCCATCTCTCCTGTTAGTCTATCTCCCCCGGACTTACTGCAGCCAGTCGATCATCCTCCGTCCACAACGGTATTCCTTTCTCCTACTAAACAAAACCGTATCTCGAACACTCGACTTTAGATCCGCCTATCGTGACTCATCTTCGTACTTGTTCCTCTGGAACAAAAACCCAAGTTTAGATCCGCCGTAGCCCCCAGTCAAGGCTCCCTCGCGCGCTGACCTATCTGTCACGATTTTTCCCGGTTTCGCGGCGCAAATTGCGCTGAAAATTGCCAGCACTGGTTCGCCCCCGATCGCCACACGTGTGGGAGAACCCGAGGCCAGAACGTGCGTGTCCAGCCTCCGCCGTGGCGACCTGGTCGTTACGACTTCACGCTGACTTTTGCACGCACAAACTTGCGCTGCCGCCACGAGGGCTCGTGCAAATGAAACGCGCCCAGCGAACGATCGTGCCTCGACATGGCGCGCCGCGCCGGTCGAGGCTCGGCTGCCTGGAGCTGCGGCAGTAAAATTGCGTAGGCAGATTACTCGAGTTGTTACTCTGACCATTACTCGGGCCAGGCAACACTCGGAGCGATCGACCGGTCGGAAATCGAGCCGCGACCACCTTCGCGTGATTTCGTACAGCCTTCTTCCTTCGTCAGCTGAAAACGTTGGGTGTTTGGCGGACACGGTTAGGATGAAGCGCCTTAAGTGTACTGAGGAATTTGGCAGGCGGAGTGGGTAGGATGTTCTTTCAGGAGAAATATCCTAGAGTATCCGGAGATTATGAGATTGTGTTGACACTCGTGATTGCTGAGGAATTGGCGATCCCAGTTGAGGCGTGTTTGTGGTGCAGTGGGGTGTTGTATAGGGTGGTATAAAATTTCGAGTACCTTTAGTTCGTGTGCTGCTGTACTCGTTTGTGATACACTTATAATTCTTTAGAATTTTAGAAGAAGTAGTTTGGAAGCATAGGGGAGGGTTGCCTATATCGCACCACTTAAATTATTATTTTGCTTTATATTTCGTATTTGGTACTAATTTGAACGCAAGTTGCTATGGGATATTGTATCTTGATATTTTAGGCACATACTATTAGATGTTTAAGCTTTTGTTCAGAACAAATTAATTTGTTATTAATGCATTGTTAAATTATTATGAGATACAATAAACTGGTAAAAAGTTACATCATTACATTTTCACCATTAGGTACATGTCAATCATATTTATTAATTATGTATTGAGAAATTGATGAGAGACGATTTAGGCGACCAGTTCAGTTCAATATTGTCAACTCTTCCCCACTTCAAAATTTGAAAAGTTACGCGAAAGTAATTGCTCGAAAACACATTACGATTTTGAAGTCTTCTATTATTATATTTTAACTGATGAGCTCTAGGTAACTAGGAGTTTTCCTTTACGTAGCAAAAGGATTTGTGGAGTGAAGGACGACATTACTCCTACAGCAAATTAAAATAACAACAGACGTCCAGAGTATCAAATGCCTCCACACAGAAGAAGTCGCTTCCCAACACCAACACCCATAGATCAGTCCAAAGATAACGCAAATCGCCGTCTCTTTTCATTCTCACCTCGCTTGGAGGCTTTCCACCAGGGACTCGTGACTTCCTGGTGCCCCGTTGGACAGGCGATTTTCAGTAAATCTTGCAGACTCGTCGCGACTCACGTCTCGAGGTGGACGTAAACGACGAGGACGGTCCACCTCCCAACAGGTGGTCGAACGTTAGCCGCAACACTTCTGCGGTTCGATCGCAGCCGAGCACCTCAGGGGGCACCGAAGCGAAATTTTTATCCATTGTCATATCCGCGGTGACGGCGTGCTCCTCGGGATGAGCCGTGCGGCAACCGAAATCGTGCTGACGCCGGGCACGCGCCTCACGCTGCGAAATAACGGTACCTGCCCTTATTCCAGGATTTTAACCCGGACCTAACGGCCCTGCCACGACCGAAAAGCTCGCGACTGATTACTTGTTTGCTTGTAACGCGCGGGCGCAGGTGTCACGCGTGCTATTAAAATTCCACGGAAACGTCGAACCCCTTTCTGCATTCCGCAATCGTGTCCCCCTTTTGGAAGTACAGGTTTTGGATTTTGATGGGCTTCCTTATTTAGTTGCAAATCTCTTCTGAAATTTCTATTAATCATTCTTAGTCTAATATTGAAACTTTCTCAGAAAAAGGAGGTAATATAGAATTTTGTTATTTAAAATGCAGGTTCGACTTAGTGCTTGAATACATTTAAACACGACGAATAATGTATTACGTCTATGCTTCTCTGAATTAAGAATTATTCGGTCGTTTAGAAGATGGAAGAAGGTGAAGAAAAATTTGGGAACCTCTGCTAGATCGTGCCATTGAAAACCCTCTGACATACGGTGGTCGAGATGGAATCCATAGGGAACGCCTCTTCGTAATAGATTGTCATCCGCAGGTGGATGCGGCGCTGTTCCCTCAGACAGTAAAAAATGATGGGGTGAGGTTCTCAATGATTTTCGAGTAATCTAGGGTGGGTCTAAGTAGACTGGGACACGCGTGTGAACTTTAAATCTGTAGGAAAATGGGTAGAGCCTCTTCGATAGTTTAACTAGAGAAAATGTTGACATGGGGAACAACGTGTTAACAAAACGACGAGTGGAATTTTTTCTCACTCATGGATTTAAAGTTTTCTAAAATTCATCATGCCAGTTACATCTAGTCATATACTGTTCTTAAAAATGATTGAATAGTGGCATCAAAAAACCTGTCGTTCCTGAAACACAGCTACAGAAATTCCCCTTTCCCTTTCTACATATGAAGCAGGTACTCGAAACTCATTTCACGTCATGAATGCTCAACAATTATATCAGCGGTATTAAAAATCAGCCGGTATGCTACTTAATGGGCGCCATTTGGAACGCCTACTTTGAAGTAATGCAACTTAAAGTGGCTACATTTCGTAAAAGAAATGTTCCTGAATGCTCTGTTCATCAGAACTTCATCTTTCATTCTTTGCCCAGTATTAATCATTGCATACGTTGATATAATACTCAGGCAGAGTTCTCGTTTTAACAAAATTTATGGCACAGTAATTATGATGGCCGCTTGGCCACCGAGAAGGGCATTTGCAGTCGTAAACGAATAATAAGAGATGGACAGGATCGCTGTGCTTACATAATAATTATCAATTATCAGTTTTATTAATAACATACTTTGGGAGTGATCCTCTGCTTCGTATACTTCGCGAATTCAGATTGTGCAACGTCGTTAAGTCGAAAATTAACGATCGTACCCCGCGGTCTTCAGCGGGCCCTGCGTTCGGTAACCGTGGAATCCGAAAAATTCGCGTTGCCTTTGAGATTGCGGCTCTCGGAGATAAAGTGTTCTCGTATCGACGGTACTTCGTACAGAGACAGGTTCCTTTAATTACATCAGAACGGCACATTCCGTTGGAAAAGCATCGCGAACGAAAATATTTCGGACGTCGTTGCGAAATGAAGAACTGCGGCTATCCAGCGCATCGACAACCGCACCGCTGAAGCTCCCTAACTTATTTTCTTGTCGATAAAATACTTTACTGCCCGCTCCATGCCAAACCAATCAAACGTAACCAAGAGTTTATCGTACCATTAATTTATACGGCAGCATAAAAATAATCCCTGCTTCTGCTTCCGGAAGTGCAGCGAGCCACCGTTAAATTATCGTTGATTAAAGGTTGCGGTGGAAACCCAACGAGAACCCGAAGGTTTTTCATTTTAATTAACCAGTTTACGTAAGCCTACCGATGCACGTTACAGCGCACAGTTAAATGAAATTGCAACACATTAGAAGACCACTTCATTCCATCTAGCAATTCACCCTTTCCACGTTTTACATTTGTATTGATATTAGATTGAAGGTAAGCCTCCTAAAATTATCCTCTACCTATCTTTTCCTAGATCCGACTACTCTAAACAAATTCTATCTCGATCTCTTTTATTACACCACTCTTACATAACCATCCCAGCAGCATGATCACATTCAAGGTATATCAACTTCGATCCCACTTTGGAGACCCAGAATTGCGAGCCAGTTCAGGGGTTAATTGCGGCCAATTCGCCAGGCTCGTTTCCATCACTGGGATTCCGTGGATTTTCGAAATCGTAGCCGGGCGTGCCTGCGGCTAGGAACGGACATGAGATCGAACCTGCGCGCCGGCCAGACGAAGTTCTGACCGGCGCAATTATCCAAGGACGAAAGGAGCCGGCAGGTGATCTCCGGGCCGAGAAAGGTATTAGTAGATATCCCGATTTCTTTCGGGCCCGCTCGTGAGACGGGCAAAAAGTGTGGACTAGTAGATGCCTAGGAAGCCCCCGATGTCGGTCGACGCCTGGCCCTGCGTTCCACCTCCGCCATTTTCGGCAGGTGAAGCGGAATATCGCGAAATGCCGGGGAAAGAAAAAGGATTTGGCTCTCTGTTCGTAGTCGGCGGAGCGAGACCAGGCTCGCGAAGGCGACTCAGACCACAGCTCGGAATCAATGGTTCCGATTCCTCTTCGTCATTGCCAGGTCAGGCTTCGATGGGAAGAATACGTGAGGAAATTCTCAGTGTGCAAGCTTTTTTTAATGTCGGCTGAATGGAGCAGGTTGTGGAGACAGTCTGATTGTGAATTTCGCTGAGAACGTTTCTACGGAGATTCTACTTCAACTTTGTAGATAGATACTTCAAACACTTGTTATAGTAGATCGCGTGATTAAGAGAAGTGATAGGTACTTTAGATAAGAAATGTAAGCTTCTGGCGTGATATCTGGAACTTCAAATCAAATGGAAGGGAATTGGTAATATCAAATAAACTGGGGAATTACTTACTATCTCTTAGGGGGCGACATACACCTAGGGGACGAAAAAGAAGAAGAAAATTCAGACAAGAGGCTCCGCACCATCATAAATTGGGTGTTTTTCATCTGAAACAAAAAAGGAAAAATAGTCTGAAGGGGGACTCTACTGTAACTGCCCGTCTTTCAACGCCATCTTCGGGAATTTATTTAACAAAAACTATAAGTTTATACTATCTGGCGCTTACCTGCATATTTAAAGTAGATATAAAAACTAGTACTTGTGATAGCCGATTTACGTTTCACCAATTTTTCGCCTCCAGAAAATGTGAAAAGTCATAAGTCGACTACATCCTACTTTTTCGCCTCCTAGGTGTCCCTTAAAAAGGATAGTTCAAACTCTGACGAATCTGAATACATTCTCCTCGACTCGACTGATCCAATTGGTCAATTCCAAAGAATTATGACCCACTGTATGAAATTAGTAGTTCACGCCTTCCACCAGCCGGCTGCTGAATTTCTTTTTCTTTCACTGTGCCTGAGCCCCTGGACGTGCCTACCGAACTACCAATTCCGCGTCTTCAGCAAACCGTAAGATCTCTACTAGCCGTGGCGCGCGATCAGCAGCGACGTTTACACGCGAATTATATCGCAGTGGGGCAGGTGGATCGCTGAACAATCTGTGAAACTAGTTTGAAGCTCGTTGCGTGTGCTCGTTTTGCGGATAACACGGCCTCTAAGGCAAGACACTCGATCTCGAAGGTCTTCCTAGTCTTCCCTCCGTCGTTGGACGTTTTTTTTCTCGAATATTCCGAGCTCGCACCTGCCACCCAACCGACCAGCTCGGACCTCAAGGACTAGGAATAGTCGTGATCTTTTTGCGGACACCGGCTAATTCGTTTCGCAGGCTCGTAAGTGTCACTCGAAGCGAGGCTCGATTCGTTAGTGTCCAGCTCGGCCGACGGGAGAGGGAGCAGAATGATCGACCGACGATCGTCTTTGGCAACTACCACTTTTTCTCGGTTACCGCATTTTCTCGTGGGTCGTTTTGCCTTCCACGTCTCGCCGCGGACACCGCTGACATTTCGTTTGATCGTCCGCAGAAGCATTTCACGAAATATCCCCTCGGAACCCCGGGATTTAGTCGTAGCCTACTAATGACTGTGTTATTTAAAGGATTCGACCGGGAATCTTGACCAGGGGCTCGATTAAGGCGTACTTGTTTCACGGGATCCGGTCAACTGCTTCGACGAATGTTTTATTGGGAGTTCGTTAAAATCTGGGAAGCTTACGGATAATTAACCCTAGAATACTAAGAAGGACAATATAGTGCCTTAAGAGTCTCAGTAATAACTATAAGTTCTTTGATATATACCTATACTATACTTAAAAATATCGTTACTTAAAATGAACAATTTTTACAAATTTGAAGTTAATAAAATTAGTAAAAAGTACAACAATTTACTTTACAACGTGGAGCACAGCGTGCCCCATCTTAGTATTAGTGTCACCAGAAATTAAAGCTAGTGTTCCAGAGCTAAAAGAAGCTTCAATGGAAAAGTGAAAAAAAACAGAGTACTAGGGGAAGTGAAGAAATTAAAAAAATTTTATTCAGCAAGTGACAATGTTTTAGAGATGGGCAAAAATTCTATTTAAATACAAATTTCGAATAACGAATAGAAGTTAAAATTATTGTCAGATGAAAAAATTGATTTTATTTGTCAAATAATCTAAAGTTAAAGTAGCTTTTACCTGATCCATAATTTAAATAACTTCTCCTTTAGTTAAGGCCCAACTCTGCACTGTTTACCTCCCAATGACCCCTTTGCAAATTATTTGTACTCTTTTCACTGTTCCTACGTTTCAATAACTTCACCATGTCACTGATAAATCACCCTATTCTGAAACTAGTCCCAAGGAATCCTTGCCCGAGAAGATAATACGTGCCTTCGACTTGGAACTCTTTATCTCCCCACTGTCCACAGCCTGCTAGTCAATCATTTTTCTTCGCGACTCGCTAGATTACCATCTCCAGCTCGATTTTTAAAGAAAAGGCGAAAGACGGATGCCAGACGACGCGATGGCCAACACCCGCTGCGAGGGTGCGACGAATCCTCGGGCGAGTCGTCTCCCGCGGCGTCGGGACGCCCCGAGAACAATTTCCTCGTCACGCGGAAATAGTTCGCCGCTCGCCAGGAGTTGTCGAAACTCGAGGCACGTGCCTCTATCCGGTTCCCACGTGCCGTCCTGCCTCCTCTTTCTTCTCTCGTATTTTCGTACGCGCCGCTCGCTATGAATAGACCCTAAGCCTGGGGATGCTCCGCGACTTTACGTAACCGACCACGTGTGAGCACGGCCGGCCATTGTCTCCTGCATCCCTTTCTTCTTTTGCACGTGGAATGCGCTTTTCAGGACAGTTCTTTGTTTCCACGTCAGGGCCAGGCTCGTGAAAATTGATATGGAAGTAAATCTGGAACTCGACTGGCCCTGAGTTAAAACGTCCCTTTGGGAAAGCTGAGTGGTGTAGCTCCCTGTGGCCTTCTCCGAAATGTTTCAGCTCTCTTGGATGTAATTTCTGTTACTTGGATCTTCTTCAAATATTCAGTCCGCAGAGCTTCGAACTATTCATTCTGTGTTAATTAAATGATCCCATTACACTCAGCGGTACCACGCGTGCATTATGAAATCGTGGCAGATTAAGAAGTTTCCTTGAATTAAGGCAAGGAAGGTGACACGGTCGACCAGGCCAACTATAACAAACGACCAGAATGGAGACATTTATAAATGACAAGCAAATTTAAGGTCAGAGGCGGAGAGTGTACGTTAGCGTGCTAGAGCCGTGGACGCAGCCAGCGAGCTAATCGATGAAGCTGTACGAAAGCGAAACGGGTTCGTGGCCGTTCTGAAATGACCGACGATCAGAGCTGGACACGACGTGGGTTACTTTGCATTCCGTACATCATGCTAGCACGCCCTAGAACGTTCCCTCGCGAGCCTCTATTAATCTTGGCAGGGTCGTGGAGTAGCCATTAATATTAAGGAGGGGTCACCAGCGACCGCGTATCTTCGTGAATTATCGCTCTCGGACCGCGTCACTCGCGGTGACTGTCTTTTATTCTCACGTCCGATGTCCAGTGAGATAGACAGTTGGAAGTCAACTCATTATGACCACCATCTGCGATACTTTATATACACCAGAGGACAATTTCCATTTCGTAGTATTCTTCTCGGGACGCACTTCTGTTTGTGTACGTATCATAATAGTAGGTTGGTGCATATGAAATTGATATTTAGCATACGGAAGCTTGAACGAAAATATTTTTGCTTTTTAAGTATTTTATTTTATTGAGTTTCTGTGACATTTCTCGAGTCGTTAGCTATCATTAGCAATCGTTATTGTATCCCCACGATAAACAAAGAAGCAGACTCCATAATTTTTTGATTATTATTATTTATTTTAATTTCCTGACACACTGCCATTAAATATTCACAAATTATTTCAACACCCACACTTACAATTTGTTTCACAGCGATTTTTAAGTAAATCGGCATGATCAGTTTCATTAAAATGTGTAAACATTCATCGTTCAACCAAAGTGAACTTTGTAAATTCGCCTTTACACATTTTGCAGCAAACTTAAGCCGGAAATCCACCGGAAAGCTACGCTAAGCTGTGATAGGCGATTCTAAGTTTTAACTTAGCTGTTGGTGGAAACGGAACCATAAGAATGTATTGAAGCTAATTTTTTTAAAGCGTAGCATCGCATAGTGTAAAGGACCCAATTACTGGCGGCCAACCCAATTACTGTCACCTTAACCTATTTTACTTAAACGTTTATTTATTCGTTATTTTAAGTAAAATAGCTTAAGGTGCCAGTAATAGGGTTGGCTGCCAGTAATTGGGTCCTTTACCCTAGCTTAGCTTCCCGGTGGATTCACTGTTTTACACCTGTTCCATCGTTTCCTTTCCAATTCGTAAACTGTTCGCCGAGCCTGTCAGGGCGAGAGCAGGAGTAATTAACAAATGATACCCCGACGGTCGCATTAATCTCCCAATATAAAGTACAATTCATTTCCAAACGGTTTGTCATGACCAGATTTTTACGCCCGTTTTACGAGCCCCGCGATCGAACCGCAGCTGGTCACGTTCTTTCAATTAATCTCTATTTTCGCCTGTGTGTAGGCAATCGATGGGAGAGCACACGCACACGCGCGCGCACAGGTCCAAGGATCATGATGCCGTCTCGTAAGCATTCGCGAATCAAATTCTACGATAATGAACCGCAATTACGAGTTAATCTGCCGTGCGGTATCACGGGATCGCGAGCATTAACTGACGACTTTCGCTCGTGACCGACCGGTTCCCTTTGATTTTATCCGCGGACCGAGCTTGATCGCTTTTGAAAAATAAGCCTGCGCACACAGGGCATGAATCCTGGCTGATTTGGCCACTTGCACGCCACGTGCAAACGAAAGTCTCTCGTTCGATTCTTGCGCGATGGGCTCCGTGATCGCTCGCAGCGCTCGGGCCATGAAAAATCGTCGGAGATAGCTGCGCGATTGTTAATTTCCCCCCCTGTTGAGAAACTTGGGACCAACATTTTTTAAAACACCTACAGAGCTCGTTGCGTTCTTCTCCTTTCGACAAACGCACGCGAGTGTTAATTTAATAGTCTCGCCTGGTAATCAATCCACGTCTCGATAAAGGAACGAGATATTTTGGGCTGGTGTGTTGCTTACTTTCGCCTTCAATTTCACTTATTTCGTAGTCTACTGGTGATTATTCTTATCGATCTCTCTGGCTTTGCTAATTACAAACGTTTCTATTCTTTATTTTTATTCAGTCGTTATAATTCATGTAACAATCGTCAGCTTAAGGTCCGTTTGAAGATGAAATATCGAATTTTCCGAACCTCTAGGTGAGTGTAACCCCTTAAGGAGAGGTGCCACCTGGAACGCATGAAAATCATAGGTTTATTTAGCAATTTTTTTCTTTTAAATAATGAACTTAATAAAATATCTGCTTTATAGCATTTATTATATCTACATCTCTTGAAGATAAAAATAATTTTTTTTAAACAAATGGCTTTACAAGTGCCTTGCCAATTGGCGTTACACGTTTCATTCGTTGATTTTTTTTTAATCTTCAGAAGATGTACATATAACAAAAGCCATTAGGGTAATTCCGGGAGACGCGGTCGGGCTGGAGAGTTGGTCGAGTTGCTATATTCAGACTCTACATCTGTGTATATGTAAAAATGTGTTAAGGTTCAGAACAATTAATTCTCTAGAAATCAACTGTTTCGACCAACTCTCCAGCCCGGCCGCGTCTCCCGCAATTACCCTAAGCAGATTTTCTATTGAGTTCATTATTTAAAAGAAAAAAGTTCCTATAATTTTCCTGCACCCAAGGTGGCACCTCCTCTTAATTCCTCATACACCGTATTCAACCATCTTTTCATTAAAAGTCTTCTTCGGTCTCCATCTCTCCTTCACTCATCATTTCCCAATTCGAAAACAATTCATCACCCAGCTCAATTTTTCGCCAAAGCGATTTTCCCAATTGCGCCAGCGAAAATACCAATTCCGGTCGTGCTCCTTCAATAAGTAAGAGGAGAGGAAAGTCGTAGGTGCCAAGCGCGGAACGTGCCACGCGAAAGAAATTCAGAATCGCGTCGCCGGACGAATGTCGCGACGACCATTTATCACCGGTGGCATCATCCATCTCTCGCAGCTGGAAATCTCTATTTGCATCCGTGGCTTATCTGGCGTCAGGCGGTGCCAGGTCGTCGCCGACGACCACAACTGTGACGAGGAGCCCCAGTGTCTCGACGCTGCTGCGGTCGTATAACGAATCGTTCGTATATTAACGGTCAGTCGTAGAAACGCGGTAATACGCGACTTTCCCTTCTCGTTAAACTTTGATTTAAGCGTCCCGCTATTTACGAGATTTGCAACGAATTGCAACCTGTCCTCAGCCTGGACGCAACATGCCCATCAGGTACCAATGAATCTACAGCCAGGTCTCTGTTTTCCCCCATGGAATATTGGTTTTAACGAGCCATTGTTTCAAATGGTCGATCATCACTTTCAGCATTGTAGAGTTTATTAGTAATCCTCGGCTGGGAGACATAGGGTCCATTTAATTTTAGACCCATGGTAAAATGTTAAACTACATATTATTTATTATTAATAATACCTACTTCTTGAAGGAAATAAGAAATTTTACTGATAACATAAAAGCTTATTCTAAGCTTTGTATTTTAACATGGCAAAATGGTAAATTATGGCCAAATGGAGTCTACATCCGAGGTGTGGTTAAAGTATTCGCTATCCAAGAGTTAAATCTGCATGTTTGTGCTTTGAAGGGGAAAGTGATTGATAAAAAGGATTAGGGTTTTGGAGATGCGAGTGGGATGCTTGTAGATAACATATTTGGAATGACGTGATTGAGTTGCGAACCTTACTGCGTCGAACGTTATCGATCAGGTATTTGTTGTATTACAGTGTGATTGGATGATAACGAATAATTGCCCAGCACCTGTTGTGCAAACAAATATATGAGAGATAATAGGATAGGTTGACGTAACTGCTGATAATTTCATTCTGCCTTCGCACAGCTTCGCCGAGTACAGTATCTAACAATAAAGCACTTTCTACATTGGAGCTGAAAATTGTATGTTCATAGATCTTTGTTAGTAATTTTCTACTTGGTTTCACAAGAACATGCCTCTTTCCCTAAAGGGAGGTTGAAATATAAGTTCCATTAACCAGTGGACAATATTTATACGCCACTCTTTCACCCAACGAAGTGTTACACAATGAGAATAAATAATAGAATAGTTGCAAACACGTTTACGTAAGCATTACTAAATGCAGCAATGCCTCGTAGATCCTGCTGGGCTCGTGCGTCATTTATCTTCTACTTTCGTTCGGCCAAGATTCGTCGCCGAGATTTTCTCCCTTGTCCAGAGTCGCAAAGAGCGCAGCTTGCGTAATCGTTTCCATCGGTAGCGTGCTTTCGATTGCAGATTAATCGGTTGCACACGGCCGGAGATTAATTCTGGAATTAAGGGCGCAGCGGGGTGCGCGCCACGGGATGGAATATAAATTATCACCGAAATTGCGCCAGATGGTAATGAGCATCGAGCAGAAACATGGACACGCGGTTGCGGGCTCTGCTCGTCAATGGCACCAAATCAGTGGTTGCAAAGTCATGTTTCATATGCAACCGGGACAGAATTTAAAACACCAGTGCTGGGAGGGAATAAAGTATTTACACGGAATTTCTTGTATTTGCAACTGAGGCGAGAAAATATACAATATTCCAGTATAATACAGAATCCAGTATAATACATGGAAGTGGGGGAAGTTACTTATATTGGACCACATACAAAATTACCTCCATAAATCGGAAACGTGTTGATAGTCTTGAGTAGAAAAATTTGAGTTGACTTGTTACTAACAATAAGTAACGTGTGAACTACAAATGTTAAGAAATATCGCCTAAGTCAATTAATATCTAAATAAAGACCATGATCTAACTTAGGACCCGGTCCAAGTCAGGGAACTTTCCTCTATGTGGAGCAAAAGTATAAACAACGACGATAAAAAATTATAATACTATCTTTTGTGATATTTATTTGATCACCATATTACCATACACTAAATTAAAATAAAAGCTGATTTGATAGGTGGGCACTAGAGCTTCATAAAAATTCGAGTTACGAATCGTAACTGCAATTAGGCTTCATAAGATTCTCTACTAGAGTTGTTAACCTGATTGCTCACGCTGGATACCTGCAATCACATAAAAGGATATTCAGCAAGGTTTAAATTCCATTTGCAAACTACAGGGAATATTCCTGTCAACCGCGACATCAGTCGAAAAACTGAGCTCCCGTTAACCAGTTTCCACGTAACGCAGAGGAGACTTTCAATCAGGCAGCTCGAGCTCCCGCCTCCCATAATTCCCACCGTATTTCATGGACCTCGATGAAAGGCCAATCTGACTTAATTGCGATAATTAGGCGTGATTATCTCGTTGATTGCGCGTGATCTGACTTAACGGTGACCGCGTGTACGTCAGCCGGCGGCCAGCAATCTTTCCTGAAAGAATCAAGGCTAGCGGAGCTTCCGGTTTTTGCGCTGCCTGCATCCAATCACCGTGAAAATTCCCGTTTTTCATCTCACCGACAGACGACCGCCACAACATCGACTATCTCCAGCGATCCTGACGTCTTGGAATTCTTCCAGCACTTTTAAGAGGTCCTGTTAGACGCGCGACACGAGTCCCTGGCGATGGCTGAAGAACGGAAGTCGAAGAAAACTTGCACTGTAACAGTTGACCTGGCAATTAGGAGCATTCCAGTTCCTAAGACTATTCGAGGCAAGAACTAGAATCGTGCCAGTCACTTTTTCTTCCTCTATATTTATTCTTCCAAGTTATTTTTTCAGCTCCATGTGGAGCAGATCCTGATTCCAAATTATATTAAGAGATTTTCTTTCCCTTTTGCATGTTTTCCCGAAATTCATAAATCTGCTGTCAGGTAGCCTGATGAAACGCCTGGAATGCTGTCTATATCTCTCGACCATGATCTGAAATTGGTCAGCAGTAACGGTGCAGTATCGATTTTTTGCTTTAGGGAGGTTTGACGAGTTTCCTTGGAAAACAGGATCACTTATCGGCTCTTATAACTCCAGGACGTTGGATGATCCTAAGCGATGAATGATTTAGATGAACTATACAGCGTAGCTTGGTAGTCTTCATTTCTAGTCTTCACTTCGATTTATCAACTTCGACTTGGGCAACGAGTACTTTCTGATCTCACTGTTGCGTCACTCGAGATTTCTGTTCTATGTTACTAGAGCCTCTCGAGATACGTTAAGATGGGAAGGTAGGTATGTGGTCTGTGTCATCAGTTGTGCGTCAGATACTTTTGCCCACCATTTGCATAATATCTGCTACAAATCTTGCTCAATTTATAGGATCCAAGTAAATAGTCACAGAAGCAGGAAACTGAACAGTATCCTCTACAGTGTACAGTAACGACCCACACCGTTTCACTTCCATTGCATTAACAAAAAATAAGCACAATCGTGCCCCTTCGTTGCATTCGCATTCACAGACGATACCAAACACGTTTTTATCTCTACAGGCTCGTGCTAATTTGATAGTCCCCGATAGATAGCAGCAAAGATTCGCCCGGGTAGACTGTCCGGGAGACAGTCCTCCCTGGGAGGGCCACCTCGGACCCTTTCGTACACCTCTTCCGTTAATTACGCCGTGGGCCTGCATGTCGCGATAATCCATCGAATAGCAACAAGTTTTGGAGCTACGATTCGTTGCTCCCTTCGATATCCCCCAGCGCCAGTAGATAAGTGAGTGTTCCTGCGCACGCTGCGGAGGGTACACGTTCGTTGGTGCTGTCTTCGGAAGAGGGGCGTCGGGCTACGTTAATTATTTCAGGCTCGATTGCAATTACTCATACCGGGCTGGTCGTTAAAGCACGATCCGCAGGCCAAGAAACAGTCTCGGGGCTCGTTAGCCGCGGGGAAATATATTTCGATACGGTTCTGCCGGTCTCTTTCTCTTCGTACAACCCGAAGATGGTGTACTTTGTATATTACACCGCAGTGATCAGCCATGGCCCGGCTTTTCCATACACAGAGCCTTATTTCTGCCAGCTAACTGCATCCTTCGTTGATTAATTTCAGGAGCCCAGGTGATCTTGTGTTCCTTGATGTCCCTCCGGGATTGGGGCTTGTTTCATGGGTGATTATGACCAAGCAGCATGTCCTCAAGCCGGGAACTGGCGATTCTGGTGCACCTGAGGCTGCCCTAATACTGAGACTTTGCAAGTGGTTGCAGTGAATATGTCCCATGAGTGCAAAACTCTTGCCTAGCTTTAATGAGGAACTAGGGCGTCGGGAATCGGGGTTAGACGAAGGGTGTATCTTCTGTAAGGGTAGTCTAGGGCCTCGTAGAGCTGTTCAAGTGTCGAGTATTCCTTTTTGCAACCCAGGTGAACCTTGGTGATCGCGAATGGCATTCATCAGACTCTCGCAGGGAATCATCGTTCCTCAAGAATACCCTGTACATCTCTTGGGTTTAGAAAATGCAGCTGCAGAGTCTAGCAACCCTAATCCGAAAACTCACAGTTCAAAATATACGTAAATGCCAACCTAGGAACTCCAAGAACCTTTTGCTCCTCACTGCACCAAGACTTCGAATTAATTTTAAATTACATTAACATTGGTATTCAAAGAGCAATCATTTCCAGATTAACAGTGATCCATAGCGTAATCAAGCTTACCTCACCAGTTTCTCAGAAACACCATCGTATTACTGTCCTTTGTATAACTTGCCGAGCCTTTTCTCTCGATCGAAACGATCCGCAGCTCGGAGGGGGCATTGGGAGGCGAGCGAGCGAAGTCGCACGAATTTCAAACCCTTTGTCTCAGCGTTCACCCACTTCGTTATCTCGATCCGCGCGGCCATCCGGCTCGTTTATCCCGAGTCGTAAAAGGATAGCAGGGAGATCGTGGTTCCGGTTGTGCTCGTTCTTTCTTCGCGTGCTCGTACCACGGGGCACTCCGGGCATGCGGCCGGTACCGTGTCACACCGAAATCCTTTTCCTCGAGATATGATTCATTGTTATATGCCCTCGATGGACCACCCAGTGTATCATGCTCTGAAATGCTCGTCGAAGAATCTCGGATCGATACAACGAGGTGCGCCCACGCTCTCTGCCTTCGCGCGCTGATGCACTGTCAGGGGCGGATTGACCCACTCTACTCGACAGCTGATGCTTTCCTACATCGACCTGGCCACGATTAATAGAGTCATACAGCCACGTACCACTGCGTGTCCAAGGATAATGTATTCCCTCTGGAAACTTCCTTCGACCGAAGGTTCCTTACGATGGCAACTCGTCTGTAACAGATCTGGCGCACTTAAGATGACGGATTGCGGAGTACACTGGGGGCTCACGTTGGGATTTTTAGGATTTTAATATGTTTTAATGATGTGCGGCTGAAGTGAAGTATAGGTATTAGTCTTTGAAGATGTTGTTTTGGAGGAAGTATAAGAGTTATCTACTGAAATGTTCTCTTTTATCTGGACACTTGTTGGTGACCTGCTCTTCAGAGTAAAGGATTCGATTTTTAATAGAGATCAAGTCGAATAACTTACAGTATCTTATATAAATTTACTGTTTTACAGCAAGTGCAGTCTTTTTCCTCAGAATTCTGTAGTCCTTGTCCCATTAATAAGTCTACTTGGGTTCAAAGATTTGAGATTCTTGCTGGTTTTACGGAATATTAATTCTGGATGGATATAGTAACCGTGTTAACTGATATGAAGGTTCTTTCGATTACTCTGTACCTTTGTTCATAGCGATTGGACTGTTCATATACCTATACCGAGACAATAGCTTTTCTATTAATCCGTCCCTGTGCACAGTGCGCTATGGAGCAGCAGGCCCACCTGGGAGCAATCGATACGAAAGATATCGGGATAATCTCACGGCGTCGGCCGAATTAGAGGTCTAGCGAGTCTTTAATTGAACCTCTGAATAATGATCGTCGATCCTGTGATAGGACAATCCCGTCACGGGGGCGGCCGTCCTTCGTTTCTAACCGACTTTTCAGATTACTATCCGACCTGCGTCTACCTACATTAACTGTTCGCAGACGGATATCAATCTGATAACCAAATGAACGGTCTCGGGTGAGCTTATCTGGATGAAACTCTAAGTACTATTTGGTTTATTAATTAGTGGTTCGACACGTGGATCATTTTTTTTAATTGTGACACAGTGTTGACCAGTTTGACAGATATATCTCCTGCAACATTTATGCAAGTGAATACGATACTTCGAACTCTGTGCTGTATTTTGTACTGTCTCATTCTTACTCTCTTGATTAAAGAACCCAGGTTGTCTGTTCGCGAAATTTTAATGAATACAGTCAGAGTTCTTTTTCGTTACTCGCTCTGTTCTCTTTACTCTTCACCTCTTTACCATCCCTATAGAGTTTATAAATTTCTCTTACCAGAATCCTGGTGCGCTCAAATCAGAGTCACGCACCCTATCTGTCAAATGCAGAAATGATCGACCCCCATGGATGGCTACCCGCTATTTTCCAAGGGCTGAAGCATCTAACCATCGACGGCAATTATCAACCGACACGGAAGCACTCATGGCCAGGCCTGTCAGAGTGTACGATTCCCTCGGCGACTAGGAACACGCCTAATTAAATTAGGCGCTCGCTGATAGATTTCAATCAGGCTGGTACCCACCGCCAGCAAGCTGCGCTCGTTTAAGTGCAAGAGCACGGGGCTTTCGATCTACACGCCCCTAAAATTTAACGAGCTACCGTGCGCGTCCACTTCCAGCCTCTCCCGCATGTCATCCTGTCTCCTTCCTCCGTGCAATTAATTAGCCCCTAGGCTTTCCTCGTCCCACCTCCGTCTTCCACGATGATTCTTTCGCCCCGGCCGCCCTCTAACCCCCTTCTCCCCTCGCGGCCTTCCCGTGTAATTTAATCTAGGCGGAATCAGGGTGCTGCGGGTCCAGCGCCGCCGGAGGGGTTGGACGGCCTCGTGGACGTTAACCGTTTCCGTGGGAGGAATGTAATTTCGTTCCAAGCGAGCGTCGCGCGGCCTGCCTCCGCTCGCCATTTGGTAATTGCGTTTTTAGGAAATTGCGGTTTCAGGTTCGTTAAATTCAGGACAGGGCGCAACTGCGAATCCCCTGTATCGAGGCTTTTTAGGGACGAATGGCTGGGTTCGCTTCACCATGAAAATGGACTTTGTTTTTTCGAATTCTGCCCTCGACAATGCACCGGAGCAGAGGATCATTTGCCCCCGGACTGTCGGGCTCGCTTTCCGACGGGCACATCGCGTGCGGGAATCGACCGGCTGCGAAATTGTGAGCGTATTAATATCAGCCCGATTACGCGTCCCTCGACAAATCCTTTTTACACACGGAGAAACGCGGGGCAGTGAAGTATCCGAGAGGAGAGTCACGAACCTCGAGGTTCGAGTCACGAGAGACGCTCGGCTCCGTCTGGGGTACTTTTTCTCTCGTGACGAACATTGATCGCCCGTGAAATGAGCTAGCTGGGCATGAAGGATACGAATTCTTCAGGATTCTTTCGCAATAAAGTTACACAACAAACTCGCTCAACTTGAATGTGATAAAATGTGGATTCAACAGTGCTGCTAAATAACCCCATCAGTCAACTTTGTTGTATTTAAGTCGTAAGCGATTATAGTGCTACCTTCTTGTGTTCTTGTACAACCCCTGGCAGTATGCTTGGAACGGTACGTAAAGATACGAAACTAACGAGAAATACCAATATCTTTTATATATAAAATGTAACGGTACACATATGAAACGCATGGTAATGTTAAATTGCTTTATTTTCAAGTATTAAAGTTTATTTTATATATATATATATATATATTTGCGTTATATGTAGGGTTACTGGTACGGTAGAAATAATGGCGCGCGCTTGGTAGTAAAAACTATATTTATTTACCTAGAATAACGTTGTGTCATCGTCGCTTGCTCTCGTGAGACTAATAAACTGCCTGGGCCACGCTTGGCCCCTCCACGTCGATCTGGAACGGCTCTCCGCCGCTGGGGCGAGGAAAGGTCGCGGCTCGCGACTGTTTGTTTTGACGCGCTACGTTTCCTGGAACTTGCTGCGACGTGTTCCGCTCGCCACAGTATATATAAAAAAATATTGGTATTTCTTTTACTTTCGTATCTTTGCGTACCGTTTCAAGCTTATTGCCAGGGATTATATAACTCAAGTAACAGAAGAACACACGAGTTTAACGTTACTTAATTATACATTCACGTTGATGTAACCTACTCTTTCGTAGCAGATAGACAACAAACAGTTTGATCAGCTTTGAAAGCTCACCCGGGTTTCCTTGACTTATGCGACGACTCCGTGGAACAAGTTTCGCGAAAAACGGGAACGATCGCACGGCGATATGACGGCTGATCACAGCCCGCAGGAATAATAACAAAATCCGAGCGTGCAATTTGTCGGTAGAGCGCGGTGATATTTCTTTTAATGTTTCGGAACGCCCGCTCCTGGAACAAGCTTGCAGGAGAAACGGGGACACTTCGTAGCTGTTGGCTTCGTTACTTTGTCGCGAGATAAACATCGGTGGCGGTTCAGCGACAACTTTAACAGCTTCCCCGATGATAGATTAATTATTGATAATTAAGCCTGATTATTAGTATGTTCCGCGGTATTCGTTATCACCCCGTAAACACTCGAACCGTAATTTTCGCGCGTAAATCCTGGCGAACCGGTCCTCGAGCTTCACAACTCTCTTCCTGTATGTGATCGAGCCTCTTGCTACTTCTCTGGGGCCATAATTCCTCGGAATCATCGGTTGCCCTCTAGTGCGTCTTCAACGATCATCGATCCTACACCCTTGTGAGTTTACAGCGGTCGAAAGTGGTGTTGGCATCCCTGTCATCATGCTGAGATCAGAAATTAATAACATAAGCGCGACATGCCTGACTTAGAAGTTGTTCCACAAGCACAGAATTTAAAAATAATATTTGGGGTGACTGCTTTCCAAGCGCGACTTCCAAGGATACTATAGTAATTTTTAAAGACACTAAGTGAAGAAAATTTGTAGAATCAGTGTATTAAATATTCCAAGCAGAGGGTCATGAGAACAATAAGGTAAAACTCCAGAAGCTCCAGACCACGATACGTCACGTTATCCTCAAAGGACAGTCATTCTCATTCACTGTTCATTCCAAAGAAGATTCAAAGTAGAACCCCAATACGGGAAGAACACTTTGCAAACAAATCCTCCATTAACACCCCTGCTCAAAGATAAAACGCCACATCCATTAGCGACAATAAATTCGAATTTCCGGCAGGATATCGAGTACTAATTAAAGCATGGCCTCCAAGGATGCAACGTCCTGCCGACGTGGATATCCTTGAAAGGGCGCAGAGTCTCGTGCTGAAGGGTATTGTACGAGGGTGTTTAGGACAGTGTGAATTCCTCAAAGGATTGGCGCGCCCCGGCGGCATCCTTTAGATCCCGAGGATCCTGGGAAACGCTGGCAAAGGAATTAAGAACCCGTAAAATGGTGCAACGGGCAATAAATGCCTTTTCGCCAGCTGCCTGCTTGCGCGCCTATATCTCCCCTCTCTGCGCCTTTCTTATCCGGGATTTAAGGACTGCATTTACCTGCGTTACATCACCGTAACTTTCATCATTTTTCGGCACGCACGCCAGCTCCATGAGAATAAAGCAAACAGGAACCGTTCGGATGAACGCCCCTGGATAATTGAAGATCGTTATTTCGCGCTGCACGAGGCTGCACGAAATCCCGTGGAGAGGGAAGTGCGGAAGGAGGACCTTGCAATCGAGTATCGTTCATGGGGATAATGTTCCATTGGAAAATTATGCCGCGTCGACTATATACTGCATTATAGGTAATGAAGTTTATACAGTTTTCATGAGTGGAAGCTTTTTTATTGCTAATTAGTAAAACATGTGGTTTTCTTGTTTGAAGATCGACATAATTATGGAAATATTATTGGATTTTAAAATTGCTGAAGAAGTATGAATGAAAAGGTAGGAATCGTTGAAGTTTTCATCAAATTTTTATGTTTAACGTTGGATTTTTCTTCTGTAGTATTCTTTACTAAATATGCGCCTTTTTTTAGTATTTTTGTTTGTTTTATTTTGCAATTTTTATCCACTTTTTATCGCATTTCGAAAACCTTATCCTCAACGCGAAAGAACGCAAGAGACATTTCTTGGAGTAATTGCTGTTGAACGTGTGCCAGCTTTCGCTGTTGAATAAACCCACGGTGTAAAAATGCCAGGTTTGCGCGAGCGCGAAAGGTAATTTCAGGGCGAAAGTTCGCAAAAAAGCAGCATGAATTAGTTAGCGCCAGTCGTCAGCTGTATTGACTGGCCAGTGGCCACCGCAATGCATCTCGCTCGCGGATAACGGCAACTCATCAAAAACTTCTGCCCGGGGCCCGCCCGTGCAAAAACAAATTTAATTTAACGCGTAATGACACTTCGCTGCCTGCAAGCTTTTTCCACGACTGCGATTAAACCTGCCACGTGGTAAAAAACTGTTCGAACTGGGCGGATACCTCATTGCGCGATCATTGGTACACTTGCTCGGGTTCCCCTGAGCTCCTGGTGAATTTGTTAAGTTAATACTCTCGACGCTACTTTCTCGTTTCGCCTGTGTTCTTCACGAAAGAAAGGTTGCATTCATCAAATAATGTCTCCGCATTTCTTACATTCTCTTAACGCGTTCCGTGCCACTCAGTAGTGTTGCCAGCTTTTTTTGCAGGGGAATATAGTATTTTTGTGGAACCTTAAAAAATATAGTACTTTCAGAGAAATTTAGGAAATTAAGAAATACAGATTTATTTTTTGTTTCACTTATTTTTTCAAGAATACCTAATTGTCGTTAGTTTGTGTTTTATTATCATGGAATTATTGTTTACAAAGTAAATATAAGAGTCCTGGTATTCTATGATCATATTAATATAAATTAATAGCTTATTTTTTATTAATTTAACTGTAGCTTTATTTTGTTTCTTCTCGCCATTTAATATTCATAGAAGAACAACTTAGACATTGGCAGCTAACTTAAGCTGGCCATGCTTAGTGTCGCATGGTGGAACTCGTTGCAATTAGGTTAGTTTAGTTAGGTTGATAAATCAATTTTTTTTAATTAACTATACAGTGAAAATATATTATTTTGATTACTTTATTTCGTTTCAAGTTTCAACAGTATATAGTACAATTTACGAAAATACAATTTGAACTGGCGGCCGATGAGCAATTCCCGCCTGTGTCCCTGCGTAGAAGGCCTCCAAGGCCCCATCTTAAAAAAAAAAGTACGATTTTATCCAAACACTATATTTTTTCTGCACTACTACAATTGACCCGTTTTTTAGTAAATTACCTTTTCATTTCCCCCTAAAATGAGCCCCGCAGAACGTTTGCCACCTGGGCCTTCTACCTTAAATCCGCCACTGGTAATCTAACTTTCTCATTTCTTTTGAAAGTCCAACCAGTCTGAATCTTCACAATGGCAAGAAAGTACCTCTGCATCCACAAAATGTCTCATCATTACACTGCCTACCCCCAATATAGCGTTTCATCTTCAAAACACCAGCTTTAAAACCATCAAGCTTGTAATACATAGGTAACGCGGGATCGCGTCATCGTCACAGATCCCCGAAAAACTCACGGGTTTCTCTATCAGCCAGCGTGACCTCTATATCAGCCACTTCGATTGCCTATAATCGCGCGGATCTCGTAGGGATTATTCCGTCGATTTGACACAGTTTCGCCGGTGCAGACGGGTTAAAAGACACCGCGTGAGTTACGATCGCCTGGCGGCGGCTATCTGCCGCAGCTGGCACAATAAAATTGAAATCGCATTGTGCCGCGTTTGCTCCTGAGGCGCAGCAATCAACGTTACTTTTATCGTTCAGAGAAACGTGCTGCCGGCACGGCCCGTCGCCAGCGTGGCCCGTGCTTTATCTTCCGCGGCTTTTAAATTGTGTAACCTCGTTCCTTTCGTTGCTCGATCGGGGATAATTAATGACGCGGCGGGGGGATGGCGTGCGTTCAAAATAAAGTCGTAGAAACGCCGGGGTGTCGTTGAACCTTGCTGGAAACGGTCCCCGATTACGATTATCTCTGTGAGGTTAATTGGATCGCTCCGAGGCGCGATCCACCGTTGCACTTTTATCAGTCCGCTCCTCGAGTCCTTTCCTGTGTTGGCTTCGAGGAGGTGTCTGTGAGCATTTACGTTGGAGTTGATTCAGCGCCGATTTAGATAGAGTGCCTACCTACTGTGATCTTGCATGGAAAAGTGAATTGAAAGTTTTGATTGGAATTTGTACGCGTGTAGGACTGGTGACTAAGTCTGTTTTATTTCGAGCTACTTTCTAGGGTTAATAAGCTTGACGCTAATTGAGCCGTCAAGCAGCGGAGCTGGCCACACAGTGCCCCAGACACGCATTTCTACGCTCGCGTAACGGCGACCGATACGTTTATCGCGGGAAGAAGCCCGTAATTCATCAGAGCGGGGCTAAGGCGGATGGTGCAAGGGAAATAACGTTTATCGGCGAGAGTCGCGCATATCCCCGCAGCGATTTCGCCGCTTCAAATCGCCGGCGACGATTAATACCCATCCGCGGGGATACCACCTGGCCGTGTTCAATGACCAAGCTGCGCAGGAGGAATGCGGTAATAAATATTAAATTGTGACACGCGGGATGCCGGTTTCTTACGCTGATATATAAACACTTTCCCCTTCTCAGTGAAAAAACTTCATGAATCAAAGTGTTAATCGTTTGTAGCAGGCTCCTTATACTGGTGAACTGTCGGGGTATAGAATTTCACTTGTGTTATTCAAAACCATGGGGTATTGGACTCTATAAATTTTCAAAATTTGTCCTCTTAGCGCCTGAAGGCTTGCACGTGTTTCCTGGTGTCTTGAATATCGTGTAGCACTGATATCTCGCGATTGAATACAAAATCACAGTTTAGTCACATCGATCTTCAACTTGAAATGGTCCCCGTTACAAAACCAGTGACTTTGTTCGTAATTTAAGGACGGCCACTAAAAGATCCTTCGTGTGCAGACAAAATTACTCCCCCTCGAATATCCCGGGGTGATCCCGTGTCGTCAGACTTAATTACTTTCCCTGCCTTACATCAACGGCAGCCAGCGCAATTGTACCTACGTTTTATTGCTCCTTCGGCAGGTGGATGAATGCTGCGGACCCGTTTCACATCAAATGGCTTCCGTCTTACTATTCCCGCGGCGATTAGCCGACGAATCGGCGCGGCCGATCCGATACAAAAGAGCGCGAGACGATCGCGGATGCCTGCTGCAAATTGCTAACCGCGAGACCGCTGTGTCGGAACGAGCGTGCGCAGAAAAGCTCGGTCGTGAGTCGCCCAGAGCCGATCCCCCGATCGCAGCCTGTATTTTCGGCTACCCCGCGAGGTCTCCTTCCTGGAATCGTTACCCTCGCCGGTCGATAAGTATTTCCTCCTCCCTGACGGAGTGCAATCACGTATGTATGAATATGACCAATGCGCGCGGACGAATACATTAAAAGAGAACGTCTGGTGTCGAAAGGGGGCAATAAATGGCTGACTTGTCGAGGAGCGAGTCGCGGCTGCCATGATCCTGACGACTGACACCAGTGGCGTTGACATTGGGTGGTTTGATAAGTATGTACGTTTTAAAGTCGAGATTATACGTGAGTACTTCGCTTCTACTGAATTTCATTTTAGATGATGGTCACCACCAGAGGCGGATTTAAGGGGAATCCTATTTTTGGAAGCTAAAAAGATAGCAAAATTGGGGATTTTTTTTAAGCAACTAGCAATTCAATTCATCTGAAATTTGAATCATCTTTTTATACATCTTTGAAGAAGTTGCAGATTTTTATTATTAGGGAGTTTCTTAACAAAAAATCCCACAATATAAAATTTCATTTAAGAAAAAAGACCCAGGTGGCAAACGTCTTGGGACACCATGTATAGGCAACTAATGCGCCATTGATCACCACCGGATTTGCAATGTGGAAATAGGGTAAATATACCAGTAAATGGACACTACCAGTGAATGGACTTTTTTTTACTAAAACGAGTAAAATAAGTTACTGAAATAAGCAACTAATTAATTATAGACTTCTTCTAGTTTCTCGCTTCATATCCAAACAATTTTTGCAACACATGGAATCAATCGCGCTGCAAACATAATTTTATATAAGTGTCCATTCACTAGCCTTAAGTGTCCATTTACTGGTGCGTCTACCCTACATACATTGGGAATCTGTTTCACCCACTGTCGCACTGTATAAAGATCGTGAGTTATGTAAATGCGACTCGGTTGAGTCAGCGTTGATTCGCACTCTCGTCTCGTTGCGAATGTTTTGGAGAGTGCAACATTCGTAGGAATGTTCATTCCCTCTGGATTTTTACAAGACAGTACTGCGCGTGATACCAACGCGTGGCATGTTTCGTTACGCCCGATCTGTCACGGCGAAGCATCGTCCAATTTGTCTCCCTGCATCCTGCGAGTCGCCTGTCGTGCTCCTCCTGCTGTCGTTCACCGTCAATTATTTGTCCAACCGGGCGAAATTGCACCTCGCGGAGCCATCCCGGCCTTCCGAGATGAAAGGAAGCTTAATTGCTTTTAACCGTTACACTGGAGCCCGCGCAACCATGCACGTGTCTCGGACGTTACAATGTTGCTTTACGACAGATAAATTGCGGGGGGTTGCCCTTGACGCGGCTTTTGAAGTTTTTTTAGGGAACCTTTTACCCTGCATCACGCGTACATCAGTCTGGAAATTAGATATTCCACTGCTATCAAGAGAAGCGTCCCTTTCACTAAAAAATAAGCTGAGAAACTGAAACATCCAATTTAGAACCCCTGCTTGCTAGTTCCCTGTGTACTGTGTAAAAATTGGAATCATAAATCACTTTAAGATAATACTTCTGTCCGTTAACACTGGAACCACCGACAATGAAATGAATATATACCTATTTCTACCAAACCAATCAAAATGACTGGTTATTTATAAAATACGTTATGAGAGAAACGTAAACCTTCATTTATATTCTTTTAAATTTTATATCATAAAAAGTATTTCTACTACTTAGAAATATACTTTTTTCATACTTAAAAAGGTTAAATTTATTACCAAATTTAAAACCAATTTTAAAATTTGTTTCGTAGTTCTAGTGTTAATATGGAAATAGAATTCAAGGAAACTGCATTGCAGTTAACTGTCAGGAGCAAAGCTGCGGCTTAAAACGCTTCGAAACTCGGATCCTTCTCAGGCATTCTTCGAATTAATGATTCTGAGTGCACAGAGTTCTTCCCACTCGCATTCAGCCTTCCAAGTGGATTTCCAGCTGTGTGTCTTTAAGTATCCTCGATACTCGGTAAAAATCCCGATGCTATTAGTGCAGCAATACGCTCGGAACAGCCATAGCGAACTATCGGGTGATTCCCAGCGAAGGGGTGGAAAAAGCCCGCATGCAATTAACGAGTAGTTAAACCAGACACCAGGACTAACATTCTATCGCCCCCCTCTCTTTATAGTAATCGTTATTAATACAGAGGCATATGTTGTCGTTATTCGATCGTCAACCAGGAGTTCACGTTCAGCCCTCGGCTTAATTGCTCCCAACGTTGCGTGAGAATGCGCGGGCTCAAGGCGATGCACGCACGGCACCGTGGCGTTGCTCGTGCTGCGAATAAATTGCATGGGATGCTCCCCTGATTTGTACGAACTTTTCAGGAAGTCGTGCCACTACAAAGGGCCTGTACGCCAATCAAGTCGAAATTACACGGTGCTCTGCGCCGGGGTCGTAAAGTAGCGATCGTTACGGCCGAAACTCTTCTTCCATTGAGTTATACAATACAAACTTTGATCCATGTTTGTGGAGATGGCTTTGTGTTGTTGCCTTGCAAGATTTCAGAAGGTTTCTTATCTCTCAGGATTTGGATTTTCTTGATGTGTTTCCAGGGAATTGAAACTGATGACTCAAGGAGGGGACAACAGGGTAATGACCTTAAAAGTAAAGGTACCTTTAGGTACTTTTATCTTTCGAAATATATTAGAAGCAAACTATTTAATGAATCGTTTTGAAGCATTCAGGACTTGATATTAGATATTCAAGTTGTACAACTGGACTATGCAAATTTTATTTTTAAAAGTTATTTAAAGTAGATTTATAACGACGGGTGGGATTTTGAAATTTTTGTAAAATAACAGAATGGCGAAGCTCTGAAGAAAATTGGGAAATCTTGTTAGAAAATTAACATCTTTTGTTGAGAAACAAATAGAAGGAAACGACCAATCAAAAACATCTTCCGTCGTGCCATAGCCAGCCGCATATAGTTTCTAAAACATTTTGGTTTTTGGATTTTAGAAGAACCATTTCATCGGAAAATAGTCAACCAGGTTTTTTGCAGCGCTAAGTTACTGCTCCTGTAGAGCTTATTTATCTCCTTTAAATAAATTTAAAGAAAAATCGTATAACTTAAATATCCAATGAAAAGTTCTGAAAATTCCAAAAAGATTCATTAAGTAGCTTGCTTTTAATAAATTTCCAAAGATACCATTATTTTTATCCTCCCTTATTAACATCACTTCCGCTCATATAACGTGTGATTTTCATTTAGAGATTGCACTTGGGTTCTCTTGCAATAGTAATAGAACATTTTAGAAGCTAAAGTCATGAAGAGCGGCTCCATACTGTCCCAGTCTATGCTCCTGAAATATTTTTTTATAAAATTAAATTTCTCTGCTGCTCATTTGCGTCTGCAGTCAGTTTATAGTAGCGAGAGCTTCAGGAAGTGGTGTAACTAGGAAGAATCCGAACACCAATCGACGTTGAGTTAAGTACTTATTCTCATGCAACTTAAGTCACTTATTCTCAGGCTTTTCCCTTGAAGAAAGACTAGACATCCGGTCGATACACCGGAGTAAAAACAGAAGCTAGATGCACCCATACTATTACATAGCAAAAACGTAACAGCATGGATCCATCGAAGGAAGTGTTTAAACCCCTGAAATTCCTTTCCTCGTGGCAAAGTGTTGGCTCGTGGTAATTCTTCGCGGTGGTGCACCGTCGTTGATTGCTTCCCAAGTAAGGGAATTCATCCGCAGTCCACTTCTTAGCGAGATTTCTATTGACTGCCTCTGAATCTCCCTGATGACTCATAAAATATATTAAGATCCGTTGGATTGTTCAATTGAGATGTCACTTCAACGCCAAATGTTGAATATTTTTACCGACGTTTCACGTTTCAAAGAATGCGGCACCTTCATCGTGGAAGTTCATAGTCGCGTTTCGCGAACAGGTAGGAGGACACGATCCTTAAAGCTTCATGGCGCCTCTCGAGGAGGGCTCTATTTACATAATGGTCAGGCCAAACAAATGTCAGACAGACTCACGCACCCTTTCCAATTATCAGAGCCGCCTGAGACACTCGAAACCCTCTTACGAGCTACCCGTCTGGGGTGGCCAGCAAGCAGATAAGCTAAAAGCAGAGAGAAGCATCCTCGCACGGATCCCTCCGATCTCGCATGTATATTTATGACACGTGCGATTCTCTTCGCGCGAAACGCACGGGTCGTCCCACCAATGCTAATGGAACTCCGAAATGTGTCTCTGAGACGAAACGCAATTCCCTGTCAAGTGTCGATCGAAATCTTGACGGCCGAATGGAAGATTGCTGATGTCATTCCGCCGAAGCGCGTTGGATTGATGTTTTAGGGACACAGTCCACGTTATTTGCAGAGTGATGACGAGCTCCATGGCTGTAAAATTGCTTGAAGGACAGCTTTTGTACTAGCCGCATTTACGAGAGATTCATTCTTCATTGCTTTTTTCAAACATCCCTGCCTTTGTATGCACTGGGACATTGCAGATAGGTACTTTTACCAGGGTTTATAAAATATTTCACATGTGTCTCGAAAATGACAGAAGAATTTATTCCTGCTATACACTATCTTGCTACTGTTTCCACAATTCTCTATCTATCGAACTACTCCTCCATGTTCCCACATCAAATCGCTGTCCATCCAATTTTACCGCAGCCTTCACCCACTCGCAGCTGCCAACCGAATGCCGCGCGACGTTTCTTCTGGCACCTCGAAATGCGCGAAAGCCGCAGGAAATCAGGCCCGTTGGAAACGCAGAAACTTCTTAATTACAAAGCGTCCGGAGTCGTTCTATTCCTCGACTACCGTTCGCCGCTGCCGGGCTCCAATAAATCGCGGCCAGCGTCCGCGGCTTTAATACCGTGGCAAAATCAATTTACCGCGGGTGGCTGCTATACATATCGAAGTCCGTGGCTGTAATTAAATTGTTACTGCAGGCGGACCGCACGCCAATCGACATGGGCGGCCACCGGACACCCACGTAACCCCGTATATTTACGATCCTTTTATTCCAGGCCGCGTCCTCTATTAATAACCCCGGGGCATTAATGAACTCGTGAAAGGATTCCATCGGGTTTTCCTTCCTCCGCGGCTCCTAGATCGCGTGGGTGGAAACGTAGGCGCCACGACCCCCCGATCCTCCGCAACCTTTATCGATTTATTCCTCCCTCCCCCGCCCCCGCTGGCCCCGCTCGCGCATTCTATCAGCGCGACCTTCGTGTATCCTATTAATGAATATTCGAACGGTCGATCCGGCGTGTTCGTCGCGTACCGTGGTAGTGATCTACGGGCTGGGATCCGTGAAAGGGACGGTCGATGGGCCGTCGAGGGGGCGAAAGGGTGGGACGGTTAATCATTCCCAATGGATGTTGCATGGTAATTTATCGATCTCGTCCGCGGTATGAATGGAAAATTATCGCGTGGGGTACTACGTTCTCCGATGCTCGATCAGGGGGAGGGTCTCGTTTCTTTCTTTTTTTTTCTTTCGGGGTGCGGGGAGGGAATGGTACAGGCTGTGGAGCATTGCCGGGCATTCGATCTGTCAGTTGTCTGGCTTGATTAATAACGCGACGAGTGCGAAAGTAATTTCGATCGGGCCCAGCGGATCGCTGTGGCAAATTGAATGGGCAGGGATGGGTGGTGATGCTTGGTGTTAATTCTGCGCGATTCGATTTGGGAGTGATAGTTTCTTGTGGAAGGTTTTGAGGCATGAATTGAATTGATTTGAAATTTGCTTTCCTAATTTTAATAGGGAACATGAAAGTATATTTAAAATCTATGGAAGAAAATTTGACTCATTTTAAAAGACAAACATAATTGAAAAACTGGGGGTAACATTCAATATACTTCTTATTAACTTATGTTCTCATCAAGAAAATTGAGGTATTCTCAAACAAATCCATTTTCTCAGGTTCGATAAACGTCATCTTACATCTCGATATTTTCTGCAATTTAAACACACTTCAAAATCTCGAGTACCATGTTCCTCCGCAAATACTGATTCTTCAAATCCATCTTGCCCAGATAAACCCCCTAACTCCAAGAAAAAACAATGTTCTGTCTCCAAGTATTTTCGTACAAACTTGGGCTGCTAACCCTTAGCCGGTGCGCAACCCTCTTCTTCCTAGCGCAAAGTACACGCAGCGGAATTTGAATTGGCGCAGCGTAGCGCCGCTTGGGGTTGGTCTTGCGAGCCTCTCGACCGCGGTGCGGTCATTCCAGAGGTGTTTTGTTAGGCTCGAGGGTATTATTTCAGAGACTCGCCACCCATAACGCGTAACAATTGCCCCTGGCTACGTCTGAGGTTACAAGTAGGATTGTGTTGCACGTCCCTAGGAAGGAAGGAAGGGCTCGCCAGCCGCTTTAGTCTCGCGTGCCTTGCGAACAATGACTGGAGCATGCAGGAAAGACGCATATGCGAGCCTCGATACCTTACAATGGGAATAGGAAGGCGGATTTGGGGTATCGATAGTGGAAGAGAATGATGTGAAATCGCGACTAATTTATTTTATATAAAATAGTGACTAATTTGTTTTATGTCAAATGGTGTCTAACGGAAGAGTGCTTGTAGAAAACACTGTGAGTGCCGAAAATCAAATTATATACTACTTAGGTATTTACCATTGATACATAAAACATTTCCCGATAATTTTTTTTTTAATTTTGGCATTTACAATGATTTCTACAAAGACTCTTCAATTTATTTTACGTGGGCTTGAAAGTACCTATACAATTCTCACTAGTCCTACAGCTTGGAAAACTCATGAAGACTCACAGAAAAGACTGAACAACTTTAATAAAAAATATTCAGGCATTTAAGAAATATAATTTATATAATTATATAATAAGTTTACAACAAACAGAAGTCTCTAACGGGTACATGGAGTTTCAAAATTGAATCCATTCTTTCTTCGTACCTCCAACCCCTGTTTACATCCCCCAACAGTTCAAACTCCTCAACGTTTCGTTGAGCTTCGAAACCGAGGGGCTGTATTCACTCAAGTGTCTCGTTCCCCAGGAGACACGATCTGCACGTGCTGATTCATAGCCAGCGCGTCTGACCGACATTTCGAAAGGGATCGCGTGTCCAGGATACTCGATTCGTTCCGCAGAATGTGGCGGAAGAGAGAGCCGCGGTTTGCCACAATATATGGAGATTGCTGGCATTTAAGACGTCGATCTGATAATCGAACGCCCTGATTCGATTTTCGCCTGATCCCAATCGATCGCCCATGTGCCCAGCCGGACGCTGCCACTTCTCCATTGCACCTGGCGTAATTCGGTAAACATTTCGTAGAAAGCGCACGTCCCGATCGCTTATGCACTCACGCTCTCTTAACTGAGGAGCATCGAATGCTCGGCGAATTGGTGGCGCGCTTAGCGACATGTTAATCGAAAACCTGACGCAACGACGCCACTTTTCGCTTTCTATCTGCTTGCTTGTTCACTCATTTACGCAGGAGTTCAGGTGGCTTTCCCTCCTTTAGTCGAAGTGTCTGCGGAAGGTGGTTGAAAATTGAAATACGCAAGTAAAACACTAAATAGCTTCACCTGCCCCACAGTGTAAAATTAAATCCTTCGAAATCTGCACGCAGTGCTGGATTAATCAATAAGCAAAATAAGCACGTGCTTAGGGCATCATAGGCAACACTTTTTAGTCAAATTATCGTAAATGCCTAAAAATCGTACATTGCGTTTAAGTGGTCACCCTGTACAAGGGAGCCTGAAAATCTTTTAAGGGAGGATTCTCGCCTAACAGCCACAAAAGTAACTGATATTTAAGAATTTTTTTGGAAAAACTGTTGGTCATATTGGTTTAAACTCTTTTGGAATATAAGGAGGCATGTTTAAACTTGCAGAAAATATTTTTTTATATTGATCCTTCCTATTATTTATTAATTATTGTGGAATCTTGCCCACCTTTTCGACGATGTAACTCCTGTTGGCAGGGTGTGTAGCACTGATCACAGTCATTTGATAGTAAAAAAAATAGACGTTTCTTAAAGTTAGATAGTTTACGCTGGGATTGGTCCACTTTGAAGAAAAGAAAATGAAAAATTAAAAGAGTTATAGCGTTTGAAAAAAAAACTAAGTTTTTTCCTTAGACAAGGTTTTCATAATATTCTTTATATCGACGAAAAAACTATTATAAATAAAAACTAAAATTAAAATTTTAGGCCCAACCTCAGCTTTTAGAAAACTTTTAGAAAATTTTCTCCTTTTGCAATCAGATGACTGTGACAGGTGCCACACCTGACACCAATACCGTCGAAGAGATTAACACGATTCCAATCAAGAAGGATCGACATAAAACAAAAAATTCTACAAGTTAAAAGATGCCTCCATATATCCCAAAAGAGTTTAATGCACTATTAACAATAGTTTTTAAAAAAAAATCATCCGAGACTGTTACACGAAAACAACCCCCGCTTAACTGCTTAGGACCTCTAAAAGTCTTAATCCAACGCTGTCTGCGGAGTATCCAGACTGTCAACAATCACCCAATTAATTAATATGACAGAAATTAATTTTCTCCAACCTCCCACAGCCCTGCCACCTCTCCTGAGAGCCACAGGCAACAAATCTCGAAGCAACTCTTTCCAGGAACAGAATTCAGGGCTCGAGCAACCCAGCTTTCGTTTGCTTCCCTTGCACCCCGCGTCCACGTCACTTCCGGCCCTATTACGACAGATTATTATACCTGTCGGTGCAGCGTGCGCGTGGTGTCGCCGTGAAATATCCGTCCGTTGAATAGCCAGGTCGTTTATTGTGCCATCGAGCAGTGAATAGCAGGCTGCTTAAACCCTAATCCACGGTATTAGGTGAAACCCGTCCAGGTTTCAGTGAAGGATTCGTACTCGAGCTGGTATCGACGAGACACAGGTAGTTCCACCCCCGTTGAGATCTGTATCTAGCTCGTCGGCCTCATCCCCTTCATTCAGGATTTACGTCGGTTTCCGCTCCCGCTCGGGTAAATATTTATCCTCGTTGCGTTCTGCTCGCGTCGTCCACGTGAACCCGCGACACCGAAATCCTCGGTTGTCAGCTGGACTTTGGGGGATTTGCGCGGACGTTGGCGAAGGGTTCTTAACTGTGGCATGGAAAGCTTTGCTGAGGGGTCAGGTGAAACCGTGGCGAAGAGGGGAAAGGATTAGAGGTGGGGAATATATAGCTGCAGGAAGGAAATTACTATGTCGAAGCAAATAATAATAAATCGTCAGTATAGTATGTTGTAATGATATAGTAACATTAATGACAAGGGTTCTCCTGGGTGCTACCGTTATTTTAGACTACAGTTGTAGGTAAAGTACCTCGTGAAAAGTAGCGATATATGTTATATTACCAGAATCTAAATAATCTTAAAAATATATCTTATAGCATAGTAAAACCCGATCGTAACTAAAAATCGTTGGATTCGTAGCAATTGAAATTCCAAGCGAAAGGGGCTACGTCGTTACGTTGCAAATATCGTACCCTAAATAATTAGCGGATTTGCCAATTATCGCGCGGGCAAGCGAGTAACTATAAACGCAGCTCGTCAGATCCTCGACTACAAAGATTACTTACGACCGCGTTACGTTCGCGTTTAATCCCCGAATTCCACGATCCCCGCCGTTTGCATAAATTCGTGGCCTCGTTAACCGGGCGACGTAAGAGCCACCCTAAATTACGCGGAGTCTCGCGGACAGCGGAGCACGACGTTTTAAAGAGGTCCTACTGCTTAATTAAGGACGGACGAGACAGCATTTTTACGAATTTAACGAGCAGCTTTGAGACACGCTACTCCGTCTTCGCTGACGACTCGAAACAGGGATTAAGTAATTACGCCCTTATTAGGGAATTATTCGTGGACGTCTGCGGAGGACTGTTCCGATCCCGGCCGGAAGTTTGCGTTCGGCTTGTCTGCTCGGATTTGTCTAGACTGCCAAACGAGTGGCGGGTAATTGCTTTGTTTTAGGCGGACGGATCCTCCGTGGTCGGTCGACAGACGTAATGATCCGTCTTTGCTTCGTCTCGGCGACCGTCGTCCTCGGGCCGCATCAAAATCCTAGATGGAACGAGAGATAAAGGGCTGAAGACGCTTCACGAGATTCGTTCACGGCTGCTCTTGGCTTGATGGAGCAGCCAGGTGAGACCTTTGGCAAATTGTGTGTGGAAAATTGTACTCGAGCTGGTAATTCGATGTGACACTTGAAGAAGCTTGCTTTGTGGTTTATATGGAACAGGTGAGTTAAAGAAGATTGTTTGGGGTGTGCAAGTGAAGATTTTAGATAGAAGGGAGCGATCTTCCTCAAGTTCCGTGAAAATTCATTATTTGATGGGTTTAGAAGTCAATCAGTGTAATCTATTAGCATTAAAACCGAGATTTACATTGTTTGTACCGTGAAGAATTTTGACTAATAATTCCGTGGTCAATATATGTAAATACCGCTATTTATTTCTCACGTATGAAAGTGGTGACTTAATTGATTTATCAACTGAAAGTTTTAACAAGAAATTTCAGGTTCATTTTCTAGGAAGTTGAACTTACACTGATTGGCCTCTGAACTCTGCATTGATTTTATCTACAATCTACTGTTTTAGATAGTAAGAGACTCATGCATTTGCAAAATTCAGTACAAGGTTAGTGTTTCCAGTAGCTTTAAGTGTCACGAATCTCTATTCGTACTCTTCTTCTGAATTAAAAGATATTCTAATACAATCCAAATTACGATGAATCCTTGTAAAAAGTTAAATCAAGAACGTACCTACAGTACAATGTTCTGGCACAGAGCCTCAATTTCGAGAACATCCAGCTCGAAAGCTACTAACGAGAATGCGAGTTTCGTTCCAGGTTCAGTGGCTGAACAAAACGGGGCTTCTGAATGGGGCGTGAACGCTGACCAGAATCGAATCGAATCCCAACTGTGGAAGCTAACTGTACCTACGTTCCTGCGACCGGAAGGAAGTTGCACGGATCACGAACAAAGGACCACCCGAATACTCACGCGTAACAGCCTACCGTTCTGTGTATCTTTCGCTTCCCCATTCCACGAACCGAATCCCTCACGAATCGCAACAGATCCTTCTGCTACGAGTAGCGAATTCATTTACGCTACATTCTACCTATTATATCCTAATTATCCCGTGGATGATGGAATATGCTTGCTCACAGCTCGACCACCTCAGCGTTTAAAAGCGTGGAATTAAAAACAATAAGCTTCTTGATGAATAGAGTTCGTTATATTAAGTCACGACGAAAATTCATTAGAATGTTTATTTTTACTACTGCTACTTGTAAGTACTTTTCTCGGAAAAGTGGCAAAAGGTCATAGATAGCGGAGGAAAATACTGTGATTAGAAAAAATGTAAAATTGTATTGCAATAAAACATCGTAGTGTTTCAATAGTTTTGGGACATCGAAACGCTACCAATTAAATGACAGATGCGCATATTCTGACAGGTGCAGATAATGGGAACAGAATGGCACATATGTGGTTGAATCTGTATACAAATATCTAAACATTGTCTTTGAATTTCACTTAATACTTAATGGTGGAACCTGGTTTAATCGGAAGAAATCGAGGTCCTTTTTGGGAATTTTTTGAAAGGAAACTATACATGCAATCTTTTTAAAACGTTCAGGCTATATTATTATGTATTTCAAGAAATGAAGAAACATTTTTTTTATACAAAAATAATGTGGTAATTCCAAATGACGCAAGTTATTCAACTGCGTGCAGTCTAGGCTCCGTTGTAGTGGGCTAAAACCAAGAAACCAAATAGTTTTCTGTTTTTAATAAAATTACGCTTTGGATGGACCTCAATCAATATATCTTCAACATGTTCTCACTTTCAATAAAGACATTGGTTCAATAAAGCGAACGAACTTTTGTCGAATATTAGTCCTCGATCAATTTAATCCCTTTTCCGAATCTCATGAATGCATGTGTCATTAGTGGTACGTGAAAGTACTTTTTCATTGAACGCCTCATGGTGTTCGACGCCTCAGAGCGAAGTGTCAGCGTGTAATCTCGAATTCACTGGGCGTATGGTGGAAAAAAAGTGTTTCCACGAATGCGCATGGCCCCGTCGGGTCTCGAGCGACGAAATCTCAGGCCGAAGATTCGAGTTTCGCGTGTGGAACGGTCGTTCACGTAATTCGTGAGTAGTGGGCGTGCATTTTGCTCGGGACGAGGAAACATTGCTCGGATCGCTGCCGGCGATTCCTCGTTACGTGCCACCCGCTAGCGGTGAGATCTGAAACACGCTTTTGATCCCTCAGCGAAGTAAAGAAGCGACTAACGATCCAGTAGTCCGTCGGCGACGTGACTCGTTTGCAAAACCACCGACGGGAGGGGGGCCCACTCTTGCTCCTTTTAGGTGGCTCCGATGTCACGTAAAACTTCGCCGCTCCCTTTGCCGAGCGTATCTGAATAACGCGCCTAATGCCGAGCCAAAGAAGCTAATTCCTCCTCATTATCCTTCGTGCAGTGGTGGTTGGCAGACCTCTGCGTAAAAATTGCAGGAGATGCTCAACGTAGCTCCAGCACACGTTATTTCCCTGCCTGTTCAAAGGTATTCTTGTTAATTCAACTGCGCTGAAAAGGAGAAATGGAAAATGTCACACAGGAGAATAAAATTGGTGACACTGATTTTTTTCGAACTGTTTAAGCATTCGTTAACCCTCGTTGCAGGTTTCTATCCGTGAGGAATACGAATTGAGACCAAATTCCATGGGTTAGTAGCAGGAATGGATGGAAACCGTGATCTCGTGCACTTGTGAAAGCGGTAGATCTGGTGGTAAAACAATTTTTTAGGCCAGTTTCTTACAGCGAGGCCTGCGGACGTTGATAAATCATTGACGTATAACGAATGGAGGATAGTTTCCAAAATCCTAGCGCGTGGTACTGAAACGAGACGACATACCAGAAGGATTTTACATCGCCATAACGTGGCACGAAGGAAACCTTTCGTAGCCTCTCGGGACAGTTAAGTGTGATCTATCGATTTTAGAAAATTCCTCAAATTTACAACTGTCGGGGTTACGCAATACCCTTCGACTCGAATAAACCACCTGGCCTTGCGCTCCTGGCTACCTATAATTCTGACGATCGTAAATCGACGTGACGCAAGGATTTTTTAATCGTTCGTTTTCACATAGATCAACAGGTTCCCGAGGCATATTTTTTTTCACGGAGATATTTTCCTAGCAACTCGTTCCCGGCTCGGAAACCCTGTGGATCGTAAAACCGGTGAAGTGGCAACGGCCAAAGTGTACCGAACGAAACGTAATCCCATTTCTAAGGGGATTACGATTCGTCGGGTATCCTATAAAAGTGTGTTCCCATTTAATTAGCATTTATTGGTAGAGCAAGTGACAGATATTAAATGCCCCTTTTTACGATGCCTCTACTGTGCTCCGTCAGTTAGGTGTTGGCGTTCCTCGCACGGTATTAACTCGCTCGTAAATCACGCTAACCAGCGAGAAAACCGTATTTGATTTATCTATCGGTAACTGGGATCCGTTAGCTGCCTCGTAGATCGTATATCGATCCCTGGTCTCGTGTGGAGATCGAGCTACCTTCAATTCAAAAGTATCCTCAGCTTCCACAGAAAATTACTGTCAGTGTACGAAACTCCTGAAAAAGAACAGTACAGACGTTAAGTGGGAATTGAAATGGTATAATGTGTAAGTGCCACAAGCGAAAATTTTCAGTATTTTCTTTTTAACCACAGCGTTGATATTTATGATCCCAGCGCTGTCTTATGATAGCTCTAGAAACTGAGATAAATGATTCTAACATTTACAGCGTTTGCCACTGTATTTAGCATGGAATTTACATCATTTTCCACTAAAAATAGGGTTTTTAATTTCTTTGGTAGTTACTCACTAGAACGCCTTTTTTACAAGGATGCAGTTTCCCTTGGTTATAGTTAATTGGAGGTTGGCGAAACGGTAGCAGGAAGTCTCCAGTTCCCTTTCGTTCATATTTATTTTGGAAATGAGAGATTCTGCAAGGTGATAAGATTGCAGATCGAGCGTTCGTCTCTGGGCAAATTAATGTATCCTGCGAGAAACCCCTCTGACCCTCTGCGAGAGGAGAGGGAGGGATAGACGATCCTTAAGGTCGGCGACGAGGTTCAAGTAGCCAGAGGAGAGACTACATCCCGTCGTCCTTTGGCAGACGTCGGTTTAGCCACGACCACCGACTGACCGTCGTCTCCACGAGGACCTACAGCAGCGCGGCGTTCCACTCGAGTGTATTTACGTGTTTCGGAATGTTATTAGAAGTGGAAACACTCGTGGGCACCGTGTAGCGGCCGCCGGAAAGGCTGGGCCCCTCGTAAT
This sequence comes from Andrena minutula, assembly GCA_929113495.1. Taxonomy (NCBI): domain Eukaryota; kingdom Metazoa; phylum Arthropoda; class Insecta; order Hymenoptera; family Andrenidae; genus Andrena; species Andrena minutula. The sequence goes on from OV815994.1 coordinate 22,503,692, forward strand.
CTTCGCGTAAAACGCACGCTGACGCGATACACCCATGAATGCTGACATAGCCGAGCACTCTATTGATTCAAGCACGCGTCGCGACTTTTCCCCCGGGTTTCCTGTCTGGCAATTCCTGGCCGTGCACTCGAATCGGAACACAAGCCCACCAGGTACTGGAGGCACTTATTTTTTCACTTCGGAGGCTAGAAGGAATTGCTGGTCGAACATTACTGTGTCTGGTTTGGAAGATATTCGCGATAAAGAGGCTTTCTTTGTGTAGGTACAGCTGTGGTAGATGTGGAATGTGTTTTAAATGGATGTATGTATTTTTGAGTTTCACACATATTGCTTTTACTCAAAAGCCTAATGGTCCATCTGTATTTCTTGAAATTTTAAAAAAATTTTTTTTTTAGTTTCTCATATTTTTTCTCGAAGACCATTTTTCGCGCGAGAAAAAGTAATAGAACGTAAATGATGCTTCTTGTCTGGATCTACAATTTCTGTTTGACATATTTTTTTATTTAATCAATGGCTTGGAGAATATTATATAAAATTGACTTTGTGAGCTGTTAAATAATCATTTAAATGTTCAAGGGCCAGGGAATATTTCCCGTTATCCGATCAGGCTCAAACTTTACACAGATTTTTTCATTATTTATTTGGATTTATTATTTGGAACGATTCTGGGGGTGAGCAAAAATTAAACCAAGTGTAAATAAGAGCCACCCTAGTGTGCATGAATAAGATTGAGGCATTGAGAACAAATATGGACTAACTTACATTATTTTGCAAAATTGAATTAATTTGCGTCAATTTTTTGCAAAATTGAGTTAATTTGAGTCAATATTTGCAAAATTGAGTTAATTTGAGCCAATTTTTCGCAAAATTGAGTTGATTTGAGTCGATTTTTATACTAACTTGAGTTAGTAGTAATAATGTGTTCCGATAGACTCTACTAATTACATAAAATAGGAAAAACTAATTTTCTCTCAATGTGGGATAGTCCGTTTTTGCTATCAACACCACAATATATGAGCCAACGTGGTTGCTGCACGAGCGAGAAACTATCCACCGTCCAAGGGTTTAAATGCCTCCTATCCAACCACCACATCAATGCCCCAAAGAAGGTATAGGTATACTATATACCCTCGTTTCCAAAGTTACACTTAAACCCCTCCCTTCAGCCCGAAGCATCCTCCACTTTCACTCCAGCCATCGCAGTCCATTAAAATTCATTCTCCTCTCATCGCGGACGCGATCTCTGTCCTGTCCCCACGTTCAATCTCGAATTTCGCCTCTGCCAATTACTGCGTCCACAGACCTCGAAGAGGACGCGTCTCCATAGCACCACCCTCCCCGAAAGATCGAGCACGTGGAATTCCTCGGCAGGCAGGATCTCAGGTGTAAGTCCCCGGCGATCGTCTTAAGGACCGCCTTAACGAGGCGTACATCGTGGCCACGTGTGCCCGGGCCTGGAAAGAGCGGCTCGCAATTAGCGCTTCGGTACTCGCGGTTCGCCACTCTTCGCGGTCCAGCCCGATAAAACTTTCATAATACGATTTCGCCGCGCGGGCCCGGCTCGACATGGGCGGTCTCCCCGTGCCCGCTGCTCCCCGATCCGCCTCGCTTTACGCGTACCCCGAAAAAACGATTCGGCCGGATAAGCCCGCCGAGTTAATAAATATGTCAACCCCTGCGCGGCTCGCCACCGCGTCAGGCCGCTTTGCGCCTTATTATCACGACGAAAGGGGAAAGCACGCGCTCTGCCTTAGCCAGCGGGGTAATGGAAATTCGATTGGACCTCGCGAACTAATTAGTCGAGCCTGGAACCCTCGATTGTCGGCGTGCTTCGCTAATTTCGGACCCACCCGCCTCCTCTCTACCTTCCAGGCACCGCGACAAAGTACCCGCCTCGATTTTATCCCTGGCTCTCGGTCATCTCCCGTTGGGGATGTCTCGATCTTTCTTTTCTCGACTCTGTTCCTTTCGTCGCTAATTGTACGAATTCCTTCGACGCAGTCCCTCTGCTTTCCACCCTAATTAGTACTCGCGATCGCGAGCCAGGGTGGATGAAGGGAGCGCGTAATGGTCGCGTGTAAACACTGTGGATGAATGACTGCAGTTGGGTTGGATGGCGGAGCCTGCGCTGGATGTGCTACTCGTGATAAGTTTGGGGGTTCTTTCGATTGTGTTTTGGAGTGTGGGGAGACAGGAGTAGTTGTGGAGTAGTTATTGGGGGTTGCATGGCCGTCCGGAGGGGGAGGGGGCAAAGGGAGCAGCTGCTCCCCCCCCCCCCTGGATTTTGAGAAAAATCGCTTATTTTTCAAAACTGATCTTTATTAAGTTTATACTGAAAAAGGGAATATTTTTAAATTTCGGTTTTAAATTTTCAATTAATATAACATTATAAAATGGGTTTAAAAAGCAAGAGGGGTATATTTTTCTTTACCATCATCCCAAAGTTGCCCCTGGAAAAAATCTGCGGACGCCCCTGGGGGGTTGTAATATGATTTTAACCTTAGAAGAGTGTCAGATCTTTGGCTGATCTAAGACTAGGAGAGAAGAAACAGGTGTTTGAGCCGTTATAGCAGCTGCTAACTAGGAAGAAAATGGTATTTCAGCGTTTTTAGTCAACATTGCTATGAAAATAAATAATAATATATATTTATTAAAACGAATACAATATTAAACTTCAAGAACCAAAAGAGATTAATATTAATAACCCAATATCCCCCACACCATTACATAAAACAATTAACATGCCTAAATTGTACGACACTTGAAGTTTGTCAGAGTTGCTTAGATATATTTACAAAAATCTCTGCCTTGGTATTCGTTCTTGGTGCAGTTCTGTGCACTTTGCATCGCAAGTAATTCAGGGATATCCAAATGTTAGAGAAAGAGGTGGTAATATGGCTCCCCAGTTTTATATATCTGCTTAAAATCTGATGCATAATTTAAACTGCTTTAAATTTTTCCTCAAAATGTTGGTAAGCTAATAAGGCTAAGTGTGATAAGGGGCCATTCTTAAATTACGTAAGGTTAATTTTGTCGATTTTTTATTCCCTCCCTCCCCCTTCCTAACGTAATATATTTTACAGTGCATTTTTTTAGTTACTAAAATTCTTTTAATAATTTATATACCTAATTCATTTAACCCGGTTTTGGGTGTGCGATGAGACATTGTTTTTTAGGCTACTGATCTTGAAAATTAGGTTACAAATATGATGTAAGATCCTACCTGACTCCCTTTCCCCTCTTTGTAAAAACACGTGAGAAATTCGGGATCCCCTCCACCCTCAAAAGCATTACGTAATTTAAGGATGTCTCCTAAAAGGTGAAAGGAAAAGAAAAACTTTTTAATTGAATTTAACAACTAATGCCACTTTTCCCTCTATCACTTTCAGCTTCATTGAGGTTTATTCAGTTAAACCTACCTCCAGCACACAGATTTATCCTCAATACTTATTCCACAATGCTCATACAAGAACCTCCGTTTCGCAATGCACCTCCTCATCAATCCCATCAACACACCACTCTAACAAAACATATCCCCAAATACCCTCAATACACTTGCCGAAAACCAATCAGTTTCCATTCCATCAGGGGATAGTTAAGACTTACGATTAGCGAGGCACGCGGAGTGCACCTGCTTCGACCGAGGAATCCGGTCAAACGAAATCGAAGGGGTTCGGCAACAATGTTGCCTATGCTGCTGAGTCCAACGCCTGTATTTACGACATAGTGGTTACTCGTTCACCATCTACGCGCGGAAAATAAAATCAGCCCGCGAGACACTCGGTAAAAGCACACGCGCTGGCTTATTACACAGACATGACTACTGGCGTGGCCCGAAAAAAGGAATCTCCGCGTAATTGGCGGTAACGCTGAATGAGCTTTATTTTTACCCATCTGGCCGAGGCGTATTTATTTTTATACGATTTTAATACAAGCGCCGTTGGTTGCGTGCCACACGAGGCGTTTCGCGTTCCCTTTTTCTGCATAAATTTCTCTCTGCCCGGCTGTACGGGCGGGACGCAGCAGCGTTTCGTAAACACCACAAACGAATCACGTTGCAGTGGATGCCGCGTACCCCGCGTAATTAATACGGGAGCGCGTCCAATATTATGTGAAATTATATGACGCAACCAGTCGGAGCCGGAGGAGTACCGGCTCGCTGGGAAATGACGCGGCCCGGTTGGGTCACGATTACGAAATCGGATCGCGCCGAAAACCATGGCGCGGCCAATGGGAGAAATCGTTACGATCTCCGCGGAGGATTAAAGGAGCGATTACTCCTCTTTATCTCGATCTGAAACGAGCGGGTGAGCAGACCTGGCCCAGCGCGACGCGGTTTAAACGATGGCCCTCCTCCGCCCTGCTGCCCCTGCGGACGCCGAATTTGCTTTTCATCCCGATACGCACGCGATATACGCAATTACGAACGGCAGCCAGCTCGAATTCGGTTTCGCAAACGGCTGTTAAAAGGTCTATCGACGCGCGTGTGGTCCGCGCGCATGGCTGCCAGCGGTTTTCGCGTTTGCGGGCTACCGCTGGACGCCAAGGTAGCGATGGGCCCCGATGCATTACCCGCCTGAGATTCGATCAAATTCTTTGTAATCGTTTAGGGCGATCGTGATTAGTTTGAGAGCTTTTTGTTTTATTGTAGAGTGATGATGCTCGTGGATAGTTTCATCGTTGATTCTTAGTACCTAGATGGTAGGGGTAACTACCAAGTGACTGTTGTTCAGAATGGGCTCAAACTTTGTAGGATATGTAACAGTAAGTATATTTGGAATATATTATATGATTAAAGTATGAATATTTGGAGTCTTGAGAGCTGGAGAGTCGTGGCTGACCTTTGTTTTTTATTTACGGTTATTCGCGGACATACAAATTATTCCCTGGTCAGTTTTAATCCGCCTACTCAACAGAGCACCTTTGCTCTTCAGACCTTCGCTATACTTATCGGCTTTCAGTTTTACGAATTCAACTTCCAGAATTTGTACTTTGGGGAACTATTATAATGATTTTTTGCACGGAACGTCAATGTTTTTAGGTGTGACTGCTTAGACTTTTTGATGGGAAGTTATGGGGATTATGTTGGGTTAACAGTGAAATAGATATATATATAGTCTTGAATGCGTTACAATAGAGGTATACATATAACATGTCTCGCTACTCGTTTCGGTGCAGCTGCTTCGGCGCGCAGTTCTCCCGGCCAACCGCCTTGCAGCGCTTCTCTGGCAACGCTGTGCCTTGCAGCGCTTCTCTGGCAACGCTGTGCCTTGCAGCGCTTCTCTGGCAACGCTGTGCCTTGCAGCGCTTCTCTGGCAACGCTGTGCCTTGCAGCGCTTCTCTGGCAACGCTGTGCCTTGCAGCGCTTCTCTGGCAACGCTGTGCCTTGCAGCGCTTCTCTGGCAACGCTGTGCCTTGCAGCGCTTCTCTGGCAACGCTGTGCCTTGCAGCGCTTCTCTGGCAACGCTGTGCCTTGCAGCGCTTGTCTGGCCACGCCCGTCTGCCGCGGCGCGAGCCTACTAGGTACAATTACGTGAGAGGTTACTTGTTCAGTCGGGAAAGTATTTTCTAGTCTTGCTTTATTGTGGTTTCTGTTTCTACTTTAAATTTTCTTCTCGGGGAATGATGGGTCATTTCACGTGTGCGGTAATATTTGCTTTGTTATTTTTTTCACTTTGTAAATAATGGGGTCTTCCCGTTACAGGTATTAAATAAATAAATAAATAAATTATTACACTGAATCGTCTCTAGAAATTGTTGCTTCATGTAAAAAGTACACTTTTGTCGATAATTTTTTTCTTTGATGTTGTATTATTACTGCATCTGTAGCTGTTTTTTATTTTTGAAGCGAAGAAAAATCTGCTCTAGTCGGGACTGGAACTATTATTATACTTACGTACCCTTTACGTATTTTTAACTTTTAGAAAGTGTTTATAAGGGTCCCTGGAAGATAAGATCGGAACAATTAAAATCCCCAGCAGAATCGCTAAGGAAGTTTTTGCGCTACTCATGTAAATACACAATTAACTGAACATGGAAGCGGATAATTAGTTTCCTCCTTCTTGGATACTTCTTGAAAGGAACGACGATGGAAGAGAAACAGGAGAACGTAGAACGAAAGTAAACGTTTAACGAGCCTCGAAATTGTTCACTTTCGTAAGAAATTCCATCGAAATCCCATGAAACTCTCGACTGAATATCCGAAAGGCATCGTAGCAGTGTTGCTCCCATCGCTAGCGTCCGCTTTGAAATTCCAGCGGACGAAATCGACGTGCCATACGCACCGCTCGTGCATATTAAGCCCCGATCTTAGGCGATAAACCTGGAATTAGGCCGATTCAAGTTTTAATCGCTCCGCCACCCAAGACGCTCCTCCGCGGTCCACAGTGGCCACCACTCTCGAGGCTAAGCTTCATCGATTAAACGTATACACGTTTGACTGTCAAGGAATTCGATCGGGCTTTAAACCATACCGACAGGGAATGACTTGCAGCGATATTGCCCATGGAAACCCTTTTCTGGCCGGTCTGCAATCGGCAACTTTAGCAACACCGTGTCTCTTTGGTCCGTTTGATATGTCGCCAAGTTGTTCCTCGTTAATGGTCATTTGGTAGAGTGAACAGTAAATAGTAAAAGGTTACCATGGAAATCGGCGAGAGGTTAAAAAAAAGCGGTGGCGTTGATCGCTTTATGGCGAACACTTTCGAAGCGATCGACGATTGTGATACGGGTTAACATCGAGATCCCGCGTCGACGAAATCTTCGACAAGTGGTAATTACGGGTAATACGGTGGTTCAGCAACGTGGCTGGTCGCTTAACCTCGTTTGTTCAAAAAATTGAGTTATTACGCGCATCGAATTCGACGCGATTAATTGCACCCTTTTTTGGGCCTGGTGTGCTGTGATTCCTGGGAATCGCGAACCAGGTTTCGTCTGTCTCGCCTGAGGAACGAATCGTGGAAAGATTGTTGAACTGACTAGTTCTAATTAGTTGGGTTTAGATTTTTTAGACAAATACTGGAAAACCTATTCGTTTTCTGTATTACAAGAGAACGCTAGAATATTTCCGAAATTGTTGCTTCATGCTAAAAATACACATTGGGTGATAATTTTTAACTTTCACGACGTTTAGTCGATTACTAATTTTGAAGTTAATATTAAATGACAGCATGTCTTTAATAGGGCGTAACTCGAGGATAATTTGTCGTAAACGAGTTTGCCAACACAATTAGAAGATTAAGATCCCACCCTTATTTTCTCGTGTGCTTGCGTAGTATCTAGAATAAAGTAATTATATCGCGGACAAGGCAATTATGCTGTTGGCCCTTATTGATCCAGTCACGAAGGGTACACCTGTAATTTTGCGATACACTTTAATTCGAGTACATGTTACTTCGACAACTAAACGTGAAATGAATAAAAAGAAGGCTCTACTGTCTACCTCTCCAACACCTGCCTATAGCTAATTTCTTGTAACAAATTCTGTAACACGTGAAGCAACATATTTTCGTAAAATTGCAAATGACACCAGGTTCGGAGTCGATTACCTCGAAAACCAAAAATTCTACAAAAATAAAAAACTATAATACACCCTACATTTTCGATTCATTTTTTAAATCAGAATTACACCCGCCCATTACACGTCACAAATTACCAAGAACATTGGAAAAATAACGACATAGAGCTCACGACGATGTCCTTAATCGTCAGACGATCATCCCCGAGGGCCCCGCTAAAGTTCCCCGACTCACATTGCAAATCTACACCGTCATTAAGCTTCCCTGGCCAAGTAACATACGACATAGTCGTGCAATCATCACAGAAGCCCCCCTAGACCACTATACTTAATACCGAGCATTAGCCCTCCCGCCCAGTCGGAAGAATCACTTTAATATCCCGCGCGAGCCCACGTCAGGGTCCCTCTCTCTCCGTCTATCAATTCCCACGGTGCGGAGGGGGCCCTGAAATTCAACATAAACAGCGAAAAACAGGGTCTATGCGCGGTGGAGAATTACGCAATAACCAAGCTCGCGATGGGCTGCCCGTTCCAGCGGTTTTATGGCGGGCTAAATTAAGACCTACCATCGCGCTGCTGCCTATTTCGCCCCGAATGTCCCGTAGGAAACGGCCTCCACCGCAATTTGGCGAGATTACAGGGTGGCGTGGCATTGATTAGAGGGGGGACGATTAAACAATCTAGGCCTCCCTGGTAGAACTTCTGGGAGGGCGAGCCAGCGATTCCACGCTCCGGCCCCGTGTCTAGTCGCGAAACGGTCCTGTTCTCGCTTCCCTTGTACGCTCCGCCGTCCGCTTCCTCGCCGGCCGGCTTGGCCCGCGAAGGCAGATGATCGCCTTCAGGCTATATGCTCGAAATGAAGCAGTTATACGACCGAACTAATAACATATTTAGGAGGGCATGCGGATCCCCCCCGGTGGCGGATCCGCGACCTCCCAAGACGGGCACGCTTTCGAGAGCCCGGCCACCGGTTTTTTCCACTTTTTTCCACGTGTAACTTAGATAAAAGTAGCGGATCCAGGTGGGCGCAGGTGGTGGCTGCTTCATTTCGTCGGCGAATGCGCGCCGCCGCGTGCGTGCCTTGGGTAATTATACCACAGACAAGGTAAGAGATAGACCCAACGTCTTATGGGTGTCAGTGTCACAGCAACTGGATTATCGAATTCGTAAAACGTCAGTTAAGGGGGAGCTCTGTTTAAGGGGTTATACCTAGTCAGAAGGCCGCAAAGAGGCGAATGTTTGTGAATTTCTTTTGGAAAAACGGAAACATCTATTTTTACAGAACTTTTTGCGTAAAAAATATTTACGATATAATAAAATTGCAATCGATATCCAAGAAGCCATTTTAGAAAAGTTGTTTTGCGGTGAGCACTGCCATTCGGAATCAGATTATCTAAAATAAAAAAAAAACAAAAAGATTTCGTTAGTATATTAATGTATCTTTCGACTGACGGGGGGGGGATTTTGGAAATATTAATTTAAAATAAAATAGCGGTTACTTAAACTTTGAAGTCCTGATTTTCGCGCGAAAAACGGCCATTTTTCGTTGATAAAATCGAAAATACACATTGAAAAAAAATGCGAACGACATTCTGTAGATTTTTATATAAACAATAAGCCCCCAAAATTTTAGAAAGATTGGTGCAGTTGTTCCAGAGATATCTTACTCACCGTTCTTAAAAAGGCTTCTTGGATGTCGTTGTATTTTTATTATAAACGTTAAATATTTTTCTACAAAACAATTACCAAATGTTCTTTAAATGTTACTCTTTAAAGTGCAAAAAGTTCTGTAGAAATATATGCTTTCGCTTTTTCAAAAAAAATTCGCAAACATTCGCGTGCTTTCGGCCTCCTGACTAAGTATAATAAGGTGATTCTTGGGATTTTTTTCTAAGAAACTATTAAGCGGATCTTTTCCAAACTTTCGGGGTATTTTAGTTCATATTCAAACAATAAAAATTAATTTTTTCGTCAAAAAGTGTTTGGTAGAAATGTAGATATATGAACATGTAGGGACTCGCGTGCCGGAGTTGCATATTTTCGATTATGTTGGAGGCTCCGATTCTTCCCTGAAATAAAAGAAACAAGGATTTTCTCATTTCTAGTACAATTACATTATCGATGAACCTAACAAACGGAAAAAATGTTAAACGCTGGCAAATTGGTGGGACTTAAAAAAAAAGTTACGATTCTGCCTCAAGATATTTCGTACTATTTATGGACAAAGAGTTGTTCAATTCAATTTATTTATCAATGTTTTAGGTACATCGACAATATCTTTGTTTTTTTTTTATTTTTGGGAAGAATTGGGGCTTCGAACATAATCGCAAATTTGCAACTCCGGCGCGCGAGTCCCTGCGAACATATTCATATATCTCCATTTCTGTCGAACACTTTGTAATGAAAAATTAATTTTTATTGTTTGAATGTGAAGTAAAGTACCCTGAAAGTTTGGAAAAGATCCATTTGACAGTTTCTTAGAAAAAAATTCCTAAAAATCAACTTATTCCTACTGTCCCAAATAGGGCTCCCCCTTAAATGACGATGACTCTAGGAGATCTATTCAAATTAATTACTGAAGAGAGTTAAGTAAGTATCAATATGATATACTCACACTACGCCTACTTCAAAATACAGGTTACAATTCACAACGTCCACAACTTATATTTCATAGCTTCGACTTCAGAGTCTATACTACGCAATTCACACTTCACAATTCATAGCTTATAATTCAGCGCTTAGGACTTCGCGGATTATACATCATACTTCATATTTCAAAATTTATATCTCAAACATTTCGCAACACACACAATGCACACGAAGTCCCATAAATTTGCAACCGAGTACTACAATGCACAATAAAGGTTCAAAGTGAAACTTATTGTTAGCCTCTCTTGCAGCTGCAGGTGGAACTTGAAAAATTTTCTTCTCTTACAGATGTAGAGCTGAAAATCTGTTTCTCTTGCAGGCGCAGAGCTGAAAATCTACTTCTCTTGCAGCTGCAGCAACTCAAAAACCGCTCGTTCCAAATTCCATTAATAATTCTAGCTACGTTTTAATCGCACTATGATTGTATTTTATCCCAAATCGATTACCTTGCAAGCGACACAAAATTGCACATTTTATCACGCGTAAGAAAAATTTACATTGGACGTAAAGTCCTATACCTCGTCTGTGATTATACTAATATGCATCTCCCAGTGTGTGCTTAGGGGAGTCAGGTTAAATAATTTCGCCCGGGGCACCGCAGAAAGTTCATTATCGATTTTCGAGGTTGGGCAGGAGAGTCGGTTGTCTGCTATTATTTTGGCAATGTTGTGTCGAATTTAATAAGGGTTGCATGTGCAGCTTGCCGTCGTGAGGGGAATGTGGAACGATCTTAATGAGCTCAGGTTTGATGGAAAGTTACATAGTAGAACCTCTGCTATTTAATATAATGAAGGGACAGGATAATGGAAGATTCTCTCCTTGTGTTATTAACCATTGCACATTTTAAGCAGTAGATATACTCAAAATGCTAGTAGCCCAAATGGTAACCTCATCGTCAATGGTAATCCTTGAATCATCTGATAAAAGCCCACATCCTCCACATTCTTTCAAATTCAAACTCTGCTCCCCTGTTTCGAACCAAACCCCCGAGTAAATCGCCGAAATAAGAAGCCTCCGACCATTAGAATCCACTAGTTCGCAGTGAACAGGATGGTAAGAGGGTAAGAGTCAGAACTCAGCGGAGAACGTAGAGAATCTCAAGTTGTTCGAGACGCGAGGGGCCCGTCACAAGGAGGCGCGTCTCTTTTTTCCACCCCGGTTTTCGGGGATAAATCTGGGGACGTGCGTGTCCGCCGAGGAGCAGGCACGACAATGCGTCCAGTTTCCATGGACTTGAAATTCTCCACAATAGGAGAAGCGGAGGCGCCCTTTGTCGGCGTCCGCCTCCGTGGAGCCGCGACGTTTACGGCTCTCGACGGACCACCAACACGTGCCAACGGACCTGAAACACGTGTTACGGACTTTCGCAAGACCGGCTCATGTTCAGACTTCTGATGGTGCCACCGTGGAGAGAGAGGTCGACTGTCAGGGACGCGTCGGTTCCACGTACGCCTCGTCTTTCGAGAAAATTTTATGTCCTTCGACGGGATTCCGTGGATTCCCTCGTTCAGCGAGGATCAGCCTTTTTTCTGTCCTGCCTTTAATCGTTTACTTCTCAGCAACACGGCCGCTCGTTAACGAAAAATGCTTGATTCACCTGGGCCACGAGATTCTTGGAACGATTACATTTTCCTGAACGGTGTAATTGCGGCGGCTGATTCCAATCCGATCAGAGGAAATCTCTGAATCTTGACTGCTGGGGTGTTGGTATTAACATTTGTATTCTGTTGCAGCTTTGTGTTCAGTCTCTTGTTTGAACAGCGAGAGGGAGATGTTTGTGTACCTATGAAGGCTATGGGAGAAAAATAGGGGATGTCACAAAACAGCTTTATTGAGAAAATTAAGTTTTAATAGTTTACTCCGCCAGTATATAAGCAAGGTTCAATGAATTTAATTTTCCTATATAATTCTCTTCTTAAATATTATCTGGATTTACCTTGACGACAGAAGCTTGAAGCTTATGCTTAGGCAAAGAGTAGGCCATTCCGTACTTTGTTCCAGCGCAGAGTGACCACTTCCTCTTTTTAACCAGTACCTATACTGAATATTTGACGTTATCCTATAGAGGTATTTGAACTTTATACCCCTTGCATGACAAAATCCCTACTAATATACAAAAGTGAAACGTTGTCTGTCCTTCTTTCACGTCTAAACGGCTGAACGGATTTCAATGAAATTTTGAATATATATTATATACGTCCTAGATTAAATGATAAGCTATTTATTTTTCTTTCAGGCGGGTTTCTTTAACGGGTGGACTAGGGTAAAGGACCCAATTATTGGCAGTCAACCCAATTACTGTCATCTTAAGCTATTTTACTTAAAATAACGAATAAATAAAGGTTAAAGTAAAATAGCTTAAGGTGACAGTAATTGGGTTGACTGCCAGTAATTGGGTCCTTTACCCCAGCACGCTATAAATCGCAAAATCAGGAAAAATGGACATTCCTCTTTTCCCCCCTCAGTTACCCTTCATATGTGGTAAAAGAAGATGCAGTCAGTTATGCATTTATTATTCAGTCTTTAGTCTTGCATATTTCATCGCGGCAAATATTTTCTCCTCGACAAAAACCAAGTAAATGATCCGCATCAGCAACGGTATTAAAGAATTCAAGATTCCTGGATATCTGAATCCCGGATCAACGCAGAAATTAACGGGGAGAAACTCTTGATGCCAATGATGAAGATGTTAAGTAGCAAGGTGGAATGAAGATATTTCATCGTTCGCCTCGTGAAGAACATCGTAATTTGACGTGCGGTGAATTTATGAAACTCGCTGCCGCGATATCCACCCTTATCAATCGTTCCATAGCCGTTCGATACTTTCGTGGACCGAGAGATCCGGCCTGATAAGGCGCTTCCCCTTCCCGAGGAAGTAATTAGGTGCGCTCTCTTCATTAGCATAATAACTCTTTTACGATCCAGAGATGCCCGCGTTGCTCACCCTTCCAGGCTCTATCGTCCAGTCGAAATCGAGCGTGCCGTTGCCCCCTATCCCCCGAGAGATTCGGAGCAGTTTCCAAGCGCTGAAGGCGAGGGGAGGTGTCGAATAAATTGAGGTCGCGTGGGGCGGACGTTTGCCAGAACGGAGGACCGCACTCGTGTATTTCGCTCCTACCCTCGGGGCTCCTGGATCCGAGGAACTGCAGTTTTTGGCCCGGCAGCCCCTTGGGGGGTGGGTGGAAGAGTTGCCCCAACCAGGGCGGTCGTGCCTTTGAACTGTTTCCATTTCCTGTTGGCTTTTCCAGAATCTCTTCCCCGGGCATGTTCCTTCGCTTCTCTAGAATCTGGTGTCTTTAAATCCTAATGGTCACAAGTGACGTTTCTCTTCGGAATTTCTCTAAAATTTCCGAGGATCTCTCACATATATGTCAACAGATTTGAAATGAATTTATTGTTCGTTATAACTTGCTTGGGAGAAGGTGTTACTTTTCTTATGAATCAAGCATTCATGTAGCACCTGCTTACTGGGCTCGTCTAATAATTCAGTTTCTGAGTTACGAGCCTACCTGTGGCATGTCGACATGCGAGAGCAAGTTTTTAATGGGTTCGCGGTAAATTAATTTCCATGGACAGGCGTAGTGAAGAACAGGCTCGACAGGTCTGTGTTTCGTGAGATCTATGACAGTTAATGGCAAGCTCGAGGGGAAAGGAGATCGATATCTGGATAGTGTGGGGCGGACGTCCGCCAGAGCACAGGACCACACTGGCAGGATCCTCTCCCAACCCCGGAGCAGACGGGGCGCCCAAAGGACTTCCTCCCCAATCGTCGGAAGAGTTGCAGACAAGGCGGCGACGTCCTTTCAAACGGCGCCGTTTCGGTCAGAATTGCTATGGGTCTCGGTTTTCCCAAGGAAGAATCGAAAAAAACCGGAACCACCCTGATTCCGGAACCCAGCATGTGCTCTACAGAAGGGAGGGGTAGGGTGCAGGTCGAACCAGATTTTACTCGAGCCGGTGAAAATGGTCCTTGGAACTGGTGATGGTGTTGGCTATATTTCTTCGTCACGACCCACTATTTTTGAATGCATATTATATTCTTTGAAGGGGAGAAAAATAGACGTGGTTAAAGAACACTTTAAATGCTACGACTAAATTTTAGAAACCAAAATTATTCTTTCAGAAATCAGAATTTCACTTGCAGCTCTCTTTATTTTATTTAAAATATTTCAGCATAGTTTAGATAACTCCATGCTCATTATTTAGAATTATTAATTCATTTCATGTTTAACAATTTTTATCACACAAGAGAGTTCTGTGTTAAATATTTATCCAGATGCCTCTGAAGCTGGGAAATATTATAGATTTTTAACTGCACGTAACCACCAAAATTACGAGTTTCCCAGACCATATTTCGAGTTCACTGCTTAATTAGCCCAGTGCACGGATGTTCCCCGTGTCCTGTGTAGATAACGTGGCCCCGATCCCATTTCCCAAAGACTAGATTGTCTCAGCGAGCAAACTGTAAAAATATCCTCGCGTATGCGGGGCATCATAAAACGTTGCTGAAAGTGTATTCTAGACCGAACATTTGTTCCATGTTATCGACCAGCTTTAAGAAAATAGACGTATGTATTTTACCCTGCCACGTGGTTTGTTCATTCTCGAGACGGTGATGAGTTGAGAACGTCATCGAGAACCATATTCTCCGTTTCAACGAAAGGCATATGTAAATGTGGATTACAAATAAAATTAATAAATACGACGGTACAAAATTGATCACCATTTGCTCGATACTTGGACTACATTCATCGAAATAACGTCCACCTTCGAAGCATACGATTAACTCTCGCTAATTGCCTACAGACAGGCCCCTACCAGGAATGGGAAAAGAAACGAGCAACTATTAGACGAAGGAAGGAACAAATTAAGTCCACCCATGGAATCTATGCTGGACGTGGTAATTTGCCGAAACTGTCGCAGCGGCCCGGTGATTGTTCACGACGGAAGAGGACATTATTAGGCAAGACGTCAATCAAATTCGTCCCTATTCGACATCTGTCCCAGGAAACGACCCTTACGCTCCACGGAACCTATCTCCACTACCTGTGTGGCCGCGTTCGTCTTAACGATCGCCTGAAATACGTCATTAGCTCAAGACAGTTGATGTTCAGGGAGATTCAAGCGGATCAGTAGCCACGCCACTTACCATTGCCAGTAATTACACGCGTGTACACTTAGAGAACTCCATTAACACAAGGAAAACTTGTAGACTGACAGCACTGGAATTATGTTACACTCGCTCGGCGCACTTTGCGCCGCTCTTAAATTCTAATTGAGGGGATTGCGCTAGTTCTCGGCCTCTTTGCTCGTGCTTCCTTGAACCCATCAGAAAAGAGCAATTTAATACACATTCACGCAGAAATTTCCATAAATACACGCTTTCGAATGCGCCCTCGCGTTCAAGAACTCGGCGGTGCGAGAAACGTCAATTCTAAAGTGCATTGGGTCAAGTATACCAGTGTCGTGATTGAATATGCAACTGAATACGTCTCTAGCAGTCTCGTTAACCAGCTCCTCAGAGTTTCCCAGAATCGGAGCAGCATGCTCTAAACCTGTCGAACATTTCCCCAGGTCCCTAAATCATCGCGGGTAACCCGCGACGCGAGTTTCTCCAGTTTCTCCTCGTAATTGATTCCCCAGGTTGCAACGACCCTGCGGCGCGGGTGCACGTGGATGGAAGGCAGCAGGATGAGTCGTGTAAGCCGCCTATCGCGCCGCGTTATTCTCTCCTCGATACACCTGCCGCCTTCCCACGTGAGCGCTGGCGCAGCACCGCGGTCGTCATCCGTCCCCGCGGAACGAAAAACGAACACGCGAAGACAGAGGCGGCGGAGAGAGGCGAAGGGGCCTCGATCAGTGGCCCCGATAAAGCCACGGAACCATTAGATAGACATCTCTAAGAGGCCCCACGAAGACGTTCGATATAATAAAGCTGCGGGCACGATCGAATCGAGTGGGACAAGTTCGGGGCCCCAGTATTCAGTGTCAATCAGGGAAAGTGATTTCTAAAGGCGGTACCCTTCGGTGTCGTGAATGCCCCGCTGGAAACCGAACACGCCGCTCCGGGGGTACGCCGCCTCGGCTCGATTACCGTGGCTGCTTTAAATTATAAAACCAATTTCCGTCTCGTGGAATGAGGTCGGGCCGGGGTCACCGTGCATAATGAGGACCCGATCGAACGGATGCTGCGCCCTGGTTTCCCTCCCTCCCGAGGGAGAGACATCGGGGAGGGCTTCGTGAGAGCTGAGGATGCACTTTGCCGCGAGGGAGGTTTTTTTGGGAAGGGGTTGCACCTGTGGTGGAATATCGGGGGTTAAACTCGTGCAGAGTATTAACGTGGAGGAATAGTGGGGATACTGGAATTGGTAGGTTTTGTGAGCATGGAGGTTGAAGAGTTGGGTTTTATAGTGCAGTGGTGGTCAGAGAATAAATAGATTATAAGCAACACAATGGTAAGAATATTTTAATTACGGGGGAGGCCACTGTAAAAGGTCGGAATCAACGATTTTTTCTTTTTCACATTTTCTGAAAGACGTACGTTTCGAGAATGCTCCCTCCAAATTTTATGAAGAAATTCGCAAATTTAACGGGGATGTAGTCAGTGGCAGATTTAAAGAAAAAAAGCCTCTGTGGCAAATGTTCTAAGGGCCCATTTTTCGGGAAAATGAAGAGGTACTTTACTAAAAGCGGGCTGGGAGTTGTAGTACTAAAAAAAATATATTTTGGATAAAATTAATTTTTTTAAGGATGGGGCCCATTTTTCCTGGAAAATACAGAAGCAGTTTAGTAAAAGCTGTCTTAGTGTACTTAATGGTACAGAAAAAATATAGTTTGGATAAAATCATAATTTTTTTAAGGATGGGGCCCTGGAGTGCCTTCTGGACAGGGGCCGCTTTGTTAAATCCGCTACTAGATATAGTATTTTCCGTGAAGCGGTGTCAAGCGCACGACTGAACTGAGCGCAATTTTGAACGCGGTTTTCTCAGAATGACATTTTTCAACCGCGTTGATAGTATAGAGGGAAAACTAAATAGACATCCAATTGAGATGTGCAAGGGTATTTATTGTACGAAAAACCTGTCTCTATTACGCAACGATCAGTTTTTTTTAATTAACGACCTGCTTCTATTTTTTTATCAACATTTCCCAACTCTTTACCCCCAAAAATGATTTTTTTTCAGTGGTCCGCCATTTTGTTATTTTTTGCGATATTGACTTTTTTATCATCATGTAGAAGCCTACGTAATAGACGTAGCCTTCTAGTTTCTAAATATTTTTGTCTTTTTGAATTTAGATTTGTCGCAGCGCACATTTTGACGAAGAGTATGCCGGAAACGGATTTATGAATTTGATTGAAAAAAAATTAACCTTCAATATGTACATATTAACTATACTAAGCAATCCATTGATTTACTTGCGTTGTTTGGTTGAAAAAATCCCGAAAACACCCTTACTTTTCAGACCATTACGGTAGTCTCCCCCTTAATAAGAAAAGACTATAGATATTTTTTTCTTCCCCTAATTTTCTGTTTCTGCTTTTCTTCTTTGGTTTTAGTTTTAGTATAATGTTAGTTATTTAATTGCGGTCAGTGCAAAACTCAAAAATTACTGAACCGATTTGGATGAGCCCTATACCAGAAGAATCATTGTTTTAATGGGACTGCTATAGGCTACGCAATATTTCCAAAATCCCAGCGCAGAAGGCACTTACTTTTAAAATAAAATATTAAATTAAATGAGAACGAAAAATCCAATAAGGAAACGGTTTTCAGAAGAAACTTTTACGCGCAATCCTAATCCATACCGTAGCGAGGCACGGGTATTTTGCCAGTAATGCCTAAAAAGATGAATATTCACTATTCTTTTGACCCCAGTGAGAATCTCAGTCCACCAAGATCACAGAAACGCTATCGCAGTGTAAATGGAATTCTCGACTCTCCGTTCAAGAACCCCCGATCTCCCTTCGCTAATAGCGCCATCAGATCCCAATTAATTAATCGGCCACATTCCGCGACGGATTCCACGGGCGCGCGACCGCGTGTTGCTTTTGTTTCCGCGCACGCTGACCGAATGATTCAAAGCCCCTGGTCGCAGAAGACGAGACGGCCGGCGGTTGCGCGCTCTTCTCGATGACTCAGTGAGCGAAACGCCGCGCGGCGGCTATTAAACGGCAGTGCGCTCATAAATATAAATCATATGGGATTGCTTTGTTGCTCCTCGATGCTTCTGTCGGCCACGACCCTGGGAAACAGCTGTCCGCCCAAACAGGCTGCCTCACAATGCCGCCAAATTTGGTCGCGCGAATGCTGCGGGGATTACGATTCGCCCGTGTTCCTGCTGCGGGAACCGTGTCTCGCCGGCCCCGCGGAATCTTCCTCCGCTGTTCCTGCGGGCCCGTTCCCCGCCGTTTCTTCGGGGTGCTGCCTCGGCGAGAGTGGATTTCTTGTTCGAGATTTCTGCGGGGGCCACGACATTGTCCGGGCTTATTGATCGCTGACACCGTGATTGCAGCGTGGTCAACACGGGCAAGTAACATTTGTACGGATATTGTTGGACGATGAGTTTGACGTTGGGAATAGTACAACTGGAAACCCGTGGCATCAGGCACTGGCTTGGAGTGAATGTTTTATCGTAAAGTTTTTGTTAGCTTGGAGAAGATCGCTGCAGATGGTTTCTCGATTCTAAAGGTCTCGGGATTTTATTGGGGTATATTTCAATTGTGTCGTGATTGTTGGGGAAGGTAGTTTGCCATGAGCCTCGTGAAATGCTAAAGTTAGAGCAGGCTCAATTGGTCGTTTAAGAACACTTCTGCCATTAGGAATTTCGTGGAGTATAATACCCACTTTTATTTCTTTTATCCGCAATAACAGTCCAGTAGTAAATTCGAGTGACCAATTGCTTTTGTTTGTTTGAAATGTAATACATACCTGCATAAAATCATAAGAAGCAACAGGGTAACGGTACCTAATATCGTCTGGCAAAAGTTAAATCGCTCTTAGTTGAATAATAATTCATATTTTGGTATGGAATTTGTTTTAAAGTAAAGAGAAATTATTCATGTTTCATGTAGCATAAGTTAGAATCGTTTTATTTTATCTTACTACTGTTCTAAATTTTTGTGTGGCAGTGAAAAAAGATGGCAGAAATGTGGCTACCTGTGGTAGCAGATGCTTAAGAAAAATAAAAAATGTTAAAATGGCAGTCTTTTTTGAAGAAGATGAAGCGTCCTGATTTGAGTCTGAAAATGGTTTTGCCCCGAAATTGGGAATACCTACTTCTTTAAATAAAAAAAGAACAGTAACAGATACGGTAATAAATCTACCACAGATAGCCACATTCATATACATAGATTAAGAATCTCTTTTCCTTTTTGTGTTTTAAATAACCCTTGCAGTACTTCCTGTCAACACCAGGTCCAACCGATTTTTGTCCAACGCTCTCAGTCAACAGTCTGTATCTGCCATCTATTTTCTCATTGCCACACAAAAAATCAGAACAGTAGCTCAACATACAATAAAACAGCCTGCCAAACCTAAAATTAATTTGTCTAACTGTTTTTGTGCAAAAAATTGACAAACAATTACCTATTTCAGGCCCAAGAAAGTGCAAACCCCCCTTAACACGTTCGCGGACAGTAAAAGTTTCAGCGAGGTGCAAAAATTGACAGTCATTTTATTTTTAAATTGATTGTGATATCCGAAATTTGATTAAACACATTTTTTAAGGGTAGGCAGATTATCATATTTTAATCGTTATATAGTTATTACCTTGACAGGTACAATACTTACAAAAACTTAAGGTTATATCAAATTAAATTCAAAATAATTGACTTTAAGATTTGAATGCTATAGTATTTATGTCATTCTGCATCATCATGAAAATGAATGCTGTAGCATTCACGTCCGCGAACATGTTAAGTACATCGTTAATCAAGTATTTCTAACAGATATTCTTGTATTCACCAAATTATCAGATTTACCTTCTCCAATTGTGACATAAAATTGTCGCAGTCCAATAAATTTTTACACTGTTAACATTCACTAAACTACACTATCTCCTCCTACACATGTTTAGGCAGATACTACTTAGGTTCACGACCGATAAATTTTAGTGCTTGCTTTGCGAGATATAACGAGTGGCGATATTAGAAATCTGTGCGGTATTAGGTACATTCACCTATATCAGTGTCAAACTGAAAGCATCTGTACACAGGATTTAAAGGAGTCCATCGATTCTCAAGCCTGAAACAACCGTGTACACTTCATCGCCATCTTTCCTCGATTATCAACCACCGTGGCAACAGAACGAACACTTATCAGCAATTAAAGCATCGTTCCCCCGTCAACGGAGCACTCTATCAGCCGACGCAAGCCGACAAAGTCGCGAATCGGAGGGAGCAATGTTGCCGATAAATAACGGGTGCCTCCGTAACCGTTGGTAGCGTCCACTGGCCGTAATTGACTCGCCAGACGGATGAATTTATCGGGTCGATTTTGACGAGGATCCAAGCCCGTTGCGCCAGCGATCGCGGCGCGAAATCTCGCGCCATAAAACATCCGCTCAGCCGCGTCGAGGGACATATAAATATTCATGGCGCATCCCGCGCGATAAAAATCGAGAGGATTCCCCGGCGCGCGACGGCCGGGATTTTTCGGATGATCGATATAATTTTCGACTTGCCTATTTCGAAGATGAGCCCCGTCCCCAGCGGTCCTTTTTTTTCTCTCCCCGCGCCGCAACGTAATTACTCCTCGGACGGTCCAACGTTGCTTCGATCGTCGATCGAAATTGCGGCACGGGTGGCATAGGCTGTCTAATCATCGCATTGGACACGCTGAGCCTGTTAATGAGCAAACAGATGAAATGACGCGGGGTAATCGCGTTTTAATTAACTTTTTGCCACCGTCGGCGGGTAGAGAGGGTTTAGTCGTCTGCGGCTGCGAGCTGGCCGCGTTTCGGATTCGACGATCGACGCAGCGGTGAGTAATTGCGTATTCCTGCGCCTCGGGATAATTAAAAGTGATGATGAACACGAATTCTGGTTACTTGGGTAGGTCTTGTCGCTCCTGGAAATCGCGGATGCAAAAATGGCAGCTTTTCTGGACAACTTCTGGTGTTCAGGGATCAGTGCCAGCGTGGTTCTCAAGAGTGGATCGTGGACCACCACTTTCTAGCAATTTTTCGGTGGCTGGAACCTTTCCACGATAATCATTGGTTAGCTCGTGACAGACCGCGAACAGTAGGCTAATCCACGCGTTCACGCCACGGGAACGATGCTGCGATCAATCTAGACCAATTTAAATTTTCAGACAGTCCCTGTCTAGTCCCCCGTCCTCTGTTCGGCCAGGGCTGATTATACGTCTGGTGCATCCCTTGGCGGTGCGCGAGGCGAATTTTTATTAGCCCCCTGCGTAAAAAATGATAGAACAGCGAGCTGCTGGACCGGAGTTTCGCAAAATCCTGAAAAATATTTCGATTAAAATGCATATGAGGGAGAAAACGATTGCCGTGTCTTGGTTCCGATATTAGAACCACTCGATCCGGGGACCAGCGAGGAGCTGGCTGGATGATAGAGCGAGTCGATTAGAAGCACTGAAAGCCACGCTGGAATTCATAAGCAAGAACAGAACTCATTTGTTCAACCGAAATTATAAATTCTCTCTCCTCTACTGACTCTTACGATTCGATACCTCGTTCGTGATTAAAACACGCCCCTTCAGTGTGTGCAAATAGAGAATGAGGCAGCCGAATATCATTTGAAATAGCTGCTCGAAAATTGAGTAATCAATCAGTGTATTCGTGGGATTCTTCGCTGTTTCATTCCTCTGTGGTGTCTCTGCAATCCTTCAGGTTGGTAGGATATTTTATACCTTGTGAAAGAAAGGGGACCTCTTTCTTAATCCTTCAACCCGGAGATTCAAAAAATTATGATATTTTGGGGATATGTAGAGGATATATGGAATTTTGTTAGAAAAATTCACTCTAAGTGAGTGAAATTGACCCCGGGAAATCCAGCTATATTTCGATTTAGTGTTATAATTCGCGAACTGTAAGAACTATATGTTACCAAATGATAGTCACAAATAAAAGAAGTAACTTTCGTCTGAAAACTTTTTTTTTATCTCTTACAGTTCACGAGTAATATACAAAATTGAAGAATACCCGATTTCCAGAGATTAATTTCACCCCCTTAGAGTGAATTGGGGCTGCAAAAAATAGTTTTTTGAATTTCCGGGTTGGGGAATTTCCCTTGTTAGTGCAACGATTCAAAGCACCTGTTAACCCAAGTAACAATCAACTTTGAAGATACTATCAAGGTTAATATATTCACAAATAAGGTTTCCATCAATTTCCAAAACTAGAAATCCCTATGTTAGAAACCAACACCCTCAATTTATTTCTATTTAGTTCCCCAAATCCTGAAACACATCACCAACCTTGAACAACTCCAATTATACAAATTCCTTTCGAATCAAGTGAATTAATTCGACGACTCCACGATGAGCGACGAAAGGTTCTCTGCGCTATTCGCCACGCGCCCAAATGTTTTCCATGCGGTCGCTCGCATAATCGTGCAAACAGGAAGAGCGATCTCGAGGGAAAGGCGCGGGATTGGAAGAGTCCCTCCGCCAGGGAGTGACTATTTATACGAATTCGTCATGGGAAACGTTCACGAGGGCGATGCATCAGCCTGGGTGCCGCGTTTTGCGCGCCGCCTCAAAGCGGCTTTCACCCCCGAAGAGAGTGACGATCGCTGGTTATTATTGGCGCCAAAAGGCGCCCACGCACGTGCGTAAGTGAGTGCAGGCCGCCACGCGATGTTTGGCACCGATCCGGTCTCTCTGGCTAATTCGTTTTTCTGCGTAGACCCTGCCCTCGCGCAAAACGTACGACTTTGGCGGCCGCCCAAAACGAATGAATTATAGCAGAGGCCGCGGGATCTTGGCACCGGTACACCTAAAGCCCGACGCGGAGCGTTATAAATTCTCGCGACGCTTAACGCGCCCGTCTGCGGGTAGATAAAGTCGAATCGCGGAGCCCGGGGAATCTTGATCGAGATGAACGCGCATGGGACTTTGCGTCACAACCTTCTCCGACCACTAGGAACCTAATAACAGAAGAAGAACAATAAAAATAGTACTTCTATAGCTCTTACACCAGTGTCGCAATATCTGCAGCTAAGAAAGCTAATCGTTTGCTGCAAACTGATCCAGAGAGTTCTGAATCGACTACATGTATCAGAGCACTACGATAACTGTTTATCAAAATTCGATCACAATTGAGTATATTCGATAAGAGCCACGGGTGTGAGCTGAATGCTACTAAGAAACGGAGCAAGGAGACAGCAATATTCAGCTGCAGCAATTACGCGTCTTACGTAACCGGGCGTATGTATGTACATATGCACGCGTTCCTCGTCTCAGCCTCGGCCAAACAATGAACGCCAGCGTAAGATAAGAAAACAAACCGCGGCTGCGAAAGAGTTCCACCTGAGCACACCCCGCCGATCGTCCAAACACTCCCCCCCGGGCTGGTTTCGTAATCTGAAATTGAAAGCGACAAAATAAATAAATGCATCGATCATTAGCGAGGGGAGCCGCGCCTAGCGCGGCCGACGTTGGCCGCGCGTGAGCACGTGGGCGCGCGAGCTCGCTCTCCTACGAGCGGCGTGTGGGCTCGCCGCGTGCGTGTCGCACGCGTGTGCGTGCTCGGTGGAGCGTGTGCGAGCAGACGTCGGGACGAGCGGCGAGAGAGCGTGGAGAGCCGTGGGACACGGACGAAGGTGGAGGAGTAGGTAGTGAAGGAGGAGGTTGCTGGCTGGTAGAGGGATTAGCGAGGGAGCAAGCGAGAGTGAGAGTGGGAGTGAGAGAGAGAGAGAGGATCCGAGCAGCGAGAGCCGCTTAGTCCCACGCGACGGCTCGTGGCTCCTCGTGGCAGACGCGCGTCGCGTCGTCGCGTCGCCCTTTCCTGGGGATTGATAGCGAAATCGGGGATAGATCAGATAAGGAGACTGCGTTCCGAGCATTGCACGTTTTGGAATGCGAAGAATAAACGCTCGCTTGCCTTCCTTTCTTTTTTGAGTGTTTTATTGACAGCGAAGTGGAAGTTGAAGTAGGTGTAGGCTTTAGGTACATCCCGCACTGCGAGTACAGTTAGTAGGCAGGTCTCAAGCTTCTTTTTTATTAGCCATGGAATGGAATTTGTTTGAGGTAGGGATGGGGCATTTTATGGACAGTGGAACGGAGATTCTGATGTGGCTTGCACATTTGAGATACATACCTAACTGCATTGCGAATGTATCTTATGGGAAGTTAGATCGTAAGGCTGTTTTCATTGAAGCAAATGCTACGCTACTAACGTTGCTGATCGTGAAGGTTTCAGGTGTAGCGTGTATTCAGCAGGGACCTATTTAACAGATAAAGACGTTACCTTTCATTTTTTATACTCATCAACTACCGGGACCTGAGGCTTGCTTCCATGGGAGGTTCAAGCCCCAGGAGCATGTCCCCAGGACGGGAATTGGCGATCTAGGAGTCCCGAGCTAGCTCACAACTGTTGAGTAACCGCTCACTGATTTTCCACTGAACACTACCACTCAGTTGCTCACTTCGCAACACGTTTAGTGATCGGTCGCCATGTTTTATTGCTTAAATATAGTCCGCTACTTTTACGGAACATGTTGAGTTGCTACAAATGTCGCTACCCCGCCAAGTGTCATTCAGCGGAACGATGGACTGATCAGGGCTGATCACTGTTGAGTTCTCAACAGTTGAATAAAGGTGAATTACCATGGCGCGTGGCTCGGGCGACTATAGCGGGAAACTCGAGCCACGCGTCATGAGAATTCACCTTAAGAGGCTCAATTGGTAGCTTTATGTGAATGGGACAGTCCCGCATGCGCTTCCTAGAAGCCAGAGTGTTAGGGATTGGGGTCAGAAGGGTTGGAAATTCGCCTTCATTCTGCAGCTAAGGCGAGTCAAGTGATCGAGGTAGTTGCCACCAGCTGTAGCTCATCGTCCATTGAATTGGCAGGATTTATTGAGGCCTGCAACCCTAACATGGAGACTGAACAGTCAAATGTATATATTGGAGAATTGCCTATGAACATCGATAATCACACAAAGCCCACTGCATATACTATTTTTGGTGTAGAGACTTCATAACCAACGTAACCTCATTGAAATATTCATTAACAAGACAACCTTAGTGACATCATCAAGCCGTCACCGTCCAGCCACCATGTTGTGCAGAGTTTCCACGGACACATCGCGTCCGGAGCGAAGTAGCTACACGAAAAGGAGCCCACGTTTCTTGCGAGCCCACGACGTCAAACCTATGGCGACACATCAGCCTCGACCAACTGTCGGTTCGTTTACGTCGCAGCTGAAGAACCATGAGCGGCAGGAATTAATGCAAATTGAAAGAAAGAAAAAGCCGGAGTTTTGAAAGTGGCTCGTGGGAATGTTCGATGGAGCTCTACTGTCATTAGTTCGCTGCCACGAGACGCTCCCCGGGCTCCCCGTGGCGGACACTCTCATTGACATCGGCGAGGCGAAAAAGAGAAAGGAACAGGCATGGTGGGAAATCGCCTTAAGGTCGCCAGCAGAAGGTTCGCCGTGGTTTATGCGTCGCGACTGGGCACCGTTTTAACCTCGCGAAGAATTTAAATGGAAAGTTAAGGTAAACGCGCCAATTAAGGTCGCGCAAACCGTGTGTCGGCATGGCTGCATCAAAGGCCACCGCCTGGAGTACGTTCTACAGGAGTTTCTTAAGAGCTACAACTGTGCAGGACGACGTGGCTCGTCCTGATCGATGTGGTCCAGCCTGTGGTGGCCATCGATCGTGATTGAACCCGATCGAACGAATCGCTGTAAATGAATCGCCGCGAAAAGAATCGATTTCGCTGGAGCGGTTCGGCCGCTCTCTGGCTTCTTATTGGCGGTGTGCACAAACACCTGGCGTTTGCAGCGGATGGATTTCTGTTTGCTAGCTTCCGAGGAGTTTTAGTACCGTGGTCAAGTCGCTATTACTGTGATAGTCATTACAGAATTCTGATGATACTATAAAAGGCTAGCTCTAGTTGGACATTCTTCAGAGATAGAGGCTTCATTTCGTGAAATGCAATGCTGCTTTTACAGCTAAAATTTTACAAAGCTACCGAGCTACATTTCTAATTTCCCTTCATTCAATTTTCTAGTTAGAAAATTGCAGTTGCACTCCACACGTTCAGCCAGATAGATTGAAATAGAACTCCGACCAGTAGCATCTACTATTAGCGGGAAAATTATTAGGAACGTCGTGCGGAGCGCTCTATAGATCTGAAGCTAATGATCGACGTAGAGTGGCGTTAAGTAAAGGGCAAGAGAGCTCTGGAATGCGAGCTACTCCTGTTAAAACCTACTTCATAAAAAGCTGATTAGCACGAGGCTCGATTAACACACGCCGCGTAAAGTAGGCAAACCATACCGACTCCTGAATCGAAAAGCGAGAACGCAGCGGCGCGTATGTTTGCGAGCGGATGACGAACGCTTTATCAACAGAAAAGTTTACACCCAAGGCAGCCGGGTAAGATCTTAATTGCTATTGTATTAACGATTACCTGGTCGCGTCCTATTAATACCACCTTATCAGCCGGGGCACGTGATTTTGGCACCGTACGCTCGTAAATAACACAGAAATTCCCCTTGATTCGATTTAAATTCCATCTGATCTGCTTTCGGCCGCGTCGCATGCTTCCTCGCCGACTTCTAAACACCGACGGCCTCGAGAAATCACGATTCACATGCGGCCGTTCCACGAAACCGAGCGTGCGTGCCGATCGCCACGCCGCGCCAACGTGTTAAGTGTTAATTCAGCTGAATCAATACACACCGCGCGGAATTTTAAATCGGATTCGCGGCACGCGCGCGTGGGCGCATCACCGCAGGAAATACAAGTCGCGGGCAGCCTTGAACGTAGGAACCGGCGCGGTCGGTGACACAAAGCGACATCGCCTAGCCCGTATGATTTATCATCGATTGCACGAAACGATGCAGGCCGACGCGGTACAACCATGTCACGATCAATCGTGCCTCTTAATCGTCGTGGATCGAGCGTAAACCCGCGGTGCACAACTACTCTGCAACCGCGATAACTCATCATCGTCTGTATCTCTTAATACAGAGTAGAAAATGACGGGGAAAAAGGTTGACACATGACAGTAGAGGACTGATCAGGTGCTGATAAGTTATAATGAGAAACAGAAGAGTGTTGGAAGATTCTGTTTCTAACAATGAGACTTGGTTCCTTTGCTATCCTATAGTCAAAGGAGGAGAACCGTTTTTTGGGAACCGCCCACACGTTCACAGATATTTCTGTGACTAATAAATTGTATCTCTGACACAGTCACTTGGCACAGATAGCGCTAGTTTGGCGATGAAAGAGGGGCATAGGGAATGCGTGGAACGTCAGAAATACCTGAAAAGGTCCCCGAGCGGCGCAGCGAGACACGTCGACCTCATCGATCGAGCGTAAATTTCCAAGTGTCACAGGCAGCGAGGAATGGCTTTGTGTCGCGCGAAACGGGAAGCAGAGCAAATATTTTCATTGCGTTCGATTTCGATTCGCGTGCGCGAAAATATTGGCCATAATCGCGCGCAAACATTGCGCCGGGCGGCGGCGAGGCTGAAGGCGGGGCGCGGAGAGTTGATCTGCGAGGGCCCAGCGCCGCGGAGCTGGACCGAGCACAATGGCTAAACTAATATTGAAATATTGCCGGCCGATTGGGCCCGTTGAGCATTTTTCAACGTCGCCTGCCGAAGCGCGGCCGCTAGCAAATGCGTTTGATTTACGAGCCGGGGAAAGCATTGAATGCCGATTGTTAATACGAAATCATTTATTTACGCGGACGCGCTCTCGATCGTTACGTATCCCTGGCCGTCGTGGAGGCACCAGCCGCGTCTGAAATGGTCCCCGGTGGTGTGGATCGGCTGCGCGGGCTAGATCGGAGCACAACGTTGCCCGTGACGAGTTTATTCCCTCTCGGAGCCGTAATTGGACCGCGGGGATAAATTAGAAACGGTCGGCACAAGTCACGAGGGTCGGTTGCCCATTGATTGCGAAATATATGGGACCGTGGGGGCATTTTTTAAAACCCAACGCGACGTCGCACGCAGATACGAAGAAGCACTCATGTGTTTGCGCTGTCGCGTGTGGGAGGGGCAGCAGATAATGGCTGATAGTACGGGCTCGGTGTATTTCTGCGATTTGTTGATAAGCGTTATCGCGTGGACGAGGTGCCAGTGTTCCGAAGCGATTGATTAGCTCGAGTGTCAGTCTCCTTTTTCTGGGAGCCGTTGAGTCTCGTTCGAGGAGTTGATGCATCTATGGGAAGAGTTGTTTGGAGTACTCGATTATCCTGGTAATGCCTGGAGTAACTGGATCAAATTTGAGTGTCTTATTTAAATTCGAGGTGCTCGAGTATTCCAATTCCTATTTTAGCTGTTTGGAACTTGATCTGCTCAAACTATTCCTGATCCTTCTAAATCCTTCATGACCATTTGTTTTAATTACGCGAGATAAAATATCTCTCGCAACAAACACGCAGAGGAACGGACATTTCTTCGTGCCACAGCTCGGTGCACTCCATTGCTTCATTAAACCAGGAGAGTGTGAAACTTAATCGTGTCTCACACTCATCCTCCCCTTTTTGCCGAGCACGTCACTTTCTACCAAAACACGTCGCCCGCTCAGAGGCAAAGGTGCCGATGTCGCCAAACAGCCGCCGAAAAACAGACGGGTCTTACGCTCTCATTTTAATGAGAGAACACGATCATGGTCTCGACACAGTCTAAGTACACCGAGCGGACCAGTCACTGGCGTTTCATTTTGCCCAGGATCATCCCGAAAGGATCGGTACAGGCCTCGGTTCGGCAGCACGGTACACCTGTACGACAAAAACGGCGCCCGATTTTTCGGCGTCGCCGTACCCCATATATGTAACGCGTAATTGGTCATATTTTCAACATTCCGACAGAGGAACGCGTCCCGTTCACGCATACCGTTCGCCTCTGCCCTCTCCTCCCCGCCCCTCTGTCCAAGGTTTATACGCGGGCTCGTCTTCAATCACGCTACCAGCTTTTTGCCGCGTCGTCCAGTCGACCGGTTCCCGCCAAAATCGGATTCAAATTGGAGGGAGGGGGGATTAACTCGGCGCAAAGTTTGTAACTCTCTGTGACGCACGAGGTTGCGCTCGCTACGCTCCTTTTGTTTCGTGACGCGCTGGACCTCCGCGAAGGAGCCGGCTCTTTCTCGTACGTCTTACTCCCTCGGATGAAAATGCTCGTTAAAGGGTACCACGGGAGATGGACACGCGTCGCCGGTGATGGATGAAGGGAGTCCTTGCGCCGATTGGTTCGAATTAATGCCAGGCGTGACGAGTGAGGCTAGTTGGCCCCGTTGTTTTAGCTTTCGGGATAGCGTAGGGAATTCGCGGGTTTCGTGACAGGCAGTTGAGTAAGTTTGTGGAACAGGAATAGAAGTCCCGGGGGTGACGATTGACAGAGTTGTTGAGTTACTGTGGGAATTACGGTAGGTTTGGCCAGTAACAGTGTGTTAGTACCTACACTTCTGACGATGGTGCCTACTGTGGTGCCTTAACCCTTAGTATCATAGTGTAACACCCGTGTTACACGAATTGAAAAAATTATGTACACCATTTGGGGTAATTTTCATGAACTTTAAAGCGTTACTTTACTATTACCATATGTAACAAGTGTCCTTAGGGCAGAAATACATCCGCAGAAATTCTACTGTAATACACTGTCTCATATTATTGATTACAACTCTTAATTTCGCCAGGACCACTGAAAATACCACATTTCCTTTGTGAATAAATTTGATGTTGGACATAATAATGTATGTAATACTAATCTAACATTCTGCAAAACCGAGTATTGGCTTAATATTATGATATATAGGTATCTTTATACATGATTTAACACTGGTGTTAAATCCAGATTTTTCATTTATACAAAAAATTGTTACACTAGGGATTTTTTGCTTATTTTTTCGATTAAGGGTGGACAAAAATGTACCAATAAGAATTTTTCTGGGTAAAATAAAAAAATCATGATACTAAGGGTTACCCTCACCTGAAGGAAACAGGGTCTATCAGGACTCAATCTGTACTTTTACTTATTACATGCTTGATAGTACCACTGCTATAAGAAAATAAGAATTTTAGATAGTAACTAGATCGAACTCTGATATAAAAGTTTATTCTGAGTAATTTATAAACGAATTTATATTACAGATCGAAATAGATCCTATATCCGCTAGCGACTTTCGGGATATCCGCCACGCAAGGGTTAAAAAACTCGATTTGTACAATGAGTGGTCAAATTATTATAGTCAAACAAACAGATTCATATTTTGTAAGTTTAAACGATGGAATAAAATAGTTGTCTCGTTTTTAATGTTATTATATTATTTTTTAATACTAGTATATGTATTTAAGAATGCAAATTAAATATATTTATATAGGTTTAAGACTACCTATATTGTACGAGAAATACAATTATTCAATATTTGGTGACTTCCCCTTTAGCTTTTATGACGGCTTATTCTCTATTATTTTCTATTATTTCTGTCGTATTTGTAACAATTTTATCCCCGCCCTTTTAAAAACAAATGAGATTTATATGTTGAAAAATTACTCACAATGGTACCAGACGTTCTAGCTAATCAATAAATAAAATAATTATAACATTCATGTATTATTACTTTAATTACAGCCACGACTTTCACAGATTCTGACGAAAATTTTTTGAGTATCATACTTTGGGCACCCTCTGTAGAATTGTAGATGGGAAAATTAATTACATAACGGGTCACACAAATATAGTCTTCATCGTGATGAAAGCATATAAAAGGTGTGCTCCCTCAGCAACTCATTTTCATCTTCTACCGCGCATTCCCACTTTCCACCATATTAAAATATGTATGTGTATGATAGTGATGCACGATATTGGTCTCAACTATCGATAATGCATATCGATAAATATTTTTTCGTTCATTATCGATACATGAAATATATTACTCAACAAGTATCGATATTGGTAATATCGATAATTCGATTCAAAGTTTTAAAATGATAACAAGTAATTTAATTTTCTACAATTATAAAGCAAAAAAACTCTGGGCGTAAGTGGAATTCGCCCATGGAGGGTGCAAAAAAAATTATCGATATATGGACCAAAAGTATCGATACGTGTAATTATTGGTGTTTGAAATATCGATAATTATCGCGCATCACTAGTGTATGAATGCATATGTAAGTGTATGGCCGCGGTATCGAAATCTTAACAAATTCATTCTATCCTATTGGTATTGGCTAATCTGGAATCTTTATATCATAGTCTTCATCAGAATAAATGAACGAAGATCAGAATACCATCCAGAGGAGTTCACAGAACAGATAGCACTCGACAGACTATACACATAAAAGTGGGGAGTACAGCGCAGCAAGTTGAGACTAACCAAAAACACTTTGCCCTACACTCTATATTCCACTCACTCTCTCCCCAAGAAAAACGTTCATAAATTTTCATTTCCCAACCTCTGACTGACCCAGAAACCGTAGCCAAACAGTGGAATCACGGCCCCACCGTGTCACAGCGTGGAATTACCCTAATTGGCCGAAACCGACACTTTCACGAGGCATTAAGTTGGCCCAGGGCGCGGGTTATCGACGTGCGCACGGAGGAAGAAGGAGCCAAGGAGCACGATCACGCGCGCACGCGGTTACGAAAGCGGCCAGCCGAACAGCGCCCGGCCATATGAGATTCCGCTCACGCGTGTCGCATGGAATTATGCATCTCGCATTTTTCCCCGCCGGGCTGACAATGCGGCCGCGCGCGTCCCCGGATGCCATTTGTGGAAAAGCCACGCAATTATCCGGCCGGCAAATCTGAGCGGCAGCTGTGTACTCCAAGTTTGGCCTCTTCCTCCTTCTCGCTCCCACCTTCCCCGTCACGGTAACGTACGCGGCCCCGTTCTCCTCTTCCCGGCCTCTCTTCCCATCGCCGGCCTGCCCGTGGCCGTCGGTCGCGACACTCGCGTGCGGTCTCTCGCGGCAATCTTCGTTTCATTTAAGGCGTTTGATGTCTTAATTGGACGTGGCTGGTTCACCTTGAGCAGGCAGCTTCTACGCGTGCAAGGACGCTCCTCTCGCGCCGGGCTTCTAATCAATGACGGTCCCAGGCCTCGGTTATGCGATAACGGGGACGATTGCGACAGCGCGTCGAATTTCGATCGACCGCGCCACCGTGGCGTGAGAGATTGCTCGGGGTGCCCGATTAGCCGCGGGCTTTCTTGGAAGCCTCTCGCTGGCGATGACTCCTTGCGCCGCGATACTGGAGGTTGCTGATAGTGGGTAGGGTTAGTGTATGCTGGTCAAGCTGTGGTTTTTCGTGATCCTGATCAGTTGGTGTATTCTTAAAGCGGAATAACACATTTAGTATTCGACGAATGCTCCGAATGTTCGCCATTCGGCGACCAGCTGCTACATATCTACGTGGATCTAGCAACGTAGACAAATGTTCGCTATGCGTCGATTATCAGATGTTTGCGGGAGCTTCTGTAGGAATGCTCGCAGTTCCAGATCACGAATACTTTGGCGAACATTTTTGTTGAATACCGAATACCTATGTGGTTCCACCTTTAGAGACTCTAAAGACACGGGCAAACATTTTCTGATTGTGAAACTTGTTGGTGGATGATCTGAGTGCTTGAAATGGTTCTGGGAGACTTATGACTGCTAATGACTCCTTTTCTTCTCGTACTGTAGATTGCTAAGAGTATTTTTGGATGTAGTAATCATCGGGTGTTTGATTATTCGTAGAGTTTCTCGGAAATTTGGAGCTGGAGCTGCTTCTCTTATGATACTGGAAATTGATGAAAGTAAATTTGGCTGTAATTATCGCCTTTGCAATTAATCCGGTTTTCTTGGAAACTTCGAACTGCTGATGACTTTTGCTGTAATGATACAGAAGGTTGCTGATAGACAGTGTGTCTATGGTATTCATCGTGTATGCAAAAATTTGGGGTCTGATCCTTTTGGGATCACTTCTAATCTGACGCTGACCATTCCTAATGGTGAATTTAGCTAGAGCAATGATAGCCCACGTGATTGATGAACCTCGTTAATTTGGAAGCTTCTTAAAAATCTCCAGCTGATGACTTCTTGTCTTGTACTAGAGATAGCCGACACATTCGCATAAATAACGTTGGAGACATTGTCCAAAGTAGCTTTAATTTTCTATAAAGATACTTGATGCGCATCCGAGAAAGATTCCAAGTTGAAAGTGCGAAGATAGTGAGTAGACTTCGAGGTATCTACGCTTTTAATGCCTGGTGGTGAGATAACATTGAAGTGTACTTCACGAATTTAATGATTCATCGTGGCTTTAAATTAACACGATACGGTACTTAAAGACACGAGCCAGAGACAGAGTTCAGACACGGTCTCTCATTTACATTTCGTGATAACAGAAACCTGCCGCCGTTTGATGGTCGGCGATGTATGAAAAAAAGTTCCACTGTTTGTTATGACGCGTGGCACGCGGAATTTCTTAGCAAATACTAAACAGATAGCAAAGATCTCGTGTCAAGGTCCCCGTGACAAGGCGTGTATAATTTTTATTAGCATCGCTCTAACACTATCAGTCTCCCTTATACACCAGAACTTTCCATCGAACCTAAACAAATCTTTTACATCACATTTATCAAAATTCACAGCAAGAACGATCAGAATTACAGGAACGCTTATCAAGACAGAGAATTATGATCAACCATACACAATTCTCTAATAATCAATCTAACAAAAGTTTCACAATTCTTTATGAATTATTCACCGAGGAAGCTACGCTTTAAGAGTCACAATCAACTTACTCCACTGCGAGGTGGTAGTCAAATCCCAGAAGCAGGGCGATGTCTCCTCGCGTTCGTCTCCATCAGTTAGCTCTGATCTCGAGAATCAGCTCGCGTCGAACACAATAGACGATGCCAGGGCGTGCTCGTGGAATACATTAAAAGGGAAAACGAGAAAAAGGAGAAAGAACTGTAGCTCATTTCGCGCTGGACAGCCGACGACGCCCAGTCTGGGTCGAGTTATTTCAGACGAGCCGCGTTCCGCGTGCACTCTCGCCTCGCAACCGTACATTTAGCTTTGAACGTGGACAGCTAGACAGGTACAGAGAGAATAAGCGGACCGGTTTAATATAGATATACTGCTTAATTAGCAGTTTGCTGCTCGCTTTGCTCGTTGCGAGCTGGGATGGGCGACGTGAACATTCGTACGCTTTCCGTGAGTCTCGCATGCCCTCCGCTGGTCCCGCCGGGGACCCAATTTACGGGGTTGTTGATTATCATCGAACATGAGAAACCGGGTAAGAGTTAATCGAATTAGAATCCACGGAAAAATTTTAATAAGTCATCGCGTGGGATTACTTGAAACTCGGTTCAACCAAATTTGGATGATCGTAGGTCGTTTGAAGATTGAAGATTCTACTATACACTGCTCTGTCCATAATACTATCAATTAGCACAGCCACTGTATTTGCACACAATGTGATATTTGGCACTTTTCACTGGTTCTATTTTAATATACCAAATAAAGTCAAATTTGTCAGATTTCTTCAGTAAATTTGCAACGTTTTTCACATTTGAAGACTCCTAGTGGAAAACACTATAAGTATCAAAAATCAAAATCTATAGTATTACAAATGGCACATAGAACACTTTCGCATATTTTTATTTAATTTTGGCCCTTACAGTGTTTTCGATAAGGACTCTTTAATTATTCCACACTGACAATGAGTAGGTGTAATACTTTTGAAGGACAGTGTAAATGACCGCATGATTTCTTATAAAGCCTCACCATGATAAAAATTCCATTGAGACGCTCTGAGGATTCTCTTTGCTCTATCATTTTCATTATACCAGTCTATCACCTGAGTATTCCTAGAAAGGCGGACGCAAATCAGATACTATCATCCCGGCGCGGATCAAGGATTTCGCATTCAGCGTTCGTCGAATCGATAAGTAGAATCTCTTATCGACCTTTGGCGCGGATGGCAGAGGAACCAGTCGGAGCTAACAAGATCAAAAATTGGGGGTGGGTCGTCCGGAGCGGACGTGGGACGCGGTGCGTCGGTGCGCCATCCGCGTGGGATCGGGCTGGTGTGCGTGGAGATCGCCAAGTCCAGGTCGTTACCCAGATACCAAGGCGTCGTGTGCGTCCACCACCACCGACGCCGTCGTCGTGACGCGTCCTACAGCCGACGTGACGTGTGGGAGGCTCTGGCTCTTTGCCTCGGTTACTATCTCGCATCTCCGTACTCCTCGTTATTCCATTTCTCGCGTCTCTTTTGTGCTCTCCTGCGCTGGACGGGCGCGAAAGTCATCTGCCCATCCCTCTCCTCGATTATTTTTAGAGGATTCAGCAGGAGGTTAGGCTAGACCACTGAGACACTCTCTAATCAGTTTGTATTCAAGTTTCTGGTACGTAATAGTTTGGTAAACAAAAGTATTTAATAGCCAAGAAGCTCTACTTTCACGTCTCTGTGTGCTGAAGAATTTTATATTCAACGAATCCAGATAATAAGAACCAGAAATTCCTCTTTGCCTTTAAATTACCGCTCGTGTCGTCATTTCGTTCCGATCGTGCCTCCGTTTCTGCAACACGAGCCGCGGACTTTAATTCCTCCCTTTACTCCGACGTATAATTCGTTCCCCGTGTCCGCATCCCGGCACGCGTCTCTCCCCGCTCATAATTTCATTTTTTCCTGTCCGTGTTCGGCCGCGATCCGCTTCGCGCCTTTTTCTTTCGCCTCGTTTCTTTTTGCGTATCGCGCGCAGGCGACGACATGAACACGAAACGCTGCTCTTGTCGACATCGACGCGCCATCAGGCACAGCCTCGATAAATTTAGCCGGGCAGTGTCGTGCAGGAGCGCTGGTTGGACGGAACGAAGCTTAATGATCAAAAATTTAACTCGATGGCTCATCGCGCGGATCCGATCGAGCATCTTCGCCGACACCCCGCACGATTTATTGCGATACGCGCTCTCATCTGGCTACACGCCGCCTCGCAGCCACCGGTGTTTGTGGGCTGCCAACTTTGTGAGCGGGAGCTCGTGGGAACGACAGGAACAGCTGCCAAGAACCTTCCCAGTTCTTTCAGTTGCTTCTACTAGATAGTTCTACGAAGCCTCAACTGAGGAACCTCTCAGTGGGAACGAATTTCTGTGCCATTTTCTGCACCCACTCGAATTACTATCAAAGATGCTAATTGACGCAAATGTAGAACGCCCCATATCTCGTGTATTGTTCATAGGAGGAGACAATGTCGAATGAAATATCGCGTCTGCTCCTATTGCCTCCGATTTCATCTCTGGAAACTCTGTAGCCCGACTGCGCGCGCGCCGTATCTCGAGATCTCGATCTCGCGCTCGCTAAACTCCTACACCGGTGTGCGCGATGAAATACGACGTGGCTTGCCCGGGGAAGCCTTAGTTATAACGGCTTGAACAAATTACGACTGGCGCGTGACTAAAATGGTCACGCCGGACGAATTGTCGATCATTAACACCTCCGTGCCAGCGAGCACGCCGACGACGATATTTGCATGAGGCTCGGCTCTTGCCGCGCGCGAAACTTGGCCAAAAGAATCGGGGAGAAAACACTGATATATATGGTGGAGGTCCAGGTATCTCATAACCATAGTCCGCAACCATTTTCGTATCAAGGATTGAGGATTCAGCAGAGCTATTTGGGCTTTAGTAGACGCCAGTTTTTTTAATCATGGTGCACTTCGAATGTCAGCAACTGAGAGGTATCTAAGTTCTCGCCAGAAGTCACTTTTTGTGAATTTTCTTTGATCGAGATGACTCACCTGGGTTCTAATAGCCTTCTAAATTATATTACCCAAGTTCTACCATATCATAGTGTCTAATATAACGAACACCACCTCGACACTTGCCAGCAATCCTGTTCAAAACAAGGCCACCCGTTGTGTTCTGTTCTCTATGCTCACCAAGGAACGCGAGAAAGCATCCACCCCTTTAAAAGGTAGTCCCTTCACAAAATCATATCAAAACGTTGGTCGCCCGATCAGACAACGCAAAGGTTCCACCCAGTCTCCACATAAAAGCCAATGGTCCCCGTGAAGCACAGTTTCCAAAGCCCCCGGACAGTTTTATCGCAACTAGTCCAGCAGTCCCAGCTCGCGAGGCCAGATCCTGCACGTAGCTTTATCATAAAAGCGGACGTTCTCATGGAGACATACGAAGTCATCTCACCTACCATCGTCCACCGATCACACGGATCTCCCGTAGACAGCCTGGAACGTTGTCGATTTGAATTTTCATACGGTCCGCGGCCGCCTATCGCTGCGGATTGCCATTGGGACTTTCCGGCTGCGCCCATCGGTATCTTCAGCATCCGTTACTAGATCGCGGCTGGTGGCCCCGCGCACGATTACGTACCGACAATGCGCAGCTCAACGGCGACGTGTGGGCTCGTGAAGTGTGGGTTCGGCCGCCTTTAAGCGGTCGTATTTGGCGATACACGGGACGAAACAGCCGTGTGGGCTCGTCCAGCCTACCCAGCCTCGGGGACCGGCGGTGTACTTGGCGAAAGAGATACTCGGGGATTAATCGGCGGGACCGTTCCTCGCCGCGGAGCGTTTACGTCTTCGATAAAATCGCTAATGCAACGGGCAATAAAGCGACGGATGCGACGTGCGCGCTATCATCTTCGCGGGGTCGCTCCTCGAGGACAGCGCATAGTGGCCCCGGAGCAAATATATTTTTCTGCTCCTCCTGCACGCTGGTTCGGCTCCGTAACTCGGTTGTAATTTGACAAGGTCGAGAACGAGGCTCGTCACGCGAGCTTCGACGTTCCGTGCCACCGTGCTGAAGAGGTTAATGGAAAGTTATCTTCTTTAATCTCGAAGGCTGTCGCGCTCGTGCGCGGCGCTTCGCTGCCAGAGGCAATTGAAATGGCACGTGATTGGCTCGGCTTGGCGAGCAGTCGCACGGTTATCGTGCGCTCCTTCGACACGCACGGCTTTCGTTAGGATGCAGCCTCTTCGGGGCGCGATTTGGCTTTGAAGGACACTTTGCTTGCGTGCCAGCGTATGGGCGTTAATGCGATGGGTAAAGGAAGAGGGGATGGGCTTCTCTTTCGTTGAAACTGGGCGAGATTCAGTAAGTACATGTATTCTGGAAACGGTTTAGAATTCAAATTAGTGTCTTAATTAAAGAAAATCGTGCTCCTTAATTCGATATTAATATGGAATCATGGGAACCCACTTCCTAATCCCATCTGATCTCTCAAGACTCCCCACTCAAGAATCACCTTTCCCACCTTCCTACCACAAACTAATTCCTCAAACATTCAATCACGTATTATTCCAACTTCCATTACTAGAATCGAAGTCAAATAAAGCTTCCGCCGATATAAATCCACGTGGACGCAGCCGCTATCACGCATCACGTCCGTCCGCGCGTAACTTTCCACTCTCGGCTGCACGCGCGCGAGGAAAAGCAATCGCCGTGCCTGAGCGGGGCGTCGGGGAGGCCGTAGGATTTCCAGACGCCTTTAGAACAAAATCGCGTTTACACGGTAAACACTGAATCCGCGCGCCGCGTCTGAAACGTGCGCAAACATCCAGCTACAAGGGAACGCGCGCTCGCGACGGGCCGCGAGGATCTCCTCGAGGATCACTTCTGCGGCGGAGGGAGGGGGGACGAGGAAAAGCCACGTCGCCTGGGATGTCGTAACTCACCAGTGTCTGCCGGCACCTGTTCAAATGACGACTGGGCGGCTCGCGAACGAGCGAGCGCCAAAGGTCGCGATCGAGGTAGCCCCGCTCGTCGGAAGCTCGCGCGCGAACCAGACGCGGCCTCGTCACCCACACGCGTCCGCTGCCTCTCGTTAAGGAAGGTTATCATGACCGAACCGCGATATACACGACGAAGAAGGAAAGGCCGAGGAGTCTCCTTAAAACCTACGCGGCTAGGTCGGCCCACTTGAACTTAAACGCTCCTGTACGGGCGAGATGTATGCGCGCCTGATCGAAAGGACAACGGGGGTAGGCGCTAAGAATGACCTGCCTACGGCCGTCTAATTAGGCGTCCCCGCGTTCCTCGTGTTCCTTATGCGTCGCGGACGGAGAATATGGTTCGTGGACGATGTACGCGCAGCCACGTGGGCACCCAGGATATTAATCGTCGCAGGAACAAGAGACTTGTTAGGCGCGCGTCGAGGAGACGCTCGACTTGGCGCTGGGCTCTTTCAATGGCGCGGCTTGTGCAGTCGGGAGGGTTTGATTTGAGTTATTGGCGACTCTGCGGGGGATTTTTAGGCTGATGATTCACTGAGGGCTACATTTTCTTGGTCTCAGTTGTGTTTGGATAGGTTGAGGGGCGGAGGATTTTAGTTGCCTTCCTGTGTTTAGGGATTCGAGGAACATAATGTGATTGATTGCTGAAGGCGAGGGTATCATGAAAGGAGGAATGGTTTGTAAGACGAGGTTGATTTTAATTTACATTTTCTGGAACTCCTTTGTTCCTAGTGAGTTCAATCTTTTTGGTTGGGTATATGTTTCACTGAGGGCTTCAAAGAACGCTGAGGGAGATTATTAGAACTTGGGGATAGGATTGCTAGATAAGAGCAAGATTAGTAGAATAACACATCTTGGTGAGTTATTGTTGTCACAATTGTGATCTTGAAATGGAAGCTTCTGACGCTTGGCTTCCTTGCGCCAGTGTAATATCTAATGATTTCGATGGGCATGGAATCTAGTGCTAACACTAATCTATTCGCTAGGTTTCGATTCTGATAAAAGTGTATCAAAGACGACCCTTGTACCATCAAAATACATCTGCCGGATGGCGCGTGGCAGTCGTGGCACCCTGTGTTAGGTTTGACCCTTTATAGGGAGCAGTTCACAGTACTACATTCTGGAGTATCGCATAGATAAAAATTTGTAACGTAATTTCGTGTTGGCGTGGGAAGCACGTGTTTGGCTAGTACCTATGGCAATTGAATATCTCTCTACGTTACCCGTATTCGTATTATGTGCCATTGCTCAAGTACAGTTCTTAATTACGGGGTTAGGCCACCTTGGAGGGAGCAAAATTGCAGTCATTTTCGGCATTTTTTTTGGAAGATAATGAAATAAACAGGAAGATTAATATGAAGCCTGTTATTATACAACTCTCGCCAGAAAAAAGCGTATTTTTTATTCTTACAAAATGGCGGCGGTAGAGCCGTGATACGCAAGATCTTGAGAAGCGACGTTTTCCACGGTGTTCAATCTCACGACTATACCGTTTGAGTTAGAACAAAAAACCAAAAAGATTTATTTTCTGCATGCCTAAAACTATGGAAGTACGTAGCGGTTTTGCGATATCTTGAACATATTCTTTGCAATTGACACTTTTATAAAAAAAAAATGCACTTTTTCTTCCCATGTTCACCATTTCGTGACAAATTAATATTTCTGGATTTCCCTACGTACTTCCATAGTTTTAGTCATGCAGAAAATAAATCTTTTTGGTTTTTTGTTCTAAGTCAAACGGTATAGTCGTGAGATTGAACACCGTGGAAAACGTCGCTTCTCAAGATCTTGCGAATCACGGCTCTACCGCCGCCATTTTGTAAGAACAAAAAATACGATTTTTTCTGACGAGAGTTGTATAATAACAGACTTCATATTAAACTTCTTGTTTATTTTATTATCTTCCTAAAAAATAAATGCCGAAAATGACTTCAATTTTGCTCCGTCCAAGGTGGCCTAACCCCTTAATCAGTCTATCGTGGAGGATCCTCCACGCGAATAATCAACTACAATAATCAACACTTACACCAGCACTGCAACCATAACATTACAATTGCTTCATCAAAAGTTGTTCCACGCTATCCCCAACAACCGAACCCAATCACAAAACACTACCAAATGGTCCGCCAAGAAATTCTCCATTTCCAAATGCACTCGGCCCCAAGTGGTGCAAACGAGGCGCCCGAAAAGGAGCCCTCGTCCTCTGCTGCCAGGCCGAAAACGAGCTGACAGAACGTGGGCACGATCGTGCCGTTGGATTGATCGTGAAGAAGCAGCAGCTGCTTGCACGATCGAGTCAATATTTGATACAGTGGCCCCGCTTGTCCTCTGACCAGTTTCGGAGGGGTGACGTCCCACCCCTTTCGCGGATCGGGATCCAGCGCATTCTTGCCACTTTTTGTCGGGCCACCGGACATATATCGGTGGAACGTCCACGATCGAACGCCAATACGTGATTCCGGCCGAGTATCCTGGCGCTTGAACGACGCTCGCTGCATCCGAGGCAGCGGCGAAAAAAGGGGGGAGTTATTAATAAGATGACACTGTTCGCCGGAGCTCGTACGTGAGTAACGATTGACAGATGTTACGTGGCTGTGTTTTTCGAGTTTTCGATACAGGGCCCCGAGGGGAGCTCGCGTACAAAATGATCGAGTGTTCCTGTTGCTTCCAGGAGGCTGCAGGTAATTATCTTTTTCTGCATTTATCGCGCAGAAGGCTTGCTTCCCCGTTGGAACGCGGCCCCGCAGGATCGTACAACTCCGCCGAATGTGTACGTACATACGTACAGCGGGTTTATGACGAGAATCGAGGATGGTTCGATTCTTTTCAGACCGCCGGCGATCGTAACGCGAGATTCTTAGAGCTGGAAAGGGAGCAGCCTTCTTTGGGGAGCGACGCTTCCCGACACAAGGGCCCGCTCAGGATTGCGCATCTAGATTCCGTTTTTTGACGTTCTGGCAAACCGTGGGACGCCGACGTCCAACGGGGAACGAGCCAAATATGTCCGTCGGCGGAGCCACATTTTCATCAGCTTTTTGCCGGCGGATGAATTATCGCCACGGGCTGAATGCTAAACGCAAGGTGACCCGAGGAAATAGTTGTGGCTCCTCCGATTCTATAAATCTCTCAGACCTGGCCACGAATACAACGTCAGTATAAAACTCTCATACGGGGGTGGAATAATTCCAAGCTCCTCGATCTCTTCAAATTTCCACTCACAGAAGCTACAGACCTCAATTAAATAGTTTCTCCAAATTCCTCAAGTGTCCTCCACAAGTTAAATTCACTCCCTCTTCGCCCTCAAACACCTCAACTCCGTCGAAACTCCCCGAAATTCGGTCAGCCAGTTGGCAAAAGCCAGCGGTGCACCCATCGCCGCGTGCTCTTCCGCGTCGAATTGAAAATATCCCGAAGCTGACTCATCGTGGAAGCGGGCCACGCGCTCGCCGCGCCGCGTTGGAGGGGATTTGGAGAACAAGCGGACCGTCGCCGCACGGGAATGTATTCCGAATGTTTCCCTCGTAATCGTCTGTTTGTTCGTCCGTGGAAGCTGCCTCCCTCTCGGATCCTCGGGCCCGGAGGGGTGTCGGCGGGGCCGAGGAGGGGCAGAGAAAGAGACAGCTTCTTGCGTTGGATGTTTGTCGTCGTATCCACCGCGTGATTGACGGACGTACCAAGAGACGAGGGCTGCCTCTCTGTTTCACGACGTCCGCTGATCTCGATGTTTATCTCCGCTGGTAGCGAACTCTCCCTTCTGTTGTTCCACCGGCGCAACGTATGAGCGCGCGATCTTACCGTCGTATTTCGTGGCCCTCTTCGGCTCCTCCGCAAGCAGGATTAGCGTTCGAAAACGTCGGGGCGAGGCGGGGGCGGGAGGAGAGGATGGATCTCGTCGAGATAGGGGACGCGCGATTGACAATCGACGAGGCGGGATCCTTTAGCGCAGGGACATCGAAGGTCCGCGATCGGGATCAGATGTAAGATCCGCGCGCAACATCCATCGTATCGCTCCTTTTGATGTTTCGGCTGCCGTTCGCCTTCGATTATTTTTTGGTCCCGGCAGCGCGCCGTCCCCGGGCCACTGTCTCACGGTTTTGCGCTACGATTTCGTAGGAATCTTTGGGTGTTTGATATTTATTAGGGTGCTCGGAGGGTCCCCCTCGTAACCGTGGCCCCTTCAACGAATTAGGGGCTCGGTATTCGCTGCGATCACGTTTGTTTTGTTGCCTTTCGGGAAAAGGAAGCTGACTTTTTCTTTGGATGCGCTCTTTGCAGCTCGGGGCTTGAATTCTGGTGATTTTCCTCGAGTAATTGTGATTTTGGTGGGGGGCACGGTACAGAGAGTCCGAGGATGTTGGGGATAATGTCAGATTTGAGATTTTTCCTTGAGAAATTGTAAAGATAGCATTCGTGCTGTGAATTGAATTTTCTTTTCCAAGTGAAAAATATTTTCAGAGAGACTTTATACTGTAATTTGAGGCAGTGAGAACAAAAACGGACTAATTTACATTTTTTGGGAAATTTAGTTAGTAGCAATAATTATATAAAATAGTGCGGATAGACCGTTTTTGCTCTTGATGTCTCATTTATATTGTTCGAGGTACATCAGGTGCTTCTTAGAACGCAAATCGATTCACTTTTAATGCCCCCGATGTAAATCGCTCGGGCCCGTCACGCGGCACTAAATAATTACCTATCACGATTTAACGTCTACATTAAGCACGCCGATCGCAATTAAACATGCCTCCGGGCGCTGTTAATGACATGGTGGTCGTGACATTCATCACGGGAACGTCCGAAAGCGATTGCTCGTCTAAAATAATTCAGGCAGCAATATATAAGAGGGAGAAATTTCAAGCAGCCCCTTCTCCCCCGGCTGGAAGGACGGCCGATTCTCGAAATGCATCGCCCCAATAATCAGCATCGAGCCCGTGCACGCAGAAACGTGGCGCGTTTGAGAGCCAAATAAGCCGAAAGCACAC
The DNA here is from genome assembly GCA_929113495.1 of Andrena minutula. NCBI lineage: Eukaryota > Metazoa > Arthropoda > Insecta > Hymenoptera > Andrenidae > Andrena > Andrena minutula. The sequence goes on from OV815994.1 coordinate 22,547,729, forward strand.
CATTAGCGTATGTAAATATCTCGTTCGGACAGGAATCAATTACCCTGGTCGTCCTCCTGCGATCCTTGCGCCGTTCCATGCATAGCAATGAAGCCTGGAAACGAGGTGGCGGAGGAGAAGAAGGCCCATGCATGAGGAGAAGCCACTTAAGACGTAATTGCGCGTAAAGCGTCCGGTGATTCCGCGAACCTTAGGAAAGGTGTGAACGCGAGAATTTTAATTCGCTCGCGCATAAACTGGGCCCGAACGATTTCGACGCCCTTATCTGTCGAACGGAGGATTCTCGTGGATGCCGTAACTCGATTTCGGAATAGCCAACGAGTTTCTCGGTAGCCTGCGGAGCCAGCAGGTTCCTAGTGTCGCCAGAAATTGCGCTTAAGCACAGATGGCTTTGAGATGAACGGAGTAGGGGATAGGTGCCATAAAGGGGACACGTCTTAAAAGGGACAAATCGAATTTCCAAAATTCTAAACGCATTACACATGCAAGTTATTTTCCTGTTTATTGCAACACTAGTGCCTAGTCGTTTGACGTAAATTTCACTACGGTCTCACTTGCAACAGAGTAGTAATCCATGGTTGATGTTTTTCAGCAGTAAAAGTGAAATTTTCATTGGTGTTCTGTGTCGTGTTCTGAGATCAAGGTATATACAAAGTGTTAAAGTGTTATATCATTAAAATTTGTATCATTAAGATTTATAATTATAATTGTAATGCTTAATAAGTTTATTTTTTTAACGTGTCCCTTTCATGACGTATACTGTCCCATTTAAAACCACCCAGTCGTAAAAGGGACATTTCCCACTTTTTTGTAAACCGAAGATTTTGTTATTTTCTGTTACAATTAATGAGTTTGCAATATACTTTTATTGAAGGGAAATAAACACGCTTTCTTGTGATGTAGGTTTTTTAAATACCTATAACGACATTGTCAGAAATGGACGCTAAACAAAAGTGTCCCTTTTATAGCACCTCTCCCCTACTACGAGCTACTGTGCTTGTTAGAGCACTGTTATTTGATATTTGGGAACTGTATTCTTTATACAAGTCCATAGAACTTTGCACCAGTTCTGAAGGAATACTATAATTATATAATGTACTGCGTAAAACACAACTGAAGTCGTAGTACAGTAATTCATATTTTTTTCATTTTTTAACCGGTGTCCCTGCATTCCACTTTTCCGAGGCGAGCCAGGGCTACCTCAGGCCGAACGTTTGTAACGCAGTGGAAGCTGAAAAATACTTGAGCTGCACACGCAGCTGAGTTGCTCTGGACCACTGGCAGCACGAGTGATAAATGAAACTGCTGCATAAAAGATATCGATTGGGGAGTCAGTGTTTTAAGGGGAGCCATTTACGGGCGCAGAAATGAAACTTTTATCACTTGCCGCGAGGGGATGAGCGACGCCACGAGGTGTTGATTAACCAAGGGGTGTATTTTATGACGCTGATAATCGAATTCAACTGGTCGTGCGAGGAGGACGGGCCGGGTGCGAATTATGCTCCACGATTTCCTTCGAACCGAAGCTCTGGCCATGGAATTTGCGACGCGTATACGAGTCGTTCAACAGCCGACTCAGTTATTTATTTTCTGCGCAGCGGTTACTGAGAACAGAAGCAACGAAAATATTCCGCGAACTGGAAGGAAAATGCAGCTCCCTTTTCTGCTTCGATCTTCCGAGAAGGTCGGCGAACATCTATTTTCTTCTCCTCCTTTCTTAGCGCGGGACACGTCAGACTAGAAGGGTCAAAGGATTGCGTTGTTTCTCACGTGCAAAATAGATTACTTTACTTGGAAAAGAGTGCGTTAGTGGCTTAGATCTTGAGACACTATCGTGCCGTTTGACTTCCTCTAACATTCATCTTGATTACAAGGCAAATATAGTAGAATAGGGTCATGGCAGTTTACTTCGTGATGCAAGATGTCCAGTGATAGCAGATGAACGTCTGTTAAGTGTTATATTGAAGTTGAGGTTAAAGAATCGGAATGAGAACTGAAGAAAGGGAAACGGGGAAATATAATACCAAGTGTTGCTTATTCTGCAGAAGTAGACAGATTTTGGAGAAGCAAGTGATCGTTTTAGAAAAGAGTTAAGGGAGCAGCATGCCAGAACGCATTCCCAAGCTTGAGAGCAGCTCCTTTCTCTTATTCTCCTTTTTCTGCCATTACGAACCGAAGGCTGAACACTGCTCCAGAAAATATACTGGAACCGAAGTATAATTGTACCGATTGCCCTTGCACGCAGATATAACTCGCGGTCCAGCGGCATGATAATTTCGCTACGCCTCGTAATGATTCCTTTCACGCAATAAACACAGTGGCAGAAACAGATAGCCGCAATTAAATGCAAAATTTAAATTCCTTAGAGTGGCACCTGGAACTGGGTGTGTGCCTGCTTGCAGAGACACTTGCCGTTGCGTTCGTACCTTCTGAAGGTTCAGATCAATATGTAGTTTTTGATAGCATTTAATTATATTGCAAACTTTGTGACAAGTCTTTATGACAAGAATCTCAGAAGCATAACAGTTCAGCACACTTCATCCAAGAAAATTACACTAATCCTCACACAATTAGCACAAAGCCTCAAAGTCTCAAAATTTCGAAAAAAACCCTACTGATCTCCTGCTGCAATACAACACTTCAACTATGTAGAAGAAACTTCAGAATACCAAACTCTAAATCCTCAGGACTACAGTACCTACTTGGTCAACCTTCAAATCTTAAACCCCAACTGACCTTCCACTTGATGAAACCTGAAGACTCAAGTCTTTAACACTCGGCGCACGTAAAATCCCAGGAAGCGCAAGCAGGTTCGCGTCGAAAATTCAAGCGTCAGCCACACGCTCAGCGGTCGCTGGCACGCCTCAGCCATCCAAGCATCAGCCTCCAATTAATCACAGGAGCAGTCAGTGTCACGTAGGAATCCAAGATCGTTTAAGAGCTCGGTCAGCAGAACAAGATCACATTGTTCGCCGGGGAACGGCGATTCGCTGGCAGCGCGCGAGCGCAGCTGGTTTCCACATCCTCACCCACGTGGCAGATCGCGAGCAAGCGGCGCGGAGGTACGGAGCACGCGCGTGCACAGTCGTCTAGCGCACGTGTCGCGGTTTTCTAGCGCAGTATTACGCGCTCGGGAGCAAACAACGAAACAAGAGCATCAGATAGACAGCCCCGCATAGTTGGTGGCTCTCCGTGGCACGCAGCGTGAATAAATCTTACCGGTCGACCCACACGCGCGAGCGCGTCGCCCTTCTGGCTCTGAGCCTGGCTCAAGGTGGACCGACGATAATCGTAATAATCGTAAGCAGCGGCAGTGAACGAGGATGAGGAGGATGGCGACGTGGGTCGTTGAGCGCCTTCACGCTCGCACGCGCCTCCCGTCTCTGCCCTTTCTACGTGTGTTATTAACCTAAATTGCCTTGCTCGTGCGCGGACTCGCACGCCCTTATCGAGTCCCACGCGAAGTCTCTTCTACGGTTCTACGGGAATTAGAGCAATTGCGAGCGGGTGGCAACCAGCCACGTGCTTGACGACGTCCCTCGCGATGGGATAAAGTCGGATAGCGCTGGGAAATTTAAAGAGAAATTGCCTTGCGAGTGCGCGCACTCGCACGCCCTTATCGAGTCCCACGCGAGGTCTCTTCTACGGTTCTACGGGAATTAGAGCAATTGCGAGCGGGTGGTAACCAGCCACGGGCTTGACGACGTCTCTCGGGATGGGATAAAGTCGGATACCGTTGGGAAATTTAAAGACAACTGGATGGCCTTGCACGGTTGCTTTGAGTTTGAGCTGGGAATTGTAGTTGCCGTGGTGTTTCTTCTGGTGTATTTTTTATGTGGATTGGGGCAGAGATTTAGCTGTAGTGGCCCTGACTAAGGATTTGTGTTACTCTATTTTTATATTTCTGTTAGTTTGGGCTGATCAAAATATGTTTACTTTAATACTCCACTAAGTTTACGACACTGCTGTACTTGTTCTAGGTACTATAGCTACAGTGAGGAGGTTTATTGAGGATGATGGGAATAGAGATATAGGGAATGGGTCCAGTTTTTCTGAGCAACTGCGAGAGTACTTCCTTGACTCTCACGTGAGTCTTAGGTGAAGAAGTCTGCAGCTCAGGAATCTGGACGGCGCAGAGGAGGTTAGTCTGGTCTTTAGAAGATAAGGATTAGTATTTGCACCTTAAGAGGGAAATCTGGTTTAGGACGCTGAAAACATGATTTTTTAAGAATTATTTTCTCAACAAATATAAAGAGAATCTTTCGAAAACTTTAAGGGTGTTTTACTGTATATTCAGACAACAAGAAAACTTTTTTCTTCAATAATAATTCATTTAATATTGTTTTATTGGTATATATTTGTAGGCCGCACCGCCGGAGCTAGCGGATCCAATGTTTGCCCGAAATAAAAATGCCGAAGTTTTTCTTAATTAACATGAATTTATATCGTCGATGTATTAAAAAAATAAGGAAAAATTCTTTAAAAAGTTACGATTTTTCCGGAAACTTTCCACGTTTTTATGCAAAAAATGGTTTAATTTAATTTCTGCATAAATGTTTTTCATTCATCATTCCATCTTAAGTCGGATTCCCACGTGTGCAGGGGACAGCGTCAAATTTCTAGAGACTAGAATCTTCCAAATCTGATGTTGGATTGGAATAACAGAATGAAAAATATCAAAATATGTGACACATTGAGAATAATTCATACAGACTTTGAATGGATATATCAGTCTAATAAAATCTCCTTTTGTTATTGCAGAAAGTAGATCCCCACGTGCAATTGAAACGTATAAAGCAACATTCCGACGTACCCTACATCCCACAATGTAGGATCTCAGTGTCTACCGATGAATATGCAAATGGCAACAATGCATTTTATTTGCATGAAACATGGAATACAGTTCCGTGTTACTTATCAGAAGGGTCAGAATAAAATTGCTCGAATCGCGTGTATTAGAAGCCACGGTGCCGCGAAGCCAGGCTCCATCGGATGGGCATTCAATAATATGTAAATCGCGGATTACACGTGGCGAGCAAGGTCCCCAGGCGAAGTGTCAGGCAAAAGAGCTTACACGAACAATGGTCGATCGTGACTGGCGTAGATCGATACGATTTGATGTATGCCCATCGTGCCACGGGCCAACCTATGGAAATGTAGACAACGCTGTAAGCGAAGGCTCGATCCGTTCCGAGAATAGCGGAACAATGTGTTCCGAGTCGAATCCGAGAAATCAGCCCCGGCTGCTTTCGCAATCGATCGTACCAGCACGCAAAGCCTTTCGTCATCGACGCTCGGCCGGGTCGAAATGAAAGAAAAGGTGATTCCCAAGTGTTGGACGGGTAAAAATAGAACCGCAATAGCTTGCGGAACTGCGATTTCAAATCCGGCAGACTGAATAAAGTGCAAGTAGCCGTTTCGCCAGCCGAGACTGCTGACACGCGTTCGCGAAACTCGCCAGCGCCCCCCCGTCATTCCTCGAAATAAACATCGTTCACTTCCGGAGAGCGGAGCAATTCGAGCCGCTTGGATATTCCGTTTGATTATTCAGCGTCTGGCTGCCCGTTAGCCAGACGCTTCGTCATATTAACATTCTCGAAATACAAAACCGTCGTTCAGCGAAGGGAAGCATCGATAGGCTGACTAACGGCGAGGTGGATCGTGCATCGAACAGGAACTCGTGGTCCGAGCGACTCGCTGAGTAGACTAGTCTCGAATCGATCTGTTGGGCAAGCGTAGATAGCTCGCCGATTAGACGTGTAATTAATTTTCGAGCTATCACTCGTGCCGAGTTCGCTGACCTCTGCACCGCGACAGCGCCAGTTACGTAGTCTGAGTCGCAATTTATTTATCTTCGTCTGGGGGGTGTCTAAGGATTTAATTTTAATTGTAACCTCCAGTTGGAAGTATCTTGACCGTTTATTTCTTCTGAATGACAGTGTCTTTTAGATTCAATATGCGTAATTATAATTTCATCCATTGTCGTAACTGTTTTTCAATGCGTTTTATTGCCTTTCGGGAAAAGGAAGCTGACCTTTTTTGGAGAGGTCTTTTAGAGCTCAGGGCTTGAATTTTTCTGATGAAAAGGTTTGAACACATAAGCTTGCGACAAGTTTAAAAACAATTTCTTTTTTTTTCATGTAATCAATTAGTAACAAGTCATATACTTAATTAATTTTGAAATTGTCTCGACTCTTTTAAATTGAAATATTTTATTACATTTAGCGGAAAGAGTGACAGCCAGTTGTTAGCCTAGGGGCGATAAATCCCCAAATCCGCCCCTGTCCATGCTATCTAGTATAAGAATAAAATTTAACACAGCTCCAAAGGGATTAGAAGCCAATCAACCTTTACTCATCCATGATTTCTATTCTTAACACCAGCTTAACATCTTTCTTCATAAAATAGTCCATACAGAATTCTGAAGAGTTCCCATCAAAATTTTATTCACCCCAAATACACATAAACTACTTCAACAGACACCTCGATAACTTTTCAATACGACAGAAAATATATCCTCACAATTAGTCCTCATGACCAAAAAATACTCATTTAGTAATGCAGAGTTCATTCGTGTCTCATCGATGAAACAGCGTCTGTTGCTCACAAACTCGGCTTGCTGTCTGTGGACCAGCAGGCGCACGGTATTCAGCGCGTCTTCGGGGCTGATACCGGTAAGCATGCTGACCAAAAGTCGAAGGAGGCAAAAGAAACGCCAAGAGTCGTTCCTGCGGCACGTGGAACGCACGAAAATGCCCGAGTTCTTTTGCCCCGCGACGAAGAGCCTCGTGTTTCACGAGTAGCCCTGCTGGCAGAACACGGTAAACGGCGCTTTGGAAAAAACTTCCAGGGCGATCGTGTACGTGAGACGCGAGACAAACGACTAATCTTCGACGGCTCGTACGTTCCTCGAGGGCTCCTCGTGGCCCTCCGAGCCACGCTGGAAGTCGATTCTGATTTATACTTCCTCCCTCGTCGCGATGCGTGGCTCGTACGCCACGCAAGTAGAATAGGACGTCGTTGGTCAGACTAGGCGGATCTCAACTGTGACTGGGGAGCTAAACGCTATCTCTTTAGAAATCTGTGATTCCTTGACAAAATCTAGATAGGAATTTTCATTTATTCTTCATGGCTTTTTCATTGAAAATTGATTTCGAAATGAATAGATTATGGTGGTTCAAGTTTGAATGCCACTTATCTGTGTTTGAGTAACGGAACAGAATCAGAAGAAGAATCTTCTGTTCCATCTGCGTATCGTGGAGTAATCGTTGAATGCCTGTTTCTTGCACTCAAGAATTTTCAAAAATAGACTCCATTACTGCAGCTTCACCTCGTTCCTCTTTGCACCGACGTATAATCAGAGTCACAGGATTAGAGGAAGCAGAAACCTTCGCATTTTTCCATGAGGCGCAGATAATCATCAGCTGCGCCGGCACCGTGACGCCGGATAACACTTATCATCGACAACGGAACACAAAGTTTCAAGTAGATATAATATCTTTATTTATAATGCAAAAATCAGAATTCTAATTTATCCGTATTTTGTATTTGGGTACATAGTTTTCACATAGAAATATAAAAGAGCGTAAATGAACATTTGAATAGAAAAACTAGTAAAAAGCAACTGTTTCTTAATATATTTTTTTTAAGCTATTTACGTAGCTAAATACACAACTTTACCATTTAATTCTTTTTTCTACCTTTAATAGTTCCCGAGATATTTGACCAAATATGTTTCCCGACCTCCACTTCGAGGACTGTTTTCACCCCTTCAATGTGGACATTGGTCGATAAGAATAAGCACGCGTGAAATATTTTTGCGAGCACTACCTTTCACCCAAGTTTCGTGAAAATCGGCGATTGTGACGTTAGGATGTTCCCTCGTGAGAGATTGACGGGAGTGGCTGAGCACAGTCAGTAGTCGCGGCGCGAGTCGGAAGCGTGGGGATACGGGGCAGCGAGGCATAGAGAGATGCTGTAGAAGAGAGAAGAAAATGAAGAGAGGGAATGAGATCGAGAGAGACCCCCCACTTGCTCTTCGCGAGTGGCGGCGCGTGTCAACCTTGCCTTGTCCTTGAAACCACGCGACCGCGACCATACAACGAGCCAAGTCGAAGCGGCACGCTAGTAAACGCTCGCGCGGTTCTAGGAATCAGCTGATTGCCCGACAAAAGGGGAATTCCTAGAGCCTGCCTTAGTACCGTCCGATTCTCGCCGTCCCCCTTCAATGCCCGATGAATAATTATCAATCACCGTGACTAAAGAACTTTTTCCATTTCCATCAGCAAACTCTAGTCTCCGAGGTGGCTCCCACTCCGTTTCCCTTTCACTCGTCCTCATTTTTGCCAACTCCGTTGCCAAATTCTTGACTAATGAGCGAGGGAAAAGCATGAAGAGCTGAATGGTGGAGCTAATCCCGCACGTGGTCTGATCATGAAATCACAATATGGTTCAGGGATGCCATTTCTTGTCATTCATGAGAGAATAACGTTTTTCGCGAGGACGCCACGGTGGTACGTGCCTGGAATGGAACAGTTCTCAGTTTTAGAAGTGATCTCGTAGGCGACTGCCCCGTTTGCCAGAGAAACGGCGCGGAGCCACGCGAAGGGGACAAAGAGTCCGCTTGTTCCGAGAAACAGCCGAGTTTTTTTAACGTGCTGTATGGAGATTGGGCAGATAGAGCCGGGGCACCGCGAAAAAGCGCGCGATTTAATTAAATTACCTACTAAATTATGCGCCCCGATTATCATCCTAATGACCATTAGAGCCGGCTCGGTTCGAGGCTGATAAATAAAGAACAGCCAGTTAGCCGACAGCGGGCTTGGTAATTATGGGCGCTTCTCGACGCGAAGAAAACGCCTGTCCCGGCGTTGTCGTTATGGAAATCGTACGTGAGAAGTTAGAGGGAAGAATCTGGCCGGGCCTCGATACCTCGTGAGACCTGTTTGCCGGGGATTTTACGTAACAAAAGATAATCGACTGGCGGCGCGCGTAGATAACTGGGGAGCTCTAACTCCTGATGGTGCTTATGCAACGCACGCGTGTGTACGAGCGTAAGGCTTGATTCCGGCGGCCGGACGGAACCGAAAGGTCATCGAATTGCGAGTATGCAGATCGATCGGATTTATCGTCACGGCGATGATCACACGCTTCCTCCTCGCCTTGTCCTCTCTTTCCACGAAGGCGAAACATGGTTCCGGGAATCATTTACTGTGACCCGAGCCAGGGGTTCATGATCAAAGGCGATAAGGCGCTGCGCAACTTGTCGGGCAAATTGCAGCGTCAGCGATGCCACTGCCTGGGGAGGGAAGGATTATGGTAATGCGAGTCTCCGACGTTTTGGTGAGGAATGCCTCCGAAATGACTAGGTGCCAGACTCCGAAATGACTCCTGTAGTTTCCTCGAAACTGTACTTCCGCGTGGATTGCGAATGCTTCTACGTTGTTGACGTGAATTTTTTAGGAATCAACAATAGGTGTTCCACGTGTAGCAGTTCTGCCGTGCGTCTTGAGGTGTTTGTGATGCAGGCGGTACTCGATCGATGCATATGAAATATCATTTGTCTGCGGCTCGAACTCGATGGTATAATAATGTCAGCCGGCGTCGGCTTACGTTCAATTAGCAATTACTATAAGCGGCGATAAAGGGGAACGAGTTTCTTACGACACGTGCACATGAATTTGCAAAAAAGAGTGCTCGTAGACAACAGATTCCCAGGAGCTTCGAGGCAAGTGTCATAATTTTCCGCACCGGAAGCGCAAATAGCTCGAGGTCTCGCTGGAAAATTACTCACGCCCGATTGCGAGAGAAAGTCGAAGGTGATAATCGATTATCGCTGCTAGCAAGGGGGGTCAGTCTTAAGATTAGATTCTCAAGTTTCTCGATAGCTTCCATTCCAGTTCCACGACTTAGATGCGTCGCGGTTTCGCGCAGACGGGAAACTGTTGCTGTGGTTGTTCCGAGAATCTTGGGCGCCCTCTGTTACCTCGGGAGGATGAAAAGGGCCCGAATTCCGGGGACTTAAGGGCCCTGCAGTGTTCGAGGTCCTACCGCCAGACGGCAGCAGATTCTTGGCAGCCCGTAGCTGTGGCCCACTTTGGAGTGGGGACAGTTTTTGGGCGCCTTATTGGGAGGCAGGGCCAGTAAGGGGGACTTAGGACCGGTTTGACTCTGGCGTGCCTTCGAGATTCTCCTTTAGGTGGCAGCACCTTGGCGGAGGTATCTTCGTGCCCCTGGTTAGTCTGGATTCTGAGCTGCAGCAGCGCGAATGTCGGAGTCTTCTTTGAAATAGATTAGCATACCCTCAGTCAGGACACCGTTGTGTCAAAGGATCCAAAATATATTTTATCATTTATTATATGAATTGAAAAACTTGTATAGCAGGGTGTGGAGTATTGGGTGAGAAAGGATCAATAGATGGAAAGAAGGAAGAGTATGAATATAAATCATTGGGGGTTGAACGTAGAATCGTCAATGTGGAATGATGATTTAAAGATTACCGCAGCGTAACTTCTAAAGTTAGAAATACTCGATGGTGGAATATGATTGGGGATATGTGGAGGGTTATTCAAATAAACTTGGCCGAAATTAAGGTTTCAGAAAGAGATCAATATTTATTTGATACTCTTTGCAGTGATAAGCGTCGATCTTTTCTATTCTCACAATAGAGAGGAATTATAAATTGAATTTCTCTGCACTCATATAAATATAAATAGGACAATCACATAGTCTCGCAATTTACACGCACGTACACACACACACACGCGCGTCCACACTCATGACCCTTAACTATATTACAAACTAAATTCGCGTTAATTACAAAAAGTTCCTCGTACATACAACGATACAATGACACTCGCTCGGCGTTTTTACGTACAAGAAACAGAATGGAAGACCTCGGTGATTCTTGTTGCGTAAGGCACTTAAAATACGATATCCTTCTAACATATGTACAGGGGGGAAGGAGAAAAGGTAGGAAAGAATTGAGAACGAGGGCGTTGGGGACGCGAGAGAACGAGAGAAAAAAAAACGTTTAACGAAAACGTCCGTTAGGCGAGGGTGTCTGTACATTGTTTCGGTGGCGACCGATTTAACAGTAATAAAAATATTTACAAGGCACTGTATAAGGCACCGCCTCATAGGCTACTGGCCGACTGTGTACGCACTCGGGTATTGAACTCGCGATCCGCGAGGCAAGACATCCCATAGCTGGCAGGATACGTCCCTTTCGCCCTAAGGAACCAATGTTATCCGTGTCCCGCGGGATTCCAGCGCGCGTTACTGACAGACAAACCGATCCACGTGTCTTCAGTCAACGCGTATCACTCGAGACATGTGTCTCTCTCTCTCTCTCTCTCCCCCTGTCTCTATGTGTCACCCGCGACGGAACAGTTTCCGTGTTCACAACGGGAATCGTCGATTTTTACCACGGCCTCCACGGTTTATCTTCGACCTCGGGCATCACGCTCTTCCTCATCACCAGGGCGAGGGGTTTCTGGAGAGGTGGGCTGTAGACACGGGGGTCGAACTCGGTGTCACTGGTGTAACCGTTGGCCGGTGACGTCGCCACGTCCCTGTGGCTGTTCCCCGTGTTGAAGGCTACTGGCTGCTCGCGAAAGCTCGCCGGTGGTGCCTCGAACTCGCCAAGGCTCGTCCCCGATGTTGACGTCGAGCTGGCCGACGATGACGAGGACGATGCGGACGCCGTGCTGGCTGTTCTCTGAGGGATAGGGATCAGAGTTGGCAGAGGCGAGGTTGGTACCGGCGACGAGGCTGGCGACGTGACTGGGGTAGCCTTTGCTCCTGCTGGAAGGACCAGAGCGATGTCCCCATTGGGCAGCCTGGTCGGCACTAGCTGGAGGCCAGTTCCATTAGCGTTCGTGAAGAAGATCCCGTTCGACTGTTGAACCTGGATCCTTGGCGTGGCGTCCACTTGCGGGAGGATGTGGACTTGGAGCTGGGTGGTCGGTGGCGCCGGTTGGACAGGCTGCTGGTTCGTTGCCTGACCGTTGGTGTTGCTCGCCTCGACTGGTCCGAGGCAGGAAGCCAAGTGGGCCATCAAACGTCTCTTCACCGAGGCGTCCAGACCGGGAAACCTGCCAACCTCACCGGCGCATTCCGTGAAACCAGCCCGGAATTTGTTCAAGACGTTCGGATCTGTCGCGGCTGCCAGGGCAACCTGTTGACGCTGGAGCGTTTCCAGGTGTTTCACCGTCATCTCCAGGATATCCGCCTTCTCTAGCTTCGAGTGCCTCGCTGGCTGTAATCAGAAAGAAAATCCAGCGGTTATATAAGAGTTCGAGAGTCTGGTCGAGACTGTGGATCGGATTTCATGGGAAAAATCGTAAGGAAAGGAGGGTGGTCGCTTCAAGAACGAGTGTTCGAGAATTCTGAGAGGCTGCGATGTGTCAAGGAATTCGGAGTGAACGATGGTCAAGATACTCACGTCTTTTTTCATGGCATCCAGGATTAGGGTCTTCAGGTCGTTCAAGCAGTTGTTAATGCGGGCTCGCCGCCGTTTTTCCATAATCGGTTTATTACTCTGTAACAGAAAGGAAAATCGCCAGGTCAGACACAGTGCCGGACTACTCCAATTCGGGATTCTTTCTAAAGGGGCTGCGCGAACGGTGTCATAATCCGACCCCGAGACAACAGAACGAAGTGAATAGACTATTCTGTTGTCATTGTTTGAATGGAATTGCTAAGCTGTGATCAAGATTGTCGAGGCTAATTGAATTCTATTCTCATCGACTGCAATGCTTCCACCCCCAAGACTATCTACTCCACTCTGCAACTTGTTCCGATGTCTATCAGCTCCCCTGAACTCAATTCGTGAGACGTTCCTAGACTAATCAATCTAACTAGCATTTTTAGTCCTCAAGTTGAACATTGTCTATCATCGTGTTCTCATGAAGACCTATCGAAGCTCAGACCCCACTAATCGCGATTTCGCGATGCTGACTCGAAGTGTCCCCAAGAAAGTCTAAAGTCTTCGAGAAGACACTAACCCGTCGATTCTCTCCAGATCTCCTAGTGGTTGCTGTCGTGGTGGTGGTTTGCGCAGGGGGCTGTCCAGCCTCCTGGGGCACGTGTTGCGCCGGCGGCGTAGCACCGACGGTGACACCGCCTGTCGGCATCGTGGCACCCACCCCGGTCACCATCTTCTTCTATCACAGACAGAACGGCAACGACAACAGGAACACCGGCAAATTGTGTTCACAATTTGCCGCGTAGCACACTGCACTGGTAATCCAAAGTTTTGCTACGTATCCACCGGACGTATCTTGGATCGCTGGCCACGGCGTAATCCAAGTGGCCCAGCGTCGAAACTCACAAACAGTGAGGTGATTTGTTTAATTAAGACCGAGAACGCAGTAAGAGGACCTGGTGTCCCTTGACTCGCTCTCGCTCGTAGCCTGAAGTCCACAGAACTCCGACCACTCGGTACGGGCGTCAGAGCACGACTGACTGTACGAACAGCGAACGTCTTCTGTCGTCTCGTCGAAGCGTGCCACCCGTTGGAATGCCCCGGTGGAGGCGCTGCCGCCCCGCGGGGTGGGGGAAAAACGCCGACGACCCGAGGAGAGGGGATAGCGCGTGACGGTTTAACCTGGGCTTCCCTCCACCACCCGAATTCCGACGGTCAGACGGCACCCGGGTTGCCTTTAAGAGCCCCCACTTCGTGATCGAGCCCCCTCTTCGGTGTCTGGAAACGACGACCGTGGCGGGTTGCCTCGCGCGAACCCCCCACCACCCGGCCACTTGGATCGATCGGATTTTTCTGCTCTGTCATCGAGTCGTTTCTTTTTCGAGAAATGTACTTCGCTGATGCTGCCCTAGTACCGAGCACCCATTGGGGAGTCACGCTCTGGGGAAAGTAGAACATTTTCCAATAAAAGTGCACACACATTTTTGAAATACTGAAGTATCCCTGTCCATCAAACCTGAATTGAAGAAGGTTGCAAAATGCAAGTAGTTGTACAATTGACATTAAAATGGGACCTATAGCATCCGTGTCGGGCCTGAAATGAACGGCACTCGACAAAGAATAACGCCGCGGGAGTGTGTTCCGCGGGGCGGGAGGGGAGGCGATTAGTCTCGTGACGCGTATCGCGCGTCGAAAGGTCATTAGAACCGGCTGGCCGGTTCGCGCGCGTCGCGATCCGTAGTGGTAATGGTAATTTCTAGACGGGGACGCGCGTATGCCCGACCACGAGCGTCATCGGGGCTTATATCACGTTCTTCGAAAATAGCCGAGTGCCACCGTGTGTCGAGAGCGCGGACTGACGCACGCGCGCACCACTGGCACGTGCCTCCTACTCCCTCCCCACGTCTTTCGAAATTACTCTTTCTACTTGTGCGACCGATTAAACGCACGCCGTGGCATTTATCTTTCGCATACGTGCACGTACGCGCGGCACGAACACGCGGCTACGTCCGTATCGCTCGTGTATCGCGTAACCGCTTTACGATTGATATGCGATCGAACTGGAGCTACGCCGAGGCTATCGTGCCCGTGCACTCGCGCATGAATACGATTCCGGATGTGTCTGAAGACCCAGTGACATCAGCTGAACGGACCTCTATAAGGATAGCTCCGCATACTTGGACGACCCCCCAGGAAACATAGTATCTGCATTTTCCAAATTCCTTCCTCCCCCATTTCCTGCTGCACTCCAGCTCGCCGTAGCGCAGTGGAAAAACTCTCGGGAACCCGGCTTCACCCAGCTCCTACACCGATCCTCGCGTTATCTCCGGGTATCTGTAGTTCAGAGAGCACAGACGTGTCAAAGTCTCGTGGAAAGATAATCAAGGTTCCCGCGTGGATGGTTCCGGCGTCGAGTATTCCCAGCCGCTGAACTTTACCGCCCTACAAAGGGTAGGAAACGAGCGCAAGAAGGGCGATAGCGGGTGGGGGGAAAGGAAGGGGAAGCAAGCCCAGGAGTTCGTAGAAGCGCGCTAGGTGCGAGGAGGATCGCCTCGAAAATCGTGCTCGTGTCGTCGCGAGGGAGATGGAGGAGGGTGAGAAAGGTTAGGGGGACTCGGGTTGGGAAAGGACGGAGGAGCGTGGTGTGTGAAGGGAAGAGCGGGAGAGTGGAGGCACACGGGAGAGAGGCAAAACGGTGTTCAGGAACAAGGGAAACCGACTGTTGGCACAAGCGAGACAGCGCACGGCGGCCGCCAATCACGTGACCGAGAGTCGACGCGGCGTACGACGAACGGGCGGTGATTGGCTGAAACTCACCCCCCACCGAGCGCCAGGCCTGCGGACGAGCGTGCCGCGCGCGACGGTTGCGTGGGTGGTGGGGGCGAGATCGTCATTCGACTTTGAGCGGTCGAGCGGCGCGGCGGCGTCGCGGCGCGTGGGTCGCGGCCCCCGGGGCCACTCGATTCCAAGGAATGCGTGGGGGAGAAAAAGCGTGCGCGACGTGACGGGGGAGGTGAATACCTGTGGCTAGCGCTGGGGCTTCAGCGCACTTGCTCGTAAAAGTTCCCAACGGATCAAGAATACTGAACTCGGAGTCGCTTTGACAATGCCTTTAGACTAAAGGCGCTTTGGAAACTTTGGAAGTCTTGTAACTCCGGGACTTCTGTTCTATTTGAGGGAATATTTCAAAGTGGAGGAGCTATTTCATGCGAAAAGCGGACCAGAACGGCGATATTCTGAATATCTTGCGTTTCTGGCTACCTCTTTAGTGAGACCTTTGAGAATTTCAGGGGTTTTGAGGTTTCTCAAGTTATAGAAAATTTTAAAGACTTTGAGCCACTGATGTCTTGGACGTTTTTAGCACTATTTCAATTTGTATTCTTGATTGATGAAGTTCGATGCCCAACAGTCCCTGTGGTCTCCCTGGGAGAATGCACTTCATGCGCAGTCGAGCTCGTGGGAGATCGTGTGCGAACCCTGAGTGCACAGGGCTCTCAATAAGAATCGAGGGTACCCTCGACAGCTTCGCAGATATCTTGAATGTAATTGGAGTGTTCTAGACGGCTCGCTGAAATTGAGTCGTCTTTGTAGTGCACTGGGTACTCAGTAAAGAACAGAATGCATTTCAGGTGCGTTTGGCGGAATGTAAGAATGGAACAAGTGTTGGAGGTTGTCTGAGAGCTTCTCCAGGTGAGGGACTTTCAGATAGGAGAGGAGCAACTGAGTGAATATGACCTAAACACTAATCCACAGCTAGCAAGTATCTCATTTGAAAGTGGCTTAAACTGTCCCAAGTGACAGGGAATGTATTTCTGATTTCCACGAAAACTTAGGATATATCTAGGAAATTTTTAGTATTTCTTTATAATAGACGGTTCATTTAGGGGATAGGAACACGGTTGTTTAAAGAATTTTAAGAGATATGAACTAGGAGATGGATTAAAAGCGACGCCTGATTTATGATGGGCGTTACTACTTGTAATATCTAATTACGGTATAACGGTCAGACATACTTAAGAGCTCTCTGCGAGATTCATTTCCATATCTAGGTCCAGGGAAACTTGTACAAGTATTTTGGCATCATGTACGATGCAGTGTTGCTTTACGTGCAACAACAAAAGTTGTTTAAACAATAGATTTTTCCAATAATTCGAACGAAGAAAACGCCACAGCATGATGGTTTTGCTTATGGCGAAAAATCATTTCGGTCCAGGCAAGATTAGATAGCTCAAGATGCGCCGATAGTGTGCTTCCATCTGTCGGCGATTTCTGTAGGTTTTTTCCCCTGAATCTCTGGCACGCTCGATCTTTACTGCCTTCTTAAAACACAAATTAAATTCAGATTTAACCAAATTCCTTTTCGGTACTTACTTCAAAATTGATTCCAGTTTCTAATCTCATTTAAACTTTCTAAAAAATTTGAAGTATAATTTAAAAAGTACTATTGATTTCTTAAATCTGTAGTGACCTACAGAAACTATTGAATTTCAACAAGTATTTACACAAATTTATAATTATTTTCTTGGTCAAAGCTAGATTCTCTATTCTTTCCGCAAGCTTTTTCGAAGCAACATTCAATATTCGCCTGAGTGACACAGAAACGTGGCAGATAAGAATCGTCACACTTCGATATTGCCCTCGATGAGTGTTAATCTCTCAACAAGTTTCATAATCAGAATTAGCCTCCAATTTGCCCACTGACGCTTCGATGCAAAATGTAAAACGCGAATGTTATCGTACTAGCAAATATCTTTTACCACACATGCACAGGAATCGAAAGCCTTCGATCAGTTAGACATTATTTCATTTCAGACACCAGTTTCAACACATTACGTAAACTCTAACCACTAAAGTGGACAAGCGCCAAGACGCCAGGCGTTAATATCTATGCAAACAGTTATCTATACCCACTCATAATATAATTTTTCGGTCAAGGAACTCCTGCCATCGTTATCTCTTCGTTTAGCATTCAACGTAGCTCGTGAACCATGTATAATCCTCACGTGCCATACACTTCTCGTGAATTCGGTAATCTCGATTAGAATCAATCACTAAGCAAAAAATCACGTGTTTCATACAGCCGAGTGTTTTGATAAAATGGATTACACTGAGATACAAATCGGAGCCACTTTAATTCGTAGATATTTCCGTTCGAGGAAATATTTATATCTACCTTCTTTCGAGCATTTACTATCGTCATTTACTTGGAGCTCTATCTTGCAGAAATGTGACAGCAATAGTCCAACGATATTCAGAGAAATTTTATTAACCCTTTGTGGTCACACTTCTGTAAAATTCCGCGGTGATCACACTTGGTCCAATGGACCCATCCGATTTTTAAACAGTTACCGCACGAACTATACCAGTCCAATCGATTCGCAAAAATTATAATACACACTTTGAACATTGTAGAATGTGGAATAGTCGCGTTTTAGTAAGAAATGAAATGACAACCTGTTCTAAAAAAATCTTCATTGTAAAGTTCAGTAATTCTGAATGAAATGCTAGATTTTGTTATTGGAGGGTAGAACAAATCGTAGAATTTCAGGCAGAATGAAAATTTATTTAAATTGTATTGAGTAACTCTAAGGTGGGGGTGGTAAAAATTTGAATTTTACAGAAATGCTAGATTCGGTTACTGGAGGGTAGGACGAATCGTAAAATTTTAGGCAGAATGAAGATTGACTAAAATTTTGTTGAGTAACTCTAAAGTGGCGGTGGTAAAAATTAGAATTTTACTAATAAAATTTACAGAACTTACCGGTATCAAGCTCCAAAGTTAAAAAGCGGTACTCAGTGTGACTTCAAGAGTAGAACACTCCAATCACATAAAGGGTTAAATTGCCTTAAACTCCCACTGTCTCCTTTCTCTACACAACAATATGCATCATCACGCATTAAAGATTATATTTTACTCCATAACGGAATTCTATAGTCAAAGCAAAGTGAATTGTCCACTTACGTTCATACAGTACTTACCCCCACCAATGCGCCCGTAATTAATTAGGTCCTCCCACTGTATTTGATAGTCCGCCATAAGGCCTTCCTCATTAAGAGCACCCACAATTCAGGAAGCCAGTCTTCCGCAGACAGTTCATTCGTTCCCAACTCCATTCACATTGGAAGGAAGCTAACCTCAATCTCTCGCATAGAACACCCATTTTCAAAGAGCCACTTCGAGAAGCCCAAATACATTAAGTATTAGCTCCTCATTCCCCACACTCGGCTCAGTTATCATCCGCAGACTACTTAACCTCATCAACCGTTCTTCGCCAAGGAAAGCTCTCAACAATGCATCCCCCCATGAATTGTAGCATTACCGCCCATTGTATCGCGAGACAAAGGGCGCTCGCACGGATTAAAAGTCTCTGTTCCAGCCACAGTTACGTTTACTCCGAGTAACAAGCCCGAATCGAAAGCAGCTTGCTGGGTAACCCGAGTGCAATTAGACCTGGAGGGTGCATTATCTGAGATAGTAACTGAAATCCCCCCTTCCCCTTATGGAGAGCATTATTAGACCGTCTTAGCAGCATACCTGTCCGCTCGGGCTATCCGCGGTGGCCATGAACCCTGCATGACTCATTAGCTTTATGGGGTGCCGGAGGATTACGTACGTCTCGGCTGGTGGCCGGATAAAAGCTCGCCCAAAGAGCGGCATCGGCTTTGCCCGCAGCAAACGGACATTAATATTCGCTCCCCTTGCGCCGAAATATCAGATTAGGGTGTCTGCCGCGTCCACCGCAGCTCCCCGTACTTTATTATACCCCGCTAAGAAAAATAAAGCAGCAGGACAACGGCCAGAAGTACTCCAGCGAGCGTAAGCCTCCTACTCGCGGAATAATCTGATTTCGCGAAAACCACCGTGGCTGCTTTCCTGCGATCCTCCCCACCCACCCCTCCCGTGCACGTCCCCACGGGGGGATGTTTCTCCGCTCGCCCTCGCCCAGGGAGACTGTAATTGCGCGCGTGCTCCGACGTACCAGCCGCTAAAGGGCGTTTTATTGGCCGGCCGAGCGTATTTTGGCCGCGTGTCTGTTCTGGAACCGCGCATTCGGGTAATTGAATTATTCCCCGGGCAGGTTGTTTAAACTCGGCTCCAGTATCGTAGCGGAGGGTGGAAGTAGCCAACTCTGAAAAGGTTTGTAACTCGATTTTCATGTTCGATGAAACGATATTGCATCTGATACTTCGTTCATTTTTTTTGTTCGATTTTGTGGGAGTGGCGATGTGTACCGCGCCATGTGCCGCGGAAAGTTATAGCAGTCGCAGATACGGCGCAAAAATAACGCCACTGTGCATCGATGTGGGCGAGGGCGATATTTCTCCTTTTGTTCCCATGAAATTTTAGGGTAACTCGGGGTAATATGCCACCGTGGGTAATATGCCACTTCTCAATAATTTTTTAAATAATGAACAGATTGCGTTATATTTGCACTAGTTCCGTTCAATTTAGTGTACCTGCTAAGACGACAACAGATTTTGGCTTTTGATTTCTTTTATTTTCAGTAAATCCTGGTAAGTTATAAAAGTATCGGCTTGATGTAATTTCACACTCTGACTAGAATGCAGATTACACATTTGTGTGAACGGTTCTACATAAAATCAATAGATTATGATACAGTATCCTGACAAACGAATTTAATAACCTCTGTTACATCCGTTAAAACTATGTATTTTGTGGAGAAATTTTCTATCTTTCGTTTTATGGCTGTTTGGAGTAATATGCCATATGTTTGTCGGTATAATATGCCACAAACTCTTATCTTTATAATTCTTTCTATTTAAAGCCATCGAGTTGCTTTTTGGATCAGAACCATGCCTAAGAAGTATGTACGAACTTCAAACCGTGCGGCTTGGTCAGAAAAAAGTTTAAAGAAAGCCATTCGAAGGTAAAGGAGACGTAGAGATTGGAGGCTGTTTAGTTTGTAAGAAGTAGCTATTTTTTCAAATAAATTTTACGTTTCATTGATTTAAAATGTTTGTTTTTATTTATTAATAGCTTAAATAGTTTAAAATATTGTTGATTCTCCAAAATTTGAGTGATTAGTTCGCACTTCATAGCTTGTGGCATATTCACCCACCACCTGGGTAATATGCCACTTTCGAGGACTTTTGTATTTGTACGTTTCTGATTGAACTATAAAAGTTACATATCTCTACTTATTAGTCAATACACAGAATTAGTTACACTTTCGTATGGCTTTATCTTTATTCCTGTATCTACTTATACTTGCGAGATATCGCGTTTCAAAGTTAACTGTGGCATATTACTCCGAGTTACCCTACGTTTCATTGCTGCTGGAGGGTTTCCATCGATTCAGTGAGTTTGCGTGAATTATTGGTTGCCGTGAATACCCTTTGAATCGCGTGTTGTACATTGAAACGGTAAAACGTGTTAATATTCTGCTGCCTGAATACAATTGGTTAAACGGACATTTATTGACTCTGAATTACCAGCTGCACAGAATCTTCGCCAATTCTGCTGAAAAATGTGGTGCGTGAAAGCTTCACTGGAATTATAATATTAAAACATAAATTCTATTTTGTAGAGAGGATTTATCTACTCATAAACTTCCAAATCAAAATTGAGAACCTCGCAGCGAGAGGGGGGCAGCTCCATCTTTACCAATTTCGAGTAAATTGGAAAAAACTGTTTATAAAATTATTGCTTTGACTTAACAGTGAAATGAGAATACTAATTAAAAAATATATATTTTCCCGCAATAAGCAGTAATTATTGAGACGATAAGTTTTTATTTCTACTTTTGGCGAAAAAATATTCTATAGAAAAATATTAATATTAGTAGTATAATAATTTGAATAGTAATTATACTATTTTTAGCGTTAATAGTATTTTTCAATATTACTATTAATATTTCTATTTCTATTTTTATTTGCGTCAAGCGTGCACCAATTTTAGAATTTTTGTCAAAAGCGGACCTGCACCCCTCTCGCTGCAAGGTCCTCAATTCCACTTCGCTTTCCTATATAACTAATAACCAGCACCTAACTCAGTTTTAGCATCTACTATATCTCAGACCACAGAATATTTCGTGAGCAGCGCACAATGCGTTAAACAAACCGTGCATGCATCCTCGGAGAACACAGAAGCTCCCCATCCCAGAAACAGACGAGCAACGGTCCGCTCCGTCCAGCAGTCTCGTTTCTCAACAATTATCGAGTTCTCGATGCGCTTTGCAGCATACGACGTCCGTCTCGTGCGCCGCGCTGGTCTCTAAACGCGTTTCTAAGCACCGAGCGAGACCGTCTCCACGGAGCTGCACGAGATGTGCACCGTGGAGGGAACATCTGCTGTCCCAGGACTCCTTTATGCCAATCATTATGCGCAATTCCGTGCACGACCCGCGGCCAGCTCGCCTTTATTGAATCTACGGGACGGACTCGAGTCAGTTGTAATTGGCCGAAAAAGAGGAGATTATTCGGCAATGTAGCCCTCGCTTCTTATTCGCCACGGGAGAATCGAGGACGCGTTTCTGATTAGCCGAGTCGTCTACTGCTCACGGCGTTATTTGCTTACTCGATAATAGAGCCAAATTGTTGGCCTGTCAGTCAGCGGATGCATCACGGGCGTGCACACGAGTGCAGCGGAGTGCGTGCCAGTTTTATGACTCGCCCGGGGCTGCCAATCGAGAATATCGCCGGACGCGACGATAGCATCGGAATGGCACGTGCAATTTTCGCTGGTCGATTTTTCGGCGAGAGGCATGCCCGCGAAACCGGAGCATCACGCTCTGCAACCGTTTCCAGCGTGCCTACGGCCGATCGATAGTGATAGTCGACATTATTCTACAAGGTGGAAGCTGGAGGATTGTGACTTGCAGTGATAAGGTGTTGTGCTTCGCTCGGGAAGATTTGCAGAAGGAGTGCATTAATTGCGGAAGATTGCAAGTTAGGTACCTATTTGAATCTGAGGGTCTTGTCAGGGCGGGGGCATTTATGTAACCCGTGACTGAAATTTGTGGTGGATTCGCTTGGCCAGGTGCGTTCCTCTCGAATTGACCCTAAGGAGGGAAACCAAGGTGCCGGTCTGAAAAAGGCTAATTTCCAGGCTCTGTTTTTGGTAAATTAAGAGCTTTTATAAAATATCATTGCTGACGTTAGAAAGTAGGGGAGAGTTGCCTATATTGGACCGGCTCCTAGATTGGACCATTTGTGTATCTCGATAAACAAATATATTTGCAGTGTTTTTTTTTTTGGTTACACTGATTTAGGAAGTTTAGGAGATGCACGTTCCATCTCCACTTCCTAAATCAATGTAACCAAAAAAAAAAACACTGGAAATATATTTGTTTATTGAGATACACAAATGGTCCAATCTAGGAGCCGGTCCAATATAAGCAACTCTTCCCTACATGTTTTGAATAAAATTTTTCCCAAAATATCATGTGAAAATGTTCATTATTGTAGCCACAATATAATCGATGGCGTGATAGATCTTCGGAAATTTGTTTAAAACGGGTGCACCTGAACTGTTGCAAAGTAGCCCTAAAATAAAAATTTATAACAGTTTCTTAAAATCTGAGGCAATATTTTCAGTAGCACTTATACGTTTGAAATTACAAAATAGCGGATTATGGAAATGGAAGTTGTCTCATGCTTTAAAGGACTCGGCGTTCCCCGAAAAGCTAATCGTAAATTTTGCGGGGCCCTATGCATGGATATTTATTATTATAAAATTTAGAAGTACATAGAAATATGTTTCTTTAGCCCCGCACGATTTTGGAACCCGGCCCTGCAATAGTTAACGCCAGCCCTGATTTAAACAGTGTAAGAATTCATTTGTAACACCAGTCGTGAGCCAAAAGTGTCCCGTGTGAAATAATTTTTACGAGTAATGCTACTGGATTTCAAACTAGATTTATTGTTTTTATTACAAGGCAACTAATAAACGTTTCATTGCGTCTATATTCAAATAAGGATTTCACAGCAAAGAATTTCATTGCAGTCACAGCGTTTAGTGTAAATTTTTTAGACGTCAATGATAGTATAGAGACAAAACATTGAGTGCATAGTAGCTTTGCACACTTTATGGCAGGCGAAGAAGCTGCTGTTCAGCAGGGGGTGGCGTTAATTCTAGCGAGAATTAAAAGCTGCTCCTTTCTTGCCGTCGTTTTTTCAAGCTGTCGCTGCCGTGGAAAAAAGCAGGCTGGAAGGCGAAACGAAAAATTGCAGGATACCATTCTTCAGTAGCGGACAAACGTTTTGGCTCGGCGAGTCACGGTATGATCGTGTTTACGGCGGGTAAGTAACGAGGGGGGTCGTATTTCTCTGTGTCGACGGTGCAAATAAATCTCGAAAAATTGCTCCTGCAGCCGTGTCCCGGGAAACGTGTTGTCGCGTTTTTTTGGGCAAGCAAAAAAATCGAGGGCTCAATAAACGTGCATCGAGCACCGTACCCTGAAAAAAATTGTGCGCTCCGCGAGGAGGAAATTGTTTTTTTACCGTTTTTTCACTCACGGTGCGATCGAAAAAAGCAACCCCGATGCTGGATCCTTGCTTGATGAAAAAATCGACCTCTGTAATGGACCGTCATTACACAGGCGGAAGGGTTTCCGACTTTTCGAGTTTTTGAATTTTTACTGGAAAACCTTGTTCAACCCTTCTGTTGCGTTCTTCAAGCCTTACCTGCAACGACCAGAAAATCGGCATGCCTTGGGTCCAGTTGGCGCGAAGGTAGCTATAGTGAAATGTTTGAAAAAAAGGGGTAGGGAAATTGTTGTGGAGAACTGGTTGCAGATATATTTTTAGAAGACATGGGAAAGTGGAAAGAAAAGATTATGTCGCTAAATGTGTACTTGAAAAGGGTTCCTGAGGAATATTCTTAAGCTTTTATATTGGAAGCAGTATTGCTAAAAAACAGGCTCAGTTTTCAAATCACTAATCATCAGATTGGATGCACAAGATGTAACATTATGTTCTAGAAACTGTGTAGTGACTGTTATATACTGAGAAGTGAAATTGTTACTGCAGTCATTTCAGTTGTATTTTTCCCACAAGTAGCTTTCTAAGTAGGTAATGCACTTGCTTCCTTCAACTAATTTTTTTATTTTCAGTTCGGGAAAATGTACCGCGGTAACTAATTTCTGTAATTACCCTGCATGACAATGAATTGATTTACCATTGTTTGCATGGGTTTTCATATTTTATTTTCAACCTTATTCCACAAAATTTTAATTTATTCTCGATTAATTCTTGAAATGGGGAACCGTTATTGTAGGAATTCAGATACAATAATTATCGTTAGCCCGTCGGTGAAAGGGTTTATCCTAACCCCAGTCATCATCGCCTCGAACCGAATATTGGTGAAAGGGTTGCAGCTTCAGGTAAAGGCTTGCAAATCCACAAGAAAAGGGTTGCAGGGCGCCTGGCAATTTTCTTGGTGACATTATTATGTGCAATAATGGAGGCAGTTACTCGGTTTATTGCATGGCACTTACTTGCAACTGTCAAGAAATATTACTTCTGGTGCACAACCCCTTCCTCAAAGATATTTCAAATTTATGATTCATGTGACATTTTATTCGCTTGTGCAAAATTTGATTTCTTCTTTTATTCAGCGATAAATGGAAGGTTTGCCATGGCAATACTTTATTTAATATCACAGAAAATAACTGTTACTAACATTTTCTCCAGGTGTTTCAAATTTGACGGCTTGGAGTCTGAATTTTTATATCCTCGCAATGCAATGGCCTCACAATAACCTCGTCCAGGTTTCTCGAAATCGGTGGCCCACGCTGACAGGGCCGAAGTCCTCTCCACCATTGTGAACCGACGGCATCGGCGATAGGCATCGATGTTTGCCAAACATTGTGCTTATAGGAACTAACGGAGGCCACGGACAGGCCGAGCACGAACGCTTACCTCTTTAATTAGGGTTAAATCGTAAAACGCAGACGGCCGTCCTTGGTAGATCCTTAAGCCTTTGCGAGGGGGAAAATTTGCAAATAGCAGTCGTAAAGTTGATGGATGGAGGGAGGTATGCCTGTCCATACCCTTTACGGTCAAGAGACCGTGGCTAAGTATCTGGCGTTGATTTCACGGAGGAGGCTTCCCCGTCTTCCAGTGCAACGCGAATCCACGCAAGCCCCTATACATATAACGTTCGTTAATTTCCTAGTAAACATTATGCTAATGTCTGCAGAGAATGCTTTAAGTGCCACATAAGTTACATGTGGATAGTTTAAACGCAGTTCTTAAAATATTGAAATTCAATGGTGACGAGTTTATTTAAACAGTGTTGACAAAATGGTAAAAGAATATATAATTATGTATAGGTACATTCATTGAAACATAAATGCCCAAGAAAAGGCACATTCAATCTTCTTAAAAATCATACAAGAATAAATGAGACGAGGATTAATTTATTGCGACACATTTTTTGACGATAAAGTTTGTCACTTTGAATAGTCACTTTTTTACTAATTCTTAAATTTGAAACAATACACCATCTTCTTTTAACTAATAATTGACAATCTAAAATAATGCCATTTGTATATCAAATGATGCACTATTTACTTTACATGAATTTCGTTTAACGTCAGAGTGAATAATTTTTTTTAAAAAAGAACAGGCATGGAGTCTTGAATCAGTCTTTCCCATAATACGAGAGTTATAGTGTACTCCACGTTTCATATTTCAGGTAAATGGAATCATTTAAACCAAGAATGTTGCCAGGAAATAAAGGGAAAATGTTCTCAGGCGATTAAAATCATGACTCCATAACTCGAATACAGAACACTTCTCCAACACTCTTCTATAAATTTCGACGAGTACTACTTGAGTACAAATCTTCGCTCCCCAAGAAATAGACTTCCCAGAAAGCTCCGTGTACTTTTGCTTCCCTTGCTAGTGAAGCAAGCCCACCACACCATCCTTCAGCAGCGACGTCCCAGTCGGCGGAGTCCCTCGGCGTTCAATTAACATCATGGAGCCAAGGCAGCGGGCCCTTGTTCCTCTTATTACCCGCGCTGGTGGGGACCAATAACGTTGATCACGCGAGACAGGCATCGCAAGCGGTTATCCGATTGCGAAGGAATCCAAGGGGGAAGTCGTGGGAGATCCGTTGGACGCGAGCTGCGGCGACGCGACTGGGAGAGGAGAGACGTTGTTGCATGTGCGTAGCAGTGCGCGTGCCAAAAAAGAGAGCAACCCGATCTGGAGCAAATGAAGTGCAAATTGAGCAGGCTGTGCCGCGGGAGAGAGGAAAAGTCCGCTCGACCAGCCGCGACCACGTGAGCAAACTCGTTCGGACGTGAGGCGCAACGTGATACTGCTGCGGCGTCGGCCGAGAGTAGTGCCGTAGTTCCTCTTCTCCTTCGACAACCGTCCTCCGAAAATCGGCGGCACATGAGGCCTGTACACTGTCCCTCTTGTTCCTGGGGGCCGCTCGCGTGATCCATGATTCCAAAGAGTGATTTCACCGGAAGAAGACAGGCGTTGAACGTTTTCGAAAGCTGTTGGGAAAGGGATCAGTGGAACGGGTGAAAAGGATCGGGGAATAGATTGGTGTAGCTTTTCACAATTAAATTTCGCCACGGAGCCCTTCCCAACTCACTGAAATTTAGTGGAACCTCCAAGTTTAATAGTTCTTCTTTTGTATACAGTGCAGTAACACCGCGCTGTTTCAAATTTTACAGCCACGTGTATGTTTCTCGTTGAATAATTTACACATTTTTTATTTATTAAACGATTTTATTTAGCTTCACTCCTCTGTTCGTTTGTTTGTTTGGTTCAACCTTTGTAACTCAATTTTAACCCGCTTCCACAGATTCAAAAGACTTGATAATTGCAGAATTTATAAAAAATTGCATCCCCTACAATTTTAAGCCATAAAATCCAACCGACTTGAAATCAGCTTCCCGCGTTCTTCTCGAAGACGACAAAAAATCTAGCAGCATCGCGAGTTCTGTAAATACAGAATTTATCGACAAATGATCCGTCATAAATACTTCAATTTTTCAAATTTTTTAGTTGCAAAACCCAAAGGTAAAGTAGGGCAGGATATTTCATAACAGCATATGAATCATTTTAATACAGAGTCAAGCGTCGAAGTGAGCGATTAAACGCGATGAAATATCCGGCCCCAGGATTTTATTTAAAGTGACAAATCACCATCGTAAAAATAATTATATTTTAGTTTTTAGCGCATTTTTTATCGAATTAAATAAAATCATTTAACTTAAAAATATTCTTTCTGCTTTTATTTTAATATTCAAATCTTATTATCAGATAAGCCCAGGGTTCCGTGGAACGAGTTGTGGAGACGTGTAGGTAGAACTGAGGAAATATTTTGGGAGCAAGTGTCGCGGAGATATTTAAGCAGCAACGCTTTCGAAATAATCAATTGCAAAGGGTAGAATTTTTCTATGTATAAAATACTGTTTATCTTTCGTTTTATATTTCTCCCTGTTGGTAGATCGATATTGAACACCTCTCAAGTCAGATTTGAATGAAGAATGATGGCTGTCGCGAAATATGAAACAGTGAATAAATCAGGCGGCGGCTCGCATCTCCAGTTTCGTTTTAGATACGCGAATGCTAAGCATTTATCTTTACTCTTGCGCCGTAAAAGCACGGCATTCAAGTCGAAACGGGCGTAAAATCTCGCAGGCACACTCTCGCCGGCGTGGCCATTAAAAACCCGGTAGAAAGAAGAACGGCTGATGCGCGTAAGAATTTCCTGTCACCGGCGCGAATCTTCGTTTCGGGTGATCGTGAAAGTGCGCGCGCGCCCGAAATGCCGGACTAGGGATTGCAAATTTACCGACTTTTTCAATTACCGGTAATTCGGTAGAATTTTCAATCAAAACCGGTTTACCGGTAATTTACCGGTATTTTTTAAGGTATTGAAAATAGAAGAAAATATATTACAAAGAAGTCTAATCAATCACTATAAAACATAAATGTAAATAAAACTATTCTTTATTTATAATATTTTTTATTTATCGACACTTTTTAATAAATATGCACGCAAAAAACATAACTTATTTAAACTTTCATCCGCTAATCGCGACCTAATCTTCGTACAAAACAAACCCGCCGCGGAAAACGCCCTCTCCGATTCCACACTTGTTGGTCGCGTAGTCATGAGGAAATCATATGCTAATTGGATATATTTTCCTTTTAAATTTTCTTCGTGAAAATATACTAATTCTTTTTTTATGACTTGATTTATGCTTTTATTTTTTTTGTTAATCAGAGTTGGCTGTGTAGGTACTTCAGTTTTTGCCTTTATTAAGAAATTAAGTTTTTCATTCATTGACATTGTAGATGTCGAAGGCATTATATTTACAGAATTTTCGGAATCAGAATCACTAATTATTTCTGATAATTCTGTTGATGTTTCATTTTTATTATAAATACGTTCAATTAATTGCCCGATTATCTTCCTAATTGTAGGTTTACTGGTTTTATTAAAAATTCCGTAATCTTCCTCATTCGACTTTTTGAGATTATAATCAGAAAGATATTGCAGAACATCAGAATAAGAAGTTCGTCTTTCCTTTATTCGTTGTATCAAAGCATTCTTAAGTTCGTTACTTAAAAGTGTGTGTTGATTCGTTAATTCGTCAAGCATGAATTTCAGTGTAACATCAGCAATATATAAATTAACATTTTCAGAACAAAGTGTTTCAACAGCAAGTTTTATCGGTTGTAACGCTGATATTGTATCGGACAACAATGTAAGTTCACTTTCCGTAAAATTGATTTCTGATTTTAAATCTATAAGACTCTTTCTAATACAATCTTTAATCCTTGCGAAACGCTCCAACATAGCCAGCAAACTATTCCAGCGAGTTCTAGAGTCTAGTATCAACGAGAATTCTGTACCGAATTGTTGTTTTACATGTTTCTGAAGTATATCATCGTTTTTTGTTGGGGATTTGCGGAATATTTTAACTACTTTCCGTATCTTTGTTATTAGAGAATTCAGTTGTTCGTTTTGTAAAGGATTTAGGTGAGAATCAATAATTATGTTTTGTACCACTTCTAAACCTTCACAATTATTTTCAATATCTGCGTCGTTGTCATCGTCAGAATTGTCACAATCATTTGTATCAGGTAATTCAACAGGTTCCTGATCTTCGTCCTCAATTTCGTCGGTATTATTTTTATTATAAAGAACTTTGATTACGGCCAACTGAATTCCATGTACAAGACATAATTGATGATTTGCATCAATCAATTTTATTGTTTTTTTCATTACTGAAGCTCCATCTGTAGTCACTGACACAATATTTGCTAACGAAATACCAAATTCTTTTAGTTTACTTTTAATAACAATTACACATCTTTCAGCAGTCATAGATCCACGAATACGACATAATCCAAGGTTCCAAAATTTGTTGTTACTTCTATGGACATTAATGTTCATATATCGGCGGTTATTAGTAGATGTCCACTCGTCTAATGTTAGGCTAAATGCTTCATTACTAAGTTTAAGTTGTGATATTTCGTTGACTACTTCTTGCCTAATTTTATCTGCATATTGCAATACAATATTTTTAATAGTATTTGGAGATCTAGGAATGTCTCTGTAGCCTTTTGCAATTAATAACATTCGTAAATCTTGAGATGTACAAAATTTAATGAACGGTATTCCATCCCGCGCTGCCATTCGCGCTACTACGGCAGGAAAAGATTCATCACTTGGATTCTTAAAATATGAAGTAATTTTTGATCGAGAATCCACATCAACAGTTTGAATCGAAGTAGATGTATCATCACTTTTTTCTTTTCCTCGTTTTAATAAATTAAGGTTGTGTTGGCTTTTGAGGTGGTTATGTAAACCGCTGGTACTTCCACCTACGGCTTTTATTTTTTTTGTGCACTGTTTACACACAGCTGCATCTCTTGCTGCTGTACGATTAAAATAATGCCACGGTGAATTTGTATCCATTGCTACAAAAAATAATAATATTCAAAATAAAATGAAAGAAAAACTTAATTTCTTAATAAAGAAATAAACTTTGTTTGACGTCGAGTGGTTTTCTGGCGCACGTTCGAACCGCCTAGGACCGTCGTTGGGCGATACTGGGTACCTACATTGTAACGCGCGCGCCAGCCTGGCCAGGCCACAATCGCCGGTACATATTCGCTAGCTCGAACGTGCGCCGGAGGATTATTCGATGTCGAATATATTTAAGCTTAAAGTTAAAGTTGAGGGATCTATTGAGCGGTAAAGTTGAGCGGTAAAGACGAGTGAACAGGTTGGCTTTATTCATCGAATAAAGTCAACCCCAGTCAACTTTGTTTGACACACGACGAATAATGTTTTTAACTTTTATTCGTTATTCGAAATTTGTTTAAATAAAAATTTGGGTCATCTCTGCCCATTACATACCTTTGATTTGTTGTTTTATTCACTTTATATCACTAACTGAGCAATCGACTAACCCACTCACTATGAGTTGAAAACTTTAGTACGTATAAAATGAATCAATGGTTCGATCGTGGACAGCCCATCTTGTCGCTGTCAACTGTTTCGTTCTCCCACCACTCGCCGGTTGCCGAGCAGCCGTAACTGAGCAGCGCGGCGCAAGTATAAAACGCATATACGCGCTATATTTGTACATATATGTAATTTACCGAATTACCGGTAAAAAAATGTCGAATTACCGGTAAATATTTGACGAAAATTTCCGCGATTTACCGGTAAACCGGTAAACCGGTTTACCGGTATTGCAATCCCTATGCCGGACCGCATTTTTCGCGCGAATGGGGCTGTAAAAATGAAACGGCCCCGGCGCAATTTATAATCAATGCGGCGGAAGTAATATCTCGCTGGGTCGATGAGTATTGCGGCAACATTTCATGGGAAAATTGTGCATTTGCGGGAACACAAAGATAGCGGCTGCTTAATGATGTGAACTCGCAGGACCGGGGCGCTCGTAATTTTCCCCTCGACAAATTTCTCTCGAATAAAAACGTGTCGGTGAACATAAACCCGAAAGATATCGCTGTCTTAACCTTATTCTTCGGGACACTTTCGCATATTTTACCATTACGCCGAGGAGATACGTGGAAAAGAGCATCGACGCTGTTGCCTCTCGTAAAATGGTCACAGGAGCGATAGCTTTCAATCTAATCTGGAGCAGAGCAGATGTAATTATACGGATATCTAACCACTAATGTTATCGCTGACGTTGAAAACTTAACATATGCGTAAGCATTAGTCTTCTAGAGTAAGGGTCTAGAAATCAGCCCATTTACCATTTCAACTGACCACGCGGAGAGCGATAATCTCTGCACCGATGTGTTGGAGATAGCAACGATGTAATCATTAATCTTACCAACTAGAAGTATAGATATTAGTCTACTCAGCATCTCAATTTATTATGCGGGGAACGATCATCTGTTAACTGGGTGACAATCTAGTATCTACAGAAATTTATAAGCACGGCAGCATTAATCGTTCGATCTAAAAATGTAGAAATTGCCCTGGATCTGATTGCTTGACAAACGACGCCGGCCACAAGTCAAAAGAATAGGTCAGTATTATTATGCCCCGACTGCGTAAAGAGTTTCCCAACGCCGGGAATTTTATTTCCCATTTAAGGGACAACGTCCCCTGACACGCGACGGCACGTGCCGGTGTCCTGCCGTTTTTAAAGGGGTGGACAGAGGGTAACCCCTTGAAAAATACAGCACGCCACAAAAAAGGGTGTGTTCGAGCGGGTTAAGCAGAAAGGATCGTTGATCACCAATAAAGGGGTACACAGAGCCGGCAATTGCGTCCTGCAATCCTTTTTAACCCCGCCACCGCGACTTAAGCTTCCCCGATTGTCGATGAAAGGGTGAACCAAACACTTTGCAACCCTTTTACGACCCCCATGGACGCTCGCCAGGCGTTTCCAGGAATGTTTCCATGGTTAAAGAAGTGAAAGTCGAAGAAGTACCTTCGCGAGGGGCCATTGGGGGGTCCGAGCCTCACGATCGTTTTACGATCGCGAAGGTGGTAAAAAAAAAAAGAACGACGCAGTTAAAAAGTTGCCTTGGCCCGTCCAGGAGAGGAGACTTTACGATATCCCATCTTCGCGATTTTTAAGCTTTAACGGAGGATTTTCCCTTTGAGCACACCTACAACCCCTTTTACAATCCTTACGGATTTGACCCTTCCTGCCTGGGGGGTTATACTTTTTATGGGTTTATTACCTCCGTCCGTCGTGGCGTACCCTCCAACCCCTTGAACCGGGGAAGGGGGAACAGCCTCCGCTAGAAAATATGGTAGTTTGGAGGGGAAAAAATGCTGCGGTTTCCGGCTATATTGCTATATTGCAGCGTTACCCCTACCGAGCCACCCCCTGGCTACCCTTACTCCCTGCTCACCGTCATTTTTTCCGTCCACGAGCCAAACGAGTGGCTTTATGGTGGCCAAATCTTTCCAGCTGAAAGTGTTCAAAGTGCCATCTCGTGATGGCCGAGCGTGTCGTTGGTGGGACCCGCTTACCTGGTTCTTTAAAGCCTAGATGGTGTCGAAGGCTGTTTTACGACTGCGACGCGGGCTTCCTGCGTTTCAGCTTCGATGTTTATATTTTGCAACCATTCCCTTTGCCTTGGTACATTTTAAGGCGTTCTTTGTTTTTGTTAAGGCAATCGTTTTAGAGGAGGACACGAGTTCTTTCATCCTCTCATGGTTCCTTCCTTTCTTCTGCTTCTCGACTTTACTTATCGTGTTAAATGTCATATTGGGTTAGGTAGTACAGCAGCCGTTATTCTCAACTATGTACCTACTACTTAGATCGAATTCCACTTACGCTCAAATCGTCCGTGATTTTCATTAAGCTAGATTTTCCTATACGCGACTGAACGCAGCGTCAATGATTTCAAAGTCGATTTTCTCGAAAATGAAGCGTAGTATCAAAAAATTTTATTCGTTTTTCTCGACTTATTTACTTGTAATAAGTAAAAAAGGAAGAGTAACTTTTTTTCATATTGCGCTTCGTTTTCGAGAAAATCGCCTTGGAAGTTCTTAATGTTGCGTCTAGTCGCGTATAGGGGAAGCTACCCTAATGAAAATCACGGGCAATTTGGGCGTAAGTGGAATTCCTCCATAGTAATGACGTTGTTTATTTTTTGGACGTGTTTAAAATATAACGAGGACTCGTATGGTAATGCTTTAGACTATAGACGCACCCCGAGAAATATTCACGTGCAGTGAACGAGGCCTTTGGTTTTCTATCTTCAATTCCATCTAGTGGAATTGGGTTATCTTTGATCAGCCCTGTCCATTTGGCGTCTTCATCAGTTACGTTGCCAGAATCAGACTTGGGAGCTCGAACTACCAAGCGCGTTATATTTCAGTTTCGATCCGTCCACCAATCTCCTCTTTCTCCATTGTGATTTCCAACGTATCACCGCCAACGTATCCGTGGCATTTCGATCGCGTCTCACCTTTCCTGACAAAGGATGCGCGCGTGTCGTTCAATTAGCAAGGATCGCTTTGCCTGTCGATCATTTATTTTCCGTCGTTACGAGGCGTACAGCGCTTAGAAGGCCTTTTTTCATTCCGCGGAATTCCGACTCTGGATAGCCGACCCGTCGAAATGTCACGCTGAAACGTTCGATTGCGTCCTCAGCCAGCTGGAACTGTATTTCACGGGAAAAAAGGTGGCTCTCGAGGTTGGGGGATTGCAAAACTGTTCGGGAAGAGTCGACGTCGTTTCAGTGGATGTATCGCCGCTTGTAATTTGCGCCCACGCTGTGTAATCGACGCGACTTGTGCATCTCGGCTTAACGCGCCTCCAAGGCGATGCTATCGAAGCCCGCAGTTAGAGAATCGCGTGGAATTAAACGCTACAACGAGTTAGTTTGTTCAGCACTCTCCTTGATGAATCATTAATTTCTTAACCGACGTGGAGAATTCTTTTTGATAACGGAGATACTACTATCGTAGTTTTAGGATTGTTATTTTATACATGGGTGTTGGTTGTTTCTTGCAAAAACAATTATTAAATAAATGGTAAATAGAATGCTATATTGACTTGGGACTCTATAATTTTATTTAATTAAAACTTTCATGTGAAACTGGCATAGGCATTTGACTATTGGGAAATAAGTATAGGGATGAAATCAGAAATGGGCAAAAAATTATTTGAAATAAAAATTTCGTTACAAATTTTTATTTTAAATAATTTTTTTGCCCATCTCTGGATGATATACTTGTTACGGAAATAAATTTGCTCTCAGCTAAGCAGAAGATGTTAGAAGAAGAATACAACTCTATTACGTTCCCAAAAATCATACGAAGAGAAGTAATGGGCGAGACAAGCTACAAATAAATACAATAATTACAAAATTAAATAAAATGAAATACAAAAACCAAACAAAAACAAACGCATCACAGTAGACACGTTCTAACTTACCGCGAGTTTACTACTTAGCACTAATCCATATAATTATTCAAAATATATTTTTATGACTAAAGAAAAACAGAAAATCAAAACCCAACCTAATCTACAGTGTGCATAGGTATACATTTGTTTGGGGACATGGTTAATTAATTGTTATAATCTTATGATATCGTAAACTGTGAGATGAATGTGAAAGTTGATATTATTATCAGGAAACTTTTATGAGGAAGCTTTGCAAGGCAATTCTGAATCCTTTTGATGACATGCTACTATGGTGGAGGATTAAATAAGATATCGACTAATCTCTTTTTAATTTTGTTTATGTTTTATTATTATTTTTTATGTTTTATTATACATCTCTGTAAATATCGATAAAGGAGTATAAGCATTTTTACCAGTGTAAGATTCTATTTACAGCCCCACTTCCTTTACAAGCGGGAGAACGTGTGTTCGCTCAAAAGCGCGTCTAGAAAGTGTGGGCTCCTTTCTATGACGTACGTGATATCCCCTAGCTGGGATTTCCATACATAATCACGATCACACCGATCGACAACCGTTCCCCTCATGGGAACGCGAACCGAGCTACGCAACAACGTCATTACCAACTCCCACGTGCGACTTAATAAAAATATGGCTCGATGATTAATTGGGTGGCCACCTTTTGAACCGTTTAAATTGAGAAATATCACAAAAATCAACGAACAGAACTTCGGTACATTCCAATGTACGTTCAGGGATACTTGATTACAGTACTCATAAATATCGTTTCCCCTTTTTCTGTCGAACTTGCGTAATACAATCACCAATAGGAAAAAAGGTAGGCTTGCTTTTTTATTTTTACAACAACATCAAGAATACCTTCACGTAATTGACTAGTGATTGATGATGGTCTCTGACGAGGTCTTTTCAACATTCCCCCACATCTTCTGACGAAGTCAAAATTGCAAACCGTCAGAGTCAACTCATACTTCTACACAGAATATTTCTAACACTTGATTTTCCTTTAAATAAAAGGACATTTCCTACATAAAACTATGTTTCTAGCTTCCTTTCTTTTCACACCATAGAAATTACATTGCGTTTCTAGTATGGCGAGCTGTGGCGCGATGAGGATTTACTCTTAGGGAGAGCCGCGTTGAACGGATAAAAATATTTTCAAAGCAATTCAAGAAAATTCATTAGGTGATTACAAAAATTTATTTCGAAGAATAAAATCCAGTTTTCTTATTTTTTACAAAGTCCCATCAGGACAAGGGGCCTGGCACACTTAAAAAAACAGGAGAATAACGTAACCGTAACTGAAGTAATTCAAGAACTTTGTAAAAAGAAAAGGAAACTGGATGTTATTGTTTAAATAAATTTTTATAATCACCTAATGAATTTTATTGAATTCACATTAAAAATATTTTTATGCCTTCAATTCGGCTACCCCTGTAATTAAATTCTGAGTACGTGACTGGGTGCTATTATATTAGTAGGTGGTGGAATTACACTACATTGCAAGAACAAACTAATGGAAAAAAGAATGAAAATTTATGCAGACGTGGCAAAGTGTTGCTTGTCGAGAAATTTTATAATTTCTAATTTTATATTTCTTGAGAAATTACAGTGTTTCTCGAGAATCTTCAGTGTAGGGAAATTATTATAAATCCCCTTTGTTTTCAGACATGAATTTTCAGTTAGTTCAAATTGTATGTTAATCGTGAACATGTAAACACATGGTACAATCAGTGATAAATGTTAGCAATATATACGAAGAATTGCGCAATTGTTTATAAATTATTAAATTATTAAACCAATATCCACTCAAAATGAAAGAAATTTTTCTGCAGCCGCAGATTTTGTCACAAAAAAAGACGTAGAGTGGCTGAGGCTTTTGAAAAAATTATTTTAAAACAAAGAAGTAATGTTTCGTCTTGCTCACATTTTACACTAAATAAATAAATTTATCAATTATATTTAGTATTTTTTTTTCATTTACACAAGTTTTGTCTAAGTTGGACAGGAATAAAAATTTAGGTAAATATTATCAACATTATTTCAAAAATATAAACTTTGCAAAATTTTTTTATTTCTTAAGAATTCTCGAGAATTCTGGAGAAATATAACCTGATTTCTCAGTTCTCGAGATCCGAAAAATATCGAAAAATCAGGAACACTACATGCGCCTCTTTTCCACTGGGCATCTCAATTAAGGAACAATCCACCACCTTGGCGACGTTTTATCAAGCATCTACGTATCGCCCACGCGAAAGCGTGCAAGTGACGAATTGGACTAACCCGTGTTTCCTAAGGCGCGGGAAATCGAAGGCTAGAAATCGACGGGGAAGTAACGGGAGAGTGTCAAGGAATAAGAAACGCGGTCGGTCGCGCGACACGGAGTCCCGGTCGCTGTTGTTGCCCGGGCGACACGGTCGAGCGTTCCCCTGCAGTAAAAGTAATTCGCACGTCCTGCTATAAAGCGGCGCCGAACAATAAACTGTTTACAGAATTAATTTTACTACTTGAATGACGACCGACAACGAGCGTCGCCGCGTCCAGGTAGAAAAAGAAAGTTCCGAGGGTGGCACGCTGACACGTTTAATGCCCCGCGCACTCAATAGACGCGTGCACCTTATAAAATTCTTACCTGGGATTTTCCTACGGTATATAAACTGGCGGCACGTGGAAAGATTCTAATGGCCCGCCTCACCAACGTGCCCCTTCCTGGACAGTCGCTTTGTCCGCGACCTACGAAGAAGCGCCTCGAGAGCGAAGGTGCAATGGAAAGTGGAGTAGATATTCACAGAAATAAATATAAAGTGGATTGATGTTACCTTCTATTAATCCCACATTTACACATCAATATTTACGCTTTCTATTTCTGTGTCTCCTTCACTCCTCTGTTTCCATTTCTCTCGTCAACTGCACATTCACTTGAGTGATATCACCGAATTAACTTTCACCCGAACGAAGGGTAGTATAAGTAGAATTTATAGGAAAGATTCCCGCTTATTTTTGCATAAATAGTGATAGTACAATCGTCCACGTTCGCAATCCTCCAGCTTTCACAGTAATAAACGTAAAACGATTGGCAACGCGGTGACTGTTAATTTCTAAACGAGCTACACGAAACTGTCATGCTTTCTCTAAATCTGGCCCCAGTGACGATCAAAAGTCTCGGCTACCATTAATAAGAAAATAAAAGAAGGAAATACATATTCCATGCTTAATGAGTTTCATATACACTCCACGGGACAGATTCGCAGCGTCACTCTTCGGAGCTCTCCTGAAATTGAAACTTCCTTACCAATATCAATCCTCCGTCCCACCTAAAATCATTATCGGAATCGAATCTCCCGGAGCAGGCGACGCTGAATAGTCTTGCCGGGAAAAATGATTAACGATTATTCAGAAATAATTGGACCCTTCCGTGGAACGTTGCTCTCCATTCATCCTTTCTTCCAGCCCTGCTGCCTCCTCTCGCGGCTTCCCTCGCTCGTTTTGATCGTTTTCTCGATCGCGAGCGGCTCTAATGAAACTGACATTCCGAAACAAGGAGGGCCCCGGAGAGTGGTCGCGCGTCGCGACGCCGCCGCGGCCCTCCGGGGACGTGAAATAGGATTTCGTCTTCGTTTGCCGGATTAATGCGCGCGGCCGTTTAATCCGACAATATTAATGACCGTCGATTCTGCCGCTCCCCGGCTCCGTTCACGATTCAAGGATCCCGCGTTCCTTTTTAGAAGGAAACGAACGGGCGAGGAGGAGCGCGAGCGGGCATCCCCCGGACTGAAAGCCTATTCAGTGGCCTGGCTTACGCAGCTCGACGACTACCGGAGTTCCACCGGCTGAAATTAATCGAGGTCTTATCATAATAATTTTATTCAACCGGCCTGAAAGAGCGTCTAGCCGCCGCGAGGATTTCCAACCGGGGGGGAACAGTCACCGTCGTTTCTTCTTTTTTCTCCGTTCTCGCGAGCGGGAGAAGCTAGCGAGCGGGATTTGAATTTATCTGAAAGGGAGGTTTGGAAAGGGGACAAACTACTCCCTCCCGTGCCCTTCGTGGCCCCCTGAGCGATTCGTGGGATTCCGTGGAACGCATCGAGCGACAGGATTGTGTCGCATTCAATGGCTGAATCGTGTTTTTACCGAGATTCGAGACCGCTTCACGGTCTCAGGAATTTTTTTATGAAAGTTCGCGTGGAGGAGGGGGTACTGATGAGTCTTCTAAGTGATAGCTTCACTGGTTGCTCTGTGATCTTCACGTTGGGATGTTGAGAACTTGAGGTCTTTGATTCGAGGTTTTTGTAGAGGAATGATCGCTGAGATGTCTCATTTTCATTGAGTGGAACTTGGGGTATTCATAGGGTACCAAGATGAAATTATGGTGCACGTTTAGGGGTGAATTTTTGAAAGTTATTTGCAATGTTTTGGGTAGGTATTAGAGCTGTAATTATTTGAATATTCGAGTATTCGAATAATTTGAATAATTTCGAATCCAAATAATTTTTTGGAATATTCGAATAATCAGGAGTATTAGGAACTAGAATATTTTTATTTTTTTCACCCGTTACTGTAACAAATATTCGAATACTCCTAATTATTTTTATCTCAAATTTGGATATTCGAATATTCGAATACTTAGATTATTCGAATATTTCTTACAGCTCTACTAAGTAGGTATCTTACGACTCAAAGTTATTTAAGATTTTATTAATTATTTATGGCCGATAACCACAAATTTGGATCGCATATTATTAATAGTGACACTAATTGTTTAGAATCTCCAATTTATAATAAAATCTCAGTGTTCTGATGCTTTTACTATTTACGCTTGGAGATTTTTTAGAATATTTCTGTATGCCACGATATTCACGTCGGTGCGAGGATTGCGGGAGGGTTTACGGGTGTTTGGGGTACGATCATTCCCGCGACACACGAACAACCATCTCAAAGAGCTTTCCGCTTGAACATACTTTCCACGAACGCGCGATTTACCAGAAGCGTATCGCGGAAACGTTTCCATCTCATAAATACAAGGTGCGCAAGTCCTCTGTTCTTCTGGAACGATCGCCGAAGCGTAATATCAGCCAACAACCTGGGAACATTACACGCGTTTCACACGCTTCGTGTACCCGCCGCGGCGACCAAAAACGGCTGGGCTGGTTCCTGAAACGACACGCTGCGACGCCGTGTGCTATCAGTGTTTCTCAATTTTCTAACATCAAAATACAGTCAAAATTCTCTGTTACTTTCTTCAAATAATTCTGCTTCGTTTCTAACGAATAAGTTGTTTTTCAGACTTTAGTGCTTTTGAAACTTTTTGAGTTTAAATTTCAAGTAAATCACAGTAACTATAAGTAGAAAATATTTGCAAAGGGGATGACTGAATGACTCGATACAAGCAGACATAAGGTAAATGTCCCCATTAGCGACCGTTTAAGAGTGTGACTGGTTCGAAATAGTATATTTTTTACTAATGCACGACAATATTTGAGTAAAGTATGGATCATTGTATTTTTTGAAGTCTCTAGTTTCTCAATCAAATTAGTTTTACAGTGATATTTGACTATTTACACAAAAATTATGGCAAAAATTATATTGGACCTGATGTCCCCTTTAGTGACCATCTATTTTATACCACGATTTTCTGCTACAATAATGAAAGAAAATAGATATTTTCTTTTTATTTTATAATTCTGTATATATTTCTCGTTAATTTGAGTAAGTTACTGCTTGGATCCATGTATTTTTATTGTAAAATTTGCGAGTTTAATGATATCTGGAGTATAACCTCACGGTATCAGAATCTGTCAACTTTCATGTCAATGACCAAGTCTTAATTTACATATGAATTTACTTAAAGATGAATGTACGGCTACATAAATAACGTATGAAACAATAACTGAAATATTTCGCTTATATTTCGCTTTCTGTGTTGCAATAAACAATAACAAAATGAAGTGGTCACTAATGGGGACGTGGTCAGTAATGGGGACATTTACCTTACGTTCAACGCTTTTCTGGCTTCCGTTCAAGAAACATGCAGTGAGTCACAAAACTCTGAATTTACACATTATCAATCAAACTATCCCCGTCAGAATAACAATATTAATAAAAAGATTAGTTATTTGAATAAATTTTTTTATTTTTTTTAGGCTTTTTTAGATTTATTTATTCTACATTTGTCATGGGGAGGGGTAAAATTTATGGTTGAAATTGAATGCGTGAGTAATATTAAATTATTTTATTTTATTAATTCATTAAATTCCTTTAAACTTTGTATATTTGAATTTAATTATAATTTATTATTTAAACAGTTTAATTGAAATTTGTATTAGTCGGTCAAAGATGTAATATTATGTACTATATATTCCTACCATTTCAAATTCAGTAGGGTGTATAAAATTTTACTGATAGTAGAATCTTCAACAAATTTCACCGAAATAATCGAGACCCATTTCACTCAGAAAATTTTCAACATTTCTACGATTCCAACCAGTTACACTGTATGATAACCCAAAAGCCAGTTGTACAAAGTGGAAGAGGATCCCTCCAGTTGGGAGACGCTGTCGCGACGTTTCACCCCGCGAAAGAAGTCGATGGCGTAGAAGCAAGGGGGAGGGGAGGATGTGATGCGGTGGCGTACGTCGGGACGTATCTAATCGACGGCGCGTTATGTAAATTTTATTGCGCCGCTTTACAGTATGCCGGAACAGGGGAATTTATCTCGGCGTGGAAACGCGCGACTCGCGCGAGAGTTACAGTCCGGGTTCGATCGGTTACAGGTGTGTCCGATTGCTGTGCCCGGGCTCCGAATGGAAATTGATCGATTATGCTAACGGCCGACGCGGACGCAACCGGCGAGGAAATAAAAGAGGGACTCGGGTTGTGCGCGATTAGAGGCGCGGTTAAACCATAGTGGTAAGCCAAATTGATCCTACGCGGATATTCCAGCGAGTGTGGGTGAAGGAAAATGCTTTTCAAAGAGAAGGGTGAGAGCATTTATGTTTGGAGGTTGAGCGCTGAGAAGAAGCTGGAGAAAATTATCTCTGCCGACGCTGCGAGATGCATGAATCGAGGATTGATACGTTCTTGGGGGGTTTTAAATGAAATCGAAACGAAGAATTAGAGCTGTATAAGCCTTTGCGTGCGTTTCCATTAGTACCAGTGGAGACAGTGAAAATCACTTTTTCCCGCATTTTTTTACCGCAGATCGTAATAGTAGGTATATGTGAAAAACAGTATTTGGTAGGTAATACAGTATAATGGCAGGAAGAACAGTATAAGTTGAGTTATGTCGAAGAATACGACGAAGAAAATAATATTTCATCTCAAGTTAAACAGTTTCACTTGAGCAAAGGAAATAAATTTTAAAAATTAAGTTTATTTCCTTTGCTCAATTATTGGTAATTTAATTCAAATTTTGCATTTTTTGGATTTTTTTTCGAATATGAAGTAAATTTTGAAAGTTCAATGGGGCGAGACATATGTTGTCAACACAAATTTCATGTTCAAAATTTAACACCTGATCTTACATAGCACTTTAAATATTCTGAGTGTCTTCCTGCAAGACTAATAATTCTAACTTGTAGGTACTTGTTTTCCCCACCCATCAGATATATCTATAAGTACTGCAGTTCACAAGTATTAGAACATCTAATCTGTATGGAATAATTGTGAAAAACGTTGCAGAGTTATTAAAAAACTGTAACAATTTTACGTTATTTGGTATTTTAAATTGAAAAACTAGAAAATATCACATTTTATGCAAATAGAGCAAGTGTCCTAATATTTACGGGCGACAGTGTATGTACACAAACCTCAATATTCTTGATTTCTAACGCTTGCTCACTTCGCGGTTCAATATCATAACCGAGGTAAATATTTTGACGATTCAGGCGATGAGGTGGGAACGTTGCCCACCACCCAACTATTCCTGATTGAAGAAGCGTTATCCTGTAGCCTCCCAGCACACTGTAATTCCTACAGTGTTTATTTTAAAGTGTTTTTTCTTTTCAACTGTGTTTCAGGCAGAGATGGGTAAAAATTTATTTAAAATGAAATGTTTTCCTGTACACAAATTTCTTACACAGATTTTCATTTAAAATAATTTGTTGTCTATCTCTGGTTTCAGGTAGGGTAAAGGACCCAATTACTGGCAGCCAACCCAATTACTGTCACCTTAAGCTATTTTACTTAAAATAACAAATAAATAAACGTTTAAGTAAAATAGCTTAAGGTGACAGTAATTGGGTTGGTTGCCAGTAATTGGGTCCTTTACCCTATGTGGATAATTAAACATATCCAAGATGAAGTTTCTTTTATGTTAACCCTTAAGTAGGCGCACTGGCAAACTCGCACAAGTGGGTGCATGGGAAAAGCAATCAGTCCAACTTTCTTTATAAGAAGAATCCAAAAGACCCTGCTGACCCCATTCGCCCACTTGTGAAATTTTCGACTCTGCCAGTGCGCCTGCTTAAGGGTTAATACAGTTTAACACATCTCCTCACTATATCTGTTTACCTTTCATAAAAAGCTCGATCCACTAGTAACTTCCAGTTACCGATTCAGACGCCTCCACCTGCCATAACCTCCAGCACCTAATGAATCCATGATCACACAAAAATACAATACTTTCCCATATTTGAGAAACGTACATCGCTCCCAGGTACTGATATTGCGTCGAGCGTCTCAACAGAAATGAACACCGGTTATAAATGGCATGTCAACCAGCGCGCGTTAATTAATCACATCGAACGGCAGCGTTTTCCTCGCGTACAGGTTTCTCATTATCCACCCTGCCCTTCGAGATTCGCCCAACGGTCGAAGGTATTCCCGAAAAAAAGGCCCGAAGCCCGTGAATTCAATTACGCCGCCGGCTGAAGGGCCCCGCGCGATCGTCAATTACATCAGTCACGTGACGACAACGAGTCCTTTTTTTTCCTTCTCCCAGCCTACTCGCCCCTCGCTACCCGTCTCGTATCCTTTCTTACGAGCAGTCTTTTTCACATAATTCCAATTATCTACGCCGAGGCTGAGACGCGTTCGCTGGCGCTCGCCAGCGCATTAATTAGCGGAAGCTTCCTGGAGCCTGGCAAAAAACTTTTCGTAAGGAGTCACGACGTTTTGTCGAGCCCCCCCGG
Source organism: Andrena minutula (assembly GCA_929113495.1). Classification (NCBI taxonomy): domain Eukaryota; kingdom Metazoa; phylum Arthropoda; class Insecta; order Hymenoptera; family Andrenidae; genus Andrena; species Andrena minutula. The sequence continues at coordinate 22,591,654 of OV815994.1, forward strand.
GACAGCGCGCCAGGATTACTCGTTCGTCCTTTTCCCTCCCCATTCGTACCCTCGATTCTCACCCCATCCAGGCGAACAGGTTTCCTCCTGGGTCCCTGAGAAGAGCGGCACGGTCTCCCGTGGAAAAAAAAGCAGACTCCCGATGCTCCTTGGCGCATTTCCACCCTCCCCTCCTGTGGTTTCGGTTCGTTAATTTCGTGATACGTCCGCGTTAATTGTGGGTAGCGAGCTGTCTAATAGAAATAATATGGTAATTCGGAGGGGGGAAAGGGTCGCGACTCGTCCACCGCTGGAAAACATGACGGAAGAGATTCACCCGGGGGTTGTTTATTCTCCCGTGTAAATATTGGCGCAAGGGGTGGCCTCAGCCGCTCGCCGGAGATGCTAATTGCCTGGAAGCAAAGCGGAATGTAGATACGTTGCCGGGTCGAGACCGGGGACACCGTGATTGGACACGCAGAGAAGTCGTTGGGAAACGTTGATTGCATTGTTTTTTAATCCCGCGATGTCGTGAAAGGATTTCGCTGGCGCAACGACGATCGATGATTGATTGAGATGCCGTGGATGATGGACGAGCTCCGGCCTTCCACTCTAACGTTTTGATGGAAAACATGAACTGCACTGATTTTTACGAAACTGCGCGTTGCTCGTGCTCTGTGTGGTTGGCAACCGTCGTTACTTTCTCTAGGAATGTGCTGTCTGCAAAATTGCTGGCTGACGAAGGAATCTTTGAGTGTTAACTCACATATTTCCACCTTCGTATCAAAATATGGTGAACAAATATAGGAATTTAGATGAATTTAGAATTTATTTGTATTCTATAGTCTTTTGTTTTGTTCCATGGAAACATTGTACTGTCAGTTGGAATCATGATAGCACTGCTTGAGGGACCTGAATGCAGAATGTGCAGACTGCACGACTCAGGACTCAACTTCAATTAATGGTAACATAAAGATTGCGCGGAGCTGTTTCAATCGGGCGAAATTACAATCTATTCTACTTAATTGGATATTGTAGCTCGTGTAGTGAATCACAACGACTGACTATCGTTCCGTGAAAATTGCTCGGCGAATGAACCACGAAAGGAGACAGATGATAACGATTTACTAGGGAGCTTCTTCTAGGACCTAGCTGGAGCATCAGTAGTAGAGTTGGACATTAGTCGAATAAATTTTGATTCGACTAAGTTTTTATTCGAACGAACTCGAATAAAAATTTCGTATAAAGTGTAGTTATTCGAGAATAACGAGGTTATTATTGGCCTCGGCCACTGTCGGAGGCCCTCGGAGTCTGCCGGAGGCACTCGGCCTCCGCCGGAAGTCCTTCGGTCGGGCCGAGGGCCACGGGACTCTAGCCGAAGCGGCTTATTCGTTATTCGGTCGAATAACGAATAACGAATAACGACTCAAAATTTATTCGACTAAGAACTTATTCGTTATTCTCGAATAACTTCACTTTATTTGAAATTTGTATTCGAGTTCATCGAATAAAAACTTAGTCGACTAAAAATTCATTCGTTAGTCGCGAATAACTCCATTTTATTCGAAATTTGTATTCGAAAGTGAGTCGAATAACAATTTAGTCGAATAATGCCCAACTCTGATCAGTAGTTAGAATTTGGATGTCGTACTGAAAAAGATACGTACACATATGGTACGTTTGACGTACCGTAAACTGGGGTGACTTTGCCCGCCCGGGGTAACATTCCCCACTTTTCGGAAGAGATTTATTTTATTTTATTGTGAAGTAATTAGACATATGGTGTTTTGTAATCGATAGCAATAATTTCTCCAAGGTCAAACGAAAAAAAAACAATAACGAATTCAATCATATGGTAATTTTTCAGTCAGAGTAAAAAACTGGGCAATGTTACCCCGGCAAAGTCCGGCAAAGTCAAAGTCACTCCAGTTTACGGTATTCAAAATATTGCTTGGGGGGGGGGGGGGTAATTAAATCTAGCTCCAACCAATTACCAATCAGAGTTTATTGTTATTAAATTTTTAACAAAGAGTTGAGAGTTACCCAAGATGACGATCTTAACAACACCAACATCAGCTCATAAAAACCCGAAAGAAATATTTTCTCCTTAAAATTCTAACTTTTACCATAAACTGTTGGTGAATCTTAGGTTTTAACTCTCCAGTGCGAACATTATTTCGGGCTTTCACCAACGCTGATTGGTAAATCTTAGCTTTTACCTGTAAATCTTAAGATACTCTGGCTTTTATAGTAAGTGATTCACAAAATTCGAAGAAAGTCTTTTAAGAATTATAATAATTTTTGTGCTGTAGCATAACACCAACGTGACATATTGCTATGGCACCACCAGAAATTGAGATGTCAAGTACTTGGACAAACTTTTCAGGTGGGAGTTCATTCAAGTAAAGTAAACGCACCAGTAAATGATCACTTAAGGCTAACGAATGAAGACTATTATAAAATAATGTTTGCAGCGCGACTGATTCCACGTGCTGCAAAAATTGTTTGGATATGAAGCAAGAAATGAAAAGAAGTCTCTAATCAATAAGTTGCTTACTTTACTAACTTATTTTACTCATTTTAATAAAAAATGTCCATTCACTGGTACGTGTTCATTTACTGGTACATCCACGCTAGTATCAATCTTTCATAAAGTCCTTTTAATCCGAAACAATCTTTCGAAACTTTTAATCAAATCCATCCATACCGTTCAGTATATTCTTCAACTACACACATGTGAATGATAATGTAGACAATTCAGTACATATCCCAAGTAGAAACCACACACTGAACTCCATTCGTCACACTTAAGTAACACACTTAATATTCGAAAGCCTTGCTTCAGCTACCGACCTTAATACCCGTTGTCAGTTCGCACATAAAAAGACAGAAACTCTGCCCTTATCCGTGTGCTTCTTCTTTTCCCATGTCTGCCCCGTCCACTCGCGTGCAGTACACGCACCCTTATCACGCCTCGTTCAATTTACAACTTCGCCATATCCCTTCCATCTTCCGCGCGTACCCTGGATGTTCACTGAAGCGAGCACCGTGAAAGTAACACTTCATCGAAGATCCAGCACGTGCACTCGAAACGTCAATCTTAAAACACCATCACCACAAACACGCACGAACGAACCGCCACGTCCGTCGAGCAAAAAAGGAAATTCATTTTAATAATGCTGTAACCCGCGCACGGAGAATTGGAAACCGATCGGCAACGTATTACCATAAATTAAACGGTCATGTCTGTCGAAAAATGATTACCGTGAATTGATTCGCACGGGGACCATAGCCCGGACAAAAACCACGTCGGCAATCTCTGCCGGGGCATCCATGGCGTGTAATATCAGAAGGTCCGAGGGATAATCACATTTTACGGCCGAGGAATGTAAACCCCGAAAATGAACGCTCGGTAAATTTCGCGAACTCTCCCTCTATGTTTCTCCAAGCAAATGGCCCCCGTTCGCCGTTCTCGCCTCTCTATTGCCTCACACTGGGCGTAGAGGGTATCCAAGGATCGTAATGACCACCCGAGTAGCCCTTGCCACGAGGAATCGATCTCTTCGCCACCTGTTCATCTCAGCCCGCCCGCCACCTACAATCAACGACAGTCACGGGGCTAACGAAACGATTATGCAGATTACGGGAGGGGCCGGTGCTCGGTGACGGGTCATACATCCAGCGCGTGCAAGTGGTGACACCGTAATTTGCATCCTCGAATCGTGTAATCTTCCAGTTTAAGCGTTTTTAACGATTCACCACCCTTCCACGGTCCCCGTGGTCGGCTCGGCGGTCGCCACGCACGCTTCGCGACCGACGCCGCGTCTTGCCCGCTGGAACGAGCCGCGACGGGCCTCCGCTGGCTACTGGGTGGTCGGCATAAATTCCCCTTTTCCCGCCCGCGAATTATGCTAATACGTGGAATTACGAAGTGTATAATTGATATTTATAACCGGCGACCGCCGTCGGCGTTCGGCCACAGAGGGGCACGTATTCCCGAGGGAGTAGCTCCCCGCGTGTTTGTGTAATTGCGATGCCAGGAATTCTTCCGCAGCTCGCCCTTTCAGATGCGTATTAGATTCGTCCTGCGGTCGTTCGATTTTTGTCGGCGCCTCTTGCCTTCCCGGCCGCGTCCCGGTATTTCCCTTTTAATTGCGCTTATCCTTTCGCGGCCATTCAATGAGCATCGATGAGCCGGATGCTTCGGGCGAACGAGGGTCCTTAGTGGAACAATATTCCGTTTTCGATGGGATGACGGGGCGGTGATTAATAAAAGTGGAATGCGTGGAATGCTGGGGTCCTGTGCCGCGTCTCGCCAGGTATTTTCATTTCCACCGTCATGATTTTCGAGGACCTTGCGGTGTCTCTCGCGCGATGGAGTGTCCCTGAGATGTTTCCTTTCTTAGGTAAATCTTTCTACGTATTTTCGAAGCTTAGTGGACGTAACAGTTTTATCAGAACTTGTTACTCATCTCCCAGCTACAAGCAGGTAATCTTTTGCTGCTCCGGCAGCTCCGTAACACTCGCTACGTACAAAAAATCTCTAACTGTCGTGTTCCAAATTCCTTCGTTCCACCCACATCCCCAGCCACCCAAAGCGTCTTCATTTCCAAGCGACAAAATTCCGTCGCTCTCACCCACACGGTTCCCAAGGCTAATTAGCAGGGGCAAAAGATTAATACCCATTTTTTTCGAATTCGTGGGCACACAGGGACAAATGGTGACGATGTATGAAACGTAATTGAACGCCGTGCCTCGAAACGGCACCGACCCGACGGGCGCAGAGGCGAGCCCGCAACGTCTAGCGCGGCAATTAAAAGCAAACGAGTCGTGTTTATTTTCAGCCTGCTCTAATTAGAAGGGCGCTCGGGAATGAACGGAACGACTCATTGCCGCGTATACCGGAACAGGCTGACTCACATGCCGGCGTTTCGATTTACGAGCCGTTTCGCGCGCCGGTTTCTTTTCTCCACCGTCTTCGGGTGACGTCACTCGGTGGCGTCACCGTCGTCATCGCGCCTCTCGGTTCCCACACTCGATGACCTTACTAACCTACGTCGAATGGAGCCCTACGGGGCCAGACCCGGCGCAGATGACTCGGACCCAGCCTCCGAGGAGTTCGTCGACTGGCGAGAACGCCTTTTTATCTCTTGACACGGCGTCTGACGCGCAGGAATGCGAATTTCGAGGTTAGGTTGCGAATCTACGCTTGTCGTCGGGGAGTTACCTACTCTGTTTTGCATTCTGGGTATTTCTTCTGAAGGGTTTAATTGAAATACTGGTGACTGAGGGTACTTCCAACTATTACATATGGGATGAGCACAGTAACTGTAGACAAATTATTTGATGGGTAAGGGGTAAACAGGGTATGTTCATTTTTAGTCATTCTGCGACATAGGGTAAAGGACCCAATTACTGACACCTAACCAATTACTGTCACCTTAAGCTATTTTAGTTAAAATAACGAATAAACAAATTGTAGAATATAGGCTATAGTATAGATTATAGGTTGAAATACATCATTCTTTTTGTGTATCACTTTACAACGTTTATTTATTCGTTATTTTAAATAAAATAGCTTAAGGTGACAGTAACTGGGTGGTTGCCAGTAATTGGGTCCTTTACCCTATTTTGTTTAAGTATTCTACAGTGTTCTCTATGAAGGATATTAAAACAATGTAAAACAATTATCTTTTTGCTGAATTTTTTCCAGAGGCTTAATTATAGTATAAACTCTCCATGTTATAAACAATACAGATAAGTTCAATGAACCTAGTTTCTTTATTGATAGTCTAAAGTATTAAAACTTGATTTTCTCAATAAAGATGTTTTGCGACATTTCTTATTTTCCTCTCCGGCTCTCTCTTTTGGTCAAAGAACTGCTTCAGAACTCAAGAATACGTGACAAAAGCCTTACTCAAGTCTCAGGCTCCCCGTTCTCTCCATAATATCCCACAAACACTCAACGTTGCGCTAGAACCCCCAAGAGAACCATCAAGACCTCCCAAACTTCAAAAAGCAGACTGCATATCAAGATTACATCCCATTCAAAGCTCCATCCAAGATCCACTACATTGCATCGTCATCTTCTAGCCTTTGAATCCTCCAGCTCTCCGACGGGGAGCGTCCAGCGGACGTTCGCCGACGTGAAACCGATAATTCACACCGGTTGCACAACTGTTTAGAAAACAGACGTAGGAGCTTGGCCGGCGCGAGGGCATCGTCGGCCGACGCAGCCGGCACTAATTTAATATTCTCCTTCCTCAAAACGACAGCCGTGACAACGGGGCCCGCGTCGAGTCACGACGCAGAAACAATTCTGCACGGAGCGGGACAGGCCCCGGCACGCGGCGCGGACTGATCGCCGCGACGATATCTGACACTTTCGCGCCGCAGTCACCGCGTCATTCTTCTCCCCGTCAACAGGAGACAATGACTACGGCGGAGCGAAGTAAACGAGGCGAGACAGAACCGCGGCACCGAAGGCGATAATTCCGCGGCGACGTCTTACCTCCGGGTGAACGGTGACTGACACCAATCCCGGCGCTCTCTTCCAATAGTAATGTTAACGTCGCTGGCGAGCCGGGATGAATAATTTCGATTACTGGGACACGATGATGGATATCGACAACAGCTTGGGAACGAGCGTACATCGAAGACGCTTTTCAGGAGGCCAAGGAGGCGCATTTGTCAAACGAATGTTAATTCCACACGACTCCCCGCTCGGCGTTGAGGAGAAGATTGAACGTGGTTCGTGGATTCGATGAATACGGAGCCGGGGAAGCGGAGATAGTTGCTGTTGAGACCGGGGATGGGAGATATGATGAGCGTGTCGTCTTTGGGCGGGGGAAAAAAATGACAGATAAAAGGGGAGGACTGGGAACGTTGGCGCGATTCTGCAGGGGCGACAGAAAAGGAAGGCGAATTCGAGGGACGGGTGAATAGAGTGGAGTGAACTGGCGGGTCAAGGGAGGTAGGCGCGCGAACGCTTATACACTGTCGCGAGCTCGTATTAACTTTAACGAGTGACGGCCCACGCGACGGTTCGACGGGTCGAAGGTCAACCAGACGTGAGAATCTCCGTGGATTCTTCATTTTCGTGGCCTTCGGCACGCCGACACCGTGAAAGCTGGCATTCACGCCTCCCGGCGGTATCACTTGGTCCCTGATCCTCCTTAGAAATTGAAATGAAGGGAATGGTACCGCGTGCCTATTATTTCGCGCGACCGTGGGCGGTGCGATTCAATGGGAACGATCGATGGAAAGTTTGTCCTAATGGTGTTTCTCTGGAAGAAGTTCTCGTACTTCCGCGAACACTTGCTCTTTGACCTTCCATCTGGGGGAGGAAAGTGGAATAACATTACTATTCTCATATTGCACACACGTAGTGGCAGCATTTCTGATTTATTCCTGATTCAATAAGCTTCGATTGGCACGCCAAAGGTAACGCAGGCTAAGAATCGACAGAAGATCTGTTAAAATCAGAGGAGCTGTTAAAATTAGTTTGCACAAATTGTTATTTAATGCCTTGAATGGTATTACTGTAATCGAGCTGTTTCATTATAGTGATCAACACTATTTTATATGGAATATATAATTTTGTCTACATTAATTGAAACATAAATGCCAAAATAAAAGGCATATACAATCTTCTTAAGAATCATGTACCTAAGAAGTAAATAAGGTACAGAAAATGCTTTGAATATACGAAATTTACATACAACTTAGAAACCATGTAACGAGGGCTTATTTATTACGACATATTTTTTTGGCGATAAATTTTGTCGGTTTGAATAGTTACTTGTTTACTGATTCTTAAATTTGAAACAATAAGCCATTTTTTAACTAATAATTGATAATTTCAAACAATACCACTTATGTATCAGATGATACACTATTTACATTACAAGAATTTTGTTTAATTTTTCACGTGACCGGTTAGCAAGAAATAGTGTCCAGCACTATACTAAAGTCATACATTTTAGAACATAATTCTAGCAATGTTTGATAGTTATAACCTTTATTAAAAGTCTGACATAGGATTAAATAAAAAACGGGCCAAATGACCAAAGAATGGACGATAATTTCTATTGAATGAACAGAGGTGTCCTAGTGAATGAACAGAATAATAACAAAGGTCGGGATTTCAATGTATTTAGAAGATTTTTGTAAATATTTGTTCATTCTCCAATTGCAATAATATTACTGCTTAGATACATTATTACTTAGTTTTATAAGATCACAAGAACAGTAAGAATGCATGAATACCTAACAAAAACGTTAAATTTTTAGTCCATTATTCATATAGTATTTTTCGTTAAAGGAAAAATATATTAATAGTAGGACGCACCATTAACCGCACCTCCAAATACAAATTGCAGATGTAAAGTAACAAGACTTGCCTTCCGCTTGTGAGACGCCATGGAGACAACTGCTAAATAAAGGGAACGTACATGAGCATCGTTCATTCACTGTACAAGTGCGATAGAGATTCCTCGAAAAAGATGGACCACAAAATTCCTCGATCCCAAGGGTCAAGCCTGCTCGCTGGATATCTAAATTCGTGCTCCATGGTCCAAAGCGATTCCGCGGGCTCATAATTACTGAAGCACAGCTCAAAGAAGCAACCGTCCGGCCGCGCCGTCTAAGAAGCCACTGATTGCAAAGGTGTACCTTGTTAACCGCGCTAACGAGCGCACACGTGCGCCAGTTTTGTTCGTTATCGTGAAAAAGAACGATCTGGACCGGGTGCAAACGCGTCGTCCGCTTTCATGTCCAGCGGCGCGGAGGAACGGAAGCCCCGACTCGTCTCTTCGACGACTCCGTTCCACGTCCCCTCCTTCCTTTTCCACCAAGCCCGGCCCGAGTGGAGCAGCCGCGGCATGGCGATGATTACGTATATAAAAATGTAATTTCTCACCGTGCACGGGCGAGGACGACGCGTGTGGTCTAGCGTGTGTGGCCGGGGCCGAAATTTACGATTAAAAATCGACGACACGGTGCCCCCGGGGTCGTAAACCCTGATGCCCAGCCACCAGCTCCTTACAAAGCGATCGATTTGTCATTACGAAACGTTTCCACAAAGATACCAGCGTACTGTCTGTTCCCTCCGTTCCCCTTATTCCGTTCTCTCGTTCCCCGCCTCTCTATCTATCTCTGTTACTCTCCCATTGATTTACGGGAGTCAGCTCGGCCCGTTTAGTAAGATTGTGTAAGGCAGTTAATCATTCTGGCCCAATGGTAACCCTTTACCCAGGCCGAATTCAGACTTCCGGATGAACGTATGATTATCGGCTTTCCTCTTGATTGAACCTGCTCGGCCTCGTGTACGCTCCTCGCTCCGCTGAACTTAGAATTCGTGGTTGCGGGCCTTTGAGATTTTACCGTTCTTAAGCGAGGCGTGGTTTGCCTGTCCGTGCTCCTGGATTAGGTGTAGGAGGCTTGGGGGGAGATTGATCACAGCGTTGAAGGTTCACTGGTGGGTTCACATTCGGAGTAACTGTTTCGGGAATATTTTAATTGCGATATGGGGATAGTGAGGGGTTCCTTAAGTTTGATATTCAAGAGTGGGGAATGAAAGGATGTTAACTGTGATGGTCTTCTTGGGACTCAAAATTTGTAAGATTTAAAATTCTAACTTTTTGTCTTCGTCAGTGTTGCACTCGCGGGATGGGTCAAGAGATGCCCTCAAAGAAAAAGGAAAAAAGGAGATTAATGTAACCACGACTGAAGTAGTTCAAGAGTTTGTGAAAGGAAAAGATAACTGGATTTTATTCTTTAAATAAATTTGTATACTCACCTAATTAATTTTACCTTGAGTGTGTCAGTGGTTTTCGTGGTGACTCTTACAGATGGAATCGTGTATCTAAATTCTCGCAATATTGCGCATTGGAAACAGGATAATCTTCCGCCTGAAATTTTCCAACTGCTATTTAAACCACTTCCCTGTAGCACAAATCATTTCAACGACTTTTGCTTGGATTCCTGAAACCCGAACTCTTTGTCCAGCAGAAGATTGAATAGGTCCCCTACCGTAAAGCGTCGAAAACATGGTCTTCTAAATTTCACACCCCCAGTAGAAAATACACCTGGAAGACAGCCCCAGCAAATTGATTATAGCGTCCATTTCCGCGTTCCTCGCTGCCTTCCGCCGGAAGGTGCCTCCGAAAGAAGGACAGCGGTTGGTCACGCGGTACGGTTGTTTCGAGAATTTAGACTTTTGGGTTAAAATACGGTAGTTGTTTTTTTTTGTTGCTCCCAGTACCCTCATTGTAAGATCGCCCGAGACCGGAAAATAAAGATTTATGTGTTTACCGGCTGCGGACAGTCGCTTCCTCGTCCTGGAATACGGTATTTGCGTTTTTTTCTACTCTCCCCCTCGAGGTACCCCGCGCTTCGTTTTCCTTCCCAAAAGGGGTAAGCGCGGTAAAAATATAAAGTCAGCCGCCTTTTATGGCGGCAGCGACGGCGACGAGGAATTTTTAACCCTTACAAAATCTTTCTGGCGGAAGGGTTACGGTGCAGCGCTCGAACAAGTCAAAATATTGCTTTATTGAGGTGCCGGGCCTAATCCCGATGCTACGAGGCGAGAAAGGGTTTTACTCGCTGAAGGGGTTAGCTGGGAAGAACTGCTGCTAGAAAAAAAGTCCGGGGGACCGTCTATGGGGCTTCTTAACTTCTCCGTTTTCCAGCTGACTTTAGTGTTTTACTGGAATTCCATAAACATTCGAAAGGGTTACAGTTAGGTCTCCCGAGACCCCACGGATCGTAAGTCGAATTCTCACGTCGACCAGTTGTAAAACGCCTCGTCCGGCACTTTCACTTCTTGGAGGATGTCTTTCAACCCTTTTTTTGCGACGCACGTACCGCTGACTTTATTATTTTCCACGAAAAGCGAAGCTGACCGTTCTCTGGGTTTACTCGAGCTATGCGCTTGCTGGGGAACTGTGCTGCACCGCTAGAGCTTACGGTTTTGTGCGAAGAGAACTGCAAAAAAAAATTGACCTTTTAACCGTAAAGTTAACTGGATTCAACGGATGACACGTTTTTTCGGCGAGGCTCGGGCTAGCGGGAAACGGTACTTTGGGCTTCGATAGCTATGTACATAGCGAGCTTCACGAAAGTTTTTGCCGGCTACTGGGTAACTTTCTAACGAATCGCGCATTCTTTCACTGGGGTATTGGTTTAGAAGTTAGCTGGAAGACTGTACTGTGCTTCGGAGAGAGACTGGTTCGAGATTTTGATGGGATTCATTTATGCTTGTCGGCGCTAAAACGTGGTCAATGTTTGGGAGTGATTCAGGGATAAACTGTTAGTCCGATTGGTTTAATTCTTTTTTGTGTTTTATAGGTATTCATTTATAGATTGTAAAACAGATATGAGAATTGGATATTTTTTAAAAATGTGGTGTCCGTGGGCAGTGGCGCCAAATATGTTTTCTGGCGCCGCACAGTGCGTTGATACATGGACAAAAATCGAAAAATCAAATATTTTGCAGGGTGATATTTATCATCTAATATTTACATCAAGATGTTCAGGAATCGAGTTCGGTTATGCTTGCAAGGTTACCGTAATTGTTTGCGATGTTAGTTACCGATGTTATTAAACTGAATCTAACGACTTCAAGCGTCACTCGAAATTCATACGCGGTAAAATTACTTTCTTTTTTTTATTTAGATCTTAAGAATGTTTATTATTCTTGGCTCACTTTATTAACCATGGATTCTAGTATTATGGGTCTGTGTGCTTCAAAATTATTGTTTAGCTGTATGGCCTTACTGATCATTAGAAAACATCTTAGTTCCGAGAATGAAAATTTTATTTCAACCGACTTTTTAAAAAATACGTAACAAAACGTATCCGTGATTTTTTTATATTTGGTTCCCCTATCTTTATACTTTATGAAAATGACCCTCTTGTCTGCTACTACCTGCAATTATTTGAGAAATAAATTTTTTTAGAAGGAAGTGTACAGATCTAATATCTTTGAAAAGTGAATTTCTTTGGACCAAAGCAAAAAAATTTATGGAATTTATGACCACATTTTGTTATTTTTAAATATAAAAGAGTGTCCGGAAATGATTGACAAAGATTTGAGGAAAGATTATTATATATTTAAAATATATTTCAATGAAAAAATTCTAACTTCAAGTGCAAGTGATAAAAATAATTTGATAAAAAAATGTTTCGGACAAAAGTTAGTCAGTATTCAGTTGACAACAAATTGCAAAAGTAAATATTGATAAAAACCTTTTTATTCAATAAAAAATCGAGGTCACCTCAATTTTTTTGAAAGCAACTGTATATTTTTTTATACACCAATCGATGCATATATATATTCTGGTTAAAAAAGTATTGGGGTATATAGGTCGAAAACTGATTAGTTCGGAAGTTATGATTTTTGTCCCGACTTCCCATTGATTGAACGCACTGTGCGCCGCCCCAAACGGTGGGCATGATTCAGCCCGTACGAGTCATATGAAACAGAAATCACCGATTTTTTAACAATATTTGAAATTGTAGTTCTCGGATATCGACGCCATTTTTTTGAGAAAACAAAAATAGCGGCAATAGTAACGCTTTGAAGAAAACGGACGTGATTTTCGCTGTAAAAGTCGTACACTTTTTCTTGTTATTAACAAATGGTTAAATTTAATTTAAAAAACTCCCGTTAACATATAACGAATCTTACGTAGAATTTGTATGTAAATGATGAAGTTAATCGGATGAACGGTGAGGCAATTATTGTGTTTACCGTGTTGGAAAAATTTTGAAATTCTAATACCTGAAGTATGTAAACATATACCTATAAAACACGAAAAGAATTAAACCAATCGGATTAATAGTTTATCCCTGAATCACTTGCAAACATTAAATATGTTTTAGCACTGATTGTGAGAAATGTATATCGTCAGTGCAAAACCGCGTATGAGCAGTTTGTAAATACCGCGGATCTGCAAAAGTAGCAAAATTGAGATTTCGCGTCCACGTTGCCAAGCGCTGTTCCGCTTTTTTTAAAAGTCACACTATTGATGTTAGTATTTATTACAAGGAGTGCTAAAACTGTCCAATAAAAGTTCAGTCAAAAAAATACCTTAAAATTGCTAAAATATTAAGTTTTCTCTTCCTCCTGTAAAATCGGCAAAATGCAGATTCGCGGTATTTACAAACTGTTTATACGCGGTTTTGCACTATCACCGACAATATCGCCCCTTAAGGAGAATAGAGGCAGAGTTTGAGAATGAAGGAACAGTTTCATTTTCATTTACACATTTACAAATCCAAAGTGATTGCGAGAATTCTCTATTGACAGACGTGATGTCTATTGATTTTACAATATTGTAAAAGCAATAGAGTCGTGCGACAGTAATAGTTCTTTCACAATGGATACACATGAACACATAAATGACAGCCTATGGATAGATTTTGGTAAGAAAGGGCGAAATATGGAATATAATACTGATTACAAAACTGCATTAACCCATTTGCATCATCGCTCTACTTAAGTTGCCGCGTTCAAACATCAGCGACGTTCAACTGACGACTGACCCGTATCACCGCGCGCGGTCGCTCGTATGTGCAGTAACAGGCATTCAAATTATTCATGGAGTCTCAATGCAAAATAAGAGACTTCGCGCAATTTATTGGCACGATTGTAGCTTGCTGTCCAGCTATTAAATACAGTTGGGTTTATACCAAGGCATTTGAACGACAGAAGTAGGCTCGCGGATTATTCCGCGCTCGGTGATAGCTGACAGTCGCGGCTGGCGGATTATTCCGCGCCCGGTGATAGCAGACAGTCGCGGCTCGCGGATTATTCCGCGCTTGGATGCAAATGGGTTAATAAAGTATGAACTAATTCGAGAAATATAATATGTATATGTATTGTGTTATATTTATATTTATACTATATTATTTATAATATACGAATGTGTAATGATAAAATTATTACGCGTTGCATTCTACTTCAACGCATTCAAGATCAGTGACTCTCTCTACATTCGCCTTAACGACGTCTTAAAGATATTATCGATATATCATTAAGTATGAATAAAGTATCGATAAGATATCGATAACCGATACTCCCAACTCTACTTAGTGCCTGCGCCAACATTTCGTAGAAGGAAAAATATCCCGTCTTCGTTTTATCGTTAAAAATGGCCTGAATTTATATAAATTTATAAAAAAAAATTTCGAGTGATCAAAATGCATGAAGCTAATGAATTATTCACAGGGTTCAGGTAGGACAGGCTTTCTTCAATGAATAAAGCCACGGCAAAAAAAGGAATGTATCATATATGATACGTTTGGCATTAAAGGGTTCAGCAGAACTCTTTTTATATCCTCTACGCTCTACAAATTTCGAAGAAAACCGAATCACCAAAAATGAGTTATTATTATTCATTTGATTTTACGTAGGAGTCATCTAGAGATGACTAATATTGCATCATATCACATGATTAAAAAACCTCTAGGTTATAATATTTACTCTCAAGGCGTGTTTCAGAAGGGGTTCTTTCAAGGTTTCCACTACTTGCCCATCGATTCATCAGATTTTTGTAGTCTGCAAAAGTTGTCGGGAACAGGAAAACCGCAGGCGTGCGGACCCCTGTAGCCACCATCGCCTTGATATAATTTACGCGTTTTGACACGATGAGAACGCCCATTCCACGAATTACAAGCCCGGCAGTTTCCCCGGTCCTGGCGGATCCGCGCGCAGTGCGTTGATACATGGACAAAAATTGAAAAATCAAATATTTTGCAGGGTGATATTTTTCATGTAATATTTACATCAAGATGTTCAGGAATCGAGTTCGGTTATGCTTGCTGGGTTACCGTAGTTGTTTACGATGTTATTAACATATTAACCTGGAATTTAATGACTTTAAGTGTCACTCGAAATTCATACGCGGTAGAGTTACTTCCTTTTTTTTTATTTACACCTTAAGAATATTTAGTATTCTTGGCTCACTTTATTAACCATGGATTCTAGTATTATGGGTACGTGTGCTTCAAAATTATTGTTTAGGCTTATGGCCTTACTGATCATTACAAAACATCTTAGTCCCGAGAACGAAAATTTTATTTCAACCGACTTTTTTAAAAATACGTAACAAAACGTATGCGTGATTTTTTTATATTTGGTTGCCCTAACTTTATACTTTATGAAAATGACCTCCTTATCTGCTACAACCTGCAATTATTTAAGAAATAAATTTTTTTCGAAAGAAGTGTGCAGATTTAATATTTTTGAAAAGTAGATTTCTTTAGACCGAAACAAAAAAATTGATGGAATTTATGACCACATTTTAGTACTTTTAAATATAAAAGAGTGTCCGGAAATGATTGACAACGATTTTAGGAAAGATTATTATATATTTAAAATATATTATGTCAATGAAAAAATGGTAACTTCAAATGCACGCGATAAAAATAATTTGATAAAAAAATGATTCGAACAAAAGTAAGTCAGTATTCAGTTGCAAACAAATTGCAAAAGGAAATATTGATAAAAAACTATTTACTCGATAAAAAATCAAGATCACCTAAATCTTTTTAATGAATCTATATATTTTATTATATGCCAATCCATGCATCTTTATATTCTCTTTAAAAAAGTACTAGAGTATTTAGGTCGAAAACTGATTATTTCAGAAGTTATGAGTTTTGTCCGAACGCTCATATACTTCGACGCACTGTGCCGCGGAGCGAAACGGTGGAGGACGTGGCCAGCTCGCGCGGAAAGGGGCGCAATCGTACGAAAAAGCTCGCGTGGCAAGGGTGTGTCGGGATTGGAGGACTGGGAAATAATAAGAGAGATGATTTGACGGCGCGTTAAGCTTCAGTTAGCCACGAGCATAAAGGCATCGTAATTTTAATCGCAAAAAACTCGACGAGTTTCGCCTTCCGCCTCGCGTCACCGTTTTCTGCTCGATGTTTTCTCCCCCTTAACGCGACGCGGATGAATTCGTGCCGTGGGACCACCAAAGAAGCCACAGACACACGAACACTCGACAAAAGCGCGCCCTCGCGTGCAAACGCTTCCGCGAGCTGGTCCATCGCGGTCGTCCACCGCTTACGAGATCAAAAATTAGGCAGGGATTAAGCGATCCCTCATCCCTGGGGAATTAAAGCTCCCGAATCGATAACGAACCAGTTCGATCTTTAAACAGAGAAAACGGTGAGGGTGGTTCAAGGAAAACGAGAAAGACGACGATCTGAGTTTTTGGAGGTACATACTGAGATTAGGGCTGGGACTATTCGAATAATTTAATATTCGAATATTTTACAAGTATTCGAATGCTACGAATAAACTTCGAATATTTGAGTATTCGAATGTAATTATTCGAATATTTGAGTATTCGAATGTTATTATTCGAATACTATTCGAACATTGATGTATTTGAATACTATTCGAACATTGATATATTTGAATACTATTCGAATATCCCTGTATTCGAATAATATTCGAATACTCAAATATTCGAATAATATTAGAATACTCAAATATTCGACTAGTATTCGAATACTCAAATATTCGAATACTTGGATATTCGAATTATATTCGACAAATAATTGAGCAACTGAAGTATTCGAATAATCGAATACCGAAAAATTCGACAAATAGTCCCAGCCCTAACTGAGATGTTTGATACAACGTATTTGAGGGTAAGAATGAGGAGGATATTCCTGACGTCAGAATATGGGGGAGGTGCTATAAAAAGGATAATTTTATTTAGCGTCCACTTCTTAATAATATTATGATAGGTATTTTTAACCCTCATCCGTCCCTCGCGTCAATTTGACACAGTTTTTCCGTAATACGTTATACTGCTCTGTTATTTATGATTCTTGTAAACAAGCAGTATGTCCTTCGCATCGTTTTATTTTATGCGAAAGTTGTGAAAAATCTAAGATGTAACTCAATAATTTGAAGAAAAAAATATCGAAAAATAACTGTGTATACTTCGCCATTTCATCGATCTTTTACCACTGTGTCAATTTGACACCGAGCGACAGTTTCAGTTCGTGGAATGAGGAACGGATGAGAGTTAAATTAAAACACAAGTCCGTTAATAGGAAGCATGTTTATTGGCCTTCAATAAAAATGTCTTGCAAACTCATGAATAATAACAGAAAGTAACAAAATCTTCGTATATAAAACAAGTCTAAAATATCCCTTTCGCAACTAGGTAGTCTTAAATGGGACAATAGACGTCACGAAAGGGTCACGTTATTGAAAATGAACAAACCGTGTGACGTGGGAAATATTCTCTCGCAGCGACACACGTGACTGTCACTCTGCAGCCACATGGTGTATAACGCTCGTTGAAATATGTGTCTCATAAGATTCCCAGAACCCATTGGGTCTCCTTAATCGCGTTTACGTAACCGTCCCCCTTGATCCCAGTGTCCCAAGTGGGTTCGCCAAATTTTCGCGGCATCTGTGGGGAAAAAGTTGGCCGCGCAAGTGGCCGAAATGATTCACGGCGGCGAAGGGAGCGCTCAAGCCAGCGTTCGGCTGAAGCTCTTGGTCGCCCAAGAAAAGGACACTGGGCGAGCTGAAGCGAGAGGAAGACGGAGGGCAGGGGATTGCGAGCAAGTCGGACCATTTTCTGGTGGCGACGTCACTTTCTCGGAAACTCTTCGACGACAGGCCCGAGAATAATTACACCGGGGTCCTCGGCTCGGACAACGAGCACCTCGTCTAAAGTGTAACGTCGTCGCGGTGCGCAGCGGGCCTGTCGCAAATCGTAAATTAGGAAATACGGCCTCCATTCTGGGCCCGACAAAGACCGCTGATTTAAACTGTAACAGCAAGGCGAAACAGATCCCACGCCCGCGTTACGGTTCGTCGCAATAAATTATTTTTCGCCTCGTAACATCCAGCGGGAGCGTCGCGGTCTCCGAGGGGAAAAACAAGCCTGGCTGAGCGAGAGAGAGGCGGCTGTAAAATTAGTGGCCCGTTTTCCGTAACTGTACCGAGAAAGGGGTTAAAGGGCACTAAACCAATTTCTGGGGAAATTTACAACTGGAGCACCGGATACCGGTGACGCGGGGCACCGTTTACGCAAGCTTTGGTTAAAACGCCTGGCCCCTTGGGGTCTGCTCTTCTTTTCCGACCCTGCTCCAGTTGGCTTTGCCTTCTTTTCTGACGTTTCCTCATCTTCACAGCTGGACGATTATATCTCGGTTGCATTCAGGCTTGTAATAACTTAACCCTTTACTAATTATAATTTTCTTTGCACCCTTCTTTTTAATTTGCGAGAAAAATTCTAATTGAATATTTGTAGGCTTCCCCAAATGTGGGGTATTATTATTTAAAATCTCATTTTGACAGCTTTCCACGTGCCCAGAATTTATTTCATGCTTGACAACCCTTATCGAAAATGGGGTTCTTGGGTTCTGAGAAGGCAGGCCCGTTGGCAGAACTGTTTCGTATTGTAAAATGCCACGGTAGCCTTCTCCTTGTCGAAGCAGAGTCGAGTTTGACGCTTAACTGGAGCAGGTACGGGTCATCCTTCGTTTAGAATAAAAGTCAAATCGGTTCCTGGGCCCGTGGCCAGTTAAGGGAAGGGGGCATCGTCCAAATGGTCTTCTGGAAAAGGATTCTGACCTTGGGCTTTCTCCGAGAGTTTATTATTTTATGCAACTGGAGCACGCCACGGCATTATTCAGGGGAAATTTGTCTTTACGACGTAATTGTAGGTTAGGGTTAAAAATTTCACCCTTTTCGTTGAAATATGGGAGTAGGCGCGAGCTTTATGGACGACCAATAGCGCTCGGGGCGAGTGTCTGCTCTAGTTGTAAATAACGCTTCCGGGTAAGGGTTGATCTCACAGGGGTTCTCGGAACGAGAGCTTCTTCGCGCGTTGCCCAACAAACCCTTCAGACAGCGCCTGTAAATATGAAGCATTGTTCGACGGTTTACCTCTTTTGGGAGCAATTCTCTTCAGGGTCGTTCTGGAAATCTGATCGCGCCAACAACAGCTCGAACTTTCCTCTAACCTTTCCTGAATTGCGCCTTCCAAGTCGCCGAGTTTCCTTGAGGGACATCCACAGATTGCTGACCACGTGTACACTGTGTTTTTTTTTTTATAAAACGACTCACATGTTTACCTTCTGCAATGATCATTAGTTCCATTCTCAGACGAGGTTGTTGCCACTGTTTCCTTTTTTAGAATTGTATTGGATGAGCTGGCGGTGAATTCATCGGCCACGTGCCGTACAAGTTTCTTTTGCCAGTGTATTTTTTTTTCAGTTTAGTAAAAAGTATTAAGCTTTAAGGTGCAGCAACCTGTGTTGGAAAAGAAAGTGGTAATTATTTACTTTAGTGTTTCATCACCGATTTTGAAGAAATTTTGATAGTACGCCGCTCGGCTTTAGTTTTCGAGATATTCAGAAAATATTTTCGTATTTATTCGGAATCGGATAGATACACCTGTGTTGATCGATACCGAAATATTGGTATAGGAATAGAGCTAGACTCGGGGAGAGCGAGCTACGCGTGTGCAATTAAAAAAATGGTGAAAAAATTAATTCTCAAAAATTTTATATTTGCAGTCCACAGTATTTACATACACATATTAGCGGGCTTTCATTTATACCGATATCTCGTGAAATACTGAGGCATTTGTAAACAGCTACAGACGAGATATTTTATTTAATATACAAAACTATGTGTGTAACTGAAATTATAACACCAAAGTAAGAAATTTAAAAAATATTTTTGCGAATATCGCATAAACTAAGGCCGAGTGTTGGTAACATGTATAGGAAAATTTTGTTCGAAACAGAGGCGCACCCAGTATGTGGGGAGTGGGAGCAAGGAGCTCGAGCACCCCTCCAAGAAACAGGAAAAAAGAGATTAATGTAACCACGATTGAAATAATTCAAGACCTTTGTAAAAAAAGGAGAAAAATAGATTTCGTTTTATACATCAATTTTTATAAACACTTCATAAATTTTATTGAATTTGCATTAAATATATTGTTATCTGTTCAATTCAGCTCCCAAGATTAAATCCTGAGTGCGCCACTGGTTCAAAACGTGGAATTTTACAACATATATAAATTTTATCAAAATCGGTGATGGAACCCTAAAATAAATAAATACCCCAACTTTTTCCGTGCGCACTCTTCTCACCTATCTGCACCTTTATTATCAAAGTCCAATTACACAGATCTGATGTGTCTTCTTCACCATAAATAATCGTATACATCATCCCCATGTTCTAACTGAAACAGAATGCTGCAACAATCACAAAACAGACATCCACATTTCATCACTCCTTTCGTTAACAACTACAACGATCAACGAGCTGCAATATCTCTACGATCCACCAAAAATCTCTCTACATTTTAACGAACGTTTGACAATCCCATTTCATATCGCATTACATCTGCCCGTCGAGTCTCCCGCGAGTTACACGCGAATAAAACTTTATTGCTCCCAAGGCGGGCGGCGTAAATCTGAAACGATTCGACTCGATGATTTCCGTGTCCATATACCTGGCCGTAGCAGGAAACCTGCGAGCTCGGGGGTCTGGAAAGGTCAGCCGGCCCGGCCCGACCTGCTCGAAGGTCTCCCCCATTAAACCAATAATGACGCAGCCTCGATACAAATACAGGCAAATGTAATTCAGACCGTTCGCGGCACCGGGGCCTTGCTCTCTTGGTTCTCGTTCGGACGACCGGGGCTGGGGCACGGTTTTATGGTAAAAACGGTCCGTTTCTGGTACAGATTTTTACGATTTTTGCAGCGCGTTTACGAGAGAGGGGCCATAACGTTTTTGTAGGTCGGTACTCCGATTTTTCCCCTCCTCGGGGATGACCTTAAGGGCGCCTCAGTTTTCGCTCATTGCCGTCCGAGATTATTTTAGGACCTTTTTCGGTACAGTTTCCCGCGTTATTACGGTCACCCAAATAAAAATACAGTCCAGCCGAGCCATTTTTAAATGAAACGCGCTCGTAATGTTATATTGGTGGCGTGAGGGGCGGCCCCAGCCCTAGATCCTTCTCTCCCCTCCAGGGGAACTTCGTAGACTTTTCCACCCCGAGCAGAAAAGAACGGTCAGGTTCCCGGGCTGCGCGTCGTAAAACTTCTCCCCCCGGAAGCACAAAAACGCGGCCACGCCACGAGACACGGCCACTCCAGTTTTTACTATTATTAGAGCAATTTTTTGCTCCTCTTTAGCCGTGGAGCGTGGCGCGGCACGCGTCCTCCTCGTGTCCTCTCGCCCGTCGCCGATTTTATTGGGCCTGCGCCACGGTCGTGCTGGCTCCGCTCAGCTTTCGCCGCAAGCCAGGTCGCGGCACCGAGCGCAGCTGATAGTGGTGAAGAGGCAACGCTCGAAGCAGATATAATGAGACGGTGTCACGAACCCTTCTAACTCTTCTAGCCGGCCTTCGAACAACGCTTGAAACGCGGGTCGAGTTCCCGGCGGGTGGAAACGCTCGAAATTGGATACAGTCGGGGCTCTCGGGGGATCGCGAGTCGTGCACGAGCGCGGTTTCCGCGCGATAAATTTCGCTAACGAGTACTGTATCGAGCGGAGGGGGATGGGCGAGATTCATTGTATCGTTTCGGTGACTCGATGACTGTGGCGTGTTACCGATGGCGCGGCGCAATTGCCGCGGTCTTGTTAGATTCTTTAACACGGCAGAGCTGGAGCTCGTTTTCAGAATAACAATTCTCGTACTGGGGATGTCCTAGTCCTTTCTAAATAGTTAAACAAAATATATTTACTGTTGATAGAGCATTTTTTGTTGATAAAGGATAATGGTAGTTTTTGTGGGATTTGTTTTTACAGATCTTAAGAAATACGGAATAAACACTTGTTTACCTTGAAAGCAATGGGAATGTTATAAAAAATTAACGTTATAAAGTTATAAATAAATAAACGTAAAGTTTGGAATGTCGTCGTTAGTAAAAATATTCCCAATAAGGGGTTGTCCTTAACTTACGTAGGGTATTTTTGGGGGAGGGTGCTGCGAATTTCTTACGTTTTCTTACGGGTGGGGGGTGGGGGTGGTAGCTTTAGCAGGGTGGTCTGTAAACAATTTTCGATGCCAGCCATGTTCAAAATTGGCTAATTTCTACCATTGTCCTATTCTTGTTAGATGTTGTTACACAATCATATTTGTACCATCAATATTCTTGATATATTAAACGAATACACAATTTTAATGTTTATTATTATTTGAATTCTCACAATGAAATACAATGAGGCTGCTTTGAATGAAAAAAATTAAGCCTTATGGGTATATAATAAAGTTTAACAGTCTCGTATATGATCAGTTCTTTGTTTGAAAATTATCTGAGTCATTATGACTATATAAAATACTAAAAGCATTCTGTAAACAGACCCGGTTGGCAATAAAGGTTGTTTCTTACACCCCAATTAAACTAAGACACTTGCCTTACCTCCAATTTAAATGACTAGCAATAATTTTGGGAAGGTACTAAAAAGGGCAACTTTATAACCTGCTGTCATTTGTCATAAAAAAAGAAGGACAATTACGTATGGGTCGGTTTAAAGTTTAAAGCCCTACAAATCTTCCAGATCCAATTAAAACGCTCGAAAGCGTGGAAAGCTTGTGATGGTTGACAGATTTGTTTAAATATGAGTGAATTGTAGGAAGGGTTTGTTTGGCCTTGTGAAAGAAAGAATGGTGCCGCAGTAAAAGTTTTTGGGCCATTCATTAACATGGTTTTGTATTTTGTTACGTCGATTTCTTATTCTCGGTTGAGAATTTCACCAGTCCCGGGTAAAGAACCGTAATTAGTCGAGATGGAGTGTAATTTCTTGTCGTGACAGGTGATGCGAACCCTTCGTTACGACGACAATGGTCTGTTATTATACTGATTGTGCAAGAAACTTGCCCATTCCGTCAACTTAATTAAACGTTCAATTAAAAGCTAATGCTAAGGATTCTTAGGGAAGTCTACACGCCGAACGGTGTATCCATCGGCTTTATTAACTTCGTTAATTAGCTCCACGCTG
Source organism: Andrena minutula (assembly GCA_929113495.1). Classification (NCBI taxonomy): domain Eukaryota; kingdom Metazoa; phylum Arthropoda; class Insecta; order Hymenoptera; family Andrenidae; genus Andrena; species Andrena minutula. The sequence goes on from OV815994.1 coordinate 22,614,638, forward strand.
GATTACAAAGGGTTTCGAGGCGAACTGCCGCAGAAGTTTAATCGGTACGAGCAATTAAAACTTTCTTTACAACTTAGATAATATAATTAGAGTTAAATACTTCATTTTGGAGTACTAATTAGCGGTAGCTATTCAGCTTAATGTCTGCTTTCAAGCTCGAGACTGTAGTGCTAGGAACATTAAGTGATTGACTACAGAGAACATTTTAAAAAATTCCAATATCAGACAGTAATTGCTAATTACTGTAACACAGTAATTATAATATTGAAGAGTCCACGTAGAAAACACTGTAGGTGCCAAAAATCAATTTTTTCAGGAAAGAGGAACAACTTCCTTGACTTTAAATTATTTACGAAATTTCATTTGTTGTGATTGCTAAATATGCTTAAGTATTCAATAACGCAAATGCATAAAAAAATGTTCAATTTTTTGCATTAATATAGCCCAAATTGGTAACTTATTTACAAAGGGAAATTGCATTAAAATTCGATACTGCAGTTTTACCATTGTCAAGTAAAAAATTTCCGATTAAATTTCTTTTTTAATGTTGGCATTTACAGTGTTTTCTACAAGGACTCTTCAATTATTCTCCTTTGTTATTCATATACCAACCTCGAATGGTGTCGCAACATTTGCATGCAAAACTGTCGCGGAATTTCCTCCAATCTCCAGGAAATTAAAACCGTGAATACTAACGAACTACTTATGGTCCATAAGAACTTTCCAGTTCCAGTAGCACGAATTCGTATTAGAACGTGCAACGGAGCAGCTCGTAAATCGCTCATCGAACCGCGAACTTTCATTGGCAATTTCTCTCCGGCTCTGGAATTAACGAATCGTCGAATAGAGCTGGCACTTTTCCTCAGCGCATTGCGATTCTTAATCCCCTGCAAATCAACGGTTCAGCCACTCTATCATCGATTCTCGATCCGCCGTTGCTATCATGCAAGCCACTTCACTTCATCCTCGCGAGGGAACGTTAACGATGGATCGCGTGTGTGTATCGTCATCGATCCCACATCTCGTAATCCCTTTTCGACCGGAAATGCTCTCGCGAGGCACGCATACCATAAACTATTTCTCGATCATGAATGCTCCACCTGGAGGGATCTTCATTTTTTTGTTAATTATATTCATTATTTAAAATTGCTCGCAACATGCTTGTCTAGGTGGCATGAACTGCGTATTGGCGATGTGCCAGGTGCCAGGAAACGAGGTGTAATTGACCCACGTTGTGCAGAAAACTACCAACTCTCAATAATCTGAAATTGAGTAACTTAGGTTGAAAATATTAATTGTTAAAGAAAAGTAGCTTTATTTTTATTGTGTATATTTTATTTCTTGTTGTTTTTCACAATGTTTTTTAATGTTTTATTTAATAGTGAGTGGTAGAACTAATATTACTGTAAATTTTCTGTAGCTTTTATTTTTGAAGCCCAAAATGGAACTATAGCTTGGTAGTCTTAATAATTGTACGATGTAAAAGTTGTTCTATGAGTTGGTAATTTTTTGCAAAATAAAGATCACGAAATCATGGGATCTCTACTGTGTTAAACTAACTTTTTGTCATTTTTAGGGTTGGTAGGTTTCTGCATAACTGGGCTTGGACATTTATTGAGGGATTTAGGGGAAGCGTGGATCTCCATCGACTAGGAATACTGAAATTTCATCCATCTACCTTAAAAATGATTGTTTCTGTCATTTTTAATAACATCAGTTAATTTAACAACCACATTACACTTTTAAGTTCTACAGTCTCAGTGAACAGTTCCCTTCGTTGTACTATTTTAGTGTGACTTCCTTCTCGGCTCTAAGTGTTTTCATGCTTGTGTCACAAGAACGTTCTGATCGTCGACAGCAGTTTCACGTAGCAAAGTGTTTCGTTAATCGTTTTCGTATTTCTCCAAGCTCTTTCCCTGCCCGTTTCCTGTTACAGTTAGTCCCCCGAACGACGTGATTACAACCGACTCGCATATGTTCGATGTAAGTTAAGCATTCGAAAAGAAACCCGACGGATATCAAGAAACGGAAGCGAACGATGTGTCGCGGCGAGGCGCGAACCTCATTGACGGAATAATAACGAGGAAACTCGACACCATGCGCGACGAGTGAAGCGTAATTGGCGGTCTTCTGTTCTCAATAAATAAGCCCCGAACGCCTATTAGATTTCACGGGGGCGAGTGGAAATTATGGGCATTGGTTTCTCAAAAAGGCGCCCGCCGACGCTAACGCGCACCAGAAGCGTCGGGGCGAGCTCTGGACTACATTTCCCTGTGCATCTGTTTCACATAAAAGGAGCAAAGGGCGCCTCCGTTTGGGAAGGCTTCTGTCATCGAAAGGGTGAACGCGCGTTAATGATATTTACGAAAACCAGACGGTGGTTCTGTTTAGTCTAGCGTTTTGTCGGCGAATCCTACTCGGGATGAGGCTTAATTGCTCTTCAGGGATAAACGTGTGCCTTTGACTAATATAAAGATGAGAGAGGTTTCACTGGATATTAGCTAAACGTCACTCAAACTCATTTGCATTAACTTTAAACTGGCCCGTGTAAATCGATTGGTCCCAGTTCCCTCTGCCACTTGAGAAATTTTTAGTACCTGCTTCATCAAACTTTTTAGCAATCGTCAATCTTTCATAAAACTTTCACTGGAATTGGTAAAGGATAGGGAATTTAATGATCAGAGTCACTGTTTGTCAAGAAAGAGAGTCCCATGTACTATCCTTTGCTAGAAGCTGACTATTTTTTTGCTGAAGTTGGAGGTTCGCAGCAGCCCCTGAGCAAACTCTGCAGAAACATTTCTCGTCGATATCTCGAGAGGCTTTGCCTTCCTGGCACCGCGGAAGAGGTTTAGGGAATCGCAAAACGTTGCCGGCTAGGGGAATCGATGGCTTTCGGCGGGGAACGTGCGTTTGCCTGCAGACAAGGCAGTAAAAGGCGGTAACTTGAAAGAGGTTTTCCGTGAAAGGAGTGGTCCTGAGCAGCTACCTTTTGTCGAATCTTTGTCGGCGGATCTTAAGGTTCTTTGGTAGGCGTCGTGCACTTCAGAGCCCCCATTTACCAACCCCCCCTTTTTCTAATTGAATCGATTCAATAATCGTAAAATATTATACTCATATCCAAGCAGCTTCTCTAATGTTTCAATTACTTTCCTCGTCACGTTCTCCATTATCCCCCTCGGAATCCACTACACCAACTTCAGTTCAATGCACTTCCTCCCTTTAATACTGTAACTCCTATTCCACAATTCGGAAGCTTCAAATTTACTGTTAACTAATATTAGTTTAATAGTTTAATTGGCGGAAATAAATTCCACTTGTATTTACAACGAAAAAATGTCAATAAAGCTCTCAAGTATAAAGCGTTGACGTCGCAGATACTCCACAACTAATCAGGACAAATCGTCGACTCTTAGATTGATTCCCTTGGCGTGATTATAATTTTAGCTTTGCAAAGAGAGTCGGCAAAAATATTAAAGCTTGAAATTGTGGTCTCCAAGCTTCAGAGATTTGGCCAGGAAGATCTTGAATTTTCAAGAGAGTTTACTTTTGAACTTTGGGAAACATTTCTGAGCGACGTTAGCCGGTGTACCTGGGACGTGGCCGCGGCATTATGCAGCGCCTTCACTCCCACGACTGGGAGCAGGTTTTAGCAACAATTGCCAGCGTTCGATGGGCGGAGTTCCCGTCCGAGTTCCAGCAACGAGGCGCTGGCAGAGGTGTGCGAAAAGTTAATTGAAGCCGCTGCTTTTCCACGGCTCCCTCGACAATGAGGCGCATTGTCCGCGCGTCGTCGTTCTCGTAAGGGGTGTTTTATTATGGGGGCTGTGACGGGGGTTCAAGACTCACTCACCACCGTGACCGTCGAGTATCTCGGCCCCCGGTGGAAATGCTGCGGGAATATTCATAGCGGTGCGCCATGAAATCGGGGGGCGTGCGGCGAATAATTCAACCACTGTTCCCTGGAACGGCTTTCGTAAATGCTGTTAAATTCGTGGGGCGATACATAAGTTTTACGGATATTTTCTAAATCGTCGGTGAAATTGGATGGACGTGAGGGGGTGGGGGTTGTGACGAGTTGGATACACATTGCTGCTCATAGGTACCTACTTGATCATTTGTTATAGGTAGATACGTTTAATAAAAGAGAAGAGGGGACGGTTTTCCACGTAACTGAGCCAACTTGGATATATCTGAGGATATTGTAATCGTTTGATTCTATCTAAAAATGGTTTTCAAACTGCAAATCGATTATTTCTATTATTCGATTACTATTGACAGTTGTAGTCTTCCTCTGTTTGAAGTACAGCTATTATTTTTGGGGTTTAAAAAATTTCTCGGAGAAACAAAACTCTTGCATTCAAATTTCATTAAACAATTTTGCAATGCAAAATTGAATATGTGTTATTTGGATTTGAACAGTTTGATCGCACGAGAAGTAATTAAAATGGCAAAATTTACAAATATATTAAGAAAAAAGAGTAGATAGTAATTTGACAAAGACAACAAGTAGCCAATTATGTTATGTTTTATTCTATTTTGTGTAGTTGTGTATGCGTTGTCAGTAAAAGGAACTTAAACTGGCATACAAATATGTTAACGAATGATGAGATAAAGTTTTTTTATTTTTGTGAAACTTACAGAAAATACACACCAAGGATAACTTTTGCAATTTGAGTTTATGGTTCTTCTTTTCCTACACTCATTTCATTTTGTAGTTTAAACTGGTACCTTCTAAGGACCCCTTTGAATAGCAACAAGGGTGAAGCAGTGCTTCCATGAAAGTTAATTAACGTTTCAGTATGCTTGATAGAATTGACTGAAGGGAACTAATCAGAGGTACAGTTAAGGAATTCACAGTTAATAGAGGCTGATTATCCAACAAACATTAGTGTTATCATACAGAACATCCCTCTCCATTCGACCCGCACTAGATTCTCGAAAATTTCGGGTAAGTAACCCAGAGCAATTCCAATTACCAAGCTTTGATTAAACAGGCACTCACATACTCTCCATATCTAACAAGGGAACATATAGAACCTGCATACGCCGATTTTGATGAGATTTTGTAGATTTGCAGAATAGTGAAAAATATTTAACATGTATTTTTCATTCAAAACAGCCCCTAAAGTCGGGAGTCGAAGAGTTATATTTTCTGAAATTTTCTAAAAACTCATCTTTCAAAAAACCATACTTTAAGGGGTGCTGTCTCAGTTTTGTTATTGTCCGTCTCACCGGGCCTTGAATGTGTGCGGACGGTCACACAAGCTAAGTTAAGCGTGCACGTATACGCATGTAGTAAACAAACCGTTTCAACCGTCTTTCGTCCTGGAATCGGCCAGAAGAAAGTTTTTGCGGGTACAGTTACCTTCAGTAAACATCTGTGCAGGGTGGTCTGGTGTGTTTGAACGCTAATAAGCACTGTACATTGAAATAATAATGAATTTATGAATCGAAAACTGACAGAATGAAGCTTCAAGGCTTCTCCGTTGGTGGCGCTAATGATATACTGTAGCTACGTAGTACCAGCGTGACGTATAAATTCATTATTATTTCAACATACAGTGCTTATTAACGTTCAAACGCACCAGACCACCCTGCACAGATGTTTACTGAAGGTAACTGTACCCGCAAAAACTTCCTTCTGGCCGATTCCAGGATGAAAGACGGTTGAAACGGTTTGTTTACTACACGCGTATACGTACACGCTTAACTTAGCTTGTGTGAGCGTCCGCACACATTCAAGGCCCGGTGAGACGGCCCCTTAAAAAAATTGTTGTATGCGAAAATATTCCAGAAGATATCTTTTCGACTCCGAACTTTAATGGCTGCTTTCACCCCTGCAACATGAAGGATTGCGGTTAAGAAAAAATATGTGTGGCATATTTTTCATTACTTTGCAAATCTACAGAATCTCATCAAAATCAGCGTATGCGGCTTCTATTTGTCCCCTCACAAAAAGACCTCGACACGAAAGGAATCTGCTTACCTAAATTCTTCCGAATATCCCTTGAAATTCACACAGCAGTAAATCCCAGAATAATTCAAGTTAAACAAATTTATTTTTACCCAAAAATCAAACTGAAGAAACCTGGACGCATCGAAGCTCCAATTACCAAAGCTCTCTAACCCCTGTAAAGATTTTCCTATAGGTACGCGACTGGACGCAATGATTCAAAGGATTCAGGATGGATCAAAGGACATCAAGGATTTCAAAGTCGATTTTCTCGAAAATGAAGCGCAATATCAAAAAATTTCATTCCTTTTTCTCGACTCATTTACTTGTTGTTAGTCGAAAAGAATCAATAGGTTTTTTTGTTATCGCGCTTCATTTTCGAGAAAATCGAATTTGAAATTGTTGACGTTGCGTCCAGTTGCGTATGAGAAATCTACCTTAAGTGATTCTTTGTTCCTGAAGGTAGTTCAGGAGACTCCTCCTCGATCACCATAAAATTTCTCTGGCACACTGTCGTGTGGTGGACGAGCGCGCGCTACCGTGGGCCTGATAGACGCGGATTCATGAAACGGTGGGACAAAAGTGCACTCGGCGCAGTCAAAGGCCGCGGGTCGAGCGAGTCAAATCGGCGACGGAGCGTCGGTGGAAGAAGTTTCGTCCGGGCTTTTCGAGAATCCTATCGAAAGGAGGGCCGTCAATTATTCCCTGGCTACTTAGGGCATATCCTCATGTCCGGGCAGTCGCGCGACCAGAGGCCCCCATAGAAATACGTCGCCGCGTCGAATCGTCGATTTCACGGGGACCGATGCGGCTTTTGCGGACTTCTCCGCCCACGAGGCTGCGCTCTGTCCTGCGTTTTACAATGTCCCTTCGTTAAGAAGGGGCAGCTGCGACGGCTGTACTTCTTAAAAATAGCTCTGGCTTGAATTTCATTAAAATTTCGACGGTGGACGGCTGACACCTCGCCGCGACGCGCTTCGTGTTCACGCAGAAAATTACGGCCGGTTTGAGCCGCGGCAAGTGTCAAGGAAGAGGGACAAGCGCGGGATTATGATTTGGAGCAGCAGTGCTCATTAAAATCAAACGGAGATGCTTTGTCCACCTATTCAATTGTTGAGCCAGTCGTTGCTCGCTTTTGTGGATCCATAAATCTCTTCGTGTGGATTGATTAATGCTCTTTTAACGAATTAAAACTCACGTCAGATTGTTGCACGTTCGGTATCGCAAGCTGCATGTCTATGGTATATCGATTTCCCGTGATTTCTCAATAATTTAGCAATTTATGTTGATGAGACGAAAGGGGTACATTCAAAACAGAATTTTGATCATTTTGCTATATTCTACCTGCACGTAATTAAAAATGTACCTACACTGTATTAACCCTTCGTGGTCACGTGGGGTGTTACGCACCCCCAGGATATGTATTTGCTAATATTTCTGTCAATTTGTAGACCTTTATAACAGAATTTAAAAATTTAGGGAGTTTTAACAAAAATAACCGCTTTTATTCACAACTGTCTTTTCCAACACAAAATTCAACACATCCAAATTTACATTTCTAGAAACAGATTATTAGAGCATTAAGAATGTACAAATGTCACACAAAAGTTAAAAGAGTCAAAAATACGAAAATGGTAAATAAAGATAACTTCCAAATACAAGATGTGGCGAACATGTTAAAAAAGAAGGAAAATTAAGTAAATCATCAACAAAGATATATTTTTCCAAGCTTCATTAAGTAGTATTCTTCACTATATTTCTTGTAAACGACTGATCAGTTACAATTAATACTTCTTATAAACTCTTTTCAGTACTATCAAAATTATTTGACAGCATACAAATCGAAGGGCTCACATAATTCCTGCTGAAAAAAAGAACATCCTGTGGTCCTTGCTTGAATGGTTGATATTTCGACTGCAATTGCTTCGAGCGCACCCCGACAACAAAGTGGACTCGCAATATATCTTGTCCCTCAGCCACGAACCCGAGGAAGCATCAAAGATCAGCAGATGACGACCGAGCTGATTAGATTCGGTCGCGTTTGAAAGACATCCACGATGCCCGGGACCGTCACGGGTCTCGGATCGGCATTCAGCCGATTTCCGCGCACCTTGGAAACGGTGATTTCGCCACAGTAAACAGGAGTCCGTGGAAGAGAGAGAGTTGGTCTTTCAGGCTCTTTCAGGCGGCTCCTCGTCGATTCACTTTGGTTGTTACCAGATGCGATCCGCTCGTGATCTGGGTTTCCCGATTTTCCACGGTTCCTGCCGGCCGCCGCGTGTCTTTGTACGCCGTCGCTGCCAGCACATGTGATTCCAGCCTTAAGCATTGTCGGGAAACGGCCACTAGCTTCTTCCAACAGTCTGCGAAATGAAACAGCGTTGGGGGAGGGTTCTTCGGAGGAAATCCCCTGAAAGTCTGGCGTCTCACCCTTGTTCCGCGCTGCTATTACGCGCTCCTGGAATGTCTATATGCTTCTTGGCTTGAAAGAAGTAGGTACTAAGGCTTCTCGCAATTCTGGAAGAAGTTTGTCGTAGACTCGTTTTCCAGAGGTGTGAGAATAATTTTGACGTTGTTGAACCTTATTATCGAAAAGTCTACTCTTGATTAAGAGGGCATATTACCCTCAACAGTTCAAAATCTGGCCCTTCTCCAAATACATATTCTGAAGGAATAAATGAATATAGAGATAATTTTTGTTTTAATTTTTAATCGTCATTTCGTTGACTTTAATGCACCAAAAGGTAATTTTAAATATATTTGCAGGAAAGAAGTTATAAATATAAATGTGAACACGATTCCGGACAGGTGATGTACCTAAAATTCTAAGTAAAGGCATTTTTATAATCTGGTAGGATAGTCGCCATCTTGTGTCGGAAGCAAAAATTTAAAAACAAATTAATATAATTTGTATGTTGATGTATATGATTTTATCCTTTTCTTATAGGAAAAATATCTATTATTTCTTTTTTAAGAATTTATTTTGAAAATGTGCTCCCGACACATTGCGGGAAATAGTTTCCTGCACCTCCGTGTAAATTTTCATTCAAATCGTGGCGCAATTTTCGTAGTTTCTGGGAAATCGTGTGTAAAGTGGGACATGCAGTCTTGTCGTTACCCGATCTCATGTGCAGGGTCATACATTTTTGGCTGTAATTCCTTCAATTTTTGGAATACCGGAGCTCGGTTGCGCTTAAAATACGTAGAAAAGATGTAGCTAGCCGAATATGGAAAAGTCTTAAAAACCAATTTTCGAAAATTTTGAGGGTAACCTACTCCATTAAGTGGAAAGTGAATTAGGAAGATGTTTAAACTATTGTTTTGTTTGAGTAGTGAAATATGGATTTAGAACGAATTGCTTTCTCAGAGAAATGATATCTGCCTCTTAGTCTAACAATAAGACAAAATATCCACCTTCTACTTATCGTGTAAGAAGAAATAGCTATCAATACTATCATTCTCTAAAGAAACTTAAAAAAATTATTTAAACAGATGAAATACATATCACACAAAAAGTCATTTTTAAAAATTACAAAATACATTAACTATTAACTATATAAGTATATACTACTCTTACTACGCACCAAAAAATTCACAAATCATTTTTGCACCAAGAGCAACGCGAGTGCACCCAACACCCGAATTGTTTCGTCACCCGTCCACATTTCTCGCGACAGACTATCGCTGAAAGCGTTTCCCACCGCTGGCTCCGCCACAAAAAAAGCAGCGGCCAGAAAAACCGCCACGAAGGTTAAGTACAACGAGAAAATTTCCACGGTCGACGCCTTCATTTTGCTCCACGGGAGCATGAAGCTTTTTGCTCGTCTCGAGCCGAGCGAGACAAACAAGTTCTATATAATACGCAATACAGCGAAAGGATTACACGGAAAATCTGTGCGTCCACTAAACCCCAAGGCACACAGTCCTTGAGATGAGATTAGGACCCTGGGGGAATAAAATCATTCTGGACTCAGCGACCTGCAAATCCTCCGCCGTGAATCGATCTCTCTGGACGGGTTGTGAAGCTGGCGTCCTAAATGCGTCCGTTCCTTTTAGTGGCCGATGATCGTCGGCGTAAATACGTCGCCGACGTTAGCCCCGGCCAGTTTACGGCCACGAAAAATTACTTTACAGTTGCGATAATAAAACTGTCCGAGAATTCGACCGTTTTCTTAGAGGAGCAGCTACGTTTCTGGGATACGACCACATTATTACGAATTGTCCTGGCCATTGGTCTCGGGACAATCGAGAGCCGCGTCCGTGACTGTATGTCCCGCCCGAAGACTTACGCAATTTTATTGCAACCCCTGAGATGAATCTGCGCGCAACAGAGAGGCGAGAGGGGGACAGCGGAGAAAAAAATAATATCTTTACGAGGGTTTGCCCGAGACCTTCCTACATTTTCGCGCAACCTCGGCCGTATATCATCGCGGCCGACTAGAAAACACTCGACGAGAGCAGAAGCCTTGGAAGTGGCCGGGACGAGAGGCTAGAAAGGAGATGGTGCGAAAAACTCTCCCCGTTGTGGAGAAAACGCAAGACTATGGTCTGTTTGCAGACCTCCTAACGTTTCTGGCCATATTTCTGGCCATAAATACACCAGACCGTGGCCAAAATATGACAAGACATGGCCCCCCTCAGCCTCTCCGCTGATGGGCAAAGATCGAGGACCTTCGCTACTCCAGAGACATCGTTGTCCTCGTCGTCCTTGGGCAAATGATCGCGCGAGTCTTCTGCGGAAGCCCCAGTATCGTCACGCTGATTTCAGGGGTTGTCTTTGGACGGTACTCCCCGCGGAGAGTGCTTCCGAGGGTTTCCCGGACGATCACCAGGGGACAGTTTCGGTGGTAGCTGGATGGCCGTGGAAATGAACGGCTATTATCGAAATCTCCGGAACCAGCGCTGCTTCTGGAAACGACGACGTTACGCAGATGGGTGGTCGACGGTTTGGAGGTTAGTTTGTGGTACAATGAGAGGGGAAGATGTTGGGTGAACAAGGTGTGGTTGGTTTGTTCTTCGAGTTGCAATACGAATTTGGTTTAATTTTAATTAGGTGGCTTTTGGGTTTATAATTGTACTTCAGGTGGGAGGAATAGTCGACAGTTATAAGTTAATAGTCTTTTATACTTTGCCTTCTTGTGGCTTTAGTGTGTGTTTATGTACCTAGTTTTATTTATTAAATGCATAAGAAATATGGTCAACCGGTGATGTTTGTTGAAATCAATTTGTGACGATCGAGTGTTATCTTTGATCAAGCTGTGATGACGTAGGTATCTACATATATCAGTGTTCTTCAACAGGTGAAAAATAAAAAAATTAAATTAAAATAAACTATAATTTTATCACATTTGATTTAATAAATAAAATACTACCGTTAAGGAACTAGTTTTTGATCAGTTTAGAGGGCTTCCCGCTTTAATATTTATTTTTAACCTAATAAAACTTTCAACCATAGACTTTATTTATACTAAAAGATGAATTAATGTTTACACTTCAAGGAAAAATTTTAAAAAGTTGAAAATAAGTATAATTGAATTATTTATAAGGTTAGGGAATAATAATGTGACTAGGAACTAGTTTCTGATCATCTGAAAATACATGAGAACTAATTTTTTATCAGGTCAGGAACTAGTTTGAATTTTCTTTTTTTATGTTAGTAATTATTTCAAACAATTATTTAAGGACGTAAACTGAAAAGAACGATTTATTTCATGAACTGATAAAAAATTAGTGCCTGATCAAGAACTAGTTCCTTAACGGTATCCCCATTGGTATTTTTCACCGGTCCACAGGTGTAAAAAGGTTGAAGAACGCTGATCTCCATATGTGATATTATTCTATCTCGTTTTACTGGAAGTTCTCCACCTGAAGCGTTGACACAGAATTAAGGATTAAACTATCCAAAGTTTCCTCCTTTCGACGAGGCAGCTGAAGACTGTATTTCATAACATGTTTATGTCACTGCTATCAAGAAGAAATTACCGTTTATTAAAAATTTCACTTGAAATTGACGACTTCTTCAGTAACGATGCAAATCCAAAAAGGAAAACGCTGTCGAGTCTGTGTGTTACAATATTAACGGGCCTCGTAATACGTAAGGTGGACGTTGATATTATTTAATAAAGAGGAAAGTGGCATCAATCTACGGGCATTAAAGTTTGAAATTGCACTCCGCCCTCCGTATATTAACAATATCCACAGCGTGGAAGAGGAATAAGACCGCGGATACACGAGCACTTTTCATCGCTGTGCCGTTTTACTGCTCGCTGGGCTTGCCTCTCGTCGCCCGTTCCCCCGCGTATTCGACATAAATCATAAATCTGATATTATAGCTAATAATCCCGACGACATTATTTTCGTCGGGGAATAAAACAAGCTGGAGAACCGCAGATCGCGGAGGCTCCAGTGACCAGATCGCAATTGCCTCGTGGCGCCTGCATAAATTACCATGTGATTTACATTATGGCCCTTTGCATCTGAACGCATGTACGGGGTGCTTTGAAAAGCAACCATCGACTTCGTCAACGTGTCCGGCGTTCCATTGTGGAAACCTCAAGAACTCAAAGACTCTGCGCTAAGAACTCGAAGATGCAAATTTTGTGAAAGAATGTAGGCATGCAAAGAGTATCGAAGAGTATTGCTTTTATTAATACACAAAAGGAATTATAATAATAATAATACATTGCGATTTGCGTTAATTAAGTGACGAACAAGCGAAGTTCAACATTTCTTCTCTTTTGCAACGTACTCCTATTACAAGGAAATAGACTCAAAACTAAAGGTTCGACAGATAGACGAGGGATCAGAAGACAAGAAGTCGGGGAAAGTTAAGGAAAGTGGATAAGAATAAAGAAGAGATAGAAAACAAAGTACGAATTTCCAAGGGAAGCGGTCAACTGCCCTCTTTAGTTAAAATCTCCTACCTAGCATTTTGAAACATCCGAGAAAACAGAAGTTTTTTAAAAAAATAAATAAATTAGATTGTTTATAGATCTCTACAACACGCGCAGTGTCTAACTTTACTTAAAAGGTAAAAGACGTGTGGAACTTTAAATATTTCAACATTTCTTAAAAAATAGTAAATTGTTAGATAGCACATTTTAACTAAGCAGAGCAATATAGTAGAATGACTATAGTATCAGTTTTGGCTGTAGATATGGAAGGAGTCGAGGTGATATCATGTGTGATTACTGATTCTATTAAAATGGAGAACACAAAATCTTAACGAGGTGGCGAATCGTGTCCTTACAGTAAATAAATTTCTTTTTCTGTAATGAGGAAAGCTTCTTTTTTAAAACGTATCTCGAGCACTCGAGTATCATTCTACAAAGAACATGATTTTCTCGTACGGACCGAAGTAGTAAAGTGGGTGAATGATTCTGGATACACCCTGTATGAAGGCACACATACGTCTCTATATGCAGAAGACCGCAAGGATCATTCAGTGGCCATAACAGCCAATACGAGGCTCGCTTGAATCGATGCGTTTCGTATCTGGCTGTGGGATTAAGTCGATCGTATAAACCGTACGTGGGTGCATCGATAAAACCCCTTTCTTTTCCTGCGCTGCAGCCGATTGAACCATAGGCCGGTGTTTTATTGATATTAATAAATACCGAACGACTTGGACGCCGTTCCCGTGATCACTGGTTATTGCGTGAAAATTTATCATCGCATAGGTGGTCGTGAAAGGGCTTCCAGGAAGAGCGAATTCAGCTGCTCCTTTATTAAATCCCAGCTACGTGGGTGTGTAAGAATTAGAGTTTTCCTGATCCACAGAAACCAGTTATCACAATAGCAATGCATCACACTGTTGATATGGGCGTAGCGAAGGTTGGGCAGGGGTGGTCACTTGCCACCCTTGGCACAAGCTAAATAAAAATTAAGTGTTCGTTCAAAATTAAATTAATTTATTACAGAATAGAAGTAACTTAAATTGTGAAGTAATTCAGATACATACATTTCAAATTCAGTTTCACTATTTGTTACCCCTCCGTATATTATTATTATTAAACGTCTTTATTGCACAACATAAGCAGAGAACAACAAAGAGAAAGTAAACAACGACAAAAGCAACGGCGAAGTTCAGTCCGGGACTGTTTTTCAACTTAACCTAAGATGGTAACTTAACCTAGTTTTAAATAATACAGAAAAAAATATTAATATAAGAAAGGAAGACAGAACATACAACCTAGGCTTAATATAAAGTAATAACATAACCAAGGCTTAGAATAAATCAGGAAAATGAATATGAATATATGAATGATTGTCCATCCCCTGACTGTTGATCGAGCTGTCTTGACTATAAAAGACACCTTAGCTAAAGAATCCTGTATCCACAGATCCAAAACGCATCGTCTTCTTTGTTAGATAAAGAAACTAACAATTTTAATTCCACTTCTACAGTCTTCCACCTCCCCCAAGAAGATTCACGTACCCCAGAAGCTCCATAGCTCAGAAACCAGCAAGTCTAACTTCCACGAAGAAGGATTCACCTAATCCAGTAGCACTATCACCCACAAGAACCCCCATCTCCTAAATATCTTCCTGCGTGAAGAATACAGCCAGTCTAACTGCGCTTGTATATTCTTCCAGCTCCTCCACGAGGAAGGGTTCACCGTGGCGAGCAGTCCCCGTCACCAGACGTCGAAAGTTTTACCAGGAAGTTAGCGGTACGTTCCGGTACTCCCACAGGGTTAATCCGGCGACCGCGAAGCTTTACCGCAAACACCATAAATCAAAGGTGCGGCGTTTACATCAAAGTCCAACGGCGACCGCACCACGGTTACCAGGATCCCGTGGACGTTTCGCGAGAACAGCGTCGCGCGTGGCCAGCTATAAATCTCGTTCACGTGCGAATTCATCGGTCTCCGGGGGTCCAGGGGGCCGGAGGCGTTATAATCTAGGTAGCTGGATGGCGGGGTGAACAATGCCGTGGCCACTAAATCCTTAAGGATTGCATTATTCTCGGCTCGCCGACGTTATAAATCGCTCCTTCTGTTTGGCCCGCCACTCGAGCAACCCTTTCGTTCCGGCTCCGGGTTTGATCCCTACAGTGGACAGTTCGATTGTAAATATTGTGGGATTAAAGGGAGCTGCTGCGAAGCTCGATTCCTTCACCCTTTCCCTTGGTCACTGTCTACGGTAGCCAGGGACTGGTTAGAAGTCGATTGTTCTGAAACAGTGGCGCGTGAGCGTTGAATACTCCGACTGCTGGCTACGCTGGCTTCGAGGAGTAGTGTCCTCCCCGGAGTGGTGTAATTGGATGAACGGGTCTCCTTTTAGAAATTCGACAGTTATTTGTGACTGTAGATGGGCGTGCAAAAGCTGGACGTGCTTCTTCGATGGTGAAGGGTAAAGTGTATCGATTTCCCGTTTGTAGCCTGCATGGACACATGTTCCGAGTCCTCGGCTTGAAATCTTGAGGGGGCATAAAAGCTCTTGTTTCTTCTTTTTTTTTGCAGTTTATAGGAATGTAATTTATACAGGGTGAGTCACCTAACAGTTAAAGATAAATTAACTCCGTTGCTTTTAATGATACGAGAACATGTCTAAGGAAAAAAATGTTTTCTTCGGAGGGGTAATTATTGTGATGAAGAAGATTTGTTCCTTAGGTCATATTTCCCGAAATTTCAAGGACAGCGACGTTTTTTAAATGGGATGACGTAGTTTCATTAGTGTATCGTTGTAGCCAATACAAAGACAAATTCAAACGTGTATAATATGTTGACCTTTAAATGACCTCCACTGTCTTTGGTAATCTACTTCCTGGAGCCAGTGTGGGTTATTAACGGTTAAATAATGAGCATTTCTTTAAGTTTACTAAGTCATGATTAGTAAAAGTGGCCTCATCCGTGCGTAAAAGATTATTAAGGGGTGACAACAGGGCAATGGTCGGAAAGGGAAAGGTATCTTTAGGAATTTATTAAAAGCAAACTACTTAATAAATGTTTTCAGTATATTTTATTGGGTATTTAAGTTACATGAATATCTTTTTTTTTTAAATTTATTTTGAGCAGATTTGTAAGCTGTGCGGGACCAGTAACTCAGCGCTGCAAAAAATTTCCGCTGAAATGGTTGAGTATTTCGACGAAAAGGTTCGTCTGAAATAAAAAAAATAAAAAGTTTTAGAAACTATATGCGGATGGCTATGGCACGACGAGTTCTGTTTCGAAAATATTCAAAAGTGACAAAATGGCGAATCTCTGAAAAAATTGTGAAATTCATTTCTAGTAAATAACCTCTTTCGGTAAAAAAAAGTAGTAGAAAACGACCCATCAAAAAATCTTTTAGCGTGCCATAGCCATCCGTATATAACTTCTAAAACATTTGGTTTTTTGATTTTAGGAGCACCGTTTCGTCAAAATACTGTCAACCAAATTTTTTGCAGCGCAAACTCACTTGCCCCGTACAGCTTGAAAATCTGCTTTAAATAAATTTAAAAAAAAAACAATTCGTATAACTTAAATATCCAATAGAAAGTCCTGAACGTTTCAAAAACATTCATTAAGTAGTTTGCTTTTCATAAATTTCCAAAGATACATTTAATTTTCAAACAATTACCACGTTGTCCCCCCTTAAAAAATACTGGCTTTTGATGCAGCCCCATTGACAAAAATTTATTTAGTTTTGAAAGTCATTTCTATAAAATCCGAATACCACTAAACAGACTCATCACGATTTCTATGGAACCACTGATCCTTTGATCATGAAATTTAGTATGTATGTTCCTCTTAGCCCCTACGTCCTCCCTGAGAATTTTGTTTTAGAAACTCCCTATCCCTTTCCCGAAAGAAGCTATAAAAAAATACATACCTAGAACAGAAGAAAGAAGCCTATACGCCCTGACATCCTCCTATTCAGAAAGCTACCCAAGAAAAATTAAAATTATTGCAACCCCTCTCAACTAGAAACCAGTTGCAAACCTAGACACTATAAAACAGCGGAACTCGACTTCTAATATCTAATAATCATGTTTAACTACCTGTCAAAGGAGCTTCACAGCGCCCCACACGGTTCAACCTAATCATCCCCAGGCTGGCTCATCGCTAAAGCTCACCGACGAATTAACTTCCTCCGCGATTCCTCGCGATTAACTGCGATCGTGCGTGACGCGCAGCAACCGCCAGTCACGGGGCATTAATTCACGTTTGTAATAAATAAAAATGCGCGGTATGGAGTGAGCCGCGCGACGTTGCGTCATCGCCCTCGGAACAAGTAGCAGATTAATTCGCGATGATGCTGCGTTTATTCCGGGACGCGTGTAATCGCGCTGTTTCCAAGTGTCATGACCGGACGCGAGGAGAAGGTGATACAATTACCGCGACCGTTCGCCGCGTCATCGGTGGATTTTAACGCTTCGTGAAACAACAATGTGTCCAGGAACCTCTCGCGTCTCTCGCGCGGCTATGCTTGGGAAAGGAGAGCGGTCTCCGGGGAACGGATAATCTGAAATTGAAATTTGCGATACCCGCGGCTTCACCTTCGCTGCTCTTCCGAAGATATCTTGACCGTCTCCTCCCCTCGACTCTTCTATCTCCTTTTTGCCTGCCGTTGGTTCTTTTTCGTCGTTTCCACGATTCACCGCAGCAAAAGGCGGGCGTTCATTGTTTGGGGCTGAGCTTACGTGGGGAAACAAATGACCGGGCGCATAAAGTCGGTAGCAAAAAGCATCGGGCTCCTTCGTTAAAACTAATATATGTCACCATTATTTTTAATAACGCAAAAAGGGCAAGAACCGTCCTACTGGACACGTAATGGCAACTTTCTGCGGGGCTTTCTTTACCCTCCTACTACTCCGAGGCCCCAGCTTCTTTTTCGGTTTTTTCCCTTAATTGTCGAACGGGGAACGGCAGATGGTACCGACGTTCGGCTAACGAGGCTTGACAGTGCCCGTGGATTGAGTGCCATCGTTTTACTTATCACTCGGGGTTGCATTGTTGCTGTAATTAATGGGCTCGCGATCGGGGAATACGAATTGAAGACCGACTCGGGGCGAGTTTAATTAATACGCGGCCGGCCAGGTGACTCGCGCTCCACGCTCCGCCGAGGGCAATGCTGCGTTAGGTAGAATGTTACGTTTTTGAAGGGAAGAAGGGAAGATTGATGATGCTTGAAATGCTGAGTTGAAACATCAAGGAAGTACAGATTTGTTAAGATGGAGGGAAAAGAAGAACAATAAGTTTCTGTTGTATTCATCCCTATTTTAATTATTTTCTGCATTAAATAGTGGGGGGAAGACATTTTGGCATATGAAGTTTGACAGAAAAACTTGGGTTCGAATTGTGCTTCCATCGTTCAACAGTTATTTCCGGAAACTTCTCAAGATTCGTTATTCTAATAAATTTGACTATTTTTTTAATTTATTTTCTAACACGTGAGAGATAGAAGAAAAGTTTCAAGACAAAAGTTACTTCTTTTAATTAAGATTATCATTTGGTAACTTACAGTTCTTACAGTTTGCGAGTATAACACAAAATCGAAAAATAGCCGGAATTTAAGGGGTCAATTCCACCCCCTTATAGTGAATTTTGGGCAGCAAACAAAATTTGCGTTGTAATCAGAGGGAAATCCTCTACATATTCACAAAGTCTCAGAATTTTGGAATTTCCGGTTTCGGGATCATTCCTTGTAAGTTCGGATAGTAAGTTTAGTAAAGAGTGACTCAAGCCCCCTTTTGGGCCCACGATTTTGGAACTGAATTTTGTGCCAAATGGTAGCTTATGATGAGACAACAATCACGACAAATTTTCAAGTTGAGGTGACAATTAGTTTCTGAGATATGGGAGGTGAAAGAAGTGAAAATTCATTTACGCGTCAGTCCATACGCTTCGATGTATAGACTTTTATGTCATTCCGATAATTTAAACAATTATTTCCAGGGGTTTTGCTGCCTGCTAACAACGAATTTGAACTTAGATTTTCAAAATACACGAAAAAAAAATAAAAATGAAGAAATATAAATGTCTGTGTAGTAGGTGCTTTTTAAATATATCGTCCACAATGTTGAATCGGCCATTTGTTTTTTTTCGTGAATTTTGAAAATCTAAGTTCCAATTCGTTGTTAGCAGTCAGCAAAACCAGTGGGAACAATTCTTTAAATTATCGGACTGACATAAAAGTCCATACATCGAAGCGTGTGGGCTGACGCGTTAATGAATTTCACTTCTTTCACCTCCCAAAACTCCGAAACTAATTGTCACCTCAACTTAAAAATTTCGTGTGACTGATGTCTCATCATAAGGTATCGTTTCGCATGAAATTCAATTCCAAAATCGTGGGTCCAAAAAGGGGGTAATAAAGACCTCATTTTTGGGTCACTCTTTAGGTTTGTGTCTTTAATATCTCCACTCTCTAATTTACTAAAACAAAATAATTCGTATCCCCCTTACTTTAGCCAAGATAGCAAATACAAGTGATAACATGTTCATTCGAGTGATGCAATAAATATTTCCAGTACCCTAATTCTTCTTTCCACAAAACGTTTCCTGAAAACGCCCCTCAGCAAATTTCGCTGATTATCAGAAATTCACTAAAATAAGGGTCACATCCAATTAACTCGCCAATTATAAATTCTGTCTAGTGATATGCAAACACACGTGGATCCTCCAAGTCCAACCACCCACGGAGCAATCAATTTCCCCCGGCGATTGCATTGGGAGCGTGCTTTTTACCGAGATGCTGCCCTTTACCATAGCGAGTTTACGTCTCTATTAAGCCAGCTCCATGGTCCCCAGGAGTGTGCGTAACTCGGCTGCCGGGCTAATCTGCTTAATGGCTTTCGTGCACGACGATATTGCGTCGG
The DNA here is from genome assembly GCA_929113495.1 of Andrena minutula. Classification (NCBI taxonomy): domain Eukaryota; kingdom Metazoa; phylum Arthropoda; class Insecta; order Hymenoptera; family Andrenidae; genus Andrena; species Andrena minutula. The sequence continues at coordinate 22,634,395 of OV815994.1, forward strand.
TTGACGGCGACTGCTCACGCAATTTCTCCCTCGGCCGTGGCTGGATAAGGTCCTCTCGAGAATCGGCCTCGAATAAACTTGAAAGCATCCTGAAAAACGAGAGGAACTTACTTCCAAAAAACTCTGTCCTCCTCACCGCTTTTCAGAAATTATCTCTCCCATTTCCCCTACATCCTATCCGCTAAAGGAATCCCCGCTTAACGCGCATTCAAAGTATAAATTTGAAAGTTCCCTTTGAGCCCGAGCCGATATTAAAATTTGAAAGCACATCTCCGCAACCTTCGTCTCATTCGAACCACTGCTATTTACCAGCAAACAAATATCTCACTGCAGCCGACTCTATTCCCCGCGAACTCTCCACTTCATCACCCTTTCTAATCACGCGTCCATCTGTTTACCTTCCGCCTGACGCATATCCATCGCCCATCGAGCGTCACACTTTTTCGAAAAGCGATAAAAATCAAAGGGACCCCCGAAGTCGGTCCACCTTGCATGTCACAGGTATGGTCCATCCATATTCATAAGCTTCCTGTCTCTATTCGAGCCAATAGCTGGCGAAGCAACGAATCAATCTCCAGTGCAAATATATTCTACCCGGTGCGTAGTGTCGGGGCTAGCTATACAGATATACATCCGCTTTGCTACCCCTCTTTTTGCCTCCCGTTATTGCTATCCGCTCCGTGTCCAGCGTCGAAGGAGCAACGATCCCCTCGGCCGAGGCCCACGCTTATGTCCCCTTTGTCAGCGGCGACGTCGCAATTATTTCGCTGCCACCGTAGAAGGTAACGTTACCTAGTCGTACTACGTTGAGTTAGGGCACGTCCGCGAGAGAGTCGGCGCTGCCCCCGTGCGTCCGCCTCGTATATCTTATTTTCTTACGATACACGGTGGCAAGTAAGGGTTCCAGGGGAGCCAGGATGGCTCCCGGCTCTCCAGGTTCCTCTTTTTCGCGCCGTCCCCCTGGCAGGAAGTTTCCGTTTTCTTGCCCGCAGCTTGGACACCGCGGTTAAATTGAAGCTCTCGCGGAACGGCTGAGAATCTCTCTTCTCTGAAAATGAAATTACGGAGGCGTGGAGGTGGCAGGAGGAAGTGAGGGAGAAAGGTTTCGCCGCGATCTGCGTGGATGAGATTGAAATTAATTCGGTACGAGCCATGTTGCCCTTTTTAGCTCTTGGGATCGTTGGATTTTTCTACGATTGGTGTGTTTATTATTCGGTTGCAGGGCTGTAGGAAGGTTTTAGATTAGTGTTGCCGAAGTGATCACTTTGGAAGAGAGAATACCCAGGTTAATTTAGTGGGCATCGTGCTTCTATTCCGGTAGTTTATGTTGCTTCCTTTCTCTTCGTTATTTCTTCTTTATCCCGATCCGTTTGCCGTGAGTTAGACGTTTGCCTCGCTGCTGGTGATTACGCGTAATGCCAATTGATGTTTCGATGGAGAATGCGTTACGAGAGGCTGGATATTTCAGGTTCCGTGCGTTGTAAATTGTGCGTTTAATCGTTGTTTATCGATCCAATAAATACGCGTGGGTCGAGATGCATGATGGGAACGGAATGAGGTCTACGCGTGAACTTCGATCTCTGCCAGGTGCACTGCTCCGTCCATGGGCATTATGGGGGCGTTGGACATTCAGCCGAGTTTTTGTAATGGGCCCCTCTTATGCGGGCGCATTCACGTCAAGTAATTCATACAAATTGATAAACTCTGGTACACGCGACCTCCTAGCAGGGCTTAACGTGAGATTTAGAAAACGCCTTGGCTTGATCTCTTCATCATGCGGTCTCATCCTTCGGAATTATCGAGCGATCCCGTCGCGATGCTTCGGTGACTTTACAAAGCCTACGTGTAAAGGCCCTTCTCACCACGGCTACAATAATTCACATGTGGTCCGCGTGATACCAAATATTTTCCTCAAAAGGTACACACCACTGATTCCGAAGGAAGCTTTGGCTTCTCTTAAAAAATCTCTGCTCTGTGGAAATGTGTTCCTTATCTGTGTTGATCGCTCTTCCAATCTTTCAAGTCATCTTAGGCAACGCAATTGCTGCCAGGTTTATTACCGCTTCCCTTATTTCGGTAATCCCCAACCTCTGGGTCGCAACCCCAACTGGGTTTTCTAGGGGGTTGCCACAGTTTTTGTATTTTTTTTAATATTATAAAGTTAGAATTATATTCTAAAATTTAATGCGACTTCTTTATCTTATTAAATTTACCTTACCTTGTAAAGAGGAGTCGCAGGAAATTTGAATATTATAAAAAGGGATCTCGCCTGAAAAAAGGTTGCGAATCACTGCCTCATTTTAACATCCCTTTTCGCAAAGACACCAACACAGAGTGTATCTATTCTCTCCATTCTCGAAATCCATTTGAGTCGTCTCAAAAGTGAGTGCTGCAAAAATACTCACATATCCCACAGCTTCCCCTTCCACGCCGCAACAGCAATCTTCCCCATTGAAACTGCTCGATAAAAATGTCCCCCTCCGTTCGCCTCCGATCCACCGACAGTCTGCTCGTGTACTGACACTTTCCTCGCGCTGTTATCCCCTCCGGCTCGAGACACTCTATATCGAGGGAGGATTTTTCTTGGAGTAAGTCTCACCGGGTTACGGATCAACGAGATGCAATGATAGCAAGCTGCGCCTAGCAGCTGTTGCCGCGTGATAGCGCAAGGAAGGGTTTAATGTACCTCGAAGCCGAGGCGAGCGTGTACGGTGCACGCTCGCCTATCCGCCTTGCCAGTTTACCCTTCACGCGCGGCATATGGCGCACAATGATTTTTCCGTGGAGTTAATTATGCGAGACCGTCTATGCGGCCGCCAAAGGGACACCGTTTGGCGCTCTGGCTCTCTTCTCTCGCCCGCCATTCGCCGTTCCACCTTCCTTCTGTACCTGCCCGTGCCATTTTGTTTCACGCTCGGCACGCTATTGCATATCCGCGGGAAAATTGCCGCACAGATGAGCGACTCGGCAAAGGTGGGCTTGAACCACCAGTGAAACGTCTTGGAAATTGCTCGTCTGCTCCTGGCAGGCCTGGCTGGGACGGTGCAATTTCGAGGATAATGCAGCTGCTACGCTGCATCGATTTTTAACCTTGCAAGTGCGCTCCTGGAAGCTTCACTGCCTTTCCTCATGGGGAAAGTCTCGGACGAACCTATTGCAGCTTCCCAGCGGTGAATTTGACGTTCCACAAATGCCAGCGGATGGGTATATTGGCCAGCGTCTCATGATACGACTGGGGTGTTTTGAAAAAGAAAGCACGGGCGATGGGACTTGAACAGAAGATCTGCGGATCCTCTGTGTACTGGTCAGCCGTGTTACCAATTCCCCCAACGCTGACTCTACGATATTACTCTTTACCCCATTCACTGCTAACTGCGAGATATCTCGTACTTTGCGCTACAAGTTTAGATTGGTCTTGGCGTCCAGGGCAACACGCTTTACATTTGCCTGGCAGGGAATGGGTTAACGGACTCTACATGTACCCAAATGGCGCCACCTTTGTGTCAATGGTACCCTAGGCCGTCTCCAAACTCTGAATACCTATAGAAGTATTCTTTGTACATATAAGCTGATTCAGAAGTGGTGTTACGAAATCTACATAGTTTGGTTTTTCTTGCCTTTGATCAGTAAAACATGGAGTTGTATTACCTGTTTTAAAATTTCTTCCATATTTTTGCTATAGGTTATCGTCAGGTAAAGCACTCCCTTCTTTGCATCTCTTTGATTATGAATTCAGGACCTAGCAGCGAGAGAGGTGCAGTTTAATTTTGTACAGTTTTTGAGTTATGACGTGCAACGTAATACGTAAATTTTTTTTTTACATTGTTTGCAGCAAGTTTGATGCAAATCTCATAACAATTGAGTGATTTATTGAAAATAAATAAAAATAGAATATACCCATGTTACCCATAAATATAATATTAATATTAATATTTTCTTGAACTCCTTAATATCTCTTAGGCCTGATTAGATATCGACTTGGTTTTTACTTCGAAAGGTTACCCACATACCTAAATACCTAAAAACCAATTCCAGGATTTTGCCCCATTAACCCCTAAGGGGGTGGTGAAAAGGAGTGAAATGTGTTTTCATGGAGTCCTTAATATCTCTTAAGCCCGATGCGAAGCGCGGGGGTATTTTACTAGTATATAATATTAATATTAATATTAATATTTTCTTTATAGAATATTTTTCCAAAAATAGAATTAAAAACTAATCAATTCACTACTATTTACTGAGTAAAAATATATATTTTATCAATCAGTGTTCTCTTTTTAATATTAAGTCAAAGCAATACCTAATTTTATTAATTGTTTTCCCTCGATGTTGGTAAAGATGGAACTGCGTTAATCAATCAAATCCGTCTTCAATTGTCTGTTAGTAGCTTATTCGATAAGCCGCCAGTATTGAAAATTCAGGAGCTGACGAATCGCAAGAGCTTCGAGCTTCAAGGATTTAATTCCACCCGCGAATTTAGCAACAATGCCACCTGTTCACCTGTTCCCTGACCCAAACACCGGGTCAACGAGACCTCCTAAGGAACAGGAGGGAGAATACCGGGGAACGATCACGGTCTAGACTAGGGACTCATAGACGCTGCAGCCGGGCCCACGAACGAGGCACCTAAATCACACCCAACGTCAGCGGTCGCAACAATGGCCGTCACGCGCATCCATCTTATTAACGGATGTTAATCATGTCTTCAGCAACGCGTCGTCCAGGCATTACCTTCGCGACCACCACGGTCGCGCATTGTTCGTGCGGGTTCAACCGAACGGAGCGTAACCCACCCCCTTGGTTCCCTTGTAATAAGATACTCGCCATCTTCGTATGTAAATGCTGGCCATTCATTACGTTCAGGGCTGAATGATTGGGCCCTTTGTGGGAATCCTTTCACGACAAAAGCCGTATCATCGCTTAGGGAGGCCGCGGACAACCGGCCAGGAATAATATTTGCGCGGGCTTACCGGAATTCAGATTGATTCAGAGGACGGTCTGCGGTTGGTCCCGAGGAAAACGCGTCCCCGTGCTCCCGAATCGAGTCGAGTCGAGGAAAATTCAATCCCCATTCTCCCTAGGAATGGAACGCCATCCTGATTCAGAGTTTCATCAGGTGGGAGACACTTGTACCCGGAGCGTTGAAAAGCGAAGTGACGAAACACTTTGGAAAGGAATTATTTCGTACCTGGAGGCTAGGTTTTATACAAATGGCGTGTTGAACGAGTGTTCAGACGACACTGAGCGATAGCATTAATATTAATAGGCTTTCAACGCTAGGCCAATAGGAAGACGAGTTTTTGCTTTTAGAGCCGTGTGATTGACGCAACGACTAAATTGCTCGAAGTCCATTAAGGGGAAGCTAGAAGTACCAAAAGAAGATTTGAAAATTGATGACGATGTATTTTAATGGAGATACGTGTCGTGCAGCAGGTGTACGCGTGTCGGAGAGGGTTTGGAGGAGACTGTAGGTGACCGTATGTCGAACTTTGACCTCTTAACACGATCAGCTTTTGTGGAACGTCTATGTGATGTTGGTACACGTTGGTATACGAACAGGTTTGATGGAAAGTAGGTATTAAACGCCAGAGCCTCGGAGGCGCCGATTAGGCACGCCTCGTAAAAATGAATGCCAATTCCTCTAATCGATCTTTCGATTAACTCTCGATAAAAGGAGCGACGAGCTTTCAGAAAGCTCCACGATGGAACATCCAGTAAAAACGTGAACACATAGAGTTTTCACTAGTGTCAGAGATCAATTCTTAATTCTAAAAAACTGAGTTACCTACTGGACGTGAATTATTGAATTCTAAAGCAATAAGTGAAAGGTGGATCACTGAAAATGCCCTTTACGAATTTGAAAAGTTCCAAGAAAACATCAGAGGTAGATTACCTTTACATTTCATTACCCATTATTCTGATTAATTACTTTGTGAAATCGTGGTAATTCTCTTGACACGAAAATTATTCCTATACGCAAGTCTATATAAGGGAGGGTTGCCACTATCGTACCTACCACTTAATTAAGATATTAGTCGTTATCGAGAGTTTCGTATTTGGTACTAATTTGAACGCAAGTTAATATTGAATATTGTAGCTTAATATTTTAGACACCTACTATTAGATGTTTAACCTTTTGTCCAGAAGAAATTAACTTGTTATTAATCTTTATGTGGCATACTGTACAAGGAACACTATAGAGTATAGGGTGTAAGCTCGAAAGATTTTGTTTGTATTTCTCATATCGCATTTAGCTGATATTTTTACATTTCGTTTATATTCATTAATTATTGACAAATAGATGATGTACCATTTAGGTGGCCAGTACAATATTGGCAACTCTCCCCTGTATCTTAATATACATATAAAGCAGAAAGTGTTTGCATGTTTATGTGTCGCTAAACACTTTCGAAGGGTAAACTCCTGGGGTCATGAAATCTGTCCCAAGGCTCCCTGCTTATTACACCTATATAGTTAATTTAGACGAATGTGGCTACTTTCAATAAACAAATAAAATTTTTTTTAATAAACAAACATATTTTTTTATATAAAATCAAAATCTAAATTTCGGGCGAAGTCGAGTAAGGCTAGTATTTTATGTGTGGAACCAAGAAACTAAGAATAGTCATAGAGTGACATGGGTTTGATCGTGTTTGATGATGTGTGATGATGTTTAATTAACTGCCGAGCAGTGTCTCCACCAGGGTCGCCGGTGGAGAGACTATTCTAACACGGATATGAGTAAAGTGGGGACCCCTCTGACCATCTGGCCGCTGTTTCTCGTCCATCAAAGGAGCAAACGAGTTTAGGCCCGCTTCGAGGAATTTGTTCGGGACACGCGAGCACGTTTTGTCTTCGGGGCGTCGTTCACAAGCGATCTTTTCGGTGCCTGTTGGTGGTATAGGCATTCGGCCATCGCTCGGGTGCACCCACGTTCCTCCCCGTCCGGAGATGCGAATGCTTCTAGAGACGTTTTATGTTTTATGCGAGTTGTGCAGCTGCCCGTTACCGACACCCCCGCAACTCAATATTCAAATTAGCGGACGGGACTCGCTTTCGCCCCCTTTGCTCCGTGTCTGCGTAATGAGAAAAAAGACGTGGGCCCGCGAAATATTACCATAATGACGGCCGACCGTAGGTGTAAGGCACCATGGGGGAGAAGTGACGCACCGAAACGAAGGGGAGGTACGACGTATCAATTTCAACCTCCTTACCCGTGTCTTCCTCTTTAATTTGCCCATCGTGAGACGCTCATCTGTCGTTTCCACCACTGATCAGTGCAATATAAATTCAATTCAGCCAGCGAGCATTAAAGCCTGCCACGTATTTCACGAAGATTAACGAAGAAACCAAGTAGAAACTCTGAATAATAAATAACTAAAACTGTCGCGTCATTCTCCAATATTTTCAAACGAATCTGAACGTGAAATGGCATGCATGTACTCTTGACAAACCTAATAACACTACTAAGTAACAGTCTACCAACAAAGAATACAAACCCGCAGAAATTTCAATATAAACTCACAATTCCAAAATAAAAGTCACATTTTTAACACGAACACTTTCAAAACGACCAGAGGAAAAAAGGGACCGGACTGATGTGACCCCATGGCTGGTTCCCAAAGCCAGGTCCCCTGTATCAGACGTTTCCTTTCGTGTCCACGGGACGACCACGCAATCCCTAAGTCGGCCGATTAAAGCCGATCCCGGTTGGTAGAAAAAGGGGAATCCTGTGGGCAGCTGCGACGGACGTTTAGTTAAGCCAGGCCGTTGAAGTAGGACGGAAGGACGTTTACGAGGCGCGACCGGTGTCAGGCAGAAGGGCGAAAGGGGTGTTAGTTTCACCTGGGTGGTCCCGCGACTCCTGCAGGATTAATCGGCGACGTCTCGGGGACGCAATATATAAATTGGGCTGCTGTATCCTCCCTCCCACCGGCCGCGAGCTCTCCCGGGATTACAAATGCCCGGTCCTTCGGCCCTTAACATCATTGTAGATGGATATCTACCTCGCGTGCATCGCCGAACGATCGCTCCCGGTCTTCCGTCGACTTTGATCGAGCTGCACGGTGTCCCGGTTCCTCCAGAATCCTTCCCTTCGGTTTCCCTCGCGACTGTCGCTTTTTACTCCGCCCGGAATCCTCCGCCACATTCCCCTCAGACATTCCGACGATTTGTAAACCCCGCGGGCGAATATTTATTAAATATATCCTGGCCGCGTCGCGGTGTCAAGTGTCCTCCCTCGTTCTTTCTCGAGGGTTTCCGTGGAGGGGAAGGGATCAGATATTGGGGGGTGTACAGCGTGGTTGAACACCCTTGACGCACTTTCTATGCGGATCCACGATGAGATTTTACATGAGACTTTACAGCAACAATTAGGATCAATAATGGAAATAGTCGCTAGAGATTAGATTTTTGAAACTATATTATGAAACTTGTCTTATGAGAGCCTAGTTTCATGAAAAAATTAAAATTTATCCATTAGGGGAAACACATCGTGAAATAATTGTCTTTTGGGATTGAAATCTCATGTGAAATACGATATTTTTGTCTCGTCGTGGATTTGCAACTTGAGAGGAAGTTTTCATGCCTCAAGAACGAGTAGATTACAATCCCATGAGTTTCACTAGCCTTTCCTTTTAACTAAATGTAAATAATGGAAACAGTCGAGAGAGATGATATTTGTAAAAATATATGCAATGTACTTATTCGTCTAATTTCGAAGCGGTTTTCAGCATTGAGTTACAATTACGATGTTAAAGACTAAAGGAAAATTTCATGAACTCCATAGAAAAGGGCGCTTTATGAGTCCTGACCTCTTTGGTTCACAGGTTAAGGGGGAATCCTATTTTTTGGACTGAAAACATAGCAAAATTTGGGATTTTTTTAAAAAAAAAACAGCGATTCGATTCATCCGAAATTTGGACCATGTTTTGATGCATCTTTGAGGAAGCTGCAGTATTTTTTATTAATTTTTAACCATAAATATAGTAGTTCACGCCGCGCAAAATTCGCCGGTCGTTGCGGTGCATGATATTTATCTACCAGGTAATCTGAAACAGAAAAATGAAACGGCATTTTATTTTATACATAACTCCTGTATTTATTATTAAAAACGAATTAGCAAACTACAACTTTTTCGAGGATGCATTCTAACATGGTCCAAATTTTAAATGAATCGAAATGCTAGTTTCTTAAAAAAAATTCCTAAATTTTGCAATGTTTTTAGTCCATAAATTAGGAATCCCCCTTAATGACGGGAAGTTCAATTTCGATGCGGTTGTCAGACTTTAAGTTCGCTTCGTTCAAACCTAACTCATTTTTTGTAAGCATTCTCAAAAGCATTTTAACATTGCTTTCCATTTCTTCTATTTATTCGAAAGAAAAAGTACGAAAGTTTGAAAGTGATACCGTAGCGAAGCACAGATAATTTGCTAGTTGAGAATAATTCAACCACCTACCTTAATTCCTTATCCCTTAATGCCAGTTTGCCTGTACACTATCTACCCAGTTCCCTATCTCTCACAGATTCCTTTCAATCCCTCATAATCGTCTTTCCTCCCTCGGTTCGATCTCGCCGACAATTTTAATCGCAGCCCGATATCGCGCTGCCGTCTCCCAGAAGGCGGCTGTTTTTAATTTAATATCCTGCCGCGTAATTCCGTGCACATTAGCCTGCGTTAAGGACCCGCATCAGTCTCGATTTTATCTCCCCGTGCCGTCAAAAGATCGCTCCCGGTCTTGCCTCGACTTTGATCGAGCCAGCGGTGGCTACCGTTTTCATGTTCCACGGTTCACCGTCCCTCCGAGCCGACGGAATCCAGCCATCGGGCAGTAACAGCAACCGAAAAAACAATTTCGACTAATTGCATTCCCCTGAATTTAATCCCGCGTGCTTTATCAGAGGAACCTGGTACCCGCACCCAGTCGCGGAAATGTGAATTTCAAGTAACGGTAGGCCGCGGCTTCGCTGTCGCGCCCGCGTTCCCCTCGCTCGATGGTATCGCGAACGTGGACGCGCCCGCTCGCGAGCTTCGTGGTGGTGATATTTTTTTTATCGGTCACGTAGGGCGTTTTTCTTGATCGGCCCTCTTATCGAGCAGCGTCGATCGTGGCTCCCAATAGCCGTTGGCCTCTGTGATCGAGAGCTGATCCAGCATTCCTAGCGCGTCAGGACGTCAATCCTGCTGGAGCTAAGCGCACGGAATACCCGTCGTCCCTTTTTGTCCCTTCGAAAATTACCATCTAGTCACCATTCCCGGCGTAGCACCATCAATAACGTATCCTCGGGGTCAAGCAGGATTCCCTCGCTCGCTGCTGCGCACCTCTGCATTCTTCTTTGGAAGCCTCCCCGTCTCCTTGTCAGTCTGTTCTTCCCTTGCTTCGAGTGTCCTCGTGTTTTCGCTGATCTGAATGACTCTGTTCGGTCGGGTACGCCGTGGAGTAATCGTGTCTGATGATCCTGGGAATTGATTTGGCGGGATAGGATGCGGAAGTGTGGAGAAGGGAGATTGTCTTTGATATTTAGTTACTTTCTGTAGAGCAGTGATGAACAGCACGCCACCCGCGAGCCACATTTGTCAGAAATAACAAATTCATCCCATAAATTAAAATTCTTTGATTGGTATATTTATATAGGGTAAACCAACCAGTAATTGACCGCATACCAGTGAATGACCATTAGGCAAAGAAATGTTAATTATAAATTTACAAATTACTATATGTTTATAAATGGATTCTAGTTGCACGTTGAATATCCCATATTTTTAGTTATGCGTATTAAACAAACATTAATAAGTACGATTCTTAAAAGTATGCGGTCATTTACTGGGCTTCTCATTCAACAGTTCGGTCATTCACTGGTTGGTTTACCCTAGTTAATATTTTAGCTGAAAATTGTTTCAATTGTAAATCTATGTCAGAAATAACAAATTCACTGCATAAATTAAAATTCTTTGATTAGTATATTTAAGTATTTAATATTGCGGCTCGCGCAAAGTATTAGGTGAACTTTTAGCCCGTTAAGGTTGCTCATCACTGCTGTAGAGGATGGTTTATTGAACGGAGTCAAATGAAGCTCTCGTTTTAAAGAAGAAAGAGAATTCTGAATGGAAGAACTGATTAGTCATTTACTGTTTCCACGTGCTAAAGTTTTCAAGGTACGTCTCCTATGTATGTAATTGCTGTTCTCATTACTTTAAACGTCTTCCGTTTTATGTTCCAGCTTGAGGAACTGGAAGACTAAAACGCCTACGACGAGAGGACGCCGTTTTACTGTCAGGACATGAGGAAACATTCAATAATTTTGTCATCGAGTTTAGCCTGTCCTAATGATAATAGCGAGCATAACTGTGCGCAGATGCAAGCGCAGATACAGTGTATCAACGATACTCGTCCAACAGGAAGCACCGTTTCATCGCCTACACTGCTTCCCTCGTCGTTACTCGCGGCTTCTAGGGTGAGGTCCCCGATGATCTTGCCACGTATGTCTGTCCTAGATAATCGAATAGTCGTGCTTTGTCCAGGGATCTTTCAAATCACATGTCTAATTAAATTATACATTACAGAATTCTGTTATATTATTCAGTTTTATGTTTGCTTGGAGTTCGACTCTGATTGGGCCTGGAACTGATGTGAACTCATATTGAATAAGGAATGTTACAAGGAATGAGGAATATACAATCTTACTTTTTTTAAGTTTACCAACACCACAATATAAATTATTTTTTAAAGATTGCTGATTATTACTGCAGATTGCATGAAAGGCCATAAAATAGTACTACATTTATTTATTCGTTATCTATGCTATGCATATGTTAGCTGTAAGCTTTAACAAATGTTAAAGATTTGTGTTTTTTCAAAATATTACTAGGCATACACTGCAGTTCCTACTTAAGTATTAGGACACCTACTTTGTGTGGAATAATTCTGAAAAACGTTGCAAATTTATTGAATAACGCTAGCAAATTTTACTTCACTAAAAAGTATTCAATCTTCCCCAAATATCCCACTTTGTGCAAATACATCAGGTGTCTTAATGCCCATGAACGGCAGTATTGTGACATCTTAATGAAAAGGGGTTAGGGCGACTTGCTGTGAAAACACCAATGGTGGACCAGGTGAACGTTCGCCAAACTCCTCTCACTATATAAATTACTCCAGCCAACACAGTGTCTGGGCTAACAAAGTGTCATCCAAAATCATTCCACTCAAGGTACACAGAGACATTCCCCCCACACAGGAATCCCCAGCTACGAAGACTGGACGCGTCAAGCTCCACAGCTCCAACAGCTTCACCTACCTGCAGAAAGCATGGTCCATCGCCCAGTGGACACTTCACACGCCACAGTCCACTGATCACGTCCAATATCCCCAATCATCGCGACACGTTGATCAATCGCGCGCCTAGGTGGCTGGATGCCCACGTCTATTCGAGTCGCGCGCAATCGTCTCGAACCATAAAGTTGCACGGGCCAGGCGGAGGTACGACACGCCGCGGGACAGCGCCAAGAAGTGTACAATGCTGTGTACCCCGTGTCCGTGGAACACGACATGCCCATGCGGTGTCCAACAAATGACGGGACCGTCGTGTGTGGTCCCACCTGCGTGGGTGTCTCTCCTTCTCTCTTCTTTCCCCCCTCTGTTCCAACCCCGTTCCTCCTGTTGGCTCGGTTCCACCTCGCCACCACGCGTCTCGGGCCAGGCCTATCCGCGTCGTTCCACTGCGCCTTGACACGAGCATGGATCTCACGGGGATCTTCTCGCCTCCTGACATCCGTCTTGCTACGAAAATAGGAGAGACGCAAGGGGCAGGGGCGAGTCCTGCGCGTGGGCAGCGGAGAGATACGGCTGGCGAGGATCACGCGGACGACCTCCTTGATCTTTCTATTACAGAGGGTCCTGGATCCGTCACGTGGCGGGTGGCTGGGTGTTAATTGCTCAGCTGGTCGATTAAAAAGTATCCGTGACGTGAGTACAAGATGTGAAGTGAAAGTCGAGTAGTTGAAGAGCATGATATCTATTTAGGTATGCTCGCGAAGGATTTATTAAGGATTTGTCAGCAAGTAGATGTAGATATTGGGGTTCTGTTAAGTTAACTTGTGTTTGTGGAGTCACGAGAAACAATTGGTGTGCACAGAAGTAGTACAGACTGAGGATGAGATTTGGGAACTTATTCACGCACGATAAGGATATTTGAGAAAGTTTGTTGACTACTGTTTCGGTGGATGGGAAACTACTGTTGTAGTGGGAAGAACTTTTGGACACCTATAACTTCAAACTTTACAAAGTCATGTAAATAATAGTTGACAGTGATGACAGGGATTTGCTACTTTGCGTAATAGGTACATACTAGAATTTTCATTTTCTCACACAACAATTAAATTTTCCCCTCACATTAACATGACAATTGATATTTTTTTATCTCGCGACACGACTTTAACAGTTTGCAATTTATTCAAGAACACAAGAAGTCACTAAACCCCAGTAAAACATAGTGCTACACCAAAAGCAGAGGAGATGCTTTAAATGGTATTATAATCTGTTACATTCGATACAGAACCGTGTCTTAATTGAGGAATTAATTTAAATTGTTTAAATCGACTCGGGTATATGGTATAAAATATACCTAATATATATACCAAAGCCAGTACTTCTCTCGCGTTTAAATTAGCTAGATGTTGTTTTGTTACGTAGCGTGATAGACACGCAGTTACATAGTCGCTCAGCAATCGCGCTGCCGTGCTATCGTGCAATAAGTACCTACTTACGTTTCACACAGGATTTTGTGTAAGCGAAGAAATATAGAAATTGAAGTGAATATAGAAACCGCAAGGAAAGAAATTAATTTAGGAAAGAAAAAATCGATTTTAAGACAGCTTACTGTAATGAATCGAAGAAACTAATACTTACTTAAAACATTATATTTTTTGTTTATTTCTGTGCTTTATTTTGTATTTTTTATATAAGTAATGTATAAAAGTATGTCTAGCTAAGTAAGTAAACAAAATTATATTTAAATAACTAAACAAGAAAGCAATTATCACAAAATTACCACATTTACCGAAAAAGGGCACATAAACCACTTACTTGAAACATATAAATAAAGACGAAAGAGGTTATACTATAATGAAAACTTTGAAATAGAATTTTGGTGTATACGCCCTTTTTCCATCAAATGCCCCAATTGTATCATAGCTGCGCCTGCAACTGAAAGAATCAGTTAACGCGCGCCACACGGCGCTCCCCAGCAGAAAGGCCTGATTTAAATTGGAATTTTAATGCAGGACGCGTCCTTACGTCGACGCGTCCCCCGGTCGAGCAAACTCTGAATGATAATGCTCCCCTGGGAGCCTTCAATAGCTCCTGCCATCTGCGTACGCACGAAAATAGGAGAGCCAGAAGGGGAGAATGGCACCATTCCCTGCGTAGGCGTTTGAATAATCCAGTCGTAAAGTTCGCGGGTGTAGAAAAGGATTGAACGCGTCCCGCTGATCGTTCCATTACAGAAAGAGGGGTCGCCCCAGTGAAATAGTAGATGCGATTTATATTAATATGGCGGTTTTTCGCACTTGCCGCGCCATTATCCGGCCGATTCGTCGAAAATCCCGCGGCCCCGCCGAGGAATGGCGTTTCCACGAATCGATCTCGCCTGGCGACATGCCCGCGATAGCAGAAAAGGCAAAAGAAAACTGTGCCCGGCCACGTGGGTGGATGCTCGTGGTCGTAAAGTTCGCGCGGGCTGGAAAAGACCGTCTATCGCGGTGGACGTGGAAGAATAATGGTAATAACTCATGATGAAATAGATGTCTGGACCTGTTTTCTGGATCGTAACGCTTTTAACGAAGCTACGCCTGGCGAGCTCATGGCTAATCCCTTTGTAAGAGGAGCAACCCACCCAGAAATGGGCAAAGAGGTGCTTGGCAATCGGGAAAGGAGACACAAGGAAGCGGAGTGGGAATGGGACGATAAAGTTTTACAGTGGAATCATGTGGCAGTGAAGCAGCCTGCATATGGGCTGCATAGGAGGAGGATGTAAAATTTTATGTGTAAAAATAGGAGTTCGTAGAGCAATGTCGAGATTAAGATGGAAAGGTACAGAATCTACGGTACAATAATGTCACTGATCTGCAAGTGATGGGCACGTTATTTTGTGACATAAAGATACAAAATATTATTTGAAATCAAGAATGAATTCTTCAGTGCGATCTTCTGTAGCTGCCTATGCTCGTGTCAAGTGCACTGTCCTCAGTTTATCCATATCAAAGCATACAGTAATTGTATTTGGTCCAGAAAAGTCCAACGAACTGTCCTGCTGCTGGTACATTATCGATGCACAATGTGGCCATAAAAGCAGAGACGCTGGGGCATCTGGCAAGGACATGTAGGGGGTTGAGAAGGGTAGCAAGTGAAGCAGTGCAGCTGCTGCTGGATAGCAAGGAGAGACTGACACTGATAAAGTTCTCTAAATGAAAGATAATTAGGAAGAATTGAGAAGAACCAGATGAGAAGAGGAATTAGAAGATATAAATTAAACATCTGTTGATTGAAAGCTGTCATGCATTTGTTATCAATATTATTATCACCGGTGTTTCTGCTCGTGGTGATCAGGAATTGAAACAGTTCCAAGTGAATCTGAAAAGCAGAGACTGTGGAGTAAGCACACTCAATTCGTCACCTGACCAATCTGCCCCTAGATCGGACCACCTGCGCCAGGTAAGGGTCGAAGAGGAGTCGATAAGTCTTGGAGAGCGTGAAGACGATTGCGTCGTAACGGGGGGATCCTTCGGGAGAGGACGTCACGAGATAAGAATTGGAAAGAGTGTCAGGGTGCCGGTTTCGAACGGGACGTGCAGGTAGTTTGTAAACTACGCCCGGGAGGGAGCGGGATGGAGATATGTTTTGAATTTAGACAAGTAGATGTGCAGGGAGATACACTGTCTCCGTAGGCGCCCCTTTTCGTACGCTAGGTGTTGGTTTAGGCAAGGGTTTTTCGTGAAATAGATAAATATCCTTGCGGTGGAAACAGGAAGTGCCTCTACGTGGGTGGAATCCCATTCGTTTCCCTGGCACCGCAACGTTAACTGTTGTTTTCGTACTTTGCACCGCCAAGAAATCTCTCCCACACGCAGTTCGTGTCGAAAATTCTGGGTAAAACGAATCCCATGATATGGGAAAGTTGGGATTTATAGCTGTTTAATCCAGAAATCAGAAATTTTAAAATTGTAGGCGATCAAATTTAGAAAAGTCCTTGACGACTCTGAGACGATCTTGATAGAAAAAGAATATCACCCTAATTATTAAAAGCTGGTTGCCTAAGTAGCCTCTTGAAGTGGCATTACTTAATTCCCTAATTTCGTTCCTGAAGACTGCTCGCTTCCTCCACCATCTGGACACATAAATACACATTTCTCCCCGAACACGTGCGAACGAAGCGTGTTAAAGGAAGTACCAAACAGCCTCAGAGACAATGCAGCACTTGAAATGGACGATCTGCAGGCCCCGTCGGTGCCTTTTGCCCGGCGACGACAGAAAAGGAAGTGTATCGTCCCGAAAAGGAAGAAACTTGCGAAATATCTCGAGTGGTCACGTGTGGAGGCACTCGAGAAGCTCCCAGCGCCGTTACCAGCGGGGGCAATCAAAGATTTCCGGACACTTGAATGCAGGCGGGCTCTTTGGAAACGCCATTATCGGCTTGACACACTGCCGAGGCCCGTTTCCAATCTGTCACCATAGTCGTGAAGCTTCGAGGCTCCTGTGAATCGTTTTTGAACGCCTCCGAGCCGTCGGCAGGATGCGGGCTCACGCCTGGCGCGACGATTTTTACGGGTGTCAAGTGTCTGGCCAAAAATTGGTAACCGAGGCCGAGATCTTCCTTTCAGGAACTTTCACTGCGGCACGAGGGTCTTCTGCAGACGAAACCAGCAATGAATGATTTAAAGTGCTGCTGAAAAGCGCTGACGATTTATTCAAACGAGGTTGCAGGCAGATCGAGCATGCTTGGAGCTGGTTTAAAGGAGACGCGAGTGAATGGAGAACTGTACCAAGAGAAAAGTTAGGGTAAGCTGGTAACTTTTGAGTTACGAGCAAACGTTCGATTAAGATTGCAAGACAAACTGCTCCTGCACGAAGTTGAAGTTTTATTAAAAGTATGGTCTTGTGAAATTGAGGTCTCGAGCTCTGCCATTCGTTCTGATATCGCGAATTTTTCAGATTCCGGTTCAAAACACTTTGACTCACTTGTAATGCATTTTAGCATATTCTGAGTGATATCGTATACCACAAAATGGAAGGTGTTTTTTAAGACTCTTGAAATCTGTTACATTCTCTTCATTATTAGGCCTCTAGTGCCCCTAACTCTGTTCTGCTATTTTAATAATCATCTCTGTGTTCAAAGGCTCTTAAGGCTACCAGGCAGTCGTTTTTGTCGAAATTGAAGCATTTCTTTTTCATTTAATTACAAAGAAATAAATTGAAGCTCAGACTTTTCCTTCGACACAAAGTTTATTAACATCATAAGCTTTAAATACATGTTCGTTTAGTCAAAAATATTCATTACGTATGATGCTACATATGGATTTTCATTAATGTGATAATTCAAAAACGGAGGTCCCAATCGATTCAAATTAAATTCAAGCATGTTGGCAAAATGTGTAGTTTCAAAATTGGCGAAATTTGTAGTTCCGCTCAGCTTCTAGGTTCCTACGCCTAGGTTCAGACCTAAATTAACGTTAATAAAAACTTTTATTCTTTATAAAAAGAAACTTAAACCTCATCTTTGTCTAACGAAAAAAAGCCCTTTTTTAAAAATTGCCATTTCGTAGCTGTCATTTCCATAATTTTGCATCTTTTATAGGTTCAGTGCAGAACCAGGGGCATCCTGAACTAGAATTTACAAGCAGTTCGCTGAATGTCATTTCGTTTCGGCATGAAAGTTTTTTAAAAAGTCTTTTTAATGATCCATCTGTAGCGTCATCTATAATGCATATTTTTGGCGAAAAACATGTTTTTTTAAAGCTTATGATGTTAATAAAAAATTGTGTCAAAGAACAAGTCTCAGCATCAATATATTTCTTTTTAATTAATTGGAAAAGGAATTTTTCATTTTCGACAAAAACGACTGCCTACTTAGTACCATTAAATACATATCACTCTTATTACAAAAAAATTGTTTCAAACAAAAGTTGTACGGTATCAGTGGAGACTATTGCCTTGTATAATTTAATGTCGTCAAGTTAGATGCCACCCTGCATAATAATTCAATAGAACCACCTATAAACTCTGATTGACATGACCACAGCCAAGCGACTACCATCCCCTCCTTCCCCAAAAATCCTCCAAACACAATTCCACCTAAATTACCCCAAACGTCAGAAAAATTGCCTCCACAACCAAGAAACTAATTATCAACATCCACGTTATTACACAAGCCGCCATAAGTTTACACGCTGCATTACCCCCTTCGGTATCATCTGCCTTGCTCAGGGATTCCGTTCCAAGGCCGTTTACGATCGATTAAAGACAATATGAAGGGCCGATTCGTCGGTGACGTGAAAGGAACCGCTCCTCTTTGGCCTCGAGCTCTAACGCAGCGTGTATAACGCGTTTAACCCGCGTCAAGTGCATCCCAGGCCGGTTCATTTAAATATTTTATTGTTACTGCTTTTCAATAGTCCCGCCGTCGATAGGTTGTACGCAGGATTTTACTGCCAGCCAGGACGACAGTATAAACGCACGACTAACCAGTTTCGTCTAGGAAGACGGCGTTTGTTCTTCCATCGTCCGTGGCCATAAACTAGCTCCGGTCTAGCCGATGCTATGCTCGATAATGGGACACCTCTTATCAGGGGATCGAGATGGCTGTCGCGAACGGCCGGCAAATGTTCAGCTGTCGAACCAGTGTAATTTATATTCACCGCGTAATAACGTGATAAACGGAGGACTCTCGCGAGCGTTTCATCGGGATGGGGTCGCGCGAAGCTCATCGGGTTGGGATAGCGGGGAACAGTGATTTACACATTGCTAAGGGAAGGCGAGTCGAAGGAGAAAGGGATCGAGGAACTTGCCGACTGCAGGTTGCGAGTTGGGCGATTTTTCTCGGTGTTTTTAATATATGTAAT
This sequence comes from Andrena minutula, assembly GCA_929113495.1. Lineage (NCBI taxonomy): Eukaryota > Metazoa > Arthropoda > Insecta > Hymenoptera > Andrenidae > Andrena > Andrena minutula. Next base: position 22,653,507 of record OV815994.1, read on the forward strand.
TTACGCGCACGTTTGCGGTATCTGATAGGCGGAAGGAGCGAAAGGTTTCCGCTTAATACGAGCTCTTTGAACGGTATGCGCAGTTCGGTAGGCGATCTGGAATAGTTGTGCGTTCTCGATCAATTATTTGATATGGGAATCTGCTCGGCTCCTCTGACGAGATCACAAGGCCGCGGTAAAAGTGCTGGCTGCGATGCTGGGATAACAGTAGTTCTGCTCGCGAACGCTTTATCAATCCACGCACCTGATCCTGGTGATGTCGGCGCGATCTGAGGATTCATTAGTCAATGACTCTCTAGGTAGCCACTCTCCGCGATGGCAGGTTACGAGTCTATTCCTCGGTAGGTCAGAACCAGGTGGCAACTCGAGAACACTTCTCTGACTGTGGATGACTGGGGATGACGGTGGATGAGACTGTTAATATTAAAATAGAAGTCTCTGTGGCCTTGAGACATGAATTCAGTTCGTTTCGATTATTGGTGAATGGCAATTTTTAATTATTCTCAAGGAAATCACATTTAATGGAAGAATCGTACATGTGAGACAAAAATATCTTGTTTCACCTGAGACTTTAATCTCGCGAGAGAATTATTTCATTATTCTATTATTCTTTAATTATTTTGTCATTAGTTTCATAAAATTATACTCTCATGGGACAAGTTTCATAATATGTTTTCATAAATCTCATGTCTCGCGACTATTTTCATTATTTACGTTTTGTTGTTGCTGAAATTTTTGTGTCGTTGTAGAAAAGTCTCGTGTAAAATCTCATTGTGCATTCGCACCTTAACGTTAAGGTATAGCATACTCTTCAAATTTGTAGATAGTATTAGATGATAGGGGAAAGTTCCCTGTATTGGACCATTTAAGAAAGTACTTCCATACCTAAATCGGAAACATGAACATAGTTTTGAACAGAAAAATTTGAGAACATTTTCAAGATTGTAATTGATACATAAATCTAATAAAACAGACTGAAACGCTATGTGGCTGGTTAAAAAAACATTTTCAAACTACTCTCAATGGTCGAATCTGGGAAACTTGTTTCCTAATTTGGGCCACAGATATCCTAAATTGGTTCATGTCTATTTTTCATTAATTCAGGTACGATCTTTTATTCAAAAATATACTCACACTTTATAAATAAAAATAAGAAATAACTCTGAGAAATATTTTGCAACATTCATACAAATTTATGACCATTCATAAAAAATGGCACTCATTAGAATTCAAAATTTACCTACCAGTCAAAAGCTTAAGGTAAATGTCCCCATTACTGACCACATCCCCATTAGTGACCACTTCATTTTGTTATTGTTTATTGCAACACAGAAAGCGAAATATAAGCGAAATATTTTAGTTATTGTTTCATATGTTATTTATGTAGCCGTACATTCATCTTTAAGTAAATTCACATGTAAATTAAGACTTGGTCATTGACATGAAAGTTGACAGATTCTAATACCGTGAGGTTTTACTCCAGATATCATTAAACTCGCAAATTTTACAATAAAAATACATGGATCCATGCAGTAACTTACTCAAATTAACGAGAAATATATACAGAATTATAAAATAAAAAGAAAATATCCACTTTCTTTCATTATTGTAGCAGAAAATCGTGGTATAAAATAGATGGTCAATAAAGGGGACATCAGGTCCAATATTATGTTCGCCATAATTATTGTGTAAATAGCCAAATATCACTGTAAAACTAATTTGATTAAGAAACTAGAGACTTCAAAAAACACAATGATCCATACTTTACTAAAATATTGTCGTATATTAGTAAAAAATATATTATTTCGAACCAGTCACACTCTTAAACGGTCGCTAATGGGGACATTTACCTTATATAAATTGGGGGCAAAATTACATCAAACGGCATTAAAACAAAACCTTCATCACGTAGTCATTACTCATTCTACAGTGTTCTGTTTCCATACTGTTACTAAGCAACATGTGAGCTACAACCCCATGCTAAGAGCTATTACCTAAGTCAAATCCTGCCCTCTTTATTTAAAATGTCCTATCTAGCATTTCGAAACATCCGAGAAAACTGAAGTTTTACCATTTTCTATGTGCCGTCCTTGTAAAAAATAAATAAATCAGACTATTTTTAGATCTCTACGAAGCACTTAGGATTTTATAACTTTACTTACAAGGTAGCTAACAGACGAGTGAAACTTCAAATATTCATCTTCTCTTGAAAAATTGGAAAATGCTAGATAGGACATTTTAATTAAAAACAGCAGAATTAACATGTGAATAAAGACTATGGTCCAATTTAGGCTCCGTTTCAACCTAAGGAACTTTCCCCTATAGACCACTTTGCCCTGGTCCCATGCCACTGAATCTTATACTCATAATCAACATGTGGAAGTAAAGTGGGTTAAAGTAATACGACTGCTTCATCAGCGATAAATAATCGCTGGATAATTAACTAACTGATGTCTCCTATCGCCTGACACACAATCCATCACTTACGTCGCACGTAATCGATCGCAAAGTGTCTACCACGGAATTCCTCCGTTCACGATGCGGTGGAGGAGATTAGAATGAAGAAGAGTACTGCATTCCGCGTTCATGCAACGTCATTCGACCGAGTATTAACCTCCCCTGATACCTGCGGTACCAGCTCCGTGTTGGCATCTCGGGTTTCAGTTTATCTGCTGGTATGAAGCCGCAGAGCGCGGCGGCACCTGTCGCGAGTTCGTTATTCCCCGTTGTGCATGATGCTTTTAACGAATCCACCGTAAAGAGGAAATTTTAATGCGCGCGCTTGGTCCGCGACAGCGAGAGGCCGCTGGGAAAGAAATCCTCCCAGCCGGATTGGCTTGCGTTTAAACGAACCGAATTGACAGCCCGCTCCGCCGCGGCCAGACGTCGATTCTTGTAGCACAATAACGGGGATTCGACGTTTCTTCTGTGTACCCTTCGTTCTGTTAATCGACAGTGAATAGACCTCGGTGTCCTGTTTGCGCGCAGATAAAGATCCGTCGAAGAATAGCGGACAAATGAGACACGCGCAACAGCTTCACCCCGGGCCGAAGCATCTCCTTGAGCGTCCCAAGGACTATCGCTGCTCGCTCGAGTTATTAAATTAAATATGTTTGTTCGTGATCGTAATTAGATGGTAATTGTATATGGAAGATTAACATGGGAGATAGGATTGATCGACAACGGAGTGGCTGCACTCGTGTTTGCTTGTTCAAAAAAATTCAAGGTTCGGTGGAGAGGAGAATGATTCGTTAAAGAGTCAGTGGAGAATATAAAATAAAATTTCTTTACGTTAATTTGCTAGGAATATGTGAAAGTATGAACGTATATTTGGTTTCTTGGTGTGGCTTCTTTGGTTTCAGAAAAAAATCAAGGTTTGGCAGAGAGGAGAATTCTTTCTTGTTAAAGAGTCAGTGGAGAATATAAAATAAAATCTCTTTACGTTAATTTGCTAGGAATATGTGAATGTATGAGTGTACGTTTGGTCTTCAGCTGAAGAATAGAATGGAGAATGGAATAATAGTCAAAAGTGCGAGGTAAATCTCCGCGCGTGTCTTTTATATTAATTGTAAGAAGCAACGATGCGCATTTCCAACAATTCTTTTCCATTTTCCAGAGTTGAAAAGGGGGTCTATTGTCCGGTGCTCGCTATTTTCATTTAAAACACATCGTTTTGAAAGCCCCTAGCAGCAGCCTTTTTCTTTAGCGTGATTAATGCCACCGCGTCTCTCCTGATTCTTTTCGTACCTGTCCAGACGGACTGTCATCCCCGTACCGAATCCAGGACGGAACGAAATCTCGAAAAAGGATTCTCCACGGACGTGACCTGTCTCCTCGATACAGAGCCAGCCACGGCGCATTTAAATTTGACCGCCTCACGTTCGTGAGTCGCATAAGTTCATCCCCGCATGAGCCCCGTATCTGTTACACCGCGGTTAATCTCGAGATTCAATCCCTGGGCCCGACTGTTTCGCGCAAAAGTATAAATATTCCCCTTGCTGGCTGTACTAAAACCCCTACACGGGACTGAATTATCTTTCTAGGTGTCAGAAAAATTCTGTAATAACTTACACTAATCACAGAAACTTGGAATACAAACTGTATTCTAAAACTAGGCAACAAAATTGAAATTTGAATAGTCCTACTTTGACCTTCAAAGCTGTCTTTCCAGATACGAATTAAATGCGTAATCACTATAATTAAAAACACACCCTCCCTGGATCACCAACATATAAATCCCAGCATCTGCAGCTGGAGGAATCACGGGGATGCTTCTACCTCCCAAGTGTATTCCTCCTTTCACCAAAACCCTATCATCAAGGATCACCAGTTTGTTGGACTCAGTTTTTCCTGCTAACAGTTCTGACACACCTCCGCAGGGTCCTCCGCATCATCTGATATCCATTACACGGCCCCGAACCAGCCCGGCATTCGTCTCGGGCGTAAAGGATACGCGAGTGTCCAGGGTATCGTCCTGTTTTCGTGGTAACCTCGCCAACGCCTCGTCCTATTATCTGTCTCGTCCAGGACAGTGTTAGGTTACAGGCATTACCAAGGGACCAAGAGATAAACGGCACTCAGGGACAAATGCTCGCCCAGAAGACGAGCGATAAAGTGTTCGTGTCTCTGGAGATGCTGGGCCCGGGGGGGGAAGGTGAGGGGGTGGGGCGCAGGCCAACCCGTGCCTTTCGAATTTCGTCCAAACCGAGTGCTCCACCTGCCTCCATTCCCGTGCACGAACGAAATGGTACTAAGTGCTCGACGATTACTGTACATTTTATTCCCCTTTCTGGTATCTTGCTGCCTCCTGCCCGAATCACTTCGCTCGGAACCGGGCTCCAGCGTATTCCATCGGCGTCCAGCCCGTTAAATTCCCTTCCCCGCCCCGATAATCGTATCACTTGTACCCTCGTAATTGCGCCAGATTACCGGACCCTGCTCCACACGCTAATACACATGGCGTTTTACAAATTGTTGTCAGCAGCGCGTGGCCATCGTCTATTTTAGTTCGATGACTGCTACGATTATTGAACATAAAGGGTGATGTTCGGTTTAATTGGCTGGACGTGGCCCGAATGTCTGTCGAAGGTGGTCGGATTAAGGGAGAAAGGTTCCGGGCTGAGGAATGCGTGTCCTCGTGTCGTTCTCATGGGCCACGTGAAATTGAGGAAGAAGTAGGATCTGGGAACTTGATACCGAAGTTCAGCTTTCTTGTGCGAAGTGTTCTAACTTCCCACGTGGGCATAAAACACGCGAGAGAAAGGAGATTAGAGATTCAGGCAGTGATTTTGAAGTAGAGTCTCAGTTTCCAGTCTTTGCAACGTTCATCCCTTCAACACAGTATCTTACAAGATTTAGGCAAAAGGTTCTAGCTTCAAGAATACTTGGATACTACAGTTCTTCCTTTTCCCTGGTAACGTTCAATCCCTCCATTCGCAAAGCTAGCTCAAGTACCCCACCCAGCGCGGTCTCATAGACACAATATTGGTGCAACGCGAAGCCGATAAAATCCCAACTCGAGGAGGTCTGGAGCGAGCCCCAGGAGTCTTCTTCCCAGGGTCGAAGTGGAAACTCATCAGCGATTCGCTCGCAATCTCCATCAGCCTCTCGTTTTAATTAAAAAACAGGAACGGGGGGAAATAAAACGATCCGGAACGAAGGAGGTCACGGTAACATTCTGTCCCAGCGCCGGGGCGTATATTTTCCACGGTGGACAGCGAAGAGAGATGCAGATGTTTGCGCATGCATCGTTGGCCGATGCAGTCGGGGCCCCGGGGCCCTCTCGTTAAGACAAAAGGGACTCGCGGGGTCTTCTTTTCCGGAGCGGCGGACACGTAGGCATACGTCTTATGCCCGGTTGTATGCAACACGTGTTGCCCATTGGACGTCCATCTGTCGTTGACAATAGCCTTCTCGCTGACAGTCTGAAAGCCGAGCCGGCGGCCGTGCCTTATATGGCGCTCCACGGTAAGTTCGTACAATAAACGAAAGCCGCGGGCATGCAAATGAGGTGGCCGTGGCCAATCAGCAAGGTGAGGGACTCTTCGTTCAGCATCGACGCGACCCCGCCGTCGTAAGGGCATTTCGCAACGTTTTCGCGTGAATGAAGTTGCAACGTGTCCCGGGGATTGTTCCTTTTTTGCTTTCGATATGGAAAACTGGCGGGCATGTGGGACGTTTTTATCCGAATTGAGTTAGGGGCTTTGGAGTTCGTGGTTAACTGCGTTGTCGGAGGTAATTGGAGGAGGTTGGTGAGTTTTTCAAGTGGAGGCTGTGCGGTGGGAGATAAAGGGGACGAGTGCGTGGACGTTTATTGATTTTCGTGTTTGTAGGGCGATAGGAGATGGTAGTTAAACTTGATGGAGGGTAGTATTTTATGGTGACTCGAGTTATGGCTGACACATTAAGCACTGTAATTTGCTGATAGCTATGGGAAGTCATTTATTTTATGGAGTATGGTTTGACGTACTAGCAGTTTGGTATTGACTTAAATTTGTGCTTGTGTTGGAAAGGATATTTTTATTATTTCAATATTCCAATATTGAGGGGTGGTTTCACCCCGTAAATATGAAAACGGGCCGCGATTAAAAAAACACGTGTATCTTATTTTTCGATCTTCTAAACATATTGAAAAACCAAAGCAAACACAGGCGGACCCCTGGGATACTCTACTTGGCAGTACCTACCATTTCCTTCCATACTAGTTCTCTAAATTAATTCTTGCATAAAATCTACAAACTGCCTCCCCACTCTCAAAGTCAAATGTGCAGATTGAAAACTGGGGCGAAGATTGTCAGCCTAAAACAGGTGAAAAAGGGATTCCAGAGGAAGGTGTGTCAGTGGTGGTTCCAAGAATAGAATGAAATCCTTGGAGCTTCTATTCAGGATCGCGGTCTCATAATCGCGGCGATATTTAACGGGACGCCGCTAAAAGTAATGGTCCTTTTAGAAGAGGGCAACGGTGCAATAACTTACGAATTACAAATTCAAGCGCGTTGCCGCGCGCAGAGCCGGAGCCTTCGCTCTCATAAGCCACGATATTTCACGGCGAGACGTCGGCTCAGGGTATCGCATCACCCCTCGGGAATAAATCGCCGTCAGGAGGATCTTTCATCAACTTTAATTCTTCCGATTCTTTCTACGGGCCGTGCTTTTCGGTATGATATCTCGGGAGATTAACCCTTGAACACAGAGAGATCCGCCGAAGCGAAAATGATCCACGAAACTGGCCCTCCCCTTCGTCCCCCTTCCTTTCTCTCTTTACCGCGGCAATTTCGATGATTAACTTTGGACCCAGCCGGGATTACGTTTCTGCTTTGCAGGCTCGTGTGCCGCTTGTTGAACGAGACGAGCGTAATTCTGAGTTACTGCCGTGAAAGGGGGGGACTTTCGAATGTAAACAGAAAAGTTAATTGTGAAAAAAGTCCGGGGAAAAGGAGTGGGCGCAGTATCGTCTGTGCGACTGAAAGGAAACTGGCTGGGAAAGGGAACTGTTATTTGTAGGCAGGGAAGAAGGAGCCAAGATTGCCTTTGACGCAGGTATTATGGCTTTGTATATCCACTTTCAGATATCTATGCATATTTTTAGTAAAAGGTCTTTTTTTCATTGAGCTCGTTGTGTAATAAAGATAATATTATTAGCAGCAGTAGCATGAATAGACCAGTGTGATCAATATTCATACGTTACAGGAATCTGGTTCTATAGTTTTATTAAAAGAATAGCGTTCAAAGTAGAATGTGCAAATATTTTTACATAAAGTTTCATTTATAAAACAATTGATCGTGAATATTTAAAGAATACCTGTCGTGCTTGATGAGAGCCCTTCCAAAGGGTTTAAAACAAACGAAAGCAACGCTTTCAGAATCACTTCATTCGTGTTCCAGCGATCTCACACCTCCGAGGGTATTACAAATTAGAGTCCGCAGGTATGCAAACGCGACCCCGCCAGTAAAACACAAGTCGTTCCACGAACGAGTCGAAATTAAATCGTCAAGAGTGCCCAGGACCCAGCCAGCATCCCGAATGACCGTCGTCGATGCTTTCCGAGGCAGTTCATTGGATTATCTATCGTTTCACCGAAAATACAGGATATCTTTTCCCAGAAGGGATTTGCTGGCGGGCCGCTGAGCCGCAGGGACGTCGTTAATCCCAAGACGATGACCGAATTCGGTGGAATCGACGGAATCCTCTCTTTCGTTCCGCGTGATCCGGCTGCGTAAATTCTGCCTACCTGATCCGCGAAAGCCGACGATCGTTTCGTCTTTGCTCAAGCTTCTTCTGTTTCTCGAGCACGCGAACGGAGAACTGTTGGCAGCCAGCGGTAGCCCGAAGATCAATGGGATCCGGGACGAAACTTACTACGCCTGGGGATTCACGTGTTTGGACCCCTTTCGCCTGAGCAAACATGTATCATATTCAATATCACGGTATATCATAATTCCGGCGGCGCTCTTTCTGCGACTTTGCAGGATTTCCTCCCGAGATTTCGGGGCATTATGTTCTCTCCGCTCGTCTCCTGTTACCCGTCTGCTGGAATTCAAAACAGACACTTAAACCTTTTGGGGATGGACGTCACCGCCGTGTGGTTCTCTTATGCTGGACGACGTTTGAATAATATTGTCGACGTGTGGTGGAATTATTGGGGAACCAAGGTTTTGGGATTACTAGTGGTTACTGACTTACTGTGGATGTCTGGTAATGCTTTATTGCTACTTTAGAAATTTAAAATGAAATGGACGTGAAGTGTAGTGAAATTGAGTGATATACAAATATTAGATTTAAGAGAATACAGAATTGAATTAGACATGTACAATATACTTGGGATTTCCATGGACGTACTCCTAGGTCCATGGAAGTCCCAGGACCTCTATGGAAGTCCTAGGGTACTGGAAATATTTATTACATCACTCGAATAACCACTTATTCCTCTCTTATTATTAATACTAGGAATATATTATTGCATAAATGTGTAGTTCACTATCTTGGCAAAAATAAGGCATTTTATCAATCATATTGTTATGAAAATTATGCACACTGTATAAATTTAAAGCTGATGCAGTAAATATTCACAGCACTGTATACAATATTGTGTTGCGTGGAGATTTGAGAAATGGAGGATTTGGAGGGTTTAAGATGACGAATGTTGTCCATCTACTTCCCGGGAGATTCATTTTACCAGATACCCTGGAGGATATTAAAAATCTCATCTGAAGTTGTTTTCAGCGATGCCACAAATGGTTTCGTACGCACCTGTATTTTGCAAGCTCGCGTCCCGCGATTGTGCGGAACCTCATTCGACGACCAGCGTGTTAAATTACTCCTCCAAACATACTGGACGTTTATTACGGCTGTCTTAATGGGAAATTTTTCTGCGTCATGACGTCGTTAATATCCACCTGGGTTTCGTTCACCTTACCCACAACGTGGGCTGTTTCGAGCGTGTCATGAGGTATTAATAACCCAATATTGCCAGCTAACTTTCGTCAATCTGCCCTTTATGGAAACCTATTCCACCAACCAGTAATCAATTACTTGCCTGCCAATCCTCTGCACAATTGTGGAACAGAATTCATCGTTGAAGCATCAATGGATCCTGCGGCAGTTCGTGAAGAGGAATCTATCACGTTATTAGAAAAATTAATTGATGAATGAATTGAAAGGGGTACTGCACGCACGCAGCCAATTTTCACTAAAAGCTAGGTTTATGGAAAATCTGCAGGTCTCACTGCTATGGACAGAAAACTACTCAGCGATTGCAACTTCTCCATTTGTGACAAGCTTAGAGTCATCTCTTGATAGCAGTATGACAGTAAAAGTCTCAAAAGTTTGCACTTTGACGCTATAATCAAACAGAATCCCAACAAATTTCTTTCAAGCTGCGTTTAGACCAAACGAGTGAATGTTCGTTCGCCCCACACATCGACAAAATTCGTGTTCATTTAGTGTAAACGGCAATCTTCACTTGCAACTTTATACTTGAATTTGGTCGATGTGTAGGGCGAACGAACATTCGCTCGTTTGGTCTAAACGCAGCTTCAGGAGAACGAAAACGAACACACTTGAAAAAATAGTAAATTATAACAGAATTCAATACAACTCAAAATCTACTCATTGTCAGTAACTTCTCTCAAGAACCACTCGTTGCAGAGATCCACCTACCGTGTGCTGGGAATTAGCATCCTAATATAAATCCAGACAGTATTAGGTTGTTGTAAAAGTTTGTTCACTTTTTTTAAACAAAGTGATTTTTAAACGAGAGAATATATAATAATTTTTTTTTAACGAAAGTATTTTCGTTTAGCCACTTTTCTCGCCAAGTTTGAATGCCTCCACGAGAAAGAAACTCATCTTTTCAAGCTATAAACTCTAAAGTCTTCAATCCAATTTTGAACTTATTCCCCGTTGTTTAAGCGCTTACCGAATAGTCTATGTATATTATATCGACCTAAACATCTGGTAGTCGGAAAAGGCGACATCTGAACTGAGGCATTGAGAGCAGATACAGACTAACCAACATTGAAAAAATTAATTTATCCTATTTTATATGAGTAATACAGCCTATTGGAATACATTATTGCTAATACATCAATTTCGCAAAAAATCTAGGTCTGTCCGTTTTTACTCTCAATGCCTTAACTTTGTATAGGCTGGGCAAAGTACGTAGGACTTCCCATTTTAATTAAAGTACTGTTTCCTATGTTATGACGGAGTAGAAGAATTTGCTAGCGACGACTTCTCACCTGCTACCTTTTTCATTCAATGCTGTCTTTAAACACAAAAGTTCATAATTGACAACTCCCTTCTGGTCCCAGGAAATGCAACGCAGAACCTTGTGTCCATATCTGTTCAAGCCCTATCGGTGATCCTCATTTCTAACTCAAGGTAGGCAACACAGCCAGTAGGAGCCTAGTAAGTGTAATAAAAAAAAAACGTTTCCAGTGACCGAAAGAATTTTGCACGGACCTAATTAATAGGAATATGGATGTATGTATACCAATTCCAATTGCGAAAACACCCCATCTCTGTACGAATTGGAATTCCTCGAGGACCCTCGCGATGAGCCAAGGCCTCGGCGATTAGTAGGGGTTGCAGGATGGTGCATGGTGGACGGACGCACGCACAATGTAACGATGCAAATTGCGGGCGGTCTGGCCGAGACAAAAGTGTTTGCTCGCGCGATTTGCGGTCGGCGAGAGAGCCAGATATCCCGGAGGCGGCGGATTTCAATTACGAGTCTTCAGCGGCTGACAGACGCACAGGGGCTGGCGGTAGCTCATTCGAAATTCGGTAGCTCGGCCGGAGCGCCTCACGGTAATGAAACATTCGCAGCGCACCGCAAATTGCCCCTCGCCGTGCCACGGCAAGAAACCAAATGTTTTCGACCGCCTACTTGTATCTGGCCTTTCCTTCCTCCTCCCGTCTTTTCTCTTCCCTCCTTTTTTCCTTCCCTTCCACCCGGTCGTCCTGCCGCTTTTTTTCTCCCCCGCCGCCCCTCGAAAGCTTCGTTGCCGGCGTCGCGCACTTCGCGGCGGCAATCTCGTGTGCAATTATTGGTTTTCGTGCCGGGGCAATCTCGCCCGATGGGACCGCGGCTACGTGTTGTTTTCGTGGACCGCTGGTGGAAGGGAATTACGAAATACTGGCGGGTTGTGTAATGCGTTCGCTGGCAGGAGGGAAGGTTGTACTGTGAACGTAACATTTTCTTTTTGCGCCGAAGAGGGGGCTTTTTAGCTCTGCGTGGTGATAGTTGAGTCGTTCGGGGCTTTGGTTCTTATGCTGGTAGGATTTCAGGCTTTCGGGTGTGGGCTGAGCGCTGCTGGAACTGGGCTGGGGCACTGTGAATAACCAGAGAAAAGAGAACAGGGGAAAGATTATCTAGCTTGGATAAAGGTCTAAGTAGTTATATAGTAGCTAACTAGAAACTTAGCAGTCCTCGGAGGAAGATTCTCTGTGAAGTATTAACTTGTTATCTGGGCCATTCGCTAAACGGAATCTATTGTATCCTTTCGCACAAGTGTATTTGATGATCTTGTAGCAAGAGAGGCACAGCTCCATTTTTTACAGGTTTTAAGCTTAATTTGATTTATTGCAAAGAAATAAAAATAGTAAAAGAAATAGAAATATTAATATTACTATTTTTATTATAGAATATTTTTTGCCAAAGATAGAAATAAAAACTTATCGATTCAATAATTGCTACTTATCCTGTGAAAATGTTAAGTCGAAGCAATAATTTTATAAACAGTTTTTCTAATTTACTCGAAATTGGTGAACATGCAGCTGCACCCCTCTTGCTGCAAGGTCCTCAATTAGATATCAGCGTATCACAAATCCCTTTTACTAGTAAAACTGACACAAAGATTCCAAAATCTATCCAATACAAAAATTCTACCAGTCAAAGAAACTATACAAACAACTGAATTCTCCTGCCTGTGAAAATATTAAGACCCTTTCACCGATCGAGGCAAACAACAATATCCCCGTTCGAAACCGATCTCGCATTCAGCGTGCCGCGCTGCGTTAATTGCAGGGGCTGCGCTTCGGCTGGAATTTTAAGAAATTAATCCGTGGCTGGTTGCGTCCAGGGCACAGGGTGGACCACTTCAGACGGCAATAACGTCGAAACCACGGGCGTGACTCTCGTTTCCACAGGATCGCTTTACCCTCAGCTATTACGTTCCCACGTGCTCATGGGAGAGCGAGAGTAGCAGTATATACCAGCGATATGCCGGCTCCGTAAGACCAGGTGGTACGGTATAACATTGGAACAGCATTCCACGTTGCAACTGATGCGCGGCGCCGTGCAGTGGCCGCTGCACACACGACCCCCGTAAGACCGATGAACGTGATAGCACGTCACGACGACGAAGAAGAAGAAGAAGTAGACGAAGAAGTAGCTGAAGCTCTATAAACCCGCATACGTTACCGCGGCTATCTCGACCGAGTGGAATTTTCTGGCTAGCTTGAAAAAGCGGCGCAGCTTCACGGTAGTGAGAGTCCTGGCCATCGTGGCAATGGCCGTTTGCTTGATGGAAACTGTGCCATCTTGAAATAACAGGTCGCTTTCATTTAATCGATTGGACGAATAGAGTGGTGTTCTTTATATAGTCATACAGTACGAAACAAGAGATAAACAGAACATTTTTTTAACACGGAGCATTCTATGTTTTGAGTACTTTTACTCAATGTGGTGCATGTTATGCATAGATGAAGTGTAACGGTCCACCCTCCACTGGATCAGTAGAAGTAATGTCCTCAGTATTCCTCCTTGCACTATGTATTTCTGATTAGTTTCTGATTACTTGCTCTACGTCAGGAGCGCTCGGTCATGACTGGGTATGTTTTATCATGTCTTTTAGAACGTCAGGGGTAGAAGGAGTTGCTCTTACTTGCCGGATTCTCTTTTACTTATAATTTCTTTATTACCACGTTCTTAACAACGCTACAGCTAGCTGACTAGGGGGCACTCGAGGCTCTCACACACATTCACTTTTGTTTACATACATTCATATATACGCAACAGTGTACACGGTGGCGGAAAGCAGATTTAACAAAGCGGCAAAAATTAAAATTTAATATAGGTATCCAAACACTACATTTTTTTCGTACAACAAAATTTTTTCAAATTCAGCACCTCCAACTAAAAATCATTAAAAAATCCCAAAAAACGAATTTAATTTCAACAACACTTAGCCCGTTTTTAGTGAATTATCTCTTCATTTTCTCGAAGGAATGGGCCCCTCAGAACGTTTACCACCTGGACCTTTTTTCTTAAATCCGCCACTGTGTGTACACATCCTTGTTTTGATAATAATACAAGTGGACATTTATTTCGTTACAGTATTCTGCAGTGTGCCACTTGAAAGACAGTAAAACAATTATCTTTGTACTCAGTTCCTTTCTGATGCCTAGAGTATAAATGCTTCATGAACATCACGAACAATGCAGATAAGTTTATCTAACCTTGTTTCTTTACCGGTGGACTAAAGTATTAAAACATAATTTTCTTAATAAAGCTGTTCCGTGACATTCCTTGTTTTTCCCCTTACCCTTCAGATAGAATGTACTCATGGCATATGCACATGTACTGTGCTCAAGGTTTTCTGTTAGTGGAAAGTGTATTTTGCTTAACAGTGAGAAAATGGGAACCAATCGCTGGCACATGTAATGTTCAGCCGGGAATCCTCCTAGAAGCTAAGCTATGCTATACCATGCTACGTTTTCAAAAAATTAACTTCAATACATTCTTATGGAACCGTTTCCACCAAAAGCTAAGCTAAAACATAGCATAGCATCGCATAGCTTAGCTTAGCTTCCAGGTGGATTCCCGGCTTTAGTCTCTGCGGTAGAATCGATGTGCCACGTGTAGATACCTATCTGACGCTTGATAGCGAACATGTTAACATTTCTGTATTTCCCATGTGGAGTTTCAGATAGTTCCTCTTTTCTAGTAGATCGAAGATGAATACAAGCTTTCTGTGCACCCATGTGCATCACCACGAATCCGGCACTTCTATCTCCTGAAAAGCATCGAGAGTATTATCCGAGAGCCCATAAATGGTCCTCTCTGTACTCTTTCTACAAACCATTCCCAGCGCAAGCGGTCGTTCAGAAAATGTCTGCTCGACTTGAAGAGTTAATTTGCTATCCTATGAATCAGCGTTCCCACATATGTCACAGTCATTGGCCTCGCTGAAAAGTGCCCGACTACGACCTCGTCACGTGCACCAGGTCGATAGCTTCTTCCTCGATCGCTCGGTGCGTCTCGTTGCGCGGTGAATCGCGCGTTATGTACTCGTTTTAAAACCCTATAAAAGCTGTTCTCGCTGGCCGCCGCCAGCTGGGGCAAGAAGCGCCATGAATCTTGAGAAGACCTAGTTCGTGGCGTGACAGGTACCTCGGTAAGTTCGACGGTACGCCTGCAGTTAATCGTGCTTAACGGCCGATGACGCATCCTGCTCAACTGCACCTGGTATCAACATATTCATCCTTGCATTCCCTCGCGGTACACGCTATTCAACACGCAGAATACGTGTCGGTCCCGGGGAACCTCACAATCGATCCTCATCCCTTATCGAGCTAGCAGATGATCTGCGGAGGATGATGACTGGTTGAATCTTGACTGACGAAAAGAAATAAAATCTGTTTCTGCCCATCGAGTCACGTACGCTGTTTGCGCCACGCCACGGACTCACACTCGAGCGATTGGTTCATTAACTTAATTAATTTCCAATCAGCACTTTCGCCCACTTTTTGCCTCGACATTTTTCTTTCCCCTTTCGTCGAGTTCCCCGATTGAGAAGGGGAAAAAGCAGCGCCAAATTTCGCTAATTAAGTATCGTCACGTTGATCGGGCAGAGTAGGCGGTGTTTTACCATACATTGTCACGGAATCCACCTGCCCGGATAATTGCGAGATAAAATATTTGAGCTTTTTGCCGGGCGGCCACACACGAGCGATGCGCTTCTTCAGGGAGCGGCAATTAGGGGATCCGATCTGAAAGTATGCGAGCTAATTGTGAATTGAAGAGGCCGCTGGACGGAGGAGGACCGCCCAGACGCAGCTGGGACGAGCATTCGTCAAATAATTGACAAATGAATTTAATTGCCGCCCCTGGTTCTTGCTCAGCTACCGCCAGGAGTCCGATGATGAAACACTCGCGGCGTTAATTGCCGGATGATTTAAGGACGCTACCGGATGGGTCATTTATTTCTGGCGTTCCGCCAACACTGTGACTTTCCAGTCTTTCCCCCAGTGATCCACGTACACTTCATTAAAGCTGTAATTTACCACGTTTCACTATAGCGGCGTTACAATGTGAAACTTTCACCATTCCCCTTCTGCAGAGTGTTCCTGCATGAGCTGCTTGATGGATCGATTGCGAGATCACGTTGAAATCGATAGCGGGATAGATAGCCTGGTTGCATTGTGCTGCATTCGGAGTTAAGGGATACTTTGTTTCCCTGTGCAAACCGACTTGTTCTACAGCGGTGAAAAACGCGGTTCCTTTAGGTTGCCTTGGCCAAACAAGGCGATCCTGAGAGTTTTTACCGCGGTATCGGCGGCTAATTTACTTTGACAAATACGGATCGCTCGTTTGTCGTGTAATGCGGCTATGGTATTCGAGATTCGCGCCATGTTCGACACCGACCTACTTCGATCAGCCGTGAGTTATTCCCGTGAATGTTTTAGAGCAGATGGGCGAGATTGAGGCGAAAGGAATATCGAATGCGTGTTTTATAATTGAACAAGGGGTGACGAATAAAACTAGCAAGTAACACACCATTACACGGAATTATAACTTCTCATTAAAACGACGGGAATACTTACACTTCAGACATGTTACACATTGAATCCTAATGTATAAAGCTGTTGAATCCTGTAGCTGTCTACGGAAATATCTTATAACGAGCCCTGAACTTATTAATATCCAGGTGGAAGCTTCGTATCAAAGTCTACTGACGTGCAATCTTATATTTCGCGATAAAAGCAGGAACACCTGGTGCTCGAATACTTTTAAGAAAATATGGGGGCGATCTAGCGAAGAAACGTTGCGGCAACGATCCTGCATCGGGAGTGTGCTGTATGGGCAGTAACTTGGCTCGTCACTGTACTTTCATACACAACCACCTGTAATAAAATACAGTTTTAAACGGAGTCGATCGCCCGGTGAAAATCGCGGCAGTGAACTGGCCGAGGGACGAGCTCTAGCTCCTCGGAACGGAGTCGGCCGCGCTCCCGGCGAACGACTTTCGAATCATTAGGATCTCCATAAACGGTGGATGGCCTAACGAAGCTTCCTTAAAATACGGGATGTACGAGTATTACGACCGGCCGAAAGGGAGCGGAGCGCGGCGGGGAGGAGTGAAAAAAGGAGGAGCGAGAACGGCGGAGACGAGGCCAGGCCCGATTCACCAAAAAGTACATCTGCCGCCTACCCGATAAGCGCACTTGTAAATCAAGGCACGCGTGCGCGAGACCCAGCACTAAACCTCATAGAAGGGCGCGCAGTGCCTATGGATGGACCTGAATTATTAATGCAAGCACGCTTACTGGTCCAATCAAGTCCTCCCACCTGGCCACCTGGTCAATTCCTTGGCCATGCTCCTCTTAGCCGGGACCGCCATATTTAAAAACGTTGCCCGCATGATCCTCGACACGATTAAGCTCTTCGGCGTCTCTTAAGGATCTCCAGCCGAGAAAAAATAAGGAATCAAAGCGGACCGACGCGACCCTGGTCCTTGAACGGGAGAAACAGCTCGGGGCTAATCTGGTGTTTCGCGTTTTAGACGCGGGACCCTTTGCGGAATGGATCCAGCGTGGACGGATGAAGAATTGTAGGCATCCAGCGGCGAGTAGTCGGTGGAGGTGGTTCGTGAAGATTGAGAATGTTGGGCGACAGAAGTATTTGCAACGTACAAGGGAACACCACGAACCTGCACTCACGGATTGGAACGCAACTTTGTGGGTTTGGAGAGTGACTCGAGACAAGAACAACGGTATACTTCGTTCGTGCCAAAGTAGCATTTAAGGATGTGGAAACTAACCTCAAAATCAAATAGGCACTCCCACTTTTTCGCGTATAACTTCTAAAGTAGAAGCGATAAAAATAAATGTTTGAAACAGAAGTTTAATAGTACAATAAGCGCTACAAACTTGTGTTAATAAAATTTTGAAAAGAATTTAAAAAAATACTCTGACGGAATTTTTTTTCGAATTGTGTTAACGCAAGATTGCAACGCTTATTGTAACATTAAACATTTGTTTGAAACATTTTTGCCGTCTCTTGTGCTTTAGAGGTTCTACGCGATAAAGTGGGAGTGCCTGTTTGACTTTGAGGTTAGTTCTCACAGCCTAAAGGGGATATTCTGGTCAAGCGCGCGAGTTTCATGATCATTTTTCAGAATTTTTATGGGCAATGAAAGTAAGTGTACTACACAAGTGTACTACATGATTGGATACGAATGAAACATAGCATTGTTCTTGTCTTCAGTCACTCTATGAACCCAAAAGGTTGCGGTTCAATCGATGAGTGCGGGTTCGCGGGGTTCCCTTGTTAGAGCTGCAGTTCTTCATATGGAACATTTTCTTCAGATGATGTTTATTTCAGATAATTCTAGAATACTTCTTTGCTGGCCAAGAAGATAACCGAAAGATCGAGTAGTGGGAGATCGGTACAAGAGAGGTTCCACTCAGTCAGAAAAGATCAATCCCCCAGAGAATACTTGTCAAACGAGCGAAAGTTCCACCCTCGAGGGGGCGAGGAGAAAAAAAGTAGGGGGCCGCAGTGTCGTAGACTATCACCACCAGCGAGGCAAGAACCTGAATCTACCTGAGGAAGAGCGTGCGTGCACGTACGTCTCCCATGCGTCGGGATGCCCGCAGAGTGGAGGCAGTGGGAGAAGCACGGCACGAGATGGTATGGGAGGGCGTCGGGTCGGCGCGTGGGCGGCCGCAGGCAGGACGCACGTCTCGGAGAAAGAGAAAGACGGTCTCGTGGTATGCCACGAGGCCGAGGGAGCCGTTCGGAAAGGGGGGGAGGGCTCACTCGGCGGAGGATGGGGGCGAAGAAGAAGAGGGCGAAGAAGGAAAAGAAGAAGAGGAAGGCTATGACGAAGGAGCAGGGTAGGAGTGTGAGGTGGAGGAAGAAGGAGAAAAGGAACAGAGAGGGTAAGATAAACGACTGGGCGAGAGGGGGGGAGAGGACGGTGGAAAAAAGGAAGAGCGCGAACGTTCTTCTATATCCGCGTATGGGAAAGGACGTGACGAAGAGAAAGGAGAAGGCGAGGGAGAAGAAAGGAGACGAGGCGATCCGAGAGCTCGATCCTTAGCCGGTTAGGAATAAAAGGAGTTTTATATGACGCCGTGGTTTATGGCCGTGGGTTTTATCTGATCGCGTTGCCACCGGTGCGGATTTCGCAATAAATTAGGCCGAGGTGTAATTAAAAGGGCACCGGTTGCAGTCGACTCGTGACCGTCGTGTAGCCACTACCGAACCAGGGGGGATCTTCTTCTTTCTCGTCTTTATGAGGCCACGAAATCCGCGATGCGACCTTCGTTTCGGAGATAAAGGATACTGCGGGATTGGTCCGGCGGGGCTTGTACGGCTAATGTCTCGGGGGTCGAACCTTTCGTATTATGGTTGCTCGTGGCGCAGTCCGAATTAGGAAATAAAAATTGCCTCGGCCCTTCGCTTCTTTTTGCTGCGAGATATATCTCGGACGAAGCAGTGCGGTTAATGGTAATTTTAATACCGCATAAATACAATTCAACGGCAGAAGCTTACCGACGTATAAATTAACCTATTAACCCCACTCAGAAAGTGCGATTAAGACAGTATTCAATGGCTACATGCGATACTCGTTGTTAACTTAGTCTTGTCAAGAAAACTAGGTGTATTTTCCAATACCAACATTCAATTTCTATTAGGAATACACCAAATTGATATCCACCTCCAACATGGAAGTCACAAGTGATTTACTCACTGAACCATGTACCTAGAAAGGAACATTTTATGCATCCATGACTCACCAATGGGACACATATTGATAACGACATAGTCGGGAGCAGATACTGACTGAAAGTTCAACTGTTCAGTGATGCGGAAATTGCCATCGAGTCTGCGTCCCTACCACATCCTCCCTGGAGCCAAGCCAAAAGCGGCTGGAGCAATTCGGTGGTTCCGAGAGCCCGCGCCGGTAACGAGGCGAGTCGCGACTAATTTGTTCGTTCGGCAAATTGAAATTACACGTTGCTACGGTGCCGGTTTTCTCGCGGCTCGCCGAGCCGCTGAATTATCGCCCGAACCACGAAAAAGGGACTCTCGAAACCAGCCAGAGGAGAGGCTCACCTCCGTGACCCGAGATAATGTCGGCTGCCGCACCGACTTTCACCCGACTTTCTGTTCCACCCTCGTGCACCGTGCTGTTATTAATTTCGCGAGTCTACTAACGACCAGCTTATTATTCCACGTGAAATTTTGCATCAACTTTTATTGATGGCCGGTTCCGCGCCGGGGCCAGGGCCCCGCGCGCTTTAACCTTAATTTTAGCGTCCCCGCGCGGCGGGACGGTGAAACTGGCTTGCTGCGTCATGATCCTTCCTCGATGATTGAATACGATGCATTTGGCGGCACGTTGGTACGCTCCACGTGTCACGAGTCGTCTTTCTGCCGATTTTGCTTGTCATAACTTGCTACGTTAATGCAGCCTCGTAATGCACCAGGCTGTGGTGAAACTACTCTCCCGCTTCCTGGATGGAGGATGGGCTCAGATTGAAAAGCGTTGATCGAGGTGGGAGGTAATTTATTTAGTCAATTAACTGCCAGTCAGTGGAACTCGCGTCTTCAAAGTTTCTCTTTAAATTTACCATGTTAATAAAAAGTGGTGCAGTAAATAGAAAATGTAGGGCTGTGAACTGGGGGAGCATTGGCAATACAGGGTAGCAGTGGAGGTTATACACATGTATCATTTTAAGTAGCATTGCCATTGCATGTTTAACCCTTCGTGGTCACACCTTCTTATAATCCCAAATTGGTCACACGGGGTTCACTGTACCCCAGCATCAGTTTTTGAGTTAACATTTTCGTATTTTTGAATTTTTTAACTTTTCAGTGATAATTGTACATTAGTAATACTTATACAATCATGGTCTAATAATCTTTTTCTAGAAATGTAAATTTTTATATGATAAAATTTGTAGTTGAAAATCAGCGATTTTCCATGGTTGTGAGAAAACCCCGATTTTAAATTTTTTTTTTATTTTCTTTTTGCGATAAATCTCCTTTGGAAGACATAAAGGTGCGACATTTCAAATCTAAAATTGCTCTTGGGGTACAATACACCCCGTGTGACCATGAAGGGTTAAACCTGTTTTTCCTGGAAACGCTAAAAAAGGACATATAATACTTCTGCCCTCAGCTATTGATATAACAAAACGTTACAAAAACCTGTCAATGTTCCCCCACTTTACGGTATATTATTATTTTTAAACATCTTTATTACTCAAGAACAGAAGAAACCTGAATATTTACAGATGGCATAGACAATAAAAGTAAAGGCGTGGCTGCAGTGGTAACACTGTTGGGAAGCCTAACCCTACTATTAACTAAACTAAAGTAGAGACAACAACAAACAAACATAACAAATTTTAAGAATAAACTATGCTCTAACTGTCATTTTGCAAGATAATAGCGCATACAGATGTATCCATAAGACTCAGGACGTTTCACGGGAAACGATCAACGATTTCTCACGTCAGGCAGCATCCTGACAACAGGAATTAACTCGTCCAAGTTGCCCCGATGGAATCCAGTGGTAGAAGAAGTGACGATCCTAACGTCCCGCGGAGTTTCCCATAAGATGGTGGCTTCCCTCGAAATGTGTACTTTTTTCCAGCGGCTCTGCTGGTACGCGAGACCAGCTTCTGCTTACAGCTCCGGCGCTTCGGAGCCGTGACCGCAAAACAAATATCATGAAATTTCTAGGAGCACGCCCGCTGCTCTCACGACTTCCCTTCCTCTATTTTCATCCTCGCGTTCCAAGCTTCTTTTTACTCTGCTCCTCTCTCAGGCTTCTCTTACTTTCGAGGATTACTTCGACCTCAGCTCCTTCATCATTCATCATCCGATTATGGCTAAGACTATTTATTCCAATCACTCCTTGGAATTTAGAGAATTCCACCTCAATAATTACTTGCCTCTCATCGAACTGTAATCAACATCTTTCCTCCTAATTTTCAAGATCCTTTCAACCACCTTTTTCTACCTTTCCTTCACGGTTTAATCATTCAGCCGTTACATCAGCATATTATAGGCAATACTTCAAAACCTACTCTGTTCATTACAAAATTCGTCATTTCTCCGCAATTATCACCTCTTTGTTGATCGAATCTCTTCAAGGTTCTTTTTCTGCTCCTCTTCCTTCATCCACTTCCTTCTACAATAATACACTCTCTTTCTTCCCGCCCAAGCCTCTCTCCCTCTCTTCGCCCGCTCGTCCACCGGCTTCTCCAGTTCGAGGATCCCGAGGAGAGATAACCCTTATAAACTGGAGCATTAGTAAGGCGCGGAGCAGCTCCGTGAGAGAGTATCTCTGGATCTACACGCCGCGAGAGGGGCGCAAAAGGTGTTCCACAATGAGGTCCGGGTATATAAACCATATCTGCATCGCCGGCATCCTCTTCGTGGCCTCTCGGGAGTGCATGGACCACCGCAATGTTATATCGCGCTGCCATGTAGATGAGAGTAACGCCGGCCGCTCGAGTAACGTCCGGATATATCTTCGCGCGGCCATCTTAGCCGTGGTCCCGCTCCTTGGACTCTTACCCGAATCTATGTAATTATCAATCGGACGGTTATTCGTGGAAGCCAGGACCCAGGGCCCATTCCCTGGCGATTTCGTGCTGGAGTGAACAGAGGGACTCGAGGATCTCTGGCCTCTCGCTGTCACGCGATGCTCTCATGGCGAAAACTTGAAAAATAGATGCACACGCGGAGCTAGATGAAGGTTAGCTTTGTAAACTGGTATGATGAACGTGCGTTGCAAGTAGAACGCGATTCATGGGAGTCAGTGCTATTATTCTCATTATACTGGGACTCGGGATATCTCCCAATTTATCAGAAGTGAGGAGGCAGATTGTAGAAACACCCATAGGCGTTAGGTTGCGAAATCTGTCTACCTTGCAGGTTTCGGCAGATGGGTGGTGAGTTGGCGGTAGATGAATTTGGGCAGCAGAAAAAAATCGAGTAGATAATACATTCCTATGTATTCTCTACACATCCCCAAAGATTAAAGTTTAAATTGATTCATTCTAAGGGGTGAAAATGACCCTTGAAAATCTGGCTATTTTGCGAGTTTGTGTTATAACTCGCGTACTGTAAGAACTTTGAGAACTGTAACTTACCAAATGATAGTCATAATTAAAAGAAGTAACTTTTTTCTGCAAACTTTTTTCAGTCAATTCCGGTCAATTGCACCCTGTTGGAATGAATTTGGGCAGCAAACAAAATTGCATTGTACTCGGGAGGACATCATCTACATGTCCAGAAAGTTTCATAATTTTTTTAATTGCCCGGTTCGGGATCCTCCCTTGTCGAAAGTATGAGGGTTAAAACTTGGTAACCCGTCATACATGAAAACGGTTTGTCCTACGAAAAAACTCACACAACCTTTCTTGTAGAGAATTTCTTAAGATATACATTTCATGATAACTATTTTGTCGTAAAGCTGTTAGATAACGAAATTTTGCGCGAAAAACATGTTCTTTTTTACCTTCAACCCCCTGTAAAATTTTTAGCTGATATCGGATTGATGGGAACTTTTGACATATTGTTACAACGACAAAATAAAGGCTCAATCCAAAATTTAGCTTGCTGGGAATTATTCCGTAAATTGGCCATATTTTCAATTTCACTGGATTCTAGTGGCTAAAGCAGTCATCCGGCAAGCCAAAGATGTTCGATTGCCTGTTGGAATACGCTGTTGTAGATTCTAATTTATTTAAACAGTCACTGTTGCTACATGTTCCTTAGGTGGTGAATCATAATGCTCACTTGCACTGCCCTCATAAAATTCAGGGAACAGAACAAGGCGTCGAGCTTAATTGACACATCTCACCGGAGGAGCAACAAATACCCGGTAAATATCCCATCATTTCCATAATATCGTATAAAACCAGCGCGCTTCGTGTACCCCCGTCATCAGCGCGGCGTCCGCCTCTCGCCCGGAGACGGAGAGGAATAATCCTCGCGCGCGCCAGCGCGATTGCGCTCGATCTTTACACGAGTCGCGGCCACGCGCTGCGTGCATCGCCAGCGAGAGGGACAAAGAAGAAGCCGGGCCAGGGGAGAGGCCAGGGCGGCCGTGTCCTCGCGAAATTCCAAAGCAGAAAGGACGACGATCGTGTTTATGATACGTCGCGCGGAGAGGAGCCATCTCCATCGAGGAATGCGAGGGTGTTCACGGGCCGCGATTAAGTTGTATCAAATCCGCGATTGAGTGCCTCGTGCGTCGCGAGTTCCACGGCCATAAACGTCCCGGGCCACGGTGTTTCCCATAATCTACGGGTGGGGGTCGCCAGGCGAGCCGGAGGGAACAAAAAGGACGCGGAATACGGGGAATACGGACCGGGACCAGGCCGGAGCGAGAAGGATCCACGGCGGTAGAATGACGCTGACGGAGAAAGGTGGACTGATGGGAGATTGAAAAACATATAGCCCTGCAAAGGGAAAGTATGATACTTAGGGGGCAGTAAAATATTCGGGATACTCCGTGTCGCTGGAGATAAGCTGTCGGCCCTTGGATCCGGATCCTCCTCTCAAAACAGCTGCAGCTTGGATCCTAAACAAAATCCATGTTCCTGCAATTCGCGACTCGCGGTGCTTCCGTGACGTCTTCCTTGGCTGTTAACTGGTCCAAGATCGGGGGATAGGGCAGAGATATATAAGCGTGGAAGCTCTGCTCTGTGGGGACAAGGAGACGATGATGCAAGGATGATGGAGGAAAAGGGGACACGAGACGAAAGCAACAGCTGTGAAGGAGACTAAGTATGCAAAACACGAAAATGAGGAGAGGATGAGGAAAAGATGGCTGGGGGTGGGTAGGAAGGAGACCGCTGATCCTGGCGAATTCACGAGTCGAGGCTGTTCCTCGACACGCAGGAGGTATCCAGGTGCGGAGGTGACGCTCTGCAATAACTCTTTCGGCTTTATGTCGTGGGTGGTTTATACTTTATGCGTCCCGTGGGACAATCACGAGGCCACGGACGATTCGGGCTCTTATTTCTACTGCCTCTTCACATTTCGCCTTGTTTACGACGAGACGGCGCCGCTGCCTACGGCGTGGAACGCCGTGGCGTGTGCGTGTCGATATTATACGCACTCAGACACCTCGGGACTTGGTGGCCACATCAGAATACAGAGGTCCTCTCCTCTGCGCAGTCCCCTCATCGAATGAATCGAGACTGTTGGGGTTCCTGATTTGTCGTAGCGTTAGAAATATCGCGGCGATCCTTCGGGGCTTGGTGATTTACCGAGTGTCCTCATGCACAGCTTCCTTTCTGGATGATCGAGTTGCTTTGGGGCGTACCTTTTCATGGTTTCTTGTATCGGGGATATTTCTATTTGAAGTAGGAATCTAGCACCAGAAAAAGAGATATCTAATTCCAAATTGCATTGCAGAGGTAACATTTATTTCATTCCCGTCTAGCGATTAGTTCATGTCGTAACTCGGGTAGGATTGATAGGTTTTTGTAACAATTTGGTATATAATAAAAATTGATATTTTTACAGTTGCTTTAAGCATCCTGCTAGGTATAACATTCCATCCCTTTTTATTGTATTACAAGTGTCAAAATGCATACAATTTTTGTTCTTTTTCTTCATTAATACATGTTAATTAACTGCCAATGCTACCACAGTTGACGGTATATACCACCTCACCTCGAGTTAGTTTAATAATCTTACTTGCAAAATAGAATACTAAAGAATCTTTCTACAAATATATTTTATTGCACGATCCACCTGCTCCACATACATTTCCGTCCATAAGTATTACCTCATAAACTGTAAAATAATTTTTTTACCAAATGATAGGTTTAATTAAAAGATGTAACTTTTGTCTTGAACCTTATTTTCTATTTTATTTAAAAATTGGAAAATAGTCGAATTTTCACAGATTAATTTCACCCCCTTCGAGTGAATTTGGACAGCAAACAAAAATTGCGTCGCGATCAGCAGGAAATCCCCCATATATTCACAAAGTTTCAGAATTTTTTGAATTCTCAGGTTCGGGACCTTCCCTTATAAGTACTATTGAATGCTTTAATTTCAAGTGCCAAATAAAGTAAAATTCGTTACAGATATTCAATACATTTGCAACGTTTTTCATAATTGAAGAATATATTATTCTAGGCACGTAGAACATTTTCTGATAATTTTTTTTAATTTTGGTACTTACAGTGTTTTCTACAAGGACTCTCAAATTATTCTACAGAGAGTAGGTGTCCTAATTTCTTATACACGGCAGTATATTTCTATTTTAAGGTTCAACACTGTACCCTCGCATTGCTCGAGATAAATCACCAATTCCCAAAAAATCCCTCGACTTTCTCCCCTTCCTCAAGTTCCACCACGTCAGAGCACCGATTTCGCAGGACCACCCGTTGCGCAATCGACACAGACCGGACAATCGACGTCAGGGGTCGCGGTTCCTTGGCGTGTTTCGCGCCGGCACGTCGCGTCGGGGACCCAGTCTCCGGTAATTATATGAGTCGCGAGCGTTGCTTGCTCGTTACGTGTGCACGCGGAGGGCGAGCAGGTGGGAACGGTTCCGAGGGAGCGTGTGATGCAAACGCGATAAATCAGAATTCGAAAAGCAATGTGACGCGCGGATCGATAGCCGAGATCGGCAACGTGCCAATTTTCGTTCGGTCGGGTGAAAGCAACGCTTCAAGAAGGGCCCGACCGGCTCGACGGAGGCGCAATGATAGGTGTGATAAATGCAATTATTTACGGTCGATTAAGAGAGCACACGAGCGTGTACATACGTCCCCGATCGGATCCACAGATTGAGCGCGGGCCTCGCCTTCGTCCGCGCGAATTCTGCTCGAGTTTTAAGCTGATTATGCGCTGCTGCTCCTTGAGGGGAGCCCCCGTTGCGAGAGCCTGGCGATCCACGATGTTGCTTCGATCGGGGAGTAAGCATGGTGGTTGTTGCACCGCGAGCAACGGAATTATTGGCACTGGTAGGTAGGAGGTTTGTAAACGTGTTTGGAATAAAAGATACCGGAGGGAATAGAACGAATCGAAGCAGTGATTGCAAACAAATACACGCGATGGTCATCGCGCAGGGACGAGGTTAGCCAATAACGATGAGGGTCTAGCGATTGCTAGACATTGACCGAAGCAGACGCAATTCTCGCGTGCTTTGCATGACGATATTTTGTTTAGGTATCTGTACGAACAAGGCTTTCAGGCGTCTGCTTTGGATTGCTTTGGTTTTCGGATATGTTTTAGAGGACCGAAAAATAACTGATGCGTGTTTTCTATTTTGGTCCGTTTGCATATTTAGGAGGTGAAAGAACCCTTCAAAATTCAAAAGAGGAGGTAAAAAATGTTCCTATTGTTAATTTCATGAACAGTAAAACATTGTTGAATAACACTTGATATAAATATCTACTTGAGATATTTGTTAAATAAAATTTAATATATAAAATGTTACAACATTAATAAATTTTGAGCTACTTTGAGTGGCGGTTTCACCCCCTGATTATGTAAAAGTGCCAAAATAAAAAAACACGTATTTGTTATTTTTGGGTCCTCTAGAACATATCCAAAAACCAAAGCAATCGGAGGGGGGCACCTGAAAAACCTCTCCTTTGTGTTGACTTGTTGAATAACTGCAGTGATGGACACATATTTGAGGGGTGAACCACGGTGTGTGGGTAACTTACAGTGACTCAGACAAGTGTTTGCACGAAGTGGCGAATTTTAAGATACTACTTACATTAGATGGTATTTAATAAATTTTTCTCTTGGGCGACGTGATACTTTTAATTTCGTAGTATGTACACATATCCTTGTTTCTACACTTTAAGGTATTAAGCTTTCCTCTTCCCTTATCTCTGACAAGAGAATCTAATGCCTTTCAAATTTTCGTTTCCATATTTGAATTGGTACGAGCGACGTTTAAATCGTTTAAACACTACAAACAGACACCTACAGATCCGTTGTCATATTCATGGAACGTAATCGATGCACCGAAATGTAACGCCTCGAAAATCGATGCATCGCCATGTACGGGAATATATCACGCCTTGGTTCTTGTTGCTCGTGGCCAGGAGAAAAATATTCCAGTCGCGACCCACGCACAATGCGTAGAGAAATCTCCGCGTGGCGTGAGGTGTACAAGAAGAAAGGAAGTCTTCGAAATAAATCACGGATCTAGGCAACAGGTGTACGTATTGCCTCACGGTTCAGGTTCTTGCTCTTGCGAGACTTGGCGGGAGCTCCAACCGAACCCATCCACGTATCCGTGCACCGTAGACTTTTCCTGAATCACCAAATATGCTGTCCGGTCAGCAGAAAAATATCTCTCGTCGATTTCTGCCCCGAGCCGTGGAACGGAATCGCAAGGATTTTCTTCGTGGTCATAAAGATCTCGGAAATATTTCACCATGCGTGCTGCGATCGTCTTATCTCTTTCAGACTCCCACGAACCTCATGTGATTCGATTATTATTTGTTATTTCTGTATATTATTTATTATTAGCAATATTCTATTTATCTAATACTAAGTAGCTTTAATACTCGGCTTGGTCCGAAATTTAGATTGTAATTTTATAAAAAGAATTCTTTTTTTTTTTATGAAAATAGTCACATACATGTGGATTAGTGATCCTAGAATTTATCGTTCGAAAGTTTTTAGGCGACAGACAAACACACAAATATATTAGAAGCTTCTTGTTTTATATATTAAGATTCACTTCAATATTATTCTAATATTGAAGATAGACTTTCTTTAAAAATTCTAACACGACACTATCAATATTCTGTAATGTGCAATCGTTCCATCTGCTCTACCTACGTCTCGCTGCTAATTGACTAAGCTCCACACCTGCACTTCATTTCATAACTGGAACACTCAACATATTCAATCTACCGATTCCGACGCTTCCATTCCGCTGTAGCCACTCCACAGCACCCAATGCGCCAATAAACCACAAATCATACCAATCACAACCCAACGTTATCCACTTACACCCATTCATGTCTCAATCCTCCCATCCTCTCCCTCAATTACAAAAGCCACTACGCCCCCCGGTTACCCAATCGTCGAATAAAGACCTTACCCCGAAAGTCCTTAAAAGGAGCCTGCCAGCCAGTGACCGTCGCGTATGTGCACACCTCTCTTACCCAAAACGAGTACATGAAGCGGCTGTGCGGCCGAATAAAGGCCTCATCCGTGTCCGCTAGCCTCGCGTGCGAGTCCTGTCTCACGGAGTGCGAGAAGGGGAAGGTCGGGGGCAGGCAAACAAGAGGAGGAATCGGGAGGCGGTGGTACGACCGCATCAAACGCACGGCGAAGAGAGCAGCGGAGCCGAGTCGGCTTAGGGCGGCCTTGGTTTCGAATAAAATGAAATT
The DNA here is from genome assembly GCA_929113495.1 of Andrena minutula. NCBI lineage: Eukaryota > Metazoa > Arthropoda > Insecta > Hymenoptera > Andrenidae > Andrena > Andrena minutula. The sequence goes on from OV815994.1 coordinate 22,682,647, forward strand.
AATCTGAAGAAGCCGGCGGGGGTCGGCGGCTTCTCTGTCCTAGTTCGTAATAAATAAATCCAACGTGGCCGGCCCCTGCGGTGTCCCAATTAATTCGATCTTATTCTAACAGCCGTGTCCTCGGGAAATGCTCCCCTTTGTGATACCCGACCGTCGTTCCACGGGTGTTGGATTCATTATCGTTGGTCGTGCGTGCCCCCGCCGGCCCGTCGCGGGGTCGAATTTAATTAAGCCGCGGGCTACGCCGTGTCTCCGGTGCCCCTGCCGCCGCGGCCTCTCTCTCTCTCTCTCTCTCTCGGGGGCTGCGACTTCGATTTACAGACATAATCAGCGGGAAGCCGCGCGAGGAGAAAGGCGAAGGATTTGCTCCTAGTGCTCGGTCATTCGTCGAGTGGCTGTTTCGCGGCGATTCGATGAGACAGCTCGTCGGGCCTGCAGTGATAGCGACATCGTTTTATTATCGGCTACCTCTGCGCCGCTGTAATCAGAGTTAATGAGGCTGCGAGGCTGGCGCTCCTGCTTCGAGCCTTCGGTGCGATCAAGTGTTTGGAGAAGTTCCGGGCGGTTGTGTGGTGGGTGATTAGGTTTGGATGCTGGGCTACGTGAATTTTGGAATGGTTGGTCGTTTTTTTGGTTTTATTAGGTATGGGGTATTGGAGAAGGTACTTAGATTTATGGAATTGGAGGGGAGGTGTTGGTGGAATTGATCGTGAAATCGGCTTCTTGGAGTTCTTAGTGGAGGAGATCGAGGTAAAGTGAGCTTTTTAAATTATTTTTTTGAAAATAGATAAAATAAGTAGGAAATAGCTCACTTTACTCTGGTCAGTATATGCAGTGGCAGACGCAGGAATGTTTACAACTTTTAAAATCGCATAACTTTTACAGAATTGGTCCAAAAGACATGATTCTATTTTTTTTTTTTTTTTTTTTTTTTTTTTTTTTAAGCTACAAGGTTTATTTCGCTAAGTGACGTGTTACGTCACTATTACGTCGATTTGAAAAAAATGCAATTGGTCGGAACAGCAAAAGAAATAATAAATGTCGTATTTTACAAACTCACAAAAAAATTTAAAAAACATTTACTATTTTGTTTTGCTATTTCGACTAACTGCATTTTTTCAAAAGGACAAAACGCGTCATTTATCAAACTAATCCTTTTAGCTTCTCAAAAAAACTCATGTCTCTTGGACCAATTCTAAAAATGTTATGCGATTTTAAAAGTTGTAAACTTTCTTTCGTCCGCCATTGTAGCGCACTTTAAAGTGATCCTTTTGGATTTTTGTTTTTAAGTTGAATAAGTATTAATATAATTGTGAGTTTTACTGAAGTTTTGCTACTCGTAATTTGTCCATACTAAGTAATATTTAAATTTCACATTTTCATTCAGAAGAAAAAAATTTATTCTGCTGTAAACTTTTTTCTGCCCACTTTACCCTGGTCTCCTCTACATAGTCATGCCATAAATTATATTCATAATAAAAATGCTTCTACATAGTAGATAAATTAAATCGGAGGGTAAGTTTTTTATATCTTTCGTTTGTAAGAAATATTAAAATATAAAAGTCCTTGTAACCACTTGAAAAGGTCAGCTTCTGCTTGAATATGCTTTTTTAAACCGAGTTGGGTACTTTCCTATTCCTGCACGTACAACTTCTCTCAGTATTAACGCTACCTTCACCAGATCTGCCTTTGAAGTCTCAAGATTACGATTAAGTGTATAGCAAGTTTATTCCGCTAAAATATTCCAAAAGCGATAATGAAGAGGATGAAGATCTCGACTTGTGGCAAGCCAATATTCTGTAGCGATAAATGCAGATACGTTCGCTTTCAACCAACTCCGCGTTCACTACTAGACTAATTGGATTTTACTGTCAAGTTTTTTGTTCCTCAGGGCTTACTTCTTCCACAAAGTAATAACAAACTACCGAGCTTCCAGAATTCATATAACAGCATCATTTTGTTTTAATGGGCAGAATTTATAGCACAAGTAAGTACGTACTAACGCATCTGCCAAAGAACGCTAAAGTGATGAGCAATTCCTTTTAATATCTCAGATCTCTCCTACTTACGAGGCAACAGACGAATTCCTTAATCGCAAAGTGTTATTTCCACGCAACCCCTATCTCCCATCGCGTGCACAGTCTGCACTATCAGTCCAGTTCATTCCCACTACCTTGCCAACAAAGAAGCTTCACCAAGCACCACTTCCATAAAATCCAAATTACAAACCCAATCTTGATGAAGATACCAAGTCGCGCCTCTACTCCCGCTTCAACATCTCCACGACTTTTCTATTTAGCCTCCTCCCGACGGACCCTGTAATTCACTCTGTGTTCCAACTATCTGAAACCGCATATAAATCTTGCCCACGGATACGTCACCGATTAGAGAATCTTAATCGAAACTCCAACTCTCCCGTACAGGGGCAACCGAGAGCCTACAATCTCCCGGCGAAGAGGAAGCCGAAGCATTTCGGCGGTTCCGTAGTGGACCAAGTAACAAACGGCCAAAGTCGATGGAGTTAAGCACAGTGAGATAAATCAACTGAAACCGATGAAACCGTTTATAACGAAACCAAGATCTATCTGGCCGGGCTTGCGTGGCAATGCGGTACGCTCTCCTAGCTATCCTATTATTACGCGGACCTGCCAGCACTCCCACGCCGAGGGTAACATGATCGGGGTTAATCTGACCGTGACCTGTGCTATGCCAGCACCTGCGTGCGACCCAACCTAATTCCAACTTTTTTCTCTTTCACCAGCCAACGCACGAGTCCCGTCCTCGTTCCCTCTGTCTCGCTGCCCCTTGGCCCGGCGTCCCACGAACAGAGATAAGCAGGACCGATAACGGGTTCTATCTCAAAGACTTGACTAATGAGAATTTTGAGATTCCGAGATACCGGCGACGGTTGATAGACCCGGTCGTCTCTTCGCTATACGAGCGAGCCCCCTTCTCTCCGCGCGATCATTTTAATTGGAGTTTAATTAATCTGGATCCATCCCCGCGGTCCATTGAAATGGGTATTCACGTTGTTAACGGTACCAATCTGCATTCCTCGCAGTGGATAATGTTTAATGACGAGGGTCTTGTAAATTGGTAGGCATAGTTCAGATTCTGGAAGCGCGAAGGAGATCTCTGTACGGGAGCCGGGTGAGTGCACAGTTCTGACTCACTTCTGCGGCCAGGAATTATCTTCCTTCCGGTTGCACCACGCTTCGCAGCCTGCCCACTGGTATTTTCGCTACTCTCCCGCGGAACACGAGCTGCGTGGGAGTTTCTGTCAGCGTGGCGATAAAGGGGGCCAGCGAAGAAATGGGGAAAGGCAAAGGGCAACAAGAACACAGGAAAAGGAGGGAGGGGGAGATGTTTCTCCCCGGGCAAGAGTCGCGGGCAGTTACGTGCGTGAGCGCTCGATCATAAATCCTCGCCAGCCTCGATGGTAAGTTTCGTGGTTTTATGTGTAAAAAAAAAGAGAGGAGAGAACGCGTTATGGGAAATGTCCTATCGGGTCGCAGGCAGGTGCACGGGCCATATAAGGTTAAAAGGCCATACGAAGTCGGCTCTCACTCCGGGAGTACGATAAACGCGGGCCGATTCGCTCGTGCCTCGCCCAGCTTCCACGCGAGGAGTTATTACGAACGCCTACGCCCCGGGCCACGCCGCAGGAAACCCGAGCCGAGGGTTTCGGTGACGACGAAAAAGGGGGTTTGTTTTTCGTGGATATCCACGGAAATTGGACGTGGGCCCGGCGACGAGCCGTTAGGTTGTAAATCTCGCACTCGGTGGGCTGCGCTGTCCGTACACGTACGCGAGGTTTCTGCTTCCAGCGGACTCCGGCACCACTGCGCCTGGCTATGGTTGGCTGATTCTTTATGCATTCGAGTCTCCGGAGGCATGAGTGACTGGAGGATATTAAATAGTAAGTCCGGGGGAGATGGGCATAGCTTCGTTTGGAGCCTCCTACAGCCAACCTATTTGAAATTAGAGCTGGGACTATTCGAATAATTTAATATTCGAATATTTTACAAGTATTCGAATGCTACGAATAAACTTCGAAAATTTGAATATTCGAATACTATTCGAATACCGATATATTCGAATACTTGGATATTCGAATTATATTCGCCAAATAATTGAGCAACTGAAGTATTCGAATACTCGAATACCGAAAAATTCGACAAATAGTCCTAGCCCTATTTGAAATAAAGCAACGAAAATGATGTAGAACAAAACTATCGATCGTTTGCCTACATATCCGTTAATATCGATAAACGAAGAATTATTATTTAATACACAAATTTTACAAATGATAAAAAAGTGTCATTGCCCATCCCTCCCTTAATGTCCGGGAAGGATGACCATATGTACCTTTCAGGTTAACAAGTTGTGGTCCTTAACTGATTATCTCAGATTCTTTCTAGTTTTCGTCCACCTTCGTTTTTCCCGCTGGAAATTTCTTTGGGCTTTAGCTGTGAGTCTTCTAATCCGCATGTATGACACACAGTGTTACTTAGCCAATATTTTTTTTTTGGTTTTGAAATAATTTTGTCAAAATTTCACAAAAATATTTGAAATTACATCAAATACAGCTATGCCCATCTCTCCCGGACAAAAATTGACCATCTCTCCCTTAAAGCCCTGGTAAGATGACCATTCCCATTTTGTTTAGAGTGCTTAGACTAACAAACGGAACCCTGAACACTTTTACATTCAGCATAAATAACGCAAGCAAGGATGACCAAAATATAGAACCGAACATTTTGAAGCACTACCTACAATTTCACAGTGGATTTACCTACCTTTAAAGATGTTCTATTCCGTCAGGTCGAACTGAGAATGTTGTTCTTCTATGACACTTTGTATCCACGCGAAGGCAGCGAAATTTGGCGTTTCTTTCTAAAAAATACTGTCACTGGCCATCTCTCCGGTATGACCATCTCCCCTTGACTTACCCTAATTGAAGTTTTATGTGACACATAAAAAAAGAAGGACTTCGAAACCGATTATCCCTGGCACATCGTGTAACAGATTTTGGTGACACAGAAATATAATCTACTCCACGTGATATTAGGAGAGGTTTAAGTCATCACTTCGATGGTCTTTAATTTGTTTAAAAAGTCTGCAACTTCCCAGCCCCAAATTATGAATCCTACCACGTAAAAAGCATTTCATTGTGGAGGAATCATCAGCACCATTAATTTTAATGATAACACCATACTCGGTCAATTCCAATCGCGCTGGCAAGCATCGAAAAAGCGTGTCCCCAGAACAGCGTTAATTAAAGTCTCAATTAACCTAGCTAACGAACGCTCATCGTGTCGCGGGGTAACACGAGGTTCCCTTGTAATTTCCTGCTCCCGGGGAAAGCAAGAACGCAGCAGAGAGACGAAAAAGACAGATGAAAAAGAGACGAGGCATCGCGAACGATGGCGCTTTAAAGAAGGCCGGTACAAATTAACTATCTCTGCCACTGTAGCCAACGCTTACCGCTAATTACGTCGTGGATCGGCGGTGTACGCGGTAATTATGCCAGCGGCCGATCGGGTTTTTCGGTCCCACGGGGGCCACCGTGACTAATAATGGCGGATCGAAAAACCCTGGTGCATCGATCTGCTCGCACCGTGGAATATGGCGGCGCGGGACTCCCATGGGGCGCCATCGGACGTCACCCGCTGACCCGTACCTGTGTTCTTTTAATTGGGACCAGAGCCGAATCGGCGATCGGCTGCAGGTGAATCGCAACGATTTGTATCACTGGCAGATCATTACTCATCCATTCCTCCTGGGGAATTACTCGAGTCGCCATTGTGGCCAGACATGAAAGGATCCTCGGTATTCCCTGCGGGAGGGTGCGGAGATTTTCCTTCGTTGATGTCGTATCTTGTATTCCAGAGTGAATTTGGGCAGCAAAACAAAATTGCGAAATACATACCTATATATCCTCTACAAATCCCGAGTGTTCATTCCGCATGCAATATTCCTCAGAAGCCACAAACTCCTTCCAGCAGGAATTAGTAACCCTAGAATGTGGAGGCACGTAACGGCCAATTGGTAATCCTACTTAACGTCCCGATCTCCAGGAACAGAAGATACAGATGTCGCGACAAATGTCCAAGCAGTTCAGGTGGTGACGGTCGATCGGTCGGTGCACGTGCCGGCCGGAAGCGGAAACGCGGTGTGGGAACGGCGCAACTGGCATGAAGATCGGAGGCCTAATGACGCGCATATAAATGCGGGATGCGCGAGAAGTCCAGATGACACATGTAGATAACGTCTCCGTGTGACTGGCGTTCGATATTGCCTCTATCATCGTTCGGAATTAACGTCCGGACGCGCATCTATCCGCCGTGTAAAAACAAGCTTCACGCTTTTCACGGATTACCAAGCGCGAGGTGCCGTGCCCCGTGCGTGACCGTCCTGTAATTAGCTTGGGAAAAAAGCAATTATCCTGCGCGCACAGGAACATTAAAAGCCACCGTGTTATTTCCAGCCGTTTCACTTAAATAAACCTTTCAGGGAGATGATAGGAGGAGAGTGGTTAATCGATTGGAAAAATGGGGATTCGAACAGCCGCGGTATGTCGAGCCGGGTGGACGTAAAAGTTGCCTACGCTCGGTGGCCAGTGTAAATTCAGCGGCGGTTTTAACGGCACAGCCGCGGAACCACCATAAATCCGGATTTGCTTTTCGCACTTGTTAATTCCACGAAGTGTTCGCCGCCTTTCGATTACGTCTCCCCGGCATTAACGCCGCCGTATTTCGTCGCGGCGGACGTTAAGTAGTACAAATGAAAAGACTCATCTCCTTCTGGTATCGTTCCTTCTGTATCTCCGCCGTAAACTGTCGTTGGATGTTAAAAAACGGGGGACGGGGGAGGAATTCAATGAAAGGTCTGCTTCGGGAATGCTGGTCGACCCTTCGAGTTCCGAATCGACGGCAGAGTCCGGTCATCTCGAATCGAATCGAGTAGTGATGGGTGCGAGTGGAATCCTTTCGAGGAATTTAAAAAATGTATTGCTGCTCAAGTGGTGTATAGAAATAAAGAAAAGGTTAACGTACCTTCAAAAATGGGCACAGTCGCATCTCAGAAATTAGAGAATTTGAAGTTTTCTAAAAGCTCAAATTTAACATTTTTGGCTGGTAAAAGAGTTTAGTTTTTGGAATCTGGAAAATTAGATATCTGAGATTTCGGGAATAAAAATTTCTAAGGATCCTTGAAGTCTTGAAGTGTTCTAATTTTTATTAATTCTCTGAAGTTATTACTTGTATGTTTATATTTATGTATAATTTGCTTTGTCATTTTGGGAAAGTCTTGATCGAGAGTTCTGTTCTCGACGCATCGAGCACCCATCGCTGCACCAAGACGCTTCCGTTGAAAGTTTTTAACGTTATCTGTACGATTGCATGACCCAGTGGAGCCGCCCGCCCAGGAGAAATTTATAAATATTCGACGACCGTTTTTCGTTTGACGCTCGTTCCCGAGCACTTCGCACCTCCAGCTTGGAGATCGATCTTATCGAACTCGAACGACCAGACGGTTCACCGTTAATGCCCTCCTCTGAGATTTAATCGACGACATTTAAAATCGCTTTCAGGCTACAATTTGCAGTTACGATGACTTCATTTCCGCGAAAGAATCTCCCTGCAACTTTCTTTGATGCAAGCATCGAAGCAAATGTTGAAAGGTCCACGAATTCCTTTGCTTAAATTCATGAACCCTCTGCAGTATCAAAAATCTTCTTTATCTGAATAATGTCACTCCTTTTACTATTCCTAGTTCACTTCTTCTTTCGCAGATATATTTTATTTTATTATTTGTGCTAGGAAAATATTATTGCAAAAATGTGGAGCTGACTATTTAGGTAAAAATAAGGTATTTTATTAAGGTATATTATATTAAATTTGAGAGTGATGCAACAAATGTTTCCAAATAGTATGAAGGGTAAGGGGGAAAACAGGGAATGTCACAAACCAGCTTTATCGAGAAAATTAAGTTTAAATACTTTAGTCCATCAGTAAAGAAATAAGGTTCAATGAATTTAACTGAATTCTTCATAACATGAGGCTTATTCCTTAATCGGAGATCACAAAAATAAACAATAAAATAATAATTGTTGCACATTATTTCAATATTTTTCAAGTTTGAACAGGCCAGCATACTGAAACAAAATTTTCCAGCAAGGAGTAGGGACAGTCTGTATTTTTTCCAGTGCAGAATGGACGTTTTCTATTTCTAACCAGTATACCTACCACAACTTTAATGTTATCTTATGAGATGTTTGAACTAATGATCCTTTATAATTCAACAATTCTGTAGTCCCAATTGCGGTCAACAAAACATGCTATAAATCTCAAAATCACGAAAAATGGACAATCCTCGTTTTCCCCTACCTTTAAATATAATCGTTCCATGATATCCTTTGTATTCCTCATAAACACGTAGGTGATATGTTTCGCGAAACGAGGATTCATAAGATAAACCACGAATAGAATCAGTTATCTTCCCCACATATTTCTACTCATCAAGGAGTCATCTACAACAGCACCATCATCTCAAGAAGAATTCCTTTCACAATTTACGACCGCGGACTGCTATTTAAGAAACGAGCGAGCATCAGAAGCTGTCAGCGTCTCTCGACCGTGTCCCGATCATAATCGCCATCATAATCCGTCGTGCGCCGATAACACCATGATCCATTCGTCGAAATTCTCCAGTTTACGAGTCGGCCAGCCCATAACGCGGCGCACTGACTTCACATCCGGTCGTAAAGCGGCGCTCGCGCTCGCCTTTTCGGTTCGCCGTTAATGACAAAGTTTGTGCATCGGCCATAACGACACCGGTTTCCATTAACAAGTAATAATCGCCACTTTATCGATCACTCGCCGGCGTAAATCGCCTGGCCGCGTTATCAGTGGCTCGTGGTATTAACACGAGCCCCGCGTAAACAGCGCAGAACGGGCGGCGAATGGGGCCTTAAATCGGGGCCTCAAACCGCCAGCTTTACGACTGGCAGTAAATAAATAATTAAACTTTTTCCCCGGTGCCTACAGCTGAGGATTTTAATAGCGCGCACGACTATCGACGGACAGCCAGAGTCCTTACCAGTTTATTTCCCGAGTTAAATGCGCCACTGATATCTACAGTCCAATAAAATGAAACTTTTTTTCTGTTTCGCAATATCCACTGAGTGATTCTTGTAGAGTTTTTCCCCCCGAACACGAATCCGCTGACAGAATTGCTCTATCACCCTCAGTTTTTGAAAAACATGAGTTTTTGTAAAAACACACGATTTTGGGCTAGAAAGTTCAATTTAGTTTCAAAAGATAGAGGAGAGTTTCCTGAATAAATCAGTGTATATAGTTATTCAATTTCAATGTTCTGAATGATTGTAAATGGCCATTAAAGTTTGGAATAGTGTTGATGTGGATGCTTTCCACGTAGGTAATATTTTTGCGAAAAAATGTTTACCTAGTCCGAAAACGGTATTCAGCATCGGATTCTGTAGATATTTCTGAAGAGGAAACCATCCAGGAAAAGTGTCGGAACCGTTTGGTTGCCTGGTGGCCATTGCTCGCCTGGCGCGACTCATCAGGGTCTTCACTACCGGTAGACTTTCTATATGTATCATCCTTACTTTTTTCATGTATATGAACAAAAATCGTGTTGAATAGTATAGCAGAACTGTTGATGGAAAATTGCTTGAAAAAAGAAGAGTGGAGTATATTCGTGAGGTATCATGCACGTCCAATGACGCTGGTATAGCTGTACGAAGTGTTGTCAGGCGAATCTGAGATCGATGATTCTGATAGAGTGCATAAATGATACGAGGAGTGGAGCACGTGAAATGGACCCTGTTAAGGTGTGCATCGACTTCGCGAGGATTGCCCGCGAGGCACTCCTCGCGCAATTGGAGAGTCTGGACTGAAACTTTCGCGGGCAATCCCCGTGAAGTCGATACATACCTTTACACTGTCAAAGTGCTTTTCGACTGGGTAGTAGAGATATAAGGAGGGATCAATTGAACCCTGAATTGGTTTTGACGAATGTTTTAAAATGTCTTGTGGGGAGGTTCCGGTCTAAAAATCTTTAACCACTTTAACGACTCCTCAGTGCCGTCTGCAATGATTAATTATAAAACAAAAAAATTATTTCTGTAGTTTAAAGCGACCTTAATTCAATGAAAAAAGTCCCATTAAATTATATGCAGTAGTTTTCCTTTAATTAATTCCTAAGCATCACTTAGTTTTATGGGCTCTAGACCAGAACAACCCCTTAAGAGGAGAGGCCTACCTAGGGCGGTCAAAACAATATGCTTCTTTGGGAATTTTTTCTAGAAGAATCAATAAAGCTTTATTATTAAACATTAGTCTATAATAATAATAATAATAATAATAATAATAATGCGTCTTTATTACACCAACAAATTAAGTAATACAGATTTAGTTTATTTTTTTTCCCTCCATTTTTTCTTTTTGTGGCGCAAAGGGCGGAATTCAGCAAAATGCTGTTTTAAAATCCTACCAATATTGCTAGGATATTGCTGCAATATTGCGTTGTTGCAGGTTGCATTGCAATATTGTAGGAACGTTCCTGCAATATTGCCGTACATTATTGGAGTGGCACTGATCCTACAATATTGCAGCAATATTGCAAGAACGTTGCCGTGCAATGTTCCATTGGCAACGAACCTACCAGTCTATTGGAAAGAGTACATCTTACGGATATTTCGTAAGATATACATCACTTAATTTCCCTGTTTCAATTTTTGGACCAAACTTCCAATGTTGTTTATGGAAGGCAATATTGTCGAGCAGCTTTCTTATACCCCATTCTGTTGATTAAAACTTCATTATAATAGTAAAGCTTCGCATACTTTGGTACATGGATCTGAAGTAGATAAAAATGTAACAGAACAGACACGTACCCACCTGAAATGCTACAATTTGCGAAGAATCTAGTGTTTGAATTTCCTGCGATTACCATTTTTCTCACTCGCTCGCAACGATTACGAGCACGAAGTACGAGGAGAAAGTCCCGAGGAATGGAAATAATACCGGCAACCCACGAGAATATTATTCACGATTAACTTGATCGCTTCGGACATCCCCGTGCTCCACTTTCACCTTCAGGGTAGGAGATTATGATGGATACGTAGCATGTTCCTAAGACGAGTTCTTAAAACGCAGCCCCCGCCTCGGATACAGTGGTCGTTAGGCGTGCAACGTCGACACGCGAGCCTCGGGTGTATGATAATCAACCTTCGTACGTAATACCTCCGAGGGTGCGCAAGAATAACGTATCACACGGAACTATTTAACATGTGACGCTTCCCATGTTCCCCGCGATGATAATTTTCTCATTAAACAGGACACGATACACACTCCACTAGATAAACGCGGGACCCGTAGTTTCAAAGCACCAGTTAACGTTCAGTCTACCCAGATATCTTCAAAATTCTCCGCGGCACGGTGGAAAATCACCCCGGCACATTGGTCCGGGAAGCAACGAAGAGATAAATGGACTAGGAACGTAGTTTTAATACCTACATTTTTAACGCAGTGCACATAGAAAATAATTCTGAATAGTCCTCAAACATTTGTTATTATAATCAGGGGCGCATTTATTCTTTTGGTGGCCCTGGGCGCAAGAACAAGTATATTTCTACAGTTGTGTGAAATATATACTGTCATTGTTAGTTAAAATATCCTATCTGCCATTTCTAAAGATCAGAGAAACCTGAAGTTCTACTGTTTTCTTTCTGCCATCCTTATAAAGAAATTAAAAATTGGTCTGTTTCTAGTTCTCTACCAACCCTGTGGGGTTTTCTAACTTTACTTAAAAGGTGAAAGACGTGTGGAAGTTCAAGCATTTAAATATTTCTTGAAAAAGGGAAAAATGCTAGATAGGACATTTTAACTAACAAAGGAAGTACAGGTAGGTATAGGGGATAAAACAGCTATTACCCCAACAGATTTTTGTTTTGTTGGTGGCACGTTTGCGTACATAAATTTTTTGCCATACAGCAGTTCCTGTTAGTTTGTGTTTCTAAGGAAAGAGCAAAGTATTTCTAATGGAAGGGGGAGGCATCACAAATTTTTCAGCTGCTTCCTGATTTTATATTATAAATTTAATATTCACAAACTAGTATTTTATTTTGCAACTATCACTAGGCTGTTTGTTTATATTGTTATTTGTGAGGAGCAAGCTTTAGAAATGTAGCCCCATAGAGGATTACCTTCTGGTAAATACGGCGCTGATTATAATTAGCTGATTATAATTTGTAGCAGAAAAGAAGAAAACGGCACAGAGCAGTGACAAAGCAGTACAGTTAAATAAACAAGACAGAACGCAAAGAATATAATCAAAATAATCCACGTTCCCTTGAACAATCAATACTCGGGTGAAGAGTAGCTCGTATCTAGCTTCGTTATTCCATCATTTAACATTTATCCCCGCTAAGAGAACTGGACTAGTGGGAAGACTACTGAGAAGTAGTCTTCCAGGACAATTACGCAAACTCCTCGGCCGGCCCGTCGCGCATCTTAATTAACATCCGGAAGGAGAGAAGTTCGCCGCGTGTAATTACGATGCGGAAGAGGCGCTCGCCGGCCGAGAACAGTTCCTCCGTCTCCTTCCGGCCCCGCGCCCGTTCCTTCCGCGTCATTGTCTCCCTAATTAGCCATTCAGGATTATGTACTTCCTAAAAGCGACGCGTGCACGGGCGCGCGGATGTGACGTCCCCGATCGCGGCACGTGGACGGCGAGCGACGGCCGGCGGAACGTGAATCAAGCGGCGGAGGTGTCAACGCGAGGACGAGGAGGATATAATGAACACGCGCGAGCGGGAGCGGGCTCAGCAGGTGGTGGACACTCGCCGTGTGGAGGGAATAAAAAAGGAAGGAAGGAGTATCGGAGGCTGGGTGACGGAACGATATTACGGTGGGAGACGAGCGTGTAATTAAAACGTAATTACCAGACGCGAAGTGTTATTTAAAATGTTATTTATCCGGGCTAATGGGTGGGCGTGGTTTGCCCACTATCGCCGAGTCTCCAAGCTGTATTCTGTTTCAGATTGCGTTTTACGCGGACTATGAAGCGTAATTAGATTCTTCAAATCTTAGAAGGTCTGTGTTGTTCCGTCGCAGGGGGGGTTAATTGAAGGGGTTGAGGAAGGTAGATCGAGTGCATTGCGATGGATTTTGTGAAAGGGTCCCGTGCACGTTGAGATCTGTATCGATACACGTATGTTCGCTGACATACTCAATATTTAAGGGGGGATTCTCGACTAACAGACCCAAAAGTAACTGACGTTCAAGATTTTTTTTTGAAAAAACTGTTTGTCATGTTGGATTAAACTCTTTTGGGATGTAAGAAGGCATCTTTAAACTTGCAGAAAATATTTTTTTTTATGTTGATTCTTCTTATTATTTATTAATTATTGTGAAATCTTGTCCACCTCTTCGACGATGTAACTCCTGATGGCGGGGTGTGTACCATCGATCACAGTCTTCTGATTGTAAAAAGATAGAAGTCTCTTAAAGTTAGATAATTCACGCTGGGATTGGTTCCCTTTAAAGAAAAAAAATGAAAAGTTGAAAAAGTTATAGCGTTTGAATGAATAAGAGAGTTTTCCTTAAACAAATTTTTCATATTATTCTTTATATCGACGAAAAAAGTGTTATAAATAAAAACTAAAATTACAATTTTAGACCCAGTCCCAGCGTAAGTTATTTAATTATTAAATATTTTATATGACTGTGACAGGTGCTACACCTGCCGCCAACATAGAAGAAGAGGTTAACACGATTCCACAGCAATTAATAAATAATAAGAAGGATAATAATAAGAAAAAAATTCTACAAGTTTAAAGATACTTCCTTATACCCCAAAACAGTATAACGCAATATTAACAATAAGTTTTTAAATAAAAAATCATAAATTTCGAGGCTATTACACGAGAATCACCCTTAATAAAACACAATGCCCATAATTTTCAACCGTAGCAAATGTAGATATTCGTATCAGTTGCACAGGTACAGCTGATACCGATGCATCCATACTGAGACAGTCAAATACACATTGGAAATTGCAACTTGTATCGATAAATATCTCAACGTATATGAAGCCCTTGACAGTTCAAAAAAAAATTTGTAGGCATTCCACGTTTGGGACTGGTCTACGATACAATTGCAAGTTGCACTATTTGTAGAGTTCAGAAAAGAGTAACACCGGAAAGCCGGCGCTAGGGGAATTGGTAACGCGGCTGACCAGTACCCAGAGGACTTCTCTTTTCGCCTACATTTAATTGATTACGTTGCGCTATAAGAAAGCATCATTGGTTGATGAAAGGAATCTTTGCTCGCGAACAGGTCCATTAAGAAGAATCATCGCCGCGAAATGCAGCCAGAGGATTCCTCAGCTACACGATACCTGGTCCAGCGAGAGGGCCGTTCGACGATTATGGTGTGTAATTCGACGCGCATGACGCCAATCGATATACCAGGGGAGTGTAAAAGTTTCGTGACGAGTGAAACGTGCTGGGCGTACCTTAATTGAATGTCAAATATATGGAAAGGGGGAAGAGTTATGGGCCTTAATGACTACGAGGGTCGTTTTAGTACTGTCGATCGATTTATAGGTCATTGTCTGCCACCGGGTGCGTGTGATTTTTCACGTTAGCCACCGTGACGTGCTCGATCCCCGTGTAACCTACATCACGCGCGACGTAAATCACGAAACAAGGCGACAACAGTAACTAGACCATCCTGATTCAGATCTGTCAACCATCAAAAATTCCCTTCTTCTAATTACAGTCCACTGTTCACATTCCATACCTAACCATCATCGTCTAATTCCCTGCCTTCGCCTGTCTCTCCAAGACCTACTACTTATTCCCTCAGCAGAACTACCGTCCAAAGAAGAATAATCCTCTCGTTACCACTACCTCTCGCGGGTGTCCACTTGCCCGCGATGGACCAAGCAAAAAAGCTCGCGCGCAAAGCTGGTAAAAGCTGCGCTAAACGCGTGACGGCTCAATAATTGTATGCCCCGCGCGCCCTGGGCTCGGGTCGGACCCCACGGGAATCCGTTTTACATGGTGCCGCATAATTACTATGATCCTGCACTTCACGGTGCTCCAGTTCTCCGCGAGGGAGAGACAGGCGGTGCCCGTGTGACCCGCGCCAGGAACGAGCCGGGCCCGGCTCAAAAAGCGCCGGCACGAAAGAAAACCTGCAATCAACGCGTCAAAAAGCAGAAACTTTCACCCGACGCTCGCTGTTACGTGTCTTCTCGTTGCGGCCCTCTCGCTCGTTCAGTATCCACCGAACCGGTGCCTGGTATCTGGAACAATGTCGGCTACGTTCCATCCACCCTCTACGCCCCAGTCTGCCATGTTTTTCCCTGCCTTTTTTTCCCTCCGTGCAACGGGACACGCCTTTTCATCGGAAAACTGTGCCCGTGGAGTTCCGCCGTGTATCATGGTTTCAGCTTGCAACGCTGACAGGTTGAATCCTCTCGTTGGATCTTTTTTACGGCGATGCAGTAAGATTAACCCTGGGTAGGGTGAAATACACGTCGCGTCTGGTAGGGTTGGGCCGGTTCGAGTTTGTCGAAGAACAGATGGAGGGTAGACTTCGCCTAGTTGAATATTGAAGGGAGAATGTCCCTTCCGATTCCACTGGTGGATTTCAAGTTTCAGTATATGGTCACTTGGGTGTCGGGGTGTGGAGATCCTTGGAGGAAGCTGTGTACTGCTGATATTAAAATGAGAATTCCTGAACACTCCCTTATCAAGATTCAAGAATTCCGACTATGAACGCAAACTATGAACTGTCAGAACTTAAGTACCGTTCCCAGGGTGAACTCGCAGTAAAGTCAGGCTCGCCAGAAGATTGCCGCGCAAACGTGCGAGCATTCCCTCTGAACGTAGCGTTCCATCTTCCAGCTTCGAGCCCTGACTCCCTATCGCCGTTATTAACTCGATAACGATGACATTATTGCCCAGGAGCGTTCCTATAACCGGAGGCCCGGCCGAACGAATCTCCCAGCCACCATCACGCTCGACTATTTCCCAGCCGCGAGACAGCGCCGTACCGTTACTCACGACCCGCCGCATGGGATGCAACGGATGCTGGCCGACGCCGGAGATGCACCGCGCATGCATTTATGCATATGTCCGGCACTTCTTCGCATGGATGCAGATGCGGCACGCACCGCCGCGACGACCGCCTCTCCTGCCAAGCGTAATCCTTTCCCGACACTCGTAATGGCCGGAATTGTGAATTCAATTGCCCCCTGAATTGGATGCAGTCGCGAAAGAGCCGGACCGCCGGCTTAAGGCACGTACGCGGTGCAGTATGCAGCCGTGAAAGGCAGCCGCAATGCCCGTGCATCCGTCAGACAGCGAGCGGACAAAGGAGAGCTGCACGATGATTGCCCGTGGAGATGGAAAGATCTTACGAATGGGTGACGACACGTTCCTGTGCTCGAGGGCACTCGAGATCGTTCGCAGAGTGGGCGAGTTCGACGGGGAATTCGGCTGGACGTGAAGCCACGGATCTCGAGGATCATTGGCAGAGATTGGAGCCTAGTGGCCGGGGCTGATTGGGGGTGTTAGTAATGGGCCAAGTGCTTACATCGGGGACCTTTGTTTTTTAGTGCTTGTGTGGGATGTTAATGCCCATACGATGGTCTCTTTTCCAATGAAAAATTTTTACTCGATAAACTTTTCTCTTACTTTCAAGATTTCCGGAGATGTTCAAGGTTAAGGGAACTAGGTAGACGAAAAATCGATTTTTTATTGTATTTTCCGAAAGTACTATCTTTTCTTAATGAAATTCCTCCGGGTTTATATAAAACTAGCCCACCCGTTACCCGGTTTCACCCGGGAATTATTTACCATATTTCCAAAATAACAAAGCCTACAAAAATAAATAGCCTATAATCTAATCTAGGATGTATGTAATGAGTATTCAAAATTGCATTGAAATCCGTTCAGCCGATTAGGCGTGAAAGAAGGACAAACAAACAGACAACGTTTCACTTTTATATATTAGTAAGGATTCACAAGATTGTTGATTTGGCAGCTGAAAAGGTCAAGCGGCAACCTACAGCCTCGCCTTTGCCCAGAAACTTTAAACGCGTTTTGCTCGAATTTTTCGCCTACTTAGTTGCGAATGAACGGAGGTTGAAATCGACTTGAAAAAATTACAGGATGTTTAAAACATGTGCCATTTCCAGCCAAACCTCTGATATAGTCTGTAAAAATTCGATATTTTCATCAAAAAATTAAAAAGTCGCGGATTTTTAGTAGCGCACAAACACGATCAAATTTTTCTTGAAATAATCGCTGCTTTTCGGCCACCCATTTAATAATTCTGTTGCAATTTTACTTTTTAGTAGTTCCGTGGGAAACTACAGATGTAACCAATAATAATCACACCTTTAAATTAGATTATGTTACTTTTTAAGGCCAATATTACCTGAAAACTGCAGAAGAACGTTAAAATGTTTACTTAATTAAAATGTGTACTTTTTTCAATCTCTATGATAATAATAATCATTGGGTAAAAAGATACATCCGGAGTTGCTTTCATTTTTTTACAAATACATTAAAAAGAAAGTGTTTCTTTCATAGAAAACGTCTGCCTAAGTAGTCCTCTTAAGCGTTATAGAGAGGTTCAGATGGACCTCGCCTTTTCACCATACTATGGGCAATTGCTGCAATAAAGACGGAAATTAAATAAATAAGTAAGGTGGTAATTCTTAATTGTTATTAGTCCACCTTGTATAGTGAACCGAGTTGAGGGATGCTGCGTTTTCTGAGGTGAAGAAATGTCATTAAGGAAGGAGTTTATGAGGAACCTACATATTTTTATTATAGGTGATTCAAGGCTAGAAAATATGAGATGCAGCATTAAAAAATGAGAGATCGAATGAGTTTACTTATCGTGGTTTCTCAATCGCTTCTTTTGAGGTTGAACGTGAATGATTGCAATCGGATTAGAGGACAAGCAGTGAGCATAAGCGTGTCAATCCAGAGACTGTTGTGCAGGACCAACCGCGACCATAATTTTGCCGTGTCACTTGTGCCGACGTGCCAGCCGTCGCCAACCTTGAAGAGATTTAAGAGAGAATAATGGATTCACGAGACTTGCCATAATGGACGCGTAACGAGCCTGGGAATGAGTGGAATACCGCTGAAACTTTTATAATTGAAGCCTGGAGAGAGGAGTCGAATTGGACACAGCTACGAATAATAGAGATTTGATGCGAGAAAGATTGCGTCTGTCGCAAATTCTAATGCGTCTCTGCCTGTTTAAAGTCCGATTTGTCAACTTGCATCAAATTCGTATGCATTTCTCTCCCTGGACTTGCACTGAAGTCGGAATAAATATCAGCTCGTTGCTTACAGACGCTGGGAAACCATTCTCGCCAAATGTTTCCGCCATCTCACTGTTATAATATTTGCCCACCTTCTGCATAAGGGTAAACAGTACAGTGATTGGCCGCACAAGAGGATCACAAAAGAATTAAATTATAACTTCGAATTTATTAAATTAAAACACAAAATCAGTAGAAATAAAATAGCTATAGAAGACTCCAATAGCCTAAAAATAAATCAAATTTATTAAGAAAAATGAAGGATTCACAAACATTTACAGAAAATATTTGATTCCTCCGAAGAAAGTTAATTATTCACCAGTCCAACACAACAGTAAATAGAATTGCGTGACACAATTCGTGTCACACATATTCGCGTGCAATGACATACAATTGTCAGAGTGACGCATCGCTTCGTGGAGTACGAGGATCGATGCAGCAAGATCGGCTGACTCTGAGGCGAAGTCTCTAGAAAGGGAAGGCCGACGATCACGCTGCATTTATTATCAGCATCTTTTTGTTTCTATCGAGAGGAGATAAATTAAAAAAGATAACGCGACACAACGTAGGCACGTAGCCTGTAAGCTGACACCGTGGGCTCATCGTTCTTTCAGCCCGAGACGGCTGTACCGCCCACTGCGAGACAAAAAGGACGTTCTTCATTTGATGAAACAAATATAACAAAACCTGCCTCCCAGAGAATCTCATATACGGAGAGTGAACTTCGTTTATTTAATAACTACGCGGATTCGCCTAATCACGATTCGATCATTTCTTACAGAGGGACTATACGAAGAAGGCTCTGCGTTTAACTTGTAATTGAAAGAATCCTTGGACCCTGTTAAAGAATTATTAAGACACCTGCTGTAAGAGGATGACTCTTTGATTTGGTAGGTAGTAGTCGCAGGAGAATCTCTGAAAACTGTGTTTAGGCTACAGGGAAGCATTGATCAGAGTTAATGAAGGATCGGAGGTAAGCGTGTTGAGAGCCACTGATTCCTTATGTCCTTACTTCTTGGCTGGAGGATCTGCGAAGAGGCGCCACAGGGATGTCGCTGAGCGAGCTGTCCTCTCGTCTTTCAGCCACTCCCATTTTCAGCTACCGAGTTACTGCCACTCTGTCAATCTCACCTGACATTCGCGTCCAGACGAAGATACACTCCCGACAATGAATAACCCTCCGAGGCCATTCACGTTGTCACCGAGAGGAAAAGCTGCGTGGTTTGTATCCCACGATACCGCGAGTGCGATCAGCGTTCGAAATTAGTTCTGCGAATTCGTTGAGTACAATTTCGAGAAATCATCTCCATCGCGCGTGTGTTTCATCCTGTCGCTCGCGTTAATAACCGAGATCTCGAGTTTATTCAGTCGCAGATCCTTACACTTTCTGGAATTAGAAGAAAAGACACCAAAGGTTGAAATATCTATCCCATACAGCACACTTCGTTGCAGCTGTATTGCAGGAACGTTGCTGCAATATTGCGTTGTTGCAGGTTGGATTGCAATATTGTAGGAACGTTCCTGCAATATTGCCGTGCATTATTTGAGTGGCAATGATCCTACAATATTGCAGCAATATTGCAAGAACGTTGCCGAGCAATGTTCCATTGGCAACGATCCTACAATATTTCGGCAATCGATGTGCAATGCTTCAGTGGCAACGACCCAGCAAATTTGCCTACATATTGCCGTGCAATACTGTAGTGGAAAGATTGCAATCTCGCACCGCAATATTTTCGAAGAGTTGTAGGATCATTGCCACAATTTTGCCGTTTCGTTGCAGAATCATTGCCGGAACGTTGCAGGACTACATGTTTGCAATGCAGCCGCAACATTGCAAAAATACACACCTGCAATATTGCAAAGGCGGACATAGGATTGAACCTGCAACGTCTCTGCAATGTTATGGTGCAACATTGCAATCTTGCGCCGCAATATTGCAGAGACGTTGCTGCAATGTTGGTGCTGTGTGGGATGTAGAAGAAAGCATTTGAACTTCCTGAGATAGATAGTAGCATTTATTGTTGGCATTTTAATGCCAACTAACTCCCAACTTGGGATGCTGTGGGCCAACCAGAAATGCTACAGAGGTATCCTTCATAATATTCTAAGAATGAAGGCTTTCCCATTAATCTCTGCATTTTCATTTCAATTCAATGCAGTAAAATAGATAGACAAATAGTAACAACAAGTATCGTCACCCCGTCCTGTTTCCCTCCTTCGCTTTCCGAGTATCGAATCAATCAATTCCCCTAAGAATAGTACCTATTATATAAACCACAAGTAGCTCCGTCCTCTGAAATATACCCTCCCCTAATCCCACGCTCCCCCAGTTCAATTGTATTCCAACAATCGTAAGAGCAGGAAAAATGAGACATACCTAGACAAAGGGATTCCCTATCTACCTATTTAGTTTCTACCAAACGCAGGATCCATAGGGTCGCCAGTATCAAGCACCGGTTGGAAGGGCTTCCCAAGGCGTCTCATTTGAATAAGACAAATGAAGACATCCGGGAGACACACGGCGAGAACGATGAAGCTGATACCCCGCGATTGGAGCGAGGATCACCTACAGCGTTCGCGGAGCATCGAACCGTGCCGATTGATTACGATCGTTACGGAGACAATGGTCGACACGGGCTTACTCTAACGACGCGGCTAACTTAGGAATCAGGGGATTACCTCGGTGTCTCGGTTAACAAGCTCCGTAGATCGACTTTTGTCCGCTGGGAACTGATCTCTCCTGTCTACCACCCACGCTTCAGAATCCCTGGGCGCTTTTCATCCGCAAGTCGCGTGCGCCCGGCCACGGAAACCGCTTCTTCGTACCGCAAGTCGAACAGCCACTCGACCAGCCGGTGAGAAAACTGGCAATTTCCTTGGGGCTGGCTCGGATTCTAACATCCTAACGTCACGCGATTCACTGGGACGAATAGGCTCAGCTCGATCAAACGGCGATGTTGCGGCGATCGCCAGGCGCGAAGCTTGTAAATGGGCTAGTAAGATCGGGGCTGGAGCGTTGTCCAATTTGTCTGGGCGGCAAATAACGTGTTAACGGGTTAGAAAGTGCCTGCAGGTGGTTCCTTTCGTGACTCGGCGCGTTAACGGGAGCGCCTTAGAATGGTACAGCTCCTTCGACGAGCGTGAACGCTGGCCGGGGCTTTTCGGTGTTGCAAACGATACCGTTTCCTCGAGAACCGTATGAAAATGTATGTAATTGAGGAGGCGAGGCACGAGATTCTTGTGCTCGTTTGACGAAGCCCAAGCACGGCTTCCAGAGAGTTGCTTGAAATTGCTGCCAGGCCGCCTCTCGTTCAGGGAGCTTCATAGCTAACGTTTGAATTAAAAGGAAATTATGAAAGCAGCTCTTTATGAGATAGAGAGGGTTTCATCGTCTGAAACGTTTTGTCTATTTTAAACTGCAGAATGTACATGCTCAAAATGTTCTCTGGTTTTCTAAAAGCTCTGGAATACTCACCATGCTTGTCAATAACTGCATATTCAATCTGAATGAGAAAAGCTTCATTGTGAACTATTAAGCAAACGGAGTGAAAAATTAAGTAGCGTGGCAATTAGAATGCTGATTAGTGTTTGATGATTATACGAAGCACTCGGAAATTAAACTGATCAATTTCATGCAGTGGCGGATTTAAGGATAATGGCTCGGGTAAGAAACGTTCTAACGGGTCTATTTTTGCGGGAAAATGAAAAGGTAGTTTACATAATAATACAGAAAAAAATAGTGTTTGGGTAAAATCATATTTATTTTGGAAGACGGTGACGTTTTTTGGATATTAAATTCGCACTGACTCGATGGAATATTATAATATTCTTAGCACTAATCACATTCTCAAGTACAGTTGATTAGTTTGATTTCCGTGAGGCTCATTTACCCGTTTTTTAGTTTCAAAACTACATAAACTGCGTTTTATGTCAGATGGGTGGAGAGAATTGTGAATCCAGCAAGTCGACATTTGTCAAGCTCAGAATCGTATTCAGCATGTTTGCGACTCGGCGTGAATGAATCGCGCTTCCGATTGTTACCGTATACACCCTATCGAAGCCACCCCCGACAGCGTGTACCGCGGCAGCGAGCGGGGACGTCCTCCCGGCCGACGATTTCTGCGCAACTCCGAGTCTCACCCCCTGTCCCTCGCCATCTGCTGGAAGCTGGACGAGTGAGGAGATGTATTGAACAGGCTGAATGCGCGTGCAGAGATGCGCGAGTATCCGCGAATTCCCGGCAGCACGGGGCCGCAGTCCGCACAATAAAGAAAAAAATTGCACGGAGTTAGGGGAACAGAGAGACGTCGGCGTAGACGGAGAGAGAGACACCGTCCTAATCCTCCTGGACGCCGAAGAGGCAGACTCGATTAATAGTCACGGTCGTGAGAGAAACGACGTCGTCCGCGGCGGTGCCTCGGGATGAGAGCGGTACTTTAAGCCGAGCTTCCGTAACGGAGTGCTTCGATGGACCATCGTGATCTCGCGTTGCGTTCCGACTCGTCGCTTTAAACCAGCTAGTGCCGTCACGCGCAAAGATGTGCACGCCGGTCATGTAAGAGCGTGCCCTGTCTAACCCAGTGAGAAACGTTTCCAGTGCCGAATAGCGATTCGCGTGGTATACAGAGACTTCGAGGATGAGACCTAGTGTTGTTCTTCTGTTGCTGTCCCTGTGCACCCTGTTCCTGGCGTCCGAGTCGAAGCTGCGGCAACAGGCAGCCGTAGACGACGATGACGACGACGATGACGACTGGGACGACGATGACGACGACGATGACGATGACCAGGCTTACCAGTCCAGGCCGGAGGTGGACGACGACGGGCGGATTTACAAGAATCCTAGGAACTCGCCGTCCGCGATGTGCCCGCGGGATGAACAGCAGGCCGGGCTGCTCGGCCAGAAGTGTCTGAGAAAGTGCTCCACCGACGAGGATTGCAAGAGCAAGAAGAAGAAGTGCAGATGTGACGGTGCCTGCGGGATGTCTTGCATCAAGCCGGAAAGGGAATGTCCACCTCTCACTGACATACCGTACGGCGTGATGACAGTGACTGGGAAATTCTTCGGCGATCGAGCCCACTACACCTGCGATCCCGATTACTTCACCGTGGGCCTGATGGATAGGACGTGCAGGGCCGACGGTCGCTGGACCGGCACGACGCCTTCGTGCAAGAAGGACTCTAGCTCCTTCTGCTCGCAACCGCCGAAAGTGAAAAACGCGCGGCACAACGCGCTCGCTGAACAGACGACCTTCGACCTGGAGAGTGACATTCAGTACTTCTGCAACCATGGCTACGTGGCCACTGGGGTGCCGAAAGCTAAATGCCTGGTGATGGAAGGTGTTGCTAGATGGTTCGGGCCTGACGTCTTCTGCGAGCCACAGAACTGTGGACCACCTGCGGACATCGGGAACGGCTGGCACGCTGGTATGTAGTGCTTCTGGGGAACGTGACACTAGTCGGGTTGCGTTGATATAGTTTCGTGACTAGATTGTAGTGAGAGAATTAATTTTAGTGAATGCCAAAGCTACTGTCGCGTAATCGTTGCATTTGGCAGAGGAGTCTTCTATTATTTAGACTTCTGTTTATAGCAAGTTGATGCATCTGATAGTACTATCGGGAGTTACTTAATATCACACACCATCAGTTAGATCGAAAGTTCCTTGAAACGTGAGGGTATTCTTTTTAAATTGGAACAAAGCAATCATTGAAAAGTATCCGGTCTGTGCATATGATTTGTTTATAGTGGGGATGCTATAACGATTTATTGCTAACGCTGGCTTACTACTCGAGAAACGTCAGAGAATCAGAGAAATAAAATAAGTGAAACAGTTAAAATGGAAAAAATATTTTCATTCAAATTGCGAAACGGCAATTTTACTCTTCAAACTGACAGTCTATCCACGAAATCACCGAGCCACGAGAGGTCACGTTTGGAATACGATTATTCCCCCCGGAATGCTTCGTATTCCACTGAAACTGCAATGTGCCATTCCTTTTGTAGGCGAGTGTTACACGTACGACTGCCGTGTATCATACCACTGCGCTGACGGGTACGAATTAGTTGGCAGAGCGGAGAAGCTCTGCTTGGCAGACGGCACATGGACCCCCAAAGAATCCCCACAATGCGTTCAAGTAAGCCACGCATAAATATCTCCTGCTCCATGCCCTCTCATTTCTGTCTGCCCCCGATGTCCCAACGAGAAAACGTTTTCCTCTCTAGGTTACCACCGTGCAGTGCCCCAAGCCGGACAACCCAGTGAACGGGAAGGCGGTGTACACCTCGTACGCATACAATTCCATCGTGCATTACGAATGCGACTATGGTTACACAGTGGTCGGCCAGGGGACAAGACGCTGCGGGGCAGATAGAAAATGGACTGGAAAGATGCCCACTTGCCAGGAAATTAATTGCGGTTCACCTGGTGTCCTCTATAACGGCTGGATCGAGAACATCGAGGCGGGTGAGTTGGAAGACCGATAGAAAAACCTTGCGCAACGTAATTATAAATAAACCGTACGTAGTAAAAATAAATAACAGCACGAGTCTTTGGCTCCTTCGCGTCTATCCATCGCGGTTAGGTGCAACAGTGACGTTTGAAATTAATTTCACGGAGCTCCGTTCTCCACCAGGCACTGGTCTAGGCGCCAGCATAATTTTCCGCTGTAAGAACCACATGAAGCTCGAGGGGAATACCTCGTCCGTCTGCCAGGCTGATGGTAAGTGGCGTTACCCGCTGCCGCAGTGTCTCGCCCCGTGCGTGGTGCCCCAAATAGAGAACGGCCACATCACTGTGGCCAGCCACGAGAAGGACCACATCAACAACGTGACCGTCGTCGAGCACGGGGAGAGACTGCTCGTCTCCTGCGTGCAGAATTACGAATTCGCGGCGAACAGCACTGCGGTGGCCTGCAACAACGGCACCTGGTCCATAGTGCCCAGTTGCTCGCCAGCCAGGTGCAAGTCGATGCCCAAGGTGCCGAGGAATGGCATGGTCATCGCGCCTAAGACTGATCATGGGATGAAGGCGGTGTTCAAGTGCAAGGATGGCTTCGAGCTGGTCGGGGGTGGCCCACTGAACACGTCCAAGTCGGTCGAGTGTCAGTATGGGAACTGGACTGGCGATATACCCCACTGCAGCCAAGTGTTCTGCCCCTTTCCTGGATTCATAGAGAATGGCAAGGTGTTCCTGGTGGGCAATATGGGTGTCTACGATTACAGGCCCTATGTCAAGAAGGTGGTGAACAACAAGCAAATTATGTACGACTGCGATAAAGGTTATGTGCTGGATGAGGGACCCACTGGAGCCACCTGCGTCGGTGGCAACTGGAGCCCAAAGAACCTGCCCAAGTGTATCCCTGGACAACATCCTAGGCTCAGATGGAGCAGGCGACGCAGGTCCGTTAGCGATGAGGATCTTACTATGAGCTATAGGTAAGTTTCTAATATCTCAGGCATTGGGTGCAAAAATGGACTAACCCACATTGAAACAAATTTAATTTTTTTATTTTTAACCGATTTAAAAAGGGGGAGGTTGTAGATTGGACCCGTATGTATTCTTTTTTATATATATGTTTGTTCTTGCTTAATTCCTCAGCATATGGACCGATTTTGATGATCTTTTTTTTATTCGAAAGACGGCGATGTCCCGGTGGTCCAATAATAAAGACTATTGTCACCTGATTATTATTATTTTATGTACGTACGCGCATATCTCCTCAGCATGTTGTGTTAATATATATAAAACTAAAAAGTCAAAAATAACAACATTTAAAAAAAATTAAAATCGACGTCAAAAGAAATAAAAATACACTAAAAAGGAAAAGATAATTTTTTCCCGTATTTAATCTACGACTCATATTTTTTAAGTCGGCGCCTCATCATTTGCACTGTGTAAATCTGGCGTCGACTTAAAAAAATTGAGAGTAGTAGATAAAATAAGAGAATTAATTTTTAAAAAAATTTTATATGATTAGTGCAGCCTATTGGAATACAATATTCCTACTAACTCAATTTCGCAAGAAATGTGTGTTAGTCCGTTTTTGGAGCGGCAATTTTGTTTAGAAAATATATGAAACATGGGATAAAGATAGTTCGTAGTTTGAAACATTGGATTGCTTATTAAAAACAGGCGATATTATTCAAGTGGACTCGTAATATAAATACTCGTAATGAAGTTCTTAAGGAGAATTAATACTGCAAAGTTCAAAATATGTATACCCCGTATACCGCGTAGAACCCGATCGAAATCTGTTTGCAGGAAGTTCATCGAGTTCTTCCGCAAAATCGGCAAGAAGCTGCTGCACCTGGAGATGAACAAGGGCAAGGAGCACGGGAAGCACAAGGCCGAAGTAAAGAGCTCGAACTCGTCTCAACACGAGAACAACACATCCGCGGAGGTATTGTCATGGAAGAAGCACCCCGGACACGGGAACAGGTCGCGGCTACGGGAAGAAAAGATGATCGACTTCCTGAAGATCGTCTACCGGAAGCTCCAGCGTATCGACGCGAGGCAGTCGACCAACTCCACGAACGGCAGCATGCACGATCTCTTAAACGCCATGAGCAAGAACTTCTTCCACGTCGATCTGTCGGAGTCCCGGCGAAACAACTCTGGCCGAGGGCGCTCCGACTTCGAGATACGGAACCAGCGGGAGTTCATCAAACTGAAACGCGAATTCGAGCGGATCATGCGGTTCTACAACAAGTCGATGCGCTGGAACGAGAAGCAGAGTCGCAAGGACTCGAAGAAGAAGGGCCAGTCGCACGGGGACAAGGGAAAGAAGCCGAAAGACAAGAAGAAGCACAGGAAGAACTACTACAAAGGTTTCTACGAGTTCGTCAACTGCTACGTCACGGAGAAGCTGTCCATGCTGGAAGCTCGCAACGCGACGGAGGAGCTGATCAAGAAGATGAAGATCGACAAGTTCACCGTGAGAAACGGCACGACGTTCACGGTGGGCGAGATGTACGCTTTCTTCAAACATATCATAGAAGCTAAACTGAACGCCACGGAGGAGACGAGCACGCTGGAGTCGACGACGTCGGCGTCGTCCCCGACGACCATCGCTAGCACCACCACCGTCACGTCTCCCTCGACGACGACCAGCACGAGCACCACGCTGCCGACGCCGAAGCAGATCGAGTCCCGCGACAATCGATCCTCGACGACGCCTGGCAACGAGTCCTCCGCGCTGGACAACGAGATACCAGCCAAAGAAGGTGTGCCGAAGCACCGCAGCAAGCGAATACGAAACGCGTCCGAGGACAGCGGCCCGCCGCGCCAGAAGCGGCGGCTGCTGTCTCTGCGGGGCACGTCGCTCAACAAGGATCGGTCATCGGCGAGGCGCCAGCACAGGGTCGCCAAGCGATCCAGGGCCTACGACGAGAGGACCAGTCAGTTCACGTTCAACGAGCTGGAGGCGCAGCAGCAGAGCCGCTCCAAGCGGTTCCTGCCACTGTCCGAGCTGGATAATCAAATATTTCTAAAGAACTTGTATCTGAACGCGTACGAGGACGAGTACAGGGCGAACGTGAAGCGCTCGATCGTCCAGGCCAACCGGACGAAGGAGGAGGTGGCCGTCTACAGGAGGCGCAAGGGGAACCTCGGCGCGTACGAGATCAAGTGAGCTAAACGAATGTAATTGTGTTGTGATATTAACGGAATTCATTAAGTCATTTACAGATATCAATCGATTTTAGGCGAGTATACACCATATACGGATAGTTAATAATCGTTGTCCCTCGTCGATGCGCATTGTAAGACGTGTATCGCGCTTTTTTCATGAATAAATCTTTTCCATTGCAAGGTCTCGGTGTTGCCCGACCCATGCGGGGTCAGTATTCGGCAGTATCGCCGCGATGTGAGCCGATAGATGGCCGCCCGTTTTCAGGGACGTGTTGCTGTTTCGGTTGATCGTTGCTCGGTAATCGATGTCGTTCTCTATGGGGTTCTAAAAGAGAAATTAGAGTGTCCGTCCTTTGCAGTTGAAATCGTTTACTGGGGAGGATTAAAGGGTTGGCGGGGTGGTCGACGTGGCTGAATCTGCTACAGGGTACGCAATTACCAGTATTTAAGACTGATCAGCTTTCCAAGTTTTCATCCAGTGCAGTTGTTACGGATTGTTACGCACAGAATGGTTGGATTATTGTCTAACTTACTTTTATCTAATTCGTTTCTATTCTGGCGTTCTATGGTTTGTGTAGATGGGCACATTCACATCAAGGCTTTTAGTTTTTATAATCTACTTATTTTATCGTGTTTTTTATTTTGGGGTTGTATTATTCGAGTGGTTAGATTAACTTATTTGGAATCTTTGTGTTTTATGCTTTACTCGTTTTGTATTTGTGTTCTCTTTGTATTTATGTCCATGTGACATTTTGTGGGAGTAGTTGTTATTTTAGGGTAATTAATACAAGGTGGTTCGTAGTTGCGTGTTAATATTTCACGGTCTGAATTAACAGTATAAAGTGGGAAGGATCTTAAATGATTGTAAGATGTTTGTACTTTGTTTTCATTCATATCACGACAGCGCCTTTACTATCATACACAAAAAGTTTTAAAACGTAAAACTTAAAATTTAAACATTTTATAATATAAATAAGTGTACTCCATTAATTGTTGTGATAGCCAAAAGAATGTTTCAAATATAAATAACAACAAAAGTGATGAGTACCTACTGTGACTATAATGATTCAAGGAGATACGAATTTAAAGCTTGCGTTCCTCAAACCACTGCCTTTAACTCATCATAAATCTGAAAACAAAGTCCCAGCATCTCACAGTTTCATATAATATTCTCTTCTTACCTTATAGCTCATCTCTGTCCTCTGAAATACAGACGTGCAATTAAAGAATCGCCTCGTATTCATACAAGGTGGTGGTATAATCAAAAGAAATCCGAGTTTCGACTGCAAGGGGTCAAGATATTTTAGATATAGCTGCTGCTAAATCTAGGAGTAATTGCAGCGTGAAAGTACGTGTTCCCTTCGTTTTATCGTAGCTGGCTCACATCGCAACGTATTTTAAGCTCTTGGAGAAATCGTATTAGTAGGGGGTACGTTAACGTATTTTAAGTATGTTGTGGGAATCGCATGGAACACATTCGGAGCTCATTAAATCAAACGACGTTTGTTGATATAATCGATTAAGTTTTCACGACTGCGGGCTGTGTTTGTTACATATTGTATCGATTAACGAACTAGGTTTTTTAACACCTCTCGAAACGGAAGCGATTGTACCGCGGTGATCGATGTACATACCGTTCATTTTACGCCCTTTCTCTTCGGTTTTATACCAAAGGAAGCTAATTATACGATCGTATTCACATTCCCGTCCTCGTCTCTTTGTAATTAATTTCTACTTGCGAACAGTTTAAGGTCCGCGACGCATCTGAAATCAAAAGCCATTTGTATCGATCGCACCCGATCGGCATTCCACGACTTCACACGCACACACATACACACACACCAGAAACCAGTTGAAACTTTACACTCGTACACGCGTGCATTTTCATGAACGAAACCGCCATGGACAAGTATCATTAGTGAATAATAAGTATTATTATACGAACAATACGACTAACGTGTACATCAATATCCCCGAGTCAATCGTTTATTTTCAACCTCCTGATACCTCCGAATCACACAGTTCGACAGCCATCTGGACTTGCAATATTCAATAGCCGTTTCTTATAAGTTTTCGTGCGCTGTAAATGAATCCGCAAACCGTTTGTCGCTACCACCCTCAGTTTTTGAGAAATTCGATTTTGAAAAAACTGCAAATTTTCAACTTTGAACATTTTTCAAAAAAAAATTTCCGTCAAATTATTCTATGAACCCTCCTTAATACAACGATATAAGTTATTAATGCATTATGAACATTTAAATATGTTTAAACAATGATCAAAGGGAAAAAACACCCGAAATGCACGCATTTTGCAGATATCTTTCAATTTATTTCCAAAACTAAGGGTCTGGGAGAAAATCTGACCATTCCACGCGGTGCAGCAGATAATTTTCCTTCGGAAAGAGTCAACAGAAGTGTTAAGTCACGTTTTGTTTTCACTACAGAAGCGAAACAGTTTGGCAAAACGTGCGGCGCCGACAGTGGTAGTCACGTGCGTTAAGTGACTGGCAGTTACGCGGTTACGCTGAGTGGCAGTGGGTCGCGCGCCACCGTTGACTACCACTATTGACGCCGCACGTTTTGCCAAACTCTTTCGCTGCTCTATTGAAAACAAAACGTGACTCGCTACTTCTGTTAACGCCTTCCGAAGGAAAAATGTCTGCTGCATCGCATGGAGTATTCAGATTTTCTCCTAGACCCTTAGTTTAGGAAATAAATTTAAAAATATCTGCAAAAATGGTTGCGTTACGGATGTTCTTTTCCCTTTGATCATTGTTTAAACATATTTAAATGTTCATAATCCACCAATAACTTATATCGTTGTATTCGAGAGGGTTCATAGAATAATTTGACGCAACAAATTATCAAATTATTTGAAAAAATGTTCAAAGTTGAAAATTTGAAGCTTTTTTTCAAAATTGATTTTCTCACAAACTGAGGGTGATAGCGACAAATGATTAGTATTCATATTCGTTTTCACCGCAAGATATCCTATAAGAAACGGCTATTGAATGTTACAAATTCGGCAAAAAGTCAAATTTTGTCGAACTATGTAATCCATAAGAAGCAGAACGGCGCAATTTCCTCTCCGAATCAAACTCTCCCCGATGTAAAACATAAGGAAATTAACTTTCTCAGTTTCAGGAGCCATAAGCTACATATATTCACATCTCCCCTCCGTCGCGCCTCACCGGGATCCAACGATCGGCAAATTAAATCCACGAATCCGCGACATAAACGGTAGCCGTAAAAGCCTGGAAACCAACGACCCCCCTTCTGCCCGCTGTTCCGTTTCGATCGCGCGTTCCGCCCAGATAATTTCGCCAACAATTCCGATCGGTCCAGCCGCACGCGGGAAGGAGCAGGTAGCCGCGCACTGGGATCTGTTTAAAAGGTGCGTGCACGCTCGTAAACGGCCGCTGCGCCTTCTTGTGCCGGGTGTCGAGGGGTATCTCTGGATCGATCCCCGCGATCGCCGATTATGCTGTAACATCCGAGGTAATTAAGTCTGAAAATAAGCAGAGCCTGAAAAGGGGATCAAGGGCCGCGCGTAATTCGCGCCGGCGATCCCCTTCCCCCCTCCGCGCCCCGCCGCGCTCACGGTCCACCTGTCAATATCGGCAGTGTCATTAATTACGGGCCAATTATAATTCGCGAGCGTCGACGGAACCGTGTCCGATGTTATCTGAGACACACGGCTCGTTAACACATCCGCCGCTGGTTCGGGGAATCGTGTTAAACCGATTAATCCACGGCCAACACGCGCATTCGTTATGATAAGACGCCGCGTCCCTCTCGCCAGATATATGCTCGCGATAATGATTGGTAATAAAACCGCGAGCCAGATGATGATGATGATGGCGACGATAGCCGGCCCCGGCCGGACGAAAGCGATGATTGGTAAGGCGTAATTGGGACTGGTTAATGCATATGCGAAGTGTATCGAGTGGTGGGCGATCATTCGTTTATTTTCCCCATGAATTATCGAGCGAGACCGATACTGGAATTACGGCGAATCCATGTGCACAGCTTTGGGACGGCAGATTGATGGTTCGGGGGAGAGTTGGTGGGTTCTTAGAGATGGATGGTAAGGAGAAAGTTGGAAAGCGATGGATAAGGAATTTGATGCAGTTTGGTGGGAAGAAGATACTCTCGTTTGTTCATTTGTAACGCGGTGGATGTTGCTTGATATGGATCTTAATGGTTATTAAAGAAATCGGTGGGAAACTCGGTATGAATAATGCGAATATAAAAATTAGAAAGTAGCCATTAGGGTGGTCCATAGCCTCGTGTTGGTTTTTGTATTCTCTGTTGATCTCCACAAGCCTGTTTTTGTTCCTTAAGGTAGGTTTTCCAATAAGCGAACGGACGCAAAGTCTTGAAATTTAGAGTCGATTTTCTCGAAAATGAAGTGCAGTATCAAAAAATTTTACTACTTTTTCTCGACTTATTTACATGTTATACGTCGAAAAGAAACAGTATCTTTTTTTGATATCGTGCTTCATTTTCGAGAAAATCTGCTGCATCCAAACGCGTATAGGAAAATATACCTTTACATAAAAAAAGTGTGTATATTGAAAACTGACCCATATGGACCATATTCATAGGTCGCTACGATTTGCAAGATTATTTTACACAAATAAGGGTATATTATGTATTAATAGCGTAAGAAATATTGTTTTTGTGTCAGGTATAAAAATGGCTTTCACTAGTATCCCCAAACTTCCAAGTCGTTAATTGGGAAACAGACAGAAAGTCTTTACCATGTTCCTAAAAAGGATTAAACCTAGGGATCTACAAATATTGACCGATTAGACTCAAATTTTGCACAGGTGTTAGTTAGCAGGTTTGGGATAAAGGCAACCTTGTGGAAAACCTACATTTTATACTTTAAAAAATTGACCACCCTAAATAGTAGACCTGCTACATGATTGAAACAGAAGTCTCTGTCATATTTACAAGAGTACGAACTTTACAATCGTGATAATAGTTTATCGTTAATTTTAGGATAAAGGCATCGGAATAAGGTGCGGTAAGCCTAGCCTTGTGATAGGAGAACATTACGTTTGGGCATTCTTCGTTTAAATATGTCGTAGGATAATTGTAAAATCAGTTTTTCTTGCTATTTTTACCTCACACGAGAAGATTGCTACCCCGGAAAATCAAAAAATTATGAGACTTTGGGGATATGTAGATGATATATAGGTATGTATTACGCAATTTTCTTTGCTGCCTAAATTCACTCTAAGGGGATGAAATTGACTCCTGAAAAGCCGGCTATTTTCCGATTTTGTGTTATAACTCGCGTATCACTTTTACCAAATGATATGCCTAATTAAAAGAAGTAACTTTTGTCTTTAAACTTTTTTCCTATCTTCTACAGATTGCGAGTTACAAAATAAAATTGAAAAATAGCCGAATTTTGAGGGGTCACTTTCACCCCCTTAGAGTGAATTTGGGCAGCAAAGAAATAGTGCTTACCTGCATATCCCCTACATATCCCCAAAATTGCATAATTTTTTTAATTTTCAGGTTGAGGATCTTCATTTATCAATCAGCCTGAGGAATCATAAGCTTTTTGTAATACTGTTAGAGACCTGCAGCCTTAACGTAATGGGAACATTCGACGAGAAGAAAGGCTACATATAATTCCTCAGCCTAATTCAGATAAAAACGTTTTTCCAACAAACTCTGATTTTACAATTGCCCTGCTTTAACATATATATTCTTTAATTTGTTCCTGTGAACTTTATTCAACTAAATTACGTCTCGTGAGCGCACCTATATATTCATCCAGTAAATGCTTTGCACAAGGGGAAAGAGAGCGGGGGAAACGGTGGAATTGTTGCAAACACGTGGGGTTTGAACAGTGTGGCTGCACAGTGTGTACCGTAACAATATTCTCTGCACACAAAAGCCTCGAAACTAGCTCGAAATCGATAAACGCGGAGCCAACGTGCTCGGCGTTCTTGAGCATGCCACTGGCACGCCTGCGCTGGACGAGGAGCGAGAAGAAAAAAGAAAGAAGGTAAGGGCACGCACCACTAATTCACTTAGCCAGCCGCGTTTCTCGCGCCAGTCATTATTCCAGTTCATACGACGATGATTATGCGGTCAGTTGATCCTGTGCTAAACGCGCTAAGCGAGAGAGGCCCGGCGATAAATGGCCGGCTGCCTGTTCGACTTTGTCGTCCATTAGAGCCTTGCGCCGCGTCTCCTATGCAAACAGAACACGGCTGCTTTGAAAAGTAGTGCTAACGATGAGCAAACGAACCTCAGACGAAACAGGAAGCCCGTGGTGTTTGATCAATTGTCTCGCGCGCTCGTTGAATCCTCGAGCCGGCGGCAGAGAGTACTAAAGAAGTTACGAATCGGAGTACCTGTCCTCGTTTTCTTGTTGAACTCTCACGCGTCATTAGACTCCTATTTTACCCCTCGCGAAACTCCTCGCTGAAACTACTTTGGAAGGTTTTATAAAGCTAGTATTAGATTCGTTTGAAAAGTGGAGCGATAGGAAAATTCCGTTTACTTGGTAACCAATCTATTAACCTTTAGAGAAGAAGATTGCTCGTCACTGATGGAGGTCCAATTATACCGCATAATTTTATTGACATGCTTCTCAGAAAATACGCTTTTATATGAGATTTTAAACCTGGTATCATTTGGGCCTAGTTATGCAGAAACCTTCATTAAGAAAAAGTAGCTTTATTTCTATTGGGTATATTATATTTCTTATTATTAATTTGCAATGTTTTTAATGAATGATTTAATAGTGAGTAGTACCTATAATTATTAATATTACTTTATATTTTCAGTAGGTTTTGCTTTTTTAAGTTTAAAATGGAACTATGCCTTGGTAGTTTTAATAATTATTGTGTGATGTAAGAGTTATCTTACCTACGAGTTGATAATGTTTGCAAAATAACAATCACAAAATTACTGAATCCGTACTGTGTTTAAATAATTTTTCTCATTTTGAAGTTTGGTAGCTTTCTGCATAAATAGGCCCATTTAATATCCTTACCTCCTCAGTAAGTAATGCGAAATTAATACCCGAACAGCAGAACTGTTAGACCAAACGAAACAGGCTTACAGTTAGTCCGGACTAAATAGAACAGAGCCCCGGAGCCGAATGGCCTGCAGACTCCATAATGCCACGTTCCTGCGTGTGAAGCGCACATTTCTACCGATTTTCGCCAGTTTAGATAGACTCCTATGGCTGAAACCAGCCATTAGAGTTCAGCTCTAGTCTGGACCTAGCCTTACAGTCCGAATTTAAGGGACGAAGGCACTTGTCACGCAAAGTCTCCAGACGATTTAGCGTCAGCAGCGTTAAAGTGATCCCGCCGCTCGCTGGATGTATCAGCTGGCGGCGAAGGATCCACTCGAGACGTTCTGAAAGGTGGATCGATCTTGCGAATAGGCTCGGCTCGCACCGTTCACGAATCGCCAAGGGGTCGATCGTCGGCGGACCCGGGCGACAATGTGAGCGTAGTTGGCCTCGTGGAAGAGGGCCCCGAGTAGCCGGTGATAATCTCATTGAAAGAGGAGTTAAGCGGCGCGGGCTTCCTGCCAATTCACCGAGCCAAGTGTCGCCTTAGCGTAGTCAATGCCGCCGCGAAATTGCTCGGTGGCATCGCTCAATGAGCGCCCACTAGTATTTCGCCCGAGGATTTGCCTAGATAACTACGCCCGAGCTAGGCGTGCCAAGTTACCAGTAGCATTGTGCTTTCCGCAAGTTTGTGAATGGACCGTGCCCCGGTCGCCGTGGGCTACTGCCTCTACACCGCCAATAGATCGCAGGGAAAGGGTTTAGAGTTACCTTTGAATCGTGCACGAGTGGACAATGAGCCCGGCGGGCCGAATTGTCCCGCGAGAAACTTTCCTGGAACTTCCTGTTCCGGCGAAACTGGCCGGCTCCGTTGACTGCGGGACGTGACTCCCAGAAGGGGGAAACGCCAGTTTCAATGATACTTCTCTGAATGAACCGTGCTCCCTCAACGGGAGCCACGGAGTCCTCAGGTTTGCTCGATGTTAGCTGGGAGGTAACGGATTATGAAACAAGTGGGGGTTCCAGCGGAGTGCTGTGATGGAAGAGTCAGGAGCTTGTTCTGTCTGGAGCAAAGCGATGAATGGAGTCGATTTTTCGAACGGATATACAGTATCGCAGATATACACGCATGTGGTATCATCATTTACTCCAGAGAGTATAGTACCTAATATTCAGTTAGCAAATAGTTGATAATAGACGCGAATCATCAAAGGAATACCTACCAAGCAAATAGCCTCCACAGCCCTCCAACTATTCTCCTCATAATACCTCCTCGTTCAGGATACGCTGCAACCTCCTTCCCGGTATCATTCACGGGAACGATTCACCCGGAAAGGCGTTTAACCAAAGATACACCTTCTCTCTTCGCACCTAGCTCCCTCCAGTTTCGGGTCAGCGTTCAATGCTCTCCAAAACGGCCACAATAAAACGATTTATCCCATAAAGAGGCCGTCCTCGTGATCCTCGAGTTACGCGGGGGCTATTAAAGCCCCTGTTCCCCTTTAACGCCTTCTGGCTTTCTACTCGGAGCGCTCCCTGCCGTCCGTGTTAAGGTGGGATCTCCTACACGCGATTGGTCGCTGCGATTAGTCGCAGCGATTTGACTCAGCGACTGGCCCTAGGCTGAATCTCCTCGCCTGCGACCAGAGATGTGCTCGGGACGAGCCGGAAACTTTCGGGCGGGATCGGGCAGGGTCCCGAGACTCGATTCGGGCTACAAGCATAGCCGCCATGAGCGGGCAATTTGATTTCAGGTCGGCTCGGCAAAACTCGGACGCGATTGGACGATATCGTTACCAGTAATAAATCAAAATTATTACCCGAGAAACATAGAAAAATTATATTTCTTACACATTAATTGGAAATAATAAAATATTCGCCTTTCTGTATATTGTTGTTACTATGAAACATCCAAGAAATATTCCTTTCTGTATGCTTATAGTTGTTCGTGCGTTTTCTATTTTAAATCTGAACCTATCCTAAAAAAATAATACCCTATATATCCCCTTTACATAAACTACTAAGTATGAAGTATATTTTATTAAGATTTTAAAATATTGTCGATATAAAAATAGTCTTCTTCCCAAGTTCTGAACATGGTATTTATTTATGTACAAGGGACATATTCAGTATTCACCGACTATTTGGTATCAATGAAAATACATATATACGTAAATAAATAATAAGATACAAATTATGATTCAACAGGAGACAGAAAGGTAAAAACTTATCACTCTGGTATTGATATAAATTAGGGTAACTGTACCTAATATCGCCAGGCAAAAATTAAATCGCTGCCAATTGAATAATAATTGATATTTTTGCATGCAGTTTGTTTCAAAGTAAAGAGAAATTATTCATCTTTCATGTAGCATAAGTTAGAATCGTTGAAACCTACAAAATTTTAATTAGGACTCAAGAAACGTAAGACATGCAAAAATCGGGTCCTGAAAAAAGTGTACCTAATATCGCCAACTCAAGAAATATTGATTAATTCATGTATATATGAGTTTTTAAGTCATTTTCACAGGTGATTTTATTATTTCTTGCACTATAAATGTATTTTTATCCATCTTTGATTTTATTTATATTAGAAAAACAGAAATTTACAAATATAGATTTTTAAAATATTTTATTTTCCACATTCCGATGTACATATTGGACAAATAAAATTTATTTCGGTCGCTCCGCAAATTTTGTGATCCCACCTGTAACAAACATTACATCGAAACCATTGTTCTCTGGTAGGCGGTATTCGGAACACCCATACTGCTAAAAGGAAAACAGTATTTTCATCACGGAACATATTTGAATCGATTTCATACCTTAAGTACATTATTAATCAGGTATTTCTAGTAGATAGTCTTATATTCATGGAATTATTAGACTTTTCTCCTTCGAATAGGATTTAAAATTGTGGCAGTCCAATAAATTTTTCTACTATCAAGATTCTCCAAAATCCTTCCCCTTTTGTAATCGGTGATCACATGACGCTGCAATTACAGCATGTCTTCCTACATATGGTTAGGCACTAATTTAGTGCATAACCGATAAATTTTACTGCTTACTTTGCAAGATACAGGGGATGGCGATATTAGGAACAGTGGCGATATTAGGTACAGTTACCCTATATACATAATTCTTTTCGTCTCGGTCCTCTCGTAATAGCTGATTTTCGAGCCGATCGCGTCCGAGTTTTGCCGTGCCGACTTGAAATCAAATTGCCCGCTCATGGCGGTTATGCTTGTAGCAATGAGAAGTCGGGATCTCGAGCAATACGAAAGTATCGGAATCCCGCCCGAAATTTTCCGACCGTCCCTCGGAGCCAGGAACCAGAACCTCGGGACGATCTGAACACTCCTACCTGCGACCAAGTCACATTACCACAGTGGGGCAGAATCCCAAGAAAGAAGGAAACGAGTCAGAATTCAAAAGTTGTGGGAGGATTATGTATTTTTATATATTTATAAGAATAATAATAATAATAATAATAAATCGTGTTTATTCTTTTATAATATTTTATACAACGCAGTGGAGTTAGAAACGCAAAGTACAGAATGGGCGAGGCTCAGCGTCGCTGTTATTCATGCCTGACCCGAATATTTCTTGTAAGCTAATAATATGAGCTCCTAAAGATGGTAAAAACCCAGAAAGAAGACCCAAAAAGAAGCCAGAAATAAAGATTTTAAAAATTATAGAAAAAATTTTAGCTCAAAATATTCTATCCTCCCAATGGCCCACCTTCTCTCACATTTGAATACGTCAGCGCGTGCTTTTATTTTGATATTCCAACGCGTGTTTATATTCGAGAGATAAGGCATCACGCGCAGTCAGCGGACCACCCCTTTTCTTCCTCTCGCTCTCCGCGGGGCGTACTGGTCTTTCTGCAGAATAATTTCGTTTCCTACCCCATTGTCAGGGAAACATTCTTCGATCCAACATAAGAACATCTTCTTTTGGTAATTGTGCGGACCCTAAAATTAATTTTCGTCACGGTCAACTTTCCCACCATACTTTTGATTCTTTTATGCTTTAGCGAAACACGGTTTATTGCCTGCCGAGCGTAGAGGAATTAGCTTGTAGCAATTGGGGAGTAATCCTAAAAATTGTTCCCCTGTTCTGCAAGTTACTTGGCAGATGTTTCCTAATTACTTTATATTGTGTAGGGGGCCGAAGGTTTCCTAGTGTCATAAAGCTGTAGTAAACCGTGGCCCGCTAATAATCCGTTTAGGGCATCACTCATCACGCTACATCCTGGAACTTCATGCATGAGTCGATAGGAACACTGCACTTCCCATGTCATATTTATCAAATTCTTGTATTTTTATTGGAACTATTGACGCTAATTCATGACGAATTGACGTTATTTTCTTAAATAATGTCAAACTTATATATTAACACTTTTAGTATCAATTTCCTTAATTATATTCGGCATTTTTAAATTGTAAAATACAGGATGTTACAGTTTTTCCCATTTTTGGGGATTTACCCCCAATGTGCGACATAGAATACACGTATTTAATCCATAACTGCAAAATATTCGCGAATGTTTTTTCCGCAGTAGCAAGATCTAGATTATGTTGATTACAAAACAAACAAAAAATTTGTTCAGAAGTTCCCGGAAGTGGAACTAAAAAAGGGGTGATTGCTGAAATTTTTTCAATTGGTTTCTTATGGAAAAAAAAGGTATGTAACTAATTATTTGCTATTACTTAACAGAATCGACACTACTTATTTTTGGGTTCCAAAAATTGTTTCCTTTTATATCACCAAAAATTAAAAGACTCGATTTAAAATTCTGCACGAAAAATACATACAATCACAGACACGTGTTTGTACACAGATCAGAAGTAGGCGTCATGATATTTCAACCGTTTTTAGGTGCTCATTTAGTAGTCTACAGGTAACATAAAAATACATATATTTTGAATTCTGACTTCTTTCCTTATTTCTTGGGATTCTGTCACACTGTGGCAATGGGTCGCAGTTGCGACTGGTCGCTAGACTCCCTTCCGGAGGAGTCTAGCGATCGGTAGTCGCAGTGCCGAGCCTGCGACCAGGTATAATGGGAAACAGACCCTCCTCGCATTGTGTTGACTCTCGAGTAGCCTAGGCTGGCACTCAAACAGACTCGCCTCAGGCTCCTACGTCTGGCGCATACCCGACGATCGCAGTCGCATGTAGGAGAACAGATGCATGCTTTCCCATTGCACCAGTATACTGCGACCAGTCGCTGCGATCAATCGCAGCGACCAATCGCGTGTAGGAGATCCCACCTTTACCCGCTGGTGCCAGCGTGTGCACGCGTCCACCGGCAGCAAATTAGCCAGCTGGACGCAAGCAAAGCCCGAGATTATGACACCGTCTCATTGACCGCGCGCACAGCCGAGATACAGGAGCGGAGGACATCTGTCGACCTCCTATCGACACGGCTTCTGGCGAAAGGAAAAGGATTTTCGGGGAGGACGCGCTAGGTGGTCCTCGCCTCGACCACTCGCGAACAACGTCCTCCACCTTCCGTTTATTTCCTGCGATCGGAGGATAGTTGTGACCGATTCTCGGGAACCTGGAAGCGACGACCAATCCTCAGCCATGAATTTCGACGCGTAATCACCGCCCGCTGGCATCGGTTTTTTGCTCGATTAACGGACTCCTCTTTCGCGGTGGGTGCCGCTTAATCAGGCGTAATCGCGCGCGTGCACCGAGCTGTGGGACCGCTGGGCAACTAAAAAACGGCAATTAGCCGAGCCAGATAGAAATGCCGTCACTTTTAGGTTGATAATGAGGCGAAAATGTAAGCGGCCGGCCTCCCTGCGATCTCATATGCATAGGGAATCGATAAAGACGGCGATGTTATGCGGCCGATAAAACTTTGCTTCGGGCGTCGTTAAAAAAGATATAAAATTGGGAGTTTAGAGGCGGTGTCTCTTTAAATCATCCTCCTCCATTGGGTTCGCGTGGAATATAGCGGTCGAGTGGCGTCATTGTCGATTTTTTCTTTGGAAATCGGCGACTGGCTTGCTGTTCTTTGGAGGAGAATAATAAACTATGTCCGCTTTTTCTATTATTTAGCGAAATGATTTTTAAACACTCACTTTGTGTATAATTCGTTCAGTGAGCCTTCCTAGCTTCGCGAGTGGAGGATTAAAGTCCTTCCGAGTGTAGCGAGGAATTAAATAAGATTTAAAGAGCACAACTTTTAACTGCAGTGAATTAATGTCTGAGTGTTGAAATGTTCTACACTCTTTCTTCTAATCAGCTGCAGTGGTCTCCACGACACTTTGCTGTCTGCTATCTGCTTGTTAGTGAACTTTAATTTTGCGGTTTTGCCACTTTCGGAACAGTTTACAATTAGTTTAATAATGACATGAGCGTATTCCATCAATTCTTTAGATCAGCGTCAATTTTATCTGAAGTTATTAGTGACACAAGAATTTCGTAGAAGAAATTTGATGCATTCTTTTATTTAAATTTTATCCCCAGGGCTTGAGGATCTTCTCTATAAACATTTTTAGTCCCAGGAGCATGCTAGCTAGCCCACTAATGCTGAGACTGTGCAGAAGTGTCGACTGGGAGCATTCTGTGAGTTCAAAAGTCTTATTATAACCTAAATAGTAGTTAAGGCTGTGAAATAGAAGGCTGGTATCTGTCGTGTTTGAAGAGGTATTTGGCTGTTATAGTACCAATTTTTATTGTTTATTTAGTTACAATAAACTCAGTTACCACACTTCAATTTAACATTATTTATTAAATAAAGTATTGATATGAAACTGTGTTCTTACAAACTAATAAATACACTTCCTTTCTTAATTAATCCTTCCTTGCCTACCAATTATTATTTTATAAAAAGTGTAACGCTGCTTAACAATTCATGTAATTTAGGGAAAACCTCTAGGAAATTCTAGTAACTATTAAGGTATTGAGAAGATGTAAATGTAAGGATGCAGAATTCTCCTTATCACACGAAACCAAGTCTGATCACCAAGGGAAAATAAAAACCCTCTCTGTGATCAGTAAAACAGAAAATTGGGCCCATTTTTCCTACAAGCAGTAATAGTCACCTACAAAAGAGACGCGAGTTGTATAAATATCTTCAAATCTGTTAGAAAATTTATTCCCAAGGAATGGTAGATACCGAAAGAGTTTCAAACTCAGGCGATTGTGCCAAGTACCTATTACACATATCTGAAGGGTACATAAAGTATTCAACATGAGAGCAAAAATAATAAAATCACTCATGCCTAATAATTTGAAGTAGCTTCGAAAATAAATTGAACTCTTTACTACAAAAGAACTCTACTCCTTTTACCTCATACACAAGATCCTGCAATCCCTTAATTCAAATTCAATATTCTATAATTCCTCCTCCATAAAGGCACAAAAATGCAACACAAGCTCTACAGCACACCCAAGCGAAAGCGAATAACCATATTGCTCGAAACTTTCTCCTTCAATTTGATTTTGCCTCGTACGATATTAAGCGATCCCCAAGCTTTTTGCGCATTTCACTTACGCGCGTGAATCCAAAGTAGGATGACGGCGGGAAGAGAGCGAGGGAAGGAGGGTAACGAAATTGCCGGTCGGTTTCGTTTCAGCCCCTCGACGCAGATTTATCGAAGCATCGCCAAATATGGGTTTCGCACCTTGCTGGCGCGGCGAGTGACGCCGTCGCCCTACAAATGGCAGATTTCGCGCCATCCCTGTGCCGTTTAAGGCGTCCAGCCACGAAACGATTACACGCCGGTTAATTTCAATAACAAGGAGAGTCACACCATACGTGGTTTAAGTGAATCTCCGCGGCTATGGGGGCCTCCGAGAGAAGCCGAACCTTCGATTTCGCGGTGCCTTCCACGTTTGGGCTCGTCGCGCGGCGCCGTTAATGGAGCTGGAATTATCGACGCTATAATCTCAGCCACGGTTTTAATAATTGAGCGATTTCTCTCGTTAGGGCTTTTGTTCCATCGCCAGATGTGTGGCCCTCGCGTGAAAGGTGCTTCTCACCAGACACCAACGAGACTTTCTTTTGTGATAATCAGCGCAAAATGGAACGCTAATAGATCCCTGATAATCAGCTCAGCTTGATTGATTACATTTCTCGTAGGTGGTCGATTAAAAGAATTTTAAAGGAATTGGAGACACTTGAGTGGTGATTTTCTTTAAGAATATCAACAATTCTTGATCCCACTGATTTAATTTATTCTTCAAATATATCTTTCACCAATATAATCAGTTCGGAACGTGACATTTCTTGCTATTGCTAAAACAATTCGTGTATCATAAGTTACTTAATGTTTTGTTTTGTTAAATATTTATTATTCCTTGCTGTATAGAATCGCATTTTTCCTGTTTCTAAAATATAATTACACATGTGTGGATTTAAATCGTAATGTTTGTTCCTTAGTGAGAACTCGGCTTTAATGTGGTCCTAAAATTATAAAAATAGAATGCTTGTGTCCTATAGAAGTGTACGGATAAAGTGGACTAGAATGATTGATTTATCAACAGTGGTTACAAAATAGCTGCCTGGTAAAGAAAAAGTTCTGAGTTTTCTGCATAGGTATTTTTCGATGTCTTTTGTGGATGAGACAAAAACTATTTCTGATATCTGGATGATTCTAGTCTAGAAACTACACTGCTTTAGGAAACGTAGAGAATAACAGAAATTGTGTTAACACATCTGAAACACCAGAACACCAGTCTTGATTCACAACAACATCTCTCGTGGAGCGGCCCTAACACTCCACCCAGAACGTCGGCAGAGAAACCACGGTCTCGTAAATGTCAAAGTCATTAAATTAATCCCGAAATAATTGACACGCGTTTCGATCGGCGCACGTCCGGCGCAGCCAATTCCCCGGGCCCTTTTGCATAATCAATGAAGTTGTACACCGTCGAATTCCCTGTTAACCGAATAATGACTTCTGACTCTGGCGTATAAAAAGAACTGCAGCAGTGGAGC
Source organism: Andrena minutula (assembly GCA_929113495.1). NCBI lineage: Eukaryota > Metazoa > Arthropoda > Insecta > Hymenoptera > Andrenidae > Andrena > Andrena minutula. The sequence continues at coordinate 22,726,670 of OV815994.1, forward strand.
AGCCCCCGCCCAGCGAAATGATGTTTGTGAATGACGATCGCGTATGGAGTTAATGAAACGCGAGCTGCCGTGCGCCAAGAGACGATTGCCTCCTGTAATTGACATCTTTACTCGTGCAGGTAAACGATTCGATAATCGTCTCTCGAGCTTAATTCTCCGTGAAACGAGGCCGATCATCGTCGGTTTAATTGCTCAGATTAATGATACCGGGCTCGCTTGGCGATACGTGAATCACGAGAAGTAATGTGTGGTCTGTGCGAAGGAACAGAGGATTTATAGTTGGGACTGTTTGACTGTTTAAAAATTCATAGCGATATAAATGCTACTATATTTTATCTGAAATAGAGGAAATTGCATCTGGTTACTATTTTAGGGATACAGAAAATTATTTTGAGGATCTTTGGATTGATGTTTGAGATAAAGAAACATAATTTTCTAGCGACACAGAATATTATCGTACACCGTACCACAATCATTATTTTTATATCCTGTAACAATGTTTTCCAAACTTTTTTATATTTTCATAATATTTATACAAATTTTATAAAATCTCCTTTTATGATATTCAAATAACCTGCGACCCCCCAAATATAAAGTAAGATAAATTTAATAAGATAAAGAAAATACATTGTAAATAAGTATTTTAGAATATAATTCTAACTTAATAATATTTAAAAGAAAAAATGGAGAAACGTGGCGACCTCCTAGAAAACACTTCGCGACCCACAGGTTAGAAATCACTTAGAATACTTTATACTTCAAGATAAATGTATTTTTTTGGTCAGAGCTGAGAAACTTTATTAAAAATTCCCAAGCCTGCATATTGAATCATAACATTTCTTTTCCCTTTTTATATAAAAGATTCCCCCAGTAAACGTCCCTGACACCGTGAAAATTAGGGGCACATCGAAAGCGTTGAGGAAGGTCGATCCACCTTCTGCGCCATCGAATTTCGCTGATTGCAATTGAAGCTTCCCACGATTCGAGGGTTGAATCGATCCGTCACGTTCCCGCAGCGTTCTTAGTAGCCTCGATTCGGCAACAAAGAGCCTCGAATCTCCGATTTTAACCATCCGCTGGCCACGGAGGCCGCGATCTTTACTCGGCTGGGTGGATTTCTCATGGGCAGCCTCATGAATCACGGGATTTGTGGATGAATTAAATCCCATCGCGTGGACCCGTTTTCAATTCCAGACACGGTCACCTCCTCGAAAACGAGTCCTTGCCTTGGTGGTCCTAGCTCGCGTAGTAAAGCACGGGTCATTGTGAGCAGCCTCGGCTGCTTGAATCCCTAACCCCCTCGCCAACCCCCTTTTCATTCTTTCGTCCGCTCGTTGCTTCCTATGTTGCGCGGCGGATCTTTTTCAAAACCGGATTTAAGGATGCACAGGTGGCGCACAGTGGAAATGAAAAACGGCGCGCCTCTATGGGACAGATTAATCTCAACTGCCTACGAATCAAATGGAGGTTAAATTCGGATTTGGCCCCTGGAGACGCATCCCCGATGGTGGGACTTTAATGAGCGACGGTTGGGAGGATACGCCGTGATTTATCGCTTGTTTCAGGAAGTTATAAAGTACCCGGTGTACCCTGTATTCTAAATAAATAATTGGATGAGAGGACCTGGTGGGTGTAGAATGAGTAGGGTGCTTGTGATAGGGGTGTGCATAACTGCTTAAATGGATATTTAAGAGATTGCATGTAACTGCTTAAAGGGTGTAATAATAATAGTTTATTAACGGAAATAAATTCCACTTGTGCAGCAAAGAAATGGTAATAAAAACCTTAAGTGTAAAGCGTCGACATCGCAGATATCCCACAACTAATTAGTGCAGGTCGTTGACTATGATGATCCTCTTAGCGTCATCATAATTTTAGATTTAAATGTGTAGAAATTAATCTAAATTAGATTTAAGAGTGTAAGTTTTTGTCCGGGGTGGGAATAAGCGAAGGTAAGAAGTTGATTAAAATATGCGGTTCTAGAGGAACTTTGGAAGGTTCTAGATATGACGAAGATACGTCGTCCGATAGTCGTTAACTCGTATGAAATTTATTATATTTATAAGAAAGAAGATTCCAATTAATATTTACGAAGATTGGAAAGAACATTCCCAGCAAAAAAGAAGCAATCTTTAATCCTTCCTCCAATCGAAGCCAGAAGTAACCCAGTGCCAGCAATGTCCGATTTCTGTCGAAATTGCGCTATGAAAGATAAACGAGAAAGCAAAAAAAGTGAGGTATCAGAATGAATACCAATTCAAGCGATTATCTCCATTATTAGACTTTCCAATCAGCATAAAGCCAGCGGCCGTAGGAGTAAGTCCAACACCCGAGAGCTCGTTTTCGAAGAAAAGGCTTCTCCCAGCGTGCCACCCCTAAAAAAAGAAGGATCCCCAGGCTTAATTCGAATTAGATTGGATCCAATTTATTCCCAATTAACCGAGAAAGACGGGGGTCCTCCGTAACGGCGAGGCCTGGGCCCTCGGTGTGTATCTATTTCACTTCCAAAAGGGAATCCCATCCGCCGGAATTGGTCACGACAGGTTCCGTATTTCGAATCGATCCACCCTGTCCCTTCGATAAGTATCCGTCCTACGGCCAGTCGAGGGCCATTTCGAATCGGGAGTGGCTCAATTCCCGTTTCGTCGGGATTGGATGGCGGGCAGGTGTCCGCGATTCCGCCAAATGCGAAAGAGAAAACGGGAAAAAGGAAGGGAGCGCAACGGGGCGAGGAGAAAAAAAGACCCGAAGCGAATGGAAAGAAAGAAATCGAGTCGAGTGGTCTAATCTCGCTGCAGAAGAGGACTGGCCCCGGCTGACTCTCTGCCGATCGAAGGACATAATGATGTCCTTGTTGCCGGTCTCGAGCGTCGTGGCTTCGATGAACCCTAACCTAAGCTAAGCCCCCAGCCTCCACAACGCGATCCTCTGTCTTTATCACGCTGGATGACTCGTGGGCTGAACGTTCGTTCGGCTGCTGACGGTGCCGGGCTGAAAGGGCGCGTTGTTTCAGCGAGCGGAGCGCTGCCCGTCACCGTTCTCGATGCTCTTCATCAGCGGATAATGATGAGTCTTGTACCTTGAGACAGCCAGCGGCATGAATAGGCCGTTTGTGAGATTCTCCGGCCGCGTGAGATTTCGTTCCACCCGCGGCCCGGTTTTGTACGAAATTCGAGGGCCCCGGCAGGAAGCGGCCGAGACGGGCGTTGCTTCTATTCCGTGGTTCCATAAGCGTGACGCCTCGAACTCCGTAATAATAGATCATAATTCGGTGGGGGCAGCGTGTAAACGCGGCGCGATACGAGTCTTAGTTTTTACGACGTGACACGACGCGGCCCCGAGGCGGACTTTTTACGAGCAGTCGAAGGCGTATTTCGAAAAAGAATTCCAAGGCAGTGGCTGGAGATAAAGCCTTAAATTTCGGGGAACGTATCTCCTCCCGTGGATTCGATCGTAAAAGCCTCTTCGCGCGGCGACGATTACGCCGTGTCGCGGACGCCACAAAGCCGCCCGACCACGATGCTATCAAAAGTGTTAATCAAACCGTCCGAGGCTCTAGCGACGTGGCGAAAGTAGAGGAGCCGTGTTACGTTGCAAAATCGGCGAGCAGAGGTGTGGCTGATGAGGAACGTCCGAAGTGTTCGACGCCTACTTTCCTGGGGCTCGGTGTGCTCGTGGTGTGGACAAGTGATCGAGAGACTTCTGATTGATTCTGGGATGCCTCCAGGTGATTGTGAGTTTCGTATTAGTAGGATGAGCATTGTTCTCTGTTAAATATATAGCTGCTTATCAACTTCCTTCTCAATCTCTCACTGTGACCACTTCATCCCCAGTCCCCTCAACTGTAAAATAACAGTTTACCATTTTAGACCATTCGCTAGCATACTAATGTGCCTAGGTGACACCTGTAACACCGTCCAATTAACAGTACTAAAATCGCTCCGCCGTTTACACGCGTACTCGAGAGCGAGTCCCATTAGCCCCGAGCAGCGAAAGGTCCCGACCGAAAAAGAAGACGGGACGAAACAGTCCCATAATTTCCGCGTCTGTCCCTTCTCAATTAACATCAGCGTGAACAGGCCCGGCCCAGGACGAAATCCCGGCGAAAGTACGTCGCTCCTTTCGCCCGTCACGTCTTTTTCTGCGGGCCGCGTCAGTTTGCTGGTGTCCCTCGAGCAAACAGTCTCGCGTCGTCCTTCCCAGTCCTCGGACGGTCGTTCAAATTATAATTCCTGCGCCCATACCGGTCAAGGGGAAGGACTGGCGGGACAGGCAGGGGCGAGGAGGGGAGGCAGGTCGGTGGACAAAATAGTCGCTACTTGATGGCGACTTAAAGTGATTTTGAATGGTGCCTAACGACTTGGAGCCGCGTCATGGGGCCCCGTGTGCGACCGCCGCGCCAAATAATACGGAGTCACGCTGAGCACCGTGTCCCGAGGTTCCTGACGGTGAAGATAATGTCCTCCCACACGACCGTCACTCCGCTATACCCTGGTCCTTAACCTCTCACCCCTACTACGCCGCCTTTCGCTTAAATCCAGCCGCATAACGAAGCCCAGGGCCTCATCCGCGCGCGCGCTGCTATTGCGAATTAATGCTTTTTCGCACTTTCGCGCGGCGGTATGCGCGGCTCGATTCAAATGTCACTGGACCGGGCCTGATTAATCGTATCGCGATACGTGTCCCCGCCCTCCGCTGATAAATCGTCTGGCGGGTGTAATAACTAATGGACAGCGCTCCTTTATTAAGTTTAACGCGCTCGGGCTTTGCGTAACTGCTGGACCGAGGAACGTGGGAGGCTTTCGATGGATTCTGGGAATCGTTCCCAGGATTTGCTTGAGCAAGAAATTTTATTTGGCGTTTGTTGCTTGCGATTTTTGCGTTTAAGTCCTATTAGAGAATTAACTATTGTCTGCTTTGAATGATTAAACCATGGAATCGTTTGCTTAACTAAGATAAGTTGATAAAAAAGGGTGGTTTTTGTATTTCCTTTTGCGACTAAGGTCTTGCAATCTTGATGCATTGGAATTTAGCTTCTAAATCTTTGATAGCAGAAGAAGTGCCTTGGATAAGTCAGGATTGATTAAATTTTCGAGATGCAAGCTAGTCTTTAATAAACTCCCCGATTTCCTCTATCCGATTTATCTCGAATCTACAAATGAAAAATGACTATAAGCTACCCAGTGATGTATTTCCACAGATGAAACATCTTCGAAAGAACCATGCCTATAGAACTCATATCCCTGACCCAGGACTGCCTTCCACGTCCTTGGGAATCCTGTAGAACCTGCATGGAGCCGTGTGGTTGCTATGGCTATTCAGGGGCAAGGGAGAAGCTTCAATACAGTGCACACTGATATTAACCCCTCTGCTCCTGAGGGGGTTGAACGCCTGATTTACTCATTGTACCCATAATCCGTCGATAGTTGGGGTGGTCGTAGATCCGGAAGATAACGCTGATGGTTATACAACGTATAGGGGTGGATTATGATGCCTGGGAATTTTTTCGACCAGACCTTTGGAGTTCCTAGAGTTTGAATGAAGAGTTACCTGCCCGATGGGCAACATGAAAAATTGACGTTCTTGTAGCAAACAAAAGGGGGAACATTGTAATTGAAAAAATAGAAAATAGGACAGTGTATAATACTTTAATTCTCAGATTTATTTCTGGCCATGCTTCCACTTTAATTGGATTCATCAGTGCTAATTATCGAAGGTGCACAATAATTCGTTGAAAGCAGATTCGTATTTCTATGCGTTTTCATTTAAAATCATAAAAGTCAGGGCATTGTTGGAGGTTTGGCATGAAGTCTGTTCTCTTCATACAATAGAAGTCTGTTCCTTTAGATTTCTGATAACAATTACTCCACCATTCCTCGCCTTTGAAAGGTTATTTCCGATCATTTCCCAGCGGGAAAATAATAAAGAACACCTGGGCGGAGATTGCTCTCGGATTGCAGAAAACGATTCCGCGAGACAGGTGTGGGGTGAACTGGAATCATTAATAACTGAGATAATTTGTTGGAAACGATCTCGGCTGAATTCACGGGGCAGTCTAACATTATCGGCACAATAACTCTGCAGTGTCATTCAACTCTGTTCTATTTTGTTCCTAGCATTCATTCTTGTCATTCTTCTATCCTAAAACTCGAAACGGAACAAACTACCAAAACACTTCTCATTTTTTTTTTAGTATTTATTAATACTAAAGCGTATAAATGCAGAACCTAAGAAACTGCTTGATCAAATAATTTGATACAGTATATAATTTTTCAAGGGCTGATATTTTTACAGTAAATTTTGCTCTCGATACTCGTTCGGACCGTCCTGAACACGCTCGTACGTACACTTTGTCACAATTATTCCCAGCATCGGTTTAGTCTATTCCCATGCACAATGCAATCCCGTTTTACATGGCAAAGTCGAAGACCCCTCATGGTGGAAGAGTAACGGGCGACAGAAGGACGCGCGCGTGACAGTGCATGTCGGGAACATCGACGTTCGTTGCCATTGTCCAGGCTACGACAGAAACTCTCCAAGATATCTACCCGCAGGACCTCACGCCGTGATCGAAGGCTTGTCAACCAGCTTGTCGAAGGACGAAGCGTGACCGAGTCTCTGTAAGTAGACTGCACAGTGGCTGACGTCGATGTTCACCTAATCTTCTAAATTCTCCTAATCTTAGCAAACTAATCTTTTCATTTCTTAATTATTGGTTAAATAAAAATAAGAAATTACTCTATGTAAATTGAATATTGGTAGTAAAATATCGCAGTATTTGGTATTCAGATAATTTAACTTCTACTGCTGACACGTTGAAATTTTTAATAAATTCTGATAATTCAGGTTCATCTTCAACAAAACATAGATTGCATAAATTTACATCGAGTTACTTCCTTAGCTTCCAATCAGTGAAATCAATAAAAAATTCTATACCTATGAAACTTTAAGTAACCGTTTTAAATTCAAAAGTAGTTATAAAGTTGCAATATCCAATTACGTGAAAGTAAGGACGGAATTCCCTGAACAGATAAATATCGCGAATTTCAAGGCCTTGAATATTCCAGGTGAGAATTGATGAATGTACTTACTGCTCTTTAAGCAAAGTATTTATTGCTAATATTAAGACGTTGCTGTCAGTGAAATTGATGGCACACTATCCACGACGATTTTCGTTGGGAAAGGCAAGGTCGCTGGAGTTGTTTTAGGATCTTGAAACATCGTTGGCAAGGAAAGTGGCTGGACTTGGCAAGGATGGACAAGTTTGTTTTTATTCGACTACCGACGGGATCTTTATCCGCGCGCGATTCCTTTGACGGATGGTTGTTCTCCGCACGCTAGAAAAATAATTCCTGTCCCCTCCGACGACGACGGGAACGAAGTCAAGCACTGCTTTGCCGTCCGAGCACGTTCAGTTGTCGACGGCCTCTGAGAAAATAATCGTGCTTTCCAGTATTTACGAGTATCCATGGAACAGGATATGCCCTGTGTACCCTTCATGGAAATCCTGGGAGCCTCCGTGGACTCGAAAGTTTATTTTTCGACGAGAAGCCGGAGAGGAGTTTCTTGCCCCGGGTCGCTACTCCACTATTCCACCCTACACGAGGAATTTTAAGGAACCGAATAATATCCCTGGAGGATGTTAAAGCCAGATCGAGAAAACTCGGGAGATTCTTAATTACATATACAGTGAATTAAAAAATTATTGGCAGACTCTTTAAAACAGAGTAACTATTTCAAAATTGGTCCAAATAACTTGAGTCTTTTTTAGAAGGTAGAAGGATTAGTTTACTAGGTAACGGTTTCGCCGTTTTGAAAAAATTGCAATTAGTCGGAATAGGGAAGAAAATAGTGAAGGTCCCTTTTTTCTGAATCTGTAAGGAAAATTTAAAAATCCCGTTTGTAGATTTAAGTGTTTTTAGATTTAGTGCAGTTATAGTTCAAAACCTGTGATTTGCCAATAATTATTTTACTGACTGCTTTTGTGATGTTAGAGCCTCCGACTCTAATAAATATTGAAAACTATGCGTAGATATTTAGAGCTTCAGGAAAATGTGTTCAAGTTTGCTCCAACTTCTTCGCTTCATTAATATCCACCTTTTGCCCAAATTAAAATTAAAAGCAAGAAAGGTGTGCGAGTCTCCCTTCATCAAATTGAGATTATCATCCCTCACACCCAAATCAAACTTCCCACTTCAAATGCACCCCTTCATTACATGGATCAAAATATTTCCACAGTACCCCAAATGCAAATCAACAACGCCACATAAAGATACACCCTGATCCAAAGCACTCATCTCAAACTTCCTCTGATCATAACATAAAATTTCCTTCCAGCATCAGTAAGCTGCACAATCACCAGCATCCAAAGTGAAACCCAGGCGAAGCTTCGACTTCCTTGACGTCTACTTTACACCTGGCCCCGTCCTTTTATCGTAATTTAGCTCCATTGACCGCGGTGACGCCTCGAAGTCGCCAGTTCCGTTTGCCAGAACGGCGAAACAATTTACCAGGGTTGTTCGCCGACTGTCGGACAGGGTCGACGACGACCCCCGGACTCGGGCAAACAACGGTAAGGCAGAAACTCGTGGGTCGCCGCGACAATGGGAGTGTCCAGTGTTGGTCCAACTTCGGGGCAAACTGCGTGGATCTAATTGTCCACGGTCTCGAGGCGCGCCGGAAGAAGACCTCTTTGCATGGCGACCCGCGTGACGTCTTCTTTGACGTGTGCGTCACAATAGCGCGGCTGGCAAGGGTCGATCCGAATGTGGCCGCGCCGGGGGAATTGGGAGCGCGTGCCAATGTTCGTGAAACATTCCACGTTTGCCTGGCGGACACTCGTCGACTTCCTGACCACCCAGCGGGCCCCACGCGGCGGAACAGTAAATCCCCCGTGAATTCCAAGGTTCGACGGGCGTGGAATTTTTTGGCACCACTTTGTAGCCCGATTGTTGCGGACTGGACGGGGGCCAAGTGCCAGGGCGGACATCATACAGTCCGCTCGCTATTCCTTGCATCTTTCCACTCCGTTTGAAAGAGCTGGTTTTCGTGGGTAACGAATGTCCGACCGCTTGCGCTCGTCGCGTGCGAGGACTGAAGGGGCTGTTATCCCATTTACGTAACAGAGGATCTTGTGGATAAAGTTTCTGCTCAGTGGCGACGAGGTTGATCGTTATAAATACGTGGTATGCGAAGTATAAATAAACTCAGGTGGGTCGACTTTGTTTAAGAGAGTAAACAACAATGAAGACTCTTAAATGCTTGTCAAGGGATGAAGTACGAAGGAATTTGTTACAGAATGCTCATTCCTTCGATTAACGTACCACCCTTAATTATTCCATCCCTCAGGTTTACCCCTCGCACTACTTCAAACACGATCCCACATCGAATTTGCCTTCTCGCTGCCTCCGTCCTTCATAAAAAAACACCATCCACGGTTCACATAGCAGCGCCACTTAGTAGCGGCTAGAGCCACCGTGGCTGTATCTAATAAATCGATCGACAGCGAAGCACGGTTAAACAAATCAAGCAGCCTGCTCCTCTTATCGTTTCCATTACGGCAGACACGCTTGCTCGTAAAGCGACGTCGGTGCACTTTACAACGCCGGGCGTTACGAGGAGCCAAGGTGCTCCGGTCCTTATGCAAATCTCCCAGCGACGATCTTCATTCCTTTATGCTCCTCTCTAGCGCTTCCCTAGTGTGCGCCTACACGCTAGACTGCCCCGGCAGATGCTCCCTTCGCGGCCGGAGCGTGCAACGCTCACGAAGAACGAAGGCGGAGGTGGGGCCGCCGTTTATCGACATCGCGACGGTTGCCTCTGGAACGGCTCGGCTCTCGCGAGCGTTTCCGCGCGTGCACAGGCGTGCACGGGAGGAAGGGCAAACAGAGGCGCGGAAAGCGAGAGGGCAGGGTTATTATCGCGAGTACGGGGCTACCGTGCACAGCTGCAAAGGGAGCAGCAAGGATGTAAATTACAGAAGAACGACGCTATAATACGCGACGAGCAATGGACCGTGGAGATCGGAATAACGTTCTTCGGCCGGCGAAAAAAGTAATGACGCAAAACGAGCAAGCCGGGTCCAACGATCTTCCGGCTGATCGACTGGGATAGGACGAGACGCGGTATTAACATTCTGCCTGGAAACAATGCGGTCAAGATTCAGCCCGCTTCACTTCCAGCCTGAGCAGCTTGTTAGATTCCGAAGGTTCGTGTATTGGAACAGTTAGAGTGTCTCTGTTGCTAGGCTTCCTGCGTCACTTTATTTCAGACAGGTTCCGTTCACTCTAATAATTGTTGGGAACAGAGTAGATCTTGTTAGAGCCTTGTCACCCTCAGTACCTGTTCTGGTTTCCCTCAGAGCCAGTATTCCACGTTTCTTGCCACCTCTGCCTGATTTCAGGGAACTGGAGTCGTAGAGATTAGCTTCTTCTCTAACTACTGAATTTGTATTCATCCCGCCTCGCGCAACCACTACCCAATTTAATTCCTCAAAACAGGGACCACTTGGATATCTCAACTTTCACGCCTTTAGTCTTCCAAGAGCACTTCATCCCATGAACAAATTCAAAACCCTAGTACCCTCGCGCTCAAGCATCCCGCAGGAAGGTATTTAAGTTATGCGCAACCAGACGACTGAAAGAAGCCCGAGCGTTAAGAGGTTAAACGATCGTGACCCGTGATAGCAGGCCTCGCAATCGGGCGTATCCTCGAGGAGGGAGATAAGAGCCAACGGCCAGAGTCCCGCGAAGTTCCATAATTAGTAGAAACAGGCGGTTAAAGAGTTACTAGAGGGGGGACGTAACGAGAGATAAGTACAAAGGGGAGTGCGGCGGACTCGCTACCTGGCTCTACCACCTGTCCCATCATAGGCTAAGAATAGAGCAACGCAACAGCGCGAGAAGGTGCAGCGCTGGCAAGATGCTGCATGCTCTGGTGGGGTCATACTCCGCTTCTTCTGACGTTTTTCTCTCCTCCTAACGCTATTCCCCCGAGGCGAGCGCGCTCGGCTGCCCTCGGTTCTTGCATCGGCTCGGTCGGTTTTTTGCGGCGCGCGCGGCTAATGAGCGAAAAAATTGCGGGATAATTGCGATTCAAGGGAACCGTTCCGTTCGACGTCGCGTTCGATGATGCCGTTACGATATTCCTTAATAAGGATTTCCTAGAGGCTTCCTAACTTGTGGAAGCTGGATCATCACGCTAGATCAACGACCAGCTGGGCAGAATCACTGCAGTTAGCTTGTTGTTTAAAGAATTTGCGGGACTCAAGTTTCCTGGAGATAACTAGCTCCTCCTAGCACGCAGATGTCACTGGGAATATTCTGTACACTTGGGAGTATGATAGGCAAGACTTCGAAGCAGACTGCTATGAATTGTCTGTGAACATAATCTTCTACTGCTTAAAGATAAATGACAGAATCGATAGATTCATGTCATCGACAGGCACGCGTCTCTAGAAAGATTCTCTGGACTCTATGATTCGATGAGTATTCCTGTGTAATGTACTGACCCTTACTTATCGTTTTCCTCTGACTTTCTCTTTATACATGAATCATACTAACTAGACAAATGCTGCGTAAATGTAAATACTGCATCATCCCTGCTACCTATCATTATCTTATCCAATGTGTCACCTATCCAAAATCCTGATTCTCTGCCTATCCCGTCATCCCCTCCCTTATATTCTGAAACCTTTAAAACCCCATCGCATCCTCTTATCCTTAGCACTACTATTCTAAAAACCATCAGTCTCAGTCACGGAGTCCAGTACAAGTTGAATCTCAGATATTCTTAATAATAAATATCTTTATAAAGATTATTCGTAAAACGGTAGTTTGATTATCCTTGTGTCCATTACACCTGCTTACAAAGGAAATTTGCGCTCCTTATGAGCCAGCATTCAAACAAACGACGTGTGTCTATTCTTCTTCATCCCAGAGACGTTTTTGTCCCATTCGTGTGAACTTAAACGTGAATTCAACGCCACAGAGCCCTCGGAGCTCTATATGTTCGGCAAACGACCGGTATTTAAGTCTTTGTAATCCAGTGAAGTTCCGCGGGGGAGCGGCCGGTGAGTCATGGCAGGTGCTGCTTGAACGGGGCAGAAGACAAGGAGCGTAGCGCGTTCTTCTTCAGCGCAGGCCGCGCCGCGCCGCGCCGTTCCCCCGGCTCTGCCGGTTGCGGAATTGCTCGGTAATCGCGATAAATTATCGCAAAATTTGTTAACACCGCCCGGTCCCACCGCGACTAATCCTGCGCGCAATCGAGAAGGAAATACCTCGGCCGCAAGCTGGCGAATTTTTCCAAGTCACCCGGACAAAAGTCTGGCCCATTGAATTTTTCCACGGGAGGCTCGTCTCTGCCCGACACCATCGCGATACCCCGTGAGCTTGCATATAAATAACGGGCTCGTGAGCGGAGGCCCTCGTGACAGGAGACAAAACACTTGGTCTCGCGCGGTTCCCAGATCTGCCGTTGATATCTTCACTAAACGAAGCGCCACCCAAGGTGTTAGGCGAGCTTAGATGGGAGTGGGTGATAGGCGACACCATCCCCCAAACGCATTAGCCGCTTCATGGCCGCGGAGGATGCACCTTGGAGGAAACAGAAAGGAGGAAGAGATAGGAAGGAAGAGATCGTGGCAAGTGGGTGACAACAATGGCTGGACAGCCGTGGAGCGATGGGAACGATCTTGGTGGTCTGCTCGGTGCTCGGCAGTGGCTGAAAGTTTGCAAAGATCGCCGCGCGATACGTTTTGCACACTGTTATTATCCAGTTTTTGGAAAATCGTATCGGTAATGCTATGGCCTTCTGGGATTTAACGTGTGTATTAGAAGTCTCAAGCATTGTACGCTGAGTTTGATATACGGATGGAAATGGAAGTACTAATTTGTCGACGGATAAATCAAGGGATCATTCGCGATGATGTCGTCTCGCTGCGAGCGCGATAAAACGCGCAATTAATCACGGTAAACGATCGTTTACATACGCCCACTATGTTGAACAGGTATAATAACCGTGTATTCTTGCCTGTGAAATTTATTGTCAGCGACTATCACTCGCGATCGTAGGTCGGCAATAATTACCGCGGTGAGCCGACGCCTCGTGCAATTTGCACGGATTTATTGTGGGCATACGCATACGCGGCTGGTATTCATCTTATGGACACAATGTGGTAATTGCCGTCGAGACCTGCTGCTAGATTGCACAATGTTCTATTTACATTCAAACGATGCTGTCTACTGGCAGCGAGGCGAGTACTTGTGTATTAGCATCCTGGCTCGGTGAATGGAGTCATTAAGGAACATTTTTATCGTACGTCAAACATCCTGAACATAATTCAAAAGATTCTAGACGAGAGACAAATACTCAAGTGAAGTGGAATATATGATTCAGAGGAACTCAATCACAATAAAAATACTCACAAGTTACCTATCTTGGTAGAAAAGTAGGTATACACTCTGCAAAATTTAGCATCACCTTCTTCTCTCCATTTCAATTTCCACAAAATGTTCAAATTTAGATTATCAAGAACCCTATGTAACCACAAAAGACTATATAGACGACGTCACTTGTTAAAAATAAATACTCAAATAAGGTGCAATATCTATATTCCGTTCGTGGCATTATTCGAAGGAACTCAATCACCATAAAAATATTCACAAGTATCTCACCTTGGTACAAAAATACACACTTCGTAATATTCAACGCCTGCCTCTGTTCTCCATTTCAATTTCCATAAATATGTTCAGATATAGAGTGTCAAGAAGCCCGTGCAACCACAAGAGATTAAAACTTAATTATCTGGGCCCTTCCTCTACATACGTTAACACAGAAATATATAAGCTGTACCCTGAATCTGTCGCGAAAGCCTCAGTTGGTGCCCAAGGATTCCTGTCAACAGCACCGGTTGTGCAATTATCCGGGTACCTCGAACGGTGAAGCATCCTCCGAGGAGAAAGGCGCGCGGACCGCGAGCAGATCGGTGCCGGTAGCCGCAAGAAAAGGAAGAGACCGGTATACACACGCTTTCAGGGGCGAAGAAGGAGACTGGGCACAGCTGCGGTCCCTGACGCGTTGCTCGTGCCACGGCGAACCGCAATCGTATGCAACACGCCCCGCCGTGATTGTTCCGAGAACGGTAGGCCGGGGAGAATGGAAAGCGCGAGGGGGGAGAAAAAGGTGACCGAAGCTGGAAGAACTCGGACGAGCGGGGAACTCGGTGAGCAAACTGATCGGAATGCCCTGCGTGGTCTCGTTGAGAAAGCACGGCTCTATCCCCGCGCTGGCTAGCCAGGATCCTCTTAACAATGGGAATGCCGCGTTTCATGATTCGCGATAGGTATTTAACTCGGCGTGACCTTTTCCCTGGTGGGATCGATGATCGAAGGCATTTCGGTTTCACCCTTTCGAGGCGAGATTTATTTCCGTGCCAGGGAATGAACTTTCGTGGTGGGCTCGCTGGTGGTATCTGGGAATCGCGAACGCGTGGTATTCCTATTGTTGGGTGATGAGAGATAGCAGGATTGTCCGTGGAGAAAGATCGAACGCAGAGTGAACTTTGCGGTGACGTTGATTGAAGTTTCTGGGAAATCCTTGGTGGAAATTTGAGCTTCTGAATTGCTGAAGAAGAAGGCTTTCAGAGTTGTTGCGCTGAGAGAAAACAGGTGTAGGTATACCATAGAATTTTTATAGAATTAACAGTCGAGATAAATGTAACTCTGTGAGAACTGTATTCTTTAATTTCTATTCATCGCAAAATAGGTTCCCATGAAACTATACATCTTCCTGTAAAACTTAATAATTCTAAACAATATACAGTCACTTATCAAATCTAATCAAATGAAGGGTTGTCAGGAGAGCTCCCACCACCAGAAGCGAATGCAGCTGCAGTGTCCAGGACGCGTGCACGATTGCGCGGCGATTCGTGCTGGAGCAGGGAACAAGAAGAAGGAACGAAGAGGAAGGAGGGGATCCGTGAGCGAGCGCAATTGCAACTGTGTCTTGTGCGCCCGATTGAGCTGCCCCGCGGTCGATTCACCTACAGCGGAGTTAGACCCGTAGCCTTGAAAGTGTACCCCGCCAACGGAAGATTAAAAGGGGTCGAGGGGAGATCCGTAGCGAACTTCACAGGCAGCGTGCAAGGAATGCCGCGCAAGGAGGATTCTTTAACCTTTGCCACGCCGACTTGGCGCGCCTTGCTCGATTACGATCGATCAGCTCTCATCCTGGCATCGTTTCGAGAGTGGAAGATCTCGCTGCAAGGTCGGGCCCTGCTTCCTCCGGAACGTCGCTTTCGTACGCTTCATTTTGCCCAGATCACGCTTCAGCTTAATGGAATCACGGAACCATGGATGAAGCTCAACGTTCAGTACCTTTGGAGTTCATTTATTTAGATAGCGAATGGTAAGTAGAGCTCCTTTGGTATAAATTCTGTGAAAGAGGGATCTACGATTCTACGCTTTCGGTGCGCAAAAAAAACCTGATCTACGAGGGCTATGGGAAACGATATGAGAGGCTATAGTCTGCGTCTCATCTACTTAAAAGCGCCAGCTATATAATGCCTCATGATCCGAAGCGCTCTTTAGATCCATCTTCGAATTAACCCCCATTAGGCTGTAATCTCATAGGAGCTCCACTCGGAGCGAGCATTCATTAAGACGGAGGAGGCTAACGAAGGTAAGAGACGCTCGTGGCGCCTTTTTCGTGAGCGCACGGTGAAAAAGAAACGAAGCAAGAAAAGGCGGCGCGTCCTTGAGAAAGCGAAAGAAATAGAGCGAAAACGAGCGGAGCTCCGGGCTATGAGGTCGAGAACAATAAGCGAGCCGCTCGTGACGGGCTCGCGTTGGAACTGGTCTCCGATGTGTACGCTCGGTCAGAGCCCCGCAACCAGATGAAATCCGATTGCACACCCGCGCACTCTGCATGCCCATTACAACTACTGTCAAGCGGCAGCTGGTCCGAGCTGCACGTTTTTAACCTGGGGACCGTACTTGCACGACGAACAGATAGAGAAGATGTTTAACAAGATTTATGAGCCCCTGGTAAGAACTCGAGGCCGTGTGTCACCTCCTCATCGAGTCAGCCCGAGACGAATACCAGGCGACTTTCCTTCGATCTTTGCTGCTGCTTCATCGGACCACAATTTATGGCACGTTTAACGCATGGAGAAGTATCAGGAAGTTAGCCAAGTCTTGCTAGTGGACTCTAGTGTCTAGTGTACTGTTATGAAGTGATATGGAGACACTTAGGTTCATTCAACACTTTATTGTAACAATCGGAAACTTAAAAATAGCGCACACTATTTTTATCAGCAGGACATAAGAATCCTCGGATACTCCGCTGCAAGATGATTACGACGGTCGTGTTAGGTTGGTCTAGACTACTCGGAGGTGTCTAAATAGGTGGGAATTGGCACATGCCTTCTTTCCCTTCCAAGCATTAATATAGCGAAACGAAAACGCATTGACTAATAGGAGGAATGATATCACAAAAAAAATTGGTGTCCAGCTCCCTAGCACTCAACATTAATGGTTTGGATGTAAAGAATTTCTCAAAAATGGTAAACCGTATCGAAATTTTGTTCAAATAATACTAAAAGAGCATTCAAATATAGTGTTTGTAGAAAATTGTATGCTCTTGTATTATTTGAACAAAATTTCGGTAGGGCTTATCATTTTTGAAAAATTCCAAACTATTGATGAATTCTACACGTTAATGCCTTGGGTACCCTTTCTTGTTGTCCGATTGCAATATTCTCTTTTAGGGGATATTTTTATGAAATGGTACTATATTAGGGGGTGAGAACAAAGAAATACGAAACAAAAATTGCGGCACGTAATATTCCTACAATAGTGATCAGAACTATAGCTGTTTCTCGCCTTACTGCTTTTTAGAACTATAGGGTAACGGACCCAATTACTGGCACCCAACCCAATTACTGTCACCTTAAGCTATTTTACTTAAAATAACGAATAAATAAACGTTTAAATAAAATAGCTTAAGGTGACAGTAATTGGGTCCTTTACCCAATCCAGCTCTCGTTTGGGGTTCTATTATATCCTTTTCTGGTGGTGGGGTCCACTATGACTCAAAACTTGTACCACTTGATAAGACGTCGGAGTCATCGGCAGATATAAATAGACAGCTCGTAACAGTGCGCTCAGAGGAAGCTGTATTTTATTGTAGCTGAAGCAGGAATAATATAGAATAATTTATGATTTGCATAGAGGAAAATGTTAGGCCATGATCTCATCCAGAGTTGACCTTCCTTTTGTGAAGGAGATCGGTGAATTTAAGACGCGTAATGTAAGCCACGCGTGGACTCCTTGTGGTCGCGCTGCAGCTTCTCTCATTATCTCAGCGAGGGGGATCGGCCGAGTGGGGCCTTAAATCAACGTCCCTGCGACAATTAACTCGCTCGTGTGAGTGAATAGGGGTGGTACACCTATCTGGGAGCGAGCGACCGAGTGAATCACGCGTACGCCACCTGCCGGAGCGTGACCTCTTAATGTGCATGCCGAGAGAGGAGACTCCTCGGGCATTGGCGTAGAAACGAATTCGGTTCCTTCGACCTCCTGCTGCCAGTAGGGACCTTAACACAACAACCGGCCATGTCCATGAATATGTATGCGGAGGTATATCTGCTAAACACTTATCAGCCAGTCCCTTTAATGACTCTGTATTAACAGTATGTTTGGTCATCCAGCAACTCGAGTGACAAGGCAGAGCGAGATAATGGAGTGTAAAGGGGGGGGAGTACCAGCATTCCCTCTCGTCTTGTAAAACCACTTTAAAACTTTACCTTCCTCCCTGTTCCTCCCCCGTGAGCATCGACTCCGTATGTAATAGCTCTGACAGTCATCCAGGGTCTCATAATATTCAGGCCCCGACTCTCCTCTGAGGGGACCAGCCGCGGAGGGCCTGGGAAAGTGGGCAGGTAATCGACGTACTACCATGGGGCTCCCTTCGACCCATCGACCAGCTCCATCTCGAACGCGAGCTGGGTCAGAGGTCGCCGCAATAAACCCACCGATGTTATTGCAGGTGTGCGAATCGCGCGTACGATGCACGCGATGCATAAGGCAAGGCGCGCCGCGTCACGCGCCTCTGTCGGCCGGGCGCAAACGAGTTTGCGGGAAACGCATAAAATTATAACTTACGCTACATTGACTCACAAAGCGGCTGCAAATTATTCCTCTTCCTACACCGCGGCGCGCGACGTTGGCGCGAGCAGACCGCAGTGGTTCCCTCTAGCTCCCACCCTATCGCGATTCTAGCTACGAATCGTTTCTCGACGGCCAGTGAAACGTACAGTCGCTCACATAACAGCGTTGCCCGTGATGTTTGCGAAATGAATCCATTAGATCATCGCAGCGTGGAGTACTTGGCAGCGGTGCATCTTGAAAACTGCGTCAATGAAGGCGGGAAGAAGTGGATGTTGCAGAAGGACGAAGACCTTGAGTCAAGTTTGTGGATGTAAAGTGAAGGACGTGGTTAGATTCGAGGTGGTACTCGATATTGGAGCAAAAGTTTCGAGGATGATTATTATATTCTTGTTTAAGAGCACCATAGCTTCTCAAATGTACTTTCCGGGATTGTCCCCTTTGACACATCACAGTGATTTCGTCACAGAGACATAAAGGCTCTGATATCGCGTGGTAGACTGTACTTTCTACGAACTGGTGTAGCATTTCAGGCTGAATTAGAGTCTCCACGCGCCGACATATTCCACGATCTGTCAAACGTTCGCCGTAATGTTTTAAGTGGAACTCGTGGACCACGATTGAACAGGGTTGCATAAACTGTGGTATTTATTAAACCCATTTCTTCGAGTCGGATCTACTTATCGTTGGTAAGTGGCGAGGTAATTTAATAGAAATTCCATCGGCTTCAATTTCGAGAGTCCTTATCAGCATCTCCGGCTATAATCACAGTCCACCAACGCGGCATGAAAGTCGGTACCCGACCGAGAGTATCCCTCCGATCGTTACCCGATCATCGATCACCGTTCGTATCTCGCGAGCCCTGAAAGCTGGTGATCCCAGTCATTACAGAAGTACCGCGTAATGGGCGCGAGGGTTGCCTTAACAACGTACATAACTCGGCCATCAGAGACGATAGGGATTATCAGAGGGGGTTAGGATCGTCGTCGTCAACTTGCACGCGTCCTCCAAGAGCCAAGGGGACAGAGAAGCAACCCAGTAAACCCTCATCCGTCATCAGTCGTCCAATCACCGTGGCTCTAGCCCGCGTACACCTCGGCGAGTGCCATCGGCGTAATCATTTACTCCCCTTCGTTGATTAATGGTGAACGCGGTGTGCATCTTGACGAGCTGCAACGCAACACCGAGCCCCCTAGACGTCCGAGCTGCACACGAACCTGGCGAGATCGCGTTTTTTGTCCCTTCTTTCAGGCTTGATGGACGTGTCTGCGTAGCCCCGCGACAAAGGAAGAGCCGAGTTTATACGCCCGACGTCGGTTCAGCCGCTCTTGATGCTCATTCACCGCGGGACCATCATGCGTCTTTCGGGTTGCAACCTAGGGCAACCGCGTCCTATGGAGGCTCCTTAATGAAGACGATGCTCGATCGATCATCTGACCACCATTTACGACCGTTGGCGGAATGCCTATGTGGATTGAGATATTGGGGAAGTCGAGGGTAATGGGAGTTGGGAGTGGAGTAGGTTAATGGATCGTGATTTCAAGTGCTGGGTATAACATGGTCCAGAGAATTTTCCAGAGTGGTTCCAGACGTGGGGTGATGGTATTCAAGAGTCTAGTAAATCAAAAGTAAAAAGGTGATCTCTTCTGGGATGGTACTTGAAGCGTGTATTCATTAGTAACTTAGACTTGGTCCTGGTCTAATGAAGAGCTGACTTGCTAAATAGTACGATAACTCGAAGAGCATGATAACGAATAGTATGCCTACACTTTTAAAAGCATTATAGCATCGAGATGGCCATCATCCTCCCACATAACCCCCTGTTAATTTCCAAATAATTCCGCTACCTCTATCCAGTTCCCAGTGTCCCCCACAAAGCATACTTACTATGGGATACCATACCACAGGCCAAACAACGGTCATCATCCACCTGTAACGTCAACAGGCACTCACCACTCCAAATGTACCTACCTCTGGTAAACCGACAAACCAGAGTCTGTCACGTTCGATTCGTCACAATGCGCATGAAACCTCTCGACCAATTTCCCCAAAGTTGCGTCGTGCGTGGTACACGTCCGCTCGGCATAAGAGCTCGAGACGGGGGACACGCGGGAAGGAAAGAAACGGGCAGGCCAGAGATTTACGTAACGTCTCGTGACTGAATGCGTGTCAGCTCTCCCGTGCGTATCCGGACGTTCATGCGTTCCCCTGGCGCTTTTGGGCACCTGCTCGTGGGCCGTGACCTCTTCTGCTTACGAAAAGAACGCCCGGGAGTGGAGGGGAGGCAGGAGGAAAAGCAGAGAGACACCGAGGCGGAGGGGCCGAGAAAGAGTGGACGAGCATCTCCTGGCTGATTGACGAGCACCAGAGTCACTGAGATGCGCCCGGAGAGACGGAGCAATAAAGCACGTGCGCGCTTAAACGCGATGGAACGATCTCGAGGGAACGGAACACCTGCCTGTTCTCGCGGCTCACAGTCAGTCCAGTTCAAAGGCTCTCGCTCGAGGGGGTCCGGCGCGCTGATACGTATTTGTTCTGCGGGGGAATTAATTAGCGTGCTTTCTACCAGACCTCGAATAATTGCCACAGTGCTCAGCCTGGAAATCGACGCCATTCCAGGTCGCAGGTCACGAGCGGGTTTACTTGGAAACTCGTAGACTCTGCTCGGTTGCAGAAACCAGCATGAGATGATAATCGTTGGCATATTTTGTGCGAGAGCTTCACCCTTTACTGGACTAGTAACTTTTGGCCTTTCTTTCTTATGGGTTCGCTGGAAGTTTGGTCTCTTTTGGACAGCACCGTGTTTCTTTCAATGCCTCAGTGGCTAAAATCGAAGGGAAGACTGAACAAGGGAGATTGAGGAAGTACTTGTTTGAATGATACAGCGTTTATTCAATGATACATTTACTCTATAAATTATCCTCTTTTTACCCGGTCCTCTTGTGATCAGCGTATCCTATATCATCAAAAATTCCCCCGTCTCTTTTATTCTCAAAAGTAACCCCTTCCCACAACGAAAATGAATACAATCCTACTCCCCAGCATAGATGCTTCACCCCTCATTCAGACACATATGCGATTTTGCCCTAAACATCAACACAAGTTTCTTCCCCTACTTCCACCCAACCATTCCAAGTAAGTACCAGTTCGATCAATTTCGCCGTCTTTCCCCCGCCGATCGTTGTCCCTCGCCGTGGAACGTGTCGTTAAAGGGGTAACAGGCTCTCAATCTCCACCCACGGTGTCCACGACCCATGTCTATCGTTAAAAGCCCGATCGTAGTAGACACGGTCTGGCGACATTGGCGAGCGTGTAATCGAGCGAATCCGCGGGGTACGGTTAATAAATAAATGGACCGTCCCCGTTAATGGCTCCCACGTACGATTACGCGCGCAAATGCGCGGGTAATGAACGGGCGAGCCAGGCGTCATACGTTATAAATAAATACGCGCAGAGCGGTTCTCGTGGCCGTAACGGCGGCCGGCGTATGCCCGCAGTGACAATCGTAAAGCGGCGCATTAAATCGCGGCACCGCGGCGTGATTGGGCGGCGAAGAAAGGGAGGAAAGTCACGCAATCGGGCGCAGGTGCGCGGTCGATCCGCGAAACAGAGTGGGGCACGCGCAGCGTGATCCATAGCGCGTGCGCGTGAAAGTCGCCTCTTCCCTTTCACAGTCGCTTCCACGCGGTCTCCCCTTGTTTCGCCCCGGTTCCGTCGCGACACTGCCGATCGGCGCGAACCAAGCCACGGCAACCGACGCCGATTAATTACAATTAATGCGGCTGCCCGTCATCCCCGATATCGTCCCTTCGTGCCACGCCGCATTAAGGGCCCGTGACGAGAGCATCTCTGCGAGCAAATAGTTCGAAGCAACTGCTTTCTGCCGGAGCAAGGCGAAGGGAAAACACGCACGCGTGTATGTAGCCTGTTATTTTAGTCCTCTCGTGAGTTTCTTAGATTTAATCAACTCGGTGGATGTTCTGAGAGTTTTGTTTGGGTTAGGGTTGAAGTCAGGGTATTTTCATACGTGGAATATATCCTGGAGATTTTACACCCCCATATGATGTAAGTTTAAGCCCTTATCAAGATTAAAGGTGGTCATTTTTACACAGTTTTCTAAAATTCAATGAGACCTAAGTGGTTAATAAGAATTTAGGAAAGATATTTGTTTGACTTCTTCTTTGACTTCTCGGAGTGGGCCCAGCATCATATTTCATCTATTTTTCTAATGCTTGAAACTAGGAAACAGATATATTATATATTATTCTACATAATCCTAGTGATTATTAAAGATTCTATTATAACAAGAAAAGTTACAATTCAGACGATTACGTGCTCGTAGCTTACCGTCCCCAAACGCAGGAGTTCTCTGCGTTAATTAATTATTCTCGGAGGAAACACCTCCTGGTGACTTGTCGCGTAGCCTCCGAGTTGCAGCGTTTTTACTAATTGTTGAATTAATTCGAACATTATCGAAATATCTCTGCGGCCGGTTTTTCTGCTTTCGGGCGTGTACCGTGGGTAGGATAAATCGGCGATCGGATAACATCGTTAAAGCCTGGCTGGAATGTACGACGCACGGGCGCGAAAATTACACGGAAATATAAACGGTATCTCCGTGCGATATCTACGCCGGCAGAGGCGAGCGTAGAAAAATCTTTTTATCTTGGCGATTCGTGCAGGCCCGCTGAGAGTAATTTGCAGGTCGGGGCGGGTAATTAATGATAGCCCTTATTAAACGTCCTCGTGTTAATGATCCGCGCGCGTGATGCATCGCTGGAACGTATAAGGCCGTGGACAATTACGTTTCGTTAAATTGAAATTTCGCTGCTCGTTTTCTGTCGATGCTTTAAGGTAAAACGTCGCGGCTACGAGCCGAGGCCGTATTAACGGCCAGTTAATTAACTTCGCCTTATTGAAACCGGTTCGCCCGTTGCCACCGCGACACACGGAATGCCCGACCGGGGCTTACATATAATTATACTAAAATATTATGACCAAATGGGAGCGTTACGTCCATACTTAATCCGAACCTTCTCTCGTTCTCCCCCCTCACACTCTTTTCGAGTCAATGACAGATCGGTGATCACGTTATTACTTGCGGAACGGCCGAATCGCCCACTGTAATTTTCGTTGCGCAAACAGAAGCCATGAATAACATTATTCTTTACACCCTTGTTTTGCGTTGTATAATCTTGTAATAATTACGACATTGTCCTTCCTCTGGCTTAATACAGTAGGAATTACGGTCTAATGGTTGGAGATTGAGTAGCTCTAATTTATTCTTATAGGCAGTTCCTTCGTGATTGGTCTGAAATTAATAATATTAATAAAATCAGGTTTATTACATGATAAAGTATATAAGTAATTCTGTAATGAACGGGCGAGGTTCAGTATTCGTTCTGTTAAAAAAATTAACTCTGTGAATTTAAAACTAAAGAATACACAGAAGAAAAGTGACTCAAGACAAGAACAACGGTACGTTTCATTTCCGCCCAATCGCCTTTTAAGGGCGTGAAAACTAACCTCAAAGTCAAATAGGCACCCCTACTTTTTCGCGTATTACTTCTAAAGCACAAGAGGCAGAAAAAGAATTTTTAAATAAAAGTTTAATGGTATTATAAACGCTGCAAACTTGCATTAACAAAATTATGAAAAGAATTTAAAAAAATATACCTGACGGAAAAACTTTTTTTCATAATTTTGTTAACGTAAGTTTGCAGCGCTTATTATACAATTAAACTTTTGTTTGAAACATTGTTTTCTGTGTCTTGTGCTTTAGGAGTTATCCGCGAAATTGTGGAAGTAGTGCCTATTTGACTTTGAGGTTAGGTTTCATAACCTTAAAAAGCGATTGGGCAATAAGTGTGGTTCGCGGTGTTTTCTTGTAAGAAGACTAAGAATTCCAAAAATTCATGGGAAGTGGATCAGCATAAAGGAGCGGACGATGACAATTTACTTGAAGGAACTGACTTCAAATCCTAATTTGCATCCGTGATCACACTTGTGATCTGTACGATGAGGAACACTTTCTCCACTATCGATAAGTGTAATTGCAGGATTCTGCCTCACAATTCTCTCGTTGAATTGAAAAAAGTAGGGTAATACCGTCATTTTTTTTCGCTCCTGACGGGGGCCTATAATCGAAAGCGATCCTTTGATCACAGGGCCCGAACGTTTTTCAGGCCCCTCGACGTGTCTTGTCACTTGTTTCGAGTCATCGCTGGTAAGTACGGCAATTTCACTTTTTGTTAGCTGCCTCTTGCCCATCCGTGCCATGGTAATTCGGGCCAGAAAAACGCGCGGCCTGATTCGGCTGCCCCGTAGCGCGTTACTTTAATAATAAAGGCCAGCGCGTGCGATTTTCTGCCAGAAATTTACCGACAATTCGTGTCCCGTTTAGCGCGGGAGCGCCCGTCCCCGGATTATCGTCCATATTTCACTGCGCTGACCCGAAAACTTGCGGTAGTAACTGGCGATGCACGTGCAGGACGTTAAACGCGATCTGCTTTCATAATTTGGGAAATTGTGGTACAAAATTGTGCCGAGGCTTCCGGTAATTCGGTGCCCCTCCTGGTTGTTATGCAGCACCAGTCCTCGGGATCCCCAATCGAAATTTCAATCACTATAGCGTTTTACCGAGGAATCATGTAATACGTGCGTGGCGGAAATTTATCCGCTAAATAAAGTAGCGATTAAGTAATCACGGGCGGAGGAAATTTGGGGTGAAGGTATCTTTAGGGTAAGTGCGGAACTTCGGGGAAATCAGGCTCAGATTTAATTTTATCAGAATAAATGTAATATGTTCAGAACTTTTTGCTGATTCAGAAGAATTGGTCGATATTTGCTTTAAAACAATAATTGCTGAAAATTGGATTGAAAACTGAAGCCATGACATCTCTCCCGAGGTGTCAGGAGAGATGATTCTCATCGTTGAGAGAGATGGGCCACATAATTATTTATGAAGAAATAACAAAAGAGTAAGCATAATTATTTTGAAATTTGGGGCGAAGGTAAATTTAAGCTACCTAATCCAACTATTGGGTTGGTGCAGAATTATCAGGCGTTTGTATTGGCGGGTTATTTGTTAATAAATGGAATAAATCTTCCAAGCAAATGGGAAACAGTTATTGAAGTAGATGATGACTACGCTCCGGAATAATCATTTCAAAATGTTATTCTTTCATTTTTATGTTTCATTTTTTTCATAATAAATATTGTTTACAAACGCCTGATAATTATGGACCAACCCAATAACTCCATCCACTTCTGAAATGTAAATTTTCAGTTTTCTGAAATGTAAATTTTCAGTTTTCTGAAATGTTTAACTTTCTTATTAAATTACTCTTATGCTCCCTATAGTACCTTTTCAAAATCAATCAACCTCTATCTGCTCTCCCACCTACCCTTCTATTACACCTAGTTGGCTCAAAACTACAAGATGTCCCTGAACCATTATTCTTCTCCCACATACTTGCTACAGAGAAACCTTATTAGCCCAGTAAATACTAAATACAACTAGTCTCACCAATTAATGACTATAAACAGTGAAAATATATATACTCGAGCTGACTAACTCTGAGGAATCCAAGACTGGTTGTCCGTTGCAGCTTCCCAGCCACCGTTCAATCGCCACGAAGGCGCGCCCTGTAACCAAGGGAGGACCAAAGTCCTCAGGGAGGCGCGCACGATAATTGCTTCGTAATTGAAACACGTGGAAGCGCGTGCCGGGCAACAAGGCACGGGCACGTCGTTTAGTTGTTATGCGATGGACAACGGAGCCGCTTCTGGATGCTCCTCTGCTCGTTCGTTCTCAGCCTGAGTCGCTCGCGGTGCTCCCTAATGAGCGCGAGTCCCCTTTGCTCTTTATAGGGGGGTCCAGAAGAAGCTGGTCGAAGAAAGCATCCGGGCGATATTAGCGCGCGGCTGCCGCCTCTCATCTGACGTAATTTCCAAGAAAATTCATTGTTCCGTAGCGGGGCTGACGGCATTCCTGGCGCGTTACGTAGCCCAGGACGTGGCGGAGAACGGAACGGAAAGATTTGTACCTATTTGGCGAAGGTTAATTAATTGCTGATTGCAGGATACCGGGGCGAATTTCAATCGAACTCCTTTCGACGCGACGCAGGTGGGTGACGCGATCGACGGTTTTGCCGTGCACCGTAACTTGATTTATCGTGTTAAATGTGTCTCGCGACTGCTACGGATTGTGTTTCTTTACTGGGGGAGAATGTGGAGTCTTGGATGCCACGTTCGATCGCGCGAGGAACTGGTAATGGGGTGGAATGTGTGTTAAATCAAATGTGTTTGTCTTTGAGTTTTGATATGAAGTTTCCATAGGGTAGTACACTAATTTAGGGATAACGTACACCTAGGACTAGAAAAGTCACGGTGAAGTTCGAAAATTCTTTTCCATTGAAAATTTTTTTTAACTGAAAAAATATACATAGGTACTTCAATGTAAGAATTGTGTAAATTTAATTCGAAAACTAAAAAGATTGAATATGTAATTGCGTTTTTCTCAAAATGGTATTTGACTAAACGGTAATCAATATTTCTCGATTCAGATGAAATTTGGAACAGAAGGTTTTGATAGAATTATTTAGTGTTTGTGGTAGGTTATTTTTTAAACCTCTAAACCTTATAGTTCATTTTTACCAATTAAAAACGGATGATTTTTTACTGTAAAATCACACATCTGTATTCAAATACCGCCATTTTCCAAACAATGATATTTTTAAAATCGGCTGTGACAAAAACTAAATTCTTTTATGTATTTTAAGAAATTTTTTTTCTTGTTTTGGATATAACTTTCGAAGATATTATGGGTTTACCACGGAAGCTGTGCTGAAAACACTGCCGCACGGAAATTGCTATTACAAATCCATCTTTTTAAATAGTTTTCGAATCAAATTTACACAATTGTTAAATTAAAGTGTGTATTTTAAAATGCATATACAGATTTTTAAATGACGAAATATATTCTGCCAAAAAAATTGTCAAAGTTCACCCAGTTTTTTCTAGTCGTAGGTGTATGTTGCCCCTTAATTGGGATATTATTACAGTAATTCGTCGTTAGTGTCGCGTTTTTACCATGCGTTATAATCCCGCTCACTATCCCCACCATTTCTTGGAATCCTTCGGTCGAGAGTGAGAGAACGAAAGAGACGACGGCAACTTCATGTCAATTGTTTCGTTCCCTCTCGCTCGGCTCTGGGGTTTTCTCACTCGCGGCATCGGCTGCACGGAATAGTCTTAGAGCATATACTACTCTAAGGAAATAGTGTCCGCATCACGTTAGTGTTCTGCCGCCAGCCCCGATCGTCAGGATTCTAACGAGGCATTACTGTACTCCGTCAACAAAAGTGGAACAAAATTCAATAACTATTTGTACCAATGAAGAAGAGTGGTTTTGCTTCTTGTGTAACGAACCACATGTAGAAAATATGATTCAATGCATAAAATGCACATTGTGGGTGCACGATAGTTGTGCAGGAGTATTAAAAAAAACAAAAACTTATTATTGCCGAAATTGTTTTGTTTAATGTGTTATTATTATTTATTTGCTATGCATAAAATATGACAAGTTATGATATGACCACCAATGTCAATATAAATATATAATTTGTTTAATTATTATACCTTGTATATTTCTTTATTTGGGCTTAATATCTGTATATAAAAGATTCCGTTTAATCATCCAATAGTCATTTGCGTTCAAATGAGTACCAAATATGAAATATAATGTCTTAAGTGGTACGATATAGGCAACTCTCCCCCATATAGTTCGTTCACCTACAATCCATTCAATTTTGTAACACTATTACATTCCGCCCGCTTCACCCCGAATATCGCCAAACATTACTTTCCCTAAAAAATCCCCAAGGAATCTCTCAGATGACACTTCAAAGTTTCAACATCTCCGTTAAAAATGGACTTTCACATCTCATCACGTTAAACCCCACATTTACCCAATCAAGCAATAACTTTCTTCTCCCATTTTGACGCCAGAATCCAGAACACTTTCCCCTACATTAAACTTTCGGAAAGGTATTCAATTTGTTCTCAAAGAAAATGGTATATTATAATAGCTTAATTTTTTATTTATCCGGTTGCAACAGTTTTAGATTCGGATCTCTGAATGGTTTGCAACCCTCGTTCGACAATGTTAATAGCATTAATATGCTTTCGTCGAAAGGTCAGGAGGAAATGGAGAGCGTAAAACATAATACGGTTGAACTTTTGTCTGCAGATAAGAAGGTGGTGTTTTAGTAGTATTGTGGTTTTATCACTTTAGGTGACTTTTGCATAAAATTTGATTCGTTTTAGATCTCTGACTTATCTGATAATACTGTTGATTGATACTGATTATACGTGTAACTAAATTTTTTGCCTATTTCTATTAAAATCACATCTTAAAAGTTTAACCTTCTGTTAAACTTCTGTTTCTCGCCGGAGTCTTTTTTGGTTTGCCACACTTTTGCATTAAGCGGTTTAAATCTCACTTCCCCTTTTCCTCCGCTCGAAACTACAATATTGCACGCTTTACGTCCTAAAAAAAATCGATTTCTATCGGAAAACTCAATTTCATGTATCGAAGGTTTCATTCTACAGCGAAATTGAATGTCCGCGACTTTCTTTTTTCCGTGGAATCGAGTCACCGCGCTTCGTTGTTGCCTGTCGAGGCTATTCACTGAACCCCCAAATATTGTTCCCTTTGACAGCGACTTCGCAGCAGCTTTGTTGAAGCGCTGCGTGTATTGTTTATCGAACGCGAATTACTAAGCTTTTTTGGTGGACGCGACCTTCGGTATTGTACTCCGTATGTGCGCGTATTTCGGATTTTTCGCGGCTCTGAAAGTGGACGGTGGTGACTTCTTGGTGGTCGAGCCTGCGACTGAGGGTGAACGGCTCCTAAGCGATATTTTCGCTGGTTTTATGTAGATCGAACCAGGAGCGATCGTCTGGCGCCTCACCGAAGCCTTTTCCTTCTCTAGCGTTATCGTCGTGTTCAATTTCTTGGTCGTGGACGTTCCTGTGAAGCCTGACGAGGATCTTCGGGGATTCGGAAGAGGGACTTTCCTCAGCAGCGACGAGGAACCAGTCAGCACTGGGGAAGCGGCGATGGGAGGCAGTCGTCGAAAGGGTTTCACTGTTTGCGGAGACATTTCCTGTAGAAAGAAGATTTAATCATTGACAGAAGAGCTTCATGTACTGTGAGCTGATCAATGTTGAGAGCTACTTTCATCGTGATGATTATTGTTTCGGTTTTTATATGAATTGTGATCCTACATTAGTGCTTTAGGAATCACCTCGTTCCTTGCCTGGATTATTCTGTGGGTTGGTATCTGGCTAGATTTATACAGACCCGAGTTTTGAATAAACCCGATTTCCAAATCCGGTATTAAAACGAAGCGCTTAATCGGGTTTTCGAATTTTTACAAAAAAATATGAAATATAATTAAAACAGTAAAAAATATTTATACTTCTTTTAACAAATTTCAGTTTTTTTTTAAATAAAATTTTCATTTGAATTTTTTAAATAAAATAAAATAATTTTTTTAACACTTTTAATTAAATAATCCAATAATTTTTACATATTAATAGTAGTATTTGAAACCAGATTTTTAAATTTACAAATTTATAAAAAAAAAATTTGTTAAACCCGGATTTTGAGAACCGATAAACCATAGTACCTGAATTAGTTTTTGAACCAAATATAGGATACCTATGTCATGTTCACATGAGAGCTGAAGTATAGGAAAAGAATTCGCCAACCTTTCTCAATTCGTCGATCTTCGCAACTACGTCGGCTGCGCTTTTCCTCAACACTTCAATCTTGTTCAGAAAAAAGTCACTTTTCACTTTGTGCTCCTGTTGTTCCGTGGCGTTATGCAATGCACCCTTTTCTGCTTGTTCCCGGTTGGCCGCGCCGGGTCTATCGGTGAAGGACACGCAGATGGATGGATTGGATCTCGACATGAACTACAGGCAGCAGACAAATATTTACGTTACACACAACGAACAAATATAGGTATTATCAGATAAGTCAGAGATCTAATATGAATCACAATTTTATGGAAAAGTCAGCAAAAGTGATAAAACCATAATACTACTAAGACACCACCTTCTTATCTGCAGGCAAAAGTTCAAACGTATTACATTTTGCGATCTCCATTTCATCCTGACTTTTTGACGACAGTAGATCAAAGCTATTAACATTGTCGAACGAAGGTTGCAAACTATCCAGAGATCCCAATCTAAAACTTTTGCAACCGGATAAATAAAACATTGAACTATTATGATATACAATCTTCTTGGAGAACAAATTGACTACCTTTCCGAAAGACGAGAAGCAGCGATCCCTGCTTTAGGTGCTTCATGTAAAGTGACTCCCAGCATCACTCCCACCACACTTTTTATCGTATTTATTACTTGTTGTTTACTTAAAGGTGCGAGATTAGCTGCACCATCTGTCTGCAAGAACATTCAGCGTTTAACAAAACTTAAATGATCACTCCAATGGACACCAACAATATATCTATTTACAGTTGGAGTGACTACAAAATTAGACAAAATTGTGAATGTGAAATTCTCTATTATAGTGTAATATTTATATACTTTACATTTAAAACCGGAGATCCCGTCCAGCGACTAATCAGGTGCGTAAACTCTTCTGCAAATTTCACTGTGCTCATTTTGGACTAACGACTTCGAAAGGACAAAAGACTTCGAACAGACAATTGACCAACTGACATCGAAAAGTCCTTATTGCGTATCGCGTTTACATCAGTGTCGTAGACGTAACTCGATGGTCCCTGGACTTTCGTGATTGGAGCAACGTCTTCCTCCACCAGGGATAAATGGAGCGCAGAAACAAGCAGAAAATTTTAACCCTGTGTGTTTAACTGTATTTGCACCGAGCTCCTCTAAGTTTATTCGTGTTTCCACCGTATTTTAGCGACTGGGTCCCTGGTTCCGGCTAATTCGCCCCTGTTTGACTAATGGATAGAACTGCTACAAGTCAACATACCTAGGCTGTTATTTACCTTTCGACCGAGTATTGCTCTAGAACTCGCAGAGTTGAGTACCGAAATATATGAAAATCGTATCTGCAGGGCTAGATTCGATCGCTTCACGCAAAACTGACCACGATATTTAAAATTGAGCAGATATAATTCGGTAACAAGATTTCCTGCTGAAAATCATTATATTGCCCGATTGAAATTGTGTACCTATAAATATTTATCAATTCTTTTGTTAATATTGTTTCCAATGTTTCATAGAATCATTCTTGACCTTTCAAAGTTAACAATTGTTTTAGTAATTTACTCCAATTTGAGCACTCTTCAGTAGTACATAGCATAGCATTGCATCAGGTCCGAATCAAGACCTTTAGTGGCCCTAAACACTGAAAAGATTTTGAGGCGCCCTTACACAGCGTGAATACTCCAACGCAATGTACGAGTACTTAGGTAGTTCTGATAATTGGACTAAAAAGTGTTTCTAACCACAGTTAGATTTCAAAATTCATAAAATAGGACCTACGCGGCGTTAACCCCGAGTTTCCATTTAATAAGATTAATATTACGACCGAACAGCCTGGTGCTTGAGAGATCAATGCAATTTTGGCAAACAGCTCTTAATACCTTGGAAGATACAAGGTGGGGCCGGTTAAGTGGCGCGTATTAAGAACCATAAACCGAGTAATTATATTGTCCGGCCGCGAAAGTGTCGGGGAGGCGGCCTGGGTAATTTTTAAATACCGACACCGTCAAATCGTCGCCCTGAAACGGAATGTCACGAGGCCGTCCGACATCTGGCATCGGCAATTGCCGTGTCACATCGAGAAATGCCAAGGTGCAGTAACACGGGGCCGGGCAAGAAAAGTACGTCTTACGTCCCGCACGTTGCCCGCCACTCGACAGCGGTGACGCTTTTTCGTCGATCGGGCGTGCGATCGTTTGTCGTGCCGCGATCTTTCCGCTCCGTTCGGAGAACTCCGAGACGTTCATGGCGTCAGTTTCGCTACGAATCGACCTTAAATTTCGATTTTATTGCGGCTTCTTATTTCGCCCGGGAACGCGGTCACTTTTTCCCCGCGTCGGTGTAATTACTTTATTCTCATTTCCAGTAATTGCGAGGCTGCGAACTGTCGCGGCCACGTCGCGATTTACTTTTGTGAAACCGCTGAGGAGAGAAAGACACACGGGGAGCCTTGGAGCCGCGCTTAAAGTACTATGGAACCTTTTTTGTAACCTCGGAGGGAAGAAATTGGTAGCTTTCTTTGGTAGAAGGAGGTTTGTGACCTGTGAAGTGAATAAATGTAAGCGGAATAAGTTTGAGATTCTGTGCTGATTGTGAGTGATGGATGATGGGAAGCATAAATGGGCTTAAGCAGAAAGGTACCAACCCTCAGTGATTTTGAACTGATTAAATTGCGTTTGAAGATATTAATCTTTGAGAATAAGTATTCGGTATATTTTATGTTTTGCTGTCGTTTTACAATGTTTTTAATGGCTTATTTAATAGTGAGTAGTATAATTAATATTACCTAAAATATTCTGTAGTTTTTGTGGGTTGGTATTATTCAGCAATTTCAGTTTCAGTTTCCTCCACATTAAAGTCAAGACCATATCTTCAGCAATCCCATTGCCACTGTTTAAAGTGTTACAAAAATTTAAACATTCTGCTGGAACGAGACGAATCATTTGTTGTAAATTTTCAAGTTTTGCATCTGATATACGTTTTACATTTTTCCAAAATATTGGTGGTTTGGAAGGTTTCAGCAAAATAAGTATAAACATAAAATGGAACTATGGCTTGGTAATTTTAATAATTGTATACTGTAAGGGTTGACCTATGGGTTTGTAATTTTTTCAAAATAAAGATCGCAAAAGTATGAAGTCCGTACAGTTTAACTAATTTTTGGATATTTTTTTAGGATTGGTAACTGTTTGCATAACTAGGTCCAAATGTGAGAGTACTTCCTAAGTGTCTGTTAATTGAAGGGTTTGCAGCAAAAAGAGGCAGCTCCACTTTTTACACGTTTTTTGTTATATAGGGTAAAGGACCCAATTACTGTCACCTTAAGCTATTTTACTTAAACGTTTATTTATTCGTTATTTTAAATAAAATAGCTTAAGGTGACAGTAATTCGGTTGGCTGCCAGTAATTGGATCCTCTACCCAATCCTATTTCATTCAAAAAAATACGATCTTGCCCTTAATGTAAACAGGAATTACCCGAAAGTGGAGCTGCCTCCTTATTGCAACAGCCTCTTCAACTACCACAGTCGTCAGTTTTCTTTCTGAAGAGAAAGGCTCATAAAATGCGTCAGATTAAAGGATTATCTGTGTAATAAGATAAGAAGCTGAGAATGAATACTTCATAAACCTCAGTAGTGGCCAATTTCTCTCCCATTTAATTTTATGAGATTTTTGAAAGAAAATGATCACGCCACGTGTCAGATTGGGAGATTATCTCGTCAGCGTGGAAGAATGGAACGTGAATCCACATTCTTCTGGAGGGGGACGTTTTAAGGGCAACTTCGCTTTCACCAAATAAAGGATGCAGTCCCCTGCAGGAGCATCCTGTCTCCTCGTAGGCAGGCAGGTGCATATCCTCCTGCGGAGCCACATGATTTGGCTTCGATCTGCTGCATGCTCGCAGGTCAGATTTTTTCGCGTCGAATTGGTGGCATAATAGAAGTCCATATAAGTGGATCCTGCTTTTTCTTTATTCGCTTCTCGGGTCCTGGATTGGAGGGCTATCATTATCCGGCGCGAACCGGAAGCTACTGGCCCAGGGGAGACGCCCAACAGGATTTCGAATCGTCTCGGTGACTTTCAAGGACTTGGGCGGATCAAGAAGTCGTAGAAAGAGCAGAAGGACATTGAGATTGCGGTGTGTGGCCTGTCTCAGTTTAATTAGAAAATTGGTCCCCTTCACGGTAACGAATCTCTTACATTTTTTCCTTAGACACTTCGTCCTGCAGATGATCTCTTCCTTCCCTTCCATTAATTTCTTCCTTTCTCGTCGACGATATATCTGTATATATTCTCTGGTAGTGCAAACATGTCGTGAGTCACATAATCGATTAACGTGTGCCTTTTACTGTGCTCGTTATTATTATCGTGAAACGCGCAACGATGAAGTGGCCAATTCGAAGGATCGAGACTTTATCGCCCGGTATGAACGTTTCTCCGAAACTGTGAATTTTTACGGCCGAAATTCGTTGATTTGTTCCCTCCAGAAGCCAGCGGGGCGCCAGGGCAACGAGAGCGGACTGAAAATCAGCCAATTGCGTGTCTGTCAATGATTTAAACACGCCCACGTAACGAATCTATTAATTATTTATGGGCTTGCGGAATTTATTTGCTGCCCGCCGCGGGGTTCCGCTGCCCTATGCCCTCCGGGGCCTTTCTCAAGAAAGCGCGCCCAATATAAAGGCCATTTTTACGTGCTCCCTCTGCCGTGGCTGCTAAGAGTCCCAGGAAACCGTGGAACGATCTTCCTCGAAAAGAATTAAAATTGCAAAGCGACTCTATCTGTCAGGGTCTCCCAACAGGCATATATCATAATCTTGTCGTAATGTAATCTTATGCAAGGCTTATTCCTGACGCAGCGTGTGGACTCACAAGGGAGGTTCGACAATTCCAAAATTAAAAAAAATTGAAACTTTGATGAAATAAAGCTCCGTGACGCTAATAAGGTAACTATTTTTTTATTTGGCAATAAGACGGGCTTAAGGGTGAAAACACCCCCTCAAAAAAATTGTCAGTTGTCATATTATCGTGAATAACTGCCAAACCGTAAAAGATATCGAAAAATGTGCAATTCAAAGTTTTATGGCTTCTGATATTCTATTCGTACACTATGGCGATAAAGAATTGTCGAAAAAAGTGGTATGGGGATAAATTTGGAGAAAAAAAATGTTTTTCACAAATTCTTCATTGTCGCTTTATAGGGCATAAGAAACCCTAGAACTTTGGAATTAACTTCTTTTTTATATATTTTACACTTTCGTAGATATTCACGATAATTTGAAAACTTACCATTTTATCGAGGGGGTGTGTTCACTCTTAGGACCGTTTTATTGCCGAATCAAGAAATAGTTACAGGATTAACATCACTTGATGTCCATTCCTTCCCTGCATTGAAGACTTTTAAAAATTTTAAAGAGGGGCCTTCAATTACAAAATTGCAAAATAAATGGTCAAAAAATTGTTTTTTTAAGTGAAATAATTCTTATTAGGTACTCTTATGTAAGCACTGTAAGCAAATCACTGCAAACACCCAAAGGCTTATTTTTATCAGCTTGTTAGCACAACAGTTATAACTTATTGAAAAAAGGTCACCAGTATATTTCAAAGAGCTGTAAGATCCACAATTTTTAAAATTGTTAAAAGTCCTTCGAGATACGTTGGTAAATCACTAAACACTACACTACAGCATGATCCAAGTTTCAGCAAAATCCGAAATGGTATTCCAAAAAGTGTCCGATTACGGGTGGAATAGCCCATACTGTTAACGCAAAACAGACCGAACATTGCCTTTTCCACCTCCCACCGGACCCAACATCTGGGAAACGAAGACTCCACAGGTCCGCATTGACCTGAAATCACCGTTTCGCAAATTGCTACCACACCCCTTGCTACCCTTGCTTCTGGCGACTTGACGCCCCCGATTCGACTAATTGTTTCTGGCGAAGTGTAAGGAATCGAGGCACGGTCCGTGGAAATTTCGCGGAGACATGTGGCTCACGGACTTTAGGGCCCAGTCATCGCTGGATCATCAGGGTGAGGAATCCTTCTCCACCCCTTTCGGCGAAACTCTGGTCCGAGGAGTCCCAGAACGAATTCGACACGCGCGTCGGGGTAATTACTACCAGACGGCTGTTTCCTCGGCGGGTTTTCGCGCTTTTCGGCTCCCCCGGTTTTTGGCAACCGTAATGAGAGAGCGCGATGAGACGGGGGATGAACTAATTGGAAACGGGCGCCTTCTAATCATCGACTTTGACCCGAACCTCGCGCCAAAGGTGACGGTCATCTGCAGCAGGGAAGGGCGTGCGTCCGCCGATAATTAGTCTTCCAGAGGTGCTGGCGTAATTATGGCCCCTCGGGTTTGCTTTGGTCGGGAATGATCGAGATTCTTGTGATCTTCGACGCCGACGGTGTCGCGTTGGTGACGAGCAAATAACACGATCTGCCAGCGGGGAACTCGTTTCGAGAGGATTGCTGAGGAGCTGGACAAAGAAGCCCGGCGAACGCAGTGGGTAATTGAGCGGATCGATCGAGGTGGTAATTATAAGTGATTATAAACTTCGTTCACCTGACAATTGAAAAGTGGGACATCAGCTTGAAATAATACGTAATCCTCGGGCGGAATTTGAAGGCAGATTTAATTCGAAAGTTGGTGAATCCAATGGTCTTTTTTCTTATTTAAATATAAAGAATGTGGAGATCGTTTATTATGTATTATAAATACAATCTTGATCTTCCCTCCAAGATTACATTTTCACTTAAAAACCGCTTCGTCCGTCTGAAACGACTAAAGAAAGACCAAGACCATATCCTCTTCTCCCCCCTTTTTTTTTGTTTCCAACACCCGAGCGTCTGCTCCAGGATTAATTTCGCCCGTTGAATCGCAGAAACTGCTTTTGAAAGTGCTTTCCTTCTATTTGACCCTGAAGCGGCCTCGCCCCGGGAACGATCAGGTTTCGTCGAATCTGCAAACCGGATGGCGAACGATAGCGCGAACGAAAGGATTCCGTGTGCCGTTGTTAAAACGATAGACGTATCTGCCGGGGCCTGGCCATTTCCTCGACACGGGCCATTGTCGTGGACCGGCCGGACAATAACGCACTCCGGAGGATTCTGTGCGCGAATTAGAGCAAATCCTTTCTCCGAATGCTCGCTCTAATTCGACGGGCGCGGACCGCAACGAGACGCCCAGCGGGAAACCATTCACGGATTCGTCCCGTGGAGAAACAAGTCTGGAATGAGCCGAGGAGATTATCTGGCTGCTGTCGTTAGTGGAGCATTAAAAATAAACCGCGGTGGCCATATTTTGTCAGCAGGACAATTGTACTGTCACAACAGTGCACCCTGCGCGTCGAACTCGCGACACAATCGCACTTCTGGGGCGTTTAACGCAGTCACTCAGTCTTTTGTTACATTTTTAACCGACCTCAAAAACAAGATTGTTTTTCAAATTGGTGGCATTTTGTGAGTCAATCTTTATTTACCTAATTTCGACTAGGGCCGGGACTATTCGAATAATTTAATATTCGAATATTTTACAAGTATTCCAATGCTACGAATAAGCTACGAGTATTTGAGTATTCGATTGTAATTATTCGAATACTATTCGATTGTAATTATTCGAATACTATTCGAATACAGCAATATTCGAATACTATTCGAATACAGCAATATTCGATTACTATTCGAATACAGATATATTCGATTACTATTCGAATACAGATATATTCGAATACTGATGTATTCACACCATATAATTTATAATTCACACCATACTATTCGAATACATCAGTATTCTAATACTGAAATATTCGAATAGTATTCGAATACTCAAATACTCGAATAGTATTCGAATACTTGGATATTCGAATTATATTCGCCAAATAGTTGAACAACTGAAGTATTCGAATATTCGAATACAAATAGGCCCGGCCCTAATTTCGACCAAGTATTTATGTTTGCCCGCGAATTTCTCCCTAACTACTGGACCGATGTTCGTGAAACTTATTGCATTTAGTTTGGTTTCAATCAACTTACAATTAGTTCGTGAGAAAAGAATTATCAAAATCGGTTAAGTTGTTTTAAAGTTACATCGAAAATAAGAAATACGGTGTCTCACATTATTATTATTATTATTATAGAGTAGAGACTATCTGTCTGTCTAAAAGCATTTTTATTGAAGTTGGCGCCAAATAATTAAAAACTTACTAAAAGAAAAATTGTAGTTTAATTATCATACAAATTACAAATTTAGATAGCTAAAGTGGATAGCTATGTGGAATCATTTGGCGCAGACTTCAAAAATGTTTTTATATTTTGGTTTTCAGTGCGGTTCTTTGAAGTCGGATAAATTGTTTTTTTTTTAAATTTGTTTATGATGATAGCGCTTTATGTCGCAGATTTTTGTAGCTATTGTGTGTGTGGAGGAATGTTCGGTGTTTGGACAGGAGTGAAAGAAGAAGACACTTTTTAATAATAATATAATATGTTAAAACTATTCCTAATCTACCCCGAAATTGTCACCTTTGCAACTCTTAACTCTTCTACTCTTCGACGTTCAAAACTCATACACTCATCTCCACACTCTACCCTCAATTTTAGATCACCCCGCACTTTTCGACATCGCACACGCGACCAAATTTTGCAAGTGCATTCAAAAAATCATTCTCCATCGCGATCGGCACCCAAATTTAAACACGCACTCGGTATCTCTTCAGATTGAATTTGAAGAATTCTTGTTTCTTTTTTCCGAATTCAAAAATGTATGTTTCTAGTGGTGCGAGGGACAATTGAAGGAACCACGAAGTGCAATCAAAACAATCAGTATCAATGCTTCGCTTTGAATGGCTGCTGAGGACGGCTACAGAACTATCGAGATGTAAATCAAATAAGGGCCTCCTGCCTAATCTTCCACCTCGAAATCGCTTTGGCGCAATCTCGTTTTTAATCAAACCTGATCACGGGCCCGTGCAGACAGATCCTCGCGGAGTGTATCGAACAGGGCAGATGATCCTTCGCCGAGCGTCCACCAAGGTCCATTGTACTCCAAATTGGCTTTTTATGGCGGGTTAATATAACATCGAAGACGTTTGCAATCTTTTTTCACCGCCAGC
This sequence comes from Andrena minutula, assembly GCA_929113495.1. Classification (NCBI taxonomy): domain Eukaryota; kingdom Metazoa; phylum Arthropoda; class Insecta; order Hymenoptera; family Andrenidae; genus Andrena; species Andrena minutula. Next base: position 22,765,712 of record OV815994.1, read on the forward strand.
CCCCGACGATCGACGGTCCAGTGCTATTCCGTCGTGGGAAGAGGAACTGGTTTCATTCGTCGCTATCGAGATGTTTGCATACCTTGACTTCGTGCTTCGAAATCCTTAATTGCTAAACGACGCCTGGTTCGTAAATATTCAGCAGCCTTTTTCGAAATTTTCCACCACATTCGACGCGATTCATGCAGCTTCTAACCCACATCCGCCCCTCAGTTTTCCAATTTAAGTATTTCTCCCGTGGTGTCAAATTAACGCCAAAAAATCAATACAATGAAAAGATAAATGGTTGACTTTGCGAATTCTTTTATTAAATAAAAGAATTAAATTTTTCTATAGCGATGTGCAGTGTGTACATTCGCGTTTGTGTTAAGGATTCTCTGAGTCCATTTACTAGAACACTTCTGAAATAAAATCTTATTCTCTACTCTTTTTCGAAATACTTTCCTCTCAAATTATCTATCTCAATTTTAGATGTCGAATGCAAGCCCAACTGTCGGTACATGTGCTACCAAAATACTCGAGGACGTAAAGAACACGTGCATCAGGAATTCCCTTCATATTCGTTACCAATCGGAAAACACGATCGTGCCCTGTCGTGCGTGGAATTCATTAGAAGTGAACGGCGAGCGAAGCCAGGATTCCGCACCGAACGCCGTGTTCTTGGGAGTTTCATCTCCAGCACAGCGAATACAAAGATTTCCCTGAGCGAGTCACGTATCGCTCGTCTCGTGCCGACTTCCGGTTAGGCCCGCCGATTCCACGGGCCACAATAATGGCCTCGGAACCATCGAGCCAGCCACTTGCCTTTGACGAAATCGCGAGCAACATCCGATTTCCTTCTTACGCAGGCTTACGTCACCGACTTTGGTCACGAATGCAGGAACGATCTCTTCCTCTCGATCCGAGAATAAGCCATCGGCCTGCCTCCACATAACGCAGCGCTCGTTATTATGGGTATTACGGATATCGAATGTCCTTTTGGTTCACCCATGGCGTTCCTCCTATCTCTGTCCCTCCCTGCGGCGTTTTCTCGCGGCATAATACAGGGCCCACGATGCGAGCAGGGAAAAACCGAGTCCTTGTGTACAATGCTGAGGCGCAGGCTGCAGTTCCGCCCACTTCCGGGCGCTGAATGCATCCTCGACTCGTCTAACTACCCTTAGCAGTTAAGCCATGCGGAGCGTAGAGACGCGTCCTTTCGCCGGTACGATTTTTCTTTTTCTTTCTTTCTTTCTTTCTCCTCGTTTTTTTTTCATCGACCGCTTTCAGAGCTAGGCGAGTGTAGTTCGTCAGCGCGTTCGAGGGTACGATTACCCCGGGGTACTTGAAGGAGGACTCTCGAATTTCGAGAAATAGCTCGCGAGGAATTATAGTCGTGGTATAGCTATCTATGATTGTGGCAGGTATGAAGAGTTCGATGATTGCTTAAGTAGAAATTGGCTTTACCGAGGTGATTGGAAATGTGTTTCTATGAAATGAGCGTCACTTTCGATGCTGAAGTTTCAATAGTAATTTTAGTTGAGATAGGGGAAGGTTAGGTGTGTTTGAGATGGTGATGGGATTAATTAATTTGATGGAGTTTATTCAGAATCTACAGGAGTCAGCCAATAAGAAAGTTACACCCACCCTGAAAAAAGAATGCATACGAATGGAAAAAATCTGTAAACTGACAGCCAACTACTACTTCTCGTGTCTGAACATAATCACGGTGTATTTGTGAAACACTTGTAACGAGGAAAGAATTAAGGACCTTGCAAGAAGGGTGCAGCTTCATATTTACCAACTTCGAGTAAATTGGAAAGAACGGTTAATAAAATTATTGCTTTCACTTGATAGTAAGAAGGGAACACTGATTGAAAAATGTATATTTTCACACAATTCTCATAAAAGAGTTACCTATTCATACAAATATTTGAATTATTTATATAAATAGTAATTTTCATATTAATATTTCTATTTTTATTTGCGATGATTCATTCATTTGTTATCGAATTTCCATCAAACGTGCTCCAAACGATGTCGAATTTTATTTACGTAGGTATATTACACGCCGTAATTCAAAGACTGTCAAAAATGGAGTCCTCAATTTACGAATTCTGGTGTCAAACAATTTCCTACTCGATTTTTCGTAACCATAGTAGGGTTGCTCCCTTCACTTTGTTATTCGTGCTGAAATATTTCCGGAGCATATATTTTTTAATTTGACCAAACACATGGTGAGAGGTCAGAATTATAAGGTGGATACTCCTATGAGATCAATTTCCCTGGTGACTGTGTTGAGAAATACTAGCTGGCTGTAATAAAATAAATTTCTTTCATATGTATTCTTTTTACAGAGAGGGGAGAGTGTAACTTACTTATTCTCTGACCCTCGTACATTTATCAAGTCTTATGCTCTGTAATTAGGGTTGCCACTCGTACTTTAAAATAAAGTATCTTACGTTATTATAGGTAAATGTACTCTATACGTTTGAATAACAATAAAGTACACGAAAATACTTTATTTCAAAATTAATGACGTAACGCAATATTATATAACGCAATATTATTATATTCTATGTGTTCCCGCCACTTCAGCATTTACTGAGAAAGGTTTCTCTGTCATGAATGTGAAGTGACGGTATGAAAGAAACAAGGCCTCTCTCAATCTAATAAAAAACGAATTATTTATATATTTCAATATGAATATTGAGTGCAATGATGCCATTGAGACATTTCAAAATAATAAAAATTTACTCTGTAATGCTAAAAGCAATGGAAAATATGTTTCGAAGAAATAAAAACTAATAAAATTAAAATGTACTTTTAATTTGTTGAGTGTATTTTTTTGTATACCTCACGAAAGCAAATGTACGTTACTTTTCTGTAAAAAAGGTGACAACCCTATCTGTAACATATGTCCATCAGTCATCACTTTCAGCTTCACTTTGTAGCTGAAGAATGCAGTCTAGCTTTAGCAGATTCTCGTAACAGTGTCTTGTAATAATGTCTATTGAAGTGAAACGTTCGAAACTTTCCACCCTTTAAAGTTCGCCACAGGGTGTGGGCTTCTACGACCGTTCGAAGATCGCTCGTAGAAACGGGCACACCCCGCAACACCCACTTCCCTTCCAGCTTGGATATGGGATACCCTAGGCCGTAAGAAGTTAAATGGACATATTATTTTCTGGAAAGGACACTCGAGACTTTTGCCATGGCGAACACGTGCGGTGGGAGTGGAAAGAGACGGGGCACGTGCGCTGTACGTTGTTAGATTTCGAAAATTATGTTCGCGATAACGGAGTGCGAACAGACGTTCACTACTGTCTCGAGATTTCTAGACACCTTATGGAAAAGCTGCGGAACGTTTGCACACGTTTCAAATAACTCACTGAATAATTAAATTCTGTCAATTCTGCTTTATAAAATGAAGGGATTTCTTCTGAAAAGTTACTTCTTATCATTATATCGGTCGATTATGTGAAGCAGAATTTTTTTTAGAAAGTCTACAGTTGCAATCAACAAACCGTACAAACTTGCAATATTTGTGATCACAAATGTATATAGCCGCGTGCATTTACTTTTATGTTCCCGACAGTTAGTACGTTTCCAAATTTATGGACTGCTCATAAGTGTCCCGAGCGTGTAATGCACTTTTTATAACTTCCACGAACTGCGTCAGTCGCAGTACTCTCCGTTACTGTATGAGAATACTCGAGTCCCCGAAACTCGGAGAATCCCGATTACGTTTCGAGACATGTAGCAGCAAATGACATAAAGAGCACCCGTGCCGATAAGAGAGCACCAGCTTCGTTGTACCAGAGAGTTTCACTTTGGTAGCCTGACGTTCAAGTATCTGTTTTATTGCCCTATTTGCCACAAATGGCGACTGGTTCGGAGTTCTTAAAGGAGTACAACATCGTCGAATTCTCTGAAAAAAAAACATAACTTCATCGTGGATTTCATTCAAACGTTTCTTTAATAACTTGCACACAGACAATATTTCTAACTCGTATGCAACTCAGCTGAAAGAACTAAGTAGGTGGTTATTTTTATAATGACGTTGTGAGTAATGTATCCGTATTACAAATCAGTGACAATTTTCATGATAGTAGGTATAGTGACCACAGAAATAATTTAAAGTTAATTACGCGATTTGACCAAGTGAATCCTTGTTCTTCAACTTTTCCACAATTGAGGACTTTGCAGCAAGAGGGGTAGAGCTTCATCGTTAACAACTTCGAGTAAATTAGAAAAAACAGTTTATGAAACGATTGCTTTGACTTAAGATTAAACCGAGAATACTAGTTGAAAAATCTATATTTTCACAAATAAGTAGTAGTTATTGAGTTGATAAGGTTTTATTTATATTTTTGGCGAAAGAATATTCTATAATAAAAATATTAATATTCATATTAGAATTTCTATTTTTATTTATTTGCAATAAATCGCTCATTTGTTATTGAATTTACATTAAACGTGAATTAAACGATGTAGAATTTTTATACATAATAATTTTCATGAAATATTAATCCCCACAAAGGGATCATTTTATTACAGGAAATTCCTTTAAATAAAAACAGTTTTCACCTCCGATCCACTCTTCTCTAAATCATCAGTCAATCATCGACCAGAAAACGACGTAGATGAAGCCGCAAGTGCTACTAGAACACTTTTAATGAACCACCACTGGATCTGGACAGTGTCTCCAGCGAGGCAGTTGGCAATTTTTGGGCCAGGAAGAAAAAGGAGAAATTACAAGGCCGAAAAGGAGAATTCCAGGAAGATGGTTGGTTTTCCTCCTGTTTGCCACTGTCCAACGAACTTCTGGGCAGCAAGTGGGCCCCGGTAACGAAACACCGGAGCAGCGGGATCGACAACAAACAGGAACTGAAAAGGGCGGGTGCAGTTATCGGGTTACCGGTGCAGCTTTAAGCCAATTCCCCTGATTTATTGACGGAAGTCGATTAGAGGCAATCTTACAGTTAATTAGCGTAGGAGAAAACCGTGACGACGTATCGAATATTGGAGGAAACACTCGGGCCAGGGGGCTGGTTTGGGGATGATTTAAGGGGAACATATGCGAGGGCCAACAATGGGTACAAATTCCACAACTTAACCTCTATAAAAACCCAGATTTCAAAGCAAGAAACATATTATTCAAATGCAAGCTGCTTCCAATTAGTCCTTCAATTTGATAATCGTAAGTCAGTGACGCACTCAGAATTTAATTTTGGGGGAAGCTGAATTCGACGGATAAAAATATTTTCGATAAAATTCATTAAGCGATTATCAAAATTTATTTAAAGAATAAAATTCAGTTTTCTTATCTTCTTACAAAGTCCTTCTTTGGGGGGTGCCAGGGACCTCCCCCCTCTTCTGTGTGCACCACTGAATTTCGACTATTGACAACATTTTTCATAAACTTTGCGTTAATCTATGCAGAATAATAATCTGTAAGGGCCATCAGGCAATTTTTTGAAATTTTTAATTTTTAATATTTTTTACCATTTAAAGATAGAAATTGTAGACCAAAATTGGATTCTTTCTTCAAAGTGGCATAATTTTCTTATTTTCTACAAAGTAGAAAGTTTGGACCGGCGTTGAAATTTTAATGTTGTGTGTTTTTTCAAGGAAATATCATGTAGAGGTTGCTGCAGACGCAGAAAACGAGGGTCAATATTTGACAGAAGTGTATCAAACAATTTTTTTATATGAATAAAGGTACCAAGAACAAGATACAGTTATATAATTTTTTATTTATTTTACACCTCTCAAGAAAAAAAATTCTAAACGTGATCAATTATTTGGCGCCGTGAACGTATGTAACCCCTTAAACATTCTTATATTCCTTCTTATAAGCTTCAATCATCCCACCATGCCACCCCTTAATATTTTCCCAGAAGATAAATAAAAAGAACACAGAAGTACCCCAAAGCTGAGAAGGAGCTTGCCGTTCTACTTTCCGCCGTTAATCCCCAAAAGTATCCAACAAAGTGGCACGACTACGCGAGCCAGGCTCGGTAGCAGAGAGTTCGCGTGGCCGAGTTCCGTGACCGGAACCACGTCCGAATTCCCTCGAACTACCGCCGCGGCGGGGCCTTTAATCCGCATCGGGCCTTTTCCAGGATTTCCACGGGCTTGGCGAAGCACGCTGGCTGGCCGCCGCGGATGATCCTAAATAAACACGTGCACGGCCACACGACCGGCATCCCCACCCCGAGCGCGCTCCCTTCCGCGGCAGCCCTCGAGCAAACAAGCGGCTACAATGCGGCGCATTGTCGCGGAAGGGCGGCAGGTTGGGTGAAAAGGTGGAATCGGCGGGCGAAGGTGGAAAAAGCTGCTACCTACGGCCGCCCTCGTTCTTCCTTTACCTCCGCGGAGGAATGAATGTTCCCTTTCAATGTACAGGGTGTTATGTCACGACCTGTCTACTCCGGGCTACCCCGTGGGAGCACGCCGATGATGAAACGGGGGCAAAATGCAGCCTGCAGCTTGCTGGGGGATGATGGATGGGAATCTGGGACAAATCGATCGCCGAGCAGTTTCCTCTGTAATCGTCCCTGCCCTTTGGACTGCGTATATTGCACTTTTGCGAAGTTTGCTCGATGGTTGCTCTGCACAGTTATTGAGGGCTTCCTTTGGTAGCTGTAGAAGAGATACTGTCGCTTTGGTGTCTGTTGATCTTCCTTTGCCGCTGCTTTATTCGATTTTGTTGGGTGGAAGTTCTGTGGAACTCTTTTTAGCACGGTGGACGTTTCAAAGGAAACGAGTTAGTGAAATATTCCGTGATATGATGCAGTAGTTTCAGGATGCCAACTGGTGTTCAGTGGTTCGATATTTGTTGCTTCAGTGCAGAGATGGGAAAATTTTTATTTAAATCAAATTTAGAATAACGAATAAAAGGTGAACAATTATTCGTTATTTGTCGAATAAAGTTAACCTGTGTTAACTTTAACTCATAACAAATAAAAAAATTAACTTTATTCGTTGAATAGAAAAATCATGTTTGTTCGTCGAATAAATTCTCATCGAATAAAAAAGTTAACTTTATTCGTCGAATGATCTAAAGTTATTTACATAATTTTTTATTTACTTAATGCCCAACTCTACTTCCGTGAGTCGACATATTGCAGTCATTTACTTTCATAGTTTGGATTACTTCGAATGGAAACTTGGTAAAGATACTAGCCCTGTTGTTGCTTTAATATCTCCTTCGCAGAGTGAGTAATAATCGAAGTCCGATCAATGGTTAAAACTTCATTAACTAAGGCATTCCAGGCAAATAACTATCATCTATATTGATTTACCTCGTGGTACAATTTGCAGGATGAGGAACCATCGCACATCAGCTCCCATTTACCGACCACTGTGTCTTATCTATCTTCGCAATCTACCATCTCCATCACACTAGTCCAGTAATCTGCCTCATAGTTATTTGGGATTTCAATCTGTTTAAAGCAAGTGTGGTCTGTTGTCGGGCATGCAATCTACGAATTGCAGCCGGGTACATTGTAGAAATAGTTGGTAATCTGCAATAGACATAGACCCTCTCCTCTGTCTTCTGCTCACTCAACGCACGGGACTCCTCAATCCTCCGTCCTGCGATTAACGTGCCTATAAAAACCAGTCCTTCGTAAAGTATCCTTTACTACTTTCATTACGCTGAATTACGCCTCCCGCTGTCCACCCTGCAGATCACTTTACGCGTAGCGGCAGAAAAACGCTAATCACCTACCTATACGTCTGAAATTACCATGCGAATAAAAAATACGTACATCAACTAACCGGTATGAATTATTTCCATTATGTAACATATAGGTACAGTTACTTGCAAAAGTATCCGCCCACCCCATACTTGTAATATGTTTTATTTATTTAATTGTAAGTAACGTTAGCTTCAGAATTACCTATTATAATTTACACTAATGTAAACCTTGATTAATATATTTCTAGTTAGTATCATCTACCAAAGAAATGGTCCAAGAAATTTTGCTACAAGAATGAAATCAGGTAAGTCTGAATTTAAACTGAAAATTAGTTGTATCTGTGTATAATAGATTAAAGCTGATAATAAATTCGCAGGAATATTAGAAGAATATAAATTAAATATTGAATTTGGATAACATTTTTTTAAATAAACTATGTACCATTATTTTCAATTGAATGCACTCAAAACAAAAGTACATTAATCAAGGTTTATATTCCCGTGAATTAGAATTGGGAATTTTTACTTCGAAGTCGAATTAATATAGAAAATATGTTATCTATAGGGTGGACGGATACTTTTGTGAGTAACTGTATTTCCACCGTTACGGATCATTCGCCAGCTGAGTGGATGTCTAGGCCCGACGAGAAACAACTGCTGAAAATAATAATCGCACGGACATACCAGTAAATAGCCGTTGCAAAGAATCGTGATACGTAACGAGTCGCAATTACACGCCTTCCACCAAGGTTCTCGAAGAAACTTATCTCCTATCATTCACAGTTTACACAGATTTCCCTGGTGTTTGATATTACGCTAGACACCTTATTGGTATTCCAATGAATTGCACGAAAGAACGAGCAAACAGATTCCTTCCACTCACTTGGCCCCCGAAAAGGGAATCAGAAACGCGTTCCGCAATGAGAGAATTACTGATCCTCGATAGCCAGTAATATCTGCCACGATCACGTGATCCACGAGGATGTATTCTCCGAGGCTTGTTGATTCTTCGAGTGATCCTCGAAAAAAAGAAGCGCTCGTGGGTATCAGGTAAGACCAGTCGCAGACGGCGAATTGGCATGGCCCCGTTTTCTCACTGGACAGACATTCGTCATTATTACCATTGACCGTTGGTCTTCTGGGTCCTACCTATTCGGGTTTCACAGGAAGTGGGCCGGTCGGATCAAGGGCCTGGGCTGCCCTTTTCCATTCTAAAACGCTCCATTCAGGTGTAATAGTCAGTTAAAGACTATCCAAACATAAGATCCCCACCGGTCGCTTCGACGAGCCACTGTGCCCCCTGAACTTTCTCATGGAGAACTTTTGTTGGGGAGAAATGCGAGTGACCCATCGCTGGGCACATTCTTCACGGACGATTCCGCAGTCTCAATTTGCCTGCGAAAGAATACTGTTTTCGATGCATAATTCTGCAAATAACACACTGTTGCCGTTTTTCTTTGGATTTCTTCATGCTTCCTTCATGTCAACATGTCTGACATGTCTTTTGAAAGATAATATATATACCCTAGCTAGTTCTTATAAAAAACAATGTAAGTGGCAAAAATCAAATTCTATATCATTGGCAGGTAGGACATTTTCTAATATTTTTTTTTTAATTTTGACACTTCTGTTTTCCACAAGGAGTCTTCAATTAGTGAACATTGCAACACGAGGAAACTTTTGATTATCTCCTGGGTATAAATCTAGATTAGTGTTCTGTGGGATTAGTATTACGAACTTTAGTTCATTCAGAGTCTTTGAAATATTACAAGATATATCTGGTGTTTCCTTTTTGGATTGAAGTTGGGGCATTTCGGGGATCTTCTGGATTTCCTAAATCAGTTATGCGTGAACTGTGGCACATTCAGAGAGGGGCAAAGGAGCCTTGGCACTTCTCAAAGAAGGGGCTTTGTGAGAAGAAAAGAAAACTGGATCTTATTCTTTAAACAAATTGTTATAATCACTTAATGAATTTTATTGAATTTTATTAAATGAAAATTAGATCCTGAGTGCGCCGCTGTGCGTGAAACCGGTGATGCTTTGAAAATAAAGGGGAGGAAGAAGAGTAAAGCACAGAAACGTACGAAAATCTTTGAGATGTGCAAGCACACTTGCCTCTAGAAATTTAATCTACTTACATCTTCAATCTTCAACGTGATTTCGCAATGTGAATTGGATACAGAGGACCACACGCAGCTACCTAAATAGAGGAATCACCTCGAGTGTGTTTATCCACGTGATCTTCGAACAACAAACGTGGAAATCCTTAAATCCTAAATCAACCTGCCGCGCAGCCGAAACCGAAGGCAAACTGCAAACAAACGGCACTGCTGGTGGAAACGCGGAGGGTAGGCCGCGGTCCAATCTGGTGAAAGCCAAATATTGGCTGACTAAATAAAACGTGCTTCTGCGGGCCATTTAAGTCATTGCGATTTAATGGAGGCGCGCGTTTCGCGGCTAATCCTATTTCGTCAACCTCTAAAAAAATCCTCCACTTGAAAAATCAAATGTTCCGCTAGAATCCCCCACTGCATCACTCACAACGATCACGTAAAAATAATTTGCAAAGTGCCTGCTTGAGGGAAAATTTGGTTCTGATACAATAATTGCATTACAAACATTAATAAGCAAATCTTAGAAACCAATCAATATTTACAATAATAAAGAATATATAAACATTAAACATTAAGAACCTACATCATTCATTCCATAAACCATAAACTCACGCCCAAACTATTCACACATGCGCACTTATGCAACACTCACACAAAACTCCACAAGTATTTGTAGAGCTCGGAAGAGAGTAATATCAGAGAGTCGGCGTTGGGGGAATTGTTCTGCACCTCACGAGCACGTACAAGACCCGGAGATCTTGTGTTCGAGTCCCATCGACCTAGGTTCTCTTTTTCGCCCACAAATTTCCTCGCAGAAAGCTAATAACACAACCTAAAAAGCATGTTACACGAACATTGGCCACTGAAAACTTCATTTTCAAACTAAATCAGCTCACAGCCTTTTAAAGATGATTGCACTTCCATTTCCACGTAGCAACACCGCCAAATCTACCATTAAGCCATAGAAATACTTCCCAGAAATCCCGGAAATGGTCCTCGAAGCATCCTCCTCCGGCCACCACAAATCGACTCACCCCGCTGGAAGGCGGCGCAAACGAAGGTGTCGTAAAAAATGCTTTTCGCGAGGCCCCGAGGGAAGCTTTTAAGTCGGTCCTTATCTGAAACGAGCTGCCTTCTTGCTAGCAGCGGTAGCGGCGTTGAACGGGGGCGAGCCGAGAGATACGAAAAAGAAAAAAAAAGGAAGACGTCGAGGCGGCGGAGAGAAAGGGATGGGAAGCGGGGGCAAGACAATGACCGCTGTTCAAACACAAGGGGACTTCAAACGGCCGCCGCGTTCCTCGAGAGTCGACGTCATCGCCGTGGAGCGGCTGCCCGAGAACGGGTGCATCCTCGCGAGAGTTTAAGGACATCCGGCGACTGAAATAACAAATATTTGCGCCACGGAAGGCTGCAGACTCGGCGAACCCTTTCATTTGTAACGACAAGCCGAAATTAGTGCGGCTGTACGAGAAACAACGCTACTACGGAACGAGTTAGAGGTCCCTAGGAGTGTTTTACTAGGACCACGGTGCCCAGACACCGCGCGCCCCCGCGACGCACCCTGAAATAACCGAGTCTCTGTAAATACAGGTGCAACGGCGAATAATAACTGGTTTAAAACGCCGCCGCGGCCTCCCCGAGCCTGTAACGAGTTTCGGTTGTTACACCAATCGCGGGCAGTAAAACGTGCCGAAGGTAATGCTCGCGAAAGCACGGGAAGAGGGCCTTTTTTACGACGGCGCGGCGATACGGTGGTTCGCGCCTCTGCGCGCGGGAAAAGTAAATAACGGCGGGCATCGAGGTTCGCTTTCTTGCTTTCTCGGCGCGCCGACTGGTTGAGGGGTCCGTTTCGGTGGTTTTTGTGGCAGGAAGCATTTTTTATTCGGTGTAGGTGAAAGTGAGGTAGCAGGTATCTCGGGTCTCGAGGTGTCAGCGAAGAATATCGTGATGGACTTGACAGGTTTGGTTACAGTGTACCGAGTAATTAAAAGATTGAAGAGATAAGGGGGGATTATTAATATTTTATCAGGAGAATCCAGGCTGTCATGCTTCTGAACGCCTTTCCAATTCTCCTTGAAATAGCAGAGCAGTGAAGCTTCATTTTAGGTACGCGGGTTTAATGATTTTGTCGATGAAGCTGCTCGTTTGGAGCGGGGCAGTGTTATTCCCCCCGTGCATACACCTTCGTCAAGTGATATGCGCTGCCACTTGTTGGGCACTTTCATGTCGTTCTGCGGTAAAAAAATAAACTGGAGCGCAGAAGACATCCCCATCTGCATACGCCAGAAACGGGTTCGCGGTTTGACTGACGAGCGCCGCCCCATCCTAATCGTTCAATCGCTAAAAAATTCACAAAAAGGATGCTGAAGGTGGGGGGAGTGGGAGAGAAAAAGGGTCCTGAGAAACAAACTAAGACGAGAGACCGTTCGGCACCGAGCACCGCCCTTGCACTCCACCCATCCATCTACAACTTGCATATATTTTTGGGCAGCTAGTTTTTTCCCCGAGGGAGATTTATCACGTCCCTACGCCTCTTTCGCGGGCTTGTTCCATCAGCGGGCCGACGTGTGGCAGGGAATAATTGGCAGGCTCGAGGAGCGGCCGTGTTTAGCCCGACAACGCCACGTTCCGTAGATTGTTCGAGGAACGGTGAAACCGTCGCGAATCGCCAAAGTGGACGGCGAAATCTGCCGCTACGGCAAAGATCTTTGGTAAATGGTATTAAACGACTTTGAAGTTTGCGGCTGACGCAGTGGAATTGGAAGATAGCCATCCCTCTTGATCTTTGGATCGGGGCAAGTCGAATAGCAGACATCTTCGAAAGAGGGTACTTCCTCGAAGCTAGTCAATACAGTGGCTCACTCAGAATTTATTAATCTTCGGGTGTGGGGGGGGGGGGGGGGAGATGCGTTGAACGGTTACAAAGTCATTAGGTGATTATACAAATTTATTGAAAGATTGAAATTCAGTTTTGTTCTCTTTTTACAAAGCTCTTGAATTTTCGTTTTTCCAGGGCCCCTTACCACACTCTCTGGTTGCAGCACTGACACAAACTATCGCTGATTTCGGGAATTTCCGCGATTCTCGACCTTATTCTGCGATCTTTAAACGTTTGTAGCTCAGAGCAACGTCAACCGATTTTGATGAAATTTTCAGCATGTATACAACTTACTTCAATCTACAAAAGGATTTTTTGAATTTTCATTACAGGTTAACAAAAAAATTTTCGTATTCCGAGCAATTGCATTTTTTTAAAAAACGACGTAACACATCAGTCCGCAAAGTATTCCTTCTAGCTTTTAAGAAAAAACTCAAGTTTGAACCAATTCTAAAAAAGTTATGCGATTTTAAATAGTGTCCGAATATTAATGCGAGTCACTGTATGCCCGGATGTCGCTGGGCATAAACATTGTCGGTAGCAGGAACCGTTTTCAGACGGAGTCTGTTCTAAAGTGTTCAAGTATTAAAATAATAAACTTACTGTACGATATTCACTCTCACACATTTGCTGAATCCTCTTACTCCTTTGATCCTAACATTATATAGCCGAGTTAAGGGAAGGTAATGGTAAGGTAATTAGGGGAACAGTTTGTTAGTTTGACTGATGGGAGTTAGTCGAGTTGATTTCGTGCTCCATTAAACTGTAAGCTTAAGCTTAAATGTATCAGAAGTGTAACATTGTAGTTACAAATAAATGGTACAGTACTCCTCAAACGTCCACAAACCAAGGACGACAAGCGATGATTCTAATTAGTGATAATACTGAAGCATAAAACCTAAAGAAAGCATTTTTTTCTTGGGATTTCTGGGGACGTGAGATAATTTTTTTATAGATCACCTCTACTCCTTATAGACTTTGTTACACTGCAGTCAAATTCATAGAATTTTAATAGCAAACTCGTGGCTTGGGTTTCATATTGATTATGTTGTAACTTTAAAGAAGAAATAAAGAATTGGGGACTATTGCTGAAAATTGGGGACAAATGATAAATTTAGAATTGGGGACAAAATTGGGGGAAAAAATTACCAGGAACGCAAATCGTGTTCCAGGGACTGTCCACGGAAATCGGTGACGAATAGTCACCTTAATAAAACGCTCATATGCTTAGCTGAAGGATTTACCACTGTACGGACAGTGGAATTAAAGTCACAATTGTACTGTTAGGAGCAAGAAGGGCCAGAGTGGCAAAAGTCAATTTCCAGAAAAGTATCTGTAAACATTAAGAAGTTAGATATTTTTTACACATACTGAAGTTGTTGTAAAACAGCCCTCTCAGGCTCTTTTTGTATGAACTGGGGAAATATAGAAAAGGGGTATTTTATTTTTTACAATTTACTTAATATTTGTATAATATTCGACAAAAATATGGAATACTGAAAAATATAGTCATAAACATACAAACAGAACGTGTCATGTTCAGGTTCAGGTATGTTTGGTTTAGAATTTAGATACATGCGAGTTAGAGTCAGCTTGTCAACATCGATTTACAAAATTTACAATAGCTCTGTCAATTTTATAAATACGGCAGTGAAAATTACAGGTAATATGTAAAAAAGAATGAGGAATTTAATTATACGTTTTATGCAAAAAGGGCCTGAGTGTCCCCAAGCCGTTCTTGAATCCAATAATACAATTAGACTCAGTTTCAAACTGCTCAGCAATATTTTCGTTTTAATCCACGCTGAAGTAATCCAGCCTAGGATATGACCATAAAAGTTGCACTGGACATTCTTAAACGAGGATGTGATTTATCTCAATCGTTTTGCGCTGACAGGAAAATTTGTTCCCTTGTATCGATCGATTCGAGCCGCTTCAAGGTAAAACATTCGAAGTTCTTCGGCTCGATCGCCGACGTTTACGCCAAACATGGAATAATCGCAGCCGTTCTCCTTACGAGCTTGAGAGCGCTAAGAAAATCACACAAATACCAGCCGAAGTGGGTCGATTTTTTTGCGTTCTGGCGTCGTGAGCCGAGAATCGTGCTGGCAACTGGTCTGATCGTGTCCCGTGTGACTTAATTAACTGTGCTATGCCTCATGAGGCAAACGATTCCTCGTGTACAGCAGTAGGCACCGATTAGACTATTTGTCGCGATGAGATGAGAATTTCAATAGACATAATGGGAGGAGACAAGAAAATGTTGGGTTTCAAAATTTGCGTTTGAAACTGGGCACTGTTATAAGATTCCTGTATGTACTAAGTTTGCAGTTTATTGAATTCTCTGAATCGCGAATGTTTAGCGAAGGATTTGAAATATTTATTGGAAATGGTCCTTGGAGATTGATAAAAGAAAGCATATTGCAGTGTTTTTTTTTTTGAGCCGCAACCCAATTTTGTAATATTTAAGTAACCTGCGACCCCCTCCCCTATAAGATAAGGTAAATTTCAGAATATAATTCTAACTTAATGATATTTAATTATCTTAAAACAATAATTAAATATACTTAAAGGTATTTAATTATTTTATTTAGAGTGACGGTTGTTCTTGCATCTGAGTAACCACCTTTTCCTTTTTTTAATTAATGAAAAATCAGTGTTACATCATTAATAGAATATAGAAATGTAACCAAATTAAAAGAAATAAGTTTTATAAATCGTCAACTAAAAATAACCGCAGCGACACCCCTAAAAACTTAATTCACAGGTTGGAAAACACTGGCATATTGAATTCAATGTGAAACTACTCAAATTGGAGTGAATTACTATAACAATTGTTAACTTTGAAAGGTCAAGAATGATTCTATGAAACATTGGAAACAATATTAACAAAAGAATTGATAAATATTTATAGGTACACAATTTCAATCGTGCAATATAATAATTTTCAGCAGGAAATCTTGTTACCGAATTATATCTGCTCAATTTTAAATATCGTGGTCAGTTTTCCGTGAAGCGATCGAATCCAGCCCTGCAGATACGATTTTCATATATTTCGGTACTCAACTCTGCGAGTTCTAGAGCAATACTCGGTCGAAAGGTAAATAACAGCCTAGGTATGTTGACTCGTAGCAGTTCTATCCATTAGTCAAACAGGGGCGAATTAGCCGGAACCAGGGACCCAGTCGCTAAAATACGGTGGAAACACGAATAAACTTAGAGGAGCTCGGTGCAAATACAGTTAAACACACAGGGTTAAAATTTTCTGCTCGTTTCTGCGCTCCATTTATCCCTGGTGGAGCAAGACGTTGCTCCAATCACGAAGGTCCAGGGACCCTCGAGTTACGTCTACGACACTGATGTAAACACGATACGCTATAAGGACTTTTCGATGTCAGTTGGAAGATTGTCTGTTCGAAGTCGTTTGTCTTTTCGAAGTCGTCGGTCCAAAATGAGCACAGTGAAATTTGCAGAAGAGTTTACCCACCTGATTAGTCGCTGGACGAGATCTCCGGTTTTAAATGTAAAGTATATAAATATTACACTATAATAGAGAATTTTACATTCAAAATTTAGCCTAATTTTATAGTCACTCCAACTGTAAATAGATATATTGTTGGTGGCCATTGGAGTGGATTATTTATTAACGATCGGTGACTTTAAGTTTTGTTAAACGCTGAATGTTCTTGCAGACAGATGGTGCAGCTAATTTCGCACCTTTAAGTAACCAACAAGTAATAAATACGATAAAAAGTGTGGTGGGAGTGATGCTGGGAGTCACTTTGCATGAAACAGCTGAGACAGGGATCGCTGCTTCTAGCCCGAGTTCAACTGTAGCGTCGAAGATTAAGTCGGAGCAAAGTATTAAACTTTCGGAAAGGTATTCAATTTGTTCTCAAAGAAAATTGTATATTATATTAGCTTAATTTTTTATTTATCCGGTTGCAACAGTTTTAGATTCGGATCTCTGGATGATTTGCTACGCTCATCCGATTCGAACAATGTTAATAGGGTTGATCTACTGTCGTCGAAAGGTCAGGAGGAAATGTTGAGCGTAAAACATAATACGGTTGAACTTTTGCCTGCAGATAAGAAGGTGGTGTTTTAGTAGTATTATGGTTTTATCACTTTTGCTCACTTTTCCATAAAATTGTGATTTATATTAGATCTCTGACTTATCTGATAATACCTATATTTGTTCGTTGTGTGTAACGTAAATATTTGTCTGCTGCCTGTAGTTCATGTCGAGATCCAATCCATCCATCTGCGTGTCCTTCACCGATAAACCCGGGGCGGCTAACCGGGAACAAGCGGAAAGGGGTGAATTGCATAACGCCCCGGAACAACAGGGAGACAAAGTGAAGAGTGACTTGTTTCTTAACAAGATCGAAGTGTTGAGGAAAAGCGCAGCCGACGTCGTTGCGAAGATCGACGAATTGAGAAAGGTTGGCGAATTATTTTCCCATACTTCAGCTCTCATGCGAATATGACATAGGTATCCTATATTTGGTTCAAAAACTAATTCAGGTACTATGGTTTATCGGTTCTCAAAATCCGGGTTTAACAAATGTTTTTTTTTATAAATTTGTAAATTTAAAAATCTAGTCTCAAATACTACTATTAATATAGCAAAATTATTTGATTATTTAATTAAAAACGTTAAAAAATTATTTTATTTTATTTAAAACATTCCAATGAAAATTTTATTTAAAAAAAAACTGAAATTTGTTAAAAGAAGTATAAATATTTTTACTGGTTTAATTATATTTCGTATTTTTTTGTAAAAATTCGAACACCCGATTAAGCGCTTCGTTTTAATACCGGATTTGGAAATCGTGTTTATTCGAAACTCGGTTCTGTATAAATCTTGCCAGGTACCAACCCACAGAATAATCCATGCAATGAACGAGGTGATTCCTAAAGCACTAATATAGGATCACAATTCATATAAAAACCGAAACAATAATCATCACGATGAAAGTAGCTCTCAACATTGATCAACTCACAGTACGTTAAGTACTTCTGTCAATGATTAAATGTTCTGTCTACAGGAAATGTGCCCGCAAACAGTGAAACCCATTCGACGACTGCCTCCCATCGCAGCTTCCCCAGGGCTTAGTGGTTCCTCGTCGTTGCTGAAGAAAGTCCCGCCAACGAATCTCCGAAGATCCTCGTCAGGATTCACAGGAACGTCCACGACCAAGAAATTGAACACGACGATGACGCTAGAGAAGGAAAAGGCTTCGGTGAGGCGCCAGACGATCGCTCCTGGTTCGCTCTACATAAAACCATCGAAAATATCGCCTAGGAGCCGTTCACCCTCAGTCGCAAGGTCGACCACCAAGAAGTCACCACCGTCCACTCTCAGAGCCGCGAAAAATCCGAAATACGCGCACATACAGAGTACCATACCGAAGGTCGCGTCCACCAAAAAAGCTTAGTAATGCGCGTTCGATAAACAATACACGCAGCGCTTCAACAAAGCTGCTGCGAAGTCGCTGTCAAAGGGAACAATATTTGGGGGTTCAGTGAATAGCCTCGACGGGCGACAACGAAACGCAGTGACTCGATTCCACGGAAAAAAGAAAGTCGCGGACATTCAATTTCACTGTAAAATGAAACCTTCGATACATGAAATTGTATTTTGCGATAGAAATCGAATTTTTTTAGCATGAAAAGCCCGCAATATTGTAGTTTCGATCGGGGGGAAAGGGGGAAGTGAGATTTAAGCCGCTTAATGCAAAAGTGGGGTAAACCAAAAAAGACTACATAAACTTATACCACTCCGGCGAAAAACAGAATGAAGGTTAAACTTTCGAGATATGATTTTAATAGAAATAGGCAAAAAATTTAGTTACACCACTTTTGCATTAAACGACTCCTTTAATAAAGTTTGTTAATGTAATTATTTATTCGACTGCTGAGTGCTCAGCATATTCATAGTTTTATTACTCGTCGCTGGTTTCGTTTTTTTAATTCCTTTTAGCGGAAGTAACGGTTATAAATACGTATTGTTATCCTATTTAATAAAGGTGTTCATTCACGAAGTTTTTTCGGGGTACCAATACCAACAATTTCTTTATTTCTTAGTATCTCGATCTTGTTCCTCAGGCACAAGTGGCTCCTTATTTTGTCTGAATACAGGGCGATCGACTCGCGTTTCAAAAAATCACTGTTCCCTTGTTGATCCGTGACGTTATTCACTGCAGCCTTTTCCGCTTGTTACGGATGAACGTGTCGGGGCTGTCGATGGAGGACACGTGAATGGCTGGATTCGATCGCGAGATGAACTACAGGCAGCAGAGATATATTTACATCACACAGAATGTATAAATATATTATCTCATAAATCATAAATCTAAAACGAATCAAATTTTTAATTTATGCAAAAGTCACCAAAATTGACAAAACCATAATAGGTAATACTAAAAGAACACTTTCTTATCTGGAGGCAAAAAAATCAAACATACCATATCTTGCTTATCAGTGCAAATACACGCGGAATATTTTCAATAATTCCGCGAAATGTTTAATTCGCATTCGAGATTCCTTCACGTTCCATCGACGAAGTTGCATCATCGTTGAACGCTCGATCATACGCAGGACTTTCGAAACTCGATCGCAATGGCCCGACGTGGGTGAATCGGCCGCAGGCGGTGCTCTGGATGATGCATTTTCGTCGTTCTTTTTCTCCCTCCCCCTGCGAACACCTTGCATACCCGAAACTGCAGCGTGATGCAAGGACCGAGGAGCGTCGGGGAGGCGAAAATTGTTAAGCCCGGGCTCGTTGTTTGATCGCGGACGAATTCGCGCTGGGAGCGTGGCCGCGAGCCAGCTACGTGGCGATCAGCGCGCAGATTCCCTTCAGAAATGGGCGTGAAGATCGATTTTCTCTTTTTAATGATTTACTGCCGGTGATTTCGTGCACCGCCGCGTCCTAAGATTTTAATCGACTGGACACTGCCTGCACTTCTGCTCGATTCATCATTTTCGCCAGTAACCGCGGGCGTCGCGTGGAATTCTGCCGTTTTATTGCAAACCGTGTTAAGGGAACCCTCCAGTCGAAACCATCGAAAAATAGGTGATTTTTATGAATTTTTTACAAGAAGAGGTTACAACATATCCTAAAAAATGTTTTTGGCTTTTATTAATACACTCGTAGGGTATGAAAAAGAAATTTTGTTTCATGTTTTCGATCTTGATGCATTTTCTAGGTGGCGCTACCAGAAAGATATGCCTAAACGGTAACCACGATTTCAGAAGATCTAATGAACCGATTCAAACAAACCTTGAGGCATTCGATTCGCAATTGGACTCGCAATCGCATCATCCTGTAACATAATTTTTTCAAACATAGGTCCTTTTTTAGTGCACATTTATACGTAAAATTGCCCTTTTTGCACTATTTTATTCAAATGTGCACCAATCATCGTAGTTTTTGTGTTTTTTGCCACGACAGAGGGTAAAGTGATAGCCATTGATATAAATTTTCAGAAATTTTTCCGACTTCATTTTGCACGATCCTGTGAGTAAATTTTATGGTTACCGTTTGTGGCCACCTAGAAAATGCATGACGACCGAAAACATGAAACAAAAATTTTGTTGTACCCTAACGAGTGTATTAATAAAAGTTAAAAACATTTTTAGGATATGTTAGAACCTCTTCTTGTAAAAAATTCATGAAACTGAACTATTTTTAGGGACCCCTTAAAGTGGTAGCATTCCAAATTGCTCTTCCATCGTCCACCGTTTTTTATACACTCGAGGCGTGTCAGAGAAGATTCAGAATTGTTTCTGTAGTTTCCCTGTCAAACATCATCAATGTCTCAGAATTTTTCGAATGCATTTCAGTTATTCATTTGGGAGCAAGTTTTTTATTTTATCTAGAACAATGGAAAGGCAGGATTTCGGAGTAATTGAATGTTTAGCGTGCTGGTCTAATTGATGAATAATTACTGTAGTGTAATTACCACGAGAAAGCTGAGAAGCAGTTAACGAAAGATCCCTTTCGCGTTACCCCCGACAAATTAACTATTAGCATCCCGACCTCTAATTATAAAAATCGCGTAGGCGGTTCTTTGGCGCTACGAGCCTTCATCAATCACCCGTCAATCTACGTCCGGAAACCGGCGTTTCTTTTAGATTATCTGATCTTTGTCTAGAAAGGTAGACCGTAGTTACCAGGCAGTAGGTAATCTCTCAACTTGCAATTATCTCTTACGATTTGAACGCTCTATCTTCCGCTCGAATCGCGTTCGACTGCTGCTCAGCAACTTACACTTTCCCAGAAACTAAAATTACTCAGATTAACACGTTTTTAATAATCTATTTCCAAGAAAGCTTGCTCTCTGACACGACTGCGATATCATATCAATAAGTTTGCCATCTTATTTTATTTTCGCTACATCTCTACACTCCATCAAACTAATTACACAACGTTAAAAAAAAACACCATTAATCCCCGTTGACAAATCACAGTTCCATGTTCTTCGCGTGCAATTCGCTCTCGCTCAGAATCAACTGCATGGAAGGCAAGTGCTTTTTAACGAGTTAAATGGTCGAAACGCGAGATCCACTGTCACCCTGTCACGTCGTCAGCGATTCGAGCAATTTCATAAATATTAATGAACAAATACTTCTTCTGGGGAATAGTGACTCTAATGACACGTTCTTCCCGCCGTCATTAATATGGGCCTGTGATCAGAGAGACCCAGCTGCCACTTTGTCCAGAAACGAATTTGCGGCGTGGCCCTGTGTCTTTTTGCCACTTGGAGCCACCCTATTCTTCCTCTCTGCTCACGGCTCCGTGGACGAACGAGCCTCTTTTTCCTGCCCGCGAACATAGGCATCAGAGGCAGAGCCATGCGTCAGCCTACCACAGAAGACGTTCCCGAGGACAACCAATTTGCCAGGCAAAAACAAATCGCATCTTTCAAAAACATACTTGAGTGGGGAAAAAGCGTGGCCAATTTCGGAACGACAAAACTGCCGCGCTGTTATACGTTATCGCGAAGCCTTCTCCTCGCCTGGACATTTAACACCCTCCCTGTTTTATACCCCGCGCCGCAATGAAAAGATGTATCCTATAAATCAGGAAACAAACCGCGGTTAAATGGCCCGAAACAAGGGTGGAGGGTTCGTTGACTGTTCGAACACCTGCTGTAGGATTCTGCGAGAAATTTGCCGACTCTCTTAGCTTTTTACTGGTGCACGGGGGTGACGAATGTTAACACTGATACATCGTAGCAAGAACTTCTATTTTCAGTAGCACAAAGATGCGTTATAATAGAACTGGGACGTATACTCGACTGGTACTGGCAACTTTTGAAACAAATCTTCGTGTAGGGTAGAATAGCAACTGTGAATTGACATAGCAGTGGACTAGACTGGAAGCAAAGTAGGGTAAAGGACCCAGTTACTGACACCTGATTAATTACTGTCACCTTAAGCTATTTTAGTTAAAATAACGAATAAACAAACTATAGAATATAATGTATAGTATAGATTATAGGTTGAAGTACATAATTCTTTTTGTGTATCACTTTACAACGTTAATTTATTCGTTATTTTAAGTAAAATAGCTTAAGGTGACAGTAATTGGTCAGGTGTCAGTAACTGGGTCCTTTAACCTACATACTTGGGAACTAGAATTTATGTGAAACTGACTTCGTATTGCATTGGGGTGCAAAGAGACTGTCTCTGTGAGAGGGAAATTTTATTGAACTCCATTATACAGAGTAGTCTCTTCAATTGCATATGAGAGATAAGGGGAATAACAGGGAATGTCACAAAATAGCGTTATCGAGAATATTAAGTTTTAATACTTTAGTCCATCAGTAAAGAAACAGGGTTCAATGAATTTAATTCTCTTATATAATTTTCTTCTTAAATAATTTTTTGTTCCACCTTGACGACAGAAGCTTGTGCTTAGGCAAAAAGTGGGGACATTCTAGAGTTGAGCGAAATGTAATCTAAGTACTAATTACAAATTACGATTAAAATGTAATTGTGTAATTGATTACACATTATTTTCTGTAATCATTAATTTAGTTAATTAACAAAATTGTTGTCAACTACCTAAATTAACGATTTTAATCGTAATTTGCAATTTGTAATTAGATTACATTTTGCCCAACTCTGGGACAATTCCGCATTTTGTTCCAGCGCAAAGTGGACATGTCCAGCTTTTAACCAGTATACCAACTCTTTAACGTTATCTTACAAGGACATTTGAACTATATAACCCTTTGTGATTCGACAGTCCCACTTGCCACCAACAAAATATCCTATAAATCTCAAAACGACTGAAAATAGATATTTCCGGCTTTGTCCCCTTACCCTTCAAATGATAACTCTGAAACACAAACAATCTCGAAACTACTAACCTGGATTCCAACAGATACCTATATCAGAAGAGCCGACCAATCCCAGTTCCTAAACGGTTAATTCGCGCCAACCACTCGATCCATACCCATGCGTTCCACCGTAATGGAACATGAATCAACAAGCCTGTTGAACGAACCTCCCACCGTGCGCGCTAAACAAACTCATTGCACGGACTGCCCTACTGCTCGCGATCAGGTAAATGAAGGAGACGTGATGGCGTACTCGTTGCGATCACGCGATCGAGCCCGCCAGACGTGCAATTTCGCCCACCGAAAGCTGGTCCATCCCGACACCTGCCATCGAAGCGCAAGCTCTATGATTCTGATGCAAAGTCGAGCAGCCTGAGACAGAGCAAAACGACTGTAGATCGTGGCTTACTTCGCTCATTGCAGGCCCTCGGAGGGGTCCGTTCTTGTCTGGGCAGCGGATCAGCGAGAAAGGGAGCAAGGGAGCAGCGTGCGGAGGTGCCGGTGAAGAGTGTGCGTTGCAGAAAATGGGCGGGAAGAATAGGAGCAGCCAGGATTCGGTAAACGGCAGTTTGTAGCAGCCAGCGCGTCGGTCCAGCCGGAAAGGCGGCGAACGGGGGAAAGATGATTACACGTGTCTTTTTAACACAAAAGGCTCGAAAACCAACACCGTAATACGACGGGGCGCTGGGCGCCCTGTAATTCGCCGCGTCCATGCCGGGGCCCGGTTTCGTGATGAGACAACCATTCCGAAAATTGCGGATAGTCGTCCCGAAAATAAAGTGAGATTGGGTTCGATGGCGGACGTTGCGCCGCTAACCAACGGGGCCCCTCCTGCCCGAGTTATTATTTGTTTTTGCCCTGGGCGACCATCACGGTACTTATCGAGTCACCGTTTGCCTCGGCTGCAACGGTGCGTCACGCCCAATCCTCTCGGGGAAGCGAGAAGGGCCTTCTTCCCATAGAAACGCGTGGGTGTTACGATCTGGTCCCCCCTACCGCGGGCAAGTGGCGAACATGCGTTTTTCAGCGGAGTTTCAAGGCGACAGAATTGAAAAGTTTCTGCTGAAATGAGTTCATCAACAGGGGGATCTAAATCGTTTTGTAGGATTGTGGAGGGGATGCGCACAAATATTGTGTGTCCACGTTTTGTGAAGTTTGAGTTTTTACATGCAGCAAATAGTTCTTGACTTTTTCTTTATGCTGTGTGAAAATCAATCTTATCGCTGCCATTATTCCAAATCTTAGATGACACTGTTTGTCATCCTAAAATTGGCCTGCGTATTCAATGAAGCATGAATGCGAAGGGATGGCCCGAGTTTTTATCTCGCCCTCTCGATCGAGCATCCGTGATTCATCGAACGGTTGGACGTGGCTAGAGAAGCCCGCAAAAAAGGTTGGCGAAGGCGCGAATCGAGTAAATTGTCGGGGGCGAACGGCGAAGCCCGGCTGCAATTTTGGCCCCCGGGGCAGCGGCGCCTCTCGGACGATAATTGATATCACCTGCCATGTAAATATCGGTTATCGGCGTGGCCCGTACCTGTCGGTGGAAAAAGAGAGCCGCCGGGATGAAAATTACCGAATAACCGTCGGCGAGATAATTACGTGTTGGTTTTAGAAAAGGGAGAAGCACCGGTTAATTCCACACTCGGCGACCCGCGCGAAAGGCCGCCCCTGCTGCCGCTTCCTGGCGATCCTTTTCGTTGGAATCGATCAGGCGGAGGCAGGAGGAGTCCCTCGCACTATTCGGCTGCTGCGGCAAGGCGCAAACTCCCATGGCAGCCTGGGAAGTGTTTAGTGGATCTGCCCCCTGACGATAGGATTTCTGGGGCTTTCTGGTGAAATAATATCGGCCTGTAATGAGCTTTCGATTTTATGTCACTGATGGTACCGTGTGGGGAATGTTGGAGATGTTCAGTAGGGATTCAGGGGATTTGCGAGTCGTAGAACTTAGGGTAACAGGATTTGAAAGGATACCTCAGAGGTATGGGGTAAAATAAAGAAGGGACTATTACGCAGTTTGCTAACAAGGGAACACCATGAATCCGGATTCACCGATTAGAATGCAATTTTGTGGGTTTATAGAGTGCCTCAAGACAAGAACAATGGTGTGCTTCATTTGTGCCCTATTGCACTTTAACACGTTGCGTCCGGCACCAAAAATAGTTGACCTTCACCTAAATACAAGAAACAGTTGTACCATGGTGAAAAAAATTGCAAATTTGTAACGACATGCACGCACCGATGAACACGTTCGTACTGAATGCGTATGCAAAAGGAAAATTCGGTACCTGAAAAATTCTTCTTCATCTTCCACATTTACACGTCACCCGGACGCAACGTGTTAAGGGGAGAAAACTAACCTCAAAGTCAAATTGGCACTTCCACTTTTTCGCGTATAACTCTTAAAGTACAACAGACAGAAAAAAATATTTCAAACAAAAGTTTAATGGTGAGATAAGCGCTACAAACTTGAGCTAACAAAATTTTGAAAATAGTTTTAAAAAAAATACCTGAACGAAAAAAAAACTTTTTTCGAAATTTTGTTAATGCAAGTTTGCAGTGCTTATTGCTAGATTAAACTTTTGTTTGAAACATTTTTTGCTGTCTGTTGTACTTTGAAAGTTATACGCGAAAAAGTGGAAGTGCCAATTCGACTTTGAGGTTAGTTTTCGCCCTCTTAAAGGGCGATAGGGCACAAATGAAACACACCGTTGTTCTTGTCTGGAGTCACTCTATAAACCCACAAAGTTGCGTTCCAATCAGTGAGTCCGGGTTCGCGGTGTTCCCTTGTAAGTAGTAAGGGAGAGTGTGGTAAATACGAACGCGGGGTAATCGCGAATTCGATGTTACGGCGTTTTAATAAATAAAAACGATGTTCCCTCTCCACTAGCTAATAGTTTAGGTCGTATCCTACGCCAGGCAGAAAATAATAAATATAGAACGCTTATGCTATTCAAGATAACACAATGTATTATTTTCATCATGTTTCAAGTAATATTTTGGCCATTTCAATTGCATGTAATTACTGTTGAATTAATGATACAATTGTTTTTCTTTTAAGTTGAAATAAAACACTTTTTTACCAATATTTTGTGACCAAGACCTTGCTTGAATTATGATTCTAACCTGTGAAATAAATTCTTTTTATTTTTTTATGTCGTGGGGCAATGACGAACAACTCGGATGGGGTAATCTCGAACCTTAGAGATTAGCAACGATAACCGATTTTTATGAAATTTTCAGCATGTATAAAACTTACTTAAATCTACAAAACGGATTTTTGAATTTTCATTACAGACTCAGACAGAAAACGTTTAAAAAACGACCTTTACTATTTTTTTTTATATTTCGACCAATTGCAATTTTTTTCTAACGCACAAGAAGATGAATTTGAAAAATACATTAGGAATAGGTTGTAGCAACATTTTTTATGAGTTGATCATTGCAGGCCGCGCTTTCTGTGCGACTTCTGC
This sequence comes from Andrena minutula, assembly GCA_929113495.1. Lineage (NCBI taxonomy): Eukaryota > Metazoa > Arthropoda > Insecta > Hymenoptera > Andrenidae > Andrena > Andrena minutula. The sequence continues at coordinate 22,792,219 of OV815994.1, forward strand.
GAGATTTAACACTCTGTTCGTGATTACCCCACGGCAGTCGAATAATCACGGACACCAAGGGTTTTTATTTTTCACTATAAAGTTGATTTTTATTATAATTTTTCAAAAAATCGCCACAGTACCTTATAGATGAATAGTTTAAGTATGTTTGTAAATAATAAACAAATTCATTTCTCATATAGTTTTCGTTTTGTTTGCTTTTTTGCTTAGGTGTTCGTAATTCCCCCACTCTCCCTTATTCTTTCCTAAGTTTACTAAGTTCCCAAAGTACTCGATACCACTGTGATAGGCCCATTAGAATGCATGCCTCTGAGATTACTCTGAGGATCCACTTGCACCTGTCTGGATAATCAACTGAAACTAATATTTATTTGTTTTAAAAACCAACAATACAAGTCTACAAGGTACTCCTTGGGACTCGAAGAATCCTTCGAAAAGGTACCACCGATAAGTATCGAAATAATGGACTACCATGCGAAGAGCACTCCACACACACACCACACGTCACGATGGCAGCATCGTTTCTGCATCTCGAGCGCATTACGCGATTGCCAGCGTTGAAATAATCATACCCTAGAACCCTCGCTCCTATCTGTCCCGAAGCTGCGCCACTCAGCATCATCGAATCAGACGAGATCATCTCGAGATCCTCGGCGACCGTGGAGTACAGGCTGACGTATCGCGATGATTTGTGCCCGCTCGATAAAGGAAACCGTGTGTTACGAACGCCTACCGTTCCGCTTTCTCGCGTGGAACGCCTATTCATAACGCTGCGCCGCTTTAACACCTCGCGATCGTTCGTATCTTCGAGACGGAGCGTATCTCGTCCGCGCTCTCAACACCTTCCTTATCGATGCTCCCTTTTACACTTCTATAATGACACGTTTCCCGATCGCTGCGGGCACCAGTCCCTGCCGGAGAAGTAGACTGCGAGCGCGCCGTTTGTTTAGCGGCCGGGGTGCATCCTGTCGACAACCGCCGGTTTAGGCGGACACCTTGTTCAGCATGAGAGTCTAGACTGGTCCAGGTTGCTGTATACTTAAACGTGCGGCCAGATCTCTTTTTGCCTAGGCTGGATGCTGGGTTTGGTAGGATGTACTTTGATGGTATGATAGGGTTGCGGCAGCTTTCAGTTGTATTCGTTGGTTCCTCGGTGGTGAGCCAGTTGCTCATGAAATCGTGGGATGCGGCACTTGAGGTGTTTGCTCTGGGTGCAGTGGAATTCCTTGAGGGGGAATCATATTCTTGGGACCAAAAACATAGCAAAATTTGTGATTTTTTTTAAGAAACCAGCGATTCAATTCATCTGAAAGGATCATGTTTTGATCAGGTGCCTTTGAAGAAGCTGCAGTTTTTTTTTATTAATTTTTAACTATAAAAGTATTAACTATGCAGGACCGACCGTCACGCCGCGCAAAATTCGCTGGCCATTGGTGTGCATGATATTCATTTACCAGGTAATCTGAAACAGAAAAATATGTAGCTTGAAATTTATGAACCAGTAAAAATAAAAAAAATTATTAAACAGTATGGAGTATTTTCAAACTGAAAGGTCTGAACTTTTAATTTTTGCAATCCAATTTTGCCCCATATTATTAAAAATGAATCAAAGAAACTGCAACCTCTTCAAGGACGCATAAAAACATGGTCCAAATTTCAAATGAATCGAAATGCTAGTTTCTTAAAAAAGAAATCCTAAATTTTTCTATGTTATTAGCCCATAAAATAGGATTCTCCCCTTAAAGCAATTCTTTTGTTACGAATATACTTGGCATAACTTGGATTACACATCTTCCAGGTCCTACGGTAAAGGACCCAATTACTGTCACCTTAAGCTATTTTACTTAAACGTTTATTTATTCGTTATTTTAAGTAAAATAGCTTAAGGTGACAGTAATTGGGTTGGCTGCCAGTAATTGGGTCCTTTACCCTATTATTGAATTGAAACACACATGAATTTTTAGACTTCACACTGTCATACTTCCAATGTATGTGCTTGTACATTTGGATGCTGTAGAGTCCAGGAAGCAATTTTTCGTATCAGGACTTAGTACCTATCCACTTTAATGTGTTAGGACTAAAACTTATCTTCTTGCTAACCATCCACAGGTGTTGAATCTCTGCTAAACGTCACTACACTATTCTAGCCAGTGCCATAATCATGTTATGATTTATCCCTTAGATCTTCATCGGATATTTGATAGGTACTTACCGAGTCCCAAAGAAAATGTAAATCAGGCTATTAGCTAGCTGGTATCAGAAACAAAGTTCCCTAAGGAGTAGTTAAACAATTTTCTACGGCCCACCCTCCGATCCGCATTTTTCCAACCAGTTGACGTTTTAATATCCTGGCGAGTGCTTTGAAATGATGTAGCCCGTAATTAGAGACAGAGAAAGCGAATTTCGATAGACTCGTTGCTTTCCCAGGAAAGCTCCGTCACGATGACAGTGACGATTAAGCTCGGTCAATCCACCGAAGGGAAGACTGCTCGATGGCGATCTCATCGACCATGCACGACCCGACGGAATAGATGGAAAAGGTCTTTCGGCGTCAGCTTTGATTTGGGTCGGCCGAGTCGATACGAAGGCTCGATAACGAAAGTGCTCGAACGGTAGCCTGTAATTAACGACGTTAAGAGAAGAATTTTCGTTTGAGACGCCAAGGCAGCGGGCAGCTGCATTGTGCGTTCTCATGAGCCTTTCCATCGTACGTGATAAGCTGCAATTAAATTGATTGGCTCGCGGAATTCAGCTGCGGTGAACGCATGCTGGAATATGCATTTATGGCGGGGCAAAGGTGACCACGAAGGGAAACCACGATCGCTGGCAGCGCGTAAAAAGCGGCCGGGACCTTGAACGAGAAGTGTACGTGTACCTTTGCTACCTTCTCTCCTTCTGAATCAGATCTTCCGCGAAGCTTTCTTTGCTAGGCTTACATCTCTTTAAGCCTCCCTTAACGTGTCAGTAACATCTGCACTCTAAAAACACGCAGAAGCCGGCGTTGGACACCGATCTGATTCGTCTGTGCACGGAAACATATTCAAAGAGTTGCGAAGAACGTTTGTTTCTTGTGAGACGTGTTTGATAGATGATGACGTTAAATTATGGACTTCTGATTATTATAATTTTATATTTTATTTTAAAGTAAGATAAGTTAATTGGTTTAAGAATAATACTTTTAATATTTATATAAACTTTTTGGGGAATTTTACTTATGGTGTTAATTTATAATAAGTATTTTCTTTTATTAATTAATTTTGATAAAATTTTAATTTTAAAGATATATTTATTTCGTTTATTTTGGGGAATTTTATTTTCGAATGTGTCGTAAAAAGACAGAGAATAGCAATTCTCATACATTCTACCGTATAGGGTAAAGGACCCAATTACTAGCACCCAACCCAATTACTGTCACCTTAAGCTATTTTACTTAAAATAACGAATAAATAAACGTTTAAGTAAAATAGCTTAAGGTAACAGTAATTGGGTTGGGTGCCAGTATTGGGCCCTTCACCCTAGTTCACTGCAATCATCACGAATCGCAGCCAAACTCACTTCGCCACCGTAAACACAAGTTCCTTCAGCCTGCAGTGCCTCAAGTCAACATCAAATATCAATGCACAAGTTAAGTAATTTGCAACTACGTTATTGCGAGCGTAGAATTTCATTTCCCCTCGCTACCACTTCCATTGTACATCATTCCATACCACATTTCAGTGGCGCACTCAGGATTGAATCTTGGGTGGAGCCGAGCTGAAAGACTAAAAATATGTTTAATGGAAATTCGCTAAAATTCATTAGGTGATTATACAAATTTATTTAAAGAATAAATCCCAATTTTCTTTTCCTTTTACAAACCTCTTGAATTACTTAAGTCGTGGTCACATGAATCTCCTTTTTCCTTTTTCTTTGGGGCCACTGCTACACTTGTGTCAGAAACCATTTCCAATACCCACACAGCACCATAACATTGCAGCAACGTCTTTACAATATTGCAGTGCAAGATTGCAATGTTGCACCATAACATTGCAGAGACGTTGCAGGTTCAGTCTTATGTCCACCTTCGCAATATTGCAGGTGTGTATTTTTGCAATGTTGCGGCAGCACTGCAAACATGTAGTCCTGCAACGTTCCGGCAATGATTCTGCAACGAAACGGCAAAATTGTGGCAATGATCCTGCAACTCTTCGGAAATATTGCGTTGCGAGATTGCAATCTTTCCACTACAGTATTGCACGGCAATATGTGGGCAATTTTGCTGGGTCGTTGCCACTGAAACATTGCACATCGATTTGCGCGCAATATTATCGAAATATTGTAGGATCCTTGCCAGTGGAACATTGCACGTCGATGTGCGCGCAACATTGCCAAAATATTGTAGGATCATTGCCACTGAAACATTGCACATCGATTTGCGCGCAATATTGCCGAAATATTGTAGGATCGTTGCCAATGGAACATTGCACGACAACGTTCTTGCAATATTACTGCAATATTGTAGGATCATTGCCACTCCAATAATGCACGGCAATATTGCAGGAACATTCCTACAATATTGCAATGCAACCTGCAAAAACGCTATATTGCAGCAACGTTCCTGCAATACAGCTGTAACGAAGTGTGCTGTATGGGTAGAGCCAGTACGTTTTTAACGTGTGAGGCACGTGAAAAACTGTACAGTGGATTCCCTGTTAAGTAGATGAACCAGCATAACTGATATTTCCAAGCGACCTCTCTATCCTTCCGAACGGTTACTCGGTAAATTGACCAGGAAATCGGTAGAAGGATCGTTGCGCGAAGAGGGATCGACAAGGGTGGACCGTTAATATATTCATTGCTTCGTTACGGCGTTGGAATACATTCAACCACGCGCTACGTTACATCGCGAAGTGTCAAAAATCCTCTTTCAACAAACACGCCTCCGCGCGATATCCCGGCGGAGCATGGGGCGGGTGGGGAAGGGGGTGGGCATCCGAAAAGCTCGTCGAAACGTCCCCATAAAAAACGGGAGACCGCTATTTATGGCAGTCTAATTAATTCCTATGTATTCCCGGCCACTTCTCATGCAAAACATCCCCCTTCCGCGCGCGTCTTTATGGCTCTTCATGAGATATAAATGATCCGATAAAATGTTTAAGCGGCGACGAACACCGTGCAGGAGGATTCGTGCTGCCAGGACGCTATTATTATAGAAGAATAAAACTGTCGTGAGGCCGCGGGAGACACGTTATAGCCGCCTCTGCCAGACCTCATGAATATTCATATCGGAAGAAACATTCTTAGAAGCATGAACCGATTCGCTGTTTATTTTACGAAACTCTTCGGCCCAGGAGGCGCCTCCCCGCCCTCCTACCCGTAGCCCGATATCACGATCCTGTAACTTAAAGGCGAAACCACTAAACGAACCAGCCTGACTCCTTATTTTTAATAAACACGTGGCGGAACCCCCTCTCCCTCTCGCGCCGAGAGTCGAAATTTTCTGGCGATATTAAACCGGCAGCGGTTCAGACAGCATTAATCAGACGGAACTCTGGTGGTGGTGGCCGCTGTCGTCTGAGAATGGATGCTGGTTTATGCGTGTTCCGCGCGTCCTGGTGCCCGGATGAATAAAATTTGAATTTAAGACGAAATTCAGATTCTTTGAGGAACTATAGGCGTTCGGTTGGTTGGCTTGATGGCTAGCCATCGGGTATCGTGAGCCATTTCCAGGGTACTGTGTAAATAGGAGTTGATTGTGTTCGTGGTTGAGGAGTGATGGTCAAGATAAAGTTTGATGTATGAGTAATGGGCTCGTGTATCGTAAGTTGGGAAGAAATGCCCCCAGGGGATATTAGTAATGCCAATGCGATACGTGACATGTCTAGTTACGTAACTTCTCAGTTCTTTTTAAAGGTTCTTCACATTTCGTGGTCCACCCTCCACTATTCAAACTCTTTGGTATTTCTTCCGATACCTAACAATAATACATACACATCCAAAGCTCATTCCAAAGTTTCAAGCTGGTGATCCAGCTTGGAATCTTAACTAAGCTATGCTATGCAAAGCTGGATTAACCAATAAGCAAAATAAGCACGTGCTTAGGGTATTAGGAAAACGGGGGAAAGCTATAACAATTTTATGAATTTTGAAATCTAACTGTGGTTAGAAACACTTTTTAGTCCAATTATCAGAACTACCTAAGTACTCGTACATTGCGTTGGAGTAATCACGCTGTGTAAGGGCGCCTCAAAATCTTTTCAGTGTTTAGGACCACTAAAGGTCTTGATTCGGACCTGATGCAATGCTATGCTATGTACTACTGAAAAGTGCTCAACTTGGAGTAAATTACTAAAACAATTGTTAACTTTGAAAGGTCAAGAATGATTCTATGAAACATTGGAAACAATATTAACAAAAGAATTGATAAATATTTATAGGTACACAATTTCAATCGTGCAATATAATAATTTTCAGCAGGAAATCTTGTTACCGAATTATATCTGCTCAATTTTAAATATCGTGGTCAGTTTTGCGTGATGCGATCGAATCCAGCCCTGCAGATACGATTTTCATATATTTCGGTACTCAACTCTACGAGTTCTAGAGCAATACTCGGTCGAAAGGTAAATAACAGCCTAGGTATGTTGACTCGTAGCAGTTCTATCCATTAGTCAAACAGGGGCGAATTAGCTGGAACCAGGGACCCAGTCGCTAAAATACGGTGGAAACACGAATAAACTTAGAGGAGCTCGGTGCAAATACAGTTAAACACACAGGGTTAAAATTTTCTGCTCGTTTCTGCGCTCTATTTAGCCCTGGTGGAGCAAGACGTTGCTCCAATCACGAAGGTACAGGGACCTTCGAGTTACGTCTACGACACTGATGTAAACACGATGCGCAATAAGGACTTTTCGATGTCAGTTGGTCGATTGTCTATTCGATACATGAAATTGAGTTTTGCGATGGAAATCGATTTTTTTAGGACGTAAAGCGTTCAATATTGTAGTTTCGAGCGGGGAAAAAGGAGGAAGTGAGATTTAAACCGCTTAATGCAAAAGTGGGGTAAACCAAAAAAGACTACATAAACTTATATCACTCCGGCGAAAAACAGAAGGTTAAACTTTCGAGATGTGATTTGAATAGAAATAGGCAAAAAATTTAGTTACACCACTTTTGCATTAAACGGTTCCTTTAATAAAGTCAGTTGAAGTGACTATAAAGTTAGGCAAAATTTTGAATGTGAAATTCTCTATTATAGTGTAATATTCATATACTTTACATTTAAAACCGGGGATCTCTTCCAGCGACTAATCAGGTGCGTAAATTCTTCTGCAAATTTCACTGTGCTCATTTTGGACCAACGACTTCGAAACGACAAACGATTTTGAACAGACAATCGACCAACTGACATCGAAAAGTCCTTATTGCGTATCGTGTTTACATCAGTGTCGTAGAAGTAACTCGAGGGTCCCTGGACCACGTAAGTTCTGAGCTCCTTCGTGATTGGAGCGTAGAAACGAGTAGAAAATTTTAAACCTGTTGGTTTAACTGTATTTGCATTGAGTCTTAGAAGTCTAAGACTTAGAAGCATGAACCTCCTTTAAGTTTATTCGTGTTTCGACCGTATTTGAGCGACTGGGTCCCAGGGTTTCGCTCGGCTCGGACCTCGGAGGAACGAAGCTCGAAGAAGCGTGGCTTCGATGAAAGGCTCTCGAGGCTCACCAAAGTCATTTGAGCTTCAAATAATTCTCGAATAATGACACCAGTAAATACGAGAAAATTATTTGAAGCCCAGAATGAAAGGCCTTCAGAGAAAAAAATTATTTGTGACGATCAGATGAATTCCCGACGAATAAACTGATTCATCCGTGGCGTTTCAAACGTTTCCAAAAATTGGCTCGGGTTAATTTTATTCGAGATAAATAAAGATAAAGTCTATTTTGTTTGAAATGGGCAAAATAAATTAAAATATGAAATAAAAAATTATTCAAATAACGCGTATATTAATAACTTATCTATAAATTATTTAAATAATTTTTTATTTAAATAATGCCTATCTCTGTATGTACTGCATAAGGATATACTGAAGCTAATTTTTTCAAACTCAATATAGCATAGCATATCAAACCACAGCTTAGATTAGCTTTCAGGTGGGTTTCCGGTTTTGTGGTTCCCATTAACTCTCCACTTGTCTCAAACTGTTTTATACCATTTGAAATCGTTTCCTCTAATCTTCACAAACCATCGCGACTCTCAAAGCTCGTTGGCAGCGTAAGTCAAGGATGGATCTCGATTCCTCCATGCGATATTCAAGGCGAGTGTCGAGTCTTGGTGCGTACATTCGTAAATCGCATCAGTCGTTTCGTGATCGCCTGGTAGAAATTAAGACTCTGTCCATCCTGATGGCCCCGTGTCACGCACAGCCGCAGCCTGCCGCGCACGCACACAGCCAACCGCGTGTAGCCGATCGGGCAGAGAGCGTTCTCACAATTATTGCCGGTTTTATTGCGTAACCACGTTTCCCTGCGCGGAGAGCGACGGCACTAAAGGAATCGCATAAAATTAGCATTTCCATCGGCGTACGGTGCTTCCCACGGTGCACGCGTACGTATCGGGGCCCTAGCCTACGTGGAATAATAAGGAGCATCCACGGATCGCGCGCGTTCCTTCCCTTTGAACCGAGAATCCACGAGAGAGTACGGGAAGGTAGACAGAAGGGGTGGGGGGCATTCTGCATTCGTGTCAGTTCTGCATCGCAAACGTTTCGCGGATACACGCATAGCGAAGGGAGATTTAACTCTCGCCGGTAGATTAAAGGGCGGGAGACCTTATGAGCCTCTAAAAACCCCGATTCCTTAACGTTTAAACGGATAATTGAACGTTGCCTTGAAATTGATCACGGTAGATCTCTTCCGTATTCTGGGTATTTGTTTTTTAAATGGATCTCATTACAGACATTTTAAATCCAGGGTGCGTAATGCAGAATACATTGAGAGGGATAGAGAAGGACCTAAATCCAGACTATGAGTATTTCTACTCGCATTCATCCGCACATTCAACTAGCAGAATGTTGTACAAAGGCAAATTCGAATAACAGGTGTTTGAAATGTAGGCGAAAAATAGAACCACGGGCGGCGGGTTTCGATCCTAGGAACTGCGGGTGCTCTGCAAGGGGAAGCATTTGGGAGTATGTAAATCACCTTCTTCACTTCCTAATAAACCGTTTTACTTTCTTTGTCCCTCACGAGTGTGTTTCGGACATAAAACTCAGACAATGGTTACTTGCAGAGACGCGAAAATTTTCCGTGCCTCAAACTGCTGCTCGAACTTATATTACTTTAGAAATAATTCTGCGCCTCAACTTAAATATACGCTGACCCTATAACCGAAACGTTAGGCCACCTATACTCATAGACACGGCTTATCTGGAGCCGTTATCGAGGAAGTTATCTGAACTTCCTTGTCGCAAGGATAAAATCATCTGCATGACGTCAGATATGGGCAAAGTAATGATGGAAGTTCCAGTAATGTATAAATATTTACGAAAATGCAATTTAATCGTTGTCCATGTAATTCTTTATAGATCATGTATGCAGTATTATTAATAATTACTGTAAAATTATTCGCAGAAGAAGATATAACCTCACTTGTGTGTATAGTCTAACCACGGTGTAGGTGTTTTAACTCAGCACCTTTATGCCAAGCGATTTGTGAACAGTATTCTCAGTCGTTGCTTATTCTTAAGGAAAAGATGGTCAATAGTTGTCCACGAGAGCTGGCCATAGCTGGATTTGATGTAATTTCAGATATTTTGGTGAAATTGGGAGAAAATTATTTCGAAACCAAAAAAAAAACAAGATTGGCTAAGATGTAAGTCATGTGGTTATTGGGCCCATGAAAATTGCACAGAGTTTGCCACTGTGCGTCATACATGCGGATTGCCACTGTGCGTCATACATGCTAGACTCACAGCAAGAGCTGAAAGAAGTTTTGAGCGGGAAAAACGAAGGTGGACGAAAACTAGAAAGAATTTGAGATAACCAGTTAAGAACCACAACTTGTTAGCCTGAAAAGTACATATGACCATCTTCCCGGACATTAAGGGAGATATGGGCAATGACACTGTTTTTTCATTTGTAAAATTTGTATATTAAATAATAATTTTTCGTTTATTGATATTAACGGACATGTAGACAAAGGATTGAAATTTTGTTCTACATCATTTTCGTTGCTTTATTTCAAATAGGTTGTCTGTAGCAGACTCTAAACGAAACTATGACCATCTCACCCAGACTCACCCTAAGAGCAGGCCCTGTCTATAAATATCATATATATGCTAAAACCGAAACGATCAGGGCGCCGCCTATGTGCCAATTCTATTGCAATTAAAACTCTATTACAATTCTATTTCTATTAAAATTATATTGCACTATAGGCCATTCCCAAACAGGAACAATGCACGTACATTGCACAGCGTGTTACTCCTCAGAAAGGGGATGCAATTTGGCATTCATCGTTCCTTCGCGCTGTCTGGGATGAAACGAATACACAGCGGAGGCTCCCTTGGAGGGGCTGTAATTAAAGGCACAATCAGCGGTGCGCAGAAAAATGAACACCGCGGACGCTCGCTGGTTGCACGTGCGCGAAGCCGCCGTGCCTGCTAATTTCGCAATAATTCGCGGCGCACAGCGATTTACGAGCATCTCCGCAACGCGGACGCCGAGTGTATTTACCTGAGGTCCCAGGCACACCGCTTACCTGTTACCTCTCAGGAGGGACACGTGACACACGCGAGTGGCACGCGCGGCGCGCGCTTGCCTCTTCCAATGGCAGAACCAGTTCTCCGTGGAATAGAAATAACGTTCCCCCTCTTCCTTCCACGGCCGCGTGTAGCTGCCTCGGTGACCCCTCCGGCCCCTGCAATCGGAATCCTAGGTACTTTAATTAAACGGACTCCCTGGCAACGATCGCTATCGCCGCGGCTGATTATAAAGTGAAATAAGGGGCCTGGAAAGAGTATTACGAAATACTTCCACGAAATTGTCGGGAATGTGAATGGAGAAATTGTAGGCTTCAGTTTGTGTGAAGCGTGTGAAGTGGAGGAATTATTTTTATTTACTTTTTGTGGGGGTGATAATTTTTTATATTTGGTGGATTTAAAGTAGACCCTGCTGTCGAGACAGAGAAATAGGGTTTTAGTTTCAAAGTGGATGAAATTAAAGAGAAGTCAATCCTCCGTGCACTAAAATTAAAAATATAAAATTTTTAGTCATGAGCTTTGTAGCTTGCGAATAAATTCCAAGGGTGGGGGGGGGGGGGGGGGGGGGGAATGGCACTGGTATGTTGGATATTTTCTAACCAGATTATCCTCAGTGGTCTCCGGAGGCCAGCCACTGACGTTTCGAAACAAACAGCGCGGTCACCAAGTGGCCACCGGAAAGATTTTCATGAGAATGGCCCGCATTGTTCCCTCGCTTAAAGAAACACAATGGTCTGTGGAGGCTCTTCAATGGGGTACTTTAAAGTAACTACAAAAAGAAATCCTGCTTTTGGTCATTACATTTTCGTACATCGCTGCTCCGTGAAAAAGATGCGCGCCGTTCTACTTTGAAAACTGCGAGGCTTCTTCCTGTATTTATCGTCCATCTTCCTCCCGAACAATGCCTTCGATTATAGTCGGCTTACGTTTTCCTGTTTGCTTCGGCAACCGCGCACGATTTCCTTGTTTTTCCACTGTCACGACACGTGGCAGGCGGTGGTCCGACCGTTTCCAGATTCTCGATCAGTCTTCTATAGTTTGCACAAAAACTGCACAACTGTGTTGCTAGATCTTTTTTCTATTCACTGAGAGCATGTCTGCAAATGCCAACATTCAAAATAATGGGAAAAGATTCTGGAGGAAGCTGTTTCTTTTAGCAAGACATCGAAAATTGAATCAACTTTATTTAGTCAACAATATAGCATAATTGCTATACATATATATATTAATAGAAATTAATATAACAAAAACTGCAACTTGTTCAAACATGCATAAAAACATGATCCAAATTTCGAATGTACCGAATCGCTAGTTTCTTAAATAAAATCCCAAATTTTGCTAGGTATGCTGTTAGCCCCAAGAATAGGATTCCCCTCTTAATTAAGGGGGCCGTCTCACCGAGCCTTGAATGTGTGCGGACGCTGACACAAGCTAAGTTAAGCGTGTACGTATACGCGTGTAGTAAACAAACCGTTTCAACCGTCTTTCGTCCTGGAATCGGCTAGAAGGAAGTTTTTGCGGGTACAGTTATCTTCAGTAAACATCTGTGCAGGGTGTTCTGGTGCGTTTGAACGCTAATAAGCACTGTATGTTGAAATAATAATGAATTTATACGTCACCCTGGTGCTACGTAGCTACAGTACACCATTAGCGCCACCAACGGAGAAGCCTTGAAGCTTCATTCTGTAAGTTTTCGATTCATAAATTCATTATTATTTCAATGTACAGTGCTTATTAGCGTTCAAACACACCAGACCACCCTGCACGGATGTTTACTGAAGGTAACTGTACCCGCAAAATCTTCCTTCTGGCCGATTCCAGGACGAAAGACGGTTGAAACGGTTTGTTTACTACACGCGTATACGTACACGCTTATCTTAGCTTGTGTGACCGTCCGCACACATTCAAGGCCCGGTGAGACGGACAATAACAAAACTGAGACGGCCCCCTTAACAAGTATACGGAAGAGCAATTACAAATAAGAAAAATTATTGTTGGCCAGCGTTGACCAACATCGACGCTCACATTGCATTAGTGCAAACTTGTATAACCTCTCTATTCTGCATTGTGTTGGTTTCTTTGCTGATATTGATTGTAATTTCTGTAGTGGAATTGTAGAATAGATAACGATCGCCTGATGCTACCAATACGTGCAGGAGGAAAATAATGATAGCAATCAGTGATCAATTTCCTTGATTGATTTCGGATGGATTCTCTGATTGCTTTAATCCTCCATTGGGAGTGATTCGTTTAAAACAATCCCCATCTTAGGATCTCAATCTAGAAGCCATCCTAAAGTCAATAAAAGCTGGAGCCAATTTAAAGCAGGAGAATCGAAGGTACTCCAAATTGAGTAACGATATCCTTCGTAATATATAAAAAAAAACGATCACTTCGAAAATAGAAATACAGAATTACTTCACAATTACGAGTCTCTATAAGTGCATTCACATAAAACCTCCCTACATTTCGAGCTCCAGCTTTACCCAGGAACTATTCTCGGTGCATAGAAAACGCCCACTGCCTAGCAAAGCCCCGATAAAAGTAGAACCGCAAATTTCCTACGAAACGATCTACCTACCATCGACATTTTACAATCGACACCACAATAGAGTGTCTTTCCTAAAACGCGGAAAGGTTAAGCTCTCGGTACCGCGATGCGCGACGCTGTGGGCGTGTGGGAACACAATGAACGCCCTCGGGGATCCCCGGGCTGCATTCTTGGAGATAAAACGCGATACAGGACTTTCTCTTCCCCTCTTGCTTGACACTTTCTATCGATGAAACGATTCGATTAGCGGCGGGCGCGAAGGGGATCTCGCCGCAACACGATCCTGACGCGATGCCCTTATCAGATACGATATTATTACGTAGGAACAATGGCGCCGCCCCGCGTCGGCGATATTAACAAAGCAAACAGAGGAAGCGTAACGAGAGCACGGGGCCTTATCTCATCGGGCCAATTACCAGCGAGCAGAAACGAAATTAAAGATTCGTATCGATCGGACATCTGTTTAGCACCGTCGAATTAACACTTTCTCGCGGCGTCAATTAAACGATCGTCGGATAAGTTGATTGGCGAATTCACCGGCGAACGAGGGCCCGACGCCCTTGTGGATACTTCGTGGTGTTATATCTCGATGATTAGGAGAGTCCAATTATCGAAACATGATTGTTCTGCTAGATAGAAACGCGGGGTATCGTTCCTGATTATTCATGAATAGAGTATTACATTCTTAGGGTGGGATGGATTTATTAATCTCTATTACTTGGTGCTAAGACGGTTGTACCTTGCACTGTGAATAATGACTCGCTTGATGATTGAACAGGAGTTCTTTCATCAGAATTGCAACGGGGAATCTGTGAAGGATCTTGGGTGTACTGCTCAAGGTTCGCTGCTAAAGTTCTTATTCGTAACAACTGTCGGATAATGCACGTTTCTTTGAAATTATTTGTGAATATGAGAGTATTTCATTAGAAGGACAGAGGAGTATCCTCTGTGAAACCACGTAGGGCAAACGCATGTAATATGGAACACTTTAATTAGAAAAGCTTCCCAAATGTAGAGGAATTTGTTTGTCTTTTTGTAATAATAAAACTGACATGGGGCGACGTTGGAACTAACACATAATCATATTTACATAGTCAAATGTAAAAAATAAAAATGTTTTGAAATTATACTAAAAAAACTAAAAAGAGTGAAAATCGGCAAGTCGAAGAAGTGGTATCCAATATGGAAGACCTAGAAAATGTTTAAAGAAAACTGAAAGATCTTTAGTTTTGTTACTAAAATAAAGAGTTATGTAAAATATTCAAATATTTTGAAATTATACTAAAAAAAAACAAAACGAGTGAAAATCGGCAAGTCGAAGAAGTGGTATCTAATATAGAAGACCTAGAAAATGTTTAAAGAAAACTGAAAGATCTTTACTTTTGTTACTAAAATGAAGAGTTATTAAATAGAAGATACATTTAAACAAATGTGTATCATTTTTTTGTATTTATTGTTGCTTTCTACGTCTGCTATACAGTGGACACATTGGATCCACTTAAAAAAAGAAAAATAATAATGTGATTTCTTAATCGAAATTTTATGATGTTCAATATTACGTGCTGTTGCATATTAAGTACCCACATTTACCCTATGCGTGTAAAATGAGAACAGGAATTTTATTTGTGGCTTAATTATCTCCTGATTACACTTCAAGTGCTGTGCGAACTCCTCGTATATTGCAGAGTAGTTCACTCGGATGCCTGAGAAAAATGTTTGCCGGATCCGAGGATCCAAATGAATATGGAAATTAATTGAATGCAGGATGTAATCCGGTACATGTTGCTCAGCCACCTCCTGAAATATTGCAAATGAAAGCTTGTCCGCGTCCAAGCCGTTGGTTACCGTTTTAATTATTGGAAAATCGAATCTCGTTAGCCGGATTCGACGAGGGAGTGCAGAACACGTGGCAGCCGTGTAAATTATTCGTCCAAGGGCACGCGCACCTTCCCCGGCGTTTCTAATTGTCCCGTGTGCATAGGTTTAATTAAGGACTCGGTCACGTATGCGCGTTTGATGAATAGTCTCGGTGGCAAAGGTCCAGGACCCGCGCATCGATTCATCTCCGGCAGGCAACGGTCATCGAGCGATGCAACCATTAATTTCAAGCTTCCGGCTGAAAGTCGCAATTACGCGAATTGTCGAAGCCTCGATGATCAGATCCTGACGGAGGTCGTCACCTTCGATTACGAGGCCGTCGTTACGATGGTCACCGCACTTTCATGACTCCGTCCAGGGCCGAAGGAACGCACTGAGCAGTCTATACGAGACCTAGGGGGCGCTTGGTGCCAAGGGCGCGAATGACAGGGGCACTTTGGACGTAAAAGCAGAATTTTTTAATTTTCACTAAGCGGTTCATTCGAGAAGCCGAGGTTTATAGTTTATAAACGTCAGGAGTCACATCAGTGGTGTACCCTGATTTTTTGGGTGAAGTAAACTTGTCATCGGGGCGCAAAAGGAGAGTTTTTATTTAACTTTTATTAAATGGGTGTTTTATGAAACCGAGGTATATTGTGTAGGAGAAATTTAGTAGACGCACCTTTGTCGCAATAATTCTAGGGTGACATATCAATTTTTGCATAAGGGTACG
The DNA here is from genome assembly GCA_929113495.1 of Andrena minutula. NCBI lineage: Eukaryota > Metazoa > Arthropoda > Insecta > Hymenoptera > Andrenidae > Andrena > Andrena minutula. Next base: position 22,808,098 of record OV815994.1, read on the forward strand.
AAGCACCTAGCGTCGGCCCTGACTGTCTTCCTTGTTGAAGGAGACCCGAGGACCTGGTTACTGGCACTGCTGATTCAATAACGAGCAGCATCGTACAGAAGGGGAATTCGAGAAAAATAAGAGGAACTGCTTTAGACAATGGCATAGCTGCAACTGTGTCTTACAAGGGAAAATCTCGTATCTAGAAATTCAAAGAATTTTGAAACTTTGTGAATACGTAGGGGAGGTTCTTCTAATTACAACCCAATTTTTGTTTGCTGCCCAAATTCACTCGAAGGAGGTGAAAGCAACTCCTGAGAATTCGACTATTTTCAAATTTTGTGTTATAACTCGCGAACAGTAAGAGATAGAAAAAAAGTTTCATGACAAAAGTTACTTCTTTTAATTATATCTATCACTTGGTAAAAAAATTATTTTACACTTCACGAGTTATAACACAGAATCGGAAAATTACCGGATTTTCAGGGGTAATTACAGGCTCTTAAAATGAATTTGTGCAGCAGACAAAAATGGCTTTGTAATCAGGAGGAAATCCCCTTTATATTCACAAAGTTTCAGAAGTTTTACAAGCAAAATAACAGATCTACCTCAAAATTTGTTCTAAAGAAATTACAATTAGGAGATACCGGGGCAAAGTGAATCTCGGAGTAAAATGAGCTTTCTTAATTTATTTTTTATCAATATAATATATTTACAACGTTTGGTGACGTAATAAATGTGTGTAATACCACAATGATAATTATGCACATTTATTACGTCACCAAAATTTGTAAATATATTCTATTGTTAAAGAATAAATTAAGAAAGCTCATTTTACCCCGAGGTTCACTTTGCCCGGTCTTCCCTACGTACTTTCCATTGCCATTGCATCCACTGAAAATGGTCACAAGAGATACAAAATATACAGTCCCTTACAAAAGTCTGCAGCACTGCAGAAGCTTTCGATACGACAGGAAGTACGAGAGACTGAATACTACTTAGGACACTCATCAACCTCGACGGCCACGTGTATCTTTCTCGACGCTGATAAGATGACGTTCCCGAACCAAGGAGAGGAAGAAAATGGAGCAGCACGTATATCTATACAAGCCGCGTCGGGATCGGTTTTTTCGCAACAAAATTCTATCCCCGGGATTAATCGAGACTCCACATCGCCGCAGGTAATCCCCAATGGCTGTCAGGCCCGACGTTCGTCGGAAAAAGAAGCTCCCAGCACGTGGGAGTACAGAGCACGGCGCGACCCAGTTCCGAGCGGTGTATCGGTAATTTAAGATCGATAAACCTCGATCTATCGGAGCTATCCGGTTACGACAGCGTCGGGATTAAAAATATATAGCCATCCACGGTAATCCCTTCTTGCCCGTGGAAATAATACGGAATCGTCGGAACACGAGAGCCTCGATCGAATATTAAGTTTCCTGGATCGGGGCCGAATGTGCTTGATATTCGATTAAAAGGGAAAGAGAGAGAGGGGGGCGGGCGGGGGTGGATTAAAAATATTATGTTCCGCGACATTATACCGCGGCTCGACCCTGCCCGAGAGTTTACCAGCAATCCTCCCCTCGCGCAGGATCCTCCCGCTTGGGTTAAGTTCGAAATCCTCTTTGCGAGCTTTTTCACGGTTTTACGTTTCATAAACACGACGGCGTTCGAGGTAGGGGCGATCGTGTCACCGGCGGGACGGGAGGGGGAGGGGGTGTACGTCCAGAAACGAAGGGCTTATCATATTTTCGTGCCACGGGGGACAAATCCCTAAATCTTGTTTACAAGCAGATTCCACAATACCCGGTATAAGGGATTTAATGCGACTCGTGGCCGATCTTCGCGAAGGCCTCCTTTAAAGTGTAATTTACTACGAAAGGATTATTCGTCCGGACGGGATCGGACACGGGAAACGCCTTTTGTTGCCTGGACGTCCGACAAACTCGTTCTTTACTAGCTCACAAAAGCGCGAATTATTCTGGCCCCCCCGATGTATCGACTGCTGTTTGCCAGCTCCTAAAGTCGACCGTGCGTGGCTGCTGGATGGGCGTCGTGGTTTCTGTTGGGAACAGGAAGTATTCTAGGATTTTTTAATTATAAGGGAACTTCACGTGCAATGAGAAAGAAGTGGTCCGTGAAATGGACGCAAATACTGACAAGGGAAGCTGGCAACCGGGAAATTCAGAAAATTATGCAAATTCATGTGCAAGTAGAGTAGTTCAAGACCTATTTTTTATTCGTCCCATAGTGTGGTTTTAGGGAGTGAAAAAATGGCCCTTGAAAAAAGGTAGAATTTTTATTCCGTGGAATATCTTGAGAACGGTGAGAGGTATCGAAAAGTAGTATCAACAAAAGTTGCATCTGTCTTTATGTCTACAAAACTGCGTAAAAATAATTATCGAAAAATCCATACTTCTCAATTTAGCCCCACCACTAATCCATAATTCGATAATTACTTTTCGTAGTTTTGTAGATATAAAAAAATCCACAACTTTTGTTTAAACTTCTTTTTAATATCTCGCACCGTTCTCGAGATATTCCACGTAAAAGAAAATTCAACATTTTTTGAAAGGGTAATTTCATCCCCTAAAGAAATAGGTTTGTCTTACGCGGGAGCTACTCTACTTGCACACAAAATTGCATAATTTTCTGAATTTCCCGGTTGCCTAACTTCCCTTGTGAGCATTGCACAGAAGAACACAGGCCTTCTAATTATGTAAAACAGAGGGGTAACGTGAGATTCGTTCAGGTTGCCAATTTAAGGAATATTTGCGCGAATTCTATGCAATACGTCAGTCAGAGCAGGCCAACTCGATGCTAGTTACGGTTCGAGCCGAGGGAGAATCTATTTTGCGATAAATCGAGTTGGCCTGAACGTGGGCTGAGATTGGTAGGTCCCGACTGAGAGATGGCACCCCCCTTTTTCTGCTCCCAGCGGGGTGTATTCTGGCCAGCGAAGCGTCTCCTAACAGGATTACTATGACGCGATTGTATACGCGTCAAGGAAATAGAGCGGCATTGTGGATCTCGACGACTCAGATTGGATGCCGGCCAGACTGAAAATTAGGAATGCGGCCCTTTCAGTCCTGTATGTTAAATATTTCTTATGCCCGCCGTTTGTCGGGGGACATCTGCTCGCTGTCTACCTCACGAGATTCTAGATTATGTAACCGTGTAGAGAATACTTCCCGAGACCTATTGTCCGCGAAGGGATTCACTTGGGTAAGGGAACAATCAATCCTACGTTCTACCCCTTTTCGCGTCATTATTTCTATATTCCTTCATTTAAAGAACCCAAGACTTTTTCCACCACAAAGAAAAATTTCATTCAACTGTTATTAATATTTCGCAGATTCCTAGCGACTCGTGCTTCTTGGATAATTAATTAATATTTCTATTTTCTACCGTTTCTCCAGTTGAAAAATTCTTCACGCGAAAAACTACTCGTGTTCACGGTCTATCTATAAATGCGGGAGAGCGAGTGAGCCCCAAAGTGTACACCTAAGGCGCTTCCAAAGGCCTCGGAATAATTTCCTCATTTTTCTCCTTGACTTAGGTTATTTATTCTTTCAATCCGCAGTCGGCCCTTTCCGGCGCACGACGACAGACAGAGTCTCGACGCCACCGCAACGAGACGAGCTGCGTTTCAACGCCCACCACCGCTTAGAGGAACATGCCCGATTTAGTCGCGTCAGGAGAGTCCCCAGTGATAAAGCTGACGCGATTTTTCAGTCTTACTAAGCGTTGATAGGGGATGATAGCCTTTCGGGACGCGCCGCGAGCGTGAACACGAATGTACCAGCCGTTGCTCGAGACGTTGGCCATCAACCACCCCATTTGTCGCGATCCCCCTCGAGCCATTTATAAAGAAGGGTTGAAGACGTCTCTCAGATAAAAATACACCGGAAATTGCCAGTCGTTTATCCGCGGTCTCGACACGTTCGTTGAACGAAGTCGCGTTAATGGGGGGTAGTTTGCTGCGCCTTTGGTATTTGTGCGGCGCACCAGGTGCTTCTGGATACGTGGGAGGAGCTGTAGGCGTGGATGTAGACTGTGTTTTTTTAGACATGAGTGGGTCGCAGTTTGATAGCTTTTTTTATCTTCTTGTTACTTTTGTAATGTCCCTTGATGCAATAAAGAGTTGTTTTTCTTTTTATTATTATTTCTGTTCCTTCGAGGAAAGCACTGGAAATAAGGTTTGCTTGACGAAACGTGAAATGATTAGTCATCATCGAACTTTAATTAGCGATGTCTCGCCTGGAGCATTGGCTCTAGTTTGATTAGAAGTCTGAATCATCCGCAGTTTGCTGTTCATTGCAGAATTTATAGGTATGGTAGATTGTTCAAATTTTGTAGATACTTTTGGACCTAAGCGTGACGTTACCGAGTGTAACAGTAGTAAGGAAAACTTCAGAAACTGAAGAAATTACTTTTTTCCTGCTTTAAGAAATAGGACGTGGTTTCAAATGCATATAGTAGGATAATTAATTAATTTGGGTGCAAAGTGACTTTATCCCTAGCTTCTGTGTGATCACTCGAACTAATTAATCTTAACTTACCAATATATTCTACTTTTTATTTTATAAATTTGACCACTTGGATTTCTGACAGCATTTCTGAAACATGCAAATTATTAATGCAAAAAATGAAAAAGACGGTTCTTAAAACGGTAAAAGATTATTTTATTTTTTTTTGCACGTTTTGGATGGTCCCAACATTTTGGAATACTCTGTACATAATACAACTGGCCACTTAAAACGTATAATTTTCGAATCCCTACCTCCACACCATTAAAGTTGCCTGGTGCACACGAATATCACAAAAAGATCGCACAAATCCTCCTCCACCTGGGCTACAAATATTTTCCAGGAGCTATGGCCGGAGTAAACATATTTGTCGCAAGCTGAGGAAAGTAAGCAGCGTAAACAGTTTCGAGAAATCTAACGAGGCGTGTTGCGACGTCGGGACGCCTTATTAGACAGGATTTGGAGGTCTTGCTGGCGTGTGACTCCGCCACCCACGCATTCAATCTTCCCGAAAGCACGAATCCAGCACCACCCCGGCCCGCTGTTGCACAATGACCCAGTATGAGGTCCAAGGTGTTCCGTCCACAATAGGGGAAACGCTCCACGGAGGCGAAATCCCGACGTGGCTGTTTGCTGGCCGTGATCCCATCGATTCACGGTTCACTTAGTTCGAGCCTCCGCTCGACATTTGTCGTACAACTCACTACGATGCTGTTACATAACAATCATCGCGTTCCAGACACCCAAGCCGCCCGTCGACGTTTCTTTTTGTAGCCTCGAACTTCCCTTTCGTTACTCTGTGCAGATCTCGCCGAGAAATTTCATTAGATTCGTGTATTCTAATACGAGTATGAACGCTAGTTATCCGAGGCCGGCAATGGAAATTAGACGAAAGCAGGACGCAGGATGCTCAGCAATTGTGAAAACATAGAGGCAGCTGTAACAACCAATGCTCCAGGCGAGATTTCGGTAATTAAAGTTCGATGATCATCAATCATTTCTCGTTTCACCGAGCAAAGTGTGAGTCATTAAGACAGATGAATTCCTCCTGATGAATTTAACACACGCAACAGGTCTGTTTTCGTAGAGCGCCTAAAGAAACATCTCGTGGCCTAACTTCCTCAGGCAATTAATCAGTCTCCTCCTACATCGAGGAAATCCTTGTTTAATCTTCATTTTTTTTCAGTCGCTGACACACTTGTCTTCGGAAAAAGTTTTACTAGTTCCTACAGTAGGTTACTTATCCCTAAATAATTTCCTTCGTCGTTCTCAATAACTGTTCACCCAAAATTCCTTTTATATCAATCTCCAATCGAACACTGTCTAGCTGAAGGCTTTTGTTTATTCATGAAATTAGGGGGCAGAATTCCACATTTTTCAGTAATCCCACCTCACAGTGGGAAAACCTTAACGGATACTGCTACTAAAGCGCGCGGAAAAACAGCCTGCTTTTGAGAATTTTTTTGCGAGTATAGTTCTACATGTATTAATTTTTTTATTTCAAAACAGCGACGGCACAGTTACATGATTTTGACGTTCTGTACCTTCCATATGCAAAACAAAAACCTTTTTTCCAAAGCTGACTTACAAACTATTTTTTTCTCAAAATATTATACCTCAACGACAACTCTGTAGATTGTTAGCTTCTAATATTGAAATTTGTCAAAGTTACAATTTTTTGAAGAATTTCTTCGTGTTTTCTCGACATATGGTAATCTAGAATTTTTTTGCAAATGGAAAGATTTCGCCGGAAAGATTTCTCCTCCAATTTTTGACCTGGAAGAAAAATAAAAAAATTTTGAATTTTATATAAGATCAGCTCGGGAAGTGTTTACGAAAATTAAAAAAATGCCACTTTTCGTAAGAATGGTAAATTGATATTCTCCTCCTCTTCTTCCTTTTTGACAGATTTTAAAAACAGCTGAGCTTCTTTTGCACCGTCAGTCAACGATCGCTCCGAAAAGCACTTAAAACCTTTTCCCCCTTATAAAACTTATTGTACCTTATTTCCAATACCGTAAGGCATCATTTAAGCCAAAAAAAAAGTTTAGCATCTTTCCAAAATTCTAAAGTGGCATTACCCTTTAATGTCGCGTAAATTTTTCCCAAATCACACCGAAGCGGGAAACCCTTCCAACAAGAGGACGGAGCTAGCAACGACACGGAATCAAATTTTACATCCGAAACCGCCCGCTCCTTCGGGACCTCAGCGAAATAGAGGAACACGTGCAGTCACACGGCAATAACTCTAAAATTTGATTGCACCGGGCGTCCCGGGGTAGCCCTCCGCCACCCCTAAGGCAACGATGGTAATAGGCGCTCAACCCTTGCATCAACACCCACGTACCCACACAATGGCGTTGCGAGGTTGGTCCACGGGCACCCACCACGTCGTAAATAAAGCGAAAATTGTTGACCCGCTGCCTTTCGGCTTGGTTTAAGCGTTAAACAAAGGGCCAACGGTGATGTCGGCCGCCGTATCTTTGATCTCTGTTTGCCGAGGCATGCATCAGCCGCGAGATAAGCGGGAATAATTATTTGTTAGATAAATACGATCCCAGCCGGCGATAGGAAGTCAAATTTATGATGGACCACTTGCCTCTTGTAAATGACTTAGAGAGGCTGGCTCGCGACCGACTCAGCCGCTCTCGATACGTGAATCTTCTTTTCGATTATACTGGGTGATCCTTAATTGCGTGTCGATACTTCGTGGGGGATATTTAGGCTACGAAGGAAGGAAGGGGGGAAGTGTTGTGTCGACGTGGGTTAGACAGGCTTTAGCATTTAAGTTATTATGGTGCAAAAAATGTGGGTAAGGTAAAAGACCCAATACGTGGACACGTCCCAGTAGCTGGACACTGGTGCAAAAATACTGTTTAGTACATTTAATATCCGCTTTATCCAAAAAGAACTATTTTATTAAATTATTCAAATATTTAGTAAAATATATTCGTATATATATTTTACTAAATATTTGAATAATTGAATAAAATAGTTCTTTTGCACCAGTGTCCAGCTACTGGGACGTGTCCACGTATTGGGTCTTTTACCTTATATCGCGTTGTGATTGAAGGAAGATTTAGTGAAAGATAATACTATCTCTATTTTGTATAGAATGAGAAACATTAGAAAGTAAAGTGAATTAGAATTTCGACCGTAAAGTTTTCAAAAATTAAAACGTGAATGATATCGGTGCATTGAGTCGGTCAATATTAGAAAGTAATTAGACTCTCTTTCCACTATTTTGCGATTCTAAGAAATAATTAATAACTTTTGTTTTATCACTTCCTGCGCCAAATTTATTACCAAAGTATTGACTTGCAATTATGGATCGCTCCATATACGTGTGCACAGCTTGATTCCGGATATTAGCGTTTACCTGTGGGCCTAGCAGTCCGCGAGCCTGAATTGTTTATGGGGCTACAGTCGAATTTGAAATTCTAATTAATCTGCGCCCTTGTTAATGATTGCACCGGAGGGACCTGAACACGCGCAGGAAGAGGTTCAGGCCTCCATAGGGCGGGTTGTTTCATTCGATTTTCATATTCAAACTGGCTTCGAAATTCATTTCCTATCTTCACTGTAATAATACATTTTTTGCAGAAGATAGACTACCGTTCATAAATATCAGGGCACTTACTCTGTGTGGGATAATTGTGAGAATGTTGCAAATTTATTGGAGAACTCTAACAAATTTTACTTTATTTAGTATTTTAAATTGAAAGGAGTGAAAAAAATTAAATCTGTATGAAATATCAGATTTTGTGTAAATACATCCTCAAAGTTATGAACGACAGTGTATATAAAGTTTAACGAAAATTTTCAGCAGAGAACAGACCTAAATTCCCACAGAGAGCTAGATAAAATAAAATCATTACTATAATCTACAATTGGGCCAAGTTATGCAGAAAGCTACCAATGGTCTCAAATTGAGTAAAATTAGTTTGAAGATTTTAATTGTTAAAGAAAAGTATGTAGCTTTATTTCTATTGTGTATCTTTGATTTCTTGTTGTTATTTTGCATCCCTTTAAATAGGTTATTTAATAATAATAACAATAATAATAATAATAATAATAATAAAATTAATAAGACTGATAATACGTATTTATTACATTCCCAAAAAACACGAAGAGAAGTAATGGGCCAGACTCAGCAATTTGCTGCTTTTAAGTTTAACCCGAAGACTAATAACAAAGTATAACGCTAATAGAAATATAATATAAATGCAATAAATTACAAAATAAAATACAAAAACAAATGCATTACGGTAGTCATGTTGAACTTTACCCTGAGTTAATAGCACTAATCAATATAAGTATACAAAATATTTTAGTGACTGAATAAAAGAAAAAACAGAAAATAGTGAGTAGTATTATATAACAATTAATATTATTTTAATTTTCTGTATCATTTATTTTTTAAATCCAAAATGGACCTACGGCTTGGTAGTTTTAATAATTCTAGATATAATATAAGAGTTATTCTATGGATTGGTAATTTTTTGCAAAATAATAATCACAAAATTATAGAATCCGTAGGTACTGTGTTTACCTAATTCTTTGTCATCTTGAGGGTTGATAGGTTTCAACATAACATGGCTCAAACGCAATGAAACTTCAAAACCAAGAGAAGAATGCCATTCACTTCGTTCGTCCACTTTCATTCCACCAGCCATTCCCATACCGATCTAACGCGCGCCGCCGCGATCTACCCATTACGGAACAGCCTGTAATTACGTTGTTTTCATCTCGAGCGTAACTCGAGTGAGAAATTCACAGCGATAGGGGCCTCATAAATACGTAAATCCGCGCGCGTGTAGGCGATGGAATCGTTGCGTGCCGCGGCTGACGCTTGCGTAACGACAGGCTAGCCTCGTTCGGCAGCCCTCCCGATAATCGCGGCTCGCCGTAGGATCTCCAGATCTTCCCGCCGCGGTGTCGCGTGCAATCGAGCGTCTGGATCGCGTGCGTCGTTGCATCCACGGTATATTTACGCGCGCCCTCGCGATCGAGCGCGTACGCGGCCCGCTATCCTCGCCACGTTATGAAATGTAAATTGTGAAACGTGGACCAGGGGATGAAGAGGGGCGGGGTGTCTGTTTCTCACGGGGACTAGGTAGCCCGAAGACCTCGCCTGAGTTATAGCCCGTTTAAATCACTAGCCCTGGCACTCGATGTCCGCGTCTTAATTAACACGCTCTCGCGCCGCTCTGCATTTTCTACCGCGAGTGCTCTTTAATCGCTCATCTGGGAAGCCCGGAGTTCTTCTCTTTGCATAGGGCTCGGCCGGGGAAACAGCGTCGGCGATCGAATCGGCCAGATAGGCAATTCTCGCTGTGAGAACGGAAGGAGAGTTTTCAGCGATGCCGACGATTAAAACGCGCCCGAGTTTTCGACGGATTGCTCCGCGTCGAGGCGCATCCCCTCGCGGGATTCTCATCCGCCCGTCCTGGCGCTGACCTGCCGCGCCCACTCTCCCTCGACGTCTCTCAGCCTGTTCAAACAAGGCCCCTCCGAGCCGCGCCAAAGAGAGAAGCACGGTGTATTAATTTTCATGGTTTTATGGGGGGCGAAAAACAATCCGCGCGCGAATCGTCCGAGTTTCACGCGCACGTCCCTGCCCGCTGCACCGTGTCGTACATCAAGTTCCCGCAAAAGGTGGGCGGACGTCGCGTCAGGCGCTGACGCCCTGCGAAATTGAATCTAAGGGACCAAGAGTCTGGCCGTTTCCTTCCTTCCACCCTGCAGCCAGGCTCGCTCCAGGGAGGTCGCAAATCATCACCTCGCTACATTTACAACGTTAGATAGCCCAAGATTACGGTCGTTCGGCTTCAAGCCCGAGAAGACACGAGGAATTCCATTCTACCCTGCTCCTCGTCTCCCCCCCCCCCCCCCCCGCCCCTTTTGACGTGGAGGTTATAGCACCTTTCGCGAAAGCGATCCGCCGCATTCGTTGACCAGGCTCTGCGTGGCCAGTTGCGCGAAACAATGCGCAGGTTTTGCGGCACTGCCTTCCGCAGCAACGAGCCATCGTTTATCTGCCGGCGTGGACTAATGAGCCCGTGATTACAGGGGCCGAGCGATAACTTCCCGCGAGCGGGATGCTGTATGGAGTCCGTGCAACTCGATGTGTCTTCCAGGATCGCCGCTTCGAATGCGTATTATCATGCGAGACGCCCACCCACCTGTGCGCCAAGAGATTTCATTCGCTTATTGTTTCGCTCGACCGGTTCGGCTTGATTGAGTGCTTAACTGTGACAGGGGTCGAGCGCGACGAGATCATTGAAACGCTTCGCGGGTGGAGTCGGTGGTGGTGTGTGTGGGGTGATGCGGTATGGTGGGATGCAATGAGAAACTGATGGGAGTTTGGGATCTTGGTGGATGGGCAAGTGGGGGACGGGAGGTTTGAATCGAAGGGGAGGGGTTGGGGAAGATGTGTGATTGATTCAGGATATGCCACAGTAGAAAAGGTACATTCCTTCGTTGACGGTAATAGAAGTTCTATCATGTAGAATCTACATTGTAGATGATCTGGTGATCTTTTTGCGTCACCATCTGGTGGCCACAGTGAGTCTACTTCGTTTCTTTAAAAAATCCTCGTGATAGTTTGCACGTGGCAACAGACGATGCTTGAAACTTATTATTCTTATTATTATTAACAACGGGAACCCTTTAGAATACAGAGAATGTAGAACATAAAGAAGGCAAAAATAGTACAGTCAGAGGAACTAGGATTCTTACATGCCCTAACACAGTTATCTGTTGTCGACTTTGCAGAATGAAAGGTGTTGAGGGAGATAGAGAACAAGTCACTGTCAGTGAGACATTGATTTGCCTCACTCAGCTCTGTTAAGGGGGCTTTCCGCTGTGACGCCCCGATAAAGTACCGCTGTTTAGAATTGTTTTTATCACAAGAAGGATATGTTGACTAAATTGAAGTTTTTTCTATTCATTAATATGTGTTTTGGGAATACAACAATTTTTTTCCATATTTGTTTAATGGTTGCTTGTCCCAAAATAAGGGGGTGTAATATGCGCTGTGAAAAAAAATACGCCTCGACTGCGTGGTCGATTTTGGAGGAACCATGTATCTGGGGCAGTGGTATCATGGAGGTTCGACTGTCGCTATGTCTCGAACTACTTAGAATCACACATTTTCGTTGCTTTTTTTCATTGTTTACGACACAGAATGATGAAACATTTGTGGCGTTTTTTATTTTACAGCGCATATTACAACCACTTATTTTAGCGCAAGTAAGCATTAAAAATATATGAGAAAAATAATTTCATATTCTATAAGCACAGAAAAAAGTTCCTAACAGCGGTACTTTATCAGGGCGTCACAGTGGAAAGACCCCTTAAGGGGAGTTTTTTTTATTTCATTTATCGAATTTTCAACCTTTTAGGAATACGTGTTTAAAAGGATTTGTTGAAATTCGTAAAATTCACGAAGTTATAAGCATTTGAGTAGCGGCAAATGCATTGATAACACCGGGCTACTCGGCACTCACGTAAAGGCGGAATTAGACGGCACTAGGATCGGCGAGCCTGGCACGAGACTCGCCGAGCTCACGCGCCGTGAGAACACTCATGGATCGCCTATCCGCGATCCTGGGCGATCCTCGGCGAGCCGAGCTGGCCCGCCAATCCTGGGCGATCCTAGTGCCGTTTAATTCAGCCTTAAAACTTTAAACGCGTTTTTCTCGTAACAGTGTTCTCAAAACGATGGGCGCTGTATCTCCAAAAGTTATTATCCGATTCGACTGAAACTTTTTTTATTTTGAAGAATGTACTTCTGGCTAGGGGGAACTAGAAAAAATAACAAAAAAATCCAAATTTACAATTTTCAAAGGCGTTGAAAGGACGAAAAATATGAGGAAAATGTGATTTCACACTTCAAGTGTCGTTATTCTCTAAAAAATGTCATTTTTGTAATTTTTATAATTCCCCCCCTAGCCAGAAGAATAATCTTCAAAATAAAAAAGGTTTCAGTCGAATCGGATAATAACTTTTGGAGATACAACGCCCACCGTTTTGGATCAATTTTTTGACGCCATAACTTTAACAACTCCCCAAGGCTGTCTGCAATGATTAATTATAAAACAAAAAATATATTTAGATAATTTAAGACATCGTTAATACAATGCAAAAAGTCCCAGTAAATTATATATAGTAGTTTTCCTTTAATTAATACCTAAATATCGCCTATTTTGGGGGGCTCTAGACCGGAACCTCCCTTAATAGGATCGGTAGTGTAATGGCAGTTATGCAGGTAGTTTGAAATCAAACAGAAGCCTTGTACACGCGTCGGCTCGATTTGAAACACGCGCCGCCAAGCGCATCCGTCATGGCGGCGATCAATCGGGGAATCGATCCAGGCGGTCGATTCCTTGCGACGAGGGACTTCACCTGTATCCTTCTTCTCGCTACGAGCTGCAGCACGTGTGTCAGACCCTGCGTCGTTTTTCAGTGTTATATCGCGTCTAACGATCCTCCAGTGCAATCTCTCAGCGATACTGAAGTCCGGTAGTGCCGTTTAATAGATAATCTTCGTTGTAGTTTCAATAATAACGACACGTGATGCAAATGCTCGTGGTACGGTTCGACACGTCAAGCACGTGCACGTGGTGCGGTTCGACACATCATCTTGCCGCGGTCCCGTGAATATACTGAGTGATCTCCATTGGGCAAATCCAAGCTCGAACAGGTCTGTATCACAGTTGTCTTTGAGGGGTTAGAAAAGTTAGTTCTGTCACGAACTCAGAATAGTTCGTCTGACCGTGAATGACCTGAGGTTTTTCTAAGTATACGCGACTGCACGTAACGTCAATAATTCCAGAATCGATTTTCTCGAAAATAAAGCACAATATCAAAAAATTGTATTCTTCTTCCTCGACTTATTTACTTGTTATACGTCGAAAAGAAACAGTAACTTTTTTTGATATCGCGCTTAATTTTCGAGAAAATCAACTTTGAAATTCTTGACGTTGCAACTGATTGTAGAGCCACGCCACATATAGACGCGATCGGCGATATTGCACGAGATTAAACCATTGTTTAGGTTGCACAAAGTGATCAAGGTCGAGGTAGTCTCCAGACACCTTTAGAAAATCTTGAGTCACCACTTCATAAATGGGGCTTGGTTGAGCTTAACCAGATGTGGCCAGCAGGACGCGTACGGCGACGATGGGCCCAACCAGCGCGACGCCATAGTTGTCGTAAATTAGCATCGGGGTCCTTAGGAGTTTTCACGAAGGGCAATAGAGGACTTTCCATGGCGAAGGAAAGTTAGTTTTCCGCAGAACTCGTATGGAGAAAGACCTCTCAGCTTTATCTTGTGCTTGGCATAGAATAAATATATTAATAGTGTAATCTAGACAACGAGTTTTAGAGAATAGGCTTTATTTAGTCTTCTTACACCGGGTTTACCGTTTCTCGCGCTTCTTAAGCCGTTCCTACGTTTTTACATCGTCGACGAAATCCCCGCGGCTTTGTGCCCGGTTTATTACGCTCCCCGCTCGAATGATGTCATTAGATATACTTAGGCGGAACTTTATTGGCGTCCTTTACGCCGGTCGAACGGCTCCCGGTGAAACGAATTTCGTGAGCGGGGTGTTCACGAGTCGTCGGTTATCACGCCGAAATATTCGTTCCTCTTCTCGGGCCCGACCAAATCTCACGGCCACGTGAGAACCAGCCATCCTTTTATTGCCCCCTATATACTGGCTGGCCATTTTGCGGGAGCTTTCTGTGTGAAACTCGTCGTCCCCGCGGGCGTATACACGCTTTTATGATAATCTTCCTTACGACCGCCCCGCGAGTTGAACTTTCTGGGAGGCGAGAGATCGAATTGACCTGTTTGGACGTACGCGGGAGATGCGCTGCTCGTGGCTGGTAGCTGTTATCACTGGACACCACGTCGATCGACGTTTTATCAGCGACACGAGCAAACGACGCTCTGTCACGCTGTGCTTGGAGTCACTTTATTGGTAAGTAATGGAGATAATGAATGAAACGTTCTTGTTCCCTCGCCTGGTTCCTTGTTTCCTGTCTATTCGTGTTTATAAGCTGAACTCACTTATTGTATGAAGTTATAGCGGGGAAGATGTAAATGAAAGGTGAGGGGAAAAACCGGGAATGTCTATTTTTCGATTTATTTCGTATTTTGCTGGTGGAAAGACAGAACTCAGGGGTGTCCGCAGACTCTTTTCCAGGGGGGGGGGGGGGCAACTTTGGGATGATGGTAAAGAAAAATATATCCCTCTTGCTTCTTTTACCCATTTTATAGTGCCAATTTAATTGAAAATTTAAAACCGAAATTTAAAAATATTCCCTTTTTCAGTATAAACTTAATAAAGATCAGTTTTGAAAAATAAGCGATTTTTCTCAAAAGCCAAAGGAAGCAACTGCCCCCTTTTACCCCCCCCCCCCCCCCCCCCCCCGGACAGCCAAGACAGAACTGTCGAATTACAAAGGGCTATAAAGTCCAAATACCCCAGTAAGATAATGTTAAACATTTGGCATGCTGGTTAAAAACGGAAAATGTCCGCTCTGCACTGGAATAAAATACGAAATGTCTCCACTCTTTGCCTAGGCATAAGCTTCTATTGTCAGGATCAAACAAGAAATTATTTAAGAAGAAAATTATATAAGATAATTAAATTCATTGAACCTTGTCTGCTTACTGATGGACTGCACTTATTAAAATTTAATTATCCCCATAACGCTGTTTTGTGACATTCCTTGTTTTCCCCCTTACCCTTCAAATGTGGACAACTCTTTTTGTTTCAAGGGAAACACGCATTAAAAGTGTAAAAATTGCATAATCAACAGGTGGGAATGACAATAGAAATTGAGATATTGTATTAATAGCTCGTTACCGCGAAAATTAAACTATTTTGAGCTTTGCCATGTCTACATAATTATGTCAGAAACATGGTTTCAGAAATTGAGGTGGTAGGGTAGATGTACCGTTTGTGGCCATTGTACTGTTTTTGGCCATGTGCATAATTATCGCAGTTTTCGTAGCTTAAAATGCTTGCAGACACGTAATTATGTGTAGAATTTCACACCGTAAATATTTTGTTTAGTATACCGCCAGAAATATAAGGTTACATTTATTGCTTACGCGAAAACATTATATTTTGTAAGAAGTGTGTAAACGGTTCGCTGTTCTTGTAAATATCGTGAAGGATATACGGTAAGTAAAATTCTCATATTTACAAATCAAAGTATGTTAATATATAAATTATAGTAGATATAGGTTAAATGTAGTTACAAAATTGAGGGCTCGGATGCAATAAGGGGACTAGCGCTCGAAAATGGAGAAAAATAATTGTCCAAACGCTAAGAAATATTGGAAAATTAAATGTTGTTAAACTGTATTTTAAAAAAATATAGTGTTGTACAACTCGTCCCGACACACATTTTTTCTATTTACAGTTCGTTTATCGAATCATTACTATTCGAGCTAAAAATTATAAACAAAAATTTTTCATCGTCCAAAATCATTATTTCTTTAAACATAAATTGCGATAACTTGAGTAAATATTAAGGGATCGTTATGAGACTTCAAACATAAAACTCAGAAAATTCTAGCGAAGCTGTAAAATATATGCACAAAACCCTTATGTTAAAAAATGTAATAATATTTAATTTAAAAGTAATACTGAATATAACCCATGTTTTTCAACGTTCGCCGTTAAAAAGTATCGAGGCAATTTTGAGGTACATATAACTTGCAGCGACAAAGTTTTTCCGGTCAAAGTCCATACCGCGCGTACCCCCGCAACCCCTTGTAAAATCATATAAATACAAGGGCCCCGAGATAGAGGTCCTCTTTCGACGAAATACCATCACCGAAAGGACACGCTCTTTGAACGAAAACAACCAAAGGAAAGATCTCGTCCGATCAAAGATTATTTAAACCAAACTCAATTATCTTCAACCATCAAGCATTGTAAGAGATTATAATTATCTTTAATACCATTGTACATCACCATCATCATATATTGTGTATTGCTATTCTTATTGCTTTTCTTATTCACATTATTGCTAACGCTCATCGCTTATATTACTGTGAATCATTAATTCTTGTTACTTTATTCTATTACTATTGCTAACGTTTATTGCTCATATTTCTAGCGTAGCAAATCTTTATGCTTTACTCAGTTCTATGTTTGGCTTATATACTTGTATCTCATATTCACACTCTTAATTCATTATAATAACCATTTATATAACCATTATGTGCTATTGCTTATCGTGTCACGTATTATTATAAAGCCCAACCACTATCGCTTTACAGTGCATGGCTTACCCGTGTTTTAACTGAATAAACAGTGTTACTTTAAATCACGCTTAGATTTATTGTGTCAATCCTTCGGGTACGAAGATCCATAAATCCACACGAGCTGCCGCAACAGCTGATCACGGGCAACGATCGCGGAAAGTATCACGGTGTTTACAAACTTACTTTTGTATAGCTCTCGCTCAACCGTATGACTAGCCGAATTTCGCAGAGTTATTACGTGTGTCTTTTACCATAATGCAACGGTAAAGCCAATTACCAAGGCAGACCAAAACAAGTGCTCTAACGGGTGTCTCCCCAATACAACCCAGTTCATTAAATCTTCTCTGGTCGACTAGTGTGCAGAATTAAACATTTCTCACCTGACGTTCAAAACGATTAGTGTGCAGAATTAAACATTACTCGCCTGTCGTTCCGCAACCCCTTAATGTGCAGAATTAAACATTACTCGCCTGTCGTTCCGCAATCCCTTAATGTGCAGAATTAAACATTACTCGCCTGTCGTTCCGCAACCCCTTAATGTGCAGAATTAAACATTACTCGCCTGACGTTCAAAAAAACGGTTAGTGTGCACTATTAAACATTTCTCGCCTAACTTTCCCTAAATCCTCAGTGTGCTGAATTTCACATTCTCGCCTGCTGTTCTAAACGATTAGTGTGCAAAATTTCACATTTCTCGCCTGACGTTCGAAACGGTTAGTGTGCGGAATTACACATTCACGCCTGACTCCCACAAACGGTTAGTGTGCAGAATTTCCCATATCTCGCCTGATTTTCCCTAAATCCTAGTCTGCAGAATTAAACATTTCTCGCCTGACGTTCAAAACGATTAGCGTACAGAATTAAACATTTCTCGCCTGACTTTCCCTAAATCCTCAGTGTGCTGAATTTCACATTCTCGTCTGCCGTTCGAAACGATTAGTGTGCAGAATTACACATTTCTCGCCTGACGTTCGAAACGGTTAGTGTGCAGAATTACACATTTCACGCCTGATTCCCTCACCCCGGTGCGCTGGACTATAGATTCGCGCCTGTGGTTTATTTAACCCCACTATGTCATTTGTCCCCTAAGACCTTCTCCCGGGACGTGACACCCTCTTTAATGATTTTATATACTTTTGTATAGAATCTAACAGTTCTGTTTTTGTGACTGGATAACCTCTTTCGGCTTTGTATAAAATCCAATTAACAATTTCTAGTTCTTCGGCCTCTGTTAAAATGGTTGGTGGTCCAGTTTTTTTTTTGATTATATTAGAATCATTTTTCCGTCTAGCTAATGTCGTTACAGGAACGCCAAATGCATTGGCAGCTTTCCTGAGGGAAATGCCTGTATCCACTAGGTTAATAGCTTTCTCCAGATTTTCTGGAGAATACTGGATTCTCTTAGTTTTCTTCTTTTTATGAGTATTTATATTACTCACTAAGACGGTAGGCTTCTTTTTGACCTTAGGACTGATGGCGTTTCTTTTCACAACACTGTTGAGATTTTTTTTAACTTTTGTCCTATCTCCTTTGGTTTTATTACGGTTCCTAGTATCTACCATCTTGTACTATTAAGAAGTGTAGCCTGGAACAATTTATTCTATAAATAAATGTAAATTTCAATTTACACTATTCAGGCATGCAATATTTTATAGGTTAGTTTTACAATTTTCAAACCAAATTTTGTAATACACTTACTTATACGTATGTTTGATAAAAAATTAATATAATATATGATTTTATATCTATGATTATCTATGATCCAACTGGATGTCAACATGCCTATTAAGCAGTATCCTCTCATCCAGGTGAATGCCCAGATACTTTACCATTTTTTGATGTGGTATTTCTATGTCGTTTGAATAAATTTTAAAAGTTTTATAAGTTTTACGAAAATTTTGACTTTTGTTTCGGAGTACATCCCTGAATAGAATCGTTTCGCACTTGCTAGGGTTTATTTTAAGTTTCCAAGTGGAATAATAATCGTTAATTTTATTGAACATGTTTTGAATTCTATCCTGCATATTTTTCACATTTTTCCCTGTACAATATAGGATCATATCATCAGCAAAAAATAGAGTTTTCATATCTAAAGAGCTCTCAAGCCCAAAGAGATTAGGAATGTCGGAATTATAAAAATTAAAGAGTAATGGGGCAGTAACAGTCCCCTGTTGCATGCCATCTTCCAGTACAAAAGTGCGATTTATAATCGCCTTACTTGAAATGTAAAATTTTTTGTCTCTCAACATATTAACTAGAATATTTAGCAGATGAGGGGGGCATCCCTTATTGTTTAATTTAAAAATTAAGCCTTTTATCCAAACTGTGTCAAATGCTTTTTCAAGATCGATAAGGCACGCGGCCATACTTTCTTTCCTGACAAGTGCATAGTGTATGTCCGATGTTAATTTTTATTATTTACGAGTTTATTAATATTATTAGAATTATGTGAAATTAATTTCTCTAACCTGGCCAGTTGCTGAGTAAAGAAGTCTTTAAATTCTAGAATAACGTTTTCTGCACTTGGTTGATTGTTGTTATTTGAAATATCTGTGATCATTTCCCGATTCGATTGAGATCTCGCATAAGTTCTATCTGTCTCTTTACCCTTTTGCTGGCTTCACTGGGAGTAATCCCCTATTTGAGTATTAAGATTACTTTTGGCCATCTGTGCAAAGGATACGCCCTGCCTAAATCTGTTGCTATCTAATTTTTGTTGTATAGCGCTTATTGCATCATTTTTTTTTCGGCCCTAATATTATTTTTGCTAATTAACCTATTTTTAATTTCTTTAAATTTAGGACATCCTTTATACGATGCTGGATGCCCATATTCCCTGCAACGCACGCAGTATATTTTCTGTGGGTCTATTTTTTCCCCCTTTTTGATTTTACATTCCCCATGTTCGTGTTTTTCCTCGCATTTCACACATCGAAAATCTAGATTACAATTTATGGCGGAATGTCCAAACCTTTGGCATCTTAGACATATTGTGGGATCTTTCTTGGAAAGCCTTTCCCAACTTACTATTTGGTGTAACATATGTTTAATTTTGATTAACGCATTGATATCGCTCTCAGGCGATATCGTTACTATAAATATAGGAAGGATTTTATTGTTTCTAACGGAATTTGCAGTGACAAAGTTTGCCACTTTAATCAGTCTTACTTTTTCAATTTTAAGTGCTTCTAGTTCTTCTGTTATTTCCTCCGAGGAAAAACTGGAATCTATACCCTTTAGAATTAGGGTTTGTGGTTTTAACGACTTTGGAGTGAACGTATAATACTTGATTCCTCTTTTAGTTAATGCTTCTACGACAATCTTGTAGTCTCTTATGTTTTCTAGTTGTACATAATGCTTATTGCTATTTAGACGTTTAATCTTAAAGTTA
The DNA here is from genome assembly GCA_929113495.1 of Andrena minutula. Lineage (NCBI taxonomy): Eukaryota > Metazoa > Arthropoda > Insecta > Hymenoptera > Andrenidae > Andrena > Andrena minutula. Next base: position 22,828,289 of record OV815994.1, read on the forward strand.
CTTAAGCCTAATGACTCCTTCAATAGTCTATACGATACCTGTTGAGATGTCTCTACGATGTTTATGATAGGCGGCTTTACCAAATTTGTTCTTGTAGATATGTTTGGGAATTCTTGAGGGACTTCGTCTTCACTTTGGCTGTTTACTTGATCGAACCACTGGTTTTTTTTAACTTCACAGTCCATATCCTGGTTCGATAATGTCAATGGTTCCCTGTTGAGTTCGTTGTTGGGCCCCGCTGTTCCTTGGTGGTAAGAAGTTGTTGAAAGGCTCTGTCCCTTGGTTTAAGTTGTTACTATGTTTAATTGCTTCTGAGGCACTTTCTTCTCTATTCCTATCGGTTTCTGGATAATTTTCTATGTTTAATGACCTTGTCCTGTTTTTTTGGGCCCTTTCCTCCTCTAGCTGAGTCGACAAGTCTAAAATAGTTTTCTTCATGTCATTAATAGTGCTTAATAAATCCTTATGTATCTCCTCATTTGCAGTGATGTGTTGATTTTTGCTTTTTTTTTTATGTCGTCCCTCCTTTTGGCTTCATTTCGGCAGGCAGTACGTAAATTTTACTTTCCACAATAGGTTTCCTAACCTTATAATTGGGTATAGGATTTACCTTTTTAATTTTATTTTTGGCTCGTATAAACTTTTCCAGTTGTGTTTGTACGTCATCCTTTGTAGATCCGGTGTTTTTTCCTGTATTTATGACCTCCTTTATCTGGTTATTATCGAACTTGTCGATTTTATAACCTATTAGACCGCATGGTTTATAGGTTTCTGTATTTGGGGGGGGGGGGGGTAACCCCCTAATGTATTTGTAGTAATATTACTATTTCCAGGCGCTAACATGCGCAAAATAATTATTGAGTTGTACTTTACTTTATAATAATACTGTGCTTTGTGCGTCTAGAACGGGCTCTAGCTCTGTGTCGTCTCGCAAGTTAGCGACACAGAAGTTCTTTGTTTGGAGCTCGAGATGAGCCAAGCGTTCAGGCGAGCCAAGCCGAGCCGAGCCGAGCCGAGCCGAGCCGAGCCGAGCCGAGCCGAGCCGAGCCGAGCCGAGCCGACCCGACATGACCCGACCTGACCCTTTATGTTGGAAGTGTATTGTTATCATTCATGCATGTAAAGATAAGAGAATGTAGTATCAGATCGTAGCATCTTCAAGATATAGAACAAACTTCTGATATGGGGTTTGAAATTGATGTTTTCACGTGTAACGAGAGATATCATCGCAAAATTTTTAACAAACCCGTTTTGACGGGTTTCCTGAATAATATTAGAATAAAAAAAAGAGGAAAAAAAATTGGCCCATGGGGGGATCGAACCCACGACCTTCGCGTTATTAGCACGACGCTCTAACCAACTGAGCTAATGGGCCGATGGTGAACATTTTCGGTTGCAAATATTTAACGCAACTTTGGCATTATAAATTATAAATGTTTAAATTATGAAATATGCTGCATTTAGTGGACAGGAAGAAGTATATAGAAGTAGATACTGAATCATTCTGGTGGAGGTATATACCCACACAGTTATGTTGCACCATAACATTGCAGAAACGCTGCAGATTCAGTGCTATGTCCGCCTTCACAATATTGCAGGTGTGTATTTTTGCAATGTTGTGGCAGCATTGCAAACACGTAGTCCTGCAACGTTCCGGCAATGATTCTGCAACGAAACGGCAATAAAAACGGCCAACGAGAAATTCTAGCATATTCAGTTAAATGAAACATGCTATAGAATCTACTCGACGTCATATTTCAAATTTCATCAAAGTCATAGTTGCTTCAGAATATTGCTATACCACAGCCGTCTTTAATACTAGCCGTGCTGAACATAAGTATGGCAACAGGGCGGGAGTCCGGTTTTGATAGAAACATAACCCAGGCGATGTGGCTGTCTACGGGTTTATAAATACTTATTTGTGCAATTCCTAAAAATAAAATGTGATATAGTGCCATAAATATAGTGTAGTGTAATAGGATATGTGACGTAGTACAGGTTTGTTACTTATTTTATTAATTACGTTGATTTATATTTCATTTGTGTGTAGCACAGTTGCTTAGTAGAGGTTGGACTTTTGTCTTTTGCATTTTAGTTTTTTACAGTAAGATTTTCTAAATTAACAATGCCATGGCGTTGCTGTGTTCCCGGATGCAAGAGAAATTATGACACCACTTTAAAATCAAACAATAATGTTTCCGTTTTTATATTTCCAAAGAATGAAGAATTGCGAAAAAAATGGGTAGCTGCTATTCCGCGAAAATTACCAGGAAAATTTACAACTGAGAAATTAGAGAAACGTTTTGGAAATTATAGGCTTTTATCCGGGTGCAATTATCATGTTTTGATATAATGAAGTAATTTATGCAGAAAAAAAATTAGATTGAATCATATATTTAAAAAATCAGGAAACTCATTTTCTTTTGCTGACATTCAAAATAAATTTCAGAATTGTAACGACAGCAATAATGATGGTCATGATTTTTCGGTTGATGTAACTCGATTTTTAGAAGTATTTAATAATGAATATTTATCTGAATCTGTTTTAGACGATTCAATTAAAATTTATATATCCGGTTATGGATCTCATTCTGTTTCCAAAAAATTAAATTGTAATATTTGTAAGTTATTGATTGTAGAGGATAACGGAAACACTGTAGGAAATGTATATTTTGATCATTTACAAAGGGGAGGCCTTTCTATTCCCACTGAGGAAGTAACAACCTTATTGATTCATATGTGTGCAATATTGGAAGCCATAATAAATGATAATAATTTGGAATCTCAATTTTTACGGTCTGAGAATCACAAAAATATTTTATGTAGATTAACATATCTTAGTATTAGATCAGATTCGGATTACTTGCCATTTTCTGAAACGTGCATTTGTGGAAAAGATTACCGCGATATTTTGTTTAAATTATTATCTGTGTTTTCAAATATTTTATTAAACGACTATGTAAAAAATATAAACAATAATCAGTTAGATATAAATAGAAATGTTGTTTCTAGTAAACGGAAATTGAAGACTTTTAGTTAGAGTAGTAACAAGTTAACTTATAAATGTGTATTTTCTTTAATATGTATGTATGTATATAGTTTGTTTTATTTGATTAGTACCCTATTCCAAGATTTAACATTCTGTTCGATTTATTTTAAAGATTATATTTGTTTTCTTTCAGGTAGATTATATCATTGTTATTTTTTGTAATGTTTTCTTTCAGGTAGATCATATCATTGTAATTATTTGTTTTTAGTTTCGATCACGTTGTTGTTACTTTTGTTACGTTTTTATTTTATTTTATTATGTGGGATGATAGGGCTATTGGCGAACCACCCACTTTATGATTCAAACGGTAACGCGCCACGGTAATACCCCTGAGGTGGTGAGGAAATTTACCGAACCACAAAAAATCGTACTATTTATATATTATTTGGTATGTAATTATTAAAAAATTTCGTATATTCGTATTAATTTTTCTGAAAAAGCGTTAATCAACGTCTATCAACGAAGTCCACCGCAAGACTTGCCAGGCTCCGAAGATTCAAGAGTCGGACTCGGTCGGACTCCCGATCCTCACATGAGCAGTGTTGCCACATTGTTCAGCACGGCTAGTATTAAAGACGGCTGTGGCTATACTGTTTCTACAATATTTCCACTACAGTATTGCACGGCAATATGTAAGCAATTTTGCTGGATCGTTGCCACTGAAACATTGCACATCAATTTGCGCGCAATATTGCCGAAATATTGTAGGATCGTTGCCAGTGGAACATTGCACGGCAACGTTCTTGCAATATCGATGCAATATTGTAAGATCATTGCCACTCCAATTATGCACGGCAATATTGCAGGAACGTTCCTACAATATTGCGATGTAACCTGCAACAACGCAATATTGCAGCAACGTTCCTGCAATACATCTGCAACGAAGTGTGCTGTATGGGTAATGTAGAAATTACAGAAAGATTTTATGTATAGAAGTTACTATTTAAATGAAACAAGTGACTGACTTGATAAAAAATTAAATAGACATTCGTGGTATCAGTCAGGGAGGAAAGTTTTTCCGTCAAAATTCACAAGTAATAAACCAAAATGCCACCTGCCGAGACCGTTGATATGCTAAATAACACGTTGAAAGAGATAGTTTTTAGAACGAAAAACTCGGACAAATTCAAGAGGCTGGCACGCACCACGCACTTCGATTACAGAGAAGTTGAAGGTTATAGGTTTACAACATTGCTTTCCAAGATTGCACGTCACGATGATTCTATTCTTCGACAGCCCTGGCAATAATTCACAGAAAGTGCGTACAATCGTTGGGCCCCATATCTAGATCAGTGTTGCGAGATATCTTTCAGTCAGGCTTCGACTTCACGGAGAATATTCGTCACTTATTGATCGACAGAGTGTTCTCCGTGTTTGATGTACGAAACGCTTTGCAGGTAATGAAATTAGGGGAATAAAATTAATAAAAATGGTGGACAGGTGGTCCATTAAAGAAATTTATCTTAGGTGAGTCTTGATCGATGGATCGAGTGCCTTTCTATCATCTTTCGTGGAGATCTGGACGAGAAGATACACTTTGCTTACCAAGTAACCATTGTTTTGAGACTTTCTGGGCTTTCGCGACATCAGTTTCTACCAGGGGTCGAATGAAACTGTTAAAATTTTCAATAAATTATGAAATAACTGTCATTTTATGACTAATCTTTTCTGTTCCGAGAGAACTGTTGTAAAATGCAGAGTATTAACTGAAACTTGTAAGCCATACATTTTTGTGTAAATAAGAAACTTTTATTTTTTTGAAAGCAGAAAAAAGTTCTAATTAAATAGGAACATTTATTCTTCTCTGAAAAAGTTAAAGTTGTGACAAGTAGATTTCCTACAAATGTTGTGGGGTAGATAGATCTGAAGATGAGACCTTAAACTGTTCGGGGAAAAAGTTTTTTCTTCAATACTTATTTTGCTTGCAGTTCCTTAAATAATACTAATTAAATAAATATTCTCACCTTTTGTATTTTACTCTCAAAAATCTGTGCAAAAGTATATGATTCCCCAGAACTGTTAAAACTGAACTCTTACAACAGCGATAAAGTTTTAATGTACAAAGTTAACATAAAACAGAATAGAAATGATTTAATAGTTAAAAGTTTGATAAATAAATTTTATTTATAAAAGTTAGCAATTTCATTCGATCCTTGGTTGCTATGGTTAAAATTGATTTTATTCTTTCTTTCAAAAAAGGAAGCGCACATAGCTCGAGTCTGAAAGCCTCTAACAGTTCTACGTGTATACATATATCCTCTCCACAAATGTGCTTGAAATGTCGAATTTACAGGTGTACGATAACCTCAGGACACAAAAATTGAAAAAGGAGCAGATATTTCCGATAATGCGCGGCTGTTTGATCAAGCTGCAGAATGATGAAAATCCAGACGAAGCTGTCAAGGTACAGCAGAGTACCGCCTTGTTCATCATCCACTAAATACTGCAATTACTGTGGACCAGTTAGACAATCCTACTTCATCTTTTCACTTAAATTATTCCATATTCCACTTCAAACATAATTCTCACTTTCATCAACACATAATCTAGGGTTTATAAGTTCCGCATGGTATCGCAGAACTCGGATGCATCAGATCTTATTGTCTTACAGGATTTGATAGACATGATGGTGAAAAAGCTAGACGTGAATCGCGACGGCTCGATCTCAGAGGAGGACTTCAAGACATGCGTGAAAGATAAAAATCAGCTGCTGCTGGAGTGCATGGGGCCAGTGTTTCCTTCGAGGGAAGCGCGTCACGTCTTTCTGACCACGTTCACGGATCGCCTTGGAAGATACTAACAATCCAGTGAGACTGGCAATCGAAAACTAATCAGGAGCGAAGCGTGCCGTTCCTCTCGCGTCTCCGTGTTAACAGCAGCCAGCACACACGTGGTGTGCCTGGCCAGGAGGAGCGCTCATTGAAAAGCCAAAAGCACGCTCTCGCAGCGCCAATAGTGGAGGAAAATGCGGCAAATCAGACAGAAGGGATCCCCCTAGACCAGTGAACGCTCCACTAGGCTTTCCAAGTTACCGATCAACCTGAGGCGCATTCCTTACGATTCATCGAACGACGATGATTGACTCTCTCCTCCTCACAAACAATCGCTAATGGACCGCGATAATACCATCTCCTAATCGCATCGGGCGCAATCCGCGATGTAATCGTGAATGGGACGATCAACTGCTCAATTGAACCTCGCCAAAGCGAAGTGCGTTTCGTGTGTTCACTCTGAGGGAAGATTAGAAGAAGGCCTCGAATCGATTATACTACTCAGAGACTTGTCAATTTGTAAGAAATACTAATTCCCATTGTCGTGGGAGTGAAAGTGGATTTTCTATGTTTTTCTTCTTGCATAGTGAATTAACTCATTTCATAAAACCGCTGCTTCCAAAGATATGATGGACCAAGTCTCATCCTTTTCACTGTAAATATTCCCCAAACTCGACTTACCATATGTACACATATACTTTGGGCCCCAAAGTTTGCGGCAGTCCTCAAACATAGGTTCATTTTCCTTTTGTGTACTGGTAAACTCGTGATTGAGTCTCGATCGACCACGTCACTTCTGCGCGTAGCGTACAATGAGGAGGAATAATACAATATCGCTGTATCCCGAATTATCCGGCATCCCTGGTGGTGCATCATCCCCAAATTGCGTCCACATTTCGCAGCCTCCGCTCACAATGGGCCCCGCCAGACCTAACCCTGTTCCCCCGTGAATTAATAGAGACGGTTAGCTGGATGTCGGGGAGCAAATATAGGTCTTCCCCGCGAGTGCAGTGTAAACAGAGAGCCGCGGAAAAGCCCCGCAATTCCGTTGGTGCGCGAGATGCCGGGGGTCTGTCGGGCGTCGGTGGATGTGTTACAGGAAAACATAATGAATGTTTGAGGATCGGTACGGTGGAGCGAATGGCCCGATCCGCGTCTCAAGCAGCTATAACAACAAATTAAACGAGAAAATCTCGAGGCTTTCGTCGAAACGTCCACCCTGCCTTAAAGGCTCGCGCCACAATGCGTGGGTGTACACGTATATCCACAGCCAGAGCACCGTGTAACACACCAGCGAGCTGCGAGCCCTTCTTTCTTCCCATCCCCCGAAAAGTGGAAGGGGGGGAGAAGGTGGAACGATATTCTGTAAAGAGTATAATAACGTGCGTATGAAAGGGCAGATCCTTTGTGGGTAGCCGACCGTGTCTTGAAAGGATCCACCAGGATCTGCTGTGTGGCGTGGCGTGGCGGGGGAGGAGGGATCGTCCAGATCGAGAGTTAGGGCACCAGCTGAGAAAACATGCCCGCGGCGTGTCGACAGCGAAATGTTCGTATTTGTGTCTTGGACCGTGGCGGTGATGCGGTACATGGGTCGGGGATGAAAAGATAGTAGTAGTCGTCCAGGATGTTCGTAAATTCGTAGATCGCGGCCACGTGTACCTTCTCTCCCCCCTCGTGGGTCAGCGAGAAGACTTGGATGGACCCTTGGCTGATGCTATCGAAAGTTGAAGAATGGAAGATTTAGACGGTTTGATTCAGTTTAAGTGTGTTTGCTAAGTTGACTAAGGTGACAAACACAGACATCACAGGATTTGATATTGGTGATTAACTTTGATTTAGAGAATGGAGGCTGGAGTGATGCCTTAGGAATTAGGTAGATGTTTTTCTCTGCAGTAATAATGATTGTCTGGGAATATTTGGTGATTAATATTGGTGATTAACTTTGATTTAGAAAATGGAGGCTGGGGTGATGTCTTTGGACTTAGGTGTTTTGTTTAGCAGTAATGCTGATTGTCTGGGAATATTTGGTGCAGACTAAGTTTGAATGAAGAGGATGGAGTACAAGGTTTACTGTCGTAAATACTGAAATGAATCAAGAGTAGGTTTACTTCTGCCCGCTGCACGGCGAGCTCGGTGAAATCGCAGCTCGCAATATATCATAGCACGGTCTTGAAGATAGAAGCTAATTTAGCCGACGTCGGAAGTGTTTCTGCTAGACTGGAATAAATTGTAATCAACGACGGATGCACGGTGTAATCTAGCTGGCTGTGGAATATGCTTGCTGCGCGTTTGCAAAAGATAACGGATATTACTCGAATTAAACAGTATATTCTTTTATTATTTTTATTGTTAATTATTTTATTTATAAGAATTAAACTTTATTCTTGTTAGAGGATCATTTCATTCAACTTTTACCACCACGCCCCATTGCATTAGGCTGGTGCATATGAAATTGCCGTTTCGCGTAGGGAAGATCGAACGAAAATACTTTTTAATTAATTATTTAATATTTTTGGAATCTCTATAATATTTCTCGAGTCATAAGCCAGCATTGGCAATTGATATTATATTTCCACCATAAATAAAGGAACTTTTATACCATCCGCGATTGGCAAATTCATATGCACGAACCCAATATTTAAAAAATACAGATAAGGATGATCTACATATACCGTGAATATGATAGTTAAGGGGGGCGGCATGAATTGTGTGGAATGTGTGGAGTATTCCACACTTGAGATATCACTGTGTACAGAATTCCACATTTAGGAATTTGAACGGCCGTTTATCATTCTTTATTTTTAATTTCTATACCCCCACCCTCCCCCTTCTAACTTCATAATCGGGGAAAAAACTTGCTTTACCGATCCTGGTAGCTGAATTAAGATTCTTTTGTTCATGAATCCAGTGAAGGTACAGATCACGCTAAACAGGACAGACTTAATTGTCCACTAAAAATCACTAATACCCCCAATCATATTATTCGACAATCCTCATCGTTCCATCTTTAGATCCATCCAGATTTGAGCCATCAATCATTTGAGCCTCAAATTCTATCATTACAAGAAAAGAATAACAGTTATCAAAAATCTTATTTTAGTTGATATTAATTTATTATTTAATAGGGGATAATGTCTTCGTGTTATTGTGATTTCTGAAGAAATTAAGATAATTGAATTTAGAAATGGGATATTATAAGGATTAAATTGATTACTTGAGGTTGGGGCTCAATTTACCTATACCAGTTTCAATTCTGAGGATAATAAACCTATGGAAATATGTTCAAAAGAATCATTCCATCTAGATGCATTCTCTGTAGGTATCCTAAAACACAGAGGAACCAGCTACCATGGGACAAGAGTAGTAATCGTGCCTGGCACTACTCCTGGCCCATAATGTGGCCCTGAACCTAATCTATTTCTAATTATGATCAACATTGACCAATAGTTAAAAAATCTTGCCCACCTCCTATAAATACCTAAGTCTAAATTGGATTAAAATCTCCTGCAAATCGCACGATAAACTTGGTCCCCAGCGTTTCTGAGGTCGCGGGGTCACATATCTCGCGACCAAGGATCACGACATTTCATTTCGCTCCCTCCCTCGCCTTTCATCCTTTCTAAGCTCCCCCGTATGCGCGTGCACATGTACGCGTGAATGCGATCTACGCATTGGATTTCACGTGGATCGCGCCCCTCCACGAATTACTCGGATTTATTGCCGGAGAAAAAGGCTCGTAGGGCATTCTGGTAATCCTTTGGCATGGACCAAGCTGCCGGCCCCTTTGATGCGTGGGCGTGGGCCGCGCAAATCGAATTGGTCGGCGTCTCATCACGTTCAGTCGAAATCACGGCCTCCCCGCGTAATTGAGTCTGATTATAATTTATGCCTTTGTGGCCCAACATCGTGATTTCGTTGTCTGGCGTACGTTTCCGACCAGCTGGTGATCGTCGTTGAAGAATTGCGTTGTTAGTCGTGACGATGGGACCTGATCTTGTCTCGATAACCAGCCTATTTCAGGCTGTGATAGCTTGGATTAGTCTAGACTCTAGAGGTACTCTTCGCACTTGAATCTCTACCATTTGTGGAATGTGGTATATTGAGGGAAAAGTTTGATGTAGTGGGTGGAAGAATTGTAATACTGTATTAGGTTGGTGCAAATGTAGAGTAAGGGGAAAGCAAGGAATGTCACAAAACAGCTTTATCGAGGAAATTCAGTTTCAATACTGTAGTCCATCAATAAAGGAACAAGGTTTAATGAATTTAATTTTCTTATATGATTTTCTTCTTAAGGGGTTATACCTAGTCAGGAGGCCGAAAAGAGACGAATGTTTGTGAATTTTTTTTGGAAAAACTGAAGCATCTATTTTTACAGAACTTTTTGCGCTTAAAAGAGCAACATCTAAAAAAGATTTGGTAATTTTTTCGTAAACAAATATTTACGTTTATAATAAAATTACAATCGATATCCAAGAAGCCTTTTATAAAAAGTTGTTTTGCGGTGAGCACTGCAATTCAGAATCAGATTATCTAAAATAAAAAACAAAAAAGATTTCGTTAGCATATTAATGTATCTTTCGACTGACGGCGGGGGATTTTCGAAATATTAATTTAAAATAAAATGGCGGCTATTTAAAGTTTGAAGGACCTGATTTTCGCGCGAAAAACGGCTATTTTTCGTTGATAAAATTGAAAATATACATTAAAAAAAAATACGAACGATAGTCGATAGATTTTTATATAAAAAATAATCCCACAAAGTATGAGAAACATTAGAGCAGTAGTCTTTGAGATATCGTGCTCACCGGTTTTAAAGAGGCTTCTTGGATGTCATTGTATTTTTATTATAAACGTTAAATATTTTTCTACAAAAAAATTACCAAATGTTCTTTAAATGTTATACTTTAAAGTGCAAAAAGTTCTGTGAAAATATATGCTTCCACTTTTTCAATAAAAAATTCGCAAACATTCGCTTCTTTTCGGCCTCCTGACTAGGTATAACCCCTTAAATGATTTCTTGTTTCACCTTGACGACAAACGCTTATGTATAGACGAAGAGTGGGGGCATTTTGGTGTGAAGAAAGAGCATACTATATTTCAGTACAGAGCAAATAGGGTAAAGGACCCCCAATTACTAGCAGCCAACCCAATTACTGTCACCTTAAGCTATTTTATTTAAAATAACGAATAAATAAACTATAGTATATAATCTATAATACAGTTTATAGGTTGAATTACAAAATTCTTTTTTGTATGACTTTACAACGTTTATTTATTAGCTATTTTAAGTAAAATAGCTTAATGTGGCAGTAATTGGTTAAGTGTCAGTAATTAGGCCTTTTACCATATAATCAGCTACCATCTTCTTCTCCTTCTGTCTCTGCAAAATTATATTCCTTCCACCTATCATACTGCACAAGCCACCTGTCATTGTATCAGGTGTGAACGACGAGTGTTTAGCTGTTTAGGGATCCCTCAGTAGACATTTAAGCCACGAATCAGCGAAAGTATACAATAAATCCCAATCAAACCAGCCTAAACCTGCTTGACAAATGCCCGACGTGCACGTGATTTGAAAGCAGCCATGTGTACGTCGCGGTAGGAGACAAAGTTGTAAACAAGAAGGCTAGGTTTGAATGGCGATCTAACACCAGCCCAGTGCCGAAGAATGAAATTCTTTGGATCATTATCTCCCTATCACACAGTTTCACCGACAACCGCAAGTTCAGGATCCATTCGTTACCAAGATAACGGTCCTCCGTCCGTACAAATCCTGCTTTGTCGTACCACTGTTCCTACACCCAACCGTTTTCACTTCTCCGTCGTACGAATTCCGATCGATGGAGCGATTGCAGGATTTAATCGCGGCCATCTACCCTCGATCATTCCCCGCCTGGCCCCGAAACACCTACACAGTATCAGCGCGGCGATCGGGCGGCCCGATAAATCAAGCATCCAGAAATTTATTATTCCGCGAATTCCTGCGCCGGCGTCCGGCCACCGTTGCACGGGCGAAAGGTCGCTCCGTTCTCCGGTCAATAAATTTAATTAACAGATAGGCGAAGGCGTCAGAAGCGGGGAGATCGTGGCTAGCGTTCGGAGCGACTCTCGCGGCGGAAAAATCGCGGGGACCGCTTTCTGGTCGCGGGGCCTACGTTGCGCAACGGCTGCACGCGCTGGGACTGTTCAATGAAGCGTGCAGATGCGCGTACCGGGAGCGCTCCGCGGGTGGAACGGTGCTCGTAGCAGTTAAGAGAGGAGGGACAAACGACTGCCACGGGGTCACCCGTTCGAACACGACACCGTCTTGTCGAAACAGCGGGATCGGCCCTGACACGGCTGCCGGACAAATGGATCCAGGAAGATTCCGCTAACGACTCCGCTGATTTATCGCGCTCTTGGCTAGCCCCGTTTTCTCGGTACCGCGTCAGTTTCCACGTACGGGCGGACCCGCCCGGAGAATTATTGCGCTTCGGTCCGTGGGGACGGAAATACGAGCGCGGTTTGTTCTGTAACAAGAATCAGTGTGCGGTAAATAATTACGCTGGCAGTTGGGGAACGCAGGGTATCGAGGATTCGGCTGGAATTAATGGATGATCTGCTTGCAGTTAGAAGTTGGGTGAAACGAGAGACTAGCGCTATTAGACTCGGCGGATAGGTGTTGGTAGGGTGGATAGGCATGGCGAAGGGAGGGTAGATGATTAGGTTGGACTTTTTAAAGATTATCTCTACTAATTATTATTGTATTTGGTTGAACATTTTTTACAACTTACCGAAATGTTAATCAATACGTGTGGAGAATGCTCGTCGGTAAAAACTGGGTAGTTTTCTTGTGCGTCGTCACTAAAGATAGGCAAAAAATTGGCCTTCTAGGCGAGAATACCTCTGTCAGAGAGTTGACTACTACATCTTCTGATCCAAATTGTTGAGAAAATATTCAGCCGATTACATTGCGGTTTAGCAGTTGATTTTTGGCGTATTGTAATTAGGGTTCCCACTATCCGGATATCCGGATACTCAGATCCGGATTTCGATCCGGATTTCGAGTTATAATGAGCAATCCGGACTATCCGGATACCTAGTACCTACCTAGTAGGTAGTAGGGCTCTTACTATCCGGATATCCGAGTATCCGGATTGCTCGTTATAACTCGAAATCCGAATCGAAATCCGGATCTGAGGATCCGGATATTCGGATATTGAGAGCCCTAATTGTAATGCATTAAAGACCATTATAAAAATTAAGAAAATATATATACAGGGTAAATCAGGTTGAGATGGTCATACGGAAGAGATGGGCAGTGACAAACCTTTCTGATTTATAACACAGATTTCCTAATATCCTGAACAATTTCCTTCCCCACACGAGACGTTCATCTTAAACGATCTTTACGTAGGTACACTTCGCGGAAGATTGAACAGAACCTGTAGATAGTGCACCCGGAAACTTGCCTCGACTAACTGCTCCAGAAGTTTCGCGTCAGTGGACCCGTGCTTCTCATTTTCTGCCAGCGGAGTTAATTAGCTCGGCGAAGGGGGGGACGTCGAGGCAGAGCGATAGGATGTTTGGAAGACACGTTGGGCAACGCCTGTTCCGCGCGCCACGCGACTAGACAGATTTCCAAGAGGAACAAGCGGAACGTCTGTCCCGTCCTGACGGGCGGCAGCGTTAAATCATCCGTCGGCTATCCAGCTGTTTGTTCTCCGCGAGCTGAATTCAATTCCCCTCTCGACGCGCCACAGGTCGAGGGATGACCGAAATTCGCGCTGCCTGCGAGCGTTGCGTGCTCTTAGGCCTGGTAGCGGTTCTCATGCAAATTACAGGGAATTCATCGCGCAACAGTTATACCCGCAGCGAGAAAATGTATCATCGCCCTAATGACGGGAATAAATTCGCGCTGGCAAATAGGTCGCCTCGTAACCGCGCCCCCATCCCCCATCGCTAATGACATCCCGTTTCGGGGTATAATTTAAACGTACCCAGTCTCAAAGTCGCTGGTTATGATGTGGCAAAAAACAATTTCAACCGAAATGACTGAATTTCGTATCGTGCATCGTTGTAACAGGAGCAGCAGGGGGAGGGGGGGGGGGGAGAAATTGTGCTCTTTCACTTGCAAGTCGACTGATCGATGCAATCATCTTCGTGAAATGAAACCGCGTCGAGTCGATGGGAAGTTGAAATGAAATGCCTTCAGATGGGATTGTTTTAAACTTTCCAATTTATCGGGGGCAGACACATATAATAGTAATTTTCGGCGAATTGTGAGGGGACTGCTTTGAAACTTTGTTTTTGGGGGTTGATTTGTAAGGCTGGTTTGGGGATCGAGGAAGACTGTGATGATGAAGGTGACCATTGCAAGCATAAGTCAGTGTTAATTCTTTGGAGCAATTAGTGTAGGTGTGTGCAAATGTAAAACTTATTTTCATCGAGTAATGTGTTTTATTTCTGGAGAAGAAAAAATATGGCTAGATGATTGAAAGAATACACCACTCAGAACTTCTTGTAATTACAAATTGGTCACATAGGGTACACTGCAGCCCAGCGTCATTTTGTAGTTACCAGCTTCATATTTTTGAAACTTCGTAATACTTATACAATCATGCTCTATTAGTCCCTTTCTAGAAACGTAAATTTTGATATGTTGAAATTTGTATTTGAAAAAATAGTTGCGGATAAATGTGTTTTTTTTTCTTCTTAACACTTAGAAAAAATTTTTAATTTTATTATTATGGTCTAAAAATTTACCTCGTGCCAAAAAAGTTACTCATTGCCAAAAAATATCCTGGCGTACGGTACACTCCGTGTGCCCACAAAGGGTTAAAAGCAGTAGCTTGAGGGTAAAAGCTGTATTTACATTTCAATATCAAAACCAATTATCCCTAAACTAAAAACACGTTCAGCTGATTAGAACGGTTGCAGAAACTCAAACAACCCCCTACACCCACCACACACAGGATCTAACGCAGAGCACTACTCCAAATAGAGTTCCATTTCGTGTTCACACTGAAAATTCAAACTTCCCACTGAATCAAAAACACATCGACTTTGGCTCGCCAAAAATATCATCAAAAATCTCTGCTACATCGTCCCTCAACGTCGTCGCCTAATCAATTATCTCCCAAGAACAATAAACGCAACAAAGTGAGCTGGCTGACAGACAGGCGTTCGATCAAGATAGCCGGACGTTTTCTACAAAGTATTTATCAAATCCAGCCGCTTGCACAAAGGAAGATTAATAACGGGCCGAATCAGAGTGGCGCGTAAAAAATGGAGGACCGATATCTGCTTATTGAACGCTCGCCCTTGAAAACCGATTGCCATCCGGAGATAGGCCGCCAATTAATGGACGAAACGAGGACGCGAAGTGTTTCGTATCGATACAGGGGCCCGCAGCTTCTCTCTAGAGCGAAACTTTCAGACAGCGGGCGCGAGATAATGGGTCCGCCGGGCCCCGGGATCGGGGGCCCATCGCCATAAACTATCTCAAGGTGTCGAGTTTGTCACGGTCATGCGAGACCGAGTTTTCAAAACAGGATTAGGCGTCCGCCGGATCTCAGCGCCGTATCTTTTCGCCCTGCAAAACGTCCGTCGTCCATTTTTCAGCGACGTCCTTTCCTTTTTCCCCCTTACCTTTTTTTTTTCACCGCTCTCCGTTACGGCTTCCAGTCGTGGGTAACCGGAGGGGGATTATCCACATCCGGTCATTTCTAATTTTTTTTTTTTTCTCTTACCGTCCCTCTTTGCTGTCCAAGACGGTCCATTCATAGATATCGAGTGGTTTATTGATCCATTGCGCGACTGTTCATTCACGGAACAGATCCGCGCTGCCTTCAATGCCTTTTCGAATTGTTCCCTGGATATAGTGGGCGATCGCTCTTACGATCTGATTTGGAGAGGAGGAGGAATTCTATCTTTCATTTTTTTGCTGCTTCCCGTGAGATGCGCACTTCTGCGAGGAGATTTGGGCGAGGGAGACCGTTGTTGATGAGGAGACCTGTGCAGAATGTTGGGATCGGGGTGTATGCTTCGTGTGGATCCTCGGACTGTTGGGTTTCTGGTGGTTGTTGGGAATTATAGATGGAGGCTTGGTGACGGAGAATGGTGTGGGATAGTGTAGTATTGATAGTTGTATGGGAAATGTGCAATATTATTCTATTTTTGCGAAGCCAAAAGTGAGTCGAAGACCTTTGAAGATAAACGAATTCCGTTTACTTTTTGTTCAACACTTCTGTTCTTTAAATTGATTTTTGCTTTCGTAATCTGTGCTTTCGATAAGGCGTAACACATAGTATAATGTTTATGTTTCTATAGGGTAAAGGACCCAGTTACTGACACCTGACCAATTACTGTCACCTTAAGCTATTTTACTTAAAATAACGAATAAATAAACGTTGTAAAATGATACACAAAAAGAATTATGTATTTCAACCTATAATCTATACTATAGATTATATTCTATAGTTTCTTTATTCGTTATTTTAACTAAAATAGCTTAAGGTGACAGTAATTGGTCAGGTGTCAGTAACTGGGTCTTTTACCCTATAAGAGTACGTTTCTAGCTTACATAGGTTTACTTGTAGTCTGCTTAAAGTTATTTACAATATTCTTAAACTCGTTACAGATTATTTATTCGTAGTTAAACCCTATCCAAAATTCTCTATCTTCTGTTATTCTTCTGGAAGCTGGACAAAATGCTTGTAGCCTAAATAATGAATATTGCCAGTAATATCTTACCGAATTATAAATTATAAATTACTAGCAAAATACCCGTGCTTCGCTACAGCATTGATTAGTACTGCAGTAAATTTTGATTAGTACTGTAGTTAATTTTAAATCTTTGTATTTATTCTGTAGCCTATAGCAGTTCCGTTAAAACAAAGATTCTTCTGGTCTTTTGTGCTTTCAAACACGCTTACATGGCACGAACATCTTTACATAATGGTATAGATAGGTACTAAATTAGGAAAGCTTGGTGACTCATAAAGGGATTTAATCATCGATTTCCCATTTTTTCCAAGTACAACATTGTAGCATCCTCGTCAAATTATGCATAAAAATAGAATTTAATTTATCATCGAGCGGAGCGTTACGATCTCCCGCGACACCGTCGTCAACTCGTTTTTCCTCGTTTCGTTGAACGTAATCCGATGCTCGCAGGATGGCTCATTATCCTGTCAGGATACCCGCGGGGAAAATGACAGGTCTCAACGAAGTAGGTCGCCTAGCTGGCATGAAATTTAAAATACAGGGGGATTAGCATAATGACGGGGGGTGGATGAGAAACATTTTGACTCGTTGAAAGATACAACTGACTTTTCTCTTGAAAGTCTTACGTATGAAACCCAGCTGGCTCCGATAGACCAGCTAACGCTTGATTTAACGTTTCCAGATGCAACCTGGTGAAACTTTTCTTATGGCACCATAGGCTTTCATCGTTTCTAGAAATATGTAATCCTTCAGAATAGTTAGTTCAGCGATCATGATGAATACTTACATAATGAAATTAGAAACTTGTTATCAGATAAAGAGGGCAGTAGTTCCAAAATTATTACGAAAAATTATAGCAAAATTTCATACAGTATCGACTTATGTGAAAACACAGTTTAACATAGAAATGAACTAATTTTTCCTGTGGGGGAGCATATTTACTTAGTTTTTAGGGATACTACTGATTTCAGATTTGTGGTGATAATTGCAAAAACAGAAACAGTTTCACTCTTGTAAACCGAATATTTCGAGATTTATGCCATATAGAATTTTGCTGTAATGGCCACAATTTTCCCATCAGCATCCTCCAAAATTCCTAAAATATAATTGCTACTTTTAATCTAGGTAACTGATTTAATTTAGTCACTGCTTTCTATATTCTTTGTTGATTTTAAAAAGTCACTTCCTTTCACAATATTTAGACGAACGCAACTTTGCAAAAAAAATTCCCACTAATATAGTTAATTTTACTGAAAAGTATAGTTCTTTAGCTTTAATTTCCACTTTGGCTGATGTTAATACGACGTCTGGTTCTTGAGTTATGACGAAAAACGTTACCCCCATGCCTGACTTGGGGTGGTCTACTTTAGCACGGGTCGGTTAGCCCGTGGCCGACTCGGGTTAATCCGCAGGCCGGTTAATAATTCATCTGCAAGAGAGTAACATAGCAAGGATATGAAAGTTTTCAATGCTTCCAGGATACATTAAGACTACTCGCCGCGTAATTTCCTCCTGTAACATATTTCCATTCTTTTGCACCTTTCTGCAAGACCTCTTACTTAGAAGCTAGTTATTTTTCGCGTAGTAGGTAGTCGCGGTCACCAGTGACTCGCCTCCACAATATTCTCGCCAACGTTTGCGATAAAGTACAGTGGAAACCGAGTTTATCCATCATGCTGACGGGGGCCATTATTCACGCTAAATACCAGAAGTGCGCCTGTTCTTTCCTCTGTATGTCCGCTCAGTTTGGATCCGGGATGAAGCTGTAGGCACATTAATCGAGACTCAAACTGACCAACTCCATAGAATCAACAGCGGAGAAAATGGATAAGTTAAAGACTAATTATGTGCTTAAGTACTAAACTGAGAAATTCAGAAAGTGGAGTTGATCAGTTTGATTTCTTAGAGGCTTATTTAAGGGCCCTGATAATTAATGGTTAACAACGATGTATAATACTACTGGGTTCAAACTTTTGCTCATCCTTATTTAGCTATAGACGAGGGTAGGATTAATATTTAATGTAGATTATTTGGAAATTGCTTGAAGACTTTCGAGTTTCATTAACATTTTCTTATCGTGTGTAAAGGCCCGGCTCGTTCTTACAGATAAAATTAGACAACTACCTACGGTGTTTTGACAAGGGGCACAAAATGGTATTTTCATTGGTGCCATTTTTTAAAATAAAGTTTTAATTCAACTATTACAAGATGTAGTGTAAATGTTTTATGCTACGAATAAAATGTCAAAGTGAGGTCATTAAATAGCTCAAATAAATGTAGGTATTCGAAATAAATATTATTATTCAGAATAGAACACGTTCGAAACCAACCAACATCTACATAATATATAGCAACTAGAATTAAAATAAAATACATAGAGATTTCCAGTATTTCCACAGCTCGTATAAGCTCGATTATTCGCACTTGCAGGTATGCACCCTTGGGTGTGAGTTATACCACACTTTGGAAACTTCATTTCGCTAGAATCTGAGTCAATTAAGGAAGACTGAGAACGATACTGTCGCTCGGTGCTCCTACTATCCATTTGCATTATCAAAATGCACGTTCTTTACAAAAAATGTCCCTTCCACTATGCTGCACTTATACAGCAGCGTGGCGAGCTGCACGAATTCCATTTCTTCGACCCCCTCGTTGTCGTTTTCTCACAAGAAAGTGGCCTCTAATTGGCCTGACCCCGCAGCTGACCAGTCTGCAGATGCGATCGTTTGAATTTGGATCGGACACCAGGCGACAACCATCGTAGGAAAGTATAATTTTTCACTTTAACGACCGGTGGTCATCCTTTCTCGAGTGAATGCGCCACAGCAATCCTTTGAGTCCTTCTTTCCTGCAATGGTCACACCTCCTCTCGGTGCTCCTTCTTTGCTGGCGCACGTACGCGCCACTAATGATGCGACCGATTTGCATATCAATCGCGATTTACCATCCTCCTTGCGTTATGGCTCCATAATGGCTTTCGGTATCGCCTCGACGCCGTTCCTGTTTGATCCCACTTTCACCGTATTTGGCAGGGCGGAATATGCAACGATAAATCGTGTCCTGTGTCTCTATTTTTGGGTAACCGTATGTCACCCTGACTTTCCACTGCGGAATAATTCCTTGTGACATCGAATTCCTGTGTTTCTGATAATTTCATATTGATAAGTTAGTAGCAAGAGGTCTACCTTGATTCTTTATTGAAGATTTTAATATAAAATCATATGTATTTCTATCTTTTTATAAATCGAAAGAATTCTACAAGAAGAAGTAAATAAACAGTGGAATATTTGAACTATTCGAATAATTAAAATAATATAGAACTATTCAAATAATTAGAATATTTGAGTATTCATAACAACTTTGTAAATTTACATACTGTTGTAAATTTTACGTAAGGAGAAGTGGTTGTTTTGAGATTATTTCTGGACTCGTGGGTGTTAAAATAGAGGAGCAGAGTATCGAATCGTCACGAGGCGACGGAAAAACCTTCAAAAGTTAGACGGCTAGTTGCTCTCTCCGCGGGGAGGCGTCAGGATGTCATTCGCCTCGAATAACTACGCGACAGATGTCGAGTCGTTAGCGGACCATTATACGAGTGTCGTCACGCGTTCCAAAACTCCAATTTCCATGTATCCCTCAAGGAATCCACGAGCCTCCCGCGCCGACAATGGATGACGTCGTTTGCAAATATTCTTGTAAGGCCATTGTCGACGTCGCTGGCTCTAACGCGCAGGGGACAATCAAATCAAAGGAGCTCCATCCAGCGAAATCCGCGCGGAACGAACCAACGTTTTGAGAGCCCCCTGCCTTCGGGGTTTAATATTCCAAACGTATTTTGGAAATATTTTCCACGCTGAGTCATCCACGAATAATATGGCATGATTCTCCAAACGCGCAGCGGAGCAAATCGCAACCCTCTTTCACTTCCAATTCCACTTCCATCTCGCGTTTGAAAATGGATGTCTGGAGTTTAAAATTAACGAAGGGCGATATGGACACACTGAAGACTTCGGAATGTTCGTAAAGGTCTGTTGAAATAGCGGATACCGTCGTATATGATTGTCAATAAATTCAAGAATCCTTGTAGAAAACACAGTAAGCGCTAAATTAAAAAAAAATTATCGGAAATTGTTCTACGTGCCAATGGTAATACTGTAGTATAGAATTTGATTTTTGGCACTTACAGTGTTTTCTACAAGGAGTCTGAAATTCCTATTCCTATAATATTATACAAGTTCGATTGTGTTTTGAAAAGAATTACTTGAATTATAGCGAACCCCTAATATAATATAGGGTAATTCCGGGAGACGCGGCCGGGCTGGAGAGTTGGTCGAAACAGTTGATTTTTTGAGAATTAATTGTTCGGAACCTTAACACATTTTTACATATACACAGATGTAGAGCCTGAATATAGCAACTCGACCAACTCTCCAGTCCGGCCACGACTCTCGGAATTACCCTAACTAACAACAAAATGTATTATTAATTATTACTATATTAATATTTGAATCTCCTGTATTCTAATCACTTTAACTCTACTATGGCCCCCGGGCCTCTTTTGACCCACTCATGGAATCACTTCTTCAAAAACTCTTCGAAATCTGAAAAAAAAAACATAAAAAAATTAGGTATTACTAATAGGTAGG
Organism: Andrena minutula; assembly: GCA_929113495.1. Taxonomy (NCBI): domain Eukaryota; kingdom Metazoa; phylum Arthropoda; class Insecta; order Hymenoptera; family Andrenidae; genus Andrena; species Andrena minutula. The sequence goes on from OV815994.1 coordinate 22,849,462, forward strand.
GTGAATAGACCAGTAAATGAACACTGGGTGTTGATTCACTGGGTACAAGGTGTTCATTTATTGGGTATTTTGTTCATTCACTAGTATATTGGGCATTAATTACATTTTTATGATTTATTTCAGACGCCGTTCAACTCAAAACGCACAAACAATTTTTTTTACACATTTTTAAAGCCTATTCTGTTACAAATTCTTGTTTCATTAATAAATTATGACATTACTTAATTTTTATCGTTATTTGAAACTGAAAAAAGCTTAGCTGTTCATTCACTGGTAAATTCCCTACCTACGTGTTCCGCGCTCCTTGATATCACGAAGACCGTAGCAGAATTAAAAACCATCAGAATCTAGTACCACTACTTCATCCATTTACAATAGAAGCTTCCCCGAAGAAGAAAGCCCTATTAATTCTAATAACCCGGCCACGACTCTAATTGAAACTGAATTATCACAGATAAGGAACCAGTTTCAGGAACGTGACGCTGCGAGACGTCGCGCGAAACCCAGGAGAAAAGGAGTTGCAGCGCGAATCGGCGTTGATTTTGCATTAACTTCTGACCCCGCCGAGCCGCCGCCGGTGCGGAAATGATCGATAATCATTACGGGTACGGGCAGGGAGTGCGCGCGTTGCCGGATATCGTGTCTACGTGGGCAGATATCCATCGGTGGGTCGATACAGCCGTACTCGTAGAGATCTGCCTCGATATTCTCGGTGAATCTTCGGCAACTTTGCCGGCGACCGATCCACACCCGTTGCTGTGGGCGATTCGCATCGCGCGAATCACTTGATTACAACACACGATCAATTGCTCTATCGCACGGTCGTTATTTAATGCTCATTATTACCGCTGATCCGCCGCCGATCGTGGCTGGCCGTAACTTACGAGCGGATCGATATCCGGGCACCGATGGATCGCTGACAGGTGCTTGCTTAGAGGTAAATATTTATGGCCACGAACGGGGTAATGCGAGAGTTCATGGGATATTTGTGCCTGCTTGAGCAGGTGAATCTTTCATAACTGTGATCAGGCCCCATCTCGTTTGCATACTCAGCTTCCAAGGATTTATGGATCTAAGGAGCACGGCTTTTAAGGGAACACTTCGGTCTCGTTACATGCTGCATACATTGTAAACGTAGCGATTTCTAGAGGGCACTGTTCTTTGGGGATCTTGCTTCTCAATCTTGCGGGGCGGATTCAGTTTTATCTGGTGATAGGTAGGGTAGATGCCCCTATTACGGTGCTTTTATATTTAAGAAGTCGTATAAAAATCTCACATAAATAAAGGAGGAAAGAAATTTTTTTAATTAAGTTAAATTATAAATGTAGGTGTTACAAACGAGAAGGTTACATTTGTAAACAATTGAAGTATGGTAAAGTTTTTATAAAAAATGCAGATGAATATTTGAAATAAGTTAGGGACACGTAGTTTACAGAACTGAATCACTTGATAATTATCATGATTTGCACCTATGTAAAGTGTTAATTATATCAGAAAAGCTTGTAATTTTATGAGAAAATAGCAAAATGAGCATTTTTTAAATGTTTGCGTATTTTTTAAAGTGAAGCCACTAATAGGGGCAGGATGTTAATACTCGTACATATTAAAGTGCCTACGAATGTGCCCTTCAGTGCCCGTTTACTCCCTCTGTAACTGCTAAACCTAACCTCATTTTCATTTCTCAGAATATGTGAACGGAAATTTAAATTTGCATATTTTTCTTTTATAAGATCATAAAAACGCCTCTCGTGGAGAAGAAAATATTTTGAACAGTCTAAAGTTCAAAGACATAACCAACCCGTAGCAACCCTATTAAAAAAGCACCGTAATTGAGGGCAGCATAATTGGTACAAAAACATGTATTTTTCTTTCACTTAAAAAGATATGAAAAATTAACAATTTTCCCCGAAAAAAATGCCTCAAGAGGGGGAAAGTTAAAGAACTAATATAAATTTTCACCAAGCAAAATTAAGGTAAGAGGAGTCAGTAATTAATTCATTCCTTAGCCTTAGAAAGTTGGCGACAAAGCACCGTGATAGGGACACATCCACCCTAGGTGTCTTTTAACTTTTAATATCCCATGAAAGTGGATGGGTTAAAGGGACCGTGAGATATGGTTTCCCTTGCCCTCGATTTCAAAAGGGATAGAATTTTATACCCGGTGAAGAGAAACTTTAAATGTCGTATCCCAGAAAGAATGTAAAGTGATTTTTTCACAGTGCTTCCCAGCGCCTTGTCTTCGTCGCTCCTTCAGACAGGCATGATGAGGACAACTTTCACGTGTCAGGAATGGTTGTACCCATTCTCAAGAAATTTTAATAGATTTGCATCGTGTCTTAGCCCAAGGGGAAATTACCGGTTTCGGTAAAACGGTCTTCAGCTCGCCATCACTTGATACATCGTAAATAGGGGGCACGGTGACGCAGGTGTTTGCTCGGAGGGCGAGAATTCTGGACGCGTGGTCGTGTGACTTTATTAACTGCTCTTTCATTGAATTATTGAATATCGATTGAATTTAATTCCTGGTTACAAACCATGCTCGTAAAGAACACCTGATTCTGCGCATATTCGGGACACAGTGCCACGTCCCTCAAAGTCTTTTCCAACGCTGAAAAACGAAACTTCAAAACCCCCGGCTCCGTCATTTCAACTCTATCCTCTAATTTAATCGTTACGCCTCGGTTAGCAAAAGGAAACAGCGACAAATCAAAGCGACTGTGAGCATTGCACTTCCATCGCAATTAAAACGCTACCAGGCCTGACAGCGCAGAGAATGCATAAATAACTAAGCTCAAAACAAACCCGTATAAACAGCACGAAACGCGAAATCCCGTCACGATATTAATTAACTCGTCGAGCAGTTTGCAACCTGCAAATTGCTTCCGCGTACAGCTTTAATTAATCAGCTGTAAAAGGAACATACTTTCACTCATGGACGCAAGAAACTTGCAAGACGTCGAGGAAGTGGTACAGTAGTTGAGGATCTGCAGAAAGAGGGGTGCAGCTCCATCTTTACCAACTTGAAGTAAATTAGGAAAAACTGTTTATAAAATTACTGCTTTCACTTGACATTAAATAGAGAACACTAATTGCAAAATATATATTTTCACACTGTAAGTAGCTAGTAGTTATTGAGTTGATAAATTTTTATTTCTATATTTGGCGAATTTTACAAATCTGGAGTTACCCAAAACAAAAATATTGTAGAAAACAGTAAAGTGCACAGGTTTAAAATTTGCAATAAATATCTTAAAAACTGTCAAAAATGGAGTTGCACCCCTGCTGCAAGATCCTCAATTCCATCCTTCGGATAATAGAAGTCCACTGAATTTCTCTTTCACCACACGTCCAAAGAAACATAATGTGGTTGACTAGAACCCAGAAGACCCACGGATCTTGGATTCGACTCCCATCGCCCAAGGTTGTTTTTTTTTTCGCTTACAATAATTATTATTCGTAACGATATTCTCGTTGGACTTAACTTAAGGTAGCAGGAAAAGGAGTCGGCGAAGCGCTTACATCGCGAGATATCACGTCGATCGCCGCAGCAACGTCCACGGTAATCCTCGTGGCGCCTTTCTGGACCCCTCGGGCCGCGAATTCCGCGGTGGACTTTCTCGTATCCGCGCGAAAGTCCAGCACGCTGCGCCCATTCCCGTAATTTTTCGCCTACAACGTGGGGCAGGATGCGGTTTCCCGTGAATTGCCAGTCGGCTGCAATTACGCGCAGCCTGGCCAGTAAGCCGAGGCGGGGCGACCCCTGACCCCTGGCCAATGTCTGCTGCCACGGAGGCTGCTGGTAATCACGTATCCTACCGTGCCCTTCGCGTGCATCGGCGGAAGGGAAGAAAGGGACAGCCTGGGTCGCGCAGGGGCGAGGAAGAAGGGTGGAGACGGAAAGGGGGAGAGTGGCGTCGAGGGAATCGGCGGTGGGAGGAGGGCCAGCACGATGAAATTGAAAGGGGCGAGGGGAGCGAAGAGGTTACGAGAGATGAAGAAGGAGGACGTTCGCGAGGAGATACGAAGAATTTTGGGGAGGCGCGGGGAAGAATAAATTTTGGGGGAAGCTGAAGGAGCTGTTGAAGCGAGATGGCAGGGGGTGGAGGTGAAGAGGGTGCAAAGGGAGGAAGAGGATATCAAGTTGGATTGGGAGGAGAGGAGGTGGCGGATCGCGTAGAGGGAAGGGTAAGAGAGATAAGTGTAATGAAGCTGTGGACAGTGAAAGAAAGGAGGTGCGGATGCGAGAGTCGAGGAGGAAGGGAATGAAATTTTGAGGAAATTGGAGGTGCAGCTGAGGAGAAACAGAGGGATTGGTGGGGGAAGATGCGAGGGAAAGAGGAGGTCATGCACGTAATAAGGGAATGAGGGGAACGTGCAATTTTCTCACAAGCTCGAAAATAATCGGGCTCTGGGATTGATACTGCATTCCTCCGTGCTTATAACATATAAATCATGAGCATGAGTCTCTTATAGGGGAGGGAAGTTTCACGAAGTCGATTGAATAACTTAATCTACGCGGCGCCACTGGGAATATTGCCCGAGAGTGTACGTTGCATGTAAATTGATTTCTTTCGGTATTTATGTTTAACATGTGACAGACATGTCCTGAAAATTAATCTGGCTAGTCTGTTTCTAATTACAAGTGCTCCTCCCAAATCACGCCTCAAGAACAAAGTAACTTCATCAAAGGCACTTAAAAAAAACACAGAAAATGAATAAAAAATAATAACACAAAATTACATGCCATTATATGGCACATTTATTATAACTTTGCCTTTAAGAGATTATTCACATCGCTCTCGAGGCTGCAGGCGATGAAAACCAGGGGCCCACCGGACTGACCATCGACATTTACGTCGTCGCCCAGTAGGGGAGAAAGAAAAGGTAATCGTATGCGGTTTCGCGCCTCCGCCACTCGCGATTCTCGCCTCTCCCATCGGGGTCGAGCGTAAATTTACGCTCGCGCGAGCTTAAGCGAGCGGTCTGCCGGAGTTAGGCGACTTCCTCATTGCCGTTTCGCGGTGTCACGCAATGGGAATTCGTTATTGGCAACCGCAATCTTAAAACCGCGGCGAGCGCTTATCGACGACGGCCATCATTTCCAGGGGCATTCGACGTGGACGTTTCGCGTCAAATAAATCCGACCCTCAGCTGGCGCTGAGTCGCTGCGATCGGTAGACGTGCGCGCTAGGCCTCGGGGGATAATATATAAAAGTATATTGTATTGCGAAAAAATGATGGTGAAAAGCCGCCTGGACAGGGAGGACGCTGATTCTTCATGCTCGGTCGTCTCAAGATTTAAGTATCCCTCAGTTATGTCAGCTTCCAAGAGGATGCCTGCGCCCTGCGATGCACAAAGCTTCTGTGGACACGTGACAAGAGGGCACGACATATTTTTGAGCGGCACCGATCCACCGTGCCCCCGAAATTATGAGCTTTTCGAGAGGTGGGGCCGAACGGGTCCGCCTAAACGGGACAATAATGGTTATTTATGAAACAGTTGAATGGCGATTGGGACCCGGTGTCTTCGGGCGCGTAACATTGCTCAATATAGCGGAAAGGGAATATAGAAACCATCACGAGGCATTGATCTCGAAAGAAAACTCGCGGGGCAATGGAAATTGCAAACTTATGGCCGGCGTGTTTTGACACTGTTACCTGGACACAATCTTCGAACTCGAGGCGCAGCTGTTTCGCTGTAACATTCTGCCTTTCGACAAAATATATCGGTTAAGCAAAACAGTATTATGTGTGGCGGTTGCTGGGACACGGGATGGGGGTTTGTGCATTTATTGTGTTACAGTATAATATTTGAGAGCGCCATGAGAACTTTTAAGTTGGAATTGATTTGGAGAACTTCTCAACATTTGGCAGTGACGAACTGTCAGGGATGAATTGTCACTGATAGGGTAATTCCGGGAGACGCGGCCGGGCTGGAGAGTTGGTCAAAACAGTTGATTTCTTGAGAATTAATTGTTCGGAACCTTAACACATTTTTACATATACACAGATGTAGAGCCTGAATATAGCAACTCGACCAACTCTCCAGCCCGGCCACGTCTCCCGGAATTACCCTACATTCAGTGGCGATTTAACCTTCCAGCGGTCGCGTTCGTGTACAAAGTACACGAGAATTCGTCAGTGTGAAAAGATGAATAACTTCTCTTTTCATTCTTCAATTTTTATACGATACTTTCGAACAATTATTATTCAAATAAATCATTAATAAGCTTTCAAATATCATAAACTTTCACCGCATACCTAATGTTTATTTTATAATAATAAGTCTTATTCTTTCACGGTGTACTTTGTACACGACGCGCCCGCTCCCGTTATGAAAAAGAGCGCGCCCGCCGGAAGGTTAAGGAAAGTTTAAAAGAGATATTTTTGTATACTGGGACCAAAGAATATTTAACCCTTAATATTTAACGACACCCCCCAAAAGAAAGTTTCCGGGAAGTTTTCCAACATTATTTATTACGTCGCACTGGGCGTTAAAGGGTTAAAATTTACACATTTGTATATGCGTACAGATTACTTCAACTGGACTATAATAGTATGTAAGAAATTATGAATTATAATTCCTCCTCATGAAATATTGGTACTTTTATCATTGTAAACATTATAAACATTCTTGTAACGATTTCTATAAATTATGCTATCATATGATGAAGACATGACAGTGATCCTTAGTGACTACATAAAAACAAGTAGCATTTGCATTAATTTAACGCTGATGAACATCACTTTCGTAAGTAACAGCCATATTGGCCATTATTTATAATTTAATGACAGATAGCTGACGCAGGGCTGGCTATCCGATAGAGTACTTTAATTTTACTGGAACGATGCCTCACGAACTTTATTAGCTACCTCGTAAGAGTGGAACGATCTGAATCTCCCTTTGAAGAATTTCGGGCGTAACGATGCGCCACTTCGTTAACGCGTTTCGATCAGAAATAAGACCGGAGGAGGGGTTATCAGCGTTCGAAAATTATTCACCGGTGGCAGACAATGAATTACAAGGTGCGGTAATACCGCTGAGATCGATCTCGCGCCCTTTCCGGCGAAACCGATCGTTACTGGATCGAACTGGAACAGGATCGACTTTCGCGAATCCAACGACAGCCGCGTACCGCAATTAAATCCCGATCCATGATTATTATTATTATCGCAACATACCGGCGAGACATTGTAAAATGTCGTGATTTTAAGCCGTTGTCGGCTGCCGTACTCCTCTCGTTTGTACATCGTTAAAGATTTTTCAACGACCATTTTCAATCGAAGCGCAATAAAATTTATTACGTCCGATGCCACCGAGACCCGTTGATTCACGTTGAACTGGTTTGATTTATTTCGTTTAATACCCGTCGCCCGCTGGTATTCGGGTGTCTGCTTATCGGCACCGAGATCGCGTACAATTTACCAGCGGAATTATCGTCGAAATTACAGTCAGCGGTTAATTTATTAAACGTGCAAGTACATACGAAAGTATTTCAATCATACAGGGCATTATATTGTGAATTATTCGGGAAATTACAGACTGGACGGGCCTTTTAAATGCACCCTCGAAAGAGAACACCGTTCCCGTATGACGATAATGATGATGATGATGATGGTGATCATGATTACGACGATGAGCGTACTTAATTGTGCATAGTGCATAATTATGGTAATAACGGAGGTCGTATCGTGACCGTCGATAGGCGTCGCTCAGACTTTCCATCCAGCATCGAATAGACGCCAATCTCGTGAATCATTCACCCAATCATTGCCGTAATTGTAATCAGCACGTGGTATTGCCTGGTTATGTCATTTCAGCTGAATCATCGAAATTGTGCAGCTTGCACCTTCGTTAGAGTTACAGCTTCTATATAGGAGGTAGGAGATGCATTCTGTGTTCGTCATGTTCGGTGAGGTATTTTTATGGTTAATTATTTATTGATGTTTCGGATATATTCACTTGGAAGAATTGGGGTTGATTTGAGAATGATAGGAAGGGAGAGAAAGTGTAAATATATCTGAAATGGCAATCAAAGGGTGCAAAAGTGTCTCACGTGAAAAAAGGTGTGGTATTGTTAGAGAATGTGTATGCAAAATTTTTTAAGATATTTCTGCGATTTTGTACACATTGAGTGAATAATTGAGTTAAGACCACTGATTCAATTGATTGTCTTGATTTGCTTACCATGGAAAAGGCTGAAGAGGAGAGACATATTGAGGAAAGAAATGAAGAAATAACAGTGGAAGTCTTTGTGAAAATGGTAATTACTGTATTTCAATCCAAATTTCATGTGTAGGTATTGTATAATATGTACAATCTCCTCACAAACACAATAATCTGAGCGCCTTAATTTACAACGTATAAAAACTTAAATACAATGCCCAGATCAGACCAGAGTTGGGCATTAACTAAATAAAGAATTATTTAAATAACGGATCGAATAAAATTTACTGTAACTTTAGATTATGTAACGAAAAAAGTTAATTTTTTACTTGACACGAATATATTCGACGAGTAAAGTTAATTTTTTATTCTTTCAGCGTCGAATTAATTTTTCAGCTTTAACTTTAAATTTAACTGTCACTTTAACTTTATTCGACGTAAAATAATTTTCTGCCGCACGTTCAACCTAACCCGTGTCAACTTTATTCGACACATGACGAATAACTTTTTAACTTAAATTCATTATTCGAAATTTTATTTAAATACAAATTCTGCTCCTCTCTGGATCAGACCCAAAATCAATGTATCCTCCGTAAAATATCAGCTTGCCTATCACAAGTATTTAATTCCTACAATACCTCACTATCTCATCCACTATTAATTCAGCCATCAATTAATCACGGCTATTTTAATAATGTGAAGATAAAATTTAACATCTAGACAATTGACAAGTATTTAACTTCCAGTCCGCGGACATCTAGACAAATGTCTAGATGTTAAATTTTATCTTCACATTATTAAAATATCCGTGATTATTACAAAACACCTTTATGTACTTGCAGCTCATTTTGATTTCACTTTTTTTATTTTGTTATTATTTTTGAAGTTTTTTTATGGGGTCTCACTATCTCATCCACTATTAATTCAGCTATCAATTAATAAATCCTCCACTCTTTCACAAGACACCAAAATCAAAAAATGGAACATCGTCTTACCGATTTTCAATCTCAGGCTACTTTTCCCTGTCTCGGGTTACTCGCAGGCTACCACCGCGACGTACGCGTACGAACCAAGCATTAGAGTTGTTCGTGTCTGATTTTCCTCGCGGTATCTTCAAGTTGCGCTGGCCTGGGAGGCGAGGTCAGCCGTGCAATAATGCCTGGCGGCGCAACAACAGCCGTATCATCTCGCGCTCCCATTACACCATTATAAATCACGGCTCCTCTCATTTTCGTGATTCGAGGCTGGGCCTGGCTCGACGTACTTCACGTGTAGGGTCAGCGGGTCAGGCTGGCCAGGTGAAGCGTTCGGTAATACGAAGTACAACCGGCCGAACCGTCGTCGATCGATTCGTTCCAGGCGCTGGCGAGCATCGGGATCGCGAGGTGGCCGCGATGCGCGTAACGCAGCCTCGCGTATTGTAAATCGTGGTCGCCGAAGACAGATCGGGGATGCGAGTAATCACGAATACGCAGCACGCCAAGCTCTGTCGAAGTGGGTCGACTGGATTTACCGTCGATTCGTATTATCGTCGACCGCAGAAATTGCATTCCCATTTGTACTGCGAGTAATGAAGATTGTGGGTATGGAGGTTAATAGACGTAAATGTTTGATGAGAGTGGATATTGCATACTGATCGTCGGGAATACTTTAACTCGTTGCGGATTGGGGTTTGGGGTGCACGCGGAGCTCGTTGCTTGTCCAGAATCGGGTGGTTGATTTTAGGTTCATGCGCAATGGTGGTCAGAACCTTTTGGGGATTTTAGGTATTGGGGGATTGAATGTGTGAAAATTACCTGGTGGGTGATTATGGTAGTTGTGTGAAAAGGGATTTTAGAGTATGGAGATGATTGGTCAGTGTTATCCACTCCTCTGTTTTATGCAAAATGGGTTGTAAGGGAAAGGGTTTAGTACACTAGAGGACTTACGACTCTGCAAATTTTTTAGTACGTATGTCTTTAACAACAGTATGACAGCGCAAATGATTTGGAGGAAAATTGAGGAAACTAATATTTTCCATGGATCATTAATTATTTAAAATGTTACAAGAATTACTTACGTATATATTGTGAGAGCATTATAAAGGGTGTTCCAATAAAAGCGACAGATTTAAATTGCGCGCCATTATTGTTAATTGTTCTATTAGGTTGGTGACACTAAAGATTCGCCAGCAGAGTCGTGGGGGATATTTGTAAAATATTGTGTTCCACAACTAATCGTAGTATATGTAGCTATTTTATAGTGAAATAAAAATATCAGCACTTTTTCTTATTGGGACACCCTTTATTTTCAATTTTGCGACAGAGGCGTCGGTAGGAGGTATGTATGATAAGCCTAGCACCTAGTAGTAAACACTCCCCACTCCGATACCGCGACAACCTTGCGATAGGACACATTACATTACATTCGGGCATTCTTCAGTCAGATAGCATACCGCACAGTTTATTCTGCGTATATGTACTCATATATACCTTAAATTATTCCTGTGAATTTCATTAAACAAAATCACGTGTTGCGAGAGTGTGATGTGTATCCATTCTACAACAATTGTCTTCGACTTCAAATTACTTAAATCTACTGCATGTACACTTACTTAGGTACTACGATCAAGTAAGTATTGTGTGAGGTAATGTGTGTTAAGGTTCAAAGTACCTTCAACCTTCCACGCTATCCACGAATCCCATGGTCCTCTTCCCAAGCACCTCCACACGAATACTCGCGCGTCCACCTGGTTGCCGATTCGAAGGGTGATCGCTTCTCACAAGGAAATATTCGCATCCCGAAATTTCGTGTGAATGTATTAGCTGTATTAGCTGTATTAGCACATCGGAGGAGCAATTTCTTTTACCTGTGGAAATTCACTCTGAAAGGGTGAAAATTAACCCTTAAAGTTATCGCATTTTTTCCTATTTTTAATATAACTTTGTAACGGAGCGAGATAGAAGAAAACTTCAAATATAAGAATTGTTAAGCTTTGTATGCTCTATCACACTACCGAAAGAAAAATAGAGTTATATTAAAAAACAACGCGACAATTTGGCTGATTTCACCTTTTGTATACTCCAATTTGCTCTACAATCTACATTCAAACGAAATTTCATTGAAACCAACATTTTCAGGTTCGGAACGTTTCCGTATCAGCTAATAAAACATCCCTCGTAACCCATGGAAACAGGCTATAGGGCCACGTGCCCTATCGAACACAGTCTTAATAGAAAATCGAATGCTAGGAATTTCTGATTGAACGACGACCACGTGTTGGTGGCTTCCCTGCAAGCCCACGTGTCCACGCAGCCGATAAGGCCCAGCTGACTGTAAGCTTTTAATCGATGCTATCCACTTAAAACTGAATTTACGAGACGTGTTCTTGATAAGTCCTCGCGCGTGCACGGTCACAAGTCTGTGAAGCAACGATTCGACGGAGGTTGTATCGGATTTTTACAAGTGACGCGTACGTGCTCCAAGTTACAAATGCTGGTACAGCTCGAGTGCCGTGTAACTCGGGAAAAGGACGCGTTTTGGCCTCGGCCAGTGAAACGGAGAATGTGAATCCGGAAAGAATTCCAAAATTAAATAACAACATATAAACTCCAGAACCTGCTTTCTGTGACGTATAGTAGGACAAACTGTACTTTTTTGTGTGAAAATCGTAGAACTTTTGATAGAAATAAGATGGAGGGATGAATTTTTTTGCGGTTAAAGCTAGGATGTTGCAGAGCAAGGGAAAAATATTGAAAAATTAAGACAAACGAGTTTTGATTTGCAAAATCTGTCAAAAGAATCCTGAAAGGCAAAACAAATTCTGCGACCAGATTTGAATTCAGCAGATCAAAATCTATAGGAAATTATGAAAAACAAGTCAAGGAAAAACTTCAACAACATTAAAGCGGAAAAACCGCAATTTTTTTTCGAAAATGTCAACTTTGACATAGATTTTCAAGGTCAAATTTTGTTTGTCATTGTTTCCCAATATTTTTCCCTTATTCTGCAACATCTTAGCTCTACCCTCCAACCAGATTTATTCCTCCATCTGATTTCTATCAAAAGTTCTACAATTTTACGCAAAAAGTTGTAGTTTGCCCCACTGCGCGATGGTGCGGGACCATTTGACTGTTAAAAAAGAGGCGTCGTCAATAGTGGCGACGCCGGTGTTCTTGCATCCCCGTCACGCGCAGCCAACTGAAAATTAACGGCCATAAAGTTTTAATTAAGATTTCCTAATCCAACACGCCGTCCCTCCCGTTAATTACAATGAAACGTTTAATAATCACTTCGCGCCGGGATTTACACTTCGAGCCAGGCCCAGGCTCCGTAAAATTTCAATCACCATAAACTGCAGTGTTTGCCAGCAGCCATGGAATCCGTCTCTTTCCGTGATTTTTACGAGGCCCCAGGGTAATTCACATGCAACCCACTCGGCTAATCGAACCTGTAATCTTCCGAAATCGACTATTTCTGAGTTCTGCTCCACCTGTAGCCTTCCCCCTAATTTCCTTTGGCGAAGAGAAGCTCCGAAGGGGAAGAGGTGGCGAAGAGAAGGAAGAAATGAGGTTTCATGGGAGATTGTAAAATGTTCAGAGGAGGTAGATTCATAGATTGGAGCTACAGCTGAGTGATTTATAGACTTTCCTCTGAATTCTCGTATTCCTTTACCTTCTTCTTCTACCTTCTGCAAATCCCTTCACAATTTAATTCAATCACACTCAATTCCACACATATATTCATTAAGAGGGTATTCTACTATGACATGCGATTTGTTCATCTTTCTTCAGAATTTTTTTTATGCACTGAATAAACGATTTTTATGCTCAACTTTTTATTGTATATTTATTACATCTTAAACTATGAATGAAAATTTATTTTGGTTGAAAATATAAAATAAAGAAGCTCATGAAAGCTGACCACCTCGAAAAAGGTCATACGAAGTAAAAACCAAAAAGATTCTTAAATTATTCGGGCATGACTATTGTCGATAGCAAATTTGGATTGAAATTTCCAAAATTCTTAAAATTGCTGTAATTTTAAGTATAAGTGTCGATTCTCGCGATTTTTCTTCGTATTTATCGGGTTATAAAATTAAAAACAAAATAGAAAAGAACAATATATTGGCATAATTCTGCTAGGACGATAGCCACACAGCTGCTGAAGATGTGTGTACAAGATGAGCCCAATCGGCGAAGTAGAATTTCAGATATCGTGGTAACCATTTTTTAAAACCCTGTTTTGAGAAAAACGAGTTTAAAGTTTGGCAAATAGTACTAGCGAAGAAAATTTTACTTAAATCTACTCTGCCACGCCTGGTCCGTAATAAAAATCTTTCATAAAGTGCATAAAAAAGTTTCTGAGAACAGTTAAAAACATCGCATGTCACAGCTGAATACCCCTTTAACCCTTCGTTGACTCTCTGAATGTGAGCCACCCATAAGCTGATTTTGACGCTCTGAACCTTCTACATGCAAAATAAATACCTTTTTTCAAAACCGACTTAAAACTATTTTTTCACTCAAAATATTAAATCCGAACATCAACTCTGTAGATTTTTAGTTTCTAATATTGAAATTTGTAAAAGTTACAATTTTTTAAAGATTTTCGTTGCTTTTTCTCGATATGTGGTAATCTAGAATTATTTTACAAAAGCTGTGACAAAATTTCAATCAAAAAATTATTGCAATACATTCTAGAGACCTTGAAATTGACCCATGAATTTTTTCATAATAATTGGATTCTTTGGATGAAAATGGCACTCGTTCGTGTCAACGAAGGGTTAAACATCCCTACTGAACTACCCTAAGATCCAGTTACAAACTCATCCAAAAATCATATCTAGCCCTTAATCTCAATCTACACAAATCCAATTTCACTGCAGGTACATGTCCCCACGTCCGTTCCATCTGACTCGTGAAACGTGCACTCGCGGTACCCAACTCCTGGCCGCCTGGTTTTAATACACGTCAGCGACCTCGCGCGCGCGTTTTACGATGATCGGCGATGAAACGCCCTTTGCATGCCCTCCCAAAGGATTCCCGGAATTGCATAAGCGTTGCGTTGAAGCGCGTGGGCAGAGTGAATCGCGTTGCATCGGTGCGCGAATGCACGTGGCAGGCCGGGCGGAGGTCAGGCAGGTGCGTGCAGCGGGGTCACGCAGGGAACATTCACTGTCACGTCGCGAATATCATGCCCCGCGTGCCGACTCGCGCGCACTTTCACGCGGAACGCGTGTACCCCGTGCATTCACTCGACGCGCAATCAACGGCGAATGTATGGAAATGCCGGGAAAAGTAGACGGGAAGGGGCTGATTTATTTGGTCAACGTGGAGATTTAATTACCTGGGAGGAGAGTAACTTTACTTGGTGCTTGTGGAATTTTAATTATGTGTTGTAATGAAGTGGGTATAGGTGTGCTTTGCTTTCGAGTCTCTGTTTCTCTTGGCAACAATACATTGAGGTGTTGAAGCTATGTGGAGATTGTGGCAAGAGTTGAAGTATTGAGAATGTTCTGCTGTTTTTTAGGAACATTATGGGCGGAGTTAGATTTTAATAAGAAATGCATGGGAATTGTTTCTGGGAGATGTGGGGTGATGTTGAATTTAGTTAGATTCAAGGGGATCTTCCGGTTTAGGAATTGATTTTTTTTTATTCTATTTTTCGAATATTCAACCTTTTTAGAATATGTGTTTAAAAGGATTTTGTGAAATTCGAAAAATTCCTGAAGTTATAGGCTTTTGAGTAACGCCGAACGCGTGGGTAAAACACGGCCACTCGGCGCTTTCCGTAAAACTTTAAATAAACGCGTTTTTCTCGAAATAGTGTTCTTATAATCGGTGGAAGCAATAGCTCAAAAATTTATTATCCGATTCGACTACAACTTTTTTTATTTTGAAGAATATACTTCTGTGTAGTGGAGAAACTACTCAATAACGTTTTTGGAGGCGTTAAAAGAACGAAAAATATAGATAAAAGTGATTTTAAACTTCAAGTGTCGTTATTTTCACAAAAAATTCTATTTTTGTGATTTTATGCCCTTCAATAATCTGTCATTGTGTTTTATTTGGGACCAATGGTTTAGGTGCTACAAGTTCCACCGTTTTGGATGAATTTTCGACACTTCGACTTTAACAACTCTCCAGTGTCATCCGCAATAATTAATTACAACAAAAATATATATTTCTATTGTTTAAGACATCCTTAATACAATGCAAAAAGTCGCATTAAATTATATCTAGTAGTTTTCCTTGAATTAATTCCTAAAGATCACCTATTTTTATGAGCTTATATAGCGTTTATGAGCGTATGTATTGGAAAAATATATTTAGACTAATTATATTTTGAATATTCCTTTCCTCTAGGCAGCCACGCGTGGGTTGATACACAGTTTACTGCGTAGCTAGAATTCTTTTTGTTAAGGGGGAATTCTTGTGTAACAGCCTCAAAGAGTGACTGATATTTATAATTTTTTTTTAAGAAAACTATCTTCAATATTGGATTAAACTCTTTTGGGATATAAGTAGACATCCATAAACTTGCAGAAATTTTTTTAATCGGTAACCGATCGCGAACAGTCGTGGCTTGAGCGCTATATTGTTACCGTCGCAAATCTCTAACTGTTCCTTTATATTTAAACTACTAATATATATAATATTAAATAGGATTTAATAAACTAGAACAGTGTTATTCATTGGAAAAGAGCAACACAATGATTGACTTCACAAAACGTTTCCAACAGTATACAGAGTAGTTGAAGATGTATCTGAATTATAATATTCGGTACAAGAAATGTTATTTTAAAGAGTATTTTAATAACAAATTGAGTCACCAATACCCCGTTGTAATTAGAATTCAACAGTATTCGATATAATTCAGATACACCTCTGTAAACTTTCTACACGAAAAGAGTGCAGGTTTCTTGAAAATGCAAGGCTGATTGCCGGGACGACTGCATTCAGGCGCATCGTTGCGGTAGGGACGAGCGGCTGGGCTCTCCCAAACGGAAACTCAAAGTAGAAATTCTCATAATCCCAGGGATATCTACTCAACGTTCCCTATAAATTGCATTCGGGGAATGCTAACGAGTCTCCTGTATTAGCAAAGGTGTATTTTCGTCGTCTTTTAACGACAACTCATTTCCCTTTAACGAAGGTCGCGTATCTTCCTCGAATGGAACGCACGATTCCATTGGATGACGGCTAATCAATTGGCAATTAAGTGCCACGAGGAAGCTCCGGGGAGCAGTTAACCCCAGTCGACAGCTTACTTACTCCACGGCCTACACTCTGCACGAACCTTAATACCAGGCTGCTAGTCATGCAGCTTCGTGATCTATAAGTCTCGCTTCCTCGTTCCCACACCGTTCAACGTAATGGCCAGTACTTCGATTAATCAATCGACGTGTACAGGAACGCGATGTCGATTCGTTCTTGTTCCGAGCAAGGCTATCGGATTCGATCCTCTCCCCGTTTCCGCTCACCCAGGAATCTAATCCTGTCGAACGCGGTGCGCTGCAACCTTTCTGCATTTCCCATTCACGCGCAAAAATTCCAGCGAAGTATTCATTAACTGCAGAGAGAAACCTTTTGGTATCTTGTTTGCCTACGAATGATATCATTTCGAGATCGTGGGAGGCAGTTATATCGTTCTGTACCTGGGAGTTTATGTGACTGGAATCATTTTAGGGCCAGTTTGCAGCAAAATTCTTTAACTATGTGCGATATTATTAAGTTTTTGGATTCTTTTTGGAGCAAGAATATTCTGCTGATATTTGATTCGGTTCTTAACCGTCTGGGACATGAGCCATGAGTAGTTAGGTACGCTAATTGTAAGACACGGGCGGCGCACAGTGGTACATAATGACATTTTTTTAAAATGAATCCACAAGTCGTAATTTTTCACTAAACTTGACAATTGTGTAGTTTAAATTTTTCGCAATTAAATTCTCTGTCGATCTGTCTGGCCCGAATTTTGAATTTCGTTGCTGATTTTTTTATATTTAGCGAAATGTACCGCATTTTAAGAAGATCAGCAATAGACTTTTATTTATCTTTTGATTGAATAATTTTCTATTTATAATGATAGATAATTACAATGAAAATAAAGCAGTTTTCAAGTAAACAATATAATAATAATAAACAAATAAAATTACCAAGAAAAATTTTATTCTGTCAATATTAATTGACAGAAATCCGGGGATAGGGTAAATGACTACTAAGTAAAAAAGGACCACCTAAAACAGAAAATAACATACTTTTTCGACACGGTGTCCCTACTGGTTAATAGACGTGATTGGTATTATTAGGTGTCTGTCAAAAACGTGTTTGGAATTGATGAAAAACAACCGTATGTATAGAATTTTTTTTAAATGGTATCCAAAGAAGTTGGGCTACATTATTTATTTTGTAAATTTATGTATGCTATAGTGCTGCATTCTATGATATGTTCCCCTGAAAACAGAGCATGGGAGCGTTTTATTCTCGAAATCCGACGAACGTTTTAATTACAGCCACGCGATCGGACATAAGAGTGGTGAATTTTAATGAGGCGTGCCCAGTTTGATATTCAAGAGCATAAACGAATATATCCGAAGACAAGACAATCGCAGAGGCGCACGCGAAGCAAGGTTTAATAACAGAAGTGGAGCTTGCCGAAGTTCCATGCTCGCTCTCTTAATCATTAGCTTCCCGTTGCAAAAGGAAAGGATTCTTTCCGAAAGAGCGTACAGCGGATCACCGGTTGCCCTTATAGCCGCGAGTGACGAATTAAATTAATATTAATCTGGAGCACAGAGCCATCAAAATTCCGGCTTGCGGGCCGCCATCTGCATAATTTCAGATTTCACAGATGCCCC
Source organism: Andrena minutula (assembly GCA_929113495.1). Classification (NCBI taxonomy): domain Eukaryota; kingdom Metazoa; phylum Arthropoda; class Insecta; order Hymenoptera; family Andrenidae; genus Andrena; species Andrena minutula. The sequence goes on from OV815994.1 coordinate 22,867,467, forward strand.
TTTTTTTATTTCGGCAAATCCAGCGTCTCGCGTTTTGCGACGCAGGTACGAACAAAGGACCACAGTCGACGAAAACATTTTCCTGAGGCTATTTGCCAATTACACAGTCGATATGCGAATATCTCGTGCAATTTGATTTAAATAAAGCATTGCACGTCGCTTCGTATTTGCACACTACAAATGTGATCAAACGAAAGCAGTATAATTATAGATGCGTACAGGATGCGGTGCAGGAAGCATTAATTAATATATAGACCTTTTCTAAGTGATATTTTCTGAATGTTTTAATTAGCTATGGAAGCAATCTTTCCTAAGCAAAACTATTAAGTTCAAGCGATGTTACAGTTGGAGCTTCCTCTTAAAAGGAACACTGCTGGAATATCAGATATCTTCACCTGAGAAAAGTACAGTGGTGGTCAAAATATGTTTTCATGCTTAAATAACTAACTTAATACTAAATAGTGTAAATTAGATTTCGACCGTATGTTTAATAAGATATGGCATCGGCGCACTCTTGTCAAGAGACCGAACCAGTGCGCCGATAACATATCTTATTAAACATACGATTGGAATCTAATTTACACTATTTAAAATGAACAGCGAAACACTCACATATTCTACAACTAAGGAAAATTTCTTCTCGTCTATAACAAGAATGTACGGACCTGAAACCTTAAGGATTCTCAAAGATTTATCCAGCAGTAGATAAATGTTAAGAGACCGAACCAGTGCGCCGATACCATGTCTTACTAATTTAATACTAAGCTTTACACATCATGTTGATACCACTGCCTATCCTGACAACCCTCCATCTATGGGTTACAAATTTTAACATATAATTTCCTTCAGTGTAGCTGTCTTATTTTTGTTACCATTTACAATTTAATTTTTTTTACCACTACCTTAACACTGATTTAAAGAAAATACAGTAGAGGAAAAATACGTGAATATATAAAAAATAGTGTCTTACATAAAAAGGTTCTTAACCTGTTAGCTGAGTCATTCCTCTACGAGGTTTAATTATATAAATTAAGCTGTATGGTCTTCAAAAATAAATTTTATATCTTAAGTAATAGTGCCATGGCAGCCTCTTCTCTTTCAGTGGAAAATTCTTCCGCGTTGGTAAGACAAATTAATTCGCTGCGATAAGGGAGAAAGAGTATTAGGCCATGTGTCGCATTTAGTGTGGACTTTTAATTATACTTAATTAATAAATAATAAATAATACAAAATAAATAAGGGAGAAAGAGTATTAGGCCATGTGTCGCATTTAGTGTAGACTTTTAATTAAATTTAATTAAATTAAGTTTAATTTAATTAATTAGGTATAATTAAAAGTCTACACTAAATGCGACACATGGCCTAATACTCTTTCTCCCTTATCGCAGCGAATTAATTTGTCTTACCAACGCGGAAGAATTTTCCACTGAGGGAGAAGAGGCTGCCATGGAACTATTACTTAAGATATCAAATTTCTTTTTGAAGAGCATACAGCTTAATTTCTACACAACAAGGTGTACAACTTAATTTTTAAAAATCACGTTTCTTCATATGAAACAAAAAAAAATCATAAAAATGGCTCTATTTTCAGATCTGTGAAGGATATGTAACCCTTTAACTCGTCACACAAAACCCTTTACTGTCTTTCAAAAAGCATCTGACAAACCTCAAAAGTACCTCAACATTTCCACCTTTTGAATCCACATCCTTCTCGTGCTACAGCCATTAACAAGACACTTCCCTGAAAGCGACAGTACTTCCGTCCCCCCATGATCCCGAGGAAAGCACGCCGCGCATTTGATCCATTTTAACGGAGCGGCGACGACGACAACCCGTTGTCCCCGCGGGATGATTTGTAAGCCTGTAGCGGCAGTGATTCCTCGTTTTCTAATGCCGCGGCTGGGAACCGGGCGATAAATTAACGGCGATACAGGCCGCGATAAAGCCCCGGGAGAACTCGATCGCGGCGGCCGCGCGAGAATGAATTGCGGGCGCGTGTTCCTTGGTGGAAAACGAAGAAGGATGGGGCGCAGGTGTAAATGCCAATAGGCGTAGGAAACTGGAGAACGCGAATTCGTCTGTAAATCTGCGCGCCGCGGGGTGTCGGCCGCGACGGAACACGAGCGTCCCATATCGATCTGCAATTATAATTTCGACAGGAGACAGAGCGCCGCGCGCGGTTGACACTGAGTGAACACGATCCTGAGGATCGGCGAACACGCTGCCTCGTTATTTAGCGTAGGCTGGATTTATCGCGGCGGCCAGCTGTGGAAATTAACTCATTCAGCTGCAGCGTTGTGAAAGACTCGTGCTTTCATCTTACATCTTGATCTATGAGGATTCCTTGCCTCGCTTCATATAGGTAGATACTTGTCCTGCCGAGTGTTTAATCGTTCCTGGGAAGTGAGGTAATTGGAACGAGCTGCGTAGGCTTCGCAGATACTCTGCTTTGTGGGAATCTTCGCGGTGAGTTTAACACTAGGAGCTGGTGAAAGGGATAGACGTGATCCTTTGAGTGGATACTGTAATCTGGATTATTTTCTGCATTGGTAACAAGAAGGTGCTGAGGATCGTGTATTCTATTCTTCTGGGAATTCGTTTATTACAGAATCGAAAGATTGGGATAACTTTAGAGTTTAGGGGATGATGTTACACCTTCAGAGTGAATATCCGCGGGATAAAGAATTGCTCGTTGCATACTCCAAGAGGGTCTACATTCAAACGAAGTTTCACTGAAATTAAAATCAGAATTTTCGGGTGGGGGATTTTTTCTTGTCAGTCGTAGATTCTTCTGTGTAGCTTTTAGCTTTAAGTCTATTCTTTTGTGTTTCGTATCAGCAGGAATGCTGAAGCCGGAATTCCACCTGAAAGTTAAGCTAACCTATGCTATGCTAAGTTTTTGAAAAAATTAGCTTCAGTATATTCTTATGGAGCCGCTTCTACCAAAAGCTAAGCTAAGCTAAATGTTTTTTATGTTTCATAGCACAGCCAGACGTAGCATAGTATAGCTTAACTTAGCTTCCAGGTGGATCCCCGGCTTTAATCTCGCCCATTCACGACTTAATTCATTTTTTATATTGCGAGGTAATAAGATACCTTATCCTTTATTCTATTAAGCCTCTGAATTGGTGAACATTCAATTTAGGAGCTTCTTCTTCACTCTCCGTTGGACCCAGAATTTTCACTCAGGAGGCCCAGTTATGGTCATTGATCAGCCTCGTTCGTCGTCGTCGATGCATGACCGTGCCAGGACCACCAACGTTTCCTTCTTTTTCTCGGTGAAATCGATTCGAAGCGTCCGCCGGCGATTTTCACGGACCTCGTGCTGACACCGTGGGAGAAATAATCCGTGTGTTGTCACGGGTTCGTTGCCTTCGTTACCGTGATTCCGTTCCTCTGGAATCGGTAAACCGAGGCTGATCGTCACGGTGCGCACTTGTGCCGTGACAATCGCGATTCCTCGAGGTGGTCCAGGCTCGTTGCGAGATTTCCGGTCGATCCGTTTCGTGGCATCCTTAATTGGAACGCTTAAACGGAGACCTGGTTTCTGGGAACTTATAACACGAGCTCGAAATATAAATCAAGGATTCAAAGGATTTTATGCGATTCTATTAAGGGGGGAATCCTATTCTTTGGACTAAAAACGTAGGAAAATTTGCGATTTTTTTTTAAGAAACCAGCGATTCGAATCATTTGAAATTTGGACCATGCTTTGATGCATCTTTGACGAAGTTACAGTTTTTTTATTATTAATTTTTAACCATAAATATAGTAGTTATGCATGATCGATCATTATGCCGCGGAAAATTCGCCGGCCTTTGGTGTGCATGCTATTTATGTACCAGGTAATCTGAAACGGAAAAATGAAACCGCGTTTTATTTTATATATGTGTAGCATGAAACTGATAAACCAGCAAAAACAAAAAAAAATATTGAGCAGTGTGGAGTGTTTTCTAACTGAAAGATCTGAACCTTTAATTTTTGCAATCCAATTTTTCGCCAATTTGCTTATGTAACAAAAGAAGTATAGAACTTAGCGATATTCTGGTTCATCAAATTGAAGCTACATATGTACAAAGTAAAACGCCGTTTCATTTTTCTGTTTCAGATTACCTGGAAGGTAAATATCATGCACATCAGCGGAGGACGAGTTTTACGCGGCGTGATGCATAACTCCTATATTTATTATTAAAAATGAATATAAAAAAAATTGCAACTTCTTCAAGGATGCATAAAAACATGGTCTACTTTTCAGATGAATCGAAATGCTAGTTCCTTAAAAAAATTCCTAAATTTTGCTATGTTGATAGCCCATAAAATAGAATTCCTCCCTTAAGGGATCTTGATGATATCGTGCTTGGTAGAATTTGTTGGAGCCTGAGCAAAATTTGATATCAACGGTGTCTTGTGTGTGGTGGGCAGAAGATGTCCCAGACTCTGTTTTATTATTAGCAGTATTACTATCATCATTAAACGGTTAGGCAGCCTGTGGTTAAAACGAACGAAAAGCGAAGTTATAAGCTATAATAGAGTTACAAGCCACGGACAGTGTTACGCAACGCATCAATAAATAATTTTTCTTTTGAAGGAGATAGTAGACTTGTGCGAGAAAACATCTATCTTGTGACCGACACTATTGTTTACGAAGACTTTCTTAAAAAGAGTGGAAATTTCCTAAATATTCCAGGTGAAGCATCAAGTTTGAAAAATTCTAATATATCAGAAGATTCAATGAAATTATTTAAGTTTCCGTATAAAAGTAACATATCTTGAAAATAAGTAAATGAAATGCTGATTCTTTGATAAATTCCAGGTCTTCAAATTAACTACCTCTTCTTATAGTAAACGATTTTATTTTCATTCTAAAAAGGTAATCAATCATTGAACTAAAAAAACGATGGCATTTGTTTCAACCACTGACACTCTTCATGTTTTCTCTTTAAAAACGATCGAACATAAATCTCAGTAGGGTAAACCAACCGGTGAATGACCGAATTGTTGAATTTATGGACCTTAGAGATTAATACTTAAATATATTTATGTATAACAACAAAACAGCTGTTGAAATTGCATTTAAAATGATTTTTCTTGAAATTTCTATAAAAATAATTACTTATTCTTATCGTAATTTAAAAAAAAAGATTATAAAATGCAAAACGTGTAGAAGCCCAGTAAATGACCGCATACTTTTGATAAGAATTGTACTTAGTAATGTTTGCTTAATACGCGTAACTGAAAACATTGGATATTAAAAGTGCAACTACACTCCATTTATAAACATATAATATTTTTAAATTTATAATTGACATTTCTTTGCCTAATGGTCATTCACTGGTATGCGGTCAATTACTGGTTGGTTTACCCTACTCTGCATGAAGAAACTTGGAATATTGATCACATTCCTCCACAGTTTTGTCTTTTGTTGACAACATACTGTCCTACTGATTCGTAAATATAATCGAGCCCTGGTCCCTTCGAATACACACCAATTATCAATTTCATTTAGAGATTCTGCGCGCAGGCCAGTCGCAATTTTCTCAGAATTCAATCGCGACCATCAATTGCGAACAGCGGGCCGTAGAAACGCTCGTTCCTTTTGTGCCCCGGAGGATGGCACTCTATTGTATCCGGTCTCCTTCCACGTTATATCACCGGGTACAGAGCCGAACGAGTCCTACATCGCATAAAGTCACGTCCACAGGCCACCCGCCTGCTCGTCGGGCCAACTGCTGCCCACTCGTGCTCAGCGGACCGAGTCGTGACTTTAAGCTCGCGAAAAGTTCATGCCGGTCAACGAATCGACCCCGTTCCTCGACAAAACGCGCGATTACGTTCCGCGCGAAATGCTGCCGGCTGCAATCTCCGGTCGAACTCTGTCGAGCGGACGGGTCTAAATGTCTTGAGGACGGTAGGAAGATATATATCGCCGGTTCTAGGTGGTGCTAGGTGCAGGAGTTCAGTGGGAATCGTTGCAACCAGATTTCCAATCACTCGGAGCACTTTATGGTAGACAAAAGTTATGGTAGACGAAATGCAGCGGAGTTAATAACATAGTTAGAAATGCATGTAAGTTTATTCATGAGAAGAAGTTTTACCCAAGAAGGTACTCCGTAACGAAGTTATGTTAGGGAAAGTTGAAGCTTTGGGAGCAGTAAAGTTCCAGGAGTGTTAGTCCTGCTGTTAAGAAAGTGGATGCAACTGGAATTGTAATTATAGTTGAAGAAGCAGGTCCAGTGGGTACTGGATTTTATATTTAGTAATTTCACAAATGTTTCTGAAGTTCCACTGTAACCAAGTTATCTATTAAACTTCAAAGACAAGAAGCGAAAAGCTGCACAGTTGCACTGATAAAGAAGCAAATGAGGAACACGGGATTGAAAATCAAGAAATCCTACAGCAAACTACCAGAGTTGGGCATTAACAGAATAAAAAATTATTTAAATAACGGATCAAATAAAAATTACTTTAACTTTAGATTATTTGACGCATAAAGTTAATTTTTCCATTGCACAATATTTTTTTTAACATTTATTTGTTATTCGAAATTTTTCACCTAAAATCCCGTCAAATAAAATGCCTGCCCATCTCTGCAATCTACGCATTATCTACCACTCATTCTCGAAAGGAAGACGACGCAGGTGCAGCTAAGCCTCCAAACGCATTAGCTCCCCCGGAACAGATCCTTGAGCCAGCGTGTCACAGTTTCGCCAGAATCACTTATACGAGATTATCACCGGCGGGACTGTTGCGAGTACCAAAAAGAAGTCGCGGCGACGTCCGCGCGGAAATATATTCACCCCTAAAATTTCAATATACGAACGGCTTGCGTTATGAGGCGCACCAGCCACGAGGGAATGTAGGCTTGGAATGAAACGAGCGCAGGCGGTGGTTGGGGCTTGAAACGAGGTCCTCCGAGGCTACGAGCCTCGGGGACCAGAACGATCGAACCTGGCCCGGGGAATTCTTTTTTGCAGATTCCGCGTTGCGTGCCCATAATGTCTCACGGGCTGTCTTCGTACGTGTATGTCGAGCAATTTCGGGGTCCCGGCGTCGTTCGTCGAGCAGTCCCAGCGTGAACTCGTCTTCCCTGGATTTTTGGTCCACCTCGGGGGAAAGGGTGGGCCTGTGGGGCCATAACCTGACGAATTAATCGCGGACGTACGCGACCGTATCTTGGCGCGGACGTGGGACGACCTTTTTTCGTGCAGAGTTTACGGAGTCATCGCGCGGCGCGCAGAGCCGCCGCAATTTCTCGTAAACGCGAAACAGCTTCCTTTTTCGCCCGTGTCTTGTTAGCGTAACCCCGCATAATGAGGCGTAAATTGGCCACGGATCCTTTCGACGACCGAACTTCACCCCAGTGGCGTAGCTGCTGGAGGAACTCCACGCATGACATTTTTCTAACGCGCGGGCTGGGTGGTGTGAGCATTTTGGGACTCGAGGCTGGCGATTGTGGGGATGAGACGGGTTGGAGGGATTCGTGGTATGATTGCGTTGATAACATTCAAATGTATGTGAATATTGTCGCCCATACAGCACACTTCGTTGCGGGAGTATTGCAGGAACGTTGCTGCAATATTGCGTTATTGCAGGTTGCATTGCAATATTGCAGAAAAGATGCTACAATATTGCTGTGTAATCTTTGAGTGGTAACGTTCTTGCAATATTGCGTACATGTTGCCACTGCAATGTTCTAGTGGCAACGATCCTACAACATTTCTGCAATATTGCGCACACATTGACGTGCAATGTTACAGTGGCAACGCCCTAACAATATTCTGTAATATTGTGCACACGTTGCCACTGCAATGTTCCAGGAGCAACGATCCTACAATATTTCGGCAATGTCGCGCGCACATCGACGTGTAATGTTACAGTGCCAACGATCCTACAATATTTCGGCAATATTGCGCGCACATCGACGTGCAATGTTCCAGTAGCAACGATCCTACAATATTCCTGCAATATTGTCCGCACAATGTGAAAAATACACATGGGCGTTATACTACTACGATTCTGACTATACACATTCATGTCGTCGCGTCCCTAACTGCTCGAGACGTTGCGGCATGACTATTACTATAAAATCTCCGAAACGTTGCAGAAATACACTTCTACAATATTGCTAAGACGGACATAGGAGTGAACCTGCAATCTCGCACCGCAATATTGCCGAAGAGTTGCAGGACCATTGCCACAAATTTGCCGCTTCGTTACAGAATCATTGCCGGAACGTTGCAGGACTACATATTTGTAATGCTGCCGCAACTTTGCAAAAATACTCTCCTGCAATATTGTTAAGGCGGACATAGGAGTGAACCTGCAACGTCTGTGCAATGATGCGATGCAACATTGCAATCTTGCACCGCATCATTGCAGAGGCATTGCTGCAATGTCATGGTGCTGTGTGGGCGAATTTGAGTTTGGTTGTTTCATTTTGTTGCTGTACCTATAGTATTCTGCCACAAATTGTGCTCCATGCAGGTGTTCACTGTTCAGAGAGAATTTTGTACGATGCAGATTTCGATGCTATTGATTTCTGTTTCAAGTTATTTACATTTCGATGTCAAGGGAGCTTGGCGTGGTCTTGTTTCCCTCCTACTATACTATCGTATCTTCTGATTATCGTGTATGGAAGTGATACAAGTAGAAAACATTCATCTATAAGAATTGTTAATTGATACAGTAACTTTGTAAAGTGGTGCACATGTTTCCTCGTTTTTGCGAATTGTGGAATGATTGGACGTCATTGGATTTCTAGGAAGATTCTCAGCAGACGTCCATCTTGGCTTCCCCATTCCCCTGTCTTTGGTATTTCCAGGCTTAAACAGTTTGTGGTCGATGCGATGTTGAAACAGTTCATCCTCACCTTATTATCTCCTCACTGTTCCTTCACACTTAAATTCTTCCACTTCGGGAACACGGAAACTTTCGATTCCTAAGCACGAATTTGAAGATTAGTTCGCGTTGTGTGTTAATCGGTCCGGTCTGATCGGGGGAAACAAAGTAAATTATACAACGCAACATTTCCTGGCGTGAAAGATCAAGGCGCGGCGCGAAAGTTGCGCAGATTATCCAATTTCGCCGATTTATAACGAGACAAACGAGGTTGCCGTGTGCCAGATGTCACGGGACAACGTGGCGATCGGGCGAAGGAGGCGGCGAAACTTTGATGCAAACTTGCCTCGAGTGTTTCTCGTGTCACGCACGTGCTCCAGGGATTTTTTTAACACGAATGCCTTCTTCTTTGAAGCGTCGAAAGTCGGCTACAGTGTCCTGCAAGTAACTCGAGCATCAAGAACACCATTCGCAGATACCTGAACTCTAAATCCTCTTAGCCCATTTCCACCTGCATTGTCTATTAGGTCAACATTGTCTCTTCCATAGTAATTTTTATGTATTCTAGTTCTAGGCTACTCTTCCTCGTTTCTGGGTCACGAAAATTGTTGGCCTTCCATTTTGGAAGTTTTCTAGAAAGGTTCAGTCGCAATCTCGTCGCGTTGATGCATGTGAGTCTCAAGCGGTTTGAAAATGATTTCAGAGAATCGTCTGCGGAGGATAACACGAGTCACAAATTAACCCAGCACCTCTCGCGTGATTCGGACGTTACCTTAATGGCCGATTGGTCACGCACCACGGACGTGCCACGACACACGATTTATAATCCCACGTCTTAATCGTAACCTGCAAATTATCACTTTAGCTGTTGAATATCTGCCCTGGACAATGGGCTTAATTCGCTGCAACGTGTTCCCTCGTTCTCGCCGATCGCAGTCTGTGTTCCTCGCACGGAAACGATCGCTTCGGGTCCTACTCCGGCCCACACGAGCACGAAACCGTCGAACCTCGCTCGAAAAGGAAACCTACGAATGCTGAGCCTGTTCTTGGAAGCTTGCACCTATTCGGAATGAAAAAATTAAGCAACAATTAAGAAACAGGATAGGAAGTGGTACAGCACATTTTGTGTTCACAAAATAATTAATTATTAATTATCAAAGGAAAAAGATATTTAAAATTGGTTGAGAAAGTACCTACATTCCTCATATTCTCGCATGCCAGTTTTAAAATTCAATTATGCATTATGCATCGAGCACAATAATCAGCAGGTGAAAGGTTTAAGTTCAGCTCTGTGCTCGACTGCCTCGAGGTTGATACGCCACAATAGACTAATAAATAACGTCAATAAGGTTCCCAAAATGCGAGTGTCTACTGCACAGTGTTCCACTAATTCCCCATACATCATGGTAGCCTGTAATCATCACTTCGAACGCTGATTCCACGAAAGGTTTCCGATATCGGAAATAGGCTGGCCTTCATAGAATCAAAGGTGGTATGTCGGTGCCCGGAGCAAGAACCTGCAGCAGCAACAAGTAACCTGGCAAGACGTTGGCTACCCTATGCATACAGAATGCTGCTACCAACCTGCCTCGGAGGAAGAATTTATTATGTGATCTAATTTAAAGCCACCGGTGATATATGAAGGTGCCCTGGGAACTTTACGAATCGTCGACTTACCCGCGAGGCATTCGATCTTTCGATTGACTTGCACTGGTTTTGGCGTTCTACCCTTGGCGTCTGCTGCTCGCTCGAACGTGCATTATCCACTTAGTTGTGGGAACGAATGAAACACCTTGAGGTGCAAGAGTAACACAGAGGGGAGAGTACGTGTTCTTTAGTTCCACTGTAATGTGCCTACTTAGTCTCCGACTTTCTCCGCGAACATGCATCATACCAAACAGTCAAACGCTACATAATCGTAAACACTGTGTTATCCGTGCTAAGTAGGGCTGGGACTGTTTGTCGAATTTTTTGGTATTCGAATATTCGAATACTTCAGTTGCTCAATTATTTGTCAAATATAATTCGAATATCCATGTATTCGAATCCTATTCGAATATTTGAGTATTCGAATACTACTCGAATATTTGAGTATTCGAATACTATTCGAATATTTGAGTACTCGAATACTATTCGAATATTTGAGTACTCGAATACTATTCGAATATTTGAGTGCTCGAATACTATTCGAATATTTGAGTATTCGAATACTGATGTATTCGAATAGTATGGTGTGAATTATAAATCAAGTTCTTTGGATTCATTTGTCAGGTGAAATCTTGTAAGCTAATTTTGACCCACTTCACACCATACTATTCGAGTACATCAGTATTCGAATATATCGGTATTCGAATAGTATTCGAATACTGCTCTATTCGAATACATCGATATTCGAATAATTACATTCGAATACTCAAATATTCGAAGTTTATTCGTAGCATTCGAATACTTGTAAAATATTCGAATATTAAATTATTCGAATAGTCCCAGCCTTACTGCCAACCATAGACATCCTAGCCACTGCGTCATCTTACCAAAGTCCTGCACTCCTGCCCTATCCCGTCGTCTCTTACTTTCCGAAACCCTTGAAAACCCATTACATTTACCCAGTCTTGCTTATTACTATTCTGAAAGTCACCAGACTCAGTCAGAGACGTTCAGATCCAACGTTGCATAAATCTTTACTTACAATTACTTAGTTAAAATGTCGAAACCATATCTAACATGTCGAAACAATCGAGGAAATTGAAGTACCTATTATCACTTTCTTTGTGCCGTCCTTGTTTTTCTTCATGTAATTTAAAAAATGTAGTCATTATTTCGCAACAGCCTAGTATAATCTTTTTTAATTTAAATGTTTCAGATAGAATACTTTAACCATCTGGAAAGCAGTTAGGATAAGTAAATTAGACTGTTTCTAGATCTCTGCGAAGCACGTAGGATTTTCTAACTTCACTTAAAAATATTTCAACATATCTTGACAAATGAAAACTTCTAGATAGGAGAGTTTAATTAAGGAGAGCAGAGTAGCTGTTATGAAAATTGGAAAATTGTAGTTGAAAGGTTCTCAGGGGATTTGGTGGAAAATCAGATCACTTAATTTAATAATAAACACAGTATAAACTTGTGTAATCACTGATGTTAAAATACTGTGGTACCGCACAGTGGTCTGCTATTAAAGTAACTTAACCCATCAAACTTTCTTTCCATCCCCACCATAATCAATCCACATCAACTCCTTCTTCTGTCCTCTGCATATCTGCGCCATCTCAAAGCAGAAGCAAATAGATGCTGCAAACAGTATTACAAGCTCCGGTGACTGTATATCCTCTCTCGTCCTCGTAAGCATCGATATCAATTTGTACAGTGCTGCTTGTAATCGAAGGTGGGAAGGGCTAAAAAAATCCAGCAAACCGGAATTCGCCATGTGTGGCTCTCCAGCATTACTCTCGCGAGGCATACGGCCGATACGTTTCCCCGCAGCGGATCGGTGCCTTTTTTCATCGGTTTGGCCGCGTGCGCGCTCACGTCGGCCCTGTTACCGGATTTTTCGAGTTCCAACTAATTACGCCGCTGTAAAGACTGCCCTTGGAAAATTTATGTTGCTCGTTCGGTCCAAGGGGGATGCTCCCTTCAGTCGAAACAGCTCAGGTGCGCGGGGCAATTACGCAACGTTTCCGTCCACGTCGCCCGCGGAATGCGCCAGCCAAATACGAGAGCCTCCCTTCCTGCGGCCATAGTTACGTCTTCATGTACAAATATGCCGAGGCTGACTGCAAATTTCCAGCCTACTCCACTGATTCGTCCACCATCCGGTTCGTGAATTTACGTACCCCGTGTTTACGTGGCTTCCACGACGAGATAGACGGGTGCTCGTGGTCAGATCCAGGAAATAAAAGCAACGACAAACGTCGATACTTCGATACTCGTCAGAAAAATTACAGGTTCTTAAGAATCCTTTGGGGACTGGGACCTCTGTACTTCCATCGCAACCACCATCAAATCTGGGTGTTTAAATCTGAGATTCTTTTAGATCGCTTCAATTTAAGTGAAACTTGAGATTGCTTCAATTTAAAAATTTTCCATGAATCTTCTGGGCTTTCTTTACGACTATAAAACATTGTGTTAGGTTTGAGTTAGGTTGATGATTATTAAACTAATGCAAGGGTGGCAGGTAAACTGCTCTCAAAGACTGATCCTCCTCTTCTTTAGTAACCAATTGATATGTACCGTAAACTGGGGTGACTTTGCCCGCCCGGGGTAACATTGCCCACTTTTCGGAAGAGCTTTATTTTATTTTATTGTGAAGTAATTAGACATATAGTGTTTTGTAATCGATAGCAATAATTTCTCCAAGGTACGAAAAAAAAACAATAGCGAATTCAATTATATAGTAATTTTTCAGTCAGAGTAAAAAAATGGGCAATGTTACCCCGGCGGGCAAAGTCACCCCAGTTTACGGTATCTAGAATACCTCATGCAACTCCAAATTGTCAAAAGGGGTCACAATGCTCTCAGACAATCTAACGACATAGGAATACCTGAAAGTCACTCTGTCAGTATAAATCCTAATCAATTTCCAACTACTGAAAACATAGTTGTCCTCGGTTCTGAAACCTTCGTTATACCCTTCCACCTTTCCGCTACCTCGTCAGACGAGTCAGCAGGGGGAGGATAAAAGTTCAATAAAAATATCCGAGGGTTCTCTAATCGTGCATTCTCTGGACAGGCGTGCAAGGTAATTTGCCTGGAACGGTTAGTAGGCCGAAGCCCCACGGATCGGCAGAGTTAAAAAGTAATTTTACGCACTGTTTACACTGGCCTCGGTGCGCAACGAAGCACCAGGAGTTGCGTACCGAAGATCCAAGAAGCTATCAACGTAAATCAATAACGGGAGCACTTTGGCGGCGCATCGGCCAGCTGCTGCCTCGGCTCGGCCTGGAATTCCATTGGCTATTGCTTCTTCGAGGCTTCTACTTTACAAGGAATCATATCGACGACGCTGTAAATAATAATCACGTGTAACTACAGGGTTCGACTTTGTGGCCCTTATACTTTCACCAATTAACTGGCATTCGACGGGACACGCTAAACCCTTGTTCGGCGCACGCCGATGATCCCCTGACAATGGACCGAGCCACGGAGTAACCGAGTTTTTAGTGATCGTCGGTATTTCAGCGGCATTCGAGCGAGTTGGCTTCATTATGCATGCGTTTTTGTGAGAGAAAAGCTACGGAGGGGATAATTTGTTAGGCACGATGAGACGAAGTATTAAATTGTTGAAAGTTGTGTTACTTAAGAGTAGTGTTTATGGAATGTAAATATTCTTATTTCAGAATTATTTAATATTTTTAAAGACCCTTTTGGTAATTGGCCAGCTTTTTATGTAATTAAACATTGAGAATTTAATGAGCTTGGAAATAGAGTGAAGTAAGTATCTCATATAATTTCAAATGCGTATGAATTGAATTTGTTTGACTCTCCATATTCCCCAAGTTCACTTAAAAATAGTATTGGTAGTATTCCTTATAGTATTCCTGCTAACAAAGTGAATACAACGTAATGCGTCATTAAACCACAAATACTGTGACACAAACTCGACAGAGTAAAATCACGACTTCCAAACCAGAGTGCATTCATTTTATCCTCAACATCAAGAATGGTGCGCAACAAGAGCACGCGAACCCTGTCTTCTTTTCAACCAAAAAAGAAGAAGAATAAAAAAAACGAAACAGAAAGAGATAAAGGCAAAGGGGGGATAAGCATTGAAAAGCTGATATTGAAATTACGTTAATCGATAACCATAAAGCATAACTCGGGACATACAAGTGTGACGCTGAGCGTAATTTATCTTGCGCATCCGCGAGAATATATTCAGTGATTTCGCATGCTGGTTCTCACGTCCAGCTGCGCAAAGAACGGCGGCAAACGAGATCGGGCAAAAATGATTTAGCTTCGACAGTCGGTGCCCGGCACGATAAATTGTGGCTCGATTTTCTTGTAACAGCAATCATAACTCGCGATAAAATACGAGACTTTTTATCGTTCAGCTTTTGACGTCGGTGAACATGCGCCTGGCTAACCCTTTGCAAAAAACGCTCTCGTCCTTTTTTTTGTTCCTCCGTTCCCTCGCATTCCTAGCCTGCATCCTCGCCGAACGACGAAATTATCCCTCTCTCCGGTATCGAAATTTCAACAAGTGTCCGCGTAATGGCACCGTGTTTACGACTTTCTCGCGAAAGTGTCGGTACGCGGCTTCAGACAGTACGGTGTCGGGCATTAAAATTCCTGGCGATCTGCGATGGAACGGAGGGGGCAAGTTAGAAATCGGCGATGCCGTCGAGCGTTCGATCCCGTAGAGGCGCGAACGACCCCTTTCCGCGGCGCTTATTGACAGGAACGGCGTGTCGTTACAGCGTGTCCGACGCGTAAGGTGGCCGCCGCGGATCCGGCGATAAAATCAGCAAGCAACCCGCGATCACGCGTGTGTCACATAAAGATGCTAATACTATGGCATTACCGTGTCCGCCGAGGCTATCGGTTGCTGTGTTTAAAAGCCGTCATTACTCTCTGACAGGAGCCACCGAGGAGTCGGTAACGCGACGAGATTATCGCCGTTTTACGAAAATTCCTGTTCGCACGTAACCACAGCTGTCGCGTACAATTCAAACAGCCCGCGCAAATGACGTGGAATTATCCCTCCCCCTGTTAAGTGTGCATCGCAGCTGAGGCGAGGATGGGGGGAACGCGAGGACTGGAGATGAGTGGATTTGAGTGTGGAGGAATTGTAGTGATGAGTGATGAGTGATGAGTGATAAGTGATAAGTGATAAGTGATAAGTGATCAGTGATCAGTGATAAGTGATAAGTGATAAGCGATAAGTGATAAGTGATAAATAATAAATTTGCGCTGGTAATTGTTTAATTGTGATTGTACCATTGAATATTTTGCATACAGATGTAACTCGTGATGTGATAGAAAGCGGGGACCCAACCCTTCATCCTGTGGATTGCTATACTTCGTGATGAATTCAGAAGAACAGATCTAACAGAGAGCTGACACTCTGCACGAGTCAGCTTCTTGAAAGATTTTGTCACCATTCTGAGACTGAAACCTAAATATCCTAAATGGTTCAAAATCAGAGATGATGATGCACGCAACTGGACCTCCTTTTATCGTCTTTCAACCGCGACGCTGGTGCGAGCGTGCGTCACACGCGCTTCTGTACATCGCGTGGAAGAGCCACTAAGGGGGGCGAAAGTATGAAGGAGGAGTGTGCTGGCCAGCAAACGAGCGTACCCGCGAAAAGAGCCGTTCCGGGGGATAATTGTCTTCCACGTGTATTGTGAGTTTAAGGAATTTTTTAATTAATCCCGGGGCTGGTTGAAACGCGTGGAAGGTACGAAGGGCCTTCTTGCAGCATCATGGACCGATCGAGGGCAGCTTGTAAGGGGCCTCCTCCGCCGCGTATTGGTGAACAGTGGGCCCAGTGTAGGCGGAGGAGGGCCTGTTGCCTCGGTAGAAACGAGAAGAAAGAGAGAAGGAGCAAAAGGAGCACGGCGACAAGCACGGGGCTGGGGTGGTGGAACCGAGAGAGGCTTAATTAATGAGACGTACGCGGCAGCTGCAGATACCAAGATGCATTGTAAATACACCACCCCAGAAAAACTATTGTCCCCGAACGAGATTTATACCTGTCCCAATTACACACGCGTCGGCCTGTCCAATTTTTTTCGTCCGCCCGGACAATTCGTTGAGCGCGCCCCTTTTTTGCATCAGGCCCCCGCTCGATAACGTTCGGCCAGCTCCCTGGGCCCGATTGTTATAGCCTAGCGCACGCGAGCCAACAAATGTCCGACCAGGGACTCGTAAAGCTCACCCACGCAACGATGCTCTTCACCATCAGCGTTTTATCAATCGAGCCGTGCACGCGGCGCGTCCCTGCGTTTGCTCGCAATTTGTTCCTCGGAGGATATTGGGTAATGACGACCCGCCAGTCACCACGAAACAGGTGTCGATCACATCCACCGCCTCTGGGACTTAAATATCGCTGGACACAATGGAAAGGATGAACGCTGTTTAAGTCGATAGACATTGCGTGCGTGAAATCGTTCACCAACCGATGGCGCGAATGCTCTTCCACTTGGTTCTTGGGTTTCATCGCGAGAACCGCTTTGGAGGATGTTGCGGGCTTATCTAGACGCGAGACCACGGTGGGTCTTGGACCTTGGGACTCCTGTTGACAGATAATCTGGAATCTTTGGTGCTACGTTTCTTGAAACTGAAGATTGGGGATTTGTGCAACAATGTTGTAGTGTTCGTTACCTACTGTTAGCATCACTGGATTCTTTACCTCCAGTAGTGTGCCAGTTTCTAAACAAGGTATCTCCAACACGTGGGTAAATGACAATTGCTGACGAGTTGATTTAGCTAAGTGACGATCATCAACTGCGGGCTCAGTGACGTGGATTTGATGGCGATTGAAAAGGTGAGAGGTGAATGTAATCTGTAAATCTGACGGACGACCTGCAGTCTGTGCAGAAGTATTTACTCGGACAATGAAAGGGACGCAGCAGATCGAGAGTGTTGGACGAATGCAGACACGTGGTCAGGCAACATTACAACGAAACCGAAAGAACTTGTTAATCCCGTTCAACGCGGCCGGAGCCCAGAGCAAATTCGAGATTAAATTCATCAAAATCCAATTCTGAGCGAGTCCCCTTCAGGCTGCATTGCGAATGAATAATGCATAAGTAGCGTGCAACGTCCTGTCCTGCTCCTCTCCTCATCATTCACCGTGGGTCATCTTGACGTCGACTGATTAGACTTAGCGGGATGCTTTTAGGAGCACTCCGGCGTCAGCTTCGCGAGGGTGTTCGTAACAGAAGAAACAGGACCAGTGGGAGTCGGGGTGTCTACGAAAAAGCATTAGCCTCGGAATGGGATCAACGAATCGGAGGTAGATTCGAAGTGAATGATTGTAATTACGAAACGGTAGCGAGCCTGCGAATCGAGTCGCCTGGGGGTCGCAGCGGGGAAAGCAGATGCTTTTCTACGAGGGATTTCGTCCTCGGGCGGGAGTCTGCAATTCGGAAGTTAACCACGCTGACTGCAGATTGCTTGCACCTTGTGCAGCTTGCGCGTGGCGAACGGAGCGATGGGCCTTTTTGGAATATTAAAAAGAAATTAAGCTGCCCTGGTCGTGCGCATTGCTCAGCTCTCTCTGCGCCTCTCCAACACATTCCATAGACGCATTTGGGATGCTTCTTTGATACCTTGCTAGTAATAGTGAATACTCATATGTTCATACCTTGTGGGACATACTTTTAAAGAATTGTTAGTGTAAACACTGAAATATACTGTTTTCCTACCTCAATCTTTGCAACCATGCTGGCATAATATCTATAACTTGACAAAAGCTTCTGTCACAAATATATCGTCTTTAATTCCAAGTATCCATTCTCCGCCTGTGAAATGCAGCCCCTAAATGCTTCAGCTAATAGCGACACGTCGAAAAGTGGAATACTCTGTCGTCAAACAAGCCAATTCATCCGAACGAGGACTCAGGAAGCTGAGATACCATCATTTCCACGACCCGTAATTGACGTAGCACGCGTCCATCGGGAATTATCGGGCATGGGCGCCCGTGGACGCGGCGGAAGGCGAGGGCGCTCGCTTTCGTGGAAGATCAAGGCGAGTGGGTGCCTGCTGCCTTTCCTCTTCTTCCGCCCCGAAAGCCGAATCAGCGTTGGATTGTATGCAAATTGCGGTAGCGGCTACTTGAGCCGGCGCATTTAAACGGGGGAAGGGCAGCAGCTCGTTTCTGCCCTGGCAGAGGCCCGCGGTGTCCCTGAATAAAACATCTCGCGAGGAATTCCAGGCCTCGGACCAGGGCGAAGAGAAAGAAGGACGAAGACGCTCGCGGCCTCTCCTCCGCTTCTCCCCGAGTTGTTAAGTACACGTCGCACCAGCTGATGCTAATTAAAATGAGACTCACTTTGGCTGCTCGTTCCCTCGGTTTCTTTTCGCCTCTGACGATCCTCCCTCTGCTCCCCCGCCCTCTGTGTCGCCCCCCCTCCGCCTTCTGTCGCTCTTTCAGCTCCTCTTCACCGAGGCCGGTCGTGTGTCTGCCATCTCCGAGTCGCGGCTCGCTTCCACCGCGACTCCGTCTGCCTCACGGCTAGGAATATAAAGATCCTACTTAGCCGTTATTACGAAACTACCTACGTGGGTAGATCATTTCGTGCCACCGCTTCCCTTTCGCCTCCTTCGCGGCGGCGTGGGCTCGTGCGACGCGAACAGCAACGGCAGCTTGCAATGCCAGCCTCGAAATGCGGAGCTGGCCGCTGCAACGAGCTGGATGCTGATTAATCGGTAACAGAGACCCGAAGAATGGAGACTCGTCGAAGCTGTGCTTTTCATTTGATCCTCCGGGTTCTACTTAATTAATTACCATTTATGGAGTGGAGACTAATTGCAGTGAATTCGACGAGTGTCTATTGATAACTGCGATCAATTAAATCTTATTTAATTTCACCGAAAACACCGGGGAATTTAAAAACACCGAAACGTTGAAGACATAGAAAACGTAGGATTCCTGAGAATTGCGAATAACCCAGAAAAAGAGACCTGATCCTTCCCCAGCGCAGAAGAGCCCTCGGAACCATCGATCTCATCTCATCGCCTCGTTAACTTCCGTGAAGGGTCGCCACCAACGGGACCAGGTGAATTAATCGTATTCACAAGCACGATGAAAAAGTGCGGGCAGATCGGGATCCCGATTTCTTTCGCCGCTAATCCCCGTCGATCGGCATCGATCAAGCGAAGAAAATGAGCCGGCGAGGCGACTCGCTGCCATTTATCATCTCTGTTCTGATAATCGATCAAAATGCTCCCGATGAGATCTCGCGATCGCCTTCGCCCGGCCGGTTCGTGTGCCGGTAGCACCGAGGCTGGCATCCCTATATGTCCCTGCATTTGGTTTAGCATAATTGACGGTGGATCGCCGAAAATACTATCATTCACCGATCTTGCGGTCCTCGCGGTTGACATAACCGCTTATTAGCGAAGGGAGGTGCAGAGCAATGCGTCTTTGTCCCCCTCCCCCGTCCCTGGACGGTGGCCAGCGTGACTGACAGACAGGACGCCCGTTAGCGTGCGTCCACGTCACCGTGGATTAATATTTTTCACGCGTGATCGTGCCGCGGGACGTCTTCATGCGTCCGGACATAACGGTTTCCCCATATTGTCGGTGGCTCGTTTTTTCAGCACGCGTTCCTCTCTCCTCGCCAATTTCTAACCGTGACTCGCGGTTTGCGCCCCTCGTACACTTCGCGGAACGGCTGCACGGCCCCGCCAGCGCCGCTACATAAAAGGGTATTCTCTTCTTATTTCCACGCCATTGTTCTGCTAATTCTAATTAGACGCAAACTGGCGACGACAGTGGCCTGGAACGTCCGATTTAATTCGGTTCCTAGGAGCTGGATTCGTGGCCTGCTCGCTGGAATGCCTTTTGTTTGCTTTGGGGAACGTGGATTCGTATGGTGTCACGAGTGTATGTAGCCTTTTCGGGGTATGGGCCAGGGTCCATGGTTGTACATTCTTACGTGCACGTGAGTTTTATGGGGAATATTTATTTCTAGACTATTTGAGAGGCAGAGGTTTGAGACTCTCAAAGAGACTATCAAGTTCTCTCTCCTTTTCTTTCTCAGATCAAGCCTAATAGCAGCTACGCTGAGCCTCGCCTGTTTCATCAATTTTATTTTTGTTTAATACATTAACTTTTATTCTATTATAGTTTCTTTTTTCCTAGTGCGATAAAGACGTTTAATTATTATTATTATTATTAAGTTGGGCTTCTTTGGAGCAGTGTTTCTGACGAATATCTGAGAGGAAGAAAAGAGTGTGACTTCAGGGGTCTAATGGTCTAGATCTGGACAGAGCTGGAGTGTCAATGAAACATCGGACCACTGTCCCAGAAATATACAAACCACAGTGGAAAGCCCGAAGCAGTAACCCCAATACCTAGATCAAAAGTATCCCATGTAAAGAACGTACATATATCTTGATCAATCTACATTCGAGTATCCTTATCCACGAGATACTTTACATTCACCAGCTCGATCGCAGCTTTCTGTCTCCAACCGAAAAATGTGCCACAATCATTTTTATCGCGAAAGGTGCACGATGTTACGATGCATATTCGATCGCATTGACTGCTCCACTCTCGATTATCGTTTCCTCATCTTGATACACAGCTTGGCTGGCTGATCGATCAGAAAGACGACGCGTCATCACGCGACTCTCGCTCTAAAGGGGACCTTTTTGCACGGGCTTGTAGGAGCTGGCCTAGACAATGTGTAGCGGCGGCTAAAGTGGCGATAAAAGTGAGGAGAATGTAGCCCAGTCCACGTTCATTAATTATCGCGCTGACGGGGTCTATTACATTCGCCTCCCCCACCCTCGTTCGAATTTTTGATCCCGGTCGATGGCTATCTAAATTGACCGCGATACGAAACGAGATGCATCCTCGATTGGACGGTTTCACGGTGGGTTCCTTTTTTTAAGGAGTTCATTAATTAGTCGGGCGGTATATATTTAGGCGCTCCCGATGTGTCAGGTGCATGGGTACTTGCGAGCATTGCATTATGCCCATTACGCCTATCTCCCGGGGCATCTACGCGCGAGAATATGAGCTCTAAATAGGGAGGCGTGTGCTTCCATATCGTAATCGTGCGTTCGTATTTTGAATACGAGATTCATTTAAAGAGAAAATCATTTTTGGGTGATATTACGCAAATTTTATTCACCTTAAGGGGGTATTCTAGTGTAAACGCCGTTATTTTCTGCGTTTTTTGTGGAATTTCTTACAAAAAAGGAAAAAAGATTCCAAATTAGTATGGTGGTATACTAATTTGGAATCTTTTTTCCTTTTTTGTTTCAGATAAGCAGAATCAGCAAAATCATGATCACCGTGCGCAGACATTTTTTTTTCGTGAAACACTTCAACGCGAAATATTGCAGCCAATTTTAATTTTTTATGCTGAAAAAATTTGTAAATACTCTCTAAGTGCTGATACATATGTAGGCAAAACCCGGATTCAATAACTTTAGCGAGTTTTTGTAAGAAATTCCACAAAAAACGCAGAAAATAACGGCGTTTACACTAGAATACCCCCTTAAAGGGTCTTCCTACCTTGACGGACGAAAAATGATTCGAAATTTGAGAATTTTTTAAAGCAAAACCATTAAATATATTTACTTCCAGTTTTGTGGCTTTATTTGTCAATCTTTGGAGAATATGAAAAAATTAATTGTACGCAAAAATAATTATTATATCCGGACTAAAAAATAAATAAAAGATATATAAAAATATTTTATTGTACTCGCGAACTATGCGAGATAGAAAAAAGTTTTCAGACAAAAGTTGCTTCTTTTAATTATGACTAAATTACTTGGCAACTTACAGCTCTTACTATTCACGAGTGATAACAAAGAATCAGAAAAGAAAATAGCCGGATTCTCAGGAATCAATTTCACTCCCTCAAACTGAATTTGGGCCGCAAAAAATTAGGTAATACATATCTGTATATCCACTACGTATCCTCAAAGTTTCATAATTTTCTGAAGCTCCTGGTTGGGGATCTTCCCCAGCTAGATCAATTATAATAAACACCCCACAATATTTGCAAACTTCTGACATACATCACCGTCATTAAAAATAACATAGAACATGTAACAGTCAACGGAAAATGTAAAACAATGCTTAAACCAGTTCATCTAACCGATCCCAGCACAATGAAACCCAATTCCCCAGAAACTGGACGCCAGCACGCGTCAGGATCAACTCGTTCAAGATCGTTTGGAATCGTTTAGCAGTCGGTTGTTGTGGGTGTCCGAGCGAGTAGTCGAATCTGGACAAATCCTCTTCGGGACGAGGTGGGTGGTGCCAGGGTAGAGCCATCGCGGCCTTAATGTATGCCGTCCGAATGGAAACTCCTTAGCGCCTAAAATCGTCTTATCGGCGATCGATAGCCGATCGATATTCCGCGCCGGGGTAGATGGGATCGCAGAGGGCCCGAAAGCGCGGCGATCGGAGATCCCATCGTGTCTGGGGAAAGGGGGGGAACGGGGAGATAAAGAGCGGCCCTATTGTTCTTCCACAGGGCCACGCCTCGTGTCTGTAATTACAGACAGGTCGCTTCGAGGGAGCCCTTTGATGTCCGCGCCCGAATGCGCGGGCCCCTCGCATAAAAGGGACCCCGTACGATCCCGTACGCGATCGATCCTAGACCAAGGGGGAAGATCAATCGATCGGAAATTAAGGATTCGCGATAGAGTCGCCCGATCTAGGCTCGTATTTTGCTGTTAGACCCCAGCTTCCACCACTTCAGGCTTCGCTGGACCAAAAAGGGGCCTAGTGTTTTATTTGACTTTTTGTTTTCACGGTGGAATAATTGTTCCCCGAAGAGATCCCTCGATGGCGTTTATTCTGAATTCTAAGCGAGCTTCGCTATGCAAGAGTAGTGTGTCAAAAGGATGGCATCATTAGGGATATAGGTCTCGCGGCTGGAAGGGGGACGAGGAGAGATCGATCGGAGATTAAAAGTGCGCGATAAAGTGGCCGGTTAAAGCGTGTCTAACGCGAAACAATTCAGCCACCAATTTCTGAAATTAAAAATTCCTGCTCCGATGGCCGTGCCGAAGGAAAGGGATGGTCGCGACGGTGCTTCTTCGAGACGAGGTTACGTAAAACGAGCATGGAGACGCTCAGAGATCGATCTTTAGGAAGAACGGGATCGTGGTTGGGGATTGATCGACTTAAATTAAAGATTCGCGATAAAGTCACTCGTCTAGGCTTCTGATGTAACAGATGCTTGATCAAAATGTCACTCTCTGCGTCAAAGGACTGTCTCTCAGCTCGCTGGAGATAAGTTTCCTTTGATAATTAACAGGTTCCTCGGGCTAATACCTTTTACACTCCCTTCACTACTTTTCATCTTCTCGCCTCAGTTGTCTGAGCACCCAAATCCTGGGATTTCTCCCTTGAACCAAGCGAGTGATCACAGACCACAAGCCATCCCATAAAATACACCACAGGAAATTGGAAGAAGCAAAGCTTCTCGCGATTACATAGACAGGTTTTTGATTTAACCAGGGAAAAGTTTCTTCTAGAGGCGCGTATCCATCTGCCGCAGATTATTTTCCAATAATCTTGCAATTGTTAACGGTGCGGCGATAAAGTCGCCGCATTGTTCCTCTGTGGACTGAGTTATGTGACGTAAACGATATGTTTTCACGGCCACGAGGCTGCTCGGAAAATTAGAACGGGCCCAAACAAAGCGTTCCCGTGCTTTATGTGACAACTAATCGCCGTGGCTGCGGTCGAGTGGGGCAGGACTAAGGCGAAACGGTGTATACCTGCCGGAGGAACTGAAATCGTAACTTCTCGGCGTAAGTCAGTTGGCATAGGCGTTTCCGACGCCCGTTAGAAGTTATGTGCTAGGAAAGTGGCGGGAACAGCCGAAAAGTTTAGCGTTAAAGCGTGGCGAGGCGTTTCCAGCTGTACAATGGAGGCTGAGTTACTCGAGGAATCCTCCTCGTAACTCACGACACCGTGGATCGAAAACGAGTTACGAACGGAGGATAGGCAATCCTTCGTTTTTACCATTTTCCTCGCAACATCTGGGCTGCCTACGTTTCCTTGGATCTGAAGGATTTCGTTTCCTCTCAGCGATTGGTTTCGCTGGATCGCTAATGTTTCTGAAAGTTGGCGTTTAACTTGATTGTTTATTCCTACAGAACTGGGAGGACAGGTAGGGGAACTCAAGCTTAGCTAGCGTAACTAGGGATACTCAATGTATGGTGGTACATTCGGCTAGATCTCACAACGGTGTGACCCACAAAGCACCATGATATTGCAGCAATGCCTCTGCAATGATGTGGTGTAAGATTGCAATGTTGCATTGCATCATTGCACAGACGTTGCAGGTTCACTGCTATGTCCGTCTTAACAATATTGCAGGAATATACTTTTGCAAACTTGCGGCAGCATTGCAAATATGTAGTCCTGCAACGTTCCGGCAATGATCCTGCAACTTTTCGGCAATATTGCGGTGCGAGATTGCAATGTTGCATTGCATCATTGCAGAGAAGTTGCAGGTTCACTCCTATGTCCATTTTAGCAATATTTCCAAGTCTCTTCTACATAGAATTTCATGTACAAACAAGTCTCACGATAACACTTTTTTCATATCTTTAACGGCCAACGAGAAATTCTAGCATATCCAGTTAAATGGAACATGCTGTGGAATCTACTGAACGTCATGTACATATTTCGACAAATTTTGTCAAAGTCATAATTGCTTCAGAATATTGCTGTAATGTTTCTAGAATATTTTAACTACTTGTTTGGGCGTTGCCACTGGAACATTGCACGTCGATGTGCGCACAATATTGCAGGAATATTGTAGGATCGTTGTCACTGGAACATTGCACGTCGATGTACGCGCAATATTGCCGAAATATTGTAGGATCGTTGCTACTGGAACATTGTAGTGGCAACGTGTGCGCAATATTGCAGAATATTGTTAGAGGGTTGCCACTGTAACATAGCACGTCAATGTGTGCGCAATATTGCAGAAATATTGTAGGATCGTTGCCACTAGAATATTACAGTAGCAACCTGCAATAACGCAATATTGCAGTAACGTTCTTGCAATACTCCTGCAACGAAGTGTGCTGTATGGGGAGATCAATCGCAGAGGAAATACCGTCGTAGTTTTCCATCCACAGAAGTTTAAAAATTTCAAGGTGAAAAGTTCCAGTGTTGTGTTGGGAAGAGGCTTTTATTTGTGATTTTTGTTTACTAGATAAATGAAAATAAATTTATGTACAAGTTAATATTTGTTAAAATAACTTTCTGTATGACTTCTGAAACAATATTAATAAAGGTTTTATAATTATATTATATTTTACGTATTTTGTAGGGTAAAACCGAGTAGGTACTTGCGTACTTCCATGAAATCTTGTTTTCCTGTGCGCTAAATAGATTTTCAAAGACAGCCTTTCAATTTCTGATTCTGTAAGGTACAATTTTATTAAGATTTCTAGCGGCGTCCAAAGTTTATTGTGCCATTTGGCTCTTTGCTAGCAGTAAAAATACATTAGGCACTCGGTTTTGTCCCACTTTCCCTTATCTCAAATCCTAACATCGTATGGTAGTCAAAGATTTCTTGCTGAGGCATGAAATTTAAATTGTTGCAAGATATCCCTGTGAATAGTAAAATTCCCTGATTTGCGTGTAAACTACCAATTAACGTAGATCATATTCGTTTTCAGGAAAAGGAATAACAATCGTGACAAGTTATTAAGTACTTACGGTTCATCGAATATCGCAAATTTGAGAAGCCATCAAATAAACCTGTCGAGAATTTGTCTCGCTTCATTTTACATAATTTCCAATCTGTTACCCCAGTAAATCCTTGCCCCCTGTTTCTTTCACGAGCGAGGCTCTCGTTCCCGACGAACCCCCATAACGAAGGAACATGATCAGGAATACCGTGGAAGGTAGGGTAATGGCATAATCTACGATGTAGAGTGGCTTCGGAGGTATCGGATTACCTTGACCTATCGCTGTTGGCTTCTATGTGCCGAGCAATAACCAGTAGCCGTTAGGAGATTATCACCGAGGCGAATTCTATACTAAAAACTCATTCCACCAGAGCGCCCAGTGGCTCGCACCGTGAAAAAAAGCTCCCCCTTCACCCGTTCCCTCGCTTTTGATCGGGCACCGCCAATATCCTATCGACTATCGCCACTAGGCACGCCAGTCGACTAATAGGCGCGTCTCCAATTTCAGTCGATAGTTTTTTGCCATCGTAAACGCGTCCCAGATTGGCTTTCGCTCCTACGCGTAGCGCAAACCCAATTAAGACTCAGTCGTATAACGCGTGCCCTGTAACCTTGGCACGTTCTACGCGGAGAACGATACGACCTGGCCCCCCTGGAGAACGGAATCGCTGAGAAAAAGTGTTATAGGAATCTGCTGGAGAACCGACGCCTGAGCTCTGGTTCTCCTGGCGACACGAGGGTCCAGCTATTCTGCTATTCGTTTCTTCTACGTGAAACTTTTGGATTTTAGGAAGGGGAGAACTTTCTTTAAGCGGGGAAAACTCTGTGACGATCTGAAAGGTAAGGCTATATTCGGGATTTTTTTCAAACAAATAACGCAAGTAAATGAATGTATTGCTTAGTATAATTAATATGTACATATTGAAGGGTAGAAAAGATATTTTAGGAAAGTTTGTAATTCGTTCTATTTCCTATAATGTAATGTGACTGAGATTTAGACATTGACAGTGGTAAAGGAACTGACTGTAGGCAGATTTTTGAGAATGTATGGGACGTAGAATATTGAACAGAAGTGTATGAAATTTGAAATACTTGAATATCTACGCATAGTACACATACTTGGATGTAAGGAACTCGAGCGACAGTTAGAGTCTTATTTTTACTCCTCGAAAGGTATTTTTCAGTTTAGAAATGTTTTTTCAAGCATTATTTGCTAAACTTTTGCCAGTGAAAATGCCCTGAATTCACAATTTTCTCGAGTTATAATTTATTTCTTTAAAACTGTGTAATGAAAACAATTGAAATTCAGCAGATATTTTCATCTATCCGTATACTACATGTAAACAAAATTGAAAACATTGGTACAATTTCTTCAATATTTTTTTAGCTGTTTTATCTGTCAAGATCGTCTCTTTTCATAAGAGGACGTATAAAATCAGTGAAAATTAAAATCGTTATAACTCAGCAACGCTTTACTGAATTCGTTTAAAATTTTTAAAAAGAACAATCTCACAAATTTTCATCAACTTGGTACCATAAGTCGTCGAGCTAATGCCTGGGGACTTGAATGCCCGCATGGAGCACTATGCTGTGCCATGCCTGCTTAATTCCTCGATTCTTCGATACTTCCACTCCTGATTAAAGAAGCAACGTTTTTCTAAAGAAATATGTTCTGTGGAAATATCTTCCCGAGTATACCTTTTCTCAGAAATAGACAAAGTTACATTACATTAAAGTTTGTAGAAGAAACTTATCTACGCCTAATTTTGCTTCGATTTTTTTTTAAATACTTTAGCAATGGTTCGTAGCTAACGAGTTCAACAATTAAAAGAAGAATTTTTCTGAGAAACGTCGAGTATCGACTTGTTCGCTCCAAGATCCTGGCGCAACTCGTAGCCGTCAGTGAGGATCGCGGGTAGGGAGGTTTTAAAATTGGCCCGACCTTTTTGGCTGGATGGAATCATAAAGATCGGCGATCGCGAATATAATGGCATTCCCCGCTGAGCATGCCTCGTCGTAATCTGTGGGAAACCGGGGTCCTGACCCCACCACGGTCGAACGTGATTCTGCGAGTGCAAGGTCCTCGCGATTCACGGTTCCTTTTCACGTGAACCTCGCCAGGAACTGTTTCGCAGAATCTTTACAGCCAATAAGAACTTGCCAGAGCAAAGATGCTGGTCGTTCTTACTTGCGATCAAAGGCGAGTCTTAAACTCATAACTGCGAGACTAAATATATTTCCCAAGCGTCGAGAGCAATCTCTTTAAAGAAGATAATCTTGACATACCGTGGAAAATCATTAAAAATCATAACGAACAATATTAACATACAATATTTCTAAAAAATATTAATTATATCACAATTGAATAATAAAGTTTACTTTTACTGTTACCAAACGCAGAGTTAATATAGCCACGCTTGCAAATCACCACTGTATGTATATGTATATAATTTCTGCAATACAGAAGACACGTGTCTTCGAGATACCGATAATTACTATCGAAGCTGTATGGATAGGACGGTCTTCATTTAACCCAGCGAACGTTGCAAGGTGAGAGATCCGAGAAAAGGCGCGCCTCGGGAAGCAATCTCTTTTAATTGCTGTAATTACGCTTCTTGGCAACGTGCACCGTCCGCGGGGCTGTATTTAGGCGGGTTTCGGATAATAATCAAGCAATAATTTCAGCGGTATTAAATTTTCCCGCGACGTCGCTGCTGAATATCGTAATCGACGGAACCGATGACTCTTCCTCCCTCCCTCTCCCCCGCCCCTGCATCCCCCGCCACCTCCGCCCTTGATTGGTTAACTACGAGCGTGTAATGTAATCAAGTGTCCCTTTCTTAATTACCCAAATCTGATATCCCTATAATTCCAATTAGTGCTCGAATTGATTACGTAAGGCTTATTCCGCCAATTAAGGTGGTGCCTATGGGGATGCGGTCGCATGGCGGTGCCGTCCTTTAAGAATGTTTTATTACGCCGGCAGTCAAAGGTATGCAAATGCGTTATTTTCGTTCGCCATTTACCGCTCTTAACGTCCACGCGATTTTCTTTACGCTCAAGCCTGTACTTTGCTTCCTGCCAAACGAACATTGCAACGAGTCGCGGGGAATAAGATTTATGACCGCTCAGGTGTTGCATTTTTATAGAGTTTTGGTAATCGAGTGCTGGAATTTATTGGCAAATAGGTACCGAACTTAATTTAATAAAATCGAAGGTATCTTCGAAGATTGTTCTCGAGAAGAGAATGGTAAGATATTGCTTTTGCTTGCATTCTAGAGATGAATACAGAATTGCAGCTTCGGAATTGTCAAATGTGTTGAGAACTATAATATTTTGTGCATTATTTTATATTATCTGGAGTATTCAGTAAAAGGAGCATTAAATACATGGACGGGGATTTTTTATTCTTCATGGGCGACGAAGAGAAAAACCTTTAATTAATCACGTGATTCATTCTCCACATATATTATAAATTGTAAGTTACGTGTGAATCTTAGTCGAGTTTTAAAGGGACTAAACACGCCTTCTAAAGTAAACTGAGAACCACTGACACGGTCAAAGGAGCCTAATTGAAAGTCAGTCAAAAGTGCCTGCTATGTCTGCTCGCATGTGCAACAGCTTCTATCTTCGGCCAGTGATTCGGCAGTACCTTCATTAATCGCAACATGGACCTCCATGAGAGAGCGGTGCATTTGATGACTGTGTGACCACCCCGTACAAAATGATTTCTTTAATGAAAACACGATTAAACGCGATAACAGATGGTAAGGCTTGATTGCTTCGCAGGATACGACGTTCTGTCTGTTCCCTTCGAAATTAGTAACAGATTTAACGAACTTAGTCTCGATTTAACGGAGAATAAAACATAAGTAAATCCTCCTGCATATGAGACGCTACTTGCTATACCCTCTCAATATCAGCGTGTTGAAAATATTATAGTTATTGATAATAACTTCTGGTTGTGGATTGATATAATAGAAAAGTCTTCGTAGAAAAGTAGGTGCCAAAATTAAAAAAAGATTTTACTGGAAAATCTTCTATGTGTCAATTATAATACTTTAGTATAAACTTTTATTGCAATTTTCCTTTGTAAAGAAGTAGAAGTACCAATAGTGCGAAAAGCGATGGCACATACAGGATTTTCTACAAATACAATTATTTTCTCATGAATTTGGACTATATTAATGCAAGAAATACAACATTTTGTGATGTATTTGGGTTATTGTATACTTAAGCATATTTAGCAATCAAGACAAAATTAAATTTCATATATAATTGAAAGTCAGTGAAATTTTTTTTCTCGTAGAATTTGATTTTTGGCACTTACAGTGTTTTCTACAAGGCCTCTTCGATTAGGTGTGCTGACTAGGGGATGAGGGTAAGTTACAAAAATAAAACAAATATAAACACGTAAGGAACAGTGTGTAATAATCTATCTACGAATGCAGATTGGGGTGATATAGCTCTCCAGTAGCAATGCAAACGGTAATATATTATTGTCATTACTATTAATTATTGCAGACCAAGAAAGATAATAAGTAGTTAGTGGTGATTATGGATATTTATTTCTACCTCTACACGATAGCACACTAGGGATATAACAGAAACATTTCCTTCATGTTTAATGCCATCTTAATTTGCTAATTTCTCCTTGAAGAAGCTTCAGAATGAAACGTTCAAAAGACACACGATCTCGGCCTTGAATAAATTACTGCATTATTTCTTGAAAGAAACTTAACTTCTTAAACCTCTCTCTCCCACCAAAAAAGATAATATTCTCATTTGCAGACTGCATGTACCGCACCTGTAACAGAACGTCACGTTACAATGAAAAGCATAGTGATTCAGCAGCGTGCTGGCCGCGTCGGATGATTTTCATCATCATACCATATTCAGACATACAATTTGTACCAGCATTGAGTATCGGTGAATTGAATAATAAACGCAGCAGTGTTGTTCTAGAAACTTTAAAGAAAGTGATTGATGAGGCATGCGCCGGATCCCCTTTCGCGAAATTTGACTCACACCGTTGCCATTGAAATACTTGGCGACGTGACCTATTTTCGAATGGCGCTTGCGATACGTTCGTGTGTCAGTCGCGCGTTAAATGATCAGCCGGGAGAGAGACTCGCGTGACCCTTGATTGCCGATATGTTCGAAGAATTTCAGTTAACTCGAGTACCGTTTCGAATCTAATGAATAGGCAATTCTGCAGATGCGCCAGGATATTCTCGAGAGAAGGCGAACGGAGGAACGCTAAAATCCTTACGGTGACGAGGAGAACGATGATGATCGTCTTATAATTATATGCGCGTGTGGGGACCCCAGTTTCAAAGACGGAACGCTGGCGAACAGCGAGGAACGGCGATTTTGCTCTGCATAGAGAAGTAGCATCTGTCCTCAGTGATCCTCAAACGTGTACGCCAGACTTTATCTATTAACCCTTGTACGGAATTTGAACAGTTACATGGATAAGTAAATTTTGGGTCACATTGGTCCAATCTATAGTCTATATAGGGTAAAGGATCTAATTACTGGCAGCCAACCCAATTACTGTCACCTTAAGCTATTTTACTTACACGTTTATTTATTCGTTATTTTAAGTAAAATTGCTTAAGGTGACAGTAATTGGGTTGGCAACCAGTAATTGGGTCCTTTACCCTAGTCTATAGTATTATAATAAAGAGAGAGACGATTTTTATGTTCGCGCAAAACTCAAGACCTATTGAACCGATCTTCCTCAAATTTTAAATTCGTTATTCCAGGATACTTTAGGATGGACTTAATTTCCTTAAAAGATATTAATTTTAATAAACATGAATCAATCACGCTAATATCTCGGGCGAAGACGAGCCGGGAGACGCTAGTATTAAATATTTACAAGAAACGAGCATGCAAAAATAAAACTGAGTTCATTTAAATATTACGGTTTAATATTTTAAGAACTTTTTAAATCTCTGCATAAAAATTTCAAAATATTGAAAATTAAAAAAAAATTAAATGAGAAATATTATTATTATTTATTATAGAGGGTTATTGGTTATTTAAAGTTATGAAGGAGTTTCAGTTCGAATAATAAATTAATAAAGGAGGAATGCGGATTTGTGACTCGATTTTGGGTAAAAATGACCAAATTTCCGGGCAAAGGCTAAGTCAGTATTTCTTCTGGTTGCAAATAATTATTGTAAAAGGGATATACTTCTTCAGAGTATCAACAAAATTCAGTAGCTTCACCGAAGTAGCTTGAAAACATGGAGAGGGTATCATATTGTCATATTTAATAATATTCCTCATCGAAGGTCTTCACCTTGTCTAAGTGGATTCCAAATTTTAAAAATAAAGCTTCAAGGGAGGATAGGAAGCTCTGAAGAAAACAATTTGAGGAAAGTTCTCTTATATTCTTGAGAATATTGGGAACTTTCCGCCGTTAGCAAGTGTTCACAGTGTTCCCAGATGCCACACGTGATACCGTATGATAATGTCTACCATGAAATCAACGATGCATCGTGCAAGACGTGATCATGTAACTCGCGAAACGTTTCATCGGAACACGTTTTATGAGAATGCACCTGCTCTCGCAACGGGACGTGAAAAGAATCCTGCCTGTCCTTCCTGTGCAAATCACATGACGCAATCACGGAGATTTATACCGAGGGCGAAATGCGAAGGTGAACGATCGTATTCGGCACGAAACGGACGATTAACGATACAAAGCTTTCAACGAATTTGCTTGAAATAATCACATACGCCGAACTCTGCAGGTGAATTCATTTTCGGGAATCATCACGTGGTTTAAGAACAGATGCATTCTTACAGCATCGAAATGTTGATTGGGCAAGCTCTCGGTGAGAATCACAGTCATATAATATTTGTAATACAAAAGGAACGAGAGGATTAAAAAGAAGCCCTCACATCTACGTTCATAACAGATAATTCCACAAAATCTATTGTACTACCACACATCACATTTGCTAATTGATATATAAATAATTCCCTTAATAATAAATTTTGATTTATATATAAATGATTTATTTATTAATAATTTTGTCATTGATTATTTATCTCTAAATATATAAATATTTGATTAATTCATATTTATTTAATATATTTAATTAAAGGTCAGTCGTAAATTTAAATAGTAAAAAAATCTGACATTCACAAGATAGCTCTATTTTTCTTAGTTTTAGACTTTCTATGAGATCCTGATGAAGATTTAATTATCAGTTCAATGTTGTACACTAAAAAGTAAATGGAAGTAAAATGGAGTAAAAGAACCAAATAAAATGGAAGGTAGCTTCAGTACGTTGGAATATTAAAATGCCAGAATGACTATAGTTCTATATCACATACAACAAATTGTATCATCTTCCAGACATAGCATAGAGTCAATCGACACTATTCTTGCGTCGAATCGTGAGAACCTCTGTGCCACGTAGGTAAGCCTCACGCTTCGTGTGGTCCACATTGTCCGTGGTCAAATTACATGGAACGGGGTGCTTCTAATGGCAGTTCTCGTTCTTCTGGAGGACCAAGAGGGACGAGGGCACTTGCTGCAACAGAGAGGACGGCTACGTGGACAGAAGGAAGAACCTGGCGGTGAAACGGAGAGGGTAAGGGCGAACGAAGGGAGAATGGACGAACGTGGAGAGCTCTCCCTTTGATCCCTGGGCAGAGATAAAGACGGAAAACGGGAGAAAAGGGGAGACAGAGCCGGTCATGCTTCGACTCCGCTTTGGTCTCGCCTCGACCCCGCTTCTGCCACGCGACGACCGTGAAGCAACCGAGCGAAACACCTGCCCGTTTCGTTGACATGCAAGGAAAATTTTCTGAAGGCACCGCGGAAACAATGTGCCTGGTAATGCAAAACAGGTTCGACGCGTCCCAGGCAATCTTAATCGCTTCAATTATGGCTGAAGTACCTGGGTACCAGGCGCTAGCACTTGGTTGGATGACTTTGTGGGTCGAAACCGCGGAGGAAGACTTTTTTGCTGCGTGGAAGACGGTTGAAGGTAATTTCTTGGGTATCAGAGTTAGTTACTAAAAATTAGGTAATAAATATTTTATTGCGATTAGAATTTCCAGAAGCTTTGGTGATACAGCACTTTACTAGCGACACTTTGGAATTTGATGTAACAGTTTCAAAGAGAGTGGGTGTTTTTTAGGGTGTCGTAGATTGTTAGAGAATTTTTGGAAAGTATAAGTAAAGACGATTGCGGTTTAGTTGGAGGGGATGAGGTTCTTCAAAGAGTTCCGCGAACAGAAAAAGGGGATAAGGCGAGTTTATTGTTGGATCGAACACGATCTTCCCAGAACGATCGCACCAGGCCACGGAATCACGGATGTTAAGCCGTTCCACACGTTTTCGGCATCAAGGGATGATGGGCCGATCGACAGTGTTCCCCCGATTGCAATTGGCCCAGAAGAAACACGGCAAAACCTTTGGACTGGTAATAACCGTTGCTATCCAGTCATTATAAGCGAGCTTCTGCGTGCTATATTAACCTAATACGGTTTTCAGGGTGGTCCCTGCCACTGTGATTTCGACCACCAACACTGGGTGGCTTTAAAAACACGCCAGAGGGACCTACTCATAAATAATTCATTGTTTTTCCTCTTTTTGGCAACTGTATTCGGGCGGGAATACGCTCATCTCTTAACTTTCCTATCAGCTCTTTGGTCCATTGCAGGATATGGAGCTAGTGCGTCTAAGAACAGTGTTCTATGTTGATTAAGTTGTTATCAAGCATACACAGTATAGCTAGCTTACAGCAAATCAACAAATCAGCTTGTTAGACACTGTTTTATAATCATTGCTTACTCGAGGTCCATTTTTTGGCTCAATTAAGATTCTACTTCTGTCAATGTACACTGTTGTTCGTAAGTATTATGACACCTGTTGTATTTCCAGAAAATAGAGATTGAATAGTTTTCACTGTTTTTAATTTAAAATAAGTACGACATGAAGTAACATTTGAGTGAGTACTTCAATAAATTTCAAAAATGTTTTTCATAATTATTTTATACAGAGGTGTGCTAATATTTATAAACAACTGTGTACGTATCTATGAACCAAGGTTGAATTTAAAATTGTTTATTTTAATGTGCATCAAACTCTGATTTCATCACAGTCTGTAACCAGCAGCTTGATTTTCAACATCCATGTTCTTTTTAAGGATGAACTTCAGTAATATTGAAAATAAGCGAAAATTTTTCAAATTTAAGGAATGAATCTTTATGCAATAGTAAAACATGTTGCAAACTTTTAGAAAAATTGATTCGGTAGTTTTTAAATTATTTACCTTTGTATTTAACATGTATTCTTATGGAAAACGCAATATTGAGAAATATAACTACAAAATTAAAAGTGTAATTTGTAATCCAAAGTTTTTGAAATTTTGTGTACAGAAAGATCAAAGAACTGTCACCAACTACAACACATTGTTACACTTTCCATTGCTTTTCATGTAAGTAAAAAGGAAAATTATAGTTTCATATTTAGAATTATTTCATTTCCAGCAATTACATTTCGGGGACACTCCAACAAACAAGTTCATGATAAAAGATCAAATAGTCAATAAATTGACAAAATAAATTAAAAAACAAGAGCGAATTCAAATACATTTGCGATAAAAATACACCATTGCCATTTCTCACTGGTTTTCATCACAGGAAAAGGCCTTATTAATATCTTGGAAATTGATTACCTTTTAGACAAGAGAACTTTTCTCACTGAAATTCGTCCTTAAACCAACCACACCCACTACTCGTTCCACGTTCAATTCGAGCATCTGACAATTCAAGCAGTCCATCAAAGATGCAAAACGAATCACTTTAATGCTTCATACCAACTCGCAGAAACTCTATGGCCAAAGAAGGAAATCCTAGATCCCATCAGAGAAAGGTATTCTTGCATCAACGTTTCTTCTGGTTCTCCCTGCGGCACTCTCAGGATTGCCCGAGGATCATCAGTGGCTAGGATTGTTCCTGTATCATTTTCCCGGAACAGACACTTATAGAGTACTCTGGAATTACTCCATTCATCCCCTCCGTTCCTTCCCTCAGCCGCGGCTACATCGTCCGGCCGTGCTTACTCGGTTAATAGGGCGCATTAATTTTGTAATTAAATCGTCGCGGATAATAACAGAGCGCTGGTTGGCGGGCGTCTCGATCAGGCTGCAGTCCCAAGTCATGACGAGATTATTAAGGGCCAATTACTGCGCGTTTTATTGGCGGATAGAACGCGCCACGGGTTTCGCCTGTGCACGCCGATCAACCGCCCTCTACTTACGTCGACAGTGATTTATGGTGACGCGAACCACCCTGTCCCGAATTGCTTCTTTATCAGCGGGCCCCTATCGCGGCGGCGCATCCAAGTCCGCGATATCGGCCGGAGGATAACGACGCTCGCGTTTCGCAGCGTTTCCGCAACGAGACGTAATTGCGTCAGCGGCGCAGGCGGACGCTAAACAGCAGACATCTCGTTACTGGATTTCCCGCGGTATCGTCGAGGAAATTTACGAGCCAGACGGTAGTCGAACGCTTCGTTGTGGATGCATTTGACGCCTGGAGCCCGGCCAGTGCTCCGATTCCCATGATCTCCCTCGATCGAACGATCTCCGATCGTTAATCGCCTAATTGCGCAACCCCGCTGCTACGATCATCCAGCTTTGCATCGTGCTGCATAGTTCGCGCGATCCTCTACTCGAATGCTTCGAGATATATGTGTTTTGTGTCGGTTTGAGGTGTGAGAGGATTGATGGGGTTTGTTATGAACGCAGTTTTATTTGAGAAAAGAATTGGGGCATTGAGAACAAAAATGGATTATTCCAGGTTTTTTGCAAAATTGAGTTAGTAGCAATAATGTATTTCGAAGGGTTGTAGTAATCATATAGAATAGGAAAAATTAATTTTTTTGGATGAGGAGATTGCTTTTGTTTTAGCTTGGTATTGTCAGTGCTTTTATTTGAAGTGTAATACAGGAGGGTTATTACTTTTTTGGTTGACTGATATGTGATTAGATAAGTTCGGGTAATAAGGCCCAGCAGGTAATAAAGTCCACCTGTAATTTATCCTTGGTAGATCAATCCACAATCTTCTTAATGCCATTTATTGCTTTTACTTAATACGAAATGTCACTCGAACAACCCCCACGCGATTAATATTACACTTGCCGGCTGTAAATTCAACAAATGTTTCCGCCGCAATTAGTGTTGTTGCAATTATAAGAATTATGTTGGTTGCTTGGCTTTGTATTAGGAGTACGCATTATCCAATTACTTTACAACTATAGGTATGTATAAGTATAAATGTTGACAATATATTTCCAAAAAATTGAAGATTTTGTAAAGTGCACGTTAAACATATAACCTCGGCAATGCGGAAATGACAAAGCAGATAATAATACAGCCCACCAAAATATTAAGTGGGCTTTGCCTCTTCCAAAGCAGGACCGATATTCTGCCTCCTTTAGTTAAAATGTCCTATCTAGCATTTTGAAACAACCGAGAAAACTGAAGTTTTATCATTTACTTTGTACTTTCTAAATTTACTTAAAAGGTAAAAGACATGTGGAACTTCAAATATTTTTATTCAACATATCTCAAAAAATTAAAAAATGCTAGATAGGACGATTTAACTAAAGAGGGCAGTATGGAGAAGAGCTCCAAAACACGTACCACTTCAACCAGAAGAAGAAAGACAAAAGTGTGTGAACAAGAGCTAATGTCATACACCTTCAGAGATAACGTGGACGGTAACTCTGCAGACAGTTGGTTTTGCAAATTATGCAGAACTGCATGCAAGACAGATATGGGACAGTGTGTCATGTGTTTCACCTAGATACGCGAGGAATGCGTTGGGCTTACACCTGAGGTCGAAGATGTCTTTGTTTGCCCGAATTGCACATATTAAATAGGTGGGCCTTATTACCTTGCACTACAGGAAAGAAGGCCCGCTTACAAGATTTTGAAAATTTTATTAATTTCCGTATTCGTTGTGTTCATATATTGTTAAAAATATTACAGTGTATAGTATAATGTCCATAGATTTCTATAAAAGAATGTTTTCAAAAATATCTACAAGTGTTTTTAAAAAAAATTATAGAACCTTAGGTGGGCCTTATTACCCGAACTTACCTTAGTTGTTTATTACCTTGTCTATTAACTTTCTGTCGGATTAGTAATCGAATAGATGGACTTGACGGATAAAGTAGAAGAGAGCAACACCCATTTTCATAGCAAACCCAAAAGACTATTTTCTGTAAACAGAGTAGATTTAATTGAAACTCTAAGACCAGCCTTTGGCATCGAACAGGATATTCAGCATTTTGCTTAATCGCGTTCCCCACCACATTTAGTCGAAACCGAGACGAAAACGATCTGGGAATCAACAGGTGACGGTGGAATTTCACTTTTAATTAAGTGGCTAGCAATTACCGTGGCGAGGAAAGTAAATTAATGGCACTCAGTACGAAGCAGCAGTGGGTTTAAACTTAAACAGAGCACGTCGTTCTTGTCATTGATTTTCTGCTAATTATTTCTTTCCGAACGAGAGCAAATTGTCATGGTATTACAAAAACTTATCTCCCACATCCATTTCTTGAACCAGAAATCTACTTCAGCTACTGAA
This sequence comes from Andrena minutula, assembly GCA_929113495.1. Lineage (NCBI taxonomy): Eukaryota > Metazoa > Arthropoda > Insecta > Hymenoptera > Andrenidae > Andrena > Andrena minutula. The sequence continues at coordinate 22,906,287 of OV815994.1, forward strand.
GCAATTCAATTACCCAAAAAGAAAAGCACATAAAAATCCACGAAAGCCGAAAAGCCTCCACGTCTAAGAATGACATAAATCAGCACAGTTTGGTCCGAACAGCCAAGGAATACATACGCCTAATTAAATTTCACGAGAGAAATGCTTCAGGAGCCGAGGACAGTGATAACAGACGAAGGTAGAATTCTACGCTCGACGGACTGCCATTCCAGCCGCCGTTGTCCAGCAAAAAGACCTCGAAGGGAACAGCTGGAGAACAAGAGGAGAAGGAATATTTTCAGGTGATCGGCGGACGGTAACAAGAAGGACAATTAATTTTAATTGTCTTGTCCGGACAGAGCGTAGGTACGCGTGGCATGGCGAAAACGGCTGGAATATTTCCCCGGCGGGTCGATTAAAAGCCGCTGCTTGTAATTGCGCCGCCTACCGAACCCCGGGTGCCTTCCTTTCCTTGTTCGCCTTACCCTGGGGCCCCGTCAGATTTAAGTACTACGACGGCATGTCGCATGGCCACGCTCACGTACTTGTTTTCTCTGGCTGGACGTGGCGCGTTCCACGAGCTCCAATTATTAAAACTCCACGGAGGATCGGGATGTTTGCGTGCCCCCGGGGACCCATCCGAGCTAATTGCAAGTTCTGAATCAAATTCAGAATCGTCGTGGCTGAACCGATCGGAATGGCCACTGCAAATGCTTCGACGAGGATAGAATTCTAAATTTGCTCTTCGAAAGACATGGTGCCGGTGTTTTTGTTGCGAGGGCAGTCTTGGGAGTGATAGATCAGGGGAATTTGTAAGCAATGAAGGGTAATTCAAGAGTGGGAGCAAGTTCTGAATGAAACTCTTGCGAGGAGTGGGTGTTCGGACACTATTAAATTCAGTCAAGGGATAACTGTGGATGACGATTTTTATGAATTTGGGGTTCTACATAGATTGTTTTTTAGGAAATTGGTAATAGGTATAGTGTTTGCTAGGGTGTGAGTTCTACATATGAGGGTATATAACTTGGAAAAGTATTTGCTAAGGTGTGATTTCTGTGGTAAATAAGTTGACTGTTATAGTTCCAATTTTTAATATTTGTTTAATTATAATAAACTCAGTTACCAAACTTGAAATTAACATTACTTACTAAATGAGGAACTCATTTGCAACTATGTACGAATTGATAAAACACGCTGCCTTCTTAATTAATTCTTCCTTGCACACACACGTATTATTTTATAAAAAGAGGAGGAAACTCTAGGTAATTATAGATAACCATTAGGTAACTAATAGGTAACTATTAACACTAGTAACTATAGACGCTAGAATAGCTTAAAAAACTTTTCCTAAGACTTCAGAAAATTCCCACTATCCTCCTAAAAATGGACCTAATTTCTGCACCATTCAAAGACTACTTAGTTCCTCTTCAAATTCTGTCTCCAGGAATAACAAAGATGGTTACTCCACGTTTAAACAAACTCATAAAACAGGATAGGGACTTCCTGCCCAAAGGCTGACGTCTGAATTTAGTTTGGCCCATCGCTATTCCCTCAGGTCTCCCGTAAGCCGATAGGAAAGGTAGAAAACGACTGAATTTATGTACGAAACGTGACCCAACCGTTTCACCGTTCGCTTCCCGTGTACACGATAACGAGGCAGGAAACACGGTATGCCGGTTTCTCGAAATCCTTCGAAACTGATCTCCTTAGGACGTGCCAGGACATCGGGATGGAGCCTTAGAGGCGATTCGACGTACGGGGACTGTCAACAATGGGCTCTAATGACCATCTCCTGAACGTGTCAATACTGTATTTTGTCCACAAACGTCATCGCACAATGGCACCCCATGGCGTTCGAGAGAAAGAGACGCGAAAACATGTTACTCCTGCGCGTCTAGACGCCTGAGAGCGAATGCACGCGGGGGATTATGCGAGGATTCGATGGAAGCTGATACTGCGTCGAACTGGAGAGACGTCGATGGAAAGCCATTATGGTAACGACGGAAAATATTAACGTCTCTTTGTTAGTGGCTGCAATAAGGGCCAAAGGAAAGTTTAAACTGTGAACCGGGACTGGAATAAGATAGTTCCATTAGAAAGAATTATATCTTCAAATTTGTATTTCATATATTAATAATAATAACTCTTTATTGCACAGTAGACATTGCGAGAGGAAACGTATGGAAGGAAAGAAAAAGAAAATTAGTTAGAAATTATATAATATATGTAACCGTAGAAGAGTGCAAAATGTGCAGCTGTTGTTAATCTAATCACTTAAAACTACTTAAAACTAACACTAACAGTGTATTTAGAAAATAGATGTAGATATCCAAGTAACGTAATTGCGAATAACGGTTAAAAGTTAATTGCTATTGTTGATTACTAAAAATTGAAAGAGCGGTTCGAAAGGGGTTTAGGGGCTATTAGGGGTTGTTCAGGGTATGCTAGTCAATCTAACATAATACGTAAAACATAGTATTCAGTTTGTTATGCAGGTATGTAAAAAATTGAGGTTTAAAATTTCTTGGGACCACCACTGTGAGGTGACAAGTTTAGAAAGGAATTCTTTAAAATGTGGAGGCTTAGTATTTTGCCATCAGTTTCTTGTCGTTGAAGATATTTATTTGTTAGGTATCGTCAATTACAAATTGTTTTAAGATTCCACACTGTAAAATCGGTGAAAAATATGGTAAACCAAGAAACAACTTCACCTGTTGCCATAAACTACTTAGTTGTGGATCGATTTGATATAATTAACTTCGTCATTGAAGTGAACGATTACCTTTAATGATCAATCGTTTTGGTGGGATTTGGTGATTACCACATAAGGCATGTGATTAATCAGTGAATGTGGGTGAAAGAAAAGGACATATCAGTGACGCAACTGACGTCGTAACGGATAATGGGACACTGAAAACCCTGTAGCAAGTAGATGGATGGACGTCCTGCGTCCGAGGAAGAGACGGTCAGGAATGATGATACAGGCGAGGAATGGTTATGATGAAAAATTGTTTGAACAGGGCAGGTGTTTCCCCGTGAAGACTCTTAAGGGACGTCGTTGCCCTACGACATTCCACGTCTCCCTGCATCAGTCATCTGAGACACCTTAGGACTAGTTAGCTGATTTCGCAGGATAGAAGATAAAAATATTTCGTAGCACCTCCAGTCGATGATTTATGAGCCTGCCAAATCTGTCACATTAAGCTAACTCAAAGAAGAATCCTTAAAGATTATAACACTTGAAACATGTGGCACTCTAACTCTACTAGTTCCTCAGTTTCATCTTTATAATTCTCTTCAGACAGTTTCGTCATCAAATTGGCACCTGACCATTACTTTCAATTCAGAAAACTGACGACAAAGCATTCATGAAATAATGAAGAAACAAGCTGGCAGAATAATTATGAGGATTTCAATCTAACTATTTTCTGAACACTTGGAAGTTAAGAACTCCTTGTCCTAACATGGTTTCAGCTGCATTAAGAATAGAATGAAAATATAATTTACGACCAATCCTTCACGAAGCAGCGCAATTTGTATGCACAAGAGGAAACTGTCTGGAAACCTGCCTCGTCTATGATTTTCTACTGATCTCTATCTCCATCAGTGGAGATGGTGTTCGCGATGATTGGTTGTCCGAAGCCTCGATGTCCAGGGGTTCCATTCGAAAATGACCAGTGTTGCAGCGGTTCCAGCGCGTCATCCGTTTCAACCCCCTGCTGTAGCACCCTCGGTTCACCGATAACGATCAATGCCTCCCAAATTATCCAACACGCGAGCCATAATTTTCGAATTATAGGTGGACCCTGACCCACGTTGATTTTCACGGAGGGGCATCAACTTACGGCGATCCTGCGACGCGGGAAAAAATGGAAAGCTTAATTGGTCGCCGGATTTACATAATTGGCGTAGACTGTGATGGCGTTGTCGCTGGGGTTCCTCATTGCCCGCGGCGGATCTCAAGTCACCCGGATAATTACAAACGGCGAGGTGGACATTTTTATAAGAGGGCTACACAGAATGTTGCTCGTCTTTGCGAGAACGGGGACAACGGTCCCCCATTAAGAACACCTGCGAACGCTTAAGGTGTCGCTCGTCTCTTTACAAATTCGTAATCGGCGAAAACGAGAGTAATAATTTTCGTGATCATAAGTGGTGTGTCGAATAAAACGTTGTTTTTAAAGGCGACAGTTCTTGCGTCATTGGAGGTCGTTTATTACACGTGCAGTCTTGAATCGAAGGGTGAGTGTCATTTAATGAGCTTTAAAAGCTGCTTAACTGTTGGGAGTGGAACGAATCTGTAATTTCACTTTCTTGCATTTATGTGTCAGGTGTTACAGTTACAGATAGTTAAGACATTATGCAAGCCACGAGGTATTTGCTTCATATAGGGATTCGTGTTCTGGATTCACTGAAGCAGTGTTTCATGGAAGAACCTCTGAGATAAATGAAGAAATAAGTGTTATTTAGGGTTATATTAGCTAAGTAGGAATAATGTTAGTGTCTATCATTAGTTAGCAGTGGAAATACCGTTCATGGAAGTGCAAGCAAAGTCAAAATTGTAAGAAACAGTGACCATATGAGACTCCGGTGTCCAAATACTCGCACCAATGGTCTACAAATGAGAAGAACAGAAAATTTCGACATGGCGTCGGGGGAAGAGTGTTTAAAGTATCATATTTCTGGATGCATCTAATTTATTCCGACAGGGAACAGTCCAAGATCTCCAGATTCCGTTCTACCTGCGAGATTCTTGAATTGCCAAGCCGGAAGATTTCTGGGAGGAGAAGTTATTACTGCCCAGCAGGGTGCCCGGCTATTTCGTGTTACTATTTCGAATAACAATTACACACCGAGCAATTATATTTCCTTGGCTGATGCAGGTTCGACGAGAGACTGGCAGGTATCGCTTCTCTGTCAGAGATGACACGAACAATTATCGCTCTTGCCTCAGCCTCCAATTAAAAGGAGAAATTGAGAATATGCTAACAGACAAGACTGATCCATCAGCAAGTCTACAACATTGAAAACCACGAAGAAAGGAAAAGTTGCAACATGTAACCTACTTAGTTTAATTGATACTTACCTGGCGGATGAGGGGCTCAGTGTTACGTATTATTAATATTACTCCTTCGATAATAGGGGAGAGTTGTCTATATCGTACCACTTAAGACATTTTACGTTATATTTCATATTTGGTACTAATTTGAACACAAATAACTATTGGATATTGTAGCTTGATCTTTTAGGAACCTACTATTATATGCTTAACCTTTTGTTGAGAACAAATTAATTTGTTATTAATATACTTATAAATATCACTTTAAACTTTATAATGAATATAATATGTACTTAAAATGAATGTAAAATATTCTACATTAAACCCGTTTTTAGAAAAATACAAAAACAAAGGACAAAATTGCATTGTTTGACTATTATCAGTTAAAATAAACTGGTAAATAGTTACATCAATCATACCTGATTTTTTTAAATGTTTATAGCACGCACAAAATAGAGTGTAAGCTCATAAGGTTTTGTTTTTATTTCTTACTTCGCATTTACTTGATATTTTTATTATCAGATGTCGTTTACATTCATTAATTACTGAGAAATTGATGCGGTACGATTTAGGTGACCAGTACGATATTGGCAACTCTCCCCTATATGGATTTGGGATTGGAGTCTTGATAGGTAATGTGTATTCCGAAGTGCACGCGATTGAAATTGCGTGGTAAAATATAATATGTTGTTAACTGCGTTGAATGTGTTGTTAAAATAAAGTAACGTGTTAAAGAAATAATCCTAATGGGAGCAAAGAATGTCACGTTTTTTGCAAAAGTTGAAATGGTACAATTACCATGAATTGTCTCAATATGCAAATTCCAGAAGTGAATATTTTTAGTATTTTCTCTTCAACCACAGCGAAGCTTTTACTTGTCAGCTCTATCTTGCAACAGCTCTAGACATTAAAATAATTTATTCTAGAACTTACCACCACTTACAGCACATGCCATCGCATTCAGCATGTAATTTACATCCATCTGCACTATAAAAATATTTTTTTATTTCTTTGGCACTTGCATCGTTTACTATTTCAACTCCCAATTCCACTATTTCATCCAGCCGAGGAACAATTGACAAATGAGTCTTTGTAGAAAGCACCGTAAGTGCGAAATTCCCCAAAATAATTTTTTTCACCGGAAAATGTTCTACATGCCGATGGTATTACTATAGAATTCTAATGCAATTTCCTTTTGTAAATAAGTTAACAATAGTGCTAAAAAATGGTACCAAATTGTACGTCCAACGGCACTTCTGTAGAAAACACTTTCAACTGTCGATAATATGTGCTTCTTTGATGTGTCCCAGAAACTGTCACATGCTCAACGAACCGCCGGTGCGATTCAATAAATCGCGTTCGCAGGGACGCAGGTGGTAGCCTGGTCGTGTTTCAAGGAGATGGCCCTCTCCGTGGCGTCAACTTTCGGCGATTAATCAACGATGGAAGATGGCTATCGGGGCTGAATTATCTACGTGTAAACTAGCCGCGTGGCTTGTACCTCTATTGTACGAGCACTCAGCCCTTTCATTGTGGCCGATGAGAAATCGGCCGGTTTTCGAATCCGTGGGTTTTGTTTTACTGCCTCGCAGGGACGCGTGCGGACCTCCCGCCTCTGGCTCTTTTCTTTCACGGCTGGACTGGTGTATCGTTGTACATAATAGCCGGGGAAGGAAATGCTGTTTCGATGTTTGTCACGGCATACTAAACGCTCGTAGGAATATCCCGTTGCTGGGTGTCTCGCTGGCCGAGGTAGTAAATTATTGGGAATGAATGGTAGTGGGGCCTGAAACGTGATATTTACAATGTAAATAGTTTCACAGCCGCACTTCCTCCCCCCCGTGCCGGGACACGTGCATTTTTTAGCCGCTGCGTAACGTGAAATTGCTTGGGCATTTGGTATCGCGATGTATGCTGAAGATGGGGTATAAATCCACAGAGAATTAACTATGTGGCTTCGGTGGGATTCATTAATTGCCTGCTCCTTGGGAACTGATAACTTGATGGGTCGTTTTAGTTATTTAGTGTTTAATCGAAGGTTTGCTTAGCTTCGTCCTTAGTTCATGGGACGGGGCCGATTGAAGATGTTGCCTATGTGGGAGTATTTTACTCTTTTGGCAGAAATATGCTGGTACCAGCTTACTATTTTTTAAATACATAGAACGTGGAGGTCTCTCATTTCCTAAAAATATTATAATTGTCATTTCAATCTGAAAATCGACAACGTATGACAGACACATCACGAGCCATCAACTGTCATAATTATCTTGAGCCACGGTGCTCCCAAAGGGACCCAAGAAAGCAAAAGTGCGTGATTTGTGTTGACAGCAACACGGTACCATAAAACGCGTTATATCTGCAACAAAATCGCCACGACTGGCACGCCACATTCCATATTCGACTGTGCGACTTCCAGTTCCCATTTCGGGGCCCAACTCTTTCACCCAGAACCCTGACATCTGCGTAGCTTTCTTATAAAGGGCCTCTGCTACATGTGCCAGAAGAGTGATTGTAACAATTAACGCTCGAAGGTTGCTTCCCATTCGAACAGAGAGGCGTGTATACCGTTGCTCGAGTTAACGATCGTGACTGCACGCGGTTTTGCGTCAGATTGATTGACACCAGGCTCGCTTGCGTAAAAGTCGACGATCAGATCTCTCCGAAATAATAAGCGGGGTCGATTTTGAAATCGACTTCATCAGCTTAATGGTTTCTTCAAGGTGGCTGTCTTTCAAGTCCCCTGCTTACCCACAGCACAACAGTTCGTAAGAACCGTTGATTGGGAATAATTTAATCTTTCACCCTAAGTCGTCGATAGGGATCTTCAAGAGTCAGCACTGACAAGAGAAGCTCGGTTGCCCGAACATACCGTTTTTCTTTAACCGTGCAGGTTTGTAGAGGACCTCGATAGAAGTATCAGGCAATTTTTCGTTGGTGCGCATCTTTGGTTCTTCACGGTGAAAACATCACTGGACCTTGTCTTTTGCACTCTATTTCTACTTTTACATATGGATATGTACTATGTAATTTTTAACTTTACTATTTTTCTCTCTTTCCGTTTCTTATGTTTTTTTTTTTTATTTTACCTCCTTGTTTTTTTCGTAATGTCTAGTGGTGCAATAAAGAATTACTATTATTATTATTACTATTATTATTATTATTATTATTATTACTATTATTATTATTATTATTATTATTACTATTATTATATCTTGAAAACTATAGTAGATATAACAAAATTATTAGAATGGTAAATTAATGGCTTTTTGTGCGCTATAAAACTTGTTTAAAATTTGTAATAAGAAACGATTTTTTATTTAAACTACAAATTCTATCTAGGTCCTCTAAAAGCCTGCACAGTTTAAAAAGAAAAATGTGAATGTTCGGGTAACTTCCCTTGTGAGTTGTGCTTCGAGTTGAATGTCTCAGTGTGGTGATAGCGGCTGGATGTTTCGTTGGTGACCACTGATAATTAGTGGCTAACCAGAATGTTGTTTACTAACTCTTTCAGCCTGGCTAAATTACAACGGCTATTTACCGCCACCCCGTAAATCGATCGGGGGATCGCGACCGCCGGTTGCTCGCCCCCTTGTGTACACGGGCCCGGACCATCCTTAGCCTGATTTAAGGCGCGTATTCGCGGAATACTTTGGCGTATGTCGTTCGAATCTCTGTCGCGGCGCGCGGCCACTTTTGTAATTTAATCGACCGGTAGCCAGGCCATTCGATATTCAAATTAGTTTTTCAGCATTCGATTAATTTCGCGACGAGGGGCCTGCGAGACGCGGCCACGCGAAACCGATTGAATACCGGTGCGATAAGTCAGACCTTTCTCGTCCATACTCGTGGGACTGTTGATACGCGTTTCCTTTCAACGCTATCTTTCGTAACGAATATGACGGTGGAATTCAAGATTAACCCTTCGTGGACACACCTTATAATTACAAATTGGTCCCATGAGGTTCACTGCACCCCAGCGTTATTTTCGTATTTTTTAATGTTTTAACTTTCGAGTGTTAATTTCACATTCGTAATACTCTAATAGTTTTTTTCTACAAATGTAAATTTTGATATGATGCTAGTTGAAAAAATAGTTGTGGAAAGAGGATCATTCTTGCAAAGATCCAGCAAATCTTTAAACTTTAATATTATGCTCCAAAAATTTATAGAAATATTGGCAAATAAAAAGATTACCTGGTTGACGATACAGTCCATGTGACTACAAATGGTTAAAATCGAATGGTGCTTCGAGTTAGAGGAGGGTAGAAACTGAGAGGCCCAGTGAAAAACATATTCGAAGATGGTGGGACTGCATTACATTGCAGGAACAAATTAATGGTACAAACTGCAAAGAGACGAAAACCGAGCCCCTCAATTTTGAAGGCCCTGAATATTCATGAGAGGCTAATTATTTTATTCGCCCAAGGAAGCAGGGAGATTGAATTCCATTCAGCAAGAAAGCATATTCCAGCGCCCTTTTATGGATCAGTAAACACTGTTACCCAGGTAATATCAATTAATCAAAAGCACTATGCCGACATCGTTTCACCCCAGCGCCACGTACCAGAACCATCCCCTTTGACACTAATTGAACGGACGAAAGATAATACCGCGACCCTGGGCTCTATAGCGAGCGTAGCTTCCCGCGGGAGCCAATCAGAGGCGAAGCACACAAAAACACCGATTTATGGCCAGTAGGCGGTACAAGGATCGCGAGAGACCGAGAAACCAGGGACGCGGACGAAGGGAACAGCGATGGGGATAGATAAAAGGGGTGGAAAGGGAAGAACGATGGAGAGGAACAGGAAGAAACGACAAAAGGACAAGAAACACGCGGGGCGGGAAGGGGGAGGGGGGGGGGGGGGTTAAGGTCTCGTGGAACACGAGACCCGCGCCCCCAGTAATTATTTCGCGTCTTGCACCGAGGACGATTTTTTGCCGGCGTGCTAAGTGTGTTCCTTAATTGAATTTAAGGTTATTTAATATGCTTTTAGCCCGCTATCGTCGGGCCCCCTTACATACTCCTGGAAACGACGCCCGATCGATCGGCCTGCCCGCAAGACTCCCCTCTCGTTCGATGCGTTTCCCTCCTCGTCGGCGGTCCGTCTCGACCGAGCGTCACCCATAAACCTGCTACGTCCTGAATTATGTCGGGGGCTTATCGAAAATACGGGGCTTAATTTCTGCCCGCCGTCGTTTCGATTACAAAGCGAGCCTCGCTCCGCTCACCACGGAGAGATTTAATTGATGCGAACAGCCGGGCGATTGTCTCGGGCGCGCGCTCTTCCGACGGCGCTGCTGTAAATCTCGGCGAAATTAACGATTCCACGCGGGCAACGGGCATTTCTGGAATCGAGCGGTCAATTCTGACGATCGTTTAAGAACGAATTTGCGGGGTATTGAACAGTGGATTCTGTGGCTCGCGAGCTGTGAAGTGGAATTGTTGATGAACTTTCTGGATAAAGAGTGTTTGGTTACTTCTTTCTTTGTTACTTCGAATTTTAGTGTACTTCTTTCCTCGTTTGATGTTTCGATAATTATTTTTATGCACAATATGGGGAACAGAGAATGGGGCCGAATTATGCAGAAATCTACCAACCCTTAAACTGAAAAGAAATTAGTTAAACACAGTATGGATCCCATAATTTTGTGATCTTCATTTTACAAAGAATTTCCCAACCATAGTTCCATTATAGGCTAAAAACCGAAATTGCAGAAAATTTAAAGTAATATTAAATGTCCTACTTACTCACTATTAAATAATTAATTAAAAAACATTGCAAAACATCAAAAAGAAATCAAATATATCCCGATAAAAATAAAGCTACTTTTCTTTATCAATTAAAATCTCCAAAATAAATTTACTCGAATTCCAATCATTGAGGATTTCTTGGGAGGGTGGCAAATGATTTAATTGCCTGAAGTAAAAGCTGACTTTAATCCTTTTCAACCACAGCAACGTTGCCACGAACTTATAATATTATCTCTGGCTTGCGACAGCCCTAGAAATTAAAATTAATTATTCTAGCACTTACAATATTTACCGCCGTATTCCTGCAATTTAAGTCCTTTTCCACTAAAAGCATAATTTTTAATTCATTTGTCATTTAGCTATATCGTTTACCGTTACAGCTCCTCAATTATTCAGCAGGAATCATCGTGGAATCACGGGGTGAAATTGTCTGGGGCAATGGAGACGCCAGTGGTTTGGCTAGTATCTATTGAAAATTGGTTTGGTCAATCAGGTCGAGGCTACAAATTAGCGTTTCCTCGATTCGGCGAACGTTGTCCATTAACCAATGACATCGACGTGGACGGCCCTCGAACAGGGGATCCTCCCTGATTGATTCCCGCGGGAAACTCCGCAGCAGCATCACGATAGATCGTTGCATTATTCCATTGCGTTCAATTAGTGTCAGCGGAGAGAAGCTTTCGCGTTTCGCAGCGACCCTTTCCCCGCTCGGGAATAAGTAATGAAGGGAAATAAAATTTTAACTGCTGCCACGAGCGTTTCACGGAGGACGGTTAATAGCGAGCATCGTAAAAAACACGTATTTATTGGTCTCGTCGCGAGTGCAAGCGGAGGAAGAAAGTGAAGCGCGGGGTTCTTTTAAATCAGATTTAATTGACATTCAAAACGGAGGCCGTCGACTTGCCGGTCGATGTAATGAGCAGCTTAATGTCTGCGCGTATAGAGGGATGCGCAGACTGAAGAAGAATAATGCAGGAACTTTGCGGAAAGCACTAATTGTAAGTTGCTGAGTGATGCCGGGTAGCAGGAAGATTGCAAGAGGAAGAGAGATGCTGTGGCTGTAGATCGACTGTTTCATCTTGATCGCAAAGAAGCAGCTTCGTATCCATGTAGAGGCAGAGTTGCAGCAGTTACCCTGAATAGGAAACGTCAAGTAACTCGTTGCTAATTCCGTCAAACCTGCAGAGACATCGTCAGTCATCCAGAAACTTGTGGGACATCAACTTCTATAAAAGTCTGCACCAGTAGTGGGTACCTCTAATGCTTAAAAATTGAACAAGAACTGGCTGTCTATTCCGTCTGAATCATCATAATGCTGCAGCCATCTTGAAACTTTTATAGAACTCATCTTAACTTAAATACAGTGCTTGGATTTTCGATAAAGATGTCAAACAGCCAAAATGCTAGATCCAAATAGCGTAGCTTCTTTTTCCACGATGATACCTTTGTTAATCGAACAGATCTCGCGGTGGCACAGTTAATTCCAGCTGCACACAGCGCCCATTCAGCCCCGCACGCGATACAATTTACCCACTGTCCAAATTGACGACTTCGGGGGGCTGGAGTAAGGTGTGGTGGGCAAAAACACGAAAGAAGCGATCCCCTGCGTGGCATTTTTGGGATTTAGGAGCACTAAGGTCTGCCGCAGGTTGCTCCCAGCAGGTGGTTCCCTGGCAGGTTGAAGGCTGAATAACCGACCGTGGGGCTAACCAGCGGCCGTGGAAACGCGTAACTCAGCGGGCACCATTAGCGTTATCTCTTTCGCGAATAAAAGTGCCGTACGATGTAAGCGTGTGAATCACGCACGGGGCTGAAAAAACAGGAAAAGAAGCGAACCGTCCTCTGTGTGCAAGGTGATGGTCGAGGGAATGGAACCTCCTCTCGTGGCCGATACACCTCGGGCGAACGTCGCGGGTCCTGAAAGTGGATCTTTGACGCTGAATTATCTTGGAACTTAAGTCGCTGTCTCCTTGAGTTTCTGGTGGTTCGACGAGGCTTACCAGTTGCTCGAGCAAGCTTTTGCCAGTGGAAGATTGAAATACTGGCGCGGTGAAATAATGAGACAAGGAATGAAGGAGTTAAAGAAGGTTTAATTTGAAATTAATGTGAGTAGAGTTTGGCGATGTTTAGCAATGTTTTCTAATGTTTGGCAATGTTTTAGAAGGGCTAAGGAGTGGATTATATCTTCTATGACATAGTGAAGCGTCGAGTCTTTGTAAAATAACATGGAATGCGCATTAAACGAAGGTGTTCTTCTCCCTCGAGCATTAAGGGATTATGCCTACCTGTGAGGTCTGAAAAAAAGATGAATATTCGGGATTTTTGGGGGGAGAAACTTGAAGGCCTTTTTAATCAGACCTTTGTGTATTCGAAAGTGTACATGTTAAACTACTTGTAGTAATTCTTGTGATGGAAAATATAGGTATATAAATAAGTGAAATATCAGAGATCTCCCGGCAGTGATTTTTTTCAGTAGTTTGTGGTGGCCACTACTAATTTTGGCCTGGTTCATCTGAAATAAAAAATTCGCGGGAATTTAGTTAGTATATTAGAGCATCTAGGCCTTAATCGTTCATTATCTCGAAAAATTAATTCAGTACAAAATGACGGCTTCTCATAGCAAAAGTATGAATTTTCGCCACAGAATCGCTCTCTTTTTCATCATTTTTCATCTATAAAATAAAAGATTAAGGACTGGATGATTTAATATACTAACTAAATTTGATCGAATTTTTTATTTCTAATGAACCTACAGTAGGTTCATTAGAAGTAGTCAAGGCTACAGTAGTCACTGAAAAGTGCTTAAATAAAAAAACGCTACCAGGAAATCGCCAATAATTCCATTATTTATTTAGATATCCCATTGCCAAAAAAGCTACAAGAACTTTAAAATATATACTTTCGAATATACAACCGTTTATTTAAACAAATCATCAAGTTTTTTAAAAAAGAATCCCGAAAATACTTCTGTTTTCAGACCATTCAGGTGGGCATAACCCCTTAATACTAGATTTTTTTTCCACAATGAGATACGCTGGCCAAGACCGAGCGATCTTAAAGCGTCAGAAATTATACGAGCACACGGTCGACTACAATAAGCCTGACGAGCCTGTGGTTAACACACAGCTCTGCATATTACTATTTTTTTGTTGCGTTACAAGAAGTATATTTCCGGTCACGGATGAAGGGACTCCGATAGCAGCGAGACCCGTGGGATGTGAAGAACATGGTCAGTGAAGGGAGACGATAGTCACCGCAATGCTCGTATTTATCTCGATGGGAACACCTCCTATTCGAGTTTTCTTTTATTTCCCTTCCTTTTCGAAATGGTCGCATTTGCAGGTGTAAAGTAAGCAGAGAAGAAAGCAAACTCTGTTCGAGTTATTGCTCCAGAGTCCATAGTAGGAAGTGAACAATTCATTTTCTCGGATAGTAAATTGATTCCGGGAAGAAAATTATAAATACTAAGGAGAAAAATTAGTAGATGATGTCAGGGATGTTCTACAATTAAATTCGACATCAATCTTAACAGTTTATTTTGTAATTATCGTATACAAAAGAAATTATAGGATACAGGAACGAATGTCTGAAGGCTTTATGGCGTATTGACACCGAGACCAGAATATTAAGACCGTGTTAACCGATTCTTCATGCAGAATCGGATCTTCGGGAGTGACGCCACCTCGTCGGCATACAAGATGATATCAAGGCTTATGGTTTCTCCACCCTCGGGGATTCGAGCGAGATCGTGTCAATAAATCGGATAGCGTGCGCGAAAGGCGGCAGAGGAAGGAACAGCGTGGAGGAGAAACCAACTAACAAAAGTGTATCTGAAGGATCGGCAGTGCACGGTGGCTGCGAGGCACGATTGCGCAGAATCGAGAGCGACCAGTCACGCATTTCGAATATTTAGCTCGAGGTTTCAGGAAGCGCTTTTGCACCTCTTCTAATCCAGTTATGAAAGCGAGGCCAGGGATCATCCTTTGCTCTGGGCCCTGCCATAAATTTCAGCAGCTCCGATCGGTAGATTCGGGAGAAAACTGCAGCGACGCCATGTGTGCCAGTCCAGTTTCAGATTATATCAAGAATTCCTCATGTTCCTAGATCCATCAGAATTTCTCATAGGATCTATTAGATGTAAGGAAGATGTAAGAATAATGGTACCAGTCGCTGTACTTCATTGGGAAACTTTTATCAACAGTAACCTTGAAAACTGAGGATTCTTCCATTATCCAATTTCCATAACTTCCATCATGCACAGTTCCCTTAAGGGGACTAGGCAGTCAGAAACTCGATTTTTTTTTGTAGTTAAAATTCCCAAAATTAAGGATTTTACAGTCGAAAAGGTCAAGCGCGCCATAAACCGTTTCTGTGCGTTTGTCTCGAATTCATATTTCCTCTTCGTTTTGCAGTGATTGCGAAGAAATAGAGGTATATATCGATTTGAAAAAAATTCAGCATATATCAAGCATGTCTAGTTACGACCTGAACCTACGCATAAGTCTGTGAAAACTTTTGTTTTGATATAAAAAAAAATAGAATGGCTCTTTTCCCTGGCGAAAAATGACGTTTCATTAAAATTTGCCGTTTTAAAGCCACCATTTTTATAATTTTGATTTTTTCTTTCTTTTTCAATAGGTTCAGGGCAGAATGGAGGCCGGGGTAAAGTATCAATTTCAGAGGATACACAAAAAATTTAAAAGAATTTTTTCAGGTTGTTTTAAAACTTTAAACTTGATTATTTCAAAACAGCATTTTTTCAACTGGTGCGGGTGATTGCAAAAAAACTATTTGGTCAATCAATCTGAAATTTTTACACATTATTGAGCACATGAGTGACTTAGGGATTACGGAAACCTTTTTCGATTAACCATTTCATACATTTTACAACGCAAAATGATTGAAAAATTCGCCGTATTTCGGCAATTAAACTTCAAACCTCCGCCATTTTGTTAATTTTTATCAGTAAAAATAATCCTAAGTAGTTCCGGCGATAACCACACTCATAATGAGTACAACACACTTTCAATTTTTTGTTTCAAATGCATCATTCTTCCGGAATCACCCGCACCAGCACTACATCGCATTCTCAAGGCGCTCACATCAGTGCGATGTATATTTTAAAAATACTGTTAAAAATTTAAAATAGATTTTTGTTATTCAGTCAATAAGTGTATTAATAAATAGACAAAACATTATTTACGTCGGACATTCCGTTTACTAAAAAATAAATCCTAAAAATGACAATTTTCCACGACTTTACAGTGGACTAACCGCTTAATTAATCCATTCCCTTCATCAAAATCTGGAATATTCCATAGAAACAAAATAATTTCTCCAAAACCATAAATACTTGAAGCCCTCCCTATAACATCAATCAATCATTATCAGTCCAACCATTAGTACTCCAAGATTTATCTATAGACACTCATCCCCTGAACTTCAATCTCTGTACCCCGCAAAATGCTCTTCACCAACCTTCGTGAGTTCATCAGACACATCTCCCCACAAACTAATCCAGGATACTCCAGTTGGCAGAGTACAAGCGACAATCAATTGAGCCCCGTGGAATCCAGCTCATTGGCATGGACGTCTTCATGAGCATTATAAACGCGCTGTTGAGCCGGTGATACGACATAATAAGCCGCCGAAACTGCGTTCACCGAGGGAGCTTACGATGAGCCTCGTAAAACACGAAACCGCCGTGGCGATCCCGCAAGAGCCAAGGAACATCTCGGGACGCGCTTTCTCGATAACGATGTCACAGTGTTTTTTGCCGTGGCCGGCGTACGCGCACGCC
Source organism: Andrena minutula (assembly GCA_929113495.1). Taxonomy (NCBI): domain Eukaryota; kingdom Metazoa; phylum Arthropoda; class Insecta; order Hymenoptera; family Andrenidae; genus Andrena; species Andrena minutula. Next base: position 22,922,877 of record OV815994.1, read on the forward strand.
GCGGGTCATTAGAATGGTAGGATCGAGGCTGCAGGGGAATTTCGGCCACGGTAATAATCTAATAAATCGGCGGGGAAGACATATGTACGGGCTGCCGCGCAGCCGGATCGAATGCCCGCTCGGTTAGCGGACTCTGCATTCCCGATTGCGATGTTTACGAGCACCGCCGGCCGAAATTTATGAAAATTATTCGCGGCTACCCCCGATTTCGCGTATTCATGCGCTGCGCAGCCTCCGCCGGCCCGCCGCGACATCCGGCCGGACGAACGTCCCCATTGTTCTGCTCGGGACATGTCGAAATTTCCATACGCGACGAGGTTATCCAATAAACTCGGACGAAGGCATTCCACGCTCCCTCCACTCGACTTGCTACCCGGAAGCTTCTCCTCCGCGGACGGTTCCTTTCGCTGGTGGGTCCCTTTGTGCTGCGATCGTGACTCCCAGTGTGCCACTTTTTGGAAAGTCATCTCCAATCCGCGATGGTACTGATGGCTCTGACGATTTCGGGGGTACGTGGACGGGCAAAGTAGTTGTGGAGGGTGTTTGCTTGAGAAAAATGTAGTACTGGATTCGGAAGACTAGAAGAAATGAAACTGACTGTTAAATAGTCTTTACTCTTGTATTCAGTTTGTTGGAAATAATGGTTTTGGCGATTTCTGGGGTGTATGAAGGGAGAAGTACTTATGGAGGGTGTGTTTTTTGAGGAAAGATTGTTGTATGATTGAAAATAGCATAATGCATTAGCTGAATACTACATAATGATTTCTCTGGGATGCAGTTTGATGCAACGCTTGGTTTTGATAATTTCTGGGGTGCATGATGGGTAAGATAGTTGTAGGTGGTATGTTTTTAGAGGAAAATTATTATATGATCGAAAATACCATAATGTATGAGCTGACTGCTTGGTAATAATTTCTCTGGGATGCAGTTTGATGCACCTCATGGTTTTTATGATTTCTGGGGTGCATAAGAAGTAAGGTATTTATAGAGGGTGTTTTTAAAGGAAGATTGTTGTATGATCAAAAATACTATAAAGTATGATGTGACTGCTAGGTAATAATTTCTCTGGGATGCAGTTTGATGCACCTCATGGTTTACAGGGTGTGTGTTTTTAAGGGAAAATTATTGTATGGTCAAAAATACTATAAAGTATGAGGTGCCTGCTAGGTAATGATTTCTCTGCGATGCAGTTTGATGGAACTAGTGATTTTGAAAATTCTTGCAGTTCATGTAGTCGAAATATTAATTCCAGTATTGCATCACTGAAACTTACACAGTGCGTATAATTTTCATAACAATATGATTGATAAGTGATAACGTGTTTATCATGATGCAATAAATATTTCCAAGCAAAATCTCGCTGTATGTGCAAAAAAAGCCACAAGGTGTAAGCCTTCCTCAGCGATACACTATGTAAATTGGATGCAGCTGATGTTTTTGCCGCTCTTTTGGCTGCGCGATTGAGAAGATAGTTAATGGGATGATCCTTGAAGGACCTCTAGCTGCACGATCGAGGAAATCGCGAGGCGTGAGCTGGACCAGCAGTTAATGCTTCCTCCGCGATGCAATTCGATGCAGCTGCGTATGTATTTATCGCGGTTGTCACTTTCTATACAGGTAGATTGCTTCGCGAGAGAATTACAACCGTGTAACTCACGCCAAGTGGGATAGTTTCTATCAGTCGGTGCGGTTCGCTTCGGCGAGCAGCGCGCTGATATCGTAATTGTATCGTAGATAAGGTTACTCGATGACCTCAGAACAATTTGCTTATCCGATGGTGCGAGTCATGCGGGAAGCTTGTTACGAACTATTCATCGACAGAGTCCCGAGATCGATAAATTGCGATCGTTAGATGCAGTGTCTGGTCTAACGTGGCCATTGGGATAGGCAATAAATTTTTGGTAAAGTTTCATTTCAGAAACAAACTTAATAGCTGGACTTGGATTCTGGATTCTTCTCTCTTCGTATGCCTTTCTTGTAGGAGTTTCGAAAGAACTTGATATATATCACGTTTCCATGTAGAAATTATTCATATTCTTCTATATGAAACACTATCTTCCTCATCGTACAGGGTGATTCAATATCCATACATTATTCTCATTATAACTGCCACTTAAACAACTATCTTAGATTACACCTACATTTAATCCGTGTTACGGATTACACCTACATTTAAATCCGTAACAATATACCACAAATGAGGCACTTGGAAACCAAAGGGATGCTGGTGACATTTTTGAAATTTTGGAATTAGGAACGGAAATGGTTAATAAAATTGTTAAATATGATGTTGTCAGTTTGTATATGTCAAGCATTAAATGAGCCTAATTATGCAAAAAAAAGCTACCAGTGTTTAACTGTTACAGAAAGGTAGCTTTATTTCTATTGGGTATATTTTATTTCTTGTTATGGTTTAATTATTAGTAGTATAATTAAGTAAAACAATTAGTAGATTGTACCCTGACAGCAGGAAACAGACACTGTCTAATATCCGAGCCTCTGTGAATCTATATTGTAAGTCCGGGAGAGATCGACCACTTTTTGAAAACGAAATTGTAGCATCGTTGTTTTTCATATTTTTGTCGTTGTGTGCAAATTAAAGCAAAGCCCAAGCAATTTAGGGTAAATATATATAAACTAGTTTTTTAGCCTGTCTCCGCCAGGCATTACTATCCTATGTGTATAATAGGACGCCTAAGGTAACGAAAATTACCTATAGGTAAAAATGGGAGAGACGCCATAGGAGGAGAGACGCCATACCTTCGCGAGTTCAGTGTGTGGGAAAGAGATGTCTATATTTCTCACTTTGTTTAATTACTTATAGATGGCAGCAGTGAAAGTATAAGTAATTAAACACATTGAGAAATATAGACACCTCTTTCCCACACACTGAACTCGCGAAGGTATGGCGTCTCTCCTCCTATGGCGTCTCTCCCACTTTTACTATATGCACAATGCGGTAGTGGATTCTACATTGTTACATAATACCTGTTTTAGGCCACAGGTACAACCCATTATCGAATTTTCCAAGGTTTTGATTTTTTACGGCATCTTTGGGTTCCGAAGAAACTTCATGCTGAATCTAAATCTTGTAGGTCATCGAGAAGTACGAAAACATCCTTATGGAAAGATTTTGCTAACAAACGAACATCCACCTTAAGCGTCTTATTATATAGTATTTTTTTAACTTTTAAGCTGCACCCTAAAGTTCACGCGTCAACTGCAACCCCATGCAAACCTCCCACCATCACAACACACAATAACGAGATTTGGAGAATAAAATAAAAAACCAATATGTGCGATACGCAGCATATACTAGGGTTGAAACAGCATCGAGATCAATTGCATCCTTCCACGCCTCTACCACCCAGACTCCCTTTCCGCGCGAACGCAATCCGCGAGACACGAACGAGAGGGAGGAAAGCGATACGCAGTGAGATCGAATATACAACGCCATATCGCGTTGCACCTGCGTGGACGCTTTCGACATGCGTTTTCTCGCCGGATATTCCGTGGACGCAAGCCTGTATCATTTCGCAGACTCTTCCGCGGCGGCGTTCGAAAGGGGCGCGCGACCGTTCGGTCGGCGCATCGGCACCGGCCGATTGTCAAATTAACCAACGACCTGACGAAGGTCGAAAGCCGTTGGCGCGGGACGGCGTAATGAGGTGGCAGCCGGAGGGTGGGTTTTAATCAAGAATCGATACATAACGGCGATTCGTGGGCCAGCTACCGCGGACAACGCAGCATCGGGCCTAATAAGGGCCGCGTCTATTCGAGCCTCGCCTCGGGTGGCAGCGAGCTCAATTATCGGCCGGCATGAGCCGCCATTAGATAACGAGCAGGCAGATGCGCCACTTCGCGGGCACCGTTCATCCTTCTGAAAAGGATTCGTTCTTTACGAGCGGGAAGACGTCCGCCGCCTTCCACCGGCTCCTGACGCCGCTCCTCCGGGCGATCGCTGCGAGATACCGTTCGGATACGTTAATGTTGCTGCAGCATTTTGTTGCCGCGCATGCCGCAAACGTTTGCAAGGGCCTGGTTTTAATGACAGTGCTGGTGGAGGAGTATGGAATAGGTTGGCTCGGACTTGGTGAATGTTTACAGAGGGGACGTGAGGGGAAGTTGGATTGTGAATTTTTGGAGGGCAGTACTAGATGCTGGGGAAGGTGAGAATGATGATTAAGGTTTAAACAAAAACTGATGTTTGACAAAAAAATCGGTTTTCGAATTCTACTATTCCCGGAAAACCGGTTACACCTGTTTTCGAATTTTCACAAAAAGATGTAATTAAAATAGTAAATAAATATTTGTACTTATTTTAAAAAATTTCAGTTTCCTTAATATTATGGATTTACAAAAATATAACAAAATAAAACATACCTGCTCTATCTATAAAACCAAATAAAAAGAAATTATAATAACTAAAATCCGTACAAAATATAAATTTTTTAACAGGTGGTACCAAATTATAAATCTGTATTCGATTTAGTATTTTTTTTTTGAAATATGAACTCATGAAGATTAGTTCGCCTAGTGCGAGTTGATTTCGAGTCAAATGTTAACGTTTTAAATTAAATAATTTATTCATTTTTGCATATTAATTCTCGTATATAAAACCGGTTTCTTAAATTTAAAACTGATTTTCGAATTTTACAAATTTATAAATATAAAATGCTTTTTAAACCCGGTTTTTTAAAACCTATAAATCCTAATGGTGGCCGGGGATTTATCAATAATCAAGAGTATTAAATTTCTTGCACACCATAATTCGATTTGAGGAGAATTTGGATTGTAAAAATTAAGAGGGGGATTTGCAAAAAACATTGTTCTTTTCAAAATTTATCCGCACCACTCTTTTTTCGATAATTCTTTATCACCATATTATAGGATATTAAAGGGCATACAATTTTGGATGGAACTTTTTTCGGTATCTTTTACGGTTTTGCAGATATTCCATATGTAGAATATGAAAACTCACCATTTCTTGGAGAGGGTGCTTTCACCCTTAGGACGGTGTTATTGCCGAATCCAAAAATAGTTCTACAAAGTTCCAGATTTCTTTGAATTTTCGAGTCGCCGATTTTCCCGCGTGTGTTACCTGCTTGTGACTTGACCTGACCGTTCCATTCTGCGATCTTCCCTGCAGGGAGGTAGAAGCATCCATGTATCCTTGCTAATTTCCATCGCAGCCCCTCGAAAATCGCAAGTTTGGGGAACACCAAACGATCAATATCATGACATTCAACATTTTCCTCCTCAGAGGTCTTTCAATGTCGATCCCCTCCGCCAGCAATGAATTCCTTTAGAGTCACTCCTCCCGTGTGCTAGAGAGATCGGCTACACCTCGTGGAACGTTATTTCGGAGCTTCACGTTTAGATCCGTACAAATTGATTCGTAACGTTTCGCGTCGTTGACACGCCATTATGAGGGATCACACCTACGAGAGACTTTGTAATGAAAGTTTCCCCTGCAGCGCTTTCACGCGTTTCACGATCTCCGCGAGAGCCAACGAACCTGGGCGGATCGTGATTTGCACTTTCTTCCTTTCCCAGCCGATGGAGAGGAAAAAGGGCGAGATCGTTCGCGCGGCGCATCTTTGGGAGCCATTCGAACGTGGCGTCATCGATGGTGCTCGTGCAGAAAAGGCACAATGAGCTATTCTTGTGGAGCCAGACGTACCCCTAATCACTGTTTGTGCCTCCTCGTGGGCTGGCTAATTAATCATACAAAGGGGTACGTTCAAAGAATGCAGCTTCAGCAGTGTACTCTGCCTGAGAGACAGTTGAATTTCGAGTACACGAGTGCTCTGTATGTGTAGGAAGGCCTGTAAAATATTAAATTAAAGAATCAAATTTACCTAGAATAAATAATTCGAAAATCAGTTAACCCTTAAATGCATGGCGTTGTAAAACTGCAACATACCGTTCAAACCACCTTTATTTTTCCTTGCATTAGCATATACTCAAATATATTAACTATATTTAATATATTTAGTATATTAACTATATTTAGTATATTTAGTATATCAAATATATTTAGTATATTTAGTATATTAAATATATTTAGTATATTTAGTATATTTAGTATATTAAATATTAAAATTTAGTATATATTTAATATACTAAATATATTTTTTTCGTGGAAAAAAGTTATGCATTTAAGGGTTAAATAATGATACGTTCCCATGTGTGCAACGTGTGATGGAGAACACACTTGATACCAGAAGTTCACCACTTCGATGCACTTCGGATAGAAACTTAGAGTTTCTTTTTATCCTTTTTGTAAATCGAAGTTAAAAATAAAAGTTTCTTCTACCATATATCTTATCGACTTTCACGTCCAAAATTTGACACTTGATCTTACATCGCACTTTAAATATTCTAAGTGTCTTCCCCGCAGTGGGGTAAGTTGATACATTTTACTTTCGTCCAAATAACATTTTTTCATTCATTTTGTATGTATCTTCTCAACTTTTTATTTACAATATATTAAAGAGGAAGGACCAAAGTATATTTTAGCATATTTGTTATTGAGTAATTAATTCAAACAAAAATGAAAAAAAATGAAAACACAAAAACATATCAACATGCCTCGGTCTCCCTTAAGGTGCAGATTTGTCTTAAAAAATCAACGAATAGTTTAAAAATTTCAAAAAAATCAGGAGTAAGTTCGTTCCAAAATACAAACAGCAGTTAGCAACAAAGTTTCAATTTACTTTAACGAGTAAAATATTTCCTTTTTTTTTTCAAAATTTTCGCACGACACATTCAGATATTCCATCGACCATTTCTTGGTACATCAATTTCTCGAAACAAGGTAACATTGATTTACACCCCTCGCGTTCCCAGGGGCTCAACCGCGTCCGCGGTTACAAATTGGAAGAGTAATTTCGATCGCAGGGCACGATAGAGCTGAGATTAATCGAGACGATCCTAAATCATCGGCCGTTTTGAGGCTCCCGAGATTAGGCAGGCTTTCATTTCGCCAATACTTAATCTCCGTGGTCCACGATGCAAATCGTCGCCCGTTTTCGTTTCAAGGACTATCGATTCTTGTCGCCTGCTCGGCACGTTGCAATGTTGCCGATTATCAATCACCGCGAAAAATACGCTGAAAACAAATTAACCGGCTATGCAGCGCGCGGGCGCGGGGTTATAATAAAGATGAATCACCGTCGAATAATCTCACATTTATAAGCAGTAAATTCACCGGCAATTTGCATGGCCACGTGTAAATGTAGACATTACTTTCCCTCACGGTGGCCACCTGCGGTATAATTTGTTCAAGCGAGCGCGAGGATTTTTACATTGCGCGTATTATGTCGAGGTGGGATAAAAACGGGGAGGTTACTCTTCTGTTCAATGCCGCGGAAGGCGCTTGCAAACCTGTATTACCTTATGAAATTTTCATGCAACACGTATACCGCCTTGAAAATTCAGATGAACGCCTAAGGGTCTCGCGGGTCTAATTTCTTCTCGCTTTAAATTGTATAAGATGCAGTGTAAAAGGTGGACGTAATTTTAGAAGCGAAATGAAGTCAAGAAGTGTGAGTTGGGACCTGGAAATTATTATTATTATTATTATTATTAAATGCCTTTATTGCACCATTACAATTAAAATTACAATTAAAATTACAATGGCGAGTAGGCGAGGTTCAGCATTAACTGCTGCTCTACAACCTAATCTAAAAAGCCGTTGGGAGGTAAGAAAAGGAAAGAAAACAAATAGACTAAAATAAAATACAATAAAATAAACTAAGAATAAGATAAGAATAAGAATAAGCCCCAATAAATAATGGGTCAAATTAATAATTAGAAAAAGCAAAATATAGGAAGCATTTATAGTGGCCTAAAGATTCCTGTATCCTTTCCAAAAGAATTAAAGAAGATTGCAGTAGAATGTACCAAAAGAAGCTTCTTCAAGAACTTCATCCAAATCACTCACAAGCAAAAATGACATGCCCGAGAAACAATGAATTCATTATCCATCCAATTGCTTCAATTTCCTCTTCCACTTGAGTCCACCACCTCGTCTCTACCAGAACCCAGTATTATGCCACGAATTCAAGAATTCTTTCTTACTCACCCGTGCACAGCTTCTGTCCCCGCAAGAACCGCGCGCAGGAGCGCGCGAGCGCACAAAGGGATCGCGATGAAGAAACAAAGCGACGAAGTTTCCAAGGATCGACCTGGAACAGAGGCTGGAGCCAGGGGCTTGTTGCAATCCACTCGCTGAAATTATCATTCCCTCGTAATGCGGGCTTATTATGTGCTCCGTGTGCAATGGTATCTACCAGCGGTTAGCGCGTCAAATGTGGCTTTGTTGGGTGATTAATGCCCTCCTCGTAGCTGACACCTCGCAGAGTTTAATTGCACCTTATTCTGCATGAATATGGATGCCTGCCCCACGGGCCACGGGGCCCGGTGAAGTGGCAGCAACGGCAGCGACCGTGGCCGCCGAGGAACCACGATGAGGAACGACGAGGGGGCCAGGAGGCCGCGAGCAGGATAAAAAATGCAATTACGATTTTGAAAAATGGGCCAGGCCCCGGCAGCCTTGGCGACCGGTTCCAGGTTTAGGACCGTGGAACCAGCTCCTAGATTAGATCGGCTCGATCCTCGGACACTGGTTGATATTCCCCCCGACGTCCGCGCGGTATCGCGGCACCTCGGACGTTTCATTCGACTCTAATTAATTTCCGCCGCCGGGTCGATGTGGGCCACGATAGGAGACGGTCGTCTTTCAATTGGTAAATGATTCTGGTGATTGAATATGCAGGATCAGTCGCTACGAGGTAGAAACTGTTTGGCGAACTGCAGTTAGTGTAATTAGGGGAGCGGTTAGTCCGGCTAGGTGATTAATATATCGAACGCTGTTTGTGGATCGTTTGCCAATAAGTGGGATCAATGAATCGTGTAATAATACTGTGGTATTGGATAGGTAGTATTTTTCAAGCGTAGATGGCACAGTTTAAAGGGGAATTTAGACTTTTCATTTTGGATTTGCATCCCGGACGATTGATCCATAGTGTAAGGTATAGAGATTGCTTTCATCTGCATTTCAGAGACTAGTGAACAAAGTAGAGTCGGTCTCTACTTTCAATGAACTGGATCCGTAGTGAAACGGCAGTGACAAGTCTAAGATATAACAAATGAACAGCTGTTCAGGTAACACGCAGCATTTTGAGAACTACTTACAAGGAAACATATCGAACCCGAAAATTCTGATTTTAATGAAACTCCGTACGATTGTAGAGCATGTCGGAGTATGAAAGAAACGATTTTTTTCTGCGGAAAAACATTCTGAGGGGGTGAAATTAACCCCTGGAAATCCGGTTATTAACCCGATTTTGTGTTATAACTCGCGAATTGTAAGAAATAGAAAAAAAGTTTCAAGACAAAAGTTACTTCTTTTAATTAAATTTATCATTTGGTAAAAAAATTATTTTACAGTTCACGAATTATAACATAAAATCGGGTTAATAACCGGATTTTCAGGGGTCAATTTCACCCCCTCAGAGTGTTTTTCCGCAGAAAAAAAATCGTTTCTTACATACTCCGACATGCTCTACAATCGTACAGAGTTTCATTAAAATCAGAATTTTCAGGTTCGATATGTTTCCTTGTTAGTGAATTGAATGAGTATAAATACTCCGGCTTTCATATTTCACATTTACTGTGGATCAATCATCCATGATGTACACTAAAAATGAAAAAGTCTAAATTCGCCTTAATACTTTGAGCGATGGAAGGTTGTAAAAAACCGCATTTCAAATTCGTCTGGCCTTTTTGAAATTGGAGTGTTGTAGAAGAGTTGGGCAAAATGTAATCTAATTACAAATTACAAATTACGATTAAAATGTAATTGTTTAATTGATTACGCATTATTTCCTGTAATCGTTAATTTAGGTAGGTGACAAAATTATGGTCAATAACGTGTCAGAAAATAATGTGTAATCAATTACACAATTACATTTTAATCGTAATTTGTAATTAAATTGCATTTTGCCTAACTCTGTGTTATAGTAAACGTTCGTATTCAAATCTAAAATTCTGTCTCTGCCTCCTCCCTCTTCACCCTACAGAAGGTGTAATCTGGATTGAGTTTGCAGTGAGGAGAGTTGTCACTTGAGATATCTCTGATTGAGATTTCCCTTTCCCTTTCACGTGTATAACGATGCTTGACCAGTGTTTATTCGAAATTGGGAGCATCAGCTGGTGCCTTCAGAATGGTTCGTCGAGACGTAAGGCCAGACTGAACGCTATCATGCGATCATCGCTGTCTTCACTGTGTAACGCCCAGCAGCACGTACAGCCTCTTATACCAGAACCTGTTCTCTTACTTGTTATCTCACGAGTGAAACTGGACAAGAACGCGATTTATGTATTCAAGCATGTCAAATAACGTTGACGTTCTTGGATTTCCTGCGGGTAACGTTGCTTCTTCTTGTAGACTCTTTCTAAAAGGTATCGTTGCAACAGAGACCAGTACTAATTTAGGAATATATTAGGTACGGAAGGAAGTCTTTATAGTTTGAAAGCGGCAGTATATTTTGCTACTGTTTCACTTAGATTATTCAATTATATAATCACTGTTAGATTCGATAACATTTCCCAACACAGGTGTTTCTGGTCTCGCGATGCTGGGTGTAATAAAAAGTCGTAAAACATTTAAGGGGAGGTTCCGGTCTAGAGCCCCAAAAACTAGGTGATATTTAGGAATTAATTAAAGGAAAACTTCTATATATAATTTAATGGGATTTTCTGCATTGTATTAAGGATGTCTTAAATTATTGAAATATATTTTTTGTTTTATAATTAATCATTGCAAACGGCCCTGGGGAGTCGTTAAAGTCAAGTCGTAAAAAAATTGATCCAAAACGGTGGGTGCTATATCTCCAAAAGTTATTATCCGATTCGACTGAAACCTTTTTTATTTTAAAGATTATTCTTCTGGCTAGGGGGAAAACTAGAAAAAAAATACAAGAATGGAATTTTTTTAGAGAATAACGGCACTTGAAGTGTGAAATCACATTTTCCTTATATTTTTCCTCCTTTGAACGCCTTTGAAAATTATAAATTTTCAATTTTTTGTAATTTTTTCTAGTTCCCCCTCCCCCTAGCCAGAAGTGTATTCTTCCAAATAAAAAAAGTTTCAGTCGAGTCGGATAATAACTTTTGGAGATACAGCGCCCACCGTTTTAAGAACACTGTTACGAGAAAAACGCGTTTAAAGTTTTACGTGAGTGCCAAGTAGCCCGGTGTTATCAATACATTTGCCACTACTTCGTGAATTTTACGAATTTCAACAAATCCTTTTAAACACGTATTCCTAAAAGGTTGACCATTCGAAAAATGAAATAAAAAATCGACTTTTAGACCGGAACCTCCCCTTGAATACCAAGTGCCTAAGTGATCGCGAAGGAAAAATCACACGGCTTTCTTTCAGATCTAATAGCTGTCTCCAAATAGAATTCAAATAATAATAGTAATAATTCGTCTCTGTTACATCATCAAATCTACATTGCGTTAATAAAGTGATAAGAATAAGTGATGAGATGAATATAAATATTACTATCTATGCTAGTAAATCTGAATAAGTTTCAATAGAAGTATCAAAAGAAATAAAGAAATATCAAAATTCTAACTAGGTGTAAGGCTTCAGGAAAGCTGTATTTAAAAAAATTAGAAAGATATCAAAGACTTTTGTCAATATCCTCGCGAAAATCCTTCATTTATCAATCGAAACATCACTCTAGTCAATTCTTACGACAGATCGTCGAATTTCAATTAAAATTCAAGAGCGTGCTGAAACTTCTCCTCCACTTCGATAAGATTCAGAACAAAATATTAAAAAACCTTCACACCGACAAAAATGCAAATTCTCTCCCAAAAAATTGGGTCTACCGGCGCGGCGAGACAAACAAAGCAGATGGTACAGGATCGAATGATTGCGCGTTTATTATTTACAACGTTTTTTTCGCTGTAATTGAATTTTATCTACCATCTTGGCCATCATAGTCGGCCTGTGCACGTAGCTTCCGTTCATTCATTAGTACCGGCAGTTTGAGCCGCTCATAAGTCGTCGGTGAAATGATTCTCTTTCAGGCGGGCCGTGATTCATGTCGAGAGGAGAACGGCGAGAATGACGGATGAAGAACGCGACACGGTATGAAATATCGTTACCACGGGGAATCAATTTGCGGTTATGATGTAAAAGAACGATACGCTTGTTCCGGGTATCGTGCACAATTAGTGGCAGGTTCGCGGAACCGTTGCCTTAAGTAGTGTTAAATAACGAGACAAATGAATCTGCTTTCACTGCATCACTGACCTAATTGGCGCTTCTCCAAAAGGTGCAGTTGAAACTTTGAAGAGGACACGTGTGAAGTGGTTAACGCAATTATTTGCTAAAAATTGAGGGCTGGTTGATTGGATTATGATTGGTTCAATATGAGTCGAGGATATTTTTAGGGTGGAAATGTTAGGATGGCATGATTGATTCAGTTTCTTTTTAACGGAGGATTATAGTTTTCATTCTGTGAAATGGTAACAGCTTTTGAGATGAATTCAAGTGTACATACACTATGAAAGATTAATTCATATTTTAGTATCTAATAATTGAGGGGCCAAGTGGAAAACTGCCACCGTTTCGTGATTTTTTTATGACCATTTTACCTAAAAATTGTCGGATTTGTTGTTTTCATATATTATTCCAAATATCACAGTTTGTAGTTTAATGTTCATAAACTTCTATAAAATACAAACTTCTCGAAAATATGTATGATTCTTTTTTAAAAAAGTTATGTATGCTTAAGAAACGAAACTTTATACAGATTATTCATGTACCTGTTTACCACTGAGCCCCTCAATTTCTAAAAATATGTCATGTCTCACTTTGTATCATGGTTCTTCCATCGAAATGTAATAGTTTCTAAAATATCCATGTTACTTTCAAGATCCAAGCTCCTTTTTCAGATGATCCTTTTTTCTCAAAAGTGTATCAATGTATTTCAAATTATAGCATTTGATAATGTATATTGCACACGACGTTCGACCCAGTGACCGCAGAAAATGATTTAAGATTCTTAATCATGGCACATGTTTATGAAAGTACTTAAAACTTTATGGTGGTCAGGTGTTATTAAGAACGAAGCTTTTAGTGTTTTACACCACTCGTTAGAATCATTTCTTCGCGAAATTTATTGGACGTTAAATGATATTTCATCCGGCTGGCTAGTAATTATCGCAACGAATTCCCTTTCGATAAAGCACCGAAACCATTTAGCACCTATACTCGCAGAATATTCACCCACCAATCTATGCCCAATCATCCAGTCAATAAAAACCATAAAAATCTACGTGCCATAATCATCGATAAAGACCTAATTACAAACCGTGCCAATCCATAAAGCTCGCTAATAACAGGCCTACCTTTCGAAATTGATCGAATATTATGAGCAATCCGTAATCGAATTTTCTGAGCCAGGCAGCGTGTAATTTCGGAAATATAATTCCCGCCTGAAATTACAGAAATTAATTTCCAAAAGTCTCGAACATACCTGCAAGTATCGATTGCAACATTCTTCATTATATTGAATCTTCAGTAATTCAATAGCTTACTTCTGTCAAGTGTCTTTGACCATACTTACTGAGACTTTGACAGAAAACTGATGGATAGTTCACGAAATTTAATTAAATTAGTTTAAACATAGTTTCGAGTCTATTGAATAAGTAGGAAGTTAAGGGACAATCAACACACCATCATTTTCATCAACAAATGCATAATCTAATTCTAGGCCAATGCAATTAACCCTACGGTGCACACCTAAATTAAAATTACACCATTGCACACATTGGGCCTCACAGACTCCATGTCTCTAAATCTAGAAATACGTGGATATTTTGAGGAAAAAAATTTTTAGACTGCACGTAATCCAGTGCACTCAATCTTTATTAAAAAAAATATTTAATAACAAAATGAAATTCTGAACAAATATCACTTTAATACTACGAGTCATCGTTATCTGAATCTTTTTTAATATCACGAGAACTGTTCACATGGGCCTGTCAGGCCCCACGTGTGCACTGTAAAGTTAACTGTTGAATCCTCACTATCCTCTGTATTTCTACACTAATACACTAATCACTTACCCCCTCTCACTTCTCGTCCTTCTCTCTCCTTTTCCTTTTCAACAGCTTCTTTTTTCTTTTCTGTACATTAAGGCCTTACATACGTCTAGCAGCGCCAAAAATGCGCTAAAAGAAAACAAATTTTTAGTAGGGACAACAATAGAAATTAATAAAAATAAATAGTGCACATTGTTTATTGGTATTTAAACTTTATAAAAAAATTTACTTCACTTTATTTTTTCAAAAATTACTATATAAAAAATCAAGTGACCCACAACACTAAGAAAAAAATGTTGCTCCACGGTCGGCATCATCGTAAGGCCGTAATTTGTTTCTATTTTCTCTCTCCTTGGTCTAATAAAGAAGTTTTGTTATTATTATAATCTCTGAACATTGCTCACATATGCACGAATAGAAAAATAAACAAAAAGAAACCTTCATCCCTCAGCAATCAGTCCCAACATCATATTCCTCAAGATCTCAAAAACAACACAAAAATTCCATGCACCCCATCATACTCCACAATCCAGAGGGTGCTCCAAACAAACTTCCATCCCTCCTTTCTCCAATCAATGTTTACCAGTTTACCACAACCCTCGCTACCACCCCACCGTAGCCATTAAAACTCCACAGCTACCCAGCCCTAGCCGCGTGGAATCGCAACACGAAGCAATCTTACAGTAGTGAACGGTAACAAGAAAACGCATTACCAAGTCCAAGTCGGCATCGATTCGTCTCAACTGAAATCCGCTCAGCCTACCGAGCACGCCTGCACCTGAAACGCTTCAGATCTAATCGAATTTACATTCTCGCGAGGCCCTGCAACATCCCTTCCGCGATAAAACTTCACCCCTGAACCCGGGCCCGGTATCTCTACACTTTCCTGTTCCCACGTGTTCGTAATTTACGCTCGGCCGGCGCGCAGGGGCGAGAGGGGCATCTCCGCGGACGGCCAATAACTAGAAACGAGCTGTCGTAGATCAGAGATATACATCAGCCGGTCTCGGTGCCCGAAAACGGCGAATCACCGTGGCCGTGGCGGGACCCGCTTAATTTCCAATTAATTTCACGGGGCCGCAAAAATTATGCGAACAAGGCGCGACTAACACCGCGTACGCGTGTCGCTATCCATCACCCGGTCCAGGTCTACAACAGCCTCGGCCGCGTGGCATTAGCATTTATGTTTCACAAATGCGACAACTTTACGGGTGCTTAAATCAAGCGGCGAGCGACTACGCGATCCGCGGACACGGCCCTCGATGATTATCCGATGAGAATTGCGAGCGCTGAGGAGATAGAGGCGCGCGAGCGTTTTCGCCCTTGTACGCCGGGTCTTGGTAACGCTCCGGGGACATTAACGGGGAGGGAATCAGATTGCCGGAGAGAGATTCGTCTATTAGGATTCAGGTGCAGATACGCGCGGAGGCTGTTGGAATTTTTCCTGTCTGGAATAGTAATTATGATAATGAACGTCTCTATTATTTGTCGGCGAGGCGGGCGGGGAGATAAGGGGAAGAGAAACTGCGGAGTAATTATGTTTCGAGGAAAGGGATGGTCGTGGAACGTTTCGGTAGCCGTATAAGGAGTAGAGTAGAGGACCCAATTACTGTCATCTTAAGCTATTTTACCTAAAATAAGGAATAAACAAACGTTTATGTAAAATAACTTAAGGTGACAGTAATTGGGTTGAGTGGCAGTAATTGGGTCCTTTACCCTAGTCTGTGATTCGTGGTGGTTAGAGGCATGTGATTTTTTGTGAAAACATCATTCGAAAGCGTGCAGTGAAGCTCTTCTGTGCGTTGAAATTCTTCTTTGATTTTGGTGGGGAAGAGTGAGAATTAAGGTACTGAGGAGTTTCATAAGTGCTTTGTGATTAATGTGTCGGTTGGTGCCTCATTATTTCTGATTTGATTTGAATTTGTTAGCATTCCAGTGGTAAATTTTGGTTTCTGTTGGTTTATTTTTCTATCTATATATCTTTATATCTATATATTTTTATTTTTGGAGATTGAAGGTTATTGCAAGACGATTGTTAATTCTTTGAATCCGGGGAATTTAACAAATTCAAAAACTATTTTTTCGCAAGAATTGGATATAATTTAGAAGTTTTCCAACGTGTGATACTGAATAAAGCAGTCAGGGATCAGAGTTGGGGAAAATGTAATCTAATTACATTTTACAAATTACGATTAAAATGTAATTGACCATTTGGTTTCGTCAACTACCTAAATTAACAATTACAGAAAATAATGTGTAATCAACTACGCAGTTACATTTTAATCGTAATTTGTAAGTTGTAATTAGATTACATTTTGCCCAACTCTGTCAGGGATACATAATCAGACATCGCAAACATTACATTCAAATCAACATACATAATATCGCCTCTGAGCAGCTTTGTTTGATGCCGTTGCTGGGGCAAAGGTAGAAAAAATGTTTATGTGTTAACTGGGAATCTGTAGAAGTTGAAGGTTTGCTGGAATCATTACTCTTGATAGTCGCAAATTTATCCAACACCTCTTTGATAAGTTTTATCCGGTACGTCGAAAATTGTTCGTTTACGAGATTATTTGTTTTTTATAAAACAAATAGGTACTTCATAGCTAAATAATTACACAACAAAGTCCCAAATAAAATTTCAGAAACTAAAAATATACAGAACGCACATATATGTTTCCCCGGCTACAAAGGGTTAATACGAATTTCTGTTTTATTTTTGAAGACCATATCACCTGCCTTTTGATTGAATAAGAATTACCCACCTCTTGTATAACTTACGATTCGATACAAGTTTGGTATTTACTTCCACACTTACTGACGTACCGTAATCATTCTGTTACCTTATTAAAAGCCAACATTGTATGGCAATAACCGCGTGCAAAGTTGGAATGATCGTTTCAACAGCGGAGAGAGAATTCGCAGCTCGAATTCGACGGCTATAAACGTAGATTTACGGCGCAGCGCCACAGGGAAGATGGAAGAATGTGTATCAGACTGGTCGCCATGCTTATTCCGCTTAATGGCCTTTAACGACATTCGAAATTACCCCCGTATTTCAAAGTGACCGGATAAACAATTATAAGCTCCTACTTCGCCGCCACGAGGCGAAACAGTCGTTCCTGTTTCATGTGGAGGCGGCGATTTCTGCGGCCATTCAGATTGGCCTCCTTAATTGCGGTTGGACTGACCTGTGGTCGAACATCTAGATACACCAAACGGGCTATCAGCTTAATATCGTGGAAATGAAGAGACTGATCTAGTAGCATTGCCTTTTGGAATATTAAAGTTCTAAATTCGAGTCGTACCTCAAGTAAATCGCATATGTTTCTTATGTTCTTACACCGCAGGATCTGAGAGACTTTTTGATGTTTCTTACTCGACAAATATGCACGAACTGAAACGGCTGAATAGCGGAATACTTAGTGGAATTATCCTAATTTTTGTTAATTAATTTTAAGGGAGGATTCACCTATAACAGCCCTCGAAATTTATGATTTTATTTAAAAAAATTATTGTTAATATTGCATTAAACTCTTGTGGAATATAAGGAGGCATCTTACAACTTGTAGATATTTTTTATGTTTAATCTTTCTCATTATTTATTAATTATTGTAAACCTCTTCGACGATGTTGGCGCCAGGTGTAGCACCTGCCAACAGTCATCTGATTGCAAATAGAAGAAAATATTCTTAAAGTTAAATACTTTACGCTGGGACTGGGCCAAAAATTTCAATTTTAGTTTTTATTTATAATACTTTTTTTCGTCGATATAAAGAATAATGTGAAAAATTTGTCTAAGGGAAAAACTTACGTTTTCTTTCAAACGCTACAACTCTATCAATTTTTACATTTTTTTTTCTTTAAAGTGGCATAATACCAGTGTAAAATATCTAACTGTAAGAAACTTATTTTTTTTACAATCAGATGACTCTGATAGGTGCTACACATCTCGACAACAAGAGTTACATCGTCGAAGAGGTGGACAAGATTCCACAATAATTAATAAATACAAGGAGGATCAACATAAAAAAAATATTTTCTGCAAGTTTAAAGATGCCTCCTTATATCCCAAAAGAATTTAATCCAAAATGGCCAACAGGTTTTTAAGAAAATAATTTAAATACCAGTTACTTTTGTGACTGTTATACGAGAATCCCTATTCCAAAAATAGAACTTTGTGAAAATATTTAAATATTTAAGAAACAACAAATCTTCCGGTCACGTATTTAGAATTTCCACTCTTCAACCTACGCACGTTAACTTTAGGGAGTACCTACTGCAGAAATTAATAGTCTAAGTACCGAATAATCCTGAAGATTTCTAAATAATATCTCTTCATATAACAATCCATCCAGCCTTTTCTTCCCATCTCAAAGCTTCCCACATCAGCACACACTCCGAGTCCCCACGAAAAACATTTAATTACCCAGCAACACTGAATTGAACAAAATATTACAAGCCTGTCGCAGGAGAGCAGCCCACCATCATCCCAAACCAGGACACCAGAGCCCCGGCTCCCAGTACAAGGCTCCTCGTCCCGAGCGTCCCTCATTAAATCATTCGCCGAAAAAACTCGAAGCCCGGCGAAACAGAAATTAATTCATTAAAAAGAGCAAGCCCGCCGAGGTCCACCCTCCGTGTTCGGTTTCCCACGCAGCTCGCCGCAGCATCGATACCCATTTAGGCCAGGAGAATACGATAAACTGCGATGATCGGCAATTTTAGCCTCTTCCCCACCCGGCGGCCGCGATATCGTGGCCACAAATGGCATGGAATTTGTTTAGAATCCGCATTAAACCGGCGCGGGAGCAGCGCGGACGTCGTAGACCCACCGGAACGGCCACCGAAGAAGACGCTTCGATAATAGTGCAAGCATGTTTATGGTTATTTCATTATGTTCGGATCGTTCTGGCTCGTCTTTACACGGCGAGGCGAACGGCTGGCCAGTTGGGGGGTCGATTTCGAACCGGTGGACGCGGACCTCCGATAGGGATCACGATCCCGTGCCTTGATATCGGTACCGAGCGAAATCGATAATCTTCGGTCCCGCGAGCAAGTTAATGAAGTGGTGGGCATCCTCAGAAATTGGTTGTTTCAATTACGACCGCGGATGTGCGCGTGCACGCATATGCGGGGCTTCGATTACGCTGCAGGACGCCCGGAATTCCGAGGGAGGGTACGCCGAGGTGCGCGCGTCCCTTGCGAGGGGGTTTCAGGTGAAATGAGGGTGCGTTTATTGAGATGATTGCTGAGATAGTTCGCCTGCTGCGATGGGATTCGTCATTTTTGAGAGTCCTGGTTTCGAGGTGGAAGAGGCTGGGAATGGTTTGCAGATGTTTGTGGGATCACTGTGCGATGCGGATCAGAATTAACAGGTTCGTTTTGGGTGTTATTTTGTTGCGGGGTCTTGAAGTACTGTGTTACGGTGCGGTTGGAACAAACGGACGAATGCTCGTTTACCCACCACTTCGACAAAATAAAGGAATGAGCATTAAAGAGATGAGTATGCGCATCCACTATATTTGGTCCGCTGGAAAGAGAATGGCATTGAGTATCTGCATTTTTGAGTATTGTTTTATAAACACAATACACAATTAAATGTAATAAAATACTCCAATGATGTGTCGTGCTACCAAGTATCATTATCAATAACGCATATACTGCTTTATTATTAAGCATTAACTAAATAAAAAATTATTCAAATCACGGATCAAATGAAAGTTACTTTAAGTTTAGATTATTTGACGAATAAAGTTAATTTTTTTATTCGACCATGACGAATAATTTTTTGAACTTACATACGAAATTTTATTTAAATAAAAATTCTGCACATCTTTGAAGCTCATACCCACTTCTTTAGTATTCCTTTATACACTTGAATTGTGTTCAAGTGGAGGGGGCGAACGAGCATTCGTTCGATTCGTGTAAACACACCTTTACATTGAGAGGTTTTGAAAGTCACAAATTTTATATTAATAAATCACATCATCCAATCTATAGTAACTCTATATGTACAGTCGTACATTTTTCACTGTTTTATTAGAACACTGACAAGGGAAAGACACGAATTGTCCGACTTTGATTTTGACGTGCTTTTGCAGAATGGTTAGGGACGGGTCCCTAATAGTGTTCCTTCTCGAGAATTCCTTCTCGAGAATTTCTCGAGAAATTTTATAATTTCTAATTTCTTATTTCTCGAGAAATTACAGTGTTTCTCGAGAATCTTCAGTGTAGGAAAATTATTATAAATCCTTTGTTTTCAGACATAAATTTTCAGTTAGTTCAAATTGTGTGTTAATCGCGAACATATAACAATCAGTGATAAATGTTAGCAATATATACGAAGAATTGTGCGATTGTTTATAAACTTTTCTCTTCGTATGAAAAATGAAAGAAATATTTTTGCAGCCGCAGATTTTGTCACAAAAAAGACAAAATCTAGATTGGCTGTAGATTGGATAGTAGATTGGCTGAGGCGACATTAGACGCATTGTGTTTTTGAAAAAATTATTTTAAAACAAAAAAGTAATGTTTCGTCTTGCTCACATTTTATACTAAATAAATTAATTTATCAATTATATTTAGTATCCTTTTTTTTCATTTACACAAATTTTGTCTAAGTTGGACACGAATAAAAATTTACATCAATATTATCAACACTATTCCAAAAATATAAATTTTTCAAAATTTTTTTAATTTCTTGAGAATTCTCGAGAATTCTCGAGAAATAAAATTTGATTTCTCATTTCTCGAGATGCGAAAAATATCGAGAAATCAGGAACACTAGTCCCTAATGATACATGTAAAATAGTAGGAGTAGATATTCAAATCATTTTTAAGTCACTAAAGTTTCATACCATGAGCACACAATAAATAATTGTTTCTCACACTGGTACTTTTTACTTTTTATTTCATTTGGGAAAGCATCTTGCTTTACGTTGCAGAATATTCCCCACGATGAAAATAATTTTGCTGATATGAACAGTTTATATTACACTACATCTATCAAGGTATGATACCTTAACCTACGCCTACTATTTTACATGTATCATTATGAATCTGCCTGCTACCATTCTGCAAAAGCACGTTAAAATCGAAGTGTTACAATTCTTGTCCTTCCATTGTGAGAATTATTATTTTATAGAATTCATATTGGTTTCAAAGCTAGATCTAAGAATAACTAAAAAAAAACTCAAACCTCTTTGCATTATCATCCACATAATCAGCATTCACTAATCCTGAAACCATTACAGCCTCTCCTTATTTTCATTTTCCCCTCCCTGTTCCCTGCTCAGGTTGCATGAAGGGTCCCCTACCTTGCGCATCACTGATTTTCAATTAAACCATCCATAATGAAACGCGTCGACTGTATCTTTACCTTAGACACTTTTTGATCAACATTGTGGCTGGCGTGGTGCACGATCGTCCAAGGTGTTATTATCCTTGACGGCAACAGGTGAACGCGCGACGCGTTCATACTATCCAATGAGAAGCCGGACGTTGATGATAGTAATGCGCGAAACTGAAGTGTGGCAACGGGAAATGATGGTGGCTCGATACAATTTTCTTTTCGTCTGCCTTTTTTCTGATTCAATCGGCGATAAGGGGCGCGTAGCCGCGGGTCAGGAACGTCTGCAAAAATGCCGACACGCGGTCAGCGCGGCATCACCTGTTTGACGGGTCAATCTCATCAAGCCGTCGATCCACGACGCAGCATTTTTACTATTTTTCGTACCGTCACCTCCGCTTGATCGGCAGCTTAATATAATACGTTAATTAAAACGCTGTCTCCATTAAGCTTGCAACGGTAATTATGATCAGTTTCGCGAAACAGCTTAGCTCCTTTCAGGAGCGCCGCTTCGCGCCACTTGTTGCTCAGCGATTCTTGCCCATCGAAAATACGTTGTTGCACGAGCCTGTTAATCATGGACCGTTCAAGGCCTCTGCGAGCTGAATCGTGAAACAGCGCGTGGAAAATGTGGAAGCTTAGTATGCATAACGTAGGAACGACGATTAAATTAATCTGAAAGTGTCTATAAAGAATATTTCAATGGTGTGACTGGAATGGTAATGAAATAATATCAAAGCCAGTTTTTAAGATTCTTAATAGTAATTTTAAGATATTTTAAGATAGCATCAAGTGGAATATGTCAAGCTGTCCTCGTCTCTAAAAGGTAGAGACATATTTGTGTCGGTGATTACGAGAGTGGTGTAAGTAAAAAATAACCCAAAATTGAGATTTCTCTTATTTCATGTTATATTGATTTATATTTCAATGTTATGAAAAAATTGTTACAAAATAAAATTTTCATATTGGGCCGCGACAGTTTCACGTTCATTTCGATAGTCGTGTAAGTCATTTCTGCGAAAGGAAATAATTACATATTTTTGTATGCATTACACTTAATTATGCCGAAAATATGAGAAAAATTAGGAGAAATAGAGGTAAAGAATACATGACCGTGTATAGTGGTAAAATATTTGCAAATAAAAATTGTTTTCGTTCGAAAAAATGTTTGAATTTATTAAATTGTAAATATCGAAAAAATGCTTTTCAGTACTTTTGGAATTTGAGAGACATTAAAAGGTTTAAAAAAAACACATTTTCTTACAAGTTACTCACACACTTTTACAATGATAAATTTTGACATTAGAAGAGTATAAATATCTCGAAACATTTTGGTAATTGTGTCCAAATATCTCGAAACAACATGACTAACCACTTTCACAATCACCTGCACATTAGAGCACAAAACAAAATTAAGCAACACTCTCATAACACTCAAACTATCCAGTTCTTCATCCCAAATAAGAACCCCAAAGACACAAAACAGTTGAAAAACTTCAGAAGCACGTGGTTGCGATGCACCTCAACATAATCACGATAAAATTCCTTCTTAACCAGAAATATAACTCCAAAAGAATCCCGCGCTTAATAATCGCAATTTTCCGCAGAGAAGTGTACAAAATAACCACCTTTAACGCACGTTAACCCAGCTGCGAGGCCCGACTAGGGTTGCACACGCGAACGGAGCGAGTGGATCAGAAATTACCGGGGGCCGTATTTCAAGGGAAAATGAAATGATCGCCACGTTCAATATTTATATACGGCGAGCAGGGCAGCGGGGGCCGGCTGAGTCGAATCTGAAATTCGATAATGCCTTACTCAGAGCGGTCCACCATTCGCCCGGAAGCCGCGAATTATGCCGTGAGTGCGGGCCCGACCGACGCCGCGTTACGTATTACCCTGTATCACGTGCAAAGCCAAGACTGCAGGTGCTTTCCTGTGTGGTCCATCGTGTGTACTTTTCGCGTACGTACTGGCAATTTCGTCGCTGCCCGCGAACACTGTCGTACCTCGCGCCGATTTTGATTTACACGCGTCTCCAAGCGTCACTTCCAACTACGTAATAACGGCCATTTCCTCCGGGGCTACAAACGAGAATTTACTGCGCCGCCTGGCCAGGGGACGTGACTTGAGTTTCGCACGAAACTGGGAATTTATGTCTTATCGAGCGTCGCGAAGAATTTCACGCTTGGAGTTTATTAGGGATATGGTAACACTTCTAGTGGCGCGAGGGTTTGAAGAATGGACCTTTGCAGTGGTCAGGCTTTTAGGAAAGTTTTGTGGAAAACGTAGGAGGCGTTTCTGGGATTTTTATTGAAATGAAGAATAGAGGAATTGTTTCCATCTGTTTATCATTAATCTGAAATTATACAAGAATGATTGGAAGTTGAATTGTCGACTGCACACTAATGATAATGTAGTGAGTTAATGAAGGATAATTATTTAGTGTTCACGCGTGTTTTTCCATCTCTATCAATCTTCAGTAATTAATTATCAGTTTCGGAGTAAATCGGAGGTACACGAGAATTAAGGGGATCGATTCCGCCGCGAGTATTGGTCGTCGCTGGTTCGCGATACGCCAATTCGCATAAAGAGGCAATAAGAGAAATAATTTCAGGTACACTGAACTTGCGTGTGTTTCCCTTATCGAGACGAGGGCAAAACCAGTTCAGTTTGCGCACGGTTCGCGTAAATATGTTGCCCTGATCGCTGGTATCTTCGGCCTTATCGTCGAAGGGAACAGTCTTCGATTCGTCTTCCACGAAGGAACAGCGAAAAGGGCTGCGATAATGGTGGCTAAGTATTTTTCAGTGAAATCGAACAAGCGGATCACGATCGTGCGCGAGATTGCGCGAGAAATTCGTGCCTTTAAGTTTCAATTTCCTATTATTTCGTCCTTCATGAGGTTCTATCCGAGGTTCCTCTGTCCGTGGCTGACCATAATAGCCTATTCTACTTAATTTCTGTATTGGTGGCGATAAGTTCAGAACACAGAATTTCTGTTACAAATAAAATCGGTTAAAAACATTGTAGGGTAGATGTCCCTATTACTGTCAGTGCCCCTATTAAGCGGGCCCTACACGATGAGATTTGTCTTGAGACATGTCTCGAGACAGGTCTCTCTGTCTCGTGCTGGCAAGGTGGAGCGAAGAAGACAGAGAGATCTGTCTCGAGACATGTCTCAAGACAAGTCTCATCGTGTAGGGCAGGCTTTACTGCCAGTTTATTTATTTTGATTTATGAAAATGTAACGTATAAAGAATAGTGTACAACAATAATATTAATAATAATCAGAACAGTCGCAATTTAATAATAATATTATTGTCGTGCATTATTCTTTATTCGTTACATTTTTATTAAGCAAAATAAATGAAGTGGCAGTAATAGGGACACTGACAGTAATAGGGACATCTACCCTAGTTTTCGAAAGGATGCTGTGATTTAATAATAAAATCAACTGATTCCTCATTGTCGATTAATTATACGACTTATTAGCTGAATTATTTTATTTTAAATATCTTGGAGCAAGTGAACAACTGAGTCGCTTTCTTTTGCCAAAATTTTCATGACCGAATCGGAATCTTCTCTCGAATCTGGTCTTTTTAATCTACAGGTGGACCTCACGAGATAATTAATTCCGACGATATTGATAAAATTCGCTGCCCACATTCCGCTTCTATCTAAGAAATTCAGCAGAGGATCGTCCCAACGTCGACTGGGCAACATATCGCACGACTAATTAGTAACGACCGTAGTAATTTAGAAAGTGCATCGTGTGTGGCGGCGAGTGCTCGTCCTCCCGCTATCTCCAGTTTAAAGTAGAAATTCGCCGGTAATAATAGCTGCCGATGCGACTATAAATAAGATAAACAAACGACAGCAGATTTAAAGCAGATCAGACTTTTTACCATGAGTGGAATATCCGCCAAAAGAGCTTGGCAAACCACCAGGTTCATGGATTCTCAAACATTCACCTCGAAAGATAAAGAAACAATCCCGAGACTACTGTTTTCAGTGATACAATTTAAAATGCAGTAGCCAAACAGTTATAATCATCGTGTCTCCTCGCCGTATTAAAATAATACATAGAATATAATTCTAAACCAAACAAAAATGGAGATTAAAATAAATCAGAAGAATCTGTTACCAACTGCAACACAATATAACGCAAATATTTTATTTAAATAACAATTTCAAGCAACGAATAAAAGTTAAAAAATTCCTGTCGAATGAAAACATTAACATTATTCCTCAAATAATCTAAAGTTAAAGTAACTTTTATTCATCTGTTATTTAAATATTTATTTAGCCCAACTCTGCCTGAAACCTATGATCACTAAATCACTAGAATAAAGAAACTTCCGAGACATATTCCACAAAAAACACTCAGAGCTATCCACCTCTCTTCACCAAGCCAGTGACCAGTGGCCAACTAGGTATTCCTGCCATAATTCGCCAGCGAGTTGAAGAAGACACCACCGCGGTTGCGCAAAGCCAGCCGTAAAAATCGGTGGGATTAAAGGAGCCAATAAAAGGATTAGGAACGCGTACGTACAACCAGTTCCTAGAAGGTGGGCACACGGAGGCCGAGGTTCGCGTAAAATCTCACCCAGGGAGTTCATAAACCCCTCGGCCGGGCCGAGATAAACCAATAAAGCAGCGCGATAGCCAGCGAAGCAGGTGCAACGTGGGCGGTGAGTTACCGTGTGGGTCACAGGTCACCGTGAACCCAGCATCTCCAGCCGATCCTTCTCACACACCGCGCCTTCCCTTTCACCTTTCCTCCCCTGGTAACATCCTTCTAACGACGAGATCCTACAGGAAACACGGGTCGAGCCTCGTACACACGTAGAACGCGGATCCTGCAAAGATGGGCGCGAGAGGAAGCGAGACTTAAGCCGCGCCACATAAGCCCACAACATCGAAGACATAACCAGAAGTGGCCGTGTACTTTGTCCATTCACTTCTTCACTTACCTTCCTTTGAAGAGGTAAGCCTGTAGCGTGGACACTGTTACGAGACATAACGTAGAATTCAGATTTCAGATAGCGGGTGTTTAATTTGTGAAGGGGTCGTCCTTAAATTACGTAAGGCTTTTTTTAGGGGATGGGATCAGGATTGTGAATTTATTACTCTTTTTAAAAGGGGGAGTGGGAGTTACGTAGTGTTTTACGTAATATATTTTTCTCCTAATTTTCCATAGGGTAAAGGACCCAATTACTGGCAGCCAACCCAATTACTGTCACCTTAAGCTATTTTACTTAAACATTTATTTATTCGATATTTTAAGTAAAATAGCTTAAGGTGACAGTAATTGGGTTGGCTGCCAGTAATTGGGTCCTTTACCCTATGTATAGCCTAAAATAAATGAATTATATAAACTTTTAAAAGAATTTTAATAACTGAGAAATGCAATGTAAACAAAATTATGTAAGGAAGGGGGAGAGGATTGGAATATAATATCTTACGAATTCTTATATTGGGGGTGGGAAGGTGTAAGAAAGTCGCAAAAATTACGCTTACGTAATATAAGGGAGGAATCCTATCCTTTGGGCTAAAAACATAGCAAAATTTCGGATTTTTTTTAAGAAACCAGCGATTCGATTCGTCTGAAGTTTGGACCATGTTTTAATGCGCCTTTGAGGAAGCTGCAAGTTTTTTTTTATTAATTTTTAACCATAAATATAGTAGTTATGCATGATCGACCGACGCGCCACGCAAAATTCATCGTCCGTTGGTGTGCATGATATTTATCTACCAGGTAATCTGAAGCGGAAAAATAAAACGGCGTTTTATTTTATACATATGTAGCCTGAAATTGATGAACCAGCAAAAAACAAAAAAAATGATTGACCAGTATGGAGAGTTTTCAGACTGAATGGTCTGAACCTTTAATTTTTGCAATCCAATTTTGCGCCAATTTTCTTATGTAACAAAAGAAGTATAGAATTTAGCGGTATTCTGGTTCATCAAATTGAAGCTACATATGTACAAAGTAAAACGCCAGTTCATTTTTCTGTTTCAGATTACCTGGAAGGTAAATATCATGCACTATATTTATTATTAAAAATAAATTTAAAAAAAAAACTGCAACTTCTTCGCGGATGCATAAAAACATGGTCCAAATTTTAAATGAATCGGATCGCTAGTTACTTGAAAAAAATCCTAAATTTTGCTATGTTTTAGCCCATAAAATAGGATTCCCGCTTAAGGATGCCTTTCTTAAGTAATCTGTAATAGTGGTGACTGAAAGAAAGTTGAAAAGGTGATTGGTAACACAAGTGTCCCGACTTGTTAAGAGCTAACTTGTAGGATTTTGTAAAACGGGTGGTGAAGGAGAAGATAAGTAAAGTATTCACGTACAAACCCGAGAATCTTCGTTGCATTAGTTTTATCGGCAGCTCTGCTTGTCGCAGTAAATTGGCAAAATTATCTGTATCTTAAACCTTTACAACTCCGCATCCTTGGAACAATATAACATGGATCAGAAAGCACGAAAAAAACCGTGGGCACGGTATAGCAATATTTTTGAAAATCGAAGGCCACCGAAGATTCAATGTTGTTCGTGTTAAAAAACCATGAACCGCGCAGGTGCAGTGGCGTGAATATCGATACCCTCGACGCTCGGCATCTTCGAAAATTTCTCTCGCGCGAGCTGTCGATATTTTATTACCGTTCCAGCGGGTGTTTAGCATATCGATAAAGTTGATTGAAAATTCAGGGGAAAGCGCGTCGAATGGCCATCGCTAGGCGCGACGATATTGCAGGAATGGTGCGTCTCGAGCCGAGGCCTAACCCAGGCCTCTGAGCACGTGATACGTTATCGAGAAGTATCCGCGGGTATCGCAGAATCTC
Organism: Andrena minutula; assembly: GCA_929113495.1. Lineage (NCBI taxonomy): Eukaryota > Metazoa > Arthropoda > Insecta > Hymenoptera > Andrenidae > Andrena > Andrena minutula. The sequence continues at coordinate 22,951,216 of OV815994.1, forward strand.
GAAGAAAATTTACGTAGCGAAAGTTTTTCATGCTGGAGGCTGGCCGGCGGACGGCGACAGGTACGAGTGGCTCTTCCTTTCGGCTGGAGTTCCTGCGGTTATTAATAAAACATGCGATATTTCCCGAACTTTTTATGCGGGAATATCGATAAATGCAAATGACCGGGCATTAAATTTCCCGTGTCCCGTAATTTCTCCGGTTTTCAGCCTGCGGAGGCCACGGAGCACCGTGTTAACTGCGTCACGTGTTCTGTGAAATACGAATTTTAACAGAAGTGTATTAAATCCTTGCAGTTATTGGTAACCGGACGGAGGATGTGTTACCAGCATGCATAAAGTATTTTGAAATATTGAAATGATAAGATAAGAGGAAATATATTGGAGGACAAATCTGAAGTTGCTCGCGGTATGCAATGTCATTAGTGTCTTCGTTAACATCCATCAAATTGGAAAAAAGAATTCCCCGATTTAGGGGAAGTTTGTGTGTTTTAAAGCAGTGCCATTTGATCGTACGCTATTTTGTCAGTCTGAATGTAGGAAACAGTTTCGAAATTTTCGTCTAAATATAAAAGCAAGGAATCCATTATCCCTGGAGCTCGGCTCTTAATTAACGTGCGCCCGAAGCACGCTCCGTTCGTTTAATGCAATTTTAACACAATTAAGCCAGTCTATTCGATTGAGACAGATGAAAGTAAATATCGTCGATAGCGATCTCAGAGATATAAATCGACCGTGACGATTCGATTGCCGATGTAGGATCTCCTGTATCTCCTCTCCGTGTTCCCAGCGGGTTAAATTAACTCTCGAAGAGGCAGCCGAAGGGAAAGGAAACGTAAATCGTAAGATTCCTAGATGCCAAAGATAGCTTTACATCTGCCGTTCGATTGCGATAATTAGGCTGGACCGAGGAGATTGATCGAAAATCGCATTCAGCCTCAATGGTAGGATCATTACCTAATTAAGCGAACGGCGGTACACGCTGCTCGATCTTCTTACGCGAATTAATTAACCCTGGAGGATCGATGTACAGTGAGTCACAAAATTACTGGTACAACCAGGCTCTTGGTGTGTAACTTTGGATCTATCCTGACCACCCAATCTTCAAACGTCACATTTTTCTTCATCGCAAAGTGTAATACTACTTTTTGGCAAAGTCTAATGGGTTATTTTCTAAGACTATCAAGTGCAGGCTCGTTTACCTTATATTTCAAAGATATTTATCAAGTATCCAGCCTTGGCACATTCATTACCCCCCTCAAGTAAAAAAGTGTATCTTTGATAGATTAGAATTTTGAATTACACTGATAACTATTATCAGTGGCGGACATGGTCTAAAAATATTAGTTGTCAGGAAAAAGGGGGGCCTCACTCACAACTATAAGCCTACCATTTAGTTTTTAAAAAAATAACGTATGCGTCGGTCTCACATAACCCGAATCAGCATTACTTTTTCAGAGTTATTTAATATATTCTTAAATATAAAGTAGCTTCGAAAAATGATGTTATTAAAATAGTAATACTACGTCAATTTTAGTTGCATAAAATAAACATTCCAATGAACGCCTATTATATTTGTAAGCTACTAAAAGGTTATTAACATTGTGAACATACTGTTTGATGTTCAAGGGGACCCACCTCATCAGGGATGAAATATGTTTTCTCGGATTCCTTAATATCTCTTAGACCCGATTAGATATCAACTTGATTTTTACTCCAAAAGGTTACCCACATAAATGCCAAAAAAACAATTTCGTGATTTTGCCATAATCAGCCCCTAATGGGGTGGTAGAAAGAGGTGAAATGTGTTTTCATGGAGTCCTTAATATCTCTTAGGCCCGAAGCGAGGCGCGGAGGTATTTTGTTAACAATATATATTATATATTAATATATAGCTAACGCCTATGACTCATCAGCCTAATTGAAGTAAAAACGTTTCCTCGACAAAAAGACTAGGGTAAATGACCCAATTACTGATACATTAAGTGTTGACACTGACATTATCTTATAGTTTTGTACTTATCGACTAAAAATACATGTTGTTCTGGTTATTTATTATTGTTTAATATGTTTACTTGATGAAAAATATTTGATGAATCTTAAAACTTGGATTTGTATGTATAAATTCATAAATTTCAAAAAAAATATATTACAGGATCTATTACTGGCACCCTTCAAATGTATTTGACTGAATTACTGACACCCCAATTACTGCCAGCTAACCTAATACTCTTTATCTGTCATTTTAAGGTTACGTCGTGTCATGTACACGAGTAATTACTGCTATGACAGTAATACCAAAATACTTGAAACACTTGTACCAATCACTGTCACCCAATTAATAAGTAAAAAGACTTAATAAATCGTTGAATTCGGATCTTTATTACCTTGTATGATGCTTCTTTATTTAAAATATTATATTTTATTATGTTAATAGCTTAAATATTACAATTACAGCATTTTATTTAACGCCTTGCTTTCTCTTTCGCTAGTAAGAATATCATCGTTTCCATTCTCCTAATATCCGCGTAAATTTTTTTATCGTTTTATTCAAATTAACGAAGAAAAAATTAAGTACTGTTTTTTGTACTGTTTGAATTGTATTTTAATTTTTTTATCCATCATTTTATAAGATTTATTCGTTATTTTACGTTAAAAATCTTAGGGTAACAGTAATTGGGTAGGTGCCAGTAACTGGGTCTTTTACCCTAGTCACTTCACAAAAAGGCTGCCTTCACAAATGCCCATCGACATACACATAACCAAGCCCCCAACCCCATTCACCAAAACAATCTCCTAAGCCTCGTAAAAATCTCAAGCCGCTGCGAAACCCCGCCTATCTCCGCCGAAAATCAATTAACCCCTAATCAACGAGCAAAACCACCGGTCCCTAACGAACGATGCCCAAAGTGAGGGGTGGACGCCGGTAATCTCGCCCCGCTACCCTTCGGATTCCGCGCTTCTTTCGCGGCGGCTCGGAGGATCGCGAAGATTACCACCTTGGCTAGCCACGTCGTCCTCCGAGACGAATCACCAGTTTCGGGCCCCGGTGCCACCTTCTAAATTAAATTTTCACGTGACGCCGTCCCGCTGGACGGGTCATTAAAAGCGAATTTAGCCGGGATTGGCGCGCCGGTGGAAATGTAATGGGCGCGCGTGGCCACCCTATCCCCGATCGAAAAAACCGCCGAGGGTCGCGGCCACGAAAAAGCTGCGGCTCGTAGACAGGGGGCTCGCGCGAGCCCGTGGGACCGGATTTACATTTCTGCCGTGGCGCCGTGTGTCGTCCGCGTCGAAGATTGCCCCTCAACCCCCTCCCTTCACCCTGGATCTCGGGTGACCGTGTGTTTTTGTCAACGTCCACCCCGCCGGAAGAGCAGGACCGCGTGGCGGTCATTTTAAATTCATTAGGCGATTCTGAACGCGACTTAAGCGTTCAAAGCTGGCGCGACGAAGGGTCGGAGAGGGGGGAGGGCCCCGATTTACCGCCGCTTTCCTGCACGCCCCGGCGCGGATTCTTTGTAATTATTTTCAGTCTTGTTCCATCGGTGCGGATCAAAGCGTGCACGGTCGAGTGTGAAAACCTGAACGGCGGGGCCGCATAATGGCTCTAAAATTCGCTGGTAATTACCCCCGTGGATTTCGGCGGGGGCCCGGACGGGGTGGGGAAAAAAATTTCAATTTACGGAAACGGGGGAAGTGTGCGGAGCACGGGAGTAAATTGTTTCGGGGCGATGCTTCTTTCGGGGGTGTTCGCGATTATTAACCCCGTCGCTGCGTGATGGCGGCCGGCGTAAGAAACGCGTGATAAAGTGCTTACGCCTGGGTTCGTTGAACCATTGCCTGGCTTTTGTCTGCCCTCGGTGAACGGGATTATTTCAATTCCGTCGCGGCGGTACTCGATTTTGTGCGCGGAGTAAAGAGTCTTTCCTTTTGTCGTGCTCGGTGAATGTGGGTATCATTTGCGGTATTAATTCTGGGAGAGGTTTGAAATGGGTCTGCTTTTGGATGTTGGTAGTTGATGGATGCGTATGATTTCAATAGTCCGTGTTAAACTTATTAACACGTGTATATATGTAATTGAATGTAATCTAAATATAATACAGACATAAGAGTTCCAATTTTTAGTACAAATTTTAGTGGAATTGGACTCTGATGGAATATTTACCAAAGGAATATTGCACAATTGCAACTATATAATGTAATCTAGCTCTTCCGCCACTCTGGGCAAAAATGATTATTGCCGCCCTTTATATTTAATTATAAATAATTATTTTACAATATAATTCTTGACAGGGAGTTAATTTTCTTGTAGGTTTTTGTTGAACAATAAATGCCTTTTGTTTTAAAAAAATTGAATACTCATAAAAAAACAGTAACAAAGTAAAATATACAGGTAGGAGGTAGGCAACAATTTTTTAAATCTCAAAAAAAGGATGTATCGAATGAAACAAAATAAATATCAGGAAAGGGGAGAAATTCAAGATGTTTAATATAGGTACGCACCTTCCCCTCGTATGATAGTAATAATATGGGTGATTTAAAATCAATTTATAACCTGTATTACCCACTTTTTTATTGCTTTTTCAAATGTTTTACTTTTTTATTGGTTTTAATTTTCTCTTTCTACCAATTTCGCCGCTCCCAAATTTGCTGCTCTGAGCAGTTGCCTGCTTGCGCCCCCCTAGATCGAGGCTTGTGTTTCAAAGTATCCGTGAATACACTAGAAAGTAACAAACTTCGAGTGAGATAATATCGTCTAGGATTATTTAGAAGATAGAACGAAATTGAAGAAACCTTTTAGTAGAAATGAACAAAGTGTGATGCAAGCGACTAAGGCCACAATTCAGCTAACCAAAAACATTTCTAGGAAGCCACAGACGAACGAACAATTAATTCTTAGACACTTTCTCATAGCAGAAAGCCTCCAGGAAGCAATACCGTAGCGACTGCAGAACGCAAGGGCACGAGTACGTAATTGATTTAATTCCTGCCCAAGGGACAGCAGCTGTCGCAACAAAGTTTCAATTCGCCATCTGCATTCATGGAAGCGCAATCTCCTGAGAGGACCTCGCTCGAGTATCCGCCCTGGAGGCAACGCACCTCTTTCTGGCAAAGTTTCCAACGTTTCCTCTTCACGGGCACGAAAGAAGCTCGGTACCTACAGACTGCTGGCATTCTTCCCCCAGCCGTGTTTCTTTCGCGCGTAATTCGCGCACTGAAATCGCTCACTCTAATTCCGCGGTAATTGCTCTTTTCTGTTCCGTGAAAGCCACTGGAAGTTCCCTTTGCATTCCTCTAAAACTGCGCCGACCAATTAAACGCGCGGGGGGCACTAATTGAGACGTAGCTATTTGAGGGAATTCGGGGCAACCCATTATTACTGCTCGACCAAATGCACTTATAATCGGCGGATTTTAATTATCGTATAGTGGGCCAGTGGCACGATTTATCATTCGCGGGACAACGTGTGATTCTCGGGGGATATATCCCGTCCCGAGCTGCTTCGAATCGTCCACTTGGTCCTTCCCAAACGGTCTTCAGGCTTCGCTCTGCCAGCCATTAAGGGGATATTTCGCGTAAAAGTTATGCTAATATGCACTTCTGCCGAGCTGAGAGATGTGGAACTTCAGTGGCGGTTCTTTTTGGACGATTTAGTAATGCCTGCATTCAGAGAGACACTATTGTTTCAATTATCGCCCCTTTTCTGCAAGAGCAGTGATCTTCCGCAATGCTGTCAGCTGCTATGAATAAATTAACATATCATACCTTGAAAACAACAATTTTGCACATTCCTTTTTCAGTCTGGAACACTGTATCACGTTAAGGGGGAACACCACTGTGATGTCCGGAAAAGTGAGCCATTTTTAAGAACTTTTTTCAGAACTAATTTACAGTTTTCATCGAAAATTTTTATTATCTACCTTTAGTACGCTGTCTTAAGAGACTAAACAAAAAAATATAAATAGAAAACATCCATAAATTTTGATATATTATTTCATCTTCTAGACTCCCACGCGAGCTGGTCGAATCGGTAACTATGGAACAGCAGGTCCAAAATCGAATTTCATTTTTTTTTTATAAACTATATGAGTCTAGTTTCCTTTGTACGTACGGATGTCTTAAACAAATTATTTTTGTAAAAATGGTGCGCTTTAGAAGAAAAGTTTCGAAAATCTGCGAATAAGATGGACAGTTTTTTGAGCGTATTTCAAAAAGTTTGTTTTCAATCAAAAAATCCGTACGTACAACGGAAACTAGGCTCATATCGTTTATAAAAAAAAAATGAAATTTGATTTCGGACCTGCTGTTCCATAGTTACCGATTCGACCACTTCGCGTGGGGAGGTCTAGAAGATTAATTAATATATCACAATTTATGATTGTTTTTCTATTTATTATTTTTGGTGTAGTCTCTTAAGACAGCGTACTAAAGGTAGGTAATAAAAATTGTCGATGAAAACTATAAATTAGTTCCGAAAAAAAATTCTTAACTTTTCCGACCGTCACAGTGGTGTTCCCCTTAAAGTAGATTGTGGTATTTAATTGCAAGAACATATTTATGTAATATTCTCCATACCTAATTACAGCTCTTTTTACTCTATTTCGAATTTTAACGCTGAAATAAAAAACACCTTTTCCTTTGAATAAAAGTGTCACCACTGATAAATATCCTGGCACAGAACGTGTTAAAACACGCCTGCAAACTTTTGGGCCACCATCGTTGCATAACCCTGTACGAACTTCAATTTCCCACTAACACAAGAGACTATCTACGATCATATAATTGCATCCTGAAGAAAGAAGTTCGTGGAAAGCTTCATTGAACGATCCAGCCATTAGCTTCAAGTACCCCTCTCCATCTCAATCAATCGGTCTCATGGAAACTCATTCATCCCTACCAGGATATGGCGCAACGTGCTCGAAACGTCACCTGCAGGCCTGGCCACGGGAAAACAGTCGTGCACCTTTGCCCCGTGAGCAAAAATGCACGAAGCAATTCGTTATCAACCTGCAAGTCCGCGGTTACATAAAAGCAGGCCTCCCAGAGTCCATCGGCGCTGGTTGCAGCGGCCTCGCAGCCGAGAGTCATTTATCCACGTAACTCATTTTGGCAACTTCCCTGTCGGGGCCGCAGACTCCTCTGCGCATATCGAGAGTCGGCGCTGGACGTCTGGCGAGCTGGATCCGCTCGGAGGAACCGCGACGCGGCAGAAATTATACGCTTTCATGGCGCGTCGGCGCGCGATGGCCAGAAGAAAAGGCGAGGAGATGGTAGGGACAGTGATAAATCACAAATTGCACCAACTCGTTGCGGCCGAAGACAAATTGGCCTCGGAGTCATGAGCTACGCAGCGGGTAATAATATAATTATAGGACTGCCAGACTCTTTCGACGTTTCGGTTCCAGCTTCTTGCGACCGCTTCTACGCCAAACACATCCGGCCGAGTAAGCGCGACTGATTTACAGCCGACAGCTTTTTGAGTGTCGACGTGTGCGTCGGGTGGATTTCAATAATATCGGGGCACCGACGAGGGCGACGGGGATCGGTGCTCTGCTTGTGAAGGGGGGATTTAATTGTAGAGCAAAGTAGGATCTGTCGGATTAATGGAACACCCTGATTACTGTAATACCGCTTTGCAAGGCAAAATACTTTGCTGAAGGTTTCTGAGTAGCCAAGTCACTCCGCGTGGAGGTACAGTAGTGGTTAAAAGAAAGTTTGAAACTCCTATTATGTGATGTCAATTTCAAGATATAATTCTTTCTAATAAAATTATGTAGATTATGTACCTTATTCCTACTGCAGTCTAAAGTGACCCATTCCTAATGCCTTACTTCATGCACCTGCCACCGCACACAATGCGCCACTCCTCGCATTGCTAGCAATCCATGCGCAGGTCTAATTACTGGCATCGCGTTCCCTTCGTCAAGTTCATCTCGAGGCAGCTCTTCGATTGAAGTGGCACTCGGCCTTCGAAGACCGGACAATTGCCCATAATGAAGAGCCACGAAGTAGCAGGAGTTCCTTTGTCAAAGGGGGTTGGCCAGCGGCTGTTGCAATTTCCATTCCCATCAAATGATCCGTTGCAGCAAGACAGCTCCTGCTGCTTCGCGGGCTGGTTAAAGAAATGAAAAAATCGTGGCGCTCGACTGTGACCAGGAAGGCAGGGAAAGAATCGACGGGGCTGGCGAGGCGGGACCGAGCGCGGAGCCGGGGTAGAAAACGTTGCTGCTGAAGATTGCCACACAGGAGGCTGCGTAGATAAGCGTCCGCCATGCAAAAGTGGATCATTACACGGGCATAAAGGCGAGGCAGCCAGGCCACCGGCAATAAATACTTCAATCAGTGGCCTCTAAGGCGTCAGTTAGCATCGCGGCGGTGCGTCGGGGACAGCGCTGCGGCGGCGACTCGCAAAAGACCCCGAAGTCCTTCCACTTTCCGTTTCGTAAAGTATGCCCTCCCTCTCTGACAGCCAGCTGCGGCCTGTTCTCCAAACGGGCACCCCTTTGTCGTCCATCTGCATAACTTTTCGGCCCGTCAGCCCTAGCCAAGTGCCACTTTTGACGACGCGAAGACGCGATCTTGCCGGGCACGTATTGGTTGAAGAAATTTGATGAATTATTAGGTACGCGAGATTGTATGGAGTATTTCTGCGCGTCGATTGAAAGAAGGACACTTTTACGATGTTTAATCATCGATACTGGAAATATTTATTGCAATTGTACCTACTTTCCGAACACTAATACTGAAGAAATTACGATAATAGCTAAATGTTCGAGTGATGCAATAAATATTTCCAGTAGTGTATACCCACATTGATGTTCCTCCTTCAAATTAATAATCCACTACGACTAACAAGCCTGATCACAATCTTCCCTCATCCAGCTTCCAAAGTGCCATCCCACTTCTCTTAAGTCTGACTAAACATCCTCCCAATTCATTAATATCAATATTCATCTAATCGCGTGACAACGACATTAACGAATTGATCGAGCATACCTTGCTCACCTTTTTAAGTGGGAAGATCTTCAAAAGACACCCTGGCGCCCTGGGGAGAGGCAGGAGAGTGTGGGATTCTTACCATCTTACACTAGAACCCCAGGGTAGCCACTATCGCCGCGCAAAGTAGGAGCTCTGAGGACTTCTAAGAACAGATCACGGTGCTCCCCCCGCACCACGCATGACGCCCGCCCTCGTCAATTGTTGTCGGCTTTGTGTGGCCACCCCACAGCGCCGCCCCATAACTTGCACACCTAGAGTTCCCACGGACCCACGTAGCTGACCCCCACTCAGCAGCCTTGTGTAATTGCACTGACGCAAAGGCAATCCAAGTACACCGACAATCAAAGCATCGGACCGACGTGCTGGAACCGGCCCAGCTCCCGATGAAGCCTGGCGATCGCGTTCAGAGCGTGGCCGCGAGTGCGCCGCAGCCTGTGTGATAAGAAATCGCTGGCGGGTTGAACAGTGGCTATCGGTGCAAGAGGGCGATTCGACGCGGTCGTACGAGCGAGCCTGACGAGATAACCTATCGGCGTCGATCACTCGCGTGACCGCGAAGATAGCAGTTACGACTGTCGATAAATCATGTCAATTATATATTGTTTATGATCCGTACCCGCTCGGGGAGCCGAAGATCCGATCGGATCGCGCGCGCGGCGGGCTGGCTGCTAGCGGGTGAAGGAAGACTTCCTCAGAAGCAACGAGAGGGAAGGCTAAGGTCGTTGTCAGGCCGTGGCTGATAATTGGGTGAGTAAAGCGACACGACACCCCTTCCTTCGGCCCGGCCAGAGCCGTTGTTGCTGCTACAGGCCCAGGGCCATCGTAAAGAGTGGCTGCCACCATCGGGGCATCAGGAGCCCCTCAGTCAGCTCCTCGTCTGGACAATAAATCTGGCCGTTCGGTGGGTAATTGGGTTCACTCGGTGAGATCAATCCGATACTGTCTGCCTCGTGTCCGTCTGTCCATCCATTCGCCGGCTTCGCTCCTCTCTTACCTCCGTTCTGTCGTACCCCCGTGGCCGCTCGCCTCGCCTCTATCTGCCTCTGTCCCGCTGCCCAAACCACGTCCACGTTTACGTGAATGCCGAGGAGGAATTCCAGCCGCCTGTCACCGGCCGTTCCTCGCGATTGTTTAATTATTTTTATTGCCCCAGATGGGCTGGCTGGATTTCTTGGTGCCCCTCGACGGTCGCGACGCGATTAGAGGGGAACGTCCTCTCTGGCTAAAGGGTTAACGAGTACGGTGCTCCTTTAACGATCCTGGATGGACATTTCGTACGGTGTCGCGACTCCTCGTTCGTAGAATTAATTAGTGGCATTTGTTGGTTTCTAGCCCGCGCCGGGGAAATGGGAGTAGCTCCATGTTTGGGTTATGAGACATCTGTTCGGAGGATCGGAGGATGCGTGTTCTGCAAAAGGCGGGCTACAATGCTGGGCGACGGGAGTCGCTTGTTATGCGCCGGTTTCATTCGAATCGAGAGAAGATCGTGTCGTATGCAAAACGTCGAATTTCCAGGGTTCTCTGTCTTCAAGGGCTCGCGGCCACTCGAGAGCTGCAAAGACCTGCCGATCTGTGGGAGTCAGCTCGAGTCTGGCTATAAATCTGAATAATAAATGAGTCCCGACGGCCTCTAAGAAGTCTCCGACTCAGTGAGAAGACGTTGCTGAGGGTTTAAAAGATGAATTTACGAGTGTACCGATCATGAAGAACTGCTACGAAATAAAAAGCATCGTGGACTCTTTTCTTGTTAAAAGGAGGATGAGGGAAGGGCACCTCTCTGCGCCGGGGACATCTTTGCCTATTTCTTCGGGCATAGGAGCCTCTTTCTTTCAAAAAATTTACATCTTATATGCTCCCTTGGGTAAGCAAATACTAGTAGTTCTACTGTCACCACTTTAATTATTGTTATACACTACTTAGTCATTGAAATGACCAAAAAGCCATTTAATGGTACCTAGAATGTGGCTACATCCTCTGTTATCGAAGAACAGTTTCGTTCTACAAAGGATCCCTAGTTTCACATTGCCTTCGCCTGTTTCATTATCTAAATCAGCCCCACTACCTCTGTTCTTACCCTGTAACCGATGTCAAAGAACCAAAGGACCGCCGTATACCCGGAATTCCTTAGATCCCCGTGAACAAGGCGAAAGTCTTTCCTTTCAAGGATTCCCGAAATTCTAAATCCATCGTCGGACACCTCGTAGTTAATAGCGGGAACCGCGCCGACACCTGCCCTCCAGCTGGGGCGTGGAAAGGTGTACGAATTTATTTATGCCCACGGACCTCCCTAATGAATTTTTCGTCCGCGGTGTGAAATCTCGTCGATTCCATAATTGGCTCATCTATCTTCCCCGGGTTAAAATCAGCGAAGCTAAAAACCGAGTCATTATTCCCTATCCTCCTAGCGACTATCCTTCAGCCTCGTAGATCGTAATTAACCCTTTGTTGGGATGCGTAAAAATATTGTACCCTGGGTGGAGAAGATGGTATCCCTAACCACATGTAATTTAAGGAAGCTTCTCAATCCAAAGCATCCAAGGCTTCTAGAATACCTGCTACACTAATTCTTGGTCTCCCATAAACATCTTGAAAACATTTAAGAATACAGTGCTGTCTCTCAAATGGCACGCGTTTTCGGATTCTCTATACGCGCGAAGCTATCCCCACTACTTCGGTTCTAGTTGCCGCGCCGGGGCATCGGGTATCGGATGTCAAAGAAAAAGCCGAAGAAAGGTTCATAAACATTCTCGATAGTGACACACCTTACACTCTGACCTCGTGAAATCAAAGGAAGCCGAATAGACTACTCGTCTCTCAAATTGCGTGCGCCCGGTCCCGACACACGCGGCTATAGAGAGACAGAACTGTACTAGAGATACGGGGAGACCGGAGCAGAATGTTAGACAATACATTAAATTAATCCCTCAATTGATATTCACCGATAGCCGGTGAAGCGAGCCAAGCTGAGATTCTCACGCGAACGGCCCGGGGGCAGAAAGTGTATTTCAACATGTGGGCGACGGGTTACGTGCGCAGCGCATCGACAAAGCTTATGACGCGTATCAAAATGGGATCCACGCAACGCCGTGAATGGGACGGCACGCAATGCCGCAAAGCATCAAAAGGCGCGAAGGAAGCCGGGCTGCGAGGTGTATAAATATGATGGTGGGCAGCGATATGGTAGCCACGGGTGTTGCCGATCGTGCGGCATGGGGCTCCCGAAGCCGAGCATCGGCGCACTTTTGTCTCTCGCCGACAACGCGGTTACCCACGTAACTCACGTCACCGGGGCCCGCGATTAGATCTCCACGCGGCTCTTTCATTTTTTCCCTCCCCTCCACCGCCCCGCTTGCTTTCCCGCGCTGTTACGCGCCCTTCTCTGCAACCGAGGAAACGCCGGCCTCGGCATTCGTATGCCTCGTCCATCGTCCCCGCTCGTAGATATTCATAAACGATCGCCGATCTTGTAATGCATCGTCAACGAGCACCTTATTATTCCCGCCGCCGCGAAATTCGAGCTCGTATTTCAGGGGCGAAGGGGGCGGGGCTGCCGTGAATGGGAATCGAATGACGCATCGACGGCCAAGGAATTATGAAAGCTGATCGAGTAGGGAAACGGACGCAGAGGTATGGCGACGTTTGCACGTGATTGTGGGATAGCATCATTGTTTCGGGGAGGGGTTGTTGGGATGGAATGTATTTGAGCTTGGGGAAGCAAAGCCGGAGAGGTTTGATTGGTTGAGAATTTGTGGGACCAGGTGGGACTTTGAACTGCAACAGTAACTGATCCTGGGTGAACTGATTGCAATGAGTAAAATTAAACTTATTGCAAAGAAAGTTACTTCCGCAAACGCAAAATGTCCAGACATTCAGTATTCAGTAGACAATGAACTTCATGATCCTTGGTCAGGAGTGCCCAAAAGAGATTTGTAAATCAGACTAACCACTCGATTACTATAAAAGATTTTGATAAATTGTAGGATTTAGGGACCCCCGTGTCGCTGATTCCTATCTCCTCTCCATTGAAATTTGTTCCTTCAACGGCGGGTGTAATTAGCCTCGCGCTTGAAGGCCGACTGTAAATGTTTAGCCAGCTCGCCCAATTAGTTAATCGCAGATGGTACGAGGAGTATCGCTTAGGGGGGAGCAACGATTCGCCCGATCCTCTCGTGTGCGAATGTAAAACAAGGATCAGGCGGATTTAAAGGCTGCCAGGGGCCGAGGTGCGCGCATTTTCGCATTAACGAGCAAATGTTCGGCTCGCAGGCATAACGATAACATTAACCGCTGTAATTGGCACAATTATCGCGGCTGTTACCATTCCCGTTGGCTTCTTCTCGCGGGACGGACGGGGGCAGGGGCATTAACGCGACGGCGTTTATCGCGTTTCGACCGGGCAGAGCTCGATGGCGCGTCGCCGTAAGAAACGCGAATGAATTTCGTAGCCAGGCCTGGCGACTGTTTTCACGGTCCTCGGATAGCAGCGAGCCGCTTTCTTGCAGAACCACGAATATCGCCGGCTCGTGCACGCCGCTGTGTTTTGCTCTTTAGGAATCATTAGCCTCGGCTTTCGCGGCTAATTCAAATTGCAATTCCCCTGGCCGGGCTCCTCCTCATCAAAATACCGGACACACGGCGAGCAGAACCGAGGAACCGGTAGAAAAACGTCGAATTAACTTTTACTGCGGGAAAAAGCGCGGCGGGTCAGTTTGCGCGCGGCGAGCCTCCTCTGTGAACCAGTTGCGGCAACAGTTCTGTCCCAGGAGGCATCTCTTTCTCAGTAGTCCCGCCAAATGAATGCACGGGAATGTCCCTGCGGTGATCGTAGCGCCGCGCAAAACGCGTGGGTACCATTTTCGGGTTCGGATTAGTTTGCGAAGGTGGGATTATCGGTCAGAGGCCTAATTCAGGAAGAACAGTACTCGCTGTGAATATAAACATGTTATAGAGGAATTTATATATTATATTTGAGGAAAATTCAGGAGAATTTTCCAATATTAAATGGCGAATAGTACTGTTTTTTTAATACGATAATACTTTAAATGAATACATACACCGTGGTGATCGAGAGGAAGCTAAACTCATGACAAAGCATATTGCTATCATTGGTCTCTTTCTAAGAATTCCTTTGCTATATTTGTCTATATCCTAACTCCTCAGTTATATATCTCCAGTTGCGTTGCATTACAGTAATTATCCTTCAGATAGACAAGCTTCAATTCATTCATCTAACTTCCCCTTTTCATCTTTCTGTCTCTGCTCATGGGATAAAGCGCAAGAGGTGTGTCCATTTGGTAAACGAAGCGTATATACAGCAGGTCGATTCGAGCTGTCCCTCGAAGAGGACGCCACAGAACTGCATCTGCTTGCTGGTTGTTTGGTGGAATGCGATGGTTCCCCCTACCAGCTTCTATCCATTGCGCTGCACCCCCACCAGCAAACACCGGTACACACGCGTGGCACGCTCTCCACACGTGGATCGCGCGTATCCCTCTTCGCCCGAGCTCGCTGGCACTCGGATCCACTCGTGAACCGATGCCTACCACGTGTTCCGGGCTTCTAAAGCGTGTCCCACGCGCACGTCCCGCGCGATCCGCTCGAACGGGTAGGGTGAGGCGCATCGCTGCATCCGTGCAATTAAAGCGAACTTGTTGAACATACAGCTACTATGAATCGCGGTAATTGCCGCTCATGCCTTTCTGATCCCTTTCTTCAGATTGTTTCTATACACGCTGGTGGGTAAGCGGAAGTGTAGCACGCGAACAGTAAGCAAACTATTAGAATATGGTAAGAGGGAACTGGGTTCTGCAACCTGTACCGCAGGGAGTGCAGGGCTTCCATCGAATTTAACTATTTTGGTTCACTCAAATGGAACAATTAAATATGAGGGTGTGAACACCTTATGCAGTGGTTGAAGTCAATGCCTTGTACTGGGTATCGTGTAGTAGGGGTGCCTACATCTGTTGGTCTTTAGCATGGCCGTCCTGGCGTGGCTTTTGAGAAAAATCGCTTATTTTTCAAAACTGATCTTTAATAAGTTTATACTGAAAAAGGGAATATTTTTAAATTTCAGTTTTAAATTTTCAATTAATTTAGCACTATAAAATGGGTTAAAAAAGCAAGAGGGGTATATTTTTCTTTACCATCATCTCAAAGTTGCCCCCCCCCCCCCCCCCCTGGAAAAAAGTCTGTGGACGCCCATGGTCTTTAGAAAAGCTGGAAAAATTGATATTACTTGCTAACTTTTAGATTTCCAAGAAGGTTACCACCGGGTCATATCGCTAGAAGCAATTGCACAACTATTTCTCTTGATTAAACCTCGAATTCTAATTGAAAGCACAATAGTACCCCACTAATTCTATTTCTACCAACCCCCTTCACTACCAAATGCTGTCAATTAATACCTAAAGACTTGACAACCTGATTTCCTCCACTGATTCTCGTACACCCAGCAAAAAAAAGGGCTGAACACTCCACCACGATCATCCCCCTTTAAATGAATTCTTTCAGCCGTAAAGTCTACCCTAATCGTAAGCTACCACCAGCTTCAAATTGCCATTAACAGCCGTCGGTGAAAGAGATTAAAACCTGCACGCGGGGCCCAAACGATATAAAAAAGGTATCAGCGCGGCATAAAAATCCATTTGCCAGCTCGTAATCCGGACGATGGTGCGGTGGTGCATTCCTTTTCGGACTTTTTTCCGCGAATTATACGTAATACCACGGCATTTGTAATTTCGCCTCGGCTATTACAATCAATTTCAGCGATTCCCCTGCGGGGGAGGAGGGGCCTGCGGTCCACGTAGTCGTAGTCCACAAAACGCTACAACCATCGTAATTACCCTGGTCCGCCACAGTTTTAGGGCATCCAGACTATAGCGGCGTAATTGCTTCGGAATTACGAAAAATAACGGTTGTTGGAGTTAGATCGTAAAATTGAGCTAACGAGTGGCGCGGCGGGCGGGCGTTCATCGCACGCTATAAAAAAGGGGGCGCGAGTGTGGCTAAACGCGACGGACATCCACCGGGGTGTGGGTTATTACGTGTTTAATTTTCGACCGCACACGACGGCTCGCTACAATGTGTTTCTGAGAAACCAGACGCCGTACAATTTGCAGCCAGGACCTTATGCATTGGTGTGCAATAATTTGGAATTTATTAATTATTGCTTAAAGCGTTATAATAATGCGCGTTCCTGTTTCATTGGACGATACTGCTATGGGGAATTGATTATTTATTAGCACAAGATTTTCATTCGAATAAGAAAGAACATTCTTTCAGGGTCCTTTTATTTACCTATTTTAATTCTGCTGTTTTGATCAGGCCCAGTTTAAATTTAGAATTCATCGAAAATGTTTGTCATCCTTGGCTTTGGTTTTAAATTCTTCGTCAAATATTTTCTGTACTTGAATTTGCGATAGAGGAAGAAGGCGGTTTTGTCTTAGGTATGAAATAATTCGATGATGAAGCAAGATATTTGTTTGGATGAATTCGAAGTCTAGTTGAGATCCAGTAGAAGTCTGTGTATTGTAATTAGTTCAGTGGGTGCCAGCGAATGCTCATTGGTGAATGAGAATTTGTTGGGGGCTAGTAGATCCTAGCAGGGCAGCAGGATTAAGGGTTTAATTAGAACAGTAATGGGATAGATGAGCACAACAAAAGACGCTTCTGCGAGGCAGTCCTTGCACCAGACCTCCTCTTTCCTGCACAGATGGTGCAACAAGATGGCATTTCATGGAGAGACACCGATTTCAGTTACTTACGGGATTGCAGCAGGTGGAGAATTTCGTGAGCGCTTAACTGTATTACATAACAGGACTTCGTCCTCTCGAAATGCATCCTGGAAAGTGTTTGTCCTTTTCATACAAAAAATAAAATGAGTCCTACCTGGGATGCGCTTCTCGGATGATGTATTCTGTGATGTACAAAAAATGGGCCTTTCCGGTGTGGACAGTTACTAAAGGTTCACACATGTTTCTGGCTTAGGTGACCTATAACGGAAACTCGGTGTTAGACATATGAGTTTTAAAATTCTATTTTTGAAAAGCAAGTGTTATGCAATTAAAGCAATGCGGCGAATCGTGTACTAATTAAAGAGTCATTGTAGAAAACATGATAAGTGCCACAAATGAAATTCTATACTATAGTATTACCATTGACACGTAGAAGTAGTTTTTTTTAATTTTTACATTTACAGTCAGTGGCGGATTTAACGGGTGTCTGATGAGCAGCTGACGCCTACGCCCCTGCCCAGAAGGCCCCCTAGGGCCCATCCCTAAAAATAAAGAAATGATAATTTTATCCAAACTATATTTTTTCTATATTACTATAATATTTAGCACGTTTTTAGTAAATAACCTCTTCATTTTACCGAAAAATGGACCCCTCAGAACATTTCCAACCTGGGCGTTTTCCCTTAAATCCGCTACCCTAGTAGCATTTCTGGTTGGCCCGCGGTATCCCCAAGTTGGGAATTAGTTGGCCATCAAAATGCCAACAATAAATGCTGCTATGGTGCTTACAGTGTTTTCTACAAAGACTCTTCAATTTAAAATGTATTATATGCGATGTGCTTGATAGCCGATTGTGGATGATTACATTCTCTTTGAGATGGGATTATTAGTTTTTCGAATTTCTTGAACTTGGATCAGCCATTTTTCAAACTGTTAGTCTAATTACTCCTCCTGAAAAAATAGACTACTTATTTTCCTACAGAATTTAGCTTCAGTGTGGTAGAATCTTGAACTTCATCAATAATCATAGAGGATGCATGAATTTTCAGAAATTTTGGGCAAGCCTCCGACGCTGTATTAAGCCGTGAGCATGAACAGAGCCCTAATTCCGAATTTAGTTTCTCGCTTCTTTCTGGCCGAAGGGGGAGCGAGATGGAACTCTTTCGTTCCATCTCCCTCTCGCCTTCGCCAGACAAGAGTGAGACAGAAGTGGTGGGGATAGCGAAAAGCCCCCATCGTGTACACCAAACCGGGCAGATGCGGAGACAATACTGTATTTACAATTAAAATGATTTGAAATCTACTCCTTTGAATGAGAACCCCTGCTTGAGTCGCGCTCGACATCTAGCGGAATATGGTTCAGTCTTCAACCATTTCGCTACACCACAGGCGAGATATTGTAGACAACGACCATCCAATGGTATTATCTGTCTCCAGATTATCAGCCAGACGAGATATGGGATAAATCTATCATCAGAGCCGGATTTATCTTTCAAGGGGCCCTAGGCAGAATATTTGGTAGAATTAAATGTAAAAAATAAAATGACGCTGATTTGATTTTTTTATAATAATACTCGTATAATCTAAATAAGAATTTAATTTCAAAATTAACATTGAATGTCAAAACTAAACATAACATTAACATAAATAAACATTAAAGATACAAGTTAATAAAGATAATATAAAAAAATGCTAATTTTTCGAAGAAAATATTTAGAATAAGGGGCCCCCAGCTAAACGGGGCCCTAGGCTTCAACCTTGTTAGCATATAGGGTAAATCCAGCACTGTCTATCATCCAATGGATTTTTCTGTCACCGGTTTGTGCGGTCCCAGGTCCCCGTTACCATTTTAGTGTCACATGCAACGTTACCGGTGAGGTCTCGACACCACAGATGAGGTATCGTCTGTGGACGAGGTATAGGAACCTGTATCTCGTCTGTGATCGTATGGATTTCTACGGCCGAAATTTGACTGCCTTACCGATCCAGATACTCGAACCACAGACGAGGTATGGAATAGACCTATCACCTTATGGGACTTCGTGTCACCGTACAAACTGTCTTACCGACCCATAATTTGAGGACTGAATTTAGCGACCTCTGTTCATGAACAGCGTCCAACTCAAGAACTACTCTGAAATGTGTTGAAATACTGAGTTCATGTTACAATATTTCAAGTTATTATATTTTATTCTTACATTCTATTAACATTGCAAGTTAAAGAAATTCTTATATCTAATTAGAATATTTGACAATCGCAACTATCGGCTCGGTTCTCACCGATTACCAGGTCTCACCACGAGGAGGTTGCTGCGTTTCGAGACCCGTAGAGAGATAGATGGAATCAAAGTTCCACCGATCTCCCTGTACATGAAACCCTTAGCCTATTCAACCAAAGAGATGGATGGAAACAAAGTTCCATCGATCCCTTCGGTTTAGGTATCGAACCTACCTGCTCATCGGAGATAGGAGGTAGGTTCGATATCTCCTTGTACGTACATAGGTCTTTACAATTCTCTTACTTAAATCTAAACGCTCGAATCCCTCAGCGACTCCCAAATGATTCCCCGAATATCTCGCAAAAATATATTAACCCTTTGAACTTTACTTGCAATATTAAAGGGAAAAGACTACTTTCAAAAGATTTTAATTTAAAGTCCAAAGGGTTAATATGCGTATACACGCCGCGGGGTATATAGGGGTGGCTCTAATTCGACAAAAGGAGCAGCAACTTTTGGCCCTCTTGTATTTTAAACGCGCCATTTCAATTATTTCACATTCCTTGCTCTCGGAATGAACTCGTTGGGCAAAGTCTTTTTGATTGCATTTTGTAGGATGCATATCCTACCAAACTGCACTGCGTGCAATTAAGTAGGATGCTTACCCTTGCAAAATACACGCACAAAGATTACTACCCAGGAATACAAGGTACTCGTGTCTACATAACAAGTCGCATGCAAGTACAGAATATTATTCACCGGTCGGCGAATATGGTCCGTCCTGTCATCCTCGCCAGCTTCCAAGCTTTGGGCCCTCTCTAGGGCCTATGCTAGGCCCTCTGTAGGGTCTCCCTTTGGGCCCTCTCTAGGGCCTACGCGCTAGGCCCTGTATAGGGTCCATTTGTTGGGCCTTCACCAGTGTCCACGAACTAGGCCCTTTGTAGGGCCTAGAATTTCCTTGGCAAGTCTAAGCTGAAAATTGAAGCTAAGCGAAAATTTGACTCTACTTCCGCGATAAAAAAGCAATTAGAACACCGGTGCTCTGGACGAACTTTTTATGCGCAAAAAATTGGCTCTACTTTCGCGAAGAAAATTCAACTGGAGCTTCGGTGCTCTGGACAAGTCTTAGAAACGCAAAAATTTGACTCCAAATTCGTGGTAATACTACTCTACTAAATAAGAGCCGCGGTGCTCTGCAAAATACGTAGATGAACGCGAAAAAAAACGGGGACACTACGATCGCATTACGCGCGATCACGAAGGATCTTGCTAGACTGCAAGAATACTAGGGAGACTGGGATTCCACTTGGAACCTTTCCAAATTTTTCGCGGTGACTCTACTCGACACGATCGATTCCATTATTTTAGGAATTATTAATCGGAATTGCAAAAATCGCGAGCAAATGTTGTATCGATTTAGTTTTTTGATTTTAAGACAGACACATGCATGTCACAATCTACGAGTACCTTGTATGGTCGGCTCATTGGATTCTGCTCTTTCCAACAAATATGCGCAGCGGACAGTGGCCCACTTCATATAATTGGCATTCGTTTTAGGAACATTTCTGCGATATTTCGTGAATATGGCTTAGAAAAGAACCACATCATGAGGCTACTGCCTAGACGCCCTAGACCATATTCGCGAAATATTGCTTAAGTGTTCCCGAAATGAATACCGACCATGTGAAATGGGCCCCTGCATGTCGCGCATTTCTGTTGGAATGGCCAGAATCGAAGGAGCTAATAGCTACGCTACGTTTTCTACCGAAACCATTTTGTTCTATTGCGTGCACCCACATTCAAAGAATTATAAAGTGACTTGCCGTTCGCTGTCATCAAGAGTACTGCATCTCTGCAAACTCGAACCCCTCACCAGCAACCCTGAGAACAGCACCCCTCTGACCAGCAGCCCTGAGACCAGCACCCCTCGGACCAGCAGCCCTGTGACCAGCACCCCTCAGTTCAGCATCCCTCAGCTCGGCACCCCTCAGGTCAGCAACCCTTTAGCCCTCAGCCCAGCAGCTCCAGTTGGACTCGTGCATGACTCTACTTTCGCGGTGAAAAGACTAATAGAGCACCGGAGCTCTCGACTAGTTTTACTTGCGCAAAAACACTGACTCTACGATCGCATTACGGGCGATCACAAACACTATTACTGAAACAGACAATTTGTATTTAAACAAGTTTCAAAAAATTTCCTTTAAATTCCAGGCAGCCGCATGGAGCGCCACGCAATTCGGACATTCAGAAAAATTTCGAGCAGCCACATTGGGCGCTTAATGATTTGCAAGATTCATAGAAATAAGGAGTGGCCCGTTTGGGCGCCTAAAACTTTTCAATTTTAATGAGAAAAGAAACGGCAGCCTCTATGGGCGCATAACGATGCCGAATCACAAGATGGAAGAACAGCAGCCTCTTTAGGCGCATAATAATTCCGAATTGTAGTGTGAAAAAAGCAGCCTCGTCAAGCGCTAATAATAAAAATTTTCTAATTCTACTCAAGAATGTTAATAAACCTTAACCCAGATCTAATTCCACCCCAAGCCTGCCAACGAAATTCTAAGTGAATCTCTTGAAGAATTCACCAGAGAACCCTTCGGCGAATCCCTCGGCGAATCCCTCGAAGAATTCCTCGATGCAACGCTTAAAACTAGACTTGCCTACCTAACTATTCTAAGTTTCGCAGCACGCACACACACACACCACTCAGAGGAAGCATAGCAGACTATGCTTCGGTATATTAACCCTTCGGACTGTGATAGCAATATATGGTAAATGGCAACAAAAAATTTTTCAAAAGATTTTACTTTAAAGTGCAAAGGGTTAACATACGCGCGTGAGAGAAATAGACGAGAGGATCTCGTCGATCTCTCTGCATACATACGATTACAATTTCTTTCGCATATTTTAGAGGTACGCTTGCATTGCTTTCAAGTGTCAAACAGATTCTAAGTATCTCATTGCAGAGATAGAAAAGAATTGACACACGGACACGGATTCGCCGTCGCGAGAGATCTCGAGCTGCTCGATGCACTCACGCATTGCAGTTGCACAGATAAAACGCTACTACACGACCACTACTCATCTAGGCCCCTCAGTAACGGGAGTTCCCCTTTAGGGCCGCGCCTGGAAAGGATCGGAATCATAGCGGAAGGGCTCACAATTCAATCACATGCAGCTGCAATACGCGCATCCCACCACAAAGCCGACAATTTGCACAGGCGAGTGCATCGTGCCCGAGCATCTTGTGCTGATTCAAGATCTCTCCCGAGAGCGAATTATATTACCGGAAAGAAAGAGAAAGGAATTGAAAGTAGGGAATAGAAAAGTCACTATGACAAGTGTTTAAAAGTATGCTAAATGAAAAACGACACGGTCCACGGTCAAGCTAATATTGTAAAAGAAAGCAAAAGCAAAAGCAAATTGTGTCACTCTCGACAAGCAAGGGCACCTCTACCCTTAAATTTAGCCTACCGCACTCTTTACAATGGGCCCTAGTGGCATAATCTATCGCAAATATGCACTTGCGTAAGTTTCGGGGGATATGCGGAAGCTAAGAATCTCCCGATTGAGATTGCAAAGAAGACTAAACGACTAAAGGACCGAAAGACGCGACGCGACGCGACATTCACCCTCGATGCACCGAATTTTCGTTTCTACATGGCGTGCTCCATACTACGACTTTACACTGCCATGGCGTGTGTGGCCGAGAACGAGCAATCGAAGACATCAGAGCCGGCTCGAGGTGGACCGAAGCCCGGTATCGGCGGGATGACAAGAAAATCCGAGAGTCATGAACTGGCGCACAACATCGTCTAACAATGGTCCTCCGTGTAAAGCCGTAATAAGTTGTACCCAGCAAAGCCGGCCTAATGCGGGCGAGCAAACCATGCGCGAATTCGAAATCAGTGATCGAAGGCGAATTGTATCTCTAGAAGAGCGCGTTCGGCACTCTTATATTTAAAAAGAACGAGACGGAATAGAAGCTTATCGCTCGAAATACGCAAGTGCATTTTTGAATAGATGTCCAGACGGAACCAAAAATTCACCGAATGTGAGTTTGGCTCGATCTGGACACTTAAACTAGATCGTAGGCTTTAGCTTGATTCCGTTTCGCAAGTCGCAATGCTTGGGAAACGTTACCAAAGGCCAGGCCACACCAGCGGGGAGGTACCTACGAAAGTGACCCATTTCTACGGAATAATTCTGGTCCATATTTGACCAATGCTTTGCGCATTTTTGAAAATTTTGAAAAAGTCTTACGACTAAAGTTCTTAAACTAAGACTTATTGATAGGCTGGCTTAAATATTGTAAGGAGAGAGAAAAGTTGAAGAAGCAAGCACACTGACCAAGTAGTACCAATATCAACTCTCATTCTCGCATATTAATATTTGTATGAGTAAGAACTTCAACTTATATAATTGAAAATCCTTAATTAATTAATGCTTTACATTCACATTTTATTAAGAGAATCTAATGGCTCGAATGTAATTAAACTTGAGATGTGCAATTCGTATTCAAAGAATCAAGCTTAGATTATAAAATTCAAGAAAAATAATTCGGAATATTTAAAACGCGTTATTAGAACTTTGACCTCGAAGTTCAAATTTATTCATTGCTTTTGTCTGTATTAAACATTTTGAAGCACGCGCGTTAATGTTACTGTTCACGAGTACAAAGTATGTATCCTTGGTCACTGTCCTTGCTACAGCAATCATTTATTCAGTAGCATTCAGAAAAATTGAAAAAATTAAAATGTACCACTCACCGATCGTTGAATGCAGTCTCACGGCTATCCATGCAGTCAGGCAGCCACATTAGCAGGTTCACAAACCAAGGTTAGTAGTACCAAACAGAATGTATCACACACACACAAATATGTCACTTTAATTTCGCGATCAAAAAGTAATTTGAGCACCGGTGCTTAGTCTTAAATAGTTCAAGATGCGTAAAAACACTGACTCTACACTCGCGTTGACACTACTAACACGCACAACCATTTCATGATTTTGAACACAAAGCACTGCACATTTTTAAGTGTCCCTAAGCAGTGGGAACCTTTGATAGGACCCAAGAAATGTGTTGCCCAAGAAGTCTTCTAGATACTGGGTGAATTGTAGTAGAATCTTGTTAAGCGACTTCCCACATGGCCCAACAATCGATGAAATTAATCCAGGAATCAAGATATCGCGAAATAATATGCTCACGCGTTCACTGCAGTCCGTTCACTGTCGCAGGCAAAGTTCAACTGTCAAGTACATTGTTCGGCGTTGGTTCGACTTTGCTAGAGGTTGTTGACGTTCCGTCACGCTCCAACGACTCCCAGCTCCTCGAGAAAAGTATTGCTTGCGAAGTCTTCTAGATACTTGGTGAATTGTTGTAGAATCTTGTTAAGCGACCTCCCACATGGTCCAGTAATAGATGAAATCAATCCAGGAATCAAGATATCGCGAAATAATATGCTCACGCGTTCACTGAAGTCCGTTCACTGTCGCAGGCAAAGTTCAACTGTCAAGTACATTGTTCGGCGTTGGTTCGACTTTGCTAGAGGTTGTTGACGTTCCGTCTCGCTCCAACGACTCCCAGCTCCTCGAGAAAAGTATTACTTGCGAAGTCTTCTAGATACTGGGTGAATTGTTGTAGAATCTTGTTAAGCAACTTCCCACATGGTTCAGTAATCGATGAAATCAATCCAGGAATCAAGATATCGCGAAATAATATGCTCACGCATTCCCTAAGGTCCGATCACCATTGCGAGTAAAGTTGAACTGGAAGGTGCATTGTTCGGCGTTGATTCGACTTTGCTAGAGGTTGTTAACGTTCCGTCTCGCTCCAACGACTCCCAACTCCTCGAGAAAAGTATTTCTTGCGAAGTCTTCTAGATACTTGGCGAATTGTTGCAGAATCTTGTTAAGCGACTTCCCACATGGCACAGTAATCGATGAAATTAATACAGGAATCGAAATGTCGCGAAATAATATGCTCACGCGTTCACTGAGGTCCGATCACTTACGCAGACAAAGCTGAAATGGCAGGCTATTGTTCGGCGACGGTACGACTTTGGTAGAGGTTGTTGACGTTGTGTTTCTCTCCAACGACTTCCAGCTCGAGCGTCGGCTAAACACGAGTGCTGGGTTATCGCAAACGCGATGTTACGGCGTTTTAATACATAAACACGATGTTCCCTCCCAACTAGCTAATTGTTTAGGTCGTATCCAACGCCGGGCAGAAAGTAATAAATACAGAACGCTTATGCTATTCAAGAATAACACAATTTATTATTTTCATCATGTCTGAACTAATATTTTGTCCATTTCAATTGCATGTAATTATTGTTGAATTAATGATACAATTGTTCTTTTTTAAGTTGAAATAAATCGCTTTGTTACCAACATTTTGTGACCAAGTCGTTGCTTGAATTATGATTCCAACCTCTGAAATAAATTCCTTTTTATTTTTGGATGTCGTGGGACAATGACGAACAACTCGGTTGGGTTATCTTGAACCTTCGAGATTAGCAACGATAATCGATTTTGATGAAATTTTCAGTATGTACAATCCTTACTTAAATCTACAAAAGGGATTTTTGAATTTTCATTACAGGCTCAGACAAAAAAGTTTAGAAAACAACCTTTACTATTTTTTCTGAGGGGTTTGAAAAGTAACTCGATTTGCAGTCACATTAATGCACCCCACGACTAGTGTTCCTTCCCGTGAATTTCTCGAGAAATTTTATAATTTCTAATTTATTTTGCGTTAAATAAACCGGAATAGGACAGCAAGGTTAAACGGCGAATGTGATATCGTTTTATTTTCATCCTCCTTTCTCTATTGTTGAACGGAATATGTTCATACGACGATTTTTAAATTGTTACTCTAACAATAAGAGAAACATTTGTAAATCGAGGGCTTCGACTCTCAAAAAATAATCCAGTTTTACCCGTGCTGAATTCTAATTCCTACCACGCATAGCGTTACAATCTGCTTCGAGACTTCACCGGTAACGTTGCATGCGACACTAAAGTGGCAGGGGGGTCCTAGGACCCCCCAAAACGGTGACAGAAAAATACATTGGTTGATAGGTCAATTCCATACCTCGTCTGTGCTCGAACTGATTGTAGCGGCCTATGTTCATGAACGACGGTCAGTTGAAGAACAATTCCCCAAAGTAGTTTGGAGGCAATGGGAAAAAGGATGTGTCTTGCTGGACTGAAACGAGCGACCAACATTTTACTTAACGCTTAAACTTAGTTGTTAACGAAATAAATTAATTAAATGGTAATTATTACATACCAAAAATGAGTACCTAAGTACTTATCTAGATTCTAGTTTAAAATGTTCATCCAGATCGATTCACATTTCTGTTTTGCGTAGTCTTTGCACCATATTTAATATTGACTCTAACTGCTAGTGGCGTGATGGTAGTTTTCTACTCCACATAGATAATGTTGCATGCGATAAGAAAATAGTATGTAGTTATCTTTATACGATAACTCAGAGCTACAGTCTGTAAAGGAAAATTCTATATTTTCAGCAGACGTTCGAGGACATCTCTCCTTAAAAATTTAAATCTATGTTAATCCAAAGTCCAAGAATAGGATAGACCTAACATCTTATGGAAATTTGAGTTACGCGAACCGGGGTACTAACGTACTTCCGAACGTATAAACCTTTTATCCTGCAATGCTCACTTTTAATTCCTGCGTTTAATTGTTGCGCAAGGGTACTTACTACCGTCGAATTGTACGATAAACATTTACATGGCACGTTGGGGTAGCAACAACATTCTTAAATCTGAAAATTTATTTATTTGACGAATACAATAAAATTCATAAAAAGTGAGAGTTACACTTGGGGAGTTCTCCTCGTAAATCCACTGGATATTATTAATAACTTGATACTTTTATTAACAAATTGGTGTTTCTATAATTGTAATATATCCTTCAATAAAAACAATCCCATTTCTAATAATGAATAATGAAGATTGTTCATTGAATCGAGGAAGAAAGTGTTGCCAATAAATCTTTATAAATCAAACTTCTTATTTTCTAATAACATTCATCTGACGCGACCAACTACAAATGTAGTTTCTTGCTCCAGATTGTGTGTTGAGAATTTCATCCAGCAGCAGAAAAGGCATCAACGAAACGTTTTATCGCTCACGTATCAAATTCATGCAAGGGTATGCGGCACATTGAAATTCTACGTCTGACCTGGCCGGGGAAGGTAGGATGCAAAGTAAGAAAGAGAGGATGACATGTGTAAGAGGAAAGAAGAGCATTCGTGGGATCACACGGCTCTTAAAAGATCGAGATATGTAGTCTTCGAAATCGATGCGGCGTGGATGCTCTACTCCTCGGTCCTGGATTGAAACTTTCTACTCGAATTTCTAACTCTTACTCGTACATTATTGTGTGAATACAGTTGTGCAAGTGCAATGTACGCGCAGCTTAGAAAATGGAGTCGGTCTGTGTCTAAAAAATACGCGTGCGTCCAATTTTATTGTGAGAACATCGTGAAACACAAGATTGCTACGAATACATTAGAGCCGAAGCCGTTCAGAAATATACCTGGACCGAAATCTTTGCCCATCATTGGAACACTTTACAAATATCTACCACTAATCGGTAAGAAAGCCAATTTACACGTGAAATATGTGCAGCAATGGTTTTTAATGCTGATTCAGATGTGCCGGAATAAAATCATTTAATGTGTTAATAATCATTAGAATATAATCATACGAATGAGTAATATGTTATTTATTAAGTATTGCTGGAATAGCGGTATTTTCTTTCTTTCTGGATCATAAGATATCAGTTTATGAGTGTCAATAGAAATCGGTTGTATTTGTATTTTGATTTTACCTAAATTGGAATATAGGTGAGTATAGTTTTACAAACCTGTATGAAAGTGGAATAAAAAGACTGAAGCGGTTTGGGCCATTAGTGCGCGAAGAAATAGTACCCAATGTTAATATTGTGTGGATCTATCGACCGAATGATATAGCCGACATTTTCAAAGCGGAATCTGGCTTACATCCAGAGAGAAGGAGTCATTTAGCTCTTTTGAAATATCGGAAAGATCGAACAGACGTGTACAGCACTGGAGGCCTCTTACCCACGTAATATACATGTTATATTCTCCATGTTTTTAATGAAATTTGAAAATTGTAATTTTTATAAATTTTTTTTTTTAGTTGCAATAAATTGTATTACAGCATTGATGATTCCATATTTATTAAGGTGTCCCGTGATATCTTGAGAGTATTTAATATAAATTTAGAAAATTGAAATACGAGTCTCTTATTTTATGCAAAATTGGTAGGGTTATGTGCATTTATAAATAGCTAATAGTCTTTAGACTTCAAGAAAATTTTTCTGGTTGTAATTTCGAAGTAACATTGCTTTTAGAAAATTATTCCTACTTTTTCGGTATATCTTGGTTTGTATTTAATGGGAATATTAGTTTTCTATTAATTTTACTTTAAGAATGTAGTGTCTTAGAAACTTTAAACGAAGTGTTCCATTTTCAAACAAATGAAAGATGATACAAAGTTACTATACGAAAAATCATATTTTTTATGACTTTCCATAAAACTATTATGTTTTAATATTTTTTATCGATTTTAGAAATGGGCCAGAGTGGTGGAGATTACGAAAAGAATTTCAAAAGCTTACTAGCAAACCCCAAGATGTGATCAATTATCTAGAAGAAACAGATTGTGTTGTGCAGGAATTTGTTGAATTATGTGACAAAGAAAAATATGAAGATTTCTTACAAATTTTATCACGTTTATTCCTTGAATGTAATCATACATTAGTATTATATATAGCAATAAAATAATAATCTGCCATAAAAATTCAAAGATTTTTCGTAATTTGAAGTTCATACTAACATTAGTTAATTTGAAAATATTGTTCATTCTTAATCATAGATATAGTGTTATCAGTAAGAGCAATCCAAGTATATTATAATCACCTGTTTAATAAACCTTTGTTCTAAATTTTCTTTTTTAGTGACATGCCTAGTTGTCTTTGACACAAGGTTGAACAGTTTCTCAAAGGAAGAAAGGTCCGCGGATTCAAAAAGTTCGAAACTGATCGAAGCCGCTTTCGCAACAAATAGTGCGATTTTAAAATTGGATAATGGACTACAACTGTGGCGTTTTTTCGAAACCCCTTTATATCGGAAATTGCGTAAAGCTCAAGCATACATGGAAACGTAAGTGAAGCATTCTTTAAACAACATTCAATGGCTAGTAGTTGAAGTCAATTGTTTAAGAGTGTAAAATAAAGCTATATGTCTCGTTTAATATTAGGATTGCATTAGAACTGGTATTCCAAAAAAATAGGGACGTACAAGTGCAACGAAATAAGTCATTCCTAAATGCTTATTTAGAAAATCCTGCTTTGGATATTAAGGACGTCGTGGGCATGGCTTGCGACATGTTGCTTGCTGGCATAGATACTGTAAATATCACGAAGTCATATCATATTTTTAATTAAACGTTTAACATTTTTCGAAACGATTTAAAATCCATTTATATTTGCACTATTGTAAATACTCTAATTTTGTTAAATTCGTTAGAGAAGTTAAAGGCTAATTAAGTTAAAGTCTCCTTTACTAATAATCACTAATTTCATTTAATTTTAAATAATATAAAAAAATGAAGAGAGTGGTCATATTTCATAAATAACATGTAACCAATTACCAATACGTTTCAGACTACTTACAGTACTGCATTCACCTTATATCACCTTGCAAAAAATCAGGATACTCAAGAGAAATTGAGAGCTGAAGCGATGCAGTTACTACCTCATCATAATCAGCCAATAACAGCGGAGGTTTTACGGAATGCGTCATATACTAAAGCTGTTATAAAGGAAAGCTTGCGATTAAATCCTATTTCTATTGGGATCGGCCGCATTTTGCAAACTGATGTGATTATTAGTGGTTATCAAGTACCTAAGGGCGTAAGTCTACTGAAAACATTAAATCCCACAGAATTTATTCAATAGAATATTTATTTTCTCGATACTTGATACTTTGTTACATTATTTTCGGTAAATATTCAATTTTATTACCATGTTTGTGCTTTTGAGAAAATTAAATATAAAAGTTTTGCGGGTCGGAGTATATTCAAATTTTATGTAACGAAAGTGTAATGAACTCTGTCGCCCGTTTTCCTTTAGACCGTGGTCGTCACACAGAATCAAATTATCTGTCGGCTCCCTGAATATTTTAGTGACCCAGATTCATTCAAACCAGAAAGATGGCTTCGCGAGAACATGGAAAATAACAAAGTAAACAGTGGAAAATCTGTACACCCATACGTCTTATTACCTTTTGGGCATGGCCCTCGATCTTGCATAGCGAGACGTTTTGCGGAACAAAATATGCAGGTATTGTTGTTACGGGTAAGTGTTCTCAATTTTAAAAAATGTTTAATTATAACCATATATTAAGGGCTAAGGATTTTGCAATTATCAAAAAAGCAACTCCTTCGCAAACATATAAAATGAATTATTTGTTTTCATTTGGAATGAGTTTCTCGAAGCGACGAAACCCAAGAAAGTTTTGAGTTTTGAGAATTCAAAGCGTTGCATTTTTTCTCGATTCAAAATTTTTGTTAACTTCAGTCCTCAAAGCAAGATATTCCTCTTACAAAGTAGAATCAGCACTTCGCTGGTTTTGAGAGTTTCGGAGCATTATATGTATAAATTTTCGGATTGGAGTTTCGCGAATTTAAAAATTAGCTTTGAACCCACACCCAGTTTTTATGAATATTACTTCACTCTAATGAAATGGCTTTTAGAGATTAATTTGATCCATATGTACGAGCTGATACAACTTGTGTACCTATAATTATTTTTATTTTATGCAGATGTGCCGGAAGCTGAAGTTCTCTTGGCATGGTGACCAACTTGGAATGATATCTTTGCTGATTAACAAACCCGACGGACCAATGAAATTCAAATTCTCTAACATCTTAAAAGACGATGGTGTTTCTTTTTGAACTACTGGCGATGCATTCACATGCTTCGGGTATCACTTATGAAGAAAAGAAAATTCTGTATTAAGAAAAGGCTCGTTCCAATTTATTGTGTAAATATAATTAACAGTCAATTTGATCACCTGATAACCGTTACTACCACTGTATTTATATAAATATTTATTTTCGGGAGAATTAAACAAAATCTGTAATATTTCTAATTATAAGTCATATATTTAGGTGTCGCGGAGAACTTAGCGTAGGATTTAATGACTTTGTTTACCGCCTCTAGAAAATCTTTCTCCGTAGCTACTTTGCGGCGTGCGCGAATAGCGAACATGCCAGCTTCAGTGCAAACGGAGCGAATTTCGGCGCCAGTACTATTCGGACATAAACGTGCAAGAAGCTCGAATCTGATGTCCCTTTCAACGCTCATTGAACGCGCGTGAATTTTAAAAATATGCGTCCGCCCTTCCAAGTCCGGCAATCCGAATTCCACTTTTCTGTCCAAACGCCCCGGTCGCATTAGCGCCGGATCTAACGTGTCCGGTCTGTTGGTTGCCATTAATACTTTGATATTACCTCTTGGATCGAACCTATAATACATTACGAGGAATCATATAAATTCTAATTTTTTTTAAAACGTTGAAAACGTGAGAAATCAAAGTAACGAAAACACATCTCACCCATCTAATTGGTTGATCAATTCCAGCATAGTACGTTGAACTTCGTTGTCACCGCCAGCTCCGTCGTCGAATCGAGCTCCACCGATAGCATCAATTTCATCGAAGAATATTAAACACGCTTTTTTACTACGCGCCATTTCGAACAGCTCCCTTACCATACGAGCTCCCTATAATTAACATTAATATAATATAGATAGGTTCTGTAAATTTAAAGTACTCCTTGCATTATCGATTTTTACATACCTCGCCAACATATTTTTGAACCAATTCAGAACCGATGACACGGATAAAACAAGCGTCCGTTCTGTTAGCTACAGCCCTGGCGCACAAAGTTTTGCCCGTGCCCGGTGGGCCAAATAATAATACTCCTTTTGGAGGCTCAATTCCCAAGTTGACAAATTTTTCTGGCTGCAAGTAATAAATTAGAGTTTTCTTTTCGTATTAATAAAAATGTGGGATAAGAAATTAGGTGGGAGAGAACCCGATGGTCGGAACAGGTCGGGTGGGGTTGCCGAAAATTTCGGGGTTCCCGAGGATTTCAAGATTCCCACAAGTGTCGGGATTCTCGAAAATTCCGGGTGCCCGATTGCCGTTTTAGAAGAAAAATGGCAAAGACAAAGTTGATTTCGGAAACTTTGCAATTTACTACTTTTTTCGCTACTCCGACCAATTGCATTTTTTTTAAAACGACGAAACATTCAAAAAAACTCAAGTCGTTTGGAACAATTTTAAAAATGTTATGCGCAGAGCCGGATTTACCTTCCAAGGGGCCCTAGGCTGAATATTTGGGTTAAATGTAAAAACTAAAATGACGCTGATTTGATTTTTTTTATAATAATACTCGTATAACCTAAATAAGAATTTAATTTCAAAATTAAACATTGAATATCAAAACTAAACATAACATTAACATAAATAAACATTAAAGATACAAGTTAATGAAGATAATATAAAAAAAATGCTAATTTTTTCGAAGAAAATATTTAGAATAAGGGGCCCCCAGCTAAACGGGGCCCTAGGCTTCAGCCTTGTTAGCCTATAGGATAAATCCAGCACTGGTTATGCGGTTTTAAAGAGTGTACGATTATGGCTGTAAGCCACTGTAGGTATCTCAACACTACATTTTTTTCGGACTACTACACTTGGCCCGTTTTTAGTAAACTACCTCCTCATTTTCTAGAAAAATGGGCCCTTCAGAACGTTTGCCATCTAGGATTTTTTTCTTAAATTTGCCACTGCTGTCAGGAATTTCTAAGACCTCAGGAACCCGTCCCAATCCCGAGAAAACTTCTCGTCCCGACCCGACATTTTCGTGTTCTCGCACACCTCCATAAAAACTATAACAATTATGAGATACGCACGTGTAACAAAGGAGTTTCAACGACTTCCCTTAGTTTCTCAATTTGCTCTTTGCAACCACCGACATCGCTATACGTGACATCAGGCTTTTCTTCGACTTGCATCATTGTTACAGTCGGATCAATTTTGGGTGGCAATGGAATATGAATTTGATATTTATTACGATCTACGCCCACTCGCATGCCTTCTTCGATATCAGTAGGTGCCACTGAATCTGCTAAATCAACTACGAACTTCGCGAACTGTTTCACATTTATAATATACTTCGGGTCATCGGAGTCCGCGTTAATTATTTTAGTGCAACGCGCAACTTGCAGCGGTTGCTCGTTCTGTAAGGTTTGTTTATCCGCAGCAAGATCCCACAGTGCAGGTGGAGCCAAGCCAGTGTCGGATTCTTTGATTCCTGTCAATTCATTGACACGCTTGATTATTGTTTGTATGTCTTCTTCGACAACTTTAATGCTCTTTGTATATTGCCCCTGGCCCTGAACAGAGATACGGAACAATTTGTGTGGAAGAATTATTAACAAATTATACTTATTATTAAAAGAAATTAATATTCTGTTTATACGAAAAATTTCGAGTAATTAAATTCAACTCACGTAAGTTTTCAGCAGCGCGATGTCCCCCTCATCCAGAGCTAAAATTCCGATAAGTATGTAATAAACTACAAAAATCTATTCTAACAAAAGAACAAATGATTCGTATATAATGCAACTTACATTTGATTTCCTTCTCTTCTTTCTCTTCCACATTTTTCACTTTCCGCATATCGTCTCCCAAATGGTCCGGCATTTTTTTATCCGCTAAATTCCTTGAACTGTTTAACAAATTGTTTTTTCCAATCGACGAATATGGAGACGACAGAAACGGGAATTGAGGTTAGGTGCTCCTCACATTACTCGCAGAATCGATATTTCCTGTCAGTGACATCTGTGCTGGAATTGTGAACTCTCGTCTCCATACTGTGTAATGGCTTCCTATGACTACGTGGATAAATAAGGTTACATTTTTATTTCTAACTTTTATATTTAATTTTATTCAAATTTCATCTACATTTAATTCTAACAATGAAGACATCAATTTATTCAGCGAATATTGCTATTTTTCATATAATTATGCAGGTTGGTTTATGTATTAAAAGATAATTACGTAAAAGGTGTTCGACATTAGGTAGTTAATTCGCAGTGGTTCTGTACTGTAAAATAAGACGAAAAGCAAGGGTAATAAAATTTTGCTAGAGGCTTTGGTTTTTAATTATTAATGTTTGAAAAGTTCGGGTCAGCAGCGCCTGAAACACGGCAATTCGGCGATCAGTGGCACGTGTTGTGGTAGGTCAGTACGGCCACTTAATGTCGTCGTTTAAAAAACCACATATCGATGGACTATGATGTGCATACACGTTTGCAGAGCGTTGTCGCTACTGCCACTGACGAGGTTATAGGATAGACTTGTAAATTGTCACCTCGATAGTGCTATTACACTGCGCAATCATGTTGCGCATGCCCGATGCGCGTTGCGGTACTTATTGTTAGTTCAAATTTGAATTTTTCGCGTCCCAGTCGCGTTACTATTTTCTCTTGGCTTCAAGGGAAATATTAGTTTAGAAGTTAATTGTATCGAATCTTTTCTTTATTTACTATTTTATATAAGTGTTCTGCATCATTGTGTAATATCTGAAAGGTTACAAAGAAAAAGTGCGAGAATAGCGAGGGAATAAAAGAAACATAGATAGTATTGTAAAATTATTTTTAAACTCAATACGTCGAGACTTGTGGTTTCTGAGATTAAGATTCTCTTTTGGCAACGGATAAAGGTGGGTTAGAGACCTGCTTCTTCAGAAAAATACTTTTATCTCGCAACACGTGTGTGCATGACAAACAGTTTAAAATCGTGGAATATGTCGAGATTATTGTAATAAGAATCGTTTTAACGGTGTATTAAATTGATGTTACAATTTCTAGAAATTGTTTCTTTATTCCATTGCAATACTAAGTAACATTATAATAATATTACTCAAACTCCTTTTACTTACATAAAATAAAATTCTTTAAGCAACAGTAAAATTGAAAATCTTTTTTATTTCATTTTTTCATTTTTATTATTACACTTTTCATGCTTTAATAATTGAAATAACTGAATCACCAAAATAATCATGCGATTTAAATCTTCGAAGTAAATCGCCGCTCTAAACATTTCTATTTCTTCCTGCAGCAAGAATTTTGTGCAACAAACGCATATCCTGCCATATCACGCTAATATATAATACTGGCTTTACTACTCGGCTTCGCTCGAAATTTAGATTCTGATTTTATAAAAAAAAAATCCTATTTTTTATGAAAATAGTCACATTCATCTCAATTTTAGGCGACAGACAAACACACAAATATATAGACGCTTTCTGCTTTATACATTAAGATGTATAACAATACACGCGATATTAGTTGTAAAATTCACAGCGTGTAATATGTTATTTCTAAGCCACGAATACTTATACTGCCCTGCGCCTTCGAACATCATTCTGCGCCTTGTGACATCATGGTAGCTTATTAATTTTAAATGCTGAATCAGATCTGTAACTATGGTGGCGGTAAGATATACTGGCCTGGCTGAAGTTGTATCGCGCACACCGATCGAGGGGAAAACGGTCCCCTCCAGTGAGTCACACATTTATTTACGGCGTGGCGCGCGGGAGAGAGCGAGACCGTTAAGAAAACGACTATCGCGACAGGCACACATGGTGGGAGTTCCCCTCACTCGCACGAACCGGCCAATATATTTGCCCCCGACCTTAAATATTTCGACCCAGACAGAGCGTGTCATGGTCAGGCCTCTGTAATCTTGCACGTGTTCGGCTTATCGCTCGGCATTATTTTTTCACTGCATTAACAGCATCAGCTACAGAAAATATTTTTGCTTTTACGAGTAGATTCTCGTTGCTATATTGGGAAAAGATTAAAGGAAACTGAACAACAGAATTATCGTCCTACGGTCCGACCTATCTGTGTTTCCGAAAGCATTACAGTCCCCCCGGCTGGGAAATCAGCTCCATATCTTAACGAAACAAAAGAAGGCAAAGTGTGCTGAGTGATTATGAGTCACTGATTTCTTAGCACTTCAACATCACTCTTCAAACTTTCTCCCAATATCATATTGTCCCCCAGTGAACAGAACTTTTTTTTCAATTTTTCTTCAGATGCAAATTCAGGTAAACTTGCTTAAATAATTTTTTTGTACAAATTAAGATGTTATCCATCGACAATGCGAAGTCGCCGTCGCAACAAGGCGTGGAATCCGCGAATCCCTCTCGCTAGGGGCAACGCTCTAACTGTTCTCGGCGTATGGACGATTCGGCGGATTCCGAAACGGTCACCGACTGCCTGAGACGATTGCACATCTCCCACTCTTTTTAATAAAAACCCGTGGATGATTCTTCTATACCGTTCGCCTGCAAGTTTATTCTCGCACTCTCGCGTGTAAGGTTCACCTTCGCGGCTACGCGCTCGGCCTACCATCGCGAAGTGTATTCCCGAACAGCGTCCTTTAGACTGTTCGTAAACAATAACGCGCTGGGCGTGCCTCCGCTCTGTTTTCGGATCACCGCGTAAACGGGAGAGCGCGAGCCAGGCAACCGCTACGGGACCGCACGATCGGCTCAGGCACGGGAAACTTACCACCTTCTTGTCACCTACTTAGAAGTAAGGCCGCCTTCGAGGGTACGTTTTCTGTACATCCCCTATTTTTATTTTAGAATATATATACATGTATACTGGTAAACACTTTATTGGCAAACAATTGCTGTCCTTCTATTCCCATTCCCTATTCTTCTCTGAAGGTACGTATGGGGTCGTCCTTAAATTACGTCAGGCTTTTTGAGGGTGAGGGTCGCGATTTTTTTACATTTTTTACAAGGAGAGGGGGCAGAGATGCGCATTGTTCGACTAATCTTCGAATAAAAATTTCGAATAAAATGAAGTTATTCGAGACATTTGAATAAAAATTTAGTCGACTATAAATTTATTCGTTATTTACGAATAACTTTATATTATTCGAAATTTTTATTCAAATGTCGCAAATAAAAATTGGTCGAATAAAAATTTATTCGTTATTCACGAATAACTTCATTTTATACGAAATTTTTATTTGAATATCTCGAATAAAAAGTTGGCCGAATAAAAATTGATTCGACTAATTGCCCAACTCTGGGGGGGAGAGTCAGATAGCGTCTTATGTAATATTTTTTAACCTACTTTTCAATAAATATATAGTAACTTAAAAAAAAAACAGGAAAGTAATTTTAGTTTAAATTTCCCGAAACCGAGTTAAATGAATTAAATATCGCTAAAAGAATTTTAATAACCGAAAAAATGAAATATAAAAAATGTTACGTAAGGACGGAGGAGAAGGGGCTGGAATATAAAATCTTACGAATTCTTATAATGAGGGAGTGAGGAGGTAATTTTGTGTTTTCGCACTTCAATAGAGCAAGAATCCTGCGAATCGCTCTAAACGCTCACGATTCGCCACAGTCCTATTCGAGTGTGACAGAAATTCGAATGAATTCTCCTCGAGCTCAAGAATTCTGTGTTTACCCTGTCATTTTCCATCCCCAATCACTCAATTTTAAGACCCTTTCTTTTTTCTCAAAATTTTATTTCCCGACACAATACCGATTTTGGTTGCGCGGTAGACACGTGTACGCGTTATCTCACTCGTAGCTGAACCATCACTATCAGGGAGCACAGGAGCAGGGACTGATAAGTGCCGCCGTTCGTTTGGCGAGTGAACTTTCGTCAGTCTTGCTCGTGCTTCCGTTTAGAAGGCCTGCTGTTGGCTGACTGCCCAGTTCACGGTACGCGCTTTCCCTCTAATTTTAACGTTTTTGGGAAAACAGACGAGCCGTTGCAATCCTTCGTGACACTCAATCTAGTCGACTCCCATCAACAAGAAAATCCCCTTGGAGTCTGGGGTGTTTCTCACGTGTGAATTGAAATTGTTGCTGTCGAAATGTGCAAAACTGTTCGTCACGATTCGAGCCCGTAGCATTCCTCTTGTTTAAAGGAAGTGGGCATTTAATATTAGCCAAGTGAAATACTGTTGAAGCAAAGATTTATGGTGGTCTGGTATCATAAAGTGATGGACAACGTGAATCTTACTAAATAGATCTTAGTGGCGTTCTTTGAAAAGAGAGAAGATATTGCAGATGGGAGTTAGACGAAATTAAATATTTACTTTCGAAAAATTAAATAATACAGCACGTGTTACTATGTTTTTTGTTTAAAAAGAGCGCAGCAGTATTTGCATTGACAGTGTTTGGATATTTGGAGTGCTGTTAAAGGAGGTGCATGATGTTACCACCCTAGTAGCATTTCCGGTTGGCCAACGGTAGCCAACAGTTGGGAATTAGTTGGGATATAGTTAGAGTTTTGCCTACAAATTCCCAACATAGGTCCTACGGCAAAAAACTTACGACAGTTTGCCAACGAATATTCAATGTTGGGCCTACAATTATTATGGTTGGTTAATTAACAAAGAGTTACGACAGTTTGCCTACGAATATTCAATGTTGGGCCTATAATTACTATGCGTAGTAATGCCAACCATGGTTGGTTAATTAACAAACAATTTACAACGATGATTAAATGTCGTCTTACAAACGTCAGAAAATTTGCTACATCCAAAAACCTGTTATTATATTCCAAGTTGTGGTTTTTCTTTCCTTATTTATAAATACGTAAAGAGGACGTCTGTCTTAAGACGAATGTGAAATCTTAAGGAACGAGTCTAAAGGTCGAATGATATTTTGTAGAATATTTCGCGTCACTGCATAGTTTTTAGAAACACTTAATACTTGTTATGTACCTAAAAATTAGAACTGTTTACAAGTAAGTGTATTGGATAGTTGCAAACAGCGGTTGCTTTCTAAGCGGAAAGTCTGAGTTCAATTCCCCTCCTCAACGCGAAATTTTTTTTTCCTAATCCAGACCTGAAGAAAACGTCTTTACAACGTCTTTTGAAGTTGTTTAAGACGCCTTCTGGAAAGAAACTTTCAATGGGGCTTTTACGGCAAGCCCTATAAATAGTAGGGCAAGAGTAGGAAAGCCTACCTTGGCCCTCTGTTGTTGGCCCAACCTGAAAAAAAAGTGCCAAATCTAACTGTTGGCCAACTAAAATTATGTGCGTGGCCCAACTGTATGCCAACAACAAATGCTACTAGGGCATCGATGTCTTTGTCTTTAAAGTAACGTCAACTCTATTGTGTGATGTTAGCTTTCTGTTCCACGAGACAATTAAGTGTACACCTTCAATCACTTGAATAATTATGCATTTAATGGTGCTTGAAGAAACTTGAGAAGTTCTTTAATACAACTTGCCTTTTATTTCTAAGATTTTCTGTACAGATAGTAGAACTAACTTCTTATCAGCGATGGGTGTAGAGATTTTCATTGGAATTTCGATATTTAAACTGTTTCGGAATTTTGTTTTTTAAATTAACGATTTACTAGCTGCTTTTCGGCGATCGATGGAATTTATTTTTCTCATTACGATCGACTCTATAATTAACACGTGCGAAGGACGTGACAATAAGTAAACACATGCTTGATATCGCCAAGAGTTTAGAGTCACGTGTTTATTACATCAATTCAGCTATTGACACTCTTCATTGACTATTTATATTGCAACATAATGTGTAATCCTCTGTCAGAGATTGAAAACTTTTCTTCAGGCGTGTTCTTCAATAGTAAAATTTATAATCATTCTTAATCAAATTTCGATCCCAACTTATAAGTAATACAAAATAGAATTTATTATTCTGGATAGAGTTTCAATGGAATTTATAAATATCAAATGCACTGGCACCTTTGAACCAAGGTTGAATTACCTGAACTCGGTCCTACAATTCTAGAATTTCTTCTCAAGATTATACTTTTCCTCTAAAAATATTAAATTCAACTAAAACACTTTCAAATAACAACAAACTGCATTTTATAGTATTCGTAAGTTGGGATCCTAGGAGTCCTAGTAGAAAACACTGTAAGTCTCAAAAATCGAATTCTATACTATAGCAGAGATGGGCAAAATTTGTATTTAAATAAAATTTCAAATAACGAATAAAAAATAAAAAAACCTATCGGTCATGCGCCGAATAAAGTCAACTCGGGTTAACGAACGAATGAAGAATAGTTTTTTTAACTTTTACATGCTATTCGAAATTTTATTTAAATACTTTTTTA
Source organism: Andrena minutula (assembly GCA_929113495.1). NCBI lineage: Eukaryota > Metazoa > Arthropoda > Insecta > Hymenoptera > Andrenidae > Andrena > Andrena minutula. The sequence goes on from OV815994.1 coordinate 22,991,441, forward strand.
CTATAGTATTACCATTGCCACATAGAACATTTTCCATTCCAATTTTTTTTATAATTTTGGCACTTACAGTGTTTCCTACAAAAACTCTTCAATTATAAATCATACTACCCTCTTTCTAAAGTTAGTATCTTCCACGTAATATTTTCGTTTCAATCTTCTAATTGCTCCACACAATCAAGCTTCCGCCATAATCAAACCAGAAACCGATCCACCAAAAAATCAATGTTACTTGCTTTAAACCCAACTATATAGTGTTCCTTCTCGAGAATTCTTTCTCGAGAATTTCTCGAGAAATTTTATAATTTCTTATTTCTCATTTCTCGAGAAATTACATTGTTTCTCGAGAATCTTCAGTGTAAGAAAATTATTATAAATCCCATTAGTTTTCAGAAATGAATTTTCAGTTGGTTCAAATTGTGTGTTAATCGTGAACATATAAACACATCTACAATCAGTGATAAATGTTAGCGAATAATTGCGCGATTGTTTATAAACTTTTCTCTTCGTATCGCCGATGTTCTATGTACAATTACACCCACATCCACTCAAAATGAAAGAAATTTTTCTACAGCCGCAGATTTTGTCACAAAGAAAAAAGAAGTAGATTGGCTGACGCGACATTAGACGCATTGTGCTTTTGAAAAAATACTATTTTAAAACAAAAAAGTAAAGTTTCGTTTTGCTCACATTTTATATTAAATAAATAAATTTATCTATTATATTTAATATCTGTTTTTTTTTTTCATTTACACAAGTTTTGTTTAAGTTGGACACGAATAAAAATTTAGATAAATATTATCAACATTATTCCAAAATTATAAATTTTACAATAGTTTTTAATTTCTTGAGAATTCTCGAGAATTCTCGAGAAATATAATCTGATTTCTCATTTCTCGAGATGCGAAAAGTATCGAGAAATCAGGAACACTAAACCCAACCCCATCGATTTCCTTGGTGTAGATTTTTTCAAAGGGGTCGCACTCCGTACAAGTGTATCCAGCCTATATCTGACGAATGCTACGGTCACGAATACACAGGTGACAAACGAGTTCCTCGCCGTTCGTTAAGTTCCCGAACGGAGCGGAGGTGAAAGACGAGCCGCAGGGAAACATGTTTGGCCGCATAAAAAGTCGCCAGTTTTATTTCCGTCTCATCCGCGATTAATCCCACCAACGGTCTCTGCTTTGCAGTTGAATATCCAAGGAGGAGGCTTGACTGGCGGAGAGAGCATGGATGCGACGAAACCTGGCTGGTTCAGCGAAATCAATGATCTGTGGCCAGGTGTCTCGTTGTCTCTGGAGGTTGTCAAGATACTTCACCGTGAACGCTCGCAGTATCAAGATGTGATGGTGCTCGAAACGTAAATACTACACTCTGCCCTTTTAAATGCGACGGAGGAGTTTCGACTGGCGAGTGACGTTTAGAGAAGGGAATTTTTTGGCTTCGAAAAATCTGAAGTAGAGGGGGGCTTTGTCGGAATTCCGTGTTAAATTGGAATTTCTTGTTAAAATATGAGGTGCATGGGATTGCAAAATATGTTTTATGCTTGTAAGAATATGCAGTGGCGTGTGAAATGATGGCGGATATGAGGAAAGGAAACATACTTGAAGTATTTTCTAATTTTATGTATCTTCTTTTAGCGAGCTACTGTGCATAATTTTAAAATAATACTTTTATTTATTTATTTATTTACTATTTGAAGTGAGAGATCACGCCTGTTTGTCCGGAAATTTGATGCTTCGATTAACGGAAAAATTGAAGTTAAAATGGCAGAATAACTGGTTGTGTATTATTTGCGATTAAAAGGAAATTGTTTTGATTACATGCGCACAGGAAATCACACGGAAGGGCCCTGATTTTAGATGGCATCATTCAGTGCACAGAGAAGGACGAATTTTCGTACCAAGAGGCAATAGCTTTCCTGCCATTATGCAGTCATCCAAACCCAAAAACTGTAAGATTTTGCATCGATCGTTGCATGGAGAGTTTAAACGTGGTTTCTAGATATTTAAATAGTTTAATATTTTTGTACTGATCCTTATATTTTATATTCTCGTGATTTTTCTTTATCACCAAAGAAACTTAATTTCGAGAACTTTTAAACAGTTTTAAATACTAATAACGTTTATACATTCAAATTTAAATGTCTGTTTAGGTTCGCGTATTTACCATTTGTATTTATTTATATATTATTATTATTATTATTATTGTTATTACGTGACAGGTATTAATAGTGGGGGGTGGAGATGGAGGGGTTGCTCGCGAGGTCGCGAAACATCCGCAGGTAGAAAGGATCATGCAAGTGGAAATTGACATAAAAGTATTGGAAGTGTCGAGGAAGTACTTGCCCCTGATGAGTGCAGGACTCGACCACCCCAAAGTCACCCTTAATATAGGCGATGGCTTCGAATTCCTAAAGCAGCACAAGGGTGAATTCGACGTTATAATTACAGACAGCAGTGACCCTGTCGGTGAGCATCCCTTAATTATTCAAAAATATTCCAAATCTACCACCGAACGTGTGACAAAATAACTAAAAACAGATTCAATATATTGATTGTGAATACTCGAAATAACTTTTACTTAAATTGTAATTAGCTTCAGTAAGGGTCATTATTCTATTTCATTTGGAAGAATTTAAATGATTTGGAAGAAATTTAATTCAGTACCAGTGAACCACTTCAAGGAAATTCGGAGACTGGAAATCTACGAGATTCGCGAAATTTGGAATATAAGCTTATATTTAATGTCAATCTTTTTTTAAACGAAATGGACTAAAGGGTATCTGTAAATTTAGGCCCAGCAGAGTGCCTGTTCCAAGAATCCTACTTCAGTTTAATGAAGTCTTCATTGAAACCTGGCGGGATCGTTTGTAGTCAAGCAGGAACGGCATGGGAGAATCTCGATCACGTAACACAGACCCTCCAACATTGTAAAGCCGTGTTTCCTGTCGCAGCTTATGGTATCGTTTCTGTGCCTACTTATCCGACAGGGCAAATTGGTTTTGTTCTCGGCAGCTCAAGTACTGTGAGTACACTTTTTCCGAAAAATCGAGAATACATCACCCTTAATACCACATTTATCGTAGGGTAAAGGACCCAATTACTGGCAGCCAACCCAATTACTATCACCTTAAGCTATTTTACTTAAACGTTTATTTATTCGTTATTCTAAGTAAAATAGCTTAAGGTGACAGTAATTGGGTTCTTTACCCTAGTCCCCTTAAAGTACACATTTCACATTCAAACGTAACTGAAATCAAATTGCAATTGACTAACACTTTTCAAATTTAACATCACTGAAAAATGCAAAGAAAAGTGAGACATACGAATTTTTCTGAGTATTTAGATTTTTCTCCAGAATTCAATCCATGGTACTTTTCGTAATTAGATTACAAATTTGAAATATAAAAATCTTATTTTTATATTCGATGCATTTTTTAATTGCTACTGTAATGTAAATTATGTTAGAATAGTTTGTAATTATTTTAAACATCCACGTTACGATCTGTTGCTTTAGGAAACAAATTTTAAAGAGCCAAAGAAAGTATTCACCAGCAGCGAACTCGATCAAATGAAGATGAAGTACTACGACGACGAAGTGCATCGTGCCGCGTTCGCTTTGCCAAGGTTCATAGGAAAGGCGATAGCACAGGCACAGGAGAATAAATAATTGTTCAACGAATTTTCCGTTGCGAAGAGAAACGGGTGAACAATGTCAAAAGTTGAGAGTTTTAGTATATGATAATCGAATCTTTGTTAACACATCCTCTTCAACTACCTCGAACCAAACAAAAGTGGTTGAACCTTTTACACCTCAAAGATTTATGTTGTTTTGCATGTGGCCCTAAAATGGACTTAAAATCGTAAAATTAGCTTAAATGATAAAAATATATGTATGTATATCTTGTTTCACTACACAATCATAACGATTGCGATTCAACGTTCTGTTGTAGTCATAGCACGATCCGATGGCCATTCAAAGCCACCCCTTTCGATCTATATTCTACAAAGAAAAAAAAAAGATTTTAAAAGAAAAGTTCAAAATGCGAAGGACGACGAAAATGCTACGGTTATCAGTACTTACTGAAAATGTAATTTTTAAACTTTCTTTTAGCCAGCAGCGCACGCCTATTCAGGAATTTATAATTCGCTTTGGTAAACACGGAATTCAAGCGCCGTCATTCAAATAAGATTAAACGACGGATCTCAATTCCCTCGCTGTTGTCCAGACACGTGAAGAAAGTGTTAGAAATTCTTTATTGCCCTGAACGTAATAAGGCTAATAATGTAATATATTTGCAGATTCTTGCTGTAATATAATGATAAAATAACATTCGTTACAACGACCATCGCCGCTGCACGTAATAATAATAATTAATAATAAGAATAAAGCAATAATAATATAATATAATATAATATTACAACACGTAACATTCCACAATAATAGATGTTTATGACTTAATCGATCGTACTAAAAGATAACGATTAAAAATATCCTGCATATAAATTCGAATGGTCAAAACAATGCTGCAATGTTAAAACTGTGAAAACCGTCTCGTTGCTTCGTTTACTTTTAATACGTTAACGATATATATATAGAGTATGGATATATAATATATCATCTATCATATAATTGCCTTGTACAATTCATTACTTCTGTTATTTGTATATATATATATTTTTTAACGTTATATTTATAACGTTTTTTATATCATGGCACACACCTATAAGTATATATACGTATATAAAATAAAAACACGATTGGCGATCGTTCTCAAAATATATATGTATAATACTAAATGCAATAATGTATACATATACATACACGCATCCCTTTGGAAGAGCCTGACAATAAAAAATCTGCATCTTCACAATTCGGGACGACCTCCTTTTCGCTTTAAAAAGGGCGATATTTTTTTCTTATTTTTCTCCCATTTTCTACTTCATTTCGTCGTACTATCCGAACATTAGTAAAGCATCCGATTTTTGGTAATATTTAAAACTCCTACGTTCACTACGGGCACGTGAAAAAGCGGCAGCTCATATATTACACTCAGGCACTTTTCGTCTCTCCCGTTTTTTAGAATCCTCGAGCGAAGACACTGAATCTTACGCGGAAATACCTAACATCTATTTACAATCCCTAACGATAATTGCACTAATCGATCACTTGGGACAGGCCTGTCCAACCACTGGCCTGCAAGCTCTCACGCTCCAAACTACCCCTATTGTCAATCACTCTCCACATAACCATCCTACTTGTATTTACAAGGTTCGAGGACTCCATTCGTCCGAACAAAATTTATGTTTTTGAATCAATTTCTATTGCTGACTGGTTAAACTTCGATGATTTGAATTTAACTCAGAAAGAAATGACGAATAATCCAAAGAACAGATTAAGAATAATTAATTTACGAAATTAGTGTATCTCTATCATTTAAAATTTAGATCATCTAATCCCTTGTTTGATTAAATAAATGGAGTCCCACTATTCTGCTCCCAATCCTTCAAACCTTTTCACATTCATTTTCCACTCACTTCAATTGTTCCAATCCCACAGTTTTTTGGCAGAATTTCTACAACGATTACACTATAATAATTTTAAAGGCCTCAGATATTTACCCTTCGAATCGAGTTGCACAAAACCCTACTGCCTCGTAATTAAATCGATTTCTGAAAAAGCTCGCGACGAAGCTCAATTTCGTGCAGTGGCAAAAATAAATTCGTTATTTCCGAACGTTTCTTAGAATACAATATTCGTCCCACTTCTTCCCTCCCTGTGTTTTCATTAATCACCCCTAAACCTTTTTGTTTAGCTTGCTATCACTTCGCTCGCCAGCATAACTATTTCCATCCAGCGTTTTATCAATCTTTCATTCGTTACACTGAAACATTACTTCTTCCGACAGAATCATCCCTTGTTTTCGCTCAGTTGGACAGCCCCGATTCATAAAGGTCGACGACTGAGTCGTCGATAAAATTATCGCGGACGAGCCACCGCTATTAAACGGTAAATGAAAAAAGGCGACAGAAGCAAGTAAAGTAGAAGAATATACATGAGAAAGTGGAAAGAGAACTCGGGTTTAAGCAAAAGGACAGGTTCTAGAATAAAGACGGGCTTAGGCGTTAATATTAATCCCGAAAAGAAACAGGAAATATTATAAGGGTGGGGAAAGGGATGAAGACACCACGGGCCAGGGCCACGCGGTCTTGGAAAGTTAATAAAATTAAATGATATGTTGCTTCTCTTGTTAATCCGTGGTCTTAAACTTAAAATTAAGATAAATTAGAGCTAAATTGAATCAGACGTAGCTTCTCTGCGGTGTTCGACGGTTCATCGATCGCCATCTTCGTAGGAGGATTTTGACTATCTTCAGTGTGGAGGTGGAATTGTTACAAAACCGTGTTCCTTTACAGCCTTCTTTAAAGAAAGAGGTATAATCCGAATATAAATTATTCGAAAAGGTGGAATAAAATTGTTCCATACGAGTCTCCGTTTTTGAGATAATTATAATCGTTTTTGAAAACTGTTTATACCTCTAAATTAATATTGTTGAGCAAAATGTGATTTGATGTTTCATTGTCTAGTTAATTAATAAACTGTCGATAATACTTGTAAATTGAAAATGCTGTTACAACGCTTACGAATCGAAGACTAAGGAATTGATTAAATATGTGAATGCTACACTTTAAAATTGAATTTTGTCGATAATGAAGACTCATAGAAATTCTTATTCCACAGTTTCGATTTATTTCTTCAAGAAGAACCACTTCGCGTCGACTCGTACCGCAGTTTTCTAAATGCCTATATAAATCAGGCATCCATAGAAGAAATTCCACAAACTGGAGACTTTCCAATAGAAATATAATTTTTTACATTAATTCTTCACTTCGAATCATCAGTGAAGCTGTTAATAAAAGCTCTCAAATGTATCCGTGTAAAAGGTTTCTCAAAAGACAAAAATGGAATATCAAACGGTATCGAGACACCGAAAAACAATCGATGCACGTTGATCCGTAATTTCCTTATAAAATCAGACTACCAAAAGGAAGTGTAGACCTCGCTTATCGGATTAAATAAATATTCGTTGGACAGTTGCAAAAGTGTTTCGAGTTCGCGGACCGAAGGGGACGGTTAATGTCCATCATTATCAGCCAATAAATACTCTTAGAAAGGCTAACTTCGAAAGCACACGTTATTTCTATCTAAGGACACTTCTCTATCGTTTCATCACGAAGATGATCATACGAAGGCGCTAAAGTTGCATTCTAACATGCTGGGGACGAATCTCTGATGCGTACAGTCGTGTCGATTTGCCATCGAGACTTGTACTTTTCGAGGAGTATCGTTTCATAATTGACCATTTATAATTAACATGTTTCATCCAATCGTGCGTTTTCATTCCAGGACACATTTGCGCCTCTGTGGCTAGACTATCACGCTTTCTTTCGATTCTTCTACAAAGAAGACATTTTCAAATATTACACGTCCATAGTCTGACCATTAAATAATGTCCGTAATTTGTTATAGCAGCACTGACAGGTTCACTGTCTGTGCTTGCGAGTATGGAACCACTGGCGTTTTCTTTAGGCGTTTACAGGCGATATTTCTCGCGTAACCAACAAACTTGAGAGTCATAATCATGATCCAGACGAGGGTCAGTGGATTATGAAGGTAGTAAGAGGCATGTAGCTACTTATCACGAGTACTTCTGCATTTCTTAATTCCTAATATCGATTGTCTGACAGGAAGTGCCATAAATGTAACAGCTGATTAATGGCTTTGTTAATTAGAACAGTATTTGTTGGTTACTAGAAGAGTTATCATTCAATGGGAGTGGCAATTCCACACAGATCTCGATGGATTTCTAAACTTTAGGTGTTTGAAATTTTGGTAACATTTACTGGAACCCCTTCGAAATACAGATTGTCTGTTTCGATGCTAATATATATGATAAAATTGCACGAATAGTCTGGATATTGTACAACACGCGATATCTTTGACTTCCCAATTTCTTTTTCGTGGATTTATCCGGGTTTCGACGAAGAAATATATCGAAACTTGAAAATTTAAAATTCTCACTCGATGCTCTTTGCATTGGCGGAGAAATCTAACTGTGGCTGTTAATTGTTAGAATAAGAACGTGGAAATATTTATTCCAACGTGTAGTGAAGGTCGGAAAAAAATTTCAAAATGTTTTCCTACACACATGTAAGTAATTTGAATGCTAAATAGTAACTATCAGCATCAGTAGTCAATTCTTCGCTTTTCGTTCACTCTTCCGACACTTTTATACATAATGTGTAATAATACGCATCTCGATTTTCAAATATTCACCTTCACCTACTCTACCATCACAAAAAAGCACCAAATGAGATTCTAACCTTCAAGTTCAAAACGTTTCCTGGTCCACCGTTCTAATCTCGACCGATCACCCTTAACAACGAATCGATCGATGTGACCGCAGCTCGTCACAACGGAACACCTATAACAGCAAATTTCCATCCGGGAGGATGAAGGTCTCTCCCTCGCACACAATATTACAGAAAAATCTACAAGCAACCTGGTTGGTTCATTTGTGCGTAGAACTCAATGCAAACAGTCTCCAAGCTGTTCCACAAGGAACACAGCATCTCCATTCAAGCTTCTGCCACTACTCTTCCATGTTACTTCTCTTCGAATCGAAAGGTCTTCGTGTTGGATTCCTGCCTGCTGGACGTGGTCATTGTGACGGTCTTCTTCTCAGTCACTTTATGCATCGTCGACTGTTTCGTTGTACGCTCTTCGAGGGCGTCGTTGTCGACAGCCTTGAACGTGGACAGTTCGTTGCCGGACGTGGCGAACTCTTTGGTCTCCTCTGTGGTCTCAAAGTTAGAGCTGGTGGTCTTACCGGGCGTGGACGAGTACACCTTGGTCGTGATCGTCTCCACCCTCCCGCCAGGAATAACCTTCGTCTCCACGTTCCTGTAGCTTTGGTTCTGAGGAAGCCCTACGTAACGCTGGGCGTCTGTCTGTTTCTCCGACCTGAATGTGCTCATGGGACTGTGCCCGGAGAATCTATCCACGGTGTCACTGTAGTACTTAGGCTCCTGACTGGGGGAATAAGACTTCTCGTAAGACCGATCCTCGCCGCCATACTGGTCCTGGGAGTACTTCTCGTAAGCGTGTTGCTGCTGTTCTTGGAACACCTTGCGCGTGGAAGACACTGGGGAATAAGTCATCGTGTGGACAGGTGGATAGGGTCCGTCCATGTGCTTCCTCTCCACGGTACCATAGCTCTCTTGATTGATCTTCCTCTCGATCGAGCTGAATTGTCCAGGCGAGCTGTCCACTTTCCTCTCCATGCCAATAGAGTACGGACTGTCACTGATGTACCTTCTGTCGTGCTGATTCTCATTGTACTTCTTCTCCACGGAGCCATACTGGCTCTCCATAGCGGCCCGATAGTGACTATCCTTCATCTTTCTCTCCAGAGTGCTCTGTGTCGAGTGCACCTTCTCTGGGCTCACCAAGGTCTGTCTGTCAGCAGCGATCTGGCTGATGCCGCGTATCATGGACTGCAGCTGGTCGACACTCTGATTCATCTGGGGCTGGGATTCGTAGGCCCTGGTCTCGTACCTGGTCGTGTAGCTTTCGTAGCCGCTCTGGTCGCCCTCGGTGTCAGTGTCACCTAGGTCCGGCCTGTTCTTGTACTTCGCCTGGCGAATCGCAGTCAGCCTGCCTCTGGCTTCCTCCAGCTCTCGCTCGATTCGCAGAACCTCTGACCTGGCGTTTATCTCCTGAGCTATACCACCCACCATTCTACGATTCAGGACCAAGGATCGATCCTCCTCCTGCTGGATAGCCTGCTGCGCCGCCCGCACCAGGTTGTCCGTAGCACGTTTCACCGCGTTCCCAGCTGCTTGCAGGCGCTTCATGCTCTCGCTATCTGGGTCTGCCTTCACTTTGCAGGCTACTAGTAACTGTGCTGTGCTGCTAGCAACCTGTTTCGCGCTGGAGATTAGCTTCTCTTCAGAGCTGACACCCTGCACCAAAGCATTCGCTGATTCCACGAGACTGTGAGTCGCGGCTGCGACCATTCTCGCGGCGGATATTAACCCTTCGGACCATTGGCCGTCGTCTGAGCTGCTGATAGGCGTTCGAGAGACCTTTCCAGTTGCTATCAGCTCCCTTTGCGCGGCGCTCGCCGCCTTTATCAGCGCTGACGTCGCGGCTGCGATGGACTTCGCGGCTTCTAGGATCATCTCGTCGAAGTTCATGTCTTCGCTCGCCTCCTGTAATGTGAACATTGAGGAAATCAGCAATACGGAAATGTAGATCGAGAATCAGTGATACGAGGATGATTTAGGTTTGATTTTATTTTAGTAGTGTGGAAAGTACTGCGCATGCTGCCGTCCACAAGTCCATTTCGCCTTTGTGGCCCGTGAATCTTAATCTGATTGAAAGATTATGAGATGAATCAGGGAAATGGAGAATAAATGTTTAAAATCAAGAAAAGACCTTTGGATTTGGTTTTCCGATTCATTTATCACCCTGATAACAACCCTGCCTGCAGTCTGTCAGCAGATAGATAGCAGGGTTTGACAAGGCAGGGTCTGCCGGCAGATGGACGGCAGAACCGTAGCTGAATGCCGACATAGACGGCGCCGGATCTGCCGGCAGACCTGGTTATCAGGGCAATGTTAAAATTTGAGAATTCTGTTTCTGAGTGATCGGCGACTTGTGTGCGGGAATGTAAGTGTGAAATTACAACGTTGTGGTTGATATCTCGAAGATAAATATAGTAAATAATTTTTCACAATTAAGTCACCATATTTACAGTGAAGTGGTTCTCGTAGATCTTACCATAACTTCCGTCGATGTCTCTGACCGCCATAATAATATGTTTGATTCCTGGTCGATTATGTAACAAACAACCAAGAATATCAAACATATCTTACGGAAATCAGACCAACTTCTCCAGCTCTTCAAAATATAGTACCTTTCCTCTTTTACTGCATACCAATGAACGCTATTTTACAAAATTATCACATAAAAACACATCACCAAACATTATTGCATATCTTCTCTTCTTCCACATATGATCACCCTTCAACCAGGCAAGCTACTTAATTACAATACTATTATCTGCTAAGTGTAATTTAAAAAAATCTTTTCCCTAAATGTCCCCCACAATTCTACAACTCCGCTTAACTCAAATCTCATGGAACCTAACGTTACAGTAATTTCAGACGTCCCAGAAGACACTCGAAACAGAAATCTTAATACATCATAAAATTAACCCAAATCAATATTTAACATTCTCGCTACTAAGTGTGAATACAGTCACTATGCAAATAGAATAATAAAAAATCAGTAACAATAATAATTCTTTTAAACAGAATATTTTAGGTAATTCTAAGTAAAAACTTGAAAGACTTCTACCACCTATACACATCAATTGATCACTACCATTGGAAAAGGGTGAACACGTACAAAAAATCCCTACCAGAATAATCACGAAAGTGACAAAAACTCCGCTCTTAACGGTCACTCACCTGTATGCTTCTCCTGGGCCTCAAGCTAGCCAGTTTCTTAGCAGCAGCATCGATGCTAGCAGCAGCCCCCAGCAGTTCATTCTCAGCGATGACAGTTGGGTCATCAGGATCTACCCAATCGTTACCCTTGAGCAATTCAGCCACGGCCACCAATTCAGTCACACTCTGCGCGATTTTTCGCGAGATCGACGGAAGAGTGTGCTTTGCGTCGCCAGATCTCGAGACTATCTGAAGAACGGACTGCAACAGCTCCCTGTAATTGATCGCCACGTCGTGGCCAGCGTGGAGAGTCCTGTCCCTCAGCTCAGGCGTCTCGGCGCAATTGTACGCAGCCCCTTTGCAAATCGTCAGCATGTCGCTGATCGCCTTTCGCCCCATGTTCGCTGCAGCGATGATATCGTCTTGCTTGCAGCTGTTCCCTGCTGCCACAGCTTTGGCAGTGGACATGGTGATGCTCTTGGTGCAACGGACCAGGTCCTCTGGAGTCACATTGCTCTTCTGCGTCTCTGGGGTGTTGAGAGCGCGGATCTCTTGAGCTATGGCTTCTATGGTCGACTCCAGAGCCCTGGTGCCCCGCGTGTGCTCGTCCTCCACCGCTTTCACCGTCTTCAGCAGGGAAGTTACGTTGGTCACCATCACCTGAGGAGCAAGAAACGAGGGGATGTTATTATGTATATTGATTGGTAGGGAATGCACGTTGCTACGTTCATGTATTGATAGTCTGGGTACTGTTCTTGGTGTACTCATCGAGGGCAGATTGACGGACTAAAAATCACGTAACAATTGGAGGCTGTGTTCTTTTCATTTTAATGCTGTTCAGTCGGAAGAACCTGGATTACGTGACTTTTAGAACACTGTAGCAACTTGAACGAGATATGCGTTTGTTATGGGGTTAGTGTGCTTGTTACGTACGTACAACCGCGTGGGGGACCTTTTAGGCGGTTTTGTGACTAGATTCTGATGTAAGAGAACTTTTGGGGTGGAAACGTTAGTGTTAGCAGCGCAACTTTCGAAATTGTTACTTTGTTATTAGTGTTGAGCGCGGAAAGAACATTGAAAAGGGTTACGTAGAGTCACTATTTAGAGAGCATTAGAAAATGGGGAAGCAGAAAAGATTTGAGGGAATTATTCCCTTGTATTGATTTGTAGAAAATATATAAATATATGAAATTATTGTAAGTGCAAAATATCTATTGTAAAATCAGTGACGACGTTTAGTAACCACATAAATGTTTTCATCTTTTGTTCTGCATGCTAGAAAATGTATTCGTAAAATACTCTTAAAATTCGTAAAAGTACTCTCTTCCAAAACAAAAGTAAACTGTGAGAATGATTACTAACACACACTGTGATTGAATATTTCACATACTGTTTTACACATCTTGTAGGGTGTATAATCAACAGACCCGTAATTAGTTGACGAAGCATTAAGCACGTTGCTATTAATGGTTAATGCACACTCGCTTGCGATTGGAATGTACGTACCTAAGGTTGTTTTTTTTTTTAAAATTCCCACCCACGGCTGACTAACGAACTCGTTTGAAAGGTGTAATGTAAAAATTCGATCATTTATTTCGTCGTTACAAAAAAGAAGAAAAGGGGGTCAAGAGAGGGATAGATGAAGTATAGTACAAAGTAAAGTACAGGCTCAGTTGATATCGCGAGAGTAATACTGAGATTAAAGCACGATACAATTGTTTTTGCGCAGCGAAAGAGAAATCTACGAAGTACGAACGTGAGAATGAATAAAATGTAGCAAAAGCGGGTCGTATTAATCCCTTGAATGCTGTTTACTCTAAAATATAAATGCTTCTATAACAGTTCGTCCGGGACATCGAACGTGATGGAAACTGTGAAATGCAAATTCGTCACCAAATCCTTCGTTACACTCGACCAATGTTCCATAAAATTTGTGCTTTCTATATTAAAGTATATAGAAAATAAAAAAAAAATTATATTCACCCTTTTGGTACTGTAACAAACACCATCAAGAATTAGGTCTCCTGATCTGCAGTTGGAAAATTAAATTAAAGTTTCCATAACGATAATCTATTTTCTGGTACTAAAGAAACAATTTGTACTAAATCTAGCGTCAATGTTCGAAATAATTTGGTGGTAGCAAGAAACCAGTAATCTAACTCTCAGAATAATTAATATCATCAAAATAAAGTGTGCCTTGCAGAGATATGTAGACCAATATCTGCGAGGATAAAAGCCACTAAATATGTTTTTTTTTTTATTTTTTATAGGACAACATAGTCGATAACCCCACGAACTTTGCCAATCCCCCGTTATTTGCAACTCCCTATACCTCTACAAGACACAATAATCCTGTCTTGCAGAGATGTAGTGATCAACTTTAGCCTCACCCAAATAACGCGTAGAGGGATATTCTTAACTTCTTTACTGGCAACCCTGCATTGCCAAGGGTCTTAAGATTAATACTTAAGTATTAATACCCAAAAAGTATGACGAACACTACCCTAGATTCTTCAATTTGAGAGAAGCTAATCAAGGGTCCTACCACATTTGCTCCCTCCCTCGTTACTTGTACGTCGGTATACCTCTGCATGGCACTATAAGCGGGGTATCTCCAATGTACCAAAAGGGTGAAAGGCGAGACGCTAAGCACAGCGGGAACTGATTGCATCGACGACAAGAAACGCTACTCGATAAAGCATCAAAGGCTCCCGCTACATGAGCAACACCAAATCGGAAGTTCGCTGAGACGGTTGTTCGCTCTCGGAGGCTGAGAGCAGACGTATCAGCTCCTCCTCTTGATCGGACACGAACCATTCGGACTCCGAGCCGCCGACGTCACTCAGAGGCATCAGCTGCAGGTGTAGCTGCTGTTCTAACACCTATCCGAATCGCCCAGACCAAAATCGTCAATGAGACTCACAATTAAAGTCCACCGTTTCGTGACAATATGCTTTTTTTCACTACGTAACCGCGTAAATCTCATCGTCAACAAGCAAAACAAAGCCGAGAGGTGCTCTCGTTACCGTGGAAGCAAAACATTGCTTTTGCTCTCGCACACCGTCTACATATTACTTGTCCATAAAAAAGAAAAGAAAAAAAGGGAACACAGACCGAGTACGTCACACACACGACAGAAAAAAAATTGGAGAGTGCAAAAGGTGGACTTTAATAGCGTGAACGTGATTCGTTTGGTCGTGGCGAATGACGATGCTGTTGGCTGACGCCAATGAAAGTTGGATGACGTCGCGCTTTTTTCTTTCTTTTTCGTTTCTACTTTTTTTTAGTGGAACGTTAACGAAATCGGTTAGAGGCGATGAAAAATCTTGTCGATTAAAGTCCACCCAAAAAGAAAAGAATGTAAGGGGGGATTGGTTCGTAGTTAAGGGTGAAGTTCAGATTTAGTACATTAACGGGGTGCATTCGCAGTGGAACACTGTTAGATTCGCAATGGTGGGGGATTGTACGCTCCCTGCGTCGTTTGTCCCTTCGCAGCGAGTTAATGTGGCGTTTGCTGTGGTTAATGTTTAGTCAAGCGATTCCCAACTATATGCCCTGACGTATGATCTTTACCAAAGTCTCTAAATTAACCGTACTGATGTGGCAGTACCACTGTTTGTCCGATCACTTATCCTGATCACAGTCAGAAGTGTACTGGAATCTTCTTCCAAATGACAACAGAAGTATCATTTCAATCTCTCAAGTTTTCCTCGACAGAGTATGCTACTTCACTATCAATGAATTCAACGGAAAGTCTAGCAAAGGACTGCCATACAACAGTAAGCCTTCCCCCAATAATGGATTAGAAAATCAAGAACGAGTGTTAAGTTTAGTCACACACATGTATCTTTAACAAAGCTCTACTTCCTGGTGTCTCCACGTTGCCATTCTAGTTACAGGCCTCTTCCACTCAAGCGTCTCAGTGTCAGTTAATACCAAGCCAACAACAGGAGGCTCCTGGTCCATCCGCCACATCGAACTAAACACGACTAAAGCAACAGGAAACGAGTACCGATCGAATCAATTACCTTAGCAGAGTCCTTCAGGTGTGCCATGCTTGGGTCGTTGATGGGTTTCCCACTGGCTGCCTTGGTAGCGTGTATCAGATCCCCCAGAGCAGAGGCGACATCCTTCACCGCATTGATCAGCATCACTTGGGCCTCCGGATTCTGGCTCCCCAAACTGGCTGCCCCATATTTGACCACCTCAGCGAGCTGAACGATCGTCGATACAGCATTCTGAGCAGCGACTGCCAACTGTTCTTGCGACGAGGCCGCGCCGGCTACCAACGTCTTGGTGTCCTCAACCAGAGCCTTAGCTGTTTTCAAGATGTTCTCCCTGTGATCAGCGAAAGTGTCGCCCTCGTTCTCAGCGTGCAAGGTTCCAGCAGTGGCGAACATGATCGTGGTGTCCAGGTCGCCGATGATGCCTGACACGGTACTGGCTGCGTTGATGCACGCCTGGGTGCCTCTAGAGCCGGCCTGCAGTGCTGCTAACACTTGGGAGACTTTCTCCGTCACGATTTTGCAATACTCTGCGACTTCCCTCTGGGCGTAAGCGTCGCCTGGTGCCATTTGACAGGTCCCAGCTGCACGGACGATGTCTGCACAAGCTCGGCCAAGCTCCTGGACGCCTGTACGGAGCCTAGCTGACACGTCAGCGTTCGATGCTGCTGCGGAGGCACCAGATGTGTCGCGAGCTAGTTGCGTGTACTTGTGGGAGATGTCCACTGCGAGGGGTCCGAGTCTGGCTACGTCTGTGCTGGACTTTGTTGACTGAAATTGGGGGAATTTTGAGGTTAGTTAGGTGTCATCGAGGATTGTTAATCCTCTGGTTGGCAGATTATAAGGGTATCCATTATATCTAGCTAAAAATTGGAAGTGTGGTCTGCGTCTGAACACAATGAGATGTTAGGTAATAATTTACGGGAATCTCATCAATTCAACTACTGTATTACACCTGCAATCATATTTTGCTATAAGCCTCTTACCATTTCCTGCGACAGCCGTGCTATCTCTTTGGCAGCTTCCACCATTCTCGTCTGATAATCCACATAAGAATCAACCGTATCAATCGTTGACATCCTGTGGTCCTCGAGCCTAACCATCGCCCTCGAAATAGTATCGATCAATCCAGTAACAATGCCATTGGAAGTCGAAATGGTCTCCAGGGTGTTCTGCAGTTCTTGCAGTGCATCTTTCATAGACTCCACAGTCTCGTCCACTTCGGTGTGCAGGTTGATCGCCTTTGGATTTCCACCAGACTCTTTCGTCACGCAAACGAGCTGCAGCGCAGACTCGGCGACGGTTTTCGTCTGATCGAGCAGCATCATCTGTTGCTTCGAGTGGACCATGTTCGAGGCAGCACCGACGGCACCAGACACAAGGGGTTCGCAGTACAGAGCCACTTGATTCACCGCGTGGCCCACGTTCTCAGCCTCGCACTTTGCAGCTATTCGAAGGGGTTCCAACTTCTCGCGCAACTCGCTGGCACTGCTCTCCATCTGATCAGTGAATCCTTGCACCGTGTTCTCTCGTCGTGGGACTAGGGCCTGTGAAACAGCACTCAGGGAAGCAGCGTCCAGTTCTCGAATCCTGGCGGACAGTTTCTCGATGGCAGCGTCGCATTCCTTCTGCCCAGGTGCCTTATCCCTGATAGAAGCAACCAGGGACTTGATAGAGTCGCTGACGCTCTTGCTGTGGTTAGCCAGCAGCTGCCAGGTGGGAGGATCCTTTGGGCTGACTGCTAGGCTCTTAGCAGCTCGCACCATGGCGCAAGACCCGTCGATGATGGCTTTCCCAGCGCTGGTGATGGGTTCCTGGGCAGCTCTAGCCGCAATGGATATCTTCGCTGGCTGACTAGCGAACTCTGGCGACCCAGCAAACGTGCAGAGATTATCGACAGCCTCCAGGAGTGGCTTAGTAGCTTCGGCACACTTCTCCCTGTTCGCTTCCGAGTAGGTAAGTGCTTTGATCTCCTTCACCAAGGCAGACGTGGAATTGGCCACCTCCTTAGCGGACTGGACGAAGTGCGTCTTGGCAACTGGGTTGCTGGTCTTGTTCGATGCCTCGCGACAAGCGTTGCACAGAGCACTTGTATACTTGGCGATCATGGTGGCCGCTGAGAGAACCTGCTGCTCCGTGCTAGTAGGATTCCCAAGGCTCTGGCAACCTGTGTGAATGGCTTGAGCACCCCTCATGAACTGGGCCTGGTCCACGAGCCCTGGTTTCCCAGCAACAGACGTGGGGTCGCTAACTCCTGCCAAGTACGCAGCTTGGGCAGCTGCCTCGATTAGGCCACAGATCGACGAAGAGACACCTCGAACCGCCACTGAAAACTGCTCGTGTTCAGACTTCTTCGCGTGATTCGCTATGCCCGTCATCCCGTCACCTAGGCTCTTGCTCTTCTCCATCACTGTTTCGAGGCACTCGAAGTACGACGCATCAGATATAGGCTCGCTAGGGTTGTCGAGGAGCGAACGCATCGATTGAATGTTCCTGATAGCGTTGTCACACTCATTCTGACCAGGCGCGGCTGATGTGCAGACATCGACGAGGTAGTTGATGGAGTCAGTGACTGCTCGAGCAGCGGCTGACAGTTGGTTCTTCGCGTTCGGCGCGCTTGGATCGGCCGCCACCGATTTAGCTGTAACCAGAAGCTTGCTGGAAGTCATGCTGACGTTCTTCAGGGAAACGACCATCTGGCCGCGAGTCTCGATCGTCGTCTGACCAGCCATTTCCATTCCCACGCCTAGCAAGTCTCCGAACGCGTTAGTAAATTGTTTGGAAGAGTTCACCAGTTGCACTGGAGAACGTACGGATGACACTACATTGGACGAAGCGTCGTTCAAGTTTGCTGCGGCGTTGTTAAGATCGCTTTGCAACTGTCTGGAACATGAAAATAGGGAGGATGTTGTTAAACATGCGTGTTTACTACATAGCTATTTTGAAAATGGTATGCAAGAGCATAGAAAGAATGTACAAAGTGTTTTAGAAAGAAGAGTTACAAATTTTTAGAATACATAGATAGTCATATAACACATTAATAAATTATTCAAAGAATCTGGAGCGCAAAATAACCCCACTCATTCACCGTGAATGTATATACTCCAAACATTCTTAGTACCAAAAGGGCCCCACCACAATTGTATAGGTACCCCCCCCCCCCCCCCACCCCTCAAATTTTCCAGCGCCATTAAAATTTCCCATTCAATTTTATCTCTGACTATTCAAATGTATGTCGACGAATGATAACAGTGTGAAACACAAGAACCGAAGTAGTAACATGCTATCGGTGCACCACGTGATAACAGTTGCCTTATCAAAGCCATAAAATGAGCACACTTACCCGTAGCTCTTATTCGTCTGCGGGAACTCGTTCATGCTGAGCACCTGAGTCATGTCTTCGATGTTCCTGATCGCATCATCGACGTCCCTCTGGCCAGGTAAGCACGAGACACACTTGTTCAGGGAATTTGACACGTCCTTAGCGACTGCAGCCAGGTTGGCCTCGTTGTCAGGATTATCTGGACTCTTCAGAGCACGCTTAGCCTCCTTAACAAGACGCAAGCTCTTGAGAATCACATCATCCGCGGTCATCAACACCTTCTTCTGCGTCTCGGGTTGATTGGACGTGGCAGCGACCCCGCGGACAGCATAAGTCAGGTCCTTCAGCGAAGACGCTGTCTCTCTTGCAGCGCTCCCAGTGTAGTTCTCATTTCCTTGTTTCGCAGCAGACAGCAGCTTGGCCATGGCGAAGCCAACGTTCTTCGAGGTGGCGCCCAGTCGAAGGGCAGTGGACTCTGTCGTTTCATCAGGCAAGGGCCTCAAAGAAGCAGCCTCCACCGCTCGATAGAACTCGCCCAGCTCGTCCTTCAGGCTGTTAATCAGTTCTTCGGCAGCGTCCAGCTCCAAACCACCGCAGGCTTCCCTAGCACGCGTGACGGCTGATCTCAAATCAGTCAGAGAGGAGCCCAACTGCTGGGAGGTGTTGTTCAACTGCATAGCAGAGGCTTGGTCGGTCACTGTTGGTAGAACCGCCCTGGCAGCCTTCACCACCGCAGTACCAGGATGCAGGAACTGTTCCGAAGCGTTGATCAGGTTCAACTGTGCTGTAGGATTGTCCGGCTGCGCCTGCGTCCCTTTCACCCCAGCCACCAGACTGGGTATGTGCTGCGCCATTACGTGACAATCCGCATTCAGTTCTTCTTGACTGCTTGGGTTCGTGTTGTGGTGGGCTGCGCCAGACGCAGCAGCCATGCACTGGGTGGCCGTGGATGTGGCCTGCTTGACGCATGCCTCCAACCTGCTCATCAGTTTTCTCCGCAAAGCTGGCGTGGCAGCGGCTGTGGTCGCTGCTCTCAGCTCCTCGGCTGCCTGGCGCAACTGGTCCTGCATCTTCGCGTCGTGGGGACTGCTGGCGCATTGTCTAGCGGCCTCCACCATTTTCGCAGTGGCGTCTGCCAGCACCTTCGCCGCGGCTAGCAGGCGACACTGCTGTTCGGAGTCAGTCTGCCTTTCCGCCTCGCCTTTGATACTCTGAATCAACTGTGCTGTGGCCTGGCCAACCACTCTTGCTTGCCTCACCATCTCGCCAGCGTCGCCAGTGCTGGCGAACAGCTTGTCGGTGGCCACCAAAATGGTCTCCACTGCTCCTTCCTGGATGGACTCCTTGGCACGTTCACCCCTAGTCGCTGTCTTTATATGGTTCAGCAAGTCGTTCAGCGTTCTGCTCACCTCGCTGGCCGCTGCACTCAGCTCTTTTAGGAGGTTCTCGTCGCTGCAGGTCTCGTTGCACACTTCTACGAGACCCTCCACGGCTTTGGTCACCTCGCGGACGGCGTTCATCAGCTGCGTCTGGCAAGCTGGAGAGTGCAAGGTTGGTGCTACTACCTTAGCACAGGCTACTAGTTGAGAGGTAGCTAAGGCACATTGCGTGGCAGCGGATATCACGCGGTTCTGGGTGGCAGAGTCCTCGCAGGTAGCTGCTATGTTCTTCGCTTTCAGCACCAAAGCGGCGGTGGAGTTCGCCACAGCCTTAGCCAGGGCGAGCAACATGTCTTGTAGCTCTCTGTTCGAGCCATTTTC
The DNA here is from genome assembly GCA_929113495.1 of Andrena minutula. Classification (NCBI taxonomy): domain Eukaryota; kingdom Metazoa; phylum Arthropoda; class Insecta; order Hymenoptera; family Andrenidae; genus Andrena; species Andrena minutula. Next base: position 23,012,046 of record OV815994.1, read on the forward strand.
TTCTCCAATGGTTGTTAGGACTTGGTGGGAAGCTTCGCCCACGCGGGACGCTGCGTTCAGTAGATTCTGTCTTGGCTGGAATGAGTGGACGAAAAAATGAGTGATATAAGCTTGTACATGATATAGAAAAATGGATGGAAAAGAACGAATTGAACATATTGTAAATGTATTGGATGCATAGCTTGTCCTGTGCTTTGGTAGGAATGGCTCTAGAGCACAGAACTTAACTAACTGTGCTGAATAGTCAATGCGCGAGAGAAAATAAATTTTGACTTGTTTGCAGTATGTCAATAGAAACTATTATTTTGATGTATAAGCCTATTTTGTTTTAAGGGAATATAAAAAGAAGTCGCAATGTAGCAACTTAAATAAATTAATCGACAGATGGAAAAATATTTTTAAAAAGCCACTTGTCATCCAACTAAAATAGAAATACTAATGACAGGTATATAAACGCTAGAAGCTGAAATATTGATTCTCTGCAACTAGCTACGAAGCTCTTTAGTATTTGTGCTTACGTATCGTTCGTAGGTAGAAGGCGCTATGTAGAAAGGCTGTACAAAAAGACATTTTAACTGTCATTTTGAATGCAACGATAAGTGAAGTAGAAAATATTGATAATTAATTTAGCTAGTCAGTTGCAATACCCTTTCTTTTGTCATCGACTTATTTCCTGTTAAATGAAATTTATCACTTTTTTTAAAGTAAGATTTTCCCGTCACTGACTCGAAATATTTTTCAAAAAATCCTTATATCTTAATTATAACAATATTTAGTAGAGAATAAACGAACCTTTCAGATGCCAAAAGAGAAATACGTGTAATGCGATTTATGTAAATCTTTGGCAAACTTTTACTCGGAGAAATTTTATTAAACAATAAAAACACCCTTAAAAATGGATCAAAGCTCGACTATTTATAAAAATATAAACGTATTCGTTGTTCTTTGCTATGAGTATAAAATTCAAGTGGACCTATTTGCCCTTAAGTTCTTAGCTCTTGACGCTCAAATATTAACAACACCCTCTTCACCCCACAGTCCATTTCTAAAGACACGATCACCTAGTTCCCCAGCTAAAAATAACACTAAATTCCTCAAGCAGAATCTTAAAGAAATCGATCACGAGATTCCCTCGTTTGACTCAAAATCCCATCAAACTTCACATCACCCTTCATCACAAACTAACAACTAAACCTCCCACTATTACAGAAAACACAAAAAAGGAGCAAAAATATCCAGTTCTCTTAGCAGATGTGAAGAGTCTAAAAAAGAAGAACTGAATCTGGCATCTGAGAGGCTCCAACCTGAAAGTAACGGTCTTCATCCTCAATACCAAACCCACCTCCTTGGTCTCCGGCTCGGTGGCCTTCAGAAGGTCCGAGAAGGCCGAGCATAGTTTCCTAGCTGCGTCCAGGAGCCTGTCTCCCGAGGTATCGTCGTCCATGAGGGCCGCGATCATCCTGACGCCCTTGGTCATCTCTGGGAGGTTGGTGGCGATCGTGGTGATCGCTGCGCCCACCGCGGTGTGATCCACGTCGTCGGCTGGCCCTGACGTCAGGGTGACGACCTGCGCGGTCGCAGCATTCATCGCCGCGATCTGCGAGCCGACCTTCTGCTTCTGCGTGTCTATGGTCTGCTCGATCCATTTCAAAGAAGCTGGGTCGTTGCCCAGTTCAGGGAGCTGGGCCTTGTAGGACAGCTCAGTCTCTGCGACGTGGATCACCTCGTGGCCAGCGGTGATCGTCGATAGTAAGGCACGTTGTGGTTCGGACAGGACGGATGTGACTTTGGTTTGTTGCACCTGATTTTGAGGAAGGTAATTCTTTTTTTTGGGCACCAGTTACGGTGTAAGACGTCCTGTGTAATTGGTAGGTTTATTATGGAGGTACAGTGGTGGCTATATTGTACTTATACATTATTCTTCTTTTTTGGAAGCAATGTAGATTGTACTGCATTTCGTGCAGAAGAGTATGTAAATTAGTTGTTGGCGTTTGGAGGTGTTAGGTGTCTTTTGGAGTGGTTTTTAAATCATGAGTGGATGTTTTTAAATTATCCAGCTGGAGTTGAAACTTTTATTACTGGAGGTATTTTTTTTGGCAATGAAGAGGATTAAGTAAATGTGCTTAATGTTTCACATGCTTCTGCATATTGGACGCTGTAGTTCGAAAGTAGTTCTGATAAGAAATCATTCGTTTTGATCATGATTTTTTTTATGAATTTGCTACAGTACAAAATGCTTTTGAATTTTTATAATTTTGACAGGAAACAGGAATTTTAGTAGTAGGTGCAAGGAAATTTAAATTTTGTGGAAATATTGCTTTGTTATTACTAATAGCTTCCCACCGAAGTACTCAAAATTTTCTAATTAAAATGAATCCTGTACTTGAACATATGGCCACCACTACACTGTACTATATGGTGAGTCACACAATTGAGACTTTTTCTACTAAATGAACTGCATATTTTTCCTGGTAATATTGTATAAGATGTTCAAGAAAAGAATAATTCAAGAGACGTTACAGAATCTTCGATAAAATAACTTCACCTAATATTTCTGTGACTATAAAAGATTCAGAAATCAAGTTTCATGAGGTCTACAGTATAAAATAGATAGGGAACGTGAAAACATAAAAAAGTGAACTTTTATCCCTTCGTCATTTCATTTTGCATTCTTTAATTAAATAAGAAATTTAGTCCCAACTCGTTCAAATTGTATGACTCACTCTGTACGAGGGTGTTTAATCTTTTACGTGGTTCTTATTTATTGCTACCTTTAATTAATAACCAATTTTTCAGTATACACAGAGATATTTTTGTTAATTAATTTAATGTCTTCACTATGCAACTGATATAAAAAAAAGAACCTCACAAATATTAAGCTTCAAACCTGCAAAAGATTAAGCAACCCCTATTTTTATCATATTCACACGACTAATAAATAATCGTTTTCTCAGTGCCCAACGTGTCGAAATAATTTTAAGTGCACATTAAACGAAGCTCTATGCTGAACGAAAAAATATCTTGCAATACAGACTTCACTGATTCGGAGATTTTTTTAAATTACTAACTCATTTTTGTAAAATACATGAGCTCCACGCATACGAAGTACGTTTCCTCCGACATTTGAATTTTTCGCTAGTGTAAAATCAGCAATATAAAATTGCAGTGACTTTTTTGCAGTATGCAAATTAAACAGTACTGATGTGAAAAAGGTGGAGGAAGAAATTCAGTACCTATTTAAAAGATGTTACGTTTGAATGAATTGCAAGTTGCAAAAAATTGCTCATCTTTTTAATATCTGATTCAGAAAACGATATTTTATATGCGCCAACATGATAATATCGTATATTTCAGTGACTTCTGTATTTCATTCTCAATAACAGAATAAAATTGAACTGAAAATTGAGATAACGTATTCCAAAGCTTTTTCAATAGCCAATTATAATACGTAACTGAAAGTTTCATCATCGTGTACCTACTCTGTGTCCGTAATAGAAGGCGCCTAGCATGAAAATAAATTTAAACCGTCCATTAGTCGTTTGAAAAGTTGCTTCCACGTACGAGATTTTTCTACATATTACTAATTTCTAGAACTTAAACGTTAATGATGCTCGATCTAAGCTACTGCCATACAGGGCGAACGAGCAGCCCTTGCTGATGTGAATGATCAGTGTCTCTTCACGAGGGATCCATTTACGTTCCAACTGCCCATAAAATAGAAAATTTGTACAAAGAAATGGACAGTTACAGAAGTTACTTTGAAGAATACTGCACAAGTATAGTGCATAAAATGCTCCCTCTGTAAGAACATACGCAGCTTGAAAAATTCTGATTATTTCGTGCCATAACTATGATAAAAAATATAGCGAGAAACTTAGGCAAGTAATGAAATAATTTTCTTCATTACTTCATTAGCTCAGCACTTTGGATATGAGAATAGCTACAACTTAACAGAACTTCAAAATAAATATAGCACGATAACTATTCTACCTATTAACCTGGGTCTACTTCGACTCACTCTGTTAAAAATCTCAGTGATGAGCTTTGCACACAGTCATAAATCAAGTTAAGGATCTTTCTGCAACACCAGTACCTTTGCTCGTCGCTGCAACCTCCAAAGAGGGATAATTTCAATGCACCTATAACCTTTCTCAGTTTGCTTATCTCCACAGCCAAGAATGAACAACACTTTCCATAGAAACAGGTCGAGAACACTGAGACCCAACATCAGCAGGAGCCTCTTATGTTTCTCATAGATCTTACCATCGGTGGAGCGTGAGCGATGTTCACCTGGCCGCTGACAGTCGTGTATTGAGCACCACCCATGTGCCCAGTCCCATACGATCGAGCCCCTACAAACCGTATCATGCAACTATCCGAGTATTTACAAAGATTGATCGTTCGTCAATCGATATGCACAACACCGAGTACGCTCGACAAGAAGCTAGACACCCACGGACAGACTCCGCGTTGCGAAGCGAGACATTTATAAATGGAAGCACTTCGAGTCGTAGTTTGCATGTACAAAACCAAAAGAAGAGGAAAGAAAAAGAAGAGCGAGCCTTTGTATGTACAAAAATCAAGAGAACCAATATGGAGGACGAGGATCCAGCCGTGCAAGGATCACTCTGACTTCTTTCGTTCCCTTCAGTTGTGGGATTCTGCGACGACGTGAAAATTCAGTGTCTTGTGTGTTGTTTGAAGTTCATTGATTGCTTGGTTACTTGAAATTATTTGGAGAGTGTAATTAAAGGTACTTTGAACGCAAGGTGCTTACGTAGAAGAGGATTGTTTGAACGTAAGGGGTCTTCGAGTGTTTAGGAAATGATAGGACTCACAAGAGGTGCAGGAAGTTTTCAGAATTACTCGAATCTCGAAGTTAATTTATGACACAAGACACTGATTTTGGGACACGCGAGATTGTAGGAGGATTCTGAGTCCCTTACCGTCTCCTCCGGCTCTCATGACTGCGGGTATGGCGACGGACACAGCTTCTACGTTCCCCTTGCCCACGTTGCTCGTCTCGTGTTGCATGATGGTTGCTCTGTGGAGTAAATGAAATATATGAAGAGTTATATGCAATATAATCAATTATATGAAAACTATCTTAATACAAATCCTGACTGATAATGAGTAGAAGCTATTACGCTGTCAAATATTCCAAATCTAAAAACTACCACGATAACTGAGAATTAAAACACTCTAAACAAAAAGAAAAAAACAGTTTCGAATATTCAAAATATTATTAAATCAAAAGAAGACCCTTGTCTCTCCTTAGCCCTGAGGTAGCTTCTTCGTCTTCGTCTCAAAAACTCCTCCATGTCACAAAATTCTTATCCACAAGAGAAACTTAATACCACGACACGTCGATGTATCACGATGCTGTCGATAAAATTTAAAGAGACTCCCAACTGTAGCCCCAGCTTTTAATATCGATAATTGCCACACTCCTTGCTCTTCGTCGACAGTACCAATTAACAAATTATCAGCTGTAGTGAATGCAACGCTTACTTAAGAGGCGACACGCTGTCCTCGACCATCGTGGAGCCCTCGTCTCCCTCGATGCCGAAATGGTCCTTGGCCTTCTGCTTCTTGAGGATGATGTCAATGTAACCAGAGATCAGCTGAAGGATCTGCTCGGCTTCTGTGGTCTGCACGCTGTAGTACTGGTCGGAGTAGTCGCCAAAATCGAGCGTGAACGTGTTTGGAGAGGCGCCCCAACGTCGCACGGTAGTCAGCGGCCAGGTCTTCAGGATCTCCTTCGTTTTCTCATCGAGTCGCAGGACTGAGTCTTTGGTGACACCCAATAATCGGGGCACCAGCTTGTTCTTCCCCTTCATCTTCTCCTTCACCAGAAAGAACGTGACGCCGTATGTGCTCAAGGACCTAGCTGTCTTCGTGTACAACACCTTGGAGTCAAGCTCGGAGAGGCCGACGTGCTTCTTATGCTCAGCGAACACTTTCTTCTCGATGCCCTTCACCTTCAGGTAGGACTGAGGCAGAAACTCCTTCAAGCTGTGCAGAAAATGGGATGGGGAACGTTCGTCAATAATTAGGAGAATTTTGCAGATCTTCAACATCATCAAGCAGGGTTCATTTCGACGCGTACTAACACTCTGTATTTCAAGTATAACTGATGGGCATTTATAAAGTTCAAATTGTAATTACACGCTGTTTTTTCTTTTGAAGTTTTATGAACATTGAGGAATTGGTAATTGGTAGAATTAAATGAATTGTTGGTATTGAAGTGATGAGACATTAAGTGATTGCGATATTCAGTTGCAGAAAAATAGCACTAAGGTACTAAGGTAATAGTACGAATAGTACTTGTGCTGTTGATGCTATGTTATTTTTCAGTATCAGGGGTTCCGGATCCTCAACAATTGAAAATGAGAATAGAGTATCAAAGATGAAAGAGGTACAGAAGAGTGGAATATCAATTTTCATTAATTTCTATGTTCCTTCGTAATTTCTTGCGTAATTGCATTTATGGTGATTGAAGTATAATTTTGATAAGAACAGAGTGGATAGTAATTGGTACATCCTCATAAGGAACTTACTCGAGAAAGCCAGGCTTGTGCTTGTCTTCCTTGTGGTCGCCGAATTGGATCTGACATTGTATTCCAGCGAAAATGCAAGCTTTCTCCTGTGTAACTGGATGCGTGCCGTCTAAAATAGCGTCCCGTGCTTGAACGTATAAAAGAGATAATTGCACAGGATCTCGGCTGTCGATATTTTGATCCGAAAAGAAGAACTTCCTCCGTAACAGGACAGTCTCTGACTCGTCTATTCCTTGCTCCCGCAACGTCTTACTGGGATCTATCCAATTAACTGAAACAAGAAGACAATGTGCTCCTTGTCGGTTAACCAAAAAATAATTGACGAATTACATAATTATTAATAGGAAGATATAGAATTTAGAATTCTGTTAATGCAAATTTCCTTCATAGAATTATAGGTAATTAATTTATATTATAGGTAAGAAGATAATAACAATGAAAACATTAAACATTATTTATATCTACTCAAAGGAAAGTAGATGAGATTAATCGAGAAGCTTTGACACTCGAGACACTTTTTAATTATCTAGCTTCTATTTACACCCATAGAGAATTTTATCTGTATTCTTTTTAGAAGATATGAAAGTTCTTTAAGAGTATACTTATTTTTATCTCTATAACAAAAGGTAATAGAAGTAGAAATAAGAAACTCTGAGTGCTCATTAATCTCTAATGAATTCACTCCAGAATCCCTTCGATTCGCCTATTTAAATCAAGAATGCATCAAACACCCGGCAAAAGCTGCACCCATCCTAGAATCCTCTACCCATCCTTTGCACCATTCCAACGCATTACCTTTAAATAACAGAAAGACCCTACCCCCGACTGTGAAACACTCTTTCCCTCCCCGAACAATCTCGAAAGTATCGTTGGAGGCGCCCTGTTCCTACATCCAATCCTCCAAAGAGGCGCAACAATTCTCGTTAAGGAAGTTTAATAAGTCGAAATGTTTGGCTCGCGGAAAGAGAAAAAGATTGGAATCTTCACCTTCGTCGTCGGTCTTCAGCTTCTTCCTCAGCTGGTCCATCTTGGCGTCCCGCTCGCCTTTCTCCTCTTTCCGTCTCTTCAGCGTCAGAGTGCCGAAATTGCCCGGCTTCTGGTTCTCGGTCTCCTCGTCGGCGAGCTCCCGCACCAGCGAGTACTCGTCGTGATTCGTGATGCCTATCTTCGTGCAAATCACCACCATGAGATTGGCGACGGGCTGGCTATCATCCACTAGCAATGTCTTCAGCGTTCCATCCAACATGCGCACTCTGAGGGTCCGCAGTTTACGCCTGTACTCGAGCAGATCGCCGTTCCTCAGCAAGTAATAATCGAGATTCCGCCCTGGCTCCAGCCATACTCCCTTCTTGACGTCCTCGTCGGCAAGGAATATCCCGTAGTCCTTGGCTGTCGATGGGAACAGGAATTCATTACGATCACGTCATTTTGTGCAATCATCGTTACGCGCAGTTTCTCCGTGCCAAGTAAGTTAGCTACTAGAAGGGTCTAAATACTACGAGTTAGTTATCTAACGATGGCCAGGTGTATAACAAAATGTATTAACGAAGACTTGATCCATGGAAAGTGAATTGTCTAAGAATTGACCACGCAGGAGAAACACGGTTCACTTTGGTCTATATGATTCCATTTCTACTGAAGATTACTTGGCTGTCATTATTATTGAAATAAATTAAAATTGCGTAGTGATATTTTCAAAGCTTACTAAAGTGAAAAATTCTAAATTCGTAGAATTGAATCCCAAAGTTTTCGATTTAAGAAGTGCAGCATTGAGCGAAAGATTTCTGGTAGATTAACGAGTGTAAGTTTGAGGGCAAAGGGTTGAGTTTTAATTTCTCTTAGGTTTTATTAAGTTCCAATTTGTAATTTCTCATTATTTTATGTACTAGATATTTTAGATTTTTTAAGTATTTTGTCCTTCTTATTATCTAAAATTATGTTTCCTTAAAGAAATTATGCTTTTCACTAACAAGTAGCACAAGCATTTAGTACTCCTACTAACACAGTTGTTGATGGGTGTCAAAATGGACTCTGTATCTGCGATGGCCAACGTTCATTTATATTCTATTTTGGATATCAATTTCGTCGCAATGTGCCTCGGATGAAAATGATAAACGTTGCTGCAGGTCCCTGAATATTTTAGGGAAAAGGAGGAACTTACGTTGGCCCATGTTACTCGCTTCGGCGAGCTTCTCTCTGATAATACGGCAAGCGTCGTAAACGGATGTGCTGGGGTCGAATTGCATCATCTTCGTGGCGTTTTTCTCCGGGATGGAGATACGCAGGGACAGGTGGGCCATCGTGACTGCCTTGGGTGATCTCCTGCGTGCACGAAAACCACCGGAATCACTCGACTGAAAAAGCAAAAGTATCGTTCGTCAGCTTTTCAATTTTCGTGGCGTTGCTCCGTCCATTAACGTTCCAGACGAATTTCAAGGGCAGGCAGTTCCAAAATCGAGTCAATTCGAATTTAGTTTGAAAAAAATCGAACAGGTTGAAGAAAAAATTTGGCGCAATTGTGGAAATTTTTAGCATTTACAGAGGCAAGATTGAAATTTTGTAGTTTGAACCTCACAGTGCTGTATTTTTTCTTCAAGCTTATTCTAATGCGTCTGATGAAATTACATATGACACAAGAATAATTTCGATTATTTACAGTAATAATACTTAATAATTAATGCATACTGCAATAGAGATAATACAAGATTTTGGAACTGGATCTATAGAATTGATCTGCTCTGCATGGCACGAGTTAAAGCGCAGACATTGCACAACTGAAGGCTTAATTAATTGAATCGATAATCTTATGAAATCAGCTGCTTTTGTATAACAAAGCATTAGAAATAATGACACGAAAATGACCTACTTATGATACCAGCTCTATTACATAAATTGAAGTAAACGTGTGAATTGACATAAATTCGGCATTGATAATTTCCGCCCTTCTTTCTGTCTCTCCTTGCTTGTCTAATATTAGTTCACATTGACTATATTGTCCATTTTCTCTGTCTTACAATAATTTTGAAAGTTCTGCCAACACACCATTATTTAAAAATTATAGCTCTATGGAGAGATGTACAGTAGAAAACAATACACATGGAAAATAAACGACATGCATCTCTTATTCAAAGAGTAGTACATGAGTTATGGAATATTTAAAATCTGAAAGAAAATATATATTTTTGCAACACAAATTGCATCAGAATTTTAGAAACATTAACTTTATTGTGCTTTCGAATTTAAGTACACTTCCCTTTAATTCGCACTTAATTACTTTCCTTTCCCTTAATTTTCTTCAATTTCGAATTACAAGAAGTAATTTTCTCAAAACCCCTTCAGTTCTGCTAGCCAGAAACTATGATTCTGTTCCCTGCCTACTATTCTGTTACATTGTCGTCCGTGATTGCTGGATCCCGTAATAATAATCTCGACAATCGCTGTGGTAATTCCCTGTATAGCTGGTATCGCGATACTCGGCCGATTTATGGTATTTACGAAGAACATAAAGGACTTTACGCGGATATACGATTCCCAGTTCGCCGGTGAATCAAGTGCAACAAGTTGCAAGGGATCGAGTATTGTGCTCGCTCGGGGTCACCGTTCGTTCTATCTATCCGCGTAATTGCACATTATCGTTAAATAACAGCCACTTCTTGCCAGTGCCGTTAAATTTCGCGTGGAATGATATTAACGGGTTCACTGTCCACGTGATTGCCCCACGTTTTCCATTTACCCATATTGCTTCAAATATGTGTTATCCAGCATGAAAATATTTTTTAATCAATGATGCACTTATCACATAATCATTTTACACCCGCTCTTATTAACAGTAGCTTTGCTCACAAATCTGCAGCTCATATTAACACTAAATTCTCAACCTATTCGAAGCTTTCAGTAGATAGGAAATTACGCATTACAGTTTTATAAAATTCTGTAAAATATGATATACACAATATTCAATTACTTCAATATTAGCATACTCCGAATGATCAAATACAGCTTCCAATAAAAAGGTTCTGCTTTCAAATTCAGTTCCAAACAACCCCCAACAAATCCAACAAAACCAGCATCCTTTTTGCAAAACTAAGATACTTAAATTTCCAAACACAAAACTTTCCATTTCTCTAAAACTCGCAGGAAAATCAATTCCCCGAAAGACACCCCAAACACAATCTTTTTAATCCACGCGAGCAAACTTTTCGACTTATCAAACCTTCAAATTGCACTGGCTGCAAAAAGATTTAAAGAAAATATCCAAAATTTTCGACAATTATATTTCAGTCGCTTTGAAACGGGGTTTTCTGCGAAACCCAGCACAGCGACGGATTAAAAATGCCGCGCTATCGGATTGAAAGAGAGAGGAAGCCACCATGGGACTTCTGTCTATATATTGATCTTCCGTGGTATGATACATTTGCCATAGAATTTGCCACAGGGTGCAGTGTGGGGCGAGACAGGGGCGTAGAAGCTCGGCTCCACCCCTGTGTCTGCCTAATAAAAATAAATTGTCACCAGCTCGGGACCTAATTAAATCGATCTGGGGAAACGAGTCCTCTCATTTACGCCCCGCGGGGCGAAACGTCGCTGTCCACGTTTTTGTTTGCATCAACAAGTTACAGAATCATTCGCCAGAACTTAGGGTGGCTTAATCACCACGGAACAAGGCAATCTACATTGTTTAATATCGATCGAGGGAAACTTCACTGTTGAGAATATAGAACAGTCGAGCTAGAAATCTATTATACGAAGCAGTGAATGATAACGTGACTTTCAAGGAGTGTTCCATTTAAATTGTGTTAATTAAACTGGAGAACTACAAATTGCAATTCTTTGTAGAAGAAACGGCTCCATACTTTACCACGTCGCGTGACGAAAAAGGATATAACAACTTCGAAGTGTCTTTGGGGCATTACTGTGTAGTGCCATCGTATTTTGTAAAAAGCAAATGCCACGCAAGAATGGAAGGACCACCTCAGTCACGTTAATTGGAAAGTTGATTAATTATAAAGTTACGTTCTTGATGAAATAGTTCGCCAAGAGTGCAGTCCGCCGTTTCTCGCTACTTCCTGCGGAGCGTAACTCCGTTAAGAAACAGAGGCTGAGAAGGGATTAGGGAATGTAATGTTAACGAATCGGGTTTGCATAAGTTCTGGCGCAATTTCGCGAGAAATCTAGTTTCCAGAAATAAAAGGTAAATGTACTCGTAGTGGAAGTTGCACGATACTCTGATCTATGGACTGTGAAGCACATCTGCGCAAATAAAAATATCTGAAAAAAATGTCTGTTTCAATGATTTCTATAAAAATTGAGAATGACTAAGGGAAGCTCAAATATTTAAGGACAACGATTCCTGCCTTCTCAAAACTAGAATCGAATGAAACATAAAATAGAAACAAGGGTGCCAAACATTTCTATTATTTTAATTCTTATTTCCCTTGGAAGTGATCCTACCTGTAATAATACAAATTTTTAAATTCATACAAATTATTGCTCCTTTAAATATAAATATTTTTCAAAGTAAACTAAATTTTTCTAACATATGCTGAAGCAAGCAGTTTCACATCGACATTATAAGTCCACACAAGTGAACAATAATAATTTACCACAATCCTCTGATTCTGAATTCCAACCCCTAACAAAATTTCCGTGGGAGGACAATTTTATACGTTCGATTTCCAAGATACATCCGAACATCCAAGGGGGTGATAGTTGATATATCACGCCACGCTTCGAACCCGAAGAAGATCGCCAATTATAGACTGTTCCGTTCGTTTACTCGGTTTTTCTACGCCTCTCGATAGAAGACAAGGGTGGCGAGGGTGGTCCACGCGCATAAATTCGTTGCAAGTACACCCTACGCCAATGTGAACCGCCACCCTTAAAGGTTGCCAGGCAACGCTGGTCTCTGACTGTGTCAAACTCCAGCACAACCACCCCAGACCATCCCCTTCTTACGAACCCAGCCTTTCTCAGTCCCTCTCGCCTTCTCTCTTTAGTTTCTCTCCTTCTTTTCCCTTGCTTCTTGCTATCTCTTTCCTTCTTCATCCCTGACGCTATATTATCACCCCCAGTCCACCTATTTCTTGGTGTTTTGTACTTCTTTTTCTTACCTCTTCCTTCTTTTCTTTTCCTATACAGTGAATTGCCTTTCTCTGTTTACTCTTTGGGCCCCTTTTTATTTATCTTTATGGTTTCTCATTTCCTAAAATATTTTCTTTTCTTAATTCCGCTTACTGTCTAATATTCTTACGTGTATTCTGTTTTACTCGTTTATACACTAATTCTCAAAATCCCCCTTTTCCTTCGATGTGTTTGTGTGTTCGTTAGAAAAGTAATATAATAATGTACGATTCAAAGGATTCCAAGCTTCATAAGCTAACTGAAGCATCTGCACGTTCTTTTCTCAAGGATCCCTTTTGTTCCTTCTTTAACAACCCCTGTCCTTGTATTACGACCCATTTATAGTTCAAACATCTTCAGAAAACTTACTTCAAGCTCCGTTGTCGAAAGACTAGCTTCTAGTTCTTCATGCTTTTCAAAAATCACTGGCGACATGGAAAAAGATGATTGTTGAACAAATTTTGCAAGGCATCTTTAAATTCTTTTTTAAATTGTGATAGTGAAACGTTGGTACTCAGAAATTGCAAGCGAAACGAAATTTCAAGATCTATCGCGGAACGGATAAATTGGCGAATTACACGCTCGCGAATCTGCTTTGATAATCACGGAAGTTTGCAGGAAACTTTTGCTCCGAGTTCATTTCACAACCCCCATCCACCAGCCGTTTAATGTATGCAAGGATACTGTAGAGCTCCTTGACTAATAATTTCGTTTAACTTTATCTCCAAGCGAATTAAGTCGACCAGCATTCATAGCGGTTGTAAACGGGTATAATCGGGGGATCGCTGAGTGTTTCTCAGCCGAGAAAGGGGAGAATTTTTCGAGAGATCGAATTTTTGTGGCTTTGCATACTTGATTTCTATGCTGCTTCGTAATGACAGCAATAAAAAAATTTTATCATTGATGACATTAATAATAATACGAATAAACCAAGAGCAAGGTTATCTTTTTTATTTGAATTTTTTTCATTATACCCACACATCTGGAAATTTGTTTAAGATAGAAAGCTAACATTTTGTACTGTGTCATGGATTTGGACGATACTACTACTGCGTTGTACAATTAAAATTCAAGCATATTTGACGAAATTTTAATTCAAAGCTCGTGCTTTATTCCGCATATAAAAAATATATGGAAATATATTTCTATAGAAAATACTGGCGTTAAAAATGTGACAGAAGTAATATTGCATAGTAAAAATTCCAAACGACTAGCTCGAATAATTTCTGGAAAATGTGTGTCTGCAATTGTGCATGTGAAATAACTTTTTTACGGCAGTGTAGTTGAAAATACTGGAAAATTAATCGGCCGTATTTTCCAATTTCAAAATATTCTGGAAGCACAAGTACAGTCTATCAAAGTCTACAATTTTTATTTTTTACCCATTTTCAGAAAAACATTCTTTATAACTATTTAACTGCAATTGATTTGACGTGCACTGTAGGTATCTATATGAAGAGATCTAACCACAAAGGATTTCTTCTAGCGACTGAACGAAATAAATGGAGAAACAGCCCTCGTGGACACCGATTGGACCCAATGGCGGCTATTCTGGCGCAGAATTGATTCACCCTTCTCAACAAAGTTACTCTCCGTTCGACCGCAGTACGTCACTTTCCAATTTCCACGGAATGGTATTTAGAGGAATGACCTCATTAGCTGCAATTGGGTCAACCCCACGAGACGCGACTATGCAGGGGCCGCGACGCCACTTCGACGCCGTCCAAATCATTATTCAGACGCTAGACAAGCGTCGTTAACGTGCAGACACCTTTATGCATCGTTGCTGAAGGCGACTCAAAAATATCGTTCCAATAGCCAGAAACTATTTAACCAGTTATTAATTATTCATAATACGCTGAAGCTGGTTTAGGCCTATATTTAGAGGTTTTATATTTTTGATGAACGGAAAAGAATTAATTTCAACTTCTTAGCTGTCCCATTTCCCAAATAAAAATTGACCACTGTTTTATTTTTCATTGTTCCACGTGTGCTGCTGGGATAAAAATAGAGGACCAGGAAATGCAAGAGGTAGTTGATATTCAGAGGTACCTATATATACAGACTGTTTCGTACCAGGTGGTGCAATCGACAAGGGGGTGATTCTGCTTGACACAATGTGTGGGAAGTCTGGGATAAAATTTGCTTCAAGGGTGCTACCTTTTTCAGGGAAACGATTTTTAAAATCCTTCTGGTGCAGAATTTTTATCACTAAATTTAGTGTAATTGTAAATGAAACGAATCCTTGTGCAGCAGTTAAGTCTAAATTACAGAAATAAAATTAATTCTCCAATTTCAACATATTTTTTACAGAGAGGTTAATTTCCACCACAGTTGTACCACATTCATTACTGCAATTTGTTACTTTTTAATTAAGAACACGAATACTAAATAGATAAAGAAACCAGAGCCTTCTTTGAAGAAATGTTATTCTATATTTTCTACTTATTTTCCCATGAAAAATGACTACCTGCCTCGTTGAATATCAAACGTTGAAGAGTTGCACCGCGCGAACATCCATTCCCAACTTTCAGCGTTTTACGTATTGTGTTACAGTTTCGCCCCCTTCCACGCGAGCCACAGAAATTCTGCCAAGAGAACTTCAAGACTTGCAAGTAGACCGTGTGAAATGGCCACGGCTTGTATCCAAACGACCTTACGAATGAATATTTTAGGGGAGGTGAGCAAAAAATTTCTCGGAGGATGAAATGTGCCGTTTCGCCGTTTAAAAGAGTAGGTCAGCGATATTTTTACTCCTAAGTGAATAAAAGGGACGCTGATGCGCGAGGCACCGAAAATTCTTCGAAGAGCAGCGTCGAAAAGTGACGGACAACAGCTGAGCAATTTACTAACGATAATAAGATACACATGGAAAATTACTATTTAAATTTTTACTGGTGTCATTTATGTTTATCACTATCTAAACTCATATAAAAAAAAGAACTTTTAAAAGTCAGATTTTTTAAAGGTATTTAGTTGAATTACATCCACGCGTTGAGATTATGTCAGCAGTTTCATTCGTTATGTTGGAATTGGACAAACTAAACTCCAGCCGGGTAGCTAGAGAAACTTTTAAATCACACAAAAATCACAGAAGCAATGCGACAGTGAGTGACTGTAGCTCCAGAGAAATTTATTTCTGGCTGCGAAATAAATACTAATATTCCTATTTTAACCCAGACATCAGCTTAAGTAGTTAGTCAACAATCGCGCAAAATTACTTTTCGAACACTAATTCCAAATAACAACAAAGCAATTGAATACACCCTAAATATTTGAGAGATGCAATAAACTTTTCCAATGCCGTAGAGCGCCAAACGGTTAAGACAGCTATAGGCTTTGCGTGGGAGATTACAAAGATGGAGTGACGTGGGCGAAAATGGCGAAAAGCACAGTTGGACAGCAACGCGTTACGAGTGTTAACCAAAAACGGATCGATTGAAGCCTCTAAATTTAGACGTCAGTCTCTTTCCACGGCGATGACGCCTGACAGGGACTAATTGAGGGTTCGCCGATTGGTACGAGGTAACGAAGGCGCGATTATGCACGCTCTACAAGATTCGGTAATCGGGGGCTCGATTCGCTTAATGGAGCCTGGCATGCGTGCCAATCACGTGGACCCCCGCTGTTGACACGAACAGCATGAAAAATAACGTTTCACCCCCGTTTAACACGCCGTTTAAGCACGAAACGCGACGCTGTGGATGTTGATTACTTTGGGACACGGTTACTCAACGATTTTCTCGCGTGCCTCGAAATGGACCTTGACTGTATGAATTGCCGTGTGATGCATCGAGGTTCTTGGAAGTTGATTAACTGGGATTGACCTGACTGGCTGTGCAGGAAGTGTTGAAAGGTGTTTTGTATAATTGTAAAAGGGGCAAACCCTTTTTCTTTTAAGAGCTTTAAGGAAAATTGCTGGTGCTTGAGATTTTTTTAAAGGAAGCTGTGGAAGATTGCACGGTAAATCTTTTTAGGTTGGTTAATGTACTGATGTAGATCAGACATTATTTTTTTCAGTTGACTTACGTGAATAATACATGTTATTAATAATGTTTCTCTCAATAATCAGGAATAAGTTCTGGGCGGTGTTTATTTTGTATTAGTGTGACTTTGGTAGTTGTTATTATTAATTTATAAATGTATAAGATAAGAATGGCTGTGCTTTGTAAGGGGACAGAGATTTTGACTAAAACTTTTGCAATTGTTTTTGCATTACAGGAAACCATTTTAATATATCGAGCTGAGACTACGTAGGGTAAACCAACCCGTGAATGACCGAATTGTTGAATGAGAAGCCCAGTAAATGACCGCATACTTTTATTAAGAATTGTACTTATTAATATTTGTATAATACGCATAACTAAAAATATGGGATATTAAAAGTGCAACTACACTCCACTAAATTTTAAATTTATAATTGACATTTCTTTGCCTAATGGTCATTCACTGGTATGCGGTCAATTATTGGTTGGCTTACCCCAGTATGAATTGAAAATGAATAGTTACTTCATATAAAACAAAATTTGGCTACCTACTATGGGGATTCCCGTTAGTAAGAATAATAATAAAGTTTCGAGTCGATGAATCAAGTAGCTTTTAAGATATCACGCTGACGAGTTTCAGAAATGTCATTGTGCGGAAAAATACTCCCTCCTGGTAAAGCAAAACGTCCCTTGAGTTTCCTTCAGCAAGGGAATATAAATCAATACCGTAATAACAGAATAAAATAATACCAACTGTGCATCAAGCGCACTTCATCTTCACGGGTGATTCTATTCAAATTCCTCCAAAGTCTGAATTCTAATGGACCAACTACAAGGACACATTTTTGAAACCATAAACGTTAAAAGACACGAAAAATTCACTTTGTTTACCCTAGATACGAGACAACCCCTTAATGCACAAGCTAGACTTGACGAGTTCGACCTCCTGACACCAATCCCACCCCTCAGTTCGCACGCCATCGACGCGTGAGGCGAAGAATGGCATTATAATTGAAAACACTCCCCCGTGAAATAAGAAACAAATGCACGATGTGGAACGTGAAGGTGAGCAACGGCGAGGTCACACTTCAGCCAGCAGGAATCTGCGGAAGAAACACGGAAGATTGTTTCGCATTAAGCTCGATCAAAGACCATCAAGATTGCGGAACCACTTAAACGCAGCCATTTTACTTTCGCCCGCCGCAGTACTTGCTGCTCCTCCATTCTCAGCGATCTTAAGTCGATGGAAGCAACGCTGTCAGCTTTTTTAACTCCTTCCTCGCCTTATGAGCTTCGCCTTTTTCCAAACCCACCAACCCACCCCCTCGCGCCACTGCTTGGCGGGGAATCGCTAGCCCCAACCCCCTTTTGCCCTGTCCTCGGCACCCTTCGTCACGAACGAGCTCGACGTGTCGTGGCCGACGACACAGTGGCACAAAATGGATTTAGAGGCGGCCACGATGATCGATTGGTAAATTGTTTCAGAAACTTGGCGATCTTACAGGAAATAAAATTCTGCGGTAATTTAAATTGCAACTGCAGGTAGAATGGTTTATAATGGTTTAATAGCTTTAAATTCGTCGAGCATGGAGATAAAAGCTACAGGCTTTTTCTGTGAATGTATATTATTTATAATATTATGAATAATATCTTAATATTTCAGTGACAGCAGAATGTCATTGAAACTTTTCATTTTTTTTTAAATGGGCATGGATTTTTGTTAGTAGCTGACGTATTCAATACCTACATGTATTTAATATAAAGAAAAAATTAAATTTTACAATATTAAAATTGCTAAAACTCATTTTTCATGACTTACTAAGTATCTCAAGTCTAACTGGTATAGTCTCGATAGCTTTAAAATTCATTTTTGAAGAACATATTAAATTCCCTTTTTATACAAATCTAAATGAACTTTTGCTAAGGCAATTATCCCCGCAATATCGAGGCGATCTAACACACTTAAATATTGAATCTGATGGCACGGTTTTCCTCCCCATTCACTGCACCCCTGTCACGAGATCGTAAAGAATGGCCCAGGCCGTAAGTATCTGCCCTGTTAAGGGCTGTTCGAATGACTTATTAACTTACACCCACGGGAAAACTGGTGGCCCGTTGTTTTTCGCGGAAACTTTCAAACATCTTTCAACCTTTTTCCTTTCACCTCCTTGACCGATACGCGTGAAGAAACTGGTAACGACTTTTTCAGTGTTTCCCGAGAGGAAACGTCGAAAACCAAACTTCATCGACGTCACTCTGTTATTATGATTTCTAACGAAACTATGATTTCACTTGTTTCACGAACAAATGTAATCAGAAAATTAATAGAAATAAAATAGTTATAAAATTAAATTTTCGTGAGAAAAATAGTTAACAAAATGCTTCACCACAACTATACAGCTGCTGTGAAATAGTTCAGTCGTGAAATAACAATTCCCTGATTACATTCGTTGCTTGCTCTTTCAATCATGGAAAACTATAAGAACGAAGCATTTTGGATATTTCATATCACTAATGCATTTAAATCCAAGCATTCTGTGCTTAGCTGAGACTACTAGGCACAAAAGTTTGCAAAGACATGGCTGTCTAATATCGTACAAGCTGATGGACAGTGAAAAATATGTGTATAAATACTTCTACACATTCAACGAAAGGATAAATGGATTATTTGCTACTCAAGATGATCGATATTAACTCTAGCTTTCCAAGCAAACAAAAGTGTCTTTCAGCATAAGAAAAAGACAATTGACAGACTAGTGCATGGTACTTCTTACTCCAAAAAATAACTATTAGAAATATTTCAATTTACCGGCACATGAAACAACTACTATTCAAAATATAAACTCTACTTAAATTCCAAAATCAACTCGAGTTAAATTTAAAAGTCCCGATTAAAAGTATACTGTAAAGTAGAAGCAATGAAAATGATAGAAATCTACATATGTAAGATAGAGAGAATATTGAAATCCTTGAGGAGCAATAAAAATATTTTATACACTACAAACTCACCCAATTGAAATTTGGTGAAATTCATCTTCAAAACCACTCTAATCGCCCTAGAAGTGTAACTCGGCTAAAGTAACCCATTGAACAATCTCGACGAAAAATTCAAACCATTTAACGCGTGATCGATGAGCGTGATTATTCTAGCGAGTGGCAGCGACTACTATGCAACGTTTAGGATTGGAAAGCATCCAATTGGAAATGGACGAGTCCTATAATACCCAGGATCGCGGGACGTTGGATGACGCGGGCGGTGATCGCCTTCGTTTCCAACGCAGGCTCCTCGTGCACAGATAGTTAGCTATTCCTGCGAGGCTGCAGCATAGATCCACGTCCATTTTCCCCCGCTCGGTTACGAAACGCTACCTGAAATCCTATCGCGACAGACACTCGACCTATCCACTGGGATCCTTGTAACCGTTCAATTCAATCCAACGGCCACGTTTCGCTGACGTCTGCCTGTTAAATATAATCATCGCTCGATTCATAAACGTCACTCGCGTATTTATCGCTGTCACTCTTTAACGAAGCCCCGATTAACGATCCGCTTGAATAACCGCCGCGAAGGGGACGTTTCGCCGCGGTGGAAACCACGAAGGGAAACGGAAAGACTGTCTCCAGCCTCTAAATTGTTCTGCAAGTTCGAGGGACTTATTTTAGACGGCAATGTTGGATCACGCGATTCCCAAGAGTTGAAATAGGAGTTGCTATTTATGGCGTAGAATAATATCAGCTGATTTCAAAAGTCTGCGTATTTAGCAAGATGCAGTTGTGACGTTTAATGCGTTTGTTTCCTGCTTAAGCCATTTTAATGTCTGTCTGCTTTTTGAGCAGCAGGTCAGTATCAACATTGAATCAGTGAATCCAATTTAGAGCGAGTGGTCGTTAATTTTAATCCCAATAATGTATGCTTTATGAATTTAACAAATCCGTAAATGCTACACAGGCTATTAAAATTAATAATAAAGTATAATATGTTTGTTTCGTTTGCAAGTTTCACTGATTCATTTGCTAATTAATAGAAAATATTATTACACATAGAACTACATAATAGAAACTGCAGTCAATAAATTTTTTAACTCGTAATCTATTGAATTATTTTAAATAAAACGATGGCAAGAAGTCATTGAAAATGAGGGAAATTACATTAATAGTTAAACTTATTTCGTTATTTATTTTTCTTCCTTATAAAGTTTAAATAAATATACGCCAAGACTTTTGAAATAATTTGATACTTCTGTTAAACTAAAATTATCATGGTATATTCGCAATCCAAAGTTCATTATTGATTCTACGAACAACTTTTACATAAACATTTACAGCAGTGTTGTAAGTACCCCTTGAAAATTGTTGAAATTTATATACAGAGATTAAAAGATACACGTGGTTTGTAAGAGATTTCGTGTTAAGGTTTAAATTACTTTTGGTGCTTCCTTGGCACGTTTTTTGGAAGAATCAAATCAACTCATTTTAAAATAAAAAATTGGAGAAATTGTCAAACGATCCTGACGTGGAAGATGTTAATAGAAAAGACCGAAATGTGAATTATGCTACTGCTTTTAAATCTAGAATAATAACAAAAATGAATATACTATAGAAAAAAGATAATATCGTTGCAACTGGAATTTTTACTTTGTCCCTTTCTTTTCTTTTAAATTCAAAGCTTTAACCTAATTCTCTATTGAGTTCCACCGTTTCATTCAAAAAGTATTATTAAATTTATTCTTATAATATACACAACACGTTTGTGGAAATTTAATTTACCAATACGATTAAACGATTCTGATAAAATTCAACGTTCCAGTTATTTACATTGCAATGGATTGTATAACAAAATCATTTAATTCAACAATTAAAATGGAGAACGGTATAACACAGTCAAACGCACAAACAATCCAGTAATCGAAAAACTGGACAAGATATACGAGCAATAACAAACGGATATTAAGATCCATTAAAAGTCATTTATTAAACACACTGACTAAACAAAATGTACACAAAGCTACGCGGAGTCTGTCATTTGTTCATCGATTTATTGCAAAGCAGTAATTATTCAATTCAAAAATTTCAAATATACGTATTTGCTGTTTGAAATTTCTCACGAGTATAATGCAACCGTCATTATCTCTTCATGAATAGAAATTGTACACGCTATACTGAGACTACCTTATAAAGTGTTCACTTATATGTACTCGAGATGCACATTCAACCCCTTAATGCCTGAATCCGTTTACCTTAATCACCAGTTATTTAATGCGAATGATAATAGGGAGCTTAATGTCCACTTGAAAGTATAATGCATTTCCCCGAACAAACAATACACTACAAATAAATGTATACAAAATAAATTAATTTAGAAATATAAATATTATACTGAAAAAAAACGAGGGTCCTGTGCTTTTATAATTTCACGCTATATCTACAGCTTTATATTAT
Source organism: Andrena minutula (assembly GCA_929113495.1). Taxonomy (NCBI): domain Eukaryota; kingdom Metazoa; phylum Arthropoda; class Insecta; order Hymenoptera; family Andrenidae; genus Andrena; species Andrena minutula. Next base: position 23,034,151 of record OV815994.1, read on the forward strand.
AAAGAGTTGCTATTATTATTGCTAAAACCTGCAGCTGTGCAGAGTTTTTATAATTAGCTTTACAGTACTTTATTTCGGAGTTTTAGATGGGAACTCTATGATTAAAATTCATACATTACGAATATTATTCCATTGAAGGGATGTAAATGAACATTTCGAAATTTATGGAATTCTATCGAATATTATTATCAATTACGCGTGGTACAATAGCTATCGGACTAAACCTCTTTAACAGAGTAGGAGGAGCAACCAAAAGAGCTTTAATTAACTCCAACCACTTATTATACTCGAAATCTACCTAACAGAATCCAAAATTAAAATTCAAATTAAAAACAGTCAAATAACCACAACAAACCACGCCACAAGCCTACCCAAATCACAATTACTATTAACGAATATGTACATCGAAGTATTGCAGGAACAATCAACCCCCTCCACTCCGAATCACCCAAAAACCCCAAACCAGCAAGTCAAAACTATTTCATCCCTTCGTATACACCCCTGAATCCGCACAAAAACACCCAAGCTACCCAACGCATCCGCTCAACCCCATCCAGCGCCAATCGCACCACAGACCCACCTCGAGCCTCCAAACAAGAGACAGGAACCGAATAAATAGAAGAAAACCTTTAAGAAATCACAATCCCCAGAAGGAGAAAATTTCATCACCTGATACGTCGCGTCGCTAGCAAGCATCCATCAGCTTGGGCGAGAGAGATCAAGCGCGTCCACCGAGCTGCCAAGCCTCGACACGCACGAGCCACCCTCGATCCTTTGATTAATCTACGGTGCACACATGTCGATGTGGATTCGGTGCAGCGGGCGACTGGACGGCACCGGGCCGAGCCCGGGGTATCGGCTCAATAGCCATTCCACGAAATAATAAGAGGAGAGAGCACACGACACGTCGTTTCACTGCCCGAACAGAAACTGAATGCTTCGCGGTCCGAGTTCAGGCTCGAATGTAACCGAGAGGACTGTTGGGGAACCACCCCTCGTGCCACGGGGCTATGGTAGGGCGAGAGCCAGACCCTGGGTACGGGGGAGGGTGGGGAGGAGAGGGGGGGCGGATGAGAGACGACACAGAAGGGAGGGTTCTGGTAGATTCACATCGGGGATGTTCGAAGCTTCTGCGCACTACTGCCCCAGTAACACACCCCCACGGAAATCGGCCGTGGAAAATTCGAACGGCGTGCGAGCTCGAACAAACTCTCCTCCGCCTGGGAACCGACGACGGAGGGGTTCCATCCCTCGTGGCGAAATGTTTGTGGGACTTTCCTTGGAACGATTTCGTCGAAAGCTGGAACGCTTTTGTCACACCCTTCCCCCCTTATTTCCGGGGGCCTGCGGGGTAGTTTGAAAACGTAGATTTGGATTGTGGCGTCGCTTTTGCTGTTGCTTGGACGCTCAGCGGTTAAGGATGAGGGATGTATATGAATTTTTAATGAGATCGATATTCCCACTGCGTCTCAATCACTTAGCACTGTCTCTCGTGAATCTGTAAAATTCTGATCGAGGTTGAGAATATGCGGACGAAAGGTTGATCGTAAAAGGTTATTATTTTAATACAGGAATACGATCAAGTGTTTATAGAATTTAACCTGGAATAAGAAGATTGATTCTTAAAATTGTAGTCTTCTATTTTGTTTAGACTTTCTTCAAACTCTGCAACTCCCTCGGAAGCTTACTTTCCGTTCCACGCTTTCACTCTCCCGAAAGTCATGCTCGACAATTCCATCCTCAAAATTATACTCCCATTTTGTCCCTTGAATTCCAATAATTTATTGAGCCACGACCCTCGAGACAACTTAAGTACAAAATTGTTTCATTAGGTGCTGCGTGCATCCCCGTAACAACTGTTCATCTGGAAGCTCAATTTGGCGTAATCGTCGTGTCGATACATCCCCGTCGTGAAAGATGACCGTCCCATGAGCCCCGAATTCCATCGAACTCTATTCCCGGCCCCTCTTTTCCAGGTGACACACAATACACCGCGTAATTACGATTCGCAAAGCCGCTAATTAGCTACGGAACCGCAGGGTTCGGTTGGCAGGGCGAACGTAGCCTAGTATTATTTCGATTACTCGGACGAGCGATTAAATTGTGGCTCGAAAAGTTACACGCAGAGGAAATCCCTCTGTTGTGATCTTTCGGCAACCCCCTCTCTCCTCGACGATTTGGCGCAAGGGTGGCGGAGGAAAGTTGACCCTCGCGTTATGCTATCTGATTTCGAGATCCTGGCGATCTCCTGTCACGATTCACCCTTGATAATTGAGTTCCTTATCGCGATTGTTTCACGGCAATCAATTCTGCGCACGGGGAAGAATCCCGCTCGCTCGCTCGACCGATAAATTCCCTCTGAATGCCAGGGTATGATGGAAATTTGACGCCACTTTATGGCTCTGTTTTCCACCCCCGCAGTAAACAGTTTGTTATACTGTGACTGTCAACAGGAGTTAATTTGTTTCTTCTTTTTCAATTTAGGTAAGCTGTGCAGTTTTTTGATCGTGTTGCGCTTGAATTTTTCTGTTTGGGAGTGGGGATGTGAAATGTTGTATTGTGTTTTTGGTGGGGATGGTTTATGAATCGCCGAGTAGTGAGAATTTTTATAGCAGAAGTAGTTTGTGTTTGAAAGAAGGAAAATGATGTTTGATAGGGTAATTCTTTTGTATTATTATGAAATTTGTAAAGGGGCAAGATTCTCGTATAATTAGTTGCAGTATTCTGGTTTGACGCGGGCTTCGTATAAAATTGTACACAATCTACGTGTTACAGAAATATTCAAACATTTCAGGAGAATTTGTAATTATTACATTCTTGGTACACTGAAAACCTGGGTTGTTACCTTTCTCTTAAGTGGTCTCTACAAAATGTATTTCCGGATCATTTCTGAAGTACGAAAATTGTTTTATTTCTTTCAACCGTATTTCAAAATGAAATATTCTAATTGGCCCTTTGGGCGCCGAAGGTTTGTAAATCTTCAGTTAATCAATACTGCACAGTTTCCCCACAAATTGGGCAGGGAACATTCGAATATTACATGTAATTACGATTTTGCAAATAAGGATGAGTAACGTAACGTGATATAAAATAAGTTATCCATTACATTGCTAATACACGAAGTAACAAACGTAAAAATACCCTGATGTTTCAATCTTAATAACAAAAATCCTACCTGTAAAATTTCATCACACCTTATAAATTTTTGAGTCTCAAAATAAGCTCTACACTTATCCAATATCCCCTCCCCATACTTGCAATAATTTCTTCCAAAAAACCATTCAAAAAGTGCCACAGATTTTCTCCTTCCAACTCGGAATATCAAATGCTACATAATTAGTGGCTATTACTGCCACTTTATTTATTTTGCTTCATAAAAATGTAATGTATAAAGAATAGTGTATAAAAATAATATTAATAATAATAAGAACAGTCCCAATTTAATAATAATATTACTGTTGCACACTATTCTTTATGCGTTACATTTTTATTAAGCAAACTAAATAAAGAGGCAATAATAGAAACACTGACAGTAATAACGACATCTACCCTATAACCTAACGATTATCAACACTTTGATCAACACATCACTTAATTAAACACACATCAAACACAGAAATCTGCATACACAATGTCTTATCATTTTCTCAAACTCCCAGTAATTCCATCCAAACGTTCAATCAGCAAACACATCGCTCACAAACCAAATTCAATTAAAACCCACATAACCGAAATAAACATCCATAAAAACCAATTAATAAATAATCCTTATTTACCCACCGAGCTCATGTTCGAAGCCAATTTATTCGACCAAATCGCCGCGGTGATAAATGGCATTGCTCAACAAGATAGAAGAACGCGCGTGCAAGACGAAAGTCGAGCCTTTTCGCGGGAAAGAAAATTGCCGATCACGTGTCGGCGGTCGTGCACCACGTGTCGCGAGGTAAACGTTTCTTACTCACCGAGTGGAAGGCATGCTGCACTCGTTCTTCAGCTCTGCCACCAGTCTCTTCAGCTCGGCAGGACGTTCAAAACGGAAACGGCACAGAGCTGCTCGAAACTCTCGAGTTACTTCGTACAACTTCTTCAAGGCGGTAGTCGTAGCGCGTTGACACTCGTGTAAATTTCGAAGCAAGGTGACAGGGGCGAAGGGGGTTCGAAAGGCACAGAAGGGGACGGACGAGATTTTCATAGAGTTTCGTTAAGAATTAAAGAGAAATTGGGGGCGAGGTCTCAAGGAGACCCCTTTTAAGTTGGAATTAAGGCAACAGATTTCGTGACGAGCACGAGGCTAATTCGTAAAGTAAGCTCGAAAAGTGAATAGGGAATAGTCGGGGTTTGGAGGTTTTGTTAAATGGGCGAAGTTGGAAAAGATCACAGATTCGTTAAGGCTCCGACAGACGGTCCATCGGCCACGCTAGGGCCGCGGACGGTCGCGAAAGGGTGAAGGAAAGCGTTGCTTATTGTCACGAGTTGGAATTTGGACGGCAATCTAAGGCACGAGAGACGTTATCGGGGCGCGACAGCCTTGCATCGTGCCAATTACGAACTGAAACGTAGGACGAAATGAAAATACTGTCTCCAGGGTGAACGGGCGGTTAAAGGGGATGAAGTTGCTCGACAAAACAGCGTGACACTCTATTTCCGCGAGGAGGAACGAAACTTTCGAGGGACACTTAAGAAAACACTAGGACTTCTAAACGCGGGGGTGGTAGATGGTAACACAGAAGCTAGAGAAAATAAGGAGCCAATATTTAGTTTTGAGATAACCAAATGAGATCTAGTAAAGTCTACAACCAATACTGTTAAAGAATTCTAGAAACCCCAGGGGTGGTAGAATGATCAGAAGACGTATAAATTGTTACCTCGGGTAGATAGAAGAGTCTGGGAAGAACCAAGCCTGAAGAGTCCAGCAACCAAGGTGCCAGTGCGAGAAACGAAAGGGGTGCGGGAAACCAACCGATGAGCGGCGATAACAAAACTGAGGATTCACCCCTGGGACGAGGGAACTGTCGCCGAGGAGAAAACAGACTGAATGACGCGCGAGCCTGGTCAGCCAGCGCAAGGTGCTCTCTCTTCTGAGCCAAGGGTAAGTGTGACCGAGGGTGGAAGAGAGGAGGAAGGAGGTTGTAGGGAAAGCAGAGTTGGAAGCAGGAGCGAGGACTGAGTGAGAATGGACTTGGTGATGCTGTGCGACAAGGGGATGATGCAAGGACGAGGACTAGGACGAGAACAAGGATGTTACCCCGACGGCTGTCGCCAAAGAAGTGATAGGTCTGCGGCCTTGCGCGCGGTACCCAAACCAAAGTCACCACCGATTGCCGCACATGCGCGAAACGACTGGCCTGCACGCGCCAAAGGGATTGGTCGACGCTGATAGTGGTAGTTTTCCAGCCCCACCACGTCCGCCAGCATCCTGCAACCCCTCTCGAGTATCATGGGCACGCAGACACACGCAGAGGAGTGTCTGGTGAAATTCGAGTTAATAGTAGTTGTCTTGTTTCGCCCCCACTATTTATCCTGTTTTGTATGTTGTTAAAAATTATGTTGGTGTCCGGTAATGAAAATTGGGAGCGCGGAATCGAGTTATGGGGAAATGGACACTGGTTGATGTGGCACTGAGTGTTGAAAATATTATGGGGTAACTGAGATTCTTATAGTTTTGATGGGTCTTCTACTTGTGTTTGTTGGGTTGAGGGTTTTCATTTTGCTGGAGCATTTTTACCTGCGCGATGTGGTCTGATTAAATTATAAACGCCAGTTTTGTCAGGATCTTTGTTTCATGGCTGTTTTTTGTTAACTGTAGTTCCTTATTTTAATTATTTATCTAATGATATTCCATCAGTATTCACTATTTTTTCTCTTGAAATTACAGGCAGGAGGTAACATTAAGCTACTAGGGGTTTTATACTACAGAGCATGTTCACTTTGCTATAACACGATCAGAACTAAAAGTAACATGCGCCGTACCAAAATATTTCAAAACATCCAAAGACACTTAAGTCAAAAAGGAAACAATAGAAGTATGAGAAAATAAAAGAGAAAATTGAATACACCTAGAGGAGAGTCGAACGTTACACGGCAATAAGTCTCTGATTCCCTGCACCAACTCTATCCAATTAATCCCTCATCGAACGGAAGACAGCTAGGGCCGTGGATCGACAGGAAATTTTCATAACAATTTCCGTAATTTTCGTGGGGTGGAATTTAAACAAGTCGGAGCACAAAAGGTCTGGCGAAAATCAAGCCCTATCAGATGGGGGGTGGAGGAGCGCAAAGGGATGGTAATGCGAGTCCGCAGGGGGGAGGTCGCCCGCCGAGGGTGGGAGAGTGTCACTCAGGAGCACGACGTGTAAGAGAATGGTCACCATCCCGGGGGGTGAATTGAGATGTACAGGCAATTTATGCAGCGGCACTTTCGTACCGGAGTCAGGGAGCTGACCATGAATGCTTGCAAAACAGCTAAGGGGATAACACCTTGCTTCCTTCGGGCAGGATCTGTCCTACATTCACAATCTATTTCATCCATTTTTCTTCAACTTTCTCCTGGACCAACATACTATACCTATAGTAGCATGATCGCACCGAATGTGGCATGTTTAGAGGGTGAACATTGCAATATCTGTCCCTCCCTTTCGTTAATTTGAGAAATGGTATGGCAAAGTTGGAATTTATCGTTTGAATAATTATGAGCGGTGTTCCAAGTATTGTGAAATATTTTTGGATGGTATTGTTAATTATTTATACAAACTTTGGCAAGAGAATTGTATTGGAAAAAGAATTCACTGGTAATGCAATCTTTGGTTTATTTTATCAACTTATCGATACGTATGAATTATTATTTAAATCTGTAATAGTTCAATTCTTTATTAAAATACCTTATTTTGCAAAACAAACTGATTAAAAAAATCTTCTTTCATTAAGTCATTCATTATGAGCTTTAGACGAAAGCCAGCCAAGTGTCATGCGACAAGGGATGATTCACCCTTCCACGACGAAAATGAATTAGTTCCAGAGAGAAGAGGATTGAAGCGTGGAGCGTCGTAATATTCTTTGTAAATTCAGTAAAGACTGCTTTCTGTCTCTCCTTTCCAAGAAACCCCGACTCCTCTTTAGGTTATTATCAGATGGAGAAAACGTTGCAAGTCATTTCTATATAAATACAAATTAAAATTAGCACTTTAGATTCTTGTTTATTCGTGTATTCGTTTTATGAAGCTACTAATAAATACCAAAAATTCTATTAACCAACTAGGCATTCGAAAAATTATGTGGACCTCTTGAAGATGCTAAACAAACTCAAGAATTCAATTGGGTACTAAAGTCTTTTTTTTTGCGAATCTCCTGAAATTTATCTGTCAGGAAATGTAGAAAGTAATTTCTGCAGAATTTGAGTGTGGTATTCATCGAAACTTTGAGTGATTGCAGAAATAAAGGGGGAGAGGCTTTGATTCACAACGAAAGTGACAAGACATGAGTCAGTAATGTAAGTTGAGAGAGAGCAGACGTGTTCCAAGAGCAAATCACATAATTCAATTACCCTAATCAATTTCTTCTAACATAGGTTCATACATTATTCACTGTCGTGTTACCTCCAACAGTTTCAATTTCTACATAAATTTTCTTTCATTCCAAACTTAATTAACTTTAAGAACAGAACAAACTACTTCTTCGCTCAAGATTAATATTAATGGATTCAAAAGTTGTAATATAGAAATTCTTTACATTGCAACAATATGCACTACTTTGTTCTTTTATACTGGCTTTTATCAGATACAGATAAAAATTAAATCCCAATATATTTCACGTATTAAATAGCTGTCGATAAAACCAACATTTGCTACCAACAATAATTGGAAAACACGAAATATAATATTCTTTCAAGCATCATATCCTGTTAAATAACTTGAACCCTTAATGAATTAAAAACAAAGCTTCAAACGATGCACCGAAAAAGTATAACAACATTCACTCGAGCCAAATTATATAGAAATAAAAAATCTCGGGCAAAAAGAAGCCTAAAGGAAGGAACTAACATTTTCAAAAGAGCCACAAGGTGGCCCCAGACATTTGCAAAACACGACAAGGGTGGATATGGTTTATTCTGTTACAAAGGGAAGCAGGGGGTGTACAGAAAGGGAGAAGGGAAAAAAAAAGAACACGCGGGGGTGGTTTCCTTCGGGGACAAGGCTGAGGAACCCCGCTGCGAGTATCCCTTTTCCTAGGTTTTTGTTCACTCCTTCCGTCTCCCTTATTTTCTCGATTGGACTGTCCCTCGCGGAGCCATCAAGCCTTATCGTGGTACCGTCAATCACTCTCTCTGTATACGGACAAACTTATCGTTCGATTAATCGCGCTGACAATACGCCTGTCGAACAGAAGTTACCATCCGACTCGAATCCATATGGCTGCACTCCTGATGCAAAACTTTATTTCCTCCAGGAGTCGCTTGGTTGAGTGTATACTACCGTGTGATTGTAAATTACAGGTGCTACGAAATTGTAATCTCTCAGTGGAATCGAAGATTCTGGAAGATGCTGCTTAACTTATATATGGAGCGTAGCACAAACTCTAATTCTGATTGTGAGTTCAAAAATGATTGTTGAGGTATCTGTAAGTAACCACGGAATAAAGCCATGGTGTCATATCCTACTCAAGCACTATATTATCTAGACTAACGTTTTGAAAAGGGATTTCAAAAATAAAGCACGTCAGAGAGAACGTAGAAATTTATAATTTCGTTATTCAGAGGTAGGGGAGAGTGGGGTAATCACGAACGTTGAGTAATCGCGAACGCGATAGTTACGGCGTTTTAATAAATAAAAACTGATGTTCCCTCTCCAGTTTAGAGAGATAGTTTAATAGTTTAGATCGTATCCAATTATAAATAATAAATAAACAAATTCAATTCTCACATAAGGTAAATGTCCCCATTAACGACCGTTTAAGAGTGTGACTGGTTCGAAATAGTATATTTTTTACTAATATACGACAATATTTGAGTAAAGTATGGATCATTGTATTTTTTGAAGTCTCTAGTTTCTTAATCAAATTAGTTTTAGAGTGATATTTGACTATTTACACAAAAATTATGGCGAAAATTATATTGGACCTGATGTCCCCTTTACTGACCATCTATTTTATACCACAATTTTCTGCTACAATAATGAAAGAAAATGGATATTTTCTTTTTATTTTATAAATCTATATATATTTCTCGTTAATTTGAGTAAGTTACTGCATGGGGTCATGTATTTTTATTGTAAAATTTGCGAGTTTAATAATATCTGGAGTATAACCTAATTATTTTAATTAATTATAAACCTAGGTATTAGAATCTGTCAACTTTCATGTCAATGACCAAGTCTTAATTTACATGTGAATTTACTTAAAGATGCATGTACAGCTACATAAATAACGTATGAAACAATAACTGAAATATTTCGCTTTCTGTGTTGCAATAAACAATAACAAAATGAAGTGGTCACTAATGGGGACGTAGTTAGTAATGGGGACATTTACCTTAGTTTTCGTTTTGTTTGCTTCTTGACTTAGGTGGTCGCAATTACCCCACTCACCCCTATGTAGTCATTTTAGAAGAGTCTTTTCACTGTGGCTAGGTATACCGAAGAGTAGTGAGGTTTCCAATGCATACGCGCAGACATAAGTGTGTGGCACAATCAGTCCCATCCACTCAACACTACGAATTCTATGAGAATTCCTGACCTATCCTTTATAAACACTCTATTCCATTTTCTTAAACAATTTACTTAAAAATTGTATTCCCTTTTTATTTTTATTTTCATTTACTTAAAAGAACACACCAACGCACCGAGTAACTATATGAAGAAAAATAATCACCCACGTCAGGCCATACTGAATAATTACCACAGTGCCAGTAAGATAATGCGATTCGTCGCAAAGGATGGTTCGATCTCTCCGTTGAATCCCTTGGAATCTCGTATCACCGAAAAAGGGGGGCAAGCGAGAGTCTGAGAAAAGTGGGCGAGCAAAAAACAGAGGCGAGAGGGAGGCAAGGTCTGGGAGTTGCATAAACTCGCCTTCCCAACTTCCGCCACGTTGTCAGCACTGCCGGAAGTACTGTATGGATCAGACATGGCGCGGTGGTTGTTTGCTGGTAGACGACTTTGTACAACGGCTCGTATCCATCGGCGCCAAAATGTCTGGGCCATCGCTATTGGCTGCTCGTTTAACCCCACCGGGACTCGCGAATTCTGGGTGGTACACCCTCCGACTCCCTATAAATCAGCCTGGCCAGTTCCTGTTAAGATCTTCAAATTGCGGCACGCGGTGCAACTTGAATTTTTCGACGAAATATTCGTATCTCGAACGCCTCATGAATAAGAATACGCAACGACAGATAGGGAAATCCGAGGAACGAGGCAAGATAAGATGGACTTGAGGTTTTGTGCCAGAAATATAGGAATTTGCTAAAATTTGGAATTTTAATGCGGATATTTAATTAATTTAAGTACTCTTAATACCCTTATAATCTTTTTAAAGAAGCTTGGATAGGTATAACGTAGCAAGAGGTGGGGACGTAAATAAATGCAGCGCTGAAGGTGCAAATTCACAATGAGGCAAAATATCGTGTCCCGTATAAGACTTTAATCTCATGAGACAATTATTTCATTATTTTATTATTTTTTAATTATTCTATCATTAGTTTCATGAAACTCAACTCGCGCGAGACCTAAGTTTCATGATATATTTTTAAAAATCACATCTCTCGCGATTATTTTCATTATTTACATTTAGATGTTGAGATTTATATCCCGTGATATATAAGTCTCGTGTAAAATCTCATCGTGGATTCGCAACCTTTAGGGCAGCCCAAAGGACCTAGTTCCATGCAACTGCAATGGACGCTGCAGGCCGACAGATGTGTAGATTGCAGCAGCCGCAAACAGGAGAATAAAGATGATTCAAGGAGATACGAGTGAATTGGTCAATGGAGTTCTTCGACTTTTGTCGCCGTTCGCGATGGTCCATTGGAGCGAGATAAGATCTGCTTGATTTATGGAAAGTACCTACCATGCGGAAATTCGGGAGTATTAGGACATTGAGTCGTTAAACGAGAAGACGCGGGCAGCGGTCAATGTCTGCAGATGTCATTATAAGTAGAACTCCCATTAAGGTTTAGGCTTCGTGGCTGCCTCATCAATTTCTATTTCAACTACGCAAAGTCAGATACTACAAATTTCGATTATTTGAATAGTTGATTGAATTAAATTTTCTTGAATGTATGGTTAAGAGGACAATCTGGTTTATAGGATCGAAATTTTCGATTCCTTTTTTTGCTTTAATCGATATTAATATTCTAATATATTCCTAAAGTTTCGGAGTGAAATTCGAAATTTGGGACGTATCAGCCAGGGGAACAGTTATGCGTCACGCAGTTATACGTAACCTTTAAAACGCTTTTTCTAAAAACGACATTTTTCGAGTCGGCGGGAACGATAGCAAAAAGTATTTGACCGATCAAGTTTTTCGGGGGCTTTTAAGTTAAATAATAACCAATTATCGTCGATGAAACAAAACAGATATAAAAAAATTAAATGAAACCATTGTTTTGCATAAAAACATAGAAATTCTTTCGACAAAACCGTAACTTTTCTTTAAAGTCCTACAGTTTTATCAATTTCAGACATTTCTCTTATTTTTTTTTAGTCGATTTCCGTCGACAATCTAATATTCATGAAAATTAAGAAAAACTTCGATTTTCCCGCCATTTTACAATTCCAGTGGCGAGGCATATCACAACGATTAATCACTTTCGGTGGGACGAACTTGAAATTTTCAAATAAAATTTCTTTCTGTATTGTATAAATATATACTAAAATACTCCTAAAGTTTTGGAAAGATGGACTTTATTTTTCCGTGTTAAAAAAATCCGCAAAAATCTCTCTTTAACATTTCTTTATCAATAATCAAAAATATCAGACAATAATACAGAATAAAATTCTGCTCTACATTAACTCAGCAGCAAGTTCAGCGACGATGATACCTCTTACCTCCTCAATCTCCGATACCTAATACCACCCCATTATCATAAAATCAACAACGAAGAATTCCCCCATCAGGTAATAAGTCGCAACAAATTCATTCAAACATTACCGCGCAAGATCGATTTTCCTGAAGCTTCTCGAGTAACTGAATTAATCGACAGGTTCGAGAATTACACCAGTTTCGAGTATCCCCGCTGCAGGAGTAGTTCCAGCAAGAGCCTCCGGCAGAATCGACCGTAAAACGGAGAGGGGATGCGCGAAGGTGCATCCAGCGTGGCAGCCCCCGGTCATCACGGGATGCCTATTCAAATTTTACGGGCCATATTTGTCGCAATTAAGTATCGCGTTTTCGGGCTTATGGGCCAGAAGTATTCCATATTGAGTGAGGGAAGAAGCTTTCGGCCGGGTGTCTCGCGGAACAGAGATAAATTCGTGGGGCTAGACGGGGGTGGGGGGCAAGTTTATGACACCGCGGGGGTGGTAGACACTTTCACGATTCGACTGACTCATAGCTCGGAGGAGACAGAGAGAGCGGGGCGCAGTTTTACGAGGATCCACGGCGAAAGAACGGGGCCTGAAACGCGATTTGCAAATCGGAAGCGGCCGCTCGAATGACTCTCGTACTTACAGCTTCGTCGTTCCCTTCCTTACGTCGCGGTGCCTCGTTCCTCGTGCGCTCGTGTGCGGGTGCGGCTGTGTGTGCTGAAAATTGCAGCTCGTTCGTTGTCAGCTCGTTCCTCAGGTCCTTCTGAAAACTGACGGAGGTAAACGAATTATGAGTCTTTTTATTCGTATTGCTTTGTTGGGTATTGTTTCATTGTTTCGATTAATGGGGGTGAGAATTTGGGGCGCGTGGCGTAGTGGAGGGTGCGTGAAACATTGTTCAGAAAATAATTGAAATTACTAAGTAGATTTCATAATTGTGTAGTTTTGGGGAGTAAAACTGAAGGAGGTAGAAATTTTCACATTTTCCCTTTTTTGGATTTGACTTGTTCGATAAATATTCTGCCTTTTTCGGTGTTACGCGTAGAGTCACTGTCACCGATTCAGCTAGAGATGTATAATTCACACGAGCAAAAACAGAGGAAAGGAAATGTCCTCGGCACCTTCAGTTCCACTGGAGGGAATTGTAGATCCGTCGCTGACAATGAGTCTGTAATCGTAACTCTGCGTATATTAGATCGAAAGAAGGTGGATTATTTATGGAAGAAGTATAATTGGAGGAAATTCGAGCAGTACAGCGAGCGTGCGTTGGAATAGAATGATTCGTCTTCCAAGTATCGGGGGTTGTGACAATCTGGCACGTGGCGTCCTGGGAAAGAACGAAGGAGGCAAAAAAGGAGCAGTGTTAAACTCGAGAGTTTGCAGATCGGCTGAAACGGACAGAGGGCAGCGAAAACTCCATTTTCGTGGGGAGGTGGGCGACAGTCGCGACGGCGCCACCGAGATTTTCGGAAATTTCAGAGTGCTCGAGGAAACGCGGGGCCAAAACAAGAAAAAGACCAAGGAAACCGGGACGAGCACCAATCGATTGAAAAAGACATTACAGATTGTTTGGAAAATAGAACAATGAAGCAAATGGTCTCATTATTTAATGTGTAAGAATGGGATTCTTTGGAAGCATCTTAACCCTTTCGCTGCGTATTTAAATTTTCAGATCATTCTTGAAAAGTGTCAATTTTAAACGAATAAAAAGTTTTTAATTTTCAACTTATGGTTATCAATCAAACTGTCTCAGAGGGGCTTAAGAATGGAATCAAAGAAATAAACTGTCGACCAGATATATCGGGAAACATTGCTAACAATTACTTACAAGCAGAGTATTTTAGGTGTCCGTCTCCGATCATTTTGATTTTTGGATATGTTATAGAGGACCGAAAAATAAGAAATACGTGTTTTTTTATTTTTCCCCGTTTTCATATTTGTGGGGTGAAAACTCCGTTCAAAGTTAGGGTTGAAAAATCATTTTTGTGGAATATCTCGAGATTTTGAAAATCTGGTGAGTTAGTCATATTTCGCATTCAAAGACACAAAATTCGTCCATTGACACTCGTGTCCTATCTCTAATAGTTCTCGAGATATTCCATAAAAATGATTTTTCAACCCTAACTTTGAACGCAGTTTTCACCTCACAAAATATGAAAACAGGGAAAAATAAAAAAATACGTATTTCTTATTTTTCTTAAAATACTCTCTACTGTATTTTACTTTTTACTTTTTACTGTACTGTAATACGTACTTTTTATTAAAATACTCTCCTTGTTAGTATGACAGTACTAGAGAATACCTACTGTTTCAAAAAAGAAAAATAATTCTAGACGCTAACGAGACCACAATTCAATATAAAAATCATTAAGTATAAAGAAAATTATACTATTCTGAGTCAAAATAGACCCCGTGTCCACTGTCGACAGTCAACGATCCATCGTCCAAGGATTAAATAAGCATTATTTATCTACACATGAATGGAATTAACACGAAAAATGGATCATTAACAAGATTAGCTCCTTCAAGTTTTTAAATTTCCTTGCAACACGATTCCCAAAAAAAATTGCACCTACTCATCCCCCGCCAAACCAGAAACATTATCCAAAAGAAGAAACTGAGGACCCGAGAGAATCAGGAACAGGACGAAGACGGCGCAGAAAGCAGAGAGATGAGTGAAATTCTAATAATGTACAAAGTCAAAGAAAATGGGAAAAGCGACTCCAGCGATAGAATAAAGCTATCGAAGAGGAGAGCAGTCGAAGCTCGATGTAGGCGGATGGAATGAAGTATCGGGGCCGCGGGGGAGGCGGGGGGCGTAAGTAAATTAAAGAAAAAAATAAATAGAAACGTAAGAGAAGGGCTCGGGTGGTGGGCAACGGCGGGGAAAGAATAAATAAAATGTAGAGGGACGAGACGGGGAGGAAGGTGAGGATAGTGCTCAAGAAAAAAAGGAGAGACAGAGAGACGGGGGGCGGGAAAGGGAACAAAGAAAGAGAGGGGACGAGGGAATGACGAAGAGAAGGGAATAGAAGAGCTGGTGAGAGCCGAGGGAGGGTGAGTGCTGGCGGCGTTATGACGGGCGCCGGGGGTGGCGCCGCGACGCTTTGGCGCCTCCAACGCCGAGACGCTCCGCTGATGTTGGCTCCATATACCAACACATCTTCAGGCTCCTCGTCGGCCTCCCAGCTCCACGATATTCACGTACACGTAGCTACGTGGTAGCAACGAGAGTTCGAGATTCTATTTCCCTCACATGCACGCAACGCGTTCTCCAGTTTCCAACCCCCTCCAACCCCTTCCCCGCGGCCGCACACGGTGGCTCGTTGTGGGATTAAGGGCACAGGGAAAACAAAACTCTGGTCGATTTCTCCTGATTTTTGGCTGGGAGAGACGGATTATCTTTTGCCGAGGTAGTACTCCTCTGAGGGAGGGGGTTGTGAGATTTTGTTGGGGTACTAAACGGTGTACTACCGAATTCAATCCTTTTAAGTTCGACGAGAAGTGATACTGGTATCGATCCGGCGAATCGGGGTAATTGTCAAATGGCGGGGAAGTTGGCTGCGTAATTTTGAGGGACAGTGGAACCCCGATAGTTATACGTGGTTCTTGACCATTGTGACTCGTTGACGCATGGTAGTGGGAGATTGAAATTAGAAGTGGCAATGTGCGTTGTATTAGGAACATGAAAGTTTAGGTATGGATTATGCGTAATGGGATTCCTTTATGATGGAAATTCTGTAAGTGGAAATCATGGTAGTGGGGGATAGTTGCCGCAGTAATTGTCTCAAATTTTGGGATTGCTTTTTGTAAAGGATTTGAGTCTTTAAAAATCTAGGAAAGTTGTGTGTTGTGATGTTTAATTTGGTGATGATTCTATGACATGTTCGAGTTGCTTTACATATAAAGGTACCTTATTTAAGAAATTTAACCAAGTCGTATAAAGTCCACCGTGATATTCAGCTGTATGAGAAGTTGTAATTCGAATTAAAGAAATTGCAGAGAAAAGACGTATTAACCACTCTGAGACATAATTTATTTTTACTACAGTTTAGTCAAACCAGAAATGGTAAACCTTGCGAATAAATTTTTGAAACTGAACACAGGTGAGACGATTATAATTGTTCTAAAGATATTTTCAATACCAAACGAAATAGATTCCGTTTAAATGTTATAAACGTATACTACAAGGCAAAGGATAAATGGCACATTATATTTACGTAATACAGACTACAGCATCGTGTGTTCTGTCGATCTGCTAAGATAGGTAGGAGTACTTAATATTAATGCATCCTGCAGATTGAGCGTTTAATCGATACGGTTTTACGCTGAAGTGATGCTTCAATAGTCAAGCGATTATTAGCATTAATGATTGCACGTGCAAAGCTGCATACGCATGTTTATCCAGAAACAGTTGAGAATTTCTGCATTTAGAATCGAGTTCTGGATTGTTAGTTAAAAGCCGACGACGTGGAAGTACCGAATAAAAGTATTAGTATTTGCGATAGTGTTCGACGTGTAATAAGGAAAGTCTGAAAGGCCGGTCCAACTGTGTGCAGTCGATAAAATGACCGCAAGAACAATACGCGACAAACGCCCTCTCGAGTCGTCGTATGAAAGATCGCGAGAGACAACTAATAAAAACCGAAGGCAAAAGGCCCGCGGCACTCGTATAACCCGTAATCTTATAATGGGCTTGTTGCACACGTAGCGGCGTTATGGGAGGATCATAAACGTCTGTAAATCCGATCAATCAGCACGTCCCGTGTTCCGTCCACCCCGTGTCACCCTCTCCGCCCTGGCGAATGTCTTGCGCGTTTCCGCGAAATTTTCCGATTAATGGTCGGCTTCCACGGCGATCAATAAACGATCTCCACTTGGCCGCAACGCTCGGTTAACAATGTTGCTCGAAATCGGGGTTGGTTTCGACTCCTAACAGCGTTAACCCTTTGCACCCCGCATACAGCAAATTTAAATTACAGTTAAGTATTGAAGCTTGTAAAGATGGAAGAATTAATATTATTTAGTTAGTTATTGACAGGGTAAAAACCTTTTGGCGCATTGTATTGTAATAAAATGAAGAGGTATAATATAAAGTACGGACAAAAGAGTAAAATTAAAATAGCAAATACAAAAGAAAATAACAGAAAGGAAGTAATAATATAATAACTTTAAATAACTTTAAATGAAGTAAAATGAACAGATATTAGAGTACCAATGTCGATTACAAATTCATCATCTACTATACACGAAAATGATTTTCTATATACAGTGACTGGCAGCTAAAATCGTGCACTCTTTAAAATCGCATGACTTTTTTAGAATTGGTCCAAACGTTTAAAGACCGCGGAATAAGGTCGAGAATCGCTGATTTCGGGAATTTCCGCGATTCTCGACCTTATTCTGCGATCTTTAAACTTTGTAGCTCAGAGCAACGTTAACCGATTTTGATGAAATTCTCAGCATGTATATAACTTACTTCAATCTACAAACGAGTTTTTTGAATTTTCATTACAGGCTCACAAAAAATTTTGAAAAACGATCTTTACAATTTTTTTCGCTATTCCGACCAATTGCGTTTTTTTTAAAACGACGAAACACATCAGTTTGCAAACTAATCCTTCTAGCTTATAAAAAAAAACTCAAGTCGTTTGGACCAATTCTAAAAAAGTTATGCGATTTTAAAGAGTGTACGATTTTCGCTGCCAGCCACTGTAAATGTAAATAAGGAATTAGTGAATATTTATATTTTCTTCGTGTTAGAACCGACTATATCTAAAAGAACAACCCCTTAAACGATCATTTGTAACCACGAATCGATTTATTCCCTCTGTACAAAAGGAACAGAATACCCTACAAATAAAGAATTTCACGATCACTCTCGTGAAAAGGACCGTGACGACACATGATCTGAGTGATCCAGCTAAAACGGAGGGGGAGGGGTGTTCCTTTTGCGTAGGACCGAAACATAAGCCGATACCGTTCCACCCTGATCCTCGACGCGGTAAAATCTTCTAATAAGTTGGGTAAACATGGAATTCATTGTTATTTTTATGCGCAGTACGCGGGCGTCCATTGAATCGATGACACGGGATGGAAGTGCCCCGGCTGAATGTGCGGATAGTCCATTAGACGCGTTGTAACTTAGAACTGCGCAAACAAGGGTGATCTTGGATTAAATGTGACGGACGGATGGACCATGGGGATGAAACGGTTCGCCAAGAAAATTGAGATAACGCTCATGGCAGGACAGGTGTGTTATAACGAGAGTGAATAAATGGCCCTGATGGAAGGACAGGGTCTTCCTTCGACCAGTCTCTGCTTTTGCTCCGCTATTAGCGTTCTATTTAGGAGTATTTGTTTGTTGTTTCTATCGCTGGCTGCAGGAAACGTTCGATTAACACTTTCAGTGGTGCAAGCTTTTGAAAAATGGGCCTTAAATGGACTTTAAATTGTTTTCTTATAAACTAAAAAGGAGATTTTCATAGACCGTAGAAAAACATATTTGGGTAGGTATTTTTAATGACTGGCAGTGCCCTTATTACTATCACTTTATACATTTTACATAATACAAATGTAACGTATAAAGAGTGGTGAACAAAAAAATGTTGTTAGTAAATGGGGACTACTCTTCTTATTATTATTGTACAGTATTCTTTATACGTTACATTTTTATTACGTAAAATAAATAAACTGGCAGTAATTGGGATATCTACTCTGCGGCGGCTTTCAGCAGATATGTTTTACTTTCTAACACTTGAAAATATGAATTCATATGTTTTAAAAAAATATCTTATTCCTTCATGTTAGAATTTTATGTAACAATTTAGTCGACGACGAGTTTCAGAGAAGCTGCAAATATAAAAGTGTGCGTTTAAATTGCGCATTTGTAACTTTCGACTGTTGGTTCTGTCACGTGAAAGGGGGACCTACCAAACTTTCCACGAAAGTGTCATTTATGTAACGACGTGAATAAGAAATGCGAAAAATCGAAAGCAGACGTGGCTTTACCTGAACAACAAGGAGTTTATGAAGCAGAAAGAAAAGTAAATCGACAAGGGGGAGATTGTGATTCATTTCCATTCATTTCCATACAACATTATCATAGCTGCGCGAAACAAAAGTGTATTTGATTTTTGTTACCCAAGAACTTTCAAGTTTTATTCATTAAAAATTTGTGGGGGAAAATTTTGGACGATACTACTTTCGAAAATTGTTCTTCAATTTTCTGATTATTGCAACTCTTACACTTTTCAGCATCCTTTCAAATCACCCTGTAAAATATGACCATACACCAGAAATTGATCTGTGAACGTATATGTTTAAATTTAATTAAACGTACATGCAAATTAAAATTATATTTCTACTTTTAAGATTAAATCAGCTCAAAATTAATATATTCGTCAGGCACTTTCATTATTGTTTCAATACGAGTTTGAAATTCAGAACGTGGTGAATGTAATTTATTGTCGTGCTAATTTATCAACGTATGATAAATCATTTCTGTGGGAATCAATGGTAATTTACGATGGCAGTGAATATGATCAGGAAGTAGGTATTCTACGTGCATGGTAACGTTTATAACGTTGGCAGAGTTCTTGGGAAGGCAATTTAATGGAACATTCGTACACTTTCGAGTAAATCCCTTCTTGGCCCGTGTAATGTAGCAGAAAAAGTAATGAAGCATGCCGTTATGTCGTGTACCGAACAGAATTGTGTATTCATCGTGACTGGCAATGCCTATCAAATTATTAGGTGCCATCGAAAGTTACGTCGTTTGCTAGATGTTACTTCAAAGCATTAAATAATTTCAAATGACAGGTGAAACTTTGTATAAAATACTTATATCATTTTAGCATTCTGGTCTTGAATTTCAAAAACATTACGAGCCTAAAGGTATGTTTTCCAATACGCGACTGGACGCAACATGAAGAAATTTAAAGTCAATTTTCTCGAAAATGAAGTGCAATATCAAAAAATTGTATTCCTTTTTCTCCACTTATTTACTTGTTATAAGTCCAAATGGAACAGTAACTTTTTTTGATATCGCGCTTCAGTTTCGAGAAAATCGACTTTGAATCACTTGACGCTGCGTACTGACGCATATAGGAAAACATATGTATGTATGTTTAACATTGTAATTTTATTCAACCTTCTCATCAGTTGTTAAAGTCTAAGGCCCGGTGCAGACGAGCGATTTGCAGCAGTCTTCCGCGCGCGTTTTGCCAGAACATAGATTTATATTAAACAGTTCACACGGGACGCAAATTTCAGCGGCTATCAGGCGGCATGTTTGCGTTCGTCAAAACGAATGCACGTACCGCTTCACCGCGAAAGAACGCTGCCGCGAAGCAGTGCATTCTTTTATATACAAGCAATTCACACGAGCGTTTTGCGTTTATTTAACGCAAGAAGTAATTTATATAATAAATAAAAATTAAGCGCAGAACGCGAATCGTGGCGTTGTAAAACCGCTCGTGTGAACTGCTACAAAAATTTCACGCGCGTCTCGCTGTGGCAAATTACCGCGACGGCAAACTGTCGCAAACTGCTCGTCTGCACCGGGCGTAACCCTTTAGAATCCAACCACAACCACAAAAAAAAACGGCCTGCGTGTGTCTGCTATCGACAGCCGGAGTTGGACAAAGTGTAATCTAATTACAACTTACAAATTACAATTAAAATGAAATTGTGTAGTTGATTACACATTCTTTTCTGTAGTCGTTTATTTAGGTAGCTGATCATTTGGTTTCGACAACTACATAAATGGACAACTGAGGGCTCGGATGCAATAAGGGGACTAGCGCTCGAAAATGGGAAACAGTATATTGCGTGACAAGGGAGAGAAGCAAGAGATTCCGACGAGGGTGAAGGCGAAATCGCTCCTCTCCCGTGTCACGCATTATATTTTTTTCAACACCTGCATGAAAGGTGTGTTTTTGAAAGCCTGCTGAGCGATTCGCAAAAAATATGCATGTTCGATTGCTTTTTTATTCTGTCAAAATTAACAAATACGTGTATTTATTTTCCAACAAATCGATAACGATTAGTCGAACAACTGCATCTTCATACCATAGGGTAACGTCAAACTCCAGTTTCTTTGGGAGGAAAATAAAAAATTGCGAATACGCATGCGCGTAAAGTCTTTTTCCCTTGGGAGATAGACTTTACGCGAATACGTCTGAAATTAGTCATTTTGTTCCCGCTCAGCAGGCGTAAAAAAACACACATTTTCATGCAGGTGTTGAAAAAAAATTATTGTCCAAACGCTAAGAAATATTGGAAAATTAAATGTTGTTAAACTGTATTTTAAAAAATATAGTGTTGTACAGCTCGTCCCGACACACATTTTTTCTATTTACAGTTCGTTTATCGAATCATTACTATTCGAGCTAAAAATTATAAACCAAAAATTTTTCATCGTCTAAAATCATTATTTCTTTAAACATAAACTGCGATAACTTGAGTAAATATTAAGGGATCGTTATGAGACTTGAAACATAGAACTCAGAAAATTCAAGCGAAGCCGTAAATGTATGCACAAAACCCTTATTTTAAAAAATGTAATAATATTTAATTAAAAAGTAATACTGGATATAACCCATGTTTTTCAACGTTCGCCGTTAAAAAGTGTCGAGGCAATTTTGAGGTACATATAACATGCAGCGACAAAGTTTTTCCTTAATATACAAGGAAGATTTTCACCAATTTTCACATTGAGTAATAAATAATTGTAAAAGATATGACGATATATATCATTTTCGCACGGGGCCAACTGTCAACGCGAGCGCTAAAACTGCTAAATAGCGCATTATACGCGGCTGTTGACTATTGGTGGCCCGCAAGATTTATATGTATCATCATATCTTCTACAATTATACATTTATCAATGTGAAAATTGGTGAAAATCTTCCTTGTATATTAAGGAAAAACTTTGTCGCTGCAAATTATATGTACCTCAAAATTGCCTCGATACTTCTTAACGGCGAACGTTGAAAAACATGCGTTATATCCAGTATTACTTTTTAATTAAATATTATTACATTTTTAAACATAAGGGTTTTATGCATACATTTTACGGCTTCGCTAGAATTTTCTGAGTTTTATGTTTCAAGTCTCATAACGATCCCTTAATATTTACTCAAGTTATCGCAATTTATGTTTAAAGAAATGATTTTGGACGATGAAAAATTTTTGGTTTATAATTTTTAGCTCGAATAGTAATGATTCGATAAACGAACTGTAAATAGAAAAAATGTGTCGTGACGAGCTGCACAACACTATATTTTTTAAAATACAATTTAACAACATTTAATTTTCCAATATTTCTTAGCGTTTGGACAATAATTTTTCCCATTTTCGAGCGCTAGTCCCCTTATTGCATCCGAGCCCTCAATTACTGAAAATAATGTGTAATCAACTACACAATTACATTTTAATCGTAATTTGTAAGATGTAATTAGATTACATTTTGCCCAACTCTGCCGACAGCGACAATTCCGTGGTGCAGTTTTTTTCATCAATACGGACTTGCAGCGTGGTTGATTCCAGCGAGAGCCGAACCAGTGTTTTGTGGTTATGATGGGCTTCTAAAACTGGCCCGTCTGGGTCAGGCCTAAATCTTTAAATTCCGTTGTGATACTCAATTGGTAAACGCATAATTCACGTCCTATCAGTCAAATACAGTCGTTGTTGCGTCTAAATAAGGTTATAATTGTACTGCATATTTGACGTGGCTTGTTTAACAGATTATTATTATCTGATGCTGATGGTGCACGTGTATAATTCGCGTTAACCAGGATTAAACGTGGCAAAATATGCAATGGACTCCCAGTTGTCATTAGTGTCTCGATGTCATTCACCAATCATCATAATGGTACCGTAACGAAGTCGTTTGTCTCCTTCGACAAAAACGAAGCCTCGAAAAGATGGAAAATCCGACGGGGAAACGGTAGAAGCAAACGACCGTGAAATTACATGATTATTCGAAATTGCTGCGATCTCACAAACAGAAAATACGGAAATATTTGGTGCCACGTGTGGTTCTGCGGTTAAGCCACGTTTCCATGTGTGCGTCGTACAGGGTTAGTTTAAATAAGGACCGCAAGATGGGACATTGCAGAAATTTTGATTACTATAAAACTGCGTTTCTATGTGAAATTAACCTATAATGATTAGAATTCGTTGGAGCAAACGAGATGGCGCATTTATTGTATTAGATTATGTACGACGTTGTTAGTTTGATTTTATTATGATATGGCGATGAGTACTCATAAAAATGATTTTTCGTTTAATTTTAGCGGAAAAGAATTTTTGTTGGAAAGCATATCTGATATGTAACTGTGATTTTCATTCTTTTCTTCTAAAAGAACTGAGGACTTTTCAGCAAGAGGTGTGCAGCACCATCTGTACCAACTTCGAGTAAATTAGAAAAAACTGTTTATAAAATTATTGCTTTGACGTAACATTAAAAAGAGAACACTAATTGAAAAATATATATTTTCATACAATAAGTAGTCATTATTGTGTTTATAAGTTTACATTTCTATTTGTGGTAAAAAATATTCTACAATAAAAATACTAATATTTCTATTTTTATTTATTTGCACTAAATCGCTCATTTGTATTGGATTTGAATCAAACGTGCACCAAACGATGTAACTAAAAAATTGACATAAATTGAGCTGCACCCCTCTTGCTGCAAGATCCTCAATTCTGAAAATACTAAGTCACTAATAGGATTTACAACTTTAACTCCTAATTTCAAATTTTGACTTATAATTGGCTCAATATCTGAAGCAACGCGCTACAGAACATACCTATCTCTCGCATGATGATATAGAAGATACAGAACGCTTAACGTCACGTACGTGAAAAAAGTACCAAAAGATAGTTACTTTGCGCACCTACATCTATCCTACCTGGAACTCTGATCTATCCCGGTCCGTAAGTTTACTTCCGCAGGAAGATCACTTCAAACTTGAACGAAGTTTCATCATCCTTCCGATGCTTCCTGTCGTCGAAGGATAGAACTATGCTGATGAATCGTGGCGATAGTTAACGGGAAATCAATTAGTGCAGCATGATTCGCGGTTAATCATCCTCAACGCTGTATCCTGGATGATGATATTGTTGCATAGCGTGCAACAAGATGACTATACTGTGCATGTCGCGGTTGAATATAGCAGAGCCGCGTGGAGATGAGTTACGTTGTTGATTAAGGAACGCGATCAAGTTGGTTTAGACTGGTTTTATTACTGACCTACTGCGAAACGCGGACTACGAGTCGGAGATTGAACGTGTGAACGGTAGGAAGGGTGAAACGTAACTGTACAAGTCGGTGGTAGAGTTCTGTATCGGCGGAGTTTTCCAGTATTGTTGGTGAAGTAGATATGGTGTACTGCCTGAGGTCCAAGTGCTCTGGGTTAGGATATAGTGAACTGTTTCAGGCCCACTCAAGCAGTCTGGGTCAGTATACAGTGAACTAAGACCCAGTTAAGTGCTTTGTGATAGAATACAGTGAAGCATTTGAGACCCACTGGAGTAGTTTAGAAAGTGATACCCTCAAGAGGAAAATCCACCAGCTATCATTGCCAGCTAACTACGGGGCCCTACGGACCTAGATCAACCACCTTGGTATACCAAGGGCCCCAAAGTATATAACTCGTCCTCAAAGACTATGCTCAATGCATCTCTGAGCTGTAAACGATTACCACTCAAAACTGCTGTCTTTTAAGTCTAATGCTTTTACCATTTCGCTATATCTGTTCAACCAACAATATAAGACTTTAATCTATTGCTTACATAGCCAATAAAGTACTTTTCCTAATTCGGAGGAAAGGAAGAACTAGGAAGGAAGAGACAGGAGCAGGACAGAGGACAGATTTCGTTAGGATCAGGAAGAATTGATAGTTTTCTATTTCGTAATACAGATTCATAAGGTCAATGCGTAAAACGCAACTAACTAAATTTTAACATGGGTATTTCTTCGAAGCGTCGTTTGCAGTCATTGAAATGCAACTGTTAATGGCCTTCTTGGGAACTATTCCTATTTGTATCTTCGACAGTTCCCAGCATATCCTTGTACGTGTAACGTGTGTTCTCCACTTTTGCTAGCTTCATGTCCAATGATGGCAGTTTATGACGAATTCTGTGTCGAACAATATAAATCTTGCTACCAGATCTACAGAAATGGCACGCTTCCTACTTCCAAACCCTATTTGTTTGTAATACGATATAGAATTCTAAATTATAAAGTATAACAAAACATAAGTACAATATTATGTAAACTAACGCGAAATAAAGAGGAACAAAAAATTGTGTAAGAAAATGAAAAATACTTCCTGCACTTTTCGAGAAATCCTTGTCACTCTTGTTACTATTCAGCACTCTCACACCTCAGCTAGCATCATTCTACCAAGTCCTACATCCCAGTGAAGTTGAGAAGACACCAATGTTTAAGGCCATTTTCTATAAAAATGCCCCAGGTTTTCCTATTCTTCTTTGTGCCTGCAATTCGCGCCTAGTCCCTTTCTATAAGGACGCGTCTTCGTCACAGCTTCCTCTTCAAGGGTTGTACAAGCCGAGGGTGCATATAATTTCCATGCAGTAGTGCTCAAATTTCCTGGGACTTGCTACGTAGCGCGCGAATGGCGAGGAATTTTTCTTCATAGCTATCGAGTTGTTTCATTGTGGCGATCTCAGTGTGGCGATGACGAAATCGATTACGAACGATTGTGCCACGCCGCTGGTAGCTGGCTGGCAGCTTCGTAATCTATTATGATTTTCGCGGAATCACGTGGCTACGCTAAGTTCGTTTCGTAAACCCATATGCACCTTCTCGAGCGCACAGAATCCATACACGAAGGCCGCTCTGCTATTTTCAAGTATCCAGCGCGAGTATTCTACTATACGCACCGGACATACGCGTGCTTCTATTTATACAGCTCGAACCGGAACTGTACCTTCCAGACGCGTGTATTCTTGGTGAGTCAGGGTACGGTAGACCAAACCGAAAACAAATGTTCTTCAGAGGGAGTACTGAATAGGACTAAAGAGTACTGAAGAGTACTGAGGGGTATTGAGGGATGCTGAGGAGTAATGAAAACTACCGAAATGTATTGAAGTATTCTGGGGAGTATTGAAGACTATTGAGGGGTATTGAGGGATGCTGGATAGTATTGAAGAGTACTGAGGAGTACTGAAGTTTACTGAAAAGTACTGAGGAGTACTGAAGAGTACTGAAGAGTACTGTGCAGTATCGAAGACTATTAAAGAATACTGAGGAATGTTAAGGATTACTATAGACCACCAAAGACATATCAAGTAGCCAAGTGCAATAAAACCTCGATTATCTGAAACCCGAACTAATGGGGTAGACACTGTGTGTTTCGAATAATCAAACGATTATATCGCATGCTTTTTAGAAACAAGTATTTTCAAGGTGTTACTATGTACTCCACATTTCCTACTTCCTACTCTCTTTTTCATGCAGAATCACTGTCCTGTCGGTGTACTGCCTTATTACAGGTGCCTGACGTGAGTCACGTGAAACGCGCAGCGACAGGGATTTTTACGATACAAGCGCACAAGCAGTTCGACCGCGAGCAATTTATCCGTAATGCGATATCTCGAGCGAGATCGTCAGTGGAAACGGGGGAATGATGAGCCATCAATGGATACTTTTCCAATGTGACACGAGCCTTTTCGTACGCGACGATCGGAAAATAAAGATCGTCGTTTCAGATAAATTCGATGAAGCCTTAAAGCCGGCTTCACGACAGGCTCCAAGTGGATCGGCGTAATTAAATTGCGAGTCTAGCTCAATTCCACGGAAATAAATCTGCGGAGGAGCGTCGGTCACGCACCGCGCGAATTAAGAACTCTAAGTCGCTCGTGTGCAAAGGCCCTAAATCCGCGAGTGCCCAGCCACAACCACTGACGACCTCTGTTCGTTTTGTTCACTCGACGACGGAACTGGGACTGACTTTCTTCACGGCGCACACAACACAGTTGGTTTCCTACTTTTAATGTAAATAGTAGTTGGAATAATGGTTCCTTTAAAGCTTTGTAAACTATAGATTGTGGTAATGTATTATACATGAGACCGTATTGTGTATGATAATAATGTTCTATTGCGAGGCACTACATTTTGGGAGTGGTGAATCTTTCTTTTGGAATGAGATCTTCGTTATGTGACACTTATTTATTAATTTGTGTATTAATTAGTAAGGGTTGTGAACGCCTTAAATGTTAAGTAGAACCACGGGTTATTAAAAAATTTAATAATAAGTATTATTGATACTAGAACACGTTTATCAAAATAGCACAAATTGTATGTAACATTGGAATTCTAAAGCTACAATTTTTATTACTTTTTTCTTGAAATAAGTGAACAAATTTTTTTTTTAAATTCTCATGAATTTATTCATCAAAAGGCCGCGCGAGAACCAAATCAATTTTGCTTCGGCAGTCTTCAAAGAACTGGAATTAATCAAACTCTCCTGCATGACGTGTTACGGTTTTATCACAAACCGTTAAAAAATATATGAACAGTTTTAATCAAAAGCCACAGAAAAAATGATAAACCCGACATAGATGGGGGAAGAGGCGTTAAAGCATAGCGTAAGAAAAAAAATCCCTATAATCGTTCTTGCTCCAAAACAGAGATAATAATAAGCCGCAAAGCTTAATTATTACTATAAACGGGATGTATTACTGAATGCTATACAAGTTTAAAAACTTAACAAATTAAAAGTTGATGGAGTGGAGGGTGACCAAGTTGTACCGTAAGTACGAAATTCCCTATACTTCTCCCTAACTTCAAATAATTAAACATAACTGATCGACAGTTAATCATGACGAATATTAGAAATAAATAAAACATCTGAAAATTCAAATTCGGCACAGAAGACTGTTCAAACGCACAATAAAAAATAAATTCCCTACAACTCACCCGCCTGCTCCATAAAACGAAAACGACAAAACCAATTAAAAGTTGAGCATAACAATTCTTCAAAGCCAGTAAAAAACACCTATGAATTGCAAAATTGAAAATCGGCACAGAAGAATATTCAAACGTACCATAAAAATGAAATTCCCTATAACTCTCTCTTTACTCAAAATCATATAAGTACGAACATCAACCAACAGTTAAACAACGAATTATTGTACGTTTCAAAAGTAACAGGATCAAATGACGCCGTTATAAATCAAAGTAAAGGAGGTTAGAGTGCAACGTACGAGAAAAAAAATCCCCGCAATCTCCCCCTGCTCCGAGATGAGCATAAACAATCGAACTGATTAACGCTCGGGCGCCACGAATTGAAAGTTATCAGGTCCAATCGTCAACACCAGAGGCAGAATAAATTGTCTACGGCCACGAAAGAGACAGTGAAAGGGATGAGGGCGAGACGTGGGGACGAATTTAGCCAAATGCAGAAACTTAATAAAGTCTCATGCACGGTGGTAGCAGATGGGTTTCCCTATTTAACCTCTTACAGGCTGCCTATTGATTTTCTCGGGTCCTATTGTTTTGGCACGTCGCGCATTTAACGAAACGCGAAGGGAAACGGGAGAGAGACAGAGATAGAGAGAAAGAGAGAGAGGGGGGGATAGGCGTACGGAGAAGCGCACGCACAGGACAGTGCGTTGAACGAAGCGCGAATATCTCGCGGAAAAACGATGGGGAACACGAGCAGACTCACGTAGTCGATGCACAGGGAACGCGAACGACGAAACCGGAGAGCTGTCAATTTCTTACGACGATGTTGTGAATCATCTCTATTTCGGGAGACACCCGTTGGGTGGTCCTCACCCTCAGAATTTTGAGGTTAGCTCGGCCGTAATACTCACCGTGCCGCGGTCCTAGGCGACCGTGCACGACAGGTTGCGGTGCTTCCAGGGGAATGATTAACGAAAATAATCACGGATGAGGCGTTTTATCGGGTAGAAAGCGTTCGGGAATGATTGGAAATGCCTAAACGGGGGCAGCACGCCCATCTGTCGGATATCATGGAAAAATCAATAGAACCGGCGGGCATCGTCACCAGCCGGCGGTCTAGCGATCTTATCACACAGACCTGCGATTCTACTCACCGTGAGAAATATCCATAGATAGGGAAAGGCGACAGTCTTTCGTTGCACAAAATCAATTTGTCACTTCTCGGGGCACAACCACACGTCCGACAACACTCTTGCGACTCCGCCGTTTCAGTTTCGAGCGTTCCTCTCGTTCAAGGTCAGTGACGGCGCGCGCGACGAAAAAATTAAGGCGCCTAGAGTACCCCACTGGGCCGCCGGGCTACTGGAAAATGGTTTTCAGCTTCTCATTCCGGTCATTTGGAAGTTGGAATAAGTTTCTTGTGGAGCGAGAGAGATATTGCGTAGTTGGTGTGGACTTATAAATTTGAAATGTGGAATTTTGGATTTTAAAATGTGGAATTTTAAGTTTTAGCTGTGGGTCGCACGAAAGTGTTCCTTTCATTATACAAGTGCAATTATTACGCAAAAATCACACTGCTTGTGGTTAATTTATTTTTTACGAATTGTTTTTTTTTTTAATTAGATAGTTGCGAAAAAATGGTTTGATAGTTTGAGTGTTCATTGTATTAATTGTTTTTAGTCTTTCAGTTTACTAGAACTCTTAAACTATTGTAGAATCCTTATTCGCAGATATATGATATTAATGATATCATGGCTAATATTACGTGCATGAGCACATGCAAGATTCCTTGGTATTCTATTAAAAACTTAAATATATTTGCACTGATTAATACATCAAATTTAAATATATATCCACGTAAAATCTAACCGACCAATAAAATTGGAATAATAAATACAAGAAGGAACGATGGACAGTCGATTACGCGCCATTATTGTCCAATCGTGTTCCCTAGTTTCAAAAACCGTTTCGATACCTTGATAATCGATAACAATATCGCAGTGGCGCTGCGCGCGCTAGGTACCTCCCTGCTTCTGTGCAAATAACTAATCCAAATAAACAGACTTTCCTCTAAAAATAAGGAGTTTCTGGCCCACGCGCGATGAAAAAATATGTTATGTATAAAGAAGACAGTCTTTACTTCACCCGTTTCCCCGAAATGCGCCAAAATTTAACGGTCTTGAGGAAACAATCGAATAAAAAAGGGATTTTGATTTCGTTCAAAATCGGAGCAACTCGAGAAAGAAACATAAATCTTCGACAATGTTGGTGTCGGGATCAACGCCGAAGCTGTTCCTCGAAAAATATCCAAATGTACATCGTGTGTTCTGCACGGAATCGAGACCGCACCAAATTTGGTCATGCCAGTCTCCATTCAGAACCAGTGTGCCTCGTACGCAATGATGTAACGCGCTTTACGCTACTCTACGATAACCGTGTATCGTATTCCGTGAAATGGCATTTAAGTATTCAACAGAGGCGATGTAAAGGGAAAACAAATGTTATCTTTTTCTACTTTTGTCACCAGGGTCGACTTATTGAGTCATTAAGGCCGCGTCCTCGTTAGTTTTTGGAGCCTCCAAGCTTCGGATGTAGTTTTATGAATACTTTAGATTCTGTTTGGGAATGTTCGAAATTAGTAGATATTTCGTTTCGTAGTTATTTTTTTTATTGAAAGACTGTTGTGTTATTTCATTGTTAGAAGTCGTTTTGGAGATAATAGTTGTGTGTTTGAGATATGAATCACTGAATAGTGAATCACTAGTTCAGTGAATCACGTGCAAATATTTATATTGGGCTGATAGTATCCTTAAATTATAGTTTAATAATAGGGCTGTTGAATTATTGATAAATTCAAGAACTATTTTTTATAGAGTGCTGTTAGGTTATACGTTCAGCTGTAAGTAATTAAATACAGCGATATTTTTTAAGAAGAATTACCTTACAATAAATCAAATTAGTACATGCTATTTTTAGAAGGAACTGTAGATATTGATCATAAAAATTGTCAAAGGTGTTCTGTATTGAGAGAGCAGATTAATAAAAATATATATTTATATATCTCCTGTTTCCTTTTCACACCATTTTTCCAGTTTCCCTACTACGTATTCCTATATATACAGAATAACAGGAGTCATTCATGAGGAGTTATCGTAGCCATTACTTCATCATCTAATTCTAAATAATGAACTTCTTGTTATTGGAAGTAAATCAATGCTTTATGTAATTCCAAATAGCACTATCGCAAATGTTATTTCAAATTTTTATTTCCTACTTTAATTTAAAATAAATGTACCAAAGACATTTTTTCTTCCTTTTTAAAGACACTTGTTTACAAATTACAATGCCTTTCTTAAAAAAATAAGTTCCTTTCGCAAAATTTTTGCATCTTTCGTGCCTGTACACCCTATACATTATTACTAGTTCTGTAATTTCCGGATTTAGACACTGGTGGTCCGTGAAATCGAGGAATATTTTCTAGGAAGACTATGAGCGCATCGATGACATCATTTTTTTTGCTATCGCGTTACTCAGCATTTGCATCGGTTTGCAAAGCGTTCATTTTTGCCCGCTGAGTTTTGTAATATCATTAGACGACACGTACTGAATTCCTAACGTGTGATGTTGGATGCAAATATTGTCACGTTACTTGAAACAATTGTAAAGTCTCATGCCTGCAATTTACGGTAATTTTGAACATATTATCATAGTTATCTCGTATTTTTAGATATAAATAAAAGGTGTCTCTAAGAATTCCCTAAATTCCTTAAAACACTTTCTTCCTCGTCAAAAAACATTTCAATATTTCGAAAAATCGCTTCCAAATTTGCAACTCTTTTCCACACAAACTCCATAAGTTTTTGCATAACCTGAACCATAACTATAACTACTCGAACTGTCACGTACCTTTCAACGCTAAAGATCCTCCTTTACTAATTGCATCCATTCACAAGTATCACTTATTTCACTTGGAACCACTCCTCGAAGAACCATCACAAGAAACACTAAAGAAAAACTACCACTACCTCATCCTTCTAGATCCACTCTGAGGCTTTCAAAATCAGCCACTAGTCACCGAAGACTTTCAAACTTGACCCCCAGTCCGTCCACTATTTGTCCAAGGAAATCAGCGCTCGCGGCGAGCCAAGCACAAAATCCATACTTTCTCCGTCAAAGCCTCTCAAAAGTACTGTCACGTTTCAAACAATCACATTGTTATATAACCACGGGCATCTGCTATTCGTTGCGAGTGTTACGAGCAGAACTGTGACACACGAGGCGGTTCCGGGCCGTTTATCTGGAAACGAAGGATGTGGTCGCCGATTCTCTCGCAGTGACTGTCGCCGAGCGTCGACAGCGGACGGCACCGAATCGCACGTCGGCCGGTGAAGAGCAAAAGTGGGAACTGGCGATTAGAGCCGCGGTGTTCTTGTTTATTTAATGCAAAAGCCACCCACCGGACGCGTAAGTGCGCGCATTCCTCGCGTTCCACGCGCGTCGGAGCCAGAGAAACGAAGGCGTCGATCCTACCTTTCAGAGGACGTGGGCGCTTTTTCCACGTTGTCGCCCAAGAGAATGCACCTGTGCATGAACCGCGAAGCGTGGGCGTTGCTCGATATACAGAACTGACGGGCACGATACGTGGGCACGACCTGCATTTTAACGCCTCGAGGACAACAACGTGCGTTCACTGGTGACTTCTCGCGCGGTGGCATGAAAAGTTCGAATCGTGTTTGCCCTGCGCTCGGTCGTAATACGAGATATTTGTTTGTTACGAATTGGCTGACGAGCTGTGAATCATTAACGATTGCTGATATTTTCTGTGTTGATATTATTTTGTAAATAAGTCACTTTTCGAGGCTTTAGGCTTTCAATTTGGAGTTTAAAATCGTGGGAAGTTTGAGTTCATTTTGGTAGGAGTGCTGAGTGCATGAGATGTAACAATGGTGTTGTAAATTTGATCATTATTAATTTATTTTCCTGGGGTTCTTAATTATAAATCTTAATGATGCTCTAATTATGCCTGTTCATATAGCGGAAATGAAGTATAATATACCAATAGTTTTATGGGTAGTTGAGTATAAACATATTTTATAGTATATTAAAATTTATATTATAATTAAAATATAATTAATTTTGAATATTAATAGACTTTTTAACTAAATTTTTTAAATATTTTGCCTCATGAATGGAATAAACTAAATTTATTTATGAAAATAATTTTTTTAATACTACATATTAGGGTATTTTTATAGTTTGTGGAGGTCACCGTCTGCTTAGTAATTGATCTTGTATGTGTATGTCTGTCAGAAGCTAAAGCGATCAAGAGACGATTAAGAAATGTATCCAAAAAAACTAGTTATTTGACCTCTTTGGCCCTACCTAGCATTTTACCATTTTTCAAGAAATGTTGAAATATTTAACTTCCAGACGTCATTTGCCTTTTAAGTAAAGTTAGAAAACCCTACGTGCTTCGTAGAGGTCTAGAAACAGTTTAATTTATTTATTTGTTAAGAGGAGGGCACAAAGAAAATAATAAAACTTCAGTTTTCTCAGATGTTTCGAAATTCTAGGTAGAACCATTTTAACTGAGGAGGGCAGAGTAGTTGTTGCTACATTTCAATTGATTTTAATTAGCCGAAAATCGAGTACCATTTATCAAAATCTAGCACGTGAATTGTTCTTAAGAAACGAAGCCTGGGAAGCCAGCGAAAGAAACGTGCGTCTAATCCAGTTAATGACACGCGTGAAGAGAACGGGAATTAGGCCAACACTATAGGTTGCCAAAATTTTAATAACAGCTTTTCTTCTGTCATCCTCGTAGCATTACAATTTTAACGAGCAGCTCTCTTGCATCACGTGCCTTCTAAACTTTGAGCATCCATCCCCCGACGTACTAAAATTATATTGTACCTTCCAACTATTTCTAGCTAACAGTATGGAAAAGTGGCGATAAATCGTTTCAACGTTTCCCGCGAAGAGTGCTCTAATGTATAACGCTGTTAAAATGTTTTTAACGTCTTTGGAAACCGGGGCAAACCGCCATCGGACTCGACAGCGGACAACGCGAGATAAATTTCGCGCTTCCGGCGTCGAAGGGAAGAGTTCCGACTGGACAGTTGCCAGAGCCGCGGTCGTAATCCAATTTCCATTCCTGTCGAGTTTTTTACCGTAAGAGGAAACAGCTTTCCCTCCTGCGGGAAACGTCAGCCTCGACCTGCCTTATCATTTGTTTCCTTCGGGAACTCCAAGATGGAGCAAGCACCGCGCGCGTTGCAGTGATAACACGGTGCTTTTATTCTAATAAGCGTTTAAGGTTTGTCAGACGGGAAAGTGCATGCATTGAAATTAGTAGCAACCACTACTGTCATTTAAGGGGTCATTTTACTTTGATTGGCCGAAAAATGAAGCTAAAGATTTTTTTCTCGATAAATACAACATATAATGAAATAAATCTCTTTGGAATTTATTAAGATAATCTCATATTAAAAAAAACAATTTAAAAAGATTGTTTTTAATTTGTTTTATATGCATTTTTATAGCGTCGACGTGTCACCTACAAAAAAGAGGTAGGGTAAAGGACCCAATTACTGCCACTATAAGCGTTGACCCTGACATTATCTTATAGTTTTGTACATATAGACTAAACGTATAATGTTGTCCTTGTTATATATTATTGTTTAATATGTTTACTTGATGAAAAAAAATTGCTGAACCTTAAAACTTCGATTTTTATGTTACAAAATTATCAATTTCAAAAATATATTTTGGGATCTATTACTGACACCATTAAAATGTGTTTGACTAAATTGCTGACACCCCAATTACTGCCAGCTAACCTAATACTGTTTATGTCATTTTAAGGTTACTTCGTGTCATGTACATGACCAACTACTGCTATGACAGTAATACCAAAATGCTTGAAACGCTTGTACCAATCACTGTCACCCAATTAATAAGTAAAAAGACTTAATGAATCGTTGAATTCGGATCTGTATTACTTTCTATGATGCTTACATTATTTAAAACATTATATTTTGTTATGTTAATAGCTTAAATATTACAATTACAGCATTTTCTTTCACGTCTTGTTTTCTCTTTCGCTAGTAAGGAAGTCATCGTTTTCACTCTCCGAATATTCGCTTAAAATATTTTATCGTTTTATCCAAATCAACGAAGCAAAAATTAAATCCTGTGTTTTCCATCGTATAAATAACAGTTTTAATTGTATGCTAAATTTTTTTATGCATTATTTCACAAGATTTATTCGTTATTTTACGTAAAATAGCTTAGGGTGACAGTAATTGGGTAGGTGGCAGTAATTGGGTCATTTACCCTATGCTCGTGGCGTTATCTGAAATAAAAAATTTGAAAAGATTCTTAATCTGTATGAGTGTGGCTATCTGCTGTAGCTGAATTAACAATTTTTCTTTGAGGAATAACAAAATACCACCGGTTTGAAAGAAAAAGTTCCCCAAAAGAGTGTTTTCTTGAATGTTCCCGAGAAAAATCGCAGTTATATTTCGACGCCCATGATTCCTTCAGTTTTAAATTTAGCTGCTACTTATTATGAAGAACATAAATGAGCAAGTGCGGGGAACACCAACCCCAATATCTTATTAGCCTGATCGACTTCTGCAAGTATCTGGAGGAGATGTACGAAGTGAATCAGTCGACTATTTATCAGACGACCTAGCGACAACTCATTTTTGGAGCAAACGCAGAGATACTACCATTCCTCCACCCCTGAATGACAATAAATATAGAGAATCGAGCCCCCGGTTCCTCTTCCCGGCAATCCCCCTTACTTTCCTCCGCAGACAAGTTTATCGCCCCCCTCGTCC
This sequence comes from Andrena minutula, assembly GCA_929113495.1. Lineage (NCBI taxonomy): Eukaryota > Metazoa > Arthropoda > Insecta > Hymenoptera > Andrenidae > Andrena > Andrena minutula. The sequence continues at coordinate 23,069,952 of OV815994.1, forward strand.
AATTCGCCGCCCGCGTTGCGCCCTGTCGTCGAATCGTGCACGCAGTCCTGCGTCCTAGAAAGTTCCTCCATAACGTATAGCCGGGAGAAATTTTATCGGCTACCGAATTAGATTGATATCTCTCGAGGTGGATACATGGAAATCGTAAGGATGAGTCAACCGTTCGAACGAGCGCCCGGAAGGCCTTCGTTCGTTGCTCGTGCTTGACAATGCTCCAGTGTAAAATAGCGCGGCTTCCGTTTGGGTCGGCTTATTCATGAAATGCACAGATAAGTTATTCCGAATTTCATTTGAAGGAATATACAATACAGAATGAGTCACGTTCGACACTGAGATTTTATTTAATGCTTTCCCGTAATATTCCTTTGCATCTTCAATGAGATACGAATTACGACGTATTCCAATTTCGGAAGCGAGGAAGAAATGGAATATGAAGGATAAGACGAAGTTGAGAAATGGAAAAGAGAGGAAATAAAAACGAAATGGAAACTAATTTGTGACTTATAATTGTTAAAATACTATTTGTGTAATGAACCCAATCGCATACAGAGGCGGTAAGGGACCTTGGCATCCCCCAAAGAAAAGGGAAAAAGTAGATTAATGTAATCACGACTGAAGTAATTGAATAGTTTTGTAAAAAGAGAAGAAAACTGGATTTTATTCTTTAAATAAATTTTAATAATCACCTACTGAATTTTATTGAATTTACCTTGAAACTATATTTGTCCGTACAACTCGGCTCCCCCAAGATTAAATCCCGAGTGAGCTACTGGCAATGGTAGTCCAGAGTATACACAAATAGATCGATAAGGGAGATAAGGAACAGAACGTACTTTTCAGTTCAATTTCGTAGTAAACGTTAAGATCTTAATCTCAGAAATGTCTCGCACTTTTTAGCCAATAAAAGAGAAGTCTAAGAAACTGTTTCCTCCAGAGGACCGAATATTATGATAGAAGAAAAGTCATCTGCCATACAGTAGAATCTGCTGGTAAAGTTCAGACGAGCGTTTCAGCAACATTCTATGCAAGTTGAAACGAATCTCTTGGATCAGCACGTGCTGGTTCCCATTCCAGTGGGCGAACTCGTGTCTCCGCTATCAAGACGACAGTATTCTTCGCAAGGAAGAAGAGTGGTGGCCGGTGGAGGTGGATGCAAGGGCAGATAGAGAAGTTGAGGGCAAGGGGACGAGGAGAAGTGATTTTATGGGGGATCTTCGGGAGCCTGAGAACGGGGGGTCGAGCTGGCGGTGGCCATAAAAGAACTAGGCTCCGGCTCCGAGATACGACGGGGTAGGATGTGTTTTGCCAAAAGCTGGGAAGCGTCGCGACGGCGCCAGGGGGTCTGGAGCCAATGTCTGACTTCCATCCCGGGAGATTCATCTCGAAAGCTACCGACGAATTTCGCCTCGCCCTCTAACTCCTTAATTATTATCGTCCTTCAATCGTTATCGTAATTACTGAAGGAGTTTCTAATCGGTGGGAACTTTAGGGCCATTTTAAAATTAGAGTTTCTTCGTTTAGTATATTGAATTGTTGAATTGTTGAATTGTCTATGGATGAACTTCAGTAACATTAAGAATAAGCGAAAAATTTTTAAAATTCAAGGAATCAATATTTATGCAATAGCCAAATACCCTGCAAAATTTTAGAAAAAATGATTCGGTAGTTTTTGAATTATTTCACTTTCAATTTAACATGTATTCTGATATGGGAAAATGGAATATTGAGAAATATAACTACAAAATGAAGAGTGAATTAATTTGGCAAAGCTTTTAAAATCTTGTGTACAGAAAGAGCAAACACTGAATAAAATTGTCACAGAAATTTCGAACAATTGATTTTATGAATGTAGGTTTGATAGGTAAAATAATGTGAAGACGTAAGAATTGATTAGGAAAGGATAGAAAAATAAGGGAAATTAATACGAAATGTGAGTTATAGAAATTATTGACTATTCAAATATTCTGGATTCCAATTCGTTAATGCAGTATTTCTCCAAGTTTCCGTTTATAGAGTTTTGCTAAGAGGAAGGCGTGTTCATTCTCCCAAAAAGTCATAATTTGTTCTCCTGACACAAAGATTCGTAGTACATTCGATAACGCGAAGAGATTAAGTGCTGGCAAAGGGTGAGATCGAGAAGAATCCGATACTCATTCGAGGGAGAAGTTGCCAAAATTGAACAAAGGGGTGTTCCTTCGCGTCCTACTCTCCCGATTCATCTTTCTTCTCAATCGAGATGATTTATGAGCGAGATGACTGTAAGCTGCGCACATAAATCCACGAATAAATTCATTTTTCTGAAAGGTTTCGATCTTTCTCGACCCCGGCCACGGTCGCCACCGCCGACTACTATTACTCGAGATATTCAGACAAGATACAAGCTCGTATTATGCAAGGCAGAGAACAAATACTCCATCTGAAAAGTGTTTTCCACGGGGATCTCGTTTATCTTGATCTGTTTGCGGAATATTTTAAAAGACTGCATTGCGTGGAAACGAATTCGATGGTACAGCTATAAAAGCAGAAGATTTAAAATTGAAATTAAAATTGCGCGATCTTCAAATATGTTTTAATTTAAGGAAAAATAAATATCCTTAATTTCTTGAGAAGACCATGAACTGAAAGTATTGTGATTTTATGTAAGAAGCAGGATAACAAGTCTCTACAACAGCTGCTGTTCAATAAAATTAGTATGCACTTTGCAGTTTTGCAGAATTTAAGCAAGATTACAAAAAAGGAGATAATAATGAAAATCGATATTGAAAATTAATACTAGGGTAAAGGACCCAATTACTGACACCTGACCAATTACTGTCACCTTAAACTATTTTACTTAAAATAACGAATAAAGTGATACACAAAAAGAATGATGTATTTCAACCTATAATTTATACTATAGATTATATTCTATAGTTTCTTTATTCGTTATTTTAATTAAAATAGCTTAAGGTGAGGTGTCAGGTGTCAGTAATTGGGTCCATTACCCTACTATATCAAGCATTAACTGAGAATATTAATTCTATCATCCCTCATTCAACATTGAAGATATTTTTTACTTAAACAGTAGGGTAAAAACACTGTGACAACATCTACGAGAATTATTTTCTTACCGATTATCTAAAAAAAAGTAGAAAATGATGGAAGTCACAAGGCCTAACATTATTTTACATCAAAGACCCAGCTTTATTATTTTAAACAAAAATAATTTTTACGCTTTTTTTCTAATTGTAGGTAATATTTCGGTTTGCGCAATTTCCATAACAAAAGCATGGTATAAAGGAAGAAGTTTGCTTCGATTCACGAAACACGCCCCACCCTGGTTTAGCACAAGAGCTAATAATATTCGGGCAACAAAATTCGTTCGTATTTAGATGTTTCTACCTCATATAGTTTACGATCCTCCAGCCGACGGAAGAAAGGGAACGCAGATACATCATAAACCCCTGAAAGGGCACAATGGGTCGAGCCCTTGCGAGTGCAATCGAGGATGATTTGACAAATTCTCGATCGTATACGTGCATGGGGGATGTTCACCGAGAGCAAGAGTGATGCGTGCGCGGCTATCGAAATCACCATAAAAAGTCACCCATGTCTAACGTGGGGCCGCGGTGAATCGTAAATTCGAAAGGAATTAATGCGTAGAACGATCTTCGCCCAACTCTCTCCTCTCAGAAAGGAGGCTGTAATTTATTACGCCACGGCTCTGGGCGTTTAACGGCAGAATTTTTAAATAATCTAAGCATTCTGCTGCTTAATTAAATTTCTCGGTTAGAAAGCTGTAAAATTCGATGATTAAGTAAATACAGTATTGGAAATATTTATTTCGCCATTCGAATATTTAACGTGTTTTCACTTCCACGTTATTTAGCATTAATGTTCGGAAAGTATTTTTGCGAAATTGTTGGCTTAAGTAGTTGTGCCTGATATCTTGATTACAATAAGTTGAATACCAACTATAGGTATGCTTCATTAAGCGTGGAATTGTGAAGATTGTTGTTTCATAGCACGTGGATTTGGGGGTGATGTAATAAATATTTCTAGTAGGTACTGTATAAGTGGGGAAGGACGAAAGTAGGTACGTGTTAGTTTTCAACAGAAAATCAGAAGTACATGGCCTGAAGTGTTTGTGAAGAAATATGTTTTTAGTGTTGAGGAATGACTAAGTAGTGAGGAAATGTAAAGAGTGACCCAAGAAATGGCTCCTTTCTGGTCCTAGGATTTTAGAACTGAATTCTGTGCTAAATTATACCTTATGATGAGACAACAATCCCAACAAATTTTCATGTGCAGGTGACAAATAGTTTCTGAGATATGGAATGTCAAAGAAGTCCATTATCGCATAAATTAAATAGGCTTCAATGTACGGATTTTTATGCCACCCCAATAATTTAAAGAATTGTTCTCAGGGGTTTCACTGACTGCTAACAATGAATTTAAACTTAGATTTTTAAAATTCGTATAATGCCCAAAATAGGCGAAAACCCATAATTTTTGGGTCACTCTTTAAAGTACCTATGCAATTAACGATTAAATCTCTGTTGACAAACCTCTTTTTTTCGATTAACTTTAACATACTGGGTATACTCACACCCAGCACAATTTTTGAACGACTGCCATTCTTATTTAAAGAATTCAATCGTTATGAAAAAAATCGTGGGTCAATTTCAAGGTCTTTAGATTCTAAAGACCTAGTTTAGAATGTATTCCAATAGCTTTTTAACTGAAATTTTATCACAGTTTTTGTAAAAAACTAGATCACCATATGTCAAGAGAAAATGAAGAAAATCTTCAAAAAATTGTAATATACTAATTTAAATATTAGAAGCTACAAATCTACAGAGTTGTTCTTCAGATATTTAAAAAATATATAGTTTGTCAGTCGTATTTATTTTGCATATACAAGGTAGGCTATTTCGGTAATTAAAAAAAAAGTGATATTCCACGAATATCCACGATATTCAACGTAGAATCTACGTGCCTATTGGAAAAGGTACAGAGCGTCAAAATCAGCTCATGAGTGGCTCACACCCAGAGTGTCAACGAAGGGTTAATAAAGAAATGTTTGGCAAAAATAGCAAAACGAATTCTCGAAAATCCTGCCACCAAAATTACTTCCAACCAAGCATCCACGTGAGAATTTCTAAAGATAGGGACATCGAACGACAGCAATTCGGAGCGCCCTGAATCTCAGGCCAATTCATTTTCCGCATAACGATTAGCATAGAGACTTCCGGCGGAGGTAGCCAGCGAAAGTCTCCGCGCTGTCGTCGCTTACTTTCGCCTGGAAATGGGGAATATCCGGGAAAATCAGCGCGTCACGTGCGCCTCGCTGACAAATGACACGTCGTGATTCCCGTCGGTTCGTCCAAGCGGATGTGACGACGTATCGCCCGCCACTCTCCACCCCTCTGTCTGCACAATAACTGTTTCTTCACCCCCACGTGACCCTTGTTCTCCCCTTTCTCTGCGTACCCGCCGTTTTCGCTCCACTGACTTTTCAGATTCCGTAGAATCATCGGTCCCCCTCGCCCTCGAGGCGCTCAGCGGCCGCATAAAAATTGCCAACGGAACCGGATGCCGGAAGCTCGACGGGGGCACCACTCCCACGAGCGACGAGAAACTCGGAGAACCGTGGCAGCCAAGGAGGAGCCACCCTCGAATTCCCTTTTCGTGGGACGGAGAAAAATCGCGTCCAAGTGTAATTAATTCGGATAGCTCTGCCTCCATCGGGCTGCTCGATGACGCCGTAAATATCCACCCACCCTTTGGGGTAGGTAATTAATTTCCATTAATTTCGTTTCCTCGAGTGACGCAGTTCGAGCGTTTTCTATTCGATATTCTTGTAAGGTCGTCCTTAAATTTCGTGAGGCTTTTTGCGGAGGAGGAGGTCGCGAATTTATTACGTTTTCTTATAAGCGGGAGGGGGAGTCTGGTAGCGTCTTACGTAATATTTTTTTGACTTAATCTCCAATATATTTCATCGCACACACGAGAGCGAATTAAATGAATTGTATAAACCTTTAAAAGAATTTTAATAACTGAAAAAGTGGGAAGGGGAGGGGTTGGAATATAAAACTTTACGAATTCTTATAGTTGGGGGTGGGAGGGGGTAAGAAATCGCTAAATTACCCTTACGTAATATAAGAACGCCCCCGAATTACTCTTTATAACCTTTCCAAAAAATTGAGTTTTCACCGTGACGTGGAAAGTGTTAAGGAATAGTTGTGTGAATAAATAGTAGTTTGAATAAATATAATGGGGTAAGGGAAACGAAAAAGTTTAGAATTAGATCATGTGCCACTGCATGTAAAGTAAACTGGCTTAAATATGGCTCTTCATTGTTTCGCATCATGTCTCGAACACATTGCGGACGTGCTATTCGAAACGTCACACGAAATTGAACCCCTGGGGTTAATTAAATCAGCGAGAATCGTCGTGTCGTTTCTTTGCACCCCATTAAAATTATAAAGCCGAATTGGTGCACGTGTCTCTCGTAATTTAGCTCGTTAAATTAGCCCCCATCGTGTAGCGCGTTGTGTCAAACGTTTTAACGCAAGGAATTCCCCCAGAGACCACCGAAATGAAATATTACGAGGCTTAATTCTTTGAAGTCAAACGCTGAACAGGGAAAATTCATGAAAAATTTCCAAATGTGAGCAGTTTTGTCACTATAGGATAAAGGACCCAATTACTGACACCTGACCAATTACTGTCAGCTTGTTATTTTACTTAAAATAACGAATAAATAAACGTTGTAAAGTGATTTACAAAAAGAATTATGTGATACACAAAAAGAATTATGTATTTCAACCTATAATCTATACTATAGATTATGTTCTATAGTTTGTTTATTCGTTACTTTAACTAAAATAGCTTAAGGTGACAGTAATTGGTCAGATGTCAGTAATTGGGTCCTTTACCCTACTTCTTAGCTATTTTTTAAACACAATTGTTTCGTAAGCTTTAATAATCAGAAATATTTTTTTCAAATATTAAAAAAAATATGTTTTTAGCCTCACTTTTTAATATGAAAAAAAGTTGAGTCTAAATATTATATTGTCTAGGGCGGAGCGAATATCAAAAAGAGGTTGAATCACTTTTTAATATTGGATATATGTATACACAATATTATGTACTCAGAACACTCTATTTTCCTTGATTAAATTTAGATTATTCTGCAATTGCTTATTACTACTTTTAAAAGAAAGTAAACCCTTAATCAAGAGATTAACAAAGATCCCGGAAAACAGCAAGTACTAGAACTTATAAGTACGATATATTCATCGGCCAAACTCCAACAATGCATTCTCAGTAATTGAACCGCTCTAACTTCAATTTTATTCCTAACAAGTACCTACATAAGCAAAATTTTTCTTGAACAATTTCTATCACTGGAGTAAGCCAGTGCAAATGCAGAAAATCGTGACAGAAGTGGATATCGGATAAAACGTCAGGTAACAAGCCCCATGGGCAAAGTAGAAGAGGGAGCTTCTTTCGCGAGTCGTGCCGAGGGTGTTAACTACCGTAGACGGGGTACTTAAATACACCCCCCAAGCATTTAAATCGCATCGAACATTTGGCCGCACGGTGCATTAGTCCTGGTAGAACGATCATGGATATACGACCAAAGGGATGCACCGTACCGGGTGTGGACTTAAGTAATGAACGCGTTCACGGGGGTGAGAATATTAAATTACAAGTGCTGGAGTACGGTGCACCGTAACGCAACATATACGATTACATTTAATTCGTCATTCGATTTACGAGCGAAGGCTATTACGCTCTTCACCGATTAGCGGAGAATTCCTGCGGAACAAAAGTAAAAATTTCCATACTCCAACGCGTTAAATAGAAGTGACTTTACCTCTATGCTAGATTTGTGATATTAAACACTAACTAGGTTAGACTTAGAGTGTTAGAGTTATTCCATTTCGCCCAAAATAAAGTAATTTTCAGTCATTTTTATTTTTGTCGACAACAAATCTCAACACTTCGGTGCAAGTCAGGGGCAGCTCCAGGTTTGAAAAATTCACCAAAAATAGAAATAACAACTTATGAACCCAACAACTACTCCGACAACTTATTGTGTGAAACAAATACTATTCTCTTTTTAATGTTAAGTCAAAGCAATAATTTTATAAACAATTTGTTCTAATTTACTCGAAGTTGGTAAGGATGGAGCTGTGCCCCTCTCGCTGTACCTAAGGTCTTTAATTAAAACTTTGAATGGCTTTGAAAACTACAGCTGGGAAAATTTTATACAAAACCTAAGTTCAAAATGTAGCGACTCTTTAAGAGTTCCCCAATTTCTCCTTCCTCGAATTCAAGAATGTAATATCTACTTTATTATACGTGATTCATTTCAAGTTAAGGGGTTATCACTACAAGCTATAGAGCTCATCCGAAGCTCAAGCCCAACAGCTTTTCGAATACGTTAAATTTTGGAACAGTGAAAGGCACGACAGATGGAGCCGGTATTCCAGCGGAAATTCAATCACGCCATTGCCTCGAATTTTCACGAGTTCCGCGTCCAATTTGTACGATATATAGCCTGGCCTACGGTGACGTCCGTCCCCCGACTGTTCCCGCACCCCATAAATATCTGGAAACCACATAAACTGACCATCCCGAGTACCCTGCGTCCATCTACGTGCGCCGAAAACTCTCGTGAAAGCCCCCCGTCGAGAGAATCGCGTGTCCAAGAGAGACAAAGGTTACTTACCCTTGCGGCGAGCTGCAGAGGATACGCCCCACAAGGGTTGCCACGGCTCACCAATGTGTACACAGACCAACCCCTGATAGAGCCAAATAAAGAGGACACTCTTGGACAGATTACCGCTTAAGTGCCTCGATACTCTTTCCTTAAGTGGATGATTCTTTTTTTCATTCGTCCTTTGGTGATGGTTGCCGGGCGCATTTCTGGGCGAGATGGCACATCCCCTGTAACAGAATGCCAGCAGCTGGTTAATTCCTGGGACTTTAGGAGCATGGACTGATAAGTTGTATTTGTCTGAATAACAGTGGAATATTTATATTTATATACTTTACATGATAGAATTATATGAAATAGAATTATATTTTTATTGTCAGTATTTATTGTAAAACCCGTCGGGATGAAAAGGTAATTAACGACGACAAACATTATCCTGGAAGTTACGCGGGAAGAGTCGAAAGCCCCCCTTCGCGACGAAAGACAATTAATAATAATTAAAATCGAATTCAGCGTCAGAGGACACCCCTGTAAGCGGAGCAAAAACATCGTTGATCTATGTTCCTCGCGAAAGATTATAAATGTCGTCATTCGTGGCGCTCCGTTTTTTTGCCCAATAAATTACTATTGTTCCTTGCGCAACAGACCTTGACGGACAGAGTCCTGTCGAGGTCTCGATTGTAAGGGAGATCAACTTTTGTTTTTTGTTAGAGGAACGATTCTTCTCTGAGGGTGGAAAAGAATTTGCAATATCATTGAGGATTTTGTACAATCGTGAGTCGATTAGAACAGTGAATGTTTTTACTGTGATCCTTTGAATCATTCATACAGATTGAATTTTTGCAACAATGCTTCCTTTGGAAATAAACAAATTATACGCGCTATTATTCAGTTATATTAAAAGAAAATATACATTTTTTATTTTGTAGTGAGGTATAATACATTGTTATTAAAATTTACGAATATACTACATATGAAAATATATTGAATAAAATTGTTGAACTGGTTGAAGTCACAAAGAATACTTTATATCTACTTTTTGAGGTTTTTTTTTAAAGATAATTCTCTAATTATTTTAAGCAATTTATATTTGTTCGTGTTCCACGTCAAGAAACAAGTGTGGAAAGAAACGTGTAAAATAGAATAATAAATGTTGTTATTGCTGGTGGGGTATGTTTCAATTATTAACTCTATAGATGGAACGTACTTTCACGTACCCATATCACGAAAAACAGCTTTCATTTAACAGTACAGCTAAACTAAATCACACTAACTGAAAGCACCACAAATGTTTGCTCGATCTTGCGTCTAGGAAGGTTCACGACATACTAGATGACTGTTTTCCTACGCAGGTAGGTCGAGCCTTGCCTACGAGCAAAATGTAAACAAGCTAGACTCCTAGATTGGCCAAAGTAAGGTAACGTTGGAATTATGCGGCAAGAAAGAAAAGAAACTCCATCCATTGAAAATATATCTAAAGTTTCCTCAATTTTTGTTTCGTCAATATCTAAATACATTCGATTATTATTCAATACGAAAAGACCTTTGGACATTTTCAATCTAAACTAGTGTATGTACCTACAAGAATTGCCAATAACAGAAATTTGTAGAAACTATCAAAATAAATTAGCATATTAACGATAAATAAAATCAAATACTTGCGACATCCTGAAAATCCTTCCTACGAAAAGAATTGTCAAATCCTTTATTTATTTAAAAATTCAGAAGGGAGAAAGAGACCATACCCAAAAAATAATCTATATATACAGTTCCAGAGGCAAAATCTAATTTTCAATCTGAAAATACAAATCAGTAGATAATAACAAACTAAAACTACGGGTACCATCAGGAAAAAATAAAAAATCAGAGACACTAAAAAAACCTAATCACCATCGCACACAAGTATTAATTAATGAAAGCATATACTCCATAACCGCACGCATCCTAATCTTAATAAATCGTGGGATAATCGTCACACATGCAGTTGTACGATTGAATATATCCAGCTGAACCTTGTGGCATACGAATAAAATTAAGGGGTGGTCATAACGATTTGATCCTACCACGAGGACCGATAACACGATCTCGACAAAACGCGGTGCAACACCCCTCGCATCTCCCCGTTCCTCCCTCTCGTATGACTTTCAATCGAACCGCCCTGAAAACGCGGTGGCAACCTTTTAATCAATCGAATCGATAGACGCGTTTCGGCAATTCGATCAAGCAAATCGCTCGTGGAATTACGTCCCCAACGATCCCTAAATCATCCCCCCGCATTGGTGCCGGTTACATAAATCCCGCTCAGCGGGTATTGGTCCACATTTACACCACTTCGCCTCTGTATATCTATATGAATCTATTAGAAGATAACCGCCTCCACCCTTGCAGATGTACACGCGCGGGTAGAATGTATTTCGATTTGTCACAGCCGGTACACGGGAGTGCATTCGCTCGAAACAAGTCGCACTATCGATGATTGGACACGGCAGAGGCGAGTTTCTGATTTATTGCAGCGACGCACGTGACACCGTATCCTGAACCACGGAGAAATGAAATTCAAATGACGTTCCGTCCCACTCTTCGGATGTTATCTTTTCTTAGTTGTCGTTGTAGAAATGAACTTTGTATGATAGAAATGGATCTTAGAGCATTTTTGAAAACCTGATTACTTTTTGTACTTCACGTTGGGGGATTTTGGTGAGACTGGAATACAACGTAGTCCACGTGAAATTATGGTGGGTTTAAATCGTCAATTTTTCTGGTTTAGAGTTTTTTTAAAAAATATAGAACGTCGAAATTGCAAGTTTCGCCTGTTTTCGTGAAAACAGTTTTGTGGATGAATTTTTATACATACAGGTTGTTATTAAGGAAGAGAATTGTGCGGATAATGAAGACACAGCTAAAAATAGTAACTGTAAATTATATTAAAAGTTTCTATCCGAAATGGTACAATCTGAAATTGAAACGCAATGAAAATGGAAATGACAAACATGAAATATATCCAAAGTTTCTTTCATGGCAAACAGATTTTATTATGCTTACGCGAATGTCTGAGATACTCTCGTATTCTCCTCCACACTTTTTGCAGAGTTTATCATGCTAATGGGTGCTGTGCGCCATTATATCGCAACGAGGGTTGCTCCAACTTTTGCTTACGCAGTAAAGTGGTGCTAATTTTTTCTTAAACTGTTATTTTAAGGGAGGCTGTTTTTTCATCTTTCACCATTCCAATGAACATCCACTTCGCTATGACAACAATCTCGCCCTACGAAAACATAAAACCCTTCTCCACCTTTTCAATAAAACACCAAATTTCCATCGACCAACGAAAATCTTGATTTACTTTCAAATAACGAATTGGAAATGTGACGAAAATATTCCTCAATTATTCAGTGACTTTTTATTCAATAATACGAGTAATACTTTTCATGGATCACAGGAAAGGAAAATTAAATGCTACGATACAACCACATCGTTACATAAACGAGTTTCCTCCACCCCTCAAAATTTTTGCAATCAGAAGCTACATCTCCCTCGCGGCGAATTGCGATTATTAAACAGTGACGTGCGAACGGATAAGTTGACGGAACGACGCGAGATGGAAAATGATAATGATCATACCGCCGGTCATTCCAGCGAATCCTGCCCATTAATTCGCGAAAGCATCGAAGCGTCTCTGGCAATTTTAATAACTCATGGTCATCACGTGACGCTGACGGTAGTTCTGCGTCGGCCATAAAACACTTTACAACTTCGCCAATAAAAAAGTTTCAACAATCCACCCCCGGGATCAATAATAGGCAGTCGCTGATTGGACCCTGCAGCGCCAATCGAGGGTGGTTTCCGCGACAAGGGTTGAATACCGCGGATTCTGCGCCACTGGGCAAACGTTCTTATTGGTCGTGTTTTCGCCAAAGGGGCTGGCGCATCCGTGGCGAAGTAAAAACCTTTTCAGAAATGGACGACAGACGTGAAATGCGTCGAATTTTCCGATTTTTATTACACCCCTTATTGCGTTTTATTGAACATGTGATGGCTACTGCGACGAATGTTCGGCGGCGCGGTACCCTTGAATCGAGAGAACTATAATTTTTTTATTTTTTGTATTAAAGATTAGGATAAGAAGAGTTTTCGTTTCTATTCCATAAGTGGTGAAGTAGAAGCCTTAAATGAAACCAGTAATGATCTTCGAAAATAGAATTAATTTTGAGGTACGTTTTGTTAATAAATTTCATCTTTTCGTTTTGATATTTTCCAGAACTGTTGTATACCTGCATAGTTCTGAATATCCAGGATTTTAATATACTCCTTGACGAATAATAATGTATCTATATTTATACAGTAGATATAGAAAAAAATGAAAAATGAATTATTTATAGCAAGTAGAAGGAATTATATTTTAACCTAATGCAATGACATGAATGTATATTAGGGTGGAACGAAATATAGGGGCAAAATATTTTTTTATTATTCATGACTTCTAATAGTGGGCAAAAGGTGTTTTTTATAATGGTATTTAAACTGCCACAGTTTGAACGTGATCAACAAATTTTTTGAGGTGCCGCAAGCTCTTCGAATATTAATATTTCAGTAAATATTAACTTTTGAAAGGCTTGTGCACTAATAAAGGAAGATCCCGAACCCGGAGATTCAACAAATTCTGAAACTTTGTGAATATACAGGGAATTTCCTCCTCATTACAACGCAATTTTTGCTTGCTGCCCAAATTCATTCTAAAGGAGTGTAATTGGCCCCTGAAAATGGTTATTTTCCGATTTTGTGTTATAACTCGTGATCTGTGAAATACTTTGTTTACCAAATGATAGATCTAATTAAAAGAAGTGACTTTTGTCTTGAAACTTTTTTCTATCTCTCACAGTTCGCGAGCTATAACACAAAATCGGAGAATAGCCGAATTTACGAGAGTTAATTTCACCCTCTTCGAGTAAAATTAAGCAACAAACAAAAATTGCGTTGTAATCAGGAGGAAATCCCCTGCATATTCACAAAGTTTCAGAATTTTCTGAATTTCCGAGTTCGGCATCTTCCCTTATAAACCATCGATGTGTTTCTGTACCAGTATTTCTTATTTTACTATATTCTCTTATAAATTTCTCGCATTATATACGCATTTTGCTCTCATGTTTTAATCATCTATCTCAAGTACATTGCGACATTTTTATCGCTGGCTGCGACAAACACATATGTACAGCAATGTGTGTTGCTCTAATCACGAACAGTCTTTAATTATTCATGACAGAACGAGTAGCTTGATATCTAATCCTCATAAATGTATGATATTAGAACAAAAATAATGTATGTGTAATGATCTATTAATAAATATAAACTTCAAACCTGTTCTAAGATACCAGATCCACGTGTAAGATGCAATTAATATTCAGTTCTCTAATCCTTTGGCATATTAATGAATAAAATAAAAAATAGTAACCACCAAGTCTTATAAACAGCATAATTTTTTAATTTTATCTATGTACATACTTTCATAATTTGATCGAAAAAGAAAAAAATTCGATTCCTAAGTATCTATATAATCTACTTAAAAGTATAATTCTAATTCTCAGAAACTATCTAATGGAGAAAGTATCTCCTTCTACATAAATATATTAAATAATTAATATTTAATATTTATGTATTAATTAATATTCATTCATTGGGCTTATAAGATCCCTAATTAGAGATTCTAATCTGATTATGGAGAGTACGGTTGTTGGAACGATGTTTTTAGCCATTTGTACATACATAATCGTTTAACAGTAAGCGAGGTTTGCCGCATTGCAGACATGCGTCAGTTCCTTTCTCTCATTTTGCGGAAGCGCCACTTCAACCTTTATTGAATTATTCGCAAGATTTAACCACGACCCGTTTTCTCTCACTCGCCTCGTTTAACTCTGATTGTTACAAAGTGCACGAGCGTCCTCAAATGTGTACGAAATGGGACAAACGAGCTTATAAATCTCAATTTTCGTGCCCTAAAATTTATGCTTTTCGGTCACTAGAATATCTGAAGCTTTCCTGCTCTTCCCCATAAATTACGAAATTCTGTTTTATTCGTATTACATTTCATAGTGAAAATACTTCGTAATTGCGCAGCTGTCGACGTGTAGTAAAAATAGAGATAATATATATATAGAAAAATGGTAAATATAGCGAATTCCAGTTGTAATTTGTAAATCATATCGAAACTGTGTAAATATATTTCTGTGTTAATTGGCGCCTTTAAAGAATTCATAGGTTTATGAAAACAGCTTCAAATATCAAGTTATTCAATTTAAAATACGTGCTGGAATTGTTGGACGACGAATTTGAAAAATAAAGCATCAAATAGACTTCATGAAATTGCCGATTCAATGCAGAAATACTAAATCTTTTATGCTGACAAACATAACTCGAATTACACATTTCTAATTAGTCATCAGTTTTATTTATAGTCATAAAGCTCCACTGTTTTACGCTCCTCAATATCTCACAGGCATATTACTCTGTTTTATTTTCATGAGTATTTTATTATTATTTACCATTTTCCGTTTTGTTATACAGAACTCTGTTTTTATAATGCGATTTACAGTATTTTATTTGATCGAAACAGAATATTTGTAAAAATATAGTATACCTCCACAATTAACTAAAAATAAGCAGTTTTCTATTAACAATTTCACTAATAAGAAATTTATTTTAAAGGAACTAAGTACGTGTAAATTATTTGTAAAAAATATAATTTTTCAGCATTTACTACTCTGTATAAAATTTAATATTTTATGATTTCAAGAGGTAATATATAAAATTGTGTGCAACTTGTTACTATAATAACAATAAGCCATGTATGTTGCTTCGTTTAATTTTATTTCTATAATTAAAGAAACTTTGATAAAATAACAATTGACCTGTAAACAAAAGTTCGTTTCAAATAATAACGTTATCGAATATTTGACTAATATCAACAAAAGCATTGCGACATATTTTAAAATTCACAGATTCCACTTATTTGAACATAGAGTGAAATGATTCTTAATTTGCAAAACGTTCCATCTCCGTTTGCTGTCTTTACAGCGAATAAATTTTCAATATAAACTACAAACATATATTTCAAATAAAATCGTACTGTTCAGAAACAAAAGAAATTGTTATTATCTACATATGTATTCCGTTTAAAATAATCAAATGTGGCGCCACTTGCTCTGTGCTATAGCAAAAAGATATATGTATGCACATGTATATTTATCACACAAGTGTTAGTGAACTCCAAACTATTATGAGAAACGTCATTGCCTATTTAACTATACACATTTTCATAATACTAATAGGAAAAACTACGAAAAAACATTTTTTACACAATTCATCTTGTATTCACGAAATTATCACCATTCCATGAATATTTAGGGGTAAAAAAGTTACATACCCTTTCACAATCCTTTATTCTCCATTTACAATCTCCCCATGTCCATTTACAATCCCCCATTCTCCATTTACAATTCTCCAAATTTTAATCGATAAACCATGCACTATCATATTAACAAATTACTTTCTTAAAATAATTAAAATTTTAAAAATACGCACATCCATGCTGTTTAACGTTGCACGTTACCTAACCACTGCGTTAGATTTCGACCGAAATATCGTTCGAATGATTTTCGATACGTTCGAGATATTCCAATAGTTTCGAGATGCGCAATCGCAGTGCCGTGCAGCGTCTTCGCAAGTGCTCACACATTGAATTCCAATTCGTGTATTTTCAGTAGTGTTTTTATTATCAGATATATCTCATTATACATTTACAATCTTCGATAAACGCTTACAAATGCAATAAAGGTCGACAGGAATACCGAGCTCGCGGGTAATTCTAGCTTCTCCTTTCTACGTCTGCTATTCGATACACCGTTATACACTTACAAAGTACGTATTCTCCGAACAAAAAAAAACTCTTTCTTTTTCACCGCCGTTGTTTTTCGCAAAATAACACGAGGACCCGCCAAGCAATAAATTGCTCGCCGCTTCCAATTCAACAGGGCCGCACCAATGATTCCTTATTTTAAATTTTATTAGACATCCGTCAGGTTAAAAACTCAGAGCTTACCTATACAATCATTCGCTTATGGGAATGTAGTACCAGATCGTTTGTATCGTCTTAGACAAGTAATAAGAATTATCAAATCTGCCCGGACAAAAACGTCTCAGCTTTCGTTCTTCGATATGCCGATCTCCCGATACAAAAGTCGTATAAACATTTATACAGTACGTTTCGTATAACACTACTAAAAAATCGCTACGTAAAAAAAGGAATAGGTGTGATAAACGAAACTAGTAAGAAAAAAAAGAGAAAAGGTGTGCGCATAGCGCGGAACATTCTCAATGAATGATGATAAAAAAATATATATTATACACAACCCACTAAGTACAATCTCGGGAAAGTTTGTCTCATCTCAAGATCGCCGAGCATGCCCGGCTCGTGATCGCGTGTTCTCTGTCATGCCTGTGCAGTTACGATTATGGCTCGTAACGAGAAATATCGTGTGTGAGGGAAATTATTGAAACGACTGAACTGTACCAAGCTGAGTGTTAAACAAACGATTATTTTTATCGTGTTCCAGGAGGCACTGACTGCGTCCCGCCGCTCTCTTAGCTCTATCTCGGATGAAGAATGCATTTATTATACAAATGTTCAACGAAATGCACATTTCACGGACACGATTAACAAGTGACGCAGAATATTAGATCAGTACGCAAAGGTAAAAATTTATATCTGTACCTCTTACTTTTGCACCGTACGTTTCGGAAACAGATGTTAATATAACTTCTTTGCCTGTGCTTCTTTATTGTCGCTACAAAGAGAAAGAAAGAAATGGGACGAGATAAATTAGTATATTCCGAATTATCTTCTTTCGCGACGAGCTTTACGACGCATATACTTACCGATACATGCTGTACGCTAATAAAATAATCATTTGAACTCCCACGAACATCAAGAACATTGTTGTTGTTAAACAATTCGTTGTAGGGCAGTCAACGGTCCCAGTGTTCAATTTAGCGCCCATCTGTCCGATATCTCGTTTCAGAGCGTTGAGTCCGTCTCGCATTTCAGAAATCAGAGACTGAGAGTCATATCCCATTTGTTGTACCTGTAAACAGTTCTTTAGCGAAGTGCGTTGGGGAAAGATCGATAAAAGTGGATACAAACAGGCACCTGAGCCGTTGGAGCGCGAGCTTGATTATTCAGGATAGTGTCCGTCTTGGTATATACGTCGTTCATGAATGATTTAATTTCCCTAGCTGTATTTATTATAGCATTTTGATTGCCCAGCAGAGTCTCCACCTCTTGCCGACGTATTGTGTCGATTAGCTGAATCTGCTGTCCTGGTTGACCTCCCCCCGCCTGTATGCCTAGATAAGCGTTATTTATGTATAGTTAAAATTCTCCGTTTTCGTCCGTATTCTACGCCGCTGGAAGAGCGATTACCTCCTACTTGAAGCTGAGATATTAAGCTTAAAGATCTCTCTTGCCTCCCAACCACTTCATCCAACTTCCTATTCAGCTCCCGCAACGCGTCAAACATTTGACTCTGGCCGGAAAAGATTTGCCGCAACTCCCTCTGATTGTCAGTTTCAAAGAACTCGAAGTCTTCTTTCTCGCGCTGTTCGTCTGGATGGTCTCTGTTGAATTAAGTTACTTAGAAATGATTTTCTGATGTATAGAGCAACTTTTATGCTTCTTACCTGCGGTATTCCTCTTTTTGCTGCTCCAATTTCTTCTGGTAATCCAAATACTCCTGGCTCAGCTTTTGCTGTTCCTCCAGAGAAACTTTCTGCATATCTGGCCTCGATTGCTCGGGAGGATATAGAGAATGTGTTAGGAAATGAGAAACGTCGTGATCATCGGCCAAACCACCTTGAACAAAACATTACCAAATAAACGATTGTTCCAGTCACAACAGTGACTAGTTATTAATTTAATATCCTGTTCAAGGATGAGTACCAGTAGCAGCAGAAACACCAAAATATCCCGCCTTGGGTAGAACAACGTTCTCAACTCGGAAACACATCTCGTAATCTTGTTCGTTGCTTGTCATACCGTTATGGAATAACACCTTTAAACAAACATCCAGAAAGTGATTAAAATCTGCAGCCTCTGTATCAATATTAAAAAAGACAGAATAATGCTCACTGTTAGCGTATTTTGGTAGTACTCAATTTTCGCTCTAGTAGCAAACGGCTTATTACGAAAGTCTCGCAAGCAACCAGCAGACAATTGCGTAGTACCGTCACTGTGTCGAAATAAAAGGGTCATTTAGTGGAAGCTTTAACGCATGCTGAAAGAGGTATAATAAGAGATGTAATTCACTTTGTATGATCGAAGGTTTTTGTGCCGTCGTTGAGGACAGCCATAATGTAGGGGTTGTTGTGTTTATTGTCATTGTCGAAGGAGTCAAAGAAAATTCCAAGACCATTCCACGTATCGGAGCTGCCAAAGACAGTGCCGTTATAAGCGCCCTTCGAACTGGTATACCAAAATGCTAAACCATCGGCTCCGATCCTTCCTCTTCCGGTTACCCTAAATATCAACTCCACCTCCCACCAATCACAGAGAACTGGCTGTTTCACCCATATTGCACCTAAACATCAGTTAATGTCTCTGTATAATGCAAAGTTAAAGAAACTCCTCCCGCTTTCTCCAAATCCCTGTGTTAGCTTAAAATAGTTTCTTATGCTTAATTGACTACAAATATAATATTCATTTGATAATGGCAAATGCAATGAAAATTTAGCAAAAAGATCTTAAATTACAGGATATTAGCCAGTCAATATGTCTGATTTATCTGAATGAAATAGTATTTAATAAAGACCACATATATACCAGAAAAGTTTTGTTCGTGTCATAGAGAACTCTTTATTTCTATTACATTGTACAATCTTTAATACCTTTAAATGTAATAATTGATATAGAAATTAAAGAAAGTTAAGGGAAGTTACGTGTCACATACCTTTCTGACTTCTCAACGATGGAGCTACTCTAACATTCTCTGCACTAGCAATTGCATCTGTTAGAAAAAAAGAAATATACATTCCCTGACTGTTCAAACTGCAATAAATCAATTATAATACATGATACAAGAGGAGAAGAAAGTTCATTACAGGTAGAATAATTAAAACTAAACGTCCGTATAATATAATATTTATTTCTAAAAGCGAAAATTCAAATTATTCGTGCGAAAACGTAAAATCGATATAATTTCCCGATCGACTTTCGAGAACAATTAAAGTAATTTCCAATGTAAATAAAAACATGTACAACTGTCGTGACAGTTTTGTGCAGTTCTGTCAAGTAAATACTGCTGACTTCGATCGTTAAAGTGGCGAAGGAAATAGAAGCCGATCCGGAATTGCTTTTGGTGATGAAATAACGATGCATTTCATTTAAACAATCGAAAAGCCGACTTGCGGAAAATAACATACGGAAGTGTTTCACGGTGCCCGCACTTGGTTAGGTTTCGTTTTTACTTACTTCCTCCGTACTCCCAGAAAGGCACGCTCCCATCTTTTTGTGCTAGATACGGTGGCTTAAACGAATACCGATACTCAAATTTCCGATGGGGTATTTCACCGAAGACCGTGTTAATTAGAAAAAATACATGAAAAATTAAAAGCCACCCTACCTCAGCGGCCATCTTCATTTCGACTGCCGAGGCGAGAGCGGAATTGACCACGGTGTCGATCTTACAAATCGCTCGAAACGATTGGTGGAACCGTTTGAATTCTCCTTTTCATTGGGGCATTATGAATGACGTGTCAATTCCGTGGCCACATTTCAAACATCTCGCCTTTCCACCGGGAAATTTCTCTTTCTTTTTTTCGCGACGGAAAGACGTTTTTACTCGCGCGCTGCTCAATCCGATGTAAGAATCGGCGAGAAGGTGTTTCGCGAGTTAGTTTTCATGAGTTTCGTGTTCTATTCGTGTTCCCTCGTTTTTGAGGACGTGTCATGTAAAAACATGGCGCTATATCACGGACATCGTCGAATAGATCTAGGAGGTGGCGAAGATTTTATGAATGCTTGCAATGCGTTCAGCTTTATTTATTTAAGCTAACCATTATTGTTGAAATTGTGATCGTAATAATTATTGGCGCATGCAAACTTATACAGGTTTATACAGGAATTTCAGTTTAGCTCACTCCATATTTCATTTAATTATGAAATCGATTATCTATTCTAGTTTCTCTCACTCATATTGCGCTGAATAATACCGATGCAGATATTGATAAAGGAGGTGAAAAGCTTTTACGAACTGATAAATTTTACTTATCATTTAGATCATTTCATCCGATATAAGAAATCTATTTGACTCTATTTATCGACCAAATGGAACAATAATCTAAATACGAACCACCACTAGCAAGCCTGTATATTTGCATAAGTTACAATTTTAATAAACATACGTAATAAAAGTGTGTTCTATTCTACTTTTTGAGCAAAGCTAAAGCACAGCTTAGAAGCTACTTTAGCTTCGAATTTGATATACTTTCGTCAGTATCTTAATCGGTTATTGCATTATATTTTTCCAAATAAAAGATCAAAACGATCAGCTGTCAGTCCAGTATCTTCCCGTGTAAACGATCGCTAGTAGTTGCAAAATGTCGGCTACCATCGCAACCAGCTGATTTCGGAACGCAGCTGTGCGAGTCAGTGGTGCGTGCATGCGAGTGAACGTGTAGTTTGCCCTCCCATTTACTTGGCTTCAATGGAAATACAAGATGGCGTCGCTCATTGACAACTATGAGCAACAATACGCCGTTTTGACAGCTGACATTACCGCAAAGATCGGTAAAATACGAACACAAAGTGGCAGTAAGTACGAGAACATCAGAATCGTGGAGATCGCTTCGCCGCGAGCCACAGATCGCTGTGCTTAAAGCGAGCGTTCCCCATTTCCTGGCGTTATTAAACAACAATAATCGATACAGGTGACGTAATTTACAGATGAGAAACGAGCTTTCGTTCAAGATGTGGACAGACAGATCGAGGAGGCCCAGGAACTGGTAATAACACATATTTCGTATTTCTTCAAACTTAGATCGACTGTAAAAAATCTTTAATTGATGAGTAATCGCGATGAGTTTGTAGGAGGGGTTATACTCGGGTTAGAATCGATCCTCGTTAATTTCTGCTTAGTCATGAGTATTAAAAAACTTGGTAAAAAAGTAGAGAATCACTTGCAATCTACTCTCCGTTTTAACATTTCATTGTCAGGCTACAAAATTGTGCTGTTTGTTTGTGGTTGTATCAATACCGTAGAGGAGAGTTTCACTGGATACTAGAATTTAGAAAGAAGAACGAGGGTTCCAGTAGTGTTTGATCTATAATGTTACGTGTTGGACTTTCAGCTGGAGCAAATGGAGCTGGAGGTTCGTGGGGTGAATGGAGCTGCCCGCGACCGATTACGTGGTCGCGTGGAAAGTCACAGAGCTGAGTTGAAGAGATTGGCTCAGGAATTTCAATCGGCTAAGAGGCCGAAAGATGAGAGCATCGAAATGAGTAGAGAAGACTCCTGGGAGAGCAATATCACGGAAGATCAGAAGAAGAGACTGTTGGATACTTCGGAGAGAATAGATCGCACTGGTAGAACTTTACAGAATGGTTATCGAATGGTACTAGAAACAGAGGAAATTGGTTCGCACGTGTTAAAGGAATTGCACGAGCAGAGGGAGACGATCCAAAAGGGCAGGGGAAGAGTAAGATATCGACTTGATCTATTTTTTAAAGATCAGCTGTTTTCTTTATTATTCGAAACTTAATCTGATTGTTTTAGTTACGAGAGACAGATGCAGAGCTGGGGCGAGGATCTCGGTTGTTATCAGGAATGATTTTCAGAAGCCTTCAGCAAAAAGTTGTTTTAGCAGCCGTAGCGTTGACGCTAATAATTGTTGCTTGCTTCCTCGTTTACTACAGCTTCAAGTCCAGCAGCTAAAGAAACAAGCAACGCGAACTATCGGTCGGGATACGGCTCGGAAGCCATATTTATTATCAGTGAGTTTCAAACGCTATCACTATTGAATGCATTGTCTGTTAGGTGATTATTAAATTATAAATCGAAGTAATGTACCATACCCTTTTATTAATCTCTCCACTCATTTTGGTCACCTTAAATGATAATTAAATATGTATCTTTCATTTTCTACGTCAGTTCCATATCGATTTCATATCGATTTCGTATCGTGCGTTAGGAAACGTGTAAATTCCATACCAGAGAAAAATGGTTATAATTATTAGTAATAACAAAGGATCACCTGCCCATTTATAACGTTGGTAACAAGCGTACAACATTAAGACGTCTAAAACTGTGCAGAATCGTTACCACTGCCTTCGTCCGTTTTGCAATTGATTTATTACGGACACTTTGCGAAACGATAAACTTCGAGTTTCATTTACATACCGCTCACGTGCCCGATTGTATTTTGTGTACGTCCAATTATACTATTTTGTACTAAATCCGGAACCCCGCTAATCGTTGTTATTAATAAAAATATACAACTATAGGTGGATAGTCCACAAGCGCGGTAATCATCCGTATCAAAATACAAGGACAGGGGACGGTGAAGATTTGTAAATATATGCGAGAAGCATCGAAGGATTATAGTGAAGTGAAATTCAAACGCGCCTAATAATAACCCATTTTATTACTTATAATATTGTCAATTATCTTAATAGCCTAAAACGGTGCTTTTTCTTTTAATGCGTCGCTATGTAATCGTGAAAATGAATATATAATAAAAGTATCGCGTAGTAACGAGTATTCGATGACGGAAGTGATTTCAGTGAATGCGACACAAAAGGCGTTTGCGATCCTTCCTGCCGTTGCTGTTTCCATTTCTAATGGAAACAACTCATAGCGAATGTTCAGTCTGGTCAGTCCAAATGTCTGTAGAGATCCTCTATCTGGGGTTTGAAGTAGTCTTTCAACTGAGGCCGTTTTGCCTTCAATGTTGGCGTGAGAAGGCCATTCTGCACGGAGAACGGGTCCGGATGCAAATAAATATCTTTCACCTATGGTTAACAGAGAAGAAATCCTTGTGTTTCATCCCGTTCGTGTTAGAATACAAAGTGTTTCGGTATTTTCAACGAAAACTATGTTACAGGATAGAAATTAATCTATGAGCGCTTTAATTTGTCTGAATTAGTATGTGTAAGTTTTTCTTTTACATGCACTGTGGTGGTGGAAGAGAGTTTAACACGTGAATGGTGACAAAAGTGTTCTAATCTAACCAGAAGATATAAAAAAAGTAGAGTGGGTTGCTTAGAACAGATCACTGATACCAACGTGATGTGTGATATCTAGATTAGTATGAATACGTGTATTGTAAACTTCCTTGCTACCAAAATAAAGCAACTGAAGGTCTGTTAAATGAATAAATATTAATGGGAGGTATTATATTCTTTACCTGTTCGAAGGATTTAAGGCCAGCTTCTTTTCCCCATGCAAGCATGTCATCCAGGATCAACTGTTTAACCTGTGGGTTGGCACACAGCACGCTTAACGTGCCGGGTATACCGTTCTCCACCGCCCAACATTTCACGACATCCACATCCGGCACCACTATTCCCACGACGCAAGATTTCAGGGACTCCCCGTGGACGAATACTTGATGTACATATTGACTGCGTAAATAAATAATTTCGATTTTCTCTGGAACTATGTATTCTCCCTGCGACAACTTGAAGATGTGTTTCTTCCGGTCGATTATCTTCAGCGTTCCGTTCTGCGAGAAGCAAATTACCGTAAAATTAATGTAATCATATATACACACAGATATTGAGAAAACTGGCGAGACGTGTTTTTTTTCAATCAAAGATGTCTATAGAAAATTTTAAATCCTCAAAACTCGAATTCAAAATTTTGTAAGGCTTCGAAACTTGAAGCTTTCGAAACTTAAAGTGCAGATTTTATTTTGTAACTGAAATAGTTTGCTTTATGAACTGAAGTAAACAAAATTTTTTCATAAATCGTAGTCATAAAATTGACTATAGTTGAATAAAATACAAACAAAAATATAACAATATACAAATTCTCGAGATACGTTGCGAGCGATTCTTTATTCATTGATTTTATACTTTTTCTTATCTGGATTTCGAGTTTCGAATCACGAAAAAGTGCAGTTTCGAGTTCTTGAAACTCGAAATTCTTGGGTTTCGACGCTTCAAGAAATTCATCCATAATAGAAACTAAAATACTGAACACGTGTTGAACACGATGACTGCTGATTAAGAGATGATTCGTAGTGAACAGATTCCCTTATTAGCTAGGCAATTAACGCGTTAATAACATAGCTACTGGGTTTGAAAGAATTTGTAGCAAACAGCATGATGAAAATTCGTATAATCTGACACTCTAAATAATGACGAAAAAAATGTATATTCTTTTGTGGAAATTTTGTTAATAAGTTCCTATCTTACAGGCAACCACATGCCGATGTCCCCTGTGTGATGCCACCCATATTCGTCGATAACTTCCGCCGTTTTTTCCGGATCCTTGAAGTATCCAACGAAGACGTTGGTGCCCTTCACGCACACCTCGCCTTTGCTTTTCTTGGCGTAGTATTCCATTTCCGGGACGTCCACTAATTTAACGCAGCAGCAAGCGACCGGTGGTCCCACGTGTTCCGGTACATGATCACCCTACGGTAGTTACGAGAACGTATAGATAAGTAAAAGTTTTCATTACTCTAAGCATGAAAGCAATTAATAGTGAAAATTCAATTATTCTTTTGTCTTCGATATCTTTAATTCATATTGCTAGCTTTCTAATCAGAGATACACTTCGTACGTATCATATCTTGTTTTAAAAAGAATTTGTGGATTACGTTTGTGGAAATTTCAGGGGAAGGAAAAAACGAAAGTGTCAATAATGAAATGAAAATCTTTTTTAATAAATAATAAAATAAAATCGCGGGGGTAGACGATTCTCCAATAATTTTGAATAGTGAAATAGCGGACCAAATAGTTACCACTTATTCGATTTGTTTTATTTTTGTTATTTTTTAACATCATCTTAGAACTGTGGTATGTGTAATATACATATTCTCGTGCATAATTGAAAGCTGTGTAAAACCCAATTAAAATTGAATTTTTGTAACTAATAAAAAAATTTTATGACATTGATGGGGGTAACACATTTTTGGGGTCAACAAAGAAGTTACCACTTTTGGTATTCTTTAAGTCGTCCTAAAAGCAGAAGGTGTCCTCACGAAATATCAGATTTTTTATTACTTTTCAAAAGTGGGAACTTTTTAACAGCTTTAAAAGGATGTTGTCGTATATAATGTTATGTAAGGATATTGTTTATTGGTTAATTAAATTCAACTTGAACTGGGCTTTATACAGTTTTTAATTTTTTATCGGAATATGTATATTGGGCACATGCTGCAGTTTTGAGTTTATGTTAAAAAATGATGGAGGTAGAGTGGATCAGGAGCGTCCAGAGACTTTTTCCAGGGGGGGGGGGGGGGGCAACTTTGTGATGATGGTAAAGAAAAATATACTCCTCTTCCTTGTTTAACCCATTTTACAGTGCCAACTTAATTAAAAATTTAAAACCGAAATTTAAAAATATTCCCTTTATTAGTATAAGATTAGTTTTGAAAAATAAGCGATTTTCCTCAAAAACCAGGGGGGGGGGGGGCGACTACCCCTTTTGCCACCTCCCTGCGAACGCCCATGGAGTGAGTCCAAAAAGTGGTAACTTTTTTGTTCGCTACTGTATGTTTGCGAGTTATCGAATGAATATTTGTTTCATTTTATATGTTTCCATCCGTATAATTGTGCTTTCCTAAAGTGCATAATTTTGGTCAAATATATTAATTCTTCTATTGAAATTAAGCAGCAAGTATCTCGTCTCAACGCCAGTTGAACACAGAGTTGCGCATACATCAAATTTATGTTGAAAACACGTCTCAGTTAATGCGACTTCTTGTCATCACGAGCTTCCAAATGATTCATCCCGAGCAGTTACAGAAAATGCTGTTGTATTTCAGAGCATTCTCAGCAGATTCAACCGCGTACAATATATTCTGTTCCTCGAATGTTGTACCTAAATAAATCAGTGGAACAATTGGCGAGTAATGTGCAGCAGTGCAACGTTTTGCACCCAGTTGCACAGATTTCATGCAGCTATATCTACGGTTCTTGCTCGATTCCGCAATTGACGTGGCGAGCCACGTGCTTTGGCGCGTGGTTGCAAATTATTTTACCAGATGGGCTGATATAAATATATATTTACGAGTCACCTATAAATATTAGCTCGTGCTCGTCTAGCCACGTCGATACCAGCAAATATGATAAGAATAGCAACTATGCGTGTGACTTGATCATTAGTCAGTCTTCCACTAAAATCGGATGACCTCATCGAAACAATTCGCTGGTCGTTAATTCTTGCATTTTTCTCCTCTGCATTATCTGTTTCTATTCGGAAACACTTGCAACAGCGATACCTACATTTATTTTTAGATTATAGAAAAAACTTCTATATCTTGGTACAGAAGATTACGTTATTATTTTAATGTAGTAAAATTTAGATAAAGACGTGGCTAATTCGTATTATTTATACCTAGGGTAAAGGACCCAATTACTGACACCTAATCAATTACTGTCACCTTCAGTTATTTTACTTAAAATAACGTATAAATAAACTACAGTACCTTTACAACGTTTATTTATTCGTTATTTTTAGTAAAATAGCTTAAGGTGTCAGTAATTGGTTAGGTGTCAGTAATTGGACCCTTTACCCTAGTTGCAGTGTAATAAAAGACATAAACTTTAGAAACTTCGAGGAATGAAAGTTTCTATAAGCTCTTCTGATTTGTAAACCTAGAATCGCGAAAGCACACAGCGCGAGCAACAGGCGAATACTTAAACTTGATAATAGCAGCGCGCTGATTTATTTTTCAATGCTCCATAGCTGTTTTTCTACCTCTCTATATCCCGCGACTTAAACTCAGCGGGCGCACAAGCGATTTATTTGCGGAGCGTTTATTGACCGCCTCCGCTCTAGACGCGAAGTATATGTATTCGCCTCGAGCTGAAACGTCTGTTAACATGCACTGCACTTATTCCCCTTCTTTGCATTCCATTTGATATAACATTACTCGCGTATGGCGCGGTTAAACGATGGGCGCGCTCGAATGCGAGCAATTCGACGCTTTCGAGTCGACATGAGCCTCTTGGATTTAAACGCAGTAGAATCTACCATTATTCCAACAACTATCAGGACATGGATAACTAAATGTTCTCTGATGATAAGAAGCTTACTTTGGCGGTGTTGATGGTATCGTATTTCGATTAAAATGAGACGAATGCCAATAAAAGGAGTTAAAAATAATTTGTTGAATTTTGCAGTACCAATACCTTTCGGTAGCTCTAAATAGCTACCCACTTTTCAAGTTCAACGACTCCATCGAAGGTTTCTGATAAAGATATTTTTAACTTGACTGATCGTATTTTGGCTAACACTAGCTACTCTCTCTATTCTTTTCTCTTCTGACGACGTGATAGTACCAATCTCAGCTCATCGGTTCAAGTTTTGTGTTAGTTTTGTGTCATTTTTGGGTACCAACCTGAATCGTCAAAGTGATCGGTGCACAGCACTCTGTTTGCCCGTAACCCTCGACGACGAGGCAGCCTAGAGCGCACCTGGCGAACGTGAGGACATTTCCCGCGAGCGGGGCAGATCCTACGACCATCAGTCTCAGTCTCCCGCCAGTCGACTCCTTGATCTTCCCGAAGGCAAACTTGTCCCAAATACTGTTGTTCCTGATGATCCCCTTCTTGATCTCCGCCTCCTTCGCCCGCATCCCCATGCTGAACACCAGCCTCTTCAGGCACGAGCTCTGAAGCTCAGTTTGGACCTGCAACACGCCGATTGGAACCGGTCACTGTTGGATTCTATATTTAACACGGCTAATCCAGACGTCGAGCTTAAAAGCTACGTTTTCGCAGGGGACGTTGGCAAACTGGGTGGATAAACGTCGGTCCGTTTGAACGATCGATTCGTCGGTTGAACGATTTGCGGTTCCGCGGAAGAAGCGGCTGATCGCCCGCACATCTGGACTTAATGGCTGCCAAAGCGGTCCTCCGATTTCAAACTTCACTCCGACGGTTTTGAAATCTGAGCAGGTTGAGACGCTATGTTGTTCTCGTTTCTACGCCCTTCTTCTGATAATTCTCGAGGGAAATTCGACCCTAGGCGGGCTTTTACCATCTGGAGCATTGAGAGCAGAAACAGGCTAACCCACATTTTTGCGAAATTGAGTTAGTAGCAAGAATGTATTCCAATAGGCTGTACTACTGTTTTGCTTTCAATTTGTCTGCAAGCTATTTCTATTCGATTTATTTCCGAGCTCACAGAGGCCTATCTTGCAATGCATATTCTTGAAGAATGTTTTGATAATTGGTTTCAACGAGCTAAATACACTTCTCCTGTAGACTTCAAACGAATCAGAGGTAACGTAAATATATCTAGTCTTAAATAGATTCCAAGAAACCATATCTCGAATGAAACCAAACTCATCTCTTATTTGCCAATTGCTTTCATCTTTTGCAACAAGTTGTAGCTTCTTAAATCACTTGGAACTCAATTAGGAATCCCCGAAATAAAGGCAAGCAAAGAATCCCGGTGTTCTTCAAAATTGACTCGTTTCCTTCACAAGTCTACAATTATTTATACAATTAATTATATAATCACATTTTTGTTAACTTTCACATAATTCGTTCGAAAAAATTCGTTAAATGCTCGACAAGTACTTCCACGTCTAAGAAGTTCCAGCTCGTACAATTAATTATTGCGAGTACCAGTCACTTCGCTTTTTTCATCAAATAATCTTACGTCGTTTGATGTATCACGCGACGAAAGAGCATCAGCATGCAACATGGAAAGAATACGTGTTAATGTCACGAATTTAATGCGTCGATTTATCGTATAAACAACGCACAATACGCGAATTCCATTCATTCGAGATTTCAGGGTCACGGTGGAGATGGGTTCGTCTCCACCTGTTTCGACGTGTTATACGCGGCATCCTCATCGTTTGCCAGGGCAGCGTCGAGAGACACTGATGACCCAAACGAGTCTGACATCTCGTTTGCGTCGAAGCAAAGCCATGGGAATTCAGAAACACCAGACGTAGAAGAATACCTTAATTAAAGTCACTGGACTCTCTGCTTCAATTAGAACCAAATATTGCAGCGTTTGTTTCGAAAAATAAAAAGGACAGTGCGACTACATTAGAAGCCAACGGACAAGAATTGATTGCTGCATCCTCAAAACAGAAATTAAAAGAAATTGCGCGCGTAACGCGACGGCAGAATGTGAAAGACATCACCGCCCACGGAAGCTTCATCGAGGAACCGGTGCGTTTATGCGTCTGGATAATTTCACTAATGCAACTGTCCGTCAGACTGAATGTCAGACGTGGCTGGACCACCAATCAAATTATTTTTGACAAATGTGGCGAGAGGAATTCGTTGAAGTACCCACGACCTCTGCAATTCAGTTCTCGATAAATTGCCCAGTATAAACTACTTGGCGCGCGCGTCCTTGCACTTTGATACACCGTTGGGCGTAAAAATATCCTTCTGCACGTTGATTCTCTCGAGGCGGAATCGCGATACACCGAATCCCACGATATCTGTGGAACGGAATTTTCTATAGGCTATTCAGCAGCAGCTGTCCTTGCATCCCAATGCACGCGAAAATATCTACGTCTTCTGATCATCCGATAACTTTGATCGCTAAGAATACAACTCGAGCGCCCGCCGCAGCATTCGAAATTGTAAACAGGACAATCTCTAGACCTGTGCAGGAAACTGGGAGAAATTTATTTTGTTCACAGACAGAATTTGTCGAGTAGCAATCCATAGTTACTCAAAATAAATATTGAAGGATTTTAATCTTCCACTGCTTCAGTTTTAGTTGTACTTAAATCCGTGGATAATAGGAATCAAATGAGGAAATAACTTCTTGTTTCCAAGCTCTGAGTCTGGGAGGTATATTTGTAATTAAGAAAGTAGGCAAATAAGCTACTAGTTGGTAGTAATTACGATTTGTTTGTTTCACAAATATTGAGTTAAGGAGTTGAAGAATAGGTAAAGTAATTTATAAGTACCTACAGTAGAATCTCGATCACTTCAATGTCTAATCAATCAAATCAACTTCTTAACATGAAGATATGATCACTCCATATAAATCCACACAATTCCATACAAATTGAAGATTTTTCTTGGCCTTCGATCTAGATGCCTACACATTCCTTCTGTGTTGCCAAATCACATGTCTTTCTCAGAGCTACTATTTTCGCAGTGCTTATTTCTTTTCGCATTCCAAACTAGTCAAAGTTGTTTCTGAAGTTGGCATTTAAAAATATTAGGTACTTTTAGAAACGTGATCTTCATCCCTCTAGTTATCTCTATTAATTCCTCCCAATTTCAATTCCTATTACGACAAGTAGGTATAACAGTTCACCTTAACCCCGCCACGGCCTTTACTTCAGCTACACATTTAACATAATAATACAGAAGCATACATATCAACAGCAATGTCCTTACATTTTTCTCAAAGCTAGAAGAATCCTCAAGAAATAAAAACACGATTGGGTCAGAACAGACCCGAAGCACATACCAGGGTTCCTTAAACAGTTCTACTACTCATAATAAAAGTCCTCTGTTAGGTGTTAATAGCGTTCGCAGAATCTAGCTTCTGATCCAATCCACACACCCCCAATGAAAACTACCTAGCACATCAGTGAAGTTAGAGACCCCCAGAGCCCCAAGTTCGAGGTTCAAGCAGCGAGACGGTACTCGAGTGAGCAGATGGCCACAAAATCCGGCTCGGGGAGCGCAGGGTGATTGGGAAACTTGTCAGATTTCGCAAGCGGCACTCACCTTGTCGTACATTCGATTCAAGAGCCTCGGGACCGCTGGCATCACGGTAGGCCTCAAGGCTTTCATATCCTCCGACAACGTTTTGATGTCACCGCTGTAAAAGCCCACGGACCCGCCCACCATGTACATGCCGTTCTCGCAGCACCGTTCCAACATGTGTGCCAAAGGCAAGAAGCTGATCATCGTGTCCTTGTTCGAGGGCTTCTGGTCGCCGAGCTGCAGCAGGACCGCGCACACGCCCGCCATCACGTTCTGGTGGGTCAGCATCACCCCCTTCGGGTTGCCGGTGGTCCCCGAAGTGTAGCACACCGTACACAGGTCGGTCAATTTCGGCGGCACTTCCGGGTGGTTCTTCTGCGCGCCCAGACGCTCGACATCCTCGAACCTGACCAATTCGACGCCGCGGTTCTTCGCCCTCTGCTGCGTAGCCGGCCGCATGTCTTTTATCACCACCAGCTTCCTCAGACATCTGAAGAGCAAAGAATTGCATGGGTCAACCATCTGAATGGAAATTATAGATTTGTATTCGGAAGGGTTTAACTGGGAAACCTGAATCCATCAAGAAATTTTTCTCTTGTTTCAAAGAGGCTAGGATGCGGAGCGTTTATAAGAATAAGCAGTTAACTGTCAGTGTGTCCACAAATTCCTTCAATCTACATTTACTTATGAAGATTCCATACTGTGTAAAGAACGCTCCAAGTTCCTGAGTTCTCTTTGAACTCCAAGGAAACCGAAGTCATTTCCTCAAGAACATATTGAACGTCAGTTATCACGACTGATGTCACAAAAACCCTGAAGAATCCCATATACAGTATTAAAATATCCCACTACAAACTTCAGAAACCACCCTATCTCAAGTATATACGCACCTAGGCGCCTTATCAAGCAGCAAGTTGCACTTCTGGTCGTTCTCGCACACCACCAGGTTGATCTCAGCCTGGTTGATGATGAAGGCGCAGGCGTCGGGGCCCAGCGTGTCGTACAGTGGCACGACCACGAGGGAGTACGTGTAGCAGGCCTGCTCTGTGAGGATCCATTCGGGGCAGTTTTGGGAGTAGAGGCCTATGAGAGTGTGGGAGCCTGGCGGCAGGCCCATGGACACCAATCCGGAGCCGAAATTCTTTGCTCGCAGCAGCGTCTCGTTGTAATGAAGCCATTGGTACGGTTTGTTGGGTCCGTCACGCCAGCCCAGACAGGGGCCATTGTCTGCCAGTCAAGAAGAAGATGCCAACGGCTAATGATCACGGGACAAGACCGACCGGGAAGCGCGCGTTTCACGCGAATGGATGGCCACACGACGCAGGAGCCGAAGAATTTTAATTGTTGCTGGTAACGCGGGGCCTGCCAACTCGTGTTCGCGGACGTGTCAGGAAGCAGTTTGACACAGGAGGCACGGGCGCGTGGAGGAGCGCTAGACGCGGCGTGGAAAATCAGTCGAGGATGGATGATATTTATGATCGAGCTTAATGGCTCGACGATCAAGGCTCTGACTGTGTTATTGGAGAAACGTCTTGCTCGAGAATTATGATGTATGGTCGGTTGAACGAAGAACGCTCGTTGGATTGATGATTTTACACTTCCTCTGCCATGATTTCTGAGATGGCTGAGTCGATTCTGTGTGGAAGGGTTTAAGGTTGTACCTTGGTTATGCAGATATACGGTTTGGAGACGAAAATGGTAATAGTGGTCGTGGCGGTTTGAACTGTTCATGTAAGGTAATTAGGGGGAAGATGCCAAGCAACTATAACTTAGAGTTTATCCAATAGAAGTGTCAGGAGAATTGTTGTTTTTATGGGTTAATAGATAGTTTTTGTTAATTTAGTAGTGTTCGTTTCGTAATATATGATTTAGATAAAATATAAAGTTTGTTGATTTGATAGAAATATATGTAAAGCATTCGGCGGAAAGGCATATACGCCAAAATGCCATGTCAAGAAAATCGATTACAAAGTTTTCATTACAGTATAACTTAATAAAAAGTAATGCATTTAAATCCAATTTTTTAAGGATGTAGAAAGGTATCCTTCAAATGCTTTGAAAACAGAAGTCATTATTTGAAAATGATATGTGTCTTTATTTATAAGTTTCAAGCAAGTGGTTTATGTGCACTTTTTCCGTAAATGTGGTAAATTCGTCAAAAATTGCTTCTTTGTTTAGTTATTTAAATATAATTTTGTTTACCTATTTAGTTACACCCTTTTTTATACATTACTTAAATATAAAAAACAAAATGAAGCACAAAAATAAACAAGAAATGTAATGTTTTAAGTAAGTTTCTTAAATTCTTTACAGCAAGCTGTCTTACAAGTCAATTTTTTCATCCTTAAATTAGCTTCCCTCCTTGCGGATTCGATACTCGTCTTCCTTTCCATATTTCCTCGCTAACACAAAATCCTCTATGAAACAAAACTACGGCAGCGCGATCGCTCAGCCACTGCGTGTAATCACGCTACGTAACAAAACAGCATCTAGCTAATCTAAACGTGAGAGAAGCAATGTCCTTGGTATAACATACCTGAGTCGATTTAAACGATCAAATGCCTTATACATTAAATTTTTTCTAAATTTAATAAGAAACCTTAGGCATCTTTTCCCCAATTACTATATTTGTTTCTGTGCCAGGAACTGGATGAAATTCATAGTTATTTATGCAACAGATTTTGGGATTCGCAGAACGTTGTAGATGAGTGTATAGTGAGTACAATGAAGATATAGAAATTACAGGTTGTATTATTGAGAAGTATTCGTGTATCAGTAATGTCAGTGTGATGTTATCATATTTTCTGAATATCAGGTCCCACGGAATATTTATCTGTCATTAAATCGCGAAGTAGGTTCTTTTATTGCCGTAACGGTGCCTGAAGAATCCACTTATCGAGTTGTCAAACTATCTCGCTCGAGAAATGATCCCATAACACTGTATCGGATATTTCCTGGCTCTTTGCCCGGATCGCGCAGATTTGACGTGTATCTGAATCAATGTGTTCCCTCTGAAAATCATCATCATCAGAATCATATTCAACCGCCTCGTTTCCACAACATTACAAATCACGTTAAGTATAACATAGTGCGTGTTCACTTCCGTAAACACTATGTTCGATCCATTTTAAAGCACTTTACAGACTCTCTTCCCGCTAATCCTACACATGATCTTAGTTAAACAACTGAAGAATATGTTTCTGCAGAGCACTAGGCAACGAAAACAAAGCCTCGTTCGAATAGAAGTTATTGCACAATTCGACTTATTTTTGGACAAGTTATTCATTTCATCTGTGCATTTCTACCATATTTACTATCGCACTCTGCCAGTTTCTGGCCAGATAGAACTACGCTGGCTTTCTCGAAAACGAATTCACGTAAGGAAATATATTAATCTATATTTTCTACCTACGTATTTTTTTATGTATGAGTTTATTTTAAGGTAGTCGCATAAACACTAGAACCATTAGATACGTAAGTGTTCCTTGGCGTAAAACCACCCCTTTCATATTATACAGTTACTTCGGTAGCACCCTGTACCAAGGGTTCCAAGTGAATAATTAAAACCTACAACAAAATTCTCTGTGGGACCTCATAGCCTCAGTAAAATAAATCCACTCAAACCATTTGCCTAGTCCCCTTACCCCCTTCCAACACTACCCCAACAAACAACATACTTGCTATTTTTCACACACCTGAGGAAGACTTCTAACATTTAAGCGTCGTCTACTTAACATACAAAATGAAGAAAATACTATAAAAAATATTTTCGCTGTTTAGTACTTTAGCAGCGCTTCTACATACTATCGCGAGCAATTCCCAAGAAAAGCAGCCTCACTATTAAGCCCTCTTCGTTCGTTCCAAGCGAGAGACACGCGTTTCGACGAGCTCGATGTAATGAGCTCTAACAACGCCACGAACCAGCAACCGTCCCTGAGGACGACAGGTGTCTCGTCTCTACGCGCGCGTGGGTTCCGCCGCGGGTTAAAAATAAAAACCGCGTCGAATTAAATAACAAACGCAATCGCGAGCCGTTGGTCCGCGGATCGACGGCGAATCTCGATAAATCAGCGAGGCGTCAAGCGCAGGGTTCCGCGGGGCTTATTAGTCGGCGGTGGGTCCGCGCAGCGTGTTCCGTCATGTGAACGTGACCAAACGGCTCAGCCACTTGCCAAACGGTCCATTACGCGGCCGCGTGCAGCCGACTCTGCCCGTTTATTTAAAACGCGCACGGAATAGAGATGCGGGATCTTTTGTCGCGCAACCGAATTCGACTTACTGGACTCTTTGGCGCCTTTGCGGAAACCTTCATAGAGGGTTCTCGTGTCCTCGTGAATGTAGCTCACGAACTTCCCCTCCTTGCTGTCCTTATAAAACCTCGACACTCTGATTAGGTCGGTGCCCTGCAAAACGTTTGCACACACGTGAACATCCTGGTCTTATTCTCTGCTTACGTAACGGAATGCCAAGTGCAAATCTAAGTATAGCCGGCGGCGTGGACGAATATATGTAACGCGCCGAGGGGAGGAGCTAGGCGGGACTGGTACCGTCCCGCGGGACGTTCCCTGGAGGAGAAAGCTAGTTGGGATCTCTCTTCCCGGCGTTACCCCGTTCTGCTCCCAGAAGGCGACGTGTCCCGGTGCCTCTAGCGACGCCAAGTCGCTTGTGCAACAAGTCTGCCCACCCACACGGGCTCGAGCGAAACGAACGGGGGCCGAGGATTTCGTCAGAATGTTCTTTACTTGGTCCTAATGCAGCCTCGCGGGATGCTCGTGACAGCGTTAAGTCACGAGGGAGGGTTCACGATGAGCAAATGTGGGGGTTTAATGGGGCACGGTTCACGAGGACACCCAGCATCCCGCCGAGGGGTGTCTGTCACGTCGAAGGTAGCCGTTCGAGGCTGTGCCCAACCGGGGGACGCGTTAAACGGTGTACCAAGACACTCCACCTTTACTGTGTCGGACTGATCGCTGAGGTCGATCGGTGGTCGGATCGGCTCGGGGGTGAAACAACACGACGACATGTCTCTCGGTCCCTTCGGGCGGACGCTGCACAGAGGATGCCCGTACGAGCGTGTTGCGAGGCCGACGTATCCGTTCACCAGGTGATTATCGATGGGAGATGCGCGTTTACTCGGAAGCAGACGGGCCTGCACGCCCGCGTCAGACACTTCTCTTCGTCGCGCAGAGTTAAGCCCTCGATCACTTCGCTTGTCAGAAGTGCTACTGGTGCTGGTGCTGCTGCCGCTCCACCGAGAGGAGCCGCTGCTATCAGTAGCTCGCACATAAGACTAGCCCGTCGTCCATCCTCTACGACGATCTTCGACTATATTTAAATATAGTGGACCGAGCTGGTGGTGCGAGCGTCGTCCTCGACAGCCACCGAACTTATTGGACGATCGCCAGCCGCGAAAAAAATCGATCAACATAGGGCTTTCACGGGGTGCCAGGCTACGTGA
Organism: Andrena minutula; assembly: GCA_929113495.1. Classification (NCBI taxonomy): domain Eukaryota; kingdom Metazoa; phylum Arthropoda; class Insecta; order Hymenoptera; family Andrenidae; genus Andrena; species Andrena minutula. The sequence goes on from OV815994.1 coordinate 23,107,035, forward strand.
AAGTGCTCGTTGAGACCGCTGCCTCGGATGACAGACGTTTTACGCGTGGTAGCACGCGAGGATGACGTATTAGCGATTGATGTCGTCCTGGGGTGGCCGATTGGAGAGGATGATTCGATGTTGAGTGAACGTTGATAGGCGAATGGGTCGATGGGAAGTGACTTAGAATTTAGACGCTCTGAGTGGGTTCGTGGAGATACTCCGTAGGCCAAGTGTTTGGAATTGTTTGCCGATTTTCATTGGGGCCGTATCGTGTGTTAGACTTTCTTCTAATTCCATAGTTAGTTGCATTTGTTTTTCAGGAGTAGGTACTAACAAGTAGACATTCACTTATAATGGAGTTTCCCGCTTTGGAATATATTTTTTTAAAGTACTCATAGTAACTAAGAAATTCTGAAAATTATATCTGCAATGGACCTATTCGAATATGACGTTAGTTTTTGTGTAAAAATAGGCCTAAGGTAGTTCTCGTAATAAAAACAATCATTTTTTTGGAGATAACTCAACAAGGAAAGGCCGGAGATTTTTTAAATATTTTTTTCGGATTCAGCACCTCAAAAAACATACAGATGCCAGATTTTAGCTAATTATTCTTAAATAAGAGGATTTTGCCGTTTTTCGCGTACGCCTTAATAATATTAGTAAAATAGGTCTATTGCAGATACAATTTTCAGGATTTCTTAGTTACTACAAGTACTTTCAAAAACTATATTCTAAATCGGGAAACTCCATTCGCTATAAGTGAATGTCTACTTGTAAGATATATGTCTCATATATATATATATATCATAATCTTTAAATTGATACAGATCTAGAACTACCATTCTCGTATATGAGGCATTGAGACAGCATTGAAAACGGACTAACAAACATTGAAAAAATTATTTTTCCCTATTTTATATGATTAGTACAACCTATTGGAATACATTTTTACTACTAACGCAATTTCGCAGATAATGTTGGTTAATCGATTTTTTCTCTCAATGCATCATATTATATTTACCTTTCCGATAGTGTATTTCGTTAAAATTCGAACTAACACAAGTGCACTGGTAACATACTAGTAGTAGCACTAACAAATTAAGAACACAAAGATAAAGATAGAAGCGTGTTACTATAAACGTTTTTTAATCTCAAGATTTGTGTTATATTCAACTACATAATAATAAAAGGCGTATAATGAAACTGCAACTGATTATATTCTGGAAGCAATTAGAATTACCAGAGGTAGTAATAACGTACAATTAAACCAACAGTTTATAAAATTGCAATTGCACCTGCCACTGTGCTCATAAATTAATTGATTCTCCCAGCATTACAAACGGTGAGCCGTGATTAATGGCACGAGGCGGCGTGTTTACTCACCGGAAGTAACACGGACTGAGAATCAAGAGGAAACAGCGGTTCTTTTGACTTTGGCTTGATTGCATGATAAGCTGCGATTCCAGTGACTACGAGGATTCCTGCTGCTCCACCCAAATAAGGCAGATAGTCGTCGGACTGTAACACTACGTTTGAAATTATTTGAGCCGTTTCAGACTGATTCGATATAGAATTTAAATTATAAATACGATATTAATTCTGTATTACCCTGCCACATCTTATCCCGATCTGAGACTGCACTTTTTGCCTAGTATATTGCTTCCTCAATTCTCGGCAGTCCAATTATCCGTCCATCCACAAAATTTTATTCACATTCACGTGCAGGATGCTACACTAGACAATTATGAAAGCTTATATATATAACACGGTTAATCATATCAAAGTTTAAAATAACTTACAAAAATTTCTAAGTAAATTTATTAGTAACAAGGAAACACTGAACTCCGACGTTTGTAGTTATTCTAAATTCTTTAAAAACACTGTATAATATAAATGGAATGATAACGCTGTCCTTGAAATAGTTAACAATTTCAGGAATTAATATTAACATTCTTACTTTTAAGCGTCACTCATGCATATACACATTCAAAACATTAATTTGTAAATTTCATGAATGACACTTAAATCCGCAACTCTGCCACGCTTCGCCACACGTCACTATCAGCTAACGAACTTTCACTAACTAAATGTATCACAGAAGATACAACCAACCTTGAAAAATACAAAAAGCAAGCAAGCTCTTAAAGCAACGGAAGAATACACGTTAGTATAAGTTCACGAGAATCACACGGCAGACCGCAGCCACGCCATGTTCTATCGAATTAAAGCGTACTCGAAACCCCACGTGTAGCCGTGACAGTAGAGCCTGCCCACTCCTGCTGCTTCGTACTTACTGTTAAACTAATTTGCCAAGCTGTCGCGCGAGGCTTGTGGCAGGCTGGCTGATAGTATACGCCACGAGGGAGGCCAAGCAGGGAATAAAAAGATCGAAGTCAACGGACGCCGGGAAGTAACTGATGTCAGATCCTTGGAATGGCAGCAGTTTTGCTGGCGGCACGCGTCGTGGCCGTTCGCTGGTATGCAGCGTCATGACGTCAGCCTGCGAATCGATGTTTGCCACTGCAACATCCCTTAGCAACCACCCCAAGCTGGCTCTCGGCCCGAGAACGACGCAGGCGTAATGGAATCTGCCGAGCATCGTCTGCCTGTTGGGGTAGCACGAGCTCGAGTGGTGCCTGCCGGCGATAAGGACATTCCAGCGGCAATTTCGAACCCCGCTTCTCGATTGGCAGCTATTTAAGCACGGTCCTTCAGCCTCGCTGGCTGGCCAAGGATCCGTCATCAGTTCGATGCCGAATCCGATCGACAACGTGTCGAGATCATGCGATTTATCACTGCTCTGCTGAGGTAGAGCTGCGCGGTGTCTTACGGCATGAGTCCCTCTCAGTACCTGCTGCTACTGGTCGCTGGGACCTTCTGCGTCTATGGATTATGGAGGACAGGCTCATTTTCATGGCAGACGTCCGCCGTGCACGCGAAGGCGTCGATACAGTTCGACCTCTCCATCCCAGCCACCTCGGTGCTTCATCGATTCCCCAACAGAACCAGCAGAAGGGCATCCATCGATAGGAACCACAGAAAGTACCGCGGTGCAGTGTCCAAGTACATGCTGGAGCTGTACCATCGGAGATCAGACGTGGACATTGTCAGGGCCCTTCAACCTATCCACGTGTCAGGTCCAACGAACGACGGGTCCAGGGTGCTAGTGTTCTCATTGCCACCAGTGGACCCAGTGGAGACTCTGGAGGTGGCGGAGTTGTTGGGTGTTGCTGGAGAGATCCTCAGAGTGCACCTGGACCGGTCGAACGCCTTGGAACGCTGCAAGTCGAGGAGGGATGACAGTTGGAGGGCGTTCAACGTCACTTCAGCCGTGGCAGCGAGGGATGGGAACGTCGTGAGGCTTCGTGTCTATGGGAGAGTAGGCTATCGCCCCTGCGGGGACGGCCCCATATTGCTGCTGAGCTATAGTAAGACAAAGAAGAGGCGTCCCAGGCGGTCTGTTCAGGAGGACGAGCAGGAGGAGGATGATGGGGCTCGCAGGAGGCGCAGGAACTCCTGCAGACGTCGTCCGTTGTACGTGGACTTCGCGTTGATAGCCTATGACGAGTGGGTGGTTGCGCCGCCAGGCTACGAGGCATATCAGTGCGCTGGCAAGTGCTTCTATCCGTTTGGCGATCATCTCAGTCCGACCAAGCACGCGATCGTCCAGACCCTAGTGCACGGAGCTCTTCAGGGGGTTGAAGGTGGTAACAAACCTGTTGGAAGGGCTTGCTGCGTACCTACCAGGCTGGCGCCCACTAGTCTGCTTTACCTCGATGCTAGTGGGACCTTGACCTATCAGTATGGGTACGAAGACATGGTTGTCGCGGAGTGTGGGTGTCGCTAAGCTTGTTCTGCTGGGGAATAAGAGTTTGGGCACTGTACATGGTAAATATTGGAAGGATCTGAAGCAATTTTTGTATTTGGAATGATTTATTTTGTCAACTTTTCGTCTCGAAATTGGGATTCTCTGGGGTCTCGTAAGGTGATAGACTTTAAGCATTGTTCCTTGTACGGTACTTAATAAAATTCAATGTGTATTTTAACACGTAATTTTAGCCCTCTGTAACCGGTAAACTAAACACTTATACTTTCGAATCTCATCTGTAATTTTAATTGAATGGAACTTTTTCATATACTTGTTACAAGTTCCTTTCGAACTGTTGAACACAGTGATCATAGAGGGTCGTTAGACAGGAATGGATAAAAAACAGAAACCATAAAAATGCAATGGAATTAAAAACGACGTAAGCCTGTTGAGCTTGGAATGACTTCGAGTGTCTTCTATCAACGAAACTCAGCTGCACACCCTCGAATCGCGACACACGGAGCAGTGCGCGCTCGAGATACACAGTATAAAAATATATTACACATATGTACTTATACAACACGCGCGATGCCACTTTCAACGCGCCACGCGGGACGTATGGAAGGAGGGAAGTAATATATTCGGTAACACTGTCTTTATAAACTCTGTCAAATCCCTTAACAACGTCTCCGCCAACGCGTGCAGTCTTCAAAAACTTAACTGAACACCTTCGAGCACATTTCGTTGTTCTTCCTGTTGAGAAGATAAGACCTGCCTGGATTGTGCAGCCTCATTCTCCTGGTCTTCCTCAGCTTGTGCCTGCTGCCAGCTATTCTCTCGACCTTGTAGACCTGGTACCTGACGAGGTTCTCTGGTTGACTGAGCCTCATGCACAGGGACACTGGCCCGGAGAAGTCTACGTCGGTGGCCAACTCCAGCTTCGGCTCCATCGTCATCGAGAACTCGGCCATGCTCTGCACGAAATCGGTACGCACCTTGGTACCACCCTGGATCACCACACCAGCCTTCAGATCCACCACCGACTGTGCGGTTCTAGACCACAGACTCAGCTGTATCTGCCCTGCCAAGTCGAAGCTCACTGCACCCTGAACGTCCATCTCTGCCACAATACCGGAGGCCAACGGAACGTACTCGTTGTAACTGTGAATGGAAACCAGAGCCTGGAACGCTGTTGTTCGCTTAGAAGCAGTTCCAGACCATACGTGCCCCATCAACTCTCCTTGCCCCGAGAAGAATACGAATGGCCTGATACCGACGCCCAGAAAGTCGATTTCCATTCCAGCAGTGGCTAGTTCATCATCCTGAACATCCTCTTCCTGGCTGGACGTGGAAACGAAGCTACCCAGGCCACCAGCGAACAGTCCCAGAGAGAACAGTGCCTCTTCGTGCTTGTCAACACTCAACACCACGTCGACTATACCGCGCTTCAGCAACCCAGAATGGATCTCCTGAACGGTCACCAGAGATCCATTGCTGTCTGCTGACTTGAGGAAGCTCCTGGTGAAGGCAGTGCTCAAGCCACGCTGCGCGAACACGTTGTAATTAACCACACTCTTGCCAAGTGTCTTCAAAGTCTCGTTCAGATCAGCTGCCAGTTGAGAGTCCTTCTGGGACAGCTGGTCCAAACGCTGGCTCAGGTACTTTTGAATTTCGTAAGCGGGATCATTGCTTGCCAGGTATTCCACCAGGCCTCGGATGTCCTCTTTGGATGGCCCACTTTCAACGATAATATCCAACGCCAAGGTTCGAGCACTGCTGTCCCTCTTGGGCCCACCAATTTGGTAGAAGACTCTATTGGCAGTGGCTATGACTTCAGGGGTCAGCGAGTGCTTAGGAAGGGCAGCGAGGGCGCGCCAAGCTGCCACGCTGATGGCCTTGCTCTCACTCGTTGCATATTTCAGCAGGGTTGGGATGGCAGCCTTGCTCCTCAAGTTCCTCAGGGCCCTGAGGAACTTCACTTTGCACTCCTCCCCCGTGCAACTGTCCAGTCCAAGCTCCAAGCTCAATCTGGCTTTCTCGACAGCAGCTGGCGACTCTAGGTGACGGGCCATCGCTGCTGCTGTTAGAGCTAATGTTTCTGACACTTTGTCGTTCTGGAGCGTTTCTTCTGAACGCTTCAAGATATTTTTTGCGACGTCTGCGTCCGGGGTTGGGGAGAGGGATAAGGCCCAGAGGTACGTCTCGGTATCGTCCCCCACTTCGTCTTGCCGGAGGACCTTCATCGCTGCCTGGTGGCTCGCCGACGTTGACGAGGTGCCAAATACGTTTAGCAATTGGGGTTTTAGTTGGCGGTAGCGCGGACTCTTCAGGAGTTTCAGGAGCTCGTCTGGCGTGGAGGATTTGACTAGAGGCACCAGTTTCAAGAAAGCAGAGGCAGACTTTGCGGTACCTAGGGCGCTGCTGTCGAGAGCGTTGCGATGTTCCTCGATCGTTTGTTCCATCTGGAATTAGTTCGGAGAATATTTACTTGAGGAGATAGACTGAGAGGTGATTGGTGTTCTTATTTTTATAAATTTATTTGTACAGTGTGACTTGATGTGTTGAGACTATGTGGATTTTAAGAAGACGCTAAAAGGAATGGTCCATCAGAGAGGAGAAGTTGATTGTTATTAAGATTTTAAAGAATTTTTGATTCTTCTAGATTCAAACAATAAAAGAAAATTTATAGTCTTATATTCGTACAAACAGATGGAGATAATTAGGCGTCCTATTTTTGGTGGACCTCTCTGCACAACTTTTATATTACATATATGCTATTTTATGATTGTTATATATAAAATACTTTGAGTAAAATTGAAATAATTATATGTGTTTGACATAATGGTATGTCAGAGAATTTAGATCCTTTCGAATACAAATTATGAATCATGCCATGAAACTTTCGAGTTTCCCACGTGTTCAGCTGACCTTCGTTTTGTACAAATAAACAGAGGACAATGTTGATAATCTAAGGATAATTTTAGACTTCCTAGTCTTTGTAGTTGTCACGCTATTGACTTTGGCTTCATATCAATACGCAGCGTTCACGAAATTCTGGGAAAGGTTATCAAATTAAACTCTCTTCCAAATTAAATATTATAAAGTGGATATGAAAACCTACATTTGGCCTTGTGAAAGCATTTAATCAATCAGTCATCTAAATTTATTTCTGCTGCAGAAACAACAACGAAGAAAATGCGTCTATTTTCGTATGAGTTATTGCTCATCAAAATAATTTTTCTGAAACAACTATTTACCTTCTTATAATATTGGAGTGTAACTTGCAAAACTTTAAGAATACTTTATAAAACTTAAATGAAATTGCTATAAAACTTCCAAAGTTCTTGCCAATTTGAGCAACATTCACTCGAAACAATTTTTAAAATAATGAATGTTTAAAAAATTAGAGACAGTTATAGTTCCAGGCGTATTGGTTCGCAAAATGTGTCCGACTACGGACCGTCCCTATTCCCCTGGTTCCTGCCTTCTCACGAAGTGATACTTATCAATAATTCCATTAAAAATTCCCACGTTATATCCCTTATGTTTTTACACTATTAAAAACAGTTAGCACATTCCCTTTCCATAGACAACAAAAGAACCTTCCCTCTTCGACATATTTAACAAAACTCGCTCCATCAATCAGAAGATACTTTTTTTATCTCTGACGTCTGTTTCAATCTCCCTCAATACCCACAAACATTCTCTCCCATTTACAACAAGCAACAAAAATCCTGTCCCAAACTAACCGTTTGACAGCCGCTGCTTGGACACGTAGACGGCTCCATTTGAAGCTCGATATTCATCTCCTGGGAACCCGGTTGCAGTGCGGCGACAGCCAGTTTCAAGGTTTCAGCATTCACGGTTTTCGCGCTCAGCGTGCCAGGTACCAGCTCGAGTGTCCTTTTCGATATAACAATGGTCCCAACTTCCGGTCTGGCGGCGAGAGTCATTTTATGCTGTTCCTCGTCGCGCACCATGCTAGGCAGAAGGTGTTGCGTAAGCTCGTAAGTGGAGTTGCGAGTGCTAGCGAGTTTCACGCCGAAAAGCGGATTGGGATGTTGTTTCCTGGATGGCAGAGCGCTGTGCTCGCAGAAAGTCTTTCGTTTTGCCAGGGTCCTAGGGCCCAGCGAGTGGTAAGTTACGTTGCAGAGGCCACTGGCGTCCCGTTCCTGCACGTCGTCGTCGAACACTCTGTATTGGAAGAGACTAGCTAGGCCACGTTTCAGATTCGCGGAGGAGACGCTCTCCGAGCTGTCCATGTAGATCGATTTTATCTCGCCGTTTCGCCAGAATACCAGCAGAGGCTTCTCTGCAATCGCGTCCACCTTGGACGAGTGCTCGACGAAACCCTCCGGCTCTGGTGCTCTTCGGGATTTGATCCATAGTTGTGGTGATAATAACTGTAAAGGATATTTGTGTTAAAAATTGCAACACTTCGTGGGATTCTGCGGTGTAGGTAGAGCGATGCAGTAACGAGGTCTTCGACGCGCATGCTTGTATGATTTAAGATTAGGAAATGCTTCAATGGGAACTCGACTAAGGGAAGAAGGTAGTCAAATTTATTTTGTGGGTTTTTTACTCAACGTATTGTGTATATGTGATAAATCTAATTATAGTTTATCTTTAAGTCTTCGAATGAAATCTGATTACCACGTTTGTGATTATTAATCTCATCTTTACGGACATTAATTTTGCGTGGAGTAAAGATAACGTTTTATTTACGATCTATCTTGAATACGTAATTTGTTCGTATATGTGATGCATTTATCAAAGGGGAGACGATAAATACCGAGAGTGTTTGTGTGTTGCCTACGCGGGACTGATAACCTCTCCTTGAACGGAACAGTAAGTTCAAGCGGATTTTGACAAATATTAAATCAAATATTTCTCGAACACTGATATTTGGAATTTCGATCTTAAAACTGTTATAAATTTAATAAGTAGTAAACCCGCGATAACTTCCCTTTGAATAGAGTCCATTTATTAAAATTACCTCATATTATCATGATAATTCAGCATTCTAGCGAAAGAAAATATCTTCATATATAAAGCAGAAAGCTTCTATATGTTTGTGTGTTTTTTGTCGCCTAAAACTTTCCAACGATAAACTCTGGGATCACGAAATGTGCCTCAGCTCATTATGCCTGACTAATCCAGATAAATGTGACCATTTTCAAAATTTTCTTTCATGAAATTAGAATCTACATTTCGGGCAGAGAAAATTTCGTACGCAAACTTTTATTTCAAATAATTTTTGGCCCATCTCTGATTTCTGTTGAAGCCGTGTAGTAAAGTTAGTTATATTATATATTAAAGAGTTTTGCCATTCACAAATAGAAAGAAAAAACACTGAAGAGTTTAATACTCCAAGCAAGCTGAAATGAACACATCACGGGACAATCTTTCAAACCTATCCTTCACATCAAACCCACAATCAGGTATCCATTAAAATTACCCCCAAAGTAGCAACAAAGTAGCCACAATGATCCGTGTCCACCACAAGAAAATCCCATGTGCAAAACCGTTGAACACAAAAGACCTCGTACCTCGATCCTCAGCAGAACACTGTCACGATCGGTGGGCAGCTGCCAAACGACAGTCACGTCCAGCTCGCCGGTTAGCCCGAAGCCAACGTCCCCGCTGGATTTCGAGGGGGCAGTCTCGCTGAAGAGCAAGGTTGTCCTCAGCCTGTACTTAAGACCGCTCCCCACGTCCCAGCCTCTGGTGGCCCCTGCCACCGCTGCAAGAATCACCAACAGTTTCCAGTAGTACATGGTCGCCGAGCTGGGAATCGGCTGGGAACCGCCACGGTATCCGCGATGGTACTTCACTGGCCGGATGGCGACGGGGGCCTATCAATTTTGGAATGTGACCCGGCGGGAGTCACGCGGCGACTGACAAACATTTTACTCTGGAATCGCTCCTCTAAACCGATGAGACACGCAGGATACCGGTCAGACATGTGTGCGCGCGTTGTCATGCGGGTCGCCGCGTGTGTGCGCGCGAGTGTTTGATACCCGAGTAAGTAGATATAGGAAGCTTGATCGTGCAACGATTGGGAGTTATGAAATAATTGTTTTTTTTTTTATTTCGAATCATATAGGATGACATATTTGGTGGTAACTTTGAGTGGAATCGGTTGGTGAGGATGAAAAAGTGGTTGTGGTTTGTGATGGGATTTATGGAGATTTGATGTTTGCAGTGATGGTTTTTTGAAAATTTTGTTGCCAAGAATTATTGTAGAAGATTGAAGTTTGTGTTGTCGTGTTTTAGTGGATGTAATGGGTTTATGGTGGTATGCATGTTTGCTAATGTTGTTTAGTTTAGGGTGAGGCTGTGAATTTGATTATAGCTATTACAGAGAAACCGCCTTTCAAGTGATGAATTAGCACGTTGATGCGCTGTAGCATCGGTTTTGGTTACTCATTGTATCTCGATGGTACTTTGCAGAATGTAACGCTTGTGGATGAAAAGAGTGAATCTGAGAGAAAGCTCGAGTAAAAATTGCAGAGTCGTGTGAATACCTATATCAGCGTGCGCTTGTGATGCAGCGTGCACGCACAGGCAAATGTATTCGCACAGTTGCATATACGGGGTGACTCGGAAGTGTAATAAAAATGGGCAATTTCTTAAAATAAAAAATCTCGAAATCCTGAAATAAACTAATAATCCACTTAATAAATCAAAATATTATACCTCGAAAATAACACTGTTTAAGCATGCAAACTTAGTAACTCAAATATTGCAATCATTTCGAAAATTTCGTACACAAATAAAAGTATCAGAACTTTTTTATTCTACTCTAATTTTTTATACTACTCAAACTTTTCGAGCTACTAAAATAACTCAAGCCACTCAAATGACTGAGTACTCGATAATTTTACTCCATTTGAATTTCTATCTACTTCAATTTTTTGAGTATTTAAGCAACCCCAAATAAATTGTTTTTCAAATTAACAATTTCATCCAGACAATTATAAAAATTTATAGTACCACTTAGGTCTTTAAAAATCAATGACTTTTGGCTCATTATTCTCGCAGGCGTTTTTCATTATTTAAATCAAATTTCACTTCCGTGGTTCGAACTTTTGGATCGCACTGTACATGCAAACGTGTGGATACTTGACGCACACTGAAACGTGATGTCTGGATCGCTTTTCTAAAAGCGACTGCGAGATCGGCATCCTTCTGCGTGCACGTATCTACGCGCTCGCGCACCACAAACACCATGAAGCGATGGGCACCGTTAATTCGTGAAGTCCCTGTTACACGACAAAGAGACACGGAAATGCCATGTCCCCCCTTATGATTAAACAGAAGATACTTGAAACTGAACAACTAAACGACAGGTACTTATTTTTATTCCGGAAAGTGTCTTTTGTTGTTTGTAATGAAAATTGAATCAAATCGTGGGAAATGCAATTGGAGGACATTTTCTACATGAACTTCCTTAGATAGAATTAAATATATCTACTGGGTGTCCAGAAATTTGTGGTTCAAAGTATGCATACAAATGTGTCGTGTAGTAATTAGTAAGCAATGAAGAATTAATAAATATGAGTTGAAAAAAAATTGTTTCTTAGTTGGAATTTTGAAAATATTTTTATTCGACGTAGCATGTGTTTGACATCTGCTCCCACTAAAATGCATAAAACTTAGACTGTCGGAAATTAAACTATCTTCGTATTTCTATTTCTTGTATTGAATTCCATAATTAAAATATAATTTTTTTAAAGTAGTAAAACGTTAGGACCTGATCAGCAATTTTTTGATGGAACTAGGCTTCAATATGGCAGCTATAACTACGAAAAAATCAAAGAATATTAGCTACTGATAGCTAGCAATGTTTCTTGTAAAGAAAACAAACTTCACAGCGATACTTTTGCTAAGTTTATGTTCTTCAATTTGTCATCCTTATCCCACATCGATGACAAGTAAAGAATATAACGAAGTATTTCGATTTTTCAAAGCGTAAAATATTGCTTCACTACGATGTAGTACGACAGGCGTTGTAATTTATATTTGGTCAGAAGAATTACAGACTTCAGCAAAGAGTAATGCTATGTTAACCAAAATCGGGTTTCATATTCCAGAAATTTTATAGCGTTATTTTTTTAAACAATTAATGAGTATTGTGAACACGTAAAAAAATTTATTTGTTAGTGAATATGCTGTTCTAGATAAGAACATCAAAGGAAAATGAAGTGAAGGAAGAAGAAATGGAATCTTGATCTTAAGTAGCTACTTGCTCTAAGTAGTGTCTAGGTTGCCTAGGATCAGTTATCTCGTCAAACTGGCTTGGATTCTTTCGTATTTATGGATCCAGAATTTTGCAGCGTGCTTAGGTGTCGTGTTTGTAAGAAATTTAATGGCGTTATGAAGATGAATGATTTCCGGTTAAGATCGAGGTCTCCCGAACAGAGTTGTTTATAATAAAATTGAAAAAATGAGTGATACCTGGTGCCATTTGACAGTAGGGACCTGGAAGAAGAGAAAAAAAAATTAAAATCTACCCCCAACGGTTTTTCAAGTAATTATAACATGCCAGTAAAACTAATGTAAGCTTTTGTTTGAAATTGTGAGAGTGTCAGTGACGACTACGTGAGTCAGAAATGAGAATCGAGGTTTCCCAAGGCTGCAACCTCGATTTCCAAATTCGTACAAGATCGGTTAACAAAAGAGAAGTATTTCAATATACTCAGGAATTTATGTGTTTAATGCACTTTAGTTTAAGTTTGATACTTAATTCGTTCAAATTTAATAAAATTTGGTAACCGCAACTGTCACTGTATAAATAACTACTCTAAACTTAACTATACAACTCATATTATTTTCCTTAATTCTCTTCACAATCTTTCTTAAACCTACCTATGCTCCGACTCGCGCAAAACTTAAGGTAATACGAACATCCACCATTCCCAAAATTCCACTTTCCCATTGAACCCATAGAACACATTTTTCTATTTCAAATCCCCATCTTACCAAAACAAGTATATACACTAATTTAAACACACTCTCATATTAAAATCAATTTCGAAGCACCTAAAAGCATCTACTCGTCGAAAGCCTTTCTTCTCTAGTACACCCCCATGCTACTCAACCATCACAAAACCAAAAAGTACGAATCAACAAAAGCATACTCCAAATCCCAAAGCCAACAACTTAAACCTTCCTTCTTCCCCCTCATTTAAAAAACGACAGAAACACTGTACCTCGACATCTCCGTAAACAAACCCGAAAAAGAACCCCTCCCCATTTCCCTTCATCAACCACACAGTCAACCCATTCGCACCTCCTTCAAGCACCGCAAATAAAAGAAGACTCACAGTGCGGGCCAAGAACCGTGTCAAAAGTCAAGGGGCACCCCGTTTCAAGGGGCACTCCCCCCTCTCATAAGGTCGACGCGTTTTTAATGAATGAGTTTGTCCGGGGATTCGAAAGTAGCGGGGATAGGATTGCGCAGGAGAGGACCAGAGGGCTTCGATGTATGGTAGAACGAAGAGAAAGCAGGCGGGCCAACACAGCCTGGTAACTCACCGAAGAGTGCCAGAAGGTAGACGAGGGAGACGGTGAGCGCCGTGACCGGCCTTCCTGGGCAGGCCATCCTTCGCACGTTCCTCTCTGACGACCTACCTCGTGCCTACTACCCCGGACTCTTCGTGTTTTACGCTGCTCCGTGCCTTCCTCTTCTCCTTCTGCGAGTAAATACGAGTAATTAGACGGGGCAAGCCTACGTTATCGAGCCCCGCGACCACCATCTCCGCCGCGTTTTGCCCCCCTACTTGGGCCCCCCTTCTCCCCGCCCCCCGCAAGCGGGCAGACGATACCACGAGGACGATGTACCTCCCCCTCCAGCGACTCCGCATCAGCGAGGGGAAGGGAGGAACCGAGGCGTGGGGGTGTCGGACTGGTTTCTCCGAGGCGGTATGTTCTGAAACGGTACGTGCCCGCCACGGAGTATAGTTTCGTCTTCCTCCGTTGTCTGGTGTTATTCTCGGTTGCAGGGACGCGGCGAGACTCTTCCAAGTGTTGCCAGAACGGATAACCGGGACGCGAGAGCGGCGGGAGGCGAAGTCGGTAGCGTAGCTGAGTGTTGGGGGTCAACGATCTGGGGACCGTTTTTGGAAGACAGTAGTTGGGGGTCTTGGGTGTAGCAAGGTCGGTGGGTGTTCTCGGTACGCGGGGCTCTGTAGAGAGTGGTGGAAGAGGCATTTGGTGGCTTCGCTCCTCGAGGGTATTGGTTTTCGTGTCACTTGAGCGCGCTTCGAGTGGTAACGAAGTGATTAGTGTTCCATCTCGAGAATTTCTCGAGAAATTTTATAATTTCTTATTTCTCATTTCTCGAGAAATTACAGTTTCTCGAGAATCTTCAGTGTAAGAGAATTATTATAAATCCCATTAGTTTTCAGAAATGAATTTTCAGTTGGTTCAAATTGTGTGTTAATCGTGAACGTATGAACACATCTACAATCAGTGAGAAATGTTAGCAATATATACGAATAATTGCGTGATTGTTTGTAAACTTTTCTCTTGGTATCGCCGATGCTCTATATTTTAATTTAATTTAATTTAATTACAATGGACGGGGTAGACAACCCTTTGGTACAATTAATTACAAAAATGAGGTAGAGAAACGGACGCATATTAATTTAATAAGAAATCAAGACAAAAACGAGATATATACATTTAAACCAACATCCACTTAAAATGAAACAAATTTTTCTACAGCCGCAGATTTTGTCACAAAAAAAGAAGTAGATTGGCTGACGCAACATTAGACGCATTGTGCTTTTGAAAAAACTATTTTAAAACAAAAAAGTAAAGTTTCGCCTTGTTTACATTTTATATTTAATAAATAAATTTATCAATTATATTTAATTTCTTTTTTTTCATTAACACAAGTTTTGTCGAAGTTGGACACGAATAAAAATTTAGATAAATATTATCAACATTATTAAAAAAATATAAATTTTACAATATTTTTTAATTTCTTGAGAATTCTCGAGAATTCTCGAGAAATATAATCTGATTTCTCATTTCTCGAGATGCGAAAAATATCGAGAAATCAGGAACACTAGAAGTGATATCGCGAGGGCAAGTGGCTAAATTTGTTCCCTCGCAACTTGCATTCACTTGGTTGACTTTGTTATTTAATTAATTAGTGTATAATACAGAGGGCATCGCGATCTTGGCTCTGGTATCTGAACCACCAATGCTGAAGTGTGTTGCAGCTTCCGATAAATCACTCTGTTGTTTTTTTTATATTGTCAAAGATGGAGCCCATTTTGGGAAATCGGAAAGTTTGTTTGAGAGAGAAGTGTTTTAGTGGTCAGAGCCCGTTTGAGGGGTTTTGAATGTGGTTATTCGTCTGATTTTGAAATGTGATGAGTGTGATTGGGGAGTAATGTGGTTACAATAGTTGATAAACAGTGGCGGACTGGGCAGAGTGGCAGCTTGCTCGATGACAAGTGGGCCCTTAAACACTGTAATTACTCAGTAATTACTAAAAAATATACAATCATTTCACAAAATTTTTAATTGTAACTTTTGCCACTTATGTACTTATGAAAATTTTAAGTAAAAAGTGTTTGTGTGTTTGTTTGTCGCCTAAAAACTGTTAAAATTAAACAGTAATTGAACAGTAAACCCTGTGGTCACGCAATGTGTCGCTGCTGTTTATGCCTAGCTAATCCAGATGAATGTGACTATTTTCACAAAAATAAATACAAATTTTTTTTTATGAAATCAGAATCTGAATTTCGGGCGATTAGTAAAGCTAATTCCTTATAAAAATAAAATTATTAATGTCCTGGCCACCAATATTTTTTGACCCAGTCCGCCCCTGTTGGTGAGAGATGACTGTGGGCCACAGGACTTTTTGGAGTTCTAGTTCTCGAGCACTCTGCTCCATTCTTTCGAATTCGTTTCGTGGCACGATGTAATTATTTATTTCGGAAGATCGTGTTAGTTCACTTTAAGTAACTGACTTCCAATTAATGAAATTGCATTTTTAAGTCTATTACCTACCACAGTTTTTGAAATATATATCAGTAATAAATGCTTGATACGATAATTGTGATTCCATTCTTCTCCTAATTAAGAAAAATGAAGTGATTAATGCTGAGATTTTACGCTTTCAACATTCCGGGACTAGCCGAAATATCTAAATTCCTCCTGTCAAAATAAATCAGAAATTCCTTTACCGTTTTGTGATCTAATTCTTCGTTCTTTATATGTAAGCAATTCAATTTTCTACTTCCGAGGCGCGGTATTCAAATATACTTGGAAATCGAGCATCGTGGTGACATTATACTTTAATTTCTCATTGTCAGCTTGTAAAATGTATTATATTTTCAATAAATTTACCTTTTTAATAATTTTGAGGGATTTCACAAATAAAATAAGATGTCTGTATTTTTCTCCAGGTTGATTTGTAGACCTACGTAAACCAAATTTTGTTCCTCTTTTGCGAGTACTATACACTCAAAAAATGTCCAACATTCGCTTTATGTTACCCCGTACTTAAAATGCCTTCTTGGGTTTTCTTTAACACGTTTTGAAATTCAAAGCGAAACGAGGCCATAAATGAATAACAAATACTGAATCGCTGTTGAGTGTTTTGCATCAACTGTTTTACCAAGTCGAACTAGGGCAAGGAACCGTTATCATCGACACTTACAACCGATTGATGAATATTCATGCGACGTCCGCGTAATTGCAAAGAATGATCTCTTTATCAAACAATTATATAGGTCGTTATTAGTGCTGCTCTTCGAGTCACATATTTTTAAAAGAATAATCATTTGTGAAGTGTAAAATGTATAAAACATGGCGCTGCAACTAGGGGTCGAATGAAACTGTCAACTTTTATAAATAAAAGTTATTTATTGAACTTTTAAGTTTTAAATAATTTCTTTTCTGTTTTAAGTTAACTTTGTACATTGACACTATAACTCTGTTGTAAAAGTTAAATTTTAACAGTTATTTTACGTTCGATTAATAAGAGATCTGTAGAATTATTTCAGGGTAAAAGGGTATAAAAGTTAGGAATACTTTTTCAATTAGAATTATTTAAGGAATTGTAAGCAGGATAAATATAGACGAGAGAGCACATTGCGATAAAAATTATTTTCATCGAACAGTTTAAACTTTCAACTTCGGATTTATCTACAGCATAACTGTTTCAGGAAATCTGCTTGTCACAACTGTAACTTTTTCAGAGCAGAATAAATGTTCCTGTTTAAGTAGAACTTTTTTCTACTTATTTCAAGGATATAAAAGTTTCTTATTTAGACAAAAAGGTAAGGAATAAAAGTTTCAGTTAATAGTTTTTTCAACACAGTTATTCCATTATTAATTGAAGATTTTAACAGTTTCATTCGGCTGCAACTTAATTAATACAGTTGTGCATTTGAGAACATCCCTTGCAAACTAGCGAAATCTTCAAAGAAATACATTTTAAAACTAAAAACCGGTATCCAATCAGGTTGCTTCCATTACACGAGGAGGTTCGATGTAAATACTTGAAAGCAAAGTATATCTCGCGTTACGTCCGCGAAATGAGCAACTAATAAGGTATTTTCAACGCTGTTAAATTCCTCGTTGTATTTATCTATAAGCAAAGTGGAACGTATTAAACTGAATTGCTGCCGTTTCACTCGTTATCTGAATTGTGGGCCTGATTTGCAAGCTCTTACAATAAGTCGTTAACAGATAACCGTGGTGGCAGACACAGTATTTTATAAATTTTTAAATAGACGTCGATAAGTGACGAATATTAACAAAGTGCATTTTAGTATACACAAACAATAGGTAGTTCTGTTTCATGTCATAAATTAGAATTTTCTGTGCTTTTCCTTTACAAGTTGACGCATAATTTTCAGTAATATATGTAGTATTATACAAAAATGTTTAGGGGGAGGCATTAGCCGTGGCCCGTACTTTAAACTAGGTGAGACAGATTTGTATGCGTTTAGACCAGTATTTCCCAACCTTTCTTGAGTCGCGACCCCGTTTTATAATATTCAAATAACCTGCGACACCCATATAAGGTAAGGTAAATTTAATAAGGTAAAGAAAACACATTAAAAGTAGGTAGAATTATTTCAGAATATAATTCTAATGTAATAATATTTAATTATCTTAATAAACATATTAGATATACTTAAAGATATTTAATATACTTAATTATTTTATTTAGTGTGGCGAAGAGAGCTTTTCCTTTTTTCATTTATGAAAAATCAAAATTAAAGAAATAAGTGCTATGAATCAGCATCTAAAAATAACCGAGGCACCCCCAAAAAACACCCCGACCCACAGGTTGGGAACCACTGGTTTAGACCTTAGAACGGAAAGTCAATAGACTGATGAATACGTAAATTGTTTTTGGAAATAAGCAGCAAGACAGCACTTATCAGTGGGTGACTTAGTGCTAACAGAATGCCTACTGGTCGGCTCACAATGAAGCCAGCTGAATTTTGCAGTGAATGTGGGTGCTAAATTTGGAAAATTGATCATAAAAATTGAATAAATAAAGTCATAATGTAATCGTTTATAAATCCCGTATGTATATAAAACAGTAATAATACAAATGGGCACTGAAGATAGAACATTTACTAAAAATAGAACTCAGTGTATTTTCGTTTCCTACTTTACCTCCGAATGTTACTGAACATCGTAATTAATATTTTGCTTATACATGAAAATTAAACACATTTTTGTTTAATAAAATACGCTTCGCTACGATCTGTCGAATTCTTACCTCTGGACTGATATGCAAGTCAAGGGAGAAATATTTCCACCGCAAGCACACGCCGAATTCAATTTTGAAACGCACTTCAAAGCGGACGTAAGACATACATTATTCACCGAAAATAAGCAACGCACTGTCTCGGCAAACTGTGAACAAGAAATTTGTGCAGCGTCTACGGAGCTGCAATGAAACCATCTTGAATGCATTCTTATCGCTGAATTCAACCTTTGCTCCAGAGTTGACCCTCCTGAGTTTTCAATAACAAAACTGTTTACTAACTTTTCTATATCTTACCACGGACGAGGTATCCGACTGACTTCACAATCACATCTTATAGATTTTCGTGTTACACGGGCCAAAATACTGCTTTTGAGAAAAATCCGTGGTTTTGGCGGGAGCTCTACATTTAATACCGGTGGCTTTAGGAACTAATTTATATCAGTCTGGGAACTAATTCATATAGCCGAAGTCGGCGAAGTCAGTAAAGAAGGCGGCTGTAACCGATCGGTTACATCGAACGTTACACAAAACGTCCATGATGTTATGAGATGAAATAAAGTCGAAGCCCTCGGGTTTACTAATTACACATTTATTTCAAACAAGTAATTTTAATAATAGAATACACTTAATTAAATTATGAAAGGTCAAGAGCATCCTTGGTTAACTCTGCTGCGCGTGAATAACTTAATAATAATGACTACCCGGTAAGTGTCACGTTTCGGAACTGGCTACTCTTGTTTTTGGGGTCCTGTTATATGTAGGGGAGAGGCTTGCAGGTTGTCACCCCTTAGCTTTTTTGATCATAACTCGTCATCAAATTAACGTATCGTTGATTTATGGTATAAGTTGGAAAGAAGAAGTGTAGAGCTACAATCCTGAGCTAGAAATCATGTAAACTCTCGAAAAAGAAAAATTATACTGCAAATTCTCGACAGTATCTAAAATTGACTCCTTGAAATTTTGGCTTGCAGATTGCCACCCCTAGAAGAATTGCTGAAAGTGTAAAAAACTCAAGTAAAAACCTGATTCAGAAAACTTATTAAACAAAATTTATTAAATTTTATTTCCAGTCAGTGGCTGTAAACATGAAAAAAATGAGTGGAATTGCCATGAAAAATCAGATTTGCAAAATGGTATGGAGTCATTCAAAATCGTCATCGGAATCACAATTTGGGCAAGTGTAAACACTGTAGCGCATATCGGCACATCACATAATCATGAAAAAAGACATTTGAGTGTAAACAAGCGGGAAAGAGAGAGGTCGCAATCTCCGAACCAAAAAAGGTGGCAACTTGCATTACGACGCATTTTTGGAAAATTTGAGAAAAACTGTCAATTCATGATATGTTTGGAAATCTGTTTGGCAGATGTAAATTATATAAAAAAAACAACGCAGTACGAATAGTTACCTTGAATTGTCAATGAAAATGTTCAATTTACGAGCACAGGGAAAACACACAATTTTAATAATTCAATTTCTTGACAAACACTATATCATACTTCACTCAGCAAACACAGTGTTATTGCGACTGTCCGCTCCAGAGGTTAATAAATAGTGACAACTACTCTTTTAACGTCGATGTGAGTCAGAGTTGAGGGTATGACACTGTTAGAAAGTCGAAATACAGCGGGGGTGGCAATCTGCAAGCAGTGACAACCTGCAAGCCTCTCCCCTACCCCTTTTTGATGATGGGGTACAGGGTGATGAGTCCGTGGTGGCGCATCCACGGTGACGTGTCTGCCGTGACACGAAGCTTGTACATTTTTGATAAAGCGTCTCAGTCATGAACGGACCAAAGTAATTCGTCACTGAGCAACTAATAGTAAATATATTTGTGTTTACTATTAGACGGCTGTTTTGATATATGTATTTTTAAGCAACTCATAACAATGTATATTATAGTATGATTGGCAACCCCGGTATAGCGCTGCCAATAGGTGAATACGTCGTAAAGTTTAAAATCGACGAGAAGATACCATGCTAATTCGCGAGTTATACGCTCATTCGTTAAAATAATTAATAGATTCACAGATTATAAGAATTAATTATTGTATAACTTTTTATGAATATTGTCGTAAATGGAGATACAAATAGAAAATAAATTATAAAGAAAAGAGAAAGATTATTGGGATTCGTACACAGTGAAGGTATGTACATATTTGTTTTGTTCACTTTGTTTACGAATTGTACAAGGGAACTGCCTTCCAGGACAATAATACACACAGCTGCCTATGTAGAAGGTATTGGTAAAGCCGCGGAGCCGTAATATGTTTCTGTGTTTACATGCTTCTTGCTGGTACACCTCGGCACACTCGTGTTGATAATATTCAGCATAGACCAGCGAATGACGTCATTAATTCTCAGAGGAGAAAATTCTGTGGAAGCAGTCGACCTAGCCTCGTTTCGCGCTTGCAAATTACAAGCGATTACATAGGACACGGCTAATTGATTACAATTCCGTTTCATTTATTCATATTAATTAAGTAGTAACCGTGAAAAGAAATTATAAATTTAAAAGCTTTTACCCTCATATTTGCTATCCTCAAACGAGAAGGTAGAGATCAGAAATTTCACGGAATTGTGTTTCAGCTGATGAACAACGTTTAGCAAACAATAACAACCAAATTTTTTATGGAAGCCGTTTGCTCATTCTTACCTTGCTACACACTTTATAGAAATAAGTATAAATTGTGTTTCTATAAAAATCTATTAGTAAATGGAATTATGCAACATGTTTCTTAAAATTAGTCGTAACAGACCGTTTTAGATTTTAAATGATTTCGATAAGAGTTTTAATTCCTACCACTCGTAGCATTGTAATCTTATTTTAGACTGAATCGATAACGTTGGGTGTGACACGAAAATGGTAAAGGAGCTCGCATGGTCTATGGTGACACAAAATTGCATTGCGAGGTACATCTATCTTATACCTCATCTATTAGTGGTTCTATTAGTTCCCAGAGCCACCGTCCTTAAATATAGAGTGCGCGTGAGAATCATTGATTTTTTACAAAGTCGGTATTGCAGTTTGTGGCACACGCACTTGTATAAGGTGAAAAATCTATCCTAAGTCGCGTCTGTGATTTAACGCTGAGGACTCCACATGTGTTCTCATAACGTAGTGTTATAGATCGATTTGTGAACCATGAGCAGCTATAGACATCTAACAGCCAAACGTAGAACTATTTAGAAGTGTACTTCACCATAGACCATGTACAGTTTAGATCCATCATCTCATAGGAATTTCTGCCACACGAACTGCAGTACCAACATGCCCCAAACAAAACACTGCCGTCTCGTCATGTCTAGTTTTAACTCTTACCGTTCACAGCGCTGTAATCTTATTCCAATCTGAATGCATACCTACGTTGCAGGAAAATGTTAAAGAGGTCGTGAGCTTCCAACTTATGTGATAAAAATTTACCGTAGACGAGGTTGTAATCATGATTATATTTAATATTTAATCAATTAAAATGATTTACAGTTGACAATAACCATTATGACTTCACAGCATTCCATAATACTAAACTTACTATGAAAAAAACGAAGCTACAACTAAAAACTCCAATCACTTGTCTTACCCTCCATTCTGAATAGAACAACAAACTCAATCAAACTCTCCTGACATCCGCGCAACTAATCACCACCCTCACGTGTCATTACATAAAAACCTTAATCCCACAAACTTCAGTTCTCCTATCACATCATTTATTATAACAACCACCCAAAAAACAGAATCCCTGCCGTGATATCTTAAAATCTAAAGGCAGCAAGCGTTCGCCAAACCACCCCCGAGGGTGATAGCCTCCCTTGGTAACTCAGAGCCGGTTAATCGAGCCGAAGGAATTGTTCCTCGACGGTCTCGGCGGGGACAGCGGCGTTAAATGCATGAAAATAGATTGGAAGACCGGCCTCGGGCGTCCGATCGAGCATTGTCTCTGGCGTCTCGATGACTAGTTACCGAGTTATCCCGAATCGAACGCCTGAAGGGAGCACCGGGCTTGGTAATAGGCCAGGCTGCTGCTCGGGGAACCGTAATGTCATAATAGAATAGCGATGTTAGTAATACCATCGCGATGCACCGGTGTAGGCAACCGGCCGATTGACTGGTCCGCGCGCTGCAGGCAGAGAGGCCCAATTTGCATCGCATTGTGTACTCGTTACGCCTTCATCCGCGCCGCTCTGGCGCGTCTACGTGCGCGCGCGCCCGACGTCACCGCGCATCGGCCATCCCGACGGCAAAACCGCCGCCGTTCCAGCAATCAGCGCCCTGGGAGAACCGTGGAAACCGCGGAAACCCCTAACTCGATTATCGTTTCTGGCATCGTTATCGTTATTAGTCGCTCCATCGCCCGGATAACGGGCGCGGGCGAGCAACCTCGGCTCTCCATGTTGTTCCACCACCCCTTTTCCCTCCGTCCACTGTCCAGCGCCTCGCTCGCTGGCGGAGCCCCTTTTCGAGGGTCCGCGTTAACATTTTTGTTGCGATCTCGCCGTTTTCGTTTACTTTAGGGACTCCTTGCGGAAGGGTTGCTTCAGGTTCGGGGTGGGTGATTGGGGGAGAGGTGTGAACGAGGGATGTTAATGTTGGGAATGGATGGGTGGCATTGAGAATTTTTGAGCTTCGAAGTTGATGTGTTTCCTAAAGTGAGACACTTTATTTTATACTTCAGCTGGAGAGTTTTTTAAATTTAGCTACTAAGCTTATTGGTGGTATTAATTCTTGAAGAAGATAAGGGTTTCACATTATAACAACGTCAGAATCTTATATAAAAGCTTACACTGAGGCGTGTATGTTTAAATTCATGCGGAAAAATTTAAGACCCCATAAATATATAATTTTTCCTTCTCCAGCAGCGGAGGTTCTTGAAAAATCTTGAATTCCACTGTTCCTCCACTTGAAATGACTGTTCAGAGAAGGAGACAACTCTGAAAAATCGAAAGAACCAAAAATTTGCTAGCATTGCTCGATCATTTTTGCGCACTGCCGAATTGCGTGTAATTCTGGCATGAAACGGTGGAGGAAACTTATTCTCATGGATCCAGACGTGTTTCGTGCCGCGTGCCGTGCGCGAAATATTTCATCCTCTCTCGATTCCATCCTCCGTCCTTCATCCCCTTCGCGATGCAACGGCGGCACGCTCACGGAATTCTTTGAAAAACTACTCTGGGAAATTGGAGCCACGGCGGGGAGCGAACGAAGCGGGCAGAATGAATAATAAATACGGTTATCGTTTAGTTGATATTTTGAGGGGCGCGGACGGACAGAGGCCGGATCGAGGGATCGGGAAGGGTGTTGGCGGGGCGAAATGGGAACGAGGGGGTGGTGAGTAACGGCACGAGGCAGGGAAAGAGGGAGATCAAAGCGTCATTTCTTTAGGGGCCACGTAAGGATGTTTCCCTACATTTTTATGCTCCTTCATCGGCGTCGAGACGCCTCGATCACGAGCGAATCATTTTATATGATCATCTAATAATACACTCTAGCGTTATTGTGATCAATAATGCATGCTCGAGTCTTGAATATGTGTCGGGTAGCTGCGCTAGTTTCTGTTTGTGTGATGTTTGATGATGGTTGATCGTACTATTACAAAGTAGGTGACGCTGAGTTATTAAGGCTGGAACAGACACGTTCAGTAATTTACTTAGTCGAGTAGCGAGTAGGTTAGTAATTTACCATTGTTTTACTAAAACTACTCGACTAAATTTTTGTGTCCACATACGGTAAATTACTAAATTACTGAATGCTCGACTAAATTACTGGACGTCTCTCATCACTTTACTCAAAGTTCAAGAGTGATTAATAGGCATTTGGAGCTTATATTCTTAAAATATTACTGTACTTATTGCATATACAGTATTACAGGCTAGTATTTTCATTTTTCATTTTTTCATATTTTGATAATCAGGGTTTAAATACCTTTGCTTGAAGTCCATTACCTGACAAGTAGAATAGGTCTATGTAATCGAGGCCATGATGAGCATAGAATGTAAAAATAGTGGGTATCTCAGTAAAAAGAAATTACTTTCTGAGATCCCTTTACCGTGCAAGTAGAAACATACCGCGCGCAGTCAGACACAGGCAAGTAGTTCGAGCCATGACTACATGTACTCTTAGATCTATACACTCCAAATTCGACTAGAAATATTCTCCATATAATATTCCTTAATACAAAACATTTATTAACAATATACAGAGAAGAATTAGAGTAATCAAACTTATAGTGTCTATATATATTTGATTTTATTTCGCCTTAAGTGCTTGTAGCTGTACTTAAGAGATGGGGGGGAATATTTTTAAAAAACGCGAGTGACTGGCAAAATTAATGCGATTATCAATCGTAACACTTCGCAGACACTGCAGTAGAGAGTAGAGACTGTACCAGGCGTTTGATAGCCTTATATCACTGTGCATGCATTAGCAATGCAATAGACTATAGAGTATACTGAAATCGTATGGTTTCACGGTAGGAAGGCTCTTAAGACCTATTACCGTCACCCTGGAAATAATTTAATCGGCGCCGTGTGACTGCGCAGTTTCATTTTCGAAATGAAGCCAGGACGAGGCATATAATGTTTAATCTTGGTTCACTTCGTCTCAGCGAACCTCCGAGATGTCTTGGTAAGCTTAAGTCAGATAACTCGGATTAGTGGCGAGTACATCGTGTGACAATTCGTTTCACGAGAATATTCACGAATCGTTACCCCTTTTCCTTTCACCCTTTCACTGTTTATTAGGATTCTAATCTCTGGGAATGTTGCATTTAATATCTGAGCATCTTTCAATCCGTTAAATCAATATAATGTAGGGTAAAGGACCCAATTACTGACACCTAACCAATTACTGTCACGTTAAGCTATTTCAGTTAAAATAACGAATAAACAAACTATAGAATATAATCTATAGTATAGATTATAGGTTGAAATACATAATTCTTTTTGTGTATCACGTTACAACGTTTATTTATTCGTTATTTTAAATAATTTAGATTAAGATGACAGTAATTGGTTAGGTGTCAGTAATTGGGTCATTTACCCTAGGGGATGTTTTACGTTATATTTATTTCCATATCTGATACTAATTTAACTGCCAGTGACTGTTGGATATTGTAACCTGATCTTTTAGGTGCCTACTATTATATATTTGACCTTTTCTTCAGAATAAATTAATTTGTTATTAATCTCTTTATGACATACTGTAAAAACTACGATTTAGGCAAGCGGTCTCCTAACTTGTATTCCAAAATCATACTTATTCTAAAAATAGTATCAATAAAAAATAAAGAATATGAGACAGACATTTAAAGAAGACGTCTTAAGTTACCATATTTCGTCCTCATTTCATAATAAAAATCCATCAGCAAAATAAACATTGAGAAAGGCTATAGCAGGTTGATATCCAGTAAAACCAACAAACATTAAAATGATATCCACGTGAGAACGATAAAGGAATTCGCCGTTTCCTACCATTGTCTCTCAGAATCTTTAAGGACCAATATCCTCGCACCATGGGATCGGAGTATCCTCGATGCAAACAATTCTTTAACGCATTCTACGTCCCTTCGAATGTCAATCTGTGTCAGGAACGTCACGATAGCGTTCTCTGTGCTTTTTCTTTAATTCCGCCTTTCCGGCGCTCGCGCTGCCTGCACCCTCCAAAAGCCAAGACGCCTCCGTTGATCCTCTTCCCGTTCCCTCTGTGTCCAAGTCCCCGAGGATGAAGGGATCAGAGGAGAAAGAGATATGGATTGACACTGGAATTCCTCCGGTAAAGGATCCTCCATTGGCCTGGTCATTTTTCTTATCCGCCGCGCATCCGAGCCACGGTCTAACAAACTAGATTCATCAAATTCGACACCGATCGTCCATTCACGGCCGCTTGGCTCCGCCATCCTTATCACGGTTGGCGTGAAAGGGGATCTAAAAGCCAGTGCCACGAAATCATGGACCCTTTAAGTAATTTTAAATCGCAGTATCGAAGGTTACCTGTTTTAAGCGAATTATGGAGGCAGCTTCTTGATCGATTGAGGGTTGTTTTGAGGAGATAGAAAGATGAAGGTGACACTTAATTTCTTAACGAGGAATTGGGTAAGATTAGTTGATTCTTGAAAGAAAGTAGAAAATGTCACTGTTACAAAAGGAGGTTAATAATGTATTAGGGCGCGTGTCCTATTTACTGTGGATAAAACGAGTTAGTTCCTTTGTAATAGACTTTTAATAGACAATTTAAAGTACGCTGGAAACGTTTCCGGTGTAAAAATGACTGATTCTCATCGCTGTGATAAAAGCTCTGCAATATTATTAAAAGATTTAAGATGCGAATTTATTCACTCACTACATTATTTATCTAAACCAGTGATTCCCAACTTGTGGGTCGCGAAGTGTCTTCTATAGGGCCGCCATGGTTATTTTAATTTGACAATTTTTTAGCACTTATTTATTTTAATATGCTTGCACTGTCATATTGCATTAATGATGTAATACTGATTTTTCATATATGAAAGGAAGGAAATATTTATCTTACCTTATACGGGGGTGGTAAATAAAAAAAAGGTTGGTAAATACTGATCTAAACCGAAATTAAAAATACGATTTCCTTGGTCGACGATTACCATCAGATACCATTACCAAAACTTATTTCAATAGTACTTACTCACAATCAGTAATAAAAAATAATATCCATTCTCGTTCCGAAAACATGATTCTTTTTTCCCACTCGTATGAGATAAAAAATACATACTGTGTCACCAAACAGAAATTTATTACACTCAAATAAAAATGGTGTCCGTGGGAGCATTTCGTCTCGATGGATCATTAATATTTCAAGCTGTTGATAGTGTTGATACTCTTTGCCTTAGTAGAAGTATTATAGCGAATGAATTCCGAAAAATATGAACAAATGGAAGTGGAGCAGTATGAAGAATATCGAGTTTCCCTTCGGCCTGACAACTTTCCCTGGATGTTTGATACCGTGACACGAGAAACACCGCGCTAAATCATCTGTCGCCCCCGAATTTACCCCCTCAGGTACAGGAGGGAACCTTAAGTCTCCAGCTGTCTGTCCGCTGTCACTCAGAAACGGTTCTACCGTGTCATGAACCGACCCTACGTGGCTTTTCACCCTTAAAACAGCGTGTTTACGCCTAATCGCATTTTCGCCAGAGCAATTTATTAAAGAGACACTATCTGCGTTGACAATCTGACCTCGATCCCATCGCACTCCTGTCGTATCACTGTATTAGCTTCGCGGAGAGCCAGCTTCGTTTTACGACTGGCAAGTAGGTACTTTCTAGGAGCTCACAAGCAACGTTCAAGCTTTTGAAGAAGTTGACGTTATTTAAAGGTTTCGTGCAAATGGTGGAACTAATTTGAAAATAATAGTACTTTCTTCTATTCTCACAATTTTAGCTCACTTTTTTGTAATTTAGTGTAATTTGTTCTACTATATAGTATTTTTATTTATAATTATGGTTACTTTATTTGTGTCATCCATCTTTTTCTATTTTTTTTTTAATACAGTTCGGATTATCTTTGTTGGTATAAAAGTGCGCCCAGCAGGCAAAATAATTTGATGTAAATAGCTAATATACCGAGAACTCATAATCGACAACGATGATTGAATTATTAATAATTTGACAGTTTACATTTCAAGAAGATAACCGTTTGGTTAAATTTCTGAAATCATGTTCTACTTACTCAGCGGTATTATTTCATTAATGATTGAAAAACGTAATCTTTATTCGCTGTGCAGACTTTTCATCAATTTTATATACGTAATACGCAACATTAATTATTGTAGGTCTTGTTCCTTATCATATTCCACGAAGTATTGTATTTTTAATGGTGTTAGATTAAAGTTAGGTCCAAGTTAGGTAAGCCTTATAATACTCTTACTTTTTCGAGTACCTAAATGACTTGTAAGGGTTGTTGTTTTAAATTACATTTCCCACATCAGGATTCTAAATTAATTGGTATGTATTTGCGTGTACTTAACATGATTTCAGACCTAATTCAAATTCAGCCTAGACTCTGACAAAATACTCCAAATTATCAGAAACAAAATTACTAAGTAAATAGGTACTCTAAATAGTAGACCAACTATATTTTAACACGTTGCGTCCGGCACCAAAAATAGTTGACCTTCTCCTAAATACAAGAAACAGCTGCACCATGGTGAAAAAAAATGCAAATTTGTAACGACATGCACACACCGATGAACACGTTCGTACTGAATGCGTATGCAAAAGGAAAATTCGGTACCTCAAAAATTCTTCTTCACCTTCCACATTTATTGGGACCGAGCCCAAGAGTCCCATGACGTGACCGTACACGTCACCCGGACGCAACGTGTTAAATCCTCTAATATCCAACATACAAAAATGGTGCCTACTATTTCGATTTTAGTCACTATAGTACCAACAACTATAAACCTTTGCTAGTCGACCCAAACAGAAGTCATTACATCCACTTAAAAATTCCTAAACAAATTCCACTTTCATCCTCCGAACCCCACAGATACAATAGAAACCCACAAACAAACCGCTCCGAAAACCAATTACCTTAACCTGACACTTGCGAACAGCGATGCACCTGTGCCCGAAAGGAAGCATCCAGGCGTGTTCCCCCGAGGTATCCTTATCGCGAGCATTTTGTCACCAGCCAGACCTCTTCCTCGCGGAAAAGGAAGCTAAACAAAAATACAAATGCCTGCGATCTCGCTATCGCGAATAAACCGCGGGGCAAAGAGATGCGCCTTGGAAGTGGATGGTAAAAAGGTTGACCCAACATAAGGGATTATTGCGCCCGAGCGGAAGCCGATGGCGTGGTGGGCGGTTGGGTGAGGAGGATGGAAAATAAAAGGAAGGAGCAACAAAGCAGTCGAAGTTGGAAGTCGATCCAGCGCGTAGCAGGAAAGAATTCCACCCCCTCGCCCTTCGAAGTGGAAGCTTCCAGCACCGCCACTGGCAGCACAACCACGAACCACCACCACCCTCACCGTCGCCGCCACCTTCTGCCCTTCTTCGCTCTCTTTCTCCCCGCTGATCCCCCGCCGCGTTGCTGTTCCACAGCGGAGGCTGGCTGACGTTCACGTAGGAGGAACATGGCTCCCAGGCAGGATCCATCCTTCCAGCTTCCTCTCAGCCACCCCAGCGCGGCCCGTATTCTCCGACACCCCCACCCCTGGCCGCCTGGTTGGCCCCTCGTTGCATTTTAAATCAAAGCCCCGGAGGTAACGCAATCACCAGGCATCACGACGCTTCCACAATTTTCTACTTTAAGCTACTTTATGTATTAGTACCCCTCCCGTGGATCTCTCTTTTTCTCTCTCTCTCTCTCCCTCTCTCTTTTCTCTTTCTCTCCCTGCCCCTCGTTCCGATCCCCAGCAACCCTCTCCCCTCGTTCACCCTGTCCGTTCATCTGGCCTGCTCGTCTCCTACCAAGGCGAGCAGCAGCCACCGTTGCTACATTAGCCCCCTCCCCACGCCATCACCCCAGTTCGACTCAGTCTTTTACACTCCGACAGATCCTCTCGCGCCCCCGTGAAACGCTCCGCGCACCCCCTCGCCCCCCCCAACGTCCCACGGCTGCGGCGTAACGAGGTTATTTTATTAAACAACCTCCGCCTCTTGCCGACGCTGCTGGAATTCTAGGTGGACCGGTGCGGGGCCGAGGACTAGCGGGGCTTGGGGGGTGGCGACGAACGACCTAGACGATGCATCCCCCTCGCCCGGCTCCTTTGCACGCGGTGGAAACATTTTTGGCCGGTGGTGGGCTGGATTCGATTGGGTGGAAGGTAATCGAGAGACGAGTTTGGCGGATGGAGCTTGGACGTTTCGGAAGGGCTTGCTGTCGTGGGTAAATGTTTGGTAACGTGGTGCTTTGTGGGTAGGATGATAGGACAGCGACGAAAGGATGGGTTTAAGGGGTCGTATAAGTTTCTCAGTGTTACAGCGTGTGCGAGTGATTCTGGGATAAACTATTAATCCGATTGGTTTAATTCTTTTTGTGTTTTATAGGTATATATCTTTGGTTATATACCTCAGGTATGAGAATTGGAAAATTTTTAATAAATGTGGGCTTTTCTCGAAACAGCATATTTCAAGACGGTGGGCATGATAACTGCTTCACCGTTCATCCGATTAACTTAATTATTTACACATATATTCTACATAAGATTCGTTATCGTGTGACGTCGAGCTTTTTCAATTAAATTGAACCATTTTTTAATAACAAGCAAAAACGTACGACTTTTATAGCGAAAATCACATTTTTCTTCAAAAACATTTCTGCAATTTTTTTGCAGATATACTATGATCCCACAGATTGTTAAAAAATCGGTGATTTTTATTTCAAACCACTCGTACGGGCTGAATCATTCCCACCGTTTTGGGCGGCGCGGCGCCATAAAACATGTTCCACGCCAGTGCCCACGGAAGCCACATTTTTAAAAATTTTGCAATTCTCAAAGCTGTTTTATAATCTATAAACGTATACCTATAACACACAAAAAGAATTAAACCAATCGAACTAATATTTTATCTCTGAATTACTCCCAAACATTGACCACGTTTTAGCGCCGAGAAACGTATATGACCCCTTAAGATGGTGGATGTTGGTACAGATCTTCTGATGTGGGCTTTGCTATTTGAACGTGTTATCCGGTAGTTTGAACAACAATTTTGTGACACTATGGTGACACATCAATAGGGTCCCCGTTTTCAACCCTTGTCGCGGGTGTCCCAGTTTTCTTATTTCCTGATTTTTGACGAAATTCTATGAAAAAATCAAGAATAATGGAACATTTCTAAAGGAAGTTTTATGTACAAAAAATATGGTCTGACTTACAGGAAGATTGTTGTCGTACTTGCAATTACTATTGTGTTTTTCATTGTGTGTAATTTTTTTACCACTACTGTAAGAGGACTTATTTTAAAAAAATTGTTCTCTTTTTTTATACAAGTCCAGCTGCGAATCCACGATGAGATTTTACATTTGATTTTTCTATCATGAGACATAAATCTCAATCACTACTAAATGCAAATAATGGAAACAGTCTTGAGAGATGAGATTTTTGAAAATATACCATGAAACTTGTCTCATGAGATTAAAGTCTCGCGTGAGACACCAAATTCTTGTCTCATCATGGATTTGTACATCCTTGGTTTTCTGGTGAAGAAATATGGTCACCATACATATTATTCTTAGGCGAATCTCGGAGTACATTCTTGAAAAAATACAATTCGCACCCAAAACCAACAAACGCCGCGATCCTTTGACTCGATTGCTTGTTATGATTATAAGAGTTTGGGTCCGGGGATCTAAAAACGTTGGGGGACAAGCATGAGGGTAGATTTGAAGTAGGTCTAAAGAAGTACTCTCGTGTCGTTGATTGTCGAGGTGGTGGAACAGTGAATTTCAAAAGGGGTGCTGTGGAAACTTCAAGTACTACACAGGCAGGCAGAACAATGTCTTATTTCCAAGGATTTCACCCTAATTATTATTCATGTGTTATAGATGCTTTATTTCATATGTTCCTACCAAAAGGAATTCTGTTATCATCAATCATCTCCACTGATTACAGATCATCCCCATAATCCGGGTGATAAAGTTGGAGATTAATAAGTGGATATTTTCGGTTCAAGCTGTATGAAATAGGGTGGACAGGGGATGAGATTCTCGACTAGTTGTAGGCAATATAGGTGTTCTGTACGTGGCATGTGGCAAGCGTGGAGTGGTGTAATCTAGTCACCGCGAAACAGGATTATTCTCCTAACTCGGTCTCTTGCTCATTCCCTCTCTGTTTCCCTTTCCCTCTATTTCTTCCTCCTATCTTCTTCGATTGCTTTCCCCTGTTTCTTTCTCGCCCCCTCTGAATACTTACTACTTCATTGCCACCACCCTTATTTCTGTATTCTTCTATTATTTCAATTCCTTTTTCTTTTCCAAGATCCATTATTTTCTTTTCGAGTCACAATTCGTGTTTTTATTTTCTTTTTTTTGTTCCATTGCTACTTTTTCTTTTCTGTTTCTTTACACATTCGTTTTCATTCTCGTATCATAATTTCCACTGTTGCTTCTCATCTGATGCGCATACTTTTTAGAATTCTGGTAACCTTCTTTCTTCCCTTATTCTTTCCCAGTGTCTCATTCACCCTCTCCTTTGCTCCTCTTTATTCCCTCCGATTCCTTTCCATTTATTTTCCTACTTTGTATCGCCTGCTCTCCACATCCGTGTCGCCCCGCAGTATTTTCCTATCGCGTCGACTTATCCGCGTTCCGGGGCATAGAGAACCGGGATATCCCCCGAAGGGTTGAAAGAATCGAATGGAAAGAGAATATATGGACACGGATAAGTGCGTGCTTGACGTTACTATTCCACTCGAAACCGTCATCGAGGAAGCTTCTACGATTCCGCGAGCGATACAGGAGTATCTCCAGCTCCTGGTAAAGTGCGATTCGATAGGGGATGAAATTGGAGTCGATCAAACCCGGGAAAATTGCGGAAAAATCGAGACCCCTGATTCCTTTTATAAGATTTCATCTATTCCTGTTTCCTCCCTCTCCGTATAATTTCGATTCGCTATGGTGCCGAATATTTGCCAAATCTTCGACCTCTCAATCCTTCAATCAAAAAATTACCCATAAGAAACATATACCCATTCGATGGGTAAAAAATTACCAAATTGCAACAAGGAAGCTACATTCGATTGCCCATAAAACTTTCCCTGTGTCACTCCCCTTCCAATCCTCGCAATCCTCCCCCACATTTCCTCCCACAACCCCTTACACCAATAAATCTGCCTCTCCCTTAACTCCAACAAACAATACCCAAGTATCACCAACATTAATCACAAGTAAAACTATTTCCCCGCTACAAAAATCCTTCATTCAACCCTCCCCAAGATCCGCCCGGTTAACATTCAATTCGCCTTGTCCGTATCATCCCTCCCAGCCAGCTCGCCGAGCAGCGTCGAAAATAGGAACAAAACCAAGAAGCCCGTCACAAGTCTGGGTACAACCGCGAGGAAACAAATGCTATTTGTGTTACGACAAGTGCGCCTTCTCCCCCACCCGGTGGCGGGACGGTGGAGCGAGAGGGGGTTGCGCGCAACCACCGTAGCGTCTGTCCCCCGCGAGCGAAACACGAGCCAGGTATACACGCGGGCGTCCAAGAAACGCCCGGGAGGAACAAGCGCCGCGAGGGTGCAACGGCGGGGGAGGGACAGAAACGATAAAAGGAGACCGAGCAGGGAACGAAGCGGCGGCATAGGGGTCCGAGGAGGAGGAGGAGGAGGAGGATGGGGGGTGGTGGACGGTATAACTCGAGGTGGAGCGTCGGGTAGCTGATACACACGAGAGAATCACTATGGACGAGGGGTAAACACGATTTACACCATGACGACTATTGCCTCTCCTCTCGTCCAAAGGGCTACGCGAAGCTCGGCCGAGGGTGAGTTACAACACAGGGAGAGACACTCCGCACAGAAGCAGGGGATGTTTGTCGTACGCGTTATTTGGCCAATAAAACCACGTGGCGCCTCCACCACCCCCGCGCGAACGAGCAAGGAGAGAACAGCGGGCACGTTGCCGAGACAGAGAGGGGAAATCGTTGGCCACACCCCGCGGTGCGCTCGACGCCTGCGCGGTTCCGCCTATCAAGCACGCTTTCCACGGTTGTCTACTCGCGGCACCGAAACGCGACACACAATCCAGCTGGGACCTTCTTGGACGGTTCGGACGCGATCCCTCCGGTTTTTTCGCCCCTGCACGATCATCCCGCGGTTCCCGCTCGACCCACGGACCCACGGGGTTGACGGAGATCAGTGCTCGGTCGACTTGCAACAGGACACGTCGCTGGATATCCCAGAGATCAGGAGATGGGACAGGTTGAGGGAAGATCCCCGAGGTCTGATTTACCTGACTGTTGCCCCCAGAGCGTTCACCAGGAACTAAGGGTTGAGATCGAGTGTATGGACACTGGTATTAAGGGCTGCGTTACATTGTTCCGCAAGGAAGTCTTGAAGAAGCTGGTTTAAAGAAAGAGGAAGCTTCAGCGGCTTGCTATAGCGAAGCTACGTCTTCTTCATCCCCTTGGCATCAAGTATGCTGGAAGTCCATGTGGTGGATAAGAGTGCAAGATTTATGGAGATCGTTTGGAAGAACTGATCGCAAGAGATCGATGACACATGGTGCTGGTTCCTTGGATTGGAGACAGCTGGTTTGAAGGAGTTTGAAGATGCACCAGTTCCTAAGCTCCGATCATCCTTCAGCGATTGCCGAAGAGGAAGGTTCACGAGGATCAGCTGGACGAGCTCAGTAGTTAACCAAATATCACAAGCCTTCCACTGTGATGGTAAACCTCATCCACAGGAACGAGAGTATCCAAACTATCCAACAGCCTCAGAGAGTCAGCCAACGAAGCAGCAGGACTGTGCTGCTGGACCAGTGTGTCGAAGGGGAGGCTAGAGGGAGAGAGCAACGTCTGTCTCGACAGTGGCGATAAAGAAGTCAGGCTACCAGAGAACATTCGGTGTCAGTGACGAACAGAGTAACGTTGGAAGCCGTGCGCAGATCGAACTCAGTGACAGTGAAAGACTCCTCGGGACTGCGTGCTGCTCGTGCGAGTTTGGAGTACGTTTGAGGTGGATCGCAAAGGGCTGTTTGGTTGAATAGGGGATTGAGGAGGCCGACGGTGATCCGCGGGGGTGCGGAGGAATTCAGGAAAGTGTTGTTCAGCCACGAGTCCAGGATTCTCACCCCCGGAGGCGGGACCATTTCGCCCGGGGGCGCGGGGCCGCCCGCGAGCCCTTCTTCGGGACACTATCATCCACCAACGCACAGTCCACCTCTGATCAAGGTATGTGATCGTTACTTTTAGTAGAATTCAGTTGTGTACTGTGGAGTGGTGAGATTGAAAAGGGTTAGTCGACACTTTTTGCCAGAATTCGTGGTCCACTATTTGCAACTGACTCTGTTAGGATTTGTTTGGTACCGATTTCATTTGTACACTATTGGTGGATTGATACGTGATCTGATACAGTTAGATGAACGGACAGGTGTTAGGATACTATCGTGGAAGAGGCTTCTGAGGGTTCTAGAAATCAATTCTTAAGGTTTCTTTAATAAAGTTATTTTTATAGGAAGTTTATGGGGAAACTCGATGGTACCATTGGGTAAAATTTAGATATTGTAAGGATGGTGTATAAAATTTTTGTGGAAGACACTTATGTGGTTGAGTAGGTTGTATTTCGAACGTATTCGCATATTTTTTCAATTTTTCTGTGCAGCTTAATGTTTTTACTGTCGTGTCATTCGTATATGGATGACAATCACTGGTACATGATTATAAGTGACATTGTTTGATATGGTTTTGAATGATGTAAGTAGGAATTTGGGATGGGGGTAGCAGAATAAACAAATCGCTGTAATATGCATTTAAAAATTTAGGAAAATTAGGTTTAAACCAGCTTTATTTCTAATAAGGTAATATATTCGAAGTACCCGTTATGATCTCGTAGATTTGTTTAATACCATAGTCTGCAAACATTGTGAATCATTGCGTAAATATAGGAAAAGTGGTTCTGGGATGTACAATTTCATGCATTGTATTTTAATCTTTGGGGTGCTAATAGTTTTTGTGTGAAGTTCGTGGGGTACAATTTTGATTTACTGTTTTTTTTTGTACCAAAGCCTTTTTAGTGAGATTTAGTCGAGAGGATCATATTTAAGTGAGCTTGTAAGAATTTCGATCTTAGAGATACTAAATATCGTGGTTACAATAATTATTTTCCATTAAGGCAATGAATTTTTGTGACATATTGTAAATACAAAGACTCGGTGGTACATTGTGCACGAGTTAAGTATTTTTATTTTTTTTTTCGAAATGTGTCTCTTAATTGCAGTCATTTCCTTAGATGAATTAATTCAGGAAGGAATTTCTTTAAGTGTAACTGGTTTGATCCAAGTTAATTCACCAGTTCGAACCTGCTGTAATAGCATTTGGCTATTTTTTCAATTATGTTTGATAGGGTGCTTGAGAAAATTGGATAATATTCGGAAGAATCAAGTGTTTCAATTGTTTGGGTACAATTGCAACGGCGGGAATTGTTAATTCTATATGATACGTCTGCAGTTTAATGTGTTAGAAAATTACGAACTTTAGTTTGTAGTTTTACTACGCTGTTCCTCGCAGTAGTTTCATTGTCATTTATTTATTTTTCTCTTATTTCTACTCTTTCCCATTTAAGTTTAATAGCGAAGTATGCACTTGGAACGTGACTCACAAATAATTTAAATATATTAAACACTACAAAATATGCATAAACTCCTTTTGTTTAAAATTATCTATGGCTGAATTTCGAGATTCGCGTCCGACGGATCGCAGTTTAAACTCGCAAAAGTAGATATTTCGCGAAAAATTTCTTTCGTTTTAGTATCATTTAATGTTATGTGGATGAATTTCTTCTGAGCTTTCAAAATGTTAACAATTATGCAATATTTTTATTGCAAATTAAAAAAAATCGAAACGGTTTAAAAATAATATGTATGAAAATATAGTTAATTTCAGGATTTATTGTTTACATCTGTTTAATTTTTTACTAAGCTTTTTGCACATGTTCGTATAAAAAAATATTTTAAAAAAGGAATTATTATTCTGGCTTACAAATTATTACCTTTGTTTATCGAAATTTCAATCCTTTAAACTTTATATCCGCAAAAATTTTAAATTTAAAAAAGAGTTTCCAAATTGAAGCTGATGATTTTTAATTCGTAAATACGGATATAAAATGTTCACATAATTTATATGTTCCATTTGAAGACACACATATATAATCGGTATACAAATTTTAAGATAATAAAAAGCTAGATTTAAAGGGCCATTCTATTGACATTGACGCAGATTTGCAAAAACTAACAAGAGCTTCGACGTTGTCGCAAAGTAACATCGTTCGAATCACTTGTTACCAAACTGACGCTCAACCAAGCAGCTCAAACAGTCAAATCAATTACAACTATCATCGAACCCAATTTCGCGTGCACCGGGACAGCCAGTGTACGTTTAATAGTGTTTAAATTCGCTGGAAACACCGCTACGCGTTTACCGATTCATTTAGCCTATCGATTGTTTAGTCGTGGAACGTTTGAATACTTTTTCACCGATTCAGTGGATCATAATTAAATATATGAATCATTTTATACGAGATTTGATTCATGAAATATTGCATCACCGTTTCTGTATCTTTTTGATATATCGAATGAAATATTTTCTTGGTATAGTCAAGGGGAAGAGATCAAATGGAACTTATAAAGCAAGAATAATAACTTTTCTTTGAGATCATATGGAATTTAAGTAGAAACTTAATAGAAATTTGAATCAATATTGGGATGTATTTACGATACAAAATGTTTGTCATCCTACTTTAGTAATTTATAGGTAACCTGGGGGTAAATCAAAATTACAAAGCGACAGAAAAGTGTTTTGGTCCCTTTATTAGAGTCTTTTCAGACGGGACACTTGGGTAGCCTACTATTGCTATCCAGGACATTCACAGGGCAGAGTAGCGAATCTCCTAGCGATATACTTTGTGTGGCAAGCTATTGTAGGTGGAAGAAATATGTTGGGTTGTAAAAATACTGCGGAGTGAAGACGATGGTGCAAGATCTCAGTAAAATGTTCTGAATACTCTTTTGGCACTGACACATTAAGAACCCGGGCATTGTTAGTAGAACAAATATAGCGAACTCGTAAATACAGTAGAAGTCGAAGATGATAGCGTGAGACCTAACCTACCTAAGGACCCAATGAAGATAGGTTTTGAGCATAAGTATTTTAAATCTCTATACCCATCAAGCTGGATAGGCGTTTTGAATGTATAGGGCCCTAAAGTGAAGTGAAACGTCTATCGAATCTTACCCTTAGTAAGTAACTCAATACATCTATTTTACCAGGTATATATCCCTGAGGGTTTGAGATATGTTTCATCCCAGGGTACCTGAGCTAGCTCACCGGTGCTGAGACCTTGCAAGAGACTCAATTAGGGGCTTTCTACAAGTGCAATATCCTTAGTTAGCCTTAGAAGGGAACAAGGGTGTCAGAAATCAGTGTTAGAAGTTTTTCTGCCAAATACGTGTTAACTTTTACATGCAATTTCCAACGTACATACATAACAATGACACCTTATTTTTTAATTGGCTTCTGTTTTTTCCTCTCTAACCTAACACTATTATACTGCTTTAGTAAATCCGCGAGTTTCAAACCTTCCACCTCGAGACTTCTAATCCCTGTAACTTCGTTATTTTCTCGAATTACGACTAGGCATTTTAGGAACACTCTTTCGGCATGTGAACCTTTAAGAATATGTATTAAAAACACATCTTTTTCACCGTCCAAGTACCCTCTTAATCTGGTAATTTGGGGGTTAAATCGTGCTCGTGCTAGCAATCGATCCGCGTCGGGCTCGTCGTTCCGTCGCTTCGTCCACCGTTCCGCATGGCTCTAATAACCGTCTCCTTCTGCTCGTGGAATCAAAGACGACGGTTGGCATTCGTCGCGACGCGCGCAACGCGATACCGTCGTGGGGAAAGCGGCTGCTCTTTATGGTCACGTAATAACCGACCGCTCCGTTGAGGGGATTTTCGCGTGAAGCAGCCCGGACCTAGAGAACGAGAGAACGAGAAGTAAGATGACGAAGATGGGTATAAGGACGGCTGTCCAAGCTCGTTCGCGTCAGCCACCGTCGTGAATTCCTCCAGGGACCGAGAGGGCAGCTGTCTGCGGCTAAAGCTGCCGCTGGAAAAGCTCGTCGAAACTTAACGCGGTATGATTTTTACCGAATGATACTTGGCTGGCTCTGCCCGTCGTGCAACGATCGTGGGGCAAACCGTTTCAGAGGGGGCTACGTTGGTGAATTGATTTCTTTATTGTGCCTTGCAGAGATGTAGTGACTAATCTTAAACTCTGTTTAGTGGTATGTAAAGAAATATCCTTCAACGTACGAATTAACAAATGGGTTTGCCATTATTGGATTTCATGTTTTTGGCTATATTATTATGAAAAACGTGGGTTCTTGATTTGAGGGAAAAAACTCAAGTGGCCCACTAGCTTCAATCCTTGCTATTTTTATATTATTATATGTCTGCAAGGTACAGTACATTTTTTTCTTGAGGATATTTATTACCAAATGAGTTTTTGGCCATTTATTACAGGGCTGTATTCACAATGGTAGAGACGTTTACGGCTTTTAATATAGCCAAGAAACAACTGAAGTAAAAGAATAAGTTATGAATTCTTATTCTGTAACATCTTAAAGCTATTGATTGCAAAATAATGGTACGGTACAGATGTAGGTTAAGCGGTTCAGTGTAACTAATGGATTTAATTGACATGCAGACTCAAGTTGATAGTCAGCATAAATATATACCCATATATCAGGATCACCGTAATGGTGGTCATTTATCAAATGAAATATTCAAGGGGATTAATATTCAGTTGGCCTCTCATGGCCGGAATAGTAGACCAAGCTAATGTTTATATCTGACAGACATAGCCCAATTTTGAAATAATTAAAATTGCAAATCTCCGAGTTGCTTTTAAAGTGAGATTTATCTTCTCACTCTCCACATAGAATTATAGAATTAGACCAGTAAACACTTACCAAAGGCTTGATTTATTCGCGAAATTATAAACATATTACATTAGCTATGTAACAATTACACTAGTAATATTATAAACTAAATAATCCTCCATAAATTCTGCGTAATGAAATTACTAAAACTCTCAAAAACTTTCTGTATACATCATCACTTTCCAAGCTCTCTTAAGACGCCCCTCCACACATACAAACATAACACACTCGCGATCTCGTCGAAACTTTCTCAGAACTCACACCCCCAATATTCGCACAAACTGTGGAGAAACTTTGGGCCCGCTCGCCAACGGGAACCACGTGCACTCCAATCGTCAGCTTGGACTCTCCCCGCGCAGAATTAAGACACACTACGCGCGCGTAAAGTAAGACGAAGGGCCCCTGCGGCCCTGCGAGCGCGCTCGCACACGCGCCCGACACGTTCGCTCTGATTAAGCTTAATTCACTCTCCCGACGAGAAGCAGAAGAGAGCAGAAGGCGTTCCAGAAAAAGGCCCTAACCGCGGCTCGCGCTGTCTGCCGTCCAATCCTGCCAACTTAACCTCATTAATAAATTAATTAGATATTATTGTGTTGGCAGCCAGGGCGGCAGCTGCGGGCCACCTCCCCCCTCTTCACTGTCCTTCTCCGCCTTGGGCCCGCAGATGACGCTCCGGACGCCGCTATGTGCGCGCAAATAGGGGGGGTCAAGACCCGTGACGTCACTTCTTGCGACGATCACGCGGATCCAGCGTTGCCCGCACGTTTCTCCGTCTTCCGTACAACCGCCAGACGTTGATCGCTTTCTCCTGATTA
This sequence comes from Andrena minutula, assembly GCA_929113495.1. Taxonomy (NCBI): domain Eukaryota; kingdom Metazoa; phylum Arthropoda; class Insecta; order Hymenoptera; family Andrenidae; genus Andrena; species Andrena minutula. Next base: position 23,148,022 of record OV815994.1, read on the forward strand.
CGGGCAGGAGTGGCTCGTAAATAACCGATGGTGCTGGTGACTCCGAGGGGCTGACTCTTTAGCGTAGTAGCTCGCTAGATAGGTTGTATAACATCCACTCCCAAGTGTATGAAATTCTGAGCATCGAAACTGGAAATAGTTTCGTGGAAACGTGTTGCATCGCGGAGCTGTGATTCAGTTTTCGAATCACGCTTTTGTTTATGGGATTTAAAATTCAGCTGCAATCTTTGGTCATTTATGAATACTTTTACAAGGAGGCAACGTACGAGTATCTTTCTGACGTTTTTCTTCGACTCTTCCTTTCCAATTTATTTCGCAAGTATTTTTTAATCGGGGAAGGTTGTCCGTGGAAATATGAAATGGCCTTTGTAGTTCAGAGTCTGATCGTTCCTCGGATGGGACCGGATGTGGGTGGGGGAGTCTGCGCGTAGAAGAAGCAAGGTCTTCCTGATGGAGAATCCTAGTGAAGGAGCCCGCGGCGGTGCTCATTACGGGGTAGCATGGCGACTGGTAATGACAAAAAGCACATGCAGCATTATCATTGCGGAGTGTATGGCATTAAGCTGTAGGGGGCCAGGATTAGGATGTCGGCCATTACCGCGCGTCACTGACCGTTTATTCTACGCCGTGCACGGTGTGGTGACTTCCTCTAGACGCGTATGTATGCCTACATAACCAGAGGATGAGGACACTCGCGAGGTCGTGAAATCTCGACGAGTCGGATCCACCTATCGATCATGCCACACCGATTTCGGCCCCCGTGCTGTCCCGTTGCGTCATTTTACGCCGGGCTAGAGTCTAGAGACAACTAAAGGGGACGTCTATGCGTCTCTGACGCGTCTAGGGGTCTCCTTGAGGAACTGATTGGAAAAAGTACGTGTGAGAAGAGTTTAAGTAATCAAAATGATTGAATTATTTAAGAGGCGAGATGTAAGGGGGTGGGTGGTCCTTGCGAGGAAAACTGAGGGATTGAGAATTTTTGTTCGTTTTTTTGTGGAATATTTGGATATTCTTTAGGGATTGGGAAGACAGAGAGATTTGGGCACCGTCGATTTTGCTCACAAGAAATTTAATTGAGTCCCTTCCATGAAGTCGACTTCGGTAAACGAAAGGTTGATCTGAGGAATAGGGTTTAATTATGTATCTGCGGAGATGTAATTTTCTGCTTGGAGAGTAGTACTGGATAATGAATATTTATTTATACAGTAGGAAAGTAATTTTTCTGAACGCTAGTTACTAATACACTTGAAAACTATTGTTACTGAATTTCAGCATTTTGAATTTTATGGTTGGTTATAATTAAGGTAAAGGTACCAGTAGTTAACCAGTTAAGAGAAATCCTGCATGTAAACAATAATAACTACTTGCTCTGTCATTAAATAGTGACAGTCGATGCCTAGAGATATTTTTTAAGCTTTCTAAATTATGTTATGAGAAGGTTTTTTTAAAAAAGTGATGTTATACAAATTTTAAAACCATTTTTTAAATTCAGTAACTGGTTCAGAAGTTAACCATACTTAAAAATGACGTTGCATTTATCAAATATAAAACACTATGAGAGTTTAACAAGTGAAGAGCTCAGTCATAAGGAGTTAATGACCTCTGATTTTTTTAACTGAACCGTACATCATTAAGGAAATAACGATATAGGAACACACTACTCACCTTGGTGAAAATAAACCTTCGCAAATGCTATTCATAATTCAACTGGACTTTTTTCAAAAGATCGTCATTTCTAAAAACCTTATTTTTCACGTTTTTCTGAAAATTGGTCAACTACTGGTACCTTTACCTTTTTGGTGGATACTTTTAAAGTGTGCAGGAAGAGAAGAAGGATGAAAGTATAGGAGAAATTTAGAAGAGGTAAAAAAAGAAATTTTGCCTGATTTTTTTACGAAATATGTATTAACTGCCTTCAGGAGGGAATCAAAGTCGCAACGAGTGTCAGAAAGTAGCGAGATTCGTTATTAATAACTTGCATCTGAATGTACACATTTGATCTTTATAAATCAACATCGATTCTGGTGTCGGCCTGTATCCATCATTTGAAAGCGTGCTCGCAATAAATTCGTTACATGCATTTCCACGAAGTTATGATTAAATCAATTTTTATTTGCATGATCGTATTGAACGCGTTCTGCGTTGCTGAAGACACGAGTGCTTCCTTGATTTCATTTTTTCATTAACTTTGCGGTAGCTTTTTAGGTTACAATATTTCGTTGAAGTAATGGGAATTATTTTAAACAATCTCCGCTGTGAAGCAGAAATTATATTCTTCATTAAAAAAGTCCAATTACTTTTATTTCTTAGAATAAGCTTCGTTACAATCGTAAAGAACAGCAGGTTCGAAATTCGTACCAATTCGCATCAGTCAAGCTGATAAATATTCAGACTACACTCAAATTAATTATACCCATTAATCTCAATTTAAATTAGTGATTAAAAATCAGCAATACATACAAAATTGTCGTGTCAGCTGATTTCGTGTAATTCATATTCATTCTTCATTAATGACGTCAATAAATATTCAGCAAACTTGCGGACATCAGGCACGAGTTAATAATGCTCAACAATTTCCGCGAATGTAATGGAGCGTTTCGCAAAAAGAGGGAAAAGAACGGATCGATGTGTAATTATTAATTGGCTAATGAGGAAGCATTGGCAGCTTTCCCCCACTGACAACGTCGATTGAAAGTGTATCCCAGTTTAACTGCAACCTGCGAATTATGTAAGCAACGGTTGAAATCAACGCGATCAGTTTGTACAGACGCTATGAATGATGCAATTTCATATCAGGGCGATTAAAATGTACTCGAGTTAATTAACAACGTTAGTTAATGGCGTCTCGTTGCTACGCTTTGAGAACGTCCCTTTTGAAACTGCCACGCAGGGGAAAACTTAAGGCGGGTGCCCACTTTGGAAACTTGCAAGATGTATTTGGGAATTTACCGAGCCAAAACTACTCCATGGATTCTTCTCAAATTTTGCATACATGTTTATTAATTATTGCAAAAAAAAAAATTTTATAAGACTCCTAAGAAAAAAATTGCGATGACACGTCGAGAGCTTTTACTTCAATCGCTTTTTCTAATTTTGACTTAATATTTCTCCGCGGCATTTCTAAGACCATAAACTGCAAGAAAATGCAAAAAAAGGTTGGAGCTTTTTGTGAAGTGGAAACCCTCCTTAATCACGAGTCGAGTGTACCACAGTGACGAGCAGCCAACTCGAACAACCAAAACGTATCGAAAGAAACTGGTGTTTGAGAAAGTTTCAGAGACACGAAAGCTCTTTTAAACTGGGTCAGCCAAGTATCTCGAGTTCATTCGATAAACGGGGAGTAGTTAGGGCGATAACTAACCGTTGGACAGGCTGTCCATTTTTAATCGCTGCCAGCGCTGGAACAGGCTTTAATCAAATTTCGATCGCGTTTCAGTTTGGCGGGTGGAGACATTTACAATCGGCGCTGTTAAAAACTAAACGGCCCCGCTAGTAATGTTTAATTATTTTCTGGGCGAAAAGTACACCGCTCGACGAGCATTTAAATCGAATTTAAATAAATCGACGGCAGTGTTGACCGAAGCATTTCCAGTGAGTGCAGCCAGAGTTGCCCAGATTTTATTACAAATTGGCCGATTTGTTTGCGAGTGCTCTCGACGCTCGATTTGAAAAATTCCACCGTTTTTGTAGGAGAAGAACACATACATATGCAGAGGTGCATACATGGGAGAAGGAAAATGGCCACTTTGCATGGAAACGAAATCAGTTTGGCATGGACGACAATTGAACGACGCGCTTAGGAAGCCTGGCGCGTTTAATGCGCTTGAAGCAAAGCGGATAGCTCGCTCCTAAATTGCGCTTAAGTAACTTAAATTTAATTTAATTTCGCATTGGTTCATTGGTGTCTCCGTTGGCAATATTTAATTCAATACGGGCGTAACATTGTATTACGGGTACTTGGGCGACGTTTCAAGTGGACGAAGGAAAATTAGATGGAAATTTAGCTACGAGGATATTGATGGATATAAATGGAGCGGATTGGTGAACGTAATCCAGCGATTCAAGTATTTTGCATCATTGGTTAGTTTTAGTTATCCTCGGAATAATACTTTTCACGATAGGTACTATTCAAGTGGATTCAGCGAAGCATGTGTGACATTCTTAAATTATTAAGCGTTGATTCAGAAATCAATTTCCATTAATTCAGTTTTTAATTCAGAAATATAACTTCGTCTTATGAGAAAATAATAGAAACTTAGGTCGAGCTAAGACAATTTATAATATTAGTGTAAAATAAAAATAAAAATAAAGCATTGAATCTACTGCAAAGGTTTCGAAAACCATGGAAATTCAATATAGAAGAATTTTTAAAAATCAAGCTCGTTATAACAAATTTTATTCCACCCTCTTGGATTCTTCCTTCGTGGTTGTATTGGCAGTTCGGCGACACCCTGTATAAAACAGGGAAACACCGAACGTTACAAAGCATCTGTTAAGACCTCGATCGTAGGAGTGTTTGCAAAAGACTTTCGTGCCCGATGTATCTGGCCGAGGACGAAATTGGCTCTTAATTGCAGTGGCGCCACGCGGGTATGAATAATTGGCGGCGTCAGGGACGAATTTGACGACGGATAATGCAGCAATCCCCGAATCGGAGCGTATCATTTATTCACCGGCCCGCAGCCGGCGGTGGTCGAAGCTGCGGATTTGCAAATCGCATTAACCCGAGCGTGAGAAAAAAAAACACCCCCTCTCGCCGCCCCTCCTCCTCCTCCGCGAGGGAATGATCAAAGCGCTGCGATTTTCATTTGCTCGTAACGCGACGTCCTGCTGCGATTTTTCCCCACGATCGCTGATTTAACCCACAAGCCCCTCGACCCTGATAAGCTGGTGACATTTTTGGGGGTGTTTTTGGTATGCCGGTGCTTTTCTCCGATTTGTTGGGAGCTTTCCTGCTTTTTCTTGAGGATAATTAATGGAATAATGGGTTCAGAGGGGATGTTTTAGACGGAGAATGATGTGGGGGGGGGGGGGATGTTTTAGGAGATGAATGAACTTTGAGAGTGGAGATTTTAGGCTCTCAACTCTGGATGTTTGAAAGTTTGAGAGTTGAATGCAGAAATGTTGAAAGTTGAGGAATTTTGAATCTTTAGGCTTGTGGGGTGTAAAATTTTTGGAACTTAGGGTTTAGACATATCTAATTTCGAAACTTCAAGCTTTAAGTCATGAAACTTTTACATAGATTTGTAGTTTATATTCTTAAATTCTGAGTTTCGAAATGTATATAACTTTGAATATAACATGCAGTAATTTCTTATATCTCTTTTCAAAACCCACTATATTATTCCTAACAGCAGTGAGCCTCTACATATGAAATCGATCTTAAATAACTTCCTACAGCTGCATAGCGCTACAAAGTTTCAATTCAACCCCCATTCAACCCTTAAGTTGCCTCGCTATCCGCAATATGCTTCATCTAGAAACCACATTTACAATCCTGTGCCACGCAGCCATAAAACAAACAACTTTATCCCGAACACCACGTCAAAAATTAAGTGCTCCAACCAACCCCCTCAGACGCATGCAAACCAGTAATCCTGTGAACGACGAAAACGCTTCCCTACTTGGAAGACTGCAATAGCGTAGAATCAGAGAGGTGTGCAAGGGTTGCAGGAGGAGGAGGGGGAGGGAGGGCGCGTTTACACGGGTAGATGCACACACATGGACGGGGTGGGAGGAAGGCACAGACACGCCCCCGTCTCGTAGAGGTCCACGGGGTAGGAAACGTTAAGGGAAGAGAGCTTCCGGAAAAAAAGAAGCCGAGGCAAAGGATAGAAGTGAAAGGTGGATCGAGAGCGTTCCTTATATCGGTACCCCCAGAGGCAGCCTCTCTTCCTCCCCCTTTGGCCAATCCCCCTCCCCCTCCACCTCCACCATACTTTCGGCCCCGAGGCTCCTGTTTTACGCTTTTCGACTTTTTCAAGATTTATCCCTGCCGCTTCCTCGCTAAATCGCTTTCCGGGCGAAATTTACGGTCGGGCAATAATACAGGAGCGGTGTTCTAGCGAGCTTAAGGGGGTGGAAGGGTCTCGGGGGGTGGAGAGGAAGCTCCACCCGGTCGAGTAACAGTAAGGGAGCCTATACATACATTCCCAGCACGTTCCTGGCTTCTTCTCTACCTGACTGACTGCTTCCACCTCTTTCTCGAGCACTTTCTTTACGATCATCCACCACCCACCGCCGTGATGCGCCACGGAAACCCTGGCCGGACCATTCCGTAGCCCGGGGCGCTTTATATCCCATATTCGACGCCTCGCTGGAAATCATTGTCGTGATCGATTTTATGGGGCCGTAGATCGACACAGTGGTGCTTGATTTTTAATAGGATCGTTAGGGGATGTGGGGTGTGAATGATTGGGTTGAAGGCGGTTTCTAGATGATTAATATTTTCGGATGGGGTGGATCAGAATCTGAAGCACTTTTGAAGCGAATGGAAAGTTAAAATTCTGGGGTAGATGTGTAATAAAGAAATCCAGCAGTACTTGTAGATGTTGACGAGGGACCATTGCTGGGGAAAATGATTGTGGAATCTTGAAGTCGTTATCAGTTATGGTTTTCTTTAAATTGCAGGTTTTGGTGCAAGGAATAGGAAATCTTTTCAGTTCGAATTTGTCGAAGGAAATACTCGTTTAAGTAGTATTCTGTGGCAAGTAGCATCGGACAGGTGATAGAGTGGTGTGACATTTTAATTTTGCTGTGAAATGACGATTTTGATAGTAATACAAGTGTTAAGTTGCAGCGATATGATAAAATGAGTTTGTATTTAACAGTAAGTTTGACGATGCATCTCGTATTTACTAGTTTGTGCGCACTTCTATTGCAATGTTTATATTTGTTGTATCCGTTGAGTAGTGAATTATGGTTCCTTAAGTTAATACAACATACTAAAGTTGTGTTCAGACTTTTTGGCCGGTGAGTTTCGTGAGGGGTATTCTCCCACCACCCGCTGGTTGCCTCGGTGCTCCTTTTCTTTAGCATCTCACCAAGAACCTAAAGCAATTTCGATTTCTCCTCGAAATCGAACTCACCGGCCAATATATCTGAACAGGAGCTTAGTTAGTTACAATCTTCCATAAAAACGTTTAACTACTCTCCAATACTGTGTTTGATGAACGACCACAGAATTTGCACTTCATACAAACTCAATTAATCCACAACCATCTTGCAAATTTTAAATTTGCAAGGGCTGGGCTTTCATTCGGGAACATTTACAAATCGATATATTTTCACTGTTTTCTTTACTTTTCTTACTTTACTTTACTTTTTGTGTTAATCTTACATTTAGCTTTAAAATTACTTTTACTTCAGTTTATTCTTAACATTCGTTATGTTTGTTTGTTGTTGTCTTTATTTCTATCTAGTTTATACTACACCATTTTATTCTAATTTTAATACACGGTTAGGCTTCCCAACAGTGTTACCACTGCAGACTTGCCTTTATACTCTTATTTTTTATATCATCTATAAATACCTATTCAGGTTTCTTCAATTTTGATTAATAAAGACGATTAATAATCATAATAATAAAAAGTGCGCAAACACTTTCAGACATTCTCAAACACGTGTGAAATGAGTAAAAAAATATCTGCTCGCAGAGAAAACAGCATAAAATTTTCGTTAAAGGCTCAAGTAGTAATCTGAGCAAAAGGTTTTCGAGTTTTAATCCAAACAATGTTTGCGCAAAGGGGGAAGGAAATCATTCTCAAAGAATAACCTGTCCAAACTGAAAGGATAAAAGTTACATAAATCCTCTTTCGAGCAGAGTGCATGCAAGATTGAAAGGAACCACGGTGTAGGAGATTGCACAGCGTGAGTGGGAAAAAAAAAACTTGGTGGAAGTCGCTCCCGCGATGAGCTGGGCCCGGTGAAGATGCATCGGCCGTGCTGCGAGGGTGGCCTGTAAAGGTGGCGGTGGAAATTTGGCTTATTCCCCTCTGCAGCTCATTATACCACGTTTACAAGCTATCCCCACTGCGTAGCTTCCGTTGAGTGAGTTCACTCCGCTTCATCGAGCTTCGAAATGGGTCACCGTCAATCTCTGGCGTGCAAATGCCACCGAAAGCTTAAGAAAATTATACTCTAGTGAGTCATGCAACTAGAAAGCACTTACCTCGTTTCCAAATTGAATTAGTTGGATCGGTAGTAATTTAAGGTTCCATCAAGTTCTGAGTTTGGTGATTGAAGAACGTTTCATCTTTGGACGATGATTAGGTTAACACTGGGTCGCACGCATTGTGTCCATTTTGTAGCTTTTACATCGGATTTTGGTCTCATTTTTGCACGAAATTTTTATATTTTTTTTTTTGAGTGATGTTAAGTGACAAGTATATAACATAAGTTTATCACTGAATGGTAAACTCAATGATTTTATGCTCTGAATTTCAGTGGGTCGTTTGACATTTTACATCTAATTTACATCATTAGTTTACTATTAAATTAATGTTAGGTACATTTTGTCGTGAAGGGAGGCATAGACTTTTAAAATGGAATATATTCTATAGAATTTCTAGTAACTTTTACTGTTAGGATCGCACCGAGTAAAGTAATCGATACCTACGAATCTATTATTAAAAATGGTTATAATAAATTCCAATGTTTCTAAAAAATTCATTTTTTTCAAACTGTATAACTTTACCGATTTTATAGCTCCTTTAAATATTGAACGATAAAAATGTATACATAGCTATTCGGACACGATTGCACGTGCAAAATCTGTTCGCAAAGTGGTTGACATTATTGGAATCCAGAGACGGAGTGGTCAACTACGATCACGGGGAATCCTCTTATCTATTATTCACCAAAATATCCACGGGTAGGGTGCAAAAGCACAACGGACCGATAAACGATATAAATGACGTTCTAACGTGCAAACGGGACGGCAAAGTGGACCAATGGTCACTCGCCAGCACGTGACCAGCGAGTTTCGAGCTGGGATTCCACGTTTATCGAATTCGGGAGAGACATCGTAAGGGGGGTTGATGAAAAGGAATGGAGTTTGACCGACGAAGGGTGCGGAAAGCAGCTGTACTAAGAAAATGATTTAAATGATTCCTATGATCTCAAATGAATTGATGTTTAAATCCCTCGTTACTAAATCTAATTATATTCAATTCTTATTACATATCCTGAGGTCACCCAGTTCTGTATTAAAAAGAACAAACACCCCCACAAACTAACTAAAAGTAGGCCTACTAAAAAAAAACACTAATTTATTATTTCAATTTTTCAATTAACCTCATCTCATATTTTTCTTTATATTACATTTTATATCGCATCAAAGTGTTGCTTCCACTTTTATCGTTCGCTCAACAAAATCCCTTGTCTCAACGAGTGGGACAACGAAAGCCCAAAGGTGTATAGACGACAAAGGCTGGAGCAAACGAACCTTTTCACCAATTCATCGAAATGGAAAGGGTTACAGGGTAGCGGTTGCCGCTGTTCGAAAGATTGGGACGCGTTGGTCTAGGGGGCGCGACATATTGGACGAAATTGGCGCATATCATACGGAGGGGGGAAGCAATTGGAATATAGCGGATCCAGATACCGTCCCTGCCGACTCGTGCTTGGTTCCGTTGGAAATGGTGCCCTCGGGGCGAAACCGGGAAGCGAAACCTTCGACTGCGCATCCCCTATCTCTCTTCCCTCGCAGCCTCCGGCGCCACCACCGCCGCCACTCGATCCTGCCACTTCCACCCATCCCCCTGGCACCGAGCCCCTGCGCCCCCCCCCCCCTCCCCACCCTCCCACGCGATGGTACCGCGATATTATATCGCTGGGTAGCCTATCTGCTCGCAGAGCACAAGTTCTCTCTCGTCTTGGAACGAGCTTCAAATTAGATACAGCTACGAGCACAATGGTGTGCTGGGTAAATACGATAGCGTAATTTGGTATTCTCTTTGCCGTAATCGGTTGAGACGTACGATTTGCCGACGATTCGGTGATGTTTGTCGGTTGGAAGAACGTTTCCTCTGGAGGGTTTCAGCAACGATATTCGCATTCGACATAGTAATATTTGGTAAAAAGTTTTTTTGATGATGACTTTGTTGGTATTGCTTTGGGTGTTTGCTTTCTGAGTGTACCTATACTTGGTATTTTGTGGATTCTGAATTGTAAATGAGTGTCACAGATTCATCAGTTTGAAGTAAGGAGTAGTGTATTGAATGTACCTACTACAGAGAGTGAAATGTAGGGAAGAGGTGCTATAAAAGGGACACTTTTGTTTAGCGTCCATTTGTGGCAATATTATTGTAGGTATTTAAAAAATAAGTATATCGCAAGAAAGCGTGTTTATTTCCCTTCAATAAAAGTTTATTACAAACTCATAAATTGTAATAGAAAATAAGAAAATATTTGATTTTCAAATAAGTGGGAAATGTCCTTTTTAGGACTAGGTGGTTTTAAATGGGACAGTATAAGTCATGAAAAGGACACATTAATAAAAATAAACGTATTAAGTATTGCAATTATAATTGTAAATCATAATGATACAAAACAATGGAATCTATGAAAAAATTAACTCTTTGTACTATAAATCATTAATATTTGTGACTGAAGTAAGATTGAAGTAAATTGTATACATGCTGAAAACTTCATCAAAATCGGTTAACGTTGCTCTGAGCTACAAACGTTTAAAGATCGCAGAATAAAGTCGAGAATCGCGGAAAATTTACGAAATCCGCGATTCTCGACCTTATTCTGCGATCTTTAAACTTCAATCTACAAACGGTTTTTTTTAATTTTCATTACAGGCCCACAAAAAAATTGCAAAACGACCTTTACTATTTTTTTCGCTATTCCGACCAATTACATTTTTTTTAAAGGGCGAAACACATCAGTCGGCAAACTAATCCTAGCTTTAAAAAAAAACTCAAGTCGTTTGGACCAATTCTAAAAAAGTTATGCGATTTTAAAGAGTGTATGATTATGGCTGCCAGTCACTGTAAGTATTTTCGTTTCAGTTGAATATAGGATATTTTAATGATATAACACTTTAACACTTTCTATATATCTTGTTCTCAGAAAACGACACAGAAAATCAACGAAAATTTTACTTTTACTGCCGAAAAACACCAACCGCGGATTACTACTCTCTTGCAAGTGAAACCGCAGAGAAGTTTACGACAAATGACTGGGCACTAGTGTTGTCATAAACAGGAAAATAACTTGCACGTGCAATGCGTTTAGAATTTTGGCAATTCAATTTGTCCCATTTAAGACCTGTCCCTTTTATAGCACCTCTCCCTTCTCTTTTGGTGAATATAGTGTTCCGAACTGAATCTTCCACTGATTCGTATTAGAAAGTGTTCTGGGGCATTTTAGATCTGAACAATGTTTGACTTCAGAGGCTACCGAGGTTATAAACGCAGGAGTATGTAGGTACTTAACTATTAAACTTGAACGAAGTCACTTTATGCTTGAGGAAGAGACTACGTGTATCTGAAGATAAGACCGCATTAGTCCTGAAGGGTGGAGTACTCTAGATCACTACAAACGTCCTCTTTGAACCTGAATGGAAGTCTACTTTGAACATGCGTAGAGATCCACATTACTCTAACATCTCTCTTATAGGGTAAAAGACCCAGTTACTGACACCTGACCAATTACTGTCACCTTAAGCTATTTTACTTAAAATAACGAATAAAAAAACGTTGTAAAGTGATACACAAAAAGAATGATCTATTTCAACCTATAATCTATACTATAGATAATATTCTATAGTTTGTTTATCCGTTATTTTAACTAAAATAGCTTAAGGTGACAGTAATTGGTCAGGTGTCAGTAACTGTGTCCTTTACCCTAGGTACCCAATCCAAAACTACGTATTTCTAAGTCCACAAACCAAAAATACCAAACGCAACTGTTTCATTTTAAACAACAGAAGATTCCCCAACTCCAAGCAGATTAATACTCCACCCCAAACACTCTGCGCATACTCGCACACCAACACCAAAAGCAACGGACTCCAACTCCGGCATCCTCCGCATCCTAGAAACGAGCAGTTTCCAGAAATTGAAAGGGTTCTTCCGATCGCGCGGTCCACCCTGCCCCGCCGCCTCGACTCTCGCACCCTTTAAACAGAGTGTTGCTCGAGGCAGTAGTTGGTTTGTAGCCGTCTCTACTTCGCGACTATGTAACCGGAGAATCAATACGATCCTCCTCCTCGTTCGGTGCGCCAATTGAGCTCGTTGAATCTGTGCCCCGAGCCACGCGGTTACGTATGCCCCGACTCGCACACAACCGTGCACGCTCGCGTGTCCATGCACGCCGGGGGGAGGGCCAGGGGCAGGGGGGTGCGTGTACGCACACGCGAGCGGAATTTCACGCAGACACCAGCAGCCGACGATCCACTTGCGATCGATGAACGCAGCGGAGACGCACGGATAGACGTACGCGTACCGCAGCCACCAAACAAACTCATCCGTGTAATTGGCAAATTGACAGATTAATTCAATCACAGCCAATGCTTCTTCGTCCCGGGCTCTCGTTCTCGTTTAGGCGTCCCGTTAATGCATATCGCTCCATCGATGAAGAGCCATTGCGGATGATTCTTATTGGGCCCGTTCCTCTCTCCCTCGTTCTGCTCGTTGGACATTCGGTATAGTGTGTATACTTTTATGAATGGCTTTTCTGGGGGATGGTCATTTCTTTATGGAGGATTCTGAGGATACTGATTTTTTTATGGAGAATTGGGACAGTGAGATATTGTGTTTCATCTTTTAAGACGAGAATTTCTTTTTTTATTTTAAAGGAAATGTGGGTAATTTTTTTTTTGAGGAGGTAAGGGGATGTTCGAATGCTTCTATGATTTTTTACCACATTTTTGGGGTTTATGGAGGGTTTTTGATGGTGGGAGGGGTTGATATTACCCCTAGGTAGGCCTAAGTGATGTTTGAATGAGACGAATTTAGAAAAATGATGAGGGTAGGTAGTATAGAAGACACTAACTAGGGGATTTAAATTATCCTCACCTTTTTTAGACATCCTTGAAATTATTAGTCTTAGCTTCATGTCTGAGGCAGTCAGAGCAACAACGAACTAACCCACATTGAAATTTTTTTTTTTCATAGTTTATATGGTAAGTAAAGCCTATTGGAATACATTATTACTACTAACTCAGTTTCGAAAAAAATGGGTTAGTTCGTTGTTGCTCTGACTGCCTCATATATCGATGGTTTAGTGCACAAATATAGAATGTCCACTTTTATCGTTTTCGAAAACACAGATTTAAAAATACAATGGTAAGGGAGAGTGGGGTAAATACGAACGCGGGGTAATCGCGAATTCGATGTTACGGCGTTTTAATAAATAAAGACGATGTTCCCTCTCCACTAGCTAATAGTTTAGGTCGCATCCTACGCCAGGCAGAAAATAATAAATACAGAACGCTTATGCTATTCAAGATAACACAATTTATTATTTTCATCATGTTTCAAGTAATATTTTGTCCATTTCAATTGCATGTAATTACTGTTGAATTAATGATACAATTGTTTTTCTTTTAAGTTGAAATAAAACACTTTTTTACCAATATTTTGTGACCACGACCTTGCTTGAATTATGATTCTAACCTCTGAAATAAATACTTTTTATTTTTTTATGTCGTGGGGCAATAACGAACAACTCGGATGGGGTAATCTCGAACCTTAGAGATTAGCAACGATAACCGATTTTTATGAAATTTTCAGCATGTATAGAACTTACTTAAATCTACAAAACGGATTTTTGAATTTTCATTACAGGCTCAGACAGAAAAAGTTCAAAAAACGACCTTTACTATTTTTTTTATATTCCGACCAATTGCAATTTTTTTCTAACGCACAAGAAGATGAATTTGAAAAATACATTAGGAATGGGTTGTAGCAACATTGTTTACGAGTTGACGATTGCAGGCCGCGTTTTCTGTGGGACTTCTGCGATATTTAACACTGTGTTCGTGATTACCCCACGACAGTCGAATAATCACGGACACCAAGGGTTTTTATTTTTCACTATAAAGTTGACTGTTATTATAATTTCACAAAAATTCGCCACAGTACCTTATAGATGAATAGTTTAAGTATCTTTGTAAATAATAAACAAATTCATTTCTCATATAGTTTTCGTTTTGTTTGCTTTTTTGCTTAGGTGTTCGTAATTCCCCCACTCTCCCTTACATAAGATTCAGGAGTATAAAATGAACAAAAGTAATATTTTTGACAGATTTATGAAGTGGATATAAATGTGTCAAGAAATATTTGTTGCATATAGAAACTCAAATATCCCAATATTTGTGTACTATCAATAAGCCATCGATATGAGAACAACCCTTGCTGAAAGACATAATAACCTCGTTGTCTAATACGACCACAGTTAGCCACCCCATACGAATGACTGAACAACTCGAAGTCACATTTCAAAAATAAGAAGCCTCGAAACCCTCACTTCCGTTTGAAAATAATTATTCACGCGGATGCTTGAAGGGTTAATAATTGAAGTGCCGCTTGACGCGCCTCTTTTCGCGACAATGGCCGAGCAACGGAATAATCGAGGCGTCAGCCCTCGAAAGCGGTGCGCGACAGCCAGAATAAATCAAATGTAAATGGATAAGCGGGAAATAAACCGAAAACCACTGAGCGCCCAGCGGATCGAAAGGGAAGAAGGGAACGGTCTGGTATGATCGAGCGGTCCTCGTCACCCTTCGCGCGCAGGGTGGCCGGCTCTCCGGCGAAAGGGGTGGACGAGCACAAAAAAACCTACACCGCGGGTGTATAATACCGGGAGAAAGAACGAAGAGAAAAAAAATAAGCAACGACGAAGAGCGAGATGGAAGGGAACGACGAGTGGAGGAAGACAGTGGGGGGTGCAGGGAGAGAGAACGCAGGGGTGAGAACGAGATGGGGCACAGGAAGTAGTATAGATGTTCGTTGGAGTGTACACATCGGGAAGGGCGTGTGCAATGCGGTGGAATCGAGTGGAGGCAAAAGTCAAATGGAGTTCGCTGCCGGTGTGAAGAGACAAGAGGAAGATGAGTGGTGTTGAATCAAGTGTTTATTACCCCCTGGTCTTTCACCCTCGCTTCGATCACTGTTTCTGTCTCTTCGTATCCCACTGTGGTAGTTTCTTCCCTTGGTGGTCGGGTACGGGACCGTTTTTATTTGTTAAGGTGTTATTCCACTGGTAATATGTTGGGTAGAGTGGGGCTAAAAGTCCCGAATGCGAAATCTCTATTCCTAAACAATCGATTGAATATTGCAAGAGTAATGGGGAGGACCGCAGAGTCGCCAATGGTTTTAGGGCTTTCGTGTGTGTCATATGACGCCTTTGTGATTATGTATATCAAGAAGAGAAAAAAGTACGTCGTTTTTGTTGTGTTAGTCCAAGTAAATTACAATTTAACTGCGTATAAGGTGAATACGTTGAGATTGTATGTTCCTTTAGTAATGTGGATATGACATTGTTTATTTCTGAGCGATAATATTTTCGAACCTAGGGTAAAGGACCCAATTACTGACACTTAACCTATTACTGTCACCTTAAGCTATTTTACGTAAAATAACGAATAAATACACTATAATATATCATTTATAGTATAGATTATAGGTTGAATTACATAATTCTTTTTTGTCGGCGAAACTATAGAGGTACCATTGGGGCAAAAAGTACCTTACTTATATTTTTGACTCATATTTTTATTTTTTGTTAAAGAAGTCATGTTAAAATACAATAAAATGATTGGTTGTCTTTGTCCAAGCAAAACAATGAGGAAAGTCATAAATTATCTATCTTTTTTCCTGTTTTTTATATTAAAATAATTTGAGCCCAAGAAATAAGACAAAAGAGCTTAAAAGAGAGTTATATGTTTATTATCTGCCAAGATTATTGTGCAATTTTTTGTTCAAACGGAATCTGTTTCCTGTATTTTTATTCTTTTTTTTTTTAAATGTTGCCCTAGTATTTCGTTTGAGTATTGTATACCAAAAAAAGAAATGGTATAATAAATATTTGTTGATTTCAAAAAAGTTTTTTACTTATTTTGTTTTATGTTACACGAAAAGCTGGTTGGAAAATATTGAGTACTTTTTACCCCAAACCATTTTACATTGATACACATCTTGTGATATATCTCAACGAAAAATAACAATATTAACCAACAACTTTGTAAAAGTAAAGCATAATAGTTTTAGTTTACACAAAATAACACCGTATATCTCTAGATTATTATTACTAAATTTTACGTAGGTTTAAATGAATAACAGGACGTCCAGCCTGATCCTACCCGACTTGTGGTTATTCTTTATTTGTCAGGATACTTTCGGTTGGAGCATAAGGTGTATGCTTTTAAATTTGTGAAATGGCTGGCAAGGGAGAGTTTCGATTTACTGTAAAGTATTCTGTTTGATATTGAGAGTGATAAGATCCAGGGTTTTTTATTATAAGATGGGAGAGAGGGTTGATAGGAGAGGGAAAATAAAAACTATTCTTTTCTAAATTTCAGGATTTAACCTTTCGTGATCACACGGGGCGTATCGCACTCCAAGAACAATATTCGAGTTCAAATATTGCACCGTTACGACTTCCAAAGGGAATTTATCGCGAAAAAGATATCGATTTTTTCCAGAACCGTGGAAAATTGCACTGTTTCAACTACAAATTTCGTCATATCAACATTTACATTTCTACAGAAAGACTACCAGAGCATGATTGCGAAAAGATTAAAAAATAGGAAAATGGTAACTTAAAAATGACGCTGGGGTGTAGTGAACCCCATACCACCAATTTGTAATTATAAGAAGGTGTGACCACGAAGGGTTAAGTACAGGAAAATTTGTTTTGTTAATTTGTTTTTGTTTTGAAGTACTGATTACAGTTTTCCCAGACGCATCTATTTATTTGAATCGCTTGAAATTGATTAAGAAACTTTCCACAAAATTGATATTCACTTTGAAATTCAACTCTTCTGTATACATATTCTACTTAACAAGAAGATAAAAAAGTGGAGAAGAAACATGTACCCCCAAAATGAATAGGTTTATTTACAAAACATTGCCAAAGTTTTCAGTAATAAATACGAGGCACCTAATTAGCCAAAATTTTAACAAACCTTTGCAACAAAATATTACCTCTGCCACGCATGGTTCTCCAAATTTTCATTTTCTTCTACACCACAATAATCTCAAAAATCAAATTTAAACTGCATTATACAGGTTTCCTCAACAAGTCTCCAATCCAAGCGCACAGATTCATGACTACTGTATTTACACCCTGCCCAGTCATCCACTTCAATCAACACCCCCCGATCGAAGGGTCCACCCTGGTAATTTCGGTTTGCTGTGGCAATCGCGCTTCAGTGAAGCAAAGAGGCGCGCGTGGCCCTGAAATGCCGTGACTCCTGGTTTCTTGACACTCCTTTAGGATCTATTTATCATGTACCCCATTCAACCCCCCTCAATTAATGGCACGTACAGCGCCCCCCGAGCGGAGAAGAAGTATCCCACGCGATTCCGTTCCGGTCGAGGGGTCCAGGAGAGATTCCGCTTCCGGATACCGTTCCATTCGGCATGCGTTTATAGCCCTTAAATGCTCGCCTTCCCCTTCGGTGCATTGCCATTGTCGCGGCCAGTGATCTCGAAATCGGATCGCGGAGGGAACGGAGGCATCTCGATCGTTTCGTAATAAATATCCAGGCATCCGACGATTGACCTTTCCAACGAAATTCAATCGAACGCTCTCGCTTGCGTCACATATCTCTCGTGGACGATCTGCACGCATACCATTGTGCATATTCCCGGCATTGTGATGGAGCATTTTAATGCGTTTCTAGCGAGGGATCGAAGTAGGTGCAGCATCATCTTGCCACTGGTACGGAAAAATGTTGCGGGACTTGGAAAATGCCACTTTTACGTTTTGCCCCCGCAGCTGATTGCTAGGAATGCCTTGGCTTTAATTGAACTTTATAAGCATGAAACGAATGATGGATCACTTATGGAAAATTACAATTTAACTGACGAATATTGTCACGTATCTACGCAACGTAGATCCGCAAGCTGAATGTTTCAGTTGCGTTGTTGGTTTACAAGGGGTGCTGAAATTTCTCTGTTTTGGAAAGTGGTAGAGATGCTGTAAACATTACGTTTCGTGTATTCATAAAATTCTGAGAAGTGAACATAGCAACCCTCGCACATCAAATTACTAATTCTCTCAAAAGAGTGAATGAAACGAATTAATTTCTACCATGTAGGCAACAGATCATCACAGCTGTCTATAAAACGCAAACTAAGTAAATGCTCCAAACGGAAGTCTATAGAAACCAAAACAAATTATGATTTTATCCGAACACTAGGGTAAAGGATCCAATTACTGGCAGTCAACCCAATTACTGTCACCTTAAGCTATTTTTCTTAAAATAACGAATAAATAAACGTTTAAGTAAAATAGCTTAAGGTGACAGTAATTGGGTTGACTGCGAATAATTGGGTCCTTTACCCTATATTTTCTTTGTTTCTTATAATTTTCATTGCACACGTGCGTAGATTTATTTGTAATTCTGTTATGTAATAAGAATGTCCCAGAACGTTTGCCACATTGGCCTCCCCCCTTAAATCTGCCACAAATTCATCCATATATGAACAAAGACTGAGTCAAAATTTCACCTGCCTCTAAGAAAGACCAATATACTATAAAAAAAGAAGAAACTACTATATGATCGAGTTACGAGTCATCAATGTGCCCTTCGAAAGGTAACGTCGAAGCCGAGGTAGCTGCATACTTAATCGCATAATTCGATCACGCGGAAAGATCGAGCGACCGGTTTAATAATGATCCCCGCTCTGCGGCAGTAATTTCGGGTAGTTTGGTCGTGAGCTTACGATGCGGGGGATGGTTGAGCGTACACGAGTAAAGAGGTTAGGGCACGGGGGAGCAATACCATATGCAAAATTAACCTCCATTAAATGCGTTAACTCGGCGACGAGCATGCTCCGATGCGCTTAACCAAAGTACATTACACCGTACTCGATGCGGTCTATAGACCGGGGCAGCACGCTGCTCTACAGGGTGTTAACGAATAAAACAATACGAAAAGTTCGCGCGCACACGGCGCGCACCCCCCGCCGAGTATCTTTGTTTAGTCGTAAGCGCTGTTTTCGTGCTGGGAATTGTAGTAGCCGCGGGGTGCGGAGGTTGCAGAGTGACATAGATATCTAACGAATGTCTCATGAATGGGATGTGATTGTTGCTAAGTGAATGGGGATTGGAATACTTGGAAGTGGGGGTTTTAATGATGCTTTATTATCAATTATTATTTATTATCCTTTTGATTTAATACCTAATGGTAGTTGTAATCAGATGCGTTGCTAGTTTTCGGCATTTTTAATTGTCCTAAGGTGGTCATGCATGTGAGATGCAGGGAGAGTATCCCATACAGCACACTTCGTTGCAGCTGTATTGCAGGAACGTTGCTGCAATATTGCGTTGTTGCAGGCTGCATTGCAATATTGTATGAACGTTCCTGCAATATTGCCGTGCATTATTGGAGTGGCAATAATCTTATAATATTGCAGCAATATTGCAAGAACATTGCCGTGCAATGTTCCATTGGCAACGATCCTACAATATTTCTGTAATATAGCGCGCACATCGAAGTGCAATGTTCCAGTGGCAATGTTCCTACAATATTTCGGCAATATTGCGCGCACATCGACGTGCAATCTTCCACTGACAACGATTCTACAATATTTCGGCAATATTGCGCGCAAATCGATGTGCAATGTTTCAATGGCAACGACCCAGCAAAATTGCCTACATATTGCCGTGCAATACTGTAGTGGAAATATTGTAGAAAAAGTACAGCAATATCCTGAAGCAACTATGACTTTGACGAAATTTGAAATATGACGTCGAGTAGATTCTACAGCATGTTTCATTTAACTGGATATGCTAGAATTTCTCGTTGGCCGTTTTTATTGCCGTATCGTTGCAGAATCATTGCCGGAACGTTGCAGGACTGCATGTTTGCAATGCTGCCGCAACATTGCAAAAATACACACCTGCAATATTGCGAAGGCGGACATAGAACTGAACCTGCAACGTCTCTGCAATGTTATGGTGTATCATTGCAATCTTGCACCGCAATATTGCAGAGACGTTGCTGCAATTTTATGGTGCTGTGTGGGATAAGGAGAAGGGTAGGTATAGTCTGGAGAGAAATAAGTGGCTGGTTGAGGTTGTACACAGCATCCTGTTTGGTTACACTCATTGAGAGGAGGTGTCTTTTTTCATTGAGGAAATTTGAAGGTGTGTGGTTTTTATTTCTTTGGTAGGGAAATGAGTTGGTATTAATTTATGCTTAATCAGAAATATTAGGTGCACTGGTTCAATTACGAGTAAAAAATGGTTTTGAATATCGAAATTTAATAATGCAAAATAGGGTATCGGGAATTTAAAGAGTACCGATGTATTTAGTTTCTATTGCACTATTGAGCTACTATCTAACTATTATCGAACTACTGTGGAACAACTATTTAAATAGTATCGAAATACTATAGTGCAACTATTGAACTACCATGAAGCAACTATAGAACTACTATGGACCAACTATTTAACTATAATCGAACTTCTGTGGAGCAATTATTTGAACAGCATCGAACAACTATGCAACTACTATGGAACAACTATTTAACAACTATTTAACTACTACCCATCTACTCTATACAGAAGAAATTGACGCGTCTGCAAGAACATCTTTCGTCGCTTCGACACGAACGTCGGGAGCCTTTAAAAAGCGTCTATTAACACCCTGTATATGACGCAGCATCTAATTGGCCGTCGCGATCGCCCGAGCAAAATGGCCTTACGCCGCGCATATTTACCCACAGTTCGTTTCGTCCTCGATTTCTTTTCAACGAGACGACAATGCGCGCTCTTAACCCGTTAACCGTCTATGCCGTAATATTATTGAAGAAGCCGATCTACAATTGTATTGTGCGCGACACGATATTACGTTCTGGGGCACGCTCTTCCCTCTTGACCCGTGCCAATCGAAACACTCGCTCGAGAATGCCGCACTGTTCCGCTTCAGAGAGATTCTGAAAGCGAACGAATGCCAGAAGACTCGGTTGGTTTTCAGGTTTCAGGTCGTGTGTCATCCTTGCTAACACTAGCACTAGGGTAAAGGACCCGATTACTGACACCTAACCAATTACTGTCACCTTAAGCTATTTTAGTTAAAATAACGAATAAACAAACTATAGAATATAATCTGTAGTATAGATTATAGGTTGAAATACATAATTCTTTTTGTGTATCACTTTACAACGTTTATTTATTCGTTATTTTAAGTCAAATAGCTTAAGGTTTCACTTCATGCATATCGAAATTAATTCTACCTATGTGTAAGTACACACCCATCATTTCTGTCAAAATATATTAGCAGTGATCGTGTGGGAGCCGTGAGGCGCAGATAAAAGAAAGAAAGAGATTAGGCACCGACATTGATAGTTGCTATGATACAATAATTATTTTGGGGGATGTTAGTGTTTTAGGTACATTATAGTTGTGGTCGAAGTAAAATTTAAAATTGGAATTTTAATATCTGAATTTATCAAACATAATATACATATGTTGACTTATTATTAGTAATAAGTGTACTGTTCAGATTTTATTCTCCTCGCGGAATATTTCTACGTGAATAGTGTTCAAACTAAACGAACCCTGCTATTTAAGGTGTCCAGAAAAATGCATCAATAGGACAGAATTTCGAAGGAAAAAGTGTCACCACTTTGACACACACCATCGTTACCAGAGCAAGGAATTTTACTTAAGCCCCAAAGAAACCTCCCCGACAGAAATTAAAAAACCCTGCCGCGCAACATTCTAACGAATCACACTTTCCCCGGACTTTTCCACTTCTGCGTAAGGAGAAAATTAAAGGGTACCAGAGCTCTGGTAGAAATAGAAACAGCCGTTACGCTTCGGGACAAATGCAATTAACAGGGCACGCAGAAACTTCCTTTCCTTGCCCTCCGCCCTTGCGTACCACCGTCCCGCATTCCTGCCCCCTCCCCCCTCCGGGCGAGCGAAGGGCCCGCTCGGTTCACAAGAGAAGATGCTTATTAAGTTGTGTCATCCAGGAATAAGGGCTAACGCGCTGCATCCAATTTGTGCCGCTTAATTAATTCCCTCCAATTTAGTCCCCGAGACCGGCCAATAAAGAAACCAGGGCCCCGCCGGTCAACGAGCGCCGATGCCACCGCAATATTGTCCCTAATGAAATCTTCGTTAATCGCGTCTTCGTCAAGTTTTCCAACGTACAGCGACGTCGTTCAATTGCCGCTCCACGAATTTCACGCAGTTAAAAGGGGAACGTAGAATGCGGGCGTGCAACGCTCTCGATTCCGCTGTGACGCGATATTTTGATTCAGAATGAACACGCCGATGGCTGGCGTTATACGTTGCTTGAATCAAGGCAACGATTAACGCGGGATGAATCGTCGTTACGGCTGTCGTTCACCAAGCACGAGGGAATGGTAGCAAAATTATTAGGGGAGTAAAATTTTTAGGTGGTAATAAGGGGTGTTTGCAGCGGGGTCGATTTATTTTTTTTTTATTTTTTTTAGACGTTACTGTGAATAGTACTTTTTGGAATTTGTATGTTTGATGGTGCAATAGAAGGTGGAGAAAATTTATGAAGAAAAATGTTGGATGTAATATTGTACGGATATCTTTTCGTGAAATCATATTTTCTTTCTTTTTAAGGAGAACTGCTGTTTTTTTTTTGTGAAATAGTTATTGGATTTAAAGTTAATTGGTGATAGTAAGTGAAATGTAATAACTGTGAAGGGTAGGAATTATAAAAATCTTATTAGGAATAGGATATTAGTAGGATATTAGAAAATAAGGGGAAACACGAATAGAGTAGAATAACAGATTGAAACGATAATGGCTATATCAATATTAATACTAATACGAATTAATATTAATTACTGTTCATATCGACATTAACGCTATCATCAAGATATTAATTTATCGCTTTCTATACATATTTATCGGTTAGTGAAATGCTGAAATGCAATTCACATGAATGCCCATTAATATTATAAAGCCATTAGTACAATCAATATTTAGTGAATTCAATTTTGTGTAAATTCTGTGTTTTACAGAAAAAATACTTGAGTAGGATTAAACACCGCAGTAAAATACTTAGCTTCTGTGGTCTGACCTAATTCCTCTTATTCTACTTAAGTGATCAATTGAATAGTGTAGTCATGAATAAGACCAATCTGTATTTTTGCTTCGTTCAAGTCAGCAAAATTTAATATTTCCAATGCCTATACAAGAATTATTAAGTAATCTCTGAATAATTAAAAAACAAAACACATTAATTTCAACAGAATTATATTATATTATCGCTTGAAGAAAAAGTGCAAGTGCAAACTAAAACATAAATATAAATAACAAATACAATAGAATATAAAACATTGCTGTCTTCTAGCATTAAACTGTGGATTAACTCAGTGTCTACTTACTACAGTCCCAAAATGTATGGCAGATATTTACAAGTGATAGTATGATAGCCTATTCATGTGGAAACAGTTTCTCATAAACAGTTTCAAATAAAATTATTTTCGCCAGACCCTTCTACTTCACGTTTCTTTTAAACATGAAATACTGAAAACCAAGCTACAGTATTTTTCTCTTTACTCTATAGAAACATTGTATACAAGCATCGTAACTTTGAATAAACTATCCTTTAGCAACAGGGGTTGAATGAAACTCTTAAAAATTTCAATTTATTATGAAAAAACTGTAATTTTATGACTATTATCTTTCCCGTTCTGAGAAAACTGTTATAAAATGCTGTGTATGTAATTCCATACATTTTTGGGTAAATGATAAACTTTTATTTTCTCGAAAGTAGAAAAATGTTCTAGTTAAACAGAAACAAATGAAAGTTGCGACAGGCAGATTTCCTAGAAATGTTGTAGATAAATCTGAAGTTGAAATCTTAAACCGTGCAGTGAAAATAATTGTATAAAAATCACAATGTGCTTTCACTTCTATAAGTATCCTGCTTTTAATTCCTCAAATAATACTAATTATGAAAATATTCCCAACTTTTATATTTTATCCTTAAATATCTATCCAAAAGTATTTAATCCTCCAGAACTTTTATTAATCAAACATAAAATAACTCTTAAAACTGAACTCTTACAACCGACTTAAAGTGTCAATGTCCAAAGTGAACTTAAAACAGAAAAGAATTGATTTAAAAGTTAAAACTCCGATAAATAACTTTTATTTATAAAAGTTAACAGTTTCAATCCCTACTCACAAAAGCAACAGACTACCAACCCCTGTATTCAATTTTTCTTTAGTCAGAATCACAAACTTATATAGTACCTATCTACATTCCTCAACCCTCTAATTGCGCGATCATTCAGGCAGCCACTTGTTCGACAAGCACAACTGTCAAGCCTCCTCGAGGGAGGTGCAAGGAGAAGGAATCGCATCATAGACATAATACCTGTCCCTGGATTCAACCCCGTTCGGTGTCGGGATCGAGTCGCAGGGGTGGAGAAGCGTCGAGAGCAAAAGGGGTCGCCGGGTGGCTCGAGCGTGACGGCAAGCTAATTATAGAATTATCGCTTTTAATTGCGAATCGTGCTATTTGCGCAATGGCGCGGCGGTGCAGCGCGATTGTCGTCGCGTGCCGAATTATTGGATGTTGACGTCACCCGATGCGCGGCACCGCTTTGCTCGTAATTGCCGGCACCAATTATGCAATTAGCGCCGCTCTCTAATGAGCGCAGTGTTATACACGCGGAATCTAAACACTCGGTCATCCGACGCCCCTCGCGCCAGCGAGCCTGTTTCACGCATCTGGCTTTCATGCGCTTGTGCGCAGGGAACAATGTCAGGCGCATAAAGTGTTTGGCGACTAAAGGGTGTAGCACGATAGCTGTGGAGCCCTTGGAAATATTTTTTGAAAGCAATCGAGTGATGAGCTTGGAATCTTTGAGACTAAGGAGCACAGCATCTTTGCTGTAGAGGTTTTGGAAGCTTTCTGCAAGAATAATATTTGTGACCAAACGCGGAAGAAGTTTTCGAGGAATTGAATGACGAGCTTGGAATCTTTGTGACCAAGGAGCACGCTATGTTTGCTGCGGAGGCTTTGGAAGCTTCTTTTAATAAGAATCGAATGGTAGGGGTATACTGAGTTTCTACTAAGTGCATTGTTTTAAGGCATAATTGCTACCTCCCTTCAAATAATTTTACTGTATTAAGAATTTTGTAGACAGTAATTCTGGTTAATCTTATAAATACTGCAATGGTACTTGCAAGGATGTGAAACTGCAGTGTAACTCGATATAGCACTGGCCCCGCGCAATTAGAACTGCGAGTAACAAGATATTCCTACGTGTACCCAAATAATTGAATACTGGCGTTACTGGATGCCCATAATCCGGGTTACCGAACCATTGGATGTGTACATTACTCATACACGAACGCGGGATTAACATCACTGTAATTTTCGTAAACTTCGTAATGGACTAGTCGGCACTCTCGTGCGTTGATATCGGTAGCATTAGTATCGGTGGATCAGTCAGGCTCTGATGAAGCAATTTGCATGTCTGTAGGAGACTGTTAAAAATAAGACGAAACAGTGGAAGCATTTGTAACATTAGTATTAACGAAACACGTTATTTTCGACCCAACAAAATGTTTTCCTCATTAAACATATTTTGTATTTCAATTTTGTGAAATGACTTTACGAATATTTTTCTCCGGTGACGTGAGCAGTAGGTTCTACGATTATATGGATAGCTAGAATGAAGGGTACATTCTCGTGTAATCCCTCCAAAATGTAGGATTTTTTTAAAGAAAACTGTAACAGATAAAGTAAAAAGTTTTTTGGTATTGATTTATATATATTTTAAAATGATAAGAAAAATATTTTTATTGTTTTTTCTCTGATGTAATTTTGAATAAATAATTACAACTCTGGCGGCGATAAAAACACGGTGTACAGTAATTCGTCGTTATTGTCCCGTATTTACCATGCGTAATAGTCCCGCTCACTATCCCCACCATTTCTTGGAAACCTTCGGTCAAGAGTGAGAGAACGAAAGAGACGACGGCAACTTCGTGTCAACTGTTTCGTTCCCTCTCGCTCGGCTCTTGGGTTTTTCTCACTCGCAGCATCAGCCGCACGGAATAGTCTTAGAACATATACTACTCTAAAGGAATATTGTCCGCATCGCGTTGTTGTCTCGCCGCCAGCCCCGTTCGTCGGGACTATTACAACGAATTACTGTACATGATATTTCAAGATATGCTCATCTGAAATAAAAAATCGAAAGTTTTCTTTAAATATATGAGTATCCTTATCGCATTACCAATCGTTACTTTAGAATAATGAAGATTCAATGATTAATACATGTTTTAGTAAAAGTGCACTGAAACCGGTCATTTTTTATGCTAAATAAAATCAACTTGAGTGCAAATTATTTCCTTTTTTATGTAGACCATTTTTATAAACTTCAGAGTCATAGCTCTTTATTCAGGATTACATCGTTAAAAAAAACAGATTATTATCATCTTAAAATATGTATAAATTAATATCAGAAAGACTTTACCCTAGTAACATTTATTGTTGGCATTTTGATGACCAACTAATTCCCAACTTGGGGATACTGTGGGCCAACCAGAAATGTTACTAGGGTACCCTATATATTACAGTTTTCATTAAAAAAATCCTCAATTTTTAAAGGGATTACACGAGAATGTACCCTTAATATATTTTTATTGAAGTAATAGCTTATTCATTCGTAAAGAAAGATCTTCTACACCATCTAAACAAACCTCATTCAAAAATCTACTTAAATCCTCACCCCCATAATCACTCCATTAACAACACCCCGAATGGTGATCTTCCAAATCAACGCTTCACAATCGAATCCCGCATACCGAAATCGTTACCATTCGAACTCCATCGATCCCAGAGAACACAAGCAACGATTACACCGCGATGCATGTAACAAGAGCAACGGGTATAACGAGCGTGTAACAAATCCGGCGCGTGTGCCTGCGTGTAAACACACTCCACTCGAAGCCACAATCCCTTGTGTGCAGCGGCGGGGCGCAGTCGGATGGACGCGCAATAAAACACTGGCATAATGTTTCGCCCGGCTGGTTGAACACCGCAAATATACCCGTGGACCGCATGCAGGTTTATTTTTTAGGGAGCCAGGGTCACGTATGCTCTTCGTACTTAGGGGCCGGGGACCTGCTGGCAGCGCCCCCCCATTCTCGAGCGCTCCGCTCGGGGGATACCCTCGGGGACTCATCGCGGATTAGCCTCGCTACATTTCGTCCCTTCTGTCGGCGCGTATGTTCCGTCATTACGCGCCTAACTCCACGATCCCGACTGCCCGCGGGGTGGCATCGATCCTGAAGGGGGGTCCTCTCAGTGATTCGGCCCTTTTTACCTGCGACAAATCGGCTAATCCCTTTACTGGTGTCACTGCTTCGCGAGTGTTCCAGCTTGGGGCATGGGATGGGGCTCGAAAATGGGATATTCTAGTTGATTTGCGGTCTGATATTCTGTGGGCGAGCTTGAGAAACCTTGTTTGCTTTACGGCTGGAACGTGGGTTGGCTAGTAGAAGTGAGAGATAAGTCATTTAGGATTTCGTGTTAGTTAATTTATGTACAAGGGATGAAGGAAGATTGTTGAAAAAAATCTTCCATCCAGTGGCAGGGGACATCGCGAACCCACACTCATCGATTGAACCGCAACTTTGTGGGTTTATAGAGTGACTCGAGACAAGAATAATTGAGAAGTGCCCTCTAACGTGAAAACTAACCTCAAAATCGTATAAGCACTCCCCACTTTTTCGCGTATACCTCCTGAAGTATAAGGGACAGAACAAAAACATTCACACAAAAGTTTAAAGGTACAATAAGTTTTGCAAACTTACGTGAACAGAATTTGAAAAAAGTTTAAACAAAAATATCTGACGAATAAAAAACTTTTTTCACAATTTTGTTAACGGAAGTTTTCAGCGCTTATTGCGATATTAAACTTATGTTTAAAACATTCTTTTCTGTTTCTTATACTTTAGGAGTCATACGCGACAAAGTCTATTTGACTTTGAGGTTAGTTTTCACGCTCTTTAACCCTCGGAAGACGAATGATGTATATGGTCGCGTGAGAGGAATGCAGGGTTAATTTGACCTATAGCAACATTTCTATGGTACACAGGTTGCACGAAAAAATTGAATACAAAATGAATTAAATAATTAAAATTTCTAAAATTATCTAAAATGTATTAATAAAGAAATACATAAAAAAACATTGTTTATGTACATTTGATACATAAAATAGATGTATTATCCTGTATGATTTTTACAAATAATATTACTGCAACTTAGGCATTTTATACTATATTTTGCCATTGCCAACACAAATATAACATCATGATAGACTTTGTCAGAGTTGGGTCAAAATGATCCTGCATTCGTTGTACGAGGGTTAAGAGCGATTGGGCACGAATGAAGCATATCGTTGTCCTTGTCTCGAGTCACTCTATAAACCCACAGAGTTGCGTTCCAATCTGTGAATTCGGGTTCGCGGTGTTTCCTTGTGAGACCTTGTATAGTTCATTTAGAGCTATTTTCTAGTGGTACATTTCTCCGAAGTGCCATTAAATTTCCATCTTAATCATATACAAGGAAAGACAAGCCACCCCAACCGCATCGTGGACACCCAAAATCAAACACGTCTCAGGCTCCACCTTTTGCGCCGAGCTGTCCAATTTCTCAACATCCCTTGTCACTTTGAAGTGCCTAGGGCCTAGATCGTCCAGCTACTTCGGATCTGACGAGCGCAGGCGACACGCGGATTTTCGAAAGCGAGGTGAAACACGATTAAGAGGGAGCGCGACAGGGGTGGCACCGCGAGCGAGGGTGGTCGTTGACGATGGTGGCCCCGTGGCAGAGGGGCGGGAGCGGGGTTGGCAGGCGTATGGGCGGCCGATTACGCCGATCTCCATTAGAGGGATTGTAAACTCCTGTAAATAAATAATGCACGTATCGGCGAGGAGCGTGGAGGGCTCTTTGCCTAAGCAGCCATCGGTCGTGGAACTTAATAAACGGCGTGCTTATCAATTTATAATGGGTCGGTGTGTCGCGCATGCGCGTGCCTACAGGGCCGTATCTCTGGTTACATAACGGCGTGCACGCAGCGGCTTTAAACTCGGTGTATTCTAACTATGCCCACCAACCCCCTCTTTCGCCCTGCACGCGATCCTACGTTCCTTGCTTTCCTAACCTCTCCTCTCTCCCTCTCTCTCTCTCTCTTTCTCTCTCCTACTTCACCCCCCTCGGTTAGTAATGCCCTCTCCCTTCTGTCCCCTCCTCGTCTCTCCTTCGCCCTTTGCGGCTCCGCTACAAGGGACAAATTGAATTTTAGATCATCCCCGTGCTCTTCTGGGGGTCCACCAGCTACCGAGGGCGAGGAGGACCGGGGCAGCGGGCGGGAAGGCGGGGAGGGGGGCGGAGCAGACGTCGAGATGATACTAATTGAAATTTGAAATTGATATTAGCGAATTATTACCCCTCTCTTGCTTCTGCTTGGCCCAACGCAATTACGGCCGCGTGTCGGGTATCAAAAGTAATTGCTGCCAAACTTAACGAAATTCAGCCAATTTTCGTTTCGGCTGCCTGACCTTCCGCGACGACGGATTACCGGCTCGGGTTTCGCTTTACGTATGCACGTAGCCTCCTTTCGCAGAGAGCAAATGGAATTTCCGGGGGTGATTTGGACGCTACCAGGCATCGTTTTGCGAGCACAGGTGCCGGGCTCTTTCTGTTTTTGAAAAGACGAAGGGGACGTTTTACTGGACGCGATATGCGGTGTTGCGAGTTCTAGGGTTCTTTTTTCTTCTTAGTCAGAGGATGTAGATCAATAAAATTATATTCCACTCGAGCATCGAACGAAACAGTTGATCGTTCAAACACCATGATCCTGAGAATAGTCCACCCCCTTTATTCATAACTGAAAATGAAATTAAGCCAAAACGAAGTCAAGGATTTCCAAGAGCATGATCGACTGTCGTTCAAACACAGAGAATGATTTTCCCCTTGCTTCCCAGTCTTCTATAAATTATAATTTAAAACGACAAAACGGCTAAAAATTGGCAACGCGTAGGTCGATCCACGGAACAAAACAACGATCTGTTCCACTTGAATCCATCAAGGAGCAGTTGTTAATGGTTGTTAATACTTTCCTCGTTCCAACGACTCGTGACAGTTCCTTCTCGCGTCGCTTTAATAATCTCCAATTTACTTTCCCAGAAAAATGATTCGTGACTTACGTAAGTGGCTTCCCGTTGCAGATTGGATCTGTCCACACCCATCCACCAAACAACACCCACCACCACTCGCACCATCAGCAGCAGCAGCAACAGCAACAACAACAGCAACAGTCGAGTCAGTCCCAGGTGCCTGGAGTCGGAGGGGCTGGAGGGCCGGGGGGCACGGTGGCCAGGGCTGGCGGCATATTCTGCTACCACTGCCCCCCGGGTCTCCCGACGCCGCGATTACCGCCCACCCTCGAGTACTCGTTCACCGCCACTCATCCCTGTAAGTAGACATTGTCTTCAGCAATGACGGCGCGAATTTCACGCCACGTTATAATAGATTCCATTGTCGTTCCTTGCATCGAGTGATTTAGGTTAGATTAGCACCTTGAGGGAGCAATTTATTTTTAATGATAATATACTTCGGGGGAGGAGGATTTGCTTTACGCTGTAGAACAGAGAAACGGGGAGAAATAATTATTGGTGAGTTTGGTATGCTTTCGTTCGAATATTCCTGGTCACGAAATGTTTCTTTTTGGAATGTAGTATTGTAGCTGGTACAGGGAGTTGTGGCGGGGTAGAATTGAAATGGTCTTTTGCTTGATTGGTGATGTTGAAGTGTACGAAAGGATGAGTTTGTGAATTCTGTTGTAAAGCAATTTCTGATGTTAGTTTAGAATGTTATCAATGTTATGATATAGATTTTTGAAAGGGTGGTTGGGTCGGTAGTAGGGTTCGGCTTTAAATTACGTAAGGGTTTTCTGGGGAGAGCGGTCGCGAATTTCTTAGGTTTTCTTACAAGGGGGGATAGGGAGTCAGCTGGCCTAGGTAGTATCTTGCGTAGTATCTTTTACCCTACGTTTCAATATGAGTAGCCTAAAAACAAGGTTTCATCGTATACACGAAACCGAGTTAAAGGAATTATATACACTAGCGGACAAAAAAATTACCAATTATTATTATTATTATTATTATTCGATTTGTTCTATTTTTGTTATTTTTTAGCATACATTTGGGACTGTGGTATGTTTAATACGTATATTCAGATGGAAAATTTAAAGCTGTATGAAACCCAATTAAAGTTGAATTTATTTAACTGACAAACAAAAGTGTTGTATGACATTGAACGGGGTAACACATTTTTGGGGCCGACAAAGAAGTTACCACGTTTAGTAACTTTGTAGGTATTCTTTTTATTATAATTTTTTTTTAATTATTATTATTATTATTATAATAATTTACGAGAAACCCCTTAGCATACAAATAAGTACATAGAATACATAAAATAAATGAAATACATGAAATAGGGCCTAAACTATCTAAAATTAAGTGACTAATAATTAAACAATCGTGTTATTATTTAACTGACTGAATAGCCTCGCCCGAAAAGAGCTGAGCGGACCTACAAAAGGGTCCACCTCATCGAATTGCAGGTTAGCGTATTGCATAGCCCTATTAATAGGGTCAATTGTATAATACAATTTTTATTTATTAATGTTCAAAAGTGGTAACTTCTTGTTGGTTTTAAAAGTGTGTTGTCATGGTTAATGTTATGTAGGGTTTTTGTTTGTTAGTTAAATAAATTCAACTGTAACTGGGTTTTATACAGCTTTTAATTCTCTTCCAGAATATATGTATTAGACACATGCTGCAGTTTTGAGTAGATATTGAAAACTAATAGAAGTAAGGTGGTTCGAAAACGTGGTAACTTTTGTCTGCTACTGTAAATCTTTAAAAGAATTTTAATATCTGAGAAAATGCAATGTAGGGGGTTGAGGGGTTAGAAAATAAAATCTTACGAATTCTTATCCTAGGGGAGGGAGGGAATAAGAAATGGCCAAAATTACCCTTACGTAATTTAAAGACGACCCCTATTTAGCTTCTTCTATGATGAATGAATGGATGAGCAAGAACAAATTGTTATATTTTGCATTGAAAACTATAAGATCGAAAAAAGGATTTCCAAGGATTTATCTTCCAAACTATTGTATTTGTTAGATTCTCAATCCACCGACAATTATTCAAAAACCTTACTTCCTCTACGAAACAGAAAATTACCCACAGTGTAGAATATAAAGTAGAATCCTCCATTACATATCGTAGTACATAATAATCGACTCTACAAACATGTCCTGCTATCAAAGTCCCCTTATACCTCCCAGCGACGCGATTACGAATCTCCCCAGAGTACTGTTTCGCCCCGATTTACCCCCGCAAGAAAAATTACATTCCGCCCATAACCTCGCATTTTTTCATCTAGTTCCCCTTCGCAGTGCCCTTCACTTCACTCGAGCCGCCGCGAGGATAGACTTTAAAACGAGCAGTACCCTAAAAAAAAACAGTCGCCTCGAAAAATTGATTGAATTTACCAAATAGTCTGCGTCGTAACAAAAATGGTAAAATCTAACTTCGTTGCCAGGCATAAAATCCAAATAGAATCCATCATTGGGCCCGTAACTGTAAAGCTAAAAAAATCTCTCCCAACAATTTCTTTTTTATCGATATCGAGAATTCAATTTGCAGCGAGCCAATCGGCGTTAAATAGCGATCGAACCAGCAAAAATTTCGAGATGCGTGCGAATAAAAAGTATGCTGATACCGATTGGGCGAAATAAAAGTAGCTAGAAAGGCGGCGCGGGTGGTAGGTGGGGAGGAAAGGGGGGGGTAGGAAAGGGGGAGAAGGGAGATTGATTGTAGCGGCACTTGCTCTGGCGGAACACATCGATGAAGTTACATTACCGACTAGACCGAGTTACGCAAAGTGGACGCTACAAACTGGACGGCCGCTAAACTTAATTTGCACTTCGAACCAACTTCCGGTTAAACCGCGTCCCGACGGCGGTGCCGAGTCGCTCTTTGGAACTTCGACGGCGGTGTGCCTGCCTATTCACCCGATCGCTTTCCAAGTCGAATCTCGTTTCTGTCGGGGGACGTTAACCCCAGTTTGCGGATGTGTTCCTTCGCAACTCAATGATACCGATTTAAAATTTCGCGAAGTCGTGAGACGATGCAATTTTTTTTAATGGTTATTTGAATCCTCGAGGCATTTAATGGAGGCTGTTTTTGGAATTTGTATTGTGAGTGTTGTAGTCATTTTTAATGTTTCTTCTTTCACCGTTTAAAATCTTCTGCGGGGGAATGTTATCTCTTTGTTTGAGAATGTATTTCTCCAGAATTTAATAATAGCGATTTAAAATTTCAGAAAACTGTGGAACGTTGAATATTTGAGAATTTATACGCTGGAATGAAAGTTTCTTGAGTTTAGAATTTTTTTAAAAGATTCAAGAATGGAAGGGTGTGCTATAGATTTTTTTTTCATTCTTCGCGAGCACGGTTCATCGAGTCACGATGTATATGCTCGCTTTATTGCATATTATGAGTCTCAATGAGGTGCATGTGGTAGGTAGATAATCGAATGGGGACCGTAGGTGTAGGAGGGAAGAGAAAACCCGTATCCTCAGGGACGTGTAAGTGCCCCTCCATCTAGCCTCGAAATATAGTTTAAATAAAATATAGATTTCACCAGCGCAAATTGAAATTATGTTTTTAATACGCATTTATCATTCCCTTTATCGCACGGTGCTCTCCGTATTTCCACTTAAAATTAAGCGTAATTCCCGTAGACCTGCGCTCATCGTGGATTATAACGATAGCGGCGTTTAAATATAGCGCTGGAAAAACGAGCACGAGCCCAGCACAAAGAACCAGCTAAATTGAAATTGAAAGTGAATTTTAATTGTTAACCAGTGCACGAGGTTTCTTCATTGCAAAATATAAGTTTCGTTTTTCCCTCGATTGCTGGGTAGATGAAATCAATGTGCGCAGTAATGAAAAGGGAAAAGTTTACGAAAACTCAACACTACGAATAAACTTTAAAAGAACTTTGCAAAAGTAATCAAAGGTTCCCTTACTTCATTCAGACAACAATTTTATTACGTACCACCACTCATACACCTTCTTACCAAGATTCTATCACATTTGGAATCAAATGTTATTTGCCAATAATGTACATACTCACTCGTAGTGTTCCTTCTCGAGAATTCTTTCTCGAGAATTTCTCGAGAAATTTTATAATTTGTAATTTCTTATTTCTCGAGAAATTACAGTGTTTCTCGAGAATCTTCAGTGTAAGAAAATTATTATAAATCCCCTTTGTTTTCAGACACGAATTTTTAGTTAGTTCAAATTGTGTGTTAATCGTGAACATATAAACATGTGGTACAATCAGTGATAAATGTTAGCAATACATATATACGAAGAATTGCGCGATTGTTTATAAACTTTTCTCTTCGTATCGACGATGCTCCATATACAATTAAATTAAACCAATATCCACTCAAAATGAAAGAAATTTTTCTGCAGCCGCAGATTTTGTCACAAAAAAAAAGACGTGGATTGGCTGAGGCGACATTAGACGCATTGTGCTTTTGAAAAAATTATTTTAAAAGAAAAAAGTAATATTTCGCCTTGCTCACATTTTATACTAAATAAATAAATTTATCAATTATATTTAGTATCTTTTTTTCATTTACACAAGTTTTGTCTAAGTTGGACACGAATAACAATTTAGGTAAATATTATCGACATTATTCCAAAGATATAAACTTTGCAAAATTTTTTTAATTTCTTGAGAATTCTCGAGAAATATAATCTGATTTCTCATTTCTCGAGATCCGAAAAATATCGAGAAATCAGGAACACCACTCACTCGTCCATCTTTGCGACCTGAGCAAATATATTTCCACTTCGTTCAGCACCGAACAAACCACTGGTCCTCCCAATAAATTCGACCACGAAAATCGTTTCTCTTCGTTCCCGGGGAAACGTAAATTCGCACATGTGCGTCCAAGTAACGCCTGCTAGATGATCTCTCGTGCAAAGGGGGCGGGAAGGGGTGTCCCCAGGGACGTCCATGCACCCTTCCAGCTCCCCTTGGTCGCAGCTCCAGCCCCCTCCCACTCGTTGGGATAAACAGATTAGGTAACTACGTGATAAGTCGGTAAGTGGGTTCACTCGGCCCACGGTCCAGCTTCGAACCCACCGACGTTCGCTCTAACATCTAACTACCTTGTTAGTGTCATTAGTAACGGTCGGGGGTGTCATTAGATTTCGTTCTGTCTAGTTTTTCCATGGAACCTTCGCCCTGCGATCCTGGCGGCGCGTTAACTTTCAGGAAAACCTGCAAGGCACTTTCGCTCTTATCGCGAAAACAGAGGGTATTCGGGGGATTTTGCGGTATCAGCGAAACGGGGTGGGTGGTGCGCTAGTGGTGATTATTTAAATTTTCTGGGAAACGTGTATCGGAAAGAAGAGGAAAATTATGGGGAAGGGCGGTGAATTCAGTTTGGCTGTGCAGGGTGGGGACAAGGAAGGGTGAGAGACTTCATTAACCCTTGGGTGACTTGAATTGAGTTCTGACTTGTGGGATTATACGAGATCCATCTCGAGCTTAGGTGTTGTTTAGTTCGAATTAGGCGACTTTGTGGCATCCGTGAGCGGAAATAGTGTGTCTCTGAATAGAAAAAGAAATGGGGTGCCAGGGGATGAACCTGAAGTGTGACACCAACCCTTAGAAATCCTTCCACAGTTGAGTAGAGTGAAACATGCTTGAACTCTATCTATACAAAAATTAATCTGTTCGTACCTTACCATTTACCAATTTGCTTTTCCGAAAACTGTATTTAAATAGAATATTTGGTATCAGATCTCATGGGCATTGTAGATAGCTTAACATCAGAACTACCAACAATTAATGTACACATATCTATTTCTACTACTTAGACTAGTCAAGATGTCTGATTATTTATAGAATACATTATATCTTTTTACGTTATAGGTATTAATATTTTTTTAATTATTATATTATTAAAAAATAGATACACAATATTTATACTACTTAGAAATACAGTTTTACTTAGTTAAAACTGGTAAATTTGTTTTTAGTGAAGACAGTTCTTGAAAATGGAGGGAGAGACACCAAACATCTGATTGGTTTTATTTCTGTAATATCTAATTTGACACCATTTACATTTATTCGAATTTTGTGTCGTATTTGCCGACATTTCAACGAAAATAAATATGTCAAAATGACTGGTTGCGGTATATGCAGGTATAGCATATATGTAACTTTGAAAGGGTTGGAGGAGAGGGGAAAACAAACTGATAAATACAATTCTTCAGACATTGCAATAAAAATGATGAAAAATTTCTACAATGCAAACGCATAAATTTGAGTAATTTTTAAATGAAAATTTAAAACCAATCATTTTAAATGCTTTAGTAGTTCCAATATTAATCACCAGTCAAACATCTCTTTCCCTTGATCCACAAAATAATTGAAAACGTGTATTGATGTGTTAAACTCTTACTGGAAACCAACATCCCCTCTTGGTTCCATCAGGATGCTTCTCTATTCCTCCACATTCTCTCCCATCCCACCCCCTTTGTTTCTCCAAGAAATACCCCACAATCTCGTGATATTCTGCCACGACTGATTGGATCTACGATCTCAATCTTCCCAAGCAGATGTCCTCGAAGCAACACTCGCGCCTCGCAGGAATCGTTCGCGCTTTCAGCTGCGTACCTGTCTAACCCCCGGGAGGGTGAACCGCCCGCGTGGCCCTTACGAGGCACGCGTTCCGCGCGACAGCGAATCAAGGGGTGGTCCTCGCAGGACAGACAGGACGACGAAGTGTCTTTAAAAGCGCACGTCGCACGTCGACGGGGCACGTGCGGCCGTTCTGTCCCCGTCTTCGTTTCCCAGCAAGGAATTAATCCCCCGCTATTGTTTTTCCCCCGACGGGGAGACAATGCTAGCTGTCGCGGCGAGGACGACCAACTACAGGCGTGTGCAAGCGCAAAAGTCAGCGGGGAGACGCTTTTCTACCCGCGCCCCCACGCCCCCTCTCGAGTACACGCTAATAAATTGGATCAGGCCGACTCTCGACGAGTTGCACGAGTTGTCTGGATACGGGCTCCGCTTCTGCTCCGAGTCTAATCTAAGATCTTGAGTGGATTTCAGTTTCGACCAGCGATAAATTTATTTACCCGACAGGCGGGTCTCGATTCTTCCTGAAGAAGGCTTCAGGCCACCCCAGTCTTCGCGCGCGATTTTCTGCTCTCTCTCTAAAGTCGTCACTGGCTGCTGTTAGTTGTCGTGATACAGGTTACGAGGGGTTAGACGTGAATTCTAATTCGTCAAGTGTGATTTCGGGGAATTTGAATGTGAATAGGGGTGCGAAAGGTGAATGCTTGGAAGGAGCTATTGGGGGCTGCGCACAGTGGCGGATTTAAGGAAAATTGACCAGCTGGAAAACGTTCTGGGACACCACGTATATAGAATAAAATTGCAAATAAATTTACGCGCGTGTGGTATGAAAATTATGGGAAACAAAAAGTAATATAGTGTTCTGCGCAAGGGTCGTAAAATCCGCCACTGACGGCGCAAGTGTGGGTTTTGGAGTTTCTTAGTGAATTTTGAGGTGTCTGTAATGAGTAAATATTCTGTAATTTACTACGTAGGAACTGTAATAATAATTAACTTACAAAGAAACATATCGAACCCGAAAATTCTGATTTTAATGAAACTCCGTACGATTGTAGAGCATATCGGAGTATGTAAGAAACGATTTTTTTCTGAGGGGGTGAAATCAGCCCCCAAATTTTCAGAGATTTATCGTTTTTCGAGTATAACTTTGGATGTACAAAAATTTCTTTCGCAGCGAGTTATACGGCATCAAACACTGAACATTTGGTCCATTTACGATTTTCTTCTACCTCGCACCGTTACAAAGTTATACTCGAAAAACGAAAAATCGCTCAAAATTTAGGGGCTGATTTCACCCCTCAGAGTATTTTTCCGCAGAAAAAAAATCGTTTCTTACATACTCCGACATGCTCTACAATCGTACGGAGTTTCATTAAAATCAGAATTTTCGGGTTCGATATGTTTCCTTGTTAGCGAGTAGTAAGCATTCTTTAACTCTTTGACTCTTTTTCTGTGACCAGAAGAAAAATAAAATACGTGGAACACGATTAACAAAAAAAAAACAAAGAGATTATAAGAATACCTTGATCATAGTACATAATAATCTATACTTCTCACACGATATAGTCGATTCCATCACAATTCTAGATCAAGTAGATTAAAACAGTTTCGGTATTCAATGTTACAAATACACAGCACTTTTTTCCAACCGGTGTACATAAAATTGAAATTGCCAATTAATAAACAAATTTCAATGATTACAGGGAACGTTTGAGGGATATATTTCTCGCGTCGGAAAGATTGCTATTATACGAGTGGGAGGGGGGGGCATCGATCGCGGGAAATTTAATTGCAAAGTCATATATGCGGCACGCGAAAATCCTCGCGGACGCGCGTATTAATTTTGCAGACGCGAGAGACTGTTGCCAGTGACACGATGCGAGTTTGCCGAACGGTATAATTGTTCCAGGGCAGTTATGAAAGTTCGTTTCCGCCATGGGCGACTTGGTGCAAACAGACGTAACGACGGGCGCGAGTTTAAATACCGAGTATTACCTTTTCCTAGACACGACAAACAGTACAGTGTCTACGTACAAATCACCTTACGCATAACCACCCCATTTTGAACTAGCATTCCGCTACTAATTTGTTCTAGGCCACCGACGCAAAGACCAGGGACCAAGCTCGCCATCCATGCACCACTGTCTACTTTATAATAGTTAGTAATTGCTTTTCTACTTTCTATAGTACACCTTTCGAATGCTGCAGAGATTTCCACATGAAAGCCGTCGCGGATTTTGGCGAAGCGCAGCGAAGAGAAGCGAAGAGAAGAAAATTAATAATAATTAATAAATTGTCGCTGCTTTACGAGAATCAATTGTTTATAAATTTTTCTCTTCGTATCGTCGCGCTGCGCCAAAATGCGCAACGACCTTTACTCACGACACCGATTAACTATGAAACAGACCAGTCAGAAATTTTCTTGGACTCCTTATCGCGAAGCTATACTACTTTGTGGCAGTCGAAGTTTATACCAAGGAAGTCCACGAGAATCTCTACTCACGCTAATACTATCTGTCTATTTTGTAGTGAGAAAATCTCTGCAGCATTCGGTCAATACAGCATCGTTTGGCCGAATCGCGCGGACCAATCCCTCGTGATTACAGAAACATAAATAGCAACGAGGAAAATTCGCGATTGAACGCGATCCTGCACGCGAACAGGGCACAAAAGCTGATGGCAGTCGATAGCGGAACTCGGGGCGGCTCGGTCTATCGTTTAGCGGCGGGCGAACCGCATGAATTTTTATGAGCTTAGGAAATTAATTTGTGTTTTTCGCTAAGCCCCGGCTTAGCGCCGCGGTAATTAATTGCGCTGATTGCTCTGCATCATTGATAAGCGGTTCTCTGGGCTTCGTAACGTTCACCCCCCTCTTCGTTCTCTCTTCCTCTCTCTTTCGACGAGCACCAGATACCCCCCTCGTCCCCTTTCATCCCCCCGCCTTTGTCCTTTTGTCTGCACGCGCTTCGACCACCATCGAGGCTGCCCGCGTTTTTCGGATTTGTAACCAACGCCCCTGTGTTTCTGTAATTCGCACGCGAATAATCCAGCCTACGTTAAATCGCACGCGGCACGATCTGGTGTTGTCGATTGTTCATTAACATGTGCTCGAGGGTAATTTTCGGATAAATCTTACAAGGGAACATAACAAACCCGGGAATTCAAAAATTCTGTTACTTTGTGAATATGTGGGGAATTTCCTCCTGATTAGAAGGTAATTTTTATTTCCTGCTCGAATTCACTCTAAGGGGGTGTAATTGACCCATGAAAATCCGGATATTTTCTGATTTTGTGTTAGATATAACTCGTGAAGTATAAAATAATTTTTTTTACCAACTGATACATTTTATTAACAGAAGTAACTTTTGTCTGGATACATTTTTCTATCCCTTACAGTTCGCGAGTTATAACACAAAATTGGGAATTGCAGGGTTTAATTTCATCCCCTTCGAGTGAATTTGGGCAGCAAACAAAAATTGCGTTATATTCAGTGTGAAAGCCCCTACATATTTACAAAGATTCAGAATTTTTTGAATTGTGGGGTTCTGGATCTTTCCTTGTTAGCTTAAAAATGGGGGTAGGTACTTACTGTTCGGAGTTGTTATGCTTTGTAGTGGCTATGTTCGAGGGATTTTTGGTGAAAGGGAGCGGTTCTGCGGCACGTGGGTCACTGGTGACCCATGGTTTTTTAATGCATATGAAAGTTTGTTTGAGGGAGCAAGGGTATTTTGTAATTAGAGGTTTGAGGGAGGTAGGAGAAAGCAAAGGTGAAATTAATTAATTTTATAAATAAACTTTGCGACCTAATATTTTTGAGTAATTATTGAGCGATTCAACCTGAAATTTAAGAGAATCTGAAAAGCTGAAGTTGAAGAAATCAGTAAAATAAAGGAATTAGAAAATCGAAAAGTCGATATTAATGTAAATGATAATATTGTATGTGGATAAAGCTTGGATGCAGAGATGATAATTTCGAACCTATTTGTCGAATATATTCCTCAAGAGTCTTTTCTTCACTACCTTGATAGGAGAATATACGGTTGCAGTAAGTTGTGGGCTGCTCAATTTACTCCAGTAATTCCTACTATCTAAACAGAATACAATCAGCTTTTGAAAATTGAAAATTTCAAAAAATTCTTACCTACTTGAGTTTTATATAGTAAAAACTATTTAAGATTCCAATCTGAAACTTTACACCTTTATTGACACATTCTGTATCAGGTTACATAAATCTTTCCATACAGAAACATATAATAACTTGAAAAATATAAGGTGCAACACTTATATAAATATTTTGGGAGGGGATAAGCAAGTGTACAACTTGATGATCACCATAGTAATCTGCTGTTATCAGTAGACCGCAGCCTAGGACATCAAATTTTGAGCAAACGAAATTGAAAAAGGTTTACACACTGAGGCTTGAGACAACTTTACACACAATTCACTTTGTTCATAAAACAAATTAGCAATAACGCATATGTAACTTGCCAGGTTGAATTAATTTTAAAATTGTCTCAATTTTTCTACATTATTAATATTTGATATTTGATATTTCGCGGAAAGGCAGATCTTGTTAGCATAGTGGCCCCAAATCTCCAAATCCGCCTCCGGCTGTTATACTTGATAATCGTTAGTAAGATAACATAAGCGGCTTAGTAGTCGCGACACCGCCACCTGGAAAGCTCCCAACTAAAGCGTGCGTTAATTTTTTTGTTGCAGATACAAGTTACTCTCCGTATCATCCGGCTTTGCACGGTGTGGGGGACAATTCGTACGTGAGACGGAAGCAGAGGCGAAACAGAACTACCTTCAGCTCTCAGCAAATCGACGAGCTGGAATCGGCGTTCACGCAGACACACTACCCGGATGTCTTCACGAGGGAAGATCTGGCAATGAAGATTAACCTCACCGAGGCCAGAGTTCAGGTTAGTGCTTTCGCGTGAATAAATGCGAAGGCAGAAACATGACACTAAAGATCAGGCCTGACTTGTACAGATACACCGAGAGCAGAACTAATTAATTAATTGGGGAAGAGGATAATCACTTCAAAGTCCAGTTTAACAGGAAAGTTGTAGGTTCGCTAGAAACGTGGAAATAAAATGTACTTGCAGGAAGTTATTGATAGTTGTTCGTTTCACAGAGATTAGTTTTTGATACATTAATTTTATCTTCTCTAAGAATTGAAAATGAAACTTTATATTACGTAGTTCTTTTAAGGATGCACTTAGGTGATATTAAAGATAAGCGAAAATTTTTGAAAATTGGAGGAACGAATCTTTATGCAATAGTAAAGGCCCCCGGAAAATTTTAGAAAAATCTTTAATGATATAAAATCAAATATTTAATAAATTTACAAAATAAACTTATAATTATCGCGAATTCAATTGAATTTGCGATAAAAATACACCATTGCCATTTCTGACTGGTTTTCGTCACAGGAAAATACCTTATTAATATCTTGGAAATTGATTAACTTTTGGTTGAGATTGCCACTGAGATTCATCCTTAAGAGTGTTTTCACTGGTGGAAAAAATCGGGAGGAGAGATTGCAGGAGCAGTATTTCGATAACACCACGAGTTCCCCTTATAAATGATATTTCGTAGTCATGATGGAGGAAGAATGGGTCGATGAAGCGAATGACCGATTGTTTTGATGCGCGACGGTGGATTACCGGTGTAAGAGGAAGAACACAAGATGCGGGGTAGTTTTAGGGTACACCCTGAGCCCGGGGGAGCTGCTGACACCCTCGACCTGACATAATCTTCTGACAGAGTAAGCCGGTAATCTCTGGGATTACTTTGTACTCGTGGCTACGTCCTCCTGGCCATATTTACTCGCACTGGCGTAATTCGCGCTGCAGAGAATCCCTGCAGTAATAGCGATTCCCATCTGAAATCCTGTTGGAACATCTGCAGGATATCCGATCAGCAATGTCAGATTTTTAATTCCATCCCCTTTATGCACATCAACGCTGTCAGAACTTTCACGAGGTGTCTGCTTTCTGTGCACTCCAACTGAGCACGTGTCGCAGTCAGATCTCTCTGTGCAGATTGCTCAACGTAGGGAACGGCGATTGTACTCGATTCTTCTAGAATCGATCGATTCTCTTTCTAAAGAATCGATTATTTTACCGATTATTCCAGGAATCGATTCTCGGTAACTCGATTATTTTCTAACCAAGAATCGAGAAAAAATCAACATTTTTTCCACGAGGGAACAGACCTCCTTTCATCGATTCTTCGATTCTTTTTGGAAATAATCGATTCTGAAGCATCGACGTTTCACTAGAATCGATTCTTAAGTATCGATTTTTTTATTTAA
This sequence comes from Andrena minutula, assembly GCA_929113495.1. NCBI lineage: Eukaryota > Metazoa > Arthropoda > Insecta > Hymenoptera > Andrenidae > Andrena > Andrena minutula. The sequence goes on from OV815994.1 coordinate 23,191,287, forward strand.
AATTGAAATTGAATTAAATAGTTATAGTTACCACTTCGTCTGCACTTTCAGATAAACATTATGATGTTTAATTGTCTGTAATTATTGAAGGTACTTAATTCGTTTTGGGATAATGGGGGGGGGGGGGGTGAGTTTATATGTATTAAGTTTGTCAGAATGTCCTGTAGTTTCTGTTCGTTACAGTTTGTTGACGTATTAAAATTGTTTAGAGACACGAGTAAAGATTTTGATTTCTAGGTCCATCTTTCTTCAATGAAAAGTACTCTAAACAGGTACTAATCTGGTGCAAACATCAAATTTATTCCACCTTCAAACATTTTCAAAGGGAATGTATCCTATATGATACGTCCGGCGCTAAAGATTTAAAAAGTTAAGGAAGGAAGGAAGGGGGTATTAGGATTTTTATTCAAAACTGAAGTTCTTTTGTGTAAAAAACTTTCCGCGTGGTAGTTTATTTAGGGGATTTTAAGAAATGGTTTGTATTCGATTGGAAAACATCGTGGAAATAGTGTTTAGGTGAAGTTAGTATTAGTTACTGTGATATTTTTCAATGTAACACGATTCAACAGAAGTTCTAATTCTAAACAATGACAATTGGACGCCATTGTTGTTATATAGCGAGCATCAAGGGTAACAGACTTTAAATGCCGAATTCAATCTGATGGGGGATTAATAAATAACAGCCGCGGGATCGCAATTCGGTGAACCTGTACCATGGAACGATAAAAAAGAAATAATTCCGAGGGATTGCGTGTTTCCATATACCGCCTCGTTGATTAAACGGACGGATTAATAAGGTTTCGAAGGATTCGGTACTAAATGGAAATGAAATTTTTCAAACTTTCCAATTTGTCCATCCCTCACCTTGCCGAATTCTAATCCATCCACCTTGTAACTATCGCACTACTCAAAAATCAATAACACTCCAACTAAATCCCTCAAACCACTTGGAAATGTAGTATTCAAAGCCACTTCTAAACAAAAATATATTAAACTAATCTTCCATGCTAAAAAAACAATCCTCCAAGTTGAGAGTTGCTTCTCTTATTTATCTTCAGTAGCATAGTAAGAAAAGTTCAAACTCAAATTTATGTTTGAGAAGAAATGCAAACTTAAATTTGGGTTTGGGGAGGAATGCAAACCAAAATTTGAATTTGGAAATCCATAATTCAATTTTGAAGAGGGGAAATCTAAATTTGAGTATTTAAGAGGGGGAATCCAAATTTGAGTTTTGATGCGGAGAAATCCAAATTTGAGTTTTTAAGAGGGGAAATCCAAATGTGAGTTTTAAGAAGGGGAAAATCCAACTTCGAGTTTTGAGGGGGACTCCAAATTTGAATTGTGAGGAGGAGAAAATTTAAATTTAAATTTGAATCCCTCCCCAAACTCAAATTTGAGTTTGACTTTACTCTTCTTACAATACTACTATCTTCCTTTAAATACCTTCCCCATTGCATCTAAACGCGTCAGCCACGTTCAAACTCGGCAAACCGACGTGAGAACAGACCCGTCAAATTGACGCGATTTTTAAGAAAATTCGGAAAACGAATGAAACAACGAGGAACAACAGTCTGGCAAAGGATCCTTCAACGTCGCGCCGCCTATCTAGGGGCTACGGTATTATCCCGCTGCATTGTCCGGATTATAAGACGAGAAGGCCATGCTAGGCAGCGGTGTACACAATGGGAGGAAGGTAGGGACAGGACGGCTATGACGCAATTACGGCGCAGACTCATTGTTTCATTAGGGAAGACAAAGGGAATCTGAAATAATGGACAAATAGGCGCGTTTATGCAGTGCCGGTCCTCTTCTCCTACTCCAATTAGAGCCTCGTGCGGGGAGGGCGCGCGGGGGTGTTTCATCGCCGTGGTAGATCGTCGAGGCGAGCTCCTCTGTTATACACCGTGTCCCGTGTGGCAATCGACAACGTAACTTTTTTAACGCTTTCACCGGGTCATTTCTAAATAAAAAGAATCTTGTATATACATTCTGAACCTTGTTCCTATGGCTACCAACTTTTTTCCGAGGAAATATAGTAGGTGCTTGATAAAATGTGGTCATCCTGCACCAGTGGTTGAACCAAGTGGTGCACCAAAAACGAGATTAAAGTAACCACGACATAATAATTCAAGACCTTTGTAAAAAAAAGAAAACTAGATTTTATTAATAGATAAATTTTCATAATCACACAATGAATTTTATTGAATTTGGCATTAAAATTGTTTTATCCGTGCAACTCAGCTCCCTCCAAGATTAAATCCTGAGTGCCCCACTGTTCTGCGCAATAATTAAAAATAAATAGTCTACTGAGAAAGTAGAAGCATACTAATCGCCACAGACATTCTGAATCCTCATTAATAGCTAGCAGACTTGGCATCAAGCTTGAACATAGCTTATCTCGATAACGAGTAGAAGTAGCCCCATTGTGTTGATGATCGTTTCGCTTCAGAATGGATTGCCAAGCAGGATAAAAAGGCTCGTCAGTCACGGGACACCCTGTACAATGCACAGGGCTGCCGACATTCGTTTGGCTGCTGTGTGCGCCGCCGTGTGCGGCAATTATTATGCCGCACACCGTCGGGAGCTGCGGGCGAGGCGCATGCGCGTGCAGCAACGGGGTCGACGCCGGCGTCGCCACGGACTCCGTCGTCTCGCAGTCGCGTGTTCTGGCCCGTTTGAATTTCAAAGCGTGTAATACGAATTACGGGACAACGAGATGCGAGCCGCCGCGCCTGTCTCTCTCTGTTGTGTCCCCGGAAGCCTTTCGCGTCGATTTTACAAAGGTGAATTTTCAACGGCGCGACAACGAAGCTGACTGCCTTGGTCTTGTTACAGCGGTTAGTGGCTGGCTTTACTCGACCATTAATGGATCAGCATGAAATAGGGAACTGCAGATTTTTTTCGGCAAAATATAAATGTCTGTTTGAAAAGGCATAGTGGAATAGATGTCGCTTGAGAAAATTATAAGTAGGGTCGCGATGGTTGCCAGTAAAAGGGGTTGAAAGCTCGTGCAACTGTCGAGGTGAGGAATATTATGTGGGGAGTGTATTTTGGAATCAACTGTAGGGATGAGTTTAGAACGTAAAATGAATGAAATGAGGTCATAACTTATTTAGTTTATATTTATGAAAAAATTTGTATATACCCTGAGATGATACTGGACTTTTTAAAGTTCTTAACTAGGGTTGAAGTATTAATTTGCATTGCAATTCAGAGTTCTTCTACTTTATTTTTGTCATAATTTAGAATGTAAAATTTCGTAGCATATTTGCAAGAGTTCGACCAATAAAGGCAATCGTTATTAACCCTTCGTGGATACACGGAGTGTATTATACCCCAGGTCTTTGCTAATATTTTTGTAAATTTGTAGACCTTCATAAGAAAAATTAAAAAATACGGTGAATTTTAACGAAAAACATCGCATTTATTCACTATTTTTTCAAATACAAATTTCTTGCTTACGAAAAAGATTTAAAAATACAAAAATGGTAACTCTAAACAACGACCAATTTGTGATTGTAAGGTGTGACCACGGAGGGTTGTAAGCTTCTAAGATGATTGTTAATCAGAGAAACTCAATCGTTTCTAACTAAATATTTTCTACAACGAAAATGGACGTTATTCTTTAACCGAGTCTGCTTAACTTCGTTTAAATAATGTAATTTGCGAAAAGCATCTTGTATTAATAATTGAAAATAGGTTCCCGTACCAAGTGCTGAAGATTAAGTACTTAGCTTGGAACGGAGTGGAGCAACGCCATTATCTGCGCATTTTGAATTAAGTACAAAAAAAAAAAAGAAGCAGGGGAGATTAAACGTGAAAAAAGAGAGGGACAACATAAAAGGGAACACGCGAAACATTTGAGCGTGAAGAATAACGATGCTGTCTACCATTAGATTACGGATCGCGCTAATGCGCTTATAAATTTCCACGTAAAAATGTTCCTCTTAGCTGTTTTAATGAAAACATGATGAAGAATTACGAAGCTTTGCCATGCGAGTTGTGACGTGCATTTATTTTAAAGCCGTACCGAAAATTTACAAAGCGAACGACCTGGAATTATAAAATTGAATTCTCAAGAATATGGAAATACTTTTATGTCGTTAATTTAACAGTATTACTCATCGAAAATAAATAAGAAAAATAAATTTACGAGGTCTCTATTCAGTGCTGTGCTTCTAGCCCCACTGCCCCCAACCTTCTGTAGTCTCTTATCACATTCTGTTGTACCCAGAACCGGGGCCCGGCCTATATAGGCGCCCCAGAAAGTGGAAAAATTGCAGAAAAGAGATAATAAAAAATAAAAAAATGAGAAAAAAATATTTTTATTTGGTCAAAACTAAGAAAAAAGATATTAGAACATAATTTCTAATATAATAATCTGATATTACTAATGATATGGCAATAAAAAAGCCACATATTTAAATATGTTAATGTCTTTTTGTTTATTTTTTCAATTTTATATTTTATTCTCTTTGTCATTGTTATTACCATACTTTTTCCGCCATTTCGTTCTATGAAAAGATGTTATACCTTTTTACCGTTGACAATTTGTTTGGGGCCCCGAAAATTTTCTTGCAACGGGGCCCATTTATAGAAAAAGTCCTGGCGCTACGATCTGTAATTCTACCATAACACTTAATTAGATTAAACAACACTAATTATTACGTGTTTAGGAAAATATTTACGAAACCGTAGAGGCACATCAATTACCATCGGAAAAGAAAACATTAACTCTTCACGCCTCGACAAATCCCATTACAAGATACACCAAATCGAACTGTTTAAGCACGTTCGACATCGTTCCATTATAGATTCACGTAACGGGTGTCGGAAGATTAAATGCGTTTATCTGGTGGGGCAGCTGACGCTACGCCATTATCGACATCTTTCGGATTAAATTCGTATAGTGAAAAAAATGGCGTGGATAATAGAGGGAGAAGGGAGCGAAGGAGACGCGAGAGGAAGAGAGAAGGACCAAAGGTCCCGACGGAACCACGGCTTTGTTCTCAGCTATTACTCGCCCCCGCAACCCTCAGGATATTATTATATCTCTCCCCCATCAGCCAGCCACCCGCGTGCCCCGTTCCACGAGCTGGAATTCGGAGCTACCGCGAAGGGCTCATCGTATTTATTTTATTAAACCATTTTCCAAGCTTCCTGCCGTGAAACTTCTCCTCTCGAACGAAAGATAATCATTTCTCAGACTCGGCCTGTAACAGGGTGTTTCGTCTTCTGCGGGAGGGTCTGTTTGCATTAGAGTAATCGACCTCGTCCAGACACGTTTATTTTATTATCGATCACAATCCGTTAACGAGTTCGTTAAGTTGACTTGTGATACTTTCGGGCTTAACCTGATTCGTTTAACTGCGAGGAGTAAAAGAAAAATGAAGGACGTTTCTTTTGTGGGATCGGGATTTGTAAATAGAAATCTTTGGCAATTGAATGTATCTGAAATACCAAATGGAAGTGTCTCGTGCGAAAGAGCCTTAAGGAAAGTTATCAGTGGTTCTTGTGTATTTTAAAAATGATATTGTAATTTTGAATTGTAGTATAAAAGATAGCAAAATCATCTTCCACTTCCTTGCACAAACTTCTTCGATTTAAATACTTCTTTGGTGAACTGCCATCGAGGGTAGTTTAGAATACACAAAGTGATGAAATCATCCCTAACATTAATAAACCCACTTTTGGTGGTTAATCTTCCTCCCTTACACCCAATTCAAGTCGCAAGTGTCCCAACTTGCTAAAGCATCCAAGACACATCCCCAAAGTATCACTTTCGAGGAGTCCAAATTATAAATCATCCCTCGTTTTTATTAAATGAAATTTCATTCCTCGAGCATCGTCCTCGAATTCAAAGAAACGCTCCGCGTGGTTGAAGCGGTGCTCGGGGAAGGGACGTCATCGGGAATTCGGGGAAACTCACCCCCGTGTGGGCATTGCCGGGAAGCTGCAGCACGTTATATCGTCAGGGTGAAGATACCGTGGTCGTAGGGGGCTGCTCGGTGTAATAAAGTCTATTTCAGTTGGTATTATGTCAAGTTAGCCTCGTTAGCGGAACTCGAGCTTTTTAAAAAACACTCGGCCGCAGTGGTTGCTGTCGGCTCGTTGAACATGCACGACGCCGAGAGACCAACCCCTCTGACCACCTACGGACGCCACCCCGTACATGCAATTATCCTTCTATATCCGCGCGCTAGAGAGCCAGGTGTAGTTAAAACAGCCTAAGTGTCGCCTTCAGCGACGTTCCACGTTTTACTTTCGTTTGTCCTCCCTCGGGCCGACTTCCCCCTAACCCCTTCCTTCTTTCGCCGCGGCCGATGCCTGCAGACCATTTTTAAGGAAGAATCTAATTTTATTGTGCCATAAGTGTATATTATACAACAGGATTTTAAATGTTTACTGATTTAGAGAAGATTAGGGGTGAGTTGATTTCTTGAAACTTGAGAAGGGATGATATGGATTTGGAAATTACCATTTATTAGGTGGGTCTCTTGTGTGTTTGATTCCTTACATAGAGGATAAAGAATGTGGTTATTTCTTATAATTAGAAACGAAGGGTTGTGCACTCGAGACACTTTAGGACATTTTTAACGCTGATCTTAGAAAGGGAATGTTAGAACAGATAAGAATTATTATTGGTATAGCACTTAAAATTCTATATAGATGGGAAAGTACCGTTTCCAAGTATTTTCCAAAATTTTTCCGATAAAATTTCATTCAGATTGCAAATATAATTTGAGGCTATAAATAAAAAGCTAACTATTGATCGGTGAGTCAATATCCATCAATTCATTTTTAATCTACGAATTTGTTAGTTTAAAGCTGTTTATCTTCAATAATCGCGTACACGATTTGATTTTAAGTTAATTGGAAAATCATGGTGGTTACAGAAACGGCTGTTTACATATTGCGAAATTTTTCGTTTTCTAGGTGTGGTTTCAAAATCGCAGAGCAAAGTGGCGGAAGAGCGAACGTTTGAAGGAGGAGCAGAGGAAGAATGAAGGTAATGGAGGGGGTGGTACATTGGAAACGACAGGTCTGGCACCGCCACCCTCTTCATCAGCTGGTCCAAGTCCCACCGGACACGATCCTGAAGGTACGATCGCGAATGGATGTTCATAAGCTTCGTGAATTTGTCAGAATTTTAATCCGCCACTGCGAATGTGAAGTTTTAGTACATCCCATAAGTAATATCGTCTGTTCTTGATTCTCAGAAATGAATCACTCTGTTTATTCAACATCTTCCAAAGTTCCATTACTTACATTAGAATTCAATTGCACCAACCGTTAAAAATACATTTAGCTTCCAAAAAGGACGCAGTTTTCGAGCTTTTGCTCATTACTGCCTTATTCCTATTTACATTTTATTAAATCTAAAAATGACATTTGTTTACAAAGAATATCTACTTATTAATCTTAAAGTATTTTCTATTCTTTGATAAATTTCGCTTCTTTTCTTTCGTTCGTAATGCTTTCCTTTAAAAAGGATGATAATAATTTTTCGAAAGTTCAAAGAAACAAGAAGCATTGTTCCAAGTGTAGTAGATGGTCGACAAGAATTATTTTTCCCCTTTTTTAATCAATCCACTACTTATGGTATGACTGAACCTCAATCTTCATTTCCCTAATGCATGCACTTATTCCTTAGTAGATATCTATGGACGTACAAAACCCTTTAACTGAACAGTATGTCCATGAAAATAGGCTCCCCTGAAGTAGAAGCACCTCGCGATAAAATAGCAACCAACCTAGTATAACTCACAAAAAGTCACTAAAACACCCTCATTCAATCCCCAACAACAATGTCTAAAAGCATAGAAACACTTAAACAACTACAACCTCATACGCTCCACTGCACACTCCCCTACAACTAAATCGACAGTTCCATTCCAAGCTTCGATCAAGGAAATATCGCAATTTCGTCACGCGACGCACACCAAGAAACGGCGGGTCGCATTCACGCCGGTTACTCGTTTTTGCCCCGAAAAGGTACGACGAGTTGCAGCGCCCCCGACGCGGAGGACGCCGGCCCAGATGGAGCTGGAGGTTCGAGGAGCCCCAGCACGACTTCCGCCTCGGTCAGTCCGCGGCCCCAGCAGAGTCAGCCGTCCCTGGGTGGCGTCTCGACGCCACCGCCAACCCCCATAAGGGCGCCACAGCCGCCACCTAGCACCGTGGGTGGCCTCGGCCCACCCGCCGAGAGGTGAGCTTTTAGCTTCGTTTGTATTTACGTCTTTAGGAAATATCTTCCTTCCCCTCTGACCCTCCCCTCCACCCCCTCGTCGCCAAGCGTCCAAACTCAGCCGCGATTCCAACGGTGCAAGCACCGCTGAACACGTCGGCCGGATGCTTGATACGCGCCATTAAACCACTCCTCGCTTCCACTGTTGGCTTCCTCTAGCTCCTCCGCCCCCTCCGCCCCCCCTTTCACCCCCCACCGAAGCCTCCCGCCGCGACGAGCTCGTCTCGACAGTCGCTGCCACTCGTATAATCGCGATAATCGTCGCCTCGTTAAATCGGACCCCTCTGGCGCGCAGAGGAGATTCCGCGAGATTCTCTGCCCTCGACGCAGCGAAGCTTTAAGAAGTGACCGTTTACAACGGGGCTGGATTGTGGGCGGCATAGCGGAACGCCAGTGGAGGATGATCGGGGCTGCTGGATGGCAGTCGGGTTTAGACTTAGGCATATTCACATGCGAGACTTTTGTGGTTCGTGACTGGTATTCGGGGTGTTCCAGGTGGGGGAAAGGATGCTGGTTCGAGAAATTTGTGGATATGATCAAAATAGCTATCTTGACACACTGAAGTTTCCTAGGAAGTGGGCATTACCTACCGTAAAATGAGGAACATTGACATGTTTTTGGTACATTTTGCTATATAATATAAAAATTAACATTTTTAGATTTGCTTTAAGTATCCTATCATAACATTGCATCTTTTGTGAATGCACTACAACTATAAAAATGTATAAAATTTTTTGTCCTTAATCTTCTTTGATACATGTTAAATATGAGCCAATGTTACCCCGTAACCGGGTAATAACATTGGCACGTCATATATAAAAAAGCACTAAACAGTTAAAGTTTTATGACATCTGAACTTACATTATCTCTTAAATTTGTTTCTTTTTATTTTCAATGCACTCTATTTTATATCTTTTTAATTTTTTTATATTTTTACTTTTTGTTAATTAACATTTTTAAATTTGGTTTAGGTATCCTATTATAACATTGCATCGTTTTTTATTGTACTACAAGTGTGAAAATGCATAAAATATTTTCCTTTTCCTTTTTAATATATGTTAAGTAGATGACAATGTTACCACGTACTGCCAATGTTCCCCCAGTTTACGGTATGTGTAGAAACACCTCAAGGATTAGGTCCGAGTTTCTTGTTTCTTAAAGCCGTGCCCACAGTTATTACCGTGATCTGTTTCCTAGCCAACGATGTTCTGTTACTGTACAATGTAACTCGTCACTTGGTTCGGCCTTTCCGATGAATGCCTTGGAATCGTCCGACATCGTCTACACTTGTTACCACGACCGGTTCGATAGGTAAAGGTGGGTCCACATTTGTCACCGCACCGCATTCCGTTGCCGCGACCTGTTACCTATCTGCCCGGTCGTGGTAACAAATGTAGACTGATGTTCTGTACTGTATACTGTGACTCGTTACTCGTTGCGACCATTTCAATGAATGTAAAACGCAATGACGTAACGTTAGAAAGTAATGGGTGCAGGTAACAGGAAACAGATTCAGAAATAGGTTCTGCATCGAACCTCGTCACCGCTAAATGAAGCAACGCGGTGCGATAACAAATGTGTACCCGGCTTAACAGGTCGCGGTAACGGAACGCTGTGCGCTAACAAATGTGTACCCGGCTTAACAGAACACGTCTACATTGATTACCACGGGTTAGCTAGATAACAGGTTGCGGTAGCAAACCGAAGTGCGCTAACAAATGTGGACCCGGCTTAAGACACTTCCATAAACTCACGGTCGCTCATGAATCATACCAAACGCCCCAGTTACCCTCAACCCTCAAGACTCACTCCCCCACTAGTCAGAAATCTACAAAACGGAACCACACTTTCACCACAAGTCCACTGACAGTTATTACCCTTCCTTAAAATAACCCTACATTTTAAAAATACACCGAGCATCAAATTCGCGTCTCAAAGACAGCAAATCAGAAAATTCGGGAGCTGAAACTGAAAAAATACACCAACCGAACGAAACTTCTCTTCCTCACCTCAACCGAAAGACAATGTTTCGAGCATCAAGTAGAAGTCCCTCCCTCAAAAAAGTACAATATCCCAGAACACACTTGAACACGGCGAGCAGCTAATTCCCTATCTCCCCCTTCCACAGAGGGTGGAGAGCCCACGAGAAGACGCACGATTCGACGATTTCTTTTTCCAACGACGGCAAGCATCCGTCCGTGGCTTCTTTATAATCCCAGACAGGGCTCCCGTCGAATCGCCATGGGGGGTAAGAACAATGCCGAAACGGTAGACACACGGAATACACTCGTAGGAGGCTGATTCGAGTCAAGATGGTGGAGCAGCCCGTGGAACAGAGGAGCCGGGGGGTGGCTCAGGGCGAAACGGTAGGAAGTACTCCTTCGCCGTCTCCGCAGTTGTAATTTATTTAAAACCGCTCGCCGTAAATATATCCTCATCATTTATTCAGTAGCAGCGGCTCGGCAGCTTCTCGGCTGCAATGGGGTGGTAGTGGGAGGGTGGGTGGAAGGGGCTGTGTGGGGGGAGGGGGTGTATGCTTTGCGTTCCTCCTTACCTGCCAACCGAACTGGAAGTCGCTTCGCGCAGTCTGCGAGTCTGGGGAACAGGGGCGGATCTGGGGTTACTAGCTGGGAAAGGGGGACCCGTCCTTTCTTTCACCCTCCCCCGCCCCCCTTTGCTTCGTGTCCTCGTTGTTTTACGGTAACGCTCTTAGCGCGGGATTTAAATTACTCGCGGTGAACGTAATCTTGAGGGGAATTGGTGCCCCATCCTGGGCCCACGGTGATCCGTTTCTGGCTGCCTGGAGTTTTCGTGACCTGACGGTGTGATAGCGGCAATAGGTATTTGTTGCAACGGCGCTGTATGTGGTCGAGTGTGTTGCAAGGAAAATAAATGAGAAGGGAAGATGATAGGTGTAAGTGTGATTGCGTTTTGTAATAATAAATTGAGAAATTGCGTTTTGTAATAATAAATTGAGAAAGAAGGTACAGATTTTTTTCTCCACCCTTGTAGGGAGTGGGAAATGTATATAAAATTGTAGTGAGTAAAAGAAGGATTGGCACTTGAGCCTGTTTTAATTATATACTATGTTTGATAAGACACTTTAAAACTTCTGAATGTAGAAACTTATCCCAAATAATTAAAAAAGTAATGCTTTTAAATTGTCACTAAGATAATCCCAAATTGAATTTAAAGACAAATAGTTGTATCGTGAGGTTCATATCAATATGAGAAATTATGACACTATGAAAAGTTGAAGACAATTTAGAATTCCTCTTCTAGGCGTCGACAATCGTAGGGAAAATAAGCGAACATTAATTTTCTCTTTTACCAAGTTTGAGCGGACGCTACCATGGCGTGCATAAAATTTGCAGAGCCTGTAAAACGGTTAGAGTGTTTGTTAAAGCACAAACGAGTTTTCTTGCGCGTTTCACCGGTTCAACGAGGTAAAACCCATCCTATAATCGTTTCACGGTCCTTAACGATGTCGATAAGGACAACGTAACGACGTAGAAGCTGCTTCCTTTGCGTAATAAGAATCCATTAAAATCTTTATTTAAAATTCAATGACGTCAAACAGCTTCATCCTCGTCGCTGCTAACTATCGCGTAAAGTTCGGTCTGATACTCGCTCAGCTACGTGTACACGAATATTCTCAATTTGCGGAGGAAAATACGTAAAACTACGATAACGTTATCTTCTGTCACAATGCACTAGCTTGATTACACCGTGAAGCTTTTAAAGAAAAATCCTTATTCCATCGCAAAGGTACATTCACTACGATATTAACCAGTGGTGCAATAAAAAGATTGCCTACTCCAGGGTCCCCATTATATCAGCATTAGGTTCCCAATAATAAAATAATAATCAGGTCTAAAATCCAGTGATAGTGTCTTAAATAATACATCAATTCGTTGAGTAGAAAAACGAAAACTTGATCAAACTTAGCTCATCACCTAACTCACACCTAATCCTCAACTCTAATCCAGAGTCGCCGTCTTAAATAGTTTAATAGTTCACGAAGCATAATGAAGAAAGGAGACCTGACACCCAAAATCCCACGCTAATTCATGGAACTCAATTTATTAATTATAGTAAACCTTCTGCGACTAACATAAAACTTACACTTGATTACCTACAGTGTTAATCCTCTTCAGCGTCCATTCAATGGCCCGAAATCGACTTGCACAAAGCACAATTTGCAAAGAGGTTGAAGATACTCGCGAGAGTGAAGTGACTGGGTAGTTATCACGGTTAGACGCATGGAGCCGAAGGAATTAAATGCGTGTATGTGAGGAAGGCAAGCCAAGGCATGTAAGCAAGGAGCACGCTAGGCTACGCGGCTAATTGCTGCTAATTATCGCGCTTACCGCAGTTCAGGCTTTCCCCCTCTGCGTCTCTGCCGCCACCTACTGCCTCCTTCACCCCTTTTCCACCCCCTGTGCCGGCTCCATCGCGGTTTCCTGCTGCTGCCTTCTTCCGCCACCTAAAATCCACTCCAAACCCTGCTCACCGAGTCTTGTGGAGTCTACCATCACCGTTTCCGTTTTCATGTAGCGACCTAGATATCGTTATCTCTTAGTTTTGTCCCTCTTTCCTCCTCTGTGAGGCCACTCGGAATATGTAGCTCCTTCGCTGGTGCTTGGGCTTTATTTTAGCGAACAAACTGGAGTTTGATAGATTCTTTGGGCTACCTAGTTACTTCTGCTAAGTCTAGTTACTTAGTCAGTAACTTCAACTTCTTTATTGTAAACCATATTTCTGAATTCTAAACAGAGTTGTCCTGTTGATGTTTTTTAAAAGCACACAAGTTACATAAAAACTATAACATTTGTGTAAATTCTTTTAAAAACCTAACATTATCTCCAATTCTTGACGATTTGTGTCAATCGTTAATTAACTCACTACTTATTCCAATAACCCCTTGCTACATTTAATTTTCATTCCCTTCCGTTCACCCATCATCAAATTATTCGCTCTCCTCCAGGATTGAAACTTCCTTGGTTACACTGAAACTCTCCTTAATCTTCCCTTTTTCTCCAAATTGCTGTATCTACTTGTACGTGTTTATCCACCATGGTATCTCTCTGTTTACCTCCCTCGCTGCGGCCCTCTTCGTCGAGCCAACCATCTTTCTCCTCTAGCCTTGAAACTCGCTGCATCCACGTTTCATCCCTCCCTCCCACCGCGTCTGGAGCTTCACCTCGGGCTCGTTACATTAATTAAACAATATTTGCGATTAATATTTGAGGTAATCATCAGCGCCTCGAAGCAGCTTCTGCTGGCTGGCGGAGGATGCGGAATATCGCGCGCGCTAATCGGGTTAGCGCTTTCGTGGGCCCTTCTGCTTCCCCTCCTCGCCCTTTCCGTGCCCTTCTTCCTCCACGATTATATAGACTCTAAAGTTGCACTGTTTTCTTTAGCTAATCAGTCGAATCGCAGAGGTACTGGTGAAATAAAATTCTGTTCGAGGAATGAAAAGTGAAATACTTTCTATCTGGAGTGTTCTGAAGAGATAAATATTTTTTGACTCTTCGTTGTTTTTAGATTACAGGCATTATTCCATTTTGTATATTTGGATATATATTTTTGTTTATTTTGGGACACTAGGGGAGATCGGGGCTAGTTGACTAATTTTTTACATTTCTAATTTTTATAAATACACCATTATAATTTTGTTGACTTGCTGCATACCAAAAGTTTACAAATTTCATTAGGTATACAGGCTTAATTTTTAAAATCGTTTCAATTGAGTCTACGTTGTGGTGTTTATGGTATTTAGAGTAGTGAGACGAATAAGTCAACAAACCCCGGCTGCGGGGTTAGTTGACAAATATGATGGGGTTAGTTGACTTGACATTTACTTTTCAGTTTTAAACCTTTGCTTGCGAAAGACGTATATATAGGTATACGCTGTCAATTCCATCAATATACTATACCAAACACGTACATATGACCTACGACCAATAAATTTTTTTATTTTTTTTTCGCTCCGTCACAGTATTATTTTTTTTATTAATTATCATGGTGTTAGATACTGTAATTATTTTGTACTTATTTGTTATGGTCTATTTGGAAGGCCTAAGAGTTTGAAGGGAGGATAGGAGTAATACTGGAAGAGGTGAGTTTGGAAGATTTTGTGGTGGGGGAAGTGGATTTGAGCAGCTAAACTCTTTGCCTCGACTGCAGCTTGAGGATAAAAAATGCAATTACTAGTGGTATTTATATGCTTAGTCAAGTAACCCCGTCCGACATTGTTAACATGTTAAGGGCCGTACGTACGACACCTCCACAAAATGTACTAAATTATAGTCAAGGTATCACGTTTCCACAAAATATTCATAAAAAACATCAAGCAGTACTTAGTGGAGACAAACTCATAAATAGTCGAAACAAAACTATTTATTTCCCGCCGACCTTTTTAGATTTTTCATTCTCACTAACAGAACTTGCAAGTTTTTGTCACGGCGACACATTAAATGGCAAGCTGGTCATTCATATGCTTCAATATCGCGAATCTCAGCATAATTTATTTCATAATACAAAAATTAAATGGAATTAGTCAACTAATCTCGTTAGCCAACTAGCCCCGGTCTCCCCTACTACGTCTACCAAGTACATAATTCAGTTTCGGTAAGAAGGAAACAGGATGTATAGTGGTGGTTGAAAAGAGTTGAATCTGTGAACGAACACGGAGAGAAGATACTTCTATTAAAAAGAATTGTATCTTAATATATTCTATAAATTAGAGTGTTTCCTAGAACACATTCACACAAATCACCACAAACACCTATTTAATCTCTAACACCTTCAATTATCAATCTCCAATACCTCCAACCATCAATCTCCAACACCTCCAATCATCAATCTCCAACACCTTCAATCATCAACCTTCGACACCTCTAATCATCAATCTCCAGTAAAAACCCAGTATTAACTCTCTTCAGCTTCCACAAGTAACAACTCCAAACAGTCACAAATTATCAAAACTCACATCCAATAATTTCTCCAAAAACCTCCAACAACAATCTTTTCCCAGAACCCTCATCGTCCACCCAACAACCAAAGAACACCCCGAGTGAACATCAACCCCCTTGTGTTGCAGTGCTTCAGGGTTAGCAGCAGGTTTCAGGCCAGTCGAGCCACCGACATCGCTCTTCTTCTCCCCGCACCTGGCTGCCCAGTTCTCGTCGCCGTTGTTCGGCAACAAAGTGGTGAGCAGCACGCCGACATCCCTAACCTCGACCACTCCATCTCTCTGGACATCGAGCGACCACCGATCCAGCAGCCTGCACGACATGTTCTCCTGGTCACCGGCAGGCTGGGCAGGCTCCCTATGTGGTTGCTGCAAGCCTGGGACAGGTGATCTTCACAGGAGCAGCAGCCTAGCTGAGCTGAGAAGAAAGGCTCAGGAGCACTCGACAGCCTCGGCCCTGCTCGGTGGCCTGGCTGGGTTCCCCGGCGGGTTGCCACTGCCCCTGCCTCTGCCATTGCTACCACCGTTGCTGACACTGTCTAGGAGGCCCGAGCATCATCATCACCACCTGCCCAGCATGGGGCACCAGATACAACCGACCACGAAAGAGGATCCCTAGAATCGTCCGCTGACGGCTGATTGAATATTTCTGGGCTCCTCCCTCGAATTCACATTCTGGGCACGTATACGTCTCGAGACGCTGGTTCATGTTTCTTTTCCTTCCTTCGTCTAAGAGTGACAGTACTTTCCGGAGCGGTCGGAGGGCCTTTGACAGAGGCAATGGCTGGTTCTGGAGCGTCTGGGGTACTTGGTGGTGTGAATGCTTCAGCTGTTGGTGGGAGGCTGTTAATTTGGGAGTGACTGATAATTTGAGTAATAATTTCCCGCGGGGATGGAATTTCTTGGATTCTGTTATACATATGTGTATATGGATTTTTTGAATTTTTGTTTTGAATCGAAGGTGGTAGGTTTTACATTCTGCGCCCTATATGTTCATCGTTATACAGTTTCTTTGGGTAGTTTCGAGTCGAGTTTTTGAGTTGAAAGTGAACAAGAGCCTTCAAGGGTTGTCAAGGGCCTTTGGTTTATATATTTCTGTCAGATTTCAATGTAGAATGAAATTTGTTAATGACGAGTCAATCAAAATGTGTCGATATACGAAACTTGTGTACCCCGTCGTCTTGTGAGTTCACTTGAAGAGTTCACAAGTGTGCAACACATTTGAGGAAGATTTGCGTCCACGATGATGTGAAAGTTGCTTTACTCGAAAGACCAAATGCTTTTATTTTTAATCTACGGGGAACGAATAGTCCAAAACTTGCGATCGAATGGAACAGCTGATCGCGCGAGATAATTTGTATTGTGATAGGATAATTTGCATTATCACCCTTAAATCGAGTCTACGACAATTTTCTTGAATTATATGATCGCTGCATCGCATTAGTCAAATAATACGGACGTCCGTATTACCCGAGTAACACGGATGTCCGCTTTGCTCGTTCGATGCGCGCGCACGCGCCGCCGGTAACGCTTCTATCGGTTCAAATTCGTTTTCCATCGTGCGCATACACACGTTATCCTCTGGAAATTACTTCCCTCCTCGGATATTCGGACGCACGGGCGTGTGGATACTCTCGCCCGCAAGACAGGTATAAACTCGACGAACTCTTACCGCGAATTAATCTTTCAAAGAACGGGAACTGCAGAAGTTCCGACAGCTTTCGTAATCCCTCTTAGCATTTGGAAATGAAAATGAAATTCCAATCTTCGTTCTAATTTCAGTCGTAAGTTGAAGTGATAAGAAGATCGGAAAGTCAGACAGCTTGAATATCATAAAAAGAGAAGAGCAAGATTAAATTAACTAATAAATCAGTGACTTCTTGAAAACGTCTTGAAAGAAATTCGCTCGTAATAGAATTCAATGTTTAATTTAAAATAACACGGCGAAGCGTTTAATACGAATATCGTTTGGCTTGAAAAAATTCGAGAGTCTCGAGTATCTTTCCGTATCAAATTACAGAATTAATTTTGACTCGACAGCCATTCGTACATGCCTTACGACGTGATTGCCAGTGTAACGATAGAATTCTACGAGAATCGATGGAGAATTGTTGCATAGGTACCATTAACCATAAAGGTGGAGGTACACGGACATTTGATGGGCGATGGTATAGGAATGGGAGACTCCCGGAACGATCACACGGATTTACATTAAATATCTTTACGATTATAATTGCAATGGTGGCGTTCGTTTCGCTTGCATCGGTTGTCGATGCTCCTCTGAACTCTGGGGGCGAGATAGAACGGCGAAAGGAACGTAGATACTAGTAGAGACCTGTATATTAAATCCCGGTGAATTGTCAGTGCTAATCAAGGGTAATCCAATAACAGTATGTTACAGACTAGCGACTATTATGTAGCTTGAACTGTGGGTAGTGAATTATCGAATAAAGTTGTTCTCTCGTGATACAGACCTGTGTGAACGCTGTCGTTTTCAACCCTTCTTTATCCCATCCCTCACGAAGACAAATGTACCCATACAGCACACTTCGTTGCAGCTGTATTGCAGGAACGTTGCTGCAATATTGCGTTGTTGCAGGTTGCATTGCAATATTGCGTTGTTGCAGGTTGCATTGCAATATTGTAGGTACGTTCCTGCAATATTGCCGTGCATTATTGGAGTGGTAATGATCTTACAATATTGCAGCAATATTGCAAGAACGTTGCCTTGCAATGTTCCATTGACAACGATCCTACAATATTTCTGCAATATTGCGCGCACATCGACGTGCAATGTTTCAGTGGCAACGACCCAGCAAAATTGCCTACATATTGCCGTGCAATACTGTAGTGGAAATATTGTAGAAACAGTACAGCAATATTCTGAAGCAACTATGACTTTGACGAAATTTGAAATATGACGTCGAGTAGATTCTACAGCATGTTTCATTTAACTGGATATGCTAGAATTTCTCGTTGGACGTTTTTATTGCCGTTCCGTTGCAGAATCATTGCCGGAACGTTGCAGGACTACATATTTGCAATGCTGCCGCAACATTGCAAAAATACACACCTGCAATATTGCGAAGGCGGACATAGGACTGAACCTGCAACGTCTCTGTAATGTTATGGTGGAACATTGCAATCTTGCACCGCAATATTGCAGAGACGTTGCTGCAATGTTATGGTGCTGTGTGGGTACAATGCCGATGATAAAGATGCATAACTTATTTTAGCTTGCTAAGCTTTGTGTATGAAAATTTCACGAAGGTGGTAACTGTGGAGAAGGAAAACAAAGAAAAGATTTGTTAATAATTATTTACAAAAGGACTGTCCTTGCCTTAATTATTTACAAAAGGACAGTCCTTGTTCAAGGTTTCAAAAGTTCACAGAATTTTAAGAAGCTTCTATTTTTTTTTGTATTTCGATGCAAAGTTTCAGTTCAAATTGGTTGTCGATGAAGATTCTCGTTAGCGATGTATTTTGTTCGATCTGCAGACTGAAAATTTCGTTCGAAAATGCCCGGCGTGAAGTTCTGCAAAGGATCAGGTGTTCACTTAAGGGATACCTTGAATCAACTCAATGATCAAAGGCTATCAGAGAGATTTACTGGAGTACTAACATCTAATAGCAATTGAGCGTTGAAGTGCACGCGGTGTACAAAGGAAGGGATTGATCGACAACGCGTGCTTGCTGATAGATTCCTAATCTGTTTGAAACCAAGGAAGCACAGCTAGAGACGCGAAACTTGGTAACTATCTGCGAGCAATAACACTTTACAATTGCATTGAATCATCTCCAAAAATATCTCCTATAATTTCTTTTTATAACGGTAACACGTAGTCGGTGCGTGACTTTCTGCAAACAATTCAATATAAATTAATTAAAACTACCTCGATTAAAAAACTCTATGTTTTCCCTGTAAAATTAAACTCAAATATTACTGAAAGTATCTGCAATCCTTAAACACTAATAATTTCTACAGAAATTTTAGTTCGTATCCCTCGCTAAATTTCTCTACTGTAACTGACTAAACTCAAACAATTGTGTACAACCAAGAAACCATTCACCAAGTAAGCACAATAGAACAATCAAATTTTCTTGAGTTCAATTCCCAAGATCTGAACCAGCCCTTCGATTCTCCAAGAGCGAAGTAAATAATCATACACCGAATCGACCCAAGCAAGCCTGCAAATCCTAATTCGTTTAGAGGCGAACCGATCTCTCGAGGAACCACCCCTCGCCGTCCCGCGCTCAACTCGAAGCTGCGCGCGTTATCAAGCTCCGAATCGTGCCACTTTCCCATTCGAAGCCACTTTCACCGACCAATTCTCGTGAAATTATTTTTAAACAAAGCTCGTCGGCGAGAAGCACGGCGGGGGTGGCATCATGCAGCCGCGACGGGGGTGAACGACGGGGTGCGCCGGAGAAGGGTAGCGCGAAGACCGCTCCGCGAGAAACTCCGTCGGGGGGTAGGGCCAGCGGAAGGGGTTGTTGGCAATCAATGCTCCTCATAAGAAAAGCTCGCCCTCTCTTATGGGATCAACCCTCCTCCGGTGCACGAAGCGAGGTCTGTATCCTGGAAAAAGGTGGAGAGGTACTGGCCAGAGGGACGGGGAGAAGTAGCGAGGGGCGAAGACGACGTTCATCGCGAACAAGGATGCAGAGCTGGCGGAGGGAGGTGGAGGCGGCCAGCGGAGGGGGGTTGCTGAGAAAGGGGAGGCAGCGGGATAGGGGAGGGTGTGTTTGCGCGAGGATGAGACGAAGAGGGAGAGTAGCGGGAGCTGCGAGCGCGTGGGGCGCGTTCGAAAGACGAGGAAAGAAGGTGGCGCTGAGGGGGCGGGGGTGCAAACGAGGCGAGGGGGTTGTTCCCGGCTCGACCAACCAGAGGCAAGACGCCATTGATCGGCACGTGGCACGGGGTTGGTTCAACGGGTTCCACGAGAGTGGAGGGTGCAGCTTCTGCTGCTGCTCGAGGCTGATGGTGGTGGCGTCGAAGGAGGTGGAGGAGGGCGAGGAGAATTTCGAGGTGGGGGGTGGCACAGACGCGTTCTGCACACTCCGTTACACTTACTGGTAAACCGTATTAATCAACGACATCATGGTTTATCCCCCGTTACACCCCACCCCCCGCATCCACCCGCCTCAACCTACTATCCACCACCTCCGCGGGCTCCATCGCGATCTATAGCGGGACGTGCGGCCACATAGCCTTCCGCCGCCCTCCCGGAGGAGGGCCGGGAGGCGAGGGGCGAAAGACTGATAGCGGAGAGCGCGAGGATGAAGACGCGTGTGCGAAGGAAATGCGGAGGGAATGTGGGAGAAGTGTGGCAAGGATAGCCTGCGGAAGGACGGATTGATTCTGGGGGGAGGGAGGTGGGGGGTGAAGAGGAAAAGGAGGTTTGAAGGTTGCAAGGAAGGATGGAATAGCGGTATTGGTAGAATTGATGGGGAAGGAAGCTGGAAGATTAAGTGGAAACGGGGATGAAAGATTAAAATGAAATTTTTGGCCCGAGATTTACTGAGTTTCGGGTATAGAAGCGTATCAGGGGCAGAAGAATGTTAGAATGAAGGAACGTGGGAAGAAGAGTCTGTGGAGGAAGGGGATGGATTGATTTCGTGGGGGTGGAAAGAATGGAAAAGAAGGGTTGGATTGATACAAAAGGGGTGGGAGGACTTAAGAATATATAATTGATAGAAGAGAATTATAGAAGAATACTTAGATACAAAAATGAAAAATAAAGAATAAGGAGAATGAAGAATTAATTCACGAAAAAAATGGTACCAATCAAAGGAAGCAGAAAGAGAAGTAGGATGATGGACAAGTAAAAGTTTCTGAAAATTTGCAAAAACCAAATTCTGGAAGAATCAAAAGAACAGCAAAGGAAAACAAACTCTTAAAAAATATAAAGCACCATTCACAGGGAAAAAAGAACACCAAGAGAAAGATCCAGTTGGTGTTACGAAATAAGTAACTATATACAAGGATCGAAATAAAGAAACGAGCATAGAATAAGGAACGTGTAGTGCATTAAGAAGCAGAAAAACGAAGGAGAAAAAGAGAAGGGGAGCTTGAGTGTTGATGGAACAGCGGGAAAAGAGGAAAAGGGGAGCAGAAGCGAGGCGCCAGGTCACTTTGGGAGAAGAGATCGACGCTTAACGATGTCTCTCGATACCCATTACGTGGCTCGCTGGGATTCAACGATCCACTACTATCACCCCTATCATTGTGTATAGTCAAAGAAAAATCCGATTGATCCTCCAGCTAGCTCCTCCTGCCGCAACCTTAAGGGGACCTCACACGATCAATATTACAGGAAACTTTTTCTGCAATATCTCAATTTCAATGAGGGTAACTTGGGACGTTGGAACGAGTTACTTTTATTATCGAATCTGAGATATTTATAATATTGAAATATCAAAATAAACCACGCTAAATTTCTTTTATTTATTCCACAGATAGCTGGGTAAGTTCAGTATACCCAAAATAGGTAAAGGAGGTCGAGACGGCGAAGAAATGTTATGCGGATCCGTATGCGAAAATTCTTTATTAATGGATGTGAGAGATTGATGGTTTAACGTCAAAACGCATCCCCTGGTTTCTTCCATCTAGCTGTGCTTTACAATTTTCCTAGAATCCTTCGTACTCGCTTAAAGTCAGATTGGATTCCACGCTGAGTGCTTTGGGGATGGAGAACTTCTTTGAAAGTTGGTTACCCGGAATTTAAATATCGAGAAATTGCAAGGAATGAAAGAAATACGCGCACTCGATTACAGAATGTAGTATATAGTATACACGTGTCATTGCCCTTCGTATTCAAAGGGAAATTCATTCGGGGATCTTTTACAATTTTATTTTCGAGCTTCTAATACGCTTTTGTAAATTCTTCTGGATGTAAAGAACTGTTTTATTGCGAGATGGTTGTTGCGAGGCTTGAATTACACTACAGAAACAATAATATTTTATTCATATATCAATTACGTGAATATACTTAAGATCTAGAAACCTGGAGACAGAAGTAACCATATAATTTTTCCATACGAGACGAAATAAAAAATTCCTTCAACCTTTTCCAATCCCAAGTTTCGTTTTCAAAGTATAAGCGGTTAAAGTTTAATGGGCTTGTCTTCCTGCGCGCGATTTTCAAACAAGCGCTTGGACAAAGTGCAGAGTATTGTCTCGAAATTCAGAATACTTAAAAAAGGAGTGTGATGATTAAGAAACTTGAAAAAATATGTCAATTATAAGATCTGTTTGTTCACAAACAACGTAAACCTTATACTTGGATTCCTACTAGCGATAGGCCTCCCTCCAAACTTTCTTAACTGGGTACTCCACTTTGTGTACCTACTCTGGATTTCGAAAGACTCATGCAAACACTTACAATAGTGGTGGGACAACACCTATCTCGCGTAATATTTCGTGCGACTTGTTGCTACTACATTGCGCTTAAAATCGCAGTTCTAGTAATTTGATAGTGAATTAAAACGCGTTTTTGTTTTAATAAAAAAAATTTCATTCTTCGATACATTAGTGTAAATTGAGAAGACAGTAATAAATTACAGAGATTGTTTCCAATTCATATATTTCATTCTTTAGGGAGGAAGAGACATTCTTGCCGAGAACAGACAGCAACCTACTAAGGAATATATTGGTGGGTGTGTCTTTTGTGTAAAAATTAAATAAAATGAACCAATTTTTTCTAATTGATTGATAGTGGGCATCTATGATTGCATAAAAGTATCATAAAACATCGTAAAAATCGTTACACGCTTTCATAGTGAGCTGGATTCGTTATTCGTTAGTTGCGCGTATTTTTAGTAAACCAGCGCGTGCGTCGCCTGCCATTTGAATAGCGCGCGCCGGAAGTAGATGTTGTAATCCTCAAACATCCATATCTGAAAAACGACTTTGGGTAAGGAATTTTTCGATTTCTTTTAACGCGAAGACTGTAGGTATTGCAAGTGAAAATAATATAATAACGATTTGAGAACAGTAGAGGGTGAACACAGTATTGTTCCCTGATACAGATGATCCGAAACTAATAACCACCTTTTGTACACTTTTCTGAAAGTAATAAGTAATAGAAAACATGTTTCTCGATGCTCTCAAAGTGATTAATTTACATATTTGCAACTCAAATATACCACAAGTACCTCACTAATTTGTCTTCCCTCCCGCACCTCAATTTGGGAACTCCTACAATCTAACAATAACACATTATCAACATCATGACACTTTCATTTAAATGACAAACCTATCGTTCAATCACAGGAACACTAAACAGCTCACAATCTCGTGGCTTGTCACTGCGTGTCACCACCCTTCACACCTGCAATGCCGACTAAATCGTTGATCCTCATCACTGTAACTTTCAACATGACACCTAAACCGAACATTTAACCAGTGTCTATTCCAAAACCACATAAAAAATCCAAGGACAAAGCCCACCAACGACTAAGTACCGTTAAGGAACTAGTTTTTGATCAGTTTAGGGAGTTTCCCGCTTTAATATTTATTTTTAACCTAATAAAACTTTCAACCATAGACGTTTTTTATACTAAAAGATGAATTAATGTTTACACTTTAAGGAAAAATGTTAAAAAGTTGAAAATAAGTATAATTTAATTATTTATAAGGTTAGGGAATAATAAGGTGATTAGGAACTAGTTTTTGATCATCTGAAAATACATGGGAACTAATTTTTTATCAGGTCAGGAACTAGTTTGAATTATCCTGTTTTATGTTAGTAATTATTTCAAACAATTATTTAAGGATATAAACTGAAAAGAACGATTTATTTCATGAACTGATTAAAAATTAGTGCCTGATCAAGAACTAGTTCCTTAACGGTACCGATAAATCCACTGAAGATTCCCACAAACAGTGGAACACGTGGGCTATTGGAACAGAGATGGGCAACATTTTTAATTAAATATAAGTTCGAATAACGAAGGAAAGTTAAACAAATTATTCGTCGTCCGTTCGTTAACCGCAGTTAACTTTATTCGACACCTGACGAATATTTTCTTTAACTTTCATTCGTTATTCGAAATTTCATTTAACCCTTCGTTGACACACCTCCTTTTTCGAGCAACTTTGACACCCCTGGGTGGCTCACACACAGAGCAATTTTTGAACGAGTGCCATTCTCATCCAAAGAATCCAATTATTATAAAAAAAATCATTGGTCAATTTAAAGGTCTCTAGAATGTATTCCAATAATTTTTTGATTGAAATTTTGCCGCAGCTTTTGTAAAATAATTCTAGATTACCACATGTCGAGAAAAAGCAAAGAAAATCTTGAAAAAATTGTAACTTTTACAATTTTCAATATTAGAAGCTAAAAATCTACAGAGTTGATGTTCGGATATAATATTTTCAGTGAAAAAATAGTTTGTAAGTCGGTTTTGAAAAAAAAAGGTATTTATTTTGTATTTAGAAGGTTCAGAGCGTCAAAATCAGCTTATGGGTGGCTCACACCCAGAGAGTCAACGAAGGTTTAAATAAAAAATTTGCCCATCTCTGCGTTGAAAACAGAAAGTATGTACCACTGACGGATTTAACGAGCACCGGATAAGCAATTGCTGTCTGGTTTCCTACCCAGAATGTCCCAAGGCCCCATTTTAAAAAAAAAATATGATTTTATCCAAACACTATAATTTTTTTCTACACTACTACACTTAGCCCGTTTTTAGTAAAATACCTCCATTTCCCTAAAAAACAGGCTCCTCAGAACGTTTGCAGCCCGAGCCTTGTTCCTTAATCCCGCCACTGGTGATTACCCGAAACTCCACAATCCTAATAACGACCTGCTACGAATACTACCGCGGGCCTCGATTCCCCTCCGTCGCACCCCGTCACACCCTCGCTGTGCCCACCCCTTTCCACCAAAATTCCTGCGATTATTCCCAGACGACGTTCATATTAATCACGATCCGGGATTACGCGACGAGCTTGAGAATCAGGACGTAGTAACTGATTTTACAGCATCGGGAGGATTCACGATCGTCGGGGTCGAGAGGTGGCGCGGCACCCTGATGCCGCTAGACAGTGATTAATACGGTCGACGTCGTCTGGCGTCTTCCTCCCCCCTGCGGCGGGGTGATGTTGCCCTCTATCTGCGCGGGTGGGCGGGCCCGCGAGAGCGTTTTCAGCTGAGCTCCTCTCGGGCGTACTCCGCGGTAAAAGGTTTTACGAAATTCATTGTCAGGCAATTTGCATGTCAAAGCTGCTCAAGAGCACGCTCTACGACCTGCCAGCTAGACGGAGGGGGGAGTGTCTGTCTCTACCCTCTCCTTCTCGTTCGACTGGGCCCCCCCTAGCGTCTCTGGCTCATAGCTGATGGAATTACGGGAAAAATGAGGCCACTTTGCGGGCACCGCGTCTGCTCGACGAATGCAATTGTTTATCGAGTGAATTTTAGCGGGTTTCTGAACGGTAATTGGAAATTAGTCGCATGGCGAATTTTGGAGGGGGCGGTTTGGTCGAGGATGAGGGTACGGAAGTGGGGTGGGAAGTTTCTTGGTCGGGAGGATGTTTGTTGTGGAAGACAATTATGAGTTTGTTGCATGTAATGATGAGCTTCGCTGTGGTTGAGGATGATCTGGGTAAAGTAGATTAATGGGAGGGTAGTATATACCTAGTAGGAGTGATGAAGAAGGTGTGTATTGCTTAGGCTGTTAAGGGAGGATTCTACCATGTGGGGCCGAAAAATTGGTCTTTGTGAATTTTTTCTGTGGAAACTTTTCGACAAATTAATTTGACGTTTGGCGGGCTGTTTTATAGTATCTTGAACTATTGTTCTTGATTTTAGTGTGATGGTAAAAAAAACATGGCACATACCGGATGCTGACCCCACACAGCACCATAACATTGCAGCAACGTCTCCGCAATATTGCGGTACAAGATTGCAATGTTGCACCATAACATTACAGAGACGTTGCAGGTTCAGTCCTATGTCCGCCTTCGCAATATTGCAGGTGTGTATTTTTGCAATGTTGCGGCAGCATTGCAAATATGTAGTCCTGTAACGTTCCGGCAATGATTCTGCAACGAAACGGCAATAAAAACGTCCAACGAGAAATTCTAGCATATCCAGTTAAATGAAACATGCTGTAGAATCTACTCGACGTCATATTTCAAATTTCGTCAAGGTCATAGTTGCTTCAGAATATTGCTGTACTGTTTCTACAATATTTCCACTACAGTATTGCACGGCAATATGTAGGCAATTTTGCTGGGTCGTTGCCACTGAAACATTGCACATCGATGTGCGCGCAATATTGCTGCAATATTGTAGGATCATTGCCACTCCAATAATGCACGGCAATATAGCAGGAACGTTCCTACAATATTGCAATCCAACCTGCAACAACGCAATATTGCAATGCAACCTGCAACAACGCAATATTGCAGTGCAACCTGCAACAACGCAATATTGCAGCAACGTTCCTGCAATACAGCTGCAACGAAGTGTGCTGCATGGGACGAAGAGCGTGGCAAAAATCGGCTGGTGTTAATGAAAAGAACCCTAAGGATTATCTATATAGAAAGCGAAAATGAAATGACATTATTAATCTATATATACATATGACGAATGTGGCTATCCGTGGTTCCTGTTTGTAGATAAAAAAATATTTTTTACTCTACGTCACAGTAATAAACATTGTGTAAGAAGAAACGTCCGTGCATGCTTTGATCTCCTCGTAATTAATTCGCAAAGAATACTTGATTTTCAAGCGATCTGACTACCTAGTCTCCTTAACGATACTCTATACTTTGGAGAATGAAAAAAGAAGATGGGAAGTATGTAAAATTGGGAAACTTGGGAACAGCCTGTGCACAAAATACGTCGATATCCCCGTAGGAAGAAGAACGAAGGAGAACAGCCGCGAAGTGGATTTGAAAATTGAAAATCATTGCGGCTCCTGATCCCCTTAGCTTCGCCAGACAACCACGATAAATTCTCTTCCGCCCTCACATTCGTAGAGGGGCTTTACTCTTTATAAGGCGTTACACCAGAGATCCAGCGGCCGTTGCTACAGTTGCTTTCTACGCCCTCGCCCTTTGTCCAGCGGAACTTTCGCCCTTCCCTTTAGTGAAATATACGATACCAACCCTTGGAATTACGTGTAGCCCGATACCACGAAGTGGTATCTGAATTCCAAGGCACTTTCCAGTTGCGGCACGCCTTCGTGATGCAATGAAAATGAAGGAATATTGAAAAGTTTTATGCTCAGATGGCATACACTGCCGTTAGTGAGTATGTGGGCATATATTCTGTGCGAAATAATTTGGAAAAATGTCGCGAATTTATTTAAGGAGACTAATAAATTGTACTCTTTTTGTTAGTTTAAATTAAAGATGCTAGTACATATTCGAATATTCTAACACTAGAGAATTCAAATTTGGGAATTAAATACCAGAGAATTCAAATACCAGAGAATTCGAATAACAGAGAATTCGAATACCAGAGAATTCGAATCTGAGAGAATTTGATTCTGAGAGAATTCGAATCTGAGTGAATTGAAATACCAGAGAATTGGAATATCAGAGAATTCGAATACGAGAGAATTCAAATACCAGAGAATTGGAATATCAGAAAATGCAAATCCCAGAGATTTCGGATGTGAGAGAATTCGAATACCAGAGGATTCGAATACCAGAGAATTTGAATATCGGAGAATTGAAATACCAGATAATTCAAATATCAGAAAATTCGAATTTGAGATTCAAATACCAGAGATTTAAAATAATGATTAAACAATGCACGATAACAGAGAAATAAGATGCTTTCCTGTTGCTTAATGATCTTATATTATACGTTATCGTTTCTCTTTTAGCCTTCATAAAGACAAAACTATAAAAACCATATTTATTTCTTAGTAAGTGGAAATTAATTCTGAGTATTCTTCTCAATTGTTCCTGTAACACTTTTCTTTGTTTCCATCTCCAAACTGGCTCTCTGAAACGCCATCACGAATATCCGTGGCTGATTTATTTTCCAGTTTTTCACCTGAAAAGATTTTGCTCGCAAATATTTGCTTTTTCTTTGAGTTGTTAAAGCGGATCCGTAATGAGAAGCTCGTAATAGTTTAATTGTTAAAGTTTCAACTGCCTTTTAATCGCAGCGTACCTTTTCCCCGGATTTCATTACGTGAATTCGATTAATGGGAACGGCGCGTCGGTACGTAATTTCGTGCGTACAGCAGAGCAAATTCCCATGCAAGTCACCCTTTTGAGATAAATGTTGCATTTTCTTTGGCCCCAGTATCGCCTGTTTTCTTTTGTCGAGCGCGAACCCGCCATAAAGTACCCTCATTTTCCAGCACAAAGTGATTCGATTACATCGCCACTCCCTCCCTGGCTGTAATGCCACTTTACAGAAAATCGCAATTCATAATGCAGCGCGAAATTATCGTTCGATTTCGTGGGTAAACGATCTTCCCGGTAGAACAAGAAGCTCGTAACGAGTACAAAAAGAAAGACCCCCAGCAATTGAAAAGTCCTTGTAGAAACCACTGTAATTGCCAAAAATCAAATTCTATACTACAGTATTACCATTGGCACGTAGAAAAATTTCCGATTAAATTTTTTTTTAATTTTGACACTTACTGTTTTTTTTTTATAATGTACTTTCCAATTGTCCTTAATCGAGTGGACGAATTGCAGTTACCACAGGCAACACCAACAACATTTCAGATTAAATATTTCAAAATTCATCATAAAGTTATCGTGCCCCCCAAAAAAATAAAGGAGATTGGGATGGAAGAAACACCGCGTAAATATGCAAGTAGTTTCAGAATCCCTCACTTCTTCTTACATTCCAAATATAGTGTCTCCCAGTTACCAGAGTGCATTTGAATAAAATTTAACACTACTACTGAGCCATGGTATTTATAAAAAATGAATATTATTTACAAAAGTAGCTGCAATTACAATAAAATTCAGCACATCTCCAGTAGCAGTCAAAAAGTGACCATTTTTTATTTGTTTCATTTTTGTTATTTTTGGCGTAAATTTGGAACTATAGTATGTGACTAATATACATATTCTAATGAAGAATTTAAAGCTGTATAAAACCCAGGTAAAGCTGAATTTATATAACTAACAAACGAAAACCCTACATTCCTTTTTTTTTGCCGTTTCACCATTTACATTCGCATTTCGCTGTTTGCAACAGTTTAAGTGATACATGTTTAGCGTAGTTTTATTCACTGAAGAAAGTTGAACCTCTCTGAACCCTGTATTCTTTGGTTTTATCCATTTGGACCTTTGAAAAAAATAAATTAAAAAAAACAAACAAAATTTTTGTATTAAAATATATAACTTCAGACCATTTTTAATAATAAAACCAAAACGTTATATTTTTCCTTCAATGGGATCTAGGGCGATAAAGGGTTAAACAAAAGAACACGCGTTAAAAGTAATAGAAGTAGAGTGAATCGAAAACGTGATAACTGTTTCATCCCCTACTGTATACCTAATTAACCATTACAACTCAATTTCTGCATCACTTTCCAACGACCCAGCAAAAATTTAAATTTCTACAATGTCCACCAAAGCCCCTCAGAAGTTCAATAAACTGTTCCACCATTCTTAACGAATACTTAAAATTCCACCACCGACTCTAACAAACGCAGGGAACCGTGTCGACCGCATCGCGAAACGGTCGAAGGCGCCCAAACATTTTCTTGTTCCGGCGACGTGAAACCAGCCGGAAAGCCATCCGCTGGAGAGGAGAGAAGAAAGTAAATGGTCGTCCATGAAATTGCATCGCATGGCCCATTTTTTTTTAGGCACGCGCCCGCAACGTCGGCGCACCCTTTATCCCGAGGAAGCGGAAACGGAAGTGGATGAAGCCAGCGCCGGCGGCTCGAAGGTAACGAGGTTTTCCTCGGTTGGTTAATTTGCCGCGGATTGGATCGCGCGAAAACACGCGCACTAACGTGGTTTTCGACGAGCTCTCTACCCCTTTCCGCCCCCCACCCCCTCTCTGCCGCAGGAAACCGTCCACCGATGTCACCGATATATTCTACGCTTTGATCATCGCGAGCCACCGATGATACCGATCCTAAAATGTCACTCGCGTAACGCAATTACCGCAAGCGACTCGACTGCCCTTTTTTCCCTCACTCCCCTCCACTTTTTCCCCCTCCTCTTTTTTTGCTTATAAATGCATACACGCGAGCCTGCAGGCTCGCACGTTCGCGAGACCTCTCCATATCGATGCTCAGCTCGTTGCATTTTTATGGCCGTTTAGCTGGCGTTCCGCGACGACGAGAAATGGATCTCGTCGATGGTAAGCAAGTTTTTTCGCTTCTGCCCGAGTAATTCGGTAATTTGCTCGGGGATCGCCGTTTCGTGCCGTCGAAACGCGATTCACGCGGCAGTTTGGCTTTTTGGGGTGGATAGTTTGACACTGAATTGGTGGCTGTTGTTTCGCAAGGGAGGGTAAGTGATAATGGAGCGTGGGGTTCGTGAGGCTAATCGTAAACCTTTTTTTTCTAATTTAATGATATTATGATTGGTTCATATTTCACGTGAGGAAGTTTGCATGAAAATATTTTTTTCTTTTTTACTAGTTTGCTTGTCTTATTTTTTTGAGTCTCTGTGACATTTGTCGGGTCTCAACCCATAGGGTAAAGGAACCAATTACTAACACCTATCCAATTACTGTCACCTTAATTTATTTTACTTAAAATAACGAATAAATAAACTTTGTAAAGTGATACACAAAAAGAATTATGTATTTCAACCTATAATCTATAGTATAGGTTATATTCTATAGTTTGTTTATTCATTATTTTAACTAAAATAGCTTAAGGTGACAGTAATTGGTTAGGTGTCAGTAATTGGGTCCTTTACCCTAGCGTTATTGAAGAGTCTTTGTAGAAAACACTGTAAGTGCCAAAAACCAAAGCTATAGTATAGTATTACTATTGGCACGTAGAACATTTTCCGATAAAATTTTTTTTTTAATTTTTGCACTAACAGTGTTTTCTACCAGGACTCTTCAATTTACAGTATCGTTATACGGGATATTAAGCTTTATTATACAATCTATAATTCCCAAGGTGTATATTTCTCATTGGACTTGTTACCGGAGAGAAACCTTCCAAATAAAAGATTCACGTACCACTACAAGCCTGAAAAGAGAAAATCCTCCAAGTCATACCACATGAAGTATGTAAAAATAATACTACGGCGGGGGCAAAACGGTGAGGGATGAAAAAAATAAAGGAGCATGCGCGTGGAATGTCGAGCATCGTTTGTAAAATCGTTGGATCATTTTTATTTCATCGTTTCCGATAGCCCCGGTGGCCGCGGCGTAACGCACCGAATATGGCGGATAAAAAGCAGCGGCGCGTAACAAAATATAAGTAAAGCCTTTCATGAGTTTTGATTTATACTCTTTCGGATAACGAATTCAGCAAATAACGTTTTATACTTCGCGTATTACTGCCGTTTTATACGAACGCGCAGCACTTTGATCAACGCGAGATAGCTCGATGGAAAAATGCATGCTGCGTAACTCGGTTACAGTTTACGTACGCGTCAGCGAACGTTTTTACGCATCCATCCTGCCTGGAAACGGTATACAGGGTATGCCAATAACAAACGGCGCATACGCTGATATTCTATGCGAGAAATATAGGTACACCACTTCCCAAAAGTTGTGGGCACTAACCGTTGTGGCTACTAATTTTGTAATCCAAATGTTAATATATTAACACTTGGATTTTGGATACATTTTTTTAATTGATAATTGGAGTCGATGGGAATTGTAATAAGTTATATATGGTTTATTTAAAACGTGCGCCAGTTGTTGGGGACTGTTCTTTTTCAAAATATCTACTATTTTTTTATTTATATGACTTTTGTTTATGAGAAAATATAACCAAAAATCGTAAAGTTGTAAGAGCAGCGGTAATTGTAAATTAGAAAATACTATGGTCTACAGATAGAGGTGTTAAATCTTCTAATGCTATAAAAATTATTCTGTAAATGTGTGAGGGTAAAAGTGTAGGATATTAGACTCTGCATTTTGTATTCGAATGCAAAATGCAAATATGGAATGCGTATCCAAAGTTTTAGTAGTACAAGTGTAAAATGAAAGTTCCTTTTAAGAACTTTTAATTAAACCTTGATTTAATGAATACAGTTGCAGAATATTCTTGTTGATTAAAATGTTTTACACAGTCTGTAAAAGTAACATACTTTTTGCTTCATAATAAAAAATACTAATAATAATACGACGGGGTTGTAATGATACAGGCGATTTTCCACAAATAAAATAAAAGATTGTTATATTACTGAGTACCACGTTGTATTTTGCAAAGTACATATTTTCAACCGTTTACCAAATTACAAGAAACTAAGATCTACATAAAGTCACAGCTTCTTAAAATATAAATAATACATTCATTTCTCGCCTCGTCCACTTTGCCCTTAATTACACCTAGTCAAGATGAAAAATTAGATTTTCATAGTGCAAACTACAAGAAACTAATTGCAAAATCCAAAATAAAGTCACAACTTCTTAAAGTATAATACATTAATTTCTAGCCTCACCTATCTTCCCCTAATTATAACTAAGGTAAAGCACCCAATTACTGGCAGCCAACCCAATTACTGTCACCTTAAGCTATTTTACTTAAACGTTTATTTATTCGTTATTTTAAATAAAATAGCTTAAGGTGACAGTAATTGGGTTGGCTGCCAGTAATTGGGTCCTTTACCCTATATAGTAAAGATTGAAAATCAAATTTTCATAGTTTTCTTTCTAAACTATAAAATTTTTCTTACAAACCTCATTTTAAACTGCTTCTTACCAATTCACACTACATACAATAATAAACCTCATCCCATTAGTAAACGATTAATCGCAATCTCCCGCACAAAAGCTACCCCCAAAATTCCGACGCTAACACAAAATGAAAACCGCAGCAACTAGAATTCCAATTGTCCAATCGTTTCACGTTGGCTGGCCCTTCCCTTTAAAAATGAAAAACAGAATTCGACGCGCAAAGAGCGAAACGGAAGTTAATAACTTTTGCCTGCGCTGGCCCGTCGGCGAGGCGTGCGATGCGAAAAGCTGCGCGCGTTGCAGCTAGCCGGGAAAAAAGGACAGCAGGAAAAAACGAGGGACAATGAGTCGTCGAGCCATCGGCGCAGAATAGTTAGTCTTTTAGAGCTTATAGCCGCTTCCGCAAAATTTATTAAATGATTTATTTGATGTTTGCCCCGCCGACAACCGCGTGCGAGCGGACCTGGTATCGAGCGGACACCAGGATCCCCTCCAACCTCTTCGTCCCTTTTACCTCTGCATGCACGCATCTACGTATCTTTACACAGGGTGCTTCAGATTTTAACGAACGAAATTTGATGGCACCTAAAGGCACCAAAAATGGGAAAATAAGCTTATGTCTTTTGCAATCGTTTAGTCTCCAAGATATAATAATTCCTTAAATAAAATTCTAACCGAATTCTTAGATAATTTGAAATGAAATGAATACTGAGTATTTCACCCTTCGTGGTCACAACGAGGATATCGCACCCCAGGATATGTCTTCGCCAATCTTTCTGCAAATTTCTAAACCTTAATAATAAAATTTAAAAATGTCGTGAATTTTAACTTAAAATTGCCTTTATCCACCACTATTTTTTCAAATACAAATTTCATCCTACAATTATCACTTGAAAATTAAAAGATTTAAAAATATAAAAATGGCAACTCTAACCAACAACTAATTTGTGATTATAAGGTGTGTCAAATACAAATTTCAACATATCAAAATTGATATTGTTAGAAATAGACTATTAGAGCATGATTGTACGAGTATTCCAAGTGTACAATTATCACTTAAAACTTAAAAGATTCGAAAGCACAAAAACAGTAACTCAAAAGTGACACTAGGGTGCAGGGAACCCCCTGAGGACCACAAAACTCAATAACCTACACACCACCGCAACCACATCTTCACTTTCAGAATCCCTGAACCTTGCCTTCCACTCCCCCCGTCGAACCTCCGCACGGAAATTAGGCAATCATCGATGAAGATTCCCACGATCCCTTGTCACCCCCTGAGCTGTTCCTCGGACGTGCCTCTGGAAATCGTTCGTTAAAACCGAAGACACCCTGTGTACACGTTTATATAGATATAAACCGTGGGTGTCGGCCTGTAGCATCGGCAGGCGCAGCCAAGCGTCCGCCAATTATTCAGCAAATGTTATAATTGGCACATTCCATTACGCGTAATGGATCGCACTTAGCGGCTGCCGGTGTGATTGGGGCTCGAGAGCCGCAGAGAGAGACGTTGAGACGGGCTTGCGGCGGGTGGAAGAGAGAGAGGGGGGGAGGGTGTGAGGCGACTAAAGGGAAGGAGGTGAGACCAATCTCGATAATACGACCGTAGCGAAGGATACGACCCGACGCGTGCGAGAGGTGCTCGAAGATAACGCGTATCTAGACGCAACGAGAGACGTTTGGGGCGGATCGGCTGGGATTTTCCTATCGCGGGCTGGTATAATTGTATTGCCATCCGATGGGGAAGCTAATAATTGCCTGGTGGTCGGGTATTAGGGGCGGGATCGCGTTAGTTCCTTGGGAATTATGGAATTCCTAACTGTTGCTCGTCACGGGAAATTTATAAAATATAATAGATGTAATTATTAATTATGTAATCCAGAGGGTTTATTTGACGAAATTATTCCTGAATAGGGATACAGAATTGATTGACTATAGTGTGCTAATTAGACGCGTATGGATATCCATATATATCGAATGTTTTAAGGGGACTAGGTAGTCGAAATCGATTCTTTTTTATTGCATTTTTTATTCCGAAAATACTATCTTTTCTGAATTAAATGAAGTTTGGTTTCTACTAAAATTCGCAAAATTGTTGATTTGGCAGCTAAAAAGGCCAAGCGGCAACCTATAGCTTCGCCTGTTCCCAGAAACTTTAAACGCGTTTTCCTCGAAATTTTTTCTCTCTTAGTTTTTCCTGATTACGAACAGATGGAGGTTCAAATCGGCTTAAAAAAATTACAGGATGTGTAAAACATGTGCTGTTTTCCAGATTTTGATAAAAAAATTAAAAAGTCTCAGGTTTTAGTAACGCACAAACAAGAGCGATTTTTATCTAAAAAAATCGCCGTTTTTCAGCCACGAATCGCATAATTTTGATTTAATCTTTGTTTTTATAGGTTCCACTGGCAACTATGAATCCAACAAATAAGATTCACACCTTTGAAATCGGATTACATCACATTTTAAAACCGATATTAAGGCAGAACCATAGAAAAAAGTTAAAATGTTTACCAGTCTAAACCTCGATTTTTAAAGCACATATATAGTAATAATAAACATTGGGTAAAAGGATACATCTGGATTTGCTTTCATTTTTCTACAAACAAATAAGTTTAGTTACAATTTTCGATATATTATTCTATGCATAACTCCCTACTTGCAATCCGTGTCGACTACTCTCTATTACGAATTTTATTCGTGTAATAATATAATCGAGGCATTATCAAGCACAGGTACGCTTCTTCAAATGGAAAATATCCGAAAGTAATAATATTCAACAGCACCCACAGTTCCCCCACTCCTTGAACTCGCGTCGCCACTAATTGTAAGTTCATCAAACAATCTTCACTACCCAAAAGTATTGTGTTACTCCTGCCATTGAAACCAAAGCAATCCGAAATTGAAAGGTGAAACGTGCAGTATCCGCCGGGAGGGCGATACTCCGCCGGTGGCAGGAGTATCGCGCGAAATCGGCCCATAATTTCGCGTCAGGGGTGATTTGTGCGCGCACAAAGGCAGATCCGCGCGTCAGGAATCTTCGGATATCATGTGGTTTCGTTCGATAAGCGTAGATTGGATAGCGTGCGGGGCCATCATTTATCGGGGAACAGCGACGCAAGAGCCGCGGGCGCAGCATGCGGCCGGTGACAATTATTAGGATGGCAATTAGCGATCACGGCAAACGGGCGACAATGGTGCCCGGCGCCAATGGAAGAGGGAAATCTAGCCGAACGCCGCGAAATAGACTCAGGTGCGCGCACTGGCCACTGTTGAATTTATAATTCTGTTAGAGCCCCTTCGAAACACCCCCCCTCGCTTGGCCGCGCCACGTGCCAACGGGGTGCTCTCTAAATTCAAATCGCGACGGACAAACTGCCGGGGAATGGTTTTCGGTTGATCGAAACTGCTGCGTCGCTTTTATCGCATTAACTTAATTGAAAGAAGTTGCGCCGTTGTCTGCGAGGGAAAAATGAATGTGGTTGTGGGAATTGGAATTTTTAAAAGGGGGTGAAGTGATCTTGTGGATCAGTGACGTACGCGAAAGGTTAAAAGGAATTCCAGAACAAGTTTTCTCGCAACCTGTATTAATCCAGATGCGTGTATTCATTTATAAAATTTATAATCATTACTTTCCTCACATCTCATACCACTTATAATTCGAAAGCTCCATTCCTGCGCCATAATGCGGCACAACGTTGACCTCAATGCGCTTGATCGCTACGGTGTTTGCTAAAACACATCGAGCCACTAGAATTCATTGCTTTTTCGTAAGAATTTTCTGAAGCTACACCATAATCTCAAGTACGGCATTATTGGAATTCAGTATATGTGAATCTTTACGCTTGAATGAAATCGATTACTCTATTGCTGCATTTGGTAACTGAATGTTACGAGAATCAATTCATCCTCCATTGTCAGTGTTCCAGAGATAGACAGATTATGACGCGACAGGAAGTGTTTGTAGGACGCCCTCAAGTATCGATGACACCCTAACATCCCTTGGCACACTGTCGCATTCATCGAATGCTTAGTGACACGTGTCGCTCGGTCGTTAAGACTCGATCCTCCAGCGAAATCAAGGAAGCATATGAGCTTAGAAAAGAAGTTATCGCCATTTCAGACGTAGGGTATTTCCAATTCCGGGCAGGTCTTCATCAAGTTTCACTTGCGTTATGTATAAATTATAAATGAAGACACTTCCTTATAAAACTCCATTCAACTCGCGTGAAAGGAACAAGCTCCGAATCAAAATCAAAATAAAAATGGCAACAGGAATATTTGATTTGTAGAATTTAAATTGGAGGATGGGGAGCGTAGGATTCCCCGAAATATTTATATAGGAAATAAATTCCTTATTACAGTAGATACTCGTTGTAAGCCCGTTTCTACAATGCGTTGTACGCCCGGCGACTATCCCCACCATTTCTTGGAATCTGTCTCGTGGGTTTTCTAACTCGCGCCATTGGCCGCGCGGAATAGTGTCCACAACGCGCCATATGCCCGCTAACAGCCCCGTTCGTCGGGCTTATAACGAGTACAGACTGTATACCGTCCGCCAAACCTCGAAACTAGTCATCACCAACCTCACAGTCTGTTATTCCTGAATAACTTCACTTTATTCGAAATTTTTATTCGAGATCATTCGAATAAAAATTTAGTCGACTAAAAATTTATTCGTTATTCTCGAATAACTCCACTTTATTCGAAATTTGTATTCGAGATCATTCGAATAAAAATTTAGTCGACTAAAAATTTATCCGTTATTCTCGAATAACTTCACTTTATTAAAAATTTTGATTCGAAGGTTAGTCGAATAAAAATTTAGTCCAATAATGCCAAACTCTACTCACAGAACTTCCTCCTCTGAACTTCAGGATATGGCTTAGTACACCTATGTCCCAAAAAAAGACCCAATCTCCAAATCCAAATCCAAATAAGAATGCACCCCAACCCCCGTCCCCTATCACCCAGCAATGGAGCCTCGACTCGTGCCAGACCCGACATCCGACTCCTAATGCCCGCCAATTAGCGTCCGACGCTCGGCCCAGTAGGAAATAAAGATTTTCGTATCGACTGGCACGGGTCCACGTAGGCAGGAGCATCGAGGAATGGCCCTGCGCTGGCTGATGAGGCGGAAGGCACCTAAAGAGATAAAGCAGTGAAATGGAGGGACGAGGCACACGTATACACACAGGCGCGCGCGCACAGAGGGACGCAGAGGCAGCCAGGAACCGTCGGGCGGGGGTGGTAAGAGTCGGAGAGCCGGGCGAAGAGAAGCGAGAGGGAAGAGAAATCAACTTTTATTTGCCCTGAACGTCGTTAGGGGTAAGTGGAGGACCGAAGGGTGGCCGGACGTAATGGCGCCCTCAACCCAACCTCGGTTCTTGCCTTCCGGTATCTGTAGCGTGTCTATCCTGCCTCTCCATCCTTCCCTCATTCGCCCCCACGTTCGCCTGCCCCTTCGATTGTACAGGTCGATCCAAGAGACCATCGACAGGTCTAGGAAGCGATTTCTTCACTCGCGTACCTATCCCACTGCGCTTTGCAGAGGTGCGGATGATGGTCCTTAAGTATTCAGTGCTTTTTGGACGTTCATGTCCTCGGAATATTGGTTTGCGTGCCATTAAGTAGATCCCCGGTTGGGCTTTGTATCTACGCGAGCCGCTATGAGCCCATGACTCTCTTCTTCTGAGACCCATATATCGTTAAATTCCCAATCTCATTATGAAGATTCATATGTATATTGCCCTCGAAGTCAGCGAATCATGGCGAATCGCCAAGAAGCGATGCCCCGGAAGCGGAGGAACAGAATACCCAATGTCCCGGAGCAAAATCCTCATCAGATCACCACGTTCATTAGGCAAACACGTTCTCCTCGCGAACCGCCGAGAATTACTGGCGAATAATAGATGGAACGCTGCATTACGGTGGCAAGAAGACAATGGCTTTCAATGAAGGCTGCCCAGGATGACTGCACGATAAATTCCACCCTGACTAACGGCCACCAGGCAGGGATATTACCATGACAATGGTGGACGGAAGAGTGGTACGAAAAGAAGAGGGTTTAGGGCGGGACGTTGAGATTGCGACGTCCGGCGTCTCGACGCTCCCGAATGCCGCCATACACTTCCCCTTCCTTCTGCGACGCCCACCCGATTACGCGCCCCTAGATACGACGGAGTTAACCCTGTCCAGGAGCAGAACAAACTTTCCACGGTCACGCGCCATTTAATCCTCGTTCGCGTGGTCCCGAGATGTTCCGTGGACAATTCGAATTGGAGGGATTCACTCGAGAGTCGTAGGTATTATCCAGTTACGGGCTGTTGTGACGAACGATAGTGGATAATAGAAACGGGATGTTTAAAATTGACTGGGCCATTCCGTGTTAAGGGGTTATACCTAATCAGGAGGCCGAAAAGAAGCGAATGTTTGCGAATTTTTTTTGAAAAAGTGGTAGCATATATTTTCACAGAACTTTTTGCACTTTAAAGAGTAACATTTAAAGAACATTTGGTAATTTTTTTGTAGAAAAATATTTAACCTTTATAATAAAAATACGACATCCAAGAAGCCTTTTTAAAAACGGTGAGTAAGATATCTCAAAAACTACTGCATCAATGTTTCTCATACTTTGTGGGATTATTTTTTGTATAAAAATCTATCGACTATCGTTCGCATTTATTTTTTAATGTATATTTTCGATTTTTTCAACGAAAAGTGGCCGTTTTTCGCGCGAAAATCAGGTCCTTCAAACTTTGAATAGCCACCATTTTATTTTAAATTAATATTTCGAAAATCCCCGACCGTCAGTCGAAAGATACATTAATATACTAACGAAATCTTTTTTGTTTTTTATTTTAGATAATCTGATTCCGACTGGCAGTGCTCACCGCAAAACAACTTTTTATAAAAGGCTTCTTGGATATCGATTGTAATTTTATTATAAACGTAAATATTTTTTTACGAAAAAATTACCAAATCTTCTTTAGATGTTACTCTATTAAGCGCAAAAAGTTCTGTAAAAATAGATGCTTCAGTTTTTCCAAAAAAAATCTCAAACCATCGTCTCTTTTCAGCCTCCTGACTAGGTATAACCCCTTAAATCGATTACTTGTTACGGTCGATGTTTGGATTCTCGATGGAACTTAAATATGATTGTAGTTGACCAGAAATTACAGGGAGCTTAGGTCTGGATGCTTATGGACTGCATCCCGAAACTTTTAGCAATGCAATTATGCCATTTCTCTTCAAAGGAAACTCGGGTAAGTAGAAACGCTCGGTATGCGGTCAGACGTAGGCATATACTACGTACCGTGGGGGCGTCTGACTTTACCCTTCGAATTTACTTATCAATAAATAGATCAGTCTCAGATTTCACACCATATTGCATATTTATTGTTTCAGGGATTTACCACGGGGCCATTTTACGTAAAATCTATTACTTTCTGCAGTCGACATCTGGGATTTTGATGAATCAGAAATATAATATAGTGCACGTGGAATTAGGGGGGTTGAAGTCATCAGCTGGTTTGAAATTTATTTAAAAAATATAGGTCGTGAAAGATGGCAATTTTTCCCATTTTCACGAAAATGGGATATACGTATAAATGTAATCTTTGCAACTCTACATCCCAACAAGGTTATTCTTCTGAACATGAAATACCTATCTCAAGAAAAGTCCCTCGTGCGAAAAAGCCTTAATCCGACGCGTGATATTCATTTATGCCCCCGTCGCGTATCAGAAACATTCTATCTTCACGCTTTATTCTTTTCTTTATTCTGTAGCCACGTGCCATCTAGCCCCCTCCGCCCCTCCCCGTGTGTATACACACTTTAATAGCAGTCTGAACATTACTGTGCACCCTCGAACGTTTACCACTATTAGGTCTTTTGTACATAAAATAGAACGCTTCCATCAGCCGGAAGCGAGGAGGAAGGAAGAAGGAAGACGGTGCTCGTCGCAAGAAAAGGATGGGCGGGTTGGATATTACGACGAGGAACTCCGACCCTCGACTTCCGTCGTGATAAATTAACAGAAGCTTACGACACTTCTAGGCCCTTTGTCGAACGTAAAGACAGAGGAATGACATTAAGGGGATGCTTAACTGGCAGAGATGATTATTTTTAATGAGGCTTGCGCTTGCCACAACCGACGATTACGTGCTGCTGAATATCCACGATGGTCTTGGGTCTTGATACTCGGGACATTTCGCTGTAGAAATGGCAAAGATTATATCTTTATAGAATACTTCGATTGACATATGTGGGTTCTCTTCTTTTTTTTTTATTCTGTGGAGAGGAGTAGTAGAAGATACATTTCTCTTTTTGGGATAATGTGGAATTAATTTAGAAAGGATTGAAACGTTGAGTGCAAAGTTTGCTGTGTGGTTATTTTGGTTCTGGAAGATTTAATAGTGAATGTTCAATTAAATTGGGGGTGAAAGGTTTACTATTCTAAAGGTCTACTCTCTAAATTGTGCAGAGCGAAATAGAAATATTAAAGGTGTTGGTATATCAAAGGTTTGTTTTTGTATACATCAATCAAATGTAGAGAAATGTGAGTGTAGATTAAGGTCCTGACATTTTACGTGAAAGATTTAGTACTGATAAACTATAATGGAAAGCAAATCTGAAAGAAATATAACCCACAAGAAAAGAAATATAATATTTATTAGAATATTTTTTGCGAATCCAGAAAACCATGATCTTAACGTCAAAGAAAAAACTCGAAACACTACAAAATGAGTGATTTCCTAAGGACAGTAATTTGGGCTGAAGGTTTTCTGCTATTTAATAAAACGAGAAAGGAAAAACGGAAGAAAACTAGAGGAAATAGCAGCGATGATAGGAGATCCACTTTATGCAAATATCATTAAACTAACGTCAACATCTTATTCATTCCCTTTACCACTGAAATTACCCGTTCCCATATGAATCAACGTTTACCAAGAGCAGAGAAAGCAAATTTTAAAAGAGCCCGTTGAAAAAATCAAGAGGAGCCGGATACCTTTGCCCTCGTCAAAAGGAGACCAAACAATAAAACACTCGCTGGATCCTTACATGTTTAAACAAAAAAGAGGGACGACATAGAAAAAGCAGGAACCACGAGCCAAGAGCTTCAGAAACACGGACTTCAAGCGGGCTGAAATTCAAATATGCAGTCACGATCTCGTTATCAGAACCACAGAAAGAAAGCAACTTAAAAACGATCTGGTTCTGTTAACAGTCGACGGGGAACGATTATATATTCTAGAAACAGTGGTAAGGCAGACTTTCTGTTTAACCCTAGGAGAGTCTCTACTGAAGTTAATTTCTAAAGGGATTGCAGAAGAAAGTTAGTGTAGGAGGTTTAGTCAACTTCGTAGTAGGTATACACGTTAGCTTTCCCAGTGACCATGAAAGTAAAGTCAATCCTATCATACTTAATATTGGTATTTTAATATAACCATACGACCATTATACGAGTCACTCACAGGTTCCTTCACATAAACATAAAAGAGTAATTAATTGTCAAAATTACTGCGTTACTTTTATGCTTCTTCTGCGTCACCTTACAAATTTCTATGTATAGGGGAAACCTGTCCAAAACTGTATACTTAAGGTTCTAAGGCCATCAATTTTTAAATAATCAAACAAATTGGGTACTGAAAACGGTATTTATTAAAGGGTTTCGTAAACAACAGAAAATAACAAAAATATAATTGAAAAGTTTAAATAGGGTACTTAATTATACAATAAAACAAAACCTCTTCTTTTTCCGGTTTTATCCACTCCATGGGGCAAAACGTTATACGGTTTTGCCCTTGTATACGGTTTTGAACAGGTTTCCCCTACCTAATCAACCGTTGTCGAGTTTCTTAAATTCCAGCATAAAAAATAAAACCATGTATCAATGCTATAATAACCTGGATGTAATAGTGTTTCTTGAACAAACTTATGAGACACTGTAAATATTTTCACTATCAGCTTCTCAATGTATGCTTCCAAGTTTCCTCAAATAATGTATGACTATCACTTTCATCAAATTACATAAAAAAAATATCCAATGTCACGTCCAAGAATCCCAAAGCTTTCCACGCCTAACATGGTACTTTTGCTACCGTGGTACTTTTCTTCCCTGTAAATAATCCTTCCGCTTCCATGATATCCGTTTCATACATTTTTTTATACTAGCTAGCATACTCCATTCACACTATTTCTAAATATTATTACTTATAAAAACACTAATTAATGCTCCCGTAAATCTAGAATGTCGTACATCAACTATCCCGGGTACCACAACCGATTCCAGTACCACACGAACCCTCATGATTTCCCAAGTTCCCTGCACAGTCCCTTTGATCCACCGACCGTATCCACCAGCCATGACACCACGCATCGCACATTCCACTAATTCTTGCGCTATCCTCATTATCGAGGAGCAGGAAAGTCAGCCATCCGCGAGACGTGAATGGCGGCGCGCGAGAATCCGCGGCGCGACGTAACCTCGTCAGGAAGCGTAGCGTTGCGGTTAGGTAATAATAAAGCTGCGTTAGGGGTGGAAAGACAGGGTGCCACAGCCGTGTATGGGCAGACTCTTAGGCGCTGCTGGAGCACCACAGGCGACGGGGGAGACCCCGATGGGGGGACGACGAGGGGGGACGAGA
The DNA here is from genome assembly GCA_929113495.1 of Andrena minutula. Lineage (NCBI taxonomy): Eukaryota > Metazoa > Arthropoda > Insecta > Hymenoptera > Andrenidae > Andrena > Andrena minutula. Next base: position 23,234,973 of record OV815994.1, read on the forward strand.
GAAGCCCCGGAGGTCGGGCTATCATAATATAGATTAGCTCATATGCCTCTCCCCCTTATGTTAGCTCGGATCTGGCTCATAGCCTCGAGTGCTCCGGGATTCACTATTCATACACGCGACAATTAGATAGGCATTACTCTGTACAGGGATCTGTGTGCGTGCGGGGCGGTCGCCCCCCTACACCCACCAGCCTCTCTGTGTACGTGTGTCTGCCAGGGGTGGCACGGAACGGAGTTGGCTGAAACCAAGGACCAGGAGGGGCGGCTTGAGTCAACCCCTAAGCCAGTGTAAACACGTTTTAATAGAGATTCGCTCGAGCGGTTATAATAGCTTTGCGGATGTACCGGCCCGTCCGCCTTTCGTGTACCCCTCCCCCCCCCCCCCCCCCCCCCCGCCACCCTTATCAACGACGTCTGTTCTCGGTGCTCCCCGTCTCCGGTCCCCCCGATCGTTACACCGGGACAGAAATTTGATAAATTCGAAGGATTCCACGGTGGACGGCTCCCTGAGAGAGGCTTCCACCCTGCTGGAGGCTGCGGGGGTTGCTGGAAGGGAGGTTTTCACTTGGTCTCTTTGGATTTCTTTCGTGCTGGGGTGAGATGATGCGGTTGGGAATTTTTGGATCGTGATAGTTTTATTATTTATGTTGAAATTTGAGAAACTAAATCGCAGTTGGTTATAGGAACTTAAAGCGCCACAGACGAAGCATAAAGCAACGAGAGAATTTTACTATTAATTATTGTTAAATGAGTATCTGTTTGAGCTTTGAATTTTTCTGCGCGAGAGGATGTGATGATAATGCGGTTTGTAAGTTAGAAGGTTTGTTGGAACGGGAATCTTGTTGGGGTACGTACAATGGGTGATGTGTGTTTTGAAATATTTGGTTGGTGTAACCCCGAGCGATTATTTAGGGAACCCTCTGGAAACTACGGGTCGCATATGTTCCCTGGGTTATTAATTCATTTGCTGCGAAAGTTCGCCGATTTATCAACGTCTCAATTAGGATGTGCTTGGGTTCTTTGTAACTATCTGTGTGAGTGGTGAGTAAGTGTAGACTTATGAGTTTAGAGTCTACATTTACTGCAGAATACCAAAGTATTCTAAAACTCCTTCTAGAATTCAGCATCCTCATGATAACATAGAACAACTCCACAAGTAATCAAATCATCAGTTTCAAACCTACTCTAATTGCAATTCAATTCCTGCACCCTCAACTATTTTCCACGGTCTCACAACTACCCCAAGAAACCCCCTTACAACTCACCACCCCGCCTGACACTATCAACTCACCTCCCACTTCCCCAATCTCGACAAACTCATCCCCAACCCCCAAAGCACTTATTAAAACACTAACTAAAACTTGTCTTTGTTACTAGAAGCCCCACTGCGTCCTCGGATACCAGCGATGAACGAATCGATTTCAACGCAAGCGGGCCATGAGAAAATCTCGAATGCTGGTTAGTTACCGCAAACTTTATGGACTTACGGGAAGTTTTCGCCGTGGAACGGCAGCATAAAAGTGAGGCATCAACGTGCAAGGAACTTTAATAAAACCGTGGCTTCCTCGCCACGAGTCCCGCCCCCCCTTTTCCTCCGCAACGTTCACCATCTTTTACCCCCGCCTTGCTCTCTCTTTCTGGCACAAAAACGGATGAGTTTCTGCGATATCACAGTGCAATTATCTCCGAGGAAATGAGCTTTGCATAGGCACCCGGGAACGTATGCAATACCGGCGAACTTATATATGAAAGAGGTCGCGCAAAGTAAAGGCTCGTATTTATACGTTCCACGAGGTAAAACGGCGTCTTAGGGCCGTTCAAGCATTTATGGTGCACGCTCCAGTTTTGAAAAGGACGCGGGGAATGCTCGCGGTGAATCGCCGGGCTCTGGCCATGATTCTAAAATCCCCGGGAAATTAGTTGACAGACGAGCCAGCTGAAGAAAGAAAAAACGAGAGAAAAGACCCGTTGGCGAAAAATCTCTTCGTTAGATTTAATAGGGGCGCGACCTTCGTTCACGTCTCCCTTGATGGGCGATGAATTTTTCAGGGAATTCGGCGTGGCGCCTTGAAGACGAGTATTAAGGGACACGATTTGGACAAGCGGGATCAAATTGCAAGGCTCCTCGCGTGAATGAGCGTTTATGGGACGGAAATAGAGACGGGAAAGGTAAAGGAAATGTTTCTGGGCCTCTTTTTCGATCAGAAGAGTATGATTATTTATTGTGGGGGCTAGTGTTTCGGGTAATTATTATTTTTATTATTATTCGTAGCAAGCGTGGCTTTTATTAGAAAGTGTCTGATGGGAATATTGTTAGTGTCAAATGAAATTTGTGTAAGTTATATTTTTTTATGGTGATATAAGTATACGACACTTTTATTTTGCTTAGTAAAGATTCTTGCTTGTTAATTTAAATTCGTATGGAATGATGCGTGGGAGAATTTAGGGAAGGTAAGATTAATTCTTTTTGACTGGTATAGACTATTTTCAATTTTCAGAAAAGATTCTCTAGGTTTGAGAGTGTTTTATATGTTTCACGCCCTTTGGAAACACCTTTCCATTAACTATAAAAAAAAGAAGTTTATAATTGCACTTATTGTGACAAAAATTGTTTTTTCCTTTCTCGTGGTCTAGTAAATAATTTCACTAATTAGATAATAAAAATTGAAATGTTATACTAACGTGACACCTGGATTAAGTTAATATAGGTACATTGTGTAATATTGTAGTAATAACATCTAATAAAATGTAGAAATCTCATTATAGCTTGATATACCTATATCTACGCCAACGAAAATATTCAAATTTTTATTATACGTGTAAAAAATACTCTAAACATAATCTCCCCAAAAATATGATAGTTTTTAAGATAGGTACAATAAGGAAGGGTGGAGATTAATTAAACAATAATTAATACCACGTGATTTATTACTCTATTTCTTGTCGTCGCAACTATTAAATAATTAAAATTATACGTTTGATGGAGCAATTACATTTTAATACATCGTTAAACTATTACTACATTAATTAAGTAATATCATACAGTGACTATCATCAACAGCGTATGAAACAAAATACCATGAAATTGTATTACTTCAAATTAATGTACAATGAGTAACGAAAATATTCAGACACTACGGGCACTAATTAGGATATACCTACTTGGATTTATCTCGGCTTCGTCCGAAATTTAGATTCTAATTTTATAAAAAATTATTTCTTATTTATTTATTTGTTGTGAAAATAGTCACTTCATCTGAATTAGTCACATTGGTCACATTTCGCGACCCCACAGTTTAGCGTTCAAAATTTTTTAAGCGACACACAAACACTTTCTGCTTTATATATTAAGATATCTTAATTATTTTCGCATAAAATAAGTTCGTTCCTTTTCCTTGTAATAAGTCATTTATTACAGTTCTAAAATATACACATGTAGTTTATTTAACTAATATATAAATATCGACATTGTATTCAAATAAAAACCTAATACAATACTTTTAATCCAAATTCCATCATTTCACTTGGAACACAATCTTCCCAGTTCCCAATCTTCGCAATATTCACCAGCATCCGTTGCCCAAATCATTTGCATATATCCAACCCTACAAGCCTCAGCATCTGAACTCCTAGACGCCCTGAAAGGAAACAACCAGCTTCATCAACAACATCCTCTTTATACATCTTTATACATCATCACAAAGCAATGTCAATCGTAACTCTCCCAATCCACTGCAGGCGAATGCCATCGAACAGGTGATCGATGAACACACGTTCGCCCACGCACCGTCGGAATGACCGGCCAGCCCTCAAGTTTTCCAGCGTGTGCAAGCAGGTTCCCCGGAGAAGGGAGAAGGTAGGGGCCCACGGAGAGAGGGGTGTTCTCTAAGCTGAATAATTCAGGCTCTCATTAGGGCGACAAAAGCACCCTGATGGATAGCTGCTTGGCTCCGTTGCCTGTCGTTTGTATGGCGCCACACGTACACATTTCACTTGGCCCCTGACGCTACCTGGCCCGTGTACGTACGCCAGCAGGCTCTTACAGGAGCCCGGAATACATATAGGCGCGCAAACAACCCATAGACCCGTTCACGGAGGCCTCTTCCGACGACTCGCTACGTTTCTGCGTTCTCCAACCCTCGCTCACCGCCACTTTCATCCCTCCCTCCCCCCACCGCCCTCGCGCGGCACCCTGCCTCGTCGCTATCAAGGGGAGTTCTTTTTTTTATTTGTCCAACGCAGCCCGCTCGGGGGCTGCTGCTACCACCTTCGAACTCGGTTTGCGATTCTACGACGAGCTTCACGGGATAAGCGGGATTTAGCCTTTCTTGCGATCGAAACTTCCGCGGAATATTCTGCCGGCAAAGGTAACGGGACGTTCGTAGGTCGGGGTGCATGCGCACGGGGAACAGTGAGGGCTGCTTTCCTGGGGAACTCATACGGATGACGGTGAATTGAGTTTCAATCATTTTTTGCTTTTAATCAGTGGAGGAATTTTTATTCGTGACAGGGTAAAGGACCCAATTACCGTCACCTTTTGCTTTTTTTATGCAAAATAACGAATAAACCTTGGGGGATTATACATAAAAAAATTAGCATAGAATTGAAACTGTAAAACAGAACTTATTTTTTTCTTCGTTAATTTTAATATGACGATCGAAAATTTTGAACTGATATTAGACGAGTAAAAACGATGACTTTCTTACCATTAAAGAAAATGCTATAATTGTAATATTTAAGCTATTATCACAACAAAATATAATGTTTTAGATAATATAAATCATAGAAAGTAATAACGTTTGATTAATTTTTTTTAATTAATATTTGGGTAACAGGGATTGGTACAAGTGTCTCAAGCATGTTTGTATTACTGTCATGGCAGTAGTTGCTCATGCACACAAAACAACATAACCTTAAAATGAGATAAGCAGTATTTAGTTCGTTGGCAATAATTGGGGTGTCAGTAATTCCATCGACCACATTTTAAGGGTGACAGCAATATCCCCCGACATATTTTTTCAAATCAATGAATTTATAAATAAAAACCGGCGGTTTGAGAGTCACAAACATTTTTCTTCAACTAAATATATTAAATAATAATAAATAAATAAAAAAAACTTATATCTTTTACCAATAAATACAAAAGCTATGCAATAATGTCAGGGTCAATTCTCAAGGTGACAGTAATTGGGTCCTCTACCCTACGGGGTGAGATTCCTAAGTGAACCACAGTAATAATAGCAAACTACATTCTAAAGAATTTTCTCTAAGATACTTGAAAACCAGTGATTCCTCCCGTTCGAATGTACAGTTATCTCACCCCCTGAAAATCCAATTCAAATCACCCAGCAAACTACTTTCCCATCGATCGAAAACTCAATCTACCGGGCACGAAACAGACTTACCGCCACGAATCTAACGTCGCCTATGCCCAATCGCCTCTCAATTACTTCAAATCAGAGGATCCCCTCCACCCCCTAATTCCGGCTCTCAATTACGACCGACTAAACCCCCGCGAGCTTACGCTGCACAGTTTGCTCTCTCATTACCACTCATTATTACAAAGACTCGTTCCCCGGGATTGTAAATATCCTTCCGCCATCCTATTTATCTCCCCAACCTTCCCCTCCCTCGCCCGCCTACCCGCCGCCCGACCAACTCCGAAGCCTCTTTGTTTTATTTCGAATGTTCTTTCATTTCTTAAAAGGTTCTCCGGTGATAATTAGCACAATGCGCGGCGGCATTAATTATTACCCGTGCTAATTACCCGAGGATAAATCGCTCGGCAAGGGGTAGCCAGCCGTTGGCGGCGGATTCGAGGGTCGTCGAGGCGGTTCGTGGGGGCGGGGGCTGGCGGCCAGTCGGGGGCGGCCCATTACCGTTATTGCAGCAACAAACCGTCCAACAACAGCGATAAATACGAGCGAGAGGCTGGCGTTACAAATGTCTCTCTGAGTTATGATTATTTAGCGCGACTGCTACCAGCCGTATCGTTCGTTGCGGCTTCCGCAACGGCTGCTCTACGGGCGAGTTTACGCAGCCGGGGCTTTTGTCGCTGGGCATCCATAGTGTCGTCCTTTTTGTCGACTTTGGTGGTATTTTTGCTGGTGAAAGTGTCCTGCGTCATCGTGGCTTCTTGCGAAAGGGCGGAGGAAGAAATAAAGGAGAGGGTTTTGCCATGCGAAAAAAATCGAAGGGTAATGTCAGACGGTAAGAAGTGTCTGCCTGTGTCTGACCGCATAGTGGGTAGCTCTACTTGCCCATCTTGACGTTGGAAGAGAGACGGCACAGTTGCAGTGGTAAAAGTTTCAGGTTGCAGTCCGTTGCGTGAAACAGAAGGAATTCTTTGAGTCTAGCGGGCTTAAATGCTATACACTTGAAATAATGTTGCTGCAGCTAAACTTTCGTAATGCTATCAACAACGGAAACTCTGGAGTGTTACGAAGTACGGGAAAATGGAATTATCCTTTCTTGGAGCTTTACATGGTCAGAATGGGTAATGTAGAGAACTCGTATGGTCACAATCGTTTTTCCTGGAAAATAATAAAGCACCTTGTTTTTAAATTTAGTAGATTGTGTTAATTCTGAAGGCAATGCGAAGTTGTTTTTGATAATAGAGAATATTTATCAGAGGTATGCTTTGAGAAGAGGAAATGGCAAACTATAATCAAGCGATTATTAATACTTTTGTAGAAGCGATTAATTTTGCTGAAGTATCTCTTGATTTCCGCGTGCCAATTGTTTGTAATCTCGAGATAGACCTGATAATAATAAAACACCTTGCTTTTAAATTTAGTAGATTGTGTTAATTCTGAAGGCAATGCGAAGTTGCTTTTGATAATATCAAATATTTATCAGAGGTATGCTTTGAGAAGATGAAATGGCAAACTAGAATCAAGCGATTATTAATACTTTTGTAGGAGCGATTAATTTCGCTGATGTATCTCTTGATTTCCGCATGCCAATTGTTTGTAATCTCGAGATAGACCTGATATCAGTAACAACAAATTAATTACAGAAGCCGGTAAAGTCATAGATATATATAGACGGAGCGTGTCTGAGGGGGGTTGTAAGATTCGCGGTGAGGGGAGCGATATAGGCAAATCGGGTATCGCAGTGGCTATGCATGCCGAATGCTTCCGAAGCTAACCCGACGTGCCTGTATCTGACCTCTGCCTTTTACCCTCCAAGCCTACCATTCCCCTCGCCGATAATCCCAGCTTCTGCTCCGTCTATACATGTCTATGGGTAAAGTCAGTAAAATTGCGACATTCGTACACTACGCCTGTCCCACATCACAGATTAGATTTGACACTTCACAATCCATAACTCTCAGTCAACATTGGTTCATCTCAGTTCGCATGGCTACATATCACAATCAATATACACAGATTACACCTAAGCATTGCAATTCGCAGTTCATACCTGCCACTTCACGCTTCACAGTCTATAAATCATAGTTCACACATCACAAATCCTAAGCCGGTATTCATAGTCGCTACTTATTCTTAAGCAAATGCTTAAGCTTTCGACACCCTTTACTAGCTACTAAGTTAGTAGAAGATGGTGTATGCTGAAGTATTTGGTTAAGAATAAGTAGCGACTATGAATACCAGCTATAGTTTAGAATAGTCCGTCGTTCGGTGGGCAATATAAGGTTGTATCTTGGGGCGCCATCTTTCGGCTGTAGAGCTTTGTACATAACCGAGAGAGCAGAATAAACCTAGTACCTATTACCTAATTTAGAATTTACAGCTCGTCCATCACAATTTATACTTCATTCTTCATAAATCATAAGACATAATCACACATCACACGTCACAAAGTATGTAGATTCTAGAATACTAGACATTCCATATCACCACAATGTTGAGACATGTGAGCATGCCTCACTGGCGCCTTACTCTACATATTCTATATATGTATTTCACGTATCCCATACATTCCAAATTACATTTTTTACTCATCCTACATATTTAGAATTCCGCACAATGAACAAGTTCAAATTGTCTACATTCCTCATATGTCTGGTATATTTTTCTGCCTTTTCTGCCCTTCATATGAGGCAGTCAGAGCAACAACGGACCAACCCACATTTTTTTCGAAATTGAATTAGTAGCAATAACGTGTTCCAATAGGCTCTACTAACCATTTAAAATAGGAAAAAAAAATTTAGTGTGGGTTGGTCCGTTGTTGTTCTGACTGCCTCATATATTCACATTTTCTACACAAGAAGGGATCGAAATTTTGGTTTTAGTAGAAAAAAAGTTAGTTTTGTGGGGAAAAGAAAATTCATTTTGGCTTGTGGCCTAGTTATAAATCCTGAATTTGTGGGAAAATCAGAATTTGAGGGTCGTGCGGTGTGGATATTTTTCGCGTTGCACCTGCATAAATAAAAAAAGTTCCCTCACCGCATGACTCACAAATTCGGATTTCTACCTAACCTACAAGTAAAAAATTAACTTCTTTTTTGTCACAAAAAACTTTTTCCCACAAATTCAGGATTTTGAATTAGCCCACAAGCCAGAATGAACTTGCTTTTTACCATCACACTCACATATCTCAACATTGTGGAGATATGGAACGTCTAGAATTCTAAACTCTACATACTCTGTAACGTGTGATGTGTGGCACAGGAACAGTGTAGTGTGGGGCAGCGAAAGTGTAAGAATAATGCAGGAAGAGAATAAAAATGGTAAGTATAATCTAGGAAGATAGTTGCAATGATGTAGAAATGCTGTGGGAATAGCATGGACATCATGTGGGAACTCTGCGGAAATGATGTACCACTAATGTGGTATGTATATCGTAGGAAGGATATTCCATGGCTTTGAGAAGAACGTATATTTGATATAGGGACTGTGTGGAAACAGTGTAGAAATCATATATTAATGTACATACATGTTTCCTATAGCCAGCCTGTTCTAAATCTGGACACGAAATAGTAGGGATAGCAACGAGGCAGGGATAAAACATGTTTATACAGTAAATCCCCGTTATGAGCCCGTTTTTTTACCTCCCGTTGACAGCCCGGCGACCACCATTTCTTGGAAGCCTGCGGACAGGAGTAAGAGATCCGGACAACGGTGCGAGAGGAAACGAAAGAGTCAGACACGAAGTTGCCGTCGAGTATGAAAGACAGAATCATGTCGACAACCCACTATGAGCCCGCCGCCAGTCCCGTTCGTCAGGCTCATAACAGAGCTTTTTGTACGATTAAAACATTGCAGATATATCGGTATATTTAATGTTGATTCTTACCGCTAGTGGTGTCGTAATTGTATTCTTTTCTGAATCAATAATGTCGCATGCGACACGAAAATGTTAAAGCGACCCTGTAACCCTCCGAGCAATGTGATATAAATTTTAATTAGATGTTATGTCTATCCTATACCTCGTCTGTGGTGTCATACATCCGAGACGAGCTCATAGCACAGATAGTAAATGCAACTCGTACCCAGAGAGTACAGGAAATCTTGCTCTACTTAGTTTCAATTATAACCGTTAGTAGTGTCACAGACGAGGTATGGAATAGACCTATCACCTTATGGGACTTCGTGTCACCGTACAAACTGTGTTACCGACCCATAATTTGAGGACTGAATTTAGCGACCTCTGTTCATGAACAGCGTCCAACTCAAGAACTACTCTGAAATGTGTTGAAATACTGAGTTCATGTTACAATATTTCAAGTTATTATATTTTATTCTTACATTCTATTAACATTGCAAGTTAAAGAAATTCTTATATCTAATTAGAATATTTGACAATCGCAACTATCGGCTCGGTTCTCACCGATTACCAGGTCTCACCACGAGGAGGTTGCTGCGTTTCGAGACCCGTAGAGAGATAGATGGAATCAAAGTTCCACCGATCTCCCTGTACATGAAACCCTTAGCCTACTCAACCAAAGAGACGGATGGAAACAAAGTTCCATCGATCCCTTCGGTTTAGGTATCGAACCTACCTGCTCATCGGAGATAGGAGGTAGGTTCGATATCTCCCTGTATGTACATAGGTTTTTACAATTCTCTTACTTAAATCTAAACGCACGAATCCCTCAGCGACTCCCAAATGATTCCCCGAATATCTCGCAAAAATATATTAACCCTTTGAACTTTACTTGCAATATTAAAGGGAAGAGGCTACTTTCAAAAGATTTTAATTTAAAGTCCAAAGGGTTAATATGCGTATACACGCCGCGGGGTATATAGGGGTGGCTCTAATTCGACAAAAGGAGCACCAACTTTTGGCCCCCTTGTATTTTAAACGCGCCATTTCAATTATTTCACATTCCTTGCTCTCGGAATGAACTCGTTGGGCAAAGTCTTTTTGATTGCATTTTGTAGGATGCATATCCTACCAAACTGCACTGCGTGCAATTAAGTAGGATGCTTACCCTTGCAGAATACACGCACAAAGATTACTACCCAGGAATACAAGGTACTCGTGTCTACATAACAAGTCGCATGCAAGTACAGAATATTATTCACCGGTCGGCGAATATGGTCCGTCCTGTCATCCTCGCCAGCTTCCAAGCTTTGGGCCCTCTCTAGGGCCTATGCTAGGCCCTCTGTAGGGTCTCCCTTTGGGCCCTCTCTAGGGCCTACGCGCTAGGCCCTGTATAGGGTCCATTTGTTGGGCCTTCACCAGGGTCCACGAACTAGGCCCTTTTTAGGGCCTAGAATTTCCTTGGCAAGTCTAAGCTGAAAATTGAAGCTAAGCGAAAATTTGACTCTACTTCCGCGATAAAAAAGCAATTAAAGCACCGGTGCTCTGGACGAACTTTTTATGCGCAAAAAATTGGCTCTACTTTCGCGAAGAAAATTCAACTGGAGCTTCGGTGCTCTGGACAAGTCTTAGATACGCAAAAATTTGATTCCAAATTCGCGGTAATACTACTCTACTAAATAAGAGCCGCGGTGCTCTGCAAAATACGTAGATGAACGTGAAAAAAAACGGGGACACTACGATCGCATTACGCGCGATCACGAAGGATCTTGCGAGACTGCAAGATTACTAGGGAGACTGGGATTCCACTTGGAACCTTTCCAAATTTTTCGCGGTGACTCTACTCAACACGATCGATTCCATTATTTTACGAATTATTAATCGGAATTGCAAAAATCGCGAGCAACTTTTGTATTGATTTAATTTTCTGACCCCCTCCAGGGTCCACGAGCTAGGCCCTTTTTAGGGCCTAGAATTTCATTGGCAAGTCTAAGCTGAAAATTGAAGCTAAGCGAAAATTTGACTCTACTTCCGCGATAAAAAAGCAATTAGAACACCGGTGCTCTGGACGAACTTTTTATGCGCAAAAAAATTGACTCTACTTTCGCGAAGAAAATTCAACTGGAGCTTCGGTGCTCTGGACAAGTCTTAGATACGCAAAAATTTGACTCCAAATTCGCGGTAGTACTACTCTAATTAAGAGCCGCGGTGCTCTGCAAAATACGTAGATGAACGCGAAAAAAACGGGGACACTACGATCGCATTACGCGCGATCACGAAGGATCTTGCTAGACTGCAAGTTTGCTAGGAAGTCTGGTTCCACTTGGAACTTTTCCAAATTTTTCGCGGTGGCTCTACTCGACACGATCGATTCCATTATTTTAGGAATTATTAATCGGAATTGCAAAAATCGCGAGCAAATGTTGTATCGATTTAATTTTTTGATTTTAAGACAGACACATGCATATCACAATCTACGAGTACCTTGTATGGTGGGCTCATTGGATTCTGCTCTTTCCAACAAATATGCGCAGCGGTTAGTGGCCCACTTCATATAATTGGCATTCATTTTAGGAACATTTCTGCGATATTTCGTGAATATGGCTTAGAAAAGAACCACATCATGAGGCTACTGCCTAGACGCCCTAGACCATATTCGCGAAATATTGCATAAGTGTTCCCGAAATGAATACCGACCATGTGAAATGGGCCCCTGCATGTCGCGCATTTGTGTTGGAATGGCCAGAATCGAAGGAGCTAATAGCTACGCTACGTTTTCTACAGAAACCATTTTGTTCTATTGCGTGCACCCACATTCAAAGAATTATAAAGTGACTTGCCGTTCGCTGTCATCAAGAGTACTGCATCTCTGCAAACTCGAACCCCTCACCAGCAACCCTGAGAACAGCACCCCTCTGACCAGCAGCCTTGAGACCAGCACCCCTCGGACCAGCAGCCCTCTGACCAGCACCCCTCAGTTCAGCATCCCTCAGCTCGGCACCCCTCAGGTCAGCAACCCTTTAGCCCTCAGCCTAGCAGCTCCAGTTGGACTCGTGCATGACTCTACTTTCGCGGTGAAAAGACTAATAGAGCACCGGAGCTCTCGACTAGTTTTACTTGCGCAAAAACACTGACTCTACGATCGCATTACGGGCGATCACAAACACTATTACTGAAACAGACAATTTGTATTTAAACAAGTTTCAAAAAATTTCCTTTAAATTCCAGGCAGCCGCATGGAGCGCCACGCAATTCGGACATTCAGAAAAATTTCGAGCAGCCACATTGGGCGCTTAATGATTTTCAAGATTCATAGAAATAAGGAGTGGCCCGTTTGGGCGCCTAAAACTTTTCAATTTTAATCAGAAAAGAAACGGCAGCCTCTGTGGGCGCTCAACGATTCTCAAGACTGATAGAAAAAATGAGTGGCAACGTTGGGCGTCTCATACTTTTCAATTTTAATGAAAAAAGAAACAGCGGCCGCTATGGGCGCATAACGATGCCGAATCACAAGCCGGAAGAACAGCAGCCTCTTTGGGCGCATAATAATTCCGAATTGTAGTGTGAAAAAAGCAGCCTCGTCAGGCGCTAATAATAAAAATTTTCTAATTCTACTCTAAATTGTTAATAAACCTTAACCCAGACCTAATTCCACCCCGAGCCTGCCAACGAAATTCTAAGTGAATCTCTTGAAGAATTCACCAGAGAAACCTTCGGCGAATCCCTCGGCGAATCCCTCGAAGAATTCCTCGATGGAACGCTTAAAACTAGACTTGCCTGCCCAACTATTCTAAGTTTCGCAGCACGCGCACACACACACATCACTCAGAGGAAGCATAACAAACTATGCTTCGGTATATTAACCCTTCGGACTGTGATAGCAATATATGGTAAATGGCAACAAAAAATTTTTCAAAAGATTTTACTTTAAAGTACAAAGGGTTAACATACGCGCGTGAGAGAAATAGACGAGAGGATCTCGTCGATCTGTCTGCATACATACGATTACAATTTCTTTCGCATATTTTAGAGGTACGCTTGCATTGCTTTCAAGTGTCAAACAGATTCTAAGTATCTCATTGCAGAGATAGAAAAGAATTGACACACGGACACGGATTCGCCGTCGCGAGAGATCTCGAGCTGCTCGATACACTCACGCATTGCAGTTGCACAGATAAAACGCTACTACACGACCACTACTCATCTAGGCCCCTCAGTAACGGGAGTTCCCCTTTAGGGCCGCGCCTGAAAGGGATCGGAATCATAGCGGAAGGGCTCACAATTCAATCACATGCAGCTGCAATACGCGCATCCCACCACAAAGCCGACAATTTGCACAGGCGAGTGCATCGTGCCCGAGCATCTTGTGCTGATTCAAGATCTCACCCGAGAGTGAATTATATTACCGGAAAGAAAGAGAAAGGAATTGAAAGTAGGGAATAGAAAAGTCACTATGACAAGTGTTTAAAAGTATGCTAAATGAGAAACGACAAGGTCCACGGTGAAGCGAATATTGTAAAAGAAAGCAAAAGCAAAAGCAAATTGTGTCACTCTCGACAAGCAAGCGCACCTCTACCCTTAAATTTAGCCTACCGCACTCTTTACAATGGGCCCTAGTGGCATAATCTATCGCAAATATGCACTTGCGTAACTTTCGGGGGATATGCGGAAGCTAAGAATCTCCCGATTGAGATTGCAAAGAAGACTAAACGAGTAAAGGACCGAAAGACGCGACGCGACGCGACATTCACCCTCGATGCACCGAATTTTCGTTTCTACATAGCGTGCTCCATACTACGACTTTACACTGCCATGGCGTGTGTGGCCTAGAACGAGCAATCGGAGACATCAGAGCCGGCACGAGATGGACCGAAGCCCGGTATCGGCGGGATGACAAGAAAATCCGAGAGTCATGAACTGGCGCACAACATCGTCTAACAATGGTCCTCCGTGTAAAGCCGTAATAAGTTGTACCCAGCACAGCCGGCCTATGGCGGGCGAGCAAACCATGCGCGAATTCGAAATCAGTGGTCGAAGGCGAATTGTGTTTCTAGAAGAGTGCGTTCGGCACTCTTATATTTAAAAAGAACGAGACGGAATAGAAGCTTATCGCTCGAAATACGCAAGTGCATTTTTGAATAGATGTCCAGACCGAACCAAAAATTCACCGAATGTGAGTTTGGCTCGATCTGGACACTTAAACTAGATCGTAGGCTTCAGCTTGATTCCGTTTCGCAAGTCGCAATGCTTGGGAAACGTTACCAAGGCCAGGCCACACCAGCGGGGAGGTACCTACGAAAGTGACCCATTTCTACGGAATAATTCTGGTCCATATTTGACCAATGCTTTGCGCATTTTTGAAAATTTTGAAAAAGTCTTACGACTAAAGTTCTTAAACTAAGACTTATTGATAGGCTGGCTTAAATATTGTAAGGAGAGAGAAAAGTTGAAGAAGCAAGCACACTGACCAAGTAGTACCAATATCAACTCTCATTCTCGCATATTAATATTTGTATGAGAAAGAACTTCAACTTATATAATTGAAAATCCTTAATAAATTAATGCTTTACATTCACATTTTATTAAGAGAATCTAATGGCTCGAATGTAATTAAACTTGAGATGTGCAATTCGTAATCAAAGAATCAAGCTTAGATTATAAAATTCAAGAAAAATAATTCGGAATATTTAAAACGCGTTATTAGAACTTTGACCTCGAAGTTCAAATTTATTCATTGCTTTTGTCTGTATTAAACATTTTGAAGCACGCGCGTTAATGTTACTGTTCACGAGTACAAAGTATGTATTCTTGGTCACTGTGCTTGCTACAGCAATCATTTATTCAGTACCATTCAGAAAAATTGAAAAAATTAAAATGTACCACTCACCGATCGTTGAATGCAGTCTCACCGCTATCCATGCAGTCAGGCAGCCACATTAGCAGGTTCACAAACCAAGGTTGGTAGTACCAAACAGAATGTATCACACAGTGTGACACACACACACAAATATGTCACTTTAATTTCGCGATCAAAAAGTAATTTGAGCACCGGTGCTTAGTCTTAAATAGTTTAAGATGCGTAAAAACACTGACTCTACACTCGCGTTGACACTACTAACACGCACAATCATTTCATGATTTTAAACACAAAGCACTGCACATTTTTAAGTGTCCCTAAGCAGTGGGAACGTTTGATAGGACCCGAGAAATGTGTTGCCCAAGAAATCTTCTAGATACTGGGTGAATTGTAGTAGAATCTTGTTAAGCGACCTCCCACATGGTCCAGTAATCGATGAAATCAATCCAGGAATCAAGATATCGCGAAATAATATGCTCACGCGTTCACTGAAGTCCGTTCACCATTGCCAGTAAAGTTGAACTGGCAGGTGCATTGTTCGACGTTGGTTCGACTTTGCTAGAGGTTGTTGACGTTCCGTCACGCTCCAACGACTCCCAGCTCCTCGAGAAAAGTATTGCTTGCGAAATCTTCTAGATACTTGGCGAATTGTTGTAGAATCTTGTTAAGCGACCTCCCACATGGTCCAGTAATCGATGAAATCAATCCAGGAATCAAGATATCGCGAAATAATATGCTCACGCGTTCCCTGAGGTCCGATCACCATTGCGAGTAAAGTTGAACTGGGAGGTGCATTGTTCGGCGACGGTACGACTTTGGTAGAGGTTGTTGACGTTCTGTCTCTCTCCAACGACTTCCAGCTCGAGCGTCGGCTAAACACAAGTGCTGGGTTATCGCAAACGCGATGTTACGGCGTTTTAATACATAAACACGATGTTCGCTCCCAACTAGCTAATAGTTTAGGTCGTATCCAACGCCGGGCAGAAAGTAATAAATACAGAACGCTTATGCTATTCAAGAATAACAAAATTTATTATTTTCATCATGTCTGAACTAATATTTTGTCCATTTCAATTGCATGTAATTATTGTTGAATTAGTGATACAATTATTCTTTTTTAAGTTGAAATAAATCGCTTTTTTACCAACATTTTGTGACCAAGGCGTTGCTTGAATTATGATTCCAACCTCTGAAATAAATTCCTTTTTATTTTTGGACGTCGTGGAACAATGACGAACAACTCGGTTGGGTAATCTCGAACCTTCGAGATTAACAACGATAATCGATTTCGATGAAATTTTCAGTACGTACAAAACTTACTTAAATCTACAAAACGGATTTTTGAATTTTCATTACAGGCTCAGACAAAAAAGTTTAGAAAACGACCTTTACTATTTTTTCTGAGGAGTTTGAAAAGTAACTCGATTTGCAGTCACATTAATGCACCCCACGACTAGTGTTCCTTCCCGTGAATTTCTCGAGAAATTTTATAATTTCTAATTTATTTTGCGTTAAATAAACCGGAATATGACAGCAAGGTTAAACGGCGAATGTGATATCGTTTTATTTTCATCCTCCTTTCTCTATCGTTGAACGGAATATGTGCATACGACGATTTTTAAATTGTTACTCTAACAATAAGAGAAACATTTGTAAATCGCGGGCTTCGACTCTCAAAAAATAATCTAGTTTTACCCGTGCTGAATTCTAATTCCTACCACGCATAGCGTTACAATCTGCTTCGAGACTTCACCGGTAACGTTGCATGTGACACTAAAGTGGCAGGGGGGTCCTAGGACCCCCCAAAACGGGGACAGAACAATACATTGGTTGATAGGTCTATTCCATACCTCGTCTGTGATGAGGACAAGGTATCCGTTAGGGATTTTCTCCAGGTTAAAAAAAAAAAAAAAAAAAACCTCGTCTGTGGTAGTGTCATAATCGCATTCTGTTCTAAATCGATAACGTAGTATGCAACACGAAAATGGTAAATGTGGTGGACAAGACAAGCTCAGCCAGTAAAGAAGTCAGCATGCCACGATGAACTTTTTTATCGAAGACGAGAGCAGTAGGTGGCGCGTCAGTTATATATGACGCAACCTCACAATAAATTCAAAATATTCAACCGCCAATCTAGGCGACGTGAAAGAACGCGGGAGGTGGGGGGGGGGGGGGCACATAATAAAAAAGAAAGACCGAAGGGAAGGTCACAAAATTGGTAGGAACACATTCACCCTATTTCAAAATCATTCAACATTAAAGGGGATTTTCGATGAAAGAAAAGAGTAAGTGAACAAAAACACATATGCAAAGAAAATATCTAATGGCACTAATCACGTAACAGCTCATAGATTCAATAGAATACCAGTGAATCCTAGCATCTACAAAGCCTCACCTTTGCACCACAAACACTCCTCATTACTCAAGTTGCTCTAATAAAAACATATTATTATTATTATTATTATTATTATTATTAGTAGTAGTATTAGTATTAGTAACAATAAGTTATAGGAAATATCGACCGTATTCTTTAGATATAAATGTTATCGGCGCACTGGTTCGGTCCTCAACCTTTTTTGAGGACCGAACCAGTGCGCCGATAACATTTATATCTATTAGTATTATTATTATTATTATTATTATTATTATTATTATTATTATCATCATCATCAAATTCCATACCGACCGTGGTAAAGAAGAGCAGACACTAACGCTTTGCCAAAGAATAAAGACGGAAAGGTCGAGAAAGAGCGGACGAAAAGAGTGTCAGAGTGAGAAGGGGCAAGTGACAAGGCAGCCCGAAAGAGAAGCAAACTGTAGAGCGAGTGGGAACGCGCAAACAGTGTGGGAAGCAGTGAGACAGAAGCGGTGGTGCAACGAGGAGCGCTATACGTCACGACAGGCGACCGAGGAAGGGGAAGAGCGACAAGGACGGAGTGCTTGAATCGCGGCGGGAAGAAACGAGACTACTGCGATAGGTGGTGCTAGTAACGGGAGAGGGTGGTGAACGTTGGTCCTCCGCTGTCGGTGAGCGCGGAATCGTGGAGTAGAGCGAGCCGACGACGCACCGTCCCGGTCGCGCTCCTCGTCGCGGTTCCTGTTCTGTTCGCGCGGTCGTTCCGTTCGGGTTGAATGAACGAGGGTACCAAGTGCAAAGTGCCGATCGGCGACGCCTGCGTGTCTATGCGCGTGTGCTTCGACTCCCTGTGCTTCTCGTCGACGCAGCAGCGGCTCGCCGACGAGGAGGACGCGTCCCAGCTGCCGACGCACGGCGCCGTGGCCGTGGTCGCCGCCGGCCAGAGGGCCATCTCGAACGTCGCCGGAGCGAACGCGATTACAGCTATGGGCACCCTCAGGGAGCTCCAGGAGTTGCTGCGCGTCAAGGACGAGAGGATCGCCGAGCTAGAGGCGATCCTCTGCCGTCGCGACGCCGAGATACAGGAGCTGCGCAGCCACCTCGACAAGTTCCTCAGCGTGTTACCCTTCAAGTCACCCCTGACGCCGACCAAGCCGCGGCCCAGGAAGCAACGGGCCCAAGGGATCTCCGCGGAACCGCCGCTCCAGGAGTTCGCGTCGCTGACGGTCGTCGACAAGAGCGACAGGTTGGTGTCTCAACGCGGCCGCTTCTCTTCACTCCGACTCGACTCGTTAGCACGTTCACTGCCACGCGATCGCCCCACGTTTTTCTTCACTTGCATTTATTCAAATGAATGTTATCTATAAAAAGAACTTAATATCATTCTCAATAACAGCACTGACTACTTTAGAGATTCAGATACCTAAGAGCTCGAAACATACGACACTAAGTTCACCGCTAACCCCCATGGCAGTCAACGTGTTAACTCGCGCGCTTTTACATGGTATCGATATAACTCGACTCTACTAGGGTATTGTAGGTCATCACGACTGGAATACCTTCCTTCTAGCTACCACTGAACCATTCCCCAAAAATGAGGAACTCGTATCATGCGCGTTTTAAATCCCACAAGCATGTCCTTAGGGCTGCAACTGAGGATCTAGGGGCGCCTCAACTAGCAGCTCCACTGAGAGCATTCTCGCTGTGATCGCGAGAGATCTACCCCAACTTCATGTAGATCAACGGAATGTGACTTAAATAAGCGAATTTCCATTGGCCTCGCAGAAGTGCGCGAAAGTCAAATTCCCCTTAGCCTGCCATACCAGAACAAGTCTAGTGATCGCAGGTGGCAGTCGTCAGCTGTGACTCTCGTGGAAGTGTCTCTAAATTGATGGGGCCCAGATCTCGGGGCCCGTTAGAAATATTTACGGCAAAAAGCTGCACTACTGTCACCAAAACGCACGATTAAAAGTATAGGCGAAAGTCTGAGTGCTCTAGGGATCTTTGGTTCGGTGCGACAATCAATATAGATATCTGTTGAACGGCGGGTCGGGCTCTCAACGGCGCGCGCACGCGCGCTACAACGTATGCGTGTTTACTCCGATCGCGCTCGCCAACGCGTTCGATTCGAACGCCGTGATTTAACGCAGCGCCCGCGACGTGCGAAGATACGCGCGAAGAAATTCGCGGCGACGAATTCCAACCCGTTTTACAGGGTTAACGAGCTTTCGCGGAACGACGAGCCTTTCGTTTTGCCTGTCGTCTCTGCTTGTGCTAGGTCGGTGCACGTGGTGCATTGCCCTTTCAGTCCAACTTCGAAGGCATGCAACTTTAATACAGCATCATACGTTTAATTGAAATGGTGTTCGTATGTTGTCGTTTAATGAACGGTAGAAGTTTTCGTGTTGAACGAATGTCAAACGCTTGTAGTATAGATCGAAGCTGTTACAATGTGTTGATGAAAGATTCATGAAATAAAGGGAATGTAATACAATTTTGTATTTTGAGTTTCTGATTTTGAAATTCTGTTGTCATCCTCCATGCAGAAAGCTGTGCTTTCGCACTTTTAGATAAATTATTTTCGATAATATTCTTCAAAATGGTACTTTGAACAATTCCCTTTTGTAGTATATTTCCATTGGATTAATCAAAATTAAAAAGTCACGTTGTATAGTCACCTTCTCCGAATACTGAATTAATCTTTGCCTCTGACTTTATAGCGTCACCACCCAATTCAGGTTAATATTTCACAAGACTCTGCATTAATGGGACTTTTCCATATTGATGGGGTGTCACGTGTTTTTAACGTGGTCTAGACTTCGTGTCTCGTCGCCATGCTTATTGCGACGAGTACACGCGTGCACACACGCTTTGCAGTGGCTGACCACCATGTGAACTACTAACCAGTGGTTTTCCATGGGTTGCTATCAGTACCGCGGCCTTTCCTGCAGCGATATCAGATAAATTTTCCTTCCTTTTGATCCACCGCTTCTGATCGTTGGCCAAATCGATCGAAAACTGTATGCTGCTTTATAGTTCACTGAAAATAACTGCAGTTCACCTAACAGTCAGTCATTTTTGCACCTTTTGATCAGAGATGAATGGGAAACACGATTTCTTGGTCCATTTTTTAATATTAATTTCACGTTACAATTTAATTTAACGAAGAATCGAAATCCTTCAGTGTTTTTGAGTGACTCGTGTCTTGTCTTTTCCTTTAAGTGGTTCACATTTAATTTCGATATTAACGTCTGATTCATCGATTTTCTTTTATGATTGTAGTAATTTGATCACGTGGCAGATTTTACCGCCTTTATAATCCTCATTGATAGCCAATATTTTCACGCAGATAACCGAGCAGATTACTGCAACCAGATATCGAGATTCCTCGAATTGTCACATCCTATTGAACTTTGTAGTCCTATTCGTTTTTGCGGCTATTATTATTGCAAACCGGATGCTATAGCCCTAGAATCTTTATCCAATGATAATCTGCAGACTTGTTACGCATCGAGAAACTATTTTGGAGAAGTCTTTGGCACGTGTTGAAAAATAAAACCGTTGACCATTTTTGTTTACGCGAATGTTGCAAATTAAAGTGAAAGGATACGTTGGCCCGAGCAGTCGTGAATTTGTTGTAGAACAGAATTGGAAACACTTTATTCCACGCTCAATCTGCAAATCGCCTGAATCGTTACTTAACATTCTAAACGGCCGCCATATCTGAATAACAAAGCGACGTTAATGTATTACATGTACGCTGCGTCGGGATCGATCGAGAAAAAAAAACGCGCAGGCAAATATGAATGCAACGATAAAAATAGATTATTCCTGTTTCGGCATTCAACGAATTCCAGAACCCGGTTTCCTCTACTAGTTTTTCCACTTAGTTCGATTTCACGTCGATTACACGAGATAGAAGTGCGTTACTCGCGTTCCACATTTCCGAGAAGTATTTTTGCAATTAACCAAATCACGAGCATCCATTGGTTTATTTCCTCTTCTCTCTTCACTATTTCGTTAAAATATTTCTTTATCTCAAGTATTTTCCTTCCTTGCAGATTATTTATTATTTGATAGAATTTATAAAATACTCACTTAAACTATATTTCGATTGTAGTTCACCGTGTGCTTTGAAATTTTTTAAATAATTAAAAAATTAAGAGATTTCCATTTCTTAATTTATGTTTGCAGAGTTTGGTCAACCATAAAAAAGCATTATTATTACACGGAAATTGGTAATGAGTTTGAGAGATAAGATAGTTATATTACGTGTGGAACATTTATGCAGATGAAACGTGATTCATACAATTTCGAGAGATACATAGAATGCCGCTTGCATCTCGGGATATGCAGATTTTAATGGCCGCTTGTTGGGCTATTTGTACAAGTCGACGCGGACGTGCTGTGTTCCGAAATACACCATAAAGTGCGCCACCATGACAGAAATAGAATCCTTATTCATTCCTTGAAGCACGAATTCGAGTATTTAATTTGATGAAGATTTTAATTTCCATTTGCACTTTTTTAATTACATACAATATCAGAATTATTGTTCTTTCACTGTAGATTCATTTTAGATACGTATAAAAGCTAGTCTTTCACATTATCTGTAAAGTTATGTCAGATGACGATACACCGTATCGTCGAGCACCCAATCAGATAGATAGTTATCTGCTGATAATATTTTTACCTGTAATGTACATCTCACTACGTGTAAATTGTAAATATACAGAGTGACTATTAGCAACACTAACTTTGCACGTGCACTCTTATTGATAATATTATTATAGTCTAACACTTAATATCACTTGTCGAGAGGATTTACCAAAAGATAGTGGTAAATCTATTGTAGTATGCAATTTAAAATTAGTTATACAAATATGTAAAAATGTAAATCTTTAAGCTTCTATTGGTCACTGTATTATAACAACGACCGCAGTTAATACATTAACGTAACAGACAGTGGAGTAATATTTAACAATGTAACAATTTATTTAGCTGTTTGTGACATAAAGAATGAAACATAATGCTTCAGTAGATTAATACAGTAACGTATATATATTTCGAAACGTAGCATATTTTCACGTAATCAACGAGCAATAAAAACAAACCTCATTATGCCAGATAAATAATTCCTACATGGTATCCTGACGGCAGCTAGACTATAATCGAAGTTGCATATCACCGCAATAAAAAGCATGATTTCACCATATTTCTGAAAACGCACTTTCACCACGCTGAATTCTAATCGATTCTTATAAAACTATGTAATCATTGTATCGTAGCTCGACAGCCATTTTAGCAAAAGCAGGTTATAAGAAGTTCCTTGTTGCCTGAAACGAGTTTTTCGAAATTGATCAAAATCTAATTGAGGAAACAAAGATAAAACGCAAGGGGGAATATATTTTTATTTGTCGAGAACAAGTTCTTGTGAAGTAATTTGTAGTTGCTGAAATCGTCGCTATATTTCCAGGCCAAATAAAGAAATGTACAAAAAAATGTTATAAAGAGATTATTTCGCAACAATGTTTGGTGTGACTAAAATTTTAGTTGACACGAATATTTTAAATTTCTTTGGAACTTCTTGAATAAATACAAGCAGAGAAT
Source organism: Andrena minutula (assembly GCA_929113495.1). Taxonomy (NCBI): domain Eukaryota; kingdom Metazoa; phylum Arthropoda; class Insecta; order Hymenoptera; family Andrenidae; genus Andrena; species Andrena minutula. The sequence goes on from OV815994.1 coordinate 23,258,026, forward strand.
GGTGAATTTAAAAAAAAAATGAATCGAGGTCTTCGAAATTAAATAAAATTCGTGAATTGTATATATGGTAAATCCTAAATAAAAGGGAGTTGAATAGTAATGCCAAACTCCCCACAGCATTAGTTTTCCACATTTGCCAGAACACCGTAATGCAATTCCACTTTCCCAAAACAAATCAACATTACATTCCTTACATAAAACTAATACTTCCACAATTCCACGCCTAAGAACGCCGAGTGAAGTCATTCCATACTCCAAATTTATTATCATGACATCACCAAAAACAAAAACTACATCCTCTCCCATTTTCTCAAAAATACCTAAATAATGATCATCCTAATATATCTATCAGTCACAAAATCGATGCAAAAAGTGACAGACCACTTCCACAACTAAACAGCAGAACA